>CM022300.1:414917209-417474698 GCA_011799875.1 Thinopyrum elongatum
ATTATGCAACTAGTGCATGTCAGTCGGTGGAACCTGTCTCAAGTAAGCGTACGTGTAAGGTCGGTCCGGGCCGCTTCATCCCACAGTGCCGCCGAATCAAGATAAGACTAGTAACGGCAAGAAGATTGACAAATCGACGCCCACAACTACTTTGGTTCTACGTGCAAGATAATACGCATAAACCTGGCTCTGATACCACTGTTGGGGAACGTAGCAGAATTTTAAAATTTTCTACGCATCACCAAGATCAATCTATGGAGTCATCTAGCAACGAGTGAGAGGGGAGTGTATCTACATACCCTGTAGATCGCGAGCGGAAGCATTCAAGAGAACGGGGTTGATGGAGTCGTACATCGTCGTGATCCAAATCACCGATGACCGAGCGCCGAACGGACGGCACTCCGGTTCAACACACGTACGGAGCAGAGACGTCTCTCCTTCTTGATCCAGCAAGGGGGGAGGAGAGGTTGATGGAGATCTAGAAGCACGACGGGTGGTGGTGGAAGCAGCGGGATTTAGCAGGGCTTCGCCAAGCGTACTGGAGGAGGAAGAGGTGTCACGGGAGGGAGAGGGAGGCGCCAGGGGCTGAGCTGTTTCTCCCATGCACCTCCCCACTATATATAGGGGTGGAGGGGGCTGGTTTCTTGCCCTCCAAGTCCATTGGGGCGTTGGCAAAGGTGGAAGGAAAGAAATCCCATCCTTTCCCTTCCCCACCGATTGTTATCCCCTTTTTTAGGGATCTTGATCTTATTCCTTCGGGATAGATCTTATTCCTTCTAAGGGGGAATCTTGGTGCGCCTTGACTAGGGGTGTGGGGCCTGCCCCCACTACCCCCCGTTCATGTGGGTCCCCCCATGCAGGTGGGCCCCACTCCGGAACCTTCTGAACCTTCTCGGTAAAACCGAAAAATCCCGAACATTTTCCGGTGGCCAAAATAGGACTTCCCATATATAAATCTTTACTCCGGACCATTCCGGAACTCCTCGTGACGTCCAGGATCTCATCCGAGACTCCGAACAACCTTCGGGTTACCGCATACTAATATCTCTATAACCCTAGCGTCACAACCTTAAGTGTGTAGACCCTACGGGTGTCGGGAGACACGCAGACATGACCGAGACGACTCTCCGGTCAATAACCAACAGGGATCTGGATACCCATGTTGGCTCCCACATGCTCCTCGATGATCTCATCGGATGAACCACGATGTCGAGGATTCAATCAATCCCGTACGCAATTCCTTTGTCTATCGGTACGATACTTGCCCGAGATTCGATCGTCGGTATCTCGATACCTTGTTCAATCTCGTTACCGGCAAGTCTCTTTACTCGTTTCCGAACACATCACCCGTGAACAACTCCTTGACACATTGAGCTCATTATGATGATGTCCTACCGAGTGGGCCCAGAGGTACCTCTCCGTTACATGGAAGTGACAAATCCCAGTCTCGATTCGTGCCAACCCAACAGATACTTCGGAGATACCCGTAGTGCACCTTTATAGCCACCCAGTTACGTTGTGACGTTTGGTGCACCCAAAGCACTCCTACGGTATCCGGGAGTTGCACAATCTCATGGTCTAAGGAAAAGTTACTTGACATTGGAAAAGCTTTAGCAAACGAACTACACGATCTAGTGCTAGGCTAGGATTGGGTCTTGTCCATCACAATCATTCTCCTAATGATGTGATCCCGTTATCAATGACATCCAATGTCCATGGTCAGGAAACCGTAACCATCTATTGATCAACGAGCTAGTCAACTAGAGGCTTACTAGGGACATGTGTGGTCTATGTATTCACACATGTATTACGATTTCCGGATAACACAATTATAGCATGAATAACAGACAATTATCATGAACAAGGAAATATAATAATAACCATTTTATTATTGCCTAGGGCATATTTCAACAGTAGGCGTAGTGGGGGACCGCCATGAACTTGGCCAGAGCAGACCGGCCAAGCAACGCGTGTGTAGGGGCTCTCAAGGTCAACCACCTCGAACCAGATTGGCTCTCGGCGGAAGTGACTCTTGTCTCCAAAGAGGACATCTATCTTGATCTTGCCGATTGGTGAGCAGGATAGGCCAGGCACAATGCCATGGAAGACAGTCCGGCTGGGCTGGAGCTGTTTCTCTTGATGCACAACTTCTCCATGGTGTCGCGGTGAGGTTAGAGGATGTTGATGGTGCTACCGCCATCTATTAGAATTCGGGAGAAACGAGCAGCTCGCCTCTTGTTGCGAAGGTGGCATCCAACACCAGGGCATAGGAACCCGGAGAAGGCATCACCTCCGGGTGGTCAGCTCGGCTCAAATGATCGGCTTCTCCGACCAGTGCATGAATCTGGGGCTTCAGATGGTGACATTATTCACTTCTTGGCGCTATTGACGCCGGCTGGGCCTGTCGTCAGTCACGCTGGTGAAGACGACGTAAGCTCCATGCTCTTCAGGAAACTCGTCTTGGATCATGCGACTGGTCGGACCGCCGGCTGCTAGGGAGGCGGAGGGGCGGCGGGCCAGCAGGCGGCAGAGGCAGTCCTTCGCTCTGGCGATGCGGGTGAGCCAGTGGCACTCGGGTGGTGTGGTTGGATGGCCTTCGCGCCGCTGTGGAACTTGCAGGGAGCGTCGAGGGTTTGCTCAAACAAGAAGGGGGCAACTAGGCAGGCTTGCCGCCCTTCTGGCGTTGGGGCCGGGCTGCTCCTCTGGCTGCTGGTCTTCGACTGTCGCCACCTGCCGGCTGGTGGTAGCCGGCTGCGGGGCCTTGGCTTATTGTCGTTTGACTGTTGGCGCCGACTGGAATCACCAGCCGGTGTCTGAGGGGCCGGAGGGAGCATCTTTCCTGACGCATCCCTCGGAGTTCGACTTCATGGAGGAGTCGGCAGTGGCGTACTTGTCCTGCTATGATCAACAGCTCGTCGAGCATGGCCGGCTCGTCGCAGAGGAGCCGGTGCTTGAGTAGGGTGCCCTCTCGGCACCGAGTGAGAAGTATTCAATGGCTTGCACCTCATGAACCCTTCGCAGGAGTTGCCCAGCTCGGCCCACCGCGTTAAGTATTCGCGGGTGGACTCGATCGGGGCTTGGATGCACAGGGAGAGCTGGCGAGGCTGGGCGGCGCCTTGTAGGTGCTGGTGAAGTTGCGGATGAAAAATTGGTGAAGTCTAGCCAGCTGTTGACGTGTAGGGCTTGAGGCTGTTCAGCCATGTCCGGGCCATGCCTGGAGCATGAGCGGACATACTTCACGGCGACACGCTTGTTGCCATTCGCTATGTTGACGGCAGGGGAGTAGTCGACCAGCCAATCTTCCAGCTTCACAGAGCTGTTGTACTTAGGAGGGTCCCGAGGGAGCGGAAACCCTTTGGGGAAGGGCTCGTCGCGAATGCGGGGGCCGAAACAAGGCGGGCCGATTGCATCTTCTTCTTCCAACGCCAGGGACCGAGCCAAGCGGTGGATCCAGTTGTGGGCGTCGTTCTTTCCGACTCCTTCGCGGGGGCCCAGCCGGCCCCGAGAGTCAGATGCTCAACAGCGGCAGAGAGGGCGCCTTCCCTGGCGGGGGAAGGGGGCTGACGATCGTCCAGCGCTCAACTGCTCGTGGGCGGCCGTCTTGGTCGCGCTCAATGGAGATGCGGGTGTGGGTGCGGCTAGCAACCGGCTTTGGTCTCTCGGTCGCGGGCGCCGGACTGTCGGCGTCCGGGAGGTCGCGCGTGCTTCCGACGAGGGGAAGGTTCCCAGCCTGTAGGCCGGGTTCCAACATGGGCGGCCGGCTTCTGTGCGCGGCGGCCGACGTCGATGCGCTACTGGACACGCTCCTCATGCAGCGACGCTCGTCGCTCCAGGCGGTCCAGCTGTCTGGCTGGTGGGCGGCGCGCAAGTTCTCCATGGAGTAGGCGTTAGACAGGGCGGTCTCGGCCCCCAAAATAGCGGCTCTGGCGGTGACGCGCTTGCCAGGACCATGCCACGCGGCGGGTTCGTCAGCAGCCGGTGTGCCACAAACGGCGCAGTCGATCTCGCGGTGGTAAGCCTCGGTGGGGAGCGTCTCATGGCCGCCAACTTGTTGGCGCTGTCGAGAAGTGCGATACGGAATGCTTCCAACGTTTCACCGCTCGAACGGGCGCTACGGGAGCGGACATGTCCCGCATTGCGCCTGCAACGGGTCCCGGCGCCTAGTCGGAGGTTCCGCGTGGTGATGACCAGCACCTCAGTGACGGTGCTGTGGTGCCGGCGCTGTGTCTGCAGGGGAAGTGGATCGTCGAAGATCACCACATCGCCGGGGAAGGCATCAGGAAGCGCGACATCGGCGTCGACGACCATGTCGATGAGCAGGTCGGTGGAGCCAACGGACTCCGGGTCGGAGACCAGCTCGTCGGCGATGTGAAGCTTGCCGAGAGATCGACGAGGCAGCTCTCGGAGCTAGTGCGCCCGCGTCGAGTGCGGCTCGTCGAAGAGGTGGATCCCGCTGATGAGATCAGCGAGGTTGCTTGCGGCGCAAACAACTCACGCCGTGCAGGTGTGTCGGCGCAAACGCCGTCGGGGCTGCCGGGCTGGCTGCGATCGCCAGGGAGGAAGAGGGTTCCCATCCAGAACGTGTTTCCGGACGACGGTGCACCTAGCCCATGGTGGGCGCCAATGTCGGGGATATCGTGGGAATATGCCAGGGATGTTATCGTGGATGGGGACAAAAGTACGTCGCCGGGCTCTAGAAGGGGAGTGAGCGAGACGCGTACGCTTGCGAATCTTACCCAGGTTCGGGGCTCTCTAGGAGAGATAACACCCCTAGTCTGCTCTGCGGGGTCTCCGCATGATCACTATTTCAACAGGTGGCAACAGCTTGCTCCTGAGCTACCTGGGTGGAGGAGGAAAGAGGGCAAGGCTAGCTCTACTCCACCTCTCTCTGGCGTCGTGGTGGTGTCTGTGAGTGCTCGACGAGGCCTTGCCCAAGAGCCAACCCCCTGCTGGGGTGACCTAGGGGGTTTATAAGCCACCCCCCAGGGGTACAACGGTAATCTGGCCAGATGCGGGGCCGACAGTCAGCGTCAACTATTTGTCGGCTTCCCCCACGACCGCGGGGGCCGCCGCCTGGTGGGTCCGCCGACTGCCGTGATCTCAGCCGACAGGTGGGTTCCACACGTCCACGGGCCGCGTTGGACTGCTTTATGCTGTAGCATGTGCCCTGATGATGAAGGCCTCGTCAGGGGGAGCGTGGTACAGTCCGCCGCCTGGTGGGAGCTCACTGTAGCCATAACCCGTCGCATCTGGTTAATGGCGCACATACTTCGAGGGAGGAGGAGGGCCGCCTGGTGGGAGCGGCCTCCCTCTGAGCCGGCTGGTCTGGGCCGCCGCCTTCTGGCTTGTCACAGACAAGTAGGCCCGCCGCCTGCGGGCCGTACTGACCGCCCGTCTCGGGAGCATGGCTTCCTCTGCCATGGGTGATGTCATGAGCGGCATGGCAACAGTCCTGGTTGGGCGCAGGATGTCTGCTCGGTACGCTGTACTGTGGTCACACTCTGCCTGGATCGGGGTTGGCAGGCCTGTACTGTAGCCATGCCCTGTCTCATCATGTTTATGTTGGCGCTGACTTTGAGGGCGCGAGGGGTGCCTACTAGGACTCGGCATCCCAGGAGGCCGCCTGCCAGGAGTCGGCCCACTTCATAGCCGTCTGTGGACTCCGCCGCCTCCCAGCAACCGGCTGCTTGGACCAGCCGGCCTCAAGAAGGCGCCCTTTGTTCTTGATGTTGAGGGGCGCAGCCTACCCCGTGGTCAATTACTCCGACACGTAACTTGTCATTCTTTTCCGCCAGGCCAGCATCGTGACCTGGCTGGATTATTTCTTGGCTAATTTACTTTTCTCTTGCCAGGGGTTTTCCCGAGACGTAGTGAGTTGGCCGACATGGTCGAACACGCGACCGAGCTGACCAGCGGGTGGCCGGAGTGGAAATCGACGACGGTGCCGCCTGGTCCTTCTCGGAGATCGTCCCCGCCAGCAAGACCCGCCTGGAAGCCGTGGAGGGGCACATGAACCGGCTATTCGCGGCTGGTTTGAACATGACGAGTGCTATCTGGCTGGACGCAGTGGTGCCGAACAGCGTCACCTGGCTGGCGCGATGGCTGGAGACTGGCGTGGCACGACTCGGCGCTTGGAGGGGTTCCGCAGCTGGCGCGAGGCGGAGATGGTGCTCTGGTTCATGATGTCGTGGTACCCCGGCATGGAGTAGGCCTATGGCCGACCAGCACGACGGGGTGGATGAGGAGTGGGTAACGACGACGACGGCGATCACGGCACGGTCAAGTTATCTTGCATCCTTCGCTTCGCACGATGAGTTCGTGCACTTCTTGAGCTTGCATTGATTTTTCCCTTGAAGAGGAAAGGGTGGATGATGCAGCAAAGTAAGAGAAGTATTTCCCTCAGGTAAGAACCAAGGTATCAATCCAGTAGGAGGCACAAGCAAGTCTTCAATCAATGCACCTGCACAAACTTACAAACACTTGCACACAACGTGAAAAAGGGGTTGTCAACTCCTTCACGTCACGAACAAGAGTGAGATCTAATAGAGATAGGTATAAAAGATAAATAAAAGAGAAAACTAAAGTAAATATAAATAAATTGCAGCAAGGTATTTTTGGTTTATAGATCTAAAAATATATGATGGAAAATAAAACCAGGGGCCAAGGTTTCATTAGAGGCTTCTCTCTTGAAAGAAAAACTACGGTGGGTAAACAAATTACTGTTGAGCAATTGATAGAAAAGTGCATAGTTATGACGATATCTAAGGAATGATCATGAATAAGGCATCACGTCCGTGACAAGTAGACTAAAACGATTCTGCATCTACTACTATTACCCAATATCGACCGACTCCTGCCTGCATCTAGAGTATTAAGTTCATAAGAACAGAGCAACGCTTTAAGTAAGATGACATGATGTAGAGGGATAAACTCAAGCAATATGACATAAACCCCATCATTTTATCCTTGATGGCAACAATACAATACGTTTCTGCTACCCCTTCGTCACTGGGTGAGGACACCACAAGATTGAACCAAAACTAAAGCACCTCTCCCATTGCAAGAAAAAAACCAATCTAGTTGGCCAAACCAAACTGATAGTTCGAAGAGAAATATAAAGATATCTTAATCATACTAAAAGAGTTCAGAGAAGACTCAATAATATTCATATATAATCTGATCATAAATCCACAATTCATCTGATCTCAACAAACACACCACCAAAAAGAAGATTACATCGGATAGAACTCCAAGAACATCGAGGCAACAATGGTATTGAAGATCAAAGAGAGAGAAGAAGCCATTAGCTACTAGCTATGGATCGTAGGTCTATGGTAAACTACTCATGCTTCATCGGAAGGGCAGCAAGGGTGATGTAGAGGCCCTCCGTGATCGAATCCCCTCCAGCAGGTGCCGGAAAAGGCCCAAGATGGGATTCACAGGAGCAGAGGCTTGCGGCGGGGAAAAGTATTTTGGTGGACGCTTCTGGTGGTTTGGGAATATTGGGAATTTATAGAGGTGGAACTAGGGTTAGGGGACTCCTGAGGGGCCCACAAGCCAGGGGGCGCCCCTTCTGGGGCGCGCCCTAAAGGCTTGTGGCCTCTCGGGACTCTTCTGGCCCTCTCTCCAAGCCACGTGTAGGTGTTTTCTGGTCCAAGAAAAATCATCATAAATTTTTAATCGTTTGGACTGCGTTTGATATTCCTTTTCTGTAAAACTCAAAAACAAGGAAAAAACAGAAACTGGCACTGGGCTCTAGGTAATAGGTTAGTCCCAAAATAAATAAATAGCATATTGTGCATATAAAACATCCAAAACAGATAATATAGTAGCATAGAACAATCAAAAATTATAGATACGTTGGAGACGTATCAAGCATCCAAAGCTTAATTCCTGCTCATCCTGAGTAGGGGAAATGATAAAAATAGAATTTTTAATGTGGAATACTACCTAACATATTTATCAATGCAATCTTCTTTATTGTGGCAAGAATGTTCAGATCCATAAGGTTCAAAACAAAAGTTTATATTGACATAAAACAAATAAACTTCAAGCATACTAATAAAGCAATCATGTCTTCTCAAAATAACATGGCCAAAGAAAGTTATCCCTACAATATCATTAGTCTGGCTAAGCTCCATCTTCATCACACAAAGTATTTCATCATGCGCAACCCCGATGATAGGCCAAGCAATGTTTCATACTTTTGGTGTGTCTCAAACTTTTTTCAACTTCACGCAATACATGAGCGTGAGCCATGGATATAGCACTATAGGTGGAATAGAATATGGTGGTTGTGGGAAGACAAAAAGAAGGAGAAAAGTCTCACATCAAATAGGCAAATTAATGGGCTATGGAGATGCCCATCAATTGATATAGATGCAAGTGAGTAGGGATTGCCATTGCAACGGATGCACTAGAGCTATAAGTGTATGAAAGCTCAAAAAGAAACTAAGTGGGTGTGCATCAAACTTGCTTGCTCACGAAGACCTAGGGCAATTTGAGGAAGCCCATCATTAGAATATACAAGCCAAGTTCCATAATGAAAAATTCCCACTAGTATATGAAAGTGACAAAATAGGAGACTCTCTATCATGAAGATCATGGTGCTATTTCAAAGCACAAGTGTGGAAAAGGATAGTAACATTGTCCCTTCTTCTTTTCTCTTATTTTTCGTTTGGGATTTTTGGCCTCTTTTTTATTTGGGCTTCTTTGGCCTCTTTATATTTTAAAGTCCGGAGACTCATCCCAACTTGTGAGGGAATCATAGCTTCCATCATCCTTTCCTCACATGGGACAATGCTCTAATAATGATGATAATCACACTTTTATTTACTTACAACTCAAGAATATAACTCGATACTTAGAACAAAATATGACTATATATGAATGCCTCTGGCGGTGTACTGGGATGTGCAATGATCAAGAGTGACATGTATAAAAAATATGAACGGTGGCCAAGCCACAAATACTATGACAACTACATGATCATGCAAAGCAATATGGCATGATGGTGGCGTGTCATAATAAAACGGAAATGGTGGAAGTTGCATGGCAATATATCTCGGAATGGCTATGGAAATGCCATAATAGGTAGGTTGGTGGATGTTTTGAGGAAGGGTATATGGTGGGTTTAATGCACCGGCGAAAGTTGCGCGGGGTACTAGAGAGGCTAGCAATGGTGGAAGGGTGAGAGTGCGTATAATCCATGGACTCAACATTAGTCATAAAGAACTCACATACTTATTGCAAAAATTTATTAGCATCGAAAAAAGTACTACATGCATGCTCCTAGGGGGATAGATTGGTAGGAAAACACCATCGCTTGTCCCCAACCGCCACTCATAAGGAAGACAATCAAAAATAAATCATGCTCCGACTTCATCACATAACGGTTCACCATACGTCATGCTACGGGAATCACAAACTTTAAACCAAGTATTTCTACCAATACAATAATACTCACTAGCATGACTCTAATATCACCATCTTTATATCTCAAAACAAATGAAAGGAATCAAACTTCTCATATATTCAATGCTCTTTATACGAAAGTTTTTATTATATCCCTCTTGGATGCCCATCATATTAGGACTAAATTCATAACCTAAGAAAATTACCATGTGTTTAAGACTCTAAAAATAATATAAGTGAAGCATGAGAGTTCAACAATTCCTATAAAATAAAGCCACTGCCGTGCTCTAAAAAGAAGAATAAGTGAAGCACTAGAGCAAACTGCTAGCTCAAAAGATATAAGTGAAGCACATAGAGTATTCTTAAAATTCATGATTAAAGCGTGTCCATCTCAAAAGGTGTGTACAGCAAGGATGTTGTTTCAAACTAAAAATCAAAGACTCATATCATACAAGAAGCTCCAAGCAAAACACATATCATGTGGTGAATAAAAATATAGCTCAAGTAAATTACCAATGGATTGAAGACGAAAGAGGGGATGCCATCCGGGGCATTCCCAAGCTTAGATGCTTGGTTTTCCTTGAATATTACCTTGGGGTGCCTTGGGATTCCCCAAGATTAGGCTCTTTCCACTCCTTATTCATAGTCCATAATCTTTACCCAAAACTTGAAAACTTCAAACAAACTCAACAGAAGAAAACTCATAAGATCCGTTAGTATAATTAAATAAATCACCACTTTAGGTACAGTTGTGAACTCATTATAAATTTATATTGGTGTTATATCTACTTTATTCCAACTTCTCATGGTTTCATACCCCCCGATACTACCATAGATTCATCAAAATAAGCAAACAACACATAGAAAACAGAATCTATCAAAACAGAAGAGTCTGTAGTATCTGGAAATTTCGTTATACTTATGTAACTCCAAAAATTCTGAAAATTTAGGAAAATTTAGGAAATGAAATTGTATATAAATCTTTTGTAAAAAATTCATATCAAAAGTGTTTCTGTGATTTTCTAAATTTCTGGCAATGAGCACAAAAGTTTCTGTTTTTCAGCAAGATCAAATCAACTATCACCATAGACCATCCCAAAGGTCTTGCTGGCTCAAACACTAACTAAAAACCCAAAACACAATTACTACGAGGTAATAATGTGTATTTCATAAAAACATAAAGAAAAATTATTGGGTTGTCTCCGAACAAGCGCTTTTCTTTAAAGCCTTTTAGCTAGGCGTTGATAATTTTAATGATGCTCACAAAAATAGCAATTGAAACACGAAGAGAGCATCAGTAGCTATGTGAAAAACAAGTTTAAGTCTAACATACTTTATGCATAGGCATTTATAGGGAAAATATTTATCAGACAAGCAAAAACTAGCATATGCAAGGAAGAAGAAAGAAACAACAATGCGATCTCAACATAACGAGAGGTAATTTAGTGACATGAAAATTTCTACAACCATTTTCCTCTCTCATAATAATCACATGTAGGATCATAATCAAATTCAACATAACGATCACATAAAATATTCTTTTCATGATCCACATGCATGCAAAGTGACACTCTTCCAAAATAGTGGGATTATCATCAAATAAAGTCATGACTTATCTAAGCCCACTTATCAAAATTTTCATAAGATTGATCATACTCCAAAGTTAGGGATCATTATTACCTAGAGCTGACACTCTTCCAAACCCACTTTCAATATTATTGCAAACATATTTATTATGAGGTTAAATAAATTTTCAAGATCATAAGAAGAATCACCCAATCATGATCATTGCAATAAGTAGTGGACATATAAAATTAGCTTCCCCAAGCTTAGGGTTTTGCATATTATTAACACAATTGACATTAATAAAATTTATAATAACATCATGGCAATCATCCTTTTCATTCAAGGAGCTATCATGAATCACTTCATAAATTTCATCACAATTTTTAGATTCATGAATTTCAAGCAAAACTTCATAAGATAATCTAGTGCACTCAACTCACTAGCAATTGGTTCATCATAGTTGGCTATTTTAAAGAAATTAGCAAGTGGATGAGGATCCATAAACTTTTTGTTTTGGATTTGGAATTTCAATAAACCACAATTATACCAAGCGAACGAGCAAACAAACCAAGTAAGACATGAAGGCAAACGAAAAGACGAACAAGAAAGAAGGTGAATAAAAAGGCAAATATTTTTGTGTTTTTATGACATTTTAGAAGTGAGGGAGAGGAAAAAGAGAGGCAATGGCAAATAATGTAGTGCAAGAGATGAGAGTTTATGATAGGTACTGGTAGGCTTGATGTAGAACCTACCCGGCAACGGCACCAAAAATTCTTCTGCTACTTCTTGAGCTTGCGTTAATTTTCCCTTGAAGAGGAAAGGGTGATGCAGCAAAGTAGAGATAGAGTATTTCCTCAGTTAAGAACCAGGTATCAATCCAGTAGGAGGCACAAGCAAGTCTCCAATCAATGCACCTACACAAACTAACAACCACTTGCACACAACGCGAAAAAGGGGTTGTCAATCCCTTCACGGTCACGAACAAGAGTGAGATCTAATAGAGATAGGGATAAAAGATAATAAAAGAGCAAACTAAAGTAAATATAAATAAATTGCAGCAAGGTATTTTTGGGTTTTTTGGTTTATAGATCTGAAAATATATGATGGAAAATAGACCGAGGCCATAGGTTTCACTAGAGGCTTCTCTCTTGAAAGAAAACATACGATGGGTAAACAAATTACTGTGAGCAATTGATAGAAAAGGCATAGTTATGACGATATCTAAGGCATGATCATGATATAGGCATCACGTCCATGACAAGTAGACCGAAATGATTCTGCATCTACTACATTACTCCACACATCGACCGACTCCTGCCTGCATCTAGAGTATTAAGTTCATAAGAACAGAGCAACGCTTAAGTAAGATGACATGATGTAGAGGATTAAACTCAAGCAATATGACATAAACCCCATCTTTTATCCTTGATGGCAAACAATACAATACGTGCCTCATTACCCCTTCGTTCACGGGTGAGGACACCGCAAGTGAACCCAAAACTAAGCACCTCTCCTGTTGCAAGAAAAACAAATCTAGTTGGCCAAACCAAACGATAGTTTGAAGAGAAATACAAAGATATCTTAATCAATGCATAAAAGAGTTCATAGAAGACTCAGATAAATTCATAGATAATCTGATCATCAATCCACAATTCATCGGATCTCAACAAACACACCGCAAAGAAGATTACATTAGATAGAACTCCAAGAACATCAAGGAGAACATGGCATTGAAGATGAAGAGAGAGAAGAAGCCATCTAGCTACTAGCTATGGACCCGTAGGTCTGTGGTAAACCACTCACACTTCATCGGAAGGGCAACAAGGTTGATGTAGAGGCCCTCCGTGATTGAATCCCCCTCCGGCAGGGTGCCGGAAAAGGCCCCAAGATGGGATCTCACGGAAGAGAGGCTTGCGGCGTGGAAAGTATTTTGGTGGGACGCTTCTGATGTTTGGGGAACACTACAAAAAAATCACTTCACGTGATGATAACGGTGTTGTGCACAGTAGGTACACGTTTTCTGTCATGCATGTACATCCATGACGATTTTTATGACAGAATCAAGATAGTCATACTGTGCTGTCGTAGATGTGTTCCATGACAATACAAAACTACCATCCTGGAAGTGTCCACTTCCATGGACAATAAATGGCACGTCATGGAAGTGGTTTCGTCAAGGGTAAACGACGTGTGGCATCCACTGTACCGGTCACTGTTAAGCTATCGGGTTCCGGTTGGATCCGATAACATTAAAGCTGGGACCAATGAGGATTTTCCACGTGTAAAATTTCATTGGCTATAGCAACCAGTGTCAGCACCGTGGAAGGACAGATGTCAACTCCCAATGGACAGGAGGGCCTTATGATACGTCAACATGTGGCAAGGCCCAACAGCGGCCCATTTAGGTAAAAGGCTAGCCCAGTCAAAATTAGAGGGCTGGCCCATTAACGGCCTGCTGCAGACGGCCCATTCGCAGTAAGGCCTGTACGACTAGGTCAAATCATCCCCATTCAACGCACCTGTTCTAACTTGTCATCATTGCAGCCATGGCCCACTTCTGCCTATTAACAGTCGCTAAGTATTTGGGCCGAATTACGGCCGGTGTGTTTCGCCCCTGTAAAGGTCCCTGCTTAATGGGCCATTTATTGGCCATTGAACTTTCGGCCCATAAACTATCGTGAAGGAATTGGGTCATATTTGGCCATGTCTGACATTCGGCCTGTTAGAGGCCCACTGTAGATTTGGGCCACTCCAGCCTGTTATGTTTTCGGCCTGTTAAAGTCGGATGAAATCATGGGCCATATGTGGCCCAACGTCACATGGGCCTATAACGGCCCATATAAATGATACTGATACTAATCAAGCCCGGCCGGCACTTCCGGCCTGGAAAGGCCTGTGTAGTAGGTCGTGTTCATTTTTGGCCCGTCTAAATTTCGGCCTGTGAATGATCTGCATGTGTAAATGGGCAACCACGAGCTGAGATAACTTTCGGCTGCAATGACCAATGGGTTATTTGGCACAATCAGGGCCCAATCTCACTTTCGGCCTATTAAAGGCCCATGTTTAGGCCTGTTTAAGGCCCACTGTGGGCACATGCCTACCAAAATAAGAAGTTATGCTGATTTAGGCCCTAGATATTTTTAGTGGGCTACATGCAAATTACGGCCCATAATCATTTTTAGCCCAATTGGAATTGTGGGCCCGACGAATGTTGGCACGTGGGCTCTACAAAGCTTCGGCCGAATACATTACTAAGATAAACCTACACTATACAAAAATAGTGTCGATTTCTACAGCCTTGGCAGCACGATAAATGATGTATCACAAAAAAATAAATTCCACGCATACAACAAAAGGCATGTTGGCATAAAGTTTACAGTCCTTGAGATAAAAGCACATAAGATATATAGAAGCACAGATCATTTGACCTGAGTGCTAATGTTTCAGGTGTAGAACTGTAGAATCTGATGGCGAGGACAGCATGATCTTCCCCTTTTTTCCGCCCTGCTCTTGAATAATGAAGCAAATGTTGATAGTCTGGTTTCAAAACCATTCATACTTGACGACATTTGTCAAAACCCTTTCTTGTTTCCGAAACAACCTCCATTAGGGATGGACTTATGTCTAGAGCACAGATATATCACTCGTCTAGCTGGAAGATTTTGTTCAGTAGCGATTTGGACGAGGTTACCTTGACAACCAACCCAGAATCACGCAGGAAGGTGCTTTTTGTAACTGTTAGTGGAGAGATACTGACACACTACAGCAAGAGGTGACATTGTGCCTGTGGTAGCCTCACCACCTTCAGGAGGGTGTGGCTGTTCAATCATTTGTTCCATAGCTTGCTGAAAGTTGAACTTGTAGATTAGGTACCAGATAAGTTACTAATGAGAGAAAAACAAACAAAGTAGGTTCACGTTTTACATAACATTTTGGTGAACTACGTTAATACATTAGCATGTATGTAGTGCCAACTACAATAATAAAATCACTTTCGAAAACATATGTCCATGTAGAATGCCTCAAGTATTGTCTATTTCCTCACATTCTTGACATCTAAGGATAAAAGAGACATGGTTTATAAAGTAGGATGAACATAGTATGACATCATTCATATCATGGGCAAACAGATTATCAAACAAACATGCTATTTGTATCTGTGTGGGCAGGAACATCACAACTATTACAGATCAGACCAAAAGAATATCCTTCCTCTCTTTTAAACCATGTAAGGTGAAATGATACGTTAAGACAACTATGTATAAAAGTGAACAAAGTAACCAATATTGGCTGCAAACCAAGCAGTTTTAAATGAACACGTCACAGTAACAGCAGTTTCAAAGGCAGGAGAGTAAGCACTTACAACAGTGGCTTGAACTGGGTGCTCATGCCCTTCATCTTGATGGTGTGGCAATCCTTGAAGATTTCCACTGCATTCGGTTTAGGTTCTTTTGGTCTGCACGGGCTTTCTTTGTATTTGGAACAAGTCAATATAGAATAAGATAATATGGCAGCAGGAAAAAAGAAGGAAAGGTAGTAGAGCTATTTACAAGAGCCATCGCAGTGTGCATATAGCTACGAGATCTGTTGTCTGTTGGAATTTACTTTAGAACGGTTGGTCTTGTCTTCAATAGTTAGCCTAGAAGAAGCTACACTTGTTAGCACATACGTACAAAATGAGTTCATTATGTGATGATCAATACATATACCTACCTGATACTTTGGATCAGACCAGTGGTTTAACAAGGCTATCCGTCTACATCTGTAATATATTCCTGAGATGTTTGGGCGATTTCATTGGTTAGCTTGCCTTCAAAGGGAGTTTTTCTAATGTGATACCGATGCTGTGCAGAGCAGAATGAAAAAAAATGAGTGCATGCTGTTTAGTGCATAACTTTTGGATCCAACCTTGAACCTTATCTGTTGAAAAAGAATGTGAGCTTATTAGGAGGAGGAAGCTAGATAGAAAGTATGGGATAGAGCAAGACAATTAAAAATTGATGAAATAACATTACTACGGTATAAATGGTAAGGAAGGTTTAATTAACTGGTATCGTCTTTCTCATCTGTACATGGATCACGTTGGCAGGATACATTAATGACCAACCCCCTAACGGCAATGGCTGCCTCTGATACTAACTTGGCGACTCTATAGCATCACGTGGCCTTTTTAAAACCGCCTCAAAATAGATCTCCATTCTTCCTCCTTTAGTTTGTTAATTTGTCAGGCATATCCCTGATGTTTGTTCCGCTTGCGACGTGGTGATAGTTCAACAAAGAATATGGAAAGTGTTAGTGCACATCAAAATGTGAGAGTACATTATAAAGGAGGCATGCAACTGCAAATCTGACCGGTCCGGGTTGTACCGTCTTGGTGTGTGATGCTCATGAGGGTTCATGTGATCTTGCCAAGTCCTGTTGTGTCAGTAGCTGACTTCAGAAATAGTGTAGGTGTGAAGGCAGCTTGGGAACAGGGCCAGTGCGGAGCAAACGAAATGAGTAACTGGTTGAGATGCCGGTACAGTTGAAGGGGATGTGAGTGGTGAACAGGTGATACTGTGTGTTGTAGATTTAGCCGGGGTGGACTTGGAACTTCGACTGCACTATAAGTACAAGCAGACTCTAGAGGACGATCCTTTTTCGTTGCACCCATACCGAGTACACCATTCAAGTACTATTCTTTTCCTTGCTCTTTTTGACTTTGCCATTCAAGCCATACCCACAACACAAAAGAATAAAATCGTTCTTCTGAACTCATTGATGCATGATACCAGACAAGCAATACTTTGATGTAAGAAACCATATGAGGAGGATGGAAATGTAAAGAAAAACAGGACGGCGTGACATATTCACACGTCACCATGTTGTAAAGCAAGCAGAGGATTTTCAGAAAATAGAAGTAATGCAAGCTGACACCCATATGAAAGATGACAACCAATTCCACTCTGCCAAGTTAAAAGTGTCTGTCATAAGTGGCATTTCAAAAATTAGAAGCAAGTACAACCTAGAAATCAATGCAAGATGCACACCACTATCACACTGCCAAGTTAAAGTGTCCAACATGAGGATTGATGGGGATACACAACAGCAGTACTTTCATGTAAGAACATGGTATGAGAGATAGATGCAGTGTATTCTAGACACAAAAAGGCATGTCATATGCACATGTATAACGTATAAACTCAAGCAGGTGAAATTAATCAAAATAGAAGAAATACAAGCTAGACAACAATGCAACATGAAACCAATTACACCAATGTCAACTTAGAGCAGCACCTGCGATGGTGGAGTGGGGAGATGAAACTCATCATTTAGACTTGGGACTTCAACTGGATTAGCGCAGCAGTGGCAATCTAGAGAGTCTCCTTTGCGTCGGTCCGGAGGACCTACTAACATCCCCTAACTTACACTTTTTCTTCCTATTTTTGATATGCCTTCTGAAGTCAAAACCACAAGAAGTGATATAAAATTAGCCTGCATAACTGGTTGATGCATGATACAGACGAACTCTACTTTGATGTAAGGCAAGCGCATGATAGGAGGATGAATATATACAAAAAAAACGACAGCATTGCATATTCACACGTACGATAGGAGGATGGAATATCGTATGAAAAAACAGTAAGCAAAAGGCATTTCAACAAATTAGAAGAAATGAAAGCTAGGCACCATATGAAACACAAACGCAACCAAATTCACTACCAGGTAAAAGTGTCTCGTCATAAGTGTATTTTCAACAAATTAGAAGCAGTAAAGCTAAGAAGACAATGCAAGATGCAACCTACATCACACTCCAAGTTAAATATGTCTAGGGGAAGTGATTGTTGCAGGTATAAGTTGTTAAGCTAAGCAGATGCATTCAACAAAATTAGAAGCAATACAAACTAGACATCATAAGGAACAAGCAACCACATTAAACAATGCCAAGTTAGAGTAAGCACTGTGATGGTGGGTAGGGGAGATGTGCTCATCATCTACAAGCTCGTTGATGTCAGCCTTGTGTTGTCTGCGAATCTTGTTGGGAGGATGGCGGAGTAGAATCTGTAGAGACCCTCTGTTGAGTTGCCTCCGAAAGGACCACCATCATCCACTGCCTTACTAATTTCCTTAGCTGTATTGTTTTGCATTGTGAGTCAAACCGATAAGAAAAAGGAATAAAATTCACTCTTCAGAAATCATTATGCATGATACTGACAAACACTACTCGGATGATTGAAATGCAAAAAACATGATACTGAGGATGGAATATGTACGAAAAATAGGACGGCGTGACATATTAGAACCTATGATGTGGTAACTAAGCAGAAGGCATTTCAACAAATTAAAAGTCACTACAAGTCTAGACACCATATGAAAGATGAACCAATATCACTCTGCCAAGTTCAAAACTGTCTGGCGTTTCAACAAATTAGAAGCAGTACATGCTAGAATCATATGCAAGACGCAACCCCTATCACAGTAGCGACTTAAAGGTGCCTCATCATAAGTGACTGATGCGGGATACGCAAGAACGATAGTCTGATGTAAGAACATGGTGTGATCAAATATAGTATGTTCTAGAAATAGGAACACGTGTCATATTCACAGGTATGATGTGTTAAAGTAAGCAGATGCAATGCAATACAAAAAAGTTTAGAAGCAATACAAACTAGACATCCTACGCAACATTAACCCTTATATTAAGTTGCCAAGTAGAGCAAACACAGTGATGGTGGAGTAGGAGATGTGCTCATCATCTACACAGCTACGTTGACTATCTAGCCTTGTGTTGTCTTGCGATCTTGTTGCGAGGATGGCGCGAGAGTAGAATCTGTAGAGACCCTCCATTCAGTGCTCGGAGGACCACCATCATCCAATGCCTTACCAATTTCCTCCGCTTTATTGATTTTGCCATTGTGAGGTCAAACCGACAAGAAAAAGGAATAAAAGCGCTCTTCAGATCATTCATGCATGATACTGACGACACTACTCTCATGAAAGGCAAAGTCATGTACGAGGATGGAGATGTATGAAAACTGGACGGATGATACATATTCACACCTAATATGTGGTAAACTACGAAAGCAGAAGCACTTCAACATTAGATCCAGCACTGCAAGCTAGACACCATATGAAAGGTGCACCCATATCATCTTGCCAAGTTAAACTGTCGCATAGGTGGGTTCATCAAATTAGAAGCACTACATGCAAGAAAGTCATTTCAGACGCAAACACCAATTTTTATCTCACTGCCAACTTAAAGGTGTCTCATCATAAGTGACTGATGGGCAGGATACACACGAACGATAGTTTCATGTAAGGACCTGTCTGATAGAACAAAGATAGTAGGTCCTAAAATAGAAGTGCTGTATATTTCTCACGTATAATGTGTAAGCTAAGCAGTATGCATTTTAAACTTAATTAGAAAAATCAAGCTAGATACCATATTGCAAAAACAGGCAACCAGTATATCATCAACTGGCCATAGTTAGAGCAAGAACGGATGGTGAGGTAGGGGAGGATCGAGAACTTGGAACTTGTAATGCAAACAGTAGTATGAGGCAGAAATCCGTACAGATGCTCATTACGTTGCTGCAGAGGACCGCCCTCCATCAATCCGTCTTCCTTACTCTTTTCCATTCCTTCTTTGATTTTGCCACCCTCTTACAAGCTCCAAACACAAGAAAAGAATAATATGCTCTTCAGAATGTATTATGGCATGATATGTGACGAACACCTACTTCAGTAAAGGCAAGCCGCATGATAGGAGGATGGTAATAGTATGGAAAACAGGACGGACATGACATATTGACATGATGATGTGTTAAAGTGTAAATAAGGCACAAGGTGTTTGAACGATAGTAGGCAATGCAAGTGAGAACCACCATGAAAGATGAAAACCAATTGTAACATTTCTTCCAAATAAAAGGTTGCTCATAAATCTATTTGATCCAAATAGAAGCAATAAATGGCCAAACCAGGCTCAGAAATAATATGCATATGCAAACGAAACTAAAGGTGTCTATCTAAGGATTGATGGCAGGCATAGCATACTCGAAGAGCGGTAGTTTCATGTAGAACAATGGTAAAGAATAGATGTAGTATGTTCGTCCAAAAAAATAGGAAGGCATGTCCATATCACAGGTATAATGTGTAGAACTAAGCAGTATGCATATCTACCCTAATTAGAAGCATTACACAGTGACTATGCATCTGCAACATGCAACCACATCTTCATTTAGACTGCTGTTTCTGAGATATGTGGGGAGGATTAAACTTGCACTCTTTATACGAGTTAGCGCATCTCACCTAACCCACGATCGTGACTGTCTCATCATAAGTGAAGATGCAAGATACACAAACTCGTGTTTGATGTAAGAAACTATGGTGTGAAGGACAGACTGTAGTATGTACAAAAACAGGTAGGCGTGTCATATTCACATGTATACTGTGTAGCTAAGGAGATGCATTTACAAATTAGGAGCAATACAAGATAGGCTATCCATATGCAACTGCAACCCAGACAGCACACTGCCCATGTTAGAGCAAAGGCACCTAGGGTGTGTGGAGTAGGGAGAGTAGATTTGAAAACTTGCGCCTGCAGTAGGAGAGTATGAAGGAGACTCTGCAGAGATCATTGCTTCGGTTGCTCCAGAGGACCACATCTCCCAGTGCGTTACATCCTTTTAGATTTTGGCTGTCAAGTCAAACACAATCAAGAAAAGGAATGAAATCATTCTCCAAATCGTTTGTTGAGCATGTACAACTCAAGCGAACCAACTTTTATGTAAGGCAACCCAATTGTAGGAGGATGGATATATGTACTGAAAGTGTACAGCAGAAGGCATTTACAAACACTTGGAAGGCAAGCAAAGCTAGACACCATATGAAAGATCCGACCAAATCACTCTACACAGTTCAAAGTGTCTCATTATAAGTGGCATGCTCAACAAATGAGAGGCCATGTATCATGCTTGAAATAATATGCACAGATGCAAACCAATAGTACCCATCAATTTGAAAGTGTATCTCGTCAGAAGTGAATTGATGAGGGATAACAAGAAAAGTAATTGATGGTAAGTATGGTTAGCGTAAGATGTAGTATCTGAAAAAAGGAAGGCATGTCATATTCGAAACGTAATGGGTGTAACTAAGAGTGCATGCTATTGATCCTAATTAGAGCATTAGCAAGGTAGACAACATATGCAACATGCAACACACATATCACATACAAATAAGAGCAAGCACACTGCGATGGTGGTAGGGGAATTGCGGTCATCAAACTACAGAGCTCGTGATAGTCTTGCATTTAGCCTTGTCGTTTCTTGAGATAATCGGTGGGGGATTACACTACAGCTCTTTAAAAGAGTAGGCGTCCACAGTAACCCACTGGGGATTATATGACCTGCGTGTCATTTGAAATTCGCCATGTATAACTTTACTTTATTGCTAACCGTTAGCCGTATAGTAGAAGATATAGTTGGGAGACCAACTTCATGAAGACACGATGATGGAGATCATGATGATGGAGATCATGGTGTCATGCCGGTGACGATGATGATCATGGAGCCCGAAGATGGAGATCAAAAGGAGCAAAGTGATAATGGCATATCATCTACTATTTTGATTGCATGAGATGTTTATCATGTTTTTGACTCTATTGCTTAGAACGATGGTAGCATATAAGATGATCCCTACTAAAATTTAAGAAAGTGTTCCCTAAATGTGCACCGTTGCGAAGGTTCGTTGTTTCGAAGCACTACGTGTTGATCGGGTTGTGATAATCAACGTCTCAATACAACGGGTGTAAGCCAGATTTACACAGCAACACATTAGGTTGACTTGACGAGCCTAGCATGTACAGACATGTGCCTCGGAACACAAGAGACCGAAAGGTGAGCATGAGTCGTATAGAAGATACGATCAACATGGGGTGGTTCACGTTGATGACTAGTCCGTCTCACGTGAGATCGGAAACGGCCTAGTCGATTCGGATCATGTAATCACTTAGATGACGAGGGGATGTCATCTGGTGGGAGTTCATTACATAATTTGATTGATGAACTTAACTGTCATGACTAACTTAGTCTAAATGTTAATATCTATCTTGTAGATCAAATAGCCAAGCTAATGTTACCCTCAACTTCAACGCGTTCCTAGAGAAAACACAAGCTGAAAGACGATGGTAGCAACTATGCGGACGGGTCCGTAACTGAGGATATCCTCATAGCTGCAAGAAAATCATGTCCTTGAAGCACGGTTAGGTGACCCCACCTGTTGCTCTCCAGCACTGCCAGACGATTTGAACGTTTGGCAGAAACGCACCATGAATTACTCCTTCGATCACATATATCATTCATCACATCCTTTGGCCATATCACATCACAAAGCACTTGCTGCAAAAACAAGTTAGACGTCCTCTAATTGTTGTTGCAAGTTTTTACGTGGCTGCTATAGGTTTCTAGCAAGAACGTTTCTTACCTACGCCAAAACCACAACGTGATATGCCAATTTCTATTTACCCTTCATAAGGACCCTGTTCATCGAATCCGATCCGACTAAAGTGGGAGAGACAGACACCCGCTAGCCACCTTATGCAACTAGTGCATGTCAGTCGGTGGAACCTGTCTCACGTAAGCGTACGTGTAAGGTCGGTCCGGGCCGCTTCATCCCACAGTGCCGCCGAATCAAGATAAGACTAGTAACGGCAAGAAGACTGACAAATCGACGCCCACAACTACTTTGTGTTCTACTCGTGCAAGATACTACGCATAGACCTAGCTCATGATGCCACTGTTGGGGAACGTAGCAGAATTTTAAAATTTTCTACGCATCACCAAGATCAATCTATGGAGTCATCTAGCAACGAGTGAGAGGGGAGTGTATCTACATACCCTTGTAGATCGCGAGCGGAAGCGTTCAAGAGAACGGGGTTGATGGAGTCGTACTCGTCGTGATCCAAATCACCGATGACCGAGCGCCGAACGGACGGCACCTCCGCGTTCAACACACGTACGGAGCAGAGACGTCTCCTCCTTCTTGATCCAGCAAGGGGGGAGGAGAGGTTGATGGAGATCCAGCAGCACGACGGTGTGGTGGTGGAAGCAGCGGGATTTCAGCAGGGCTTCGCCAAGCGCTACTGGAGGAGGAAGAGGTGTCACGGGAGGGAGAGGGAGGCGCCAGGGGCTGAGCTGTTTCTCCCATGCACCTCCCCACTATATATAGGGGTGGAGGGGGCTGGTTTCTTGCCCTCCAAGTCCATTGGGGCGTTGGCAAAGGTGGAAGGAAAGAAATCCCATCCTTTCCCTTCCCCACCGATTGTTATCCCCCTTTTTTAGGGATCTTGATCTTATCCCTTCGTGATATGATCTTATTCCTTCTAAGGGGGAATCTTGGTGCGCCTTGACTAGGGGTGTGGGGCCTTGCCCCCACTACCCACGTTCATGTGGGTCCCCCCATGCAGGTGGGCCCCACTCCGGAACCTTCTAGAACCTTCTCGGTACAATACCGAAAAATCCCGAACATTTTCCGGTGGCCAAAATAGGACTTCCCATATATAAATCTTTACCTCCGGACCATTCCGGAACTCCTCGTGACGTCCAGGATCTCATCCGAGACTCCGAACAACCTTCGGGTTACCGCATACTAATATCTCTATAACCCTAGCGTCACCGAACCTTAAGTGTGTAGACCCTACGGGTTCGGGAGACACGCAGACATGACCGAGACGACTCTCCGGTCAATAACCAACAGCGGGATCTGGATACCCATGTTGGCTCCCACATGCTCCTCGATGATCTCATCGGATGAACCACGATGTCGAGGATTCAATCAATCCCGTACGCAATTCCCTTTATCTATCGGTACGATACTTGCCCGAGATTCGATCGTCGGTATCTCGATACCTTGTTCAATCTCGTTACCGGCAAGTCTCTTTACTCGTTTCCGTAACACATCATCCCGTGAACAACTCCTTGATCACATTGAGCTCATTATGATGATGTCCTACCGAGTGGGCCCAGAGGTACCTCTCCGTTACATGGAGTGACAAATCCCAGTCTCGATTCGTGCCAACCCAAGAGATACTTTCAGAGATACCCGTAGTGCACCTTTATAGCCACCCAGTTACGTTGTGACGTTTGGTGCACCCAAAGCACTCCTACGGTATCCGGGAGTTGCACAATCTCATGGTCTAAGGAAAAGTTACTTGACATTGGAAAAGCTTTAGCAAACGAACTACACGATCTAGTGCTAGGCTTAGGATTGGGTCTTGTCCATCACATCATTCTCCTAATGATGTGATCCCGTTATCAATGACATCCAATGTCCATGGTCAGGAAACCGTAACCATCTATTGATCAACGAGCTAGTCAACTAGAGGCTTACTAGGGACATGTTGTGGTCTATGTATTCACACATGTATTACGATTTCCGGATAACACAATTATAGCATGAATAACAGACAATTATCATGAACAAGGAAATATAATAATAACCATTTTATTATTGCCTCTAGGGCATATTTCCAACAGTCTCCCACTTGCACTAGAGTCAATAATCTAGTTACATTGTGATGAATCGAACACCCATAGAGTACTGGTGTTGATACCACTGTTGGGGAACGTAGCAGAATTTTAAAATTTTCTACGCATCACCAAGATCAATCTATGGAGTCATCTAGCAACGAGTGAGAGGGGAGTGTATCTACATACCCTTGTAGATCGCGAGCGGAAGCGTTCAAGAGAACGGGGTTGATGGAGTCGTACTCGTCGTGATCCAAATCACCGATGACCGAGCGCCGAACGGACGGCACCTCCGCGTTCAACACACGTACGGAGCAGAGACGTCTCCTCCTTCTTGATCCAGCAAGGGGGGAGGAGAGGTTGATGGAGATCCAGCAGCACGACGGTGTGGTGGTGGAAGCAGCGGGATTTCAGCAGGGCTTCGCCAAGCGCTACTGGAGGAGGAAGAGGTGTCACGGGAGGGAGAGGGAGGCGCCAGGGGCTGAGCTGTTTCTCCCATGCACCTCCCCACTATATATAGGGGTGGGGGGGGCTGGTTTCTTGCCCTCCAAGTCCATTGGGGCGTTGGCAAAGGTGGAAGGAAAGAAATCCCATCCTTTCCCTTCCCCACCGATTGTTATCCCCCTTTTTTAGGGATCTTGATCTTATCCCTTCGGGATATGATCTTATTCCTTCTAAGGGGGAATCTTGGTGCGCCTTGACTAGGGGTGTGGGGCCTTGCCCCCACTACCCACGTTCATGTGGGTCCCCCCATGCAGGTGGGCCCCACTCCGGAACCTTCTAGAACCTTCTCGGTACAATACCGAAAAATCCCGAACATTTTCCGGTGGCCAAAATAGGACTTCCCATATATACATCTTTACCTCCGGACCATTCCGGAACTCCTCGTGACGTCCAGGATCTCATCCGAGACTCCGAACAACCTTCGGGTTACCGCATACTAATATCTCTATAACCCTAGCGTCACCGAACCTTAAGTGTGTAGACCCTACGGGTTCGGGAGACACGCAGACATGACCGAGACGACTCTCCGGTCAATAACCAACAGCGGGATCTGGATACCCATGTTGGCTCCCACATGCTCCTCGATGATCTCATCGGATGAACCACGATGTCGAGGATTCAATCAATCCCGTACGCAATTCCCTTTGTCTATCGGTACGATACTTGCCCGAGATTCGATCGTCGGTATCTCGATACCTTGTTCAATCTCGTTACCGGCAAGTCTCTTTACTCGTTTCCGTAACACATCATCCCATGAACAACTCCTTGATCACATTGAGCTCATTATGATGATGTCCTACCGAGTGGGCCTAGAGGTACCTCTCCGTTACATGGAGTGACAAATCCCAGTCTCGATTCGTGCCAACCCAACAGATACTTTCGGAGATACCCGTAGTGCACCTTTATAGCCACCCAGTTACGTTGTGACGTTTGGTGCACCCAAAGCACTCCTACGGTATCCGGGAGTTGCACAATCTCATGGTCTAAGGAAAAGTTACTTGACATTGGAAAAGCTTTAGCAAACGAACTACACGATCTAGTGCTAGGCTTAGGATTGGGTCTTGTCCATCACATCATTCTCCTAATGATGTGATCCCGTTATCAATGACATCCAATGTCCATGGTCAGGAAACCGTAACCATCTATTGATCAACGAGCTAGTCAACTAGAGGCTTACTAGGGACATGTTGTGGTCTATGTATTCACACATGTATTACGATTTCCGGATAACACAATTATAGCATGAATAACAGACAATTATCATGAACAAGGAAATATAATAATAACCATTTTATTATTGCCTCTAGGGCATATTTCCAACAGTAGGCGTAGTGGGGGACCGCCATGAACTTGGCCAGAGCAGACCGGCCAAGCAACGCGTGGTAGGGGCTCTCAAGGTCAACCACCTCGAACCAGATTGGCTCTCGGCGGAAGTGACTCTTGTCTCCAAAGAGGACATCTATCTTGATCTTGCCGATTGGTGAGCAGGATAGGCCAGGCACAATGCCATGGAAGACAGTCCGGCTGGGCTGGAGCTGTTTCTCTTTGATGCACAACTTCTCCATGGTGTCGCGGTAGAGGATGTTGATGGTGCTACCGCCATCTATTAGAATTCGGGAGAAACGAGCAGCTCGCCTCTCTGTTGCGAAGGTGGCATCCAACACCAGGGCATAGGAACCCGGAGAAGGCATCACCTCCGGGTGGTCAGCTCGGCTCCAACTGATCGGCTTCTCCGACCAGTGCATGAACTCTGGGGCTTCAGAGGTGACATTATTCACTTCTTGGCGCTATTGACGCCGGCTGTGCCTGTCGTCAGTCACGCTGGTGAAGACGACGTAAGCTCCATGCTCTTCAGGAAACTCGTCTTGGATCATGCCGACTGGTCGGACCGCCGGCTGCTAGGGAGGCGGAGGCGGCGGGCCAGCAGGCGGCAGAGGCAGTCCTTCGCCTCTGGCGATGCGGGTGAGCCAGTGGCACTTCCGGGTGGTGTGGTTGGATGGCTTCGCGCCGCTGTGGAACTTGCAGGGAGCGTCGAGGGTTTGCTCAAACAAGAAGGCGGGCAACTAGGCAGGCTTGCCGCCCTTCTGGCGTTTGGGGCCGGGCTGCTCCTCTGGCTGCTGGTCTTCGACTGTCGCCACCTGCCGGCTGGTGGTAGCCGGCTGCGGGGCCTTGCGCTTATTGTCGTTTGACTGTTGGCGCCGACTGGAATCACCAGCCGGTGTCTGAGGGGCCGGAGGGAGCATCTTTCCTGACGCATCCACTCGGAGTTCCGACTTCATGGAGGAGTCGGCAGTGGCGTACTTGTCTGCTATGATCAACAGCTCGTCGAGCATGGCCGGCTCGTCGCAGAGGAGCCGGTGCTTGAGTAGGGTGCCCTCTCGGCACCCGGAGTGAAGTATTCAATGGCTTGCACCTCATGAACCCCTTCGCAGGAGTTGCCCAGCTCGGCCCACCGCGTTAAGTATTCGCGGGTGGACTCGATCGGGCCTTGGATGCACAGGGAGAGCTGGCGAGGCTTGGGCGGCCGCTTGTAGGTGCTGGTGAAGTTGCGGATGAAAACTTCGGTGAAGTCTAGCCAGCTGTTGACGCTGTAGGGCTTGAGGCTGTTCAGCCATGTCCGGGCCATGCCCTGGAGCATGAGCGGAACATACTTCACGGCGACACGCTTGTTGCCATTCGCTATGTTGACGGCAGTGGAGTAGTCGACCAGCCAATCTTCCAGCTTCACAGAGCTGTTGTACTTAGGAGTGTCCCGAGGGAGCGAGAACCCTTTGGGGAAGGGCTCGTCGCGAATGCGGGGGCCGAAACAAGGCGGGCCGATTGCATCTTCTTCTTCCAACGCCAGGGACCGAGCCAAGCGGTGGATCCAGTTGTGGGCGTCGTTCTCTCCGACTCCTTCGCGGGGGCCCAGCCGGCGCCCGAGAGTCAGATGCTCAACAGGCGGCAGAGAGGCGCGCCTCTCCCTGCGCGGGGGAGGGGGCTGACGATCGTCCCGCCGCTCAACTGCTCGTGGGCGGCCGTCTTGGTCGCGCTCAATGGAGATGCGGGTGTGGGTGCGGCTAGCAACCGGCTCTGGGTCTCCTCGGTCGCGGGCGCCGGCTGTCGGCGTCCGGGAGGTCGCGCCGTGCTTCCGACGAGGGGGAAGGTTCCCAGCCTGTAGGCCGGGTTCCACCATGCGGCGGCCGGCTTCTTGCTGCGCGGCGGCCGCGTCGATGCGCTACTGGACACGCTCCGTCATGCAGCGACGCTCGTCGCCCTCCAGGCGGTCCAGCTCGTCTGCCGCTGCGTGGGCGGCGCGCAAGTTCTCCATGGGCGTAGCGTAGACCGGGCGGTCGGCCCCCAACATGCTGGCTCTGGCGGTGCCGCGCTGCCGGACCATGCCCACGCGGCCGGGTTCGTCAGCAGCCGGTGTGCCACAAACGGCGCAGTCGATCTCGCGGTGGTAAGCCTCGGTGAGGCGTCTCATGGCCGCCAACTTGTTGGCGCTGTCGAGAAGTGCGATACGGCATGCTTCCAACGTTTCACCGCTCGCACCGGGCGCTACGGGAGCGGACATGTCCCGCATTGCCGCCTGCAACGGGTCCCGGCCGGCCTAGTCGGAGGTTCCGTCGTGGCTGATGACCAGCACCTCAGTGACGGTGCTGGTGCCGGCGCTGCTGTCTGCAGCGGGAAGTGGATCGTCGAAGATCACCACATCGCCGGGGAAGGCATCAGGAAGCGCGACATCGGCGTCGACGACCATGTCGATGAGCAGGTCGGTGGAGCCAACGGACTCCGGGTCGGAGACCAGCTCGTCGGCGATGTGAAGCTTGCCGAGGAGATCGACGAGGCAGCTCTCGGAGCTAGCTGCGCCCGCGTCGAGTGCGGGCTCGTCGAAGAGGTGGATCCCGCTGATGAGATCAGCGAGGTTGCTTGCGGCGCAAACAACTTCCACGCCGTGCAGTGTGTCGGCGCAAACGCCGTCGGGCGTGCCGGGCTGGCTGCGATCGCCAGGGAGGAAGAGGGTTCCCATCCAGAACGTGTTTCCGGACGACGGTGCACCTAGCCCCATGGTGGGCGCCAAATGTCGGGGATATCGTGCGACATATGCCAGGGGATGGCTTATCGTGGATGGGGACAAAAGTACGTCGCCGGGCTCTAGAAGCGGGAGTGAGCGAGACCGCGTACGCTTGCGAATCTTACCCAGGTTCGGGGCTCTCCTAGGAGATAACACCCCTAGTCCTGCTCTGCGGGGTCTCCGCATGATCACTATTTCAACAGGTGGCAACAAGCTTGCTCCTTGAGCTACCTGGGTGGAGGAGGAAGAAGGGCAAGGCTAGCTCTACTCCACTCTCTCTGCGCGTGTGGGTGGTGCTGTGAGTGCTCGACGAGGCCTCTGCCCAAGAGCCAACCCCCTGCATGGGGTGACCTAGGGGGTTTATATAAGCCTACCCCCCAGGGGTACAACGGTAATCTGGCCAGATGCGGGGCCCGACAGTCAGCGTCACTATTTGTCGGCTTCCCCACCGACCGCCGGGGCCCGCCGCCTGGTGGGTCCGCCGACTGCCGTGATCTCAGCCGACAGGTGGGTCCCACCGTCCACGGGCCGCGTTGACTGCTTTATGCTGTAGCATTGCCCCTGATGATGAAGGCCTCGTCAGGGGGAGCGTGGATACAGTCCCGCCGCCTGGTGGGAGCTCACTGTAGCCATACCCCGTCGCATCTGGTTAATGGCGCACATACTTCGAGGGAGGAGGAGGGCCGCCTGGTGGGAGCCGGCCTCCCTCTGAGCCGGCTGGTCTGGGCTCGCCGCCTTCTGGCTTGTCACAGACAAGTAGGGCCCGCCGCCTGCGGGCCGTACTGACCGCCCGTCTCGGGAGCATGGCTTCCTCTGCCATGGGTGATGTCATGAGCGGCATGGCAACAGTCCTGCGTTGGGCGCAGGATGTCTGCTCGGTACGCTGTACTGTGGTCACACTCTGCCCTGGATTCGGGGTTGGCAGGCCTGTACTGTAGCCATGCCCTGTCTCATCATGTTTATGTTGGCGCTGACTTTGAGGGCGCGAGGGGCTGCCTACTAGGACTCGGCATCCCAGGAGGCCGCCTGCCAGGAGTCGGCCCACTTCATAGCCGTCTTGTGGACTCCGCCGCCTCCCAGCAACCGGCTGCTTGGACCAGCCGGCCTCAAGAAGGCAGCCCTTTGTTCTTGATGTTTGAGGGGCGCAGCCTACCCCGTGGTCATTTACTCCGACAGTAACTTGTCATTCTTTTCCGCCAGGCCAGCATCGTGACCTGGCTGGATTATCTTCTTGGCTAATTTACTTTTCTCCTTTGCCAGGGGTTTTCCCCGAGACGTAGGAGTTGGCCGACATGGTCGAACACGCGCACCGAGCTGACCAGCGGGTGGCCGGAGTGGAAATCGACGACGGTGCCGCCTGGTCCTTCTCGGAGATCGTCCTCGCCAGCAAGACCCGCCTGGAAGCCGTGGAGGGGCACATGAACCGGCTATTCGCGGCTGGTTTGAACATGACGAGTGCTATCTGGCTGGACGCAGTGGTGCCGAACAGCGTCACCTGGCTGGCGCGATGGCTGGAGACTGGCGTGGCACGACTCGGCGCTTGGAGGGGTTCCGCAGCCTGGGCCGAGGCGGAGATGGTGCTCTGGTTCATGATGTCGTGGTACCCCGGCATGGAGCTAGGCCTACTGGCCGCCCAGCACGACGGGGTGGATGAGGAGTTGGTCCCGCAGACGACGGCGATCACGGCACGGTCAAGTTATCTTGCATCCTTCGCTTCGCACGATGAGTTCGTGCTACTTCTTGAGCTTGCATTGATTTTTCCCTTGAAGAGGAAAGGGTGATGCAGCAAAGTAGAGATAAGTATTTCCCTCAGTTAAGAACCAAGGTATCAATCCAGTAGGAGGCACAAGCAAGTCTTCAATCAATGCACCTGCACAAACTTACAAACACTTGCACACAACGTGAAAAAGGGGTTGTCAATCCCTTCACGGTCACGAACAAGAGTGAGATCTAATAGAGATAGGTATAAAAGATAAATAAAAGAGAAAACTAAAGTAAATATAAATAAATTGCAGCAAGGTATTTTTGGTTTATAGATCTAAAAATATATGATGGAAAATAAACCCAGGGGCCATAGGTTTCATTAGAGGCTTCTCTCTTGAAAGAAAACATACGGTGGGTAAACAAATTACTGTTGAGCAATTGATAGAAAAGTGCATAGTTATGACGATATCTAAGGCAATGATCATGAATATAGGCATCACGTCCGTGACAAGTAGACTAAAACGATTCTGCATCTACTACTATTACTCCACATATCGACCGACTCCTGCCTGCATCTAGAGTATTAAGTTCATAAGAACAGAGCAACGCTTTAAGTAAGATGACATGATGTAGAGGGATAAACTCAAGCAATATGACATAAACCCCATCATTTTATCCTTGATGGCAACAATACAATACGTGTCTTGCTACCCCTTCTGTCACTGGGTGAGGACACCACAAGATTGAACCCAAAACTAAGCACCTCTCCCATTGCAAGAAAAACCAATCTAGTTGGCCAAACCAAACTGATAGTTCGAAGAGAAATATAAAGATATCTTAATCATACATAAAAGAGTTCAGAGAAGACTCAAATAATATTCATATATAATCTGATCATAAATCCACAATTCATCTGATCTCAACAAACACACCACAAAAGAAGATTACATCGGATAGAACTCCAAGAACATCGAGGACAACATGGTATTGAAGATCAAAGAGAGAGAAGAAGCCATCTAGCTACTAGCTATGGATCCGTAGGTCTATGGTAAACTACTCATGCTTCATCGGAAGGGCAGCAAGGGTGATGTAGAGGCCCTCCGTGATCGAATCCCCCTCCAGCAGGGTGCCGGAAAAGGCCCCAAGATGGGATCTCACAGGAGCAGAGGCTTGCGGCGGCGGAAAAGTATTTTGGTGGACGCTTCTGGTGGTTTGGGAATATTTGGGAATTTATAGAGGTGGAACTAGGGTTAGGGGACTCCTGAGGGGCCCACAAGCCAGGGGGCGCCCCTTCTGGGGCGCGCCCTAAAGGCTTGTGGCCTCCTCGGGACTCTTCTGGCCCTCTCTCCAAGCCACGTAGGTGTTTTCTGGTCCAAGAAAAATCATCATAAATTTTTAATCCGTTTGGACTGCGTTTGATATTCCTTTTCTGTAAAACTCAAAAACAAGGAAAAAACAGAAACTGGCACTGGGCTCTAGGTTAATAGGTTAGTCCCAAAAATAATATAAAATAGCATATTGATGCATATAAAACATCCAAAACAGATAATATAGTAGCATAGAACAATCAAAAATTATAGATACGTTGGAGACGTATCAAGCATCCCAAAGCTTAATTCCTGCTCATCCTTGAGTAGGTAAATGATAAAAATAGAATTTTTAATGTGGAATACTACCTAACATATTTATCAATGCAATCTTCTTTATTGTGGCAAGAATGTTCAGATCCATAAGGTTCAAAACAAAAGTTTAATATTGACATAAAACAATAATACTTCAAGCATACTAATAAAGCAATCATGTCTTCTCAAAATAACATGGCCAAAGAAAGTTATCCCTACAATATCATATAGTCTGGCTAAGCTCCATCTTCATCACACAAAGTATTTCATCATGCGCAACCCCGATGATAGGCCAAGCAATTGTTTCATACTTTTGGTGTTCTCAAACTTTTTTCAACTTTCACGCAATACATGAGCGTGAGCCATGGATATAGCACTATAGGTGGAATAGAATATGGTGGTTGTGGAGAAGACAAAAAGAAGGAGAAAGTCTCACATCAACTAGGCAAATTAATGGGCTATGGAGATGCCCATCAATTGATATAGATGCAAGTGAGTAGGGATTGCCATGCAACGGATGCACTAGAGCTATAAGTGTATGAAAGCTCAAAAAGAAACTAAGTGGGTGTGCATCAAACTTGCTTGCTCACGAAGACCTAGGGCAATTTGAGGAAGCCCATCATTAGAATATACAAGCCAAGTTCCATAATGAAAAATTCCCACTAGTATATGAAAGTGACAAAATAGGAGACTCTCTATCATGAAGATCATGGTGCTATTTCAAAGCACAAGTGTGGAAAAAGGATAGTAACATTGTCCCTTCTCTCTTTTTCTCTTATTTTTTCGTTTGGGATTCTTTGGCCTCTTTTTTTATTTGGGCTTCTTTGGCCTCTTTTATTATTTTTAAAGTCCGGAGACTCATCCCAACTTGTGAGGGAATCATAGCTTCCATCATCCTTTCCTCACATGGGACAATGCTCTAATAATGATGATAATCACACTTTTATTTACTTACAACTCAAGAATTATAACTCGATACTTAGAACAAAATATGACTATATATGAATGCCTCTGGCGGTGTACTGGGATGTGCAATGATCAAGAGTGACATGTATAAAAAATATGAACGGTGGCCAAGCCACAAATACTATGACAACTACATGATCATGCAAAGCAATATGGCAATGATGGTGCGTGTCATAATAAAACGGAATGGTGGAAGTTGCATGGCAATATATCTCGGAATGGCTATGGAAATGCCATAATAGGTAGGTATGGTGGATGTTTTGAGGAAGGGTATATGGTGGGTTTAATGCACCGGCGAAAGTTGCGCGGTACTAGAGAGGCTAGCAATGGTGGAAGGGTGAGAGTGCGTATAATCCATGGACTCAACATTAGTCATAAAGAACTCACATACTTATTGCAAAAATTTATTAGCCATCGAAACAAAGTACTACATGCATGCTCCTAGGGGGATAGATTGGTAGGAAAACACCATCGCTTGTCCCCAACCGCCACTCATAAGGAAGACAATCAAAAAATAAATCATGCTCCGACTTCATCACATAACGGTTCACCATACGTGCATGCTACGGGAATCACAAACTTTAACACAAGTATTTCTACCAATCCACAATTACTCACTAGCATGACTCTAATATCACCATCTTTATATCTCAAAACAAATGAAAGGAATCAAACTTCTCATATATTCAATGCTCTTTATACGAAAGTTTTTATTATATCCCTCTTGGATGCCCATCATATTAGGACTAAATTCATAACCTAAGAAAATTACCATGTTGTTTAAGACTCTAAAAATAATATAAGTGAAGCATGAGAGTTCAACAATTCCTATAAAATAAAGCCACTGCCGTGCTCTAAAAAGAAATAAGTGAAGCACTAGAGCAAACTGCCTAGCTCAAAAGATATAAGTGAAGCACATAGAGTATTCTAATAAATTCATGATTAAAGCGTGTCCATCTCAAAAGGTGTGTACAGCAAGGATGATTGTTTCAAACTAAAAATCAAAGACTCATATCATACAAGAAGCTCCAAGCAAAACACATATCATGTGGTGAATAAAAATATAGCCTCAAGTAAATTTACCAATGGATTGAAGACGAAAGAGGGGATGCCATCCGGGGCATTCCCAAGCTTAGATGCTTGGTTTTCCTTGAATATTACCTTGGGGTGCCTTGGGATTCCCCAAGATTAGGCTCTTTCCACTCCTTATTCCATAGTCCATCAAATCTTTACCCAAAACTTGAAAACTTCACAACACAAAACTCAACAGAAAACTCATAAGATCCGTTAGTATAATAAAATAAATCACCACTTTAGGTACAGTTGTGAACTCATTATAAATTTATATTGGTGTTATATCTACTTTATTCCAACTTCTCCATGGTTCATACCCCCCGATACTACCCATAGATTCATCAAAATAAGCAAACAACACATAGAAAACAGAATCTATCAAAAACAGAAGAGTCTGTAGTAATCTGGAAATTTCGTATACTTATGTAACTCCAAAAATTCTGAAAATTTAGGAAAATTTAGGAAATTTGTATATAAATCTTTTGTAAAAAATTCATATCAAAAGCATGTTTCTGTGATTTTCTAAATTTCTGGCAATGAGCACAAAAGTTTCTGTTTTTCAGCAAGATCAAATCAACTATCACCATAGACCATCCCAAAGGTCTTGCTTGGCTCAAACACTAACTAAAACACCAAAACACAATTACTACAGAGGTAATAATGTGTATTTTCATAAAAACATAAAGAAAAATTATTGGGTTGTCTCCGAACAAGCGCTTTTCTTTAAAGCCTTTTAGCTAGGCGTTGATAATTTTAATGATGCTCACATAAAAAATAGCAATTGAAACACGAAGAGAGCATCATGTAGCATGTGAAAAACAAGTTTAAGTCTAACATACTTCCTATGCATAGGCATTTTATAGGGAAAATATTTATCAAGACAAGCAAAAACTAGCATATGCAAGGAAGAAGAAAGAAACAATAGCGATCTCAACATAACGAGAGGTAATTTAGTGACATGAAAATTTCTACAACCATATTTTCCTCTCTCATAATAATCACATGTAGGATCATAATCAAATTCAACAATATAACTATCACATAAAATATTCTTTTCATGATCCACATGCATGCAAAGTTGACACTCTTCCAAAATAGTGGGATTATCATCAAATAAAGTCATGACTTATCTAAGCCCACTTTTATCAAAATTTTCATAAGATTGATCATACTCCAAAGTAGTGGGATCATTATTACCTAGAGCTGACACTCTTCCAAACCCACTTTCAATATTATTGCAAACATATTTATCATGAGGCTTAAATAAATTTTCAAGATCATAAGAAGAATCACCCCAATCATGATCATTGCAATAAGTAGTGGACATATCAAAATTAGCTTCCCCAAGCTTAGGGTTTTGCATATTATTAACACAATTGACATTAATAAAATTTATAATAACATCATGGCAATCATCCTTTTCATTCAAGGAGCTATCATGAATCACTTCATAAATTTCATCACAATTTTTAGATTCATGAATTTCAAGCAAAACTTCATAAAGATAATCTAGTGCACTCAACTCACTAGCAATTGGTTCATCATAGTTGGCTATTTTAAAGAAATTAGCAAGTGGATGAGGATCCATAAACTTTTTGTTTTGGATTTTCAATAAACACACAATTATACCAAGCGAACGAGCAAACAAACCAAGTAAGACATGAAGGCAAACGAAAAGACGAACAGAAAGAAGGTGAATAAAAAGGCAAATATTTTTGTGTTTTTATGAAAACATTTTAGAAGTGAGGGAGAGGAAAATGAGAGGCAAATGGCAAATAATGTAAGTGCAAGAGATGAGAGTTTATGATAGGTACTTGGTAGGCTTGATGTAGAACCTACCCGGCAACGGCACCAGAAATTCTTCCTGCTACTTCTTGAGCTTGCGTTAATTTTTCCCTTGAAGAGGAAAGGGTGATGCAGCAAAGTAGAGATAAGTATTTCCCTCAGTTAAGAACCAAGGTATCAATCCAGTAGGAGGCACAAGCAAGTCTCCAATCAATGCACCTACACAAACTAACAAACACTTGCACACAACGCGAAAAAGGGGTTGTCAATCCCTTCACGGTCACGAACAAGAGTGAGATCTAATAGAGATAGGTATAAAAGATAAATAAAAGAGCAAACTAAAGTAAATATAAATAAATTGCAGCAAGGTATTTTTGGGTTTTTTGGTTTATAGATCTGAAAATATATGATGGAAAATAGACCCGAGGCCATAGGTTTCACTAGAGGCTTCTCTCTTGAAAGAAAACATACGATGGGTAAACAAATTACTGTTGAGCAATTGATAGAAAAGCGCATAGTTATGACGATATCTAAGGCAATGATCATGAATATAGGCATCACGTCCATGACAAGTAGACCGAAATGATTCTGCATCTACTACTATTACTCCACACATCGACCGACTCCTGCCTGCATCTAGAGTATTAAGTTCATAAGAACAGAGCAACGCTTTAAGTAAGATGACATGATGTAGAGGGATAAACTCAAGCAATATGACATAAACCCCATCTTTTTATCCTTGATGGCAACAATACAATACGTGCCTCATTACCCCTTCTGTCACTGGGTGAGGACACCGCAAGATTGAACCCAAAACTAAGCACCTCTCCTGTTGCAAGAAAAACAAATCTAGTTGGCCAAACCAAACCGATAGTTTGAAGAGAAATACAAAGATATCTTAATCATGCATAAAAGAGTTCATAGAAGACTCAGATAATATTCATAGATAATCTGATCATCAATCCACAATTCATCGGATCTCAACAAACACACCGCAAAAGAAGATTACATTAGATAGAACTCCAAGAACATCAAGGAGAACATGGCATTGAAGATGAAAGAGAGAGAAGAAGCCATCTAGCTACTAGCTATGGACCCGTAGGTCTGTGGTAAACCACTCACACTTCATCGGAAGGGCAACAAGGTTGATGTAGAGGCCCTCCGTGATTGAATCCCCCTCCGGCAGGGTGCCGGAAAAGGCCCCAAGATGGGATCTCACGGGAAGAGAGGCTTGCGGCGGTGGAAAAGTATTTTGGTGGACGCTTCTGATGTTTGGGGAATCACTACAAAAAAATACACTTCCGTGATGATACGTGTTTGTCACAGTAGGTCACGTTTTCTGTCATGCATGTACATCCATGACGATTTTATGACAGAATCAAGATAGTCATACCTGTGCTGTCGTAGATGTGTTCCATGACAATACCAAAACTACCATCATGGAAGTGTCCACTTCCATGACAATAAATGGCACGTCATGGAAGTGGTTTCGTCAAGGGTAACCGACGTGTGGCATCCACTGTAACGGGTCACTGTTAAGCTATCGGGTTCCGGTTTGGATCCGATAACCCGTTAATAGCTGGGACCAATGAGGATTTTCCACGTGTAAAATTCTCATTGGCTATAGCAACCACGTGTCAGCACCGTGGAAGGACAGATGTCAACTTCCCAATGGACAGGAGGCGCCTATGATACGTCAACATGTGGCAAGGCCCAACAGCGGCCCATTTAGGTTAAAAAGGCTAGCCCAGTCAAAATTATCGGGCTGGCCCATTAACGGCCTGCTTGCAGACGGCCCATTCGCAGTTAAGGCCTGTACGACTAGTGTCAAATCATCCCATCAACGACCTGTTCTAGACTTGTCATCATTGCAGCCCATGGCCACTTCTGGCCTATTAACAGTCCGCTAAGTATTTGGGCCGAATTACGGCCCGGTGTGTTTCCGGCCTGTTAAAGGTCCTGCTTCATTTGGGCCCATTTATTGGCCATTGAAACTTTCGGCCCATAAACTATCGTGAAGGAATTGGGTCATATTTGGCCATGTCTGACATTCGGCCTGTTAGAGGCCCACTGTAGATTTGGGCCACTTCCAGCCTGTTATGTTTTTCGGCCTGTTAACGTCGGATGAAATCCATGGGCCATATGTGGCCCAACGTCACATCGGGCCTATTAACGGCCCATATAAAACTGATACTAATCAAGCCCGGCCGCACTTCCGGCCTGGTAAAGGCCTGTGTAGTAGGTCGGTGCATTTTTGGCCCGTCTAAATTTCGGCCTGTGAATGATCTGCATTGTAAATGGGCCACCACGAGCTGAGATACATTTCGGCCTGCAATGACCAATGGGTTATTTGGCACAATCAGGGCCCAATCTCACTTTCGGCCTATTAAAGGCCCATGTTTAGGCCTGTTAAAGGCCCACTGTGGGCACATGCCTACCAAAATAAGAAAGCTTATGCTGATTTAGGCCTAGATATTTTTAGTGGGCTACATGCAAATTACGGCCCATAATCATTTTTAGCCCAATTGGAATTGTGGGCCCGACGAATGTTGGCACGTTGGGCTCCTACAAAGCTTTCGGCCGAATACATTACTAAGATAAACCTACACTATACAAAAATAGTGTCGTAATTTCTACAGCCTTTGGCAGCACGATAAATGATGTATCACAACAAAATAAATTCCAGCCATACAACAAAAGGCATGTTGGCATAAAGTTTACAGTCCTTGCAGATAAAAGCACCATAAGATATATAGAAGCACAGATCATTTGACCTGAGTGCTAATGTTTCAGGCTGTAGAATCTGATGGAGCAGCATGATCTTCCCCTTTTTTCCGCCATTGCTCTTGAATAATGAAGCAAATGTCTGATAGTCTGGTTTCAAAACCATTCATATCTTGACGACATTTGTCAAACCCTATTCTTGTTTCCGAAACAACCTCCATTAGGGATTGGACTTATGTCTAGAGCACAGATATATCACTCTGTCTAGCTGGAAGATTTTGTTCAGTAGGCGATTTGGACGAGGTTACCTTGACAACCAACCCAGAATTACGCAGGAAGGTGCTTTTTGTACTGTTAGTGGAGAGATACTGACACACTACAGCAAGAGGTGACATTGTGCCTGTGGTAGCCTCACCACCTTCAGGAGGTTGTGGCTGTTCAATCATTTGTTCCATAGCTTGCTGAAAGTTTGAACTTGTAGATTAGTGTACCAGATAAGTTACTAATGAGAGAAAAACAAACAAAGTAGGTTTCACGTTTATACATAACTTATTTTGGTGAACTACTGTAATACATTAGCATGTATTGTAGTGCCAACTACATAATAAAATCACTTTCGAAACATATGTCCATGTAGCATGCCTACAGTATTGTCTATTTCCTCACATTCGTTGACATCTAAGGATAAAGAGACATGGTTTAAAGTAGGATGAACATAGTATGACATCATTCATATCATGGGCAAACAGATATCAAACAAACATGCTATTGTATCATTGTGTGGGCACGTGAACATCACAACTAGATTACAGATCAAGACCAAAAGAATATCCTTCCTCTCTTTTAAACCATGTAAGGTGAAATGATACGTTAAGACAACTATGTATAAAAGTGAACAAAGTAACCAATATTGGCTGCAAACCAAGCAGTTAAATGAACACGTCACAGTAACAAGCAGTTCAAAGGCAGGAGGAGTAAGCACTTACAACAGTGGCTTGAACTGGTGTGCTCATGCCCTTCATCTTGCTGGTGTGGCAATCCTTGAAGATTTCCACTGCATTCGGTTTAGGTTCTTTTTGGTCTGCACGGGCTTTCCTTTGTATTTGGAACAAGTCAATATAGATAAGATAATATGGCACAGAAAAAAGAAGGAAGTAGCAGCTATTTACAAGAGCCTCGCAGTGTGCAATATAGCTACGAGATCCTGTTGTCTGTTGGAATTTCACTTTAGAACGGTTGGTCTTGTTCTTCAAATAGTTAGCCTAGAAGAAGATACACTTGTAAGGCACATACGTAAATATGAGTTCATTATGTGATCTGATCAAATACATATACCCTACCTGATACTTTGGATCAGACCAGTGTTTAACAAGGGCTATCCAGTCTTCATCTGTAATATATTCCACTGGAGATGTTTGGGCGATTTCATTGTTAGCCTTGCCTTCAAAGTGAGTTTTTCTAATGTGATACCGATGCTGTCGCAGAGCAGACTGAAAAACATGAGTGCATGCTTGTTTAGTTGCATCATCTTTTGGATCCAACTTGAACCTTATCTGTTGAAAAAGAATGTGAGTCTTATTAGGAGGAAGCTAGAAAGTATGGGATAGAGCAAGACAATATTAAAAATTGCGATGAATAACATTACTTACGGATAAATGGTCAAGGAAGGTGTTAAACTGGGTATCGTCTTTCTCATTCCTGTACTGGATCCACGTTGGGAGGATACATTCATGACACCTAACGGCAATGGCTGCCTCTGATACTAACTTGGCTGACTCTATAGCATCACGTGGCCTTTTTAAACCTGCCTCAAAATAGATCTCCATTCTTCCTCCTTTAGATTTTGTTAATTTGTCGAGCATTATCCCTGATGTTTGTTTCCGCTTGCGCCGTGGTGCTAGTTCAACAACGAATATGGAAAGTGTTAGTGCACATCAAAATGTGAGAGTACATATAAAGGAGCATGCAACTGCAACTTGACTCGGTCCGGTACCGTCTTGGTGTTGATGCTCATGAGGTTCATCTGATCTTGCCAAGTCCTGTTGTGTCAGTAGTGCTTCAGAAATAGTGTTAGGTGTGAAGGCAGCTTGGGAACAGGCCAGTTGCGGAGCAAACGAATGAGTAACTGGTTGAGATGCCGGTACAGTTGAAGGGGATGCTGCAGCTGGTGGAACAGGTGATACTGTGTTTGTAGATTTAGCCGGTGGACTTGGACCTTCTACTGCACTATAAGTACAAGCAGAATCTCGAGGGACGATCCTTTTCCGTTGCACCCAGCGAGTAACACCATTCCCTACTATATTCTTTTCCTTGCTCTTTTTTGACTTTGCCATGTCAAGCCATACCCACAACACAAAAGAATAAAATCGCTCTTCTGAACTCATTGATGCATGATACAGACAAGCAATACTTTGATGTAAGACAACCATATGAGGAGGATGGAATATGTAAGAAAAACAGGACGGCGTGACATATTCACAGCTACCATGTGTAAACCAAGCAGAAGGATTTTCAAGAAAATAGAAGTAATGCAAGCTAGACACCATATGAAAGATGCAACCAATATCACTCTGCCAAGTTAAAAGTGTCTTGTCATAAGTGGCATTTCAAAAAATTAGAAGCAGTACAACCTAGAAATCAATGCAAGATGCAACCACTATCACACTGCCAAGTTAAAAGTGTCCAATCATGAGTGATTGATGCGGGATACACAACAGCAGTACTTTCATGTAAGAACATGGTATGATAGATAGATGCAGTGTATTCTAGACACAAAAAGGCATGTCATATGCACATGTATAACGTATAAACTCAGCAGGTGAAATTTAATCAAAATAGAAGAAATACAAGCTAGACAACATATGCAACATGAAACCAATTATCACACTGTCAACTTAGAGCAAGCACCTGCGATGGTGGAGTAGGGGAGATGAACTCATCATGTAGACTTGGGACTTCAACTGCATTAGCAGCAGCAGTGGCAAATCTAGAGAGTCTCCGTTTGCGTCGGTCCGGAGGACCACTAACATCCCCTAACTTACACTTTTCCTTCCTATTTTTTGATATTGCCTTCTGAAGTCAAAACCACAAGAAGATGAATAAAATTAGCTCTGCATAACTGGTTGATGCATGATACAGACGAACTCTACTTTGATGTAAGGCAAGCGCATGATAGGAGGATGGAATATATACAAAAAAACGACAGCATTGCATATTCACACGTACGATAGGAGGATGGAATATGTATGAAAAACAGTAAGCAAAAGGCATTTCAACAAAATTAGAAGAAATGAAAGCTAGGCACCATATGAACACGCAACCAATATCACTACCAGGTAAAAAGTGTCTCGTCATAAGTGCTATTTCAACAAATTAGAAGCAGTACAAGCTAGAAGACAATGCAAGATGCAACCTACATCACACTCCCAAGTTAAATATGTCTTATGGGTAAGTGATTGTTGCAGGTATAAGTTGTAAGCTACGCAGATGCAATTCAACAAAATTAGAAGCAATACAAACTAGACATCATACGGAACACGCAACCACATATAACAATGCCAAGTTAGAGTAAGCACCTGTGATGGTGGAGTAGGGGAGATGTGCTCATCATCTACACAGCTACGTTGATTGTCCAGCCTTGTGTTGTCTTGCGAATCTTGTTGGGAGGATGGCGGAGTAGAATCTGTAGAGACCCTCTGTTTGAGTTGCTCCGAAGGACCACCATCATCCACTGCCTTACTAATTTCCTTTAGCTGTATTGATTTTGCATTGTGAAGTCAAACCGATAAGAAAAAGGAATAAAATTCACTCTTCAGAACTCATTCATGCATGATACTGACAAACACTACTCGGATGAAAGGCAAACACATGATACGAGGATGGAATATGTACGAAAAATAGGACGGCGTGACATATTCAGACCTATGATGTGGTAACTAAGCAGAAGGCATTTCAACAAATTAAAAGCACTACAAGCTAGACACCATATGAAAGATGCAACCAATATCACTCTGCCAAGTTCAAACTGTCTGGCGTTTCAACAAATTAGAAGCAGTACATGCTAGAAATCATATGCAAGACGCAACCAATATCACAGTAGCGACTTAAAGGTGCCTCATCATAAGTGACTGATGCGGGATACGCAAGAACGATAGTCTGATGTAAGAACATGGTGTGATCAAATATAGTATGTTCTAGAAATAGGAACACGTGTCATATTCACAGGTATGATGTGTAAAGTAAGCAGATGCAATACAAAAAAGTTAGAAGCAATACAAACTAGACATCATACGCAACATTTAACCATATATAATAGTGCCAAGTTAGAGCAAACACATGTGATGGTGGAGTAGGAGATGTGCTCATCATCTACACAGCTACGTTGACTATCTAGCCTTGTGTTGTCTTGCGAATCTTGTTGCGAGGATGGCGGAGTAGAATCTGTAGAGACCCTCCATTTCAGTTGCTCGGAAGGACCACCATCATCCAATGCCTTACCAATTTCCTTCCGCTTTATTGATTTTGCATTGTGAGGTCAAACCGACAAGAAAAAGGAATAAAATTCGCTCTTCAGAATTCATTCATGCATGATACTGACGAACACTACTCTCATGAAAGGCAAAGTCATGATACGAGGATGGAATATGTATGAAAAACTGGACGGCATGACATATTCACACCTATGATGTGGTAACTAAGCAGAAGGCACTTCAACAAATTAGAAGCACTGCAAGCTAGACACCATATGAAAGGTGCAACCAATATCACTCTGCCAAGTTAAAACTGTCTCGTCATAGGTGGGGTTCATCAAATTAGAAGCACTACATGCAAGAAATCATATTCAAGACGCAAACCAATATCACAGTGCCAACTTAAAGGTGTCTCATCATAAGTGACTGATGCAGGATACACAAGAAGAGTAGTTTCATGTAAGAACATGGTCTGATAGACAAATATAGTATGTACCAAAAATAGGAAGGCGTGTCATATTCACACGTATAATGTGTAAGCTAAGCAGATGCAGTTTAAACTAATTAGAAGAAATACAAGCTAGATACCATATGCAACAGGCAACCAGATATCACACTGCCAAGTTAGAGCAAGCACCTGGAATGGTGGAGTAGGGGAGCGGAGACTTGGAACTTGTAATGCACTAGTAGTATGAGGAGAATCCGTACAGATGCTCCATTTACGTTGCTGCAGAGGACCGCCATCATCGCCTTCCTTACTCTTTTCCTTCCTCTTGATTTTGCCTTGTCAAGTCAAACCCACAAGAAAAGGAATACAATTTGCTCTTCAGAACTCATTTATGCATGATATTGACGAACACTACTTTCATGTAAGGCAGCCGCATGATAGGAGGATGGAATATGTATGGAAAACAGGACGGCATGACATATTGACATGTATGATGTGTAAAGTGTAAACTAAGCACAAGGTGTTTGAACTAATTAGAAGCAATGCAAGCTAGACACCATGAAAGATGAAACCAATATCACTCTGCCAAATTAAAAGGGTGGCCTCATAAATCTATTTGACCAAATTAGAAGCAATACATGGCAACAGGCTAGAAATAATATGCAATATGCAACGAATAAAGGTGTCTCATCGTAAGTGATTGATGCAGGATACAGAAGAGCGGTAGTTTCATGTAAGAACATGGTTAACAGATAGATGTAGTATGTACCAAAAATAGGAAGGCATGTCATATTCACAGGTATAATGTGTAAACTAAGCAGATGCAATTTACCCTAATTAGAAGCATTACAAGCTAGACATCATATGCAACATGCAACCACATCTTCATTTAGACTTGCTGTTTCTTGAGAATCATGTGGGGAGGATGAAACTGCACTCTTTATAAGAGTAGCGCATCTCACACTAACCCACGGACGTGACTGTCTCATCATAAGTGATAGATGCAAGATACACAAGAACAGTAGTTTGATGTAAGAACATGGTGTGATAGGCAGATGTAGTATGTACCAAAAACAGGAAGGCGTGTCATATTCACATGTATAATGTGTAAGCTAAGGAGATGCAATTTAACAAATTAGGAGCAATACAAGCTAGGCACCATATGCAACATGCAACCAGACATCACACTGCCATGTTAGAGCAAGCACCTAGGGTTGTGGAGTAGGGGAGATGAGATTTGAAACTTGCGCTGCAGTAGGAGTAGCAGGAGAATCTGCAGAGATCATCTGCTTCGGTTGCTCCAGAGGACCACCATCATCCCGTGCGTTCATCCTTTTAGATTTTGCCTTGTCAAGTCAAACACACAAGAAAAAGGAATGAAATTCACTCTTCCAAATTCGTTGATGCATGATACTGACGAACACAACTTTTATGTAAGGCAACCACATTGTAGGAGGATGGAATATGTACGAAAAACGGTAAGCAGAAGGCATTTCAACAAATTGGAAGCAATGCAAGCTAGACACCATATGAAAGATCCAACCAAAATCACTCTACCAAGTTAGAAGTGTCTCATTATAAGTGGCATTTCAACAAATGAGAGGCAGTACATGCTTGAAATGATATGCAAGATGCAACCAATATTACACTATCAATTTGAAGGTGTCTCGTCAGAAGTGATTGATGAGGGATACACAAGAAAAGTAGTTTGATGTAAGAATATGGTTAATAGGAAGATGTAGTATCTATCAAAAACAGGAAGGCATGTCATATTCACAGGTATAATGTGTTAACTAAGCAGATGCAATTTATCCTAATTAGAAGCATTACAAGGTAGACACCATATGCAACATGCAACCACATATCACATAGCCAAATAAGAGCAAGCACCTGCGATGGTGGTGTAGGGGAATTGCGGTCATCAACTACAGAGCTACGTTGACTATCTTCATTTAGCCTTGCTGTTTCTTGAGAATCATGTGGGGAGGATGACACTACACTCTTTAAAAGAGTAGCGCGTCTCACAGTAACCCACTGGGGTGACGGTCTCATCATAAGTGATTGATGAGGGATACACAAGAGCATTAGTTTGATGTAAGAACATGGTTAATAGACAGATGTAGTATGTATCATAAACGAGAAGGCATGTCATTATCAAAGGTATAATGTGTAAAGTAAGCAGATGCAATTTAACCAAATTGGAAGCAATACAAGCTAGACACCATATGCAACATGCAACCACATTTGATAGCGGGGAGTTAAAGCAAGCACCTGGGATGGTTGTGTGTGGCAATTGAGATCATCAACTACAGAGCTACGTTTATTGTCTCCATCTGCTGACACTACACCCTTTAGAGCGCTAAAACGCTTAGTACTTATCGTCGAATTACACAGGAGCGACTTCTGTCTTTTCTTTTGTGTATTCATCAATAGTGCGTTAGAGTCTGAAATACCCATGCATAAAAAAACAATAGTGTGAGTATGGGTGAAGTGTGTGCACAAGTAGTACAGTGTAAAAGTAGCAGATAGCAGGTGGGTGAGAAATAAATGATGGGAGACATATGATAGCTCTACAACATGCACGACACATGAAATTAGATTCTAGAATTTTGAAATATGAGCACAGGGATGGCTGGGAAATGCAGATACTCCTCCAGCACACCACAAGGTGTGGTCCTATGAAAATAACAGTCGACTGAAAACAAATAGGTCAATCCATTTTTCTGCACCATCCGATGTACAAAGAACAGGCAGATCACCTTCATCTACCTCCAGCCAGTCAGTGTTGATGATCTTCCTCGAAACGCCAGCAACCACCGGCCTAGTCCCCTGCCTCCGCCCTCCCCTCGACCTCACCGCACTGCCGTGCTTGGCACCGCCCCCCGGCCATCCCTTCAAGCCCCGCCGACCTCCAGATCGGGCGCAAGCAGCTCCTGCGCCCCACACCCCTATGATAGACACCGATGCGCTGCTTCCCCAGCGAACAGGCGGACTAGGTGCTCCACGTGCCTAAGCGGGTGCTGCTTCTTTTAATTGCGAATCAACTGACCCTGAATTGAAATCCAGGCGGGCGACTGACCTCTAGCTAAGGTGAAATAGTAAATGGGAGGAAACCTTGTGCATTTAGTATCATGAAGAAGGTGCAGTAAGAAGCGCTCAACTAGTTTCTTTCGTGGGATGAATACGGTGTGAGCAGAGACGTAAGATTTGCACGAATAAGGGAAGAGGAGTACCTCTTTCGGCTGGCAGTGCTATGTCCTCCTTCTGTTTTTCTAACGATCTTCTTGTGGTTCGCTGGAAACAAGAAGTTCTGGAGGACGGTGGAGCCTTGGACGAACCCATGGCCAAGTTGTTGAGTGTGGTGCGGTGGCCGTCTATCGGCGGCGGGTAACCAGATCTGAGGCGGCGAACGACGATGTAGCGGGAACAGCTCCGGTGCGGTGGACGGTTGCGACAGTGGAGCTGCAGCGGTGAGGCGCAGGACGACATGGTCGAAGTGGTTCTGGTACGGCGCATGTCTGCGTCGGCATCGTGGAGGCAGCTCTACCTCGGCTTCAGCTGCTAAGTCCTTGAGGGCGTTGCGGTTGCGGTTGCGTTGGACGACGATGTCGGGGTACCGGCTCCGGCGTGATGGAGGAGGGCGGCGGTGGATTGGGCGCGATGGGGTGAAGGACGGAGGAGGCTGGGGTTTCACGGCTGGTGGAGAGGGCGTTTTGGCGCCCACGGAGTATGAATGGGGAAACGGAGGGAAGGGGGAACTAAGGGGGAACAATGTTTTGGTTTGGGACGCGCTTGTTTGAAATTTGGGGAAAGTTACAAATTTTGCCCCCATCTAAAATTTTGGACATATTGCGGGTTGGGGGTAGGACAGTAATCTCAGGTGTCCCAAAAAGTGGGCGGGATAGATTTCGGCCGAGCGCATGAGAGTTTAAGCGCCCACGGTGTATGAATGCTTCTCGGAGGCGGTTGACTAGCGTCTTGGTGAAGTTACAAACCTACCCCGGTTTAGACCTTTGGACATCGGTCGATAGGCTACACGGGTCAGAGTCAGAATAGTAATTTCCTACCACCAAACATTAGTCTCGCGCGGTTTCGGGCGACCAGAGGCTTATTTGGTGCTTCGTTCAATATTTGGGAGCAGAAGCATTAACGTTTACAGTTCTCTTGAATTGAACTTTCAGGATTTGTCAAACTTCAAAAATCTTGACTCTTGAAAATCCTAAAACTACGATTATTTTGGAATGGAGGGGGTACATTTGAATATACATTGTACACGAGTATATATTAAAAAATATGCAGCTTAGCTCAATTCATGCATGTTTCCAGATATAATCTCCTTGGTTGCAAAAAAATAGTTAGACATGCGTATGAATATATAGCATGTTCAAACGCACAACAAAGATTGATGCCCCCTTTTAGGTCTGATTTACAAATGCCATTATGTTGAATTCAAATAGATGAATGCACTTCCTACGAATTCGAATCTTCGAAACCATCTTTTTTTTGCGGGGATCTTCGAAACCATCTTTATGTTGAATTGAACATGTATTCTATTTCGTAGCTAGCAATTTGGAATGTATCCATGTATGTGACAAATGTATAAAGTGCCTGACACTAACAACACGGAGTGCACTAATTAATGTTTATATATGAATTGCAAAAGCCATGCATTGTCTGTATTTCAAACCACTCTCACTCTATGGATCGATAATATGAAATAAACCCATACACATGCTCGAATTCAATAGAGTATGGGTGTCTGATAGACCAATGTTCGTTCATACGCAAATTGCAAAATTCATGATCTCATCCAAAAAATTAATGCAATTTATATTTTAATTTAATGTGTAGAACCGCCTTTTACGCATAGATGCACTATGCCTCGGCCCGTCCTCACACACGCACTATATATCTCTCTATCACACACACTTTATATACATCGGCATTTCTCTCTCACACATGCTCACACTCTCTTGCGGGGTGTCTTGCACACACACACTCTCTATATATCTCCCCTCTCTCTCTTACTACTACGTACCACTCTTTTCACTAATCTCAGTTGGAAAACACTATTTCTCTCACATGCCTATATACACACGCACGGTCTCTGTTGGCCCTCTATATGCACATACATGTGCCTAAGTGTCTCCCGCACGCACATTATTTTTAGGCCTCTCTCGCACACATTGCGCCCCCACACACACCTCTCTTGTTGGCGGATATGATTCCATAGATCATTCGGTAAGATATCCCTGACTGTTAGGCTGGATGGTAATATGAGGCAAAGTTTTACCCAAGTCTGGGCCCTTGCAGTTGAGGAAAAAGCCTGCTCCTGGTATTGTATATTTGTGATAGGGGTGTGTACAAAGTACACGTGAATACCAGGCATTGTGTGTGTGTGTGTATATACTATCGACGAACTAGCCCCCGGGCTTATATAACATACTCGGGGCCTATGGTTACAAATCATATATAGTCGGCTTATCATCAGTGGGGATAGAGTCCTCCACGACTCTGGTAGCTTCGTCTTGTACGCCGAGTCCTCCATGGGCTTCGTATAACGCGTCTCGGTCCAACCTATGTGGCGCAGGATGGAACCGACCCATGAGTCCTCACGTCGACCCACCACAACTAGAAATGATGTGCCCACCACACCCCACACACAATCGACCACTAAGAAAATAAGCATATACAATATTACAAAGTTATACGGTGTACATGAAAGTTAATTGCGGTGCATCCAATAATATTTGTTCCACATTGTGAATGTTTATATCTTCTCCTAAAAATAGTCACAGGAAAGAGAAACGAAGGGCATATCTCTCTTTGTCTCCACCGCACACCCCCTCTCTCTACACCACTTTCACGTATGCACACAAACTATCTCTCGGCCCTCTAAAAGTATGCCCCTGACACATTCACGCATGACGGTCACTGTATTTCAAGCGAAAGCACTATACGATCACTGGACTTCAAAATATGCTCATTACGATCATCGTATACATTCTTGTGGTCATCATACGGTATGTAGCTCACCATATGGCTCTGTATTTTGTTGATGACACTGACGGTCATTGTATTTGATGCATGCTCCGTATTTTGTTGACGACACTTACGGTCGTTGTATTTGAAGCGAAAGCACGATATGGTCACTGGACTTCAGAATAAGCTCATTACGGTCACCATATACATTTTGTGGTGCTAACCAACCTGTGGTTGGATGGTTAGGAGCACAGTGGCATCCCCAGCCCACCAGGGTTAAAGTCCTGGTGCTCGCATTTATCCTGTATTAATTTCAGTATTTCCGCCGATGTGCGTTCAGTGGGAGGAGACGTTCCCCTCGACTACGAGGCGCCTATGGTTACTTTGTAAAATGTCAAGATGATATGCTGGCTCACTCTCTTGAAGGTGCTCATAGGGGTAGGGTGTGCGTGTGTGCGCTTATAGCGGTGAGTGTGTGCGCGTATATATGAGCGCTTGCGTCTATACTGTGTTAAAAAAATACATGTCATGATTATACGGTCACTGGCTCACCGTACAACTCCGTAATTTGTTGATGACACGATCAATTGACTAGTCAAACGTTCCACATGGCGCAACTAGTGTTGCACCATATGCGCACATAACCATGGGGCCCACCTATCAGCGCGTATATGAAAGAAAGAAATGGTAGCTTGCGTCTGTATTGTGTTAATAAAATACATTTTGTGGTGATCATACGATCACTGGCTCACCATACAGCTCCGCAATTTGTTGATGACACAATCAATTGACCAGTCAAATGGTTCATGTTCATCGGCGTACATTACTGTAGGGCCCACCTGTCAGCGCGTATATGAAAGACATAAATGGTAATAAATTAGTGGTCGGTGGGTATTCGAAGTCATGAGACCTCTGTGATGATATGCTGAGCCGACCGTTTTAATTGCACGCACGCACAAGCCACTGTGGTGAATACAAACACATCACACATGCGCACAAACACGCTCGCAACGCCCGCATGCATGCATGCAATACTCACACGTACACATGCACGCACGCAACACTCGCAGGAACACACGCACGCATGCAGGCGTGCAACACTGAGACGTACACATGCACGCACGAACACACGCATGCATGCAACACTAAAACGTACACATGCACGCACGCAACACTCGTACGCCTGCATGCACACAGCACACGACGCAAGACACACGCTCATCCTATATGTTCATGTACCCTTTGTTAAGGACATGGATTGTTATGAGTATTAATCAATCTTATCTGTGTAAGCAGAACATTGATGTTTGCCGCGGTCTTTATGAATCACAACATATCGAACGGGCTATCAACGTGAATTTTTTTAAATTCTCTTACATTATATAGTAGGCTTATCAACCTACATGAATTAGATGACGTCACACTCAATGAACAATCATCGGTTTATGAAATGCCCGCTTCTCACCGCGCTGGCCCACCAAAAGCTCCTCTGTCGTGCGCTGCCAGCGTTGGTTCACTGACATGCAGGCCAGGTACCCAACGAGCCCAAACGTCAGTGGAAGAACGGCGCGGTGTCGTACTTCAGAGTCGAGGGCACCGCTCGCTGCACGCCGGATGAACACTCCACCTTGCCGCATTCAAACGCCTCCACGAAACCCGTGTGGAAGCCGAGAAACCCACTCCGGCCACACGTCCGTTCACAACCGGGCCGGCATTTAACGCAACACCGGCCGAGCTCCTCCCGTCCACCGTCTATTTAATCTCGTATTTAAACGAGGCCAGACGCCGGCCAAGAATCGCACACCTCCGCCGCTCCCCTATCTCCTCCTTCACCATTTTATCCACTCTTACAATGGCTTACGAAGAGTAGTTATCCGGCATCCAAGCCGGCTGGGTGGCCCGCTGAGCCCGCCGGATACGAGCTATGCAACTTGCTGATCCACCTCCCTCTCCTCGCCCGACGGAGCCAGTTGCCGCCCCAAGCCGGCACGTCGTTCAGCAACTCGCCGCTCCAGGCCAGCTCGACGAGGAGCGGCGAGCTGCTCCATGCCAGCACGGCGTGGAGCACGGGCGTCGTCGCTGCCATCCATGCCGCCCTCTCGTACCGCACCTCCCGTGTCTGCGACCGCATCTCCCGTGTCTGTGGCTGAGACTCCCATGCCTGCGGCCGCGCGATGCAAGCAGAGACAGAAGCCGGGTGCGTGGACAGCAACGAGTCGGTAGCCAGCGCCTCCGCGTCTGCTACCATCATCAAGGAGAAGTAGAACACGGGAGGCCGCCGCCGCTTGGGTCCAATGAAGGCCACCGCCGAGGCGACGCCGGCGTACATAGCAGGTGTCTTGCCGGATCCTTCTATTGCCGACAAATGGATCCGCGGGTGACCATTTAGGCTAGGTATTATTATACCTGTGCTGTACAGGAGTAGCACCGCTTAGTTGATTTAAATGTAATGAAATCCGTCATGTTTATATGAAAATCCGGTATTTTATATGATTTCCGTCATTGTTTATATGAAATATCACCGTGTTTGCATGAATTTCGTCCGGTTGGTTGAGTTGCTGTCAGAATGTGCGTGGCTACGGTTGGATGGCGTAATTTGCAGGTCGCCGGTCGGTCTGCGGCCGGCTCAGGCGGTGAGGTGGGACAAAAAAAGCACAGCTCGTGCGAGCTCGTCTCCAACGCGCGCTGGAGGATGCATGAGCACCCAAGCTCTACCTCGTTCATCGATGGCAAAGGCACGGGTGGACAAAAGGGTCGCTAATATTTTGGCTACCCCGGGCAAGATCCAAACAGCCCCTTCCAGCCCCACCCCTCCCAGCACATTCAAATCCCTCGTTCGCCGTGAAATTTTGCCATGTGTTGTTTTCATGGATATTTTGCTGTGTGAAAACAAATTTAAATATGAACGAATAATTGGTGCCTGCGGTCTTCTGTCGGGACACAGTTGGATGGCCTCATAGTAGAAGTAGCAGTGTAGAGTACTAGTACTACTAGATAGTGAGTGTTTACTACTGTATCATGTACATACTAATTGCAACGCATGCATGTGTTAGCAGTACAATGACCACGTACGAATTTGACGGTAAGATTTGTGTAAGTTCGATGTCATATTATTGCTCTAACATGTGGTCAAAGTTAGCCTCCAAAACGCATTTTAGACCCTATATGGATTGAGGGAGTACATGCATTGCCAAGGTTTCTCTTAATTCTTGCATGCAACGTTTTTATTGAAGCTTGAAATGTGAACTATGAATGGGAGGGACTACTACAACCCTTCCAAAAGAACTGTAGTACTAATGGTATCGTACTCCTTCCGTTCACCATCTCACATGCTCAGTACTTTTGCGAACTATGGAAGTAACAAATTTATTTCACCACTCAGCATCTATTATTGTTAGGGAGATTTCAAATTGAGTCATATAGACCGGAAAGTGGGCACTTAGGGCATCCACAATGTATGTTTTTTGTTTCCTCTAAACCCTCTCTCCTCTTAGAGGCATGCCTCTATACATTGCATGAACTGCCTCTAACAAAAAACTGGCTAGCATCGTGTCTAACCTTAGAGGCTGCCTCTAACAATGTAACAATCCATCTGGTCCCACTTGTCAGCCTTAGGAAGCATAAGAAAGTACAAGAGAAATATTACTGATTGGAAAAATGTGGTGCTAATCAACACTTTTTAAATTTCTGCTAGGGCCCACCTTAGTGGCTGGTTAGAGTCTCTATACATTGTGGTTTTTTCATTTGACAAGAGGCGAACCATGTGGGGCCTACCTTAGAGGCAAGGCTCTATACACTGGAGATGATCTGTAGTACTACTTTTGATGTGTCCCGTCAACTCGCAGAACAAGGAGAAGCTTGCTTAGTACGCCCTCTCCCCCACCCACGGGTGTGGTGGCTCGCAGAGTCGCAGGACGAGCAGAAGCTTGCTTACTACGCCTACGCCCGCTCCCTCGCCCACGCGCGCGGTGGCTCGCAGGACGAGGAGAAAAATTTACTACTCCCTTCATTAGACATATAATCCTCGTCCCTACCTTGGTTAGAGAGATTATCATATTGTTTGAAATATATGTCTTTTAATAGTAGGAGTACTACAGTGGTAGGAGTAGTACCACAGCAATTTCCTTGGAGTCCGTGCTGCAGCAAGCTACCCTAGGCTATGTTACTACTCCCTCCTTTCCGGTTTATAAGGCTCAAATTCAAAATCTCTCCAACCAAGGTAGACGGTGAGTGGTGGAATTAATTTCGTAGTTTGCACAAGTACTTAATTAGTACGCTCGTTTTTCTCAAAAAGTTATGTTTGCCAATGCATTAATTACAACAAATGCATGCATGACCACTAAATTTTCATGAACTTCTACATGCATTGGTGAGTTTTCTCTTGATACTGCTCGCATCGGGTGATTTGATGCACCTCGAAATCCAAACATGTGATAGTAAGTACTAGTAGAATTGAGACATAAAATGGAAAAAAGGAATTTTTTTAGATGAGCCCTATAAACCGGAAAGGAGGGAGTAGTAAGTAGTACTACCTCCATAGTGGGTACGTACTCCGTAAAATCAGATTTTCCCAAAACTAAGTCGCTCAACCTTTATTTGCTTGTTTCCCTTCCTGCCTCGTTGCCTCGAACAGACTATATGCCAGACTCCCCTGCCTACCGTGCGGGAAAAGACCCGCCCTCACCTTTTTTAGTCCGGGTTTGTATCGATGGATCGCGCGAAGCAGCAAAAACCAAGCCATGTCTTGTACTCCTCCGTCGTGCTAAAAGAGTGGAGACGCTCGCTTTCATGAATGTTGTACTTCCTCTCACCGGCATGTGGGACATATAGCAACCGGCTCGACGTGTCATGCACCAAATAACAGTGCAGAACAGCAGGGGGGACGCGCCCCAGTCGTAGCGCCCCAGTAGTTGTAATGAGCAATGAGACGTCAAATCACAAAGCCGCACCTTTCCCCCAGACGGACGAAGCAACCATTATTTCACACTTCCCTGAATCCGCTTCTCCATCATCTCCTTCAAGAAAACCACGTATTGCTTCTGCCATTGTTCTGCCTCAAGAGGGACTTGCATCGCCTTGGTACATCATGACAAGTGGGACCGCATGACAAGCCATGCTCCCCCGCCCACCGCTTGGTAAAATCACCTCATTTTTACTAATCTGGATACTATCTTTTTAGATCAATACTAGCAAGATGCCCGTGCGTTGCATAGAACATCAAGATGCATTTGTATGAGTAGTTTATCTTGTGGGAGAAAAGGATGAATGAGGGAAGGCCTTATTTGCAAATATGGAGAGGGGTGTGGGTATCTTTTTGCAAAATTGCCATAGTTTCCTTCCTATCCATCAGATATAAATCGGACGGCCTATATTGCAGGATCGCAGGCACACCATCATCACCAACTCTGGTTTTCATAAGAGTAGGGATAGTGGGGATTCACCAAGGAGCAAAACAAGTGGTAGGCTGCTCCTGTCGCGTTGGCGTAGCAACTCAGCAGGGTCAGTCCGCACACGAAATGGCGACACACTTACAGGACCCCTTTGGACGATGTGTGGCTCATCGACCGTCTTGTTCCACCGTCCAGTTCGGAGCAGCGGTTGGACTTGGAGGCACCCTGGCCGTAGCGCCGTAGTAGTAGTAAATGAGCGATGAGGGGTCAAATCACAAAGCCCCACCTTTCTCGCATTAAGCTGGACGGACGAAGCAACCATCATTTCACTCTAGGGCGGAGGAGCATAAAGAAAAAAGAAAACCAATTATGTGTGCGGCAACTACCTAGGGCGCCCTAGGGTAGGAGCCTCCATGAAAGTGCAACTAATCCCCGGGTGGTTTTGGTAATTCATATCAACATATAGCTCATTGAACTAATATCCATTCAAGTTTAATATTTCAGAAAGTTCAATGAATGGCATGGCATGGAGTAGAGATGTTGACCCCTCAAAATGCTAAGGACACATATTGGCAAAAGCTCAAGACTCTTTATTTATATTTTAGTGATCCAAGATCACATTGAGTCCATAGGAAAGCCAATACTATTAAAAGGGGAGGAGGTGTTGCTTAATGGTCTACTTGCTCAAAATGCTTAGTGATATTGCTCCAAAGCCCTCAACCACTTTCTCATTTCCAAATATGTCCAAAACCCCAAGTCAAACTCGGCCCCACCGAAATCATCTATCCGGCGCCACCGAGTTCATTTGACATAGCCATTGCCAGAAACCCTAACACTTCGGTCACACTGATACGGATCTCGGTCTCACCGAGATGGCCCTGCAAACTCTCTGTTTCCCTTTGTAACACTTCGGTCTCACCGAAATGAGCGATCGGTCACAGCGAGTTTGCTTGACCAACTCTTTGTTTGCTCTTTGCTGAAATCGGTCTCACCGAGTTCAAGCAATTGGCTTCACTGAGATGAGGTTTTGCCCTAACCCTAGCACATCGGTCCCAACGAGTTGTTCCAGTCGGTCCCACCGAGATTCCTAATGTTCACATTTTGAACTGAATCGGTCTCACCGAGTTCTTATATTTGGTCTGACCGAGTTGGGTCAAATGTGTGTAAGGGTTGGATTTTGTGTGGAGGCTATATATACCCCTCCACCCCCTTCTCCATAAGAGAGAGAGAGCCATCAGAATGTGCCTACACTTCCATCCTACATTTTCTGAGAGAGAACCACCTACTCATGTGTTGAGATCAAGATATCCAATCCAACCACAAGAATCTTGATTTCTAGCCTTCCCCAAGTTGCTTTCCACTCAAATCATCTTTCCACCATATCCAAATCTCTGAGAGAGAGTTGAGTGTTGGGGAGACTATCATTTGAAGCACAAGAGCAAGGAGTTCATCATCAACACAACATCTATTACCTTTTGGAGAGTGGTGTCTCCTAGATTGGTTAGGTGTCGCTTGGGAGCCTCCGACAAGATTGTGGAGTTAAACCAAGAAGTTTGTAAGGGCAAGGAAATCGCCTACTTCGTGAAGATCTACCCGAGTGAGGCAAGTCCTTCGTGGGCGATGGCCATGGTGGGATAGACAAGGTTGCTTCTTTGTGGACCCTTCATGGGTGGAGCCCTCCGTGGACTCGCGCAACCATTACCCTTCGTGGGTTGAAGTCTCCATCAACGGGGATGTACGATAGCACCACCTATCGGAACCAAGCCAAAAATCTCCGTGTCATCATTGCGTTTGCACTCTCCAAACCCTTCTCTTTACCTTCATATGCAACATTTTACTTTCCGCTGCTACACTCTTAGAATTGCATGTGTTAGTTGATTGCTTGACTTGTGTTAATTGCTAAAATCTGCCCACAACTAAAATTGGGAAAATGTTAGATTTTTTATTTGGTCAAGTAGTCTAATCACCCCCCTCTAGACCTACTTTCGATCCTACAAGTGGTATCAGAGTGTTGGTCTCCATTTGCCTTGATTTCCATAGCTTTGGTGATCATAGCCTTGGTTTCACAACCTACGAGAGTATGGCGTCTAGCGAGGGAAATTACCACCGTAGAGGTCCTTACTTTGGTGGTTTGCTAGTTGGAAGCATAAGATGAAAATGCATATTCTTGGTCATAACCCCGCCGTTTGGGCTATTGTGTGCATTGGCTTGCAAGGTGATTTCTTCGAGGATGGAAAAGAATCGGATTGTGAAGCGTCCGCGGAAGAAATGAAGATGTTGCAATACAATGCTCGAGCTTACGATATTATCTTCAACGGATTGTGCCCTGAAGAATTCAACAAAATTAGCTGCCTTGAGAATGCAAAGGAAATTTGGGATACTTTGGTTGATATGCACGAAGGTACCGAGTCCGTCAAGGAATCCAAATTGGATGTGCTTCAAAGTCAACTTGACAAGTTCAAGATGAAGGATGGTGAAGGAGTCGCTGAGATGTACTCTTGGCTTGCTCTCATCACAAATGAGATTGCCGGCTTAGGAAGTGAAGAGAATACCGACAAATTCATCATCAAGAAGATCCTAAGAGCCTTGGATGGAAAATATGATACCGTGTGCACCTTGATCCAAATGATGCCCAACTACAAAGATCTCAAGCCCACGAAAGTCATTGGTAGAATTGTTGCTCAAGAGATGTCACTCAAGGATAAGGAAGAGCTCCACAACAAAACAAGTGGTGCTTACAAAGCTTCATGTGATGCTCCTACAACATCAAGTGAGAAACAAGTTTCCAATGAAGAATTGAACTTAATGGTGAAGAACTTCAACAAGTTCTACAAGAATAGAAGCAAAGAGAGAAGCTCCAAGGCAAGATCCTACAATGACAAAAGATCTTCTAGTCGTGATCGTAATTGCTACAATTGCGGAAGACCCGGACACTACTCCAATGAGTGCATGGATCCTTACAAGAAAAGAGAAGATTCACCAAAGAGGAGAAGTAAAAGAGATGAATCACCACCAAGAGAGAGAAGGAGTAGAGATGATTGTTATGAACGAAGACCCTCTCGTAGAAGCAAGGATTCGGAAAGGAAGGATAAGTCATCAAAGAGCTACACAAGACGAAGACATCAAGCTCATGTTGGTGAATGGGTATCCGGTTCCGACAACTACTCCGAGAGAAGCTATCACTCCGACTCCGAATATACTCAAGATGAAGGTGTTGCCGGACTTGCACTTGTGTCATCCAACTCCTGCGACATATTTGACTCACCAAATGAAGGAATTGGAAGATGCTTCATGGCTAATGGCCCTAAGGTATCACACCCCGAGCATGTTGATTTCAATAGTGATGAAGATGATTTGCTAGGTGATGATGATTTACTTGTTGACAACACTAGTGATGAAAACTATGATGATGCTAATCAAGATGAAATGAATGACAATGATAAGAAGGAGGTTAAGCGTCTAACTAAAGAACTAAACTCTCTTAAGTTAGCTCATGAAATAACTCTAGAGGATCATAGAGAGCTCCTAAGGACTCATGAGAAGCTATGCTTCGAGAAGCTAAATTTAGAGCAAGAGCATGGGTTCCTAAAAGCAATCAATGGTGATCTTCGAAAGAAGAGTTCCTCTTACATTGCCAAGCGTTTACTCTTGTCTACTTATATGCCACAAGTAAAATCTAGCAATAAGAACAAGAAAGATTCTTCCTCTAGTAGTAACAATAATCATGTTAAATCCAATATTGTTGCTTCTAGTAGTTCTCTTGATTCCACTAATGATTCTCTTAGCCAAGTTACACTTGAGCAAGAAAATAGCTTATTGAAGGGAATTATAGAGAAAGGTGTTTACAAGAGCCTTGCCAGAAGTAAGCAATTTAAGGAAATTATACGCAAGCAAGGAAGGCACCAGAAGAATCAAGGTGTTGGGTTTGAACGAAAGTTCAATGCCAATGGAGTTGAGTGGGAAGAAGATCAATATCCCAAGACGAAGTTTGTTCCTCAATAAGAGAAGTATGACCCCACTTCTTTCAAGGGAACACAAGCTCAAGATGATCTTCCACCACAAGACCACAAGCTAAAAGGCAAGGACAAGCTTCAAGAAGAGATTGATTCATTTGAAGAAGCTCCTAAGGCCATGGTCAAGTGGGTTCCCAAGACTACATCAAGCTCTACTTCATCAGGTACGACTACAACTCCAAGGATTCCCATCAAGTTGATGTGGATCCCAAAGAAGAAGAACTAGAGAGTTCTTGAGTGTGACTCCCCCAACATACTTCACTCACATTCATTTTGGAAAGGACAAGTGCAATCAACTTTCATATCTTGCACTAGTTCATGGAGTCAATTAACCCTCTTGTTGGTAAGACAAGGGACAAGGTAACCTAATGCTTTCATGGACATCATCATATGTATATTTCACTCTATGTCTATAGATATCCTTGTATGTTCCTTGTGGGACTAACCCATGTAGGTATTGAAAGTGCAACACTCCAATGGATTGCTCCAAAAAGATCTACATCAACATTGAGCATCCACATCTCCAACACCTACATGAAGTCATCATCGACAAAACCCAAGGTTAGTTCATCCCTCTTAGGGGGGATATCACATCTAGGGGGAGCTTTGCTCTAAAAATTGGGCTAAAGCAACTCTAATGATGTGAACACAACAATGCTTTTATGTAAAAGTGGTAACCCTACTTTTGCTTAAACGATGAGTATGACCTATGATCAAATGTTCTCATTTGACTCCTAAGTCAATATACTCATATATAGATGACCTAGTCATCGCCAATTGCTTGATAGATGCTAGAGTGTATGTGCATGCTTTGCCACATATTTTATTTGCTATCTTATTGTGTGAGCATGTTGGTTGCATAATTTTCTCCATTCGAGGACATCCATTTGTTGTTTTGATTGTTTGGTTTTTCTTTTGCCAAATGGATGGACAAGAATGCCTAAGTACTCTCTCTAGCTATCTATGCCTTTTCTCGTCTTAAACTCTATTCATGCTACATCACAAAGTTTGAAAAAGTCACTTTTGGACCCTCCGGGTGAGGAGCACTCGGAGCCACCGACCCGTCAAGGGCTTAACTTCCAAAACCTCTTAATGATTTTCAGTCAGACCAACTTATCCAACTCGGTCTCACCGAAATCAGTAAGTTGATCTAGGTTTTCATCTCGGTGCCATCGATTAGAACAATTCAGTCACACCGAGTTGCAGCAACTGCTAGCAGTTTTGCATCTCGGTGCCACCGAGATGTTCCACTCAGCACCTGGGTATATATATCTCGCGTACCCGTATGGTTGAAAATTACTTCAAACCGCACGAGCTCGCGCCCCAGCACTGCCGCCCCCTTGGTCTCCGGATCGTCGCCGTCTTCTCCAGTGACCCTCCGCCGCTGGTCTTCGCCGCCATCAACGGGATTCTTCACCGCCATCGCTGCCGTAGCAGTCCGTCACCAAGTTAGGGTACGGATTTGACCCTTTGTGCTTTCCATTGCTCCAATTCTTGCACAAAGTATAATGCCTTTGTTCTTCCCACGTATGAGATCAATCTATCCAGCAAACAAATTCCTTAGAATAGATTTGATGCAAAAACTTAGGGTTATGTTTCTGCCGAACCCATCTCGGACCGACCGATCTGAGGAATTCAGTCACACTGATTGGCCCTGTCCATTGCACAAGTACAACTCGGTCTGACCGAAGTGTACTGATCGGTGAGGCCGAAATCACTTTCTCTATGAAACCCTAGCATCTCGGAGTCACCGAACTGCATTTCAGTCTGACCGAAACTGCAAGTTTAGACTCTGTTAGTGCTTTGGTGTCACCGAGTTTGTCAAATCGGTAGCTCCGAAATGCTTTCTGCAGAAAACTAAAGTTATGTTTTTGTCTCAATTTTTGCAAAAACAAGCTGTACTTTGTGAAGCTCATCTACTCTATCCACACCCTACTATTCACAGGGACAGTTGCAGCCATGTTAGAGGCCAGCGATAGGCAGAACAAGTCTGAAGAGCAGCGCAATCTCAGTGAGGGCACTAGTCCCTCTGGTAGCTATGATGAGGGGAGTAGGAGCACTCCCAGCAACTTGCCTAAGGCAGCAACTAGGCAAAAGAAGAAAAGAATATCTGAATCTGAAGATGAAGATTTTTTGATTGAGGAGGAAGTGACCTCCAAGAAGAAGGTTCTCAAGAAAGAATATGGCACTACTGCTGCTACAAAGCCAGGCCTTTCCAAGAAGGCTCCTGCTAAGAGGACTCCAATGTCCAAGGCCAGAGCCTCAACTCAAAAAACAAAGTAGTCTACACTTGAGCCCAGAGAAGAAGAAGCTGTTGGTGGAAAGAAGAGGAAGGAAAGGGTCAAGAAGACCATTGCCAGAGTAATTGGCAGATCATCCATGATGAGGGATGAAGAAGAAGAGGAGGAGGAAGAGCCTGCTGCACCTCTTGCCAAGACATAGAAGCTGATGGGGGATGCCATCAGGACTGGGGCTGCTCCTTCTAAGCCCAAGTCTACCCCCAAGCCCTCAGCTCCAGCTCAAGCACCCAAGACAACAGCTCCCAAGAGATCAACAAGAAATATAACAGTTGCTGAAAAGAACAAGGCCCCAGTGCCTGAAGTTCAGGAAGATGATGAGCCACTAGTGCTCAGGAAACTCAAGCCCAAGATTCCAGATCATAATGATGATTATCCTATGGCAGAGAACATGAAGTTGAGAAAGGATGCAGGTCTGAAATTATGGAGGAAGACAGATCCTTATGCCACTAGGAGAAGGACTGCTGTGGACTATCGTTTTCATACCAGAGAGCAGCAGGACTTCTATGAGACTGTCCTATTGGATAAGAAACCCATTGTCTGTGACATGAAATGGGTTGACTAGGAATATATTGATGAGAATGAAGATTACTTTCCTCATGAGCATGAAAGTTTCAGGATGAATGGTGTTGACAAGTTTGTTGGACAAGAACTGACAAAGTGGAACAATGAAATGATTATGCAGTTCTACTCCACTGCCCACTTCTACCCTGATGGAAAGATTGTATGGATGACAGAAGGCACCAGATATCAGTCAACAATCTTTGAATGGGCCAAGTTGATCAATGCTCCCGATGAAGCTGAAGATGATCTTGATGTGTATAGCAAGCCTAGGAAGGATCACAACTCCATGGATAACATGTACAAGCCAATCCCTGATGTAGCTTTGGAGACACACAAGTTTGGTTCCATTTATTATCTGCTTGCTGGGTTGACCAAAATGAACACCATCTTGAGGCACACTCTATTGCCCAAGTCAGGAGATCATAGGATGATTCGTGGTCACTCCATCAATTTGCTTCACTTGTTTGATGTCCCACAGAAATTCAAGGTGATGATCTTGATAGTAGAGACAGTGAAGAGGACAGCAACAGACCAGAAGAGGTCTTGTGCATATGCCCCTCACATTCAGACTTTGATTAACTCCAAGATGGGGACTGGGACATATCTACTAGACAGAGAGCATCTTCCCCTGAGGCCAGACTTTGAGGACAACGAGGTTGTCATGGATGCTTCACCTCCTACTTGTGCAGATGCCCAGGAGAAGATAGAGAAAGCAAAGGCTGCAAAAGCAGCAAAGGTAGCAAGTGCCCCAGATGCTTCAGTTGCAAATCTCAAGACCAAGCAAGATCAACTCAGTTATCTACTTGAGGCCACCGTGAGAATTGAGAAGAGCTTGGCCACCTTGTCTTAAAATCAGGAGAGTCTTGAGAGGATCATTGAGACTAAGTTTCATGACCTAGATGTGAAGGTCATTGAGATTCAGACCATAGTGGAGAAGCTTCAAGAGGATGCTGAGGACAGGGATGATAGACCCACAACAGACACATTCCAGAGAGTGCCAAGGGCACAAAGATCATCAGATGTGCTAGTTGCCAAAGACTCCAGGATGAACACTTCAGCACCTGCAGCCACTGCCACAGTTGCCCCTCCAGTGTCAACTCCTCCAGCTCCACAGACTTCTGACGAGGCATTTGCACATGCCCTCCTCTCCATGCCGTCTACACACACCGGAGCAACAAGCCAGAAGACCCCTTCAGGAGCTCCCGGAGATCATGCTTAGAGTGTCATATAGCACTATACGTTTTCGAACTTTTTGGTAACTTGTTGCCAAAGGGGGAGAAAGTGTATAGATCATAGGCTTCGAGAGAGCGAGTGCTTCTTGCTTTTTTGTTGGTTTCATTTGCCACTCTTGCTACTTTGGTTATTTTGGTTGTCTTCCTACGCTACAATTTGTGTTATGCTCGTGAGATACTTATGTGATCATGTGTTTGATCATATTATGCTTAATGTGTGCTTGCATGATTATTTCCATGAATGTTTGTGTATAATCAATCACTTGTTTTCTTGGTGATGAGTGCATGTTATGTAACTCTTATCATTTTGAGCGCTCCACCAAGATGTATGTGATATGGAAGAGTGACCCACGATCCTAATCGATTGTGCATTTGCATTCAAAAGCAAATTTTAAATAATGCACAAATTTAGGGGGAGCTCTTGCTTATCACATACTTCTCAAAGAGACGATGTATTTCATTTATATTATCATTTGTCAAAGCATTGATATATATGTTGTCATCAATTACCAAAAAGGGGGAGATTGAAAGTGCTACTAATCCCCGGGTGGTTTTGGTAATTCATAACAACATATAGCTCATTGAACTAATATCCATTCAAGTTTAATATTTCAGAAAGTTCAATGAATGGCATGGCATGGACCAGAGATGTGGACCCCTCAAAATACTAAGGACACATTTTGGCAAAAGCTCAAGACTCTTCATTTATATTTTAGTGATCCAAGATCACATTGAGTCCATAGGAAAGCCAATACTATTAAAAGGGGATGAGGTGTTGCTTAATGGTCTACTTGCTCAAAATGCTTAGTGATATTTCTCCAAAGCCCTCAACCAGTTTCTCATTTCCAAATATGTCCAAAACCCAAAGTCAAACTCGGCCCCACCAAAATCATCTATCCGGCGCCACCGAGTTCATTTGACATAGCCACTGCCAGAAACCCTAACACTTCAGTCACACTGATACGGATCTCGGTCTCACCGAGATGGCCCTGCAAACTCTCTGTTTCCCTTTGTAACACTTCGGTCTCACCGAAATGAGTGATCGGTCACACCGAGTTTGCTTGACCAACTCTCTGTTTGCTCTTTGCTGAAATTGGTCTCACCGAGTTCAAGCAATTGGCTTCACTGAGATGAGGTTTTGCCCTAACCCTAGCACATCGGTCCCAACGAGTTGTTCCAGTCGGTCCCACCAAGATTCCAAACATTCACATTTTGAACTGAATCGGTCTCACCGAGTTCTTATATTTGGTCTGACCGAGTTGGGTCAAATGTGTGTAAGGGTTGGATTTTGTGTGGAGGCTATATATACCCCTCCACCCCTTCTCCATAAGCGAGAGAGAGCCATCAGAACGTGGCTACACTTTCAGCCTACATTTCTGAGAGAGAACCACCTACTCATGTGTTGAGATCAAGATATTCCAATCCAACCACAAGAATCTTGATTTCTAGCCTTCCCCAAGTTGCTTTCCACTCAAATCATCTTTCCACCATATCCAAATCTGTGAGAGAGAGTTGAGTGTTGGGGAGATTATCATTTGAAGCACAAGAGCAAGGAGTTCATCATCAACACAACATCTATTACCTTTTGGAAAGTGGTGTCTCCTAGATTGGTTAGGTGTCACTTGGGAGCCTCCGACAAGATTGTGGAGTTGAACCAAGAAATTTGTAAGGGCAAAGAGATCGCCTACTTCGTGAAGATCTACCCGAGTGAGGCAAGTCCTTCATGGGCGATGGCCATGTGGGATACACAAGGTTGCTTCTTCGTGGACCCTTCGTGGGTGGAGCCCTCTGTGGACTCGCGCAACCGTTACCCTTCGTGGGTTGAAGTTGTAACACCCCTGTGTATTAGTCACTGTGATCAACTGCTAATAATGCCAAGTCATATCATTTGCAGTGCCTAGTCATAGTGGTTAACCAAAACAATTCAAACTCAATTCTGAAATTCAACTCAAATTCAAAAGTGCAAAATAAATTTGCTCAAACACTATTGGAAAAATGTTCCTTAAATAGCAAATATTCCAAAAGCACTCATAAAAATATAAACAATGATACTTGGATTATTTAAATGACTCAAACCACATGAAACAGCACCAAATCAGCACATTTAATTCCTTTATAATTAAATTCAAATCCAAAAGAAATCCAACTTTGCCCAAACCAGTTTTTGATGAAAGCCAACATTGCACAATAATATTTGGGTCAACTCTCACATTTTATAAAAGTGCACAAGTGGCCTAACTAATTCAAAACAGAAAAGAAATAAAAGAAAATCAAAACAAAAACAGAAAAAAAGGAAACGAGGCACTGTGCACTGGGCCTAAGTGCACAGTGCCCCTGGACCAGCCCACCAAGCCCATTACCTTCTCCCTCCTCCCCGTGTCAGCTGCGCCATGGCGGCGCGCGTGCGCCAGCCGGGCGGCGACACGCCGGTGCCCGCCGACACTACAGGAGCAGCGGAGGGGATAAGGAACACCTCATCCATCCCCCCTACCTCCTCAGTCACTCCCCCATTCTCTTCCTCGCTCGCTTCGCCTCTCCTCCTTCCTCAGATCCACGCCCGAGCGTGGTCGCCACCGCTCGTCGTCGTCCACGCGGCCACAGCCACTGCATCGCCTCACCGTCCTGTCCGTCGCCTCCGCCGACCTCGACTACATCGTCCTCGACCCCGAGCGCAAGCAGTAGAGCCCTGCTACACCGGGATCGAGCCGTCTTCTTCCTCGGATCGCCGACACCTCTCCGACGAGCCCCGCCGTTCTGCTGCTCCTAAGCCACCAAGGGCTTTTCGTAGCCGCTCGGTGAGCTCCCATCTCCTTCTCCGTCGCTTTATGCTATCCTTCGTCGCCTGTAGCTAGCTGTCGTCGATGTCGTAAGCTCGCCACCACTGAGCATCTCACCGCCGTGACCACAGTCACCGTCGTGCTCATCCGAGCCCAACATCGAGCTCCTGGAGCTCGTGCGGGTCCTGTGAGCACGCGTGCATGTCACCCCGTACCTCCTATCTCCATTTCCACCAGAGGCCGAACTCCGGCGTCCGCTCCGCCGCTCGCCACCGCCGTCTCCGGCCATTTCCGATCAAGCCGCTGCCACAGAACGATGCATGAACGAAAGACCGTTCGAATGAACCTAGCTACGCGCGAAACAACCCCCTGTAGCGCATTTCCGACGAGCTCCGGCGACGCACCGCTGCGAACTCTGGTCGCCGGCGTCGTTCCGGCGTCGTCGCCGACGTGGCGCAGATGGGGCCCACCCCTGGGTCACTGACCGTGGGCCCTGGGGGCCCCAGTTGACTGGGTTGACCCAGTCAACTGTGCTGACTGGGTTGACCCAGTCAACTGTGCTGACTGGGCAATTCCAGTCACTCACATGCGGGCCCCACCACTTTTTAGATTAAGTAAAACATTTAATTAAATAAAAATAATTAGTTTAGTCTAATGTCTCACTGACATATGGGGCCCACCCCCTAACTAATCCTGTTAGCTAAGTTAACTCACTGTTAACCTTAGCAGAGGCTGACATGTGGGTCCCACTGGACCCACATGTCAGGTTTGACTGGTCAGCCGACCTGTTGACTTGCTGACATCAGCATTGCCTCATGCTGATGTCATATTTACTTTTCTGGTAAATTAGATAATTCCAGAAAATCATTTAAATCTTTAAAAATTAATAACTTTTAAACCGTAGCTCGGATCGAAAAACTTAAAACATGAAAGTTGCTCAGAACGACGAGACAAAGCTGATCATGCCGTCTGTTTTGCTGCCGGAACCCCCTACGTAGATGAAACTGCAACTTCAAGGCCATATCCGGTAGATGAATAGTGCTTATACACCGGGTAATAAATCCAACATTAATCCTATAATAACTAAAATGATCTAGATGCATCTTTAGACACCCCTGCATTGCATCATAGCATAGCATGCCCCGTGTTGCATCTGTTTGCATTATGTTTACCTGTTTCCTCCCCCTCTTCTCTCTCGATTAGACCCCAACGTTGACGTAGCTCCTGAGGCAGACGTCGCTCCAGAGAACGACTACGTCCCCGACGACCAGCCACTTGCCCCAGAGCTTGCAGGCAAGCACCCCCTTTTTTAGCATTCCGATATCGCCCATTCTCTTCTCTCTTATACTTGCATTAGAAGTTACTGCTGCTACTGTTATCCTATATCTGCTGCATAGCCTGTTTACTTGTAACCTGCTGTTGAAGCTTACCTGTTATCCTAAACCGCTTAGAATAGGATGGGTAGAGACCATCAGAGACCCCACTTATCCCGACTGCCCCGCTGGATGATCAGAAGACCCGTGCAACGGGATTGAAGACCAGGCCCCGACACCGCACGTCACTTCCCCCTTTAGTTGCCGACACTACTGGGTTACTATCAAGTGCCGAGGGTGATACCTCGTCAGCACTTCTGATGATAACCTTGTAGGTTAGTTAATCGGTTGTGGTAAGCGAGGGTGATTCCTCCTACACCACCCCCGATAATGACGCCGTCGTGCAACGCTTCAAGTGTGGACCTCGAGGGTGATTCCTCCTCCGTTCACCTTGACGGTAACATCAGAGGGAATTCCATCGAGGGTGATTCCTCAGGGTTCCCCCTTGGTGTTAGACACACTGATACTTTGGTTACTATGACTGTTCACTGTAACATGATACTAAAGACGGGTCGGCCCTGAGGGGTACCCGTGCGAGCTTAATAGCGGGTATTGTGGAGTCGGGTGGACCTTGATGGTGCCCGAGGGTTGAACACGAGGCGTGGCCGGGAATTCCTCGCCCTTGCCGCAAGTCCTCGAGACGGGGCGACGGGGTCACATCTTTCGTGAGTCTCTGCTCGTTTCCGCACTATCAACAGACTAACGGTTTGGATATTTGATCCGAGGGGCCTCTGGCCTGATAGCACTAACCATCACGTGGGTATAGTATGGGCGTTCTGCGTCGTATACTTCAGCCGGAACTTAATGGATGTCAGCGATTGAGCGGCGCGCGCCGAGTTGGACTGGTTACGCAACTGCGCTTGTATTAAGGGGTTGCTAGGTCTGCTCTCGGCCGCGTTCGCAACGTGCAGGATTTCCCGGGGCGATGGCTCAAGACCCCTGGGGGCATAGGTTTAGTCCGGCGTGCTGACCTCTCTGTTAAGTATTTGGTCGGGTTGCGACGTATCGTTTGGCCGAGGCCGGGCATGACCCAGAAAAGTGTGTCCGGCCGGAGTTAAGTGAGCGTGGTGGGTAACTTGGTGCACCCCTGCAGGGAAGAACTAATCTATCGATAGCCTGTCCTACGGTAACGGACACTCGGAGTTGTATCCTGATCGGTACAACTAGAACTTGAGATGAAATGGATAGTATGGCTCTGGGATTACTTTCTCACAGGGAGTCGAGGAAGAATCTCTGGGCGAGGTTGATAACATTACTACTACTTTACATTGTGTAATCTGCACTCTTCTAATGTTGCAAGACCGATGAAGATGCTTGAAGATGCTAGTCTTCGATAAGACTAGGCTTTCCCCCTCTATTTTGGCATTTCTGCAGCCCAGTCCACATATACAGCCCCCTTTGAAAATGTTGCATATGTAGTGTAGATCCTTGCTTGCTGAGTACTTCGGATGAGTACTCACGTTTGCTTTATTTTCTTTTTCTCCCCATACCCTTTTGATGCCACCAGACGACGGAGCCCCTAAGATAGCAGCCCCTGTCGATGACTACGGCTACTACTACTACCCTCCCGGCGAGTACTACTACGAGGAGCCGACAGACAACCAGGAGTAGGATTCGGAGGGTCCTAGGCAGGAGGCCTACGCCTTTCGATTGTAGAGTTTTATTTTGCCCCGCCTTTATAAAGGCTTATCTCTATTTCTGTAATATATCTGTACCCAGATATCTGATGCTTCCGCTAACACTTGTATGCCATCGAGCTATGTATTCGAGCCCTCGAGGCCTTGGCTTGTAATATAAAGCTTGTATGAATTTATTTATGTTTTAGAGTTGTGTTGTGATATCTTCAAGTGAGTCCTTAGGCTTGATCGTGTGCATTTACGTGTATGGTTAGTGCACGATTAAGCCGGGGTCGTCACAGGTTGGTATCAGAGCCGACTGCCTCTAGGAATCCCACTTTCCAACTCTTTGGCCGAAGTTGAGTCTAGTGGTCGAAAACTGTTTTACTAACTTGGCTGTGTGGCTTACGGGCCCACGTCGCCAATTGGGTGGTATTAGGATCTTTTATTCCTCGACTATACTCTGGGACTCTGACCTCTCTTCTATTCGGGTTTAAAAAAAATTTAAATTACTAACACTGACACTTAGGATCTCGTAAATTCCGTCCACCCAGAGAGCTGGATTTCTGTGCGATTTCCCTATCATTGATCTAATTAGTCTGATAATCATTTTCCTTTCCATTGTTTTGTTTAACCTTTCTTTCTGAGGTCTGATATATTTCTCATCGTCATATGACAACCCTGAACTTCTTTGTTTCAGATGGACCGTCTGTTTCCCCCGCGCCCTACGACGCAGCTTGTGCTTCGCACCTGGGCTCGAGACGTCCCTGGGTTTCCAGCTGTTCTGATCGCTCTCTTGACCAGACTGGGCTACCGCTGGTACCCTGAGTACATGGTCTACGAGGTTTACTGCGAGTTCAACCAGGAGAGTACTATGCTGATGTTCGCATCTATGATCAGCAGGATGACTCGGACACCGAGCTATACCTTTTCCATGGTATCGGCGTGACAATTGAGATGGCAGTCCATGATGCCGCCTACTCTGCTGTCGCATGTCTCCGAGGAGAGCACAGTGCTAGCTTGGATGCTTTTGAGTATCGATACCTTCCGTATGCCCCTGCTGGAGATGCTATTGGATATTACACGGCTATCTGTGCCCCGTACGAGCCTCGTCGCTACGATCAGCGAGTTCTGATTCAGTGTACTCAGGCTCTGGATCGCACTGTTCGCGCTCTTGCTGTCGAGTTGTTTGCCACTCGAGTGCGACTCTACAAGGCTATGATGCAGTTGCTACCAGCTGTTCATGCAGGGATACATCCGGAGCATATTCTTTACCCACGCAGGACCGAGATGCCACCAGGGATCGATTGGCCTGCTGTGGGAGGTCATACACCTGCACGTGGACCTCTTCTTTCAGCTCGAGACCGGGTTCTGCATCAGAGTGCACATGGAGCACATGATCCTTCTGCGACGAACGTCCGTCGTCCGCACTTGCAGTTACCCCGTTTCCGTGGTTTTCTCCGACGTTGATGTAGTCTTTGCTATGTCTCGTTGTGTACTTCCTTACCGCGTGCCTGCGCGCCGCCTAGTATGTCTAGCTTTTAAATTTGCGCCGTTGTGCTGCCCATTTGTAACCGACTCTGTATGGACCTGTATGACTTAATGACTGCTATTAAGCATCTATTGTACTACTTACATTTCATCGCGTTACATCATGCATGTCGCTAAACACTCACTTTGCCTTCTATTAAACTACCCCTGTTGAATTTAGCAGGATGGCAGATAACAATCCACCTCCGCCACCACCGCCTGACTATATGGCTGCGATGATGCAACAGTTTGAACTCAACCGTCAGTTCATGACGGGGATTATGCAACAGTTCCCTCATCCCAATGCCGACCAGCCGCCACCTTCAATCACACTGCCAGAGTTTATGCGACTCAACCCGTCGTTCTTCCGCAACACAGTGAATACGCTGGATGCTGATGATTGGCTGCGTGACATCTTCTATGAGATGGAGTCAGCTGATGTCACCCCTGCCAACTATGTCACCTTCGCGACATACTTCTTGAAGGGACCCGCACCACAATGGTGGGCCACTCACCGACAGACCCTACCTCCTGGAACTGTCGTTACCTAGGTGGAGTTCAAGACTGCTTTTCGCGCCCGCTATATTCCTCAAGCTGTTATAGCTCGCAAGAAGGCCGAGTTCCGCAGCCTTGTTTAGGGAAACAAGTTTGTAGAAGTCTAGCAGCGCGAGTTCCTTGAATTATCTCGCTACGCTGAAGAAGATATTCCCACTGATGCCCGCAGGCAAGAGAAGTTTCGTGAAGGGCTGCACCATGACATTCAGTTAGCCCTGCTCGTCCAAGACTATCCTGACTTCGCCACCTTGGTGAATAAGGCCATCATGGTCGAGATTGGTCTGAAGAAACACAAGGAAGCGACCAGACGCACTCGTGAAGCGGGCTCATCTTCGGGCTCGTCTTCCTAGAAGCGACGCATATGGATTCCACAGAGCATGTATCATCTAGCAGCTCCAGTATACAGACCTGCATATGCCACACCTCGTCTGCCTCCACCACCACCGAGGCAGCCTCTGCAAGCTCCACCACCTCGAGCTCCCACACCACGTCCTGACAGTGGACTATGCTTCAAGTGTGGCCAGCCAGGTCACCGTGCCAGAGATTGTTCTCAAAATCAGAATCAGTTAGCTCTTCCTTCTGCTGGCCGTGGTAATGGCCGTGGTATTCCTCAGCAACGTAACAACAATGCCAGCCTTCTTATGGTCGTGGGCAGAACTACCACGTCAACATGGCTGAAGCTCAGGATCAACCTGAAACTGTGATGGGTACACTTCTTGTTAACTCAGTACCTGCATCTGTTTTATTTGATTCAGGAGCATCACATTCGTTCATGTCGGAAGAATTTGCATTCATGCATGGCATTAAATATGAAAGGTTGCACCATCCGTTAGCGGTAAATACCCCTGCGGGCCAGTGCCAAGCTTCCCTATTTAGCCCCGAAGTTACTATTGAAATTGAGGGGTTGAAGTTCCAGGCATTTCCCATTATTCTGAAATCCTCCAAGATTGATCTTATACTGGGAATGGATTGGTTGAAAGCTCACTATGCCTCAATCAATTGTGCCACTAAGGTTGTGCACCTCCTGCACCCATCAGATGAGATAGTAAATTATCATGCTCACCTCACTCAGAACGCCGAGGCTCAGATTTATGTCTTGAATGCGTTGAACGCTTCTCCGCTGGAGGGGATCGAAAACGTTCCAGTTGTCTGCGAATTCCAGGATGTTTTTCCAGAAGAACTTCCAGGAATACCCCCTGCTAGAGCTATCGAGTTTGTCATTGACTTGAAGCCTGGCACCACTCCTATTGCGAAGCGTCCTTACAAGATGCCTCCGCACCACCTGCTTGAACTTAAGGAAGAAATCGATAAATCACTTAAGATGGGCTTCATCCATCCTAGTTCCTCTGCCTGGGGAGCACCGTCTCTCTTTGTCAAGAAGAAAGATGGTACAAATAGGTTGGTCCAAGATTACCGTCCTATCAACCAGGCAACTATTCAGAATAAATATCCGCTTCCCTGGATCAATGACTTATATGATCAACTTGCTGGATCATCGGTGTTCTCTAAACTCGACTTGAGGTTGGGTTATCACCAGATCCGTGTCCGTGAAGAGGATATTCCCAAGACTGCATTCGTCACTCGTTATGGTTCCTACGAGTACACCGTTATGTCATTTGGCCTAACGAATGCTCCAGGTACGTTCTCCCGCCTGATGAATTATATATTCATGGATTACCTCGACAAGTTCGTCGTGGTATATCTAGATAATATTCTAGTATATTAGAAGAATAAGGAAGAACATGCCGAACATCTTCGTCTTGTTCTGGAGAGACTTTGAGAGCACAAGTTGTGTGCCAAGTACTCCAAGTGTGAATTCTGGCTTTCTGAAGTAACCTACCTTGGACATGTGATTTCCAAGGACGGTATTGCCGTTAACCCGGAGCTTGTTCAGGCTATCCTTGACTGTACTCCTCCGAAGAATGCCAAGCAAGTCCGAAGTTTTCTCGGCCTTGCAAGTTATTGTTGTCGATTCGTCGAGAACTTTTCCAAGTTTGCCAAGCCCCTGACTAATCTGCTCCACAAAGGCATTAAGTTTGAGTGGACAGACAAATGCCAAGAAAGTTTCAAGACCCTCAAGGACAAACTTACTTCTGCTCCAGTACTTGCTCCTCCTGATTCTCGTAAGGACTTTGTCATATATTGTGCCGCCTCACGTCAGGGATTAGGCTGTGTCCTAATGCAAGAATGGAGAGTAATTGCATATGCTTCGCGTCAATTGCGTCCTCATGAAGAAAATTATCCAATGCATGATCTCGAACTCGCTGCTGTGATCTATGCTTTGAAGCAGTGGCGACACTACCTTCTTGGTAATCGGTGTGAGATTTATACCGATCATCAGAGTCTAAAGTATTTGTTCACTCAACCAGATCTTAATCTCCGCCAGCAACGATGGTTGGAAACAATTACGGACTATGACTGTGGTATTTATTATACTCCTGGCAAGGCTAATGTGATGGCTGATGCCTTGAGCCGCAAGTCCTATTGCAATAACCTCATGGTTAAGCAAGCTCAATCCCAGCTATATGAAGAATTGCGCAAGTTGAACATCTATATCATTCCGCAGGGTTCTCTTAATAACCTTGTGGTACAGCCAGACCTTGAGAAGGCTGTTAAAGAAGCACAAGCCAAAGATGCTGAAATCAATCTGATGAAGAAAGAACTTAACCTCGAGAAGTACAGGGATTTCTCGATTGCTGAAGACGGAACCTTGTATTTCAGAAACCGCATCGTGGTACCTCGATTCGAGCTTATGACAAACAAGGTCATGAAGGAGGCTCATGATACACCGCTGTCTATCCATCCGGGTAGTACCAAGATGTATCGTGATCTTCGACAGAGGTACTGGTGGTCTAAAATGAAGCAGGACATTGCTCGCTATGTTGCTGAATGTGATGTTTGTCGTCGCGTGAAAGCAGAACATCAGAAGCCTGCTGGAATTCTTCAACCACTCCCTATTCCTTTGTGGAAATGGGATAAAGTGCAAATGGATTTCGTTACTGGTCTTCCCAAGTCTCAAAAAGGTCACGACGCTATTCTTGTCATCATCGACCAACTTTCCAAAGTTGCACATTTTCTGCCTGTCAAGGAGACTATCACTGCTAGTCAGCTAGCAGAACTGTATATCTCTAGAATTGTTTCACTCCACGGTATTCCGAAGGAGATCAGTTCAGACCGTGGCGGTCTTTTCACGTCCAAGTTCTGGGAAAGTTTCCAACAAGCTATGGGAACTCACATTACATGGAGTTCAGCTTATCATCCTCAATCCCAAGGCCAAGTCGAGCGAGTAAATCAAGTGCTTGAAGATATGCTTCGCTCTTGTGTTATATCATTCGGTAAGAAATGGGAAGAATCTCTCTCGTATGCCGAATTCTCCTATAACAATAGTTATCAAGCCAGTTTGAAAATGGCCCCCTTCGAAGTGCTTTATGGACGTAAGTGTCGAACCCCTCTGAATTGGTCAGAAGCTGGGGAACGACCTCTCGTGGGACCGGACATTATTCAACACGCCGAAGAACAAGTCAGAATTGTCCGAGAAAACCTCAAGGCGGCTCAGGACCGCCAGAAGAGCAATTATGATCGCAAGCGATGGGGTCTGACTTATCAACCAGGTGATCAAGCTTATTTGCGTGTCACTCCTATGAAGGGCACTCGTCATTTTGGAATCAAGGGCAAGCTAGCTCCTCGCTATATTGGTCCTTTCCGTATCGTGGCTAGACGTGGACAGGTGGCATATAAATTGGAGTTGCCACCACAATTCTCTCATATCCATGATGTCTTCCACGTGTCGCAACTTCGTAAATGCTTCAAGGAATCTCCGCACCGCGTAGTGGATCATGAGATGCTTGAATTGCAAGATGACTTATCTTATAAGGAGCATCCGATCCGCATCCTTGATGAAGCTGAACGTCGAACTCGTCAGAAGACGACCAAGTTCCTGAAAGTGCAGTGGTAAAATGTAGGGACCCGACCTCAGACGGTCAAGCCTCTGTGTATCTGTGCCATCCCTGGATCAGTATGCTGGCACACACAGTACATCAATGTATATATCAAAGTGCAATCACATGTAGAAATAACGTAAAACTGATATATACCTTATAAGTCTCAGCGGAAACAAACAATCGGGTGTGGAGTCCCATCAACGCCATCGGCAAGTTGAGTGTAGACCATAACCCTGTATCGTAACTCTTACAAGTCGAAGAAATATCTGCAACATGAGATGTTGCAGCCGTGTAGGTCAGTACATTGAATGTACCGGCAAGATCACTATAAGAAAAACAGATAATAAAGCTATACTATATGCAATATGGCTTTGTAGCTCTGGGTCTGAGTTTTGTTTTGCGTAAAAGCTGGTTTTTTTTCCTACATCAAAGGAAATAACCAGAGTCTGTACTACGGAGTTATCTATCATGACATGGTTCCGCCAACCGATGTCTTATAGCCCAAATCATCATAAGTTGCCCACAATTAAGTTATCAGTCCGGTGTTGAGAGTTCCGAGATAGATCCAAGTCCAGATGCTCAAATTGTCCGTAACCGGGGACACGGCTAATCGATTAGGTTTTAACCCTCTGCAGAGGTTTGCACACTTTACCCGCAAGATTCGGTCCCTCTTTTTACGTTCTCGCACTTCAGGATGTTTGAGAACAAGACGACCGAAACATGGTCTTTCGAAGAGTTCCCCTGACCACTGTCCGGTGCTCATCCAATCCTACCGTAGTTCTACATCTGCTAGCACCATCCCAGCCAGATTCACAACTAAGGTCAACCAAGCCAGAGCCCATAGTGACTTGCGGTTGCACAGGTAAGCTTCCGGGCATGAAGTATTCTTCCGTCTCTTTGAGTCTGGGTGAAGCTTTCCACAAGATGTCATGGCGCTTCTCCATGCATCCCGGCCATCCACTAGTTGCTCCAGGGTGCCCGTCAACCGTCCTTCACCCGGTAGTGTGTATTGAATTCTTGTCTTGAGTCTTGAAGTCTTGAGGCCTTGAAGATGCAGTCCTTGTAGATTCCATCATGGAGTTGTCGTCATTGACGTAGAGTCCTCCTTCTTCACACCACTCTCGTGCACTCATACCAAACCCCGTCTACTAAAGCGTAGCATTAAAACTATATAACGTCCCGGGCTTGGTAACAGGGAGATGTGTTCCTACCTCATGCATTCTACTCAACTACAAGATTCAATAACACTACTGGAGGGATTGTTGAAAGGGTGCTACTACATGCAAATAAAACATAGGTATGAAAAACATGGTCAAAGTGAACTTGCCTGGTATTACTTGATGAAGATAAAACGCTCTCAGAAACTTGATAAACTAGTCATCACTCTCCGATGAAATCTATACAAGCAAGCATAGTATTCACATAAGCAAACATTCTAGCACTCAATCATAACAATCAAAATAACAACGAAATTGAAATAGGATCGAAGGCAAAAAAGCCAAATAAAACTCCAAATCACTCAAATAAACTTATAGGGCTAATCTACACCACAACAACTCTACTTAACAACAAGTAAAAAGCCTAAAACAATTACTTAACACAAGGTAAAAATAATTATTCACTTAATAACAGAAAGTATTTTTCCTATAATAAAATTCTAGCAAAACAATAAAATAATACTATTACTACTACTAGCAATATAGTCATGCAATAAACAACACCTAGAACCTCAAGAATACTAAGTCTAATAAATCCTAAAATTTACCTACTGTTAAACAACAGAATATATGCTACACTAGCGAAAACTAGCAAAAGAAAATAATTAAAACTAATTAATAATAATTAAATTACAAACAGGACTAAAAACAAAGTAAACAGTACTGTTTACAATAAAAAGCTAATTTAAATAAATCACTATCATGCAAACTAAACACTACTGCGTAGCTAGTCTAATAAGAAACCAGTAGCAAAAAGAATCGGTCAAAAATAATATTCCTAACTGAAAATAGCTCAAATCTAGTGATTTGAGCAAATTTATACAAGCACAAATTTAAAATGCTCAAATATGAAATACAATTGTACTAACAGAAACTTCATAAAATTTGTGATCCAACGCAGTTGGAATCACTCAAAAATACCTCATAGATAATTAACTATGGATTTTACAAGATTGAAACTATTCTGTTTTAAAAAAAAAGATCGAAGAGGAAAAAAAATGAACAGTAGGTCGGGATTTACTGTAGCAATCCGGTGATGGGGTTCTGGTGGAGCTCCGGCGACGTCCTCCGGTGGCCCTCCGGCGTCGGGGAAGGGACGGTCGGCGGCGGCAGAGCGGGGCGGAGCGAGTGGTGGGGTCGGCGGGTGGCGGGGATGGCCGGCGGTGGGTGGGGCGGAGCAAATGGCGGCGGCGGCTCCGGCGAACTCCGGCGGGGCGGCGCGGCGACGTGGGGCGAGGAGAGGAGGGACTAGGGGGGGAATGGGTGCGGGAGGTGGCTATTTATAGGGGGGGAGGTCGGCTTGGAGGAGGGGGCGAGGGATTTCGCGAATCCCACGATTCCGGCGGTGCTCCGGTGGTGGCTGGAGATCGGGAGTATCTCGCCTGGAGGAAAGAGATGATCCGGTTCGGATCGGGCCGGATTTGGCCCCAAAAAAACAGTACCTTCCTTTTTTTAAATAACCCGTGAAGAAAAAAATCATTTTAGAAAATAAATAAAAATAAAATATAGGAGTATTATATATCAAAATGATCAGAAAAAATAAGCCCAATTTAATGGGATACTTTCCAGGGAAAAATAAAACACTTTTTGAAAAATCATTTTTTTAAATTCAAACAAAAATCCAAATGACTTTCAAAACTCAAAGGAAAAATTATTCCAACATTTTTGGGGTGTCATGTTACTCCCTCTCAACACTTTTGTTTCAAGTGTTCTTTGTCAGAAAAGTTTTTGAATAATATTCAAATGCCACTTTGAGTTAAAAACAAAATTTAAATGACAAATTCAAAAGAAATTTTTCTTTACTTCCCACTCTCTTTCATTGAAGAAATCTTGAGGATCATTGAGTGGCATGAAGTTTGAAATATTTCCAAATTCAAATATTTTCAAATAGAAACATTTTTTTTGGAAAGTCCTTTTATTCCCTCTCATTCAAAGCTTCAAAAGTTTAAAATTCCAATCAATTTCACTCAATCAATCACTCAACCATCAATCAAACAATCATATATTTTAATTATTATAACATTCCAAAATTTAGAATTTTGGGATGTTACATCAAATCACACTGAAGATGAAGCCACTTGGGAATGCGAGGATCATCTTCGGGAAGAATATCCCGACCTCTTTCCTTCCACCTCCTAAATTCTCGGGATGAGAATTTCTTTTAGAGGAGGAGAACTTGTAACACCCCTGTGTATTAGTCACTGTGATCAACTGCTAATAATGCCAAGTCATATCATTTGCAGTGCCTAGTCATAGTGGTTAACCAAAACAATTCAAACTCAATTCTGAAATTCAACTCAAATTCAAAGGTGCAAAATAAATTTGCTCAAACACTATTGGAAAAATGTTCCTTAAATAGCAAATATTCCAAAAGCACTCATAAAAATATAAACAATGATACTTGGATTATTTAAATGACTCAAACCACATGAAACAACACCAAATCAACACTATTTAATTCCTTTATAATTAAATTCAAATCCAAAAGAAATCCAACTTTGCCCAAACCAGTTTTTGATGAAAGCCAACATTGTACAATAATATTTGGGTCAACTCTCACATTTTATAAAAGTGCACAAGTGGCCTAACTAATTCAAAACAGAAAAGAAATAAAAGAAAATCAAAACAAAAACAGAAAAAAGGAAACGAGGCACTGTGCACTGGGCCTAAGTGCATAGTGCCCCTGGACCAGCCCACTAGGCCCATTACCTTCTCCCTCCTCCCCGTGTCGGCTGCGCCATGGCCGCGCGCGCGCGCGCCAGCCGGCCGGCGACACGCCAGTGCCCGCCGACACTACAAGAGCAGCGGAGGGGATAAGGAACTACTCATCCATCCCCTCCTGCCTCCTTAGTTACTCCCTCGTTCTCTTCCTCGCTCGCTTCGCCTCTCCTCCTTCCTCAGATCCACGCCCGAGCGTGGTCGCTGCCGCTCGCCGTCGTCCACGCGGCCACAGCCACTGCATCACCTCAACGTCCTGTCCGTCACCTCCGCCGACCTCGACTACATCGTCCTCGACCCCGAGCGCAAGCAGTAGAGCCCTGCTACGCCGGGATCGAGCCGTCTTCTTCCTCGGATCGCCGACGCCTCTCCGACGAGCCCCGCCGTTCTGCTGCTCCTAAGCCACCAAGGGCTTTTCGTAGCCGCTCGGTGAGCTTTCATCTCCTTCTCCGTCGCTTTACGCTATCCATCGTTACCTGTAGCTAGCTGCCGTCGATGCCGTAAGCTCGCCACCGCTGAGCATCTCACCGCCATGACCACAGTCACCGTCGTGCTCATCCGAGCCCAACATCGAGCTCCTGGAGCTCGTGCGGGTCCTGTGAGCACGCGTGCATGTCGCCCCGTGCCTCCTATCTCCATTTCCACCAGAGGCCGAACTCCGGCGTCCGCTCTGCCGCTCGCCACCGCCGTCTCCGGCCATTTCTGGTCAAGCCGCCGCCGCAGAACGATGCGCGAACGAAAGCCCGTTCGAATGAACCTAGCTACGCGCGAAACAACCCCCTGTAGCGCATTTCCGATGAGCTCCGGCGAAGCACCGCCGCGAACTCTGGTCGCCGGCGTCGTTCCGGCGTCGTCGCCGACGTGGCGCAGATGGGGCCCACCCGTGGGTCACTGACCATGGGCCCTGGGGGTGCCAGTTGACTGGGTTGACCCAGTCAACTATGCTGACTGGGCAACTCCAGTCACTGACATGCGGGCCCCACCACTTTTTAGATTAAGTAAAATGTTTAGTTAAATAAAAATAATTAGTTTAGTCTAATGTCTCACTGACATATGGGGCCCACCCCCTAACTAATCCTGTTAGCTAAGTTAACTCACTGTTAACCTTAACAGAGGCTGGACCCACATGTCAGGTTTGACTGGTCAGCCGACCTGTTGACTTGCTGACATCAGCATTGCCTCATGCTGATGTCATATTTACTTTTCTGGTAAATTAGATAATTCCAAAAAATCATTTAAATCTTTAAAAATTAATAACTTTTAAACCGTAGCTCGGATCGAAAAACTTAAAACATGAAAGTTGCTCAGAACAACGAGATGAAGCTGATCGTGCTGTCTGTTTTGATGCCGGAACCCCCTACGTAGATGAAACCGCAACTTCAAGGCCATATCCGGTAGATGAATAGTGCTTATACACCGGGTAATAAATCCAACATTAATCCTATAATAACTAAAATGATCTAGATGCATCTTTAGGCACCCCTGCACTGCATCATAGCATAGCTTGCCCCGTGTTGCATCTGTTTGCATTATGTTTACCTGTTTCCTCCCCCTCTTCTCTCTCGATTAGACCCCGACATTGACATAGCTCCTGAGGCAGACGCCACTCCGGAGAACGACTACGTCCCCGATGACCAGCCACTTGCCCCAGAGCTTGCAGGCAGGCACCCCCTTTTTTAGCATTCCGATATCGCCCATTCTCTTCTCTCTTATGCTTGCATTAGAAGTTACTGCTGCTACTGTTATCCTATATCTGCTGCATAGCCTGTTTACTTGTAACCTGCTGTTGAAGCTTACCTGTTATCCTAAACCGCTTAGAATAGGATGGGTAGAGACCATCAGAGACCCCACTTATCCCGACTGCCCCGCTGGATGATCAGAAGACCCGTGCAACGGGATTGAAGACCAGGCCCCGACACCGCATGTCACTTCCCCCTTTAGTTGCCGACACTACTGGGTTACTATCAAGTGCCGAGGGTGATACCTCGTCAGCACTTCTGATGATAACCTTGTAGGTTAGTTAATTGGTCGTGGTAAGCGAGGGTGATTCCTCCTACACCACCCCTGATAACGACGTCGTCGTGCAACGCTTCAAGTGTGGACCTCGAGGGTGATTCCACCTTCGTTCACCTTGACGGTAACATCAGAGGGAATTCCATCGAGGGTGATTCCTCAGGGTTCCCCCTTGGTGTTAGACACACTAATACTTTGGTTACTATGATTGTTCACTGTAACATGATACTAAAGATGGGTCGGCCCTGAGGGGTACCCGCGCGAGCTTAATAGTGAGTATTGTGGAGTCGGGTGGACCTGGATGGTGCTCGAGGGTTGAACACGAGGTGTGGCCGGGCATTCCTTGCCCTTGCCGCAAGTCCTCGAGACGGGGCGACGGGGTCACATCTTTCGTGAGTCTCTGCTCGTTTCCGCACTATCAACACACTAACGGTTTGGATATTTGATCCGAGGGGCCTCTGGCCTGATAGCACTAACCATCACGTGGGCATAGTATGGGCGTTCTACGTCGTATACTTCAGCCGGAACTTAATGGATGTCAGCGACTGAGCGGCGCGCGCCGAGTTGGACTGGTTACGCAACTGCGCTTGTATTAATGGGTTGCTAGGTCTGCTCTCGGCCGCATTCGCAACGTGCAGGAGTTCCCGGGGCGATGGCCCAAGACCCCTGGGGGCATAGGTTTAGTCCGGCGTGCTGACCTCTCTGTTAAGTATTTGGTCGGGTTGCGGCGTATCGTTTGGCCGAGGCCGGGCATGACCCAGAAAAGTGTGTCCGGCCGGAGTTAAGAGAGCGTGGTGGGTAACTTGGTGCACCCCTGCAGGGAAGAACTAATCTATCGATAGCCTGTCCTATGGTAACAGACACTCAGAGTTGTATCCCGATCGGTACAACTAGAACTTGAGATGAAATGGATAGTATGGCTCTGGGATTGCTTTCTCACAGGGAGTCGAGGAAGAATCTCTGGGTGAGGTTGATAACATTACTACTACTTTACATTGTGTAATCTGCACTCTTCTAATGTTGCAAGACCGACGAAGATGCTTGAAGATGCTAGTCTTCGATAAGACTAGGCTTTCCCCCTCTATTCTGGCATTTCTGCAGCCCAGTCCACATATACAGCCCCCTTTGAAAATGTTGCATATGTAGTGTAGATCCTTGCTTGCTGAGTTCTTCGGATGAGTACTCACATTTGCTTTATTTTCTTTTTCTCCCCATACCCTTTTGATGCCACCAGACGACGGAGCCCCTGAGATAGCAGCCCCTGTCGACGACTACGGCTACTACTACTACCCTCCCGGTGAGTACTACTACGAGGAGCCGACAGACGACCAGGAGTAGGATTCGGAGGGTCCTAGGCAGGAGGTCTACGCCTTTCAATCGTAGAGTTTTATTTTGCCCCGCCTTTATAAAGGCTTATCTCTGTTTCTGTAATATATCTGTACCCAGATATCTGATGCTTCCGCTGACACTTGTATGCCATCGAGCTATGTATTCGAGCCCTCGAGGTCCTGGCTTGTAATATAAAGCTTGTATGAATTTATTTATGTTTTAGATTTGTGTTGTGATATCTTCAAGTGAGTCCTTAGGCTTGATCGTGTGCATTTGCGTGTATGGTTAGTGCACGATTAAGCCAGGGTCGTCACAGGTTGGTATCAGAGCCGACTGCCTCTAGGAATCCCCCTTACCAACTCTTTGGCCGAAGTTGAGTCTAGTGGTTGGAAACTGTTTTACTAACTTGGTTGTGTGGCTTACGGGCCCACGTCGCCAATTGGGTGGTATTAGGATCTTTTATTCCTCGACTATACTCTGGGACTCTGACCTCTCTTCTATTCGGGTTTGAGGGGCCACGCCGTAGTAAACGGGAGAGGGATTGAGTTCGAGTCGATGCCTTAATACGGTTGGGCCGCTCGGTTTTACCGGAATGAGGCAGAATTTTGGGTTCGGGGAGCAGTGGAGATATACGTACAAAAAATTGTGGATGTAGGTTCGACCGAAAGGCAATGACGCATGGGCCCCGCATTTTGATATACCTATGGCCGCGTGAAATTTGCTACTCAAAATAATGCATAAAAGTTCCTCCAAAAAAATCTATAACTAATGGGAAGTGAATGTATGCTTAAAATGAAAATGTAATACAAAGAGAAAAAATGAATTGCAGTTAAAAGAATGACATTTCTAACAAAAATGTGAATGTGAACTACATATGTGTGCACGTGACCAACACATATATTGTCTATACAAAATCTAATGCAAGAAATAACTTATGAGTAACATGCATGAATTGGTGATGTGGTGCTTGCATGCATAGAGTACAAAAACAATGTGATTTATGACTTGCATGCATGACCTGTTCATGTGCCATAGTTGCATGTCTAGGAAAAAAGCTAGTGGGTTGTACTAGCTATTTAGGAATAGAAGATGTATATATGGAAGTTGTAGGGAAAGAGATGACATGTATCTCAATTCCTATGAGTAGGGATTGGAAAAGAGATGTCATTTGGTTCACATCATAGGAACTTTTCTATTGAATCTAGAGATGACATGTATCTCAATTCCTATGAGGAGGGATTGGAAAAGAGATGTCATTTGGTTCACATCGTAGGAACTTTTCTATTGAATCTAGGCTAATGTTTATTTTCCTTTGAAATTGTGGGAGTATAGGAATCCATTCGTATGAACCAAGTGGCTCTAAAGCTATAAAAATGATACCATGTTTATTTTCCTTTGAAATGTGGAGTATATGAATCTATTCCTATGAACCAATTGGCTCTAAAGGAAAAATTCCTATAAAAATCAAATCATATAGAGTTCCTATGATATTCCTCCACACCAAAGGATGGTTGGAATTGCTGCAGGTGATACGATGGTCTTTCTTTGTACACTCCTCCCCCATCTTTATAGTTACCTCTCGAAGATGAATGAAATGATATATACTGGGTATTCTATATGTGCATTTTGGTATACGAAAACTCGGTAAAAGTTTGTGAGGTTCGAATTTTCAATAAAGCTATATGCACTACATTTTGGAACGGAGGGAGGAGCATACGGCAGTTGCTAACACTCACGTGGAAGATTTGTGTGTCGGAGGAGTGGCTGTTCTGTTAAATGCCATGGCAAAACTGACACTGTCGGATGCCAATCTAACGGTTCTTACGGTGTTCGTCAGGAAACGGCTTGTGGCGAACGTTTGTCAGATATGATTTACGGAGACATGCATTGCATTGATACGTGCCCCCTCTCTCTCACGCACACACGCACCCTCACGAGTCACGACTCTCCCAAGTCCTCTCGCACCCACCGTCTATCTATAGGTAGACGTCACACACGTATGTGCTCTTCACACCCTACCCTCAGAACTTCTAAAAAACAAAAGTCGTCACGCACCTTTTATTTTAAGTCACACGTCACACACTTATATTGTTACTCTTGTGGCGAACGTTCTTTGGGCGTAGTATATTGTACTCTCACGAAGAGAAGCGATGCACGCACGCACTAGTTCTCTCACACCCATCGCGGGTACACGTAGGAGCGCATTTTTTTGAAGCTAGGAGCGCATTTGTTTACAAAGAGGCATCCCAATTGACACTTTGACTAGTCTAGTTTTCAACTTGATGGAGGGTCGGGGGCCGCACGTGAATGATACAGTACATAGTGCATCCTGGACGCGGTGATTTGAGAGTGCGACCTGGAAGCGGTGGCACGTTATTGATCGAGTTTTATTTTTACTTGAACTTTAAATGAAAATAGTGGTTCGCGCATATTCAATTTAATAACGGTTGCTACAACAAAATCACTCCACTATATATATAAGCAGGAGCCTCGGCGCTTGCTTTACTAGGATTCCTCTCTTTCACTCTCTCATGCTCTCCAGATCTAAGCAAGACATAGGTGGCCACACACTCTCTCTGCTCACCGCTGGTCACAAATCTGGCCGGACCACCTCAGCCGGGGCAGGGGTGTAGGTGCATCGTTCACGCGGTCATCGGCGGCGAGGGAGGAGACCAACAGCTGCCCGCGCGTCCCGATCAGCGGCCGTGCCGTTCTCTCCGGGACAGCACCGGCTCGGGAGGGCCTCCAACCCCTTCTTCTTCCCTGCGGTATTGTGGCCAAGATGCGGCATCCCGACGCCGTCTTTGCCACATCCTGACGACCCTCAGGTATATATTCCTTCGAAACCTGCCTTGCTCTACTACCCCAGCTCCCCACTTGGTTGTGTGTGGATCTTTTTCTACTTCCGTCGGCTGTTCCAAAGCCACCTAGACTTTTACTATTATTAGAGGTAAAGCTAGTTCACACAGTCGAATCTAAGAGTTGGTTCAAACAGGGAAGAAAGTGGGAAAGCTGTAGCATGAATCTGGGACTTGGTTCTAAGAGGAAACGGGGGAAAGTAGTAGATACTGGCTACCCAACCGGTCTCTTGGTTGAAAAGGCGAAGAAAGCGGGGTGGATGGCGAAGGGTGGGGGGGAAGTGGACCTGTCTCTTGGTCAAAAAAGGAAAGAAAGTGAGGAGTGTTGGGGGGACAACGCAAATGAGAACGAGCAGGTCTAGATTTCCTGTGCTCACATAGGAAAATATCGCCGAGGAGATAAAAAATGGGACAAATGCAGACATGCTGCCTGAATGTTTGCCGCTCTCGGCAACCACATCTGCCTCACCACTTTATGCCCCTGCTGTCCCTACGCCCATATCGCTACCGTTAATGTAAAATCACATGAAGCATGAAGCAATGCCACCTAATGTCACTATTAAGTAATGGTCTAGTGCCGTCGATAAATTGAAGCAATGCCACCTAATGTCACTATTAAGTAATGCTGCTGTCGGTCTAGTGCCGTCGATAAATTGAAGCAATGACACCACCATTTTATGAAGTGCTTCCGTCTTGCTTTATTTCCCATGAATTGTGTTTTTGCAGTTACACTTAAATCTCACACCGCTAACATTGCTTCATCCCAGTGGAACTGCACAAATTTGATTGCACATTTACTGACCATGTGCTACTATCATGATAGTAATACTAATGCTATTGTTCTGCATGTTAATCTAGTGGCAGTGTTGATGTGATGTGATGCTACTTCTTACTTAATGGCACTTTCATACTATCAATGTAGTGCCAATTATAACACAATAGATGCTGTTGTTAATCATATGCCACTGCAAATAACTGTCACTGCTTAAATAACCGTATTTCATATTTGCGCAAACAGGGATGTCTATCTCCATATCGTTTCTATTTGTGTAATCAAAAGTACACACCTCAGTTTTAGTTGAACTGCACAAAATGAGATGGCTATTCATAGCTGCCGTCGTCTAACCTCCCATCTTCCAGGTATTCCTACATTAGTAGTAACTAGGTACAATGACCAACACAATCTAAAAGAAGCTGATTCGTACATTTTACTTCCTGATTGTAGTGTAGGGACGAGCGAAAACAACTGCATCCTAGTCGGGAATGCACTTTCTCCCAATTAACGGATGGACAGAGGACTAGCTGGCACGGCTGCGCGGAGGTTTTTAGGATAGGTGCGTGGACAAGAGGCATTGTGGTCTGCTTATTTCTGCAAATAGTGGTGCTTAAATTTAGTGGAACTGCACAAGAAGTTCAGATGGTCAGTACAATACATGGTTCAGTTCAGCATTCCAACTGAGAACACAATTATAATTGGTTATTCTGGAATGAGAGAACCTAACCCTGGATGGTGGCAACAAGAAAAAGCAGAGTGAACTCCAGGAAATTAAAGCCTGCCTAGGGAGGCCCTTTGCTCAGAGAAGCCTTGCTTGATTTTTCCTGATTTGTAAACCTTCTCACAACTTTGTCTTTTGCTGTGAACTAGTAAATGTTTCTTATGTTCTATGAATCATTGAGATGTGTAAAATTGCTTAACTTATGCTTTTCAAGTATTTTATGGAGCCGAGTTTAATGTGAATGTTCCACATGAACGCTGGACTAGCGTGTGAACGTTTGGAATTTACATTGTGGCATCAGTTAACTGCATGAACCACTGTAACAAGATACATAGTTGCTTATATGTCAGACAGCAGATTATTGATTGTTAGCTGGTCGATAGCCGACTTTTCTAGTGTTGAAGCGAGCTGAGCCAATGTGCCGTGTTTTGCACAACTTCTTACAAGTGGGGTAGCACCAACAGTGCTTACAAGTACTTAACCAGCCTTACGTACCCTATGTATACGTCAGCGCATAGTTCTCGAACAAGTACTCTATTTCAACAAACACACACTGCTCTTATGATAAATCGTGACAACTTATGTCTTACCATGCCATATTACATGAAAAAACTAGTGAGGACACATCTGTTTCGGCAACAATTAGGATGGTTCTCACATGATTCACGGGCACACAAAAGTAGTAGTAGTTCCCGTAGATGGATTCAAACAGAGTACTAGCCCTAGAGGGCTCGATAATAGGCAAGGTTCAGATAATTAGACACAATCCAAACTACTTTTAAACATTAGCTGGGCCAAGTATTTCATGCCTCAATCTAATTTGGGATGGACATAAGACGGACCTTGCCATGAACATCATCGAGGACGTCCGGCAACAGCTCAATCCTGTGAACCTTCTTGAAGATAACCTTGTGGCCTTGCCACTCATAAACTTGTTTGTGGAGGCATGCCATGTCATCTTCTGCGTAAGCTTGACAAGAACAGTATGCCTCACAAATGAAGAAGTAGCTTTGAACTTGTTGTGCTTCAGTACACCCTGGACAACACGCCTGACAACAGTGTGGCTGGAATACATCTGGACTTTGGTATAAGTGCAAATGGCTTCCAGGATCCAACAGCCTAAGAACTTTGTTTTCCCAGTGCGTATATTCAGGTCATCCGCCTCATAGCGAGTGACATGTACAACCACACAATCCTTGTCTGCATCAGGGCTCTAATTGAAACATAAACGAATTCTGAATTACTTTCCAATATAAAAAACACAAGTTATTTAAACCACTATGTACAGTCAAAAGTATGCATGACAGGGAAGGTAGCATGGCATCGAAGCTAATAAAATTTTGCATTATTTATCACCACATACTTAGATGAAAAACCACAATCGAGATCGGCAAAGAAGAAAATCACCTTGGGCAGCTCAGCGGGGGGCGACACATCCTCGAAGGGGGAAAACTGCTCCTGCAGGGCCACGGGGGCTGTAACCTCAAATGGGGCGTTGACCATCTCAGTAGTGGCCGTGAGCGTATCTGGGGTCGGCTCGGTGGCGGCCTCCATCTTCTTGGAGCTCTCTGTCTCGTGGGGATCAGCCTCCTGCGTCTGCTCCAACATCGGGAGATCTTTGCCTGGTTCTCCTTGGTCCATCATGAAACTGACGAATACTAGGAGACAACTGAAAGGAAAACACAATCGCAATGATAATGAAACAAAAAATAGAGTGAGGATCGGTTACTGCTTTGCAAAAGTTCTTTTTTTTCTGAAAGAAAATATACCAACATCACGGATCCGCTTACCTTCCCTTCGTTGGGAGAGAAGAACAATGGCAGATGCGAGTGTTGGCTTTCTTGAAGCCGGTGAGGGAGAAGGGGATTCAGCAAAGAGTGAAATGATGGTTGCTTCATCCGTCAAACTTAGACTGCGGGGAGATGGGGTTTTGTGATATGACGGCTCGTTACTGCCGCGCTACGACCGGGGTGACTCTTCGTCTGCATACCGCCTTCTAAAATGCTGGATGGCATTTGGGCCCGCGCGCTGCATGGCCCGCATGTCAGTGAACCAAAGTAAAACGGCATTCAATAGCGGGAGATGTTTCGATGACCTCGGAGGAGCCAGAACCGGTAGTGTATCCACTGTACTAGTAGTAATTGTTTTTCTAGGTAGTTGTAGAGTGTCTCCACTGTCCTAGTAGTATTAATTGGTTCTCTGGGCCTAGGACAAAAGAGCCCATCCACCCTAGTAAATAATAAAAACAATTCAAAAGCCCATATATTTACTTAATGAGAGGCGCTACCCAACACACCGCCCCCAAAAAAACATGGGTGCTCTTCTTCCTCCTCACTCCCACCCACCTCACGTCAGCTCACTCCACTCGTACCCCCAAATTCCTCACCTCACTCCTACAGAAAACCCCAGCTCCCCTTCTTCTTCACTCGCACTACAACTAGGTTCGTCATTCGTTACTCTGCTCAAATCCGTGAGCTCGACGCGATGCTCTCGAGGATAATGGAGTCGGCTGACCCTAGCGCCAAGAAGATGAGGCTCCCGCCAGCGGCGACGCCTGTTGTAGATCCCGCACCCGGCAGCGCGGGGAGAAGCGGCGAGCCCCCCCCCCCCCCCCCCCACTGGATCGGAGGAACCAGTAGAATCTCAGGTGGACCGCATCAGCGATCTCCCAGACGCCATCCTTGGGGAGATCATCTCGCTTGTACCCACCAAGGATTGCTGCCGCACCCAAGTCCTCTCAACTCAGTGGCGCCCTCTATGGCGCGCCGCGCCCCTTAATCTCGACTGTCGTCAGCTATCTTTCTTCAATGATTTTGAACTCCCTGGAGCCATCATCTCCTCCCACCAGGGCTCCGTTCAAGGCCTCTGCATCCCGGCATGCTACCTGAGCATGCCCTACACGGTGGACGCTTGGCTGAAATCCCCTGAATTCACAAAACTACAGCTGCTTGAGTTCTACTATTCCCCCAGAAATCACATACCGCATACCGAATGCCATGTACTTGTGCCCTCAGCACCGATGTCCATCTCGCGGTTTTCCTCCTCTCTCCACACCGCCACCTTTGCGCTGTGCAACCTACCAGACAGTCGGGTACTAAACCTTCGACTCACATTTCTCAAAAAACATTCACTTGTGCGGGTTCGTATGTCGGAGGCCTCACTGCACAGCATCATCCACTCCAGTTGCCCTGCCCTGGAGTGCTTGGTGCTTGTTTTCACAGTTAGAATCGGTTGTCTCCAAATAAAGTCGCCTAACCTTGTAAGAATTGGAATTTCTTTTGACAAAAGGCAGCTCATCATTGAAGATGCCCCTTCACTTCAAAGGTTGATCCTTGATTCTCGTTATTCACCGTCGGAAATAACTGTCATCTTTGCGCCTAAACTGGAGACCTTGGGTGTAATACATGATCTCTGTGATCATTTCAAGCTGGTGTTTGGCTCCACAGTTCTTTAGGTACTGTATATTATCATCTACACTTGTAATCATAAGCTGCATTTTAAATTTCTGCGTGTAAGTTCTATATCATCTTGGAGTTCACTTTTTGTACTAATATTATGTTCTATGCTCAATGAAGAGTTTGTCCATGGATAGCCTATCAATGGTGCTGGATTTTGTCAAGATCTTATATATCCATATGAATAGTTTTGATCTGAACAAGATTATTGGCTTGCTGCAATGCTTTCCTTGTCTGGAGAAGTTGTATATAAAGGTGATAATTTCACGCATATTGGAAGCCCGCATATAGTGTACTAGAATTAACCATTCAAATGTTGCTCTTTCGACACTCTTTTTTTAGACCTTAACTATTTTCAATCTTCATGTTTATTTAGGCAATAGGACGGGGTAAGAAAGTTATAACCAATTGTTGGATTCGTAAGCACCGGGATTTTCTCAGTTCTCATGACATTTGATTGAACACAATAACGCTGGAATGATATGTAACCAACAAAGCAAACACTAGATTTGTCACATTCTTCCTACTGAATGCGAGGTTACTATTGTCCATCAAGCTTAAGTTTATCAGCAACACGGTTTTGATGGATGGGTATGTCGAAGAGCAAAAAAAGGAGTTTCAGGTGGACAAAAGGGCTTCTGAATGTGTCGGGCTTCTATTTACAACATCTTGTGGTCATAAACCAGTAAATTTTACGACCCAGGATGTTCATTCTATGGACCTGACCGATCTATTTGATTGTGACTGCCGAAAACAGTGCTGGAGTTAGATGTTGTTGCCCATTTCAATCTATGTTTTGTCTAAACCTGATGAACAATTAACCCTCATGCTTTTCTACAGTTTGTAAGCTGGATTTAGATGTTGTTGCCCATTTCAACACGGCTGTGACTGTTATATTTTCTTTGAAACAAGGCAAATGGCTTGCCATTTGTTTAATTAAGAGAGAATTATTGTAACAAATCCCAACCAAGGGAAATAACATCACTCTCGTCGGCTGCTTGAGCTCACTGTGCATTGTAGAACCCAAGTGATTAGCCCCCGCCAGCACCCACGCAAACTTATTTTGAACTAGCACACCAAATGGGCTGTAAATTTTCATAAGAAAGGCTGCATGGCCGTGACAGATTTGGATTCTGACATTCGGGACCCACGAGGAAAAAGCCTATCCAAGGTGGTGTCGACTTACTAGTCAACAAACGATTCTGCTTACCAGCCATTGGATTGACATCCAACATCTGTCGTGTATCTTCTATCTCTTGTCTTCTTCCTCCAGCCGCCCAAACCTAACCACCCCGTCGGTCCCGCCTGCTCCCGCCTCCCATGGCTGGCTGCGCCTCCGCCGCCCTACTGTACCCTCAAACGTTTGCTAGTCCATCCCTCTATTCCCCCACACGTCCTGTTATTCTCCGGCGACGTCAGCCCAACACGCACCCGCACCCGAACCAGTCAACCCTCGTACTCCCCTCCACCTGCGACTAGACTGCCGCAACTTCCACGGCTCCTATTCGTTCCCGTCTGAGGCCTCGCTGTTGTCCTCCGCCTTGGTTCGCTCGCCGTGGGCGTTGCGCCGCCGTCTGGCGTTGTCAACGTGGTCAACAACTGAGAGGAATAAGGAGGTGATTGTACGTGGAGAGGATGACAGTAGAGACCTACCAGGGTCATGGCAGTACGCAAGCAAGTGTCTCGTTATTACAAGCCCCAAAAAATGGTTCCTCCTAATGGTTGGACATCTGGGTCCCATGCCATTGTCAACGTAGTCAATAAACGAGAGAATTACACAACGAGTGGCTGACACCAGGGACCCAGCAGGTTGCGCAGTTGTTAACTTTTTTTAGGAACAAGCAGTTGTTATTTAGTACTACTAGTTTTAGAGACGGATCAGGGTAACAACGGGGCTGTGCGGGGGTTGTGGCCCGTCTAGCCAGGGTTTTATTTTATGTTTACCACATGATGAACCCAGTTGTGTTTTTTTCTTGCTAAAAATGGCTAGCCCATTTCTACTTTATTTAAAGAAATACCCAACGGAGGCCTACTTGCTTTCTCAGCCGTGCTAGGCTACAAATCTTTCAAGACGAGAGCGATGTATTTGCTTGCCCAGAAAATGAAGTAGTAAGAAATGGGATGTAAATTTATAAACACAACAAACCGGCAATTAGTTTCAAATATCATTTTTTAAAGATTTCGACATTTCGAATTTAATTGTTTTTTTGCGGGGAAAATTAGGTTGGATTTTAAATTGATATACATTTATTATTTTTAAATTAGTTTGAACGTGATTCGAAATTTCGGGATTAAAAACAGTTCGGACCGCACCGAAATATGAAAATTTGCTTGAATTTTTAACCGTGGCCAGAATATGGGCTGTAATGGTAACAAAAAGAATATGGGCTTAAAAAAAATCCTTAAGAATTAGCCAATGGGCTATACATTTATTATGTTGTTTTCCACATATTTGAGGTTGACTTGTGGGTCTACTGGGTTGACGCATAGGCTTTCCTAAAAAAAAGGTTGACGCGCACTCAAGGCCTTGTCAACTTAGTCAACACATGAGAGCAGTGACTGTTGGATGTCCATCCAACGGCCGTCGTGCTTCTTCAATCTCTGCTCTTCCTGCTCCAGCCGCTCAAACTAGCACCGGCGGGACTGCCTGCTCCCTCCTCCCGTGGCCGGCTGTGTTGTCGCGCAGGCCTCACCGCCCCACCCTACTCCCATTGCTGGCCTGGCCATCCCTCTACTCACCCACACCTGCTGTTATTCTTCGACGATGGCAGCCGAACCGGTAAACCCTCCTACTCCCCTCCACATGGGAAACAGCTGCCGAGTCTTCCCTGGCTCCATGTCGTTCCCTTCCTAGGCCTCGCTGCCGTCCACCACCCTGGTGCTCTCGGCGTGGCGTGGTCAATGTGGTCAATGAACGACATCCATCGGAAGAGGACTGTACGTGGAGAGGCTGACAGCTGGGTCCACGGCCGCACACAAGGAAGTGCCTCCTTATTATGCGTAAAATAACGATTCCTCCACCTGACAGCGGGGACCCACTGGAAGGGCCTCTGTATTTCGCGGAAAAAATGTTCCTCTCGCTGACAGCTTAGACCCACCAGCTATATCTTTGCACGCAAGGAAGTGCCTCCTTATTACGCACAAAAAAAATGAATGCTCCGCCTGCTAGCTGGGACCCACCATATTTGGAGGCTGACTTGTGGGCCTACTAAGTTAACACGGACAGAGGGCTTTGTCAACTTAGTCAATATAAACGATTCTATCTGCAGTGAACGTACGATGTCCATCCAACGGCCGTTGTGCTTCTTCAACCTCTGGTCTTCTTGCTCCAGCCGCCCAAACCAGCGCTGGCCGTGCCGCCTGCCCCTGCCTCCTGTGGCTGGCTGTGCTGCCACGCAGTCCTCACCGCCCCATCCTACTCCCATCGCTGGCCTGGCCATCCCTGTACTCACCCAGACCTCCTGTTATTCTCCGGCGACGGCAGCCTAACACTTCAGTTGAACCAGTAAACCCTCATACTCCCCTCCGTGTGGGAAACAACTGCCGACTTTTCCCCGGGTCCGGGTCATTCCCTTCCTAGGCCTCGCCGTCATCCACCACCTTGGTGCTCACGCCGCGGCGTGATCAACGTGGTCAAGGAATGACTTACATCGGAAGAGGACTGTACGTGGAGAGGTTGACAGCTGGGTCCACGGCCGCAACAAGGAAGTGCCTCCTTATTACGCGTAAAATAATGATTCCTCCACCTGACAGCGGGGACCTACCGGAAGGGCCTCTGTATTTTGCAAAAAAAACATTTCCCCCCTAATAGCTGGGACCCACCAGCTATATCTTCGCATGCAAGGAAGTGCCTCCTTATCCTCCCTGACAGCTGGGACCCACCCGGTCGAATCATACGTAGGGTTGTCTGTCTGGTCGCGAACGTGTACGTACATACTGGTCGATCGGTCTCTCTGCAACGATGAACCATGGCCGAGCAAGCAGCGGCACGTGTAGTAGTAGAGCCCCCGATGTAGAAGTTCAGGCAGTCCAGTCAAAACCGTGTACACGTACGTACAGCCAGATGCTAAAAAATACGACCACGTACGTACATACGGGCGGGGTCTTGAACACGTACTCGCACATACGTATGGCCATGACTTGTGTACATGGAGAGGCAACGGATGGCAGCAACGACGTCCTCTTCATCGGAAGCCAACCGGCTGGGACGGAACAGAGAAACTGCGTCGTGTTCACCGGGAGCCAACCAGCTTGGACGGAACAGCCGAAACGGGGTCTGGAGTACCCAGAACGGAGCAAACAGCCTTCTGTTCGAGTGCCTGCGGTCGAAATAGGGTGTTGTTGATCGGGAGCGGTGTGGCGTACCGCAAAACGAAGGAAACAGACTTGTGTTGGAGAGCCTACGGTCGAAAAGGGGTCCTGTTCATCGGGAGGGGTGTGGCGTACCGCAAAACGGGACTCCACGGGCTACTGTTCATCCACCGTCTACTGCCTCGCTCCAGCCTCCACAGGCTACTGTTCATCCACCGTCGACTTCCTCCAGCCTCCACGGGCTACTGTTCATCCACCGTCGACTTCCTCCCACCTCCACCAGCTACTGTTCATCCACGGGGTCCTGTTCATCCAGCCTCCACCGGCTACTGTTCAACCAGCCCTCCACGGGGTCCTATTCATCCACCCCCAACCGGCTCGATCGGGTGGTGTGTGGCGGCCTCCTCTCGATCGGGGTCCTGTTCATCCAGCGGCAACGGCCTCTACTAACACGGGGTTCAGTTCATCCAACACCCATCGGGAACTGTTCATCCAACCCCCAACAACGATCACTGTTCATCAAGAGGCAGCAGCAGCTGGTTCGATCGGCTTCAGTTAGTAGTAGTAGCGAAGGAATCACTTAGGTTCAGTTAACAGCCAAGGATCGATCGCTCGGGTTCAGTAACGTAGCTAGTGCAATCGCTCGGGTTCAGTAAGCGAACGCCTCGCTCGGGTTCAGTTAGAGCCCAACGCCTCACACACACGCGCGTACATGTACGAGACAAACGCGCAATCCCTTCGTGCATCGCTCGGCCCCGACCACCCATCGTAACCGGGAACTCCCCGAAATTTTCCTCGCCCTCGCTTGTACCACGATTTTTTCCGTCATGGACGGCCCAAACAATGTCATGCAGGTGTGTCCCCGGCCCGCCCAGGACGAAAATCCCATTTTCTGTCATGACTAGTAGAATGCCCGTGCATTGCCACGGGCTTTTGAAATATTTTCCTTGAGTTATGTGAACATCATTGAACTTGCTCATCGGAATACCAGTTGGAAATAAATGTTGTCATCCAGATTTATCGTAATTCTAGCCGGTTTGCGTTATTTTGAGTGCGTAGTTGTTGTGGGATATCATCACTTGCACATCTTTTTGTTGTATAAAACATGGTGAATTTTTGTCCCCTTCCAATGACGTCGCCCCAAGAACTCTCTGAATGGGTTTCTTTTTGAACCTCGACAGAATCCATCTCCATCTCTCTCATATTCTGCAAAATTAAACATATATAGAAATATACCTTTTGAGTATTATATCATGTGCAGCATACATACAAAGAAGAACAATTATTTGCATGCACCTCTTTTGATTGTGTAAAACTCGTTGAATTCTTAGCCCCCTCCATCATCGTTACATCAGGGTCTTTGTCAGTCGACATCTCCGAAGCACAATCAAATCCATCAGTTTTTATGACCTACAAAGGTATTCTAATATAAACAAAGATTAGAATAATTCTTTTAAGATGGTGGTATGGAAAATCTATATTCATTGGACAAATGCTAGAAATGAGCAGTTTCTAGTAGATTGAGTGGCATCCCAATTTTAATAAATTGTAGGCTCACCTCAAAATCACTTGTTGATGGTTATTCTCGCGAATATATACTATTTAGGGTAGTGGTATATTGCCCATAAAAAACTATGTTACATTTCTCCACGAGCGAACAACAGATTTTCCCTTTATATAATGATAGTCGGTCATCCGTAATTTCTTGGATCTTTTTAAGTAATTTATTTAGATAAACATAGAGAAATAGTAAGACACAAAATAAACACATGCGGGCAGGGCTGGACGTACTGCTCGTGGCTCAATCGGTATTTGACACGCTCGGTCCTGGCCTGCTAGAGAAAATGGACGGTCTGGTTTGCTAAAATCGGCCTGGAAAATTGCCGGTCCGATCCGGTCTGGTCTTCAACCGGTCCGACCAAGAGGACTGAGAAAAAATGTCATTGCCGCTGTCGTTCGTTCTCAGATCGTCGACCGGCAGCCCCCGGGTAAACCACCATGTCCCCAAGCTTCCCCTCTCCTTCTTTTCTCTCCTCCCCATGCACCATAGCCTCTCGCCGCCGCTGTCGTGCGTGCACCGCTGACTATCTCGAGTTCTCGACCTAGCGCTGGCAGCGTTCTAGCTATGGGTTTCGCTGCCATGGCAGCGACCGTTTCAGCACAGCACACATGCAGGCCATCAACTGGGGAAAAGGTCGATCGGGTGTGAACTTCGAATCGTGGGAGAATCGCTCTGCCGTGATTTCCGTGCCCAACAAATCAGGTAAGTATTTTTTTGGAAGGCGTGAGATTTAATAGCCTCCGCCTATAATCACGCACCATGAGGCTGGTCATAGTGGGGAGTATCATATACTAGTATCATGCATATGATACTAGTGTATGATACTACATCCGTAGTGCATAGTATCATAGATGGTCTCATTTATTGCCATATATGACACATAGTAGCATCACATTTATTATGTTACGGTATCTATCTATGTTACTATAACCATCTCTCTCTTCTTTAATTGCCTGCCACATAAGCATGTTTGCGAGTCCCAAGTGCATGATACTACTTATGTTACCCCCATTATGGCCAGCCTGATCCTACGCTGCCGTTTTCTTTGTTGAAGCATATGTTCAGGTCCACCTGCCGCCACGTGATTCTCTCTCTCCCATTGCTCTCTCCATAACAACCTTTCCTAATCGTCTGCGTCTTTATCGCGAGTAAAGGATTAGTGAGGTCAGCTCAGGAGTTAGTTGGGTTACTGGCCGCACCTGCCTATGTATATCTTGTATAAATGTATACCTCTATAACTGAATATGACTGCTTTCAGTCGTGTTGGTGTGTTGTTTACTTTCTGCACTTTTATTCAGTCGAACAGGAAATAGGAAGTACAAGAGAAACATGGCTTGATCTGAAAATCACGGCACCATTTGACAACAAACTGAACGTCATGTTTTTTTTTCATGGTTGATCCGCTAATTATGGCAAGGCCCGAACACAAAAAAACATGGGCTCATGAAAGAAACTGCTACGGAAGGTTCATGGCTAACAACCGCGCACTTGCCCCGGCACATCACCGACCTCATCGCTGGCGCTCTCGCATGTCCACCAACTCGCCATAGCACCCGCACACGCAGCCCACCTTGCCGCTGCCCCTGCACGATGACGCCGGTGGTGGTTGGCCGGTCCAAATGGTGGCTCGACGAGGGACCGAACCAACCCGGACCGTGTCGCCTTGGCAGCATCGTTGAGTTCCAGGGTGGTCACCCGGGGACCGATGGTGAAGACGGCGGGCAGGACGAAGGGCAGCTTCTTGGAGCTCTACCAATACCCACGTCTTCTTCACCAGCTTCAAGTCCTCGATGCCCCAGCTGGTGATGGCCAGGTACTACGACGCGTACGCGGCGATGAAGCTCGCCGTTGACCGTTTTGCCGGCTGTACTGTTAGGTTTTCTCTCTGTCGGCGTGCGACACCTATGGGACCCCAAAGGACCTATTTACGATTCGGCAGGGAGAGAGGTATGCACAAAGAGCAGAACCAACGATCGACGCGGGGCGATTTTACCCAGGTTCGGGCCGCTGATCAGCGTAAAACCCTACTCCTGCCTTGTTTTATTATGAGTGTTCTTGAGCCCAGGCTCCAGGAGCGCTCGCAATGAACAGTATGTTCAAAGAGCAGCTACGCATGCAGAATGGGCCAGAAGATCCTCCTCCTGTAGCAGTTGCCTTGGGCCTCCTTTTATATGCTCAAAGGGGTCACCACAGTGGCAAAATATACATACATTGAGGTGTAAAGTTGCTACAGGGTCATCATACCTAACCACTGACGGATTAGGACGAATGCATTTAATGCACCGTGAGGTGTCCGTTTAGGTGTCCTCACTTTCTTGGGGATGGAAAAAGGGGCCATCCCGTCAGCACCGCTTAAGCTCTCCTCCACTGGCGCGTTGCCACGCATCCAGAGAAGGACCCAGAATGTCAGGCTTGTTGTTGTGCCGAAGTAGTGGCACAGTGGCAGAATCTTGCCGGGCGCCAAATCTCGCTGGGCGTGAAATCTTGCCGGGCTTCGCAGGCCACCCCGGCAAGATCTTGCTGGGGAGGCTGGCTTTCGGTCTCCAGCTCTTCTTATCTGCTGATCCTTAAATCCTTGACTTGAGTGTCTCTTCGATAACTTGAATTAACCTCCAACTGTTCCCCGACAAGCCTGGCCGCGAGTATGGCTACAACTGCCCGTGCACAAGTACGGGGTACTAATGGCCCAATACTTAGTACACCGACACTCTCCTTCTTACCTACATAGGACATAGGAGTGTTGATCGATCAAGGGAAATAAATAGAACCTATTAGTACATATAGCAAAAATGCCCGTGCGATGCAACGGACCTATCAAACTTGTTTTACGTGATCTCGGTTTATGTTATCAATTAATTGACCATTCAACCATATGTAAGTTCATTGTAGCTCGGAAACTTGCTAGTATCGATCACCAGTGACAAAAATGTATAGTTCACTATTCCTGAAAAAATTCATTCTATTTCCATATAGAGCGCATTCATCAAACATATAGAGCGCATTGTCCAACTTCAAGGATGACTGAACCTGGGGTGAAAGGTAATGGAACGGACTATGATGTGGGTGGTACAGAACAGGCCACTCGAGTTCGATCCCATCCGAATTGCCCATCTTGTGAGGCTGATGTTCATGCTTCCACACAGTTAAGGCTTGTCTCCCTTTGCCGCCTCCCTACCATATGGAATAGAAGAGACTGAATCAGAGAAATGATACACTAATATCACTCTTCTATCATGCTAGGCACTATTAAGAACCTACACTTTATCTCTAAGAAATAGAAATAGTTCACGATAGTAAACCATTGTTACAAGCAAAATGATAAATGACTTGATGGATTTTCCAAAAGAAAATTTTGCATTAGTAAAACTTACAAAGGTATAATTGCAGATCCAGTCCCAAACTCCCCTGTCCGTTTCCCATCACATGTATGCAGCCACGTATGTCAAGCAAGGCTGGTCTGAGCCGCCCGCCTGCTTGGCTGGCAACCCATTCATTCATATAGGCCACCATGCCATGGCTTGTGGTGTCTTTGGCCTACTTGTAAAGGAGAACTGGTTGAAAGCCATGGCTTTATAGTTCCATTAACAAAGTGTATCACTGCAACACCATTGATCACCTCAGGGTTCATGCTTGGATTATTGGTAGAACAGATGTTGGATCACAGAGTGCCCCATCCTCATTCTGCCATGAGAATATTCAGTCATTCCTATAAACATGTAATCTGTAAAATTCTCTGATCTAATAAAATATAAGAAAGGAGCAACCTATCAGTTATGCATATGTAAAAACTGGTCTATGGCTTCGATGTGCTAATTTATATTCAGAACGGAACCAATTTAAAAAAATTTGATTTATTCCCTTTTATGTATATGGAGGGTCTGTACTCCTTCACTGTAAGACAAACAATAAGACTTTAAGTAGTAGCATATCTTTAGTGCATACACTCTGTTGTATGTTCTTTCTCTATTCCAAAATTCCACTCACGCGATCAAGAAGTATTTCACTGTCTTACGCAAGTAGTTCAGTGCATACATATGCTACTCGTTCGTAATTGCAACCTGAACAGAGTAACAAAATTTTCGGTTCGGTGCATGGATGGATCGATGGGAACACACTGTCTAATGAAAAGGATAAGAATCACATTGGCATGCATAGGTGATCTGAAATTTTAAAAATATAGCATCTACATCTGCGCATCATGAGGAACAATTCCAGAGAAAAAAATTGATCCAGTCAAGTGTATCTTTGGATATTTCATTATCCACATAGGCCATATTAGTATTACTTCCCACGTGGTGCACATCATCCTGATGCATGGGTGTGCTACGGCCCTTACATTGCAAATGTTATTACTGCAGGAAGAGCATACATTCATAAGCTAATGGTTTCACAATGCGTTCTTGCTGATAGTAATTGAACCAAATGAAACGATGGACAAGCAGATTGATTAAGGAACTCTAGGTAATACTTCATGCCCTAAGCATTGGCTCAAAAAGTTAATTTGTAAGTAATGAACAAAAGGCCTAGAAGAATAGTTGTACCTGAATAAAGTTTACTGCTGCACATGAGCGGATCCACACAAAGCAGAGGGGAGGTGGAGCAGGCCGGTAACCAGGGGAAGGAGCAGAGTGGGAGAAGCTTTAGGCCGCCGTCTCCACTGGATATGGTGTCTCCGCCGCATCTGTGAAGGCGCCGCGGCTCCACCTCGGATGGTGCAGCCACCATGAGGGAGGTAGGTGTGGCGGCGCTCGTGGCTATGGTGAAGAGGAGGGGCGGCGCATGGGCGAAGAGGTAGGCAGTGCTCGTGGCCAAAAATGTGGGTCGTTCGAGCAGCGGGAGGGAGGAGGGGATCGCCGGGAGGCGACGAGATCGGTGGGCAGCGGCGGTGGCGTCCAAGTAGGGAGCTGTGTTTTTTAGGGGAATTGCTTGTGAAAATAACGAGCGACGACGACGTAGCGAGCGGATTCCCTTAAAAAAAGATGTAGCGAGCGGATTCCCTTAAAACTGGCAGGAATGGATACGATTGATGACGGTGATAAATAGTGGTGAATGTTGGCCTAATTTACTATCATCATGTGTGGAAACAAATCATCAAGAAAAAGAATACTTCCATGCCGGCCATGAGGGTGGAGCAGCGGACCAACTTTGGCGACGATTGCGTCTTCTAGGTCGCTTCATGGTAACTGGCTCTCCTTTTCCATGGTTTTGATTGACTTGGCTTTGCGACGCAACCTCCCTCCCGCGGCTCCCTGCTTGGCCATGGCCACGCTCCGGCTGGAATTCGAGCTGCATGCAAACGGCATGGACATCGCTTTGTCACATCTCTTGGACGGACATACGTACGTATCTCCAATCGTGAGCTTAGTTTTTCTATTTGTATGTCAACACGCTGGCAGATCATCCAATCTTGTAGCCTGCTGATAGCGATATGAAGCTCGATGGGAAGAATCTGGAGCCCTTGCTGTCTGCCGTGCCTGTTTCAATTCTCTCATGCACCTACCAGGTTAGTCCAAATCCCCTGAATTCTAATTGTCCGCTAATGTCTTACTGTTTTACCACCACAATATCCTGGGGATTCACCGATGGTGTCCGCGGTCGGCGTCATGCAGCACCCATATGAAGCGCTGCTTGCTGCCGTGCAGCGCCGCCGCAAGCTCCGCGACTTGCTCCTCTCGGATGCCTAGGACGTCGACGAACTCACCCTCAAGCGCGCGGCACGTGTTGACGACGATGCCGGCGCCGTCCGAAATCGACTGCGCCACCCTCTGCGCGTTTGCTGGCGTAGTCCACGAACTCCTCGGGCACGCAGGCGGGGAGGTGCGTGAGGCCGTTGTCGCGCAGGAGCCGGTGCCCGGCGTGCATCCGCCCGACGATGGACGACACAGCGGTGCAGTAAAACCCGAAAGCCTCCCCGTTGGCCAGCTTCCCCGCCTCCTCGGACGCGAAGGCGTTCATGAGGTCGTGCACGACGACGACGCGGCGGCGAGAAGCAGAGAGCTCGCGCAGGACGGCCGCGAGCGGGGCGCGCGCGCCCGCGTTGAAGGCCTCGAACAGGGGCATGAAGTGGGAGGGGAAGGGCGAGTCGGCGGTGGGGTCTGGAGGCGGGGAGACGTAGGTGGAGATGCCGAGGTCGTGGAACTAGATCGAGCGGAGCGCCTCCTCGTCCTATTACTACGCTCATAGGAAACTTCCTAATCTCTGCTACCAAACAGTTTTCGCCCAAACAAGAAAGGAAAGTTATGGACATGATGTGGAAGGAAACAAATGTTATAAAGATTAATTAATTTAGATTTGATCTTTAGAGATTGATTGTGATTGATTCTTTTTTTTAACTAGATTGTGATTGATTCTTTTACATAAAGACATTACTAAATAACTTGCGTCAGCATGAAAAGTTCTGATCCGTTCAGTTTTTTTCGTTGTGTGAGAAGGTGACGCGAAACTAAATCGGTGGGGTGAGGGGAGGGGACGAAAAAAAACCAACGAAAAAAAAGGACGAAAGTGGTAGGACAAAAAAAAACCGTGGAGACTATTCTACCAACTCAGACATTAGGAGTAGAGATTTTTTATCATAGAAGTAGGAGCCCACCACATCTATGATGATACGTAGTTTTGTCACAATTATCGTCAAAGAAGTGTCATAAGCATGACAGAAAAAGTTTTCGTTCGAGCCAAAATGTCACGAATGTGTCTTTTTTTAGTGAATATTTGAGAATTTATAAAGGTGGAACTAGGGTTAGGGGACTCCCGAGGGGCCCACAAGCTAGGCCCCCCCTCCCCCCCCCCCCTCGGGTGCGCCTTAGAGGCTTGTGGCCTCCTCGGGACTCTTCTGGCCCTCTCTCCAAGTCATGTAGGTGTCTTCTGGTCCAAGAAAAATCATCGTAAAGTTCTATTCCGTTTGGACTCATTTGATATTTCTTTTCTTTAAAAGTCAAAAATAAGGAAAAAACAGAAACTGGCACTGGGCTCTAGGTTAATAGGTTAGTCCAAAAAATAATATAAAATAGCATATTAATACATATAAAACATCCAAAACAGATAATATACTAGCATGGAACAATAAAAAAGTATAGATACGTTGGAGACGTATCAGTTCATCGCGGAGCGAACGGAAGACGGCGTGGAGATCCCGGCCGACGACTTCGGCCTGCACCTCGACGACCCGGCGGGCAGATCGGCCGAGTTGGGGGCCTACGCGGACAGCGGCGCCGCACCGCTGGATGACACCGCGACGACCGAGGAGCCGGCGTGCGGGGGAGCCGGAGCGCGCGGGAGCTAACACGGCGGCTGCGGCCACCTCGGAGGAGGCGGCGGGCAGCAGTGCCGACCTGGATGCCGTCTAGGGGCCCTTTTATTTATCTGTACTCGAACTTTTAGTTAGGTGGCAGGTCCACCCACTTGGGGTGTAGTTGCATGTAATGAACTCCTGGCCGTGGGCCTTTGCTGTATATAAATCTTTTGGTTGCATTATTGCTTTTGCTTTTCGGCCTTGGGCCTTTTCTTGTTCATCTCCCTTTGGACCTCCTTCCTTCTAGTCGGACAGCCGGGTGCCGGTTTGTGACTGGGAACTCGGCCTTGGGAGGGGACGTACAGTACTTAGGCTTTTTCGGACATTGAGCGCGAGCGAAACACCCACTAGGCCGGCTGGCGGCGAAGCCGGCTGGTGCGCAGCCGATCGTGCGGTGATTTTAACGGGAAAGGGCGAGGGATGACGGATGGGCCGAGTCGGCCGCTTCTTCCTTAGCAGATCTTTGCGTGCCGGCGCCTCTGGGCCTTGTCTCTTGCTAGTCGGGAGCCGGTCTGTGGCTTGGGGCGAAGAGAGGGATTCGGCGGCTCGTACGCATCGGACTGGACTAAGGGAGATGGCGGGGTGTAGTCTAGCCGGCAAGCCCCCGAGCCCCCAAGCCGGACGTGCCCACCCGGGGAGGCGGCAAAGAAGCATAAAGGTGCGTAGAACACAAAGCTTGATAGAACCGGAAAAGGTAGCCCTCGAGTGTCGTTCGGGGGACCTGGTGCTTTCATTAAACCCAAAAGGTAGCAATACATACGTGAATACGGCTAACTGTAAAATGGGCGGAGGAGCTCCGTGTTCCAAGGCAGGCTTGTCTCTTCGCCGGATGTGTCTCTTTTGCGCTTGTTCGGCTTCTGCGTGTCGATGAGGTAGTACACGTTTTGGTCATAGAGAGCCTTGCTGACGATGAAGGGGCCCTCCCAAGGGGAGGCCAGCTTGTGCTGGCCGGCCGTCCGCTAGATGAGCCAGACCACGAGGTTGCCCTCGCGGGACACGAGGGGTTTGATCTTCTTGCTATGGTAGTGGCGCAGGCCTTGCTGGTATATGGCCGACCGATTGAGGGCCAGTAGGCGCGCCTCCTCGAGTAGGTCGACGCCGTCTTCGCAGGCCTCCTTGTCCTCGGCCTCTGTGTACATGGTCACCCAGGGCGAGTTGAACTCGATGTCGGTGGGGATAATTTCTTTGGCTCCGTAGACGAGGACGAACAGGGTGAACCCGATCGGCCGGTTGGGCGTCGTCCGGAGACTCCAGAGGACGGCCGGCAGCTCATCAAGCCAGCTGCCGGGTGAGCGCACGAGGGGCTAGATGAGTCGAGGCTTGATGCCAGCTAGGATCAGGCCGTTTGTCCGCTCGACCTGGCCGTTTGACTGGGGATGCGGGACGGAGGCCAAGTAGAGCCGGATGCCGGATGTGGAGCAGTATTGAGCCAGCGTGCCCTTGGCGAAGCTAGTGCCGTTTTCCATGATGATGTTGTGCGGGACGCCGTAGCGAACCGCAATGTCTTTGATGAACCGGACGGCCGTCAGCCCGTCGAGTTTCTTGATCGGCCTCGCCTCGATTCACTTGGTGAACTTGTCGACGGCCACCAGCAAGTGTGGCATGCCGCCTCGGCAGTTTTGAAGGGCCCCACCATGTCAAGCCCCTAGACGGCAAACAACCATGTGATTGGGATGGTCTGGAGGGCCGTGGCCGGCTGGTGGTTGCGCTTGCTGAAGCGTTGGCAACCCTCGCACTTGAGGACCAGCTGCTAGGCGTCTTTCAGGGCCGTGGGCCAGTAGAAACCATGGCGGAAAGCTTTGGCCACCGAGGACCTCGAGGCGGCGTGGTGCCCGCACTCGCCCTGGTGGATGTCCAGGAGGATCTCGATCCCTTTGCCCTTCTTGACACAGCATTGGAACACGCCGTCGCGCTGTGCTTGCCGAGCTCATGGTTAATGATGCTGTAGGTGGACGCCCGGTGTTGCACTTGCTGGGCCTCGGTTTCGTCCATGGGGAGCACTCCGCTCTCCAGGAAGGCGAGGATTGGTTGGGCCAAGACGGATCCGTCACCACCGTGAAGACGGTCACTTAGACGGGGTCCAGGGCGGCAGCCCCGAGGGCCGGGTCGGGGCCGACGACCATTGGTGTTGGGATGGCAGCCCCTGCTCTAGGGTCAGGATCTCCAGGGTTGGGTACGGGTGTTGCCGGGTCGTCTGGGCGAAGATGGACTCCGAGTTGGGAGATGGCTTGATGGACGGCTTTCGCGGGTGCTCAAGGGAGATGCTGGGTGGAGCCTATCTTGGCCAGCATGTTGGCAGCCTCGTTGTCCGCGCGGGGGACATGGAGGAACTCACAGCCGTCGAAGCCGCGGGTGAGCTGCTGGACCAGGAAACAGTAGCTGGCCATGTTGGCATCCCTAACATCCCACTCACCAGGGACTTGCTGCACCACCAAGTCCGAGTCGCCATAGCAGAGGATGCGCCGGATGCCGATTTCTTTGGCCAGCCGGAGGCCATGCACGGGAGCTTCGTACTCGGCCACGTTGTTGGAGGCAGCGAAGTGGATCTGCAGTGCATACTGCAGCCGGTTGCCCTTGGGGGAGGATAGCACGATGCTGGCTCCCAAGCCGGAGCGCATCTTGGAGCTGTCAAAGTGCATGCGCCAGTGCGTCGAGTCGGGTGCCGGCGGCAAGTACTGGGTCTCTGTCCAATCGACGAGGAAATCAGCCAGCGACTGGGACTTGATGGTGGTGTGAGGCTCGTAGAGGATGGTGTGGCTGGCTAGCTTGATGGCCCATTTGGCCACCCGGCCGGAGGCATCCCAGCAACCCATGATCTCGCCGATGGGGGCCGTGCTCACCAAGGAGACGGTGTGCTCCTGGAAATATTACTTCAGCCTCTTGGCGGTGAAGTACACGCCGTAGCACATCTTCTGGTAGTGGGGGTAGTTCTGCTTGGAGGCGGAGAACACCTCACTCAGGTAGTACACCAGACGCTGGACCGGCTGAACCTTGCCCTCCTCCGGTCGCTCGACCACCAGCACCATGCTGACCTCCCGGGAGGTGGTGGCGATATACAGCAAAAGCAGCTCCTTCTCAACCGGCGCGGCCAGGACGGGTGTGGTGGAGAGCATGCGCTTGAGGTCACGGAAAGCTTTGTCCTCCTGGTTGTTCCACTCGAACGTCGTCATCTTCTTCATCAGCTGATATAGGGGCAGGGCCCTCTCCCCCAGCCGGCTGAGAAACTGACTGAGAGAGGCCAAGCAACCGGTAAACTTCTGGACGTCGCGCAGTCGGGCCGGCTTGCGCATGCGCTCGATCGCCTTGATTTTTTCGGGGTTAGCCTCAATGTCGTGCTCCGAGACGAGGAAACCAAGGAGTTGGCCAGCCAGCACACCGAAGACGCATTTCTCTGGGTTGAGCTTGATCCTGTACCGGCGCAAGTTGGCGAAGGTCTCTTGGAGGTCGGCCAGGAGCGTGAGGTGCTGCTTGGTCTTCACCGAGATGTCGTCGACGTAGACGTGCATGTTTCTGCTGAGCTGGTTCAGCAAACACTTCTGCATGCAGTGCTGGAAGGTGGCGCCGGCATTTCTCAAGCCGAATGACATGGTGATGTAGCAGTACGCCCCAAAGGGCGTGATGAAGGATGTCTTGAGGGCGTCAGCCGGGTCCAGCTTGATCTCGTGGTAGCCGGAGTAAGCGTCCAAAAAGGACAGGAGCTCGCAGCCGGCCGTGGAGTCGATGAGTTGATCTATCCGCGGCAGGGCAAAAGGATCCTTGGGGCATGCCTTGTTCATGCTGGTGTAGTTGATGCACATGTGCCAAGTGTTGTTCTTCTTTAGGACGAGGACTGGGTTGGCCAGCCACTCGAGGTGGAAAACTTCCATGATGAAGCCGGTGGCGAGTAGCCGGGCGATCTCTTCACCGATGGTTCTTCACTTCTCCTTAGAGAAGCAGCGTAGCGGCTGTCGGTCAGCCTTGGCATCCTTGCAGACGTGGAGTTTGTGCTCAGCGTACTCCCTCGGAACACCTAGCATGTCCTTATGGGACCATGCGAAGATATCCCGATTATCACGGAGGAAGTTGACGAGCTTGCCTTCCTATTTCTGACGAGCTCACGGAGGAAGATATCTCGATTCTCACGGTGGACAGGTCCACCACCTCGAACCAAATGGGCTCGCGCCAGAAATGGTCGCTGGCGCCGAATCGGACATCAAGCCAGATCCGGTCGATCGGGGAGCATGAGAGACTTGGCACGATGCCGTGGAACACCGTCCGGGACGGCTCCAGCTGTCGCGCCTCGATGCCGAGCTTGGTCATGGTGTCGCGGTAGAGGATGTTGATGCTACTGCCGCCGTCGATGATGACTCACGAGAAACAGCAGGTGCGCTTTTCAGCGACTATGGTGGGGTCAAGAACGAGAGCGTAGCCACCCGGCATGGGCATGACGACCAGGTGGTCCTCCCGGTCCAGCTGACCGGGCGATCCGACCAGTGCATGAACTGGGGCACGGCCCGAACTATGGTGTTCACTTCCTGCAGAAGCCGGTGCTCGTTGTGCTTGTCACCGCCCTCGCTGGTGAAGATGATGTAACAGACGTTCAAGTTGTGGAAGGCGTCATCACGCATGGCGCCAGCCGCTGGGGGCGGTGGCGGAGGGGGCGGAGGCGGCTGCCCCGCACCTGGCGCCGGAGGAGGGGGCAGAGGGAGATTGCCCCTCATCAGGCGCTGAGCGATGGTGCACTGCCCTAGTGTGTGCATGGACGGCCTCGCGCCATTTTGGTGCTTGCAAGGAGCGTCGAGCATCTTCTCAAAGCTCACGGCGGGATGCCAGGCGATCTTGCCGGTTCACTGACGTCGGCCGCCACCCTGCTCGGCGAGGGGCGCCTGCTCGGCTGCAGCGACAAGGTGGTTGCCGTATCGGGGAGCCGGCTGCTCCCCCTTACGCTTGTTGCCGGGGTGGTTGTTCTTTTGGCGGCTGCCCTCGCCAGCTGGCTTGGGGGTGGCACTGGCAACGCCTTGCCGGCGTCGTCTGATACGTCTCCGGCATATCTACTTTTTCTAACGCTTTTGCTCATGTTTTGGACTCTAATTTGCATGATTTGAATGAAACTAACCCGGACTGACGTTGTTTTCAGTAGAACTACCATGGTGTTGTTTTTTGTGCAGAAATAAAAGTTCTCGGAATGGAATGAAACTTTTTAGAGAATTTTTATGGAATAAAAGAAAAATACTGGAGCTAAGAACCACTGGAGGGGGGCCCCTGGGTGAGCACAACCCACCAGGGCGCCCCCTCTCCAAGTGCGCCCAGGTGGGTTGTCCCCACCTGGTGGCCCTGCAGACCCTGACTCCGACTCTATAAAATCCCATTTTTGGAGAAAAAAATCAGTGAGAAAAAATTATCGCATTTCACGATACGGAGCCTTTGCCACCTCCTGTTCTTCGTCGGGAGCCCAGATCTGGAGCCCGTTTGGGGCTCCGGAGAGGGGGATCTTCGATCTTCGTCATCAACAACCCTTCTCCATCGTCAATTCCATGATGCTCCCCGCCGGGAGAGAGTAATTCCTTCGTAGGCTCACTGGTCAGTGAGGAGTTGGATGAGATTCATCATGTAATCGAGTTAGTTTTGTTAGGGCTTGATCCCTAGTATCCATTATGTTCTGAGATTGATGTTGTTATGACTTTGCCATGCTTAATGCTTGTCACTTTGGGCCTGGGTGCCATGATTTCAGATCTAAACCATTTATGTTATCACCATTATATCTATGTTCTAGATCCGATCTTGCAAGTCATATTCGCCTATTACATGTTATGATCCATAAACCCCGGTGTGACAGTAATCGGGATACTTTCCGGTGATGACCGTAGTTTGAGGAGTTCATGTATTCACTATGTGTTAATGCTTTGTTCCAGTTCTCTATTAAAAGGAGGCCTTAATAACCCTTAGTTTTCTTATGGACCCCGCTGCCACGGGAGGGTAGGACAAAAGATGTCATGCAAGTTCATTTCATAAGCATGTATGACTATTTACGGAATGCATGCCTACATTATATTTATGAACTAGAGCTAGTGCCATATCGCCCTAGGTTATGACTATTATATAATGAATATCATCCAACGAATTCACCGATCCAATGCCTAAGAATTTTCCATATATTGTTCTTGCTAAGTTACTACTATTGTTGTTACTGTTACAACTGCTACAAAATCATTGCTATCACTGTTACTATTACCACTGCTATCAAAACTATCATATTACTGTGCTACTGATCACTTTGCTGCAGATAATTAATCTCCAGGTGCGGTTGAATTGACAACTCAGCTACTAATACTTACAAATATTCTTTGGCTCCCCTTGTGTCGAATCTATAAATTTGGGTTGAATACTCTACCCTCGAAAACTGTTGCGATCCCCTATACTTGTGGGTTATCAAGACCTTTTTCTGGCACCGTTGCCGGGGAGCATAGCTATATTTGTTGAGTCGCTTGGGATTATTATCTATTTATCACTATGAAGAATCTGAAAGATACCAAGACTAAGATTTTTCCCTCTAAAACGAGGGGAGGTAAGGAACTGCCATCACACTCTGCACTTGATTCACCTTCTATTTTGAGTAGGCTTGCAACACCACCACATGCTATTAATTCTGAGCAGTCGCAAGTTATTGATGCTACTTCTGCTATGAGTGCTACTCATGATGATACTAGTACCTTGCTTGATGATAATGTCGTGGTGGGTGCACGGCAGATGCCATGGGATGGCTAAAGAGAGGGATAGGCTCGAGGGCACCGGTGGGCTCCAGAAGCGAGGTCGGTATGAGCGAGCGCGGGATGCAAGACATACACAGGTTCGGGGCTCTCCGGAGAGATAACACCCCTAGTCCTGCCGAGAGTGGTTTATATGTATTAGTACAGAGTCGCTCCTAGAGCTGTTTGGAAGAGGAAGGAAGACAGGCCAGGTCTTAGGCTGCTCCTTCTCCTGGTGTATGTGTGTGTTCTACTGATGGCCTGATCGCTAGGTCGTCTGTTTTTTCCCGTGTACATGGAGGGCTCCTGGGGGGTTTTATAGGTCAACCCCCTAGGGTTACAATGGTAAAGATACAAGGCCCTGGGGCCGGGTTGTCAGCGTCTGGGAAGCCGGAGCTGGGACCCACGGGGTGCCAGGATTCGCCGGGTTCTCAGGGCGCGGGTCCCGTGCCCTAGAGGGCACTGTTCTTCGTCTTGTCGTGCATCACGGAGTAGTTGGGCCAGCTTAGCTACAGTGGCGCACCGCCTGGTTGCCATCGGCTTGCGTCAGCAGGACGAGGGGCGCACTGCCGCCACGCCGGCCTTGGTTAGCGGAGCAGGCGAGGCACTATCGCCCCGGTCCTTCCAGTCAAAAGAGTTGGTGGGGCACTGTAGCCACGCTCGTCCCCTCTACGGGGACTTGTTCCATTGTACGCCTTGGATGGGACGGGAGCTGACCCGTTGCCGGGTTGAGGAAGACGCCATGGGGGCGCTAGCTTGTTGGAGAAGCCTCGGATTGCCGGGTTCGGCCGACGTGTGCTGGCAGGCCTGGCCGTGTTGCGGTCTTGGCCGGGTTGAAGGGCTTGGCCGGGTTGAGGGGCCCGGCCAAGTACGAGCCGGATGGAGGGGCGATGCCGGACCTGATGTTTTTGAAAAGGATCCGGGTTCCGTTGCCTGCCCGGGGTCCATCCCCCCGACAGTAGTCCCCGAAGTTGTGAAGGCTCGCCGGCTTCAAGCAGGGGGGGGCCTTCGCAGTTTCATCCCCTGAGAAGGCAACTAATATTGATGAAGCTTGCGACCGCCGGGTCCGGCAACACCCACTGTGTGCCGGCTTCCGGAAGTCGGATCACGGCATCCCGGCATGGCCGGGAAACCGAGGTGTCCGTCGAATCTTGAAGGGGAAGGAACACGATCTCTTGGTCCTTGCGTGGGTGCCACATGGCGCTCAGGAGCCGAAGAGCCCTGACAGGCCACGCGCGTGATGAGACATGACAGTGGGCTGGGGCCCGCCACTTCGCGCCCTTGGCCCACGGGCGCATATTTATTGCGGTGCCCGCGGGCGGTTGCCCTTCTTGATGTAGTTAAAGTGCGCGTGGACCGTGCGCATTTATTGCGGGGAAGTGGGAGGGGTGGGCGCAACTGATCCCACTTCCCCACGTTCGGACCGTGGCTTATAAATTGGGGGGAGGGGGTGGCGGAAATCATTCACGCCCCCCCATCTTCTTCTTCCTCTCTTGCTCTTGCCTCTGCGACTGCGGCGCGCTGCGACGCTCCGTTGCTCTTTGAGCGAATCTTCGCCGCCGCTCCCTCTTCTTGCCCCCACCCACGTGCCCCGCACCACCGATGGCACTGCCATCGGGCTCGTGGATGGGATCCACCATCACCATGGCGGACGTCCAGTACTTGCGCGACACGCGGCGGCTGCCGGCGGAGATGGAGGTGGCTGTGCGCTTGCCGGACGGCGAGCAGGAGCCGCGGCCTGAGGGGACCGAGCGCGTGGTCTTCTTCACCCACTACAAGCGCGGGTTCCGTCTCCCCACAAGCAACTTCTTCCGCGCGTTCTTGGAGTTCTTCAGGCTTCAGCTGCATCATCTGGGTGCAAATACGGTGCTGCAGCTTTCGGGATTCGTCACCCTGTGCGAGGGGTATTTGGGCGTCGAGCCCACCGTCGATCTCTAGGTCCGCTTCTTCTTCCTGAAGTAGCAGGGGCCGGAGGCCGGCATCATGTCCGCATACGGGGCCGCCGTCATCTCGACGCAGACGCGTGGAGGGTGCCCCAAGATGCCACTAGAGGACTCTGCCAAGAAATGGCAGAACTCCGTCTTCTACGTCCGCAATCTCAGCGCGGACCGCATCAACCTGCCGTCCTTCGCCGACATGACGCCGCAAGCCAAGACCAACTGGTCCTACTGCCCCAAGAACCCGGCGTAGGAGGTGCTGAACCTGGCCAGCCGGGTGGCAGAGATGGCGACGCAGGAGGGGCTCGCTGAGACAGATCTCATCGCCGCTTTCATCGCGCGCCGGGTGCTGCCGCTGCAGCGCCGGACGCATATCATCGGCCAGATGACTAGCCTCCAAGACCCCAATCGGATGTCATCCCGGTGGTTGACGCCGGAGCAAATCGCTGGCCGGGTCAACGATATTTCGAAGGCCGGGCTGAAGGAGGATTGGCAGTTCGGGAAGGTGCCCTATAGCCACGGGAACCCGGCACCGGTGGTGAGTCCTTGGTCTTCATTTTTTTGCTATGTCTCAACTTTTTCTCCGCCGCGACGCGACGAGGGAGGTGCTGCTGAACGCCATCCGGCACGCATATGACGGAAAAGCGACGCAGGTGGGGGCCGCTCCGCAGGCCGGCTCGGAGGAGGCGGCGACCTTCGCCGGGAACCCGGAGACGGCCGACGCAGGAGTTGGCGAGACGCGCCGCACGGGTAAGTCTTCGCGCCCTGACCGTTCGTGAGATCTCGAATGGAAGGCGAAGCGGGGGGTTCTGATGTATGCCGACGACGTAGCGCCGCTGAGGGTAGGATGGGGCGACGCGGCCGCGACCGAGTCGTCCCGCGTGACGGCCGCAGCCAGCCGACCGCACAAGAAGGGGGACGCGGCGCCGAGGAAGCCGGCCGCCAAGCGTATGGTGGACCTGGCCGCTGGTGGCAAGCCGGGCACTAAGAAAAGGCGCCGCGTTGCCCCGGTGGTGCCGACAAGACCAACCATCCCGACGGCGATCGGGTACGTTTTCTTGGTGGCCCCGGCGAGCCGCCGACTCGTTCTTTTCTTATGCTCCTTCCGCTGTGGTTTAGGTCACCGTTGTCGCTAGCGTTGGTGGCGGCGGACGCCGCGTCTAGAGGCGGCTTCGCATTCCGGAAGTCCCGGAGCAGCGCCATCGACCGGGATGAGGAGATGCCCGACGAGGACCTCAGCCTGGACCCGGACGACGCCGAGGGCCTGGCTTGGCGGGACCGAAACAGGGCCTTGGAGGAGATGGAGGCGGTGTCGGCCCGAGCTTGGGCCAGGGCCGCGGAGGCGAGGGAGCGGGCCACCGGGGCGTGGCCGGAGATGCCGGCAGGCTTGGAGCCGGCGGAGACGGTCTTTGTGCCGTCGGCGGCGGTGGGCGACTGGGAGGTCGCGGTGATCGGGGACGACACTCCGTCGCAGGCCGACGTGGTCGAGTGGGCGGAGGCGGAGGGAGGGGGCAGGGCCGCCTCAGAGGAGGTGCCGCAGGCGACGGCGGATGGGGCGCCGCTGGCAACGCCGGACGCGGCGCCGAAGACGATGCCGGTCGGCGCGCCGGAGGGGACGCCGGCCGCGGAGGAGACGGCGAGCAGCGAGCAAGCCCTGGTGGTCAGGCCGCCACCGGTTGCGCCAGGGGGCCATCTGGTTGCCGAGTCATAGCAGGCCCGATCTGGGCCCAGCCAGCCCGTCTTTGGGCCCCTGACGCAGAAGGAGGCCGCCATGGCCGCCGTGAGCCAGCGTCTCCGCGGGCGCGCGGAGCGGGTTCAGGCCTTCGCCCAGGCCGAAGTGGAGCGGGCACGGGAGCTGGAGCGCGCCGTGCTGGTAAGTTTTTCTTCCTCCGTCTTCTTTCTTGCAGCTAGTCAGTGGGGGTGCGCTAGCGCACCCACTGGGTGTAGCCCTCGAGATTCGGGCCAACTACGTAGTAGTTGGGTCGAATCTTCAAATGTTTTGTCTTGTGCTAATTTTTGTTCCCTTGCTGCAACTGGACGCTTACCGGGTTGGCGTCTACAACCGGCTCTTGGACAAGCACCAGCAGCTCACGGTGCGGCTTGCCACCAGAGAGGAGGCACTCCGCCTTGCTGACGGTAAGTTTTTTGCGTGCTCTTAGTGGGGGCGTGGGTGTAGCCCCCGAGATTCGGGTCAACTACGTAGTAGTTGGGTCGAATCTTAAGTATTCTTGTTCTTTCTTTGTCTTGACCTCGAACCCTTGCTGTTCCGCCGCCGCAGCCGAGGTGCCGGCTTGGCGAAACCGGCTCATCCGAGCCGGCCACCAGCGTGACCTGGCTGTCGCCTACGCCGGCCGACTCCGGGTTGAGGTAGGGGAGCTGAAGGCGGAGGCGGCAGAGACCCAGCAAACGCTTATCGAGGCCGGCCGGCGGCACGAGCAGCTGGCCGGTGACAAGAGCCGGCTACATGCCGAAGTGGAGCACCTGACAGCGGAGGCGGCCAAGGCGGCGGAGGCCCAGCGGCAGCTCATCGAAACCAGCCAGCAACGCGACCGGCTGGTCGACGACAAGGGCCAGCTCCAGGCCGAGGTCGAGCGCCTGAAGGCGGAGGCGGCTAAGATGGCGGAGGCCCACCAGGCGGAACTCCTCCGCCTCAATGAGGAGCATGGGAACACGGTCGCCGGCAAGGACGCCGAGCTGAAGGCGGCTGTTGACAAGGGCGCCGAGTTGGAGTAGGCGCTAGAGGCGCGCGACCGTGCCGACGACCTGGAGCGGCATGGTACGTTGCTCGAGGCGCAGCACCTGGATGAGACCTTTGCCAGTAAGTGCTTTCTCATTGATTTCGCCGGGTTGTGAAGTTGGCTTTGCTTTTTTGCTGCTGACTGTCTTTCTTCTTAGCAGGGCACTTCCCCGAGACACAGAGGGCGGTGGAGGAGGCCGTTCGTGTTCAGCGGTCGCCCCAGGGGATCGTCGGCTCTAGGCTCGACCTGAATGTCGCCTGGAGCTTTTCGGAGATCATGCAGGCCGCCGAGGCCCGCCTGCAGGTCTTTGGTGAGTAGATGGGGCGGGTCTCGTCAGCCGGCGTGCATATGACGGCGGCCCTCTAGCCTGGCGCCGTCACGCCCAACAGCTTCACGCGGCTGGCGTGATGGCTGGAGGCCGGGCCGGCAAGGCTTCATTAGTGGTGTGCTTCTGCGGCCCGTGCCGGAGCTGACGTAGCGCTCTGGTTCGTTATGTCCTGGTATCCAGACCTGGCGCTGGATCGGTTGGTGGCCCAACGAGCCGGTGCGGAGCTCCAGCTGTAGGCGGAGGCGGGCCGGATCTCCGCCAGGGCCAGCTACCTGGCCTCGTTCGCAATCCACGATGAATTCCAGGTGGAGCTGACCGAAGACAGTGGGGTGGTGCCGCCCGACGACTTCGGCTTGCTGCTGGACGACCCGAAAGGCAGCTCTTAGGAGATGAGCATTTACGCCGATAACGAGGATGCCGGGTTGGCTGATACCGGCACCTCGGCGGACCCAGAGGCCACCGAGGAGGAGCCGGCGGCTGCACAACCCGGCGCGGGGAACGCCTGAAGCCGTCCTGCTTTAACTTTATCGCACTTTGTTAAGTAGCAGGTCCACCCACCCACTGGGGTGTTGGTGAATGTAATGAACTTTGGCCTTGGGCCCATTTTATCATGATGTGAATACTTTTGTGAGCGTTTATGCCTTTGCTCCTTGTTCTCTAAACCGTTTTCTTGCTTGCTTCCCCTTTGGGCCTCCCCCCTGCGAGTCGAACAGCTAGGTTACGGTCTGTGACAAGGAGTTCGGTCCTTGGAGAAAGCGCGTAGTACTTAGGCCCATCGAACGTTGAGCGCGAGCGAAACACCCACTGGGCCGGCTGGAGGCAGCCGGCGAGCTAGTTGGCGGGCAGCCGGTCGTGCAGCAACTTAGTGCAGTGTTCTCGCAAGTGTTTTACGCCCTTTCCCTCTGTTCTCTAGGTTTTTTCTTGTTTGCTCCTTCTTTAGGCCTCCCCCCCCCCCCCCCCGCAAGTCGAACAGCCAGGTTCTGGTCTGTGACAAGAGGTTCGGCCCTTGGAAAAAGAGCGCGCAGTACTTAGGCCCTTCAAACATTGAGTGTGAGCGAAACACCCACTGGGCCGGCTGGCGAGCAGCCGGTCGTGCAGCAACTTAGTGCAGTGAGGCCGGGTTGGCCAAACCGGCGGGTCCGGCTTAGTGTCTCGTGGCGTGCAGGTGCTTTGGCCCATAGCTCTTGCCAGCCAAGAGTAGAAGCCGGACTGTGACGTAGCGTGAAGTGAGGGCCCTCGGCAACCCGAACACGCCGGGATGTGCTAAGGAGGACGGCGGGTTATGGTCAAGCCGGCCAGCCCCCGAGCCCCCGGGTTGGGCGGGTCAACCCGGCAGTGGTGGTTTTAAGAAAAAGCGCAAGGATGTCTAGAACACAATAACTTGGTACGAAAAGGCAGGCCCCGAGTGTCATTCGGGGGTCCCATAGTCTCTTATAGAATTACAAAAGGCAGCGATACATACGTGCATACAGCTAACTGTAAAAAGGGCGGAGGAGCTCTACATTCCAGGGCTGGCTTGTTTCTTCCCAGGCAGTGTCTCTCTTGCATTTGTTCGTCTTGCGGGCATCGATGAGATAGTACGCGTTGCGATCGCACAGGGCTTTGCTGATGATGAAAGGGCCCTCCCATGGGGAGGCCAACTTGTGTTGGCCGGCTTGCTGCTGGACAAGCCGGAGGACGAGGTCTCCCTCACGGAATGCGAGGGGCTTGATCTTTCTGATGTGGTAGTGCCTCAGGCCTTGCTGGTAGATGGCGGATCTGCTGAGGGCCAAAAGGCGCGCTTCTTCGAGTAGGTCAACGCCGTCTTCGCGGGCTTCATTGGCTTGGGCTTCCGTGTACATTGCAACTCGCGGCGAGTCGAACTCGATGTCGGTCGGGATGACGGCTTCAGCTCCATAGACAAGGAAGAACGGGGTGAACCCGGTCGACCAGTTTGGCGTTGTGCGGAGACTCCAGAGGACGGTTGGCAGCTCGTCAAGCCACCTGCCGGGTGAACGGATGACAGGCTCGATGAGCCGTGGCTTGACGCCGGATAGGATGAGGCCGTTGGCCCGCTTGACCTGGCCGTTGGACTGAGGATGAGACACGGAGGCCAGGTCGAGCCGGATGCCGGAGACGGAGCAGTATTGCACCAAGGCGCCTTTGGCGGAGTTGGTGCCGTTGTCCGTGATGATGCTGTTCGGGACGCCGTAGCGTACCGTGATGTCTTTGATGAACCGGACGGCTATTGGCCCGTCCAGTTTCTTGATCGGCCGCGCCTCGATCCACTTGGTGAACTTGTCGACCGCCACGAGCAAGTGTGTCATGCCGCCCGAGGCCGTCTTTAAGGGTCCTACCATGTCAAGCCCCCAGATCACGAAGGGCCAGGTGATCGGTATGGTTCACAGGGCTGAAGCCGACTGGTGGCTGCGCTTGCTGAAGCGTTGGCACCCCTTGCACTTGAGGACGAGCGACTCGATGTCTTTGAGGGCCGTAGGCTAGTAGAATCCTTGGCGAAAAGCCTTGGCGACCAGAGACCTGGAGGCAGCGTGGTGCCCACACTTGCCCTGATGTATGTCGAGGAGGATCTCTATGCCCTTGTCCTGCTCGACACAACGCTGGAACACGCCTGTCGCGCTGCGCTTGACGAGCTTGTTGTTGATGATGCTATAGGCGGACGCCCGACGTTGCACTTGCCAGGCCTCGGTCTCGTCCGAGGGGAGCGCTCCGCTCTCCAGGAATGCCAGGATCGGCTGGGCCCATGACGGAGCCGTCACAATGGTGAAGACGGCCACCATGACGGGTTCCGGGGCGGCAGCCCCCGAGCCAGAGGTGGCAGCCCCTGGGTTGGGGATGACGGCGGCCGAGGCAAGCACGGCAGTCCCCGGCCGGGTTCAGCAGTTCCCGGGCCGGGTTGAGCAGCCCCCGGGCTGGGTTCCACAATTCCCGGGTTCAGGTTAGGGAGGGGCGCTGCGGGGTCATCCGGGATGAAGATGGACTTGGAATCCAGAGACGGCTTGACGGATGGCTTGCGCAGGTACTCAAGGGAGACGCCAGATGGTATGGCCTGCCGGGATGAGCCAATCTTGGCTAGCATGTCGACGGCTTCATTTTCTGCGCGTGGGACGTGGAGGAACTCGCAGCCGTCGAAGGCGCCGGAGATTTGCTGGACCAGGAAGCGGTAGCTGGCCATGTTCGCGTCCCGGGCGTCCCACTCGCCGGAGCACTGCTGCACCAACAGGTCCGAGTCGCCGTAGCACAGGATGCATCGGACGTCGAGTTCCTTGGCAAGCCGGAGGCCGTGCACAAGGGCTTCATACTCGGCGACGTTGTTGGAGGCAGTGAAGTGGATCTGGAGTGCGTACCGCGGCCAGTTGCCCTTCGGGGAAGATAGCACGATGCCGGCTCCTAGGCCGGAGCGCATCTTGGAGCCGTCAAAGTGCATGCGCCAATGCGTTGAATCCAGTGGCGGCGGCAGGTATTGGGTCTCCGTCCAGTCGATGAGGAAGTCGGCCAGGGCCTGGGACTTGATCGTGGTGCGGGGCTCGTAGAGGATGGTGTGGCTGGCTAGCTCGATGGCCCACTTGGCAACCCGGCCAGAGGCATCCCGGCAGCCCATGATTTCGCCGATGGGGGCCGTGCTGACCACGGTGATGACATGCTCTTGGAAATATTGCTTTAGCTTCTTGGCGGTGAAATACACGCCATAACACATCTTCTGGTAGTGCGGGTAGTTCTGCTTGGAGGCGGATAGCACCTCGCTCAGGTAATAGACCGGGCGCTGAACAGACTGGATCTTGCCCTTCTCTGGTCACTCAACCACCAGCATCGTGTTGACCGACCGTGAGGTGGCGGCAATGTATAGCAACAGCGTCTCCTTGTCTGCCGGTGCGGCCAGGACGGGTGCGGTGAAGAGCATGCGCTTGAGATCCCGGAAAGCTTTGTCCGCCTGGTCGTTCCACTCGAACGGCGACGTCTTCTTCATCAACTGGTACAAGGGCAGGGCCCTCTCGCCCAGCCGGCTGGGGAACCGGCTGACCGAGGCCAAACAACCGGTAAACTTTTGGACATCTCGCAGCCGGGTTGGCTTGCGCATGCGCTCGATGGCCTTAATTTTCTCCGGGTTCGCCTCAATGCTGCGTTCCTTGAAGAGGAAACCGAGCAGCTTCCCAGCCAGCACGCCAAAAACGCACTTCTCCGGGTTGAGCTTGATCTGGTACTCACGTAGATTGGCAAAGGTCTCCCTTAGGTCGTCAAGGAGCATGAGGTGCTGCTTGGTCTTCACCATGATGTATTCTACGTAGACGTGGATGTTGCGGCCGAGTTGCGTCAGCAAGCATTTCTGCATGCAGCGCTGGAAGGTGGCATCGGCGTTCTTCAAGATGAACGACATGGTGATGTAGCAATACGCCCCAAAGGGCGTGATGAAGGACGTCTTCGGGGCGTCGGCCGGGTCCAGCTTGATCTGATGATAGCCAGAGTAAGCATCCAGGAAGGACAGGAGCTCGCAGCCGGCGATGAAGTCGATTACTTGATCGATCTGCGGGAGGGCGAAAGGATCCTTGGGGCAACCCTTGTTCAGGCTGGTGTAGTCGATGCACATGCGCCAGGTGTTGTTTTTCTTCAGGACGAGGACTGGGTTGGCCAGCCACTCGGGATGAAACACTTCCATGATGAAGCCGGTTGTGAGTAGCTTGGCGACCTCTTCACCGATGGTTCTTGTCTTCTATTCCAAAAAGCGACGTAGGGGTTGACGGATAGGCTTGGCGTCCTTGCGGACGTGTAGTTTGTGCTCGGCGTAGTTTCTCGGGATTCCCGGCATGCCCTTTGGGGTCCATGCGAAGATATCCCGATTCTCATGGAGGAAGTCGACGAGCTCGCCTTCCTATTTGCTGTCGAGGCGGGTGCCTAGGATGATGTACTTGCTGCAGCTGGGGTCTTCTGTGTTCAGCTTGACCTCCTTGGTCTCCTTGGACGGCTGGAATGAGGCCTCGTGGCCGGCTCCTTGGCCGAAGCCGGCACGGCCGGCGTCTCGATGGCTAACACGATGATCCGGTCGAGCTGGCGCCACTCCTCGGCTATGACAAGCGACTCGGCCAACCTAGCGCTGGCATGAGTGCATTCCAGGGACTTGCGGTAGTCGCCGGTGATGGTGATGAGGCCCTTGGGACCTGGCAGCTTCATCTTAAGGTATGCGTAGTGGGGGACTGCCATGAACTTGGCGAGCGCAGGCTGGCCCAGCAGCGCGTGGTACACGCTGGACAGGTCCACCACCTCGAACCAGATCGGTTCACGCCGGAAATGATTGCTCGTGCCGAAGAGGACGTCGAGCCGAATTCGGCCGATGGGGGAGCATGAGAGACCCGGCATGATCCCGTGGAACACCGTCCGGGTCGGATCCAAGTCCTTGGCCTCGAGGCCAAGCTTGGTCATCGTGTCGCGGTAGAGGATGTTGATGCTGCTGCCGCCATCGACGAGAACCCGTGAAAACTTGCAAGTGTGCCGTGTTGCGATGATAGTGGTGTCGAGGACGAGGGCGTAACCACCCGGGTTCAGCATGACGGCCGGGTGGTCTTCTCAGGTCCACCTGATCGGGCGCTCCAACCAGTGCATGTATTCCGGCACGGCCGGGGCGACGGTGTTCACCTCTTGCCAAAGCAGGCACTCGCTACGCTTGTCGTCGCCAAGGCTGGTGAAGACGACGTAGCTCGTGTTCTGGTTGGGGAAGACGTCATTGCGTATCACGCCATTTGCCGAAGGCGGAGGAGGAGGAGGCGGAGCCGGCTGCCCCGCGCCCAGAGCCGGAGCCGGAGGCGGCGGGATGTCGCCCCTCATGATGCGCTTGGTGATGGCACACTGCCGGAGCGTGTGCATGGACGGTCTTGCGCCGCTGTGGTGCTTGCAGGGAGCGTCGAGCATCTCTTCGAAACTCATGGCGGGTTGCCATGTCGTCTTGCCGGCTTGCCGGCGCTTACCGGCAGACTCGGTCGCGGGCGCCTGCTCAGCGGTCGCGACGAGGCGGCCGTCGTAGCGCGGGACCTCCTGGTCGGCCCTGCGCTTGTTGTTCTGGTGGTTGTTCTGCTGGCGGCCACTCTCACCAGTCGGCTTGGGGGGTGGTGCCGGCATCGCCTTGCCAGCTTCATCCAGCACCACCTGGATTTTCATGGTAGAGTCGGCGTTGGCGTACTTGTCCACGATGACCATGAGCGCGGCCATGGTGCTTGGCTCGGAGCATAGGAGCTTGTGCTTAAGGAGGGTGCCATCCCGGCAACCGCTCACAAAGTACTGAATGGCCTGGACCTCGTGGACGCCCTCGCAGCTATTCCGGAGCTCGGTCTAGTGCGCGAGGTACTCGCGGCCGGTTTCTGCCGCCCCCTGCACGCACATGGCGAGCTGGCTGGGACGGCCAGGACGCTTGTAGGTGCCGGTGAAGTTGCGCACGAAGGCCTGCTCGAAATCGACCCACGCATTGATGCTGCTGACCGGCAAGCTGTTCATCCACGTGCGGGCCGAACCCTGAAGCATGAGCGAGGCGTAATGCACGGCAAGGCGGCGATTGCCGCCCGCGATGCTGATGGCGGTGGTGTAGTCGATGAGCTAGTCCTCCGGCTTGACGGTGCCGTTGTACTTGGGGGTGTCGCAGGGCAGCGTGAACCCCTTGTGGAAGGACTCATCCCGGATACGCGGGCCGAAACAAGCCGGACCAATGGCGTTGTCTTCCTCCAGCTCGAGGGAGAGGGCGAGCTGGTCGAGGTGATGGCGAGCGTCGGTGTCGTCGATGGCGTGCGGGCCCAGCCGGCTCGCTATGGGACCGCGAGGCGCCGGGTCGGCCGTAGCCGGGTTGCCGTGCCGGCCGGACGGCAGGGGAAGATCTTGCTGGCACCGGTTCCGGCTGCCGGCTTGTTGCCCGAGCCGTCTCCAGCCGTCGGGACGCGGTTGCGCCAGGTTCGGGTCTGACCAGACTGAGCCTGGTCCAGGCGAGGGGAAGACGCCATGTTCTGCCGCTCGCACGCAGGATCCTTAGTGCGCCGCGAGGCGGACGCAGCGGGATGGTTGAGGCGGTCTTGATGTGCGTTCGCGCCGAGAAGCTCGTTCAGGCGCTCCTGCAGCTCCTCGCCCTGTAGCTGCTCCAGGTCAACTGCGGCTGCCTCCGCAACGCGCATGTTCTTGACCAGGGTGTCATAAACGGTGGGGACCGTGCCAAGGGCACGGCCGATGGCGCCACCACGGGTTCGCACCTCGGCGACCCTGCTGGGCTCGGAAGCGGCTGGAGTGAAACCGTACGCAGCCTCGCGCTCCCGCTGGGTGGCCTCCAACAGGCACTGCATAGCAGCGAGCGTCTTGGCCCTATCCAGCAGGCGCTTGCGCTCCTCCTCAAGCCGGGCTCGGGCCTCCTCGTCGTCGGTGGCGTCAATGTCGGTGGCGTCAATGTCGGTGGCGATGGGGACGCTGAGGTTCTGCATCATGGCGCGCAGCGGGACGACCAAGCTGGTGCGATCTGCCTCGGCCCTGGCGGCGGCGGCCTTCTTGCTAGACGAAGAAGAGCCGGAGCCGGTGACGAATACCTCTACCCGGACGTAGGGGGTCTCCGCCCCGGCTGGGATGTCGTCGCCGAGGGGGACGGGCAAGTCGGAGACGTCGAGCACCCTGCTAGGGTACTCGTCGGCCGCGGGCACGTTGGAGATGTGCAACGCGGCGAAGGAGGCGGTGAGGGCGTCGACGGTGTCGGCCGCCAGCGCGACAGGCTCGGGGGAAGCATCGTGCGCAACATGCTCACCGGAATCGATGAGGGGCCCCGTTTGGAACATGTCTCCGGCCGGGACCTCGAGCAGCCCCACGGTGGGCGCCAACTGTCGTGGTGGGTGCATAGCAGATGCCAAGGGACGGCTAAAGAGAGGGATAGGCTCGAGGGCACCAGTGGGCTCCAGAAGCGAGGTCGGTATGAGCGAGCGCGGGACGCAAGACATTCCCAGGTTTGGGGCTCTCCGGAGAGATAACACCCCTAGTCCTGCCGAGAGTGGTTTATATGTATTAGTACAGAGTCGCTCCTAGAGCTATTTGGAAGAGGAAGGAAGAAAGGCCAGGGCTTAGGCTGCTCCTTCTCCTGGTGTATGTGTGTGTTCTACTGATGGTCTGATCGCTAGGTCGTCTATTTTTTCCCGTGTACATGGAGGGCTCCTGGGGGGTTTTATAGGTCAACCGCCCACGGTTACAATGGTTAAGATACAAGGCCCTGGGGCCGGGATGTCAGCGTCTAGGAAGCCGGAGCTGGGACCCGCCGGGTGCTAGGATTCGCCGGGTTCTCCGGGCGTGGGTCCCGTGCCCCAGAGGGCACTCTTCTCCGTCTTGTCGTGCGTCACAGAGTGGTTGGGCCGGCTCAGCTACAGTGGCGCACCGCCTGGTCACCATCGGCTTGCGTCAGCAGGCCGAGGGGCGCACTGCCGCCACGCCAGCCTTGGTCAGCGGAGTAGGCGGGGCACTATCGCCGCGCTCCTGCCAGTCCAAAGAGTTGGTGGGGCACTGTAGCCACGCTTGTCCCCTCTACGGGGACTTGTTCCATCGTACGCCTTGGATGGGACGGGAGCTGACCCGTGGCCGGGTTGAGGAAGACGCCACGGGGGCGCTAGCTTGTTGGAGAAGCCTCGGATTGCCGGGTTCGGTCGGCGTGCGCTGGCAGGCCTGGCCGTGTTGCGGTCTTGGCCGGGTTGAAGGGCTTGGCCGGGTTGAAGGGCTTGGCCAGGTTGAAGGGCCCGGCCAAGTACGAGCCGGATGGAGGGGCGATGCCGGCCCCGATGTTTTTGAAAAGGATCCGGGTTCCGTTGCCTGCCCGGGGTCCATCCCCCCGACAGATAATATGCCACTAGGTGAATTTCTTGATGAACAAATTGCTAGAGCTAAAGATATTGAGAATGCTGAAACTGATGAAATTATTGAAACTGATGAAGTACTTGAAACTGGAAATCTTGAGATACCTATTAGGCCTAGCTCTCCTAGGTATGAATTGCCTAAGATGATGAGACAGCTAGAGATTTTCTTGCTTGCAATGATAGAGATGATCTTAAGAAATTACTATGCAAACTGAAAGAAAAATCTTTGAGTGCTAGAATGAAATGTGATCCTAAGTTTGCTACTTCACCTATCCTTGTTGATGATAAGGATTATGAGTTCTCTATCGACCCAGAGTTAATTACTTTGGTTGAATCTGATCCTTTTCATGGCTATGAAACTGAAACTGTTATGGCACACCTCACTAAATTAAATGATATAGCCACCCTATTTGCTCATGATGAGAAGATTCGCTACTACTATATTCTCAAATTATTTATGTTCTCATTAAAGGGTGATGCTAAGATATGGTACAATACTCTTGCTCCTGGTTGTGTGCGTAATCCCCGGGATATGATTTATTACTTCTCTAAAAAATATTTTCCTGCTCATAAGAAACAAGCTGCCTTACAGGAAATATTTAATTTTGTGCAAATTGAAGAAGTGAGTCTCCCACAAGCTTGGGGGAGGCTTCTCCAATTGCTTAATGCTTTGCCTGATCATTCTCTTAAGAAAGATGAAATACTTGATATCTTCTATAATGGACTAACCGATGCTTCTAGGGACTTCCGAGATAGTTGTGCTGGTTGTGTTTTCAGGGAACGAAATGTTGAACAAGCTGAGGAATTAGTGAATAATATATTGAAAAATTATGATGATTGGACTCTTCCTGAACCACCGCCTAAACCCACTCCAAAGAAGAGGGGTATCTTATATCTCAGTCCTGAAGATATGCAGGAGGCAAAGAAAAGTATGAAGCAAAAAGGTATTAAAGCAAAGGATGTTAAAAATTTACCTCCTATTGAAGAGATACATGGACTTGACACACCACCACCAACGGTGGTAGAGGTAAACTCTTTAATGAAATTTGATGAAAGTGACATCCCTTACAATAAACATCCTAGTCAATGCCTCTATGAGTTCGACAACTACATTAGAAAACAAGATCACTTCAATGAAAATGTTATGAAACAATTGAAATACAATTCCAATATGATTGCCCGCTTGAGTGACTTGTTATTTAGAATCTCTAATGATGTAAGAGGTGTAGGAAAACTAGCTTCTATGGTTCAAACTCAACTAGAACAAGTTGCTTGATGAAATGAATAATAATATAAATGACTTTGTTGTTAGAGTAGCAACTAGAGGAGGTAAAATGACTCAAGAACCACTTTATCCTAAGGGTCACCCTAAAAGAATTGAACAAGACTCTCAAAGAATTAACACTGATGCACCTAGTCCTTCTAGAAAGAAGAAGAAAAAGAAAAATGATAGGACTTTGCATACCTCTAGTGAACCTGAAGTAGAAACCCCCCCTGAAAATGATGTTTCTATTTTTGATGCTGAAACTCAATCTGGTAATGAACACTCATCTAGTGATAATGAAAAGGATAATGATGATGTTCATGAAGACACTCAACCCGACAATGATAAACAACCAGACAATGATGTTGAAATAGAACAAGCTGTTGATCTTGATAACCCACAACCTAAAAATAAAAGATATGATAAAAGAGACTTTGTTGCTAGAAAACATGGAAGGGAAAGAGAACCATGGGTTCAAAAACCCATGCCCTTACCACCTAAATCAACTAAGAAGAAAGATGATGAAGAATTTGAACGCTTTGCTGAAATGCTTAGGCCAGTCTTTTTGTGCACTTGCTTGACTGATATTTTAAAGATGGCCCCTTATGCAAAATACATGAAAGACATCATAAATAATAAAAGAAAGATACCTGAAGCTGAAATCTCCACCATGCTTGATAATTATTCTTTTAAGGATGGAGTACCTAAAAAACTTGGAGATCCGGGAATACCAACTATACCTTGCTCCATCAAAAGAAATTATGTCAAAACTGCCTTGTGTGATTTAGGAGCTGGTGTTAGTGTTATGCCTTTCTCCTTATATAAAAGACTTGATTTGAATAAACTCACACCTACTGAAATATCTTTGCAAATGACTGACAAATCAACTGCCATACCCATCGGTATTTGTGAGGATGTGCCCGTCGTTGTTGCAAATGTTACTATCTTAACTGACTTGTTATACTTGAGATGCCCAAGGACGACAACAAATCGATTATCCTTGGTAGACCCTTTTTGAATACTGTAGGGGCTGTTATTGATTGCAATAAAAGCAAGGTCACTTTTCATATCAATGGTAATGAACATACGGTGCACTTTTCGAAGAAATAATTCCAAATGAATGGTATTAATGTTATTGAAAAATCTCCGACCCTCACAATTGGAATTTTTCAACTACCACTACCTACTGCCAAAAAGAAATATGAAATGCTTATTGTTGGGGACATGCATATCCCCATTGAGGTAACTTAGTGTTTTACGAAAGTTCTTCGGTTTCATGCTAATCGAAGGTGGTTGTTAATAAGACTTGATCAACCTTATTAATGGATCATTTTTGAGAGGTATGAAGTTGATGAATTTAGTAAGCACAACCTTCTGCTACCAACTTTTGTTTTTTGTTCTTCTTAGTTAAATAAAATAAAATGCCATGTTTTGTCTATTTTCTGAATTTCCCGTGCAATAAAAAATGACCCAAAAATAAAAGTTCTCAGAATACCCTGAAAATTTAATACAATTTTTTTCTGAATATTTCTGAATTTTTAGTACAAATAACTTCAGAGGGGGTGCACCAGGTGGGCACAACCCACCTGGGCGCGCTAGCAGCCCCAGGCATGCCCTGGTGGGTTGTGGTCCCCATGTGGGCCCCCTCACTTATCTCTTTAGCCCATGTCATCACCTACCTCCAGAAAAAAATCACCATTGCTCTCTCTCTCTCTCTCTCATGTTCTTGCTCTCAAACCCGCGGATTTCGATCTCTTTGCTCGAAGCTCCGTTTCCGAAACTGTTTTGGGAGATTGCTACTTGGTATGTAACCCCTCCATTGCTCCAATTAGTTTTTGCTTTAGTGGATTATATTTTGAATAATTATCTACTCTTGGTGTTGCTGTAGATGAGCTCGCATGTTGAATTCTTAGAGTTCTAAGTAGTTTGAATGCTCAATATAGCATCTATGCTTCCTTATGAGTAGTTGTTATCAATCTTGTGAAGTTTTGTTGACAAAAATTTTGTGGACTAATTTTTTTAGAATTTTATTCATAGGAATAAGATGAGTTTCTTTAGGAAGTTTGCCTCCAAGAAGATCTCTAAGGGAGTCATTGGGGAATCATCAGACAACGATCTCCATACTCGGAGAAGAGCGGAAGTGCGGCCGTGCGAATGGCCGCATAACCCCTTCATGGATGGAGCCGGGATCCGTCAAGAGTTTGCACAATTTGCTGCTAATGCTGGTCTCACCGACTTCATCAGAGCTGAGTGTGAACAATACCATCTTCTTACAAATTCCTTTGTGCAAAATTTTCATTTTCTAAGTAGGAATAACCCCCCTGAGGTGCAGTTTAATTTATATGCTGAAACCAGTCAGATGCCACTTACTGATTTTTGCGATGTATGCTTGATCCGTTCTGACGGGGAAATAAGAGAGCCTAGGCCCGCAGAGTTCGAGGACTTTTATCGTAATCTGTCAGTGGGAGATGAGAGAGGCGTGTCGAGTGTCACTGCTACTAGTCTGCAGTTTCCTGTTGTGCATTATTTTGCTCTATTCATTGCTAAGTGTTTAGTTGCTAGAGAGAAAGTCAGTGCACCCAGTGCTCCTGACTTCGCCATTTTACGCCATGCACTTTACGGCGATAACACCTATAGCCTCGGGGCTATTATTGCACATCGTCTGCACCTTAACAGAACCAAGGGCAAAATTCATGGTGGTATTTATGCTACTCGTTTAGCGAGTCACATTAATGTTCAGATCCGCCAACATGATTATCGTTTACCCAAGGTTTATTTAGATCATCAGGAGATGGATGATCACCAGTTTATTGATGTTGATAATTCTATTCATAATATTCCTTACAACCTGGTTTTCAGTGTGGAAACCCGTGATATTATTCCGTTGCCTGTACCTGCTTTGTTAGATTCTATTGCCAGGGGCAGATACAGGATCATGCCGGAGGATATTATTGCTTATCGGAACGCCCAAGCAGAGGCAGAGGAGGAACCTCAGGAGTGGGACGCTCAGGTACCTACACCCCAGTACTTCAATGTGGGACCTGATGGTTACTACGAGTGGTGATTACCAAGCTAGTCCAAAAGCCTAAGCTTGGGGGAGTACGTATTTCCACCGACATTACATTCATGTTCACACCTTTCATTCCAGTTGTCGGTGTTCACACTTTTTCATTGTATTATCCACGCTAGATTTATTTTCTCGCTTTCTTCTTGTGTGTTTGTAAAACTTTGAGAAAACCCAAAAATATTTCTCGCTTCTTTTCAGTTTTTCTTTCTAGTTTAAATTAGTTGTAATGTTAAAAGAAAACCCAAAAAATTTCCTTGTTCTTCTTTTGCTTGTTGGGAGCTCTCCCGTGTAAATAGTTTTCTCATTTTTGTTTTTCTCTTTAATTTGCTTTCTTCAAGAAAAACTAAAACTCCAAAAATATTTCAGTATGTTTCTCTGAATTTCTTTACCTTTTATTGAGTCATACCAAGGAGAAGACCACGATGAAAATGTCGAGTGGCTCTCATATGCATTGATATTTATCTAACAAGAGCCCATGTTACTTTGTCTTCTCCTTTTTGAATAAAATGTTCGCAGATTCCAGCTTAGTCCATGGCACTCTTGCACTATTATTATTTTCATATCATTTGGTCGTGCAAGTGAAAGGCAATAATGACGATATTTGATGAACTGGCTGTGGCAGAGAGAAACGGGTATGAACTCAACTTGTTTGGTTTTTGTAAATATGTTTAACCTAGTATCCAGGATTCAGCCTATTATGATCAAACATGTTTGCAATGACAATTAGATATTATAGTTTCTCATGCCATGCTTAAGTAGTTAGGAGTGGATAGTGATTTATCTTGGATGTCAACATGCATTAAAATGATTGTGATGTGGTATGATGATATGGTATCCTCCTCTGAATGTTTCAAGTGGCTTGACTGGGCACATGTTCATGCATGTAGTTGAATCAAAACCAACATAGCCAATATGATATTTATGTTCATGGTATTCATATCCTACTCATGCTAGTATCCAATGTTAATTATGCATAATGCATGTTCATGACCGTTTTTGCTCTCTAGCTGGCCGCTTCTCGACCTATTTGCTAGCCTTTGCCTGTACTAAGCGGGAATACTGCTTGTGCATCAAAATCCTAAAAACCCAAGTTATCCCAGATGAGTCCACCATATATCTAACTATATGCGGTATTAGCTTGCCGTTCTAAGTAAATTTGCATGTGCCACCTCTAAAAACTTCAAATAAACATCTGTTTTTGTGTGTCTGGATTGTTCATAGAGCAACAGGAGGTAGTCGGTATCTTCCATGCTAAGCGGGTTATTCTCATGATGAGTGTTTATTCACTCGTCCTTGCACGAGAGGGGCGGTAATAGGGATTCCCAGTCCCGAAATAAAAAATTACAAATAATTAAACAAAACTCCCCCCAGGAATGATGTTGGTATGGACGGTACACGTGGATTCGGCTAGCCGTGGAGTGTGTTTGTTGGTGGAGGGGGAGTAAACCTTTACTTTTATTGCTTGGGAACCGCCATGTGTTTAGCATGGAAGATATCGATAACTAATGGTCGCGAAGTAAACAGGAAGGGTGCATTTCTCAAAATTTCATTTATCTCTATTTTAAAAATCTGAGCTCTAGCACCGCTGCAAATCACTGCTTCCCTCTGCGAAGGGACTATCTATTTAATTTTGTGTTGTGTCATCACCTTCTCAAATAAGCGCCAGATCTGAGAGCACTATTGTCATCCTCGTGCATTGTGTATAGCTAATGTTGGATGCATCATGACTGGATCTTTTCTACCATGAATTACAATGTTTAGTCGCTGCTTGAACTTTGGAGGTGCTCTGCATTTATGGTGGTCTCAAAAAGGGCTAGCGAGATACCACTGTTGTCATATTATATCATGATTGTTTTGACAAAGTGTTGTCATTTGATATATTTTATTATTGCTCGCTAGTTGTTTATGCCATTGATATGAGTTAATATAATTTCTAAGAGTTATTGTTGACATGGTTAGTTATAATCTTTGTTGAAAACCTGGGTGCTACTTAAGCTTATTTATGTAAACAAGAACAAAAGAGTTCGTAAAAGTTTTTCTTTTTCACTTTCAGTTTATCAACAGAATTGCTTGAGGACAAGCAAAGGTTTAAACTTGGGGGAGTTGATACGTCTCCAGCGTATCTACTTTTCCTAAGGCTTTTGCTCTTGTTTTGGACTCTAATTTGCATGATTTGAATGAAACTAACCCGGACTGACGTTGTTTTCAGCAGAACTGCCATGGTGTTGTTTTTTATGCAGAAATAAAAGTTCTCAGAATGGAACAAAAATTTTTGGAGAATTTTTATGGGATAAAAGAAAAATACTGGAGCCAAGAACCACCGGAGGGGGCCCCCTGGGTGAGCACAACCCACCAGGGTGCCCCCCCCCCTCCAGGCACGCCCAGGTGAGTTGTGCCCACCTGATGGCCCCGCAGACCCTGACTCTGACTCTATAAAGTCCTATTTCTGGAGAAAAAAAATTAGGGAGAAAGAATTATCACGTTTCACGATATGGAGCTGCCGCCACCTCCTGTTATTCGTCGGGAGGCCAGATTTGGAGCCCGTTTGGGGCTCCAGAGAGGGGGATCTTCGATCTTCGTCATCATCAACCCTTCTCCATCGCCAATTCCATGATGCTCCCCACCAGGAGTGAGTAATTCCTTCATAGGCTCGATGGTCGGTGAGGAGTTGGATGAGATTCATCATGTAATCGAGTTAGTTTTGTTAGGGCTTGATCCCTAGTATCCATTATGTTCTGAGATTGATGTTGTTATGACTTAGCCATGCTTAATCCTTGTCACTTTGGGCCCAGGTGCCATGATTTCAGATCTGAACCATTTATGTTATCACCATTATATCTATGTTCTAGATCCGATCTTGCAAGTCATATTCACCTTTTACGTGTTATGATCCGTAAACCCCGGTGTGACAGTAATCGGGATACTTTCCGGTGATGACCGTAGTTTGAGGAGTTCTAGTATTCACTATGTGTTAATGCTTTGTTCCGGTTCTCTATTAAAAGGAGGCCTTAATATCCCTTAGTTTCCTTATGGACCCCGCTGCCATGGGAGGGTATGACAAAAGATGTCATGCAAGTTCTTTTCATAAGCACGTATGACTATTTACAGAATACATGCCTACATTATATTTCTGAACTGGAGCTAGTGCCGTATCGCCGTAGGTTATGACTGTTATATGATGAATATCATCCAACGAATTCACCGATCCAATGCCTACGAATTTTCCATATATTGTTCTTGCTAAGTTACTACTGCTGCTGTTACTGTTACAACTGCTACAAAATCATTGCTATCACTGTTACCGTTACTGTTACTATTACCACTGCTATCAAAACTATCATATTATTGTGCTACTAATCACTTTGCTATAGATAGTTAATCTCCAAGTGTGGTTGAATTGACAACTCAGCTGCTAATACTTACAAATATTCTTTGGCTCCCCTTGTGTCGAATCTTTAAATTTGGGTTGAATACTCTACCCTCGAAAACTGTTGCGATCCCCTATACTTGTGGGTTATCATTGTCCACCATGACTTGGACCTTCATGGCGGCGTCGGCCGTGGCGTATTTGTTCGCCGTGGCCATGAGCGCGGCCATGGTGGTCGGCTCAGAGTACAGGAGCTTATGGTTGAGCATGGTGCCGTCTCGGCACCCGTCCATGAAGTACTGGATGGCCTAGACCTCATGGACCCCCTCGCAGCTGTTCCAGAGCTCGGTCCAGCGCGTGAGGTACTGGTGGCCGGTCTCCTTTAGCCCCTGATCATACATGGCAAGCTGGTGAGGCTGGCCGAGCCGCTTGTAAGTGCCGGTGAAGTTTCGCATGAATGCCTACTCGAAGTCGAGCCAGGAGTTGATGCTGCCAGCCGGCAGGCTGTTCAGCCATGTCTGGCCCGAGCCTTGCAGCATGAGGGGGGCTAGCGCATGGCCAGACGCCGGTTGCCACCCGCGATGCCGACGGCGGTGGTGTAGTTAGTGAACCAGTCCTCCAGCTTGGCGGTCCCATTGTACTTGGGGGTGTCGCAGGGGAGCGTGAAACCTTTGGAGAAGGGCTCACCGCGGATGCGCGGGCCAAAACATCCTGGGACAACTCCTCCATCTTCCTCCAGCTTGAGCAAGAGAGCCAGCTGCTCGATGCAGTGGCGAGCGTCGTAGTTGTTGATGTCGCGCGGGCCCAGCCGGGTTGCGACCGGGCCGTGGACGGCCAGACCGGCTGAAGCTGGCCGGGCGCAGCGACCGGATGGCGGGGGAAGATCTTGCCGGTGCCGAGCGTCTGGAGTCGTCTCGTTGCCCTGGATGTCTCCGACCGTTATGGCGCGGTCGTGCCGGGCCCGGCCTCTTCGGGTTTTCTCGGACTGGGCTTCACTGGGGCTCGGAGAAGACGCCTGCTGGGTGTCCTAGAGGTCAGAGTCCTTGGAGCGGCGCGAGTCAAATGCCGCAGGGGCCTCAAGGTGCTTCTGCTGCTTGTTCGCAGTAGCGAGAAGCTCGCGGACGAGCTGATGCCGCTGCAGAAACTTCTCGCCCTGCAACGACTCCAAGTCCACCGCAGCTGCCTCCGTGGTGCGCATGTTCTTGATAGGGGTGTCGTAGATGGGCGGGGCCGCACGCAGCACATGACCTAGGGCTCCGCCCTGATAACCCACAAGTATATGGGATCGTTTGTAGCCTTTTTGATAAATAAGAGTGTCGAACCCAACAAGGAGCTAAAGGTAGAACAAATATTCCCTCAAGTTCTATCGACCACCGATACAACTCTACGCACACTTGACATTTGCTTTACCTAAAACAGGTATGAAACTATTTTGTAAAAATAAAACTACAAGTACTTTGAGAGAATAAAAATACAAATAAATTGCAAGGTAATAAAAGTAGATAGCTTTTGTCAACAAGAAAGTCATTGTCCCTAGGAAATTGATAACTAGACCGGTAATCATTCTTGCAATTTTACATGAGGGAGAGGCATGAGCTAACATAGTTTCTCTACTTGGATCATATGCACTTATGATTGGAACTCTAGCAAACATCCGCAACTACTAAGGATCATTAAGGTCGTAAAACCCAACCATAGCTTTAAGTATCAAGTCCTCTTTACTCCCATACGCAACAACCCACTTATCCGTGTTCAGGCTTCTGTCACTCCGGTAACCGACAATAAGCAAATCATGAACGTATTGCAACACCCTACAGCGGGTACCCCTCACTTTTGCGCAAGACAGAGGGCACTGTAGGACAGCACCATAAATAAAATATACACTCAAACCAACCACGGTCATCAATTAGCCCATAGGATAAAATGGATCTACTCAAACATCATAGGATAACCACATATCATTGGGAAATAATATATAGTGTTGAGCACCATGTTTAAATAGATATTACAGTGGGGAGAAGAGAGGTTACACCACTGCATAGAGGGGGAGACAGATGGTGTTGACGGTAGCAAGATTGTTGATGTAGATCGTTGTCACGATCCTTGCCCCGGCGGCACTCCGGCGCCACCGGGAGAGAGGGGGAGAAAGCCCTCCTCCTTCTTCTTCTTCCTTGGCCTCCCCCTAGATGGGAGGAGAGTTCCCCCTCTGGTCCATGGCCTCCATGGCAGCGGAGGGGCAGGAGCCCCTCCTAGATTGGATCTATCTCTCTGTTCTCTTCTGTTTCATGTTCCTGTTTTCTGGCCGAAAACCGTTTCTTATATTCCCGGAGATCCGTAACTCCGATTGCGCTGAGATTTTAACACGATTTTTTTTCGGGTATAAGCTTCCTTGCGCCAAAAGTAGAGCTCCAACCAACTTACGAGGAGGGCACAACCCATCACCATGCGCCTGGGCTGCCTTGCGCGCCCAGGTGTCTTGTGGTGGCTATGGGCCCCCGTTTGCATTGATTCCACCTCCCAAAAATCACATATATTCCAAAATAATTCTCTGTAAAATTTTATTGCATTTGGACTTCGTTTGATATGCATATTCTATGAAGCGAAAAACATGCAAAAAACAGGAACTGGCACTGGGCACTGGATCAATAGGTTAGTCCAATAAATCATATAAAATGTTGCCAAAAGTATGTAAAAGTTGTATAATACTGGCATGGAACAATAAAAAATTATAGATATGATGGATACGTATCAGCATCCCCAAGCTTAATTCCTTCTCGTCCTCGAGTAGGTAAACGATAAAAAAGATAATTTTTTATGTGGAATGCTACCTAGCATAATCTTGAACATATGTCTAATCATGGCATGAATATTAAGACACGAGTGATTCAAAGCAATATTCTATAATTTGAGATAAAGACATCAATACTCAGGCATCCCAACAAACCATCATGTCTTTCAAAATATCAATGCTAAAGAAAGCTATCCCTACAAAATCATATAGTCTTGTCATGCTCTGTCTTCTTAACACAAAGTATTTATCATGCACAACCCCGATGACAAGCCGAGCAATTGGTTCATACTTTTTAACGCGCTTTAGCTTTTGCAACCCTCACGTAATACATGAGCGCAAGCCATGGATATAGCACTATGGGTGGAATAGAGTATGATGATAGGGGTAAATATAAAGAAGACAAAAGGGTAAGAAAGTCTCACATCGACGTGGCTAACCAACGGCCTATGGAGATGCCCATCAATTGATATCAATGCGAGGAGTGGGGATTGCCATGCAACAGATGCACTAAGAGCTATAAGTGTATGAAAGCTCAACATGAAAACTAAGTGGGTGTGCATCTAACTCTATAATGAAATATTCCCACTAGTATATGAAAGTGACAACATAGGAGACTCTCTATATGAAAAACATGGTGCTACTTTGAAGCATAAGTGTGGAATTAGCATGCCCCTTCTCTCTTTGTATTTTTTTTCTTTTCTTTTCCTTTTTTTCTTTTTTTCTTTTTTTTCTTTTTTTTTCTCATTGTCCGGAGTCTCATCCCGACTTGTGGGGGAATCATAGTGAAAGTGCAACTAATCCCCAGGTGGTTTTGGTAATTCATAACAACATGTAGCTCATTGAACTAATATCCATTCAAGTTAAATATTTCAGAAAGTGCAACTAATCCCCAGGTGGTTTTGGTAATTCATAACAACATGTAGCTCATTGAACTAATATCCATTCAAGTTAAATATTTCAGAAAGTTCAATGATTGGCATGGCATGGACTAGAGATGTGGACCCCTCAAAATGCTAAGGACAAAGATTGGCAAAAGCTAAGACTCTTCATTTCTATTTTAGTGATCCAAGATCACATTGAGTCCATAGGAAAGCCAATACTATTAAAAGGGGATGAGGTGTTGCTTAATGGTCCACTTGCTCAAAATGCTTAGTGATATTGCTCCAAAACCCTCAGCCACTTTCTCATTTCCACATATGTCCAAAACCTAAAGTCAAACTCGGCCCCACCGATTTGATCTATCCGGCACCACCGAGTTCAGTTGACATAGCCACTGCCAGAAACCCTAGACAATTTGGTCTCACCGATATGGATCTCGGTCTCACCGAGATGGCCCTGCAAACTCTCTGTTTCCCTTTGTAACATTTTGGTCTCACTGAAATGAGCAATCGGTCCCACCGAGTTTGCTTGACCAACTCTCTATTTGCTCATTGTTGAAATCGGTCTCACCGAGTTCAAGCAATCGGTCACACCGAGATGAGGTTTTGCCCTAGCCCTTGCACATCGGTCCCACCGAGTTGTTCCAGTCGGTCCCACCGAGATTCCTAACGTTCACATTTTGAACTGAATCGGTCTCACCGATTTCTTCTATTCGGTCTGACCGAGTTGGGAAAAATGTGTGTAACGGTTGGATTTTGTGTGGAGGCTATATATACCCCTCCACCCGCATCTCCATTCAAGAGAGAGCCATCAGAACGTGCCTACACTTCCACTACTCATTTTCTGAGAGAGAACCACCTACTCATGTGTTGAGACCAAGATATTCCAATCATACCACAAGAATCTTGATCTCTAGCCTTCCCAAGTTGCTTTCCACTCAAATCTTCTTTCCACCATATCCAAATCTGCAAGAGAGAGTTGAGTGTTGGGGAGACTATCATTTGAAGCACAAGAGCAAGGAGTTCATCATCAACATACCGTCTATTACCTTTTGGAGAGTGGTGTCTCCTAGATTGGTTAGGTGTCACTTGGGAGCCTCCGACAAGATTGTGGAGTTGAACCAAGAAGTTTGTAAGGGCAAGGAGATCGCCTACTTCATGAAGATCTACCCGAGTGAGGCAAGTCCTTCGTGGGCGATGGCCATGGTGGGATAGACAAGGTTGTTTCTTCATGGACCCTTCATGGGTGGAGCCCTCCGTGGACTCGCGCAACCTTTACCCTTCGTGGGTTGAAGTCTCCATCAACGTGGATGTACGATAGCACCACCTATCGGAACCACGCCAAAAATCTCCATGTCTACATTGCGTTTGCCTTCTCCAAACCCTTCCCTTTACCTTCATATGAAATGTTTTACTTTCCGTTGCTACACTCTTAGAATTGCATGTGTAGGTTGATTGCTTGACTTGTACTAGTTGCTAAAATCTGCCAACACTTAAAATTGGGAAAAGGCTAGATTTTTATTTGGTCAAGTAGTCTAATCACCCCCACTCTAGACCTACTTTCGATCCTACAAGTGGTATCAGAGCTTTGGTCTCCATTTGCCTTGATTTCCATAGCTTTGTTGATCATAGCCTTGGTTTCACAACCTAGGAGAGTATGGTGTCTAGTGAGGGAAATTACCACCGTAGAGGTCCTTACTTTGATGGTACTAATTTTGCTAGTTGGAAGCATAAGATGAAAATGCATATTCTTGGTCATAACCCCGCCGTTTGGGCTATTGTGTGTATTGGCTTGCAAGGTGAATATTTTGAGGATGGACGAGAACCGGATCGTGAAGCGACCGCGGAAGAATTGAAGATGTTGCAATACAATGCTCAAGCTTGCGATATTCTCGTCCACGGATTGTGCCCCAAAGAATTCAACAAAATCAGCCGTCTTGAGAATGGAAAGGAAATTTGGGATACTTTGGTTGATCTGCACGAAGGTACCGAGTCCGTCAAGGAATCCAAATTGGATGTGCTTCAAAGTCAACTTGACAAGTTCAAAATGAAGGATGGTGAAGGAGTCGTTGAAATGTACTCTAGGCTTGCTCTCATCACAAATGAGATTGCCGGCTTGGGAAGCGAAGAGATGACCGACAGATTCATCATCAAGAAGATCCTAAGAGCCTTGGATGGAAAATATGATACCGTGTGCACCTTGATCCAAATGATGCCCAATTACAAAGATCTCAAGCCAACGGAAGTCATTGGTAGAATTGTTGCTCATGAGATGTCACTCAAGGATAAGGAAGAGCTCCACAACAAGTCAAGTGGTGCTTACAAAGCTTCATGTGCTGCTCCCACAACTTCAAGTGAGAAACAAGTCTTCAATGAAGAACTGAGCTTAATGGTGAAGAACTTCAACAAATTCTACAAGAGTAGAAGCAAAGAGAGAAGTTCCAAGTCAAGGTCCTAGAATGACAAAAGATCTAGTCGTGATCGAAATTCCTACAATTGTGGAAGACCCGGACACTACTCCAATGAGTGTAAGGCTCCCTACAAGAGAAGAGAAGATTCACCTAAAAGGAGAAGTAAAAGAGATGAATCACCACCAAGAGAGAGAAGGAGTAGAGATGATCGTTATGAAAGAAGACACTCTCGTAGAAGCAAGGATTCGGAAAGGAAGGACAAGTCATCAAAGAGCTACACAAGACGAAGACATCAAGCTCATGTTGGTGAATGGGTATCCGGTTCCGACTCCGACAACTACTCCGAGAGAAGTTATCACTCCGACTCCGAATATACTCAAGATGAAGGTGTTGCCAGTCTTGCACTTGTGTCATCCAACTCCTACGACATATTTGACTCACCAAATGAAGGAATTGGAAGATGCTTCATGGCTAAAGGCCCTAAGGTATCACACCCTGAGTATGTTGATTTCAATAGTGATGAAGATGATTTGCTAGGTGATGATGATATACTTGTTGACAACACTAGTGATGAAAACTATGATGAAATTGCTATTAATCATGCTAATGAAGATGAAACGAATGACAATGATAAGAATGGGATTGATCATCTAACTAAAGAACTAAACACTCTTAAGTTAGCTCATGAAACTACTTTAGAGGATCATCGAGATCTTTTAAAGACTCATGAGAAGTTACGCTTCGAGAAGCTCAATTTAGAGCAAGAGCATGGGTTCTTAAAAGCAATCAATGATGATCTTCGAAAGAAGAGTTCTTCTTACATTGCCAAGCGTTTACTCTTGTCTACTTATATGCCACAAGTAAAATCTAGCAACAAGAGCAAGAAAGATTCTTCTTCTAGTAGTAGCAATAACAATGTTAAATCCAATATTGTTCCTTCTAGTAGTTCTTTTTATTCCACTAATGATTCTCTTAGCCAAGTTACACTTAAGCAAGAAAATAGCTTATGGAAGGGAATTATAGAGAAAGGTGTTTACAAGAGCCTTGCCCGAAGTAAGCAATTTGAGGAAATTGTACGCAAGCAAGGAAGGCGCCGGAAGAATCAAGGTGTTGGTTTTGAATGAAAGTTCAATGCCAATGGATTTGAGTGGGAAGAAGATCAATACCCCAAGACAAAGTTTGTTCCTCAACAAGAGAAGTATGACCCCACTTCTTTCAAGGGAACACAAGCTCAAGATGATCTTCCAGCACAAGACCACAAGCTAAAAGGCAAGGACAAGCTTCAAGAAGAGATTGATGCATTTGAAGAAGCTCCTAAGGCCTTGGTCAAGTGGGTTCCCAAGACTACATCAAGTTCTACTTCATCAAGTACGACTACAACTCCAAGGATTCCCATCAAGTCGATGTGGGTCCCAAAGAAGAAAAACTAGAGAGTTCTTGAGGGTGACTTCGCCAACATACTTCACTCATATTCATTTTGGCAAGGACAAGTGCAATCAACTTCCATATCTTGCACTAGTTCAAGGAGTCACAAACCCTCTTGTTGGTAAGACAAGGGACAAGGTAACCTAATGCTTTCATGGACATCATCATATGTGTATTTCACTCTATGTCTATGGATATACTTGTGTGTTCCTTGTGGGACTAACCCATGTAGGTATTGAAAGTGCAACTCACTCCAATGGATTGCTCCAAATGATCTACATCAACATTGAGCATCCACATCTTCAACACCTACATGAAGTCATCATCGACAAAACCCAAGGTTAGTTCATCCCTCTAAGGGGGGATATCACATCTAGGGGGAGCTTTGCTCTAAGAATTGAGCTAAAGCAACTCAAATGGTGTGAACACAACAATGACATATGTAAAAGTGGTAACCCCACTTGTGCTTAACGATGAGTATGACCTATGATCAAATGTTCTCATTTGACTCCTAAGTCAATATACTCATATATAGATGACCTAGTCATCACAAATTGCTTGATAGATGCTAGAGTGTTTGTGCATGCTTTGCCACATGTTTTATTTGCCACCTTATTGTGTGAGCATGTTGGTTGCATAATTTTTCTCCATTCGAGGACATCCATTTGTTGCTTTGATTGTTTGGTTTTTCTTTTTGCCAAATGGATGGAGAAGAATGCCTAAGTACTCCCTCTAGCTATCTATGCTTTTCTCGTCTCAAACTCTATTCACGCTACATCACAAAGTTTGAACAAGTCGAATTCGGACCCTCCGGGTGAGGAGCACTCGGAGCCACCGATCCGTCAAGGGCTTAACTTCCAAAACCTCTTAATGCATCTCGGTTAGACCAACTCACTCCTGCTCGGTCTCATCGAATTCATTAAGTTGATCTAGGTTTTCATCTCGGTGCAACCGATTTGAACAATTCGGTCACACTGAGTTGCAGCAACTGCTAGAAGTTTTGCATCTCGGTGCCATCGAGTCGTTCCACTCGGTCACACCAACAGTGACTGGGTATATATACAGCGGGTTGAAAATTTGGAAATTTGTCCAAACACTCGACCGCGCCTCCCAGCTCTGCCGCCCCCTTGGTCTCCGGATCATCTCCATCGTCGCTAGTACCCCACTGCCGCTGGTCTCCGCCGCCATCAACGGGATTCTCACCGCCGTTGCCGCCGTAGCAAGTTCGTTACCAAGTTAGGGTACGGACTTGACCTATTTGTGCGCTCCATTATTCCGATTCTTGCACAAAGATCTTTGCCATTATTCTTCGCACATATGAGATCAATCTATCCACCAAAAGAATCCACTAGAATAGATTTGATGCAAAAACTTAGTGTTAGGTTTCCGCCGAACTCATCTCGGACCGACCGATCTGAGGATTTCGGTATCACCGATTTGGCCCTGGCCATTCCACAAGTACAACTTGGTCTGACCGAAGTGTACTAATCGGTGTGACCGAAATCATTTACTCTGTGAAACCCTAGCATCTCGGAGTCACCGAATTGCATTTTGGTCTGACCGAAACTGTGTGTTTAGACTCTGTTTATGCTTCGGTGTCACCGAGTTTGTCAAATCGGTAGCTCAGAAATGCTTTCTGCAGAAAACTAAAATTAAGTTTTTGACTCAATATTTTTGCAAAATAGCTGTACTTTGTGATGCTCAGCCACTCTATCTATACCCAACTATTCACAGTGTCAGATTCAGCTATGTCAGAGGGCAGTGACAGCCAGAACAAGTCAGAAGAGCAGCTCAACCTTAGTGAGGGCACTAGTCCCTCCAACAGCAGTTATGATGAGGGGAGCAGAAGCACTCCTAGCAACTTGCCAAAGGCAGCAACAAGGACAAGGAAGAAGAGAACTTCAGAGTCTGAGGATGAGGATTTTGTCATTGAGGAGGAGGTGACCTCCAAGAAGAAGGTACTCAAAAAGGAGTATGCTGCTGCTGCTGCAACCAAGCCTGGAATGCAGAAGAAGGCTCCTGCTAAGAGGAATCCTATGTCAAAAGCCAGAGCCTCAACTCAAGAGCAAGCATAGCCAGCAAGTGATGCTGGAGAAGAGAAGGAAGAGGCTGCTGGAGGAAAGAATAGGAAGGAGAGAGTCAAGAAGACTATTGCCAGAGTCATTGGAAAACCATCAATGATGAGAGATTCTGATGAAGATGATGAGGAGGAAGAGCCTGCTGCACCTCCTGCAAAGACTCAGAAGCTTATGGGGGATGCCATAAGGACTGGGGCTGCTCCATCTAAGCCCAAGTCTGCCCCCAAGCCTTCAGCTCAAGCTCCAAAACCATCTGCACCCAAGAGATCAACGAGGAACATATCTGCTGCTGAGAAGAACAAGGCCCAAGTGCCTAAGGTTCAAGAAGATGAAGAGCAACAAGTGCTCAGAAAACTGAAGCCCAAGATTCTAGATCATAGTGATGATCATCTCGTGGCAGAGAATATGAAGCTGAGAAAGGATGCAGGTCTGAGACTGTGGAGACAGACTGATCCCTATGCCACCAGAAGGAGAACTGTTGTAGACTATCGTTTCCACACCAAGGAACAGCAGGATTTCTATGAGACAGTCTTGTTGGACAAGAAGCCCATTGTGTGTGACATCAGATGGGTTGGCTGGGATTACATTGATGACAATGAGGACTACTTCCCAGGTGTGCATGAGAGCTTCAGGATGAATGAAGTGGACAAGTTTGTTGGTTAGAAGTTGACCAAGTGGAACGATGAGATGATCATGCAATTCTATTCCACTGCTCACTTCTAACTAGATGGAAAGATTGTCTGGATGACTGAAGGTACAAGGTATCAATCTACAATCTCTGAGTGGGCCAAGTTGATCAATGCCCCAAAGGAAGAGGAGGATGACACAGATGTGTATGCTAAGCCTAGGAAGGATCACAAATACATGGCAAATATGTACAAGGAAATTCCTGATGATGCCCTGGAGACTCACAAGCTTGGATCTATCTACTTCCTGCTTGCTGGCCTGACAACAATCAACACTATATTGAGGCACACTCTTTTGCCCAAGTCAGGAGACCATAGGATGATCCATGGTCACTGCATCAACTTGCTCCATATGTTTGATGTACCTCAGAAGTTCAAGGTAATGAGCTTAATTGTTGAAACAGTGAAGAGAACTGCAGCTGGTCAGAAGAGATCATGTGGATATGCCCCTCACATACAGATGTTGATCAGTTCCAAGATGGGAACAGGGACATATCTTCTGGACAAAGAGCATCTTCCCCTGAGGCCAGAATTTGAGGACAACGAGGTTGTCATGGATGCATCACATCCTACTTCAGTTGAAGCCCAGGAGAAGAGAGAGAGAGAGAGAGCAAAAGCTGCAAAAGCAGCAAAGGCAGCCAGTGCACCAGATGCTTCTATTGTGAGGCTCAAGACCAAGCAGGATCCACTCAGTTATCTGCTTGAGGCTACTATGAGAATTGAGAAGGGCTTGGCCACCCTGACTCAAAATCAAGAGATTCTTCAGAGGATCATTGAGACTAAATTTCATGATCTAGATGTGAAGGTCACAGAGATACAGACAACTGTGGAGAAGCTCCAGGAAGAAGTTGAGGACAGGAATGACAGACCTATCACAGATACTTTTCAGAGAGTGCCAAGGGCACAAAGGTCTCCAGCAGTGCCAGTTGTCAGTGACACCAGGATTGCACCTCCAGTTTCAACTCCTCCAGCTCCACAGACCTCAGCCGAAGCATTTGCAGATGCTCTTATCTCCACGCCATCTACGCACACCGAAGCGACAAGTTAGAAGACCCCTTTAGAAGCTCCCAGAGATCGTGCCTAGAGAGCCGCATAGCACTATGCATTTTCAAGCTTTTTGGTAACTTGTTGCCAAAGGGGGAGAAAATGGATAGATCATTAGGCTTCGAGAGAGAGTGTGTTTTGCCTTTTATCTGCCTCTCTTGCTACTTTGGTCATTTGCTTGTTTGATTCCTATGCTACTATGTGTGTTATGCTCGTGAGATACTTATGTAATCATGTATTTGATCATACTATGCCTTAATGTGTGCTTGCATGATGATATCTATGATATTTGTGTATGATCAATCATGTTTACACTTGGTGATGAGTGCATGTTATTTAACTCTTATCATTTTGAGCGCTCCACCAAGATGTATGTGACATGGAAGAGTGACCCATGATCCTAAACGATTGTGCACTTGCATTCAAACGCAAATTTTAAATAGTGCACAAATTTAGGGGGAGCTCTTGCTTATCACATACTTCTCAAAGCGACGATGTATTTCATTCATATTATCATTTGTCGAAGCTTTGATCTATATGTTGTCATCAATTACCAAAAAGGGGGAGATTGAAAGTGCAACTAATCCCCGGGTGGTTTTGGTAATTCATAACAACATATAGCTCATTGAACTAATATCCATTCAAGTTAAATATTTCAGAAAGTTCAATGATTGGCATGGCATGGACTAGAGATGTGGACCCCTCAAAATACTAAGGACAAAGATTGGCAAAAGCTAAGACTCTTCATTTCTATTTTAGTGATCCAAGATCACATTGAGTCCATAGGAAAGCCAATACTATTAAAAGGGGATGAGGTGTTGCTTAATGGTCCACTTGCTCAAAATGCTTAGTGATATTGCTCCAAAACCCTCAGCCACTTTCTCATTTCCACATATGTCCAAAACCTAAAGTCAAACTCGGCCCCACCGATTTGATCTATCCGGCGCCACCGAGTTCAGTTGACATAGCCACTGCCAGAAACCCTAGACAATTCGGTCACACCGATACAGATCTCGGTCTCACCGAGATGGCCCTGCAAACTCTCTATTTCCCTTCGTAACATTTCGGTCTCACCGAAATGAGCAATCGGTCCCACCGAGTTTGCTTGGCCAACTCTCTATTTGCTCATTGTTGAAATCGGTCTCACCGAGTTCAAGCAATTGGTCACACCGAGATGAGGTTTTGCCCTAGCCCTTGCACATCGGTCCCACTGAGTTGTTCCGGTTGGTCCCACCGAGATTCCTAACGTTCACATTTTGAACTGAATCGGTCTCACCGAGTTCTTCTATTCGGTCTCACCGAGTTGGGAAAAATGTGTGTAACGGTTGGATTTTGTGTGGAGGCTATATATACCCCTCCACCCCCATCGCCATTCAAGAGAGAGCCATCAGAACATGCCTACACTTCCACTACTCATTTTCTAAGAGAGACCACCTACTCATGTGTTGAGACCAAGATATTAAAATCCTACCACAAGAATCTTGATCTCTAGCCTTCCTAAGTTGCTTTCCACTCAAATCTTCTTTCCACCATATCCAAATCTGTGAGAGAGAGTTGAGTGTTGGGGAGACTATCATTTGAAGCACAAGAGCAAGGAGTTCATCATCAACATACCGTCTATTACCTTTTGGAGAGTGGTGTCTCCTAGATTGGTTAGGTGTCACTTGGGAGCCTCCGACAAGATTGTGGAGTTGAACCAAGAAGTTTGTAAGGGCAAGGAGATCGCCTACTTCATGAAGATCTACCCGAGTGAGGCAAGTCCTTCGTGGGCGATGGCCATGGTGGGATAGACAAGGTTGTTTCTTCATGGACCCTTCGTGGGTGGAGCCCTCCGTGGACTCACGCAACCGTTACCCTTCGTGGGTTGAAGTCTCCATCAACGTGGATGTACGATAGCACCACCTATCAGAACCATGCCAAAAATCTCCGTGTCTACATTGCGTTTGCCTTCTCCAAACCCTTCCCTTTACCTTCATATGCAAGGTTTTACTTTCCGCTGCTACACTCTTAGAATTGCATGTGTAGGTTGATTGCTTGACTTGTACTAGTTGCTAAAATCTGCCAACACTTAAAATTGGGAAAAGGCTAGATTTTTATTTGGTCAAGTAGTCTAATCACGCCCCCTCTAGACCTACTTTTGATCCTACACATAGTCTCCATCATCCTTTCCTCACTGGGGCAATGCTCTAATAATGAATAATGATGGTCATCACACTTCTATTTACTTACAACTCAAAAGAAATAAAAATTACAACTCGATACCTAGAACAAAGTATGACTCTATATGAATGCCTCTAGTAGTGTACCAGGATGTGCAATGATCTAGCGTAACAACGATATCAAAAAACGGACAAGCCATGGAAATATCATGCTAGCTATCTTACGATCATGCAAAGCAATATGACAATGAATGCTCAAGTCATCAAAACGGAAGCGATGAAAGTTGCATGGTAATATATCTCAGAATGGCTATGGAAGGGCCATAATAGGTAGGTATGGTGGCTGTTTTGAGGAAGATATAATGAGGCTTATGTGTGATAGAGCGTATCATTTCACGGGGTTTGGATGCACCGGTGAAGTTAGCACCGACTCTCGAGGTGAGAAAGGGCAATGCACGGTACCGTAGAGGCTAGCAAATTGCGGAAAGGTAAGAGTGTGTATAATCCATGGACTCACATTAGTCATAAAGAGCTCATATACTTATTGCAAAAGTTTATTAGCCCTTGAAGCAAAGTACTACTACGCATGCTCCTAGGGGGATAGATTGGTAGGAAAAGACCATCGCTCGTCCCCGACTGCCACTCATAAGGAAGACAATCAATAATAAATCATGCTCCAACTTCATAGCATAACGAGAGACTATACGTGCATGCTTCGGGAATCACAAACCTTAACACCAATATTCTTACTAACCACAACCGTTTACTAGTACCTCCCACATATTATCATCTCTTTATCACAAAACTATAGCAAGGAATCAAACATATCATATTCAGTGATCCATAAGTTTTATGTAGGATTTCATGACTAACCATGCAAATGACCAATTCATGTTGACTCTCTAAATAGAAATAAGTGAAGCATGAGAGTTTAATTCTTTCTACAAAAGACCATGCTCTAATAACTATAAGTGAAGCAAGAGAGCGTTCTACAAATAATGGTTTTCCATGTGAAGAGAAACAGGCAATCCCAACTTCAAATAATATAAGTGAAGCACATGAAGCATTCTATAAAGCCATACTCAAAAGATATAAGTGAAGTGCAATGAGCATTCTATAAATCAACCATGGACTATCTCATACCAGCATGGTGCATAAAATAAAAATTAAAACTAAACGCAAAAGACGCTCCAAGATTTACACATATCACATGAACGAAACGAAAACGAAAACATACCGATACTTGTTGAAGAAACATGGGATGCCTGCCGGGGCATCCCCAACCTTAGACGCTTGAGTCTCCTTGGATATTTACTTGGGGTGCCTTGGGCATCCCCAAGCTTGAATTCTTTCCTCTCCTCCTTCTCCTTATATCGAGACCTCCTCGATCTTTGAACACTTCATCACCACAAAACTTAACAGAAAGCTCGGTAAGATCCGTCAGTATAATAATGCAAATCACTACTTTAAGTACTATTGCAAACCCATTCATTTTTTTTGCATTATAGCTACTGTATTATAACTTCTCCATGGCTTATACCACCGATAAAAATCGATAGTTTCGTCAAAACAAGCTAAATAATGCATCAAAAACAGAATCTTTCTTAAACAGGACAGTCTGTAGTAATCTGAACATTCACCATACTTCTAGTACTCCAAAAATTCTCAAAAACAAGGAAAAAATAAAAACTTTGTATATAAATACTGTGCAAAAAGTTTCATAAACTTTTGACATTCCAGTAAAAAATGTAAAATCACGCACCACAGCCAAAGTTTCTATTTTTGCAACCCACATACCAACAAGCAATCTAATCATCCTAAAGGCAAATCTTGGCACATTATTTTCATAATACAATGGATTTGTACAAGGGGATAATTATTTTTGTGAGAAACTTCCATGAAAAATTTACATTGTTTCCATGAGCATGAACACAAGTGTTCAAGGTCGACCCTCACTTCTCCAATGCTTCACCTTTCAATCGCTTCTCTTTTTGAAAAAGTTTTTAGGTTCCCTTCTATGTTTTTTTTGTTTTTAAACTTTATAAAAGCACTCAATAGAATAAAATGACTCTCTAAAACTTTCGGGTTGTCTCCCTAGCAGCGCTTTCTTTAAAGCCATTAAGCTAGGCATAAAGTGCTCAAGTAATGGATCCACCCGGATCCCAAGGTATATCAAAGCCAATTCTAATTAACAATGATTTGGCATTTAGTAGTGAGCACAAAGCAACATATATATTGTAATGACAAGGTCTAACTCTCTTCATATGCATCGGCATGTTGTAAAAGAACAATTCATGCACATCAAGTAAAGGCCAATACATTGCATAAGCAGTTTCTTGCAATTTTATCGTGTTGGAAACATAGAGAGGTGGAGATGTAGTTCCTCTCTCATAATAATTGCAAGTAGGAGCAGCAAGCACATGCATATTATATTCATCAATATCATCATGTGCAACGGTAAAAGGCAACCCATCAATGTAATCCCTAATAAGTGCAAACTTCTCTGATATAGTGTAGTTTGGAGAATTCAAAAAGATAATAGGACTATCATGTGTGGGTGCAATAGCAACAATTTCATTCTTAACATAAGGAACTATAGCAAGTTCATCTCCATAAGCATAATTCATATTGGCATCTTGGCCACAAACATATCAAGCATCAAGTTCATCAAAAAGGGATATTTTAAACGAATCTGAGGGATCATAGCAATTATCATAGCATTCATCCTTCGGTAAGAACGAAGGGACATTAAACAATGTATGAGTTGAAGAGTTACTCTCATTAGAAGGTGGGCATGGGTAGCTAATCCGCTCTTCCTCCTTTTGTTCTTCGCTCTTCTCGTCATCTTTTTCATCCAATGAGCTCACAGTTTCATCAATTCCTTCTTCCATAGACTCCTGCAAAATATTAATCTCTTCTTGGACAGCGGAGACTTTCTCAATAAATACATCATTATCGGAATTGTATTTATAATTATCATAGCAATATTTAAGTATAGCAAAATTTTCAGGTCTATAAACATCATCATCAAAAGCTTCATACTTTTCAAACAAAGATTAAATTTCATAAGCACCCTTAAAAGCAACAAATTCTTCTATTCGTTCCACATCATAGTAATCATATCTACCGTTAGCATAAGACGATAAGGTTTCATTTTCATTAAATTCACGTGAAAAGGGAAGGTGCGGAGTCTTCATCCTAGAGCAACAAGTATAATCATATCTCGAGCATAAATTCCGAGCATACCAATGCAACATATGAATTTGATCCCATAAAAATTTCCCTTTTTGTGTCAAGCGATAACCCTAAAGTATTCATGTTGATCCAACATGTCTCCCATTATCAAGTTGAATGGGGTTTTCTCAGGATTATCAAAGTAGTGCATAATATTTTCACATAATGTAACACCCTGGTTTTCGCTCTTGGATTTTTCCTTCGCGGGATTGGACTCTCGTCTTTTTTCCCGGTGTTATCAGATTTCTTTAGCTCTTGGGTATATGAAGATGGTCATTTAACCTTGCCTTCCCTATCCAACCAGAGATTCTCTCCAGTCCAACCTTGCCACCCAAGATCTATTCTCAAGATTTTTCCATCGAAACCCTACCTTCCGAGTTGCCGGAAGGGAAAACCTAATCTTTTCCGTTACAAAGGAACCCCAATTTCCTTTGATCTACTGACTCCCAAACTTCTCCCAGTGATCATCCTTTATCTATAAACCCTGGATATGCAAGAATATTGCCAAGTCATTTGCAATATTTTTCATTTATAATTAATTCCTTTTTCTGCCAGTTAAGGGAATTAAATCCAGGAAAATATCTACCCATCTCCAAAGTTCATGAAAACTTGTGGAGATATTCTTGGTGATCATATTGAGCTCCCATAAAAATATTGGCCATAATTAAATAAAGGAAATTGCATTTTCCTATTTAATGCCAATATTGCATTTTGGGCAGTTTCTAAAGGAACTACCATTTTGGTAGCCAGGAAGAATCCCAAATAAATTGTGGAGCTTCTCCTATCCATATATTCACCATTTCCATCAAGAACCCAAGTTCCATAGTTCAAAGTTTGAGCATAGCATCCATTTGCAAATTTTGTCCAGATTTCCAGTTTGCAAAGGAAGTGCTTGAACCCTTGATCTATTTGAGCTGAAATTTTTCATGGTGATTAACATTTCTAAATAACTCATGGAAACCAAAAACCAGCTAAATCCATCCATCCATTATTCCTCAGAAATTTTCTCAAGTTTTAGTCCTTTTGGAACCTCTATGAAGCAAGTACCATTTAGGTGTATCCAAATGGTATGAAACTTTTACAGTGGCTTCATATACCCAAATCACTCACCTCCTCCAAATTTCAGCTCAAAGAAAGCTAGTATGTGAGGGCCACATCAAAGTTTGCATTTCTGACTAGTGGGGTCCATTCTACAGCAAGTGCCCTCAATTCTTATCCAAATGGCCCCAAAATTTACCAGGGTAGTCACCTTTGTAGATCATTGCTTCATGCCGAATTCCAGCTCATTTCACTCATGGATCTACTTAGAAATCACTACAAACACCTTGTTGTCAGAATTTTCTTCTGCAAGTTTCTCCCACTCCAGAGCCTTCTTGGTCTATCCAGAGCCATCTCCTATCTATTTGAGCAGCAAGGAGAGTGTTGGACAAGGCCCTAGAGCCATCCAGTGCCATGGACACGCGGTGCCGTGGTGACCGCACGGAGAGCGCGCCAAAACGATGCTCTGCGCTTTGTCAGCTCTGTCCGGTCATCTCCGACCGGCCTCCGCTTGTCTGAGAGTGTCTAGTGGCTCCGCAGCAGCCGCGTACCCCCTCTCCAGACCCTTCCCCCTCCTCTTTCTTCCTCCTCGCGCCACGACAGTCGCCGCAGTGGCACTGCTCACCCGTGACCGCCGTCGTTTTCCTCCTGTCACCTCCCTCCCTTGGCTTCTTCTCCCCTGAGCTGTCCCTTCCTTTTGGCGTCCGTCAGGTCGGCGCTGTGCACGACCAAAGCCACGTCGCCGGCGCACCAGTGCGTGGCTAAGGCCGCCACGGCGGTTGTGCCTATCCGCTCGCCGTGGCCCGGCTATATATAGCCGCACCCGAGCTGCCCCGAGTACCACAACCTCCTCCCCTCTCCCTCTGGACATCTCCTGCACTCTTGCCCGACCGATTACCTCGCTGGAGCGCCTCAATTTCTGGTGAGCCGCCGCCCACTGCCACCACCGCAGCTCCCTCTTTCGGCCACCCTCTGCGCCAAGACCAACACCACTAGACGCTGGATGCATCCGCGGTCCCGTCCCCACCGCCGCCCAAGACCCTCGAGCCTCCATCACCGGATTCCACCACGGCCGAACGCCGTCTTCCGCCATGGCCAGGAGTGCACAGGCTTCCGCTCTTCCCTAGCTGCGCCTCCTGTCTGGGTGGATGCGCCGTGTCGTGCTGGTCTCTCCGGTAGGTTGGGCGCCGTCGGAGGCGGCCCAGAGCGCCGGCAGTTGCCGCCGGATCCTGCTGCCCCACAGCCAGGCACGGTAGCGGGCGGAGGAATCAGACGCTGACCTGGCCGAGCGGGCCCCGCCATCCCCTCGGTCCCACCCGTCAGCTAGACAGGGGCGTTGACCCTGGGCCCGCGAGATTTCAAGTGAAAGCGCATTGCGCGTTTTACGTTTTCTGATTCTGGAAACGTATTTAGCTAAAGTGCGCTTTCTCTTTTATCAGTGAAATAACTATCTAGGACCCATTTGTAAATAAAATATTTGCCGATAAGTCCCTGGCAGAAAAACCACTGTATCTTTTCGCTCGTAACTCCGATTCAGGTAAATCCAACGCCGAAAAACCACTGTATCTTTTCGCTCGTAACTCCGATTCAGGTAAATCCAACGCTCACGTCTTCATCTCGTCGAGCCCGTTCCGATGAGGTCACTTCATAATGTTGTCACATTGTGAAAATGACCCTTTTTCCCTTGCCTCTATTCAGCCCCTCCGAGAGAGAATCTTTTCCGGCAAATTCTTCCGCGAGATGGTCACACTTCTCTCCGGTGTATTCATCGACCCCCAGGCAAGCCGACCATCTGATACATACCCTAAAGCATTGCTTGGTGTTATTCTTGCATGTTTAATTAATAATTATGCCTGTGATAGAGATGATTGAACGTCTGCTAGGTTGCACTTACTGTTTACATTACTTGTCAATGCTCATTGTATTATCACACTAGTGACTCATATATGACAGTTGGGAGATAGGTTATTATGTTTTCATCATGCATAGCTACTGCCATCTCCAGTTATTGTGATAAACAACTATGCTTGCTAAAGCTAAACCTAGTCGGTTGATCTAGAGTCACCTATCCGGACTTATCCGTGCAACCACATTTGCCGGTATGGGACGGCCTTGACTTGGTCTGATCGCATGCTCTTTTATCGGTACCACCAACTAGGGAAGGATATACGCGCGCACTGCCCTGGCCCGGTAGGTGGCGATAACCTTGTGAGCCCAGTTGAGATATTTGCCGGCGTCCCTGTTTGTGACAGTTTAGTTGGCCACGATGGTGGCAGGTGTCACGAGGTGACATAGGGGCCACCCAGGACATGACCCTAGAAGGGTATGATTGTCGGTGGTACGGTGGAGGAGTCACGGGTTAGGCAGGTTTCGTTGGAGCAACTCTGGTCCACCCGAATGGGATCACGAGGCCAAGTGCTCCATGGTGTGGGTAAAATGCGCAACCTCTGCAGAGTGTAAAAATCTATTCGAATAGCCGCGTCCACGGTATTGGACAGTCCGTCCAGACCTCACTAGGTGATCAACCGTAACAGTAATAATAATGGAAGAACTCGTCTTATGCCCTGAAGTACTCAGTGGATTGTGAGTATTCTGAGGGTTGTGAGACAGCCCGGAAGAGAGTAAGTTTGTCAAGCTTGTAGTGCAGATGCATAGACATCAGATGATGTCAGGAATATGATATGTTAGCCATGGGTTGGCTATGAGATGAGTGGTCATCAACTTGGATTGGATTTGGATCATGAGAATGTTCGGAGTATGGATTATTTACTGGATATGCTTTACTTAACTGTATTTTACTTTAGTAGTTATTTTGCTGGATAAACCTGTTATGACTTGATGATTAATCTTGCTAGATAGGTATACTATGCCATGATAATTAATGTTGCTCTAATAACAAATGCATGCTTGAATGCCATGGATTGCTTTCCTTGGTGTATATGTTAGTTGGTTTGCTTGCGAGTACATTCAAAAGTACTCAGCGGCCTTCAATGTGGCAAGGTTCACATAAGGATCCGTTGTCCGTCGAAGAGGAGCCGGAGCATTCGCGGGCTAGGAGAGTAACCCAGTTAGTTCCCTGTGGATTGGAGCCGCACCAGGACCCTGCTGCCTTAGATAGATCTTTTCCGCTTCCATCACTCTTGTAATATATCATGTAAGACTTATATATCCATTAATAGAAATGCCTGTGTTCATGATACTTGTTGTAAACGCGCATGCCAGAGTGATTTCCTGGGCTGGTATGCGTGGCGACCGTCTAGCTACAGTGGTAATCAGGTGGGGCGCCACAACGGATGGTATCAGAGCCACCAGGCTGACTATAGGTTACCCCTAGTTGGACTGCATTGCCTATTGTTCAGTAGAAAGCCCAGATGCATTTCAGCCATCTTTGCCAAGCTGGCATGGCTACTATTGATCATAAGGCAACCCATAGGTTTTGGCTCCATCAGACCACAACTCTCGTGGCCTTTGCCTCCGGTGGGAAATGCTCGCACCCGGCAACGACCCGTGAGCCTTGAACCCATAGGTAAACCAGATATCCTTACCCTGCTTGCTAGCCATGGCATTTCTCTCCTTAACTCTAGTTTCCTTTGGGAAACGCCTTTAAATTCCATCCTTTCCTTGACAACCCTAGGATCGTAGACTAAGCCACTTTGGCTATGGTCGTGTGTCGATTTTGATGCTCGCTAAGGAAGTAGTAGGAGCTTGACACCAGTGCTACCAGGAGCATTCTGTGGTTTCGCTTCTAAATCCATAGAGGTACATCAAGTGCGCTATACTAGTTATACTAGTGGATCCTTGGCCACATGTGTAAGGTCCACAAAATCTGAGGTTTATTTGATTTTTGGTTTTTTGGGGTTTTTGTTTCTTTTGTCGGTTCCGTTTCTTCGCTTCGACTGGATCCATCCGCAAGTGCCGTCGAGAACACCAGCATACGACTAGGATAATACCCAATAATCCCAATTCAGCAAGAGTCAAGCCATGCCAACTGCCTAGTATTCAGAATAGCAATACTGGATCTGTAAAGGACGAAGGATGGGTCAGAAGCAGAATCTATGTGCAACAGACAAGGCTAGAATATACCTGAGAGAGTTTGCCTCAGAACGGATCACGTCTAAGGAGCAGTCAGATGAGTTACCAAGAATGAATATCAGTAAGGACAAATTATTCCGTCCACGACACAAGGACTATTTCAGTCAGTGAGGTGAACCGGGTCTTTTCTCAATGGACCCACGAATCATTTATTACCCACCGAAGACATATTTCAAGAATGTGAATGTGCCAAGAGCAGCAACAAAACTCCAGTACGTTGATAAAAATTTCAAAGCAATCTTGAAGTTCACCGGGGTATATACAAAATTTTCTGGGCACTATGAACAAGGTTTGCAAGGAGAATGGATGCGTTCACGGTTGCCCAGAAGCAATGAGAACTTCACATGCTTGGAAGCCCAGCTGAACTGAATGGAATTATCCGCCAACTGCTTATTATAATTAACACTTGGTTTGAATGCAAGGGGTATTATGAACTAATTAACAACACGAATCTTGGATCAGTTGTGCAACCTTTACAGCAGCAAGGATCAGACCAGCAGAAGAACAAGCGGTGTGCGTGACCAACAGAAAACCTTCAGACAAGGTATGGCCTATATCAAGTTTGGCTCGGCCATGGATAAAATTCCGGATACTTCAGAAGGAGACCAGACTCGGCCATAGATCCGACTACTAACACAGTGAAAGGCTTCTGGTATAAGGAACCCAGCCTTTCATCACAAGCTACCAGACTGCCAATCTTCTTCGGTACGCCACTTGGTGAGAAAATCTTCTGGGCTACGGTACCCCCATTTTCCACAGCGTACTACCGCGGAAAGCTTTCAGCATAAGATACCTGACCTTCCGCAGTAAGCCACATGAGGGAAAGCTTTTGAGGTACAATACCTAGCCTTCTTCAGCACGCTACTTTGGCAGAAGCTTCGAGCATAAGGGACTCAGCCTTCTTCAACACACCCCGTGCCCACAACAAGTTTGTCATCAGCACGAACTAGCCCAGACACCCGTCTGCCTCAGAACTCAGTGGTTATGAAAGGATTTATCCTACACCTACATATGTTGTGAGCATGCAGTCCAGTGGATCAGTTCATGCGAGCCACTCGTACACGGGAATGACTGTGTTCAGAGAAACATTGGCCCCATAACTCGAGGAAGAATATGAGCACAACAACCCCTCCGAGATATGCAAGAGTAAGTTGTGAGAACAAGCCCGACAAGCCGGGAAAACAATCAAGGAGCCATGTTGGCAGGTCATGACAGGTCCATCAAAGGAATCATCAAGAACCAAGAAGTTGTGGACAAACAACCTCCGTGACAAGATACAGCTTCACGGACAGAGTGGTATTACCAATCCTTATCAGACTCTTGCATATACGACCACAACAATGCAGCCAGCATGTCATACTCATCCTAAATACGAGCCATCAACCAAGATAAAGAGGCTATACTCCAAAAGATAAAACGGATGATAGCCATACTATGCTCAGCTCAGTAGTCATGGCAAGGACTACAGAGGCTATATATATGACAGAGCCATCTCCACGAACGACAGAGTTTGAAACAACACATTCAGATAGAATGGCAGCTCAGTAGTCAAAGCACATCAGCACCGACAACTCATAGATGTCATGACATCATTGGAGTAAGAGATTACTGTCTATGATTACTTTGTGATTATGCCCGACATTTTAGTTAGGGATACGACGGTAATAACGTGGTCATACTTGAATTATGGATCACTAAAGGACAAAGTCAAAATGCCTAAGACAGAAGGAAATATCCGTATGAAGCCCACAGCCAGACTGAGCATTCTGACATGGCAAAGGAAAGCCACTCCCACACACTCGAGACCATACGAGCACGTGAGCTGGTACCAGAAAACGGATGTCTTGCCCATGACTGTCAGGATATGGAGTATCGCAATAAAACCCGCATCAGTTACTTCTAGGCCATGGAAACCGAGCTGTTTGTCGGTATTACCTGCCACCTCACCCAGCAACACCACTACCAAGGAAAAAGGTACACCTGACAGGAAAGAGAAGGATTCAAGGAAGCTGTGTGCAAAGACAACACCTGGTCCATCAGAAGAGGCAGTTATAAGGTCAGTGAGCCAACGAAGACAAGAGACAGCTGATGGATCCAAGTCGCACACAGGTAAGTCCCCCTTCACCGGGAGGTAAGCCCGGAAATCTCGAGTACGAGATTTTCTTAAGGGGGTTAGGTTTGTAACACCTTGGTTTTCGCTCTTGGATTTTTCCTTCGCGGGATTTCAATCCCGTCTTTTTTTCTGGTGTTATCAGATTTCTTTAGCTCTTGGGTATATGAAGATGGTCATTTAACCATGCCTTCCCTATCCAACCAGAGATTCTCTCCAGTCCAACCTTGCCACCCAAAATCTATTCTGAAGATTTTTCCATCGAAACCCTACCTTCCGTGTTGCCGGAAGGGAAACCCTAATCTTTTCCGTTACAAAGGAACCCCAATTTCCTTTGATCTGCTGATCCCAAACTTCTCCCAGTGATCATCCTTTATCTATAAACCCTGGATATGCAAGAATATTGTCAAGTCATTTGCAATATTTTTCATTTATAATTAATTCCTTTTTCTGCCAGTTAAGGGAATTAAATCCAGGAAAATATCTATCCATCTCCAAAGTTCAAGAAAACTTGTGGAGATATTCTTGGTGATCATATTGAGCTCCCATAAAAATATTGGCCATAATTAAATAAAGGAAATTACATTTTCCAATTTAATACCAATATTGCATTTTCAGCAGTTTCTAAAGGAACTACCATTTTGGTAGCCAGGAGGAATCCCAAATATGTTATGGAGCTTCTCCTATCAATATATTCACCATTTCCATCAAGAAATCAAGTTCCATAGTTCAAAGTTTGAGCACAGCATCCATTTGCAAATTCTATCCAGATTTCCAGTTTGCAAAGGAAGTGCTTGAACCCTTGATCTATTTGAGCTGAAATTTTTCATGGTGATTAAAATTGCTAAATACCTCATGGAAACCAAAAACCAGCTAAATCCATCCATCCATTATTCCTCATAAATTTTCTCAAGTTTTAGTCCTTTTGGAACCTCTATGAAGCAAGTACCATTTAGGTGTATCCAAATGGTATGAAACTTTTACATGTGGCTTCATATATCCAAATCACTCACCTCCTCCAAATTTTAGCTCAAAGAAAGCTAGTATGTGAGGGCCACATCAAAGTTTGCATTTCTGACTAGTGGGGTCCATTCTACAGCAAGTGCCCTCAATTCTTATCCAAATGGCCCCAAAATTTACCAGGCTAGTCACCTTGTAGATCATTGCTCCATGCCAAATTCTAGCTCATTTCACTCATGGATCTACCCAGAAATCACTACAAACACCTTGCTATCAGAATTTTCTTCTGCAAGTTTCTCCCACTCCAGAGCCTTCCCGGTCTATCCAGAGCCATCTCCTGTCTATTTGAGTAGCGAGGAGAGTGTTGGACAAGGCCCTAGAGCCATCCAGTGCCATGGACACGCGGTGCCCGTGGTGACCGCACGGAGAGCGCGCCAAAACGGTGCTCTGCGCTTTGTCAGCTTCGTCCGGTCATCTCCTGCCGGCCTCCGCTTGTCTGAGAGTGTCTAGTGGCTCCGCAGCAGCCACATGCCCCCTCTCCTGACCCTTCCCCCTCCTCTTTCTTCCTCCTCGCGCCACAGCAGTCGCCACCGCGGCACTGCTCACCCGTGACCGCCGTCGTTTTCCTCCTGTCACCTCCCTCCCTTGGCTTCTTCTCCCCCGAGCTGTCCCTTTCTTCAGGCGTCCGTTAGGTCGGCGCCATGCACGACCAAAGCCACATCGCCGGCGCACCAGTGCGTGGCTAAGGCCGCCACGACGGCCGTGCCTATCCGCTCGCCGTGGCCCAGCTATATATAGCCGCACCCGAGCTGCCCCGAGTACCACAACCTCCTACCCTCTCCCTCTGGACCTTCCCTGCACTCTTGCCCGACCGATTACCTCGCCGGAGCGCCTCAATTTCCGGCGAGCCGCCGCCCACTGCCACCACCGCAGCTCCCTCTTCCGGCCACCCCCTGCGCCAGGACCAACACCACTAGACGCGGGATGCATCCGCGGTCCCATCACCACCACCGCCCGAGAACCTCAAGCCTCCATCGCCGGATTCCACCATGGCCGACGCCGTCTTCCGCCATGGCCTGGAGTGCACAGTCTTCCGCTCTTCCCGAGCTTCGCCTCCTGTCTTGGTGGATGCGCCGCGTCGTGCTGGTCTCTCCGGTAGGTCGGGCGCCATCGGAGGCGGCCCAGAGCGTCAGCAGTCGCCGCCGGATCCTGCTGCCCCACGGCCAGGCACGAGAGCGGGCGGAGGAAGGAGACACTGACCTGGCCGGGCGGGCCCCGCCATCCCCTCGGCCCCACCAGTCAGCTAGACAGGGGCGTTGACCTTGGGCCCGCGAGATTTCAAGAGAAAGCGCATTGCGCGTATTACTCTTTCTGATTCTGAAAACGTATTTAGCTAAAGTGCGCTTTCTCTTTTATCAGTGGAATAACTGTCTAGGACCCATTTGTAAATAAAATATTTGCAGATAAGTCCCTGGCAGAAAAACCACTTTATCTTTTCGCTCGTAACTCCGATTCAGGTAAATCCAACGCCCACGCCTTCGTCTCGTCGAGCCCGTTCCGATGAGGTCACTTTCATAATGTTGTCACATTGTGAAAATGACCCTTTTTCCCTTGCCTCTATTCAGCCCCTCCGAGAGAGAATCTTTTCCGGCGAATTCTTCCGCGAGATGGTCACACTTCTCTCCGGTGTATTCATCGACCCCCAGGCAAGCCGACCATTTGGTATGTGCCCTAAAGCATTGCTCGGCGTTATTCTTGCGTGTTTAATTAATAATTATGCCTGTGATAGAGATGATTGAACTTCTGCTAGGTTGCACTTACTGTTTACATTACTTGTTAATGCTCATTGTATTATCACACTAGTGACTCATATATGACAGTTGGGAGATAGGTTGTTATGTTTTCATCATGCATAGCTACTGCCATCTCCATTTATTGTGATAAACAACTATGCTTGCTAAGTACTTGCTAAAGCTAAACCTAGTCGGTTGATCCAGAGTCACCTGTCCGGACTTATCCATGCAACCACATTTGCTAGTATGGGACGGCCTTGACTTGGTCTGATCGCGTGCTTTTTTATCGGTACCACCAACTAGGGAAGGTTATACGCGCGCGCTGCCCTGGCCCGGTAGGCGGTGATAACATTGTGAGCCGAGTTGAGATATTTGCCGGCGTCCCCGTTTGGGACAGTTTAGTTGGCCACGACGATGGCAGGTGTCACGAGGTGACACAGGGGCCACCCAGGACAGGACCCTGGGAGGGTATGATTGTCGGTGGTATGGTGGAGGAGTCACGGGTTAGGCAGGTTTCGTTGGAGCAACTCTGGTCCACCCGAATGGGATCACGAGGCCAGGTGCTCCATGGTGTGGGTAAAGTGCGCAACCTCTGCAGAGTGTAAAAATCTATTCGGATAGCCACGTCCACGGTATTGGACAGTCCGTCCAGACCTCACTAGGTGATCAACCATGACAGTAATAATAATGGAAGAACTCATCTTATGCCCAGAAGTACTCAGTGGATTGTGAGTATTCTGAGGGTTGTGAGGCAACCCGGAAGAGAGTAAGTTTGTCAGGCTTGTAGTGCAGATGCATAGACATCAGATGATGTCAGGAATATGATATGTTAGCCATGGGTTGGCTATGAGATGAGTGGTCATCAACTTGGATTGGATTTGGATCATGAGAATGTTCGGAGTATGGATTATTTACTGGATATGCTTTACTTTACTGTATTTTACTTTAGTAGTTATCTTGCTGGATAAACCTGTTATGACTTGATGATTAATCTTGCTAGATAGGTATACTATGCCATGATAATTAATGTTGCTCTAATAACAAATGCATGCTTGAATGCCATGGATTGCTTTGCTTGGTGTATATGTTAGTTGGTTTGCTTGCGAGTACATTCAAAAGTACTCAGCGGCCTTCAATGTGGCCAGGTTCACATAACGATCCGTTGTCCGTCAACGAGGAGTCGGAGTGTTCGCGGGCTAGGAGAGTAACCCAGTCAGATCCCTGTGGATTGGAGCCGCTCCAGGACCCTGCTGCCTTAGATACACCTTTTCTGCTGCCATCACTCTTGTAATATATCATGTAAGAGTTATATATCCATTAATAGAAATGCCTGTGTTCATGATACTTGTTGTAAACACGCATGCCAGAGTGATTTCCTAGGCTGGTATGCGTGGCGACCGTCTGGCTACAGTGGTAATCAGGCGGGGCGCCACAACGGATGGTATCAGAGCTGCCAGGCTGACTATAAATTACCCCTAGTTGGACTGCATTGCCTATTGTTCAGTAGAAAGCCCAGATGGATTTCAGCCATCTTTGCCAAGCTGGCATGGCTACTATTGATCATAAGGCAACCCCATAGGTTTTGGCTCCATCAGACACCAACTTTCGTGGCCTTTGCCTCCGGTGTGAAATGCTCGCACCCGGTAACGACCCGTGAGCCTTGAACCCCTAGGTAAACCAGATATCCTTACCCTGCTTGCTAGCAATGGCATTTCTCTCCTTAACTCTAGTTTCCTTTGGGAAACACCTTTAAATTCCATCCTTTCCTTGACAACCCTAGGATCATTGACTAAGCCACTTTGGCTATGGTCGTGTGTCGAGTTTGATGCTCGCTAAGGAAGTAGTAGGAGCTTGACACCAGTGCTACCAGGAGCATTCTATGGTTTCACTTCTAAATCCTTAGAGGTACATCGAGTGCGCTATACTAGTTATACTAGTGGATCCTTGGCCACATGTGTAAGGTCCACAAAATCCGAGGTTTATTTGATTTTTGGTTTTTCGTGGTTTTTGTTTCTTTTGTCGGTTCCGTTTCTTCGCTTCGACTGGATCCATCCGCAAGTGCCGTCGAGAACACCAGCATACGACTAGGATAATACCCAATAATCCCAATTCAGCAAGAGTCAAGCCATGCCAACTGCCTAGTATTCAGAATAGCAACACTGGATCTGTCAAGGATGAAGGATGGGTCAGAAGCAGAATCTATGTGCAACAGACAAGGCTAGAATATACCTGAGAGAGTTTGCCTCAGAACGGATCACGCCTAAGGAGCAGTCAGATGAGTTACCAAGAATGAATATCAGTAAGGACAAATTATTCCGTCCGCGACACAAGGACTATTTCAGTCAGTGAGGTGAACTGGGTCTTTTCTCAATGGACCCAAGAATCATTTATTACCCATCGAAGACATATTTCATGAATTTGAATGTGCTAAGAGCAGCAACAAAACTCTGGTACATTGGTACAAATTTCAAAGCAATCTTGAAGTTCACCGGGGTATATACAAAATTTTCTGGGCACTATGAACAAGGTTTGCAAGGAGAATGGATGCGTTCACGGTTGCCCAGAAGCAATGAGAACTTCACATGCTTGGAAGCCCAGCTGAACTGAATGGAATTTTCTGTCAACTGCTTATTATTGGCAACACTTGGTTTGAATGCAAGGGGTATTCTGAACCAATTTACAACACGAATCTTGGATCAGTTGTGCAACCTTTACAGCAGCAAGGATCAGACCAGCAGAAGAACAAGCGGTGTGCGTGACCAACAGAAAACCTTCAGACAAGGTATGGCCTATATCAAGTTTGGCTCCGCTATGGACAAAATTCCGGATACTTCAGAAGGAAGGCAGACTCGGCCATAGATCTGACTACTGACACAGTGAAAGGCTTCTGGTATAAGGAACCCAGCCTTTCATCACAAGCTACCAGACTGCCAATCTTCTTCGGTACGCCACTTGGTGAGAAAGTCTTCTGGGCTACGGTACCCCCATTTTCCACAGCGTACTACCGCGGAAAGCTTTCAGCATAAGACACCTGACCTTCAGCAGTAAGCCACATGAGGGAAAGCTTTTGACGTACAATACTTAGCCTTCTTCAGCACGCTACTTTGGCAAAAGCTTCGAGCATAAGGGACTTAGCCTTCTTCAACACACCCCGTGCCCACAACAAGTTTGTCATCAGCACGAACTAGCCCAGACACCCGTCTGCCTCAGAACTCAGTGGTTATGAAAGGATTTATCCTACACCTGCATATGTTGTGAGCATGCAGTCCAGTGGATCAGTTCATGCGAGCCACTCGTACACGGGAATGACTGTGTTCAGAGAAACATTGGCCCCATAACTCGAGGAAGAATATGAGCACAGCAACCCCTCTGAGATATGCAAGAGTAAGTTGTGAGAACAAGCCCGACAAGCCGGGAAAACAATCAAGGAGTCGTGTTGGCAGGTCATGACAGGTCCATCAAAGGAATCATCAAGAACCAAGAAGTTGTGAACAAACAACCTCCGTGACAAGATACAGCTTCACGGACAGAGTGGTATTACCAATCCTTATCAGACTCTTGCATATACGACCACAACAATGCAGCCAGCATGTCATACTCATCCTAAATACGAGCCATCAACCAAGATAAAGAGGCTATACTCCAAAAGATAAAACGGATGATAGCCATACTATGCTCAGCTCAGTAGTCATGGCAAGGACTACAGAGGCTATATATATGACAGAGCCGTCTCCACGAACGATAGAGTTTGAAACAACACATTCAGATAGAATGGCAGCTCAGTAGTCAAAGCACATCAGCACCGACAACTCATAGATGTCATGACATCATTGGAGTAAGAGATTACTGTCTATGATTACTTTGTGATTATGCCCGACATTTTAGTTAGGGATACGACGGTAATAACATGGTCATACTTGAATTATGGATCACTAAAGGACAAAGTCAAAATGCCTAAGACAGAAGGAAATATCCGTATGAAGCCCACAGCCAGACTGAGCATTCTGACATGGCAAAGGAAAGCCACTCCCACACACTCGAGACCATACGAGCACGTGAGCTGGTACCAGAAAACGGATGTCTTGCCCATGACTGTCAGGATATGGAGTATCGCAATAAAACCCGTAGCAGTTACTTCCAGGCCATGGAAACCGAGCTGTTTGTCGGTATTACCCGCTACCTCACCTAGCAACACCACTACCAAGGAAAAAGGTACACCTGACAGGAAAGAGAAGGATTCAAGAAAGCTGTGTGCAAAGACCACACCTGGTCCATTAGAAGAGGTAGTTAAAAGGTCAGTGAGCCAACGAAGACAAGAGACAGCTGATGGATCCAAGTCGCACACAGGTAAGTCCCCCTTCACCGGGAGGTAAGCCCGAAAATCTCGAGGACGAGATTTTCTTAAGGGGGGTAGGTTTGTAACACCCTGGTTTTCGCTCTTGGATTTTTCCTTCGCGGGATTTGACTCCCGTCTTTTTTTTCGGTGTTATCGGATTTCTTGAGCTCTTGGGTATATGAATGGCCATTTAACCTTGCCTTCCCTATCCAACCAGAGATTCTCTCCAGTCCCACCTTGCCACCCAAGATCTATTCTCAAGAGTTTTCCATCGAAACCCTACCTTCCGAGTTGCCGGAAGGGAAACCCTAATCTTTTCCGTTACAAAGGAACCCCAATTTCCTTTCATCTGCTGACTCCCAAACTTCTCGCAGTGATCATCCTTTATCTATAAACCCTGGATATGCAAGAATATTGCCAAGTCATTTGCAATATTTTTCATTTATAATTAATTCCTTTTTCTGCTAGTTAAGGGAATTAAATCCAGGAAAATATCTATCCATCTACAAATATCATGAAAACTTCTAGAGATATTCTTGGTGATCATATTGAGCTCCCATAAAAATATTGGCCATAATTAAATAAAGGAAATTGCATTTTCCTATTTAATGCCAATATTGCATTTTGGGCAGTTTCAAAAGGAACTACCATTTTGGTAGCCAGGAACAATCCCAAATAAATTGTGGAGCTTCTCCTATCCATGTATTCACCATTTCCATCAAGAACCCAAGTTCCATAGTTCAAACTTTTAGCACAGCATCCATTTGCAAATTTTGTCCAGTTTTCCAGTTTGCAAAGGAAGTGCTTGAACCCTTGATTTATTTGAGCTGAAATTTTTCATGGTGATTAAAATTGCTAAATAACTCATGGAAACCAAAAACCAGCTCAATCCATCCATCCTTTATTCCCCAGAAATTTTCTCAAGTTTCTGTCCTTTTGGAACGTCTGTGAAGCAAGTACCATTTTGGTGTATCCAAATGGTATGAAACTTTTATAGTGGCTTCATATATCCAAATCACTCACCTCCTCCAAATTTCAGCTCAAAGAAAGCTAGTATGTGAGGGCCACATCAAAGTTTGCATTTCTGACCAGTGGGGTCCATTCTACAGCAAGTGCCCTCAATTCTTATCCAAATGGCCCCAAAATTTACCAAGATAGTCACCTTGGTAGATCATTGCTCCATGCCAAATTCCAGCTCATTTTACTCATGGATCTACCCACAAATCAATACAAACACCTTGCTGTCTGAAATTTCTTCTGCAAGTTGCTCCCACTCCAGAGCCTTCCTGGTCTATCTAGAGCCATCTCCTATCTATTTGAGCAGCGAGGAGAGTGTTGGACAAGGCCCTAGAGCCATCCAGTGCCATGGACACGCGGTGCCCCTGGTGACCGCACGGAGAGCGCGCCAAAACGGTGCTCTGCGCTCTGTCAGCTTCGTCCGGTCATCTCCGGCCGGCCTCCGCTTGTCTGAGAGTGTCTAGTGGCTCTGTAGCAGCCGCGTGCCCCCTCTCTAGACCCTTCCCGCTCCTGTTTCTTCCTCCTTGCGCCACGACAGTAGCCGCCGCGGCACTGCTCACCCGTGACCGCCGTCGTTTTCCTCCTATCACCTCCCTCCCTTGGCTTCTTCTCCCTCGAGCTGTCCCTTCCTTCTGGCGTCCGTCAGGTCGGCGCCGTGCACGACCAAAGCCACATCGCCGGCGCACCAGTGCGTGGCTAAGGCCGCCACGGCGGTCATGCCTATCTGCTCGCCATGGCCCGGCTATATATAGCTGCACCCGAGCTGCCCCGAGTACCACAACCTCCTCCCCTCTCCCTCTGGACCTCCCCTACACTCTTGCTCGACCGATTACCTCGCCAGAGCGCCTCAATTTCTAGCGAGCCGCCGCCCGGTGCCACCACCGCAGCTCCCTCTTCCGGCCACCCCCTGCGCCAAGACCAACACCACTAGACGCAGGATGCATCCGCGGTCCCATCACCATCACCGCCTGAGACCCTCGAGCCTCCCTCTTCCCGAGCTTCGCCTCCTGTCTGGGTGGATGCGTCGCGTCGTGCTGGTCTCTCCGATAGGTCAGGTGCCATCGGAGGCGGCCCAGAGCGCCGGCAGTCGCCTCCGGATCCTGCTGCCCCACGGCCAGGCACGAGAGCGGGTGAAGGAAGGAGACGCTGACCTGGCTGGGCGGGCCCAGCCATCCCCTCGGCCCCACCCGTCAGCTAGACAGGGGCGTTGACCCTGGGCCTGCGAGATTTCAAGTGAAAGCGCATTGCGCGTTTTACGTTTTCTGATTCTGAAAACGTATTTAGCTAAAGTGCGCTTTCTCTTTTATTAGTGGAATAACTATCTAGGACCTATTTGTAAATAAAATATTTGTAGGTAAGTCCCTGGCAGAAAACCACTGTATCTTTTTGCTCGTAAATCCAATTCAGGTAAACCCAACGCTCACGTCTTCGTCTCGTCGTGCCCGTTCCAATGAGGTCACTTTCATAATGTTGTCACATTGTGAAAATGACCCTTTTGCCCTTGCCTCTATTCATCCCCTCCGAGGGAGAATCTTTTTCGGCGAATTCTTCCGCGAGATGGTCACACTTCTCTCTGATGTATTCATCGACCCCCAGGCAAGCCGACCATCTGATATATGCCCTAAAGCATTGCTTGGTGTTATTCTTGCGTGTTTAATTAATAATTATGCATGTGATAGAGATGATTGAACTTCTGCTAGGTTGCACTTACTGTTTACATTACTTGTCAATGCTCATTGTATTATCACACTAGTGACTCATATATGACAGTTGGGAGATAGGTTGTTATGTTTTCATCATGCATAGCTACTGCCATCTCCAGTTATTATGAGAAACAACTATGCTTGCTAAGTACTTGCTAAAGCTAAACCTAGTCGGTTGATCCAGAGTCACCTGTCCGGACTTATCCGTGCAACCACATTTGCCGGTATGGGACGGCCTTGACTTGGTCTGATCATGTGCTCTTTTATCGGTACCACCAACTAGGGAAGGTTATACACGCGCGCTGCCCTGGCCTGGTAGGCGGCGCTAACCTTGTGAGCCCAGTTGAGATATTTGTCGGCGTCCCCGTTTGGGACAGTTTAGTTGGCCATGATGGTTGCAGGTGTCACGAGGTGACATAGGGGCCACCCAGGACATGATCCTGGGAGGGTATGATTGTCGGTGGTACGGTGGAGGAGTCACGGGTTAGGCAGGTTTCGTTGGAGCAACTCTGGTCCACCCGAATGGGATCACGAGGCCAGGTGCTCCATGGTGTGGGTAAAGTGCGCAACCTCTGCAGAGTGTAAAAATCTATTCGAATAGCCGCGTCCACGGTATTGGACAGTCCGTCCAGACCTCACTAGGTGATCAACCGTAACAGTAATAATAATGGAAGAACTCGTCTTATGCCCTGAAGTACTCAGTGGATTGTGAGTATTCTGAGGGTTGTGAGGCAACCCGGAAGAGAGTAAGTTTGTCAGGCTTGTAGTGCAGATGCATAGACATCAGATGATGTCAGGAATATGATATGTTAGCCATGGGTTGGCTATGAGGTGAGTGGTCGGATGACCACCTGACTTGGATTGGATTTGGATCATGAGAATGTTCGGAGTATGGATTATTTACTGGATATGCTTTACTTTACTGTATTTTACATTAGTAGTTATCTTGCTGGATAAACCTGTTATGACTTGATGATTAATCTTGCTAGATAGGTATACTATGCCATGATAATTAATGTTGCTCTAATAACAAATGCATGCTTGAATGCCATGGATTGCTTTGCTTGGTGTATATGATAGTTGGTTTGCTTGCGAGTACATTCAAAAGTACTCAGCGGCCTTCAATGTGGCCAGGTTCACATAAGGATTCGTCATCCGTCAATGAGGAGCCAGAGCATTCGCGGGCTAGGAGAGTAACCCAGTCAGATCCCTATGGATTGGAGTCACACCAGGACCCTACTGCCTTAGATAGATCTTTTCCGCTGCCATCACTCTTGTAATATATCATGTAAGACTTATATATCCATTAATAGAAATGCATGTGTTCATGATACTTGTTGTAAACGCACATGCCAGAGTGATTTCCTGGGATGGTATGCGTGGCGACCGTCTGGCTACAGTGGTAATCAGGCGGGGCGCCACACATAATGAGCATCGAGGGTTTTAGGAGGTTCCCCATCTCCATGAGTAGCAAGTACCACTAATTTTTTTGGTGTTTCGTGTTCCATATCCATAACTAAAGATAGAGAACAACTTAGAACAAAAAATAAAAACTACTTAGTTATAAAGCAAACAAGCACACATGAGAATATTCACCCCACTCTATTGCTCCCCGGCAACGGCGCCAGAAAAAGGTCTTGATAACCCACAAGTATAGGGGATCGTTTGTACCCTTTTTCGATAAATAAGAGTGTCGAACCCAACGAGGAGCTAAAGGTAGAACAAATATTCCCTCAAGTTCTATCGACCACCAATACAACTCTAAGCACACTTGACGTTTGCTTTACCTAAAACAGGTATGAACTATTTTGCAAGAATAAAACTACGAGTACTTTGCGAGAATAAAACTACAAATAAATTGCAAGGTAATAAAAGTAGATAGCTTTTGTCAACACGAAAGTCATTTGTCCCTAGGCAATTGATAACTAGACCGGTAATCATTCTTGCAATTTTACATTAGGGAGAGGCATGAGCTAACATAGTTTCTCTACTTGGATCATATGCACTTATGATTGGAACTCTAGCAAACATCCGCAACTACTAAAGATCAGTAAGGTCGTAAAACCCAACCATAGCCTTAAGTACCAAGTCCTCTTTACTCCCATACGCAACAACCCACTTATCCGTGTTCAGGCTTCTATCACTCCGACAACCGACAATAAGCAAATCATGAACGTATTGCAACACCCTATAGCGGGTACCCCTCACGTTTGCGTGAGACCAAGGGCACTGTAGGATAGCACCATAAATAAAATATACACTCAAACCAACCACGATCATCAATTAGCCCATAGGAAAAATGGATCTACTCAAGCATCATAGGATAACCACATTCATTGGGAAATAATATATAGTGTTGAGCACCATGTTTAAATAGAGATTACAATGGAGAGAAGAGAGGTTACACTGCTGCATAGAGGGGAAGAGAGTTGGTGTTGACGGTAGCAAGATTGTTGATGTAGATCGCCGTCATGATCCTTGCCCCGGCGGCACTCCTGCGCCACTGGGAGAGAGGGGGAGAAACCCCCCCCCCTCCTTGTTCTTCTTCCTTGGCCTGCCCCCTAGATGGGAGGAGAGTTCCCCCTCTAGACCATGGCCTTCATGGCGGTGGAGGGGCACGAGCCCCTCATAGATTGAATCTATCTCTCTGTTCTCTTCTGTTTCGCGTTCCTGTTTTCTGGCCGAAAACCGTTTCTTATATTCCAGGAGATTCATAACTCCGATTGCACTGAGATTTTAACACAATTTTTTTCCAGATATAAGCTTCCTTGCACCAGAAGTAGAGCTCCAACCGACTTACAAGGAGGGCACAACCCACCACCTTGCGCATGGGTTGCCTGGTGCGCCCAGGTGTCTTGTGGTGGTTGTGGGGCCCCGTTTGCATTGAAGCTGTAGGCGGCATCACGCTCCCGCTGGGCGGACTCCAGCCGGCGCTACATAGCAGCTAGCATCGTGGCCTCGTCCAGGAGGCGCACGTGATCCTCGTCGAGCCGGGCCCTGGCTAGAGTGGCGTCGACGTTGGTGGCGATAGGGATGCTGAGGTTCTGCATCGTCTCATGCAACAGGTCAGCCTGGTTGGCGCGAGCCGCTGTGGCAGCGCTAAGGTGGCCTTGGCGCTAGCAGAAGAGCGGCTGGATCCGGTGGTCAGCACCTCCACGCTGGTGTCGAAATCTGCCACGTCACTAGAGATGGCGCTGCTGACGGGGACCGGGGGGTCGGTGACGCTGAGCACCCCCCTAGGGTACTCGTCGGGGGCGAGCGCGACGAAGAAGCGCAGCGCGTCGAAGTGAACGACGGAAGAGCCGGCAAGGCCGGCCGAGGCCGTGCCGAGCGCCGGGACCAGGCCTTGCATAATGCGCTCGCCGGAGTTGGTGAAGGGCCTCGTCTGGAACTTGACTCCGGCCGACGCCGCGAGCAGCCCCACGGTGGGCGCCAACTGTCGTGGTGATCTCACGACAGATGCCATGGGATGGCTAAAAGTGGGGGGCTACGTGAGGACGCCGGTGGGTTCCAGAGGCGAGGTTAGCACGCGCTGGTGTGTGACACGAGACGTACCTAGGTTCGGGGCCCTCCGTGGGAGGTAACACCCCTAGTCCTGCCGAATGGATGATATGCACTAGGTTACAGAGTTGCTCTTGGAGCAGTTTGGGGCAAGGAGGAAGAGGGAACTGGTCCCCTGCCTTGCCTCGTACGCGTGTGTGGGTGTGTGTTCTAAGAGAGTTCACCTGTTGGCTGCCCGCGTACATGGAGGGCTCCTGGGGGTCTTATAGGCTGATCCCCCAGGGTTACAATGGTAAAGATATAGAGATGCGGGTCCCTGGTGTGATCGTCCGGGAGCCGGCGGTGGGGGCCGCCGGGTCCGTCGGGTGCGGGTCTCGCCGGTCCGCTAGGTCCGGGACGCACTGGGGCCGCCGGGCACGGGGTTGGCTGTTGGCACGGCACTGTGGCATGCCTCGTCCCACATCATGGAGTGGCTGGCGCCGCCCAGCTACAGAGTTGCGCCGCTTGGACGCCGCCCGCCACGGGCGGGGGTGCAGGGCGCACTGTAGCCACGCCCGCCTGGGCCGGCGAAAAGGGAGGAACAATGTAGCCATGCTTGCTTGTCGTTGGGAGTTGTCTTCTTGTGGCCAGCCGGCATGCGCTAGCCGGCTGGCCCAGTTGGCCGTACCCGGCCGTCTCACATTGGGGAGTCGGCACGTGGGCCAGCCGGATTCAGGGGCCTGGCTTGCCCCGATGTTTTAAAAAGGGATCCGGGTTCCGTTACCTGCCTGGGGGGAATCCCCCCGACAAACTCTGTCAGTAAGACCCTATTACTATTGTTGTTAACATTTCGGTAACCGCCGGTGGACGAGAACTTTGCCTATTGGTCTGCCTTGTTTCAACGAGCACAAAAATGGTTCTCTTCGTCCCTCGCCCTTGGTACCAATGTTGTTGCCAACATAACTGATTGGCTATACTCTGACTTGCCATGCTGTCATGACCGTGCAAGATGTCAGCGCCCTTCCTACTTTTAACCCACATGATGGGCCCATAACCCATAGTTCCACAGGATCGAAACTTGACTCTCCTGGACAACTTTGATTCCAAAGTATCCATTGCACTTGGCTTCGTATGTAATTCACAAGCTAATTTCCTTACCGTGTTTTATTTTGGTATCAGATGCAACATTAGTTTTCCTTGCTCTGAACCCCTTTATCACCTGTTTTAGGCATCAGCTAGATGCCTACCTGAATGAAACTTGTTGAACCTCCTTATTTCACCCTCGATATGTTTCCTGGTACTTCTACCCCCTATTCGTAATAATTACCGGATAATTACCAAAGGCTAATCCTTCCAGACATCAGTCCTTATAGAGTTTCCCTTCTTGTCCTTTCGTAAGTACGATGAAGACCCCGAAGAAAGGATGATGACTTCATCATGATGGCCTGGAGCAGAGGAATGAAGACGTCAACGGAAGGGATCAACTTTTTCGAGAAGAGCAACCCAGAGTGAAAAGATCTGTTAGAATTTTGTAACCAGAACTTTCCTCCTTACTCCACCTCTTAAATCTCGAGGTGATTCTTGTAGTGGAGGAGATTTGTAACACCCACAGTGTCATGCTACAGTGACATCACACTAATGGTGCCATGTCATCAAGTTTTAACTAAGCCAAATTGCCACTTGGTAAAAAACCAAAGGCATTTTCAAATTAAAATAAAGTGAGATAAAGAAATTCACAAACATGAAAAGAAAAGTGTTCAAAGTATTGCAAATATTTCCTGGATGATTTCCATGGTGAAACCAACTTTTTATAAAGTGGTTAAGTGCTCCTAAACAATTAAAACAGGGGCCAAAACAATAATTTAAATGCTTTTTAAATTATTAAAATTCCAAACCACTTTAAGTAAATCCCAAACTTTTTGTGGCACTGTAAATAATTGCATCACTAATTTTAGGCGAAGTTCCAATTTGACTTAACTTATTTGCTTTTGAAAATAAAAAGAAAAGATGAGCTAAATAAAAGAAAAATAGAAAAGGAAATAAAAAGAAAGAAAAGGGGAAACTCCTACTGTGCACTTAGGCCTGGTTGCTACAAGACCGGCCCAGCTCAACTGCCCCCTCCTTCATCTACCCTTGTTCACTGAGGCTCGGTGGCCGCCCATGGCCATGGATGGCCACGTGCTGGCCATCCGCTGCCTTCCCCGCGTGCTTAACCCCCCTGAGCTCCCTGGCGAACCCTAGCGCCCTCCACTCCCCCCTCGCCCTCTCCTCATCAAATCCGCCGCACCCCGAGCGCTCCCATGGCCACGGCCATCGCGTAGCCGCGGCCACCGTCCTTCCCGCACCTCGCCAGCGTGTCCCCGAGCAACACCGGCATCGACTATGCCGTCTACAGCAAGCCGTTGGGGACGGGAGCCATTGTATCGCCACCCCTGTCTTCTTCTTCTTCGTCGGTTCTCGCGAGCTCTGCCACCTCGATCCGCTATGCCACTACAACTACTAATCTCTCGCCGGCCACCATGCGCCCCTCGGTGAGCTCCGCTCGCCTTGCCCCTCTTTCTGCCCTCATGCACGCCCTCTAGCTGACCCCCCCACCATGGCCGAGCTTGCGGCCATCGGACTCGTCACAGACGCGCGCACAGGCAACCGTGCTCGCCCCTGGGCAGTGCATCGAGCTCCCAGTAGCTGGACGCGCACACACACGCAGCCTTACGGTGCCTATAACCACGAATTCACCGGGACCCGTACTCTGGCGCTCGCCGCCGTCACTATGTTGCTTCCCTGGCCACGCCACTACAGTCATTCGACGCGGGCGAGTCCCAGCTCTCGAACGCACGTCCCTACGCCACAAATGCCCCCTGTAGCTGAATTCCACCACGATCCTGTGCACGCTGCCGTTTATTTGGTCACCGGCGGCGAGATGCCAGCCGCCGCTGACGTGGCTGGCCTAGGGCCACCCCCTGGGCCACTGCCAATGGGCCCTCTGGCCCCAGATGACCATGTTGACTATGGTCAACGTGTCGGTTGTGCCCCCCTGCCAATGACATGTGGGCCCATTGTAAATAATTAGTTTTAGTATAAATTAACCTAATCTAGAAATTAGTTTAGTCACTGACATCCGGGACCCACCCTAATTAATCTCTGTTTATTTTAGTTAAACTATAATTTATCCCAGTGTCACTGGCATGTGGGCCCAGCCCACTGTTCCAGTGGATAAGGCCGTCCAGTCAGCTTGCTGACTAGGCAGCTGGCCCAGTCAACTAGGCCCACTGGTCAGCCTCTCTGCTGACCAGTTGGGTATAGTTTCTGGGTGCACTTAGCATTTACTGTTTTGGATAACTCGATTTTAAAAAAATTAAAATAATTTTAGAAATGTTTAAATCTTTGAAAATCATATAAAATAATCTATAAGTCAGATGAAAATAAATTATATATGAAAGTTGCTTAGAAAAATCTAACGAATCCGAATATGCTATCTGTTCATCTGTCACATGCCTCTAGCATGATAAACATGGAACCTTCCCCTCTGATTCATCTATCCGGAAAATGCCAAACATCGGGAAAACATTCCCAGATGTTTTCCCGCTTAGTCTGTAACATGTAGTACTGCGTTAGGTCACCCCTAGCGCTGCATATTGTCATGTCATGCATAGTGATGCATCTGTTTGCTTTATATTTATTGTTTCTTCCCCCTCTTCTCTCCGATAGACACCGAGACCGATGCTGCTGCCGAGTACGACTACACCCCTGACGTTCAGCCACTCTCAGCAGAGCTTCCAAGCAAGCAAAACCCCCTTGATCATTCCTATATTGCCTATTCCTTCTCTCTCATGCTATGCATTATATTTTGCTACTGTTGTTCGTTTGTACCTATTCTGATGCGTGGCCTTATTTTGTAACCTGCTATTGTTACCTACCTGTTTATCCTATATGCTTAGTATAGGTTGGCTAGTGATCCACCAGTGACCCCTCACCTTGTCCCTGTTGCCCCCGATTTATGACCAATGACTCGATCAACGTGATCGACGTCCTGAGTCCGACACATCACATCACATCCCCCTTAGTTGTACGACACTGCAGGGTTACTATCGAGTGCCGAGGGTGATATCTCATATAGCACTTCTGATGAGATCTCTGTAGTGTAGTTAATTGGTCGTGGATTACGAAAGGTGATTCCTTCTTCACCACTCCCAATGACGACTCTGTCGTGCAACACCTCAAGTGTGAACCCTTCGAGGGTGATTCCACCAAGTTCACCTTGACGACTACATCGAGTGGGAATCCATCGAGGGTGATTCCTCGTATTTCCCCCTTGATGTTATAGACACACGGTTACTTTGACTTTACCCCAGAACCATGTTGAAATCGGGTTGGCACCGAGGGGTACCTGCGAGAAATGTGAAGTTGGGTTGCCCGTGAGGGTACCCGGGAGAGTTACTATAGTCGGGTGGACCTGGAGGGTACCCGCGAGATAACTACGCGGCACGGTCGGGCATTCTTAGCCCTTGCCGTAAGTCCGTGAGACGGGGCGACGAGACCATAGATCGTGGATCATTGATCGTCTCCACGTGCTCCCAAGACACTACCGGGTTTGTATATGTGATCTGAGTAGGTCTCTGGCCTTTTCGCACTAACCAACACGCGAGAATACGTATGGGCACTCTGCGTCGTATGATTCTTCCGAAAGCTCACTGACATCGGCAGTTTAACGGCACGAGCCCAGGTGGTCCACGTAAGCACCTGCTTTGTATAAAGAGGTAGCCAGGACTGATCCCGGTCGTCCTTGCAACGCGCAGGATTGCAAAGGACGATTGGCCCATGACCCCTTCGCGATTAGGATATAGACCGGTGTGCTAGCCTCTCTATTGAGCCTAGGTACAACTACGGAGTGTCGATCAGCCGAGGCCGGGCATGACCCTGGAAAGTGTGTTCGGCCGGAGTTAACCGTGCGTGTTGGGTAAGTTTGTGCACCCCTACAGGGAAGTTAATCTATTCGAATAGCCGTGTCCACGGTAACGGACGCTCGGAGCTGTATCCCGATCTATCCAACTAGAACTGGATACTGGAGACATGAAATGGATATGATGGCTCCGGGATTGCTTTCTCGTAGGGAGTCGAGGAAGGATCTCTGGGCGTTGATACTACAACATACTTATTACTTAATTTATGATACTCTACTCTCTTCTGATGCTGCAAGATGCTTCAAGATGCTAGTCTTCGATAGACTAGGCTATCCCTTCTCTTCTGGCATTTCTGCAGTTCTGTCCAAGGATATAGCCCCATTCCTTTGATACTAATGCATACTTAGTGTAGATCTGATGTAAGTCTTGCAAGTACTTTGGATGAGTACTCACGGTTGCTTTGCTACCTCTTTTCCCCTATACCCGATTGCTGCGATCAGATGACGGATCCCAGGAGCCAGACGCCACCACCGACGACTACTACTACTACCCCAAGGGTGCCTACTACTACGTGGAGGCTGCCGACGACCAGGAATAGTTAGGAGGCTCCCAGGCAGGAGGCCTTGACTTTTCGATCATTGTTGCTGTTTGTGCTAGCCTTCTTAAGGCAGACTTGTTTACTTATGTCTGTACTCAGATATTGTTGCTTCTGCTGACTCGTTTGTATTCGAGCCCTCGAGGCCCATGGCTTGCAATATAAAGTTTGTATGACTTAAATTTGTGTTTAGAGTTGTGCTGTGATATCTTCCCGTGAGTCTTTGATCTTGATCATGCACATTTGCGTGTATTATTAGTGCACGATTAAGTCAGGGCATCACAAGTTGGCATCAGAGCCAACTGCCTGTAGGTAGCCCCTTTCCAACTCCTTGGCCAAAGTTGAGTCTAGTCTTTGGAAAACTTTTACTAACATTGTTGGGTGGCTTACGGGCCCAAATCACAATTGGGTGGTCTTAGGATCTATTTATTCCTCGTCTTTACTCTAGGATTCTGATCTCTCTTCTATTCGGGTTAAAGATTTTGCTAACCCTAACACTAGGTTCTCCTAACTAATTCTCCGGATAGCCCCTCATTCCAGATGATTGCCTGCTTCTTATGTGTTTGATCTCTCTCTCTCTCTCTCTCTCTCTCTCTCGTGTTCATGATTTGGTATGATCTTGATGTATCGCGAGCTTTGTTAATATAGTTGGATCATGTGGTGTTTCTCCCTCTCTATCTTGTTGTAATGAATTGAGTTTTTACGTTTGAGGTTTCACTATTATCGGATTGAATACTTTTTGGATTTGAGAACACTTGATGTATTTCTTGCATGTGGATACCCGTGGTGACAATGGGTTGTTCTATTGATTACCTTGATATATGTTTTGGCATTCAACTTTGGATTATCGTGACACTGGGGTAATCTATGCATAGGGGTGGATACACGTTTTCATCCTACTTTCTCCGGTAGAAACCTTGGCGCACTCTTTGAAGTTCTTTGTGTTGGATTGAATATTATGAATCGCAGATTTTTGATGCATATTGAATAATCAACTCATGGATACTTGTGGTGTCATTGGAGTATCTAGGTGACATTAGAGTTGGTTGATGCGTATCATATGGTGTTATTTTAGTATGAACTCTAGGGCTGTTTGTGACACTTATAGGGATGGCTCAATAGATTGATCGGAAAACATAACTTTGAGGTGGTTTCGTACCCTACAACAATTTCATCTTATGTTCTCTGCTAGATAAGAACTTTGGAGTGATTCTTTGTCGCACGTTGAGGGATTGTTATATGATTCAATTATGTTAGCATTGTTGAGAGATTGCACTAGTGAAAGTATGAACCCTAGGCCTTGTTTCTAAGCATTGCAATGTTGTTTGTGCTCAATTTTGTTACTTGCTACCTTGCTGTTTTTTTAGATTACAAAAACCTATATCTACTGTCCATACTACACTTGTATCACCATCTCTTTGCGAACTAGTGCACCTATACAATTTGCCATTGTATTGAGTGTGCTGGGGACACAAGAGATGTGCTGGGGACACAAGAGATTTCTTGTATTTGATTACAGGGTTGTTTGAGAGAGACCATCTTCATCCTGCACTTCCCACGGATTGATAAACCTTAGATCATCCACTTCAGGAAAATTTGCTATTGTCCCACAAAACTCTGCGCTTGGAGGCCCAACAGAGTCTATAAGAAGTAAAGTTGCGTAGTAGACATCAAGCTCTTTTCTGGCACCGTTGCTGGGGAGTTGAGTGCTTGAAGGTATATCTTTAGATCTTGCAATTGACTCTTTTAGTTTCTTGTTTTTCACTAGTTTGGTTTTATAAAAGAAAACTACAAAAAAATGGAATTGAAGTTGCATCAAGTTCTTTATATTTATGATGTGTTTCTTGAAAATGATGGATCGGAAAATTATGCAAAGTGCTAGAAGAAGAATTCAATAAAATGTTTGGCATAAAATCCTTCAATGATGAGCATGATTGCAATGTTGTTAGTATGCTTGCTATGAATATCCATAATACTAATGATGATTGTACTAGTCATGATAAAAAGGTTTCTTATAAGCTTGTCAATTTTTGTGGAGTGCATAAAGTTTGTGAAGACATGCCTTATAGGGATGATAGATTTTATAAGAAGAATAAACATGATAAAACCAATTGGTGGCTTAAAGTGATAGAAGAATTTTCTACAAAATTATGATCTCTCCTTCCCATTACTTGTGAACTTTGCAATAGGCTTGGTCATCTTAATTTCCAATGCATACTTTTTCATGATCGAATCATCGCCAAATATTGTAATAACTTGATCATCGTTGAACTTTATAATGAACTTTTTCTATTTTTGGCGTGTGAAGAATTAACACATAAGAATAGTTGGTTTGAAGCATTCATTTTCATAGACTATACTAAAACTAGTCTACAGGAAATCTATATGTTTTGTGTGCTAAATTGCAATGAGAATGCTTATATTACAAACTATAGAAAGACGGGAAAACCAATAGAATACAAAAGGAATACTAATGAAAGGGTAAAAATTTCCACTTTCCACCCTATTGTCTCTCGTGATGAAACAGGTGATGAGAAGGAGCTTCCTATCCAACCAATCTCATCAATAAGAAGCTCGAAAAAATTGACTAAACCCGCACATTATATGGTGAAGAAGAAGAAAAGAAGAAAAAGTAGAGGTAAAAAGGTGTCTCTCCCAAATAATGTTGCTCCCATTATTGTTGCACCTCATGAGAATGAATCAAAAAAATTGTGGAAGATGATACACTTGATGATGATTTTGTTTCTTTGTCCTATGGCACAATGTCCGAAGGAACTATTCAGGATGATTTTGTCATGCCTATTACTTGTTGTGATAATTATGATTGGGAAGGTAGTGACACTTCCTATAATCTTGTGAACCTTTTTGGCACCAACTTAGAAAATTATGATGACAATAATTGTTATACTATTGGTGCTATTCATACTATTAATGATAAGAGTGATTGTGCTAATGATATGCAAAACCACAAGCTTGGGGATGCTATGTTTGATGAGAATGACATGTTTGAGAATTTATTTGCTGCAATTAATGTTTGTCCCATGCTTGGGGATGCTATGCTTAATGAAGATGATCTTTTTAGTCCCCCTACTTTGAATGATCAAATTTGTTATGATGATTGCATGCCTCCTATTAATGATGACTTAAATATTTATGAAAGTGGGTTTGGAAGAGTGTCAACTTTAGATAATAATTATTGCACTATTTTAGAGGGTGTTGAATCTTATTATAATGATAAAAGTGGATTTGGAGAGGTCGTGACTTTATTTAGTAATGATTCCACTATCTTGGAAGAGGTTTTAATTGATTATGATGAGAACAAAGTTGCTACTTATGATGATTATTGTGATGATACCTATGTTATAAAAAGTAGTGATGATTATTCATATAAGACTTGTCATAATTATGAATACCCTTTTTCTAAACATTACTCTTTTAGTGTGGAAACAATTTATAGTATTCGAGTTTCATACGATACTCCCACTATTATGAAGGAGAATAAATTTGCTTATGTGGAGAGTAATAAATTTTCTATGCTTGTGGATCATGAAAAGAATGCTTTATGTGATAGACATATTGTTGAAATCATTCATGATGCTACTGAAAATTATTATGAGAGAGGAACATATGCTTTTACATATCTCAATAATATCAAGTTTCCTCTCTTTATGTTGAAAGTTTTGGAGTCATGCTTGTTTTGCCTTCCTGTGCTAGTTGATTCTTGCTCCCATAAATTGTTTGCTCACAAAATCCCTATGCATAGGAAGTGTGTTAGGCTTAAATGTGCTTGCCATGTGATTCATGATGCTCTCTTTGTGTTCAATTCTTTACTTTTTATGTGAGCATAATTGAAATCACCATGCCTAGCTAAAAAGGCATTAAAGAAAAGCTCTTGTTGGGAGACAACCCAACATTTACCCCTACTGTTTTTGTGTGTTCACATTATTAAGCTATTGTAGTAATCATTTTTTATATCTTTTGTTTCCCTAAAGTGTCAAGTAAAGCCTTTGGGATTGTGTGGATGATAGTTGACTTGATTCCGTGCAAAAACAGAAACTTTTGCGCCCATTGTTGGGATGACCATAATTCACTGGGATGTTACGCATGATTGATATACAAATTTCCTACATTGTACTAATTGTTCAGAATTTTTGGAGTTACAGAAGTATGGTCTTTGTTCAGATCATTACAGACTGTTCTGTTTTTGATAGATTTTGTTTTCAATGCATAGTTTGCTTGTTTTAAACTCTATGGCTTATATTAGTCAATATAAATTGTGGAAATGATAGAGTACATTAAGAATTATGTAAAAAAATAATGAATCTTGTATTGACAGAACCAAAGTGAATGATTTGCTCTTTATCATACTAACCTATCTCATGAAGTTCCGTTAAGTTTTGTGTGTTTGAAGTTTTCAAGTTCTGGGTGAGATATCGATATGAGGAGAATAAGGAGTGGCAAAGACCCTAATATTGGGGATGCCCGAGGCACCCCAAGGTAATATCTAAGGAAGACCCAAGATTCCAAGCTTGGGGATGCCCCGGAAGGAATCCCATCTTTCGTCTTCAACATTATCGGTAACCTCACTTGGAGCTATATTTTTATTCATCACATGATATGTGCTTTGCTTGGAGCATCATTTAATTTTATTAGGATTTTCTTGATGTTATTTAGAATAATTTTTTGTATCTTTTATTTTAATAAAAGTGTCAAGGATAGCCTTCACCATGCTTAGTTTGCAAGTATATGAGTTGCTGTTTCAAAATAGAAAGTTGCAGGCTATTGCATGAATTCTCTAGAAAATTCAGAACATGATAAAATCTTGAATTTTTTACACAGTAATATATGATTAATTTTCCACAGTTTGGTAAATTTTCAGAATTTTTTGAGTTAAATAAGTATGCATCCTTCTTCATCCTTTACAGACTGTCCTATTTAGACAGATTGCTGTTATGATTGCATTGTCTGCATATATTTGCTTGTTTAATGATTCTATTTGAGGATAGGAGTATTAAATATGCAGAGGCATTTAGTATGCAATGTTTAATAATAATTTTAGTGATTTTTTACAGTAGGGAATGATAAGGTTTTGCATTGATTTATACTAACTTATCTCATGAGTTCTTGTTGAGTTTTGTGTGGATGAAATTCTTAAGATTTAAGGAAACCATGATATGAGAGGAATTAAGGAGACACAAGAGCTCAATCTTGGGGATGCCCAAGGCTCCCCAAGTTAATATTCCAAGAAGTCTCAAGCATCTAATCTTGGGGATGCCCCGGTACGCATCCCACCTTTCTTCTTCAACAACTATCGGTTAGTTTTTGTTGAGCCTAAGTTTTTACTTGTTCATATGATATGTGCTATTCTTGGAGTTCCCTTTTATATTTTTTTGCTATTTGAATAAAATACTTAGATCAGAAAGTTTTAAATAAGAGAGAGAGAGTCCTCACATAGCTACTTAATTGTTTGACTACTCATTGAGCATCACTTATATCTTTCGGAGTAGTTTATCATTTACTCTCGTTCTTCACTTATATCCTAAGAGTAAAGTGTTGAATGACTTCAATATCATAAAGTTGAAATTATATGTGCTTCATATGCTTGTATAATGCCAAGTTGTAATTTCACTTTTGGTTTAGAAAATAAAATCTATTGAAGTTTGAAAATCACAATATTAGTCATATAAGCAATTTATGAAAGATAGTATATGGAAGAGAAATTTCACATACAAATATATTATCTTGGACATATTTTTATGATTGTGAATACCCATTAACTATTTTCAAACTTGAGCAAATTAGTTGAAGTTGGACAAGGAAGACAACGTAATGAGTTATGGTTGGGTATATTTGCATCGAAGTTATATTGTTATGGATCCTCCAACATGTGGTGCTTGTTTAGAATCTTTTGCTAGCCCAAATTTTTGTACTAAGCGGGAATATTGCTTGTGCAGCCAAAATCCTTGAGCCAAGTTTTTTCCATGAGTGTCCACCATACCTAACTATATACGGTATCACTCTGCAGTTCCAAGTAAATTTGCATGTGCCACCTCTAATCATTCAAATAAGAATCTATTTTGTGTGCCCGCACCGCTCATGGAGCGGCAGGGGGTGGTCAGTATCTTCCATGTTAAGCGGGTTAATCTCATGATGAGTGTTTATTCGCTTGTCATTGCACGAGAGAGGCTAGTAATCAGGATGCCCAGTCCCTTGAAAAAAATATAATGAAACTCCCCCAAAAAGTTGATTGTATGGAGGGCACCCGAGGATTCGGCTAGCCATGGCTTGTGTTTGAATGGTTGAGGGGGAGTAAACTTTACCTTTCTGCTTGGGAACCGCCAGCAATGTGTTTAGCTTGGAAGATATTGAGAATTCTCGGTCATGACATTGATAGGAACACTACAAAAAAAAGACACATCCGTGACATTTTGGGCCGAACTAATTTTTTTCTGTCATGCTTATGACACTTCTATGACGATAATTATGACAAAACCCGGTATCATCACAGATGTGGTGGGCTCCTACTTCTATGACAAAAAATCATGACAGAAAATGGGCTTTTTGTCCTGGGCGAGCCGGAGACGCAGTTGCATGACATTCTTTGGGTTGTCCATGACGGAAAAAATCATGGTAGAAGCGAGGGAGAGGAAAATTTCGGGGAGTTCCCGGTTACGGTGGTTGGTCGGGGCCGAGCGATGCACGGAGGTTTGCGCATTTTCTCTCGTATACGTACGCGCGTGTGTGCGAGGCGTTGGGCTCTAACTGAACCCGAGCGAGGCATTCGCTTACTGAACCCGAGCGATTGCACCAGCTACGTTACTGAACCCAAGTGATCGATCGTTCCCTGGCTATTAACTGAACCCGATGGAGGGATTCCTTCGCTAATACTGCTAACTGAAGCCGATCAAACCTGCTACCTCTTGATGAACAGTGAACGTGGGGGTTGGTTGAACGAGTCGAGACGTACGTGGTTGGGGTTGGATGAACAGTTCCTGGTGGGGGTTGTATGAACAGGACCCCGTGGTAGTAGTAGTAGGCCGTTGCCGCTGGATGAACAGGACCCCGAGAGGAGGCCGCCACAGCCGAGCTGGTTGGGGGTGGATGAACAGGACCCCGTGGAGGGCTGGTTGAATAGTAGCCGGTGGAGGGCTGGATGAACAGTAGCTGGTGGAGGTAGGAGGAAGACGCGGTGGATGAACAGTGCAGGTGGAGGCTGAAGGAAGTCGATGGTGGGTGAACAGTAGCCCATGGAGTCCCGTTTTGCGGTACGCCACACCCCTCCGATGAACAGGACCCCCGTTTCGACCGTAGCGCTCCAACACAAGTTCGTTTCCTCCGTTTTGCAGTACGCCACACCCCTCCCGATGAACAGGACCCCCGTTTCGACTGTAGCACTCCAACACAAGTCTGTTTCCTCCGTTTTGCGGTACGCCACACCCCTTCTGATGAACAGGACCCCCGTTTCGACCGTAGCGCTCCAACACAAGTCCGTTTCCTCCATTTTGCGGTATGCCACACCCCTCTCGATGAACAGGACCCCCGTTTCGACCGTAGCCAGTCGAACAGAAGGCCGTTTCCTCTGTACTGCGGTACGCCAGACCCCGTTTCGGCTGTTCCGTCCAAGCCGGTTGGCTCTCGTTGAACATGACGCATTCCGACCCAGTCTGTTGCCTCTCGATGAACAGGACATTGTTTCTCCGTTCCAACCCAGCCGGTTGGCTGCCCGATGAACAGGACACCGTTGCTGCCGTCTGTTGCCTCTCCATGTACACGAGCCATGGCCATACGTATGCGCGAGTAGGCATTCGAGACCCCTCGCGTATGTATGTATGTGGCCGTATTTTTTGGCATGTGGCTGTACGTACGCGTACACGGTTAGAAGGGACTGCTTGAACTGCTACGTCGGGGCTCTACTACTACACGTGCCGCTGCTTGCTCGGCCACGGTTCATCGTTGCAGAGAGACCGATCGACCAGTATGTACGTACATGTTCACGACAACGCTACGTACGCTTCGACCAGGTGGGTCCTGACTATCAGGGAGGATATGGAGGCACTTCCTTGCGTACGAAGTTATTGATGGTGGGTCCGAGCTGTCAGGGGGAGGATTCATTTTTTTTCGCGCCTAATATGGAGGCACTTTCCTTGCGTCCGAAGATGTAGCTGGTGGGTCCATCTATCAGCCTCACCGCGTACACTACTCTTCCGATGGCTGTCGTTCGTTGACCACGCCGTGCGGACAGCACCCAGGCGATGGACGATACTAAGCTAGGGAAGACGAGGCAGGTGGATGCCCACACGGAGGGGAGTACGAGGGTTCACTGGTTCGGCTGCGGTGTAAGGCTGCCGTCGTCGGAGAATAACAGGGGGTGTGGGTGAGTAGAGGGAAGGCCTGGCCAGTAGTTGTATGGTCGGGCGGTGAGGCCGGCGCGGCAGCACAGCCGGCCACGGGAGGCTGGAGCAGGCGGTACGGCGGGCGCAGGTTTGGGCGGCTGGAGCAAGAAGACCAGAGGTTGAAGACGCAGCTTGGCCGTTGGATTAACATCCAATGGTCAGTGTAGCTAGAATCTTTTATTGACTAAGTGGACAAAGCCCTGCGCACGCGTTAACTTAGTAGGCCCACAAGTCAGCCTCCAAATCTGGTGGGTCCCAGCTAGCAGGGGAATCAATTTTTTTCCGCGTAATAAGGTGGCACTTCCTTGCGTGCGAAGATATTTTATGGTTTTTTTAATTTCTTCTTTTTTGAGTTAGAATAAAAAGAAAACAATTTAGCATCTTCGGTACAATCTATATTTTCACGAAAAGGATCATAATAAAGCTGGTGGGTCCCAGCTGTCAGGGAGAGGAAACTTTTTATTTCCGCGTAATAAAGGAATCACTTCCTTGCGTGCGAAGATGTAGCTGGTGGGTCAAACCTGTCTGGGGGAGTAATTATTTGTTTTCACATAATACGGGGGCACTTGCTGCGTGCGGCCATGGGCCATGTGGGTCCCTACTGTTAGCCACTCCACGTACATGCCTCTTCCAATGGTTGTCGTTTGTTGACAAAGTTGACCACGCCGCACCGAGAGAACCAACGCAGTGAACGGCGAGTCCTAGGAAGGGAACGACCCGGAGCCGGCGAAGACACAACCGTGGATGCCCACGCGGAGGGGGGTACGAGGGTTCACTGGTTCGGCTGCGGTGTGAGGTTGCCATCACTGGAGAAGACCAGGAGGTGTTGGTGAGTAGAGGAATGGCCTGGACGGTGTTTGGGAGTAGGGTGGGCCGGTGAAGCCTGCGCGGCAGCACAGCTGGCCACGGGAGGCGGTAGTAGGTGGTACCGCCGGCGGTGGTTTGGGCGGCTGAAGCAAGAATATCCGAGATTGAAGAAGCACTAGAGCCGTTGGATGGACATCCAATGGCCACTGCTGCTAGAATCGTGTCTTGACTATAAGTTGATGAAGCCTTCCGTACGCCTTAGTAGGCCCACAAGCCTTCCGTACGCGTCACTGACTATAATTCTTAAAAAAAATAGTAGGCCTACAAGTGAGCGTCACATCTGTGGCAGAGAACATATAGCCCATTTGCGATTTGTAATAATGTACAACCCATTTTTGAATTCTAATGGAATTTACTACAACCCATTTACAGTCTGTTAAAATTATAGCCCATTTTCTAGCCAGGACAACGATTAATAATTTCAACCAACCGCTCAAAGCAGAATTCAACAAAAAATCCGACATTTTGATGGGATCCAAAATATTTTTATCCCAAAATTTCGAGTCAGATTAAATATAATTTCAAAATGAATTTGTATTAGGTAAAAATCTAACGAAATATTGCGCGCGCAATAAGTAATGAAATTAAAATTTTCAAATTCAAATAATAATATTTTTGAAACTAATTACCTGTAATGCCTATGATTGTGGAACGGGCAGGGTTTGTCATCAGTTTGCACATTGAAATGGCACATGGAGCCAGATTAACCAGCGTATCTTTTTGTGCAGTTTCACTGAAATCAAACAATGTCTTGTGTAGCACAGTGGATTTCGTATTTATATGCCGCAAGAAAACAAACACACATCAGCACACACACATGAATATTGGCCCCAGTGTCAACCCACCAATCGGTGGATTGACAAACTGAAAGTATGGTAAACAGATTACCATACCTAGATGCCCCATCATTTTTGCTTAGAGTGACATTGACAGACTTGGAGTCCTGTCCTGGCTTCTTGTACTTGTTTGGGCACTTGTTTGCCCAGTGTTCCTCTGAACCACTAGCAAAGCAGCCATCTCTCTTTGTCTTTCTTCTTACCCTTCTTCTTAAAGGTAGTATTCTGCTGGACAGAGTTCTTTCCCTTGAACTTGTGGGAATTCTTCTGCCTTGAAGACGTTGGTAGCTCCATTCAGACCGGCAAGGTTTGTCATCAGTTTGCACATTGAAATGGCACATGGAGCCGGATTAACCAGCGTATCTTTTTGTGTATGTAGGTGTACTAGAATAGGGGTATTCTGGTGTGCAGAAGCTGCTTTTCGGCCTTCTCATGGCCTCGAGAAAGCTGCGCCATTACTTTCAAGCACATGAAGTTACCGTCGTCACTCGCTTCCCGCTGAAAAGGATTTTGCAAAATCCAGAAGCGACGGGCAGGATTGTCGAGTGGGCGTTGGAGTTGTCGAGCTTTGGTCTCAAGTTTGAGAGTACATCAACCATACAGAGCCGAGTTTTGGCAGAGTTTGTCGCAGAATGGACACCAACGCCAGACGAAGAAATCCCAGAGATGACTCTCCCCGGCAAGGAGACAAGCAAAGAGTGGCTTATGTACTTTGATGGTGCCTTTTCGCTGCAAGGCGCCGGTGCTGGCGTACTGCTTGTCGCACCCACCGGAGAGCACCTCAAGTACGTGGTCCAAATGCACTTTCCCAAGGAACAGGCGACGAACAATACTGCAGAATATGAGGGGTTGCTTGCCGGTCTCAGGATCGCGGCAGACCTTGGGATCAAGAAGCTTATTGTCAGGGGAGATTCGCAGCTTGTCGTCAGGCAAGTGAACAAGAACTACCAATGCCCATTGATGGAAGCTTATGTAGATGAGGTGAGGAAGTTGGAAGAACGCTTTGACGGCCTACAAATGGAGCACATCCCACGTGCTGAGAATGACATTGCCGATGGTTTGTCAAAGCGCGCCGCACTCAAATTGCGTGTGGAGCCAGGCACTTTTGTGCTCCAACTAACTCAGCCATCCGTGACGCCATCAGTAGGGCAAGGCAGGAAGAGGAAGTTGGCTTCTAGCGACTACTTCCCGGCAGAGCTCCCCGAAGCCGCCGGCAAAAAGGCTGCCAAAGCCAGCGCCAAAGATTCAGAGGGGCAACTTGCTCCGACAAGGCCTCACGCTCTTGTCGTTGAAGCGGGTGCTCCTAGGCTAGAGGCAAAGGGGCAACTTGCTCCGACAAGACTTCGGGTCCTTGTCGTTGAAGCAGGCGCTCCTGATCGAAGCGCTGAGGAGCAAGATGCTCCGACGAGGCCTTGGGCTTCCGTCGTTGAAGCAACTGCTCCCGACAAGCTTGTTGAAGGACAGCACGCTCCAGCAGGGCCCCAGGCTCTTGTCGTTGAGGCGGCTATTCCCGCCAAGCTCGTCGGGGAACGGCCGGCTCTGGTAGAGCGACGAGCTCTTGCCGTAGGGCCTGATGTTCCCGCAGCAGAAGAAATGCCTTTAGTCCTCGTTGTCGAGCCACAGGCTCCAGCGTGGGCGCAGCAGATCGTCCGTTTCCTTCAGACAGGAGAACTTCCCGAAGAGCAGGAAGAAGCGGAGAAAGTAGCCCGACGGTCCAATATGTATCAATTTGTCGATGACATGCTGTGCAGAAAAAGACCAAACGGTGTGAAATTGAAGTGTATTCCCCGGGAAGAAGGACAAGAGCTGTTGGCGGAGATTCATGGAGGCATATGTGGTCACCACATAGGGTCAAGAGCCCTTGTTGGAAAGGCTTTCCGGCAAGGTTTCTTTTGGCCCACCGCCCTCCAGGATGCAACTGCACTAGTAACCAAGTGTGAAGCGTGCCAGTTTCATTCCAAGCAGATACATCAGCCAGCTCAAGCTCTCCAGACAATCCCTCTCTCCTGGCCATTTTCGGCCTGGGGGCTCGACATCCTCGGCCCCTTTCCCCGTGCCACCGGGGGCTTCGAGTACTTGTATGTGGCCATCGACAAGTTTACGAAGTGGCCAGAAGTGGAAGCAGTGAGGAAGGTGACAGCACAATCAGCCATCAAGTTCTTCAAGGGAATTGTTTGTCGCTTTGGTGTTCCTAACAGGATCATCACCAACAACGGTACCCAGTTCACGAGCCACACCTTCATGCAGTATGTCGAAGACCTTGGCGCCAAGGTCTGTTTCGCTTCTGTTGCTCACCCCCGAAGCAACGGTCAAGCTGAAAGGGCAAATGCTGAAGTGCTGCGTGGGCTCAAGACGAGAACTTTCGACAGGCTGCGCAAGTGCGGCAAAAACTGGATCGAGGAGCTGCCAGTGGTTCTTTGGTCGATCAGGACGACGCCAAATCGAGCTACTGGCCAGACGCCTTTTTCTCTAGTTTATGGAGCAGAGGCAGTTCTCCCCACGGAACTCGTATACGGGTCACCTCGAGTGCTCGCTTACGATGAGCTTGAGCAAGAGCAACTGCGGCAAGATGACGCTGTGCTCCTCGAGGAGGATCGTCTTCAGGCTGCTGTGAGAGCTGCTCGCTACCAGCAAGCTTTGCGTCGCTACCATAGCCACAAAGTTAATGCCAGAAGTCTCGAGGAAGGCGACCTTGTTCTTCGGCGCGTTCAGTCGGCCAAGAATTCAAACAAGTTGACGCCGAAGTGGGAAGGCCCTTATCGGGTGAAACGAGTCACCAGGCCCGGCGCTGTCCGCCTGGAGACTGGGGATGGCATTCCAGTGATCAATTCCTGGAACATTGAGCATCTCCGTAAGTTTTTTCCATAAGGCGCGGTTGCCGGGCCCTTCCCCGGCAACCACCTTTTGTACAAGTCTTGCCGCTGTTGCATGTAATCCTTTGTACAAAGCCAGGCGCAGACCCTGTGCATAAATAAAGCTTTTGTATTTCGCAGTTTTTGACGATTTCATGTTTACTTTTATTTTGCATGATTATCTGACATACTGTGCAGTACAGCCTCCCCGGTAAGCATTAACGAGCCGCCAAGCTCCTATATCTTTATTTTCTCTTCTTTCTTTTTCTCAAAAAGACAGAAGCTTCCCTCGCGCACAAGTTTGCCGGGGGGGATGGGATAATGATATGGACCAGGCGTCGTTCAAAGAAACTTTGCCTTGCCGGGTAGAAGGCAGCGGCAAGCAGTGACAAGACCTTGCCGCGGAGAGATCAGCGACAAAGCTAAGTGCCAAAGTTTGAATAACCAAATTCTTTTTTATTTTCAAGGTTATTTTCCTTGAACGATACTACTCTTTGTATGGAAAACCTATGCGCGACGGAACCTAAGCGTAATCGGTCGCGCCCTTACCTTGTTTCGAGTCTGCTCAACAACCTAAGTGGCCGCACTGAGCGCGACAAGGTTGCTTGCCGGTAGCGGCACCGCCAGCAGGCTGCTGGAGTCCCGCACCCAGCGCTCGCGGCGATGGTGCGCGCACCGGCAAGTTTCCTATAAGCGTAGGGCAAGTACACACAAAGAAAGAAATTGCTCAAGGGAGATGACATGCATTAACTTCAAAATATTGCATGTTATATTACAAGATAAGTTGCCGCGGCTTAAACAGATTGTTCTTTAACATGTCTAGCGGCGGCAAGGAGGGAGAAGAATGGGCTCTCTAATTGCGGTGCTCGCCTTCGACTCTCTGGATTTGGTCCACCCTCTCCACGATGGGCGCGACAAGGGCCTCTAGTGGCGTGGGGTCGTATCCCTTCGGCAAGCTTTTGAAGATGTTGCTGAAGTCGACGCCCGGGTTTCTGTATGCTATCTTCACCAACAACCTCCGGAGAACTCCCCGGCAAAGCCTGCGTGACTCGTCGGCCAGTTGAGCCTTGTGATTGACTTGGAGCTGTTGGAGTGCTTCTACTACTCCGTTGAAGAACTCGGCTAGCTTGACGCTAGTTTGCGTGTTCTTGTCGGTGGAGTACCCGAAGTCCGGCACCTTCAGGGCAGTCAGCTCCTTGTCGATGTCCTCGGCTACGCTGGCAAGCCTGTCTGTGAAGATCCCCACGTTATCCCTGAACTTCTTGTGCGTTGCAATAGCGTCTTGAAGCAGACCCTTTTCCTTCTGGAGCTCTGGCATTAGAAGCCCTTCACGCTTTCTGGTGGTGTCGAGTGTTTCCTTCAGCGTGGTCAGTTTCAGCTTCAGGTCTGCTCTGGAGTCATTGGCGGCGGCAAGCAGATTGTTCTTCTTGGCTATGGTAACTTGCATCTCCGCCAAAGTGTGGGTCACCTTTGCCCTCTCACTTTCAAGCGTTGAGAGCTTGTCACCGTTTGCCTTGAGGGCGGCCTCTAGTCTTGCCACTTTCTCCTCCGTTTCCTTCCTGTTCACTTCTGCAGCAGCGACAGCGTTGGTGGCCTCCACCAACTTGCTGGCGTACTCTTGGGCCAAGGCTTCGATTTCCTTCTGGTGTTTTTGTGCCTGCCCCTGGGTCCGCTCTGCGACAAGTCTTGCCACCTCCTCGTCTTTCTGTCGGAGGGTTTCGGCAAGTTTCCTCTTGCGCTCGGCAAGTTCTTCTTCGTGGGCATCAAGGTCCACTTTCCGCTGGTTCAGATCACCGGCCCGAGCAGACAACTCCTTGGCGGTCTCCTCCTGTTTTTGTTCAATGTCTTGCTTCATCAGGAGGAGGGCCTGCCGTTCTTCGGCCAGCTGTGCCCGCTTGGCCTCTAACGCATTAAGAGATCACGCGCGGACATCCGCCAAGATCTCCGCGCGCCTCAACATGTCAGCTTCGGCCTTCTCGATGAGCGCCTCCCTGGAAGCTAGCTTCTCCCGTCGGGCGCGATGAAGATTCAGCAGCTTTTGAAGCAGTTGCTCCTCTTCAGACGTGCTGCTACTGCTGGCGCCTGGCGCATCCACAAGCTGGAGCCCAGCAGCGGCAAGGATCTCCTCGTCCACAACATCCTCCTTGGTTGGCGCTCTGGAGCCCACCGTCCAGGGGAGGCTGACATAGACGTTCTCGCCGACCCGGACGTATTTGCTTGGCGGAGGCGAGTTGGGCGCTGCCGCCTCGTCAGTGGTTGAAGGACCCGTGGTCGGAGTAGCGCCTGGCGCTCCTGTGGCCTCAGGGCCGTCAGTACGACCACCGGCTCCCTCGCCGGCCTCCTCAGCAGCCTTCTGGGCGGCCTCAGCTTCAGCAGCCTTGGCGGCTTCATCGGTGGGCGCCTTGGCGGTATTATCCTCGGCGGCCTTGCCGGCCTCTTCGGCAGCATTGGCAGTTTCTTCGTCGGCAAGCTTGTCGGCTGCCAGCTTGTCGGCCTTGGCAGCGGCGGCCTTGGCGGCCTCGTCGTCGACTGCCCCTGTGGTGTTCTCCTCGGCAGAAGAGTCAATGTTCATTGGCTCCACCGAGGAGGGCTCTGCCAACCCGAGAAGTAAGGCAAAAAGAGCTTCAGGAAGAAATTCAAGAAGACAAAAGAAAGAAAGCAGAAAGAGTTTTGCAGCAAGTGGGTTTACCCGTGTTGAGCTCAAGAGCGGTGGGCTCCCCTCCCCCGTCAACGTTTGTCATTGGGGTGGGGTCGCCAGCGCTGGTGCTTGGCACTTCGGCGCTTGCCGGCTCCTCTTCGTGGCTCGGCTCGCTAGTGGGAGCCCTTACCGGAGATCTTCTCCTTGGCGGTGTGGTCGAGGGGGGTGGTACTTCTGGAGCACCTTCAGATGGCTCCACTTGCTGCTCCTCTCCTACACGCCCAAAGATGTCAGTAACAAAATGCTTGTTCCTCAGCGACCGCCAGCGAAAGGTAGTTGAAATACTTACGCTGGGGGCTGCACTGGGGGCTGCAACGAGGGCTGGGCTCCGAGCTGGTCGGGACGGTCTCAGACGCTCTCCCGGTGGTTGCCGTGGGCTCATCTTCGACGACCACCACGGTCTTGCTCATCGAGACCTTAGCTCTCTTCCTTGTCCTCTCCGCCAAAGTTTCCTCCCTGCGGAAGCAAGGCCGGAGCGCGACAAGTGAGGACAGAAACAAAACCTTACAAAGATTGAGGGTCGCGGCAAGGGAACTTACTCTTCCTCGTCGTCCTCTTCGCTGAGAGCGGAAAAATCAAAGTCCGCCTCCGTGTGAGGAGGGGGAGGAGGGGGAGCTGGGCTCCTTGGCCGCTTGGCGGGGGTAGTAGCAGCGGTCTTTGATGACCCTGCTCTAGTTGCCGGGGCCGCGTGAGACACTCCCGCAGCACCAGCCCTTGCCGCAGTCGAGCGCGTCGAACGGCGCTGCAGCGGTTGTTGAACTTCTTGCCGCTCAGCCACTTTGCCAAGCCTGCGAAGGCGTTTCCTCCTCAGAGGGGCTGGGGACTCTGACTGCGGTGGGCTTTCGGTGCCCTCCTCGGAAGAGGAGCCCTCATCCTCCGAGCTGCCTGACTCGTCGGCAGGCTGGCTTGGCCCGACATCCTTGCCGGGTGCGGCGAGCTCGCCCTTCCCGGCAAGCATCCCCTGCTCGGCAAGGCTCTCCTTTTGTGCCTCGTCGAGCTCTGCCAAAGTATAACCAAAATCGCCAGCTTCCCTGGCGAGCCTGTCCTCCTCCACTCTTCGAGCAATGAATTCTATTTCTTGCTCAGTGGTGTTGCGGACGAGCCACTCTTCCACCCGGACCTGCTTTTTGACCGTGGAGTCAAAGAATCGCCGCACGTCTTCTTCGAGCGGCACGTCCCAAGTTGCTTCAACGCTGTGCGCATTGTAGAGTGGCATCATAGCGATGATTGCACTCAATGCGGAGTTGTTGCAAAGGGGCACGATGTGCTTCGGCAGCGTGAACGCCTTGTCGCGCTTTTCTGGATCTGTCTCTTGCTTGAACAGTTCTCGCATGAAAAAGTCGTGCTGCAGAACTGTGAAGTTGTTGATCAGTCCAGGGCGCAGCCGCATGATATCGGCTGGGTTCTTCCAATCAGAGGCCGGCCTTCCTCTCTGCTGCAGAGGAGCAATGCGGCGGCGGAGGAAGTCTGCGCCAACCATCCCTATGGTGAGCCCGGCCTCCCTGAGCCGTATGATCCTGGCAGCGGCAATCTCCAGCTTTTTGTCCTGGGGATCCAGATCGCTCCAGTCTGTGCCACGCGCTGCTGGGGTCTTGCGAAGCTCACAGTATGGTGGCGGCTCGTCGTCAGTGATCCAACACCATTCAGACCGGATTTCTCCCCATCTTGGGCGGAGATCCCCTTTCAGATAATGCTCCTTGGCGCCCAATCTTGAAACGAACAAGACGCCAACAGTGAGAGGCTCCCCCTTTTCAGCACGGGGAGTGAAGTAATGCCTGAACAGCGCGGTGTTGGGTGCGACGCCGATGAAGTTCTCGCATAGATGCGCAAATATTGCCATGGTGGATACGGCATTTGGTGTGAGATCCAGCAGACGGAGGTTGAAGGTGTACATGACGTCGCTGAAGAAATCCAAGTACGGTGGGCAGAGCCCGCACCAAAAGTAGCAAGCGAAGAAGGGGTACTTGCTCACTTCGCTCTCGTCGGTGGCTGGGCGAACGCGGGTGGCCAGATGCGCCTTGGTCCTCGCGGCCCACATGCCTTGGAACTTGGCCTTCAGATCCGCCCCCGTGAGCGTCGGAGCGAAGAGCGCGTACTTCTGCATCTTCATCTACGCCTGGGTCTCCGTCCTTGAGGACTTCCCCGTCTTCCCCTTTTCTCCTTTGGGAGGCATGGCGAAGGCGGAGCTGAGGACCGAGGGAGATGCGGACGCGCGCGGTGGCGGAGGATTGGGAAACCGCTTTTGTTTTAGAGCGGAGGAAGAAGAAGGCGGAGATTTGGAGATCGAGAATGGTGAGAGGGGTGTGCGAGTGCTTCTGCAGGTCCCTCCTTTTATGGGGAAAGATGCGGAACCATCCGCCCCTTCGTCATTCGAGATGGCTGCGCACGCTTCCCACGCTCCGCGTTCAACGCGCGACGCGTGGGAGAGCGTGCAATTAAACAGCATAGGGACGTTTCGGCTTATCCTAGCCACGCGTGCCCGTGCACTGTTTGGGCCTGGCCCAACAACGCCCGGCACATTGTGTGGCCCAGGCCCGGGGGCTCCTGTAGGTGTACTAGAATAGGGGTACCCTAGTACCCCGTACTTGTGCACGGGCAGTAGTAGCATCCCGCGGCCAGGCTTGCGGGAGGACAGCCAGAGAGAAGCTCAAGATTATTAAGCCATTCAAGGACAAAGTATACAAAGCAAGAGTTAAGGCCCCGGCAAGAGGAGCTTGCCGGGAGGGACAGCTGAGGCCCAGCCTGGGCATTGCTGAAGCAGAGTACTTGCCGCGGCAAGGTACTTGCCCCGGCAAGTCATTGGCTGCGGCAAGGTATTGGCTGCGGCAAGATAGCGGCTGCGGCAAGGTACTTGCCCCGGCAAGTTACCTTGCACGGCAAACTATGGGTTGCGCCAAGCTGTCAGGTGCGGCAAGGTCTTGCCGCGGCAAGCGTTACTGTACCACTGTGCTGCTCCGGTGCCTCTGCCAGCGTGGCGCTCTGGGTCCTTCCAAGCGTGCGTGGCAGGGCACTGTGTAGACGGCGGTGCACTGTAGATAGCGGTGCAGCAGCAGGTGGGATAGGCTTTTCCCACATCCACGACGTCCGGGTACATGTATGTGGACAGCAAAGGCATGGGCATTTAATGCCCTTGTCCCTTGCCGTCAGTGGTAGGTAGGACATGTCATCCTGGTAATAGTGGCCTTACTGTAGCAACTTTCCACCTCTACCTTTACTGTTTGCCACCTGTTGGTGACCCCTTTGTGCGTATAAAAGGAGGCCCATAGGCAACGTGAAGGGGGAGAGGAACTGGAAAAGGGAGAACTCCAGTATTGTACGCAGCTACTCGGTACTGTAGCGCTCCTGGAGCTAGAACAATCATACAGATAATAAACCAAAAAAAGCAGGAGTAGGGTTTTACGCATCCGTGCGGCCCGAACCTGGGTAAATCTCTCTCGTGCACTGTCGTGTTCTTCGCTAGATTTGCTCTTCGTGCGACTGTCTCTCCCTGCCGAACGTAAAGCGGTCCTTCCCTGGGTCCCATAGGTGATCGCAGATTCGTCCCCGACATCTTTGGCGCGCCAGGTAGGGGGAAGGAGGTTGTGTGAACCTAATCTAGCGATTTGCGCGCTAGTTTTTGGGCCATTCTCCGTCTTATGGCTCCAAAAAAGAAGACTTCAGCCATCGGTGCGTCCACGTCCAACCCGCCTGCTCCCGTGCAGGAGGGTGCCGACGTGATTGCGGCTGCTGGGCGGACTGGAGAGCGAGAGCTCCTATTACCTCCACCTGTCCAAAACCGGGCCAGCAACGCCAATCTTGGCGCTGCTGGGTCTGGGAACGCAGCGCTGCTCGCTGCTGCTGGCCCTGCAAGCTCCAGAAACGGTGCTGCGCGTTCTGGAACGCCTGCGCCGGTTTAGACGCCGCGGCCTTCGCAAGAAGCCCGTGACAGGCAGCGTCCTGACGCCCCAGGTGCCAGGCGCTCCCTGGATAATGAACTTGCGCATCAATCTCGAGATGCGCGGGGTCACCATACGCAACAACACGTTGGTGGGGTCGAGGTGCGGTCGCCTGGGCGTGGAGATGCTCCTTCTAACACCGTTAGGAGTAAGAGCATCCCACAGTCCTCACGCCACTCGATACCTCCCTCACCAGCAGAAGCGTTGGCGCGTGCGCAGCTGCTCCTGAACTTCCCTCCACCAGCAGATAAGCTTGACGAGTGGAGGGCAACCATTCAGAGCCTTCTCAGCTTCGCTGATGCCGACCCGGTGCGCGCGGCCGACAAGAGAACTGGTGACGATGCTGTCACCAACAAGAATGGCGAGGGGGCAACAACCGTACACTCCCCACCCAGACGGCCTCGGTCGCCGACACGTCGAAACGACGCCCGTGGCGATGATTCCACGGCGTCGTCTGACCCGCGAGCTCGTCGTGACCAGCGCCTCGTTCTTCAGGAACGCAGAGGAGAAGACGCTCGTACCACTATCGAGCGAAGGAGAGAAGCGCATCGTCAGTCCGACAGACGCGCAGGGCCCGCTGTTGACATGCATGCGCCAGGGGATCCTGGCGACTTGCCGTACGCGGTAAGTTGTCCAGCGTTCACCCGTGAGCTGCGGCAGGTCCAGTGGCCCAATCGCAAGGCTTTCAAGCCTGACGTGCCGGAGAAGTATGATGGCAAGACACACCCGTCGGAGTTCCTCAGCATTTACACCATTGCGGTGCAAGCTGCCGGGGGACAAGACGACAAGATTCTTGCTAACTACTTCCCGCTCGTGTTAAAGCGCAACGTCGTCTCATGGCTCATGCACTTGCCGGAGAACTCCATTTCTTCATGGGCGGACCTGTGCCATCAGTTTGTTGGTGCCTTTACTGGCGGTCATCAACCTCATGGCCAGGAGAGTGATCTTCATCTCATCCCCCAGAAGGAAGGAGAGCCCCTGCGCAAATACATTCAAAGGTTCAGCCGCGTACAGTACAACATCCCAGATGTTCACCCCGCTGCGGTTATTAGCGCGTTCCATCAGAACGTGCGTAACCGCAAGATGCGGGAGGAAATGGCGATGACCAAGGTCAGAGACGTTGGCCAGCTATATGCTCTCGCCGACAAGTGTGCGCGCGCTGAAGAGGGAAGGAAACTTCCCGGTGAAGGTGTTGGCGCAGGGGGGAGCTCTGACAGCGAAGGTACCGCCCCGGCAAAGAAGGGCCGGCGGCGGAACAACAGGAAGAAAAAGGGCAAAGCTGTGCTTGCCGTCGAGCAGTCCAGCGGCAACGGCAGCGCCGACAAGGCCAAAGTCGAGGGCTCCGGCAAGGAGATTGCCGCGTGCGCCAACTGTCAGGCCTTGGCGGCTGCCGACAAGCAGGACGGCTCCGACAAGCAATATTGCAAGATCCACCGCACCAAGGGACACGATCTCCAGAACTGTCGACGAGTCGAGCAGCTTGTCGAACAGCAGAAAGCTGAGTATGAGAGGCACGACAAGGAGAAGGCCCCAGAAGGTGCTGGTGGGTCCGGCAAGAAGCGCACTGCCCGAGGAGGGCGTCGCGGCAAGGCCAAGCAGCAACAGAGATACAGGCCTCCTCGTGGCCGCGACAAAGATGATGATGATGATGATCTAGATGATGAAGAATCCAGTGAGCACGAATTACAGAAAGCCGCAGAAGTCTTGTGTGTTGACGGTGGTGCTTCGTTGCATTCTTCTCACCGCCAACTTAAACAGTGGGCGCGAGAGATCAATGCGGCGGAACCATCTGTTGGCGCCAGAAAGCTTCTGAAGTGGTCCGACACGCCTATCGTCTTTGACATTGAGGACCACCCTGACCGCACAACGGCGGTCGGGTGCTTGCCGATGTTGGTTTCACCAACGATCCGCAACCTCAAGGTCACGAAGATGTTAGTTGATGGTGGGGCCGGCTTGAATCTGATTTCGCCCGCTGTGCTCCGGAAACTTCAAATCTCTGACGGCGAGCTTGAGGAAACTGGTACTTTCCAAGGAGTCAATCCAGGAAGGAGCAAGCCGAAAGGGAAGATCACGCTGCCAGTGACATTTGGCGGCGAGCTGAACTACCGGACCGAGAAGGTCACCTTTGATGTTGTCGATATTCCATTGCCTTATAATGGGCTACTTGGCCGTCCAGCGCTCGCCAAGTTCATGGCAGCCTCTCATTATGCCTACAACGTGTTGAAGATGCCAGGTCCAGTAGGTGTTATCACAGTTCCCTGCGACAAGAAGGATGCGCTTATTTGTGCCGACAAGATCTACCGGGAAGCAGCTGCCGCAACTGCCGCCAAGGCACTTGCCGCTGAAGCTCTCGGGCGGGAGAACAAGAGGAAGTCCGGCAAGAGCTCCTGTGCCCACTCCGGCAAGCGCACCTCTTCGGAGTGCTGCGCTGCCGTCGAGGACGCACCAGAGAGCTCCACCGGCAAGTGTAAGAAGAACAAAGCCGCTCCGCCGGCGACAAAGAAGGTGCCCGCCAAGGAGGATGGCACTGGTGGTTCCTTCACCATCAGTGCCACACTTGACAACAAATAGGAAAACGCGCTCGTTGCTTTCCTGCGGGTGAATGTTGACGTATTTGCATGGCAACCGTCCGACATCCCCGGTGTTCCCAGGAAAGTAATTGAGCACCACCTTGCCGTTTGTCCCCACGCGAGGCCCGTCAAACAGAAAGCCAGAAAGCAAGCTGTGGAGCGGCAAGAGTTTATTGCGGAAGAAATCAAGAAGTTGGAAGCAGCAGGCCTCGTTAGAGGAGTGCTCCATCCTACTTGGTTGGCCAATCCTGTTGTCGTGCGCAAAGCGAATGGAAAATGGAGGCTTTGTATTGATTTCACTGATGTCAATAAAGCTTGTCCCAAAGACCCATTTCCTTTGCCCCGCATAGACCAGATTGTTGACTCCACGGCAGGATGTGATTTGCTTTCATTTCTTGACGCATATTCAGGGTATCATCAAATCTTCATGGCTGAGGAAGATGAGGAAAAGACCGCATTTATCACACCCTGTGGCACATACTGTTTCGTACGTATGCCATTTGGTTTGAAAAATGCTGGTTCGACATTTGCAAGAGCCGTCCAGATTGCTTTTGAGCCTCAGCTGCACAGAAATGTGGAAGCCTATATGGATGATATAGTGGTCAAAAGCAAAGACAGGGCTACTTTGGTTCAAGATCTAGAAGAAACTTTTGTAAATCTGCGCAAGATCAACCTGAAGCTCAACCCCGAGAAGTGCGTGTTTGGAGTTCCCTCCGGCAAGCTTCTCGGGTTCTTTGTGTCTCAACGTGGAATTGAAGCCAATCCTGACAAGATCAAAGCCATTGAGCAAATTGAAGCACCGAAGCGCGTCAAGGATGTACGACGACTTGCCGGCTGTGTTGCTGCCCTCAGTAGGTTTATCTCCAAGTCAGCTGAGCGTGCCCTGCCATTTTTCAAAATCTTAAAAAGGCAGGTCCATTGAAATGGACTCCGGAGGCGGAGGCAGCGCTGCAAGACTTGAAGAGATACCTCTCCTCTCCTCCAATACTTGTCGCGCCTAAACCACAAGAGAAGTTGTTGCTGTATCTAGCGGCAACCAATCAAGTGGTTTGTGCTGCGCTGGTAGCGGAGAGAGAGGTGGATGAGGAGGCAGTAACTGCGGCAAGCACGACCAGCGACAAGCTGGGGGCAACAAGTTTTGCTGCCGACAAGGATTCGTCTGCGCAGTCAGGCGAAGTGATACAAAAGAAGAAAATGGTGCAGCGCCCGGTCTACTTTGTGAGCTCTCTTCTGCAGGGAGCTAGGTCAAGGTATTCTGGTGTGCAGAAGCTGCTTTTCGGCCTTCTCATGGCCTCGAGAAAGCTGCGCCATTACTTTCAAGCACATGAAGTTACCGTCGTCACTCGCTTCCCGCTGAAAAGGATTTTGCAAAATCCAGAAGCGACGGGCAGGATTGTCGAGTGGGCGTTGGAGTTGTCGAGCTTTGGTCTCAAGTTTGAGAGTACATCAACCATACAGAGCCGAGTTTTGGCAGAGTTTGTCGCAGAATGGACACCAACGCCAGACGAAGAAATCCCAGAGATGACTCTCCCTGGCAAGGAGACAAGCAAAGAGTGGCTTATGTACTTTGATGGTGCCTTTTCGCTGCAAGGCGCCGGTGCTGGCGTACTGCTTGTCGCACCCACCGGAGAGCACCTCAAGTACGTGGTCCAAATGCACTTTCCCAAGGAACAGGCGACGAACAATACTGCAGAATATGAGGGGTTGCTTGCCGGTCTCAGGATCGCGGCAGACCTTGGGATCAAGAAGCTTATTGTCAGGGGAGATTCGCAGCTTGTCGTCAGGCAAGTGAACAAGAACTACCAATGCCCATTGATGGAAGCTTATGTAGATGAGGTGAGGAAGTTGGAAGAACGCTTTGATGGCCTACAAATGGAGCACGTCCCACGTGCTGAGAATGACATTGCCGATGGTTTGTCAAAGCGCGCCGCACTCAAATTGCCTGTGGAGCCAGGCACTTTTGTGCTCCAACTAACTCAGCCATCCGTGACGCCATCAGTAGGGCAAGGCAGGAAGAGGAAGTTGGCTTCTGGCGACTACTTCCCGGCAGAGCTCCCCGAAGCCGCCGGCAAGAAGGCTGCCAAAGCCAGCGCCAAAGATTCAGACGGGCAACTTGCTCCGACAAGGCCTCACGCTCTTGTCGTTGAAGCGGGTGCTCCTAGGCTAGAGGCAAAGGGGCAACTTGCTCCGACAAGACTTCGGGTCCTTGTCATTGAAGCAGGCACTCCTGATCGAAGCGCTGAGGAGCAAGATGCTCCGACGAGGCCTTGGGCTTCCGTCGTTGAAGCAACTGCTCCCGACAAGCTTGTTGAAGGACAGCACGCTCCAGCAGGGCCCCAGGCTCTTGTCGTTGAGGCGGCTGTTCCCGCCAAGCTCGTCGGGGAACGGCCGGCTCTGGTAGAGCGACGAGCTCTTGCCATAGGGCCTGATGTTCCCGCAGCAGAAGAAATGCCTTTAGTCCTCGTTGTCGAGCCACAGGCTCCAGCGTGGGCACAGCAGATCGTCCGTTTCCTTCAGACAGGAGAACTTCCCGAAGAGCAGGAAGAAGCGGAGAAAGTAGCCCGACGGTCCAATATGTATCAATTTGTCGATGACATGCTGTGCAGAAAAAGACCAAACGGTGTGAAATTGAAGTGTATTCCCCGGGAAGAAGGACAGGAGCTGTTGGCGGAGATTCGTGGAGGCATATGTGGTCACCACATAGGGTCAAGAGCCCTTGTTGGAAAGGCTTTCCGGCAAGGTTTCTTTTGGCCCACCGCCCTCCAGGATGCAACTGCACTAGTAACCAAGTGTGAAGCGTGCCAGTTTCATTCCAAGCAGATTCATCAGCCAGCTCAAGCTCTCCAAACAATCCCTCTCTCCTGGCCATTTTCGGCCTGGGGGCTCGACATCCTCGGCCCCTTTCCCCGTGCCACCGGGGGCTTCGAGTACTTGTATGTGGCCATCGACAAGTTTACGAAGTGGCCAGAAGTGGAAGTAGTGAGGAAGGTGACAGCACAATCAGCCATCAAGTTCTTCAAGGGAATTGTTTGTCGCTTTGGTGTTCCTAACAGGATCATCACCGACAACGGTACCCAGTTCACGAGCCACGCCTTCATGCAGTATGTCGAAGACCTTGGCGCCAAGGTCTGTTTCGCTTCTGTTGCTCACCCCCGAAGCAACGGTCAAGCTGAAAGGCCAAATGCTGAAGTGCTGCGTGGGCTCAAGACGAGAACTTTCGACAGGCTGCGCAAGTGCGGCAAAAACTGGATCGAGGAGCTGCCAGTGGTTCTTTGGTCGATCAGGACGACGCCAAATCGAGCTACTAGCCAGACGCCTTTTGCTCTAGTTTATGGAGCAGAGGCAGTTCTCCCCACGGAACTCGTATACGGGTCACCTCGAGTGCTCGCTTACGATGAGCTTGAGCAAGAGCAACTGCGGCAAGATGACGCTGTGCTCCTCGAGGAGGATCGTCTTCAGGCTGCTGTGAGAGCTGCTCGCTACCAGCAAGCTTTGCGTTGCTACCATAGCCGCAAAGTTAATGCCAGAAGTCTCGAGGAAGGCGACCTTGTTCTTCGGCGCGTTCAGTCGGCCAGGAATTCAAACAAGTTGATGCCAAAGTGGGAAGGCCCTTATCGGGTGAAACGAGTCACCAGGCCCGGCGCTGTCCGCCTGGAGACCGGGGATGGCATTCTAGTGATCAATTCCTGGAACATTGAGCATCTCCATAAGTTTTTTCCATAAGGCGCGGTTGCCGGGCCCTTCCCCGGCAACCACCTTTTGTACAAGTCTTGCCGCTGTTGCATGTAATCCTTTGTACAAAGCCAGGCGCAGACCCTGTGCATAAATAAAGCTTTTGTATTTCGCAGTTTTTGACGATTTCATGTTTACTTTTATTTTGCATGATTATCTGACATACTGTGCAGTACAGCCTCCCCGGTAAGCATTAACGAGCCGCCAAGCTCCTATATCTTTATTTTCTCTTCTTTCTTTTTCTCAAAAAGACAGAAGCTTCCCTCGCGCACAAGTTTGCCGGGGGGGATGGGATAATGATATGGACCAGGCGTCGTTCAAAGAAACTTTGCCTTGCCGGGTAGAAGGCAGCGGCAAGCAGTGACAAGACCTTGCCGCGGAGAGATCAGCGACAAAGCTAAGTGCCAAAGTTTGAATAACCAAATTCTTTTTTATTTTCAAGGTTATTTTCCTTGAACGATACTACTCTTTGTATGGAAAACCTATGCGCGACGGAACCTAAGCGTAATCGGTCGCGCCCTTACCTTGTTTCGAGTCCGCTCAACAACCTAAGTGGCCGCACTGAGCGCGACAAGGTTGCTTGCCGGCAGCGGCACCGCCAGCAGGCTGCTGGAGTCCCGCACCCAGCGCTCGCGGCGATGGTGCGCGCACCGGCAAGTTTCCTATAAGCGTAGGGCAAGTACACACAAAGAAAGAAATTGCTCAAGGGAGATGACATGCATTAACTTCAAAATATTGCATGTTATATTACAAGATAAGTTGCCGCGGCTTAAACAGATTGTTCTTTAACATGTCTAGCGGCGGCAAGGAGGGAGAAGAATGGGCTCTCTAATTGCGGTGCTCGCCTTCGACTCTCTGGATTTGGTCCACCCTCTCCACGATGGGCGCGACAAGGGCCTCTAGTGGCGCGGGGTCGTATCCCTTCGGCAAGCTTTTGAAGATGTTGCTGAAGTCGACGCCCGGGTTTCTGTATGCTATCTTCACCAACAACCTCCGGAGAACTCCCCGGCAAAGCCTGCATGACTCGTCGGCCAGTTGAGCCTTGTGATTGACTTGGAGCTGTTGGAGTGCTTCTACTACTCCGTCGAAGAACTCGGCTAGCTTGACGCTAGTTTGCGTGTTCTTGTCGGTGGAGTACCCGAAGTCCGGCACCTTCAGTGCAGTCAGCTCCTTGTCGATGTCCTCGGCTGCGCTGGCAAGCCTGTCTATGAAGATCCCCACGTTATCCCTGAACTTCTTGTGGGTTGCAATAGCGTCTTGAAGCAGACCCTTTTCCTTCTGGAGCTCTGCCATTAGAAGCCCTTCGCGCTTTCTGGTGGTGTCGAGCGTTTCCTTCAGCGTGGTCAGTTTCAGCTTCAGGTCTGCTCTGGAGTCATTGGCGGCGGCAAGCAGATTGTTCTTCTTGGCTATGGTAACTTGCATCTCCGCCAAAGTGTGGGTCACCTTTGCCCTCTCACTTTCAAGCGTTGAGAGCTTGTCACCGTTTGCCTTGAGGGCGGCCTCTAGTCTTGCCACTTTCTCCTCCGTTTCCTTCCTGTTCACTTCTGCAGCAGCGACAGCGTTGGTGGCCTCCACCAACTTGCTGGCGTACTCTTGGGCCAAGGCTTCGATTTCCTTCTGGTGTTTTTGTGCCTGCCCCTGGGTCCGCTCTGCGACAAGTCTTGCCACCTCCTCGTCTTTCTGTCGGAGGGTTTCGGCAAGTTTCCTCTTGCGCTCGGCAAGTTCTTCTTCGTGGGCATCAAGGTCCACTTTTCGCTGGTTCTGATCACCGGCCCGAGCAGACAACTCCTTGGCGGTCTCCTCCTGTTTTTGTTCAATGTCTTGCTTCATCAGGAGGAGGGCCTGCCGTTCTTCGGCCAGCTGTGCCCGCTTGGCCTCTAACGCATTAAGAGATCGCGCGTGGACATCCGCCAAGATCTCCGCGCGCCTCAACATGTCCGCTTCGGCCTTCTCGATGAGCGCCTCCCTGGAAGCTAGCTTCTCCCGTCGGGCGCGATGAAGATTCAGCAGCTTTTGAAGCAGTTGCTCCTCTTCAGACGTGCTGCTACTGCTGGCGCCTGGCGCATCCACAAGCTGGAGCCCGGCAGCGGCAAGGATCTCCTCGTCCACAACATCCTCCTCGGTTGGCGCTCTGGAGCCCACCGTCCAGGGGAGGCTGACGTAGACGTTCTCGCCGACCCGGACGTATTTGCTTGGCGGAGGCGAGTTGGGCGCTGCCGCCTCGTCAGTGGTTGAAGGACCCGTGGTCGGAGTAGCGCCTGGCGCTCCTGTGGCCTCAGGGCCGTCAGTACGACCACCGGCTCCCTCGCCGGCCTCCTCAGCAGCCTTCTGGGCGGCCTCAGCTTCAGCAGCCTTGGCGGCTTCATCGGTGGGCGCCTTGGCGGTATTATCCTCGGCGGCCTTGCCGGCCTCTTCGGCAGCATTGGCAGTTTCTTCGTCGGCAAGCTTGTCGGCCTTGGCAGCGGCGGCCTTGGCGGCCTCGTCGTCGACTGCCCCTGTGGTGTTCTCCTCGGCAGAAGAGTCAATGTTCATTGGCTCCACCGAGGAGGGCTCTGCCAACCCGAGAAGTAAGGCAAAAAGAGCTTCAGGAAGAAATTCAAGAAGACAAAAGAAAGAAAGCAGAAAGAGTTTTGCAGCAAGTGGGTTTACCCGTGTTGAGCTCAAGAGCGGTGGGCTCCCCTCCCCCGTCAACGTTTGTCATTGGGGTGGGGTCGCCAGCGCTGGTGCTTGGCACTTCGGCGCTTGCCGGCTCCTCTTCGTGGCTCGGCTCGCTAGTGGGAGCCCTTACCGGAGATCTTCTCCTTGGCGGTGTGGTCGAGGGGGGTGGTACTTCTGGAGCACCTTCAGATGGCTCCACTTGCTGCTCCTCTCCTACACGCCCAAAGATGTCAGTAATAAAATGCTTGTTCCTCAGCGACCGCCAGCGAAAGGCAGTTGAAATACTTACGCTGGGGGCTGCGCTGGGGGCTGCAACGAGGGCTGGGCTCCGAGCTGGTCGGGACGGTCTCAGACGCTCTCCCGGTGGTTGCCGTGGGCTCATCTTCGACGACCACCACGGTCTTGCTCATCGAGACCTTAGCTCTCTTCCTTGTCCTCTCCGCCAAAGTTTCCTCCCTGCGGAAGCAAGGCCGGAGTGCGACAAGTGAGGACAGAAACAAAACCTTACAAAGATTGAGGGTCGCGGCAAGGGAACTTACTCTTCCTCGTCGTCCTCTTTGCTGAGAGCAGAAAAATCAAAGTCCGCCTCCGTGTGAGGAGGGGGAGGAGGGGGAGCTGGGCTCCTTGGCCGCTTGGCGGGGGTAGTAACAGCGATCTTTGATGACCCTGCTCCAGTTGCCGGGGCCGCGTGAGACACTCCCGCAGCACCAGCCCTTGCCGCGGTCGAGCGCGTCGAACGGCGCTCCGGCGGTTGTTGAACTTCTTGCCGCTCAGCCACTTTGCCAAGCCTGCGAAGGCGTTTCCTCCTCAGAGGGGCTGGGGACTCTGACTGCGGTGGGCTTTCGGTGCCCTCCTCGGAAGAGGAGCCCTCATCCTCCGAGCTGCCTGACTCGTCGGCAGGCTGGCTTGGCCCGACATCCTTGCTGGGTGCGGCGAGCTCGCCCTTCCCGGCAAGCATCCCCTGCTCGGCAAGGCTCTCCTTTTGTGCCTCGTCGAGCTCCGCCAAAGTATAACCAAAATCGCCAGCTTCCCTGGCGAGCCTGTCCTCCTCCACTCTTCGAGCAATGAATTCTATTTCTTGCTCAGTGGTGTTGCGGACGAGCCACTCTTCCACCCGGACCTGCTTTTCGACCGTGGAGTCAAAGAATCGCCGCACGTCTTCTTCGAGCGGCACATCCCAAGTTGCTTCAACGCTGTGCGCATTGCAGAGCGGCATCATAGCGATGATTGCACTCAATGCGGAGTTGTTGCAAAGGGGCACGATGTGCTTCGGCAGCGTGAACGCCTTGTCGCGCTTTTCTGGATCTGTCTCTTGCTTGAACAGTTCTCGCATGAAAAAGTCGTGCTGCAGAACTGTGAAGTTGTTGATCAGTCCAGGGCGCAGCCGCATGATATCGGCTGGGTTCTTCCAATCAGAGGCCGGCCTTCCTCTCTGCTGCAGAGGAGCAATGCGGCGGCGGAGGAAGTCTGCGCCAACCATCCCTATGGTGAGCCCGGCCTCCCTGAGCCGTATGATCCTGGCAGCGGCAATCTCCAGCTTTTTGTCCTGGGGATCCAGATCGCTCCAGTCTGTGCCACGCGCTGCTGGGGTCTTGCGAAGCTCACAGTATGGTGGCAGCTCGTCGTCAATGATCCAACACCATTCAGACCGGATTTCTCCCCATCTTGGGCGGAGATCCCCCTTCAGATAATGCTCCTTGGCGCCCAATCTTGAAACGAACGAGACGCCAACAGTGAGAGGCTCCCCCTTTTCAGCACGGGGAGTGAAGTAATGCCTGAACAGCGCGGTGTTGGGTGCGACGCCGACGAAGTTCTCGCACAGATGCGCAAATATTGCCATGGTGGATACGGCATTCGGTGTGAGATCCAGCAGACGGAGGTTGAAGGTGTACATGACGTCGCTGAAGAAATCCGAGTACGGTGGGCAGAGCCCGCACCAAAAGTAGCAAGCGAAGAAGGGGTACTTGCTCACTTCGCTCTCGTCGGTGGCTGGGCGAACGCGGGTGGCCGGATGCGCCTTGGTCCTCGCGGCCCACATGCCTTGGAACTTGGCCTTCAGATCCGCCCCCGTGAGCGTCGGAGCGAAGAGCGCGTACTTCTGCCTCTTCATCTGCGCCTGGGTCTCCGTCCTTGAGGACTTCCCCGTCTTCCCCTTTTCTCCTTTGGGAGGCATGGCGAAGGCGGAGCTGAGGACCGAGGGAGATGCGGACGCGCGCGGTGGTGGAGGATTGGGAAACCGCTTTTGTTTTAGAGCGGAGGAAGAAGAAGGCGGAGATTTGGAGATCGAGAATGGTGAGAGGGGTGTGCGAGTGCTTCTGCAGGTCCCTCCTTTTATGGGGAAAGATGCAGAACCATCCGCCCCTTCGTCATTCGAGATGGCTGCGCACGCTTCCCACGCTCCGCGTTCAACGCGCGACGCGTGGGAGAGCGTGCAATTAAACAGCATAGGGACGTTTCGGCTTATCCTAGCCACGCGTGCCCGTGCACTGTTTGGGCCTGGCCCAACAACGCCCGGCACATTGTGTGGCCCAGGCCCGGGGGCTCCTGTAGGTGTACTAGAATAGGGGTACCCTAGTACCCCGTACTTGTGCACGGGCAGTAGTAGCATCCCGCGGCCAGGCTTGCGGGAGGACAGCCAGAGAGAAGCTCAAGATTATTAAGCCATTCAAGGACAAAGTATACAAAGCAAGAGTTAAGGCCCCGGCAAGAGGAGCTTGCCGGGAGGGACAGCTGAGGCCCAGCCTGGGCATTGCTGAAGCAGAGTACTTGCCGCGGCAAGGTACTTGCCCCGGCAAGTCATTGGCTGCGGCAAGGTATTGGCTGCGGCAAGATAGCGGCTGCGGCAAGGTACTTGCCCCGGCAAGTTACCTTGCACGGCAAACTATGGGTTGCGCCAAGCTGTCAGGTGCGGCAAGGTCTTGCCGCGGCAAGCGTTACTGTACCACTGTGCTACTGTGCTGCTCCGGTGCCTCTGCCAGCGTGGCGCTCTGGGTCCTTCCAAGCGTGCGTGGCAGGGCACTGTGTAGACGGCGGTGCACTGTAGATAGCGGTGCAGAAGCAGGTGGGATAGGCTTTTCCCACGTCCACGACGTCCGGGTACATGTATGTGGACAGCAAAGGCATGGGCATTTAATGCCCTTGTCCCCTGCCGTCAGTGGTAGGTAGGACATGTCATCCTGGTAATAGTGGCCTTACTGTAGCAACTTTCCACCTCTACCTTTACTGTTTGCCACCTGTTGGTGACCCCTTTGTGCGTATAAAAGGAGGCCCATAGGCAACGTGAAGGGGGAGAGGAACTGGAAAAGGGAGAACTCCAGTATTGTACGCAGCTACTCGGTACTGTAGCGCTCCTGGAGCTAGAACAATCATACAGATAATAAACCAAAAAAAGCAGGAGTAGGGTTTTACGCATCCGTGCGGCCCGAACCTGGGTAAATCTCTCTCGTGCACTGTCGTGTTCTTCGCTAGATTTGCTCTTCGTGCGACCGTCTCTCCCTGCCGAACGTAAAGGGGTCCTTCCCTGGGTCCCATAGGTGATCGCGGATTCGTCCCCGACAGTGTAGTTCCACTGAAATCAAACAATGTCTTGCGTAGCATGGTGGATTTCATATTTATATGTTGCAAGGCGTTGAACACGTTGGCAGCTCCATTCAAGTAGATAGTTCGGTGGCTCAAGGTGACGACGAATGATTAGAGAACCATTCGATGTATTATGCATGATGAAGTATTATGGAGGACACGAACCATCTGAACATTTTGTGCAGTTCCACTGAAATCAAGCTGAGCATCCTTGTCTGCATAAATACAGAAAAAGTGTGATGAATATAATAGTGGTACTAGTTGATTAAACATACGCTTACAACTATAGTCATCTTCATTATCTTAATAGGAAAAGATAGCAATACAATAGCTTCAATTAAAGATTTATTCAAAACAATACAACAATATAAGTAGCACAACATAACAAAGCACAATCATGAGGATGAAGGCCGATACTGACCTTGTTTGTTACAGCTGCGTCGGCAACTGACTTGGTCATACCTTTCCTTGTGGAGTGAATTTTGCACTCCACGTGTTGTTGAGTTGCCCATGCTCTCTGTAGACTAGTCATGTCACCAGCGTCTACTAATACTCTGTAAAGCTTCTCGATCATTCCTTGTGTAATGTAGCGCAAACAGTGACTGCTTCTTTCTGCAAAGTGGAAAGACCAACTGGGCCCAATAATGCAACAGTTTGCCTTAAACACATTGGCTCCTTTTGTGCAGTTTAACTAAAATCAAAGTCGAAATAGAACCGAGCAGAAGTTTTGAAATCCCTGTATGCAACAATAGGTATAATGGAAACAATTGCTGAGAAATAACGGTTGAGACTTATACTCCCAGAAGAAAAAACATCTACCTTATCTTAATGGGAAACAAAGCAGGAGAGTAGCAATTCTCAAATAGTGTGATTCATTCATATTAACTGAGACATTATCTTAACAATACCTTGTTTCAACATGTATAAAGAACGACAAAGCAGAAAAGTACCATTCCTAAAATAATGCAACTGATTCATATTAACAGAGACATTATCTTAACAATACCTTGGTTAAACATGTAGAAAGAACTACAAAGCAGGATAGTACCATTTGTAAAACATTGTAACTGATATACAATAAGAGACATTATCTCAACAATATATTTCTTAAACATGTACTCCGGCCGATCCCTAACAGAAATGGTACTCCCGCCGATCCCTAACAAGTGTTGCAGTTTTGAACTAAGATTCAGTAGTTAATTCTGAGAGTGACATTGCTTAATTTTACAAGTGGCATTAGATAAACAAAAAGCATAAACAGTTCCAGGGGAGAGTGGGCGCAACAACACCATGTGCTTCCATCTACTTATAAAGGGGGTGATGCAGAGTTTGTTGTAAGAAAGCAACAAGCATCATGTCTGGGTTGGTCCCATTTTTGTTCACTTAATGGGAAAAGACAGCAATTCAATAGCTTCAATTCAACATTTATTTAAAACAGTACCAATACAAGTAGCACAGCATCTCAAAGCACACTGCATGATCATGTGAACGAAGGCCGGTACTGACCTTTCATGACGCACTCAAGATCACCTACGAATCTGCCAACACGAATAGGAAATCCAATCTCGTTTTGTGTAGTTCAACTAAATCAAGCAAAGTCGCCGGTGTGACATTTAAGTTTGCTATAGCAACAAGTTGAATAGATATCCCTGTTTTAACAGAGGCAAAAAAGGAAACAATTACTAGCCAATAAAGGAGGATGAAACATACGGTGACAAAAAGAAGCATCTACCTTATCTTGATGGAAAACAAAGTAGGATAATAGCATTTCTAAAACGGTTGCATTGATTCATATTAACAGAGACACTCTCTTAAAACAACATTAGTTAAAAATGCAATTTACTTTTAACAGTGGCATTGCTTCAATTTTCCAGCGGCATTCTTAGAATAACAACAGCAAAATGGTTGTATGGGTCATGGGACATGCCAGCACCATGTGTGTCCACACGTATAAATGGGTGATGCAGAGTATGTTGCCAAGCAGCATATCTGCGTTGGTCCCATATTTGTTCTCTTTGAACCTTTTTTCTATGTGAGGGTAGCAAATCTAGTCATGCACAAACTACCCGACCCCCAGTTTCTTTCCTTTTTCAACAAAGAGATCGGTTCCTTACAAATGTGTGTACTGGGTTACCCCCTTTTTCCCTTTTCGACCAACAAAGCGGCTGGATAGCCAGTCTATACTACTTTCCCTCCCTCCTTTCCTCATTGAACCATGTCCTAGATTCATGCTCCACCCCACCCCACCCTTCTTTCCTCTTTGAACCAAGACCTAGATTCGACTACAGAATCGAAAAAGATCCGCATGCAGCTAGAGCAATGACGGTTTCAAAGAAAGTTATACCTTAGGGTCGTCAGGATGTGGATAGGCGTGCGGCGGGAGGCCGGATCTGCCCACACTACATACGACAGTGAGGAAGAAGGGGTCGGAGGCCCTCCCGCACAGGCATTGGGTGAAAGAGAACAGCGCAGCCGGTAGTGGATTGCCTCCCTCGCCGAAGGCAACAGAGTGAACGCTGCACCTCCTCCCCTTCCCGGTGCGACGGGATCCGGACGGCTCCTTCACCAACTGTGAGGGGGGAGAGAGAAACAGAGGCCAACGCAGTCTTGCTTAGATCTGGTGAAGAGGGTCAGAGACTGTGAATATAGCAAACCCTAGCAAAGGAACGATGAGCCTCCAGCGTGTGTGTGTATGTATATATATATATATATGTAGTGCAGCGAGAGTGTGGAGAGTGCAAACCCTAGCGAACAAGCGCTGAGGCTCCAGCTTATATAGTACTCGTGTATACTACTAATATAGTGGAGTGGTTTTCTTTTTCTCTCCATAACAATCATTTTAAATTGTGTAAGTACGAAACGAAACTCTTTATTTAACGTACCAGTGAAGAAAACTGCTTACGATCAACTAACGATCCACGCGTCCTGGTCACACTTCCTGTCCTTCACGTGCGGTACACTACACCCTCCATTAAGTGAACAACCACACACGCGCCAAATTATCGAAAAGGTGTGAGAGTGTGTACAAATAAAGAGTTTTAATTTCAATTATCGGAAAGGTTTGAGAGTATGTACAGTTTACCCCCTCTCAATAATTATGGTTTGTTGTGTTCGGCCTAAACTTGGTCAAACTTTACAAAGTTTGACTTCAGCCAAATCTAATATGCAGAGTAAATAAAAATGGAGGGGTACTACATCCATCCGGGTTTTTAGTCCACACCATATTTTTAATCAAAGTCTGACCACATATTTAGTTAATAGCTGGACAAATAAAATTATAGGGGAGCTAAAGACAAAGTTGTGAGAAGGCTTAGAAATCAATACAAAACTTATGCTCTTAGTACCAACATTGATGCTTCTTCGAGGTAACATTTGGTTCATAGCCAATTGTGTGATAAAATTGCACCAACGTGAAAGACGACTGCGTCTCCAATGCAACCAAGGTGAACTGATGAAGGATATCATCTTTGTGGGTAACAAGCAAAGAGCACTGATGGAAGACAGCTGGTTTTTCATCGAAAATCGATCAGCTTCACCATCTGATGCAACCATGAGACGCAACCATGAGCATCGATAGGTCATCGTGGTGATGCATCATCCATTTGGCATCAAGTTTGGGTGAGGCAGCAATGAAGTTCGACAAATCCTCACTATGGTCTGTTTCTTCTCGGTAATCAAGCTCGAGGAAGGAAGAACCACGTGGCAGAGGACAGTGAGGCAGAACAACAATGGCCATCCAATTTTGTGCAGTTCCACTAAAATTGAGGAAGGCATGCCCGGGTATGGAGATACGCATTGCTGTTTGCAAAAATATAAAGAAGGGATATAGTGTTGTTACTTTGTTTTGGCAGTGGTACAAGATTAACAACGACATCTCAATTGTCAATAAGAATTAATGAAAAGTACACCAACAAACAGAAGCATCATGATTATCTTGATGGGAACTAAACCAGGATACCCGAGAAAAAAAAAGCAGGACATAAGCATTTATCGACGCCTCTGGATTGACATCAGCATTACTTAAAAGGGACGTCACTTTAACATGGGCATTGCTTCATTTAACCAATGATAGTATTAGATTAGCAGCAGCAATAGGAGCATATGGACAATGACCGCACAACCACCATGTACTTTTTGTCGAAAAAACATGTATACCTCCACTGAGGCATAAACCAGGACAACTTTTCGAGTGGCCTTTCCTCTATAATAGTAAAAAATAGGTGATGTTAGACCAGCCGACGAACCCTAGCTACTGTACATGGGGAGCTGGGGAGTAGTGGTATAGAAGAAAACCCGCATGCAGCGACCTGGGAAGCTGGACCAGTACAATGAAGCATGAAATCCAAAAGAAGTTATACCTCAGGTGGGCGAGATGTCACTTAGGCGGGCGGGCGGGATCTTCCCACACGACGGCAGCGAACAAGGGCGCGGAGGACCTTCGTCCGCGCTAGCGCTGGCTCAGAGAGGACGGTGCGCATCGGCTTCCTCCATCGCCGACGGCGACAACGTCAACGCTGCACCTCCTCACCTCCCGCAGTGGACAGGATTCGGTCGGATCTGTGACCACCAGTGAGGAGAGAGATAGAGTGGACACTATCATCTTGTTTAGATATGGAGAGGGTGAGAGAGTGAGACGCTGAAAGGATCGAGATGGACCTAGAGGGGGGTGAATAGGTACAATTACAAATTTTCATTGTTACTTAGCAATTTTAGGAAATAATGCGGAATATGAAAGTGAGCCTAACAAATGCAAGTAAGATGCTAAGAGCTAAGCAAGGTAAGCAAGTAACACATGTATGTGAGTAAGCAAGCACAATATGATATAAGTAAAGGCTAAGAGACAAGTAACCACAAGTATGGAGTTAGGGTTAGGAATAACCGCAACTCCGAGAGACGAGGATGTATCCCGATGTTCACTTCCTTGGAGGGAAGCTACATCACCGTTTAGAGAGGTGGGTGTTACCACGAAGGCACACCAACGCCATGAAGGCTCACCTTATTCTCTCTTTGAGATATCACCACGAAGGCAATTCTCAACCACTAGTGGTAGACCTTGGGGTGGTCTCCAAACCCTCACAAACTTTCTAGGGGTAATCACAATTGGTCGATTCCTCTCCGAATGACTCCTACCGCCTAGGAGTCTCTAACCTCCAAGAGTAAGAAGATCAAGGGAACTGCTCAAATCATGAATTCCTTTGGTTGAGAGGAGGAGAGAGAGACGATCTATCTTTTGATCGGAACAACACTCAAGAATCCTCAAAAACGCTCTTGGGATCTAGGATTTGGTGGAAGTAAGAGAGAGTGAGATAGAAAAGTGTTCTTGGAATCTTTGCACTGTGTTGGACAGCTCCCCCACGGGGTGGGAAAAGGATATTTATAGTCATAGTGCAAAAATGGCCGTTGGGGGTCACTTATGCTGTACAGACGCCGGACGTCCGACAGGTACCGGACGTCCGGACAGAAAAGTTGGACCGGACGTCCGACAAGCACCGGTCGTCCGGCACACATAGATAATAGTGATCTAGTGCAGAAGAGGAGAAGGAAGACGCACAAGGAGCGGACGTCCGAGAGTGTCGGACGTCCAGTGAACGGTCGTCCGGAAGGAACGGACTTCCGTTAATTTCGGCTCTGTGAAGTGGCACCGGATGACCGGTCACCACCGGACGTCTGGAAACCGGTCGTCCGAAGGGACCAAAAATCCGAGAATTTCTCACTGTGACATGGCACCGGACATCCGGAGAGCAGGGAAACACCAGTCGTCCGGAGACCTTCGGTCGTCCGGACAGAAACAGAGGCAAAAAGGCATACAAAGAAAAGAACACTATCTAAGAGATTTTATTCTAGATTTTGAGCAAGTCTTTTGCGAGAACCAGTGATCCCCTCTTAATAGTGCGGGATCCCTATACTCAAATAAAAGTAAAACAGAGAAGGATCTAAAGCTTTGCATCTTGTTTCACCTTCCTTTGAGTATCTTGAATATGTAAGTTTTGAACCACACTAATATCTTTCAGGAACAAAACCTGAGATGCACTTGATAGAATGATTAGTTCCTTATATGTATGTTGTCAACAACTATCAAAATAAGATTAAGGGCACGATTGCACTTTCAATCTCCCCCTTTTTGGTAGTTGATGACAACATACATATAACTCTCAAAAATAAATAGACTTAAGCTTATGAGAGATTTGTAATAGAGCTCCCCCTTATTGTATGCATAGTGAAACTGAATATGGTCAAGAGCTCACATAGAACATTTCAAAGCATAGAATGACAACATACAAATAGTGCACAATAGAGCTCATCTCAACATACATAGATAGCATAAAGTTAAGAACACATATATCACAGCATAGTGGTTCAACTTAAAACATAAAACATAATGGTCCAACGAGATCAACATAGAGGTACAACAAACATAAATAGTGGAGAGGTAAAAACAAGTCTATGATATGATAAAACTCCTCCCCCTTGGCATCAAGTACCCAAAAGGGGAAGGCACCAAGAAAACCACCACATCCTCAGAGATCATCACTGTTATCGTCGTCGCCATGGACACCACTGCCTCCTTCCTCTTCAAAGAAATCAGCCCATTCAGGGCCAGAAGGGAAACCAAAGTCGGAAGGAGGAGCATCAGGAAGACGCTCATCCTCACTCACATCTGTGGCGCCGGAGACTCTCAGACGAGCCTTCAAAGCGTTCTTAGAAGAGATCATGCGAGTGACCACATCGTGTTTTTGTGAATAGTGGAAGGAGAAGGCCTTCATCATGGCTAAATGGGCCTTCCTGAGAAAACGAGCAATGCGGCCGAAAGACCCCGAACTAGGGGGAGTAGTGCGAGACTGAGCAGCAGACCTTCGAGCCGATGCAGATTTCTTTGGAGCATAGTCATCTGCCATATGAGATGGGATGGCCCATCGTGGATGGACATGAGTCCGAGCAATGGGAAAGGGAGCAATACTCGCAATGAAGGCCTGAAGAAAAGGAGCATGAGGAAAGGCCCGCTTGTACTGAAGACTAGCCAGACGAATCTCATGCACAGGAAGTGAGGAACATTGATCTTACTGTTGGGATGCTCAAAGAGATGATACATGAGATCAATACAATACCCGTTACAGGACCCTTTGTCACCCATCTTGGGATAGATGGTGCAAATGACACACTGATAGATAATGAAAAAGGGAGATTGCCAAATAGATACTTGATTGAGATCTTTCCCCTTTTCCACCTCATCAAGCTCACGGAGAGGTTTGAGAAGATAGCCACAGGCCTCAATATTTTTGGGTGCATGGTTTGGGTCAGACTTATGAATTTTCAAACCAGTGTCAGGAAACCCAAGAGTGGCAACAAACTGAGCATAAGAGGCGGTGAGCTTGGTGTCAGAAGTCATCCAAGTGATGCTCTTGTCAGGACCAAAGAAACACGTGGCATAAAACTGATGAATATCTGCGTGATTGTAATCATGGTGAAAAGCAAACGGAGCAGCAAGACCAGAGGACTCAATGAGTTCAATGGCTCCCAGATATTTCACGGGGTGAGAACGGATATGCTCGAGGTCAACATAGTGATGAACAGACAGCCCCTTAGGAACAATGACCGTGGTGAAAATGTCTGCCTGAACATTGGTACGAAAACGAGAATCCATCGAGTCATGCTCAACAGAGAATTGGTCAACATCACGACGAAACTTAAGGTAGGCAGGTTTAGATACTAAAGTGAAATCCTTGATTTCGTGACCTAGAGACGGAGGAGGCTCAAAATAAATGCGGCGAGCATCACCGGGAGGCTGATTTGGAGGTGGAGGAGGCATGTTGGAGGGCTTCCGTGTTCCAAGCTTGGGAGCATTTGCCCGAACAGCAACATACTCTGCCCGTTCATCGTATTCCATTTCCTCTTCATAGTCAGATCCTTCAGGTGAAGAAGTATCCTCGTAGATGGGCTGTTTCCCAGCCCGCTTGCGCAGACGAAGATGCTCTTGCGAGTCATCCGAGCCACCGCGTCGAGACACTGAAAAACAGCATGAAAGGGGATACTCATTACCACAAGGAAACTAGTGATCAGTGAAAAGAGAGTCCACAATGATAGTAGAAGGGCACAAAAAAATTACCGCGAGCCGATGAGCCCCCGGTATTTTTGTGAGCGGTGTGCTTGACCTTCGGCATGGTATGGACAGCCACACCGAGCTGGATCGAGGAGAGGGAGGAACAGATCGACGGTGGATCCGTCCGGCTTCAACGGACTCTAGCGACAGCGAGGCTCCTCGGCAACGGAGCGGTGAAACCGCCCCCAGGCGGCGCGGCGGCGGACATAGGAAGGGGATGGGAAGGGGAAAAGGGTTAGGGAACGGTCTGCTCAATCCCCTTCCCCGTTTTTATATGGGTCGTGGATTTACCGGACGACCGACATATGTCGGACGTCCGGGGGCTGTTGAGTGCGCCAGATAAGTCAGGTGACGGACAACCGGAGAACCCCGGACGTCCGAGAGCTAGGATGAGCACTGAGGAACGACGAGGAAATCTGCACAGCGACCGGACATCTGAGCGGAGCCGGTCGACCGGTAGCTGAGAATTACCGGCCGTCTGACATATGTCGGAAATCCGGTGACAAATGACACTGATGACAGAAAGATATACTGAAATCCGGTGCCAAAAGAAACTCTCATAACATAAGGATATATATATATATATTGATATATGACGAATCTCACATAGTTTATAGCTAGACACACAAATAGTGTTTTTGATTAAGAGATGAGGCACATATAGCACAAGGAATATGATCATACCAAGGAAATGATGACCCAAGATAAACTACGTAGGTTGTTCTTGAAATAGGGTGGTGGCTAAGGCCACCATGTTTGAGTAACTGTGGTAGGGAGCTGCAAGGATAAGAACCTTGAGCCCATCATCACAACTCCATCATTGAAAGTACCATGGTCACATAGTGATGACATAGTGACTTTGAGAGTGTTTGGTTTATTTGTGCATCATATACGGTGAGAGAACTCATTTGTTGAATGTCTCCCTCTAAATACATGCCTACATCAAGACAAGACATGAAGTGAATGCATGCATGGGCGCTAGACTTCACATAATGTTGTCAAGCTCCAAGATACCAAGTTCATGCCTAAGTTGACAAAACCTTGCTTCATCCAATGGTTTGGTGAAAATATCTGCAAGTTGCATATCTGTACCAACATGAGCAATATCAATGTCACCTTTTTGCACATGGTCTCTCAAGAAGTGATACCTAATATCAATGTGCTTAGTGCGAAGATGATCAATGGGATTCTCAGCAATCTTGATGGCACTTTCATTATCACATAGAAGAGGCACATGTCGATAGGTGATACCATAATCCTTCAAAGTTTACCTCAACCATAGTAATTGAGTTGCACAACTGGCAGTTGCAATGTATTCAGCTTCGGCGGTGGAGAGGGCGACACAATTTTGCTTCTTTGAGGACCAACTTACCAAGGAGCGTCCAAGAAATTGACATGCACCAGAGGTGGACTTCCGTCCCACTTTGTCTCCAGCCCAATCCGCATCCGTGTACCCAATGAGATCAAACTTAGCATCCTTGGGGTACCATAGAACCAACTTTGGGGTGTGAACAAGGTATCTAAGAATATGCTTAACCGCCTTATGATGACTTTCCCTAGGGGAAGCTTGAAATCTAGCACATATGCATACACTGAACATTATGTCTGGTCTAGATGCACAAAGATAAAGCAATGAACCAATCATAGAGCGGTAAAGAGATGGGTCGAAAGGGATACCATTTGTGTCTTCAGTGAGTACAATTTTTGTTGCCATGGGTGTCTTACATGGGCTAGCATTTGTCATGTCAAACTTCTCCAGAATATCCTTGAGGTATTTTGTTTGAGACAAGAAAATTCCTTCTTGAAATTTTTGAATTTGAAATTCAAGAAAGAACTTCAAGTCCGCATTGAGTGACATTTCAAAGTTCTTGGTCATGGAGGCCTCAAACTTCTTGCACAAATGAATGTTAGGAGAACCAAAAATGATGTCATCTACATAGATTTGTCATAAGATCAAATCACCCTTTTCCCTCTTAGTAAAAAGAGTGGGATCGATCACCCCTCTCACAAAACCATCATCGAGTAAAAACTTCTTAAGATGATCATACCAAGCACGAGGTGCTAGTTTGAGGCCATACAAAGCCTTGTGAAGTTTATACACATAGTCTTTGTGATCGGGATTAACAAACCCAGGTGGTTGTGATACATATACTTCTTGTAGAGGACTGTTAAGGAAGGCACTCTTCACATCCATTTGATGTAATGTAAAACCATTGAAAGCAGCATAGGCAAGTAAGTTGCGAATAGATTCAAGACGGGCAACGGGAGCAAAGGTCTCACCAAAGTCCAAACCTTCAACTTGTGAGTACCCTTGTGCCACTAACCTTGCCTTGTTGCGGATGATTACGCCATTCTCATCTTGCTTGTTCTTGAAAATCCATTTTGGTCCAATGACATTATGTTCCTTAGTTGGTCTCTTGACTAATGACCACACTTGGTTGCGTTCAAAACTGTTCAACTCTTCTTGCATAGCAACGAGCCAATCATTATCCATCAATGCATCTTGTACCTTAAGTGGCTCAACACTAGAGACAAATGAAAAGTGAGCACAGAAGTTTGTCAATTGTTTACGAGTGACTCTACCTTCCGATATAATGGTAAGAATTTGATCAACATCAACACGACCGGCCACTCGGGGCATGATGGAGGTTAGGGTTTCACGGGGTTCAACTTCATGTCCATCATCAACATCCTCAACATATGGATCATTAATGTGCGGTGGAAGATCTTCTTCTTCATATTGCATTTGTTGAGGTTCATTATCAAAGATTGCACTTTCTTGTTCTTTCTCTTGGTGAGGATCTTGTTCTTGAAGATGATCATGGTGAAGGACTTGATCTTCTTCTTGTACTTGAACAACGGGCATCGGTTGAGCAAAAGGAGCTTGTGGTGGTATGGGTGTTGAATTGGATTGATGATGTGTGAAACTTCCATCTTCTTCTTCATCATCATGAGGTTCTTGTTCCATAGGAAGAAGAGCACCAACACCCATGGTCAAAATATCTTGAGAAGGATCTTCTTCACCTACATCACTTAGATCAACTTGCTCCCCATGGGATCCATTAAATTCATTAAACACCACGTCACAAGTTTCTACAACACATCCATTGGATTTGTTGTAGATTCTATAGGCGTGAGTGTTTGATCCATAACCAACAAATATGCCCTCAATTGTTTTGGATTGAAATTTTCCTAACCGTTCTCTTTTGTTGAGGATGAAACATTTGCACCCAAATACATGAAAGTACTTGACATTTGGCTTGTTCCCGATTAGGAGCTCATATGGAGTCTTCTCCAATATCGTGCGGAGGAAGAGCCGATTTGATGCATGGCATGCGGTGTTGACAGCCTCAGCCCAAAAACTATGTGGTGACTTGTATTCATCCAACATGGACCTTGCCATTTCCACAAGTGTACGGTTCTTCCTTTCGGCTACACAATTTAGTTGAGGAGTGTATGGTGCGGAATATTGATGCTCAATCCCTTCATCACTAAGAAATTCTTCCAAGGTGTAGTTCTTGAACTCGGAGCCATTATCACTTCTTATTGCCAGGATTTCTTTGTCAAACTTGCGTTGTGCTTGCTTGGCAAAATAAATGAAAGTGATCTTTGTCTCGTCCTTGGACTTGAGGAAGAACACCCATGTATATCTTGAGTAGTCATCAACAATGACAAGTCCATACTTTTTCCCACCAATACTATCCCATGAAGGAGGCCCAAAAAGATCCACATGAAGGAGCTCCAAAGGCCTTGAAGTAGATACAATATTCTTGGGTGGATGCATTGATTGATGCTACTTCCCGGCTATGCATGCACTACTGTAGGATCGAAAGTAGGTCTAGAGGGGGGGGGGGTGATTAGACTACTTGACCAAATAAAAATCTAGCCTTTTCCCAATTTTATGTCTTGGCAGATTTTAGCAACTTAGCACAAGTCAAGCAATCAACCTACACATGCAATTCTAAGAGTGTAGCAGTGGAAAGTAAAACATTGCATATGAAGGTAAAGGGAAGGGTTAGGAGAAGGCAAACGCAATGTAGACACGGAGATTTTTGGCGTGGTTCCGATAGGTGGTGCTATCGTACGTCCACGTTGATGGAGACTTCAACCCACGAAGGGTAATAGTTGCGCGAGTCCACGGAGGGCTCCACTCACGAAGGGTCCACGAAGAAGCAACCTTGTCTATCCCACCATGGCCATCGCCCACGAAGGACTTGCCTCACTCGGGTAGATCTTCACGAAGTAGGCGATCTCCTTGCCCTTACAAACTCCTTGGTTCAACTCCACAATCTTGTCGGAGGCTCCCAAGTGACACCTAACCAATCTAGGAGACACCACTCTCCAAAAGGTAATAAATGGTGTGTTGATGATGAACTCCTTGTTCTTGTGATTCAAATGATAGTCTCCCCAACACTCAACTCTCTCTCACAGATTTGGCTATGGTGGAAAGATGATTTGAGTGGAAAGCAACTTGGGGAAGGCTAGAGATCAAGATTCTTATGGTTGGATTGCAATGTCTTGGTCTCAACACATGAGTAGGTGGTTCTCTCTCAGAAAATGAGTAGTGGAAGTGTAGGCACGTTCTGATGGCTCTCTCTTGAATAGAGAAGGGGGTGGAGGGATATATATAGCCTCCACACAAAATCTAACAGTTACACACATTTGACCCAACTCGGTCAGACCGAATAGGAGAACTCGGTGAGACCGATCCAGCTCAAAATGTGAACGTTAGGATTTTCGGTGGGACCGACATGATCAACTCGGTAGGACCGATGCGCTAGGGTTAGGGCAAAACTTCATCTCGGTGTGACCGATTGCATGAACTCGGTGAGACCGATTTCAGCAATGAGCAAACAGAGAGTTGGTTAGGCAAACTCGGTGGGACCGATCGCTCCTTTCGGTGATACCAAAATGTTATGAACGGTAAACAGAGAGTTTGCCTTGTGAACTCGGTGGGACCGATCGCTCATTTCGGCGAGACCGAAATGTTACGAAGGGAAACAGAGAGTTTGCAATCCCATCTCGGTGAGACCGAGATCCCTATCGGTGAGACCGAACTGATTAGGGTTTCTGGCTATGGCTATGTCAAAAGAACTCGGTGGCGCCGGATAGATCAAATCGGTGGGGCCGAGTTTAACTTTAGGTTTAGGACATATATGGAATTGAGAAAGTGGTTGAGGGCTTTGGAGCATATCACTAAGCATTTTGAGCAAGTAGACCATTAAGCAACACCTCATCCCCTTTTAATAGTATTGGCTTTTCCTATGGACTCAATGTGATCTTGGATCACTAAAATAGAAATGAAGAGTCTTGAGCTTTTGCCAATATTTGTCCTTAGCACTTTGTGGGGTCCACATCTCTAGTCCATGTGCCATGCCAATCATTGAACTTTCTGAAATAATCAAATTGAATGGATATTAGTTCAATGAGCTATATGTTGTTATGAATTACCAAAACCACCCAGGGATTAGTTGCACTTTCAATCTCCCCCTTTTTGGTAATTGATGACAACATATAGATCAAAGCTTCGACAAATGATAATATGAATGAAATATATCGTCGCTTTGAGAAGTATGTGATAAGCAAGAGCTCCCCCTAAATTTGTGCATTATTTAAAATTTGCTTTTGAATGCAAATGCACAATCGATTAGGATCATGGGTTACTCTTCCATGTCACATACATCTTGGTGGAGCGCTCAAAAAGATAGAATATAAATAGTATGCACTCATCACCAAGGCAAACATGATTAATCATACACAAGTGATAAGATATCATCATTCAAGCACACATTAAAGCATAATATGATCAATCACATGATCATAAGAGTTTGAGATACTCTTATCTCACACACAAGCATAAATATTGTAGCAAACAAATGAGCAAATAACAAGTAGCAAGAGAGGAAAATAAAAGCAAAACACTCTCCCCCTCTTATCCCACTCTCGAAGCCTATGATCTATACACTTTCTCCCCCTTTGGCAACAAGTTACCAAAAATCTTGAAAATGCATAGTGCTATGCGGCACTCTAAGCACGATCTCTGAGAGCTCCGGTGTGCGAAGATGGCATGGAGAGGACAGCATCTGCAAAAGCTTCCGATGATGGCTGAGGAACTAGAGGAGTTGCAACTGGAGGGGCAACTGGGGCAGTGGCTGCAGGTGCTGAAGTGGTGGCTGTTGTGTCACTGACTGGTATAGCTTCAGACCTATTGGCTCTAGGCACTCTCTGAAATGCCTCTATGGTAGCTCTTCCTCTCCTGTCCTCTGCTTCTTCTTGAAGTTGCTCAATTGTGGTCTGAATTTCTGTGACCTTCAAGTCTAGATCGTAAATTTTTGTTTCAATGATTCTCTCAAGACTTTCTTGATTTTGAGTCAGGGTAGCTAGCCCTTTCTCAATTCTCATAGTGGCCTCAAGCAGATAGCTGAGTTGATCCTGCTTGGTCTTGAGATTTACAGCTGAGACATCTGGAATCTTGGAAGTCTTTGCTGCCTTTGCTTTTTCTCTCTTCTCCTGAGCCTCCATAGATGTAGGATGTGATGCATCCATGACAACAACATTGTCCTCAAAGTCTGGCCTCAGGGGAAGGTGCTCTCTGTCTAGAAGATATGTGCCTGTGCCCATCTTGGAGTTGATGAGCATCTGAATGTGTGGGGCATATCCACATGACCTCTTCTGATCTGCTGCAGTCCTCTTAACTGTTTCAACAATCAAGGTCATTACCTTGAACTTCTCTGGCACATCAAACATATGTAACAAGTTGATTGAGTGCCCTCTGATCATCCTGTCATCTCCGGATTTGGGCAACAAAGTATGCCTCAGTATAGTGTTGATTGTAGGCAGCCCTGATAGTAGATAGTAAATGGACCCAAACTTGTGAGTCCCCAATGCAGCATCTGGAATTTCCTTGTACATGTGTGCCATGGAGTTATGATCTTTCCTGGGCTTTGCATAGACATCTGTGTCATCCTCTGCTTCTTCAGGGGCATTGATCAGCTTGGCCCACTCAGCAGTTGAAGATTGGTATCTTGTACCTTCAGTCATCCAGACTATCTTGCCATCTGGGTAAAAATGTGTAGTGGAATAAAATTGCATCACCATCTCATCATTCCATTTTGTCAATTTCTGACCAACAAAAGTGTCAACTCCATTCATTCTGAAGCTCTCATGAACACCAGGGAAGTAATCTTCATTGTCATCGATGAACTTCCAGTCGACCCATCTCATGTCACTTACTATGGGCTTCTTGTCTAGAAGAATTGTCTCATAGAAGTCCTGCTGCTCCTTGGTGTGAAACATGTAATCCACAGCAGTCCTTCTCCTTGTAGCATAGGGGTCTGTCTGCCTCCATAGTCTGAGACCTGTATCTTTTCTCACTTTCATGTTCTCTGCAATTGGATGAGTGTCATCATGATCTGGAATTTTTGGCTTTAGCTTCCTGAGCACTTGCTGCTCCTCATCTTCTTGAGCTTCAGGCACTGGGGCCTTGTTCTTCTCTGCAACTGAGATATTTCTTGTGCTTCTCTTAGGTGTTGTTGGCTTTGGAGCTTGAGCTTGTGAAGATTGCTTGGGAGCTGCCTTGGGCTTGGATGGAGCAGCCCCAGACTTAATACCATCTCCCATCAATTTCTGAGATTTCTGAGCTGGTGGAGCATCTTCTTCTTCATCATCTTCATCTGGATCTCTCATCACTGATGATCTGCCAATCACTCTGGCCATGGTCTTCTTGACCCTTTCTTTCCTCTTCTTGCCTCCAGCAGCCTCCTCTTCTCTTGGTTCAAGAGTGAACTCCATGGTTTCCTGAGTTGAGGCTCTGGCTTTGGACATGGGCACTCTCTTGGCAGGAACTTTATTCTTCATTCCAGGCTTGATGGCAGCAGCATCAGCATACTCCTTCTTGACTACCTTCTTCTTTGAGGTGACCTCCTCATCAACCACAAAGTCTTCATCTTCAGAATCTGAGGTTCTCTTCTTCCTTTGCCTAGTTGCAGCCTTAGGCAAGTTGCTTGGGGTGCTTCTGCTACCCTCATCATAGCTGCTATTGGAGGGACTAGTGCCCTCACTCAGATTTGCCTGCTCCTCTGATCTGTTCTGGCTGTCACTATTGTCTGACATCTCTGACACTGAAAGCTGACCCTGTGAATAGATAGGTTGACATAGAGTCGATAAGCATCACAAAACATAGCCATTTTGCAAAACAAATGAGTCAAAAACTTAGTTTTAGTTCTCTACAGAAAGCATTTTGGAGCTACCGATATTACAAACTCGGTGACACCGAAGCAGCTTTAGAGTCTAAACATGTGAAATCGGTTAGAGCGAGACACAGTTCGGTGACTCCGAGATGCTAGGGTTTCACAGATAAATGAACTCGGTCACACCGATTGGTATATTTCGGTCAAACCGAAAAATACTTGTGCTATGGCCTGAGCCAAATCGGTGAGACCAAAATCCTAATATCGGTCGGTCCGAGATGAGTTCGGCGGAAACCTAAACCTAAATTTTCGCATCAAATCTAATCTAACGGAGTTTGCAGTGGATAGAGTTGTCTCAAAACGTGGAAAGATTCATGGCATTGTCCTTTGTGCTCGGAATTGGAGTGGGGAAGGCACAAAGGGACGAGTTCATACCCTAACTTGGCGATGAACTCGCTACAGCGATAACGGCGGTGAAGATTCCCATTGACAGCGGTGAAAACCAGCGGCAGGAGGACGCTGGCGACGAGGAGACGATCCGGAGACCTCGAGTCGGCAGAGCAGGACAGGTGCGGGCGAAGCGTTTGGAGGAATTTCCAAATTTTCAGCCCGTGGGTATATATGTCCAGACACTGTCAGTGTGACCGAGTGGAACGACTCGGTGGCACCGAGATGCAGAATCGCAAGCTGTTGCTGCAACTCGGTGTGACGAAAAGGTTCAAATCGGTTGCACCGAGATTAAAACTTAGATCAACTTAATGAACTCGGTGTGACCGAATGGGATGGATCGGTCAGACCGAAATGCACTAAGAAGTTTTGGAAGTTAAGTCTATGACGAATCGGTGGCTTCGAGTGCTCCTCACTCGGAGGGTCCGAATATGACTTGATCAAACTTTGTGATGTAGCATGAATAGAGTTTGAGACGAGAAAAGCATAGATAGCTAGAGGGAGTACTTAGGCATTCTTGTCCATCCATTTGGCAGAAAGAAGAAAAGCCAATCAATCAAAACAACAAATGGATTTCCTCGAATGGAAAAAAATTATGCATCCAACATGCTCACAGAATAAGATAGCAAATGAAATATGTGTCAAAGCATGCACAAACACTCTAGCATCTATCAAGCAATTGGCGATGACTAGGTCATCTATATATGAGTATATTGACTTAGGAGTCAAATGAGAACATTTGATCATAGGTCATACTCATCGTTTAGGCACAAGTGGGGTTACCACTTTTATATACAGCATTGTTGTGTTCACACCATTAGAGTTGCTTTAGCTCAATTCTTAGAGTAAAGCTCCCCCTAGATGTGATATCCCCCCTAAGAGGGATGAACTAACCTTGGGTTTTGTCGATGATGACTTCATGTAGATGTTGAAGATGTGGATGCTCAATGTTGATGTAGATCATTTGGAGCAATCCATTGGAGTTAGTTGCACTTTCAATACCTACATGGGTTAGTCCCACAAGGAACACACAAGGATATCCATAGACATAGAGTGAAATACACATATGATGTTGTCCATGAAAGCATTAGGTTACCTTGTCCCTTGTCTTACCAACAAGAGGGTTTGTGACTCCTTGAACTAGTGCAAGATATGGAAGTTGATTACACTTGTCCTTGCCAAAATGAATATGAGTGAAGTATGTTGGCAGAGTCACCCTCAAGAACTCTCTAGTTCTTCTTCTTTGGGATCCACATCATCTTGATGGGAATCCTTGGAGTTGTAATCATACTTGATGAAGTGGAACTTGATGTAGTCCTGGGAACCCAATTGACCAAGGCCTTAGGAGCTTCTTCAAATGCATCAATTCCTCTTAAAGCTTGTCCTTGCCTTTTAGCTTGTGGTCTTGTGGTGGAAGATCATCTTGAGCTTGTGTTCCCTTGAAAGAAGTGGGATCATACTTATCTTGTTGAGGAACAAACTTTGTCATGGGGTATTGATCTTCTTCCCACTCAACTCCATTGGCATTGAACTTGCGTTCAAAACCAACACCTTGATTCTTCTGGTGCCTTCCTTGCTTGTGTACAATTTCCTCAAATTGCTTACTTCCAGCAAGGCTCTTGTAAACACCTTTCTCTATAATTCCCTTCAATAAGCTATTTTCTTGCTCAAGTGTAACTTGGCTAAGAGAATCATTTGTGGAATCAAGAGAACTACTAGAAGCAACAATATTGGATTTAGCATGATTATTGTTACTAATAGAAGAAGAATCTTTCTTGCTCTTGTTGCTAGATTTTACTTGTGGCATGTAAGTAGACAAGAGTAAATGCTTGGCAATGTAAGAAGAACTTTTCTTACAAAGATCATCATTAATTGCTTTTAAGAACCCATGCTCTTGCTCTAGATTGAGCTTTTCAAAGCGTAGCTTCTCATGAGTCTTTAAAAGCTCTCGATGATCCTCTAAGGTAGTTTCATGAGCTAACTTAAGAGTGTTTAATTCTTTAGTTAGACGCTCAATCTCCTTCTTATCATTGTCATTCGTTTCATCTAGATTAGCATGATTAACAACAATTTCCTCATAGTTTTCATCACTAGAGTTGTCAACAAGTAAATCATCATCACCTAGCAAATCATCATCATCACTATTGAAATCAACATACTCAAGGTGTGATACCTTGGGGCCTTTAGCCATGAAGCATCTTCCAATCCCTTCATTTGGTGAGTCAAATATGTCGTAGGAGTTGGATGACACAAGTGCAAGACCGGCAACACCTTCATCTTGAGTATGTTCGGAGTCGGAGTGATAACTTCTCTCGGAGTGGTGTTCGGAGTCGGAACCGGATACCCATTCACCAACATGAGCTTGATGTCTTTGTCTTGTGTAGCTCTTTGATGACTTGTCCTTCCTTTCAGAATCCTTGCTTCTGCGAGAGGGTCTTTGTTCATAACGATCATCTCTACTCCTTCTCTCTCTTGGAGGTGATTCCTCTCTTTTACTCCTCCTTTTAGGTGAGTCTTCTCTTCTTTTGTAGGGAGCCATACACTCATTGGAGTAGTGTATGGGTCTTCCACAATTGTAGCAATTTTGTTCATGACTAGAAGATCTCTTGTCATAGTAGGACCTTGACTTGGAACTTCTCTCTTTGCTTCTACTCTTGTAGAACTTGTTGAAGTTCTTCACCATTAGGCTCAATTCTTCATTGAAGACTTGTTTTTCACTTGATGATGTAGGAGCATCACATGAAGCTTTGTAAGCACCACTAGACTTGTTGTGAAGCTCTTCTTTATCCTTGAGTGACATCTCATCAGCAACAATTCTACCAATGACTTCCGTTGGCTTGAGATCTTTGTAATTGGGCATCATTTGGATCAATGTGCACATGGTACCATATTTTCCATCCAAGGCTCTTAGGATCTTATTGATGATGAATCTGTCGGTCATCTCTTCACTTCCTAAGCCGGCAATCTCATTTGTGATGAGAGCAAGCCTAGAATACATTTCAGCGACTCCTTCACCATCCTTCATTTTGAACTTGTCAAGTTGACTTTGAAGCACATCCAATTTGGATTCCTTGACGGACTCGGTACCTTCGTGCATATCAACCAAAGTATCCCAAATTTCCTTTGCATTCTCAAGATGGCTGATTTTGTTGAATTCTTCGGGGCACAATCCGTTGAAGAGGATATCGCAAGCTTGAGCGTTGTATTGCAACATCTTCAATTCTTCCGCGGTTGCTTCACGATTCGGTTCTCTTCCATCTTCAAAGAATTCACCTTGCAAACCAACACACACAATAACCCAAACGGAGGGGTTATGTCCAAGAATATGCATTTTCATCTTATGCTTCCAACTAGCAAAATTTGTACCATCAAAGTAAGGACCTCTACGGTGGTAATTTCCCTCGCTAGATGCCATACTCTTCTAGGTTGTGAAACCAAGGCTATGATCACCAAAGCTATGGAAATCGAGGAAAATGGAGACCAAAGCTCTGATACCACTTGTAGGATCGAAAGTAGGTCTAGAGGGGGGTGATTAGACTACTTGACCAAATAAAAATCTAGCCTTTTCCCAATTTTATGTCTTGGAAGATTTTAGCAACTTAGCACAAGTCAAGCAATCAACCTACACATGCAATTCTAAGAGTGTAGCAGTGGAAAGTAAAACTTTACATATGAAGGTAAAGGGAAGGGTTAGGAGAAGGCAAACGCAATGTAGACACGGAGATTTTTGGCGTGGTTCCGATAGGTTGTGCTATCGTACGTCCACATTGATGGAGACTTCAACCCACGAAGGGTAACGGTTGCGCGAGTCCATGGAGGGCTCCACCCACGAAGGGTCCACGAAGAAGCAACCTTGTCTATCCCACCATGGCCATCACCCACGAAGGACTTGCCTCACTCGGGTAGATCTTCACAAAGTAGGCAATCTACTTGCCCTTACAAACTCCTTGGTTCAACTCCACAATCTTGTCGGAGGCTCCCAAGTGACACCTAACCAATCTAGGAGACACCACTCTCCAAAAGGTAATAAAGGGTGTGTTGATGATGAATTCCTTGCTCTTGTGCTTCAAATGATAGTCTCCCCAACACTCAACTCTCTCTCGCAGATTTGGCTATGGTGGAAAGATGATTTGAGTGGAAAGCAACTTGGGGAAGGCTAGAGATCAAGATTCTTATGGTTGGATTGGAATGTCTTGGTCTCAACACATGAGTAGGTGGTTCTCTCTCAAAATATGAGTAGTGGAAGTGTAGGCACGTTCTGATGGCTCTCTCTTGAATAGAGAAGGGGTGGAGGGATATATATATATATAGCCTCTACACAAAATCTAACCGTTACACACATTTGACCCAACTCGGTCAGACCGAATAGGAGAACTCGGTGAGACCGATCCAGCTCAAAATGTGAACGTTAGGATTTTCGGTGGGACCGACATGATCAACTCGGTAGGACCGATGCGCTAGGGTTAGGGCAAAACTTCATCTCGGTGTGACCGATTGCATGAACTCGGTGAGACCGATTTCAGCAATGAGCAAACAGAGAGTTGGTTAGGCAAACTCGGTGGGACCGATCGCTCCTTTCGGTGATACCAAAATGTTACGAACGGTAAACAGAGAGTTTGCCTTGTGAACTCGGTGGGACCGATCGCTCATTTCGGCGAGACCGAAATGTTACGAAGGGAAACAGAGAGTTTGCAATCCCATCTCGGTGAGACCGAGATCCCTATCGGTGAGACCGAACTGATTAGGGTTTCTGGCTATGGCTATGTCAAAAGAACTCGGTGGCGCCGGATAGATCAAATCGGTGGGGCCGAGTTTAACTTTAGGTTTAGGACATATATGGAATTGAGAAAGTGGTTGAGGGCTTTGGAGCATATCACTAAGCATTTTGAGCAAGTAGACCATTAAGCAACACCTCATCCCCTTTTAATAGTATTGGCTTTTCCTATGGACTCAATGTGATCTTGGATCACTAAAATAGAAATGAAGAGTCTTGAGCTTTTGCCAATATTTGTCCTTAGCACTTTGTGGGGTCCACATCTCTAGTCCATGTGCCATGCCAATCATTGAACTTTCTGAAATAATCAAATTGAATGGATATTAGTTCAATGAGCTATATGTCCTTAGCACTTTTAGGGATTAGTTGCACTTTCAACTACACACACGATCTTTCTCAAAAGAGACATTGGTTAGTCCAAGGATGTGATTACCCTTTAAGAGATCTTGAAGATTTCTCATGCCGACATGGGCTAGCCGGCGATGCCATAGCCACCCCTTGTCGGCCTTGGCCATTAGACAAGTTGCATGGAATGTGCTCTCTTTCGAGAAATCAACCGTTTAAAGGTTGCCATCCAACTCTCCAACAAAGGCCACTTCAAGAGTATCTCTCTTAAAGACTTTCACATCTGTTAGTCCAAATAGTGTATCATAACCAACAGAAGCCAATTGACGAATGGAAAGCAAATGGTATTTAAGGGATTGGACAAGCATGACATTTGCAAGAGACATGTCATTTGTGATAGCCACCTTGCCCAACCCGAGTACCTATCCTTTTGATCCTCCACCAAACACAATGCTCATAAATGGTTGAATAGCTTCCATGAAATCATAAAGCAATTTGCTATCTCCGGTCATATGGTTGGTACATCCACTATCGATCACCCATTTGACTCCACCAGAGAAGGCAACCTACACACAATTATGACTTGGTTAGAGGCACCCATTTTGCAATGGGACCTCTCAAGTTAGTCACAAGGGTCTTAGGGAACCAAATAGCATAAAACCGGAATGCATTATGAGGACCAACAAATTTCACATAAACTTCTCCATCCTTAGTTTTACGAAGAACATAGGATGGAGGCATGAATTCTTTTGGCTTGTTGAGAGTGGGCATGCCTCTTGTGGCCTTCCCACTCACAACCTTACCTTTCTCCTTGTGCCCTTCTTGTACAAATGTTTCTTTAAGACGGGTGGTGCACTTTTGGGAAGACGTCTTCTTCTTGCTTGTGCTTGGGTCAAACCCGAGACCTTCCTTGGCAAACACCTCATTGTGTTGGCTCAATACCTCATTAAGGTTCTTTTGTCCTTGAGCACATGTCATGAGTCCTCTCTCGAGTTGTGCCTTTAGAAAGCGATTTTCCTCAAGAATAGATGCTAGGTCACCACTAGAGTTAGTAGTACACGCATCAACATTGATAATAGGAGAAGAGTAAACCTTGGCTAGAGTTTCAAGATAAGTAAGCTTGAGTGTCTCAAAACTCTTTGTAAGAAGGGTGATCTCTTCTTCCTTAGTCTTGAGGGACACGGATAGAAGCTCACAATCCTTAGAGAGAGAAGCATGAGATTTCACAAGCTTACTTTTATCATTCATCAACTCCTCGCAAGAGTCCTTGGCCTTTTTCAAGGAGGCAAGTTCTTTAGCATGAACATCAATGTTTGCACCAATTTTCAAGCATAGTTCGTCATTTCGTGCTTCCTCATATTGGACTTTCAGCTCAAGGATTTCATATTTTTCCTTTTCCTCGGTGACGAAGGTTTCGAGTTCCTTAATGGTGATGGTATGCTTACTCACCATCTCCATAAGCATACGAAACATAGTGAGCTTCTTTCCTTTGAGGGAGCACATGAACTTATTTAGTTTAGCAAGCATAGGATCATCTATATCATCATCATCATCATAATTATCCTCCGCATCAAGATACTCATCACAAGGAGTAGAAGGAGTGAAAAGAGGAGGGTTTGACCGTGGGGTTACCTTGACTTTGTCAGGAGAGTTTTGGCCCTCTCCATCTTCTACCACGGCCTTTGCCATTAGGCACTTGTGAGCGTTGCCCTTGTAGTCTTTCATATAGTTGTAGGTGACAACTTCACCATTCTTGTTGACTAGCCTCAAGGTGTTTTGAGAATCTTGAGCTACTCCGGCAACACCACTAACATCATCCGGATCGGATTCTTCATGAGCAACCATTGCTTTCCCATCTCTCTTCTTGAGCTTGGAGTTCAAAGTATTTGGCAACTTCTTCTTGGGAAAGGTCTTGGGAAACCTTGGTTTATCTTCTCTATTCTCATAAGGGCAATCATTGGAGAAGTGGTTGGTTTCTTCACAGTTGTAGCATTTTCTCACTTTCTTCTTCTGGAATCTTCCCTTGAATTTTCCCGCGCTAAACTTCTTGACAAAGAGGGCAATGTCTTCATATGAAAGGCTCTCATCGGAGTCAATCTCATCACCATCTTCTTCATCATCATCTTCTTGTTCTTCACTTTCCTCTTCTTCACATACATGCTTGGCCTTCAAAGCAAGATTGATCTTTGATGTTGAGGTACCATGCATGGCAAGGTGTTTTGTAGCATTTGCCTTTGACTCTTCGAATAGTTGGAAAGTGGATATGATGTCATCCGGAGTCATTTAGTTGAATCCATGATGTTGTCTTATGTCCCACACCATTTGGTGATGATATGGAGCAAGAGCATGAAGTAACTTGTCCATGAGAAACCGCTTAGTCAAGTTGAATCCATCTTGTGTCTTGTCACAATCACAAGACTCGATGTCAGCGGTGAGAGTCATGAGATGCTCAAGGAGCTGCTTGGGGGATTCACCTTTCTCCATACAAAAGTTTTGCAATTGACCTTTGGCAATTTCATACTGAGCAAGCCGGAGAGTGGAGGTACCGGTCTTGGTCCTTACAATGCTATCCCATAATTCCTTGGCACTTGTGATATGAATGTAAGGTCTCCTTTGCTTATCATTCATTCCTTTTCTTATGCACATGATTGCGGTGTCGTTGAGATGCTTGTCATATGTCTCTCTTGGAGTAAGATTCTTTGGGTCAACAGGGTTGTAGCCATGCTCCAAGATTTCCAACATTTCATCATTGGCGTACCTAAGATGGTCCTGCATACCAACTCTCCACAAAGCAAAATCGGAACTATCATCAAGCAAAGGAGGTTTTCCTCCAGGATTATACTTAGGTTTCTCAACTTGAGGTCTAGCATAAAGCCATGGAACACTAGATTGATCAATGCTAGGAGGTTGTTGGCCAAGTGAAGGAGTAGGCACAGTTGGCCTCGAGGCCGCACCACCCGAAAGTGGCGCGAGCATCCTGGTTAACGTGGCTAGCCTCATTTGAACCAAGGCCTCAAGAGAAGCATCATGCTCCTCCTTTTGCTTAGCAAGGGCCCATTCCAGATCCTCAGAAGTGAAGGACTTGACTTCCGAAGAAGCATTGCCCTTATCCTTCGGATCTGCGACAAGGGGAGTCCCATCGGGGTTCATCTCGCTCTAGGGCGGTTAAGCCACAAGAATAGAGCATGAGGCTCTGATACCAATTGAAAGGATCGAGATGGGCCTAGAGGGGGGTGAATAGGTACAGTTACAAATTTTAATTGTTACTTAGCAATTTTAGGCAATAATGCGGAATATGAAAGTGAGCCTAACAAATGCAAGTAAGATGCTAAGAGCTAAGCAAGGTAAGCAAGTAACACATGTATGTGAGTAAGCAAGCACAATATGATATAAGTAAAGACTAAGAGACAAGTAACCACAAGTAGGGAGTTAGGTTAGGAATAAGAGATTTTATTCTAGATTTTGAGCAAGTCTTTTGCGAGAACCAGTGATCCCCTCTTAATAGTGCGGGATCCCTATACTCAAATAAAAGTAAAACAGAGAAGGATCTAAAGCTTTGCATCTTGTTTCACCTTCCTTTGAGTATCTTGAATATGTAAGTTTTGAACCACACTAATATCTTTCGGGAACAAAACCTGAGATTCACTTGATAGAATGATTAGTTCCTTATATGTATGTTGTCAACAACTATCAAAATAAGATTAAGGGCATGATTGCACTTTCAGACGCGAGAAACCCTATCAAACAAGAGGCTGCATATATAATGGAGTAAAAAAATGTCTCCATAGCAGTGGTTTTAAATAGAATACGCGTGTTCCCGGAACCAAGAAACGAAAACTGCCAGACAAATCTTTTTTTAACGTACCAAGAAAGAAAACTCGATCAATAACACGCCCCCGCTTCCAGGTCGCAGTTTGTATCGCTCATGTGTGGTCCTCGACCCTCCATTATTAAGTGAACAAATTAAAGGGTCGAATTATTACGTACGTAAGCTGCCTCTTCGTGTACAAATGCGCTCCATCGTGTACTTGCGGGTATGTCGAAGGCAGAGTGAGTGTGTGTACATTTCCTCTTGTACGTAGTACTCCATTTATCTCACTTCATATTGTTTCCCACTCCTATGATATTCCTATCCTAGGAACAAAATGAGGTGGTACTAAGTTTGTGTGTGTGTAGGGAGAACGAGACATCGATGTTGTGTACGAGTAGTCGCGAGAGTCGTCACTATGTGTGTGAGCGCACACACACACATAGACATGCATATCCATGTTTACGTAAAATTCTTACTTTCTTCTCCATCTCCATCTCCAATCATATTTGTCCAACTGGCACATTATTTACGTTATTAATTACGCAGGAATATTTATGTACGCCCAGCCTGACCGCCCCGCCCAACCCGAACCCTCTTCATCACCCGCGTGCGGTTCCCGCCCGAAACGGTAAGTGCCGCATTCATGCCCGGCCAGAGCGGACATGACCTCTCACTGGTGCCGGCATTGAAGTGGCTCGCCGGTCGAGGGAGCACCGCCCGCGCCGCTTCCCGGTGCACGCGACTGCTCCGCGTTCAAATGTCACCACTGCCGGCCACAACATGCATGTAAAAAAGTTCTTGGGAGTCCGTGCTACAGCTAGCTGTTCTCCCCCTCCTCGTCTATCTCTTCTAGTAGTGCTACTCCCTCCGTCTAGGTGAATAAGTCATCTTAGGTTGTGCACCATGACCAAGGAGGAGGAAAAAAATGAGAGAACTTAATGTTTATTTGCTAATTAATAGCATTGCATGCAATGAACTAACCACTGCATGTCGTATTTGGTAGTCTCAAGTCATTGAAAGCATGCACGCCACACATCTCTTATTGGTTGATATGTCAATAAATAAGAGACGAGGTGGGAGTTAATGCACCGCGCCTAAGTTTTTTGGGATTATTTGGTTTTCGTAAGGTGACTTACACACCTAGACGGAGGGAGTAGTACTCCATGGCGCGATCCATCGAGAAGCAGGAGGGAAAGTTTGCGTATACTCGGTTTGCGGTAAGTGGCATGCCGAGCGACCATGTGGGGTGGAGGAGGGTGAGACACGAATGCGACAGACGTGATTTAAACATTGGTTTTGCTCGATGGCGCAATCCAACGAAATGAAACGTTGGTTTCCAAAAGAATACTGTACTGCCTGAGAGAGATAGAGTGATGGTTTGCTTCTTCCGTCCAACTAACTATAACGGGTCAATGTGATTTGACGGCTCATTGGTCACTATTACTGCGGCGGTAGAGCGTCTGCACTCTTATTTATTTATTTTGTGTCAGTCCAACAAACCCTGGGTCTGGTGCCCAGACCGTGCACAGGCCCAGGATCAAGATTGCAACATCCAAGACAAGGCCAAGGTAAAGGGATAGGCTCTTTGAGGAATCAAAGGGCAAGTTGAGAAGACCAAGTCAAGCCAAGAAGCAAGACGCTGCTAAGGGAAAACCTCCCTTGCTGGGCAGGAGAGCCTGGCGAGATCAAGGTTGCCCCAGAAGCAAGCCTCAAGGCCGCCGCGGCAGGCCTGCCAGGGCATACGAAGGCAAAACGCCCCGACAAGACTTCACCGCCCCACCTCACGGCGACGCAAGTCACCGATCGGTGCGGTGTCAAGCCCCGAGATGACTAAGTGGCTGCCTTTTGCCACATGGCAGCCATTTCCTACAGGAATCACCTCCAGATGACACCCGTCCTGCAACGTGTCATGCCGACAGGAGAGAAGGTGGCAAAACAGCCCGGCAAGGCATGCCGGGCAGGCCATGATGTGACACTAAGCGGCACATTTAATGCGTACTGCTCTGTCTGCAGAGGAGATATGATAGCACTGTTCGCTATCTAATCAGTACACAATGACTGATTTGGCACTGAGGTGACCCCTTAATCTATAAAAGGAGGCCCATGGCAACCATAGAAAGGATTCGGACCCCTGTACATCCATACACGCGTAGCTGCTCTCGCCCCGAGGCAACCCTGCCGGGCAAGAGCGCTGCGTTTCCATCACCGTCCACCATCAATCCACCAAAGTAGGAGTAGGGTTTTACGCCTCGCGGCGGCCCGAACCTGGGTAAAAACTACCCGTGTGATCTCTGCCGCGCTACGCTGCGCTCCTCCGCTCTTTGTGCAATGCGCTCAGTCCCCCTGCCGAACCAAAAGGGGCCCTTGGCCCCATAGGTGGTCGTGGTTTCCCACGACATCTTTGGCGCGCCAGGTAGGGGCTGCGCTTGCGTGAACCCGAGAAGTGTACGAAGCACATCATCTTCACCGCCATCTTCTTCGTCAACGGCTCCATCGTCCATGGCGCCCAAGAAGAAGCCCGGCACCGCAGCTCATCCATCCACCTCGAAGGCCCCGCCACACACGCCCGCCGATGCTGCGGGGGCTACGAGGACGCCTGGGAGTGCGGGGGACGCGGTTGGCGTGGGCGGCGTCGTTACCACCTCCCATGCGGCCGAAGCGGGAGCAGGAGGCACTGGAGAAGGACAGCACCAACTACATTCTAGCGGCCACGTCCCACGAGGTACGGGAGGAGAGATGATTCCATCTACACCTCCTCGTCCGGCCGAAGGGCACAGCCACAGCGGGGGTACTCGCTCTGTGGGGAATCACAACTCCCCGACTGCTCCCGCCATGGGAGCGGCCGTAGAACATGCGCCACCCCCGGAACGAGCCGACCCAGCCGCTACGCCAAATGGAGCCGCTGGCCCTCAAGCGTCTCCACCTCGTCCACATGCCATCCAGGCGGCTGGCTCACGACAACGAGAGCATGGCGCGACCGCTACCGGCACCGTCAGGAGCCGGGCGACGTTACAGTCTTCATCGACATCCATGCCAAGCACCGCTTCGAAGGCCATGGCGTGAGCTCAGCTACTGTTGTAATTTCCACCGGCAGCCGATCAGATGGATGAGTGGAGAGCCACCATTCAGTGTCTGATTGGCTTTGCCGAGGCGGGAGGATCGCAGCAGGCTGGCCCGTCATGGCCTCCCCAGGCAGCGGCAATGGCCCACGCTGCTGGCCGTGCGGATGGGGCCAATCCTACGGTGCAGTCCCCTCCGCGGCAGCCGGCGCGGGAGCCGTGCGACCAAGAACCTGACGACGTCTCGATGGCTTCGTCCGACCCTCGAGCGCGTCAAGGCCCATGGTGAGTCTTGGAGGACAGGCGTAGGGAAGGCGCGCGTGTCAACACCAAGCGACACCGCGACGCCCACCGCCAGTCCGACAGGCGCGATGGCCCCAACGTCGACGAGCCCGCACTCGCTGACGGCGGGTACCTGCCTTTAGAGGCTGGGTGCCCTGCCTTCACCTGTGAGCTGCAGCAAGTCCGTTGGCCGTCCACTCGCACGTTCAAGCCAGAGATGCCAGAGAAGTATGACGGAAGACTGAACCTGGCAGAGTTCTTGAGCATCTACACCATCGCTGTTCAAGCTGCTGGGGGAAGAGATGAGAAGGTATTCGCCAACTACTTCCCTTTGGCACTCAAGCCAAATGTGAGGGCTTGGCTGATGCACCTGCCGGAGAACTCCATTTTGACCTGGGCTGACCTGTGCCATGAGTTCGTTGGCGCCTTCACGGGCAGCCATCAAGAACTAGGGTGGCCCAGCGACTTGCAGCTCCTCCCGCAGAAGGAAGGCGAGAGCCTGCGGAAATACATGCAGAGATTCAGCAGAGTCCACAGGAATATTCCAGACATCCACCCAGCAGCTGTGATAGCTGTGTTCCAGTCCAACGTGCGCAATCGTCGGATATGTTCCAAGATGAATGTTTGATTGCCCAAGACTGTGAAGGAGCTTTACACTCTAGTGGATAAGTGTGCTCGGATAGAGGAGGGGAGGAAGCTCCCCGGAGAAGAGGATGGCGTCGACATCGATTCAGAGGATGATGACGAGGCCACCAGTCAAAAGAAGAAGAACAAGAAGCGCAACAAAAGGCGCAAGGATAAGGCAGTGATGACCATTGAGGGGTCGGGCCTACCAAGTACCGACAAGAAAGCAAAGGCTGAGATACCCGGCAAGGAGGTTGCCGCGTGCACTGACTGCCGAGAAGCTGCAGCTACCGAGAAGGCTGGGAAAGGCGATGGCCCGTATTGCAAGATCCATCGGACCAAGGGCCACGATCTCCAGGAGTGTCATCAGGTTGAGCAGCTTGTCAAGAAGTAGAGGGCTGAATATGAGAAGCGAGATAGAGAGAAAGGTCAGAATGGCCCTGGCGGAAAGGGCCGGGGTGGCGGAGCAAGCCGCCCCGGCAAGGCTCCTTAGAACCAAGGGAAACCCGCCAGAGGCCATGATAAGGAGGATTGCAACGATGAGAGTGATGGGGGAGATGAAGAGGAGACCAGCGAGCAGGAATTCCAGAAGGCCACTGATGCCCTGTGCATTGACGGGGGTGCATCTTTGCACTCCTCTCACCGCCAACTTAAACGGTGGGCGCGTGAAGTCAATGCCGTGGAGCCAGTGGTAGACTCTCGAAGGCCGCTCAAGTGGTCCCGCACGCCCATCATCTTCAACGAAGAGGACCACCTTGACCGCACCACTGCGGTAGGGTGCTTGCCTTTATTGGTATCACCAACAATCCGCAACCTCAAAGTCACAAAGATGCTGGTTGACGGTGGGGCCGGGTTGAATCTGATTTCTTCAAAGGTCATCAGCAAACTCCAGATAGCAGAAGAAGAATTCAAAGTTACTGGTACGTTTCAAGGGATCAACCCCGGCAGGAGTCATCCTAAGGGGAAAATCACATTACCAGTGACATTTGGGGGAGAGTTGAACTACCGGACTGAGAAGATCATGTTTGATGTGGTTGACCTCCCCCTGCCATACAATGGAATCCTTGGTCGCCCAGCTTTGGCCAAGTTCATGGCGGCATCCCACTATGCCTACAACACCTTGAAGATGCCAGGGCCGGTGGGCGTCATTTCCATTCCATCAGACAAGAAGGACACAATTATTTGCGTGGACAAGATGTACCGGGATGTAGTCGCGGCAGAGGCCACTGAAGCTACAATCCCCGCCTAGGAAAGTAATGGAAAGAAGAAGGCTAACAGGGACGCCGACAAGGAATCCGGGAAGCGCACCTCTCTGGGGTATGCTGCGCCTGTTGATGACTCGCCGGAGGGTTCCAATAGCAAGAGATCCAAGGCCTCTGCACTTGCTGTGAAACAGGTCCCGGCAGGGCTGGATGGCGCTGGTGGTACTTTCACCATCAGCGCCACCCTCGATGACAAATAGGAAAGCACGCTCGTTGCCTTCCTGCGGGCGAATGTCGATGTGTTTGCCTAGCAACCATCTGACATCGCCGGTGTTCCCAGGAAGGTAATCAAGCACCACCTTGCTGTCTGCCCACATGCCCGACCCGTCAAGCAGAAGGTCCGGAAGCAAGCTTTGGAGCGGCAGCAGTTTATTGCCGAGGAGATCAAGAAACTTGAGGTAGCTGGTCTGGTTAGAGGAGTGTTACATCCAACGTGGTTAGCAAATCCAGTGGTGGTACGCAAGGCCAATGGGAAGTGGAGGTTGTGCATAGATTTTACGGATTTGAACAAGGCATGCCCGAAGGACCCATTCCCCTTGCCACGCATCAACCAGATTGTGGATTCCACCTCCGGGTGTGACCTGCTTTCCTTCCTGGATGCCTACTCTGGATAGCATCAAATCTTCATGTCCAAGGAAGACAAAGAGAAGACCGCGTTCATCACCCCATGTGGCACATACTGCTTCGTGCGGATGCCTTTCGGGTTGAAGAGCGCCGGGTCTACTTTCGCAAGAGCAGTCCAGATTGGTTTTGAGTCACAGTTGCACAGGAACGTTGAGGCCTACATGGACGATATTGTGGTCAAGACCAAGGACAGATCAACCCTCATCCAGGATTTGGAAGAGGCATTTGCTAATCTGCGCAAGATCAACTTGAAGCTAAATCCGGAGAAGTGTGTGTTTGGCGTTCCTTCCGGCAAGCTACTTGGCTTCTTTGAGTCCCACTGAGGGATAGAGGCCAACCCCAACAAGATCAAGGCTATTGAGCAGTTTCAAGCACCCAAGACAGTCAAGGATGTGAGGCGTTTGACTGGATGTGTTGCCGCGCTTAGCAGGTTCATTCCCAAGTCTGCTGAGCGTGCCTTGCCATTCTCCAAGGTTTTGAAAAAGGTAGGGCCCATGGAGTGGACCCCCGAGGCAGACGCCGCACTACAAGATTTGAAGACCTACCTTTCCTCTGTGCCCACTTTGGTTGCTCCAAAACCTCAAGAGCCGTTGGTGCTATATTTGGCGGCAACTAATCAGGTGGTTAGCACAGCACTGGTGGCGCAGAGGGAAGTGGATGAAGCAGCAGACGCAGCTGGTGTCCCTTCCGGGGAGGAAAGCGAACACACCCTGGCAGGGTCAAATGCAGATCAAGGTAGAGAAGAGCAGAACAGCAGAAGCAGTTCTTTGGTCACGACAAAGAAGAAAGTGGTGCAGCGCCCAGTATACTTCGTCAGCTCCCTGTTGCAGGGGGCTAGATCCAGGTACTCTTGCGTGCAAAAATTGATCTTTGGCCTTGTCATGGCCTCAAGGAAACTGCGCCACTACTTCCAAGCCCATGAGACACAGTTGTCACCCGTTTCCCTTTGCAACGGATACTCCGAAACCCTGAGGCTACCGGCAGGATAGTGGAGTGGGCTTTGGAGTTATCCAGCTTTGGTTTGAAGTTTGAGAGCACATCAACCATTCAGAGCAGAGCATTGGCAGAGTTTATTGCAGAATGGACGCCAACTCCTGATGAAGAGGTATTGGAGACAGTTATCCCCAGCAAGGAAGCACCCCAAGAATGGATCATGTATTTCGATGGTGCCTTCTCCCTACAAGGTGCAGGGGCTGGCGTGCTTCTCATTGCTCCCACCGGAGAGCACCTGAAGTACATCGTCCAGATGCATTTTCCCTAGGAGGAAGCTACCAAAAATACAGCAGAGTATGAAGGGCTCCTTGCTGGGCTCAGGATTGCAACAGAACTGGGGATCAAGAAGCTGATCATCTGCGGAGATTCACAACTTGTGGTGAGACAAGTCAGCAAGGATTACCAAAGTCCATTGATGGAGGCATACGTTGAGGAAGTGAGAAAGTTGGAGGAGCGCTTTGACGGATTGCAAACAGAGCACGTACCCTATGCGGAAAACAACATCGCTGATCATCTGTCAAAGTGCGCTGCACAGAAGCTCCCTGTGGAACTAGGAACTTTTGTTCTCCATCTGACTCAGCCCTTCGTATCCCCGGTAACAATGGCCAGAAAGAGGAGGAAATTGGACTCCGGCAAGCCTCTCCTGGTAGAACCCCTCGAGGATCCCGGCAGAAAGCTTGTCGGGCACAACTCCCCTTCGGTCGCTGAGTTGCATCCTCCCGCCAGGCCACCGGTCCCCGTGGTGGAGGATTGCACTCTCACGAATGGGGAGGTGCCGTTAGTCCTCGTTGCCGAGCCACAGGCTCCGCCTTGGGCACGGCACATAGTCCATTTCCTCCAAACTGGAGAACTTCCCGAAGGGCAAGAAGAAGCTAAAAGAGTAGCCCGGAGGGCCAGTATGTATCAGTTCGTTGATGACACGCTGTACAGAAGGAGGCCCAACGGTGTGAAATAGAAGTGCATTTGCCGGGAAGGAGGAAAGGAACTGCTGACGGAGATACACAATGGTATGTGCGGCTCCCAGATTGGATCAAGGGCGTTGGTTGGGAAAGTTTTCCGGCAAGGATTCTACTGGCCCACAGCCCTCCAAGATGCGGTCGAGCTTTGTCACCAAGTGTGAAGCCTGCCAGTTCCATTCCAAGAACATCCACCTGCCTTCCCAAGCTCTTCAGACAATCCCTTTGTCATGGCCATTTTTGGTCTGGGGGCTCGATATCCTCGGCCCTTTCCCCCGTGCTGCCGGGGGCTTTGAATTCTTGTTCGTTGCAATCGACAACTTTACAAAGTGGCCAGAAGTAGAGCTCGTGAGAAAGGTGACTGCTCAGTCAGCTATCAAGTTCTTGAAAGGATTGGTGTGCCGCTTCGGAGTTCCTACCCGGATCATCACTGACAATGGCACCCAGTTCACGAGTCGCGCCTTCATGCAATACGTTCATGCCCTCGGAAGCAAAATCTCATTCGCCTCTGTGGCCCATCCAAGGAGCAACGGGCAAGCTGAGAGGGCGAACGCTGAAGTGTTGCGAGGACTCAAGACGAGAACTTTTGATAGGCTGCAGAAGTGCAGCAGGCGGTGGATCGATGAGCTGCTGGTGGTTCTTTGGTCCCTCAGAACGACACCAAATCGAGCTACCGGGCAGACTCCCTTCTCCCTAGTCTATGGGGCAGAAGCATTTATCCCCACGGAACTCATTTACGGGTCACCTCAAGTGCTTGCCTACGATGAAGTAGCACGAGACCAGCACCGGCGTGATGACGCTGTGCTACTCGAGGAGAATCGTCTCCGGGCTGCTATGCGTGCCGCACGCTATCAGCAAGCCCTGCGTCGCTATCACAGCCGCAGGGTTCATGCTCGGTGTTTTGAGGAAGGTGACCTTGTCCTTAGGCGCGTTCAGTCCGCCAAGGGTGCAAACAAGTTGACGCCAAAGTGGGAAGGCCCTTACCGGGTAGTACGAGTCACCAAACCTGGCGCAGTCCGTCTGGAGATCAGAGATGGCATTCAGTTGCAAAACTGATGGAACATTGAGCATCTCCGCAAGTTCTACCCGTAAGGCGCGGCTGTCGGGCCCTGCCCGGCAGCCATCCTTTTGTACAGGCCTTGCCTCTGTTTCATGTAACCCCTTGTACAAAGCCAGGCGCAGACCCTGAGCAACAGAGAAATAAATGAAGCGCTGGGGGGCCCCCGACAGGTTGCATGCATGCATAAGCATATCATGAGCATTGCATGTTCATGTAGATAAGATCGCATGGGGCATCATTTTCATCTGCATCATACTGCAGGTTCCTACCGTGGATTTGGTCCCGAAAAAGGAGAAGAGAAGACAAGCCTACATCGCGATCCCCGGCAAGCCCAAACAGATAACTTCTCTCTCTTATCCATACGAGTTCTGTAAGTAAAGCTTGTGCATAGGAAAACCTCACCGCTTTCAAGACTTAGGTGCTCCCGTCCCTTGACTCGAACGTTGCTTCGGTCAGGGAGGTTCCAGTGGCCTTTGGCGAGAAAGTTAGCGGGGGGCTGGTCCCTCTTCATGATTTGTGCCCGGCAGGCCCAACACCGCGGCAGCAACTTGAGGGTACTGGCAGGATAGCTTACCGGGGAAAAACTTGTTTACTTGTGCATAAAGAGGCATTCTTCCTCTGCATGGACATGTTCCATGCACAAGTGCCCGGCAAGGTTTATCTTTTTCATTAATATGCTGATCAACAAGTACAGACCTTACAGAACAAAAACATGGATAAAAGAGATTACTAATTTGAACTAAAGTTTGGCAAGTGCCTACATATTTTAGATTGGAAAAAGATAAATGCTCATGATCCCATTTTCTACTCCATCCTTCCCTTCTTCGAAACTACAGGGGGAAACAAAGAAGACGGAGGGAAGGCCCGGCTGGGATTCGACCCCTCCCCAGGATCAGGAGGACGCAGTTCCCAGGCTAAGAGGAAGAAACCGGAGGGCAGGTGTGGATGGTGACGCTGCCAGAAGCTCAACCAGTGGTGATGGTGCTGCCGGCAAGCACGCCTCGTCGGAGCGGTCGCCCCCGCTCTTGACGGATCGTGGGTCGCCGCCACCTCCTTTACCACTGTCGCTCGAAGCTCCCGCCGTGCCAACCAAGGCGAACGCCAAGCGCTCCGGATAGCTCCACAGAGAGCATGGTCGTCTCCAACGACCCGAAGACAAGGGGCTGCCGTCCTTCAAGGAGGCACACATGGGGACGAGGAGCCCGCCCATACGCCGGGCAGGCGGTGCCCTGAGAGGAGGAATCCGCCACTACCGGTACCGAACCACCTTTGCGGCCTTCCTTCAGCATCACGAGAAAAGGAGGACTAGGCCACGATCAATACCACGCCTCATGTCCATTATGGGCCTCGGCGTGGTGTCGCTTGCATCGCCCCTCACTAAGATTGGAGCTACGGGCGACCCGGCGACAAGCACACCAGAGTTGCTACATCCGGTGCTACTACCACGCCGCCCGCGCATCCCCCTGAAGCCTGCACGAAGACAGGAAGATGATTCTGCCCCAGCACTCGACGCCGTCGAACCCAAACTGGGGCCCAAGGCTTGGCCCCAAGCTCTCCTCTTCGGCATACCTCAGGAGGGAGCAGAGAATAAAGGAGGTGAGCGGACGAATACTCTCACTCCTCCCCCGTCCCTCCTTTTATAGACAGGTCGGGGTCGGGAGCCGCTCCCTCAGCGGGGGACCGCCGTCCTCCTCCACCTTTCCATGAAGACCAGGCCCCTACCTTAATGCTCCCCCGCACCACGCGCCTCCGTTACCTACCCCGCTCGATGCATGCAGCATACGTGGCTGGGGATAAGGGCGTGGTGGGAAGAGTGAATTGGCAGTTACTCGCCCGTGCGTTAAAGTCATTCACGGGCCATTACAAGAGTGGCCCCACTAGAGTTGGTGTTACGTGACGGGCAAAAGAACCAGGAACAGATCCGAGCTCAGATTAATGAAGAAACAAAGAAGATCTCAAAGGGCGAGCGGCTATTTCCCCCTCGCCTGTGCACAAGTTAGGGCCTACCCCGACGACGCCCGACAGCTCATTCGGGCCAGGCCCGGGGGCTCCTGTCGGTGCAACAAACCCTGGGTCTGTTGCCCAGACCGTGCACAGGCCCAGGATCAAGATTGCAACATCCAAGACAAGGCCAAGGTAAAGGGATAGGTTCTTTGAGGAATCAAAGGGCAAGTTGAGAAGACCAAGTCAAGCCAAGAAGCAAGACACCGCTAAGGGAAAACCTCCCTTGCCGGGCAGGAGAGCCTGGCGAGGTCAAGGTTGCCCCGGAAGCAAGCCTCAAGGCCGCCCTGACAGGCCTGCCGGGGCATACGAAGGCAAAACGCCCCGACAAGACTTCACCGCCCCACCTCATGGCGACGCAAGTCACCGATCACTGTGGTGTCAAGCCCCGAGATGACTAAGTGGCTGCCTTTTGCCACATGGCAGCCATTTCCTACAGGAATCACCTCCAAATGATACCCGTCCTGCGACGTGTCATGCAGACAGGAGAGAAGGTGGCCAAACAGCCCGGCAAGGCATGCCGGGCAGGCCATGATGTGACACTGAGCGGCGCATTTAATGCACACTGCTCTGTCTACAGAGAAGATATGATAGCACTGTTCACTATCTAATCAGTACACAATGACTGATTTGCCACTGTGGTGACCCCTTAATCTATAAAAGGAGGCCCATGGCAACCATAGAAAGGATTCGGACCCCTATACATCCATACGCGCGTAGCTGCTCTTGCCCCGAGGCAACCCTGCCGGGCAAGAGCGCTGCATTTCCACCACCATCCACCATCAATCCACCAAAGCAGGAGTAGGGTTTTACGCCTCGTGCTGGCCCGAACCTGGGTAAAAACTGCCCGTGTGATCTCTGCCGCGCTACGCTGCGCTCCTCCGCTCTTTGTGCAATGCGCTCAGTCCCCCTGCCGAACCAAAAGGGGCCCTTGGCCCCATAGGTGGCCGTGGTTTCCCATGACATTATGTGATAAAACTAACTTTCTCCACTCTTACACCGGAGGAGTACAAAAAACGGCAGCCCAGTGACTAAATGGCCCACCTCCCACTGTCACCATATTCCTTGGACATCGTGCGACATGTCCGGTACTTTTTTCTTTGCGTAGTACTCCCTCTTTTCCGGTTTATATATGGCTTAAATTTGAAATCTCATCAACCAAGGCAGATGATGAGTGGAGAAATGTATCTCGTAGTTTACAAAATTACTCAAACTTTAATCTGGATTAATTAGAATATATGCATGGATGACCACTAAATGAGTAGGAATGGTTACAAGCATTGGTTGGTTTCTTTTAATCCTTGCATGCATCAATTTAATGCACCTTGGAATGTGAACATGTGGTGGAAAGAAGTGAAAATAAGACTTATAATATGGTATAAGACTAAGAAAATGAGATGAGCCCAATAAACCAGAAAGGAGGGACTACATTTTACCACATGACCCACCATACACTCTCACATACTACCTCCGTCCTGGTTTATTAGTCCCCTATGTAATTTATGCATGATACTAGTATATGATACTCCCCACTATGAGTAGCCTTATACGCATACAAAAAAGGATCGGAGGGAGTACAAAGCTTTATGATTTTGTTTCATGTATGTATCCTGACTCCAAGGTTGATGCATCTCAATGATTCATAGATCATAGCCAATATTTACTTCACAACTAAAGACAAAAGTTGTGAGAGTGTGTACAAAAAAAACTACTGATGGGGTCTCTACGACTTGAACCCTAAACCCTAAACAGGATTTAATTTCCTGGCTAGGTAGAACCTGTAGAAGGAAAGAAGCCTGACCCCCTAGGATCATACGATGCTTTTGTGCACTTCCACTAAAATCGAGCTGAGCATCCCTGTTGGCAAAGATATTGAAGAAGTGTGATTAGAATAATAGTAATGGCACTAGTTCATGAGACATAAACTCATCACAAATAGAAGCCGGTAGAAGTAGAGAAAGATCCACATGGAGATGGAGCTATGTGAGGAGCTGCGGCAGTGGAGCAAGCTGGCTCCGAAAGGAAGTTGTACCTGGGAGGTCGGGGTGTAGCTAGAAGGGCGGTGGGAGGCGGCATCAGCCCATACCACGGGGACCCCCGATCGGGACGCACCGACAGTGGATTTTCTTCCTCGCCGATGTCGACCGCATCTAAGCAGAACATCGTTCGCTTCCCCCGGCGGCGGGATCAGGCCGGATCTGTGACCAGTGGTGTGGCCACCGTCGTTCTATGCTTGTGAAGAGAGCAACCCAAGCAAGCAGGCTTGTAGCTTAGGCTCCTGCTCGTGTATATATAGTGGAGCGGTTTTCTTTTTCTCTCCATATCAACCTTTTAATGGTTGCTTCGTCCGACTAACTTACTGTGTGATTTGACTGCTCCTGAGTTGCCCCTGCACGTACTCCCCCTACGTGTATGACCGTTCCTGAATCTCACTTGTACTTATCTCTATTTTCTTGCATGACACGTAGACTGGATGCACATAGAGGAATTTTTTTACTGCACGTTGTTTACGTAGTACCTACTCCCTCCTTCCGGTTCACTACTAGTACTCCCTCTGTCCTGGTTTATTGGTCCCCTTTGTACTCAATTCATGGGCTCATTTTCCTCAAGAAATTGTCTTTACCAACGTATTAATATCAGGAATGCATGCGTGAACAACGAATGATTAAACCTTGCATACAACGTTTTGACAAAGCATTGACATATGAACATGTGAATGTGAGGGACTACAACCTCGTGCAACAGTCACACGTACACATGCACGCAAAAACGCGCGCGACGCTCTAATGCATGCATGTCCGAGCACACGATGGAACACACACGGTCACGCTCAAGTGCTCAACCTACACGTGCATGCGCCCACATACTCAGCCAGGGTGAGCTAGTGACCGTATAAACATCGGAAATTCTATATATTGACCGCAATGAGCGTATTATGAAGTCCACTGACCGTATTTTTACAAATATACAGTGACAGCCAGTGTATTTATCTCGTTTCAAATCAAGCCATATTAACCGGAAAGGAGGCAGTATGGACTAGCATTACTTTGTTGTGTCCCGTCAACTTGCAGAACAAGGAGAAGCTTGCGTGCGGTGGCTCGCAGGACAAGGAGAAACTTTTGACTATGCAAGCTCTCCCTCACTCAGGCGGTGGACGTGCAACAGTTAATTCGGTGTCAGATTGCCAGAAGCATGCATACACTGTACTAGTACCATCATTGTTCGACTTCCCGAAGAGGCGAACAGCCAAGCGCAAAGTTTACTATGGTAGTAGAGTACTTCGAGTAGTATTACGTACTCCCTCCGTCTAGGTGTGTAAGTCACCTTATGAAAACCAAATAATCCCAAAACACATAGGCGCGGTGCATTAACTCCCACCTCGTTTCTTGTTTATTGACATATCAACCAATAAGAGATGTGGGGCGTGCATGCTTTCAATGACTTGAGACTACCAAATACGACATGCAGTGGTTAGTTCATTGCATGCAATGCTATTAATTAGCAAATAAACATTAAGTTCTCTCGTTTTTTCCTCCTCCTTGGTCATGGTGCACAACCTAAGATGACTTATTCACCTAGACGGAGGGAGTACTACTAGTACTGTACAGGTAGTACTACTAGGAACCGCATGGTGGAGCGTCTGCACTCTTATTTTATTTTAATCTGTGATAAAGCAATCTTCAACACATTTGCTTCTCTTCGAGGGTTCTCGCAGGTGATAATGGAAGTTCATTGCATGGAACACTCACCACAATTCTCGCTTAATTCTGGCTCCTATCCTATTAGAAATAGGAGCGCTCAGTAATTTTTTCTCTTTTTTTGTTATTCAGCATGTAAACAGGTCAGCAAACCTTGCAGCGCATCTTTGTGCAAACCATGCTTGCTGCACTTTGAATGTGACCGAGAGCTGGCTTGATGAAACACCTCGCTTCCTTTTTTTCGCGGGGTACCTCGCTTCCTAGTGACTAGTCTCTTGGCTGATTGTGCTAAGAATGCTTATATATGAATAAAGCTCTCTCATTTACCCGCAAAAAAGATTAAGGGTCTGTTTGGTTGGAGACTAGTGTGGCCAAGCCAAAGTGTGGCCAGCCACACAAGTATGGCAAGCCACACAAGTGTGGCTGAGAAATTGGACGCCAAACTTTGGCAAAAGTTGGCAAAAAAATTGTCTCTATGACAAGTGGACCATAGGGGCAATAAAGCATGGCAAGCCAAAGTGTGGCAAAAACCAAACACATGCCAACTAAACGGAATTCCCAACTAAACTGTGGCTGCTAAATTTTGACTTGGCAAACTGTGGCTGGGAACCAAACAGCCCCTAAGCCATATTAACCGGAAAGGAGGGAGTATGGACTAGCACTACTTTTTGGTGTGTCCCGTCAACTCGTAGAACGAGGAGACGCTTGCAGGACAAGGTGAAGCTCGCTTATGCCCTCTCCATCTACCTCAAGCCTGGTGGATCGCAGGACGAGGAGAAGCTTTTGACTAATGCAACCTACCCTCGCCCAGGCGGTGGACGTGTAGCAGTTCATTCAGTGTCAGATTGCCAGAGGAATACCCTGTAGTACAATCATTATTCGACTTCCCGAAGATGCGAAGAGCCAAGCGCAAAGTTTCGTAGTACGAGTAGTACTACTAGTATACAGGTACTAGGAACTGCATGGTGGAGCGTCTGTACTCTTATTTTATTTCAATCTCTGATAAAGTACACATTTATTCGGGGGAAGTGCGGAAAATGGCAGCCCAATAGTACTATTAAAAAACATCGAACATGTAATGATGATATTGATCAACCATGCTCGAATATATCTTGGCCTCCGTGCGAGCCCGTCTATGTGTTCTCGCTCCTTGTCTCTCTCAAGGAACGGCGGGTTGGCCATTTTGCCATCAATTGAGATCGGTTTGCTCACACTCCGGTCCCACATGTCAGTGATATGCCAAGAGGAAGTGCGTTGACCGACAGGCCATACGCGTACTTGGTTTTGCACCTTCATACTACTCCCTCCGTCACAGTTTACAGGGCGCGCTTCATTCTCATGCATTTCTCTCCATGCATTTCCACCACCAGAGAGATTTTAGACGCGTTTGGTTTAATGCTCAATTAATTAGGGCGTGGTAACTGCAAGCAAGTCCACAATTTTCTCTCGATGTAGGTGTGTACGCGGAGTGGAGTAAGTGCATGCATGTGTGTACTCGGGGTGGAAGCACTGCATGCATGTGTGTACGCATTATTTCCTCTAGTAATAGACGCCGTGCTATAACTACCAATGCTATTTTTCAGGCCGATCACTAGTCGCCTTGGTTCCAGAGATTGTTGAAGCGCGTGATACGTCCATTTTGCATCATGCTTTTATATCAATATTTATTGCATTATGGGCTGTTATTACACATTATGACACAATACTTATGCCTTTTCTCTCTTATTTTACAAGGTTTACATGAAGAGGGAGAATGCCGGCAGCTGGAATTCTGGGCTGGAAAAGGAGCAAATATTAGAGACCTGTTCTGCACAACTCCAAAAGTCCTGAAACTTCACGGAGAGTCAATTTGGATTTAATAAAAAATATTGGGCGAAGAAAGTACCAGAGGGGGGCCACCTGCCATCCACAAGGGTGGAGGGCGCGCCCCCCGTCCTTGTGGGCCACCTGGCAGGCCCCCGACGCCCATCTTCTGCTATATGGTGTGTTTTGACCTGAGAAAAATAAGAAGGAAGCTTTCGGGATGAAGCGCCGCCGTCTCGAGGCGGAACCTGGGCAGAACCAATCTAGGGCTCCGGTGGAGCTGTTCTGCAGGGGAAATATCCCTCGGGGAGGGGGAAATCATCGACATCGTCATCACCATCGATCCTCTCATCGAGAGGGGGTCAATCTCCATCAGCACCATCTCCTCTCAAACCCTAGTTCATCTCTTGTATCCGATCTTTGTCTCAAAACCTCAGATTGGTACCTGTGGGTTGCTAGTAGTGTTGATTACTCCCTGTAGTTGATGCTAGTTGGTTTATTCGGTGGAAGATCATTTGTTCAGATCCTTAATGATAATTAATACTCCTCTGATTATGAACATGAATATGCTTTGTGAGTAGTTATGTTTGTTCCTGAGGACATGGGAGAAGTCTTGCTATAAGTAATCATGTGAATTTGGTATTCGTTCGGTATTTTGATGAGATGTATGTTGTCTTTCCTCTAGTAGTGTTATGTGAACGTAGACTACATGACACTTCACCATAATTTGGGCCTAGGGGAAGGCATTGGGAAGTAATAAGTAGATGATGGGTTGCTAGAGTGACAGAAGCTTAAACCCTAGTTTATGCGTTGCTTCGTAAGGGGCTGGTTTGGATCCATATGTTTCATGCTATGGTTAGATTTATCTTAATTCTTCTTTCGTAGTTGCAGATGCTTGCGAGAGGGGTTAATCATAAGTGGGAGGCTTGTCCAAGGAAGGGCATCACCCAAGCACCGGTCCACCCACATATGAAATTATCAAAGTAACGAACGCGAATCATATGAGCATGATGAAAACAAACTTGACAACAATGCCCATGTGTCCTCGGGAGCGCTTTGCTTTATATAAGAGTTCGTCCAGGCTTGTCCTTTGATACAAAAAGGATTGGGCCACCTTGCTACACCTTAGTTACTTTTTTTACTTTTTTCCCGTTACGAATTATCTTATCACACAACTATCTGTTACCGATAATTTCAGTGCTTGCAGAGAATACCTTGCTGAAAACCGCTTGTCATTTCCTTCTGTTCCTCGTTGGGTTCGACACTCTTAGTTATCGAAAGGACTACAATAGATCCCCTATACTTGTGGGTCATCAAGACTCTTTTCTGGCGCCGTTGCCGGGGAGTGAAGCGCCTTTGGTAAGTGGAATTTGGTAAGGAAACATTTATATAGTGTGCTGAAATTTACTGTCACTTGTTACTATGGAAAATAATCCTTTAAGGGGTTTGTTCGGGGTATCTTCACCCCGACCGGAAGAGCAAAGAGTTGCCCCTCAACCTACTGCACCTACTGAAAATATTTATTATGAAATTCCTTAGGGTATGATAGAGAAACTGCTAGCTCATCCTTACATAGGAGATGGAACATTACATCCTGATATGCATCTAATCTATGTGGATGAAGTTTTTGGATTATTTAAGCTTGCAGGTTTGCCCGAGGATGAAGCCAAGAAGAAGGTCTTCCCTTTATCTTTGAAGGAGAAGGCATTGACATGGTATAGGCTATGTGATGATATTGGATCATGGAACTACAACCAATTGAAATTGGAATTTCATCAGAAGTTTTATCCTATGCATCTGGTTCATCGTGATCGGAATTATATATATAATTTTTGGACTCATGAAGGAGAAAGTGTTGCTCAAGCTTGGGGGAGGCTTAAGTCAATGTTATATTCATGCCCCAATCATGAGCTCCCAAGAGAAATTATTATTCAAAAAATTTATGCTCGGCTTTCTCATAATGATCGATCCATGTTCGATACTTCTTGTACTGGTTCTTTTATGAAGAAGACTATTGAATTCAAATGGGATTTATTGGAAAGAATTAAACGCAACTCTGAAGATTGGGAACTCGACAAAGGTAATGAGTCAGGTATAAACCTTAAGTTTAATTGTGTTAAATCTTTTATGGATACCGATGCTTTTCGTGATTTTAGCACTAAATATGGACTTGACTCTGAGATAGTAGCTTATTTCTGTGAATCATTTGCTACTCATGTTGATCTCCCTAAGGAGAAGTGGTTTAAGTATCATCCTCCCTTTGAAGCTAAAGTAGTTGAACCTATTAAAGTTGAAGAAGAAAATATTAATTATAATGTTGATCCTATTGTTCCTACTGCTTATATTGAGAAACCACCTTTTCCTGTTAGAATAAAGGATCATGCTAAAGCTTCAACTTTGGTTTGTAAGAGTTATACTAGATCACCTACACTCCCTGAGCAAATTAAAGTTGAACCTAGTATTGCTATGGTTAAAGATCTCTTGGTTGATAATATTGATGGGCATGTTATTTATTTCTGTGATGAAGCTGCTAGAATTGCTAAACCCGATAGTAAAGATAAACATAGACCCATTGTTGGCATGCCTGTTGTTTCAGTTAAAATAGGAGATCATTGTTATCATGGCTTATGTGATGTGGGTGCTAGTGTGAGTGCAATTCCTTTTTCCTTATATAAATAAATTATGAATGATATTACACCTTCTGAGATAGAAGATATTGATGTTACTATTAACCTTGCCAATAGAGATACTATTTCACCAATTGGGATTGTTAGAGATGTTGAAGTCTTGTGTGGGAAAATAAAATACCCTACTGATTTTCTTGTTCTTGCTTCCCCACAAGATGACTTTTGTCCCATTATATTTGGTAGACCTTTCTTGAATACTGTTAATGCTAAGATAGATTGCGAGAAAGATACTGTTACTGTCGGTTTAGGGGATATGTCTCATGATTTTAATTTCTCAAAATTTCATAGACAAGCCCATGATAAAGAATTGCCTAGTAAGGATGAAATTATTGGTCTTTCTTCTATTGCCGTGCCTCCTACTGATCCCTTAGAACAATATTTGCTAGACCATGAGAATGATATGTTTATGAATGAATGAAAGAAGGGAAATAGATGAGATATTGTTTAATCAAGGGCCTATTTTGAAACACAATTTGCCTGTTGAAATCCTTGGGGATCCTCCTCCACCCAAGGGTGATCCCGTGTTTGAGCTTAAGCAATTACCGGATACTTTGAAATATGCTTATCTCGATGAAAAGAAGATATATCATGTTATTATTAGTGCTAAACTTTCAGAGCATGAAGAAAAGAAATTATTGAAAACTCTGAAGAAGCACAGTGCCGCTATTGGATATACTCTTGATGATCTTAAGGGCATTAGTCCCACTCTATGTCAGCACAAAATTAATTTGGAGAATGATGCTAAACCAGTTGTTGATCACCAACGACGGTTAAATCCTAAGATGAAAGAAGTGGTAAGAAATGAAATACTAAAGCTTCTGGAGGCAGGTATAATTTATCCTATTGCTGATAGTAAGTGGGTAAGTCCTGTTCATTGTGTCCCTAAGAAGGGAGGTATTACTGTTGTTCCTAATGATAAGAATGAATTGATTCCACAAAGAATTGTTACATGTTATAGAATGGTAATTGATTTTCACAAATTAAATAAAGCTACTAGAAAAGATCATTACCCTCTACCTTTTATTGATCAAATGCTAGAAAGACTATCCAAACATACACATTTTTGCTTCCTAGATGGTTATTCTGGTTTCTCTCAAATACCTGTGTTAAAAGATGATCAGGAAACAACTACTTTTACTTACCCTTTCGGTACCTTTGCTTATAGACGTATGCCTTTTGGTTTATGCAATGCACCTGCTACCTTTCAAAGATGTATGACTGCTATATTCTCTGATTTTTGTGAAAAGATTGTTGAGGTTTTCATGGATGATTTCTCCATTTACGGAATTTCTTTTGATGATTGCTTAAGCAACCTTGATCGAGTTTTGCAGAGATGTGAAGAAACTAATCTTGTTTTGAATTGGGAGAAGTGCCACTTTATGGTTAATGAAGGTATTGTCTTGGGGCATAAAATTTCTGAAAGAGGTATTGAAGTTGATAAAGCTAAAGTAGATGCTATTGAAAAGATGCCGTGTCCTAAAGATATCAAAGGTATAAGAAGTTTCCTTGGCCATGCTGGTTTCTATAGGAGCTTTATTAAAGACTTCTCTAAAATTTCTAGGCCTCTCACCAATCTCTTGCAAAAAGATGTTCCTTTTGTTTTTGATGATGATTGTGTAGAAGCATTTGAAATACTTAAGGAAGCCTTGATTTCAGCACCTATTGTTCAACCACCTGATTGGAATTTACCCTTTGAAATTATGTGTGATGCTAGTGATTATGCTGTTGGTGCTGTTCTAGGGCAAAGAGTTGATAAGAAATTGAATGTTATTCATTATGCTAGTAAAACTCTAGACAGTGCCCAGAGAAATTATGCTACTACTGAAAAAGAATTTTTAGCAGTTGTCTTTGCTTGTGATAAGTTCAGATCCTATATTGTTGATTCCAAAGTAACTGTTCACACTAATCATGCTGCTATTAAATATCTTATGGAAAAGAAAGATGCTAAACCTAGACTTATTAGATGGGTTCTCTTGCTACAAGAATTTGATTTGCATATTATTGATAGAAAGGGAGCTGAGAACCCCGTTGCAGACAACTTGTCTAGGTTAGAAAATGTTCTTGATGACCCACTGCCTATTGATAATAGCTTTCCTGATGAACAATTAGCTGTCATAAATGCTTCTCGTAATACTCCGTGGTATGCTGATTATGCTAATTACATTGTTGCTAAATTTATACCACCTAGTTTCACATACCAGCAAAATAAAAAGTTTTTCTATGATTTAAGACATTACTTTTGGGATGACCCACACCTTTATAAAGAAGGAGTAGATGGTGTTATTAGACGTTGTGTACCTGAGCATGAACAGGAACATATCCTACGCAAGTGCCACTCTGAGTCTTACGGAGGACACCACGCTGGGGATAGAACTTCACATAAGGTATTGCAATCTGGTTTTTATTGGCCTACTCTCTTCAAGGATGCTCGTAAGTTTGTCTTGTCTTGTGATGAATGCTAGAGAATTGGTAATATTAGTAGACGTCAGGAAATGCATATGAATTATTCACTTGTTATTGAACCGTTCGATGTTTGGGGCTTTGATTATATGGGACCTTTTCCTTCCTCTAATGGGTATACACATATTTTAGTTGCTGTTGGTTACGTTACTAAGTGGGTAGAAGCTATTCCAACTAGTAGTGCTGATCATAACACTTCTATTAAAATGCTTAAAGAAGTTATTTTTCCGAGGTTTGGAGTCCCTACATATTTAATGACTGATGGTGGTTCACATTTTATTCATGGTGCTTTCCATAAAATGCTTGCTAAATATGATGTTAACCATAGAATTGCATCTCCATATCATCCTCAGTCTAGTGGTCAAGTAGAGTTGAGCAATAGAGAGATTAAATTGATTTTGCAAAAGACTGTTAATAGATCTAGAAAGAATTGGTCTAAGAAACTTGATGATGCATTATGGGCTTATAGAACTGCTTATAAAAACTCTATGGGTATGTCTCCATATAAAATGGTTTATGGAAAGGCTTGTCACTTACCTCTTGAACTAGAACATGAAGCTTATTGGGCAATTAAAGAGCTCAACTATGATTTCAAACTTGCCGGTGAGAAGAGGTTATTTGACATAAGCTCGCTTGATGAATGGAGAACCCAAGCCTATGAGAATGCCAAGTTGTTTAAAGAAAAAGTTAAAAGATGGCATGACAAAAGGATACAAAAGCGTGAGTTTAATATAGGTGATCATGTTTTGCTATACAACTCTCGTTTAAGATTTTTTGCGGGAAAGCTTCTCTCTAAATGGGAAGGTCCTTACATTATCGAGGAGGTCTATCGTTTCGGTGCCATAAAAATTCAACAACGCCGAAGGGACAAATCCGAAGGTGGTAAACGGTCAAAGAATCAAACATTATATCTCAGGTACTCCCATAAATGTTGAGACCAATATAGTTGATACCGTAACACCGGAGGAGTACATAAGGAACACTTTCCAGAACGTTTCAGACTCCGAAAAGGAATAGGTATGTGGTACGGTAAGTAAACCGACTCCAAAACATTTCCAATGATAATTTTTCTCCGTTTTGGAATATTTAAAAAATTAGGAAAATTAAAAGTAGTCCGAAAGAGACACGATGCGACCACAAGGGTGGAGGGCGCGCAAAACCTTCGAGAGATTATATAATGAATTTTTACCGACCAAAAGAAGTATTGTGCAAGAAAACGGAGTCCGGAGGGCACACGAGGTGGCCACAAGGTCGGGGGGCGCGCCCTACCCCCCTGGGTGTGCCCCCCGACCTTGTGGCCACCTCGTGTGCCCTCCAGACTCTGTTTTCTTACACAATACTTCTTTTGGTCGGTAAAGGTTCATTATATAATCTCCCGAAGGTTTTGACCACCATACCATGACAAATCCTCTGTTTTTGTTTCGAGCTGTTTTTCTGACAGATCTAGATCACCATGATGTCTCCAAGCGCCCCCAAGGACAAGTTTTTCGAGAAGGTCATCAACCCCTACCTTGCGGAGGTGCTTCGCCACCCTCAAGCCATTGGGATGCGTGAGGGGGTGCTGCACATCCGCAATGTTGAGGGGCCGAAGAAGGCCGGAAGCGTGGAGACAAGACTCGAAGCAATGGAGCAGCAAGTTTTCAAGTGCCAAGGGATGGTGGAAAGTGGACTCAACGCCAATCACATGATGATTGCGGAGTTCACCAACAATCACAAGCTGGATGCCAAGAACATTGAGGAGGCCATCTTCAAGCTTCATGAGAAAATCGAGCATCTCCAAGCCCAGATCTATGACCTGCAAAACCAGAACTGTGAGTATGAATATAGATTTAAGAGGATGAGTTTGGCTATAGATTTGAGGATCCCGGAGACTCGTTCATCATTCTATGATGGTGAGCCTATGCCTTGGAAGATGGATGACAAGCCTACTTCATCAACAACTCCATCATCACCACCTCCGAAGAAAGAGACGTAAATACATGGGTATGGGCACTCCCCTTGGCAACTGCCAAGCTTGGGGGAGGTGCCCCGGTATCATATCACCATCACACCTTTACTTTTATCGTTTTTCTTAGTTCGATCCTTTTGGTTATATCTTGATCTAGTAGAATAAAGTTTTAGTATGATCTAGCTTTGAGTTTTGATTTGATCTTTATCTATGTAATTGAGTCCGTGAGTTATATAATAAAGAGTAGTTTTGAGTTGAGGGCTTTGTTTTCTTGCTATTATCTTGAGGGAATAAAATAATAAAAAGATCATATATTGATCTTATGGAGAGTAATGACTTCACATATAAAGAGTATGATGAATAAAATTTGTTGGGAGTTGACAAACATAGTTTTGGTCATTGTTGCAATTAAAAGGAAGTAATAAAGAAAGAGAGGCTTCACATATAAATATACTATCTTGGACATCTTTTGTAATTGTGAGCACTCATTAAAATATGACATGCTAAAAAGTTGATGTTGGACAAGGAAGACAACATAATGGGTTATGTTTTCTTATATCCGAATAGAAGTTATATTGTCATGGATCCTCCAACATGTTGAGCTTGCCTTTCCCTCTCATGCTAGCCAAATTCTTTGCACCAAGTAGAGATACTACTTGTGCTTCCAAACATCCCTAAACCCAGTTTTGCCATGAGAGACCACCATACCTACCTATGGATTGAGTAAGATCCTTCAAGTAAGTTGTCATCGGTGCAAGCAATAAAAATGCTCTCTAAATATGTATAATCTATTAGTGTGAAGAAAATAAACTTTATACGAACTTGTGATATGGAAGAAATAAAAGCGACGAACTGCATAATAAAGTTCTTTATCACAAGCGGCAATATAAAGTGACGTTCTTTTGCATTAAGATTTTGTGCATCCAACCATAAAAGCACATGACAACATCTGCTTCCCTCTACGAAGGGCCTATCTTTTTACTTTTATCTTCTACCCTTATACAAGAGTCATGGTGATCTTCAGCTTTCCTTTTTTTACACTTTTTCCTTTTGGCAAGCACTATGTGTTGGAGAAAGATCCAGATATATATATCCACTCGGATGTAGGTTATCATAAAGTATTATTGTTGACATTACCCTTGAGGTAAAAGGTTGGGAGGCAAAACTATAAGCCCCTATCTTTCTCTGTGTCCGATGGAAGCTTTGAACCCATAAGTATCACGTGAGTGTTAGCAATTGTGAAAGACTAAATGATAGTTGAGTATGTGGACTTGCTGAAAAGCTCTTATATTGACTCTTCCCGATGTTATGATAAATTGCAATTGCTTCAATGACTGAGATCATAGTTTGTTAGTTTTCAATGAAGTTTTTGATTCATACTTTACCTTGTGAACGAATTGTTACTTTAGCATAAGAAATTATATGACAATATATGTGCTATTCTAAAGATGATCATGATGCCCTCATGTTCGTATTTTATTTTATCGACACCTCTATCTCTAAACATGTGGACATATTTTTCGATATCGGATTTCGCTTGAGGACAAGCGAGGTCTAAGCTTGGGGGAGTTGATACGTCCATTTTGCATCATGCTTTTATATCAATATTTATTGCTTATGGGATGTTATTACACATTATGGCACAATACTTATGCCTTTTCTCTCTTATTTTACAAGGTTTACATGAAGAGGGAGAATGCCGGCAGCTGGAATTCTAGGCTGGAAAAGGAGCAAATATTAGAGACTGTTCTGCACAACTCCAAAACTCATGAAACTTCATGGAGAGTCATTTTGGATTTAATAAAAAATATTGGGTGAAGAAAGTACCAGATGGTGTGTTTTGACCTAAAAAAAATAAGAAGGAAGCTTTCGGGACGAAGCGCCGCCGTCTCGAGGCGGAACCTTGGCAGAACCAATCTAGGGCTCCGGCGGAGCTTTTCTGCCGGGGAAACATCCCTCCGGGAGGGGGAAATCATCTCCATCGTCATCACCATCGATCCTCTCATCGAGAGGGGGTCAATCTCCATCAACATCTTCACCAGCACCATCTCCTCTCAATCCCTAGTTCATCTCTTGTATCCGATCTTTGTCTCAAAACCTCAGATTGGTACCTGTGGGTTGCTAGTAGTGTTGATTACTCCCTGTAGTTGATGCTAGTTGGTTTATTCGGTGGAAGATCATTTGTTCAGATCCTTAATAATAATTAATACTCCTCTGATTATGAACATGAATATGCTTTGTGAGTAGTTACGTTTGTTCCTGAGGACATGGGAGAAGTCTTGTTATAAGTAATCATGTGAATTTGGTATTCGTTCGATATTTTGATGAGATGTATGTTGTCTTTCCTCTAGTGGTGTTATGTGAACGTCAACTACATGACACTTCACCATGATTTGGGCCTAGGGGAAGGCATTGGGAATTAATAAGTAGATGATGGGTTGCTAGAGTGACATAAGCTTAAACCCTAGTTTATGCGTTGCTTCGTAAGGGGCTGATTTGGATCCATATGTTTCATGCTACGGTTAGATTTATCTTAATTCTTCTTTCATAGTTGCAGATGCTTGCGAGAGGGGTTAATCATAAGTGGGAGGCTTGTCCAAGGAAGGGCAGCACCCAAGCACCGGTCCACCCACATATCAAATTATCAAAGTAACGAACGCGAATCATATGAGCATGATGAAAACTAACTTGACAACAATGCCCATGTGTCCTCGGGAGCGCTTTGCTTTATATAAGAGTTCGTCCAGGATTGTCCTTTGATACAAAAAGGATTGGGCCACCTTGCTGCACCTTAGTTACTTTTGTTACTTGTTACCCGTTATGAATTATCTTATCACACAACTATGTGTTACCGATAATTTCAGTGCTTGCAGAGAATACCTTGCTGAAAACCGCTTGTCATTTCCTTCTGCTCCTTGTTGGGTTCGACACTCTTACTTATCGAAAGGACTATGATAGATCCCCTATACTTGTAGGTCATCAGCGCGCTCTATAAATAGTGACGGAGGGAGTAGTATGAGCGGATTCAAAGAAGAGTGTATTGATGGTTGCTTCTTCCGAGCAACTTACAGTGGGAAAGGTGGGGCTTATGATTTGACTGCTCATTACTCACTATTAGTGTAGCGCAACGACCGGGCTGAGTCTCCCATGTGGTTGTGCACTACTCCCTCCGTTCTTAAATATTTGTCTTTCTAGAGATTTCAACGAGTGACTACATACGAAGCAAAATGAGTGAATCTACACTCTAAAATATGTCTATATACATCTGTATGTGGTAGTCCATTTGAAATTTCTAAAAAGACAAATATTTAGGAATGGAGGGAGTATAATTTCGTGCAAGGCACATGGACCCGGATGCTAAAGAGACTTCTGGCAATGCTATCAAGCTTCCAGCATTTGTTTACATAATTGACATACTATACAAATAATTTTCTAGCGACATGAAATTGTACAATGCTCTGAGCTTTCAGCTTTTGTTTCATGTGTCTTGCCATCCATGCTCTTTCGGAAAAAAAATAAAACTAACTTCCTTGCTAATGCATCTCAATGAGTAGCAGATCAGAGCTAATATTTACATCACAACTGAAGACAAAGTTGTGAGAAGGTGTTAAATTAAAATCGATTCATGCTTTCATTGGCAGCAACTTCCCCATAGCTCTGTCTAAATCAACAAGGCATGTTGGGAAAAAAAGTAGCTGTCAGGATCATGCAACATTCCGATCATTTTGTGCAGTTCCACTAAAATAGAGCTGAGCGTCCCTGTTCCAAAGATATTAAGTGTGATTACAATAATAGAGGACTATTGATGAAACAATAAACACACAAATAGAAGCCGGTCACCTTTGCAGTCTCTCTTAAGACTAACTAGTAGGAGAAGATTAAGCAAATAGTTGGAGAAGATTAGGCTCGGAGTTGGATGAGGAGGATAGAGCAAAACCAATCTCCCTTTGTGCAGTCGCACTGAAATGTAGAGACGTTGCCCGTGTGACATTTTAGTAGAACTGCACAAAACACTCTTAAGAAAAAAGTGATTTGTGCAGTTCACCAAAAGGTCGCAATAGCAACGAGGTGAAATGGATAGCCCTGTTTGCAAAAAAGAGGTAGAAAGGAAACAATTACTGGCCAATAACAGTTGATGATACATACGACGACAAAAAAGAAGCATATTCCTTGTCCTAAGGGAAGATAACAGCACGGTTGTGTTTATCTAAAACGGTGTGAGGACGAGATTCCAATATGGAAAGTACGTCGGACGAGCTACGTTTTGGGCAAAGAACTAGGGAAGATCCACATGCAAGATTTTCCACATGCAGCGACGTGGGAAAATGGGCAGTGGAGCAAGGCCGAAGGGGATACCTGGGGGTCATCAGGATGTAACTAGGAGGGCAGCGGCGGGCGGGATCTGCCCATACTGCGGCAGCAAGCAAGTGGCGTAAGACCTACCGTGCCGGAGCTTGGTCAGAGAGAACGGCGGGTACCGCAGATCGGGACGTGCTGCCTCGGCGTCGTCGAACGGAGAAACGATGCACATCCTCCCTTTCTGCCGGCGGATGGGATGCGGACGGATCAGTAACCAACGGTGAGAGAGAGAGAGAGGCCGCCGCCGCCTTGTGTGAGATACTCTGAAGAGAGACAAACCCCGGCAGGCAGGCTCCATTGTATATAGTGCAGCGGACTACCTTTTTCTCCATAAAAATCGTTTTATATTCTATGTACGTGCCATTGAGTAATATAACTTTATTTAAAAATAACACGCCAACGCATCAAGTCAAACTTTGTTTCATGCACGCGTGGTACACGACCTCCGTAGGTAAACAACCGCTACACGCGCTCAAATTAGCACGTGGGCTGCCATTTTCTACAGAAATGAGCTCCACCGTGTACCCGCGCGGGTGTGGCTGGGCACGAAGCATGAGTACGTGCACCTATTCTCTTCGTGTACGTACACCACCTACGTGGGTTTGTGTGAGAGAGATACAAATGTTGAGAGATATAGTGTGTGGGTTCGTGAGTGTTTTTTGGGGGGCGTGAGAGATAGACAGGGAATATGTGTCGATGATATTTCAATCAAAAAATGTAACATATGCAATGTGTGTGAAACAGAGGCCTGGATATATCATATATATAGAGGGGGCAATCCACGAGAAGAGAGTGGAGGTATCATCGGCGTGAGGTATCCATAGAATCGAAGAGAGGGATGATGTGTGTGTGTGCGCGCGCGCGGTCGGTAAAGAGTGCCATCGAATTTGTGTGTGCCCATGTCAAAGATATAGGGTGGCTGGGCTACTGGAACGTGAGAGGGGATAGGTGCAGTTTGTCTCTGTGGCATGGATACCTACCTACAGCGCTCGACTATCGGTGTGTGTGGGGGGTGGCGGGGCAGAGACCTAACTATAGAGGTACAATGGCTGGTATATGTGAGGAGGAGAGAGACCTACCTTATGTATTGAGGAAGATCGATCGGCATCCATGCATATGTGTAGGAGAGGAATAAGGTTGGGAGAGAGACAGAGCTAGAGTGTCGGAGGGGTTGGTGGTGGAGTTGCTTCTCACAAATGGTGGGAGAGGCCTGCTAGACAAACGGAGGGCACGCCTACAATATCAATAAGAGAGGGGATGCCTGCTTGTCTGCGCATGTGCGTGTGAGAGACGGGTCAGGAGGCATGCACAAATGATGAGGGGGGACGATATGGCTGTGGTAAGCAGACATAACTACATAGGAAGATCAATCGTCCTTTGTCGGAGAAAGGGAGAGACATAACTTGTGAGATACGTCGATCGATGCATGCGGAAAAAGAGTTATAGTCGACCTAGGTATATGTAGGGAGATCGATCGGTATACGTGCATGTATGTGTTAGAAGCAAATAAGGCCCGGAGAGAAGGATAGAGAGAGAGGGATGCAGCTACGAGGTGGTGCGAGAGGCATACTATATCGAGGGGGAAGGAGTGTGTGAGTACGAGATGGATGAAAAGAGGGGCGGGAGTGAGGCATGGACGGTGAGAAGAGAAGAGGGAAAGCTTGTGTTTGTGCTAGGCACTCCTGGCTAGAGAGGCATACCGATCGGTGTGTGCCGGAAAGGAGCTGGGGGGCCTACACACACCGTGGGTGAATGACCTAAAGTGAAAAGACGAATGTGTGCGATGGAGCTAGAGAATGTTGAGGGAGGGTGAGAGGGAGGCGGGTGTGTGCATGCACGAGAGAAAGTTAGCACTAGCTACAAAGATAAGAGGATTGTGTGGGTGTAAAAGACGAATAGAGATCATAATTCATTATAAAAGTGGATTCGGATATTTGAAGAATATATCATAGTGTTTTAAACCGACGCATGCATGAATATATATAATGGTGATACGCATGGTGTGGTTATGAACATGTTATACTACATATAATATATAGAACATTTATTTGAATTTGTGATAATGTGTGGCTTTTGCAGCTCAGGGCTAAATACATGTCATAATGTAGGGGGCGGGGCACTATACTTTGTGTGATAAACACAGTGTACATATGAAACATGGTTTAGATTATGAAGATCTAGTTAGTACATCAAATGTACTATTATTTGGAATCAACATCAAGTGTATTCAAAATTTCGAATTCGAGTTCATATAGTACACATAGTTCATATCTATCTCTATAGTAATCATGTGGTGTGTTGTTAAGATAATACACGAATGATGGTTTAAGTTGGCAACAATCATGATTATAGATTCTTATTCAAATAGAGAAACGAATTCAAATTTAGTTCGAATTGCAGCGGTAGTATAGACATTTGAATGCACTAAAATGTTGGTATGAGTAGGCTACATGCATTATACAGCCAGCAAAAAAAATTTAATTGGACATAACATGGATTCATAGCTTTGAATAGCATTTGTACAGTAAAACGGGACAAGACTCTCTCTTTGTGTGGTGCGAATAGTTTTATTTTTTTTGTTTTTTTCGTTGAGGGAAGTGCGAATTGATTTGGTACGTATAATATTACACGTTAGGCTTGTCCCTAAAATTCAACCCGCGCCTTATTATATCCCGAAAATTCAGATACCGTGCTCCCAAAACACGCGCCTTCACAACCCGCGCCTTGCTATCCCGAAATTACAACGCACGCGAAAACTCCCTCCAGCTGCCAAATCCCGACACGCAAAATCCCCCTTCTAACCCTGAGCCGAAAGGGCCGCTAGTTCAAATCGGTGGGGGTACTTTTGTAACACACCATACATTTTGGACAAGCGCGTCCCTAAGTCATGGTTCCCCCCCTCCCATCACCTCCTTTTCGCCATTCGAAATCCCCATTCGAAATCCCAGGCCGCCATAACCTCTCTGCTCCAGCCGTGAAACCACATCCTCCTCCGTCCGCCACCCCACCGCTGCCCAGCCGGAGCCTCTTCCCCGATGACATCATCCACCACAACAGCCCGACGTTCCTCATCCACCTCCCCAAATGAGGATCTGTCGTCGATCTCGTTGTCTCGCCGGTTCAGCCGCCCCGTCCTCTACTTCCAAGGAGCTGCTCCGACGATCACCTCGTCTATCGCGGCAGATCCATCCCCACAGCGCCGCCTTAACCTTCTCCACCGGAACCGCAGCATCCTCACCGACTCCTCGGACGAAGCCGAGGCCTACTCGGCCCCACCAAAGAGGTTGTACACTCATCACATCGCACCTTCTCCTTAACTCGACCTCCCGGCACCAACGATGCTCCATCCCGCACCCCCATGGCGCGGCTACCTCGAAGCCGGCGCCACGGGCGACATCTCCACGGAGGCTCTCCCCCAGTGCGAGGACCCTTCGACGGCGGCGGCCATACCAGCCGGATCTGCTAATGCTGCTTCGGCTCTCGCTCGCTCGCTCGCACTGCTGCTGCTGCTCTGGTCTTGCTCGGTCGTGCTGCTATTCTGCTCTCCCCCTTGCTCGTGCTGCTGCTCTGCTCTTGCTCTCGCTCACGCTGCTGATGCTGGTACATGGGCTACTGTAGCTACACGAGTTGCTGCTCTGGCTCTAGTTCGCGCTGCTCCTCCAGGCACTGCAGCTCCGGCTGCTATCTGCTACTGTGTTCCCCATCGATCGCCTGCTGATTTAGATCACTGTTTCTCTACTACTAGTGCTCGAGCCGCCTAAACTACATGTGAAGTACCTCTCTGCTACCAGTGCGTTCAGTTTCGACAGTAACATTCAGACTCCACAGTAAATTTCAGTTTCGACAGTTAAGTTCAGAGACAACAGTTTTTACCTCATCTGTTGTAGTCAGGTGTTTTTTGGTGATGTAAATTTTACATCAATCACCTTTTGGTAATGTATTTTACATCATCTATTGGAGATGCTATTAGAATCCCACTTGAGATTAAAGATGTTTGTCTTGTACTGCTTCAGCCTCGACGTCTTACGGCTCACCGGAGCTGCTCCAACGACGGAACCATCCATCACAACAGAGCAGTGCCCTGGATGCCATCTACAGATTCCTCAGATCTTCCTCCACACCTCTGTTAGCCACCTCTGCCGCAACTTCTTCAGCGACCAACCCAATGATGCTGAGGTCCACACGGCTACGGCAAAGAGGTTGTACACTTGTCGCATCACTTATTACTCTACATTCATGTCGATCCATTAGGGCTATTTTGGTTCAAAGGAAAAAGTGAAGGAAAAACATAGCAATAGGAAATTTTCCTATGGCACTCTACTATTCAATTATTCATGCATTTTGTTGAAAGGAATGGAGCAAAACATCCACCTGGACCTACTTTTCAAAATTCTATACATGAAAACAAGACCAAGTGCATTAGTGGCAGAATAACATTCTAACTATACACGCTTTCATATGGTTTCACTTTAATTTGGCCATGTTTCTTTGCATTCCTCAGCTCTTCCAATTCCTGTGAACCAAACACCCAAGTTGACAGAAATCCTGTATTTACAAATGCTCTGTTTCCCACGTGCATTCCTATCCTATTCCGGTGTTTTTCCTATCCCTGTATTTTTAGAATCCTGCAAGCCAAAGGAGCCCTTACAGAATTACTTCAGTTACAGGTAGGTGTCGAAGAAAACTTTGTGTGGTTTGTCCTGCTCCTGCCGCGACGTCGTCCACCTCACCTGAGCTGCTCCATCGACAGAAGCATCCACCAAACCAGACATCACAACTCCTGACCGTCTTTCACCGCCTCAGATCTCCTTCCCTGCCGCTGGCACCCACCGCAACTGCATCACCATCATCGACTCAGCAAATGAACCTGAGGAGTACATGGGTCCACAAGAGAGGTCGCACTCTTTTGTTTCTGCATATGTTATGCATTGCTTAATATTACCTGCTACTTTATCATCCTGTTCAGCTCTTAGACTCCAAGTCAGGTCCAAATTAATGTTCAAACTTTAGTTTTAAAATTACTTGTGGGGCACATATCGAGGCAGCAATGAATAGTATCTCTGTCTATTATCTGGTTCACCTAGGGTATGCCTATGTTGTTCATCTTGCGTGGGAAACAAATAGTAAAGCAATCATCATCTGTCTTTTTATTAAATTAAAGCTATCATTATTTTTGGATCCATCCACTGGTTGTTACCATCACTCTAGATTTCTGCATGCTCTCCTTACATAATCTCAATATATATTTTTCGTATGCATGTCAGATATTGTACACAATCATGCTGAACATGTAGAGAAAAAGAGAAGAGTTTTGCGCGGCAATACAATGTCATGCAGACATCACTCCATGGTGGGTTCAATGGCAAACCCCCCCCCTCCTCTCCAGATTGTAATCCAGAGGAAGATATCTGTTCTGAGGCGGATTCAGACACAGCTGACCACTCCTATTTACCCCCCAAGGTGTTTGCTCTAACTTGGCATGATGATGTTGGTCATATCATGCATATGTTGCCTTGCAGTGCCTACTTTCGACATCATATATGTCATCTGATTAGTTTAGACATGTTCTATAATGCCACCTATTTAGTTTCTATATCATATATGGGAATTACGCAGTCTCATCTCTTTTAGCCAGCCATAATATATGTGAAATATGCAATGCCATCCTGTTTAACCAGGCATCATATATTTGAATGATATCTTGCCCATCCTTTTCTTCATTACATTTCCATTTGTCGACAATGTTTGTACATTAAACTACTCTTCCTGTGAATCAGCCATTTGAGTGGGTGATGCAAAAATCTGGAGTGAAAACAAGGTCTTTAGAGCAGACAGTGTTACCTGTCGAAGCAGATCTCTTGCTGGGTCGCGATAGCTCCTCGGAGATGGATTCAGAGATAGATGACCAGTCCTATTCCCCCACCAAGGTGTATGCTCTAACTTGGCACGGTTATACTGCTCATATCATGCATATGGTATCTTGCATTGCATAGTTTAGACATCATATACACAATATTCAACACCATGTTCTTAGTTCAGACATCATATATGTGAATGCCCTCTGCTTAGCATATAAATCACATATGTGAATTAAATCATGCGATCCTGATTACTTAGAGAACATGTGTGTGAATTATGTCATGCGAACCTGTTTACTAAAGACATCATATAATTATCTCATGCCATCCTGTTTAGTTAGTCATCATATCTTTGAATTATGTCATGCTATGCTATCCAGTTTAGATAGACATCATATATGTGAAATTATGTCATGCTATCCTTTTTAGTTAAACAATATACATGTCAACTATTTCATGCCCTCTTTTTTTCACATTATCTACTGCATCTGTCTCTCATACAAGGTCTGCACATTCAACTATGTTTCCTATTTATCAGCCATTTGAATTGGAGCGGGTGATGGCAGTACCTAGCGGAGTAAAAACATGGTCTTCAAATAAAACAGTGCTACCTCTTCATGGAGATAGCACCCTGGTTGTACATGCACGAGAACCAGCCCTACCACACATAACCCAGGCTCTCGCAGATTGTACCCCTACTGCGATGGATAGAGAACCAGCTTCACCCAATCTAACCCCAACCCTAGCAGATAGTAACCCAGTTCCTGTTGACACAGCACCATCTCCACCACAGAGCTCCCAAACAAGAGCAGTTAGTAAGGCAGCTCCAGTGCCCAAAGCACCCGTACTACCACGGCGAACCCCAACTCCACCAGTTAGTACACCTATTTCTGTGGAGGAAGCACAACCAGCCATTCGTAGTTTAGCATCTATCGCATTTGATGTTGTTAAATCCTATGTGCGTATCTTCCCATCATGGAAATATTATACTGAAGATGAAGGAAAATGCCAGTTGCAGGTGTTCGTCCAGGAGTTATGTGTAAGTAATGTTATTCATGGCAATTACTTTGCTTTGCCCCATACATTCTACCCCCATGATGCTTATAATACAGCAAATTTTCCCATTTTTCTCTATAGACAAGGACCGATTTGGAAACTCAGGATGAGGTAACCTGTGCTAATACCTCTGCTATCTTCAAGAATGCTTGGTGGCAGTATCGGAATTACCTGAAGAAAATGCACTTCACTGGCAAAGAAACTCATCAAATTCCCTTACGTTCTCCTGAGACACATTTACTGGATGATGACTGGGAACGCCTTGTTCTGTACTGGTCCCGAACCAAGAATGTGGTAAGGTCTATGAGCTCATTTTTTATTTTTAAGTACTATATGCATGCGTCTTACTGTACACTGTTCGTGTAGAACAAGTGCTTAAACCTGAAGAACAACTGTTCTCATTTAAGATTCCATTGCTATCGTGCATACTGCTTTGCTCTTGTATCACTGTATTTACTCGTACAAACTTATTTTTAAATTGAAGGATCCAATCCAAACTCCAATGGCACAACAGGTATGTTTACGCATGTTTCTTTAATAGGTTTGCTCTTATAAATAGCTCTGTTGATTTCAATTTCAATTGTGTATACAGTTGACTTCTCATATAATGCAAATTACTAGCATCACAACAGAGCTAATAGTGTTGTTGTACATGTAGACCAGTGGTACCCATCTGAAATCTTGTTGTGCCGTGTAGTTTCCCACGCTTTGTATTCTTTCAGTGCTGCTTTGTCTTGAACTGATATGATTTGAACCGTGTCTCTATTTTGATTTGGCAAGAAAATGCAGTGACCATAGGACATATATATATGTTTGTTAGATGCTTTTATTATGTACTACTTGGCAATAGAAGACTTGGTAGTTTAATCCTGTCCACCTTACTAATGAACTGGTTCACCGAAATGAGTTTCATATACTAGTACATGCTAAACCTGCTATGTGTCTGCTTGTTTCTTCTTTTAGAATGCTGACAGAATATTGGGGAAGAGTGCCTTATTAAGCAATGGTAAAGGAAGTAATGCAGATAAGGTTCAGGATAGTGAGACATCCTTGTTGGTCTCCAACAAAGCTGATAAAATAGCAAAGGAAAACTATCTTGAAGACAGTGAGACAACCCCAAAGTCATGTCTTGGTGTAGTGTTCGAGTTACTGGCCACTACCGCTGGCACAAGCTATTCAAACTCACTGTCTGAATCAGTTCGGTTTCTTGAGTCTCAACTACAAGTTGAAAGACATCGATCAGCTGTGCTGCGACAAGAAGCCGAAGGACTGCGGAAGTCCCTGGAGCATTCAGATGCATACTTTCTGGTGCAACAGCAAGGGTTGGAGGATTTTAGTGCCAAACATAAGAAAGCTAATAAGCTTGCTAAGCTTATTGCTAGCATGGTGGATACCCAGGATAACGTTTCTTGAGCTCTTCTGAAGTTGTTTCAGTTATGGACTTGTTTTGCTGCCGCGTTTATTTGCACTGGTGGCCAATTTAGACGACCAGTGTATGTAATATGCTGCTTTGTTCCCTATATTTGCACTGGTGGCGAACTTTGATGCCCAGTGGATGTAATATGTGTAATAGCCGTAATAGCCTAGCATTAGTTGCTTGCTTATTTATTTCCTTATTGTCTTATTTAGTTGTTTGCCTGTAGTCACTGCAGTTCTTTTTCCGCGTTTTTCTAGTGGCCACAATAACCTATTTTTATAACTAGGCCACAATAACCATGGCAACACACGAACTATTGTAACCATGGTCCTGCTACCTGCCGTAGGATCCATGGGCCTCCTACGGGCCATAGGATCCATGGTCCTTCTACGGCCTGTAGGATCCATGGGCCTTCTACGGGCCGTCTCATCAATGGGCCTTCTACGGGCCGTATAATCGTTTCGCCAAACATGGGCCGTACTATTCGTGGACCATTAATGGTCCGCAAAATGGGCCGTAAATGGGCTAGAGTGGAAACCGTCTGTTTATGGCCCGACCATAACGGGCCATTAATAGGCCGTATTTGATAACGCTATGAAAACAGCCCAACGTGTTAACAGGCCACAATCGGGCCGATTGTAACCACGGGCTGAATTTGGCCCATAAGCGGAACAGGCCAGTAACGGACCGTAAGTACCCGAATTCTGGAAATGAGCCCAAGAATAAATGGGCCCTTAGAAGGCTGAAAGTTAACACGGGCTGGAAACGGCCTACGGAATAATGGGCCGTTAATGGGTATAAAGTGATACACTGTTCATTATGGGCCAGTTTCAACTAGGGCCTTTAATGGGGCCAGAGTTACAAAGGGCCTCGTATGGGCCAAAAGGCATCATGGGCCATACATTGGCCGGAATTTACAATGGGCTGGAATCATATTGGACGGCCCAGATGACGCTACTGGGCCTAATTCGGATAGGCCGTAACGGGCCGTGAGTTAGTGGGTTGTAAATGGGCTATATGCGAACAAGCCGTTAACACGCTTTCCGTGGGCCGGCCCACTACCTTTTGACCAAGTCAAACAAGCCGACCTTTTCACCGGAATGGGCCTCTGTTGGGTCGTGCCACATGTCGATGTATCATAGGCGCCTCCGGTCCAATGAGTGGATGACATCTGTCCCAACGGTGAGCCGACATGTGGTTCCTCTGGCCATTGAGAATTTTACACGTGGAAAATCCCCATTGGTCCAGGCTGCTAATGGGTTATCGGATTCAAACCGGAACCCAATAGCTTAACGGCGACCCGTTACGGTGGATGCCATGTGTCGATTACCCTTGACGAAAGCACTTCCATGACGGGCCACGTGTCGGTATTCATCTCTGTTTTAAGAAATGAGCTCTGGCACCTCTGCAAATCCATGCTTCCCTCTGCAAAGGGCTTATCTTTTACTTTTTATGTTAATTTTATTTTTGTTGAGTCAATTTCTTATTCCAACCTATTCTTTAGTTGGCAAGCATCATGTATTCATGCCATGTTTACAATAATTTTATATGGTTTTGGTACGATTTGAATGGAACTAACCCGGACTGACACTGTTTTCAGCAGAACTACCGTGGCATTGTTTTCTGTGCAGAAATAAAAGTTCTCGCATTGGGCTGAAAATTTACGGTGATTTTTTATGGACCAAAAGAGACCCCTGAAGCCTCGAGGAAGGACCATAAGACTCACGAGGAAGTGACAAGCCTGGGGGGTGCCCCCAGGGCGCGCGTGGCAGGCTTGTCGCTCCCTCATTGGTCCCCTTGACGTGAAACCAATGCCAAAAATTTCTATAAATATAGAAAACCCCAAAAAGAAACCTAGAACTTCTACTCCACCGCCGCAAGCCTCTGTACCGAAGCAATCTCATCTGGAGGCCTTCTTTGGTACCCTGCCGAAGGGGGAAATCATCACCGGAGGCCATCTTCATCATCCCGGCGGTCTCCATGATGAGGAGGGAGTAGTTCACCCCCAGGGCTGAGGGTATGTACCAGTAGATATGTGTTTGATCTCTCTCTCTCTCCCATGTTCTTGATTTGGCACGATCTTGATGTACCGTGAGCTTTGTTAATATAGTTGGATCATATGGTGTTTCTCCCTCTCTATCTTGTTGTGATGAACTGAGTATTTACCTTTGAGGTTTCACTATTATCGGATTGAATACTTTTTGGATTTGAGAACACTTGATGTATGTCTTGCATGTGGATACCCTGGTGACAATGGGGTGTTCTACTGATTCACTTGATATATGTTTTGGTATTCAACTTGTGTATTATCATGACATTGGGGTAATCTATGCATAGGGGTTGATGCACGTTTTTGTCCTACTTTCTCTAGTAGAAACCTTGGGGCACTCTTTGAAGTTCTTTGTGTTGGATTGAATATTATGAATCTGAGATTGTTTGATGCATATCCAATAATCAACTCATGAATACTTGTGGTGACATTGGAGTATCTAGGTAACATTAGAGTTGGTTGATGTGTATCATATGGTGTTATTTTAGTACGAACTCTAGGGATGTTTGTGACACTTATAGGGATGGCTCAATAGATTGATCGGAAAAGATAACTTTGAGGTGGTTTCGTACCCTACAACAATTTCATCTTATGTTCTCCGCTAGATAAGAACTTTGGAGTGATTCTTTGTTGCATGTTGAGGGATTGTTATATGATTTAGTTATGTTAGCACTATTGAGAGATTGCACTAGTGAAAGTATGAACCCTAGGCCTTGTTTCTAAGCATTGCAATACCATTTGTCCTCACTTTTGTTACTTGCTACCTTGTTTTTTTTTATATTTTCAGATCACAAAAACCTATATCTACTATCCATACTACACTTGTATCACCATCTCTTCACCGAAGTAGTGCACCTATACAATTTGCCATTGTAATGGGTGTGTTGGGGACACAAGAGATTTATTGTATTTGATTGCAGGGTTGTTTGAGAGAGACCATCTTCATCCTACACCTCCCACGGATTGATAAACCTTAGGTCATCCACTTGAGGGAAATTTGCTACTGTCCTACAAAACTCTGCGCTTGGAGGCCCAACAGAGTCTACAAGAAGTAAAGTTGCGTAGTAGACATCAATGCTATGTTTGATAAAGATGATATTTTTAGTCCCCGAAGTTTTGATGAGAAAATTTATTATGATGAAAGCATGCCTCCTATTTATGATGATTACAATGATGAATGTGGGTTTGGAAGAGTGTCAACTCTAGGTAGTAATGATCCCACTATTTTGGAGGGTGTTGAATCTTATTGGAATAATGATAAAAGTGGATTTGGAGAGGTCATGACTTTATTTAGTGATGAATCCACTACTTTTGAAGATGTTTCAATTGACTATGATAACAAAGTTGCTATCTATGATGATTGTTGTGATGACATGTATGCTATAAACAATAATGATAACTATGAAACTTGTCATCATGATTTAATTTTCAATTGGATTATGCCAATTAAGTATCAAATGATAGTTATTTAATTGAATTTACTCCCACCACTATTGATGAGAAGAAATTTTCTTATGTGGAGAGTCATAAATTTTCTATGCTTGTGGATCATGGAAAGAATGCTTTATGTCATAGTTATATTGTTGAATGCTACTGAAAAATATTATGAGAAGGAAGATATGGTTATATATATTTCAACGACATCAGGTTTCCTCTCTTTATGTTGAAAATTTTGAAGTTATACTTGTTGTGCCTTCCTATGCTAGTTAGTTCTTGCTCCAATAAATTGTTTGTTTATAAAATTTCTATGCATAGAAAGTGGGTTAGGCTTAAAAGTGTTTAATATATGCTTCATGATGCTCTCTTGTGTGTTCAATTCTTATTTCTATGTGAGCATCATTAGAATCATCATGCCTAGCTAAAAAGGCATTAAAGGAAAGCGCTTGTTGGGAGACAACCCAATATTTACCCCTATTGTTTTTGTGTGTTTACATGATTAAGCTACTGTAGTAATCATGTTTTGTATATTTTCTTTCAATAAAGTGCCAAGTAAGACCTTTGGGGTAGTGCAACTGATTGTTGAATTGATTCTATGCAAAAATAGAAACTTTTGCGTTCAATGTTAGAATGTTGTTCTGTACTGGAACATGCTGAATTGCTGAATTTTTTACATAGTATTGGGATACAAATTTTTTACATTTTACTAATTTTTCAAAATTTTCGGAGTTACAGAAGTATGACAAAAAATTAGATCATTACGTGTTGTTCTGTTTTTGACAGATTCTGTTTTTATTGCATATTTTGCTTGTTTTAGTGTTTCCATAGCTTATATTATGGGATCTAAATTGTGGAAATGATAGAATATAGTAGGCATTATGCGGGAACAATTATGAATCATGTCTTGACAGTACCTAAGTGAATGATTTAGTTTTATTATACTAACGCATCTCACGAGTTCCGTTAAGTTTTGTGTGATTGATGTTATCAAGTTTTGGGTGAGATATCGATATGAGGAGAATAAGGAGTGGCAAGACCCTAAGCTTGGGGATGCCCAAGGTACCCCAAGGTAATATTCAAGGAAGAATCAAGAGGCTAAGCTTGGGGATTCCCCAGAAGGCATCCCCTCTTTTGTCTTCAAAACTATCGATATATCTTACTTGGAGCTATATTTTTATTCGTCACATGATATGTGTTTTGCTTGGAGCGTCTTTTCATTTTGTTTGCCATTTGAATAAAATACTTGGTTCTGTTTTAAAACTGGTGAGAGTCCTCACATAGCTACCTAATTGTTTAACTACTCATTAATCTTCACTTATTTCTTTTTGGGAATAGTTTGTCATTCACTCTCGTGCTTCACTTATATCCTAAGAGAAAATGTTTGAATGAATTTAATATCATAAACTCAAATTATATATGTTCCATATGCTTAGTAATATTTTCACATTGGGTTTAGAAAGTAAAATCTATTGAAATTTGACAATCACAATATTGGTCATTCAAGAAGTTCATGAAATATTAGTATAAGGAAGAGTAATTTCACATACAATATATTATCTTGGACATCTTTTATGATTGTGAATACCCATTAATTATTTTCAAACTTTATCAAATAAGTTGAATTTGGACAAGGAAGACAATATAATGAGTTATGGTTGGGTATATTTGCATAGAAGTTACGTTGACGTGGATCCTCCAACATGTGGTGCTTGTTTATAATCTTTGCTATCCAATAATTTCTGTACTAAGCGGGAATACTACTTGTGCATCCAAAATCCTTTAGCCAAGTTTCTTCCATGAGTGTCCACCATACCTACCAATATACGGTATTACCCCACCGTTCCAAGTAAATTTGCATATGCCATCTCTAAAATCTTCAAATAAACATCTGTTTTGTGTGCCTATACCGCTCATGGAGCGACGGGGCGGTCAATATATATCTTCCATCCTAAGTGGGTTATTCTCATGACGAGAGTTTATTCACTCGTCTTGCATGAGAAAGGTTGGTATTTGGGATGCCCAGTCTCGTTAGGAAAAAAAACTCCCCCCGGAAAGTTGATTGTTTGGAGGGCACACGTGGATTCGGCTAGCCATGGCTTGTGTTTGTACGGTGATGACCACAAGTATAGGGGATCAATCGTAGTCCTTTAGATAAATAAGAGTGTCAAACCCAATGAGGAGCAGAAGGAAATGACACGCGGTTTTCAGCAAGGTATTCTCTGCAAGTGCTGAAAGTAACAGTGATAGATAGTTTTGTAGCAAGATAATTCGTAACAAGTAACAAGTAGCAATTGTAAAAAAGGTGCAGCAAGGTGGCCCAATCCTTTTTATAGCAAAGGACAAGCCAGAAAGTTCTCTTATATAAAGCAAAGTGCTCTCAAGGACACATGGGAATTGTCGTCTAATCATGTTCATCATGTTTAGTTGATTCGTGTTCGCTACTTTGATAATTTGATATGTGGGTGGACTGGTGCTTGGGTGATGTTCTTACTTGAACAAGCAACCCACTTATGATTACCCCCTCTCGCAAGCATCTACAACTATGAAAGAAGAATTAAAATAAATCTAACCATAGCATGAAACAGATCCAAGTCATCCCCTTACGGAATAACGCATAAACTAGGGTTTAAGCTTCTATCACTCTAGCAACCCATCATCTACTTATTACTACACAATGCCTTCCCTTAGGCCCAAGTATGATGAAGTGTCATGTAGTCGACGTTCACATGACACCACTAAAGGAAGCAACAACATACATATCATCAAAATATCGAACGAATACCAACATCACATGATTACTTATAACAAGACTTCTCCCATGTCCTCAAGAACAAAAGTAACTACTCACAAATCATATTCATGTTCAAGATCAGAGGTGTATTGAATATGCTTGAGTATCTGAACATTTAATATTCCACCAAATAAACCAACTAGCATCAACTACAAGATGTAGTCAACACTACTAGCAACCCACAGGTACCAATCTGAGGTTTTGGGACAAAGATTGAATACAAGAGATGAACTAGGGTTTGAGATGAGATGGTGTTGGTGAAGATGTGGATGATGATTGGTCCTCCCATGATGAGAGGATCATTAGTGATGTCGATGGCTTCGATTTCCCCCTCCCGGAGGGAAGTTTCCCTGGGGGAATCGCTCCGTCGTAGAGCAAAAGTGCTCCTGCCCAGGTTCCACCTCGAGATAGCGGTGCTTCGTCCTGAAAGTCTTCTCTTATTTTTTCTAGGGTAAATGGCTTCATATAGCAGAAGATGGGCACCGGAGGCCTGCCAGGGGGCCCACAAGCTCACAGGGCACGCCCAGGGGGGTATGGCGCGCCTTCTGAGCTTGTCGCTCCCTGGTGGCCCCCTCTTGGTATTTCTTCCGCCAATATTTTTTATATATTCCAAAACAATTATTCGTAAAATTTCAGGTCATTTGGAGTTGTGCAGAATAGCTATCTTTGTTGTAGCCTTTTCCGCTCCAGAATTCCAGCTGCCGGCAATCTCCCTCTTCATGTGCAACTTGCAAAATAAGAGAGAAAAGGCATTAGAATTGCATCATAAAGTGAAATAACAATCCAAAACATAGTAAATAACAGTAGGAAAACATGATGTAAAATGGACGTATCATATGGTTGTGGGGGAGTAAATCTTTTCCTTTCTGCATGGGAACCGCCGGTAATGTGTTTAGCATGGAAGATATTGAAATCCTTTGTCGTAAAGTTGACACGAAAAGTACACCTCTCAAATGAAATTATCTCTGTTTTTAAGCAATGAGCTCTGGCACATAAGCAAATCCCTGCTTCCCTCTATGAAGGGCCTGTCTATTTACCTTTCATGTTGAGTCAACTTCTTATTCCAACCTCAATTATTCTCCACTTGGCAAGCATCATGTAGTGGGGAAAGATCCAGACACATATATCTAGTCAAATATAGTTAATCATGAATTATTATTGTTGACAATTATATCTATGATAAGTAAGTTCAGCAGCGAAACATTAAGCCCCTATCTTCCTCTGTGTTTTTATGGATGTTGTTTGTTCTAAAAATATGCTTTGAGTACTCGCAAATGTAGAAGACTATATGATAATTGAGTATGTTGAGCTCTTACTTAGACTTCCCCGAAAATAATTTATTGTTTGGTGACTAAGAATATAGGTTGTTAAGTTTCAAGAGAATGCATTGTTAGAAACCATAACACGTGAATTGATTGCTACTTTATCATGATGAGTTTATGAGAAAGAGTTGTTGTTTATGATTCTAAGAAAAGTGATTGAAATTATCATTGATCAAACTTATGCACTATGCTAGCATTCACACTTCATAAATTATTTATTTTATCATTTACCTACTCGAGGACGAGCAGGAATAAAGCTTGGGGATGTTGATACATCTCTGATACGTCTCCATCTTATCTATAATTATTGATTGTTTCATGCCAATATTCTACAACTTTCATATACATTTGGCAACATTTTATATTATTTTTGGGACTAACATATTGATTCAGTGCCTAGTGTCAGTTCATGTTTGTTGCATGTTTTTGTTTCGCAGAATATCCATATCAAACGAAGTCCAAACGCGATAAAAATTTACGGAGATTTATTTTGGAATATATGTGATTTTTGGGAGGAAGATTCAATGCAAGACGGTGTTCATGGGCCCCACGAGGCACCAGGGTGTGCCCAGGGGGTAGGGCGCGCCATGGTGCCTCATGAGCCCCTTGTAAGTCGGTTAATGCCCTTCTTTCGCCGCAAGAAGGATAATATCAGAAAAAATCAAGTTAAAATTTCAGCCCGATCGGAGTTACGGATCTCCGGGAATTTAAGAAATGATTTTCAGCCAAAAAATGGGAATGCGAAGCAGAAGATAACAGAGAGAGAGAGAGATCCAATCTCGGAGGGGCTCCTACCCTCCGAGAGCCATAGAGACCATGGACCAGAGGGGAAACTCTCCTCCCATCTAGGGGGGAGGCCATGGAAGAAGAAGAAGAAGGAGGGGGGCTCTCTCCCCCTCTCTCCCGATGGCGCCGGAACGCCCCCGGGGCAATCATCATGACGGCAATCTACACCAACAACTTCACTGCCATCATCACCAACTCTCTCCCCCTCTATGCAGTGGTGTAGCACCTCTTCTTCCTGTTGTAATCTCTACTTAAACATGGTTCTTAATGCTATATATTATTATCCAATGATATACAACCATCCTATGATGTTTGAGTAGATTTGTTTTGTCCTATGGGTTGATTGATGACCATGATTGGTTTGAGTTGTATGTTTTATTTTGGTGCTATCCTATGGTGCCCTCCGTGTTGCGCAAGCGTGTGGATTCACATTGTAGGGTGTTGCAATGCGTTCATAATTCGCTTATAGTGGGTGGCTAGAGTGACAGAAGCTTACGCCCGAGTAAGGGGGTTGTTGCGTATGGGAGTAAAGAGGACTTGGTACTTAATGCTATGGTTGGGTTTTACCTTAATGATCTTTAGTAGTTGCGGATTCGTGCTAGAGTTTCAATCATAAGTGCATACGATCCCCTATACTTGTGGGTTATCAAGACCTTTTTCTGGCGTCGTTATCGGGGAGCAATAGCGTGGGGTGAATATTCTCGTGTGTGCTTGTTTGCTTTATTAGAAAGTAGTTTTTATTTTCTGTTCTAAGTTGTTCTCTATCTTTAGTTATGGATATGGAACATTAAATATCAAAAAAATTGTTGTACTTGCTACTCATGGAGATGGGGAACCTCCTAAAACCCTCGATGCTCGTTATGTGGAAAATATTAAACACTACTTTGATAATCCCGAAAAAACCCCATTCAACTTGATAATGGGAGACACGTTGGATCAATGTGGATTCTTTAGGGATTATCGCTTGACTCAAAAAGGGAAACTCTTACAGGATCAAACTAATTATTTGCAATGGTATGCTTAGAATTTATGCTTGAGATATGATTATACTTGTTGCTCTAGGATGAAGGCTCCACACCTTCCCTTTTCATGTGAATTTAATGATAATGAAACCTTGGCTTCTTATGCCAATGGTATATATGATTACTATGATGTGGAACAAATAGAAGAATTTGTTGCTTTCAAGGGTGCTTATGAAATTGAATCTTAGTTTGAAAAGTATGAAGATTGTGATGATGCTATTTATAGATCTGAAAATTATGCTATAGTAAAATATTTCTATGAGAATTATAAATACAATGCCGATATTGATGAATTTATTGAGAAGGTCTCCGCTGTCCAAGAAGAGACTAATATTTTGCAGGAGTCTATGGAAGAAGAAATTGCTGAAACTATGAGCTCATTAGATGAAAAACATGAGGAGGAGAGCGAAGAACAAAAGGAGGAAGAGTGGATTAGCTACCCGTGCCCACCTTCTAATGAGAGTAACTCTTCAACTCATACATTGTTTAATTTTCCTTCGTGCTTACCGAAGGATGAATGCTATGATGATTGCTATGATCCTGTTGATTCGTTTGAAATATCCCTTTTTGATGAAATTGATGCTTGCTATGCTTGTGGCCATGGTGCCAATTTGAATTATGCCTATGGAGATGAACTTGCTATAGTTCCATATGTTAAGAATGAAATTGTTGCTATTGCACCCACACATGATAGTCCTATTATCTTTTTGAATTCCCCCAACTACACTATATCGGAGAAATTTGCGCTTATTAAGGATTATATTGATGGGTTGCGTTTTATTATTGCACATGATAATTTTGATGAATATAATATGCATGTGCTTGCTGCTCCTACTTGCAATTATTATGAGAGAGGAACAACATCCTCACTGTCTTGGGGACGGCCATCTATGGGGCCATCTAACCCCTTCGTGGTTCGGCTAGGGAGATGCACAAGCACAAAGAGAAGAATCAACAAAAGACACCATTTTTTTTACCCAGGTTCGGGCCACCGTGAGGTGTAAAACCCTACTCCTGCTTTGTATATTGGGTGTGTATGAGAGTGTGACGCCCCCAGCTCAATCGTGCACTAATCATACACGCAAATGCACACGATCAAGCCTAAGGACTCACGGGAAGATATCACAACACAACTCTAAAACATAAATAAAGTCATACAAGCTTTATATTACAAGCCAGGGGCCTCGAGGGCTCGAATACATAAGCTTGCGAAAAAGCGTCAGCGGAAGCATCAGATATCTGAGTACAGATATAAAAGAAAACACAGATAAGCCCTTAGAAGGCAGGGCAAAAGAAAACACTACGATCGAAAGGCGTAGGCCTCCTGCCTGGGACCCTCCGATCCTACTCCTGGTCGTCAGTCAACTCGTAGAAGTATCCATCCTCTGGGTAGTAGTAGTAGCGATCGTCGGCGGGGGCAACTGTCTCAGGGACTCCGTCATCTTGGTCACGTCAAACTGATATGGGGAGAAAAGGAAAACAAAGCAACCGTGAGTACTCAGAAGTACTCAGCAAGCAAGTATCTACACTACATATGCAACATTTTCAAGGGGAGGCTGTATATGTGGACTGGGCTGCAGAAATGCCAGAATAGAGAGAAGGCTTAGTCCTATCGAAGACTAGCATCTTCAGCGTTCTTGCAGCAATGGAAGAGAGTAGAACAGTACAATATAATGTAGCAGTATCATTAAGTCTCAACCTCACCCAGAGATCCTTTCTCGGCGCCCTGCGAGAAAGCAATCCCAGAGCCATACAGTCATCAACCTCGTCCAGAGATCCCTTCTCGACTCCCTGCGAGAAGCAATCCTAGAGCCATAGTATCCAAGTATCCAGTTCTAAATTGTATCAATCAGGATACAACTCCGAGTGTCCTTTACCGTAGGACCGGCTATCGATAGAAGTTTTCTTCCCTGCAGGGGTGCACTAACTTACCCAACACGCTCGATTAACTCCGGCCGGACACACTTTCCTGGGTCATGCCCGGCCTCGGCCAAACGACACATCGCAACCCTACCTAGAGCTTAGCAGAGAGGTCCCCGTCGGTCTACGTCCTAAGCGCTCAGAGGTCTTGGGCCATCACCCTATGCACTCCGAGTCGTTGCGTGCAGGGGGAAGCCAGGCACCAGGGGGCGCCGGTCCGTCCCGGTCGCAAGGCTGAACTAGACGTCTGACAGAGCTTTCGGCTGATGCTACGATGCAGAACGCCCATACTATGCCCACGTGATGGTTAGTGCTATCAGGCCAGAGACCTGCTCGGATCAAATATCCAAATCGTTAGTTGACTAGGGCTTGTGGTAACGAGCAGAGACTCACGAAAGATGTGACCCCGTCGCCCCGTCTCGAGGACTTGCGGCAAGGGCCAAGAATGCCTGGCCACGCCTCGTATCCATCACTCGGGCACCACACCGGCACCCGTCTTCACATCACACGCGGGTACCCCTCAGGGTCGACCCGCCTTTCCAAGTAATAGTGTAAAGTCCAAGTATCCGTGTGTCCATAACATCAAGGGAATCTAAGGTATCACCCTCGTTGGATTCCTACTCGATGTAATCGTCAAGGTGAACTTGGAGGAATCACCCTCGCTGGGTTCACACTTGAGGTGTCGTACGACGGCGTCGTTATCGGAAGCGATGAAGGAGGAATCACCCTCGATGACCATGACCAAATAGCTACTCTACAGAGTTAACATCAGAAGTGTTGCATGAGGTATCACCCTCGGCACTCGATATTAACGCTGCAGTGTCGTTACAACAAAGGGGGGTGATGTGCAGTGTCGGGGTCTGGTCTTCAATCCTGTTGATCGGGTCTTCGGATAATCCAGCGGGGCAGTCGGGACTAGTGGGGTCACTGATAGGTCTCTACCCAGCATACACTAAGCAGTCTAGGTTATGCAGGTAATTATCAACAACAGGTTACAATATATAGGCTATGCATCAGAATAGGTAAAGCAGCAGCAGCAGCAATTCTAATGCAAGCATGAGGAATTAGAATGGGCGATATCGGGATGATCAAAAGGGGGGGGCTTGCCTGGTTGCTCGGCGGCAAGGGCAAGGTCGTCAACGGTGGCGTCGGGCTCCGGAGCTGCGTCGGTACCGGAAACTGCGTCGGGGTCTAACGAGAGAGAAGAGGGGGAGGAAACAGTATAAATACACAGCCAACATAAGCAACACGGAGCAGGCTACGCTAACGTGCAGTGCAGGGTTGCCTGAAGACATGTCTAAGTCAACTAGTTATTTTAGGAATTTGTTTGGAATTATTTTATAAAAGCCAGGCACTATTCATTTATCTAAAACAGGCAAAAAGTTGCATGTTCAGATAGTTAGAGGCATCTAACAGGTATGTGGGTAGCGTATTCGGATTCGTGGGATTTTTCTGATCATTTTTCATATATAAATTATTTTCATCGGAGTTACGGATTAAAAGATATGATTTTCTAAAGTTTTATTGATTTTCTGGAATTTATTTAATTATTTAAACTCGAATTATCCAAAATAGTAGCAGGGTGACGTCAGCATGATGCATGGATGACATCCCATTACGGGTGTGTTACGCCAGAAAGTTCCTCAATCCTGTGCCTGTTCCCGAGCGAGTCAGTCCCATTTCGATGACGAACGACACGGTCAACAGGGGGCCGGCCAGGTCAAACCTGACATGTGGGGCCCACATGTCAGTGACTCGGTTAATTAAACAGAGTTAGCTTAATCTATTCAAACTAATTAGCAGGTGGGGCCCAGCAGTCAGTGGGTAGTTAGTGTTTTAATTAACTAATCTAATTAATTAACCGAATATTTATTTAATAAAATCATTTTAAACGGCAGGACCCACATGTCATAGACATAGGGCCCGCCCAGTCAGTGTTGACCCTGGTCAACTGGGGCCAGGGGGCCCACGGGCAGTGACACTGGGGCTGGGGCCTGCGTGCCACGTCGGAGCTGGCCGGCGGTGAGGCTCCGGTGAGCCATTTTTGTGACGGCGCGCTCGGGAACGGCCGGAAATCGGCTGTGGTGGTCCGTTTGGACCACCGAGAGCATCTACGTGACCAGGGCGATGGCGCGCTTCGAGTGCCACGGCTGGTCGGAGCGGTGGGGGCCGGAAAGGTGGCCGGCGGCGAGCGTTGGCAGAGGAGCTCTCGGGTGGTAACGCGGGCGCGCGTTTTAGCTAGCAATTCAACGAGCTGGAGGGCTGGCTGACTCCAGCGAGCGTCCATAAGCACGTGGGCGGCACTAGTAGCAATAGAGGGGCATGGTATCCACGCCGGTGACAACCGTGGCAGACGGCGGAGTGCGGCGTCGGGACGGCTAGCTAGGAGGGCGACCAGGAGCGCAGAGAGAGAGGGAAAAGAAGAGGGCCTCACAGCGGATGCAGAGAAGGCTCGGGGAGGCCGGAGGCGGTCGACGTTGAGCGAATCGACCGGCGATGAACGGCGGTGCCTGACGAGATGGCGAGCTCGAATGTGTTGCGGTGACGGCTCCGATCCCCAATGGGTCGATGTAGGCGATGATGACGGCACTCCTGGACACGTCGGCGGGACGAGAGGCGGTCGGCGGCTGCGTGTTCTACGGTGAGGCGGCCATGGCGTCGCTCGGTTGGGAGGAGCAGAGAGGGAGAGAAAGAGAGGGGATGCCAGAGGAGGGAGCCAGGGGCTCGGCGTGGCTCTTATCCAGCGCGAACGGGCGCGGGCGCGCTTTCGAGAGAGGGAGATGGGGGGCCAGGCGCGGCGGCTCTGCAGAGGGCGATAGCGCCGTGGGATGAGCAAGAGGAAGACAAGTAGGGGGGGAACGGGCTGGGCCGGCACTGTGTTGGGCAGGCCGGTAAGTGCACAGGTGAGTTCCTCCCTTTTCTTCTTTTCCTTTTCTGTTTTCTGTTTTGTTAAATGCTTGAGTACCAAAAGGTTTTTGTAAAATATGAGACCTAGCCCATAAATCACAGTGCATTGTATGCCTCTGCAATAAAATGGTTTGGTGTCCATATCTTTTTATTTGGATTTTATTTAATTGAGAAAGGATTAAATAGTGCTGTCTTGCTGCTGTTCCTTGATGTTTGAGTCCTTTTTCAACTCCAATAAATGTTGCTTTCATTTTTATAAATGCTTTGGGAATATTTGCAACATGAGGCACATTTTAGTTTTCAGGTTTGGACAACTTTTATTTTCCACTTTAGTTTTAATTTGAAATTTTAGTTAGGAGCTGAATGAAATATGGATGCAGATGATGACAGGGCACTGATAAACATGATGACATGGCATAATCAAAAGGGTGATTACTGTAGTTAACCACCGGGGGTGTTACAGAGAGCACAAGTACAGGGAGCGCTTCCCCGGCAAGGTGCTGAGGGAGAGCAGCTACACTTGCAAGTTGTGCGAAGGGTCGATCCTTGTAAACGTTGCCCTGGCCCTCCTTTTATAACTTAAGGGGTTACCACAATGGCAAAACAGTAATTATATGTTGGTTAGATAGTAAACAATGCTATCATACCTAACTCTACCGGACTAGGACAAAAGCATTAAATGCTGTGTTAGGTGTCGTGTGGAGGAGGAGCCCCGGCAAGGTTGCTGCACCGCTTGCCCAGCTACCTCCTATTATCTTGACACGCCTTCTGGACGGGTGTCATTAAAGGTAAATCTCCTTTCAGCATGCTGCCACATGCCCGACAAATCCCACCTAACCACCTGCGGGCTCGACACCTTACCGATTAGTGACTGGCTGCTCGATGAGGCGAAGCGCTGGAGGCTAGCGAGAGCTTGCCGGCTATGGAGCTTACCGGGCCTTCGCCTTGCCGGCTCGGCCTTGCGAGCAAGGGTTGCCTTTGGATGTTAATCTTGATGCTTCGTCTTGCTCTTCTCCCCAGTTAAGTTCAACAACTGGGTCTTGAATCTTGGTTTTCTTGATGCGCCCCTTGATCTCACAAAGAGCGGCTCCTTTCGCTCGGAGATCTTCTCTATAGCCTAGAAATCTTGTCTTGGGTTGTTCTCCGGCAAGCCCTCTTGCCGGGAGAGCTGCCACTGCCTGTGCATAAGCCTGGGGTACTAGTGACCCAAACTTTAGTACACCGATAGGAGCCCCCGGGCCTGGGTCAAACGACGTCGTTGCGCTAGACCCAAAAACATGCACACGCACGTGTGGCGGAGAATAACTTCCATAATCTTCTGTCGTAATCTTAATCATGATGATTTCTCTGACGCACGTCAAATCCATGCATTAAATGCGGATCGTGGGAACATGGACTATTGCAGTTATCCTATGGCAGTGCGCCTGTAAAAGCATTTGCTGGGGTAAATAGTAAAGAGCCAGCCTCCCTCGTTCCTTCCTCATAAAAAGGCAATCGCAAGGAGGCGCTGCTCATTCGCTTCTGTTTTCCCTTGCTTCGTCTTCCTTCTCTCGCTAGAACCACTTCCGTCGCCGCCACGCATCACAACTCAACCCTTCTCTTCTTCCCTGAGCCCTAATGGCGCCCAAGAAGGCCAGTGCGGAGGGGGCGAAGCCCGCCAAGTCACTCGACCCCAAGGCAGAAAAGAAGAAGAAGGAGTTGGAGGAATTGGAGAAGCGGTGGAGGGAGAATGTGGTTTTCTCGTCGTCTGCTCTGGATGCCAATGCTCTGATCGAGAGATACACCTATATGTGGGGAAGGGACACCAAAGACCATGATGCCCCAGTGGTTCTCCCTGAAGGTGTCAAAGTTCCATCGGATTCATATATGTTCTTCTGCGCTTATTTCTACTGTGGCTTGGTTCCTCCATTCTCAGATTTTTTCAGCGCAATGATGGACAGTTTTGGGTTCAGACTGCTGGATTTCACCTCCAATGAAATGACATGTATGGCGGTCTTTGCTCATCTATGCGAGGGTTTTCTTGGAGTTTCCCCCAACGTAGATCTGTTCCGCCACTTCTTCGTCCCCCGAATTGAAGACAAGTCACTCTTCGGCAGCGTGACATGGATCCCTAGGGCCAAAACCAAGGGCCAGTATCTTCCCAGGAAACTTCATCTCAAATGGGATGAGTGTAGAGTGGAATGGTGCTGGATTCAGGAGAAGGATTTCCCTCCATTCTGTTTGCCACACACGGCGAGGGTCCAACACGGCAAGAATTGGAGAAACTTTGGTGCCACCAAAAAGAAACTTCGCCCGCACTTAACAGGATTGCTCGCCTCAAGGCTGCCAAGCTGACCATAGAAATGGTTGGAGCTGATTTCCTTCGGTAATGCATTGCATCGCTACAGAAGAGGCAGAGGCCTACTTGGGACTACCAGGGTGCTGCTGATATAATGCGGTTGTATCTTGGACTTGGCAACAATTTGACGGTCATGGAGCACTCCTACCTTTATGAACAACTATTCTGAAGGACCGGCACATTCCACTTGCCGGATAGGATTGCACCGCTGCATATCAATTCCGCCAAGAGCTCCATTTTGGCGATGATGCCAGATTGTGATGCCAATGGCGTCAACGGAGATTGGCCATTGCCCTCTCTGGAGATTGAGATGGATTGGGCTTCCAACCTGATGGAGGTGGCCTCCCGGAAAGACTAGATCTCATCCGGGCCACCAAAGAGGAAGAAGTGGCATATATCGCCAGCAGGGTTGTAGAGGCTGCAAGGATTAAGGCTGTCGGCGGCTCTGGTGCCGCGGCAGCTGAAAGTGATGATAAAGAGCATCCTGACGAGGAATCTGCTGAGGAGCAACAAGAGGAGCCCGCTGGGGATGATCACGTAGGAGCTGAGGTTGCCGGGGACGAGTTTGCCGGAGCCGAGGTTGCCGGGGACGAGCCTGCGGGGCCGAGGTCGCCAAAGAAGTTGAAGAAGGAGAAGAAGAAGAAGCTCCTCGAGGCCCGAAGAGAAAGCGTCGTCTTCAGAAGGTGGTTGGCCAAGGACCAGCGCATGCTCCTTCGCCAAGTGCTGGTCCAATAGCGAAGAAGACGACCACCAAGACTGGTCGCCAGGAGGAAGTGTGCCGGCAACCCACCCGGCGTCCTCGAGCTTAGATCCCATCTTCCCAGCAAGGGTTGCCAAGGAAACTGGGTTTTCTCAGACGGGAAGTTCATCTCCCCCGGCACTTAAGAGGGCCAGAGAGATGCCTCCGCCGACAGGATATGATCTCTCCGCCATCCTCGAGTCTGAGGAAGAGGAGTAAGTAGAATTGTTCACTTTCATCAAGTCCTGATTTCGTTTGATTTCTGTCTTGACTTGATTCCTTTTGTCTTGACAGGGACCCAGAACCACCCGTGCACCAGACGAAGCGGGCTAGGCCTGCAACTGAACAAGACCCCATGACAAGCGCTGGCCAGGGGATTACAACAGTTCAGACCATTGTCGCCAGCCCCCAGCCCAGCCCCCTGCGTGAGAACATGGTGCAAATTCTGCCTGCCGGCACCAGCACTGAGGTCCCTCCCTTTGAGCTTGAGAAAGAGATGGGAGAGGCCTGCCAAGCGGAAGAACGCCAAGAGGCGGATCCTATCATGGCTTCCCCGTCAACCATTGCTCCGGCACTACAAAAAAAAGACACATCCGTGACATTTTGGGCCGAACGAAATTGTTTTCTGTCATGCTTATGACACTTCTATGATGATAATTGTGACAAAAGCACGTATCATCATAGATGTGGTGGGCTCCTACTTCTATGACAAAAAATCATGACAGAAAATGGGCTTTTCGTCCTGGGCGGTTCGGGCACGCACCTGCATGACATTCTTTGGGTCGTCCATGATGGAAAAAATCATGCTAGAAGTGAGGGCGAGGAAGATTTCGGGGAGTTCCCGGTTACGGTGGGTGGTCGGGGCCGATCGATGCAAGGAGGGATTGCGCGTTTCTCTCGTACACATACGCGCGTGGGTGAGAGGCGTTGGGCTCTAACTGAACCCGAGTGAGGCGTTCACTTACTGAACCCGAGCGATTGCACTAGCTACATTACGTTACCCGAGCGATCGATCCCTGGCTGTTAACTAAACCCGAGCGATTCCTTCGCTACTGCTGCTAACTGAAGCCGATTGAACCTGTTGTTGCCTCTTGATGAACAGTGACCATTGTTGGGGTTGGATGAACAGTTCCCAGTGGGGGTTAGATGAACAGGACCCTGTGGTAGTAGAGGCCGTTGCCACTGGATGAACAGGACCCCGTGGAGGGCTGGTGGGGGTCGATGAACAGTAGCCGGTGGGGGGACCCCATGGAGGGCTGGTTGAACAGGACCCCGTGGAGGGCTGGTTGAACAGGACCCCGTGGAGGGCCGGTTGAACAAGACCCCGTGGAGGCTGGATGAACAGGACCACGTGGAGGGCTGGTTGAACAGTAGTCGGTGGAGGCTGGATGAACAGGCCCCCGTGGATGAACAGTAGCTGGTGGAGGCAGGAGGAAGTCAACGGTGGATGAACAGTAGCAGGTGGAGGCTAGAGGAAGTCGGCGGTGGATGAACAGTAGCCCATGGAGTCCCATTGCGGTACGCCACACCCCTCCCGATGAACAGGACCCCCGTTTCGACCGTAGCGCTCCAACACAAGTCTGTTTCCTCCGTTTTGCAGTACACCACACCCCTCCTGATCAACAGGACCCCGTTTCAACCATAGGCACTCGAACAGAAGTCTATTTCCTCCGTTTTGCGGTACGCCAGATCCTTCCTGATGAACAGGACCCCGTTTCGACCGTACGCGGTCGAACAGAAAGGCCGTTTCCTCCATTCTGCGGTAAGCCAAACCTCGTTTTGGCTGTTCCGTCCAAGCCGGTTGGCTCCCGATGAACAGGACGCCGTTGCTGCCGTCCGCTGCCTCTCCATATACACGAGCCCTGGCCGTACGTATGCGTGAGTACGTGTTCGAGACCCCGCCCGTATGTACGTATGTGGCCGTATTTTTTGCGATCGGGCTGTACGTACATGTACACAGTTTAGAAGGGACTGCCTGAACTGCTATGTCGGGGGCTATACTACTACACGTGCCGCTACTTGCTCAGCCACGGTTCCTCGTTGCAGACAGACCGATCGACCAGTATGTACGTACACGTTCGCGACCAGACAGACAACGCTACGTACGCTTCGACTGGGTGGGTCCCAGCTGTCAGGGAGGATAAGGACAAACTTTCATGCGTGCGAAGATATAGCTGGTGGGTCCCGGCTGTCAAGGGGAGGAATCATTTTTATTTTGCGAGTAATACGGAGGCACTTACTTGTGTTCGAAGATGTAGCTGGTGGGTCCAGCTGTCAACCTCACAGCCTAAAGTCCTCTTCCGATGGCTGTCATTCATTGACCACGCCGTGTCGAGAGCACCAAGGCGGTGGGTGACGCCGAGGCCTAGGAAGGGAACGACATGGAGCCGGGGAAGACGCCGCAGTGGATGCCCACACGGAGGGGAGTACGAGGGTTGACTGCTTTGGCTATGGTGTGAGGCTGCCGTCGCCGGAGAATAACAAGAGCTGTGGGTGAGTAGAGGGATGGCATGGCCAGCGGTGTCAGCACAGCCGGCCACGGGAGGCAGTAGCAGGCAGTCCAGCCGGCACTGGTTTCGGCGGCTGGAACAAGAAGATCAGAGATTGAAGAAGCAGTGTGGCCGTTGGATGTTAATCCAACAGTCACTGCTGCTAGAATCGTTTGTTGACTAGGTTAACAAAGCCCTGCGTACGTGTCAACTTAGTAGGCCCACAAGTCAGCCTCCGAATCAGGTGGGTCCGAGCTAGCAGGGGGAGGAATCATTTTTCTTGCGTGTAATAAGGAGGCACTTCCTTCAGTGCGAAGATGTAGCTCGTGGGTCCCAGCTATCATGGGGGGGACTTTTTTCGCGTAATAAGAATGAACATCCTTGCGTGCGAAAATTGTAGCTGGTGGGTCCAACCTGTCAGGGGGAGGAATCGTTTATTCCCACATAATAAGGAGGCACTAGCTTGCGTGCGAAGATGTAGCTGGTGGTTCCCAGCTGTCAGACTCTCGACGTACTCCATGTTGGCTCTCGTTGTTGACCACGCATCGTCGAGTGGTCCACGACAGTGGACGACAGCGAGGCCTAAGATGGGAATGATCTGGAGTCATGGAACAAGGGGCACTGGAGTCCCTGGCGGAGGGGAGTACGAGGGACTGGTTCGGTTGCCGGGTGAGGCTGCCTTCGTCGGAGAATAACAGAAGGTGTGGGAGAGTACAGGTATTACCTGGCCACCGTTGGGAGTAGGGTGGGGCGGTGAGGCCTACGCGACAGCACAACCGGCCACGGGAGGCAGATGCAGGCGCTCCAGCCGGCGATGGTTTTGGCGGCTGGAGTAAGATCAACTAGACCAGAGCTTGAAGAAGCAGGATCGTCGTTGGATGTAAAATCGTTTTGTTCACTAAATGGACAACACCTTGCGCAGGCTTCGTCTAGTGGGCAAGCAAAGTCAGCTTTGAAAGCTGTGGCGGAATGCAACCCATTTATTTAGGTTTTATAGCCCATTTCATTTTGTTTGCCAATACATCTATTTCCTGGGCTTTGACTCAAAAAATAATCTATTTCCTGGGCTGGGTAAAAATAATAATGCCGATTTACTATTTATGATAATTTACAGCGCATTTAATTATTTATTCGAATACACCATTTACTGGGCTGGGTGAAAAATAATATTGCGTACATGAAGCCCATTTATCATTTCTGATAATTTACAACCCATTTGATTTTAGTAGAAATTGACCCATTTTCTGGGATGGGTGAAAAAACAATGATGGTCCGGACTAAGCATTTTGTATAAAAAATAATATTGAGATAGGAATATTATAAAAAAAATTAAGTTGGGCTTGGTAATCTTATTATATAAAAAATGAACTGAGCTGTGCATTTTATTAAAAGAAACATAGGCTAGGCTGCGCTTATTTTAGGATCTTGTGTACAACTATCGGCCCAGTTGCATTGCTGATGTTCAACGAAAAAGCCTTGTGTAGTACAGTACAACTTTACATGGCTACTCAGCCCACATTCAACAACGCCTGAAAAGGCCCAAACAAGGCTTCTGTACAACTTTTTGAAGTCGCTGACCTCAATTAATAACTTAAGAAAAAAGTTAGAGTACAGTGGAACCTAATTAAAAGCTGTCACGAGCGAAGAAATAATTCAATGGTCCCACTTGTGTGTGTGTGTGTGTTTGTGTGTGTGTGATAGAGAGAGAGAGAGAGACGCATCGGTCGATGCTCGCAAATACATCTTTCAGCCATATGCATTGCTGATGCTCAGTAAAAACTTACATAGTTGACACAATCATATAGAACATCATAGCACACTAAACTTGCATACAAAAATTTCACGCAGGCAGCGCAATCAGGGTGGAAGCAGTGGATCCCTACGGGTAGGGCTATGTTGAAACCAACGAACTCATACATAACCATTCATCGTCTTTATCAATGACAGGGAAATATCTTGAATGATGTGCAAAGAAAACAGACAGACAACACAATAAGTTCTGCTAGCACATTAAGTTGGCGTACACCCCTTTCTAAAAAATGTTTATGTACAAAAATAGAACAGGTCACAATCAAATGTACTGGCACATCAGTGCTTCACACTGATAGCTCAGATTTAACTAGTATCTAAGAAGATTCAGTTGTTACCTCAAATTAGAGCACATCCAGGCAGCCAGCCCTGCCTCTTCTCCCAAAGAAGCAGTGGCCTCCGCCGCGCGATGGAGTAGGCCCTGTGCCATCCATCGTTCTGAGCAACACGGGGGAAGTCTGACGTTGACTCCTGTAATGGACGTCGTCGACGGACCCTGGCACCAGCGGCGGCGGCAGGACTTCGATTGAAGGATTGACCACTTCTTCGACATGCACGAACACTCGATACAGGTACATCCCTAACGTGGTCCGTGGCGGCCTTGGTGGCGACGAATAGTACAACCCCGGTTCCTGCACCGGTATCTCAACACCAATCACCTTCGGTATGGTGGACGGCTTCTTCATCCATGCCATAACCGTCAGAGCCTAGCTGTCTGGAGGAACAAACATACTTACGAGCTCACCTCCTAGGTCGTTGATAAGATCATTCATGGACTCGTTGTTCCAAGCACGTCGAGGCATGCCGTGGAAGGTAAGATTTGTTAAAAACTCAAGCTCAGAGGGCACCGAGCCCCATCCTGGGTGCCACTGATCAAAGCTCACTAGCGTGCCATCGCAGAACAAACACCAGAAAGATTCGAACACATGACTACAGTGGAAGGTTGTCCGGAACCTGACGAAGAAATCAGCCAGTGGCGGACAGACTTCGATGAGCAAGTCACTTATTTGGATGCCGTGCGCAATGCCAACAGCTTTGACAAGGTCGTCCAGTGAGACAGGAGGCCGGTCGCCATTGATGGTTACCATCAGCACTTTGCCGGCAAACTGGTCGTCAAGCGCCGTCATGCCACTGTTGAGCAACAGCACGCAGCGCCCGAAGGCAGGACAGACCTCAGGATATCCCGCTCGGAAATCCGTGTTGACCGGCGACATGATAGCTAGTGTGCTTGAGTACAGGGAGTAGAGGAGGGGGATTTGGGGGAACTGGAGTAGGAATCGAGATTACAGAGGTGGGGGAGGGGCAGGAGATCGGGGATGAAAAGGTAGCATGAATTTCGAACACGCGCCAATATGCTCTCGGCGCGCAAGCGCACGAAAACACCGGTGGCGCCCACATGTCGGCCTAAGAGTCATTTTTCTTTCTTTTTTTGAGCGCCCGGCCTGAGAGTCATAATTGACCTGTTTAGCATTGTGTTACTAGTCGGCCCATATTCAACGACACCTCACTCGCCCAAACAAGTGTACATCATCGAAAAGACACTGAGCTCAAATTATATAACTTGCAAAAAGGAGATATACTCTGAACACTAGAGAATGGTGATGCCCTCATTTAGCCCACCAGCAGTTCGAGACAATAAACAGTTCGAAACAACGATATATACAGTTTTCCCTAGCAAATAGAGCCTCTCTGCCATCAAGGTCCTTGCCAACGGTGATCTCCTGGTTAATCAGATAATTAAGTCCGAGAAACAGAGAGTGTGAACCAAGGCTGTTTACCCGCCTCCAACTCAAAAATCCTAAAGGCCCCAACAAGTTGGTATCCTGCTCATAGACGTAACATCCACTGTTCGGATACTCACATATTTCATGGTCCTTGTACACAGTGGGGTTTTTGCAATATAACTCTTCCGGCTCATGTGTGCGAATGATCATCAGTATTTTGGCGTCGTCTGATCGAGCGAGGAACCAGTTGTGCTTCCCTGTTTTTGGCAAAGGTGGTGTGATTACAAAGGGTAGTAACTGTAGGGACACTGCATCATATCAAAAAGGACAGGCATTGTTAATATAAGATCAGCATTGTTTAGAGTATGAGTAGGATAATGCAAGAAAAAGCATTGATCTGTCCCTGTTGGAACTGAGAGTAAAATACATGGAAATGTATATTGGGTTCGAAAATATACATGTGCCATGCGTGGTTATACTCATGTTATCTCACAATCGATTCTTCACAGGAAACTACCATGTCATGCATGTTATGTTATCATGTTCTGTCCTCACAAACAAATTCTTCAAGGAAACTAACAGACCATGCATTGTTATATACTCATGTTCTGTGGGCAAAATTCTTGTGAGGATATTATTCTAGCCATTGATTGCTAAAGGGCGAATATAGGTATGTACACATGGTAAGCATTACAGGATTTCCCTACTTCCAAATATAGAGTTCTCCATATGCACATTTACTTCCCTAATGTATGGTTAGATGAAACCAACAGTGTGATGCATGTTTCTACATCATGAAAATGAGGAAACTAACATGTCTATTGATACACACTCATATTTAGTAGTATATACATTACTATAAAGTAAGGAGAATATCCATATCTTCCTAAACATTTGATTATTCAAGGGTACAAATTGGTTGTAATGACATGGTCACAATCGCATGAATTAACTCATTCCAAATATAGCTGATTTACGGTGTCTCTAAAACATTGCCATAGTTCTACTCAAATTGTGCTCAAACAAGGATATGCCAATCATCACAAAAAGTTCAAACAGTGTCATGCCGTTATCATTAACATCAGACGAAAACAACTTACACGCGCCGTCCCAGCAATATGTGGTGGCATCTGCTTTGTCGATCGCGTAGATGATGCCATTGTGTTCAATAGCATCACAGAAGTGTGTATCAGCTTTGACGATCCACTGCAAGCTGAGTCGTCTCCAGCTAAAGAAGGCACCGGCATAAAGATAGGCGAGTCCGCGGTCGAACAAGGCAATTAGCTTGAAGTCTGCGTAATCTGCATGTCGTGTGGGCACTTGGCAGATTACAATCTTCTGCAAAACAAGGTCCGTCCAACTGACATGGTAATCTAGATGACTTCGACCGCAACGGTAAAACCCTATATAATCCAACGGAGGAAGGATAATCTCATGGGAGGTCTGGAAGTTCACGAGCACCAACTTTCTCCCGTCTTCTCTGACGGTAGCCATCCAGTGGGAGTTCATGCCGACCCAGTACATACCTGCCAAGAAGTTTCGGGCGATAGTGATCGGATCAAAGTCGAGGGAAATGATGTATGGCGACCCACTACATACCTGTAAAGAAGTTTCGGCTAATGGAGGTCGGATTGAAGTTGAGGGGCATCATGTACGCCTCCGTATCATGGTGAGCAAATCTCGCAAGACCAGATAGCAGCAAGCAGGGTGTCTTGAAAAGCTTAGGCCTCGCTTCGACGATGGCAGTGTGCATGTCCCTCGAGCATGCAGCTAGCCGCACGGCGCTCAACATATCCATACACGAACAATAGAGGTCGAGGATGTCACTGGGGAGTTTCTCCAATCGCGGCTCATATGGATGCTGCGCGGTTCGCATTCAGCCATGGTGGAGTTTGGAAGGTGGGGTTTTTGGGGGCTTGATTTATGGGGGAGAAGGCTCTCGGTGCTGGAGCGGCTAGCGAGGGAATAGTGGTACTGGGGGAGGCGAGCGAGGCGAGGGTACGCGGGGGCAAAGTGAGATGATGAAGAGTGACTTCAGAATCTCCGGCGAGATGGAGATGGAGATGGATTGGTGCTAGGCGGGAAGAGGGAGACGAGGCGAGGCATGCTATACAACGGCCGTGACGGTGACTGCACAGTGCACAAGGTGAGGCTGACTTTGGTAACCCGAACACGCTGCCTGGACTAGTGTCACCTCGGGCGCAGGGTCTTGTCACTTCACTGTGAGGACTGGATGAATAATCTTTTGACCATCAAGTGTTCCACAATTGTACTACTACTAGTACTAGTAACATACGTACGGAGTAGTACTGTATAGCGGAAATAGGTCTCCCGTGCTAGCATGCCTCTGGGTTCATTTCATCCTCCAGGTAGCATCCATATTGTGAGCAGAACCAAATTCTCGTGCATGCGGAAGCGCGAAGAAGGGCTTTTTCTTTTTTTAGGATAACCACATGTATTCCTTAACCAGAAAAGGTTTTGTCTCGCAGGCACGCGCCAATATCAATCCGAACCAGCTACGACATATTTTTTGTGTGCAAAGAGATGGATATGTTTGTATATCTGTTCGTCCACCCAAGTGGGTTTTGCGTAGATCCCACCTGTCAGGAGGGGTGCAGAAATAAAAAGTAATCATAAAATGTTTCACCACGGTGATTCGAAAGAGTGACCTCAACTAACCAGTGGCACATGTAGCGATAGAAGGATGGGCACGTACACGGGCACGGACCACTCCTCAGTACGCTACCCGCATAGCCTTTTCGTTTTACAGGTTGGTCTACCTAGCCGTCTAATCAACTGCATGCATGCCACTTCTCCCATTTAGTTCTCCATCGGGAACCAATTTTCCTCAGCTTCTTCACCTCTCCTTCATTTGCATTCAAACCCCACTGGACTGGATTCACATCCTCCTTGAGTAATTCCCAAGCCCCTTTAAATAATCATCTTCTTTAGTTAGAATAGCCATCTTAATCCTAATTCTCCAAACCATAGCCCTCCGATCCAGCGGTTCCAAATGGCGAAAGAGATCCCTATGCAGGTTTTTAGCGTCAAACATGTCCTCGTTGAAGGCTCGTTGAGCATAGTTGCCACCATCACCGACCACCCAAGGGTTGTTCGGGAGTGTATCAACAATGTATCCAACTCCCTCCAAAAGGTGGAGATGAAGGTCATCGGTCTCGACACAGAGTACATGGAGCGTGCCACTGGGAAGATCCAACGCGCCGCCGTCCTTCAGCTATGCCTCAAAGATGAAGTTTTGGTGTATCACATCATACACGCGCCCTCCATACCAAGTGAGCTCCACGATTTCATGTCTCGTGGGGACATATACTTCTGTGGGGCAGCCATCGAAGGGGACAAAGAGAAGCTGGCGCCGTACAACCTTGACTTGAAAAACATCGCTGACCTACAAACCAGAATTCCTGTAGAGGATTGTGATAAAAAAACACCATCCCTGTTCGACGTAGCAAATTCTATGCTCGGAACAAATCTTGAGAAGGGTGATGAGACACTGGGAGCCTGAGATTAAGGTCGTCTGGATGGGAGAATTATCCCTTGACCTACGAGCGGATAAAATATGTTGCCCTCGATGCCCTTGTGAGTTTCGAGATAGCTGCAAGGTCAAAAGAGCTTGTTGCGAAGCCGTCTGCCACAGAAAATGAGAAGAAGAAGAAGAAGAAGAAGAAGAAGAAGAAGAAGAAGAAGAAGAAGAAGAAGAAGAACAAGAAGAAGAAGAAGAAAGAAGAAGAAGAAGAAGAAAGAAGAAGAAGAAGAAGAAGAAGAAGAAGAAGAAGAAGAAGAAGAAGAAGAAGAAGAAGAAGAAGAAGAAGAAGAAGAAGCTGCACCAGCAGTAGGGCATTATAGATGGATGAACTATTTCCTCTCTTGTAAAAATTATATTTCCTCTCTGTGTACATTGATATAGATGAACTATTTCGTTGGTTTGCATGTATTTGGAACAAGTGTACTCTGTGTACATTGATATAGGTCCGCTTGACTATAATGAACTATTTATCCGCCTAGTTTTCACTACTACTACTTGCAGTGAGCGGTATGCAATGCATGTGTCATGTCTACCGCGGCCGTCTACCGCAATGCATGTGTCGTAGACATGACAACTTGTCCATGAAAGTTGAACCACGGCGACCATCACGTTTCTACCACTACCACACACGATTCCCATGACGCCGCTCCAACCCACGCCACCACGTCCCCCGACATGCGCCTCACCCCTCTCGGCCCCACCGCTCCTCTGCCTTTGTGTGCATGACATGTGGGGCAGCTAAACTGCGGCAACCATCAAGTTTCTACCACAGCCACACGTGATTGGATGCAGCTTGCATGCTCCGCTCCTGGCTCCGATCCGTACTCCCGCACCATCCAATTTTCATCCAGCGGCTGTGACACATTTCGTCCCGGGCATCACTCCTCAGCCACAAATATAATAAATAAAATAAAGGCCCGTCTTTGCCTTCTACTTCTGTAATTCAGGTAGTACCCGCCGGTGTGGCCATCTACGCCTCGTAACACCCCGACGTTCAGCTGTGGCACCCTCGCCACGGCCAGGCCACCATCGGCCGGTTCATCTCGAACGAGTGAGTCGCGAACGACGCCGTGACAACGGTGAGCTGGGCATCTCGAACCACACCGATGTCGATTCCCCGTAGTCGACCTACGCTGGCCCGTGGCCACACGCCGTTGAGCCACGCGTCAACGTACGACAGCAGGAACGGCTCCAGGCTCGCTGGCTCAACTACGTCGAGTACATCACGTTCGCAAACTGGTATCCGTTGAGCAGGTTGCTCCCGCCCACAAGCACACGCCTATACGTATCCAGCATTCCAGCCTCGTCGCTGAGTGGTACATCCTCAGGACGGTGCAAGCGGTCGGAATCTCAAGCCCAAGTCGAGCTATGTGCCCCGGGTAGATCACTGGCTCCCGCCCGAGATCATCCGGAGCGCGAGCTAGTAAACGTCATGCGGCACGTCACAATAGACAAGCACCTCGACATGCGTCGGCCGGGTAGAGACTTTTCTTGGCCACAAGCTCCATGGTCTCGTCCAAGATCGGTGTGGTACTGCAGTCGAACATGCGGGTAAAATACTACGGGAGCAGCTGCATGTGCATGGCCCAGACGCCGATGTTGGCGTGGAGGAGGTGCTACTCGCTGGCGGCGCAGCGTGCTATATGGGTTAGGCAGGCACCTGTTGCCACGCTCGGAGGACGAGTAGGAAAGGAAAGGGTCTTGCATGCGTGTACAGATTCATGCAGGAAATTATTTCCTGGAAATACGGCCTTTGTTTACCTTTTTTGAGGCTATAGATGACCCACACGAGGAAATCTATTACAGTATAACCGTTGGATGAAAATTAGTGGTGCGGGAGTACGGATCGGAGCATGGGAGTGGAGTAGGCAAGCCTCGTCCTACTCGATTCCCACGACGCCGCTCGAACCCATGACACCACACGTTCGCCGACCTGCGACTCACCCCTCTCGGTCCCACCGCCCCTCTGCTTTTATGAGAATGACATGCGGGCCAGCCGCATTTAGGGTCCACATATCATTGACTCAAAGGCAGGTGCAATAGCCGCTGAAGCTCGGTCCCGTGGGCCCCGAGAGGGAAATGTAACTCCTGCGCCATGCCTTGTGGTGCTCCCACAGTACGAACTCATGCCAAACCTGGAATTTGTTTCTTACTACTACCAATGTGCTGGCCCGTGCGTTGCAATGGATCCAAAGTAGTAGAATAATACTTGTTCACAAACTTGAAATGTAAACACTCTAGTTTTGATATACATATATCAGTAAAAATAAATTATGCTTCATTGAAGACATATTCCTCGGGCTGGTTTGATGAGGTGAGGGGCGGGTGTGGCTGGTTTCAAGATAATAATAGATTTTTTAAACATTGGAGCAGATATTTTTTCTAACATTTTGTAGCGTGGCACGGCATCCGGTGCACCTAAGCGTCTGAAAAAAAGTGGAGTGCACTCTAAAGATATATACATGCTCCCATTTAGTGGAGTGCACTCTAAACACATTATCTATTTGTTTTTCTCTAGCCTTTCCTAGCCATGCAACCAAGCCACATAAGCTAGTCATGCATGCAACCCATAAATTGCAATATACTCCAGCATGCAATGCCGCCACATCATCTATTTATGCCTGTTGGTCATAGGTTGTTTTTTGCATTAGTCCAAATATTAATGTTCAATAAAACTAAACTCCAAATGTCCGCCAGAGCCGAGGCAAAGGACGTACGACGGGGGCGGTGGAGGCGTCTTCGTAAGAGGAGGAGAGCTCAAAGGATAATCTTGCATGTCCGCCGCCACCTGCATATCGGCGCGGGACTCCTCGAGCGCCCACTGGAGCTCGCGCTCCTCTAGGGAGCGGCGGAGTCACGGGATTTTCCTAAACCACGATGGGCACCATGTAGTACTCCTCGTAGTCGGGGGCGCGGTGCTCGCATCCCGACTCCTGGGGTATTGAGCACCCGCTCAACCACCTCGTGAGCAGCGAGGATGCCATGCTCGCGACCGTGCTGTTGGAGCACACGCTCGTGCGCCTGAGCGGCGAGGAAGCGATATTCGCCGGCGTGCTGCCGGAGCACGCACTCGTCCATGTCGAGAGCGGCGATGATGCGATGTTCGCGGGCGGATGATGCGATGCTCGCGGGCATGCTACTGGAGAACGCGCTCGTCCACATTGTGAGCGGCAAGGATGCGATGTTTGCGGGCATGCTGCCGGAGCACGCGCTCGTCCACGTCGAGAGCGGCGACGATGCGATGTTCGCAAGCGGCGATGATGCGATGCTCGCGGGCATGCTGCTGGAGAACGCGCTCGTCCACATTGTGAGCGGCGAGGATGCGATGTTCGCGGGCGTGCTGCCGGAGCATGCGCTCTTCCACGTCAAGAGCGGCGACATTGTGATGTTTGCAGGCGTGCTCTCGACAATGTGATGCTCGCGGGCATGCTGCTGGAGAACCCGCTCGTCCACATTGCGAGCGGCGAGGATGCGATGCACCTCCTCGTGACCGACCAGGGCATGCTGCTGGAGCACAGCTACCCCTCATGGCCAACGAGGGCGAGCCGCTAGATCACATTGTCCTCCACGTGGACAGTCAGTGCGCGCTACTCGCGGCCGTAGAGGGCGTGCTCCACCTCGGCGATGTTGGAGACTCCGTCCTCTTCCCAGGCCGCGGCGCCGTCCAGCAACGGCTGCGTGCTCCGGTGGGTGTTGTGTCCGTATGGGAGCTTCGAGCTACAGTACCAGTGGGGGCGGGGGGTGACCTTTTTGTGGTTTCACATGGACTAAGGAGAAAAATAGAATCGGAAGTAGCACAATATGTTGGAACGTGTCGGAGGAAGGCTAGCAGGAGTAGTACAACAAACATCACATGTGCACCATATTTTGAGAAGGGTTTAATGTAATTTGTGTGAAATGGGTCTCTGTGATGTACGAGTAGTACATCCATATCATTGACATTCATGCACGCAACAAACATTTGTGTGCATGATTTCACCCTATTTTCTTATTCTGTTTGGGAGTGGATTTGATTTTTGTAATCGGAGCTCATTTTTGTACTTCATTTCAATTTAGACTATGCATGTATTATTGTGAGAGATATATAGAGAGAGAATATTTGTGTGACAGAGGGGGGCAGGGGCAGCGATACCTAACAAGAGAGGGGCATATGCGTGTTGGAAAGACTTTCTGTGTCGTAGAGAGAGGAGTGTCCGAAAGGGAGAAAGAGGGTGTGTGTGTGTTAGAGAGAGAGAGAGAGAGAGAGCTGTGTGTAACGTCGGGATCGACAAGGTTACGAGGTTGCGGATATGGGAGAGCGATAGTGTGTGTGTGATGAAGGGACACACAGACAGCGTCTGTTTGCGTGTGAGAGAGCTAGATAGACCTCGACAGCACGGTGATCTTATCGTATGCACAAAATCAACCTGAATAACGAGATGGAGTTCCTCCAAGCAACCGAAGAATCGACTAGAATTAAGATAATGCAATCATAATTGCCAATATGAAGTAATTAAGGATAATGGTGGGGTTGTTGGTACTGAACAAAAGGCGGTAGTCCTACACACACCCCGCAAATGCAAATTATAGCGAAAACAAAACAATGTGTACACAACAACGCGAGTTCTAACGTAGAAAAAGGGTAGTAGTCCTATTTATATCTATAGACTATATTACTATATTTTTTATTTGTATAGTTATATCTATATCTATTCCACTCCCTCCGTTTGTAATTTACTCCGCACATATATAGCTTTGACAGCATCCAAATTTTATAAAGCTTGACCGAATTTGGTGAAAACAATATGAACATTTACACTAACAAATTTACACGATGTGGAAATAAAAGCAATGATGAATCAAATGATATATTTGGTGGTTTATATGTTAATACTTTTTCCTACAAATTGTTGAAAGTATACAAAGTTTGACTTTAGAGAAACCCAATATGCGGTATATGTATTATACATTCTATATTAATTATTTTTCCGGAGTTAATGCGTATATTTGCACGTACATGATATAAACCGTGATTGATGTTGATCCAATGGTCCAGGTGGCTGCGATTCGGATCTACTATAAGTACCCATACACGTTCTTCTCGAACGACCAGCACGACAGTGTGATCGATCCACACAAGAAGCTCTAAATATGACATCCAGACGTGCCACGTGGCTTCATGGGTGCCCCCCACATCATATTATTCATACTACGTTGACTGAAATAAAGATAAATCACCCAAAACAAGATCTTCCCATTTTTTGTTCCTACGATGCTGTGTCGTGCACGTACCTATTTGTATAGTGGTAGTAGTAGTAGTACAAACTTCGTAGTAGGTGTAGTACGGAGTGCTCCTACTCTATCAACGAGTCCCATCTGACACCAAATTTCTTGGCTTCTGTGCTACAGCTAGATCTTCCCCTCCTCATTTCTGTTTTCCAACGCGATGGGCGGGGTGCGGTTTGCCGATAGTCGGTTTGCTCAATTGCGGTCCCACATCAAAGTGAAAATGCTAGGCAACACGCCTTCCCTAGGCATGTGGCGTGCCGGATGGGCCGTGGAGTACTCCCGATTCCCGGGCGTGTGGGGGTGCGACGCGAACGCGGCAGGCCTTTTCCTTTTACTAGCAATGTGCCCGTGCATTGCAACGGATCCAAAGTAGAATAGTACTTGTTCACAAACTTGAAAGAAAACACTCTTGTTTTGATATACATATATACCACTAAAAATATATTACTTTTCACTCAAAATATATTTCTCAAGCTTTTTTGATGAGGTGAGGGAGGGATGTGGTTGCTTTCAAGATAATAAGGGGTTTTCTGCACATTGGAGCAGAGAAGTGGGCTATTGTTGCACAAATGCCACAACTTACCTCACAGACGTTAGATGCAGATCTAAAGGTCAGAAATGACGGATGGCAGACACACCACCATCACCAACTGAGTCTTTTATGGGAGTAGAGAAACATGTATAAATTGTAACATTTGGTTCTGCTCCTTGGCACGATCGATAGATAGAAATAACGATTGGAAACACTAGGGCGGGGCTTTTCCCGCCAGATAAGCGGGGTAGTAGCTAGGTTGGCGCATCGTCGGTTTGGTCACATGCGGTCCCACATGTTGTAGTGATATAAAGCCTAGCCAATGTGCGTTAACCGGGGGGGGCGGAATGACAGTGTGGTATGCGAAGGGGAAGGGACATGCTTCATGTACGTGTTCCAGTTTCTCATTTTGAACTTGCGAACGTGACAGGCGTGCTGCACGAGTAGTTTTGAATTTATAGGTTCGGTCTCAATTTTTGAATTTAGGAGTAGTTCATAGGTCGGGTCAAGCATCGAACTTAAATTACGAAGTTGATGGAAAAGGTAAGCACAACTTATAAATTGATGGATGGAGTACTAGTTACAGTGATGCATATAACTGCCTGCAAATGTGAGCAAAGAGATCACACATGTCTGTATTGACTGGAACGAGAATGCAATAGCACAATAAGAATTAAGGCCACGATGATGCGATCACAGTGGTGGTTACAGGAGGCAAGAAGAAAGATGAATCCATCAACGTACGACCTCCTCCTCCTCGAGTCAGTGCGCTGGGCCACCGACCGGCGGCTTAGGAGCGGCAGCTTTTGTGGTGAGGTTAAGGTGCTTCTCAACAAAGGCGTCCAAGGCTTCCAGCCGGTTGATGAAGGCCAATGTCATAGCGTCCTCACCGGCCTTGTAGATACCTATGTACACGAATTTCTCGTACACGTGGATGTGTAGGTCGACGAATTCTTGCAGGGCGAGGTGCCTCGCGGCGAGAGCGACCTTCAGGTGGACATTCTTCGTTGCGTCCGCGGGTAGTCGCAGGGCCACCAGTGCTTGAAAGAGGTTCTTGCCATGGAGGCCGATTAGGGTGGCAGGCAATGAGGAGCCCGGGCACGCGGGCTAGAGGAGTACGGCGATGTCGTCCGCGAGCATCTTGACGACGGTGAACTTGTTGATGGTGGCAACGATCATCTGGTCCAACTGAGAGTCGTAGATGGCGTTGATGATGGCCATGAACCAGCCGGTCGCCAACACCGTCTGGAGACGATCCTCGGTGCCATGCCGCGGTCCGGCGTCGTGGACCATCTGGCACAGCCGCTGGTCGCTCGCGCGCATCGCCGCCATGGGTCTGGAGTGAGCACTTTTGCGCTTAGTGTAGGTGCTTAGGTGCGTACGATGTGGTAGATGCATTGGAATGGAGGGGCACCTTTATATGAGTGCAAACTGTGTAGCATTCACATCGTGCTACCTCTTTTCCCCGTCCTCCTCCCATTACTTCCCTCATGCATTCAGGATGCTAATTGAAGGAGGATGCATCATTGGTCGTTCAACATTTCGGGAACCGCTACCCTCTCCCTCGTCTGCATTAAAGCCATATCGGGAATTGTCCTGGTTTAGTAGTAGTTGTCAAATCGAATAGTATTGTGCCGCCCGCTGCATGCCCAGCTGAACACGCCTCCTCGCCTCCATCAAACGCCTCCGTTAAACCCGCATGCAAACCAAGAAACCTACTCCGGCCACACGTCCATTCATGAGCGGGCCAAAATTAAACGCAACGCCGGCCGAGCTCCTCCCGTCCGCCCTCAGTTTAAATGAGGCCAGACGCCGGCCAAGCTCCTACTGTCCGCCCTCTATTTAAACGAGGCCAGACAGCGGGCAAGAATCGCACCCCTCTACCGCTCCCCCATCTCCTCCTTCACCATTTTCTCCACTCTTCTGATGGCTTCCGAGGAGCCGTTCTCAGGCATACTACCCGGCTGGGTGGCCCACCGAGCCCTTCGGATACGAGCGAGGCCGCTCGATGCTTCACCTACCTCGCTTGGCCTGACACAGCTAGTTGCCACCCCAAGCCAGCGCGTGGTTCAGCAACTCATCGCTCCAGTTCAGCTCGATGAGGAGTGGCGAGTTGCTCCACGCCGGCACGGCGGTGAGCACGGCGGCACGGGCGTCATCGCTGCCGTGTCGTACCACGCGACCAGTGTCTGCGACCGCGCCTCCCGTGTCTGTGGGCGCGCCTCCTGTGCCTGCGGCAGCACCATGCAGGTAGAGACAGAAGCTGGGTGCGCGGAGAGCGATGAGTCAGTGGCCAGCTCTCCGTGTCTGCCGCCATCATCGAGGAGAAGTAGAACACAGGAGGCTACCGCCACTTGGGTCCCATGAAGGCCATCGCCGAGGCGACGACTGTGTAATCAGGTGGTTTCTTTGCTGCTTCGTCTCTTCCGAGGACCTTCATCGACCCCGCAAGTGTCTTTCCCAAGTGTCTGCCGGACATGAGGAAGACAAAGGGATCCGCGGGCGGCCATTTAGATTCGGTATTAATTATACCACCAGAGCCGGATTAGCACCGCTTAGTTCATATAAATGTAATGAAATCCATCATGTTTATATGAAGATCCGGCTTTTTTATACAAAATCCTTCATGCTTATATGAAATCAGTCCGTGTTTGCACGAATTTCCTCTGGTTGGTTAGAGTTATGAAAATGTATGCCGCTGGCGTTGGATGTCGTCCTCCGCGGAAGGAAGCGGGAGGAAATTTTCCGGTTGCCATTGGAGATGCTCTTATGCGGAAATAATAGTCACATCCAATCCATTTGAGTTAATTGCGTGTATGATTCTCCCTCTATAAAAAGTTAATTGCATGTACAGTGTACATGACTTGCAGGGTGGCTACAGATTCGTACAGAAAGTTAAAAAGAAACAAATCCATCCTTAATCTTGTATTCTAAGTACTCTGTGGGTTCCACTGTCAGTACAGTAGCGAACGAAGTATATATTAAAAATATAATATAAAAATCTAAAGTTTAGGACAGAATTCGAACTCAGGTAATCGCATTGCGAGCATTCGGCGCTAACCAGTCCAGCAGATGTTCGTCGTGGACGATGCTGCAGATATATCTCTATGTCTACTCTTATACTAGAAAACAGAGTTGGTGATGATGGTGTGCCTACCATCCTGCAATGTAGGCTGCCCGATTTATATCTGATGGATAGGAAGGAAACTATGGCAATTTTGCAAAAAGATACCCACACCCCTCTCCACATTTGCAAATAAGACCTTCCCTCGTTCATCCTTTTATCTCACAAGATAAACTACTCATACAAATGCATCTTGATGTTCCTTGCAACGCACGACATCTTGCTAGTTTCTTTTTAAATAGTTACTGCGATAATTGGGTTGAAGTGATATATTTTATGTCTGCCCCGAATGATCTCAAATTCACTAGTAGTAACAAAGAAAAGGTTGCCTTGTTAATTAACAGAAAACAGGGTGAAAACTATCACATGAGGCCGGTAAAAACAAGGCACACTGGGTTCAGCGCCATCGTCACTACAGTTGTGCGCGCGCGATAAGTCTACATATCGTGGGGGCTACGGAGAGAAAGACGTATCGAGTGTGTGTGAGCGAGGCATAGAGACACAACTAGCATGGGTGTGTGTGTGTGTGTGTGTGTGTGTGTTTGAGAGAGAAGCCAATTGATAGATTAAGATGAAGATCGAGTTGTCACCCTTCTGCTTTAATTGTTGGGGGGTGGGGAGTGGGGAGGGAGAGAAAGACGTATCGAGAGTGTGCGCGCGGTAGGCACAGAGGCACAACTAGCGAGTGTGTGTGTGTGTGTTTGAGAGAGAAGCTAGTAGATAGATTACTATCAAGATCGAGGTGCCACTCTACTCCTTCGGTGTCGGGTAGTGTGTGTGTGTGTGTGTTTGAGAGAGAAGCCAGTAGATAGATTAGTATCAAGATAGAGGTGTCACCCTACTCCTTCGGTGTCGGGAAGTGTGTGTGTGGGTGTGTGTGGGGGGGCAGTGGCACTTAGATATAGGGAGAAGGAGTTTGTGTGATACATATCTATATTAAGGGATAGGTAGATAGCATGTGTGCGAGGCATACTTAAAGCATCATGGAGATAAATAAGCGGTGTGCATGCAAGTGCCGGAAAAAATGAAGAGAGAAACAATGTCTACGTGTGTGTGTGTGTGTGAGAGAGAGAGAGAGAGGGAGAGAGCGAAATCTCAAAACAAAAGGTGCTCTGATGGAATCGCATTGTATGTATTCATATGGTTCCGGGACTCAAGTTAACCTTAGGCATATGTGTGCGAGACATAGTTATACTTTGAGACATTAGTGGCGGTGGGTGGGCGGAATTAAAGGGGTGGGCGTGTTCGACAAAGAGAGCGTGTGTGTTTCTATGTGAGAGACTTGTAGGACAGGGTAGAAAGACGAATTCTAACCTTGACGGAGGGAGAGAAATACACAAAGTGCGCGTGTGTGATTCCGATGCCCACGAAGAAATGAGATATGTATGCGTGTGAGAGAGATTGCGCAATTCATTCACGTATCACTATCTAGCGAGCGTGGACGTGCATCGCTTGAACATAAATCAATATCTACTTCGTATCATGGCCAAAGATACAATATCGATTCAACTCTATAAAGATTGGACACTCACATATTGCATTTTTTTTCCAAATAATCATTTTCATTTGTGCATGCCAAAGTTACAGTGATGTTTCTTCAAACAACCACTATAGCTATCATGTATATGCACCATTGTTAGTTTTGCATTCAAATTCGTTAGTCTTGGATGATTTAAGGTTCTATTATGAAGTAATATATGTAATATTCATATATGAATTCAACGGGTACGCAATTTATGAAATGGAGGCCATGTAATCATATGAGGTAACACTTTTAAGTAGCAGACTACAATATCCATTTCTTTTGTGGGACTACAATATCCATTTCTTTTTGTGCGCCTCTACAATAACACGTCAATGGATTATGTTTAAAGTAAATAACCAATGACACTAAATTATATATTTACACGAGAAATACATAGGCTGAGCGTTTGATCCATTTTTTTGTGAACGCGCCTCTACACCCGTAAGATTGGTCGTGCCCGTGTGAACGTCCAAGTTATCGGTGCATCATCCTGAGTTATTGTCTTTTTTTCTGGGGTGGACTTCATACCAGTTATTAAATGCTGACGTGTGCCCCGTGTACACAGTCTCGCATGACCTTCTCGCTAGCACTGTCCAAAATTAGTTGAAACTGGATACGAACGATCCCGCGGGCGGCAAAATCTCCTGCCTCCTTCTAAAATTTCCGCCACCTAGTCTTTAGCATCCGAAATTCCCCTTCTGTCCTTGGTGCACAGAGAACAATAGTTACAATACGGCCCACATTTACATAATAGGTCGGGGCTACTTTGGTAACTTCCGGTTCCCCCCACCACATGGCACCCCCATTTCCTCTCCCCCTCCCGCAAAAACGACTAACTCCACAACACCAGAGCATCTTACATCACGTCGTCCATACTTCATCGGCCTTTCTACCCCTCCCCTCTCGAAACCCTAGACTGCTCATCCACCGGCGTACCAGAGCCCATTCACTGCCAGCGGTGTCCACCTCGCCGGATCTGCTTCTGCGGCCGCATCTACCCCTCCCACCTCCCCTAGAAACAAGTAGACTACTCATCCACCACTGTACCACAGCCCATTCAGTGTCGGCCTTGTCCACGGCGCCAGTCGGATTTCGGGTTCCGCAAACCCTTGAGAGGTTCAAACTCTGGGGTGCGTGCGAAGAACTCGTCCTCCCCAGTCTGCCTACTCGCTAATCTCATAGCCTAGCTCAACGAACTATAAGGAAAAGAGACACGGCAGTTTACCCAGGTTCGGGCCACCTTGCGGTGTAAAACCCTACTCCTGCTTTGTGGTGGATTGGCCTCGAGGGGCTGAGGATGAACTAGTACAGTGGCGAACAGCCTCAGGAGGAGAGGTGTTCTTGAGCTCGAGTGAGCTGGTGGAGTGAGGGTGATCTGAATGATCCGTCCGGGGGTCCGATCCGATCCCTCTCTACGGTGGTGGCTAAGTCCTATTTATAGTGGCCTTGGTCCTCTTCCCAAATGAAAGGCGGGAAGGGATCCCACAACAATTCGAAGGGAGACAACTAGTACATGCTATCCTGACAAAAGTAGTCTTCGCCTGCAAAAGCTTCTGGTCATGACACCATGGTGGGCTCGGTGATGACCCCCGTCCTGCCGTCCTGGCGGTCTTGGTCTTGTTGCACGAGAATGGAAACCTTTGGCTGATTCCTCGGGACTCTGCGCCTGTGCTTGCCTCTTTAGCACCAAAGAGGAAACTGGTACACTGCGCCCGCTGGCGCCCGCCTGGCCTTGGTCGTCATGGCTCTTGTCATCCGGACCTCACGAGGTGAGGCTTGCATAGAGATCTCTGCTCCTCGGGAGCCAGCCTGAGGAGGCCGCTCCTCGTGGAGGTCTTAGTGTCGTCCACCTCGCGAGGCTTGGCCCCTCGCAAGGGTCTTGAGTTGTTGTCACTGAAGCTGGGCCGTACCAGGCAATCAATGGAGCCACGCCGTGGGCCGCAGGTAGGCAAGTCTGGGTACCCCTGTTCCCAGAATGCCGACAGTAGCCCCCGAGCCCAAGGCGCGCTCGAACTTGGCTTCGAGGCAAAGCCAAGGGGCAAGTGCGGAGCGCCGCGGGCCCTAACCGCCTGCGGCCTTGGTTGACGCATGGCGATTGATGGGACGTGGGCGTCTCCGCTTCCCCACGCTGCCTTGGCAACCGTTTGACTTGACGAGACTCTGCTGCAGGCAGTGAAAAACCATCATTGCGCGGGATCGTGGAGGCCGGCGGTTGGCCTCCGTCCGGCTATAAATGAGGGGAGGGGCAGAGCCCCCTCACTCATCTCCATCTTCTCGCTGCCCGCTCCTTCTTCTTCTTCTTTGTCTCGTCGTCTTGCAGCAGCATCCATGGCACCGATCAGGTGATTCTTTTCAGCGGAGAAGGGAAAAACCCCTCGGGAGGAGCCGGGGCCACTTCCGCCGAAGAAGAGGCTCGACCGTCCTCATGACGCCAGCGAAAGCCAAGAGGTGACGCGGCCTTGGTACGAGCGGCCTCCGCCCGGCTTCCCGCTTCCCCTGTACGCCCGCGCGCAGGGCTCTAGATAATGCCCAGCGCCGTGCGGGCCGGGGTCTCGGCGGACTGATCGAGGCTGCGCGGCCAGCAGGCCAGCAAACCCATGGCGAGGGGACCTCGCGCGAGTTCATGGTGTGGGCGGCAATGCCGTCGTGCACGTGGATCCGGCTCCCGAGGTTCTTCGCCGAGGAGATGTCGTCGAGGGGGCCACTTGAGCTGTGGCTGCAGCACGCCGGGTGATGCGGCCTAGCCACGGGGGCGGAGGACGAGATCGTCCCCCCGGGCGACATCTTCATGACCCAAGGATGGGGCGAGGTCGCCCGCGCCTGCCGTCCAGAGGGGCCCCTCGCCATCCACTTTGAGTACGATGGCGCCTCTACGTTGTTCTTCAAGGTCTTCGATGAGGAGGGCCGGCGTCTGGAGTGCTGCCCCGGGGGAAGCAGTCTGTGTGGCGCGGCCGCGGACGTTGAGCCCGCCTCCGGCCTCGCCGGCAGCTCCTCCAGCAGCAGCGACTACTCCTGGGAATCCAGCGACTCTCCCGAGCCCAGCGATTCTCCGGAGTCCAGTGACGACAGCTACGTGCCGCCGAGCTCTCGCCGTGCCTGGAGCACGACAGCGGCGTCCGCTCGGCGTCGTCGGTGATGCCCAGCAGCCGGGGTCCCTTGACGTTTCCTTCTTTTGTTTCCCTGTGCGGAATTGTGACAAACCCCGCGAGGGTATGTAAAAAACTGTAATGCTTCTGCTCCAATGTTTATTATTCCTAGCATGATGTTGCAGCCGCGCATCTTGCTTTGGCATGGTTCCCCCTTTTTGTTCTTGCGGTAGCTTAGTTCTCTACGTCGGCAGGTCCCAGTCCCCAGGCAGGCTTCAGCCGTCGCTGGTATGCCAGGTCGCGATGCCGTGGTCAAGGCCAGGAGGTAAGCGGCCCGAGGTCCGGTAAGAGCTCCTGAGGCGCGATGCTCAAGAGGTCCCCTTTGGCGTGCAAGCAGCTCCCTGGAGGCCGAAAAGGGAAGCGGCATTGCCGAAGCGAGATTGCGAGAATCAAAATACCGGACGATGAGGTTCACTCTGATATGCATGGGTGACTTATCTTAGTAGGCCTGAAGTGATTCCTTTGCACAGCACCTAATTGTGCCTTGGCAGTGATGCTTCCAGGTAGGGCCCATGCCGAACTCCCCTTCTCCCCACTCATCTAGGTGCTCTACGTCCTCGGGTCCCGATCCTCGAGCGAGGCTCAGCCGCCGCTGGTATGCCAGGTCGCGATGCCGTGGTCAAGGCCAGGGGGTGAGGGCTGGAGAGTCAGTAAGAGCTCCTGAGGCGTGATGCTCAGGAGCCCCCCCTTTAACGTGCAAGCGAATTGCGTGAAAAAGGGACGGCCGGCGGGGCCACCCGTGGCTAAACTCCATGGATTCCTGCGGGTTAGTCCGAGAGGAGAGTATAACTCATAATCGCGCTTGTTGTCCTGCCGCTAATCTTTCCACAAGAAGATGAAGGCACTGAGGATCTGGTGAGGTGACGTGCGCGGGGCAGGCCGCGAGCCAGAGCTCGATCTCTCAGATTTGTCAGCGTTGCAGGGACGGACCCGAGCACAAGCGCCGTGCCAGCATGTGTAGCCCCCGTTGCGGGATGAGCAAGAGGCTGGTCAGCAATGCGGGAGGCCGCGGAGGCGATAGAACACCAGGAAAGCAGGTGATAACATAAATCAACCCATAGATAAGGTAGGGCTAGTTCTGATAGATGCAAAATGATACATGCCGCAGGGACGGACCCACGCGGCTTGGAGATAATGCAGCCCGAGGGGCGCCCCCAACTGAACAAACCAAAAAATGTCACTTGGCACCGTTGCTGAAGGGATGTTGGAGTAGCTGAAGACGCGTGCCGCAGAAGTCGCTCCTCATGAGCCGCCCAGGTCCTGAACCTCGGGAGGCTCTGGGGGCCGAGGGGGCTCGCGAGGATCCATCTCCTCCTCTGACAGGATCTTCTGGCTTCTGGCCTCATGAGCTGCCAGGACGCCCCGCATGTGGCGCTGGAGTGCAGCAGCTGCGCTCGACAAGCCCAAAGGCATGCGAACATAGCTGTGAGGGGGACCCTTGCACTGGCCAGCGCGGGACGGCCACATGCGCTCCTGAGATGCGGCCCTGTTGAGCCCTGGGATGTTGACGCAGACACGCAGCTCGCTGTCCTCGCCAGGACAAGGAGCCGCGCCGGGTGGTGGGCAATGGTCGCCTCGCATAGCTCTTGCCTCCTGAAGCTCCTCGACTGCCTTGGTGATGAACTCTTGAGCACCTGGCACCTCGCGCCTTGTACCCTCCTGGCGGAAGCGCGTGCTGAAGCACGCCTCCACATGGTGCCTGAGCGCCTTCCTCGTGACGTTGGCCAGGTCAGAGGCCCTCCAGAGGAGAGCCCCCGAGCCCAGACTGATAGGGGCGCTGGGCGTGCCTTCCTATGCGAGAGAGGGAGGCGCTCCGTCAGTGGGCGCAGGGCCTGAGGTGGTGCCGCTGGGCACCCCGCTCTCCTAAGGTCCTTGGCGGAGCAGCTGCTTCTTCTTCTTGGGGACAGCCTCAGGAGGGTAGACGGCGCCTTCATTGTCTGGGTTCTCGACCACCGCAGCCTGGTAGGCGCGCTCGAGAGAGCACACTGCGTCCTTCTCCTCGCAGGCGACCGTGATGACGCCGCAGCTCCCTGGCATCTTGAGGACATTGTAGCCATGATGAGTCACCGCCATGAACTTGGCCAGGGCCGGATACCCAAGGATGGCGTTGTATGGAAGGCGAATGTGGGCGACGTCGAAGTCGATGAGCTCAGTGCGGTAGTTGTCGCGCTTGCTGAAGGTGACAGGGAGGCGGATCTGCCCTATCGGGGTGGTGGAGCCGTCGGTCACTCCTGAGAAAGGCTTGGTAGGCTGCAGCTGGTCATAGGGCACCTGGAGTCGGTCGAATGTCTCGATGGAGAGAACATTGAGCCACGCACCGCCATCGATGAGAGTCTTGGTAACGAGCATGTTGCTGATGGTAGGCGAGCAGAGCATCGGGAGAGCACCGGCAGTTGCCGCGCACTTGAGCTGATCGGATGGGCTGAAGGTGATGGTGCACTTGGACCACCTGAGCGGACGCGTTGCCTCGAGCTTGGGGAGGGTCGCGTTCACCTCACGGGCAAACTGCTTGAAGATGCGATGAGAGGCAGGGGCCTGAGCACCGCCCAGGATGCAGACGATGGCACGAGGCTCCTGGAAGCCCCCAGCCCCCTCATCCTGGTGGTGGTCGTCATTCCTTCTTGGTGGTGGCGGCAGCGGAGGAAGGCCAGCATTGCCCTGAGGATGGTCCTCACGAGGCTGGTCCCTCCAGGGGCCCTCGCGAGGCTGGCCCTGCCAGCGGTCCTCACGAGGCTGATCGCGCCATTCTTGACGGGGGTCGCGGCCGTCCCAGCTTCCTCCACCTCGGCCTCCTCCACGGCCGTAGCCTCGGTCGCTGCGCTCGGGGCGTCGACCGAGGCGCCCGTCGTGGATGGCTCTAAGCTCCTGGCAGTCGTTGGTGTTGTGGCTGTGCATGTTGTGGAAGACACAGAACGGGCGGCTGCCCTTGGATGACTCTGGGTGGTCGCAGCCGCGCTTCATCTCTGGTTTGGCCGCGAGCACGGCCGGTCCCTTACGCTTCACGTCCTTGGCTTTGGCCTTCTTGTCTTCTGGGTCAGCCCCTGGGAGCTCCAGGAGAGAGAGGCGACCTTCCTCACCTCTCGCACACTTGGTTGCCATGTTGAACATCTCCAGAGCCGTGCACAGGTCCTCATGTATGGCGAGCTCCTCCTTCATCTTGACGTCGCGGACGCCATCAGTGAACACCGAGATGATGGCCTCGTCCGACACCCTGGGGATCTTGAGGCGGACGCTGTTGAAGCACTGGATGTACTTCTACAAGGTCTCTCCTGGCTGCTGCTTGATGCGCCGCAGGTCACCCGCAGCCGGTGGACGATCGCGAGTGCCCTGGAAGTTGGCGACGAAACACTCCCGCATTTCGTCCCAGGAGGAGATCGATCCTGCGGGCGGGTTCAGGAGCCACGAGCGCGCACCATCCTTGAGGGCCATGGGAAACCAGTTCGCCATAACCTTCTTGTCGCCGTTGGCTGCCTCGATGCTCAGCACGTAGAGCTGCAGGAACTCGGCAGGGTCGGGGGTGCCGTCGTAGCGCGGAGGTAGGTCGGGCTTGAACTTCCCATGCCAGACGACGCTGCGTAGCTCCGGAGTGAATGCGCGGCAACCCGTTGTGGTCACGGGAGCCCGTCGTGGAGGTGGAGCCTGGTCTTGGCGCTCGCGCGCCACCGCTGTAGGCGGCGCGCGGTCTTGACGTGGCGGTGCTGGGAGTGCACGAGCATCTTCTTGCGGCCGCTGCACCACCTAGCAGCTTTCCTCTTCACACGACGGTGCCTTGCGCGGCGGGTCGTGCCACGAGGCCTCGCGCCTTGGCCCGAGGGTGACGTCTTGACGGGGAGGTGGAGGAGGTGCTCCGTGGGCCACATCACCCGCAGCAGGCGGCGGGTGACGCAGTGAGCGAGACGGTGCAGGAGAGTACCCGGCGATGCGGTCCAGCTAGTCTTCGTAGAGGTCGTCGATGGGGCGGTAGCGCAGGAGCTCATGCGCCATGAGCAACGCAGCCTGCGCGTTCGCCGGCCCGCGATGAGCATGAGACGACGAACCAGCCAGAGTCAGCGACGGGGTGGCGGTGCGCCCGTCCCGCCGCACAGAAGGGTGCAGCGACGAAGCTTGCTGCTCGTGCCCCGCGGGGCCGGTGGTGGCATTTGCCACTAGAGACGGGGGACGGTGAGGGCAGCCGTCTCCCGCAGGCGCTGTCTGAACGATGCGGGCGGTGAGGGCGGCCCGGCGCTCAGCGTGAGCTCGACGAGCGTCAGCCATGGAAGCGGTAGAGCGGTGGTGGATCGACCGGCGGGGGAGAGGCTCCGACGCAGCCCTACCTGGCATGCCAAATGTCGGATTTTGGGTTCTGCAAACCCTTGAGAGGTTTGAACTCTGGGGTGCGTGCGAAGAACTCGTCCTCCCCAGTCTGCCTACTCGCTAATCTCACAGCCTAGCTCGACGAACTATAAGGAAAAAAGACACAACAGTTTACCCAGGTTCGGGCCACCTTGCGGTGTAGAACCCTACTCCTGCTTTGTGGTGGATTGGCCTCAAGGGGCTGAGGATGAACTAGTATAGTGGCGAACGGCCTCAGGAGGAGAGGTGCTCTTGAGCTCGACTGAGCTGGTGGAGTGAGGGTGATCTGAATGATCCGTCCGGGGGTCCGATCCGATCCCTCTCTACGGTGGTGGCTAAGTCCTATTTATAGTGGCCTTGGTCCTCTTCCCAAATGAAAGGTGGCAAGGGATCCCACAACAATTCGAAGGGAGACAACTAGTACATGCTATCCTGACAAAAGTAGTCTTTGCCTGCAAAAGCCTCTAGTCGTGACGCCGTGGTGGGCTCGGTGATGACCTCCGTCCTGGCAGTCTTGGTCTTGTTGCACGGGAAAGGAAACCTTTGGCCGATTCCTCGGGACTCCATGCCTGCGCTTGCCTCTTTAGCACCGAAGAGGAAACTGGTACACTGCGCCCGCTGGCGCCCGCCTGGCCTTGGTCGTCATGGCTCATGTCATCCGGACCTCACGAGGTGAGGCTTGCATAGAGATCTCCGCTCCTCGGGAGCCAGCCTGAGGAGGCCGCTCCTCGTGGAGGTCTTGGTGTCGTCCGCCTCGCGAGGCTTGGCACCTCGCGAGGGTCTTGAGTTGTTGTCGCTGAAGCTGGGCCGTACCAGGCCGTCGGTGGAGCCACGCCGTGGGCCGCAGGCAGGCAAGTCTGGGTACCCCCGTTCCCAGAACGCCGACAGCGCCGGATCTGCTTCGCCGGTACTCTCGTCAACCGCAGCGCATCTGCAGCGGCTCCTTCATACTCCCCTCCGGAGACGCTTCATCCACACTCCCGGAGCCGCCCCACTGATGCCCCCGTCGACGGCCTCTGATCCTCTTCGCCGACACCTTCCTCAACCCTACCGGAGCCGCTTTGCCGACACCATCCTCAACCCTACCGGAGTAGCTTCGCCTATACCATTCTCAACCCTACCGGGGCCGCTTTGCCAACGCACAAGTCCACGGCCTCAGATCCGCTTCGTCGCACCCTCGTCCAACCTACCGGAGCAGCTTCTGACGTCCCGTCCACGGCCGCAGATCCGCATCGTCGACACCATCCTAAACCCAACCACCGGAGCAGCTTCACCGACGCCCTCGTCCACGGCCTCAGATCCGCTTCACCCACACCGTAGTCCACCCTACCAGAGCCGCTCCACAAACACCCTACTCGACGGTTCTAGATCTCCTTACCGAACCCCAACAGCCAGCGCAGCATCATCACCCTTGATGTTTCTAACCTGATTCCCACCGTCTGGCAAGATGCCAAGCACCCACCACGGCCTAGGTACTTGTCACCTTTAAACCTGTCCAGCATCACCTGCCCGATGTACTTCAAATATACTAACAGGTCGCTGTTACATGTTATGCAACTGGCAAAAACTACAAGGACGATGTTTCTTCTGGATCTAACAGCTTGGCCAACCAAGATCCTGGACTGAGGCATTGCTATGATCTTGTAAGTGTGTCTCTCTCTCTTGTATTGTTGTGTGCCTGCCAGCGTGCTTTGCTAGGATTTTTGACCAGTAATCCCTTTGTGCAGACAATGATTTCCACTACTGGCTGCTAAATTAGAGATGTAGATGTCATACATGATACTCCCTCCATTCCTAAATATAAGTCTTTCCAGAGATTCCACTATAGACTACATACAGAGCAAAATGAGTGAATCTACACTCGAAAATGCATCTATATACATCTGTATGTGGTCCATACTGGAATCTCTACAAAGACATATATTTAGGAACAGAGGTAGTACATTACACAAAATCGTAGGTGGCATGTAGGAATTCCAGTGCACTACATTAGGCTCCCTTAGAGTGCCTGCTAGTCCAGCACACAGAGTCATGGCTAGTTTATGCTACGCACACAATCATTAATTGGTGGTTTAAATATGCGCAAGGGATATGGAACGTATTATCATGTAGAGATATCTGAAATTAGCCGTGTCAACTTGCAGATAGGGTTATGCAATGAAAAAGTACAAGACGTATGTGGCAATTTCATGGAACATCGCAAAAAAAAGGAGAGGCAGCGGTGAGCCTATACAGTGTGCTATGGTAGGTCACTCCAGCACAGTTCTTTTGCAGGATTCTCCCAGAATCTGCCCCTCTCTAGCTTCTCCTAGAATCTTTGACCCCCTTTTGTTTTACAATCCTAACTAATTAGACCCTAACTAGATAGGATTGTAAAACAAATGGGGCTCAAAGATTCTAGGAGAATCTGGGTAGGGGTCAGATTCTGGGAGAATCTGGCAAAAGAACTGGGCCGGAATTGCAATCATCGTGACATGTTATTTGTATGTCAGTTCTATTGGCCAAGTTTCTTAGGGACAGTTATTTCGAGTTATCCTAAGAAAATAAGCACCTTTGAATATAAGCTCCAGATAATAAGCCAACCAGTTCTTTAAATTGCCTGCCTTTTCAGCTTATCTGTGGTATGATCAGTGAAAAGTCTAGATTGCATTATATTTTGTCATTTTGCTGCCCATATGAAAATTAATTTGACTTGCAAACATCACAAATTGAACCCAGTGCAGTAATTAATATGATAGGAAAACAGACCATCAATATTTGTTCAAAATGCAAATACAAAGATACCATCTACTTGGCACAATCTAATTTGGTCAATGTCTTCCATAGAGATCCCATTACCTAATTTAAATGAAGAACACATGACCTAAATTTAAATGAAGAACAATTATTTATCGAAATTCGATGGTCCAAGTGGCTGGTTATTATCATATAGCAGCACCACCTGAAAGCATCATATAGCAGCAGCAGCAGCTCATAGGAACTCATCATACAACAGCAGTAGCTAGAATTTCATCATATACCAGCAGCAGCTCATAGCAATTCATCATATAGCAGCAGCAGGAGCAGCTCATAGCAATTCATCATATAGCAGCAGCAGAAGCAGCTCATAGCAACTCATCATATAGCAGCAGCAGCTCATAGCAATTCATCATATAGCAGCAGCAGCTCATAGCAATTCATCATATAGTAGCAGCAGGAGCAGCTCATAGCAAAGCATCATATAGCAGCAGAAGAAGCAGCTCGTAGCAATTCATTGTATAGCGGATCAGAATGAAAATTTGGCAAAAAAATCAGAGGAGATCCTCACCTTGTTGGATGAGCTCATCCTTCAACAGCACCTCAAGGCCACGGCCAGGGAGGAGGGGAGGGAGAATGAGGTGCCTTCTGCCGGAGTGGGGCATCGGCCGTAGTTGTGCGACGCCCGCTGGAGTAGTGCGTTGGACGGACCACAGCGGAGCAGCTACTGGAGACCATGAGAATGAGAGGCTGCGCCAGAGGGAGGAGCAGCCGGGGAGATTTGGCCCTACCCGCCGGCCATGTAGCCCAGCTGGACAGAGCATCGTCGAGGACCAGGCTAGATGGGACCAGTGGCGACGGCTCGCTGGAGGAACCCTAGCGCTGCAGGCAGTGGATCGAGGTAGATGGAAAGGGAAGAGGAGATGCAAGCGGGCAGGGCAATGAACGCTTGCGTGTTTGTTTTTACTTGAGGGTCAGGTGTGACGCGGGCGTGAGCAGTGGCATTTTGAGTGTAATATAGGCAGACAACAGAGTCATTTCACTATTCCCCTTCCCTTCAATTTTTAGTGTGCTTCTACCCGAAGCACCCCCCTCCAAAGTGAAATAAGTTAAGCCCAAGCCCATAACTCAAAAATGACTTCTTTACATCTTTTATGGCTTATTTTGACAATAAGCTCTGAAAAGGTGGAATAGAACTGGCCCTTAACCTGCAATTCAATTGTGCGTGCAATGATGAATCACTCCTGCCTGCTATAGTGTACATTTAGGCATCATACATGGCATAACCTAATACACGTGCATTTCATTATAGAATCTGAAATATGCAATGTTTATGTTAGTTCATACGTTGCACATGATGTTTAAATGCCCCTTAAATCTGGTCAGTTAAGTGATGGTCTTTAAGCCTCCTTCTATGCTTCTTTTCTTGATATGTAAGATTTGCTCACACATCTGTTCAATTGCTTGTTTGTATCAGCCAGCCATACTAGGACTGTTTGCTTTGATTACTTGTTGTTCTTGACCTAACAGAGCTTGTCAACGATTTAAACACTAAGGGCTCCTGAAGTGGGGGCTTGTATAACTCATAGGTGACATAAAGGTTTGGCTGTACACTAAAGTAGGCTCTCCAAGAGTACCTGGAGATCCAGTTCGAAGGTATGCCTAGTTTTTACACAGTGCACACATAGTAAATGCTCATTTCATTGTGTGCAAGAGATGTGGCATATTTCATTATGTGGTGTTGTTTTTTTATAAACTCATCCTTTTGTGTTGATCACAGATTGGAAAGTATGCATATTTATCTTCCAAGGAGACCAGTAACTAGTTTGTGTCACCTTGTAGAGGGGGTGCAATGAAGATAAGATTGAGGATTTCCAAGTACAAGATGTTAGGAAGGAGCCTTGCGAGAGAAGGAGGAGCAGCGCTAAGCCTGTTCAACCAGTTATGGTAAGTCACTGTATTACAATTACCAGGACATCCTATTTGTCTGACATTGTGCTTGCGTAGGGTTCTTTACCTGTAACCCAGTTATTGGGCCATTCATTAAAACCCCTCCGCTCACTACTATATGATGTTCTAACTTTTTTGTAAATCAGATGTATGTAAACACATTTTAATGTGTCAGTTCACTCATTACGGATGTAGTCTACTTTTAAATATCTAAAACATCTTATAGTAGTGAACAGTGTGAAACTGCTTCCTGTCATGGTAGAGTTATCGATGTCATAAATGTCATAACCAAACACATATTCACATCATTAGCCTCCCTATCATTACTAGGATATTGATTACATACTAGTCGAGATACTTCATAGGGGGCAACCAATATTACATTACTTGTTCCTTTATATAGTAAATGTAGCTAGGCCATGGATGTTATTGAGGCGTGCATGTATGCATGCTGCCAACTCAACAGTTCAATTGCTTGTTTGTTTCAGGCATAGTTAAATTGCTCTTTTCAATTGCTTTATTTGTCCTTAGTTAATGAGATGCCCAAACAATGATGCCTGATGTTGGGTACTTGTATAACTATTAGTTGACATAATTAAAGGCCTTACCATTTAATTACTCTGGCGAAGTGTGCCTGAAGCTTTGAAGTCTATTAACCAACTATTACTGCATGAGGCTCACAATCTAGTTTATACTAGGCTAATGATTGGATAGTTTTGCTTGTTGTAGTAGGTTTGTATGAATCCCTCTGTTGTTCATTATGCTCCCTAAGACTTTAATTGAGCTACAGAATGGCCAAATGCTTGCTTACTTACACGCAATATATATGTTCAGTAGCTGCGTGTGGTCTAAATTTGTAACATGTCTGTGTTTTGGATTTGGCCCCAACATCATGCTCCTCTGGTGAGCTAAGAGAGGTTTCTGTATGCGGGCTGCACAGACTACCATTTTTATAATTTTTAAAATATCACCTGCTTATGCTTCATGACGTGTAACATTATTGTTAGTCTTGTTTGGCCATGTACAAAATAGTCTGTCTTGCTCGCTTCACTGTTGTAACTATATTTTTGCCCTAGTCATGTATACTTACAGAAACATTTCAGGATGAAGTGACATCAACACAAAGATCTGCGAGCAGTGCGGCATGGACGTTACCAAATGATTATGGATTGGAATTGGAATGTGCTGATGTTCTCGAGCATCAACTAGAGGTGGCAAGACAACATGTATATGATTCTCAACATGCAATCAACAAGTTCAGACTGGAGTTGCAGGAGTCAAAAAATGAAACGAGACACTGAGGTAACCATGAAGGAATTGGAGATTTTGCAGACTGAAATTTGTGCTATCTGAATCCGGCCAATCCTATTTTCTGAAGAGATTATAGTTCAAATGGTAAGTTATGTTGATGCGTGTCCATGATGTATGAGCTTTATTTGCCCAGTGTATGTAATTTGTTGTTTGTGTACGCTTTATTATCACTAGTGCCGAACTATAATGCACAGTGGGTATAATCGGCTGTAATTTCTTTATTGTATAGTGTAGGATTATTCTACGTTTCTATGCCTTAGTCTCTTTATTGTATAGTGTATGTTTTTAGAGGCGATAGTATAGAGTAGGATAATTCTTTGAATATGCTATATCGTTGAAACGGGGGCCAACACGCCCAAACATTACCTGGACGCCATCCGAACGAACAAACATGTGTAGTCAAAGTGGGTCGTAATTAGGCTGGTCAAATTAATATTTAGTGGATCCCAAATGATGTGGCCCACCGTAACAACGGCTCTTAGCAGGCCGTTAACAGGCTGAAAGCTTGATGGGGCCGTATAAATGGAAATGGCCCGCGGGCCTCTAGCAGGCCGAAATAAATTTCAATTTTGTCTCGGCCCTTTTACTTTACGGGCCAGTAAGAGGCCGAAAGTGTTTTGGGCCAGAAGAGGCCCAATTTGCAAACTAGGCTTTTAACAGGCCGAAAGTCGTGTCGGGCTGAAATTGTGCCCTGCGAAGTGTGGGCCGCTAATGGACCCAAAATTAGGTTGCACAGTCAAAGGCCCAACTGTTGTGCGAGCCGTTAACATGCCGAAAGACAAAATGGGCTAGGAATTGGCCCATTTACTGAATGGGCCGAGGAAAGGCCTAAAGTCACAACGGGCTAGAAGTTGGCCCAACTGCAGAATGGGCCGAGAAAAGGCCGAAAGACGTTCTGGGCCATTAACGGGCCGGAACTGATGATGTGTTGCTAACAGGCCGAAAGAAGGTCGGGCCATAATTGGGCCCAAAGACTTAGCGGGTCGTTAATGGGCTGGAACTGACGATGGGCTGGAAATTGTCAAATCTAGAATGGGACTTTGATGGGCCGATTCTGTGTAACATGTATGGGTCGTGCTTGTGAATGGGCATGACTCAAGTAGGCCGCTAATGGGCCGGCCCGCTTATTTTGACAGGCCCAGCCTTTTAACCTAAATGGGCCACTGTTGGGCCAAGCCACGTGTCGACGTACCATAGGCTCATCCCGTCCACTCGCTTGATGACACCTGTCCCAACGCGGAGCTGACACGTGGATAACTAAGGCGAATCAGAATTTTACACGTGGAAAATCCCCATTGGTCCGGGCGGTTAACGGGTTATCGGATCCAAACCGGAACCCGATAGCTTAACGGTGACCCGTTACGGTGGATCCCACGTGTCGGTTACCCTTGACGAAAGCACTTCCATGACGCGCCATTTATCGTCATGGAAGTGGACACTTCCGTGATGATAATTTTGGTATTGTCATGGAACACTTCTACGACAGCACAGGTATGACTATCTTGATTCTGTCATAAAATCGTCATGGATGTACATGCATGACAGAAAACGTGACCTACTGTGACAAACATGTATCATCTCGGAAGTGGTTTTTTTTGTAGTGCGGAGAGTGCTTCTCCGGCAAGGGCCTTCACCGATGAGCCTATCCGCATGGAGGCCACCTAGAGAAACAACGTTGCCGATGACCATGTGACGACAACCCAAGTTATCGAGGAAGGAGATGTCCTTCCTCACCAAGCGCCAACGGGTAATCCTCTTGTCTTTACACACTTCTCACAGAACATTTGTTTCCTTGAGCTTTACTTCCAATTTGAATCTCATTTTGCCCTTGCTTCTGCCTCAATCCACAGCTCCAACTTCTCCTAAAAAGGGTGAGAACCTTGTGGAGGTAGCGGATATTGCAAAGGCTGCTGCTGAAGAAGCCACCAAAATTGGTGCCGAGGAGAACCTTGTGCAAATTGCCGAGGAGATTGGGGAAATCCCTGGGGAACCTGAGAAGCCATCCGGCAACACATCAGATCCTGTCACGATTGATGTGGAGAAGGCGTCCATCAATACTGATGCGCTGAACCCCGACAATCGACCCGCGGCGTCACCCTAGCAAGTCCCGTCAAGCAACTTGGCGCTAGTCGTTTCTCAGCACGAGCCTGGAGCCCCCAGTTCATCTGGCACTGCGGGGCCAAATTTCAATGAAGAAATTGCTCGGATCCTGCTCCCTCTCACCCAAAGAACTACCAAAGTCACTGATGCTGCCAACGACGCTGAAGATCTCACCTTTCTAGAGATAATGACCGTCAGATTCAAAGGCGTTCAAGAGAGGTACAACCGTAGGTGGAGCAGGGTCCAAGAAGAGCAAAAATCTGCGGATCTGGCTGACCAGAAACTGAAGGAGAATGTGGAAGAGCTGCGCACATGGTACAATGAGTAGGCCCTCAACCTTATAAGGCAGGAAGAAAAGCTCACTGCCGCCAAAGGGGAAGCGATAATCTGTGATGGCAAGCTGACAGAGTGCAAAGCGCTGCTCAACGCCAGGGAAAGAGATCTTGCCTCCTGGGAACAGACCCTTGCTGCCACTCTCCGCGGTAAGGAAGAAGAGATTGAAGTGCTTCTTAAGCAGTGGACCCAAGGGTTGGAGGATGAACACAAGAAATCCATTGAAAACCAAGCCTCGGAGAATGCCGCCAAGCTTAAGGAAGTTACTGATGAAGCCTCCGTTGTTGCTAGCGCCAAGGCAGACCTTGAAATCCAGGTGGGCAAATTGAAAGAAGAGCTCGCCAGTAGTAGTAAGGAGATTGAGACCCTCAAAGGCGAAGTTCAAAAAGCAGCCCTTTCCCTAGGGGAACTGCAGGCGTAGCTTTCGTCCAAGGATCAAGAACTAAATACTGCCACCAGCGTGGATGAGGACTTAAAATCCAAACTTGTCAGCCTGGAAATGAATCTTGAATCCGTGAAGGAACGGGAAAAACTCTCGGCGGAGAAGCTTGCCGCGGCAGAAACTCTCCGGGAAGACACCGAGAAGAATCTTGTGCAACTGCACGATATGCACTCCCTTTGGACGTCGAAGCTTGTTGATACAGCTGAGCGCCTCACTTCGCAACTTGCCATCATGGATATGAAGATATGGAGCTTCACCGTCAACAATCACGAGGCCGGCAGTGTCAGATTGACCAAATTCTTTGATGGCCTCATCGAAGCACTGAAGACATATCATGATGACAGGTCCGCCTCATTTGCCAACGAATCCTGACAGTTTGCGCGTAGTGTCCTCTATCATGTACTGCTCAAGCTCGCTCACTGCAATCCTGACCTTGATCTCTCTGGGATCTTCAAGAAGTTGCCGTGGGATGCCGATGTTACCACCACCAACAAGATTACCGCTCCTCTCGCCGACAAGGTTCTCCAAGCTCCCAGGGTCCAAGGCAGTCGTCGGGATTAAGATTATCATTACATCCTCCGTTGTGTTTTCCTTGTACTGTACTTCTTGTCATAAAAATGATCACTTGAGCGCCAAATGGTATCCCTATTGGCACTTTCCCCAGGAAACATGTACGCGAGGAACCCTTCCGTCCCTTGGACAAAGGAAAGAAGATAAAGGAGTGGTTTGGGAACCTTGGCAGTTCGTCAGTCATTTTGTACAAGTCAAAGTGTAATCACAACATCGTACGTATTGATACATAAACGATCATGTACAAAAAGTTGTGAAACACCAAGAACTCTGCCGGGGGTTAGCTCGCCAGCACTCTTCCGACGATTCCGGCCTGCCGGCCTGGACGAACGGCCAGCGGACTTGCTGCAGCTTGCAACTGAGAGCTATGTTGGGGAACGTTGCATGGGAAACAAAAATTTTCCTACGCTCACAAAGATCCAATCTAGGAGATGACCATCTAAGAGAGGAGAGATTGGATCTACATACCCTTGTAGATCGCTAAGCGGAAGTGTTAAGAAACACGGTTGATGTAGTCAAATGTCTTTGCGATCCAATCATGATGCGTCCCACGAACTCCCGATCTAGTGCCGAACGGATGGCACCTCCGCATTCAACACACGTACGGCTTGATGACGCCTTCACCTCCTCGATCCAGCGAGCAATGGTGAAGTAGTAGCTCGAGTCCTCCGGCAGCACGACGGCGTGGTGGCGGTGGTGGTGGAGAAATCTCAGCAGAGCTTCGCTAAGCACTACGGAGAAGAAGATGGCTATGAGGGACAGGAGGAGCAGCGACGTGGCACGAATAGATCCGTATGGGTGCGGCTGCCCTCTCTCCCCTACTCTATATATAGGGGGGAGGGTGGAGGGAGGGGCGCCCCTAGATCCCATCTAGGGGGTGGCGGCCAAGGCAGATGGGGGCGCCCCCTAGGGAAACCCTAGGGTGACTTGCCCCCCAAGCCAGGTGGAGGGAACCCTAGATGGGGCGCCCCACCTCCCCTGGTTACGTGATATGGGGTGAGAGGGGCGTTCAGCCCCTTAGTGGGCTGGTTTGCCCCCTCCCCTTGGCCCATGAGGTCCCCCAACACTTGCCGGGACCCCTCGAAACCCCTTTCGGTCATGCTGGTCATCACCCAGTACCCCTGGAACAATTCCGGACTCCAACACCCTTTGTCCAATATATCAATCTTCACCTCCGGACCATTCCGGAGTTCCTCGTCATGTCCGGGATCTCATCCGGGACTCCGAACAACCTTCGGTAACCACCATAATGACTCAACTATACTTATATCGTCACCAAACCTTAAGTGTGTAGACCCTGCGGGTTCGAGAACTATGCAGACATGACCGAGACACCTCTACGGTCAATAACCAACAGCGGGACCTGGATGCCCATATTGGTTCCTACATATTCTACGAAGATCTTATCGGTCGAACCTCGATGTCAAGGATTCAGCTAATCCGTATGCAGTTCCCTTTGTCTATCGGTATGTTACTTGCCCGAGATTCGATCGTCGGTATCTCCATACCTAGTTCAATCTCGTTACCGGGAAGTCTCTTTACTCGTTTCATAATACAAGATCCCGTGGCTAACTCATTAGTCACATTGCTTGCAAGCTTACTGTGATGTTGTATTACCGAGTGGGCCCTGAGATACCTCTCTGTCATACGGAGTGACAAATCCCAGTCTTGACCCATGCCAACTCAACAGACACCCTCGGAGATACCTGTAGAGCACCTTTATAGTCACCCAGTTATGTTGCGACATTTGGTACACACAAAGTATTCCTCCGGTGTCAGTGAGTTGCATGATCTCATGGTCATAGGAACATATACTTGACATGCAGAAAACGATAGCAATAAACTTGACACGATCATATGCTACATTTATAGTTTGGTTCTTGTCCATCACATCATTCTCCTAATGATGTGATCCTGTTACCAAATGACAACTCATGTCTATGGCTAGGAAACCATAGCCATCTTTGATCAACGAGCTAGTCCGGTAGAGGCTATCTAGGGACATGTTGTTGTCTATGTATCCACACATGTATTTTAGTTTCCAATCAATACAATTCTATCATGGATAATAAATGATTATCGTGAACAGGGAAATATGATAATAAACAATTTATTATTGCCTCTAGGGCATATTTCCAATAGTCTCCCACTTGCACTAGAGTCAATAATCCAGTTCACATCACCATGTGATTAACACCCAATGAGTTTTGGAGTTAGATCATGTTATACTTGTGAGAGAGGTTTTAGTCAACGGGTCTGCAACATTCAGATCCGTGTGTACTTCACAAATCTCTATGTCATATTGTAGATGCTGCTACTACGCTCCACTTGGAGCTATTCCAAATGGTTGCTCCACTATACGTATCCGGTTTGCTACTGAGACTCATCCGGATTGGTGTTAAAGCTTGCATCAACGTAACCCTTTACGCCGAACTCTTTATCACCTCCATAACCGAGAAACATTTCCTTATTCCTCTAAGGATAATTTTGACCGCTGTCCAGTGATCCACTCCTGGATCACTATTGTACCCCCTTGCCAGACACGTGGCAAGGCACACATCAGGTGCGGTACAGAGCATGGCATATCGTATAGAGCCTATGGCTAAGGCATAGGGGACGACCTTCGTCCTTTTCTTTCTTCTGCCGTGGTCGAGCTTTGAGTCTTACTCAACTTCACACCTTACAACTCATGCAAGAACTCATTCTTTGACTGATCCATTTTGAACTCCTTCAAAATCATGTCAAGGCATGTGCTCTGTGAAAGTCTTATCAGGCGTCTTGATCTATCTCTATAGATCTTGTTGCCCAGTATGTAAGCAGCTTTATCCAGGTCTTCCTTTGAAAAAAACCTTTCAAACAACCCTTTATGCTTTCCAGAAATTCTACATCATTTCCGATCAACAATATGTCATCCACATATACTTATCAAAAATGTTGTAGTGCTCCCACTCCCTTTCTTGTAAATACAAGTTTCTTGCAAACTTTGTATAAACCCAAAAGCTTTGTTCACCTCATCAAAGCGTATGTTCCAACTCCGAGATGCTTGCTCCAGTCCATAGAAGGATCGCTGGAGCTTGCATACCTTTTAGCATCCTTAGGATCGACAAAACCTTCTGGTTGTATCACATACAACCTTTCCTCACGGAAACAGTCAAGGAAACTTTGTTTTGACATCCATATGCCAGATTTCGTAAATGAAAATGCAGCAACTGCTAACATAATTCCAACAGACTTTAGCATCGCTATGAGTGAGAAAGTCTCATCATAGTCAACTCCTTGAACTTGTCGGAAACTTCTTTGCGACAAGTCGAGCTTCATAAATGGTGACATTACCATCAGTGTCTATCTTCTTCTTAAAGATCCATTTATTCTCAATGGCTTGCCTATCATCGGGCAAGTCCACCAAAGTCCATATTTTGTTCTCATACATGGATCCTATCTCGGATTTCATGGCTCCTGGCCATTTGTTGGAATCCGGGCCCACCATCGCTTCTCCATAGCTCGTAGGTTCACCGTTGTCCAACAACATGACCCTTAAGACAGGGTTACCGTACCACTCAGAAGTTGTACGTACCCTTGTCGACCTACGAGGTTCGACAGTAACTTGATCCGAAGCTTCATGATCATCATCATTAGCTTCCTTTTCAACTAACGTAGGTGCCACAGAAACATCTTTCTGTGTTGCGCTACTATCTGGTTGAAGTAGAGGTTCAACAACCTCATCAAGTTCTATCTTCCGCCCACTCAATTCTTTCAAGAGAAACTCTTTCTCGATAAAGGACCCATTCTTAGCGACAAACACTTTGCCTTCGGATCTGAGATAGAAGGTATACCCAATCATCTCCTTTGGGTATCATATGAAGACGCATTTGTCCGCTTTGGGTTCGAGCTTTTCCAGCTGAAGCCTTTTGACATAAGCATCGCAGCCCCAAACCTTAAGAAACGACAACTTAGGTTTCTTGCCAAACCACAATTCATACAGTGTCGTCTCCACGGACTTAGATGGTGCCCTGAATGTAGTTGTCTCTAATGCATAACCCCAAAACGATAGTGGTAGATCGGCAAGAGACATCATAGAATGCACCATATCCAATAAGGTACGATTACGATGTTCGGACACACCATTACGCTGTGGTGTTCCAGGTGGCGTCAACTATGAAACAATTCCACATTGTCTTAAGTGATTACCAAACTCATAACTCAGATATTCTCCCCTTCGATCGGATCGTAGGAATTTAGTCTTCTTGTTACGATGATTCTCAACTTCACTCTAAAATTGCTTGAACTTTTCAAACATTTTAGACTTATGATTCATTAAGTAAACATAACCATATCTACTGAAATCATCGGTGAAGGTGAGGAAATAACGATATCCACCGCACGCGTCAACACTCATCGGACCGCACACATCAGCATGTATGATTTCCAACAAGTCACTTGCCCGTTCCATTGTTCTGAAAAACGGGGTTTTAGTCATCTTGTCAATGAGGCATGGTTCACATGTCTCAAGTGATTCAAAATCAAGTGACTCCAAAAGTCCATCAGCATGGAGTTTCTTCATGCGCTTTACACCAATATGACCTAAGCGGCAGTGCCATAAGAAAGTGGTACTATCATTATCAACTCTACATCTTTTGGCATCAATGTTATGAACATGTGTATCACTACGATCGATATTCAATAAAACATTCACCTTGGGTGCATGACCATAGAAGGTATTATTCATGTAAACAGAATAACCATTATTCTCTGACTTAAACGAATAACCGTATTGCAATAAACATGATCTAATCATGTTCATGCTCAACGCAGACACCAAATAACATTTATCTAGGTTCAACACTAATCCCGAAGGTAGAGGGAGCGTGCGATGGTGATCACGTCAACCTTGGAAACACTTCCAACACACATCGTCACCTCGCCCTTAGCTAGTCTCCGTTTATTCCGTAGCTTTTGTTTCAAGTTACCAATATTAGAAACTGAACCGGTATCTAATACTCAGGTGCTACTAGGAGTACTAGTAAGGTACACATAATAAACACGTATATCAAATATACTTTTGTTGAAGTTGCCAGCCTTCTTATCTATTGGGGTAGTTCCGCTACCAGTGACCGTTCCCCTTACAATAGAAGCACTTAGTCTCGGGTTTGGGTTCAACCTTGGGTTTCTTCACTGGAGCGGCAACTGGCTTGCCATTCATGAAGTTTCCCTTCTTGCCCTTGCCCTTCTTGAAACCAGTGGTCTTGTTAACCATCAACACTTGATGCTCCTTCTTGATTTCTACCTTCGCGGCCTTAAGCACCGCGAACAGCTCCGGGATCATCTCCATCCCTTGCATGTCATAGTTCATCACGAGGCTCTAGTAGCTTGGTGATAGTGACTGGAGAACTCTGTCAATCACTATCTTCTCTGGAAGATTAACTCCCACTTGATTCAAGCGATTGTAGCACTCAGACATTCTGAGCACATGCTCACTGGCTGAGCTATTCTCCTCCATCTTGTAGGCAAAGAACTTGTCAGAGGTCTCATACCTCTCAACACGGGCATGAGCCTGAAATACCAATTTCAGCTCTTGGAACATCTCATATGTTGCATGGCGTTCAAAACGTCTTTGGAGCCCCGATTCTGAGCCGTAAATCATGGCGCACTAAACTATGAAGTAGTCATCAGAACGTGTATGCTAAATGTTCACAACATCCACAGACGATGCTAGAGGGGTTGGCACACCGAGCAGTGCATCAAGGACATAAGCCTTCTGTGTAGTAGTGAGGACAATCCTCAGACTACGGACCTACTCCGCATAATTGCTTATAGTATCTTTCAACTTAGTCTTTCTCTAGGAACGTATTAAAACAGGGAGCTATAGCGCGAGCTATTGATCTACAACATAAATTTGCAAAGATAACTTTGACTATTGTTCATGATAATGAGTTCAATTAATCATATTACCTAAGAACTCCCACTCAAATCAACATCCCTCCGGTTGTCCGAGTGTAACACGATCCAAATTCACCAACCCAAGTCCGATCATCACGTGAGATGAGGTGGTTTCAATGGTGAACATCTCCATGCTGATCATATCTACTATATGACTCATGCTTGACCTTTCGGTCTCTTGTGTTCCGAGGCCATGTCTGTACATGCTAGGCTCGTCAAGTTTAACCCAAGTGTTCCGCATGTGCAAAACTGACTTGCACCCGTTGTATGTGAATGTAGAGTCTATCACACCCGATCATCATGTGGTGCTTCGAAACGACAAACTTTCGCAACGGTGCACACTTGGGGAGAACACAATTTTATCTTGAAATTTTAGTGAGGGATCACCTTATAATGCTACCGTCGTCCTAAGGAAAATAAGATGCATAAAAGGATTAACATCACATGCAAATCATAAGTGACATGATATGGCCATCAACTCGTGCTTTTGATCTCCATCTCCAAAGCACCGGCATGATCTCCATTGTCACCGGCATGACACCATGATCTCCATCATCGTGTCGCCATCGGGGTTGTCACCCCAACCATGCTTCTACTACTATTGCTACCACTTAGCGATAAAGTAAAGCATTACATAGCGCTTAATGATTGACACACAGGTCATACAATAATTAAAGACAACCCTATGGCTCCTGCCGGTTGTCGTATGCATCGACATGCAAGTCGATATAAACTATTACAAACATGATCATCTCATACATCAAATATATCTCATCATGTCTTTGGCCATATCATATCACAACATACCCTGCAAAAACAAGTTAGACGTGCTCTAATTGTTGTTGCATGTTTTACGTGGCTGCTATGGGTATCTAGCAAGAACGATTCTTACCTACGCAAAGCCACAACGGTGATATGCAAGTTGCTATTTAACCTTCTACAAGGACCGCCTTTGTCGAATCCGATTCAACTAAGGTTGGAGAGACAGACACCCGCCAGCCATCTTTATGCAACAAAGTCACATGTCTGTTGATGGAACCGGTCTCATGTACGTGGACATGTAAAGTTGGTCCGGGCCGCTTCATCCCACAATACCGCCGAATTAAGAAAAGACCAAGGAAGGAAGCAATCTGAATATCAACGCCCACAAACTCCTTTGTGTTCTACTCATGATGTCATCTACGCATAGACCTAGCTCATGATGCCACTGTTGGGGAACGTTGCATGGGAAACAAAAAAATTCCTACGCTCACCAAGATCCAATCTAGGAGATAACCATCTATGAGAGGAGAGATTAGATCTACATACCCTTGTAGATCGCTAAGCGAAAGCATTAAGAAACGCGGTTGATGTAGTCGAACGTCTTCGCGATCCAATCATGATCCGTCCCGCGAACTCCCGATCTAGTGCCGAACGGACGGCACCTCCGTGTTCAACACATGTACGACTTGATGATGCCTTCACCTCCTCGATCCAGTGAGCGATGGTGAAGTAGTAGCTCGAGTCCTTCGGCAGTACGACGGCGTGGTGGCGGTGGTGGTGGAGAAAGCTCAGCAGAGCTTCGCTAAGCACTACGGAGAAGAAGATGGCTATGAGGGAGAGGAGGAGCAGGGCCATGGCATGAATAGATCCATATGGGTGCGGCTGCCCTCTCTCCCCTACTCTATATATAGGGGGAAGGGTGGAGGGAGGGGCACCCCTAGATCCCATCTAGGGGGTGGCGGCCAAGGCAGATGGGGGCGCCCCCTAGGGAAACCCTAGGGCGACTTGCCCCCCAAGCCAGGTGGAGGGAACCCTAGATGGGGTGCCCCACCTCCCCTGGTTACATGAGATGGGGTGAGAGGGGCGTTCTGCCCCTAAGTGGGCTGGTTTGCCCCCTCCCCTTGGCCCATGAGGCCCCCAACACTTGCCGGGACCGCCCGAAACCCCTTTCGGTCATGCTGGTCATCACCCGGTACCCCCGGAACAATTCTGGACTCCAATACCCTTCGTCCAATATATCAATATTCACCTACGGACCATTCCGGAGTTCCTCGTCACGTCTGGGATCTCATCTGGGACTCTGAACGACCTTCGATAACCACCATAATGACTCAACTATACTTATATCGTCACCAAACGTTAAGTGTGTAGACCCTGCGGGTTTGAGAACTATGCAGACATGACCGAGACACCTCTACGGTCAATAACCAATAGCGGGACCTGGATGCCCATATTGGTTCCTACATATTCTACGAAGATCTTATCGGTCGAACCTCGATGTCAAGGATTCAGCTAATCCCGTATGCAGTTCCCTTTGTCTATCGGTATGTTACTTGCCCGAGATTCGATCGTCGGTATCTCCATACCTAGTTCAATCTCGTTACCGGCAAGTCTCTTTACTCGTTCCGTAATACAAGATCTCGTGGCTAACTCATTAGTCACATTGCTTGCAAGCTTACTGTGATGTTGTATTACCAAGTGGGCCCTGTGAAAGTGCAACTAATCCCCGGGTGGTTTTGGTAATTCATAACAACATATAGCTCATTGAACTAATATCCATTCAAGTCTAATATTTCAGAAAGTTCAATGATTGGCATGGCATGGTCTAGAGATGTGGACCCCTCAAAATGCTAAGGACAAAGATTGGCAAAAGCTCAAGTCTCTTCATTTCCATTTTAGTGATCCAAGATGACATTGAGTCCATAGGAAAAGCCAATACTATTAAAAGGGGGTGAGGTGTTGCTTAATGGTCTACTTGCTCAAAATGCTTAGTGATATTGCTCCAAAACCCTCAGCCACTTTCTCTTTTCCATATATGTCCAAAACCCAAAGTCAAACTCGGTGCCACCGAGTTCAGTTGATATAGCCACTGCCAGAAACCCTAGACAATTCGGTCTCACCGATACGGATCTCGGTCTAACCGAGATGGCATTGCAAACTCTCTGTTTCCCTTCGTAACATTTCGGTCTCACCGAGATGAGCGATCGGTCCCACTGAGTTTGCATGACAAACTCTCTGTTTCCCTTTGTAACATTTCGGTTTCACCGAAATGAGCGATCGGTCCCACCGAATTTGCCTGACCAACTCTCTGTTTGCTCATTGCTGAAATCGGTCCCATCGAGTTCATGCAATCGGTCTCACCGAGATGAGGTTTGCCCTAAGCCCTAGCACATCAGTCCCACCGAGTTGATCCAGTCGGTCCCACCGAGATTCCTAACATTCATATTTTGAACTAAATCCGTCTCACCGAGTTCTCCTATTCGGTCTGACCGAGTTGGGTCAAATATGTGTAACGGTTGGATTTTGTGTGGAGGCTATATATACCCCTCCACCCCCCCCCCCCTTCTCCATTTGAGAGAGAGCCATCAGAACGTGCCTACACTTCCACTACTCATTTTCTGAGAGAGAACCACCTACTCATGTGTTGAGACCAAGACATTCCAATCCAACCACAAGAATCTTGATCTCTAGCCTTCCCCAAGTTGCTTTCCACTCAAATCATCTTTCCACCATAGCCAAATCTGCGAGAGAGAGTTGAGTGTTGGGGAGACTATCATTTGAAGCACAAGAGCAAGGAGTTCATCATCAATACACCATTTATTACCTTTTGGAGAGTGGTGTCTCCTAGATTGGTTAGGTGTCGCATGGGAGCCTCCGACAAGATTGTGGAGTTGAACCAAGGAGTTTGTAAGGGCAAGGAGATTGCCTACTTCGTGAAGATCTACCCGAGTGAGGCAAGTCCTGCGTGGGCGATGGCCATGGTGGGATAGACAAGGTTATTTCTTCGTGGACCCTTCGTGGGTGGAGCCCTCCGTGCACTCGCGCAACCGTTACCCTTCGTGGGTTGAAGTCTCCATCAATGTAGACGTACGATAGCACCACCTATCGAAACCACGCCAAAAATCTCCGTGTCTACATTGCGTTTGCCTTCTCCAAACCCTTCCCTTTACCTTCATATGCAATGTTTTACTTTCCGCTGCTACACTCTTAGAATTGCATGTGTAGGTTCATTGCTTGACTTGTACTAAGTTGCTAAAATCTGCCAAGACTTAAAATTGGGAAAAGGCTAGATTTTTATTTGGTCAAGTAGTCTAATCACCCCCCCCCCCTCTAGACCTACTTTCGATCCTACACCCTGAGATACCTCTCCGTCATACGGAGTGATAAATCCCATTCTTGACCCATGCCAACTCAACAGACACCCTCGGAGATACTTGTAGAGCACCTTTATAGTCACCCAGTTACGTTGCGACGTTTGGTACACACAAGGTATTCCTCCGGTGTCAGTGAGTTGCATGATCTCATGGTCATAGGAACATATACTTGACATGCAGAAAACGATAGCAATAAACTTGACACGATCATATGCTACGTTTATAGTTTGGGTCTTGTCCATCACATCATTAACCTAATGATGTGATCCCATTATCAAATGACAACTCATGTCTATGGCTAGGAAACCATAGCCATCTTTGATCAACGAGCTAGTCCGGTAGAGGCTCACTAGGGACATGTTGTTGTCTATGTATCAACACATGTATTTTAGTTTCCAATCAATACAATTCTATCATGGATAATAAACGATTATCATGAACAGGGAAATATAATAATAAACAATTTATTATTGCCTCTAGGGCATATTTCCAACAAGCTAGCCACCCAACCTTGTAAGGTAGATGCCCTCCAACACCGGGCGCAGGCTTGTCAATGACTGGACCGTTGCGCACACCATGTTACCGGCGCGCTTCCCAACATCGTTCAATGGTGATGCGGGCGTTTTCTACCCGCCTGCCTTGGAGCACTTGTCACTGATCTCGCCGCGTCTGTGGATCTGAGGAGGCCATCGATGTCTTGTCGGGCTCCGCAGTTCGCTGGGTTTGCCGTGGCTGTTGGCGTTGCTGCTGTTGAAGCTGTTGCCGTGGAGGCGACTGCACTGTTGGTGCACCACCTACGACATGGCCATAAGTTTGAGCTACTGGTGTTGTTCGCGGACGCCGCGAGGGCTCCACCTGCTGTGACTTTCTTGACTCAGTGAATCCAATCAAGCTCTGGATGGTGGCTCTCCACTCATCCATCTTGTCTGCCGTTGGAGGGAAGTTCAACAGCATATGAGCTCGCGCCATTGCCTCCGCCGCCGTTGCTGGCATGGCCTGGGGCGAAGAACGCGACGTCACTCGACACCTGGCAGAGCCAGCAGGAGCACCATTGTGATCTTGCCGCCGCGGCTCAAGAGCGATGGTGGGTTGGCATGGCGGGAGTGGAGCCTGGAGATCTTGGACTTGATCAACAGGTGTCTTGCCGTGCGGGCGCTGCTGTCTGTGCTCGACAGCACCGCTCGGGGTCACGTTGTTCCCATCTTGTGATGGTCGCGACGTGTGTTTTGACGTTGCATCCCTGGTTGCCGCAGCAGGAAGATCTTGGCTTGCGCCGGACCAGGCGTTGTCGTTCCGGTGGTTGCGCTCGTCGGTGCGTTGAGGAGGTGGGAGTCGTCTGTACGCGCCGCCCGCGCCGTTGTTGTTGTGCTCGCTAGAGGTTCGAGGAAGATGACCGCCCCCAGCGCCTCCACCTCCCACCATGGTGGGCACGGCGACCGCACTGCCTGTGCTGGTCGTGCTAGCCGCGGCGTCCGTGCGGTTTGCACCAGTGGCGCCACCTGCGTCGCCCGCAGACGCGTGTGAGGGAGCTCTGGAAGCAGAAGGCTTTGCCGTCGTGGTGCCCTTCTTCTTGGGCGCCATTGACGATGAAGATGGTGATGAAGCTTGATGAAATCAGCGCGCAATCTGCTGATTCAGGTTCACGCCAGTGATCCACCTACCTGGTGCGCCAAAGATGTCGTGGGGACGACCATCTATGGGGCCATCTAGCCCCTTCGTGGTTCGGCTAGGGAGATGCACAAGCACAAAGTGCAGAATCAACAGAAGACACGGTTTTTTTTTATGCAGGTTCGGGCCATCATGAGGTGTAAAACCCAACTCCTGCTTTGTATATTGGGTGTGTATGAGAGCACAAGTACAAGGAGCGCTTCCCCAGCAAGGTGCTCAGGGAAAGCCGCTACACGTGCAAGTTCTGCAAAGGGTCTATCCTTGTAAATGTTGCCCTGGACCTCCTTTATAGCTTAAGGGGTTACCACAGTGGCAAAATAGTAATTATATGTTGATTAGATAGCAAACGGTGCTATCATACCTAACTCTGCCGGACTAGGACAAAAGAATTAAATGTTGTGTTAGGTGTCGTGTGGAGGAGGAGCCCCGGCAAGGTTGCTGCACCACTTGCCCAGCTACCTCCTATTATCTTGACACGCCTTCTGGATGGGTGTCATTAAAGGTAAATCTCCTTCCAGCATGCTTCCACGTGCCCCACAAATCCCTCCTAACCGCCTGCGGGCTCGACACCTCACCGATTAGTGACTGGCTGCTTGATGGGGCGGAGCGCTGGAGGCTAGCGAGAGCTTGCCGCCCACGGAGCTTGCCAGGCTTCGCCTTGCCGACTCAGCCTTGCCAGCAAGGGTTGCCTTTGGATGTTAATCTTGATGCTTCGTCTTGCTCTTCTCCCTAGTTATGTTCAACAACTGGGTCTTGAATCTTGGTTTTCTTGATGCGCTCCTTGATCTCACAAAGAGAGGCTCCTTTGGCTCGGAGATCTTCTCTATAGCCTAGCAATCTTGTCTTGGGTAGTTCTCCGGCAAGCCCTCTTGCCGGGGGAGCTGCCACTGCCTGTGAATAAGTCTGGGGTACTACTGACCCAAACTTTAGTACACCGACACTCACCTCTCTATGTTTCCAACACGATAAAATTGCAAGAAGCTGCTTATGCTATGTATCGGCCTTTACTTTGTGTGCATGAATTGTTCTTTTATGATATGCCGATGCATAGGAAGAGAGTTAGACTTCGTGGTTATGTGATATATGTTGCTTGGTGCTCACTATTAAATTACAAATCATTGTTAATTAAAATTAGCTTTGATATACCTTGGGATCCGGATGGATCTATTACTTGAGTACTATATGCCTAGCTTAATGGTTTTAAAGAAAGCACTGCCAGGGAGACAACCTGGAAGTTTTAGAGAGTCATTTACTTATGTTTTGTGCTTTTAAAAAGTTTAAAAACAAAAAATATATAAACAGGAACTTAAAAGTTTAGGATTTCTATTTCTGTGCCCCTCCTTCCTTACTGTGCTCAGTTTTGCCCAACCCTTTAACTTGTGCTCACTTTTGCCCTGCTCTATCTAGGTGTCTCACATATGGCCAAATGCAGCATTTCCATCCGGTCAACCCCCTTTGACCGTTACATGCACTACTGTGAGAATATGACATGTGGGCCACTGTAAAGTACCGCCATGTGAGCCAGCTGGCGGTTAGTCGTCGATGCATAGCACGCCAGTGCGTCTTAGCTCATATGGCCGATTCCAATATCTTGGCCCCTACCGGTAGCTGGTGCTCGTGCTCGTCTAGGGGCGCCATCGGGGTGGCCGGGGTTGGATGGAAATGAAGGCAGTGGGTGAGTACCATCGTCGTCGGAGTTATGTGTTTGTAGGCACCAAAGGTACAACTCGAATTCAAATGATTTTTTGTGCTGGTGTTGTTCTACGGACGTTGGCTGTGCAGTTTGACTTGGTCACTTGATCAAATGGTCACCGGAGCGTCTTCATGAGCTGATGCCGGATCAGCAAAGCGAGGTCGCGATTAATGGCACCGCGGCATGAAAACGTTGACAAGGAGAGCTGGAATAGTTGTTGAGCTCACGTTAAGGTTGTGGAGCACATTAATTAGGTCGGGTATGGGCGGTAGGCGATGAATCGACAACTGCATCCTCGGCTGAAAACAGCTCAGAAGGCGTTGATGGCAGCGATTCATGGCTCCCGGTGTAGTGACTTCGTCGGTTAGGTTAAAGGTGGCAAGGCGTACCTAAAGGACATGGTGGTGAAGCGAGGATAGCACAGTGGGTATGTTTATTGATGTTGGCGTGGCCATGGCGTTCTCGGTCATGGTTGGAGAGCAAGCAATAGGAGGGGATAGTGATGGATAGTAGGTAGGTTCTAACTAGTTATATCGTGCTTGTGTCTTGGCGCAGAGTTGGGGACGAAGAAGGCCTCGAAGGCGCGAAGCAGGAGTACGCGCTCTCTGGCGCGTCGTCCACTGCCACTAGGCGCGAGGTTGAAGACGGGGTTGCCTGTAGGTGGGGTGGGCTGCAAAGGGCTGGGCCGCTAGGGTAGTTTTCATCTATCTCTCTTTTTTATTTCAGTCCTTTCCTTTCATATTGTATATAGATATATTAGAACAAAAATGCGTAAAACCGTCTAGAAAAATAACTGTTAATATAATGGTTTTTTACAAAAAATACGGACTTTTTACGCCGATGGGATTTACTAGGGTAGTTTACACGTACATTTTTTACAAAATAGCCGTACATCGCCCGAGCGTTCCCCCTTTAGCACAACACCGTACTGAATGATGTGGTTTAGTCCCACATCGCCGCGCGAGAGCCTCGCCGACCTACTTAAATAGCAGAGAGGATCAGAGTCTGGCCTGCCACTACTAGGCTTTTTGCACCCGCCACTACTGGGCATTCCTGCAGTAGTGATAGTATGCCAAAATAATTTTAGTTTCATATCATCAAAGCTAAAAGCATTTAGTTTAAACTTTTGCATATTTCAGCAAAAAATTGCAAGTGTCGACGGTAAGGATCTTCATTTCTTCACCTTTAAATTGCTTACTGTGCAATAATTCAATCAAGCTTGGATTCACCTCATAAGTTACATCAGCAAGATTTGGTTCCAGCAATGTGAAGATTTCTCTTATAGGTGGTCCTGATGGTTGCACTGCGGTGAGTTGGTAAAAGTGCCCAAACTCAGCCATGGTTGCCCTAGACCTGCAAACAACCCAGTTCATGCAAATAAACCAAACTTAAAACAAAGACAAAAAGTGCTCAGCTCCCCGGCAACGACGCGAGAAGAAACTTGATGACCTGTAAGTGCACAGGGTTTAGTTGTAGCCTTTTCGAAGTAAGTGTATCGATCTCACAGGGAGCATAAAAACCAGTCTTTGTCTCTTGAGTGGTTTAAATGACAGTGCCTGCAAGTTAATGCGACCCCAAGCAAAGCCAAGATGGATGAAAATATTGGGTAATTGTAGGGAACAAGAATGTAAACTTCAAAAGTAAAATTGAGTAATGCGAGACGTGAATAACGGTTGTTGGAACCAATAAGACTAAAGCATTCCCAGGGAGTCCGGATGCCCCACCGGTATGTATCTACACGACGGATGCCAAAGCATAATGCTACGTTGGATTCCTAAGCCACTTTATATGTTTCTCTTTGTGGGCGGAGCCAAGTATAGATACATGTGCATATACGCGGCAACCCCGTATCACATATGTCACCACCATTCATCCCCACTCCGATTACGGAATGGGAATTAAGGGTCTCCCTGTGGACGTAGCTAAAAGTGGCCTCTGTTTAACCCCTACTGCAATGATCAGGGATGAAGGGAGATAGGCCTTGTCACTAACCTACCGCCTCAACCAGCCATCACGCCAACAGTAATAACCTTCCATTCAAAACTGCCATATGTTGGATGATCGACTTCACCCAACATCAAGAAGATTATTAACATAAACATATAAAGAGGATCTCAAATCCTAAACATACTAGGGTTCCTCCATATCCCCGAGAACTAGGAAAACTACTCGCACATCAAGGGTACAAACATCGCGGATGGATCGGGATGAACAAGTTGGCAGCACAAGAGTAACACACGATTGAATCTACACCAACTACTATATTACAATGAGATGAGTACGAGATGGTGATGATGAGGCCCTCCCGAAGCGGAGTTGCGGCGGTGAAATCCTTGGATCAATTCTCCCTTCGAATGCCTTCCAGAGGCTAGGGTTTCGTGTTCTGGACGAGTTCCGGAGTGGGTATGCGTCTGATCTCCGATCCGATTCCACGGGGTAGAAGTAGGAGACGAGGAGGAAGCGTTGCCGCTTGGTACGAGCGCTGGTACAAGCGTGTGCGCTCCTACCAGACGTCGCCCTTCGCCATTGTGGCGCCGCACAGCCTCCAGCTTTCTCATCAATGCTTCATTATTTTATGGTAATTATTTATCACTTGATTTGACGTGATTTTGTCACCATTTTTTGAATTTCTTTTCTTAGTGCTCCAATTACTTCCAGAAACACATCATGGGGAAAACGACAAAAAGAAGTGCACGAAGGCAGTAAAATCTCACAAAGCCTACCATGTAGGCACAAAATAAAGATTAAAATTTTCACATATTTGGACTCGTTAGATGTTGGCAGACGCTACCCGATGCCCGACTCCCCCGTCTCCAGCTCGCGCACGTCGATCTCGTGGGGAAGGATGCAATACGTGGAGTGGCAAGGGGAAAAAGCGCACGGTGAAAGCGTTGAAGCGGCGCGCGTGTGTGTGTGTGTGTGCAGCCTCCGCCGTGCGGTACAAAACAATAAACTTATGGGAAAATGCAACCGACCTAGGGAAAATACCCAAAAGCCCACGGATACCTAGTCGGCACGCACCGACTCACGATGTGACGGCCATGCCCGTTTGCCAACGTATTCCTGCCCGGTTGAGCGCGGTTCGGCCACACCAACCGAGTGCGCCCTCATGTAGGACCTGCCCAACTCACCGCTCATTGCCCCCGCATTCCCAACGGGGCCAACAAAGCAACCCAAAACAACCCGGCAAGCGGCGAACGGTGCCGGCAGCCGGGACCCACACGTGAGCCGGTGCCGCGGGAGCGACACAGGCTCGGCTGGCGTGAGCCAACGCCAGCCCATGTCCGGGTGGGGCCGACCCACATGGAGCGAACGGTGTTGATAGGTGGCCCCATGCAAGAACCAGCGCTGCGGATGTCACGCAAGCACCCTGGCTCGCGCGCTTGTCACGATTAAACCAGCCCTGCAAGGGCCGAAGAGGCCGACACACGGGTTCGGCTGGCCCATCGCACGGAGGGGAGGTGTCCCGCGTGTGTGCGACGCGGCCCAATGACAGTGGGCCCAGGCGCGCCCGGCGGTCCACCAGTCATGGATTGCCCAGTCAGGTCACCCGGATGCACGCCGTCCGAGTAGATCAGACAGACAGCACGCGTCGCCCAGGAGGGGCCCTCGTTGCCACTGGTGGAGCCTCTTGGAGGCCAAAGGGGGTTGCGACCCCCCTTCCATAAAGCAAAACACTTACTACTAGGAATGTTGGCCCGCGGAAATTGCTTTTGGTAGTCTAGCTCCATGGAGACCTCCAAATGCAAAATTCATATTTTTACATTTTAGAAAATTTTGAAGAAAATACGAACATACATGAAGGCGTAATGCACAAGTGTGTTAATTTTCAGGACGAAATACGTTGAAATGTGTATTGTGCAAAAAAAAATAAACCTGGGGCTTTTTAACATATGATACTATTCCAGACCATGAGTTCGTCTTTTTTGTATAGGTCGCATTTCCACGTTTTTTATCCTGAAATTTTACACACATACACCTCACATCCTTATTTTTTTACAAATGTTTCCAGATTTTTTTTGAAATAATTTTTTTTGAATTTCATTTTTTTTCAAAAATTCGGTCTCGATGGAGGCCGAGATCTGGAACGTCTCTACTAAGTAAATTTCCGATTGCCATGTCCATGTAAAATTAATTGCACCTATTTTTATGCATATTTTGCTTTTAGTTTGAATTTAATCTCGTCTTGGTTGCTGGTCACGCTCCGCCACTGCTCGCGTCACGCCATCCATCAATGGACGGTTTGGAGGCGGTCTTCGCCCGTGGGGCGTTCAGGAAGGCGGGTACTCCAACATCCTTTATATGAGTATAATGACACATACTAGTATGGACTCTTCAGTTGTTGTGAAGATGATTCAGTCAAGCGATACTGATAGATCACTTTACTCATCTCTTGTGAATGGGATTAAGCACTTGATTAGTCTCCATAGAACTAGTATTACTCATCGTTAATCACTTTCAAAATAAAGTTAGTAACTCTTTGACAAATTTTGTTCGTGTGGAGGGTACAACAATGATCTGGTTTGGGTTTGGACCTCCAGAGACCATTGAGCTCAACGACATTGATGGTAATCTTGTGTGATGTGAGTAATACAAAGTTTTACCCCAAAAAAAGTACTCCTATAGTGTAGAGTGTAGTACAGCGGTACTATTTCTGTTTTCTCTTCTCCTTTTGTTTTTTTTTTCTTCTCTCTTCCTTTTTCTTTTGTGTTTCTTGGACGGCACTCCAGTGTTGCTCCATGTGACTATTTTTACTTTTTAGAGAACATTAACTCGGATACGCCTAAGTTTAGCGACGTAATGATGCTGGGTTTTATTTTATTTTACGTCAACATATTTAATACTATAGAATATTATCTATGTCTTATACACTATTATCCATAATATAAAATGATTTTGCAAGCAATATTACCCATAAGCCATAATATAAGACGTTTTTACAAGCAATATTATGGAACGGAGAGAGTAACGACGCGTTTGGTAAGCTGCATCCAGTCCAATGAAGCCTGCTGGATGCAATTTTTTTCGTGTTTGGGTTGTTTGGTAATATGCAACACTGTTGGGACTGCATCGCATGGTTCTTAATGCACGGTTTTGCCTGCATCGCTGAAAATGCTCAAATCTACTATTTCCAGCCCGAGCCGAGGGATGTTCTAGAGCCCACGTGGGTGGCTCTGGTGAGCCTGTACGTGGTCATCATCCCTTCTACACAATCGTGATTCGATTCGCGATGAGCTGTACACGAAAAATATGTGGCTCGATGTTCTGATTCCATTCAGGCGATTAGATCGTAGTTTCGTTCACTTTATATATTGAATTTTGTGTTCATATTTGAAGTTTTTTGGACGATTTTTGACAAATTCATGAGACACGGTCGACCGTTTGAAGTTTCCTTTGAGGAGTAGTTTCACCTCGCTATTTGAACGACTTTTGTATTGTGTGTTTTCCGTTTCACTAATCATAGATGAGTAGACCTACATGTGACGGTGTGTCGAGGTTGGACGGTGGCGTGCCGTCGTCGACGGAGATGACTACGGGGTAGACCTCCTCGGCGAAGGAGACGATGTCGCGGAAGGCATCCTCATGCGCAGAGGAGGTGTTGTTGTCGGCGTAGGCCAGGAAGCAGTCCTCGCTCCTCCAGACACTAGCGCACCAACTTGCGCCGCAGCCGGTGAGCTTCTTGGCGACGCCGCGAGGCACTCCTGGCAGTCTCTTGGCGCGGGGTCGCCCAGGCAGTGCGGCCAGGAGCGGCAGGAGGGTGTCCTAGAAGGCGGCAGCAACGACGTTGTCCGTGGCGGGGGCCGGGCGCAGTCGACCATGGCATAGCTGGTCATGAATGCAGCTCCATGGTGCGACTAAGCAACAGGAGGACGAAAAAGAGGAGGGCGTCGAGGATGGATATGGTGGTGAGCGCACAAGCGGGTGACATGGACGTGCGTGACACCTCTTCGCGCTGGCGGTGACAGTGGCAGTGAGCTGGCGGAGGAGAAGCCACCAGAGACCAGACTCGCTTCCGGTCGTAGTGGCAGTGAACATTCTACTTAATCTCTCTATTCAATGTAGTTGTTAACTCCTAATCACGATGCATGTATGCAACCAAATACCGGGTGGCGAAATCTTCCACGATGCAGGTGATCAATTAATATGCAAACATCGTATTTTAACATATATCTTCTCAACCATACTCTATTCAGTCTGGCCTGTTTTTTTTCATGCAACTTTGTAAAAACGATGCAGGCAAGCAAACGCATCATAAATGCATAATTATGACCAGGCTAACAGTAGAGATCTCACTCAAAAAGTAAGAAGAAAAAAGAAACAGTAGAGATCTGCCACAGCACGGTTCGACGATTTCTCCCCTCCTCGCCCCTCTCGCCCGATCCCGACAGAACTCACTGGGGCTTGGTATCCTCTCATCCCGCAGCTGCCTCCACCCGAGAGATCTCCGGCGACCGGACTCCCTACGCCCCTCCGGCCGGTGGATCGGATCCACCCGCCCCAGACCCCCCACCCCGAGCTTCCCTTTCTCCTCCGCGCCCAACACCCGAGGTCACCGACACCGCCGCCCCCGTTCCTCTTAAACTCTGACGCCGCCGGCCCCCCTGCTCCGCCGTTCCTCGTCAACTCCTCTCTCGCCTCTGCGTTCGCCACAACGCACCGAGGCCCAAGGTAGCGCCCCTAAACTCCTCTCCCTCTCATCTCTGTGCGTGTATACAGAGCAATGATCACAGCAACTGTAGGCTATTAAGAATGGGCTTTCTCTCCATTTTTCTCAGAGATGTGCTAGTTAACTTATTCAGTCATCACAACATACATTTTCTAGAGTGTACTGGGTGACATAACCCATTACAGGAAAATGCTTCTGAACCTAAATTCCAGTCTACCAGACCTCATACATTACCAGTAAAATACAGTTTGAGATGCTCCTTGGCTTAGTCTTGCTGCTCACTTTTACTAGTCTTTCTAGTAACCAGGACAAGTGATTTTTTCAAATCAAACGAAGCAGCAAATAAAATTCATGCGCTTGGCGTGTGCTCTGTGCATGTCTGTGCGCGTGCTGTGCAGCTTGGGTGTGCTCTGCTAATAACGTGGACTGGTACTGCTATTATCATAGAAATTTACAAATTGATAATTGGCTATATAGATGGAAGAGCACAAAGTGAAAGCTAAATGGGGTTGAGCGGCCACCATAACTTTTTGTGAATGTGCCTCTGCACAAGAAAGCTTGGAAATAGGCCAACCAGGTCCTTAACTCCCGCTGGCTATAAGGGCTTAATGGGTGAGTTTAAAGCAAAGACCTGGAGAAACTATGTAAAGAGGCAGTTTAAGAAATTGTTGGGATGATACGAAGGCTTTATATTCAGCATGAAAGCTCAGTGATATGAAGGCTATATATTCAAAAATCGTTCCAAAGGTTACATCATCCTCCAGCAGACATTTCTTTAAAAGAATTACACAACTCAACTTGACAATGTATTGTGTGTCCTGTTTGACATGAACATTCATTTTGTACAAAAACACTGTCTTGTTAATTCTGGGTACCCCAAACAAACACAACATTAAACTCCCATTTCCTCTCATCAATGAGTGCATTTTTAATCTCCTCACCCCTCAAGTCCCATTAAACATCTCTAATTCTCATGAAATCAAACACACTGTCTTGCGCAGTGGAGCAAATCAACCAGTTGAGATGGCGACGTTGAGGTTGCTGACTGTGGAGGATGTGCTGCGGGTGAACGGCAGCCGCCGCTTTGCCGCTGCACTGGCTGCCGCTTCCCCCTTCAATTCTCTCGCCAACGCGCTCCTCACCGCCCGCAGCATCTGGCTCAATGAGGTAGGTAGCTCTCGATCTCCGAATCTCTCTTCCCCGCACCCATCCTCCTATTTGAATCCCCCTCACTTCCGTACTGATACATGCTGCTCATGCGCGTGCAATCGGGATTGGCGTGGTACAAATCAAGGTGGACGTGACTGGATGGCTGGAGGCCTTCGCTGCCCACCCGCCCATCGGAACCACCTCCTCCTCCGTCTCCAAGTCGGTTTCCTTGCTTCTACTTCTACTGGACTCAGTAATGTTCGCCTCTTGCTGTCTCTGATCATCAGTCACTGCAGGTGGAGCAAGGAAGAGCAATCAGCTGCGCTTTCCACAGCCACTGATTCAACCGCTCAGGTGCTACATTGTTCACTACGTTCCTTGCATCTGTTATCTGATTTGTGGACTCAATCTGATTTCTTGAAACTGTTGCAGGAGTTGTCCGAGTGGAATGCCAAATACAGGGAGAAGTTTGGGTTTGTGTTCATGATATGCGCGTCTGGGAGGACTGCCCCTGAGGTCTTAGCTGAGCTTAAGGTCTGCATATGCCTATCCTAAATTCCAATATTTCGTTTCTGTAATTGACATGTATGCATGTTCAGGTCATCTCAACAATTTGTGCAGCAGTAACGTGGTTTGTGTTTAAAAGTCTGCTATTAGCCCTCTCTCTTAGGTGTTGCTGTATTGTGACTGTGTAATACCAGTAAAATCAGAATCATGGAAGAACTGCTGTTTTCTGAATGACAATGGTGGCCTTCCTCGATGGGCCAGAATTTTTGTATTGAAACTAAATTCTGTTCCTTTGGCTTTTGAGTTTAGCCCTGATACAGTGTACTGCGCGCGCTATGACTTGATCACAAAATCATATTACTAGAAAGCCTTGATACAATGTTTTTCTTTCTATGTCTTAAATGATTTTGAAGTTATCTTATCATCCTGCTTCTCTTTCCAGAGGCGTTATGTAAATAGGCCAATTGTTGAGCTTGAGGCTGCGGCAGAGGAAGAACTGAAGATAACTGAGCTGCGTCTTGCAAAGCTTTTCTCGGCAGAAACGGCTGCTCCCCCTACTTCAGGTGAAAGCCAACCGGATAAAGCAGCAGGTATTGAATTGTCTGTTGACACATTCTGTGGTAAAATAGACATCTGCTCTTTTTTATCCACCTGTTTGAGCCTTTTTTTTCTTATGTATCCTATAGTTGGAACTTGAACGATATTGACCTCGCATGCTCGTGCTTTCCTAAGATTGGTGTCTTATTGGTCTATTTGTTCAGTGCTAACAAGCCTGGAATTTCTGTCCTTTCATTTTCATAAGCCAGTTCAATTGAGCGAGCAATTTCACTATGTGTTTTTGTTCTTTCCGTGCATTGGTGCTACACTGCTACTTGCAAAGGCAACAGTTGAATTGTTTTGACGTTATGTAATTTTTCACTTTGAGCTGAAAATATGGTTGCGCCCCATAGGTTGGTATATCTAATCTGCACACATCAGAATACTGACTAGTGTTTGCAAATGCCTGATGCTAAATAAAGATCTACTATTGCAATTAGTACACACAATAACTTTGCATACTGTGGTTCTATGTTTGTTTATCTGAAGGCAACTGAATCGTCTCTTGACAAATAGAAACTATAGTCTACATGGAAGAGATAAAGTGCAAGATTCATTCTTAACATTTTATTGACATTAACTGTGTCGACACCCTGAAAATATTTTGTCATTGTTGATTGAGCTCTGGAAAGACAACTCCTGGGCATGGATCTTTGTTTTTTTTCTTCTATTTGGGGCTTGGATTGTTATCAATTTCTTGCACCAGAATTGTTCGTAGTCTGTACCTCCATGATTATCTGGATTGTTCTGTGTACTTTGCTTGTGCAGTTGTGACAGTGTAACTATCAATAGTAGTTTTTATATCTGTGCAACTTTTGGTAATTTTGCTTTCTTAAGCTTCATTAAAAATTTCAAATAGATCGGATGCGGATTATTGGTGCACACCTTGGAGCTCTTTCCCAGCTTTCTGCCAATAAAGCTCCTGAAATTACAGGTAGCTCCAACCGGACACGCCCTCCTATCACAACCCATGTGCTGGACACGGCTCTTGGATCGCCAGCATCTGGAATTGAAGTTCACCTGGAGATGTGGAAGGACGCGTCAAGTCCCCCGTCATTTGACAACAAAGATTTCAAGGGATGGACAACCCTAGGCACTTCGATCACAAACAATGATGGACGCAGCGGTCAGCTGATGGATATCGTTGACAATGCCGCTCCTGGTTTCTACCGCATAAGTTTCAATACCTCCAAGTATGCACCGTCAGGGTTCTTCCCTTACGTGAGCATCATATTTGAGATAAAAAGAAGCCAGACGACCGAGCATTTCCATGTTCCTCTTTTGCATTCTCCGTTTTCCTTTACCACTTACCGTGGAAGCTAAGCCGTCAATTTGTGTGTAAATCACATTGAGTGATGGTGGTGTTCTGAAACAAGCATAAATGGTCGTAAATCAGGGTGTTTAGTTGGCACTGACATCGTGATACCTGAATAATGTTGTTCCGTGTAATGGGAAGCTTGATTATGCAGTGGCATTCGAGCAGTTTGTTTAAATACTGTTATCACTTGTTATTTGTGATTGGTGGCCTTGAGTGTGGTATTACATCTCCACTGCTAGATGTGACATGTCACATACTTTGCCATCGAGGTGGAAGCGATATACGAGTGACAGATAGCTCGCCACTTCCCGAGCCCTGAGTGCCCCATCTATGGTAACTATAGCTAGCCACTTCCTGAGACCTCAATGCTTCATCTATGGTAACTAGATGATGACCTGCATGTTGTGGCGGGATTTTCAGTAGTTTTAGAGACATATTGTAACAAATGAAACATGTAATACAATTTTATGTTACATATAGTTTTTTTAACTGCTATGTTACATATAGTTATACCAATTAAAGTAATATTTTAATTTCTCAAAAGAAATTTTGGAGAATATAAAAAACAGACACTAACATGTGGATGTACTAATTTTCAGTAGCGTTCGTGTATTCCTTTTACGAGCTGCATTCAGGTGATCTTGTCAAGTAAGTGTTGACTGTTTTGTTTGGACTTAATATCAAATGGTAATTGCTAATGCTTGGCGAGGTTCTCATCCCAGGAATTGGTTATGCTACGCATACCTTTGGTTTTGCCAAAGTTGTTTTTAAAATATGTGTCCGAGATTCATCCAATAATTATGCAGGATCCGAATTTAGCTTGCACAAATCTGTTCGCCAATAACGAGCAATCAAACTTCGACTGTACACTATGTTACAAGTTACATCTAATAAGATCAGTAGCCCGCATGTTCAGCTACATAACGGAATTGTCTAAAAGAAAAAAGCTACATACCGGAAGATCAAATTAAGTGTTATTTCTTTTTTTTTCAAGGATACGTCAGAAACATAGAAGGGCAACACCAAGACGGCTTTAGGGCATTTCCAACATCTGCCCGCAATACAAACAAATTTGGACACAATTCATGCAAACACGGCGGAATTCATGCAAATAGACATAAGTTCATAATTTACATAAATCGGATGATATTTCATCCGTTTCAACTAAAACTTAAAAAAAATAAACTAATTTGTAGTGGACGGTGACCTCGTACGTCTGGCAAGGCTGGCCGGTGGCACCTTCGTCGCTGTCCGTGTCGCCATCGTCGTTGTAGTTGTCGTCGGAGTGATCCTTCCCGCGGCCGAAGGACACGGGGGTGCAACAGCTCTGCCGGGCCGCCGTCTGGCGTTCGTGGAGGAGCCGCTTGGCTTCCTCATGCGTCGTGTGGAGGGGCGCCTCGGCCAACACCGACCCTGGTCGGGGAACCCTGCCCCTTCCCCTGCCGGGGACGACGGAGGTGTCGCTGAGCGACCTCTCCTCCCTGATCTTGGCAAGCTCTGGCGCTCGTGGAGGAGCCGCTCGGCTTCCTCATGCGCCGTGTGGAGGGCCGCCTCGGCCAACACCGACCCTGGTCGGGGAACCCTGTCCCTTCCCCTGCCGGCGATGACGGAGGTGTCGCTGAGCGACCTCTCCTCCCTGATCTTGGCATGCTCCATGTCAAGGAAGCAGTCGCCGCGTGGACCTCTCCACGGTGGTCACTGACCGATCGCGGACCCAGGTCGATGCCTCGTCAAATTTCACGAACGCTGCGCCGCCTCCTTGGCCACCCTCTCCTCCGCCGACACGATGCTTCACGGCAAGGAGGCTCGACCGCTGCGGGCACCGAGGTAGCTCTCTAGTTTGCATACGGTTTGTGGAATTTCGGACAAACGGTCGCGTCCGTGGACAGATGGGGCCCCGCGTTGGATGGCTTGCAGCGTCTGAACCTCGATCTAGACGTTTGCGAGCGTTTTGAGGGTCCGCGTTGGAGATGCCCTTACCTCCTCCAACGAGGGCCCATATGCATAATTCTTTGTGAGTACTCCCATCTATACCTTTCGATAGACACACCGCCCTTCAAAAACACCCCTATACATATTGTCAGTGATATAATCACGACAGGTCAATAATGACGGCAACACGAGGCTCCGCCAACAGGACGACGTGTAATGTGTTCCTCAAGAAGGCTGAGCTCATCAAAAATAGCAATCTGGGAAAGAGTGGAAGTAGGAGAAGAGACGACAAGAGAGATTCATGTTCGCACGGAATAGATATTGTTAGAAGGGATAGAGAGGGATTGGTGGAATCAATGTATTATTACTTGAGCCTCGTGGGCATATATATATATATATATATATATATATAGGAGTACAACGACCAACTTGGAGTACAAGACAAGGCATGATCAAATCCTAGTCTATCATATACTTCCTAATAATCGTAATACTCAACACCCCCCTGCAGTCACAATGGTAGCGACGCAGACGGTGAGAGTGGAGAAGAATCCGAAGGCAAGCCGACGGACACCCCCCCTCCCCCCCACAGTCGTAACGGTCGATGCATCACAGAAGTCATGGCTGGAGTGGAAACCAGCGAGGTTGCTCAAGCAAGGCGGTAGTCCTTTGTGCCGTTGTCGAGGTAGTCGAGAGCGTAGGGTGGTGTAGCCGTGGTCGAGGTAGCCGTGCAAAGAATGTCGTGGTCGATGTCGGGTCGGGGTAGCCGGTGTCGAGGAAGTCGCCGTGGAGCCATGGGCGCAAGGAGGCGCCGAGTTAGTCATGGGCGCAGTGGTGTCGAAGTAGTGATGCGCCGGGTTTGCCAAACCCGGGGACACGTCGTAGACGAAGGCACGCGTCGGTGTTGCCAGCACCGGGCATGCGTAGGCGAACGAAGACGAAGTTGGCGAAGCGCCGCACCAGGCTTCCCAGGCCCAAGGACACGTCGTGGACGAAGGCACGCATCGGTGTTCCCAGCACCGGGCATGCGTAGACGAGGGACCTGCACGAGCTGTACGCCAAGTCGAGTAGTCGGAGGGGCCAGCAAAGAAGGAGACTCGACGATGGTTGTGGTGCCAATCAGCGTGCGACCGATGTCACCAACGGTGGTCGGAGTAGACGAAGTGGTCGGGGAAGATGACGGCGACGCTGGCGATGAGCTAGTGCCGGACGAAGACGAAGGGGGTGGATGGGCGGCGGCGGCTACGAGGGTAGCGGTGGCGGCGGTCGAAGAAGAGCGGCGGCGGCTTGGTTAGGAGCGCGGTGATGGTGCTTGAAGTAGGCGAGGAACCCGACAGCGTGACGATGACTGGCGCAGATGGTGACGTTCCCGCGCAAAGGGAGGCGGCGCGGCGCATACCACGGGAAGTCGACACGCGGGGGACCGCGGACCACGGCGCTACGACCCAAAGGGGCGACGCTGCGGCAGCAGGCGGGTCGGAGCGATGGCGGGGACCGCGGGCCGTGGCGTGACGGCCCGAAGGGGAGACGTAGCGGCGGAGCGCAGGTCGGTGCAACCGCGGGGACGACCTCGAGGCGGCGGCGTGGACCGCGTGTTACGGCACTACGGCCCGAAGGGGCGACACAGCGGCGACGCGTGAGTCGGTGCAGCCGCGGGGAGAACCACGGGGCGGCGGCGCTGCGGTCCGATGGGGCGATGCAGCGACAGTCCGTTGCTCGATCGGTGGAGGGGCGCGCTAAACTCGGCGACGATCTTCACAGGACCTTGATACGTCTCCAACGTATCTATAATTTTTGATTGTTCCATGCTGTTATATTATCATTCTTGGATGTTTTACAATCATTTTATAGCAACTTTATATCATGTTTTGGGACTAACCTATTGACATAGTGCCCAGTGCCAGTTGTTGTTTTTTGCTTGGTTTTTACTTCGTAGGAAATCAATACCAGACGAAGTCCAAATGCAGCGAAACTTTTTGGTGATTTTTTCTAAACCAGAAGACACAAGTTGGGCCAAGAAAATACCTGAGAGGGGCTCCGAGGGGAGCACAACCCACCAGGGCGCGCCTGGGGGCCCAGGCGCGCCCAGGTGGGTTGTGCCCACCTCGGCCACCTCCCGCACCGCCTCTTTGCTCTATAAATACCCCAATATTCCAGAAACCCTAGAGGAGTCGACGAAAATCAATTCCAGCCGCCGCAAGTTTCAGAAACCACAGATCCAATCTAGACACCATCACGGAGGGGTTCATCATCCTCATTGGTGCCTCTCCGATGATGTGTGAGTAGTTCATTGTAGACCTACGGGTCCGTAGGCAGTAGCTAGATGGCTTCCTCTCTCTCTTTTGATTCTCAATACAATGGTCTCTTGGAGATCTATTTGATGTAACTCTTTTTGCGGTGTGTTTGTTGGGATCCGATGAACTTTGAGTTTATGATCAGATCTATGTTTTTATCCATGAAAGTTATTTGAGTCTTTTGATCTCTTATATGCATGATTACTTATAGCCTCGTATTTCTTCTTCGAATCTTTGGTTTAGTTAGGCCAACTAGATCGATTTTTCTTGCCATGGGAAGAGGTGCTTTGTGATGGGTTCGATCTTACGGTGCTTGATCCCAGTGACAGAAGGGGAACCGACACGTATGTATCGTTGCTATTAAGAATAACAAGATGGGGTCTATTTCTACATAAATAGATCTTGTCTACATCATGTCATCGTTCTTATTGCATTACTCCGTTTCTCCATGAACTTAATACACTAGATGCATGCTGGATAGCGGTCGATGTGTAAAGTAATAGTAGTAGATGTAGGCAGGAGTCGGTCTACTAATCTTGGACGTGATGCCTATATAATGATCATTGTCTGGATATTGTCATAATTATTTGAAGTTCTATCAATTGCCCAACAGTAATTTGTTTACCCACCGTATGCTATTTTTCTCGAGAGAAGCCACTAGTGAAATCTACGGCCCCCGGGTCTATTTTCTCATCATATATTTTCAGATCTATTTTGCCATTTGCCTTTTTATTAATTTGCCACTTTTATTTTCAGATCTATATTTCTAAAAACCCAAAAATATTTTGCTGCACTTTATTTTATTCGCGATCTATTTATCCAATCTACTACAATTTATCTCCCGTCCGTTTGCCAATTTCTGGCGCCGTTACCCGAAAGGGATTGACAACCCCTTTAACACGTCGGGTTGCAAGTATTTGTTCTTTGTGTGCAGGTGTTGTTTACGTAGTGTTGCTTGGTTCTCCTACTAGTTCGATAACCTTGGTCTCATCACTGAGGGAAATACCTACCGTTGCTGTGCTGCATCATCCCTTCCTCTTTGGGGAAATACCGACGTAGTTCAAGCCAACATCAGACCTGTGGAGGCGTGCGCAAGCGACTAGTTAGGTCGGTCGCGCGGCACGGATGGAGCGGAGCGGCGACCAGGTGATCAATCTGGCCGCTCGCAAGGTCGGGGTCGCCGGTCAGTGATGAGGTGGCCGAGCCACCGAGGCCACGCGCGAGGGACGCGCGAACAGCCGACGCGTGCACGCGGCCCACACCCAAGAGGGTTACAAGATGCACGTCAGAACACAACCGGTCCACACATCATGCGCGGTGCGACGCCAAGGCCGGCGGACAGATGCAGCCTAGCGGGGTGAAGGTGAGGTGATGCAGGATCCTGATCAGATGAGGGCGACGATGGTCGGCACACAGCGACGAGCGGGCAGACGCGCGAACAACGGGCGGGACGGGCCGCCGCATCGCGCGAGGCCACCGGGTCGTGGAGGAGGCCGACAGGTCACGCCGGTGTCGGAGTAGAGGCGCCCGGGTCGATGGCGGCGACGGGCGACTCAACCCGATCTTAGATCGAAAAACCACAAGCTAAACACCGATCAAAGCGACCAACGAGAGAGAGAGAAAAACTCAGATCAAAGGATCGAGAAAAAGACTCTCTAGGGCAGCCGATCAACACGACCGGCAGACGAACCCTAGGTACGGGCGGCGTGGCCCCCGGCGATGGTCATGGAGGCCGACCGCCGTAGGGGCGGCGCGCGGGATGGAAGCAGCGGGCGACAGCTAGGGTTGGATCGGTTAGGCTGATACTATGATAGAAGGGATAGAGAGGGATGGGTGGAATCAATGTATTATTGCTTGAGCCTCGTGGACATATATATATAGGGGTACAACAACCAACTTGGAGTACAAGACAAGTCAGGATCAAATCCTAGTCTATCCTATACTTCCTAATAATCGTAATACTAAACAGATATGGAGCGAACGATTGCTCATGGCATGCCATCTATCCACCCCCCACGAGAAGATTGATATGTTCATTTTGCATCATGTTTTTCCACTGTTATTTACATTGTTTTAAAGTTACACTTCACTTTTAGATGCAATTCTAATGCCTTTTCTCTCTTAAATTTCAAGTTTCATCATAAGAGGGAGATTTCGACAGCTGGAATTCTAGACCTGAAAAAAGCTATAACAGAGATAGCTATTCTTCGGAGCTCCAAATAATCTGAAAATTTATGGAGATTTCTTGTAGAATATATAAAAATACTAGAAGAAGAATCACCGGGAGCGGACCCAGCAGTGAGCCACAAGCTTAGGTGGCGCACCCACCCCCCCCCCCCCCCCCCCCCCCCCGGGGCGCGCTACTTGAGCTTGTGGGCCCACTAGCAGGCCTCCGTGGCCCATTGATACGTCTCCAATGTATCTATAATTTTCTATTCATCTATGCTATTATAATATCAATCTTGGATGTTTTATATGCATTTTTATGTTATTTTATATTATTTTTTGGGACAAACCTATTAACCTGTGCCAAGTGTCAGTTGTTATTTTTTTTTGGCTTTTCAGAAAATCAATACCAATTGAAGTCCAAACAGAGAAAAATCTTTGGATTAATTTTTTCTAGACGATAAGGGACCCACGAAGGTTCGGGAGAAGACCAGAAGAGCCACGGGTGAGCGACAAGCTCGTAGGGCACGCCCCTAAGCTTGTGGGGCCCCCGTGGCACCTCTTGACCTAATTCCGCCTCTATAAATTTCCAAATATTCCCAACATATAAGAGAGCCACCCGAAACACTTTTCCGCCGCCACAAGCTTTTGTTTTCCGTGATCCCATCTGGAGGCCTTTTCCAGTACTTTGTCGGAGGGGGAATCAATCACAGAGGGCTTCTACATCATCCTTGCAGCCTTCCGATGATGCGTGAGTAGTTCACCACAGACCTACGGGTCCATAGCTAGTAGCTAGATGGCTTCTTCTCTCTCTTTGATCTTCAATACCATGTTTCCTTGATCTTCTTGGAGTTCTATCCGATGTAATCTTCTTTTGCGGTTTGTTTGTTGGGATCCAATGAATTGTGGGTTTATGATCTGAATATTCATGAGAAGTGATTGAGTTTTTTTTGAACTTTATTATGCATGATTGTTATAGCTTTGTATTTCTCTTCGATCTATCCGTTTGGTTTGGCCAACTAGATTGATTTATCTTCAGTGGGAGAGGTGCTTTGTAATGGGTTCAATCTTGTGGTGCTCTATATCCCAGTGACAGAAGGGGACAAGACACTTATTTGTATTGTTACCATTAAGGATAAATAATGGGGTTTATTCATATTGATTGGGTTTAGTTTGTCTACATCATGTCATCTTTCTTAAGGCGTTACTTCGTTTTTCATGAACTTAATACCATAGATGCATGATGGATAGCAGCCAATTGGTGGAGTAATAGTAGAAGAGGCAGGAAGGAGTCGTTCTTCTTGTCTCGGACGTGATGCGTATATACATGATCATTGCCTTGGATATCGTCATAACTATGCGCTTTTCTATCAGTTGCCCAACAGTAATTTGTTCACCCACCGTATCTATGTATTCGAGAGAGAAGCCTCTAGTGAAAATTATGGCCCCCGGGTCTACCTTTATCATATTATAAAATCCAAAAATATCTTGTTATAATTTTTTATCTTTTATTTTGTGTTGCAATTTATCCATCTACCTATACAAGATTTGATCCTTGCAAGTAACGAGTTCAAGGGGATTGATAACCCTCTTGCCCACGTTGGGTGCAAGTATTTGCTTTTGTGTGCGCAGGTGCTGTTCACGAGGCTTTGCGTGATTCTCCTATTGGTTCGATAAACCTTGGTTCTCACCGAGGGAAATAATTATCTCTATTGTACTGCATTCATACGTCTCCAATGTATCATTGTTCCATGCTATTATAGTATCAATCTTGGATGTTTTATATGAAATTGCAAGCAATTATATATCATATTTTGGGACTAACCTATTAACTTAGTGGCCAGTGCCAGTTGCTATTTTTTGCATGTTTTTGGTTTTCCAGAATATCAGTACCAAACGAAGTCAAAATGCCACGAAACTTTTTGGAGATCTTTTTCTGGACATAAGAGACCTAGAAGCTTTGGGAGGGGGCTAGAAGATGAAGGAGTGGCCCACGAGGCACCACAGCCCAGGGGGTGGGCATGCCCTAGTGGCTCGTGGGACCCACGAGCGTCCGTTTGACTTAATTCTGCCCCTATAAATTCTATAAAATCGGGAAACTAACATAGAGCAACCCAAAATACTTTTTCCGCCGCCACAAGCTTCTGTTCTCGAGAGATCCCATCTGGAGGCCTTTTCTAGCACTCTGTCGGAGGGGGAATCACCCACGGAGGGTCTCTGATACGTCTCCAGCGTATCTATAATTTTTTATTGTTCCATGCTATTATATTATCTGTTTTGGATGTTTTATATGCATTAATATGCTATTTTATATTATTTTTGGGACTAACTTATTAACCTAGAGCCCAGTGCCAATTTCTGTTTTTTTCTTGTTTTTGACTTCTGCAGAAAAGGAATATCAAATGGAGTCCAAATGGAATAAAACTTTACGATGGTTTTTCTTGGACCAGAAGACACCCAGGAGACTTGGGGAGAGGGCCAGAGGAGTCCCGAGGAGGCCACAAGCCTCTAGGGCGCACCCTGGGGGGGCACGCCCCCTGGCTTGTGGGCCCCTCGGAGGCCCCCTAACCCTAATTCCAGCTCTATATATTCTCAAATATTCCCCGAACATCAGAAGCATCCACCAAAATACTTTTCCGCCGCTACAAGCCTCTGTTCCCGTGAGATCCCATCTTGGGGCCTTTTCCGGCACTCTGTCGGAGGGGGATTCAATCACGGAGGGCCTCTACATCAACCTTGCTGCCCTTCCGATGAAGCGTGAGTAGTTTACCACAGACCTAAGGGTCCATAGCTAGTAGCTAGATGGCTTCTTCTCTCTCTTTGATCTTCAATACAATGTTCTCCTTGATGTTCTTGGAGTTCTATCCGATGTAATCTTCTTTTGCGGTGTGTTTGTTGATATCCGATGAATTGTGGATTTATGATCAGATTATCTATGAATATTATTTGAGTCTTCTCTGAACTCTTTTATGCATGATTAAGATATCTTTGCATTTCTCTTCGAACTATCGGTTTGGTTTGGCAAACTAGATTGGTTTTTCTTGCAATGGGAGAGGTGCTTAGTTTTGGGTTCAATCTTGCGGTGTCCTCACCCAGTGACAGAAGGGGTAGCGAGGCACGTATTGTATTGTTGCCATCAAGGATAAAAAGATGGGGTTTATGTCATATTGCTTGAGTTTATCCCTCTACATCATGTCATCTTACTTAAAGTGTTGCTTTGTTCTTATGAACTTAATACTCGAGATGCAGGCAGGAGTCGGTCGATGTGTGGAGTAATAGTAGTAGATGCAGAATCATTTTGGTCTACTTGTCACGGACGTGATGCCTATATTCATGATCATTGCCTTAGATATCATCATAATTATGCGCTTTTCTATCAATTGCTCAACAGTAACTTGTTTACCCACCATATGTTTTCTTCAAGAGAGAAGCCTCTAGTGAAATCTATGGGCCCCGGGTATATTTTCCATCATATATTTTTAGATCTATAAACCAAAAAAATCCAAAAATACCTTGCTGCAATTTATTTATATTTACTTTAGTTTGCTCTTTTATTTATCTTTTATACCTATCTCTATTACATCTCACTCTTGTTCGTGACCGTGAAGGGATTGACAACGCATTTTTCGCGTTGTGTGCAAGTGTTTGTTAGTTTGTGCAGGTGCATATATTGGAGACTTGCTTGTGCCTCCTACTGGATTGATACCTTGGTTCTTAACTGAGGGAAATACTTATATCTACTTTGCTGCATCACCCTTTCCTCTTCAAGGGAAAAATCGACGCAAGCTCAAGAAGTAGCATGAAGAATTTCTGGCACCGTTGCCGGGGAGGTTCTACATCAAGCCTACCAAGTACCCATCATAAACTCTCATCTCTTGCACTTACATTATTTGCTATTTGCCTCTCGTTTTTCTCTCCCCCACTTCTAAAACGTTTTTAGAAAAATACAAAAATATTTGCTTTTTTGTTCGCCCTTCTTTCGTTCATCTTTTTTGTTTGCTTCCCGTTTTCTTGTGTGTTAGATTGCTTGCTTGCCCTTATGGCTCAACCCAAGAGCTTTGATCCTTACTTTAGGAAGTTGGAAGAAATTAAAAATAATGCAAAAAGTTTTATGTCCTTACAATTTGAGCATAATAGTTTCTTTAGGAACGAACTTAAAGAACAAAAAACTATGATGGAATATATCAATAAAGAGCTTGATGATGTCACAAAGGAAATTTATGGTCTTAGATGCCAATTTGCTCATACTGAAAATTTAGCAGGTCAAATTTCCGATAAGCAAACTACTCTAGTAAATAAGATGGCCGCTAAACTGGAGTTTTGTGAAAATAATGATGAAGATCTTAAAGTGATTGGTGTGACTCCTATTGAATCTTTGTTTGCTAATATAAATCTTGATAAAGATGGGACTAGAGATGAGTCAACTTTAGCTAGAAGGCGTCCCAATAATTTGGAGGGTGAAGATCTTAATGAAAAAATTGATAAAAGTGGGATTGGAGAGGTCAAAATTTTAAGTAGCGATGAACCCACTCTTTTGGATTTCAAGGACTTTAATTATGATAATTGTTCTTTGATAGATTGTATTTCCTTGTTGCAATCCATGCTTAATTCACCTCATGCTTATAATAAAAAATAAAGCTTTTACTAAACATATCATTGATGCTATGATGAAATCGTTTGAAGAAAAACTTGAATTGGAAGTTTCTATCCCTAGAAAGCTTTATGATGAGTGGGAACCTACTATTAAGATTAAAATTAAAGATTATGAGTGTAATGCTTTGTGTGATTTGGGTGCTAGTGTTTCCACTATTCTGAAAACTTTATGTGATGTGCTAGGTTTTCATAAACTTGATGATTGTTCTTTGAATTTGCATCTAGCGGATTCCACTATTAACAACCCTGTGGGAAGGATTAATGATGTTCTTATTGTTGCAAATAGGAATTATGTGCCCATAGATTTTATTGTGCTTGATATAGATTGCAATCCTACATCCCTATTATTCTTGGTAGGCCTTTCCTAAGAACGATTGGTGCAATTATTGATATGAAAGAAGGAGACATTAGATTTCAATTTCCGTTAAGGAAGGGCATGGAACACTCTCCAAGAAATAAAATTAAGTTGCCATATGAATCTATTATGAGGGCCACTTATGGATTGCATACCAAATATGATGTTTGTTGGGAGGCAACCCAATTTTTATATTTGTTTTTTTTGTTTTGGTTATGTTTTTTAATAAATACACATTATTACCTCTGTAGTAATTGTGTTTTGGTGTTTTAATTAGTGTTTGAGCCAAGCAAGACCTTTGGGATGCTTTGGTATATCGTTGATGTGGTTTTGCTGAAAAACAGAAACTTTTGCGTCTAGTAACAGAATTTTTAAAATCACTAGAGCATGGAAAAATTCTGAATTTTTTACACAAGATTTATATATTAATTGCATCTGTTTTCTGAAGTTTTAAGAACTTTTATAGTTACATACGTATGATTAATATTCTGGTTACTACAGACTGTTCTATTTTTTATGTGTTGTTTGCTTATTTTGATGAATCTATGGGTAGTATCAGGGGGTATGATCCATGGAGAAGTTGGAATACAGTAGATATAGCACCAATATAAATTTAGAATGAGTGCACATCAGTACCTAAAGTGGTGGTTTATTATACTAACGGATCTTACGAGTTTTCTGTTGAGAATTTTGTGTTGTGAAGTTTTCAAGTTTTGTGTAAAGATTTGATGGACTATGGAATAAGGAGAAGTAAGAGCCTAAGCTTGGGTATGCCCAAGGCACCCCAAGGTAATATTCAAGGACAACCAAGCATCTAAGCTTGGGGATGCCCCCGATGGCATCCCCTCTTCGTCTTCAATCCATTGGTAAATTTACTTGAGGCTATTTTTTTATTCACCACATGATATGTGTTTTGTTTGGAGCGTCTTGTATGATATGAGTCTTTGACTTTTAGTTTTCCACAATCATCCTTTCTATACACACCTTTTGAGAGGGACACGCTTTAATCGTTAATTTATTAGAATACTCTATGTGCTTCACTTATATCTTTTGAGCTAGGCAGTTTGCTCTAGTCTTCACTTATATCTTTTTAGAGCACAACGGTGGTTTTATTTTATAGAAATTCTTGAAATCTCATGCTTCACTTATATTATTTTGAGAGTCTTAAACAGCATGGTAATTTGCTTAGGTTATTAATTTAGTCCTAATATGATGGGCATCCAAGAGGGATATAATAAAAACTTTCATATAAAGAGCATTGAATATATGAGAAGTTTGATTCCTTGCATTTGTTTTGAGATATAAAGATGGTGATATTAGAGTCATGCTAGTGAGTAATTGTGGATTGGTATAAATACTTGTGTTAAAGTTTGTGATTCCCGTAGCATGCACGTATGGTGAACCGTTATGTGATGAAGTCGGAGCATGATTTATTCTTTGATTGTCTTCCTTATGAGTGGCGGTCGGGGACGAGTGATGGTCTTTTCCTACCAATATATCCCCCTAGGAGCATGCGTATTAGTACTTTGTTTCAATGGCTAATAAATTTTTGCAATAAGTATGTGAGTTCTTTATGACTAATGTTGAGTCCATGGATTATACGCACTCTAACCCTTCCACCATTGCTAGCCTCTCTAGTACCGCGCAACTTTCGCCGGTGCATTAAACCCACCATATACCCTTCCTCAAATCAGCCACCATACCTACCTATTATGGCATTTCCATAGCCATTCCGAGATATATTGCCACGCAACTTCCCCCATTCCATTTTATTATGACACATACCATCATTGTCATATTGCTTTGAATGATCATGTAGTTGGCATAGTATTTGTGGCTTGGCCACCATTCGTATTTTTTATACATGTCACTCTTGATCATTGCACATCCCGGTACACTGCCGGAGGCATTCATATAGAGTCATATTTTGTTCTAGTGTCGAGTTGTAAGTAAATAAAAATGTGATGATCATCATTATTAGAGCATTGTCCCATGTGAGGAAAGGATGATGGAAGCTATGATTCCCTCACAAGTTGGGATGAGTCTCCGGACTTTAAAAATAATAAAAGAGGCTAAAGAAGCCCAAATAAAAAAAAGAGGCCAAAGAAGCCCAAACAAACAAAAAAATGAGAGAAAAAGAGAGAAGGGACAATGTTACTATCCTTTTTCACACTTGAGCTTTGAAATAGCACCATGTTCTTCATGATAGAGAGTCTCCTATTTTGTCACTTTCATATACTAGTGGGAATTTTTCATTATAGAACTTGGCTTGTATATTCCAATGATGGGCTTCCTCAAACTGCCCTAGGTCTTCATGAGCAAGCAAGTTGGATGCACACCCACTTAGTTTCTTTTTGAGCTTTCATACACTTATAGCTCTAGTGCATCCGTTGCATGGCAATCCCTACTCACTTGCATCGATATCAATTTTTCATTATAGATCCAATGAATTGTGGATTTATGATCAGATTATCTATGAATATTATTTGAGTCTTATCTGAACTCTTTTATGCATGATTAAGATATCTTTGTATTTCTCTTTGAACTATCGGTTTGGTTTGGCCAACTAGATTGGTTTTTCTTGCAATGGGAGAGGTGCTTAGTTTTGGGTTCAATCTTGTGGTGTCCTCACCCAGTGACAGAAGGGGTAGCAAGGCACGTATTGTATTGTTGCCATAAAGGATAAAAAGATGGGGTTTATGTCATATTGCTTGAGTTTATCCCTCTACATCATGTCATCTTACTTAAAGCGTTGCTTTGTTCTTATGAACTTAATACTCTAGATGCAGGCAGGAGTCGGTCGATGTGTGGAGTAATAGTAGTAGATGCAAAATCATTTCGGTCTACTTGTCACGGACGTGATGCCTATATTCATGATCATTGCCTTAGATATCGTCATAATTATGCGCTTTTCTATCAATTGCTCAACAGTAATTTGCTTACCCACCGTATGTTTTCTTCAAGAGAGAAGACTCTAGTGAAACCTATGGCCCCCGGGTCTATTTTCCATCATATATTTTCAGATCTATAAACCAAAAATACCTTGCTGTAATTTATTTATATTTACTTTAGTTTGCTCTTTTATTTATCTTTTATACCTATCTCTATTAGATCTCACTCTTGTTCGTGACCATGAAGGGACTGACAACCCCTTTTTCACGTTGTGTGCAAGTGTTTGTTAGTTTGTGTAGGTGCATATATTGGAGACTTGCTTGTGCCTCCTACTAGATTGATACCTTGGTTCTTAACTGAGGGAAATACTTATCTCTACTTTGCTGCATCATCCTTTCCTTTTCAAGGGAAAAATCAACGCAAGCTCAAGAAGTAGCAGGCTCTACATCAACCTTGCTGCCCTTCCGATGATGTGTGAGTATTTTACCACAGACCTACAGGTCTATAGTTAGTAGCTAGATGGCTTCTTCTCTCTCTTTGATCTTCAATACAATGTTCTCCTCGATGTTCTTGGAGAACTATTCGATGTAATCACTTTTTGCGGTGTGTTTGTTGGGATTCGATGAATTGTGAGTTTATGATCAGATTATCCATGAATATTATTTGAGTCTTCTCTGAACTCTTTTATGCATGATTATTATAGCTTTGTATTTCTCTCCGATCTATTGATTTGGTTTGGCCAACTAGATTGATTTTTCTTGCAATGGGAGAGGTGCTTTGTGATGGGTTCGATCTTGCGGTGCTCAATCCCAGTGACAGAAAGGGACATGACACGTATTTGTATTGTTGCCATTAAGGATAAAAAGATGGGATTTATTCATTCGTGAGTTTACTTTGTCTACATCATGTCATCTTGCTTAAGGTGTTACTCTATTCTTTATGACCTTAATACTCTAGATGCATGCTGGATAGTGGTCAATGGGTGGAGCATTAGTAGTAGATGCAGGCAGGAGTCGGTCTACTTGTCTCGGACGTGATGCCTATATACATGATCATTGCCTTGGATATCGTCATGATTATTTGCTTTTCTATCAATTGCCCAACAGTAATTTGTTTACCCACCGTATGCTATTTTCAAGAGGGAAGCCTCTAGTGAAAACTATGGCCCCCGGGTGTACTTTTATCATATATTAAAATCCAAAAATACCTTGCTGCAATTTTTATTTACTTTATTTTATTTTGTGTTTTATTTATCTACCTATCACTACAAGATTTAATCCTTGCAATTAACAACTGAGGGATTGACAACCTCTTGTTTGCGTTGGGTGCAAGTATTTGTTATTTTGTGTGCAGGTAGTGCTAACGAGGTGTTGCTTGGTTCTCCTACTGGATTGATAACCTTGGTTCTTAACATAGGGAAATACTTATCTCTACTGTACTACATCATCACCTCCTCTTCGGGGAAATTCCAATGCAACTCACAAGTAGTAGGAAGAATTTCTGGCGCCGTTGCCGGGGAGACATCATCAACATCTATCAAGTACCGATGCATAAAATTTCATCTCCTTGCATTTACATTATTTGCCATTTGCCTCTTGTTTTCATCTCCCCCACTTCTAAAATATTTTTCACAAAAGCACAAAAATATTTACCGTTTGCCTTTTTTGCTTGCTTGCTGGTTTTCCTTGCCTTCTTGTGCACACTTAAAAATAGAAAATGAAAGCGAAAAATTAAGATGACTATGGATCCACTTAAAGTTTTCTACTTGGATCATCTTCGATCCATATGTGCTCGTGCTGAAACCCCAACTAGTTTAGTTGAGGGAAAAATCATTAGATGAGCATGCTCATTTTGTGTGTCACCGTTTGTCTCAAAAGAGGAGACTCTTATGGAATCAAATAAATTGTTTGCTATGCTATGCTTGGAATCTATGTGAAATTTATGATTTTACTTGTTGCTCAGAGAACCCTAAAAAACACCTTCCCTACATATGTGATTTTTAATGATAATGAAATCTTATCTTCTTATGCCAAAGGTGTTTATAGTTACTATGATATCGAACAAATCAAAGAATTTGTTGCTTTTAAGGGTGCTTATGAAGTTGCCTCTTTGATTGAAAAGTATGATATTACTCTCTACAAATCTGAAAATTTTGCCATACTTAAATATTTCTATGAAAACTATGCTTCTAATGCCTATGTTAGTGAATTCATTAGGAGAATGTCTGCTGCTTTGGAAGAGAATAATGATATGCATGAATCTATAGATAATTATGATTCCGTTGATTTGATTGAAATAGCTTGATGAACATGATGCTTGCTATTCTTATGGCCATGATGCCAATATTAATGATGCTTATGGAGACGAACTTGCTACAGTTCCTTATGTTAAACATGAAATTATTGCTATTGCACCCACACTTGATAGCCCCTTAAATGAAAAGCATGATTGCAATAATGTTATTACAAATTCTACTACTGACAATTGTGGTAATGATATGCAAAGTTACAAGCTTGGGGATGATAATTTTGTTATGTCTACTACTTATTTCAATGATCATGATTGGGGTGATGTTTCTTATGATCTTGAAAATTTATTTAAGCCTCGTGATGAATATGATATTGTTAATAATGTTTGCAATAATATTGAAAGTGGGTTTGGAAGAGCGTCCACTTTAGGTAAAAGTAATCCCACATATTTGGAGAGTGTTCAATCTTATGATTTTTTTATAAAAGTGGGTTTGGAGAGGTCATGACTTTAGTTGATGTTAATTCCACTATTTTGGAAGATTATAAGACTTTTATGAATGTGGATCATGAAGATAAAATTTTATATGATAGCTATATTGTTGAATTTGATTATGATCCTACATGTAATTATTATGAGTGAGGAAAATATGGTTGTTGAAATTTTCATGTTACTAAACTACCTCTCGTTATGTTGAGATCGTCAATGTTTTATTCTTCTACCTTGCATATGCTAGATATTTCTTGTCTTGATAATTTGTTTGCTTATAAAATGCCTATGCATAGGAAATATGTTAGACTTAAATGTCTTTGTCACATGTTTTATGGTGCTCTCTTCATGTTTCAATTACTATCTTTCATGTGAGCATCATTGAAATCTCAAGCCTATCTTAATGGCTATAAAGAAAGAGCTTGTTGGGAGACAACCGAATAGTTATCCTTTCTGGGTTTTTTGTGTGCACACAATTATGCTACTTTTATGGTTGTGTTTTGTGTTTTAATTAGTGTTTGTGCTAAGTAAAGCCTTTGGGATGATTTGGATGATAGTTGCTTTGATTCTGTGCAAAAACAGAAACTTTTGCGTCCAGTAGCAGAATTGTTAAAATTTGCTGGAGCGTTATAAAATTATGATTTTTTACACATGATTTATACACAAATTTTCCATGTTTTCCTAATTTTTCACAATTTTTGGAGTTACATAAGTATGGTCATTGTTCGAATTACTACAGACTATTCTGTTTTTGACAGATTCTGTATTTGTTGCGTTGTTCACTTGTTTTGATGAATCTATGGATTGTATCGGGGGGTATAAGCCATGGTGAATTTAGAATACATTAGGTATAATGCAATAATAAAATATGGATGGCTTTACAACAGTACCTAAAGTAGTGATTTGCTTTATTATACTAACGGATCTCACGAAGGTTTTGTTGAGTTTTGTGTGCTGAAGTTTTCAAGTTTTGAGTGAGATCACGATGGATGATGGAATAAGGAGTGGCAAGAGCCTAAGCTTGGGGACACCCGAGGCTCCCCAAGGTAATATTCAAGGAGTCCCAAGCAAAGAAGCTTGGGGATGCCCCGGAAGGCATCCCCTCCCCTCTTTCCTCTACCGACCATCGGTAATATCACTTGGAGCTATATTTTTATTCATCACATGATATGAGTTTTGCTTGGAGCGTCATGTATTATTTGAGTCTTTGTTTGCTTTTTAGTTTGTCACAATAATCCTTGCTGGACACACCCATTTGAGAGGGACACACATTTTTCGTGATTTATTATAACACTCTATGTGCTTCACTTATATCTTTTGAGCCAGGCGGTTGCTCTAGTGCTTCACTTATATCTTTTAGAGCACGGCGGTGATTATATTTTGAATAAATAGATGAACTCTCATGCTTCACTTATATTAGTTTGAGAGTTGATAATAGTAATGGTAATATGCACAAGATATGAATTTGGTCCTGATGTGATGGATATTCAAGAGGGATATAATAAAAACTTTCATGTAGATAACTGGATATGATAAGTTTGATTCCTTGCAATAGTTTTGCGATATGGAGATGACAATATGTGAGTTATGCTATTGAGTAATTGTGATTTAGTAAGAATATTGGTGTTAAGGTTTGTGATTCCCTATGCATGCATGTAAAGTCAATAGTTATGCAACGAAGTTATATCCTATTTATGGTGCATTATTCAGTGTTAGTTATTCTCAATGCATGTTTATGACCATTTTTGTTTTCTGGTTGGTTGCTTCCAATCTATTTGCTAGACTCCATTTGTACTAAGCGGGAATGCTACTTGTGCATCCAATTCCTTACACTCAAAGTTGTTCCAAATGAGTCCACTATACCTACCTATATGCAGTATTTACATGTTGTTCCAAGTAAATTTGCATGTGCCAACTCTAATCATTCAAAAAACTATCCGTTTTGTGTGCCCGTACCGCTCATGAAGCGACAGGGGGTGGTAAATATCTTTCATGTTAGATGGGTTATTCTCAAGATGAGTGTTTATTCACTTGTCATTGCACGAGAAAGTGGCAGGTAATAGGGATGCCCAGTCCCGAAATGAATTAAAAATGAAAAAAAATAAACTCCCCCTTGGAAAGTTGAAAGTTTGGAAGGCACCCGTGGGTACGGCTAGCCATGGATTATGAAATAATGGCAGAGAGGGAGTAAATTTTATTTTCTGTTTGGGAACCGCCTATAATGTGTCTAGCATGGGAGATATTGGAAACTTTCTATCGTGACGTTGACAGGAAAAGCATGCCTCTCAAAAATAATTTTATCTCTGTTTTAAACTTTGAGCTCTAGCACCTCTGCAAATCTCTGCTTCCCTCTGCGAAGGGCCTATTGATAGGTGGGAACCCGATGAACGAGTTCACACCCGAGGGTGGCCCAATATTCACGTCATAGGATCAAATCGGAAGGGATAACTAGCTGCAAGCAGCCGGGATAACTAGCTTTATACCTGCCAAAGTTGGATGCAACCCGTACGTTGGGGATGGTTAACCGAAGCTACAAGAACTCCAACCCGTTGTCTGAACAATCGCAGAACCACAAACCGAGACTAACCCACACAAAACGGCCGGAACCATAGAGCATGAATTAGGGGGAACCAGAGGCTCCTTCTCACAAATCCAGATGAACTCGCAAGAGCAAAGGTAGCAAGGATCTCTTGAATCTCTCTAGCAGTCTTGCTGCATAAGCTTGTAGCTGAATGGTTTGACAAAAGAATCCCTAGAGGATGGGGGAGATGGGGTTTTATAGCAGGGACAACCCCCTTAGCTAGGTGTGAGAATGGTTTCAAAAGTAAGTAGGTTTGCATGGATTTCTTGGGTGAATAAGCAGTCAACTTTGGGAGTTGTTGGAGAGCTCCTCGGAAATTCGCGAAGCCTTGACAGCCTGGACACCTTCCACGAGAATGGCTATAGCTTTTGACTCACAACTCTAAATGATGTGAGGTTTTTTGCATTGAAAAGTAAATTTGATGTAGCTTCTGATGATGTATCTCTATGGCCCCATCTCTCCAGCATATGGGCGTGGCACAATGAAACATCAGAGGTAAAAACTGACAGCATCAACTTTACTTGAAACTTATTTTCTCCGAACTTGTTCCTCCAAATCGGTTGCTTCAAGAGCTCATAGGTTGTTGGATTTCTTCCATGTGGTACCTAAATTCAACCAAAAACAATGGGGATGAAAGCATAGTTGTGTCATCAAGGTTACAAGGTAAACTTAAGTTAGCGTTCACCTGATCACTTATTAGTTTGGCACGACTTCTTGTGATTGGGCCTATAATTGTTGGAGACTTGTCGATGGTTGTGGTGTCCTCATCACCCCCCCCCCCTCTTGAAAAGGAGTCGTCCTCGACTCTGATGGTCCAAAATATGGAGAGACATCAGACACATTGAAAGTTGTACTAACACCATAATCCATCGGAAGGTCAATCTTGTAGGCATTGCCATTGATCTTCTCAAGCACTTTGAATGGACCATCTCCACGTGGCTGCAACTTGCATTTGCGTTGATCCGGGAAATGATCCTTCCGTAGGTGTACCCACACAAGATCACCTTCTTTCTTCCCTTGTTTGCTCGTTTTGCATATTGTTCAGTCATCTTCTCAATATTTTCCTTGGTCTTCTCATGAATTTTCTTCACGAAGTCAGCACGCTTACTTGCATCAAGATTAGTTTGCTCCTGGAATGGTAAAGCCAAAAGATTTATGAGAGCAGAAGGTTTGAAACCATAAACAATTTCAAAGGACAAAATTTAGTGGTCGAATGTACCGCCCTGTTGTATGAAACTCCACGTGGGGGAGACACTCTTCCCACATCTTCAAAATTTTCTTTAGAACTGCTCTCGGCATCATGGACAGTGTGCGGTTCACAACTTCAGTTTGTCCATCCGTTTGTGGGTGGCATGTAGTGGAAAAAAGAAGCTTTGTTCCTAGCTTTGCCCACAATATTTTCCAAAAATAGCTCAGAAAGTTGGTGTCATGATCTGAAACAATAGTGCATGGTACTCCATGTCACCGCACAGCTTCCTTGAAAAATAGATTAGCAATGTGTGAAGCATCATCGCTCTTATGACATGGGATAAAATGAGCCATCTTGCTAAACCTATCAACTGCCTCAAAAACTGAATCACTCCCCCTCTTAGTGCATGGTAATCCAAGAACAAAATTCATAGAAATATATTCCCAAGGTGTACTAGGAATTGATAAAGGCGTATAAAGTCCATGAGGGTTTAAACGTGACTTAGCTTTACGGCAGATCTCACAATATAGCACGTAGCGCTCAACATCACGCCTCATCCTTGGCCAAAAGAAATGGTCAATCAGCACACTCACAGTTTTGTTTGCTCCAAAATGTCCCATGAGACCACCAGCATGAGCCTCCTGCAAAAGAAACGAACAGAACAATTTGGGATGCACAATTTGTTAGCTCGAAACAAGAATCCATCATGCAAGTGAAACTTTTCCCAACCTTTCCCCTCACTACATTTTGAGTGTGGTTCAGCAAAATATGGGTCATTGACATACAATTCATTAATGCTTTGCAACCCAAGAATTTTAGTATCAAGTTGTGAGAGTAAAATATGGCGTCTAGACAAAGCATCAGCAACAACATTATATTTTCCTTTCTTGTACTTGACAATATAGGGAAAAGATTCTATGAATTCACTCCATTTTCCATGTCTACGGTTCAGTTTTCGTTGACCCCTGAGGTGCTTTAAAGATTCATGGTCGGAATGTATCACAAATTTTTTAGGCAACAAATAATGTTGCCATGTTTCCAAAGATCTCACAAGTGCATATAATTCTTTGTCATAAACTGAGTAATCTAGAGTTGAAGCACTTAGCTTCTCACTAAAATATGCAATAGGCCTACCTTCTTGCATTAGTATGCCTCCAATACCAACACCACTTGCACCACATTCAATTTCAAAAGTCTTACCAAAGTTGGGTAGTGAAAGCAATGGTGCAGAAGTCAATTTTTATTTCAACTCTTAGAAGGCCTTCTCTCGTGCGTTTGCCCACTTGAAGGGAACATCTTTCTTGGTTAGCTCATTCATTGGGGCAGCAATGGTGCTAAAGTCCTTCACAAACCGACGGTAGAAACCAGCAAGGCCAAGAAAGCTTCGTACTTGGCTTACATTTTGTGGAGGCATCCACTCACGGATGGCTTTGACCTTCTCCTCATCTACCTCCACACCTTTATCTGAAACAACAAAGCCAAGAAACACAACTTTGTCAGTGCAAAATATGCACTTTTACTTGTTAGCATATAACCTCTCCTCTCTTAGGACAACAAGCACACACCAAATGTGTTCAACATGTTCGTCCAAAGTTTTGCTATAAATCAGGATGTCATCAAAGTAAACAACCACAAACTTGCCAATGAACATTCTAAGCACATGATTCATTAATCTCATGAAGGTACTAGGTGCATTTGTCAATCCAAATGGCATAACTAACCACTCATACAAACCAGATTTTGTTTTGAAAGCAGTTTTCCATTCATCATCCTCTCTCATTCTAATTTGGTGGTAGCCACTTCGCAAGTCAATTTTAGAAAAGATGGTGGCGCCACTAAGTTCATCAAGCATATCATCAAGCCTAGGTATGGGGTGTCTATACCTCACGGTGATGTTGTTAATATGCCTACAATCACAACACATTCTGGAATATCCATCTTTTTTGGTACTAAAAGAACGGGTACAGAACAAGGAGAGAGACTTTCCCTTACATAACCTTTGTTTAGTAGGCCTTCAACTTGTCGCTGAATCTACTTGGTTTCCTCTGGGTTTGTGCGGTATGGTGGTCGGTTCGGCAATGGGGCTCCTGGAACCAAATCAATTTGGTGTTTGATACGTCTCCAACGTATCTATAATTTTTGATTGGTCCATGATATTATATTATCTGTTTTGGATGTTTTATATGCATTAGTATGCTATTTTATATTATTTTTGGGACTAACCTATTAACCCAGAGCCCAGTGCTAGTTTCTGTTTTTTCCTTGTTTTTGAGTTTTACAGAAAAAGAATATCAAACGGAGTCCAAAGGGAATAAAACTTTACGATGATTTTTCTTGGACCAGAAGACATCCACAGAGCTTGGAGAGGGGGTCAGAAGATGGTCGAGGAGGCCACAAGCCTGCCAGGCGCGCCCCAGGGGGGCGCCCTGAGGGCTTGTGGGCCCCTCGGGGTCCTCCAACCCTAATTCTTGCGCTATAAATTCCCAAATATTCCCAAACCACCAGAAACGTCCACCAAAATACTTTTCAGCCGCCGCAAGCCTCTGTTCCCGTCAGATCCCATCTTGGGGCCTTTTTCGGTGATCTGCTAGAGGGGGATTCGATCACGAAGGGCCTCTACATCAACCTTGCTGCCCTACCGATGATGCGTGAGTAGTTTACCACAGACCTACGGGTCCATAGCTAGTAGCTAGATGGCTTCTTCTCTCTCTCTTTGATCTTCAATACAATGTTCTCCTTGATATTATTGGAGATCTATTCGATGTAATACTTTTTTGCGGTGTGTTTGTTGAGATCCGATGAATTGTGGATTTATGATCAGATTATCTATGAATATTATTTGAGTCTTCTCTGAACTCTTTTATGCATGATTAAGATATCTTTGTATTTCTCTTCGAACTATCGGTTTGGTTTGGCTAACTAGATTGGTTTTTCTTGCAGTGGGAGAGGTGCTTAGTTTTGGGTTCAATCTTGTGGTGTCCTCACCCAGTGACAGAAGGGGTAGCGAGGCACGTATTGTATTGTTGCCATCGAGGATAAAAAAGATGCGGTTTTCATCATATTACTTGAGTTTATCCCTCTACATCATGTCATCTTACTTAAAGCATTGCTCTGTTATTATGAACTTAATACTCCAGATGCAGACAGGAGCCGGTCGATGTGTGGAGTAATAGTAGTAGATGCAGAATTGTTTCGGTCTACTTGTCACGGACGTGATGCCTATATTCATGATCATTGCCTTAGATATTGTCATAACTTTGCGCTTTTCTATCAATTGCTCAACAGTAATTTGTTCACCCACCTTATGCTATCTTCAAGAGAGAAGCCTCTAGTGAAACCTATGGCCCCCGGGTCTATTTTCCATCATATATTTTCAGATATATAAACCAAAAAACCCAAAAATACCTTGTTGCAATTTATTTGTTTTTACTTTGTTTTATGTTTTAGTAATCTTTTATACCTATCTCTATTAGATCTCACTCTTGTTAGAGACCGTGAAGGGATTGACAACCCCTTTTTCGCGTTGAGTGCAAGTGTTTGTTAGTTTGTGTAGGTGCATAGATTGGAGACTTGCTTGTGCCTCCTACTGGATTGATACCTTGGTTCTTAACTGAGGGAAATACTTATCTCTACTTTGCTGCATCACCCTTTCCTCTTCAAGGGAAAAATCAACGCAAGCTCAAGAAGTAGCAGGAAGAATTTCTGGCGCCGTTGCCGGGGAGATTCTACATCAAGCCTACCAAGTACCCATCATAAACTCTCATCTCTTGCATTACATTATTTGCCATTTGCCTCTCATTTTCCTCTCCCCCACTTCTAAAACATTTTCAGAAAAACACAAAAAGATTTGCCCTTTTATTCGCCCTTCCTTCGTTCGTCTTTTTCGTTTGCTTTTTGTTTGCTCGTGTGTTAGATCGTTTGCCTTGTCACGGTGTCTCAAGAAAATACCAAATTGTGTGACTTTTCTAATACTACTAATAATAATTTTATTAGTACTCCGATTGCTCCCGCCACTAGTGCGGAATCTTATGAAATTAATGCCGCTTTGTTGAATCTTGTTATGAAAGATCAATTTTCCGGCCTTCCTATTGAAGATGTTGCATCCCATCTAAATACTTTCGTTGAGTTGTGTGATATGCAAAAGAAAAAATATGTGGATAATGATATTTTTAAATTGAAACTATTTCTGTTCTCACTACGAGATCGTGCTAAAACTTGGTTTTCATCTTTGCCTAAAAATAGTATTGATTCATGGAACAAGTGTAAAGATGCTTTTATTTCCAAGTATTTTCCTCCCACTATGATCATCTCCCTTAGGAACGATATAATGAATTTTAAGCAACTTTATCATGAACATGTTGCACAATCTTGGGTGATTATGAAATTAATGATAAGAAATTGCCCTACTCATGGTTTAAGTTTATGGATGATCATACAAAAAATTATGTCGGATTGAATTTTGCATCTAGAAATCTTTTAGATTCCACCGCGGGAGGTACTTTTATGGAAATTACATTAGGAGAAGCCACTAAACTCCTAGATAATATTATGGCAAATTACTCTCAATGGCATACCAAAAGATCTTCCACTAGTAAAAAAGTGCATGCGATTGAAGAAATCAATACTTTGAGTGGAAAGATGGATGAACTTCTAAAATTGTTTGCTAGTAGGAGTGCTCCTATTGATCCTAATGATATGCCTTTGTCCACTTTTATTGAGAATAATAATGAATCTATGGAGGTGAATTTTGTTGGTAGGAACAATTTTGGTAATAACACGTATAGAGGTAATTTCAACCCTAGGCCGTTTGCTAGTAATTCCTCTCATAATTATGGTAATTCCTACAACAATTCTTATGGAAATTATAATAAAATACCCTCTGATCTTGAGAACAATATTAAAGATTTCATTAATTCCCAAAAGAATTTTAATGCTATGGTAGAAGAAAAATTGCTTAAGATTGATGATTTGGCTAGGAACATTGATAGAATTTCTCTTGAGATTGATTCTTTAAAGATTAGATCTATGTCACCCAAGCATGATATTAATGAATCTCTGAAAGCTATTAAAATTTCTATGGATGAATGTAAAGAAAGAACCGCTAGGATGCGTGCTAAACGAGATTGGTTTGTAAAAGCGTGTTCTTCTAGTTTTTGTGAAAATAATGATGAAGATCTTAAAGTGATTGGTGTGACTCCTATTGAATCTTTGTTTTCTAATATAAATCTTGATAAAGATGGGACTGGAGATGAGTCAACTTTAGCTAGAAGGCGTCCCAATAATTTGGAGTTTAAAGATCTTAATGAAAAAATTGATAAAAGTGGGATTGGAGAGGTCAAAACTTTAAGTAGCGATGAACCCACTCTTTTGGATTTGAAGGTCTTTAATTATGATAATTTTTCTTTGATATATTGTATTTCCTTGTTGCAATCCATGTTAAATTCCCCTCATGCTTACAATCAAAACAAAGCTTTTACTAAACATATCGTTGATGCTATGATGAAATCTTTTGAAGAAAACCTTGAGTTGAAAGTTTCTATCCCTAGAAAGCTTTATGATGAGTGGGAACCTACTATTAAGATTAAAATTAAAGATTATGAGTGCAATGCTTTGTGTGATTTGGGTGCTAGCATTTCCACGATTCCAAAAACTTTATGTGATGTGCTAGGTTTTCGTGAATTTGATGATTGTTCTTTGAATTTGCATCTAGTGGATTCCATTATTAAGAAACCTATGGGAAGAATTAATGATGTTCTTATTGTTGCAAATAGGAATTATGTGCCCGTAGATTTTATTGTGCTTGATATAGATTGCAATCCTACATGTCCTATTATTCTTGGTAGACCTTTCCTTAGAACGATTGGTGCAATTATTGATATGAAAGAAGGAAACATTAGATTTCAATTTACGTTAAGGAAGGGCATGGAACACTTTCCAAAAAATAAAATTAAGTTGCCATATGAATCTATTATGAGGGCTACCTATGGTTTGCATACCAAAGATGACAATACCTAGATCTATGTTTTATGCCTAGCTAGGGGCATTAAACAATAGCGCTTGTTGGGAGGCAACCCAATTTTATTTTTTATGTTTTTTTGATTTTTGGTTCTATTTTTCAATAAATACAAATTATTACCTCTGTAGTAATTGTGTTTTGGTGTTTTAATTAGTGTTTGAGCCAAGTAAGACCATTGGGATGGTCTACAGTGATAGTTGATTTTATCTTGCTGAAAAACAGAAACTTTTGCGCTCATTGCCAGAAATTCAAAAAAAAACAGAAATGTGCTTTTGATCTGAATTTTTTACAAAAGATTTATATACAAATTTCCCAGGCTTTCCTAATTTTTCAGAATTTTTGGAGTTACATAAGTATACGAGATTTCTAGATTACTACATACTATTCTGTTTTTGACAGATTCTGTTTTCTATGTGTTGTTTGCTTATTTTAATGAATTTATGGGTAGTATCGGGGGGTATGAACCATGGAGAAGTTGAAATACAGTAGATATTAGACCAATATAAATAAATAATGAGTTCACAACAGTACCTAAAGTGGTGATTTATTTTATTATAATAACGGATCTTATGAGTTTTCTGTTGAGTTTTGTGTTGTGAAGTTTTCAAGTTTTGGGTAAAGATTTGATGGACAACGGAGTAAGGAGTGGCAAGAGCCTAAGCTTGGGGATTCCCAAGGCACCCCAAGGTAATATTCAAGGACAACCAAGCATCTAAGCTTGGGTATGCCCCTGATGGCATCCCCTCTTTTGTCTTCAATCCATCGGTAAATTTACTTGAGGCTATATTTTTATTCACCACATGATATGTGTTTTGCTTGGAGTGTCTTGTATGATATAAGTCTTTGCTTTTTAGTTTGCCACAATCATCCTTGCTGTACACACCTTTTTAGAGGGACACACATTAATCGTGAATTTATTAGAATACTCTATGTGCTTCACTTATATCTTTTGAGCTAGGCAGTTTGCTCTAGTGCTTCACTTATATCTTTTTAGAGCACGGCGGTGGCTTTATTTTATAGAAATTGTTGAACTATCGTGCTTCACTTATATTATTTTGAGAGTCTTTAAACAGCATGATAATTTGCTTAGGTTATGAATTTAGTCCTAATATGATGGGCATCCAAGAGGGATATAATAAAAACTTTCATATAAAGAGCATTGAATAAGATGAGAAGTTTGATTCCTTGCATTTGTTTTGAGATATAAAGATGGTGATATTAGAGTCATGCTAGTGAGTAATTGTGGATTGGTATAAATACTTGTGTTAAAGTTTGTGATTCCCGTAGCATGCACGTATGGTGAACCCCAAAATAGTTTTGCGAATGGAGCTTTGAGCAAGGAGATCAAAAATGGCAGCAAAATGAGCTAGAACACGGGTTTGAGCAATGGTGGGAACTTTTCTAGAGGAAGACGAAGTGGATGGGTGCTGGAATAAGTGAGGGGGGCCCATGTGGGACCCATGAGCCACCTAGGCACTCCCTGGGGGGTGGGCGCGCCCTGTGGGCTTGTGGCCCACTGGTGCTGCCCCCTGGTGTGTTTTCAGTGCCAGAAATTCTAAAATATTCCATAAAAAATCATACTAAATTTTCAGGGTATTTGGAGAACTTTTATTTTAGGGACATTTTTTATTGCACGGATAATTCAGAAAATAGACAAATAATAGTATTTTTTCTTTATTTATTCTAAATAACAGAAAGTAAAAAGTGGGTAAAGAGAGTTGTGTTTACTAAATTCATCCATCTCATGACCAGTTCAAAAGGAATCCGTTAACAAGGTTGATCAAGTCTTATTAACAAACTTCTTCTGAATGACATGAAACCAGAGAATCTTCGTATAACACTAGGTTACCTCAACGGAGATATGCATGTCCCCAACAATAAGAATATCATATTTCTTTTTTACAGTAGGAATAGGGAATTCAAAACCTCCAATAGCAATAGCTGAAATTTTTCCAATAGAGTTGATGCTATTAACTTGAGGTTGTTTCTTCGGAAAGTGTATCGTATGCTCATTACCATTAACATGAAAAGTGACATTTCCCTTGTTGCAATCAATAACAGCCCATGCAGTATTCAAAAAGGGTCTACCAAGGATGATCGACATACTGTCGTCCTCGGGTATATCAGGAATAACAAAGTCCGTTAAAATAGTAACATTTGCAACTACGACAGGCACATCCTCACAAATACCGATGGGTATAGCAGTTGATTTATCAGCCATTTGCAAAGAGATTTCAGTTGGTGTCAACTTATTCAAATCAAGTCTACGATATAAAGAGAAAGGCATGACACTAACACCGGCTCCCAAATCACATAAAGCAGTTTTAACATAGTTTCTTTTAATGGAGCATGGTATAGTTAGTATTCCTGGGTCTCCTAGTTTCTTTGGTATTCCACCTTTAAATGTGTAATTAGAAAGCATAGTGGAAATTTCAGCTTCCGGTATCTTTCTTTTATTTGTAACAATATCTTTCATATACTTAGCATAAGGAGACATTTCCAGAATATCAATCAAACGCAAAAAGACAGGTCTAAGCATTTCAACAAAGCGCTCAAAATCCTCATCATCCTTTTTCTTGTATGATTTAGGAGGAAAGGGCATGAGTTTCTGAACCCATGGTTCTCTTTCTTTACCATGTTTCCTAGCAATGAAGTTTCTCTTACCATATCTTTTATTCTTAGGTTGTGGGTTATCAAGATCAACAGCAGGTTCAATCTCGACATCATTATCATTACTAGGTTGAGCATCAACATGAGCATCATCATTAACATCATCGCTAGGTTCATGTTCATCACCAGATTGTGTCTCAGCATCAGAAATAGAAATATCATTTGGGTTCTCAGGTGGGTTTACAACAGGTTCACTAGAAGCATGCAAAGTCCTATCAGTTTTCTTTTTCTTTTTATTACTAGGACTAGGTGCATCAATATTAATTCTCTGAGAATCTTGTTCAATTCTCTTAGGATGGCCTTCAGGATACAAAGGTTCTGTAACACCCCCGGTGATTAGCAACAGTAATCACTTTTGATAATGACATGTTAGCATGATCGACTGTGCATAATCATCATTAGCATCACATTGCATTTCAACTCCTAAGTCAAATTCAAATTTAAATGAAAGTGGAATATGAAAGTTGTCCAACATAGGAGCTAAAATGTCAGATATATAGCAAATATTCCAGAGGCTATTCTAAAATTGAAACCAACATCATTGGAATTGGATAAGTGACTCGAACAACCTCAAACAGTGGATAAAGATAATATTTAATAACCATTTATTAAATCTGAAATAAATATGGAATTATGTTTTGCCCAAACTAATTTTAGGTGTTAGGGAATAATGCACTGGTATTTAATGAAATAGGTCCACTTTTACAAAAACCATTTGGGGCCTAAACATTTAACAGTGGAGAAAAGAGAATAAAGAAAAAGGAAAAAGAAACAGAAAAGGAAAAAGAGCAACGCCCCCCCCCCCCCGGCCCAACTGGGCCGAAGCCCAGCCGGCCGGCCCACCTGCGTCGCCCCTGGCCTATAGGCCCCCGGCCAAACCCTAGCCTCACCGACACCCCTCCTCACTCGTTCGCCCCCCCCCCCCCGATCCAGAAACTGGATCGGGCCGACGCCGCTCGCCGACGCCACCCCGCTCCCGCGCCGATCGGCCAGCGCCGCCGCCGCCGCCACACCGACGTCGCCCTGTCCTCCTCTCTCTCCCGACCAGCCGCCTACGCTCGGTCCCCCCTCCCTCGACTGGATCTGGATCGGGGCAAACCCCAAAACACCCGATCCCGTCGCCCGACGCCGCGACGACCTCGCCGCCGCCCGGAGCCCGCGCCTCCCCGCCGGCCTGCACCTCGTCTCCGTCGCCGTCGTCCCCGTCGACCGCCCCGACCCCCCCGCTGCCCCGTCCCTACGAGCACGGTGAGGCCTCGGGCCTCTCCTCCCCCTCTCTGCTCCCGCACCTCGCCGCGCGCACCGCGCCCCCGTGCCGCCGCTCCGCCCGCGCTCGCCTGCTCGCGCACGCGCTCGCGCGCACCGCAGCCTCGCCGGGCCTCGCACACGCGCGCGCGTGCCCTGCCTCGCTACTGCTCGCGGATCTTGCCCCGCTTCGCCTCCGCGCGACCGCCGCCCGCTGCCGCTCCAGCCACCGCGCCGCCGCCCGCTGCCGCTCCAGCCACCGCGCCGCCGCCCCGCCTCCGGCCCTGCGTGCGCTCGCCTGCGCCCGCGCTTCGCCGCGCCCCCGACCGCCCGCGCCCGCCCGTGCGTCCCCTTTGGGCACCGGACATGTCCGGTCCCAAAAGGGGCATGCCCCGGACGTGTCCGCCCCGGCCCTATGACAGATGGGGCCCAGCCCCTAAAAACGAATTAAAAGAAAATGTAATAAAAATAAAAGAAATAAAAATAAATAATTAAAGTAATTAATTAGTTAATTAATTAGTTAATTAATCCTGATTAGGTTAATCTAATTAACTAATTAGTGTTAATTAAACAGTAATTAGAAATTAACTTAATTAACTGCTGACGTCAGCATGATGTCATGCTGACGTCATCAATCACTGTTTCGGATAATGTTGAATTAAATAATTAATTAAATTTCAGAAATTAATAAAAACTTTAGAAAATCATATCTTTTAAACCGTATCTCCGATGAAAATATTTTATACATGAAACTTGCTCAGAACGACGATACGAGCCCGGATACGCCCTCCGTATTCCCGTCAGACGCCCGCAGCTATAAGAACATTGAACTTTTAGACCGATTTCGATAAATGAATAGTGTCCAACTTTAATTAAATAAATCCGAATAAATTCCTAAATTAACTAAATCATTTAGTTAGGCAGTAGAACACCCCGGCATATCATTTAGGCATGTCATACATATTGTTTGCATTATTGCCGTGAATTTATTGTTTCTCTCCCCCTCCTTCTCTCTCGATAGACGCCGAGACCGACGTCGCTGCTGTCGAGTACGACTACGCTACTGACGAGCAGCCCGTTGACGACCTCCCTCTCTTGCCAGAGCAACCAGGCAAGCCCCCCCCCCCCTTGAGCATTCCAGATATCGCCCATTCTATTCTCCTGCTTGCATTAGATTTCGCTACTGTTAATGTATGCTCCTATTCTGATGCATAGCCTGCTGTTGTAACCTGTTCATTGCTACCTTACCTGCCTATGATAAACTGTTTAGTATAGGTTGGTATGAACCATCTGTGACCCCACCACCTTACTTTGTCGCCCCTGCTTGTTCATCGACGACTCGATCAACGTGATCGTCGATCAGAGACAGACGCCTCACTTCACATCCCCCTTAGTTGTACGACTCTGCTTAGTTACTATCGAGTGCCGAGGGTGATACCTCGTAACGCACTCCTGATGAATACTCTGCAGCATAGCTGTTCGGTCGTGGTCATCGAGGGTGATTCCTCCTTCTCCATGTCCGATACGACTCTGTCGTGCAACCCCTCAGTGTGAACCTCGAGGGTGATACCTCATACGTTCACCCTGATGATTATGACCACACGGTTACTTGACCTTTGTCACAGGCGGGTCCACCTTGGTGGGTACCCGCTGGGGATCTATGTTGTCGAGTGTGCCGGAAGGGCACTCGAGTGTGGTACTATGGCGGAGCTTCAGAAACTCTGAATGTTTCCGCTTGTTACTAAATGAGCTGATCGGATTTGGGTGTGTGATCTGAGTGGGTCGACGTGCCCTATACGCACTACCACCACGCGGGATTATGGTTATGGGGCCCTCTGCGATGTACGTTTCTCCGAAAGCTTATCAGACGTCACGATTCACCGTGCGGGCTGATCGTCGGGATTGGGCTGGATACTTCACTGGCGAGTTCAGTGTCGCGCCTGCACCCTGGCCAGCCACGCAACGCGCAAGGTGCCCAGGGCGATGGCCCGAGACCCCTGGGTGCATAGGTTAGTCCGGCGTGCTGACCTCTCTGCTGAGCCTAGGTAGAGCGCTGCTTCGTGTTGATCTTCCGAGGACGGGCATTACCCAGCAAGTGTGTCCGGCCAGAGTTGATCGAGCGTGTTGGGTAACAGTAGTGCACCCCTGCAGGGATGAATCTTCTATCGATAGCCGGTCCTACGGTAAAGGACGCCCAGTTTGTGTATCCCGATCTACTACTAAAACTGGATACTTGTTACTTAATTGAAGCTTCGGGATTACTTTCTCGCTGGGAGTCGAGGAAGGATCTTTGAGCTGTACTTCAACATGTTTGCTAAATAAAATGCTATTCTACTCTCTTCTACTGCTGCAAGATGATGGCTTTGAGAAGATGTTTGAAGATGCTAGTCTTCGATAGGACTAGGCCTTTCTCTCTATTCTGGCATTTCTGCAGCCCAGTCCACATATACAGCCTTTTCTCCATTGATAATGTTGCATATGTAGTATAGATCCTTGCTTGCTGAGTACTTCGGATGAGTACTCACGGTTGCTTTATTTTCTCTTTTCCCCCATATACCCCACCTTGATGATACACCAGACGATGGAGTCCAGGAGCCAGACGCCACCACCGGAGCCTACTACCAGGCGGGTCCAGAGGGCACGTACTACTGGATCGAGCCAGCTGACCAGGAGTAGGATCGGAGGCTCCCAGGCAGGAGGCCAACGCCTTTCGATCTAGTGTCGCTGTTTGTGCTAGCCTTCTTAAGGCAAAACTTGGCTAACTATGTCTGTACCCAGATATTATTTGTATGACTGACTTATGTATTCGGATCTTCGGATCCCTGGTCTGTAATATTGTGGACCTCCGTTTATTTGTGTTTAGAGTTGTGTTGTGATATCTTCCCGTGAGTCCCTGGGTTTGATCGTACACGTTTGCGTGTATGATTAGTGTACGATTGAACCGGGGGCGTCACAAGTTGGTATCAGAGCCGACTGCCTGTAGGAAGCCCCCCTCCAAATTCCTTGGCCGAAGTTGAGTCTAGAAACCGAGAAACTAATTTACTAACTTGGCTGTGTGGCTTACGGGCCCACGTCGCCAACTGGGTGGTATTAGGATCTTTTATTCCTCGTCTATACTCTGGGACTCTAATATCTCTTCTATTCGGGTTAAATAAAGTTTACTAACACCGACACTTAGGATCTCGTAATTCCTGTCTACCCGGAGAGCTGGATATCTGTGCGATTGCTCTGTCGTTGATCTGATTAGTCTGATAATCATTTTCCTTTCCATTGTTTTGTTTAACCTTTCTCTCCGAGATCGGTTATACTTCTCATTGTCATTTGACAAGTTTGAATTTCCTCTGTTTCAGATGGACCGTTTGTTTCCACCGCGTCCTACGACACAGCTTGTGCTTCGCACTTGGGCTCGTAATACCCCTGGGTTTCCAGCTGTCCTAATCGCTCTCATGACCAGACTTGGCTACCGCTGGTACCCTGAGTTCATGGTTTACGAGGATTACCGCGAGTTTAATCAGGAACAGTACTATGCTGAAGTTCGGATTTATGATCGGCAGAATGACTCAGACACCGAGTTACACCTTTTTCACGGATTAGGCGTGACGATTGAGATGGCAGTACATGATGCCGCCTACTCTGCTGTCGCACGTCTTCGAGGACAGTTCAGTGATATCTTGGATGACTCTGAGTTCCGATACATTCCGTATGCCCCTGCTGGAGATGCTACCGGATACTACACAGCTATCTGTGCCCCGTACGAGCCTCGCCGATATGACCACCGCGTTCTGATTCAGTGCACTCAGGCTCTGGATCGCACTGTTCGGGCTCTCGCCGTCGAGTTGGTTGCCACTCGAGCATGTCTCTACGATGCTATAACGCAGTTTCGCAACTCTGACAAGCCCCTGGATGCCGATGACTGGCTCCGCGACATCACTCACGAGATGGAGTCTGCTAATGTCGCCCCCGCCAACTTTGTCACCTTCGCGGCCTTTTTCTTAAAGGGCCCCGCTGCTCAATGGTGGGACACACACAAGCGTACTCTGCCTGTTGGAACAGTCATCACTTGGTATGAGTTCCAGGCTGCTTTCCGTACACGTTACATCCCTCAAGCAATTATGGAACGCATGAAGACCCAGTTCCGCAACCTCACTCAGGGCAATAAAACCGTCGAAGCTTATCAGCGGGAATTTCTTGATCTCTCCCGCTATGCTGAAGAAGACATCGCCACAGATGCTCGCAGACAGGAGAAGTTCCGTAATGGACTACACCCTGACCTCAAGCTTGCACTAGCTGCTCAAGACATCAATGGCTTCTCAACTCTAGTGAACAAGGCTATTCTCGTTGAGACCGCTCAGATGGAACACAAGGACTCGTAGAAGCGCTATCGTGATGCTGGCTCATCTTCGGGCTCAGCACCGAAGCGTAGAGTTTGGATTCCCAACAACGCGTTCCGTCCCAATACCTCTGCGCCAAAGAACAATGCTGCACTACGTCTGCCTCCTCCACCACCGAGGCCGTCAAAGGCTCAAGCTATTCAGAACAATGCCCCTCTTCGTCCTGAAGATGGTTTGTGTTTCAAGTGCCGCAAACCAGGCCACCAGGCTAAAGACTGCCACCAGACTCAGAATCAGTTAGATTTTCCTCGTGCTGGCCGTGGATATGGCCGTGGCAACAATCAGACCCGCAACTATAATACTGGGTCTGCTTCACGTGGTCGTGGTCAAGCTTACAACATTGACATTGAAGAAGTCCAGGATCAACCTGCTACTGTGATGGGTACCCTTCTTGTTAACTCGGTACCTGCTTCGGTATTATTTGATTCAGGAGCATCGCATTCATTCATGTCTGAAGCATTTGCATTATCTCATGACATTGCATTCGAAAAGATGAACCTGCCAATAGTTGTCCGTACCCCTGGGGGCCAATGTCAAACCACTATGATGGCACATAATGTCCCTGTTGAAATCGAGGAATTTGAATTCCTAGCTTCCCCTATTATCCTGAAGTCTTCCACCATAGACCTCATACTCGGAATGGATTGGTTGAAAGCTCACATTGCTTCGATCAATTGTGCCACAAAAATTATCCAACTTCTTCACCCCTCCGATGAGATAGTGAACTACACTGCCCGAATTACTCGAGACGCTGAAGCTGAGGTATATGTTATGAATGCTTTGAACGCCTCACCTCTGGAAGGGATCGAGAACGTTCCTGTCGTTCGAGATTTTCCAGACGTCTTTCCAGAAGAACTTCCAGGAATACCCCCGGCTAGAGCTGTCGAGTTCGTCATCGACTTGAAGCCTGGCACCGTTCCTATTGCCAAGCGACCTTATAAGATGCCTCCGCATCACCTTCTTGAGCTTAAGGAAGAAATCGACAAGTCACTTAAGAGTGGTTTCATCCGCCCCAGTTCCTCTGCTTGGGGAGCACCTTCACTCTTCATTAAGAAGAAGGATGGAACTAACCGATTGGTTCAGGATTACCGGCCCATTAACCAAGCCACAATCCAGAATAAATACCCACTGCCCCGGATCAATGATCTTTATGATCAACTCGCTGGATCATCGGTGTTCTCTAAACTCGACTTGAGGTTGGGTTATCACCAGATCCGTGTCCGTGAAGAGGACATTCCCAAGTCTGCATTCGTCACTCGTTATGGCTCCTATGAATACACCGTCATGTCATTTGGCCTAACGAATGCCCCAGCTACGTTCTCCCGTCTGATGAATTATATATTCATGGATTACCTCGACAAATTCGTCGTGGTATATCTAGATGATATTCTGGTCTATTCTAAGAATAAAGAGGAACATGCTGAACATCTCTGCCTTGTTCTAGAAAGGCTCCGAGAACACCAGTTGTATGCCAAGTATTCCAAATGCGAATTTTGGCTTCCGGAAGTAACTTACCTTGGACATGTGATTTCCAAGGATGGGATTGCTGTTAACCCCGAACGAGTTCAGGCTATTCTCGACTGGACTCCCCCAAAGAATGTTAAGCAAGTCAGAAGTTTTCTCGGACTCGCTAGTTATTGCCGTCGATTCGTTGAGAACTTTTCCAAGATTGCAAAACCATTGACAAATCTGCTTCACAAAGGTGTTAAATTTGAGTGGACAGAAAAATGTCAAGAAAGCTTTCAGACACTAAAAGATAAATTGACATCTGCCCCAGTACTAGCACCCCCGGATTCCCAAAAGGATTTCGTGATATACTGTGATGCATCTCGTCAAGGATTAGGCTGTATCCTAATGCAAGAGCGTAAAGTGATTGCCTATGGCTCTCGTCAGTTGCGACCGCATGAAGAGAATTATCCGGTACATGATCTAGAACTAGCTGCTGTGATCTATGCACTACAGTTATGGCGACATTACCTTCTCGGTAATCGTTGCGAGATATACACGGATCATAAAAGTTTGAAGTACTTGTTCACTCAGCCATCTCTGAATCTCCGTCAGCAAAGATGGATGGAGACCATTGCGGACTATGATTTGGGTATTTCTTATACCCCTGGCAAGGCTAATGTAATGGCTGATGCGTTGAGCCGCAAATCCTATTGCTGCGAACTTGAGGTTCAGCTACAGCAACCCCTACTGTATGAAGAGCTTCGAAAGCTAAATATCGAGATAGTTCCTCAAGGATACTTAAAAACCTTGGTTGTTGAACCAGACCTTGAGAAAGCTGTTAAGAGTGCACAAGCTAAAGATGCTGAAGTTGATCTGATGAAGAAAGATCTTCACCTTGAAAAGTACAGGGATTTCTCGCTGTCTGAAGATGGAACCTTGTATTTCAAAGACCGTATTGTGGTACCTCGCTTCGAGCTTATGACTGACAAAGTCATGAAGGAGGCACATGATACCCCGTTGTCTATTCATCCGGGTAGCACCAAGATGTATCGTGATCTCCGTCAAAGGTACTGGTGGTCTAGAATGAAGCAAGACATTGCTCGATATGTTGCTGAATGTGATGTGTGTCGACGCGTTAAAGCAGAACATCAGAAGCCTGCTGGAATTCTGCAACCACTTCCTATTCCTTTATGGAAATGGGATAAGGTTCAGATGGATTTCGTTACAGGACTTCCCAGGTCACAGAAGGGTCACGATGCTATTCTTGTCGTTGTCGACCAACTCTCTAAAGTTGCACACTTTCTGCCTGTCAAGGAGACAATCACTGCTAGTCAGTTAGCAGAGTTATATATCTCCAGAATTGTTTCACTCCACGGTATTCCGAAAGAGATCAGTTCAGACCGTGGCAGCATATTCACTGGTCATTTCTGGGAAAGTTTCCAAAAGGCTATGGGAACTCATATCACCTGGAGTTCAGCTTATCATCCTCAATCCCAAGGCCAAGTTGAACGAGTCAACCAAGTGCTTGAAGACATGCTACGAGCTTGTGTTGTTTCTTTCGGCAAGAAGTGGGAAGAATCTCTTCCATATGCCGAGTTCTCCTATAACAACAGCTATCAAGCCAGCTTGAAAATGGCCCCCTTTGAAGTTCTCTATACGGTCGTAAGTGTCGAACCCCTCTGAATTGGTCAGAAACTGGGGAACGCTCACTCGTCGGACCGGACATTATTCGGCAAGCTGAAGAACAAGTCCGTATTGTTCGTGAACATTTGAAATCTGCTCAGTCTCGTCAGAAGAGCAACTATGACCGTAAGCACCAGGAAATAGTCTATCAACCTGGCGAGCAAGCTTACCTCCGCGTCACTCCGTTGAAAGGCACTCATCGGTTCGGAATCAAAGGCAAGTTAGCCCCTCGCTACATTGGCCCGTTCCGTATTCTTGCCCGTCGAGGAGAAGTGGCATATCAGTTGCAATTGCCGCCAAACCTTTCTCAAGTACATGACGTCTTTCATGTATCCCAACTCCGCCGCTGCTTCAAGGATCCTATTCGAGCTGTGGATCATGAAGTGCTTGAATTACGGGAAGATCTATCATATCCAGAATATCCCATCCGTATTCTTGATCAAGCTGAGCGTCGAACACGTCAAAAGTCAATCAAGTTCCTCAAGGTTCAGTGGTCAAATCATTCTGAAGATGAAGCCACTTGGGAACGCGAGGATCGTCTTCGCGAAGAATACCCCTCTTTCTTTCAGTCTTCCTCTTAATTCTCGGGACGAGAATTCTTAATAGATGAGGAGAGTTGTAACACCCCCGGTGATTAGCAACAGTAATCACTTTTGATAATGACATGTTAGCATGATCGACAGTGCATAATCATCATTAGCATCATATTGCATTTCAACTCCTAAGTCAAATTCAAATTTAAATGAAAGTGGAATATAAAAGTTGTCCAACATAGGAGCTAAAATGTCAGATAAATAACAAATATTCCAGAGGCTATTCTAAAATTGAAACCAACATCATTGGAATTGGATAAGTGACTCGAACAACCTCAAACAGTGGATAAAGATAATATTTAGTAACCATTTATTAAATCTGAAATAAATATGGAATTATGTTTTGCCCACTCCAGCCGCCGCTGCCGCTCGTCCTCTCGCCTCTGCCTCCGCTCGCCGCGGCCACCCGCACGCGCGCGCGCCCCCACACCTCGCCCGCGCGCTCGTCCGCATCGCGCGCCGTGGCCCCGCGCTCACCACCGACCCGTCCAGCCGCGCCTCGCCGGCGCCCGTGGCCAGCGCCCGGGCGCACCCTGGACGCGCCCGCTCGGGCTGCGCCCACGCCCGCCCCGTGTGGCCGTATGGGCCACTGCCCGGTGGGCCCTGCCCCCCCTGTGCCGCTGACAGATGGGGCCCACCCCCCTAAAAACGATTTAAAAGAAATAGAAAATAAAAATAGAAATAAATAAAATGATTAATTAAATAATTAATTAGTTAATTAATTAGTTAATTAATCCTGATTAGGTTAATCTAATTAACTAATTAGTGTTAATTAATCAGTAATTAAATTAATTAAACCTAATTAACCTAACAGCCTATGACAGGTGGGACCCACCCTGTCAGGTGGCTGCTGACGTCAGCATGATGTCATGCTGACGTCATCAATCACTGTTTCGGATAATGTTGAATTAAATAATTAATTAAATTTCAAAAATTAATAAAAACTTTAGAAAATCATATTAAATAAACCGTAACTCCGATGAAAATACTTTGTACATGAAACTTGCTCAGAACGACGATACGAACCCGGATACGCCCTCGGTATCTCCGTCAGACGCCCGCAGCTATAAGAACGTTGAACAATTAGACCGATTTCGATAAATGAATAGTGTCCAACTTTAATTAAATAAATCCGAATAAATTCCTAAATTAACTAAATCATTTAGTTAGGCAGTAGAACACCCCGGCATATCATTTAGGCATGTCATACATATTGTTTGCATATTTGCCGTGGAATTTATTGTTTCTCTCCCCCTCCTTCTCTCTCGATAGACGCCGAGACCGACGACGCTGCACCAGGATACGACTACTCTACCGACGAGCAGCCCGTTGACGACCTCCCTCTCTTGCCAGAGCAACCAGGCAAGCCCCCCCCTTGAGCATTCCAGATATCGCCCATTCTATTCTCCTGCTTGCATTAGATTTCGCTACTGTTAATGTATGCTCCTATTCTGATGCATAGCCTGCTGTTGTAACCTGTTCATTGCTACTTTACCTGCCTATGATAAACTGTTTAGTATAGGTTGGTATGAACCATCTGTCACCCCACCACCTTACTTCGTCGCCCCTGCTTGTTCATCGACGACTCGATCAACGTGATCGTCGATCAGAGACAGACGCCTCACTTCACACCCCCCCCTTAGTTGTACGACTCTGCGTAGTAACTATCGAGTGCCGAGGGTGATACCTCGTAACGCACTCCTGATGAATACTCTGCAGCATAGCTGTACGGTCGTGGTCATCGAGGGTGATTCCTCCTTCTCCATGTCCGATACGACTCTGTCGTGCAACCCCTCAGTGTGAACCTCGAGGGTGATACCTCTTACGTTCACCCTAATGATTATGACCACACGGTTACTTGACCTTTTTCACAGGCGGGTCCACCCTGGTGGGTACCCGCTGGGGATCTATGATTTCGGGTGTGCCGGAAGGGCACTCGAGTGTGACATTGTGGCGGAGCATCAGAGACTCTGATTGTCTCCGCTTGATACTAATTGAGCCTATTGGATTTGGGTGTGTGATCTGAGTGGGTCGACGTGCCCTATACGCACTGCCACCACGCGGGATAATGGTTATGGGGCCCTTTGCGATGTACGTTTCGCCGAAAGCTTATCAGACGTCACGATTCACCGTGCGGGCTGATCGTCGGGATTGGGCTGGATACTTCACTGACGAGTTCAGTGTCGCGCCTGCACCCCGGCCAGCCACGCAACGCGCAGGGTGCCCAGGGCGATGGCCCGAGACCCCTGGGTGCATAGGTTAGTCCGGCGTGCTGACCTCTCTGCTGAGCCTAGGTAGAGCGCTGCTTCGTGTTGATCTTCCGAGGACGGGCATTACCCAGCAAGTATGTCCGGCCAGAGTTGATCGAGCGTGTTGGGTAACAGTAGTGCACCCCTGCAGGGATGAATCTTCTATCGATAGCCGGTCCTACGGTAAAGGACGCTCAGTTTGTGTATCCCGATCTACCTACTTAAACTGGATACTTGTTACTTAATTGAAGCTTCGGGATTACTTTCTCGCTGGGAGTCGAGGAAGGATCTTTGAGCTGTACTTCAACATGTTTGCTAAATAAAATTGCTGTTCTACTCTCTTCTACTACTGCAAGATGATGGCTTTGAGAAGATGTTTGAAGATGCTAGTCTTCGATAGGACTAGGCCTTTCTCTCTATTCTGGCATTTCTGCAGCCCAGTCCACATATACAGCCTTTTCTCCATTGATAATGTTGCATATGTAGTATAGATCCTTGCTTGCTGAGTACTTCGGATGAGTACTCACGGTTGCTTTATTTTCTCTTTTCCCCCATATACCCCACCTTGATGATACACCAGACGATGGAGTCCAGGAGCCAGACGCCACCACCGGAGCCTACTACCAGGCGGGTCCAGAGGGCACGTACTACTGGATCGAGCCAGCTGACCAGGAGTAGGATCGGAGGCTCCCAGGCAGGAGGCCAACGCCTTTCGATCTAGTGTCGCTGTTTGTGCTAGCCTTCTTAAGGCAGAACTTGTCTAACTATGTCTGTACCCAGATATTATTTGTATGACTGACTTGTGTATTCGGATCTTCGGATCCCTGGTCTGTAATATTGTGGACCTCCGTTTATTTGTGTTTAGAGTTGTGTTGTGATATCTTCCCGTGAGTCCCTGGGCTTGATCGTACACGTTTGCGTGTATGATTAGTGTACGATTGAACCGGGGGCGTCACAGGTTCCTGAGTCATTTTACCTCCTCTAGTCATAACTCTAACAGCATGGTCATTGTTCTTATTATTCATCTCATTTAGCAAATCATTTTGTGCCTTGAGAACTTGTTCTACTTGAGTTTTTACCATGGAAGCATGTTTACTAATAATTTTCAGATCATTAACAGTTCTACACATGTAGTCACCCAAGCAGTCAAGCATATAAGCATTATGTTTTAATTGTCTACTAACATATGCATTGAAATTTTCCTGTTTAACAATAAAGTTATCAAATTCATCCAAGCATTGACTAGCAAACTTATTATGAGGAATATCACCTTCATCAAATCTATAGAGATAATTTACCTCTACTACCTGTGTCGGAATATTAAGGCCATGTATTTCTTTAATAGGTGGTAAATTCTTAACATCTTCAGCTTTAATACCTTTTCTTTCATAGATTTCTTTGCCTCTTGCATATCTTCAGGACTGAGAAATAGAATACCTCTTTTCTTCGGAGTTGGTTTAGGAGGTGGTTCGGGAAGTGTCCAATCATTATCATTACTCAATATGTTATTCAATAATACTTCAGCTTGTTCCAGTTCATTCCCTGAAAACACAACCAGCACAACTATCTAGGTGGTCCCTAGAAGCATCGGTTAGTCCATTATAAAAGATATCAAGTATTTCATTTTTCTTGAGAGGATGATCAGGCAAACCATTAAGTAATTGGAGAAGCCTCCCCCAAGCTTGTGGGAGACTCTCTTCTTCAATTTGCACAAAGTTAAATATTTCCTGTAAAGCAGCTTGTTCCTTATGAGCAGGAAAATATTTTTCAGAGAAGTAATATATCATATCCTGGGGACTACGCACACAACCAGGAGCAGGAGCAAGAGAATTAAACCATAACTTAGCATCACCCTTTAACGAGAAAGGAAACAACTTAAGAACTAGTAATAACAAATTTTTTCCTCATGAGCAAATAGGGTGGCTATATCATTTAATTTAGTAAGATGTGTCACAACAGTTTCAGATTCATGGCCATGGAAAGGATCAGATTCAACAAAAGTAATTAACTCTGGATCGACAGAGAATTCATAATCCTTATCAGTAACAAAGATAGGTGAAGTAGCAAACTTAGGATCATATTGCATTCTAGCATTCAAAGACTTTTCTTTCCACTTGCATAGTAATTTCTTATGATCATCTCTATCCTTACAAGCAAGAAAGACCCTAGCTACCTCTCCATCCATAACATAACCCTCAGGTATATCAGGAAATTCATATCTAGGAGAGCTAGGTCTAGCAGGTGTTTCAAGGTGTTCAGTTTCAATAATTTCATCAGTTTCAGTAATATCATCAGTTTCAGCATTAACTCTAGCAATTTGTTTATCGAGAAATTCACCCAATGGCACAATATTATCAAGCAAAGTATCATCATAAGCATCATGCATAGCAGAAGTAGCATCATCAATTACTTGTGACATATCGGAATGAATAGCAGGTGGCGGTGTCGCAAGCTTACTCAAAACAGAAGGTGAATCAAGTGCATAGCTAGATGGCAGTTCCTTACCTCCCCTCGTAGTAGAGGGAAAAATCTTGGTTTTGTTATCTTTCAGATTCCTCATAGTGATCAACAGATATAAATCCCAAGTGACTCAGAGAATAGAGCTATGCTCCCCGGCAACAACGCCACAAAAAGGTCTTGATAACCCACAAGTATAGGGGATCGCAAAAGGTTTTGAGGGTAGAGTATTCAACCCAAATTTATTAATTCAACACAAGGGGAGCCAAAGGATATTACCAAGTATTAGCTGCTTAGTTGTCAATTCAACCACACCTGAAAGACTTAATATCTGCAGCAAAGTATTTAGTAGCAAAGTAGTATGGAAGTAATGGTAACGGTGGCAAAAGTAACAGTAGTAGTTTTGTGATGATTGTAATAGTAGCAACGGAAAAGTAACTTAGCAAAGATCAGTATGTGAAAAGCTCATAGGCAACGGATCAGTGATGGATAATTATGTCGGATGGCATTCATCATGCAACAGTTATAACCTAGGGTGACACAGAACTAGCTCCAATTCATCAATATAATGTAGGCATGTATTCCGAATATAGTCAAACGTGCTTATGGAAAAGAACTTGCATGACATCTTTTGTCCTACCCTCCCGTGGCAGTGGGGTCCTAATGGAAACTAAGGGATATTAATGCATCCTTTTAATAGACAACCGGACCAAAGCATTAGCACTTAGTGAATACATGAACTCCTCAAACTACAGTAATCATCGGAAAGAATCCCAATTATTGTCACCTTGGGGTATGCGGATCATAACACGTAATAGGTGTCTACAACTTGCAAGATAGGATCAAGAACACAAATATATTAATGAAAACATAATAGGTTCAGATCTGAAATCATGGCACTCAGGCCCTAGTGACAAGCATTAAGCATAGCAAAGTCATAGCAACATCAATCTCAGAACATAGTGGATACTAGGGATCAAACCCTAACAAAACTAACTCGATTACATGATAAATCTCATCCAACCCATCACCGTCCAGCAAGCCTACGATGGAATTACTCACGCACGGTGGTGAGCATCATGAAATTGGTGATGGAGGAAGGTTGGTGATGATGATTGCGATGAATCCCCCTCTCCGGAGCCCCGAACGGACTCCAGATCAGCCCTCCCAATGAAGAACAGGAGGCGGCGGCGGCTCCGTATCGTAAAACGCGATGAATCCTTCTCTCTGATTTTTTTTCTCCTCAAATAGGGTTATATAGAGTTGGAGTTGAGGTCAGAGGAGGTCCAGGGGGCCCACAAGCCTGTAGGGCGCGCCCCAAGGGGGTGGGAGCGCCCCCAGGGCTTGTGGCCTCTGGGTGGCCCCCCTCTGGTTGATTCTTGCACCAATATTTTTTATATATTCCAAAAATATTCTCCATAAATTTTTCAGGTCAATCCGAGAACTTTTATTTCTGCACAAAAATAACACCATGGCAATTCTGTTGAAAACAGCATCAGTCCGGGTTAGTTCCATTCAAATCATGCAAATTAGGGTCCAAAACAAGGGCAAAAGAGTTTGAAAAAGTAGATACGATGGAGACGTATCAACTCCCCCAAGCTTAACCCATTGCTTGTCCTCAAGCAATTCAATTGACAAACTGAAAGTGACAAAGGAAAACTTTAACAATCTCTGTTTGATCTTGTTGTTGCAAATATGTATAGCCAGCATTCAGGGTTTCGGCAAAGATTATGAACTAACCATATTCACAATAACATTTAGGTCTCACATTTACTCATATCAATGGCATAATCAACTAGCGAGTAATAATAATAAATCTCGGATGACAACACTTTTTTCAAAACAATCATGATATAATATGGCAAAATGGTATCTTGCTAGCCCTTTCTGAGACCGCAAAACATAAATGCAGAGCACCCCTGAAGATCAAGGACTGACTAGACATTATAATTCATGGCAAAAGAGATCCAGTCACACTCATACTCAGTATCAATTAATAACAAAGCATACAAATGACAGTGGTGCTCTCTAGCTGGTGCTTTTTATAAGAGGATGATGACTCAGCAATAAAAGTAAATAGATAGGCCCTTCGCGGAGGGAAGCAGGGATTTGCAGAGGTGCCAGAGCTCGGAGCTTTAAAAACAGAGATGAATATAATTTTGAGTGGTATGCTTTCATTGTCAACATAACAACCAAGAGATCTCGGTATCTTCCATGCTAGATACATTATAGGTGGTTCCCAAATAGAATGGTAAAGTTTTTACTCCCCCTCCAACAACAATCACACTCCACGGCTAGCCGAATCCACGGGTACCATCCATACCAACAACAGTCCTGGGGGAGTTTTGTTTGATATTTATATTTTGATTTGATTTAGAGCATGGAATTGGGCATCCCAATTACCAGCCACTTTCTCGTGAATGACAAATGAATAAACACTCATCATGAGAATAACCCACCTAGCATGGAAGATACTGATAGCCCCCAGTCACTACATGAGCGATTCGGGCATACAAAATAGATTATTATTTGAAGGTTTAGAGTTTGGCACATGCAAATTTACTTGGAACGGCAGGTAAATACCGCATATAGGTAGGTATGGTGGACTCATATGGAACAACTTTGGGTTTAAGGAAGTGGATGCACAAGCAGTATTCCCGCTTAGTACAAGTGAAGGCTAGCAAAAGATTGAGGAGCGACCAACTAGAGAGTGACAACGGTCATAAACATGCATTGAGATTAACCAACATTGAGTGCAAGCATGAGTAGGATATAAATCACCATGAACATAAATATCGTGGAGGCTATGTTGATTTTTATTCAACTACATGCGTGAACATGTGCCAAGTCAAGCCACTTAAATCATTCAAAGGAGGATACCATCCTATCACACTACATCATAACCATTTTAATTTTCATGTTGGCACACAAGACAAACCATTATACACTCCTAGCTAATTAAGCATGGCATGAGTAACTATAAACTCTAATTGTCATTGCAAACATGTTTCATTCATAATGAGCTGAATCAAGAACGATGAGCTAATCATATTTACAACAAAAAATAGGTCGAGTTCGTACCAGCTTTTCTCCATCTCAATCATTTCATCATATATCGTCATTATTGCCTTTCACTTGCACGACCAAACGGTGTGAATAATAATAAGAGTGCACGTGCATTGGACTAAGCTGGAATCTGCAAACATTTATTCAAAGGAGAAGACAAGGTAATATGGGCTCTTTGTTAGATCAACAATAATGCAGATGAGAGCCACTCAACATTTTCATCGTGGTCTTCTCCTTACGACCCAAAGAAAAAGGAGAATATTTTCAAAGAAACACACTGAAATATTTTTGAAGTTTTTGTTTTTCTGGAGAAAGTAAAACAAGACCGAGAAAAACTATTTACACGGGAAAGTTCCCAACAAGTAAAAGAAGAACGAGAAATATTTTTGGGTTTTCTTTTAATACTACAACTAACTTACACTAGAAAGAAAATATAAAAAGAAGCGAGAACAATTTTTTTTGGATTTTCTCAAAGATTTTCAAACACACAAGAAGAAAGCTAGAAAAAGAAATAAACTAACATGGATAATACAATGAAAAAGTATGGACACCGACAACTGAAATAAGTGTGTGAACATGAATGTAATGTAGGTGAGAAATACGTACTCCCCCAAGCTTAGGCTTTTGGCCTAAGTTGGTCTAGGGCTACGGCTCGAAATAACCCTCTCCTCGATACTCCTGAGGGTCCTGAGGGTTCCACTGGTTGGCGAGCTCCTATGGCTCCCACTGAAAAACGGGCTCCAGATATGGATCAGGAACTGGTGCTGGCTCAGGTGCTGGGGTTGTACAAGACCCCAAAATCTGTAGATGTCCTCGGGCATAACAGTGTACCTGCCTGAACGAATATCGAACAAAGAAGAAGCAGGCAGAGCAATAGTCTCACAACTACCCTGACTAAATACTAAGTTGTAAAGGAGTCTCTTGTCCTTATCATTCTTAATAAAATCGTGTGCTACCATACTATTATAGTTCAAATATCTAGTGGGTAGCAGCATCTCCTCCTCATCATCATGCCTAATGGGTATCTCAAATTGTTCAACAAGGTGAGAGGCATAGATGCCTCCAGAGATAGGACCCTTCGTGTGGTACTAAAAGTTCTATCACAATACAAAGCATGGCGCAAAATAGCAAGGTCCGGGGCACTAAGGCCTCCGCTCTCCCCACGACCAATCAAACATCTCCCAGAAAATAATGAATAATAGCGTAAAACAGGAAAATGTAAGCTAGCCACTCTCGCTTCTGACACCCCTCTCTCTTCCCCTACAGTAGTTTCAGCAATAAAGTCCTCCACGTCTCTAGGACGTGGTTCACTGACGCTGCCCTCATAAGGTAATTTGCAGACATTGCAAAAATCATAAAGTGTCATTTGCTTAGGCACATCATACAAGTGAAATTCTACCATGGGAGGATCCTTCCTAGCATGAAAGTGAAAATTTTGCACGAAGGTGTTAGTGAGCAGAAGGTATTGTTCACACTTATCTTGGAGGAAGTCGGTGATGCCTGCATTCTCCGCCAAATAATAGAAATCATCATAAATTTCGGCCGCCCTCAAGAATGCATCACTTGGCCATTCACATGGCCGAACCTCCGCCTTACGCGGAAGGTTGTACTTGGGCTTCTTCTTCTCCTCATTTTCATTTTCATTTGAATTCTGGCTTGAAGAACCCCTTAACCATCTCTTCATCGTTTATTTCCTTTTTCTCTGAAAAATTCTGAAATTTTTAGTGACTCAAAATAAAAGTGAACAAAACTCAACAAAATTGATAGCAACTACTCCAACAAGTGTCCAGAGGTTATATCATGCATCAAAACTACTTTGGACCATATAAATTTGACATGCAAGCTCAAGAACAAGGTCACCACAGCAGCAAAAATTTGCAATATATAAAGCACTAGAACAAAAACTAATTGGACCATTAGAGGAGTCACATACTGAAGAACAATCCCCCAAAACAGTTTTGCAAATGGAGCTTTGAGCAAGGAGATCGAAAATGACAGCAAACTGAGCTAGAACACGGGTTTGACCAATGGTGGGATTTTTTCTGGAGGAAGACGAAGTGGATAGGTGCTGGAATAAGTGAGGGGGGCCCACGTGGGGCCCACAAGCCACCTAGGCGCGCCCTGTGGGGTTGTGGCCCACTGGTGCTGCCCCCTGGTGTGTTTTCAGTGCCAGAAATTGTAAAATATTCCATAAAAAATCATACTAAATTTTCAGGGTATTTGGAGAACTTTTATTTTAGGGACATTTTTTATTGCACGGATAATTCAGAAAATAGACAAATAATAGTATTTTTGCTTTATTTATTCTAAATAACAGAAAGTAAAAAGTGGGTAAAAAGAGTTGTGTTTACTAAATTCATCCATCTCATGCCCATCAAAAGGAATCCGTTAACAAGGTTGATCAAGTCTTATTAACAAACTTCTTCCGAATGACATGAAACCGGAGAATCTTCGTATAACACTAGGTTACCTCAACGGAGATATGCATGTCCCCAACAATAAGAATATCATATTTCTTTTTTACAGTAGGAATAGGGAATTCAAAACCTCCAATAGCAATAGTTGAAATTTTTCCAATAGAATTGATGCTATTAACTTGAGGTTGTTTCTTCGGAAAGTGTATTGTATGCTCATTACCATTAACATGAAAAGTGACATTTCCCTTGTTGCAATCAATAACAGCCCCTGCAGTATTCAAAAAGGGTCTACCAAGGATGATCGACATACTGTCGTCCTCGGGTATATCAGGAATAACAAAGTCCGTTAAAATAGTAACATTTGCAACTACGACAGGCACATCCTCACAAATACCGATGGGTATAGCAATTGATTTATCAACCATTTGCAAAGAGATTTCAGTTGGTGTCAACTTATTCAAATCAAGTCCATGATATAAAGAGAAAGGCATGACACTAACACCGGCTCCCAAATCACATACAGCAGTTTTAACGTAGTTTCTTTTAATGGAGCATGGTATAGTTGGTATTCCTGGGTCTCCTAGTTTCTTTGGTATTCCACCTTTAAATGTGTAATTAGCAAGCATAGTGGAAATTTCAGCTTCTGGTATCTTTCTTTTATATGTAACAATATCTTTCATATACTTAGCGTAAGGAGACATTTTCAGAATATCAGTCAAACGCAAACGCAAAAAGACAGGTCTAAGCATTTCAACAAAGCGCTCAAAATCCTCATCATCCTTTTTCTTGGATGATTTAGGAGGAAAGGGCATGGGTTTTATCGGTGCAACAAAACCCTAGGTGTGTTGCCCGGACTGTACACAGGCTCAAGGGCAAGGTTACGACACTCAAGACAAGGCCAAGCAGAAGAAATGGCTCTTTGAGCAATCAAAGGGCGAATCAAGAAGACCAAGACCAACCAAACAAGCAAGATATCACTAGGGAAAATCCTCCCTTGCCGGGCAGGCGAGCCTGGCGGGGTTGAGGTTACCCCAAGACAAGCCTCAAGACTCCCCCGGCAGGCTTGCCGGTGGCGCCAAGGGCGGATTACCCCGCCAAGGCTCCACCGCTCCACCTCACAGCAACGCAAGTCACCCATCGGTGCGGTGTCGAGCCCCCAAATGACTAAGTGGCTATTATTTGGTACGTGGCATGCCATTTCTGAGGAAGATCATCCCTAAATGACACCCGTCCAGGTGACGTGTCGCGCGGACAGGCGAAAAGGTGGCTGAATGGCACGGCAAGGCTTGCCAGGCTACGCAACGATGTGACACTAAGCGGTGCATTTAATGCGCCCTGACCTGTCCATGGAGTTAGGTATGATAGCACTGTGGCTATCTAATCGCTGAAAAAATGACTATTTTGCCATTGTGGTAACCCCTTGACCTATAAAAGGAGCGCCGTGGCGACCTTAGAAAGGATTCGGACCCTTGTACATTCGTACGCGCGTAGCTGCTCCCGCCCCGAGGCGACCTTGCCGGGCTAGAGCGTTGCGTCTCCACCACGGTCCTTCCATCAATCCACCAAAGCAGGAGAAGGGTTTTACGCCTCGCGGCGGCCCAAACCTGGGTAAAACTGCCCGTGTCACCGTTGCCGTGCTGCTCTGTGCTTTCCGCTCTTTGTGCAATGCGCTCTTTCCCCTTGCCGAACCACAAGGGGCCGATGGCCCCATAGGTGGTCGTGTGATACCACGACATCTTTGGCGCGCCAGGTAGGGGGAAGCGTTTGCGTGAACCCGAGAGTGTAAGCAGCGCATCATCTTCATCATCGTTTTCTTCATCAACGGCTTCATCATCCATGGCGCCCAAGAAGAAATCCGGTGCTTCAGCTCACCCGTCCACCTCGAAGGCTCCCTCGCATGCGGCCACAAATGCCGTGGGGGCTGTGGGGGAACATGGGAACGTCGACGCCGTGGGGAACATGACCGGCGCAAGCAGCGCCATCACCGTTCCCCCTGCGGCCGGAGTAGGAGCAGAAGGCACCGGAGGAGGGTGACACCAACAACAACCCGGCGGCCATGTTCCGCAAGGTGCGGGTGGGGAGAACGCTCCGTCTCCGCCTCCCCACCTCGCTAAGGGACACAGCCGCAGCGGTGGCACTCGCCCTGAAGTGAATCGTAATCACCTAGCTGCCCCCACCGCGGGTGCGGCTACAGGGCCTGCGCCGCCCCCAGGACAACCTAGCTGAGATGATGCACCGAATGAGGGCGTCAACCACCAAGCGCATCTGCCTCGTCGTCACGCCGCCCTGGCGACTGGCTCGCGGCGGCGAGAACATGGCGCCACCACTACAGGCACCATCAGAAGTAGGGCGACGTCATGATCCGCGTCGTCGTCCATGCCAAGCACCGCTTCGGAAGCCATGGAGCAGGCCCAGCTCTTGTTGAGATTTCCGCCAGCGGCCAATCAAATTGATGAGTGGAGGGCCACTATCTAGAGCTTGATTGGTTTCGTTGAGGCAGGAGGATCGCAGCAGGCAGGCCCGCCACGGCCTCCATCGACGGCGGCAACGGCCCAAGCCACTGGCCGCACTGAGGGAGCCGTTCCAACGGTACAGTCCCCTCCACGACAGCCAGCGCAGGGGCCGCAGCCAAGGCCAAGTGACCAAGAACCCGACGACGTATCAATGGCTTCGTCTGATCCTCAGGCGCGTCGAGACCAGCGACGGGTCCTGGAAGATAGGCAGAGGGAAGACGCGCGCGTCACCATCGAGCGACGCCGCGACACCCGCCGCCAGTCTGACAGGTGCAATGGCCCCGACGATGATGAACCTATGCCCAGTGGGGGCGGGTACCTGCCTTTCGAGGTTGGGTGCCCCGCCTTCACTCGTGAGCTACGGCAAGTCCGTTGGCCATATGCCCGTACGTTCAAGCCAGAGATACCAGAAAAGTACAATGGAAGATTGAACCCGGCAGAGTTCTTGAGCATCTACACCATCGCTGTTCAAGCTGCCGGAGGAAGGGATGAGAGGATGTTCGCCAACTACTTTCCTTTGGCACTCAAGCCAAACGTGAGGTCATGGCTGATGCACTTGCCAGAGAACTCCATCTCAACCTGGGCTGATTTGTGCCATGAGTTTATTGGCGTCTTCACGGGCGGCCATCAAGAACCAGGGCGGCCCAGCGACTTGCAGCTCCTCCCATAGAAGGAAGGAAAGAGTTTGCGGAAGTATATGCAGAGGTTCAGCTAGGTGCACAGGAACATTCCAGACATCCATCCAGCAGCTGTGATAGCTGTGTTCCAGTCCAACGTGCGCAACCGCAGGATACGTTCTAAAATGAACATTCGGTTGCCCAAGACTGTGAATGAGCTATACACTTTGGCGGACAAGTGTGCCCGAACAGAGGAGGGGAGGCGACTCCCCGGTGAAGAAGATGGCATCGACATTGACTCAGAGGACGACGACACCACCAATCAGAAGAAGAAGAACAAGAAGCGCAAGGATAAAGCAGTAATGGCTGTTGAAGGAGCGAGCACTCCTAGTGCCGGCAAGAAGGCCAAGACCGAGGCTCCCGGCAAGGAAGTTACCGCGTGCGCTGACTGCTGGGAAGCCGCGGCTGCCGAGAAGGCTGGGAAGGCTGGCGAACCGTACTGCAAGATCCATCGGAATAAGGGACACGATCTTCAAGAGTGTCATCAAGTTGAGCAGCTCGTCAAGAAGCAGAAAGCTGAGTACGAGAAGCATGACAAAGAGAGAGACCAAGATGGTGCTGGCGGGAAAGGCCGAGGTGGCGGAGGAGGTCACCCCGGCAAGGACCCACAGTATCAAGGGAAACCGGCCAGGATGCGATGATGGGAGTGACAAAGGAGATGAAGAGGAAACCAGGAAGCAGGAGTTCCAGAAGGCCACTGACGCCCTGTGCATTGACGGAGGTGCATTCTTGCACTCCTCTCACCGCCAGCTCAAACAGTGGGCACGTGAGGTCAATGCCATGGAGCCAGCGGCAGATTCTCGGAAGCCTCTCAAGTGGTCCTGCACGCCCATCATCTTTGATGAAGAGGATCACCCTGACCGCACCACTGCGGTAGGATGTTTGCCATTGTTGGTTTCACCAACTATTCGCAACCTCAAGGTCACAAAGATGTTGGTTCACGGTGGGGCCGGGTTGAATCTGATATCTCCCAAGGTCATTAGCAAGCTCCAGATAGCAGACGAAGAGCTCAAGGTTATCGGTACTTTCCAAGGCATCAACCCCGGCAGGAGTCGTCCTAAGGGGAAGATCACACTGCCGGTAACATTCGGGGGGGGAGCTAAACTACCGGACTAAGAAGATCGTGTTTAATGCGGTCGACCTCCCCCTACCATACAATGGAATCCTTGGCCGCCCTGCCCTAGCAAAATTCATGGCGGCATCCCACTATGCCTACAACACTCTGAAGATGCCAGGACTGATGGGCATCATTTCCATTCCATCAGACAAGAAGGACGCAGTCATATGCATGGATAAGATGTACCAGGAAGCAGTCACTGCAGAGGCCGTAGAAGCTACTACTCCCGCCAAGGAGAGCAAGAAAGGGAAGAAAGCTAGCAAGGACGCCAGCAAAGAATCCGGGAAGCGCGCCTCTTCAGATTGCGCTGCGCCCGTTGATGGTTTGCCAGAGAGTTCCAATAGCAAGAGATCAAAGGTTGTTGCGCCTGCTGTGAAGGTCCTGGTAGGGTTGGTTGGTGCTGATGGTACATTTACTATCAGCTCCACCCTTGATGACAAATAGGAAAGCGCGCTCATTGCCTTCCTGCGGGCGAATGTCGATGTGTTTGCTTGGCAACCATCTGACATCCCCGGTGTTCCCAGGGAGGTAATCGAGCACCACCTTGCTGTCTGCCCACATGTCCGACCCGTCAAACAGAAGGTCCGAAAGCAAGCTTTGGAGCGGCAGCAGTTTATTGCCGAGGAGATCAAGAAACTCGAAGCTGCTGGTTTGGTCAGAGAGGTACTGCATCCAACTTGGTTGGCAAACCCAGTGGTGGTGCACAAGGCGAATGGGAAATGGAGGCTTTGCATAGATTTCATAGATCTGAATAAAGCATGCCCGAAGGACCCGTTCCCCTTGCCGTGCATCGATCAGATTGTGGATTCCACCTTTGGATGTGACCTACTTTCCTTCTTGGATGCCAACTCCGGGTACCACCAGATTTTCATGTCCGAGGAAGATGAAGAGATGACCGCGTTTATAACCCCAGTTGCACAGGAATATTGAAGCCTACATGGATGATATAGTGGTCAAAACCAAGGACAAATCAACTCTCATTCAGGACTTGGAAGAGACCTTTGCAAATCTACGCAAGATCAACTTGAAGCTGAACCTAGAGAAGTGTGTGTTTGGCGTTCCTTCCGGCAAGCTGCTTGGCTTCTTTGTGTCTCACCGGGGGATAGAGGCCAACCCCGAAAAGATCAAGGCAATTGAGCAGATTCAAGCACCCCAAGATGGTTAAAGACGTGAGGCGTTTGACTGGATGTGTTGCCGCGCTAAGCAGGTTCATTTCCAAGTCTGTCGAACGCGCCCTACCGTTCTTCAAAATCTTGAAGAAGGCTGGGCCCATGGAGTGGACCCCGGAGGCAAACGCTGCGCTGCAGGATCTGAAGACCTATCTTTCCTCTGTCCCCACCTTAGTCGCTCCAAAACCACAAGAACCGTTCCTGCTATACTTAGCGGCAACCAATCAAGTGGTTAGCGCAGTGCTGGTGGCGCAGCGGGAAGTAGATGAAGAAGCAGCTGCAACTGCCGTCCCCTCTGGAGAAGGAAGTGAACTCGCCCCGGCAAGGTCAGAGGCAGATCAGAACAAGGAGGAGCGGGGTAATGGAGACAGCTCCAAGGTCGCGGCAAGGAAGAAAGTGGTGCAGCGTCCAGTGTACTTCGTCAGCTCCCTGTTGCAGGGGGCTAGGTCGAGGTACTCTGGCGTGCAAAATTTGATTTTTGGCCTCATCATGGCCTCAAGAAAACTGCGCCACTACTTCCAAGCCCACGAGATCACGGTTGTCACCCGCTTCCCCTTGCAACGCATACTGAGGAACCCTGAGGCCACTGGCAGGATAGTGGAATGGGCTTTGGTGTTATCCAGCTTTGGTTTGAAGTTCGAGAGCACGTCAACCATTCAGAGAAGAACACTGGCGGAGTTTATTGCGGAATGGACGCCTGCCCCTGACGAAGACGTGTTGGAGACAGTTATCCCTGGCAAGGAAGCGCCCCAAGAATGGATCATGTACTTTGATGGTGCCTTCTCCCTACAAGGTGCAGGAGCTGGTGTGCTTCTTGTTGCTCCCTCTGGGGAGCACCTCAAGTACGTGGTTCAAATGCATTTCCCCCGGGAGAAGGCTACCAACAATACAGCAGAATATGAAGGACTCCTTGCCGGGTTCAGGATCGCAACAGAACTGGGAATCAAGAAGTTGATCATTCGTGGAGATTCGCAACTTGTGGTGAGGCAAGTGAACAAGGATTATCAAAACCCATTGATGGAGGCATACGTCGAGGAAGTGAGGAAGTTGGAGGAGCACTTTGATGGATTGCAAACAGAGCACATACTGCGTGCGGGAAACAACATTGCTGATCATTTGTCAAAGTGCACTGCGCAAAAACTCCATGTGGAACCATGGACTTTTGTTCTCCATCTGACTCAACCCTCCATATCTCTGGCAACAATGGCTAGGAAGAGGAGGAAACTGGACTCCGACAGGCCTCTCCCGGCGGAGCCCTCTGAGGTCCCCGGCAGAGAGCTTGGCGGGAACAACTCCCCTTCGATCGGTGAGCTACACCCTCCCGCCAAACTACCAATCTCTGTGGTCGAGGAGTGTGCTCCCATGAGTGAGGAGGTGCCGCTGGTCCTTGTTGCCGAGCCTCAGGCTCCAACTTGGGCGCGGCACATAGTCCATTTCCTCCAAACAGGAGAACTTCCCGAAGAGCAAGAAGAAGCTGAAAGAGTAGCCCAGAGGGCCAGTATGTATCAGTTCGTTGACGACACGCTATACAGAAGAAGGCCCAACAGAGTGAAATTGAAGTGCATTTGCCGGGAAGAAGGAAAGGAACTGTTGGCAGAGATACACAAGGGTATATGCGGCTCCCACATTGGATCGAGGGCCCTAGTTGGAAAAGCTTTCCGCCAAGGGTTTTACTGGCCCAGGGCCCTTCACGATGCAATTGAGCTAGTCACCAAATGTGAAGCTGATGTTTGCTTGAACTACGTCGGTATTTCCCCAAAGAGGAAGGGATGATGCAGCACAGCAACGGTAGGTATTTCCCTCGGTGATGAGACCAAGGTTATCGAACCAGTAGGAGAACCAAGCAACACTACGTAAACAGCACCTGCACACAAAGAACAAATACTTGCAACCCAACGTGTTAAAGGGGTTGTCAACCCCTTTCAGGTAACGGCGCCAGAAATTGGCAAGTTGACGGGAGATAAATTGTAGTAGATTGGATAAATAGATCGCGAATAAAATAAAGTGCAGCAAAATATTTTTGGGTTTTTAGAAATATAGATCTGAAAATAAAATTGGCAAATAAATAAAAAGGCAAATAGCAAAATAGATCTGAAAATATATGATGAGAAAATAGACCCGGGGGCCGTAGATTTCACTAGTGGCTTCCCTCGAGAAAAATAGCATACGGTGGGTAAACAAATTACTGTTGGGCAATTGATAGAACTTCAAATAATTATGACGATATCCAGGCAATGATCATTATATAGGCATCACGTCCAAGATTAGTAGACCGACTCCTGCCTGCATCTACTACTATTACTCCACACATCGACCGCTATCCAGCATGCATCTAGTGTATTAAGTTCATGGAGAAATGGAGTAATGCAATAAGAACGATGACATGATGTAGACAAGATCTATTTATGTAGAAATAGACCCCATCTTGTTATCCTTAATAGCAATGATACATACGTCGGTTCCCCTTCTGTTACTGGGATCAAGCACCGTAAGATCGAACCCATCATAAAGCACCTCTTCCCATGGCAAGAAAAATCGATCTAGTTGGCCTAACTAAACCAAAGATTCGAAGAAGAAATACGAGACTGTAAGTAATCATGCATATAAGAGATCAAAAGACTCAAATAACTTTCATGGATAAAAACATAGATCTGATCATAAACTCAAAGTTCATCGGATCCCAACAAACACACCGCAAAAAGAATTACATCAAATAGATCTCCAAGAGACCATTGTATTGAGAATCAAAAGAGAGAGAGGAAGCCATCTAGCTACTACCTACGGACCCGTAGGTCTACAATGAACTACTCACGCATCATCGGAGAGGCACCAATGAGGATGATGAACCCCTCCGTGATGGTGTCTAGATTGGATCTGTGGTTTCTGGAACTTGCGGTGGCTAGAATTGATTTTCGTCGACTCCCCTAGGGTTTCTAAAATATTTGGGGTATTTATAGAGCAAAGAGGCGGTGCGGGAGGCGGCCGAGGTGGGCACAACCCACCTGGGCGCGCCTGGGGTGGGTTGTGCTCCCCTCGGAGCCCCCCTCAGGTACTTTCTTGGCCCAACTTGTGTCTTCTGGTCCAGAAAAAATCACCAAAAAGTTTCGCTGTGTTTGGACTCCGTTTGGTATTGATTTCCTGCGAAGTAAAAAACAAGCAAAAAAACAGCAACTGACACTGGGCACTATGTCAATAGGTTAGTCCCAAAAAATGATATAAAGTTGCTATAAAATGATTGTAAAACATCCAAGAATGATAATATAACAGCATGGAACAATCAAAAATTATAGATATGTTGTAGACGTATCAGCATCCCCAAGCAGAAATTAAATGATAAAAACAGAATTTTTTATGTGGAATGCTGCCTAACATGTTCATCACATATTATTTTCTTTGTAGCATGGACATTTGGACTTTTATATGATTCAAAGCAATAGTCTAGTTTTGACATGAAGATTTCAATACTCAAGCATATCAACAAGCAACCATGTCTTTGAAAATATCAACACTAAAGCAAGTTATCCCTAGCCCTTTATGCTCAATCATTGATCCATTCATGAAACACACTCGCATACTAGCTACACCCAATGCTCAAGTACGATCATAGTGCCCCTTAGTTGGTGCTTTATAAGAGAAGATGGAGACTCAAAATAAAATAAAAATTGCATAAAGTAAAAGAAAGGCCCTTCGCAGAGGGAAGTAGAGATTTGTAGAGGTACCAGAGCTCAAAGCGAAAAAAAAGTAGAGATAAAACATTTTGGGTGGCATGCTTTTCCTGTCAACAAAAATGATCGAGTAGTTCCCGATACTTTCCATGCTAGATATATCATAGGCGGTTCCCAAACAGAAAATAAAGTTTATTCCTTTTTCCACCATACTTTCACATTCCACAGCTAACCGAATCCACGGGTGCCGTCCATACCAACACTTTCCAAGGAATTTATTATTTGATAACATAAAGTAAATTCATTTTTCATTTCAGGACTAGGCATCCCTAATACCTTTGCCGTACTCTCGTGCAATGACAAGTGAATAAACACTCATCTTGAGAATAACACATCTAGCATGGAAAAATATCAGCCACCCCCTACCGTTTCATGAGCGGTACGAGCACACAAAAGAGAAATTTATTTTGAAATTAGAGATGGCACATACAAATTTGCTTAGAACGGCACGAAAATACTGCATATAGGTAGGTATAGTGGACTCATATGGCAAAACTGGTTTAAGGATTTTGGATGCACAAGTAGTGATCATACTTAGTGCAAATGAAGGCTAGCAAAAGATTGAGAAGCATCCAACCAAGAAACGAAAAATCTCATAAGCGAGCATTAAGCATAACTAACACCGAATAATGCACCACAAGTAGGATGTAATTTCATTGCATAACTATTGAGTTTCGTGCTTGCATAGGGAATCACAAACCTTAACACCAATATTCTTACTAAGCCATAATTACTCATCAACATGACTCGCATATTATACCAACATATCGCAAAACTATTACAAGGAATCAAGTTTATTTTGTCCAATGATCTTCATGAAAGTTTTTATTATATCCCTCTTGAATATCTATCACTTTGGGACTAATTTCATTTGTTGCTTTTGATAGCTCAAACAAATCTAAGTGAAGAACATGAGCATAAAATTTTCTTCTCTCAAAATAATTTAAGTGAAGCAAGAGAGAATTTCTAAAAAAAATTACTAACTCTCAAATAAATCTAAGTGAAGCATGAGAGCATTTCTTCAAAAATACTAAAGCACACCGTGCTCAAAAAGATATAAGTGAAGCACTAGAGCAATTCCATAGCTCATAAAGATTTAAGTGAAGCATAGAGAGCAATTCTAACAAGTCATAGCATAATTTTGGCTCTCTCAAATAGGTGTGTACAGTAAGGATTCATGACTAAAAATAAAAAGCAAAACAAGCAAAGACTCATATCATACAAGACGCTCCAACAAAACTCACAATATGTGACGAATAAAAATATAACTCCAAGTAAAATACTGATGGTCGTTAGAAGAAAGAGGGGATGCCACTCGGGCATCCCCAAGCTTAGTTGCTTGCTTCTCTTTGGATAATGGCTTGGTGTGCCATGGGGAATCCCCAAGCTTAGGCTCTTCTTACTCCTTATTCCTTCATCCATCATAATCTCACCCAAAACTTGAAAACTTCAATCACACAAAACTCAACAAAACCTTCGTGAGATCCGTTAGTATAAGAAAACCAATCTTTACTTTAAGTACTGTATAAAACCCATTCAAATTTTGTTATTGCATTATATCTACTGTATTCTAACTTTACCATGGCTTATAACCTCCAATACAAACCATAGATTCATCAAAATAAGCACACAATGCAAAGAAAACAGAATCTGTCAAAAACAAAACAGTCTATAAAGATGCGAATTGTTCTCATAATTATGTAGATCAAAAAATTCTGAAAAATTAGGACAACAGAGGAAATTTGTATATAAATCTTGTGTAAAAAAATCAGAATTTTTAGTCCCTTCTGTGAATTTTCAAAATTGTTTTACTGGATGCAAAAGTTTCTGTTTTCCAACAAGATCAAATCAACTATCACCAAAGCTATCCTAAAGGCTTTACTTGGCACAAACACTAATTAAAACACAAAAAACACAATCATAACAGTAGCATAATTGTGCAAACACTCAAGAAAAGAAAGAAAAAGACGAAAATAAATTTTATTCATTGGGTTGCCTCGCAACAAGCGCTATCGTTCTACGCCCTTAGCTAGGCATAATGCAAAGATCTAAGTGTTGTCATCCTTGTTTCCACTTCCCTTGGAAGTGTTTTTGTCAGGTGGTTTTGCAAAGACAACATAAAACACCTCATCCATAGAGACTTTAGCACTATCAAGTTGCTTATCATCGCATCCCCTTTGATTTCCGGCAACAATCCAAGAATAGTGTTGATTAACATCATTGAAAACTTGTTGGATTATGTCTAAAACAGGGACTTCCTTTTTAAGATTCTCATCAAAAATTTGATTATTTCCAAGCAAGTGTCTTAACATATAATCACTATTATAAAGGATCTCATCTATCACTGGTTTTTCATGGTTCATACCATAAAAATCAAAGATCTCCCTAGCTTCCCGTATTATATAGTCAAATTCATTCATAAGAACAAGGGTAGCCAACTTTTTAGCTTTGGGATTCTTTATAACAGGTAACTCATAAAACAATCTTTGCAAGGTAGGATGAGTACGGATGAACTTATTCTCAAGTTTTAGAACTAGTGCTGAAATAGCTTCTGCATACGATTTTGTTCTTTTAAGTATAGGAGCATCATCAAGAGTTAAATTTCCGACACAATTGAAAAATTCCTGGAAATGTTCTTTCCCCATAATATTCCCTTGCCCCAAAACAAAAGTTTTAGCATCCAGATTACCGGATCATCCAATTTTAGGAGTTAAGCCATCATCTGTTTCTGCCATGCCAAAGTCACTCATGGTGACAAGTTCAAGCAAATAGGAGATCTGACGAGAAAACGGCGAACGAAAAAGAGGGCGAATAAAATGGCAAATTTTTGTGAAGTGGGGGAGATGAAAACAAGAAGCAAATGACAAATAATGTAAATTGCAAGGAGATGAGATTTGTGATTAGGAACCTGGTAGATGTTGATGATGTCTCCCCGGCAACGGCGCCAGAAATTCCTTTTGATGTTTGCTTGAACTACGTCGGTATTTCCCCAAAGAGGAAGGGATGATGCATAACAGCAACGATAGATATTTCCCTCAGTGATGAGACCAAGGTAATCGAACCAGTAGGAGAGCCAAGCAACACTATGTAAATAGCACCTGCACACAAAGAACAAATACTTGCAACTCGACGTGTTAAAGGGGTTGTCAATCCCTTTCGGGTAACGGCGCCAGAAATTGGCAAGTTGACGGGAGATAAATTGTAGTAGATTGGATAAATAGATCATGAATAAAATAAAGTGCAGCAAAATATTTTTGGGTTTTTAGAAATATAGATCTGAAAATAAAAGTGGCAAATAAATAAAAAGGCAAATAGCAAAATAGATCTAAAAATATATGATGAGAAAATAGACCCGGGGGCCGTAGATTTCACTAGTGGCTTCTCTCTAGAAAAATAGCATACGGTGGGTAAACAAATTACTGTTGGGCAATTGATAGAACTTCAAATAATTATGACGATATCCAGGCAATGATCATTATATAGGCATCACGTCCAAGATTAGTAGACGGACTCCTGCCTGCATCTACTACTATTACTCCACACATCGACCGTTATCCAGCATGCATCTAGTGCATTAAGTTCATGGAGAAACGGAGTAATGCAATAAGAATGATGACATGATGTAGACAAGATCTATTTATGTAGAAATAGATGTAGGTGTCAAAACCGGCTGATCTCGGGTAGGGGGTCCCGAACTGTGTGTCTGAGGATCGAAGGTAACAAGGAACAAAGGGAACACGATGTTTACCCAGGTTCGGGCCCTCTTAATGGAGGTAAAACCCTACATCCTGCTTGATTGTATTTGATGAGTATGGGGGTTACACGAGTTGATCTACCTCGAGATCGTGATGGCTAAACCCTAGATGTCTAGCCTATGGGAGTTATCATGGCCTCTACGGACTAAACCCCTCTGGTTTATATAGACACCGGAGGGGGCTAGGGTTGTACAGAGTCGGTTTACAGAGGAAGGAAATTACACATCCGAATGCCAATCTTGCCATCCACGCAAAGGAGAGTCCCATCCAGACACGGGGAAAGGCCTTCTATCTTATATCTTCACGGCCCATCAGTCCGACCCATGTCACATTACCCGGAAGCCCGAGGACCCCTTAATCCAGGACTCCCTCAGTAGCCCCCGAACTTGCCTTCAATGACGACGTAGTATCCGGCTTGTGTCTTCGGCTTTGCAAGGCGGGTTCTTCATTTGTACTTTGGATTGACGACAGTCCGGTTCTGACCTTGATGTGCTGCCTTTATGATCCTTTTCTGTGGTCGCTTCGATTTCCACATGTCGGGCGAATACGAATGGTCTGTGATTTTTTGCAAATAAGCCCCTCACCACGTTCGGATGGCATCTATATAAGGAGAGCTAGATCCCCAAATGCCATCTCGTATCGCGCAAAAGAAAGACCGTCAAGATTAGCTGCGAACAAAGCTTTCCAGCATGGCCAGTGCTCCAGGCTCATCTTCGCGCCCTCATGGCCCTCAAGAGGGTGATTGGCAGAGTTGTTCCGTGCCTCATCTTCAGCTGAGTCGACTCCAGATGCAGGGCTACCTTCCCCTCGCGGATCTAGTCCCCGTTTGAGTGGGATTGGCCTCAATTGGCAATGATGTGATGGCTGAGAATTTCCCCAACCCCAACAAGGATGAGAGGGTGTGCTTCATCCCCTTTCTGCTGCGGGGCCTAGGATTTCCAATCCACCCCTTTCTCAGGGGCCTATTGGAATTTTATGGCATCCAACTGCACAACCTTACCCCAGGTTCGATTCTGCACATCTCAGGTTTCGTTGCCCTCTGCGAACTGTTCTTAGGCATCGAGGCCCATTTTGAACTATGGAGGAAGTTCTTTTGCCTTATTCCCCGCCATCGGGGAGGCTCTATTTTTGAAGTGGGCGGTGCCGAAGTATGGCGTATAGCCGGATCCGGATACCTCATAGGAACTCCCAAGGAGGTATACCCACAGTGGTCTTCGGAATGGTTTTATATGGACGACGTCCCACTGCCGGACCCAGTTCGGCGCGGCCCTCCCGAATTTTCCAGTGCTCCTTTAAAGAAGCGTCTCAAATGGCGTCCCCGAAGTCCCAAGGAGGAAGACAGTGCGGAAATAAAAAGGTTGGTTAACAAGATCAGGTTACTAGCCCATACCAAGCTCTCGATAGTCGAGGTCATGGCTATTGCAATAAAGAGGTGCGTCCAGCCTCTCCAATCCAGAGTAACTCCCTTATGGTGTTATAATGGAGAAGATGACGCTTCCCGTTACAGACGGAAGGGTCCGAATACCCCTGCCGAACTGGCCACAATCCTGGCCGATCTGTATAAGGGTAAGAAAGAAGACTTCCTCCGCTTAAACTGCCGGGATGGCTATTCCATGTACAACCCCGTAGAATGGGTAAGATTTCGATTGTCTGTGCTGCCTTATTGCTGTCACAGATACTAATCAACTTTGCCCTTTGTTACCAAAAACAGTCATGGAGGAAGATGATTGAGGACGTCCGCAATCCCGCTCCACAGCCAGAGGATCATAGCCGCGATGGAGACCCTGGCTTTCACGAGGATCCGGACATATACATAGAGTTCGATGATGGAGTATTCTATCAAGCGAGCCTTGACGGCTTAAGAGTGGCTATCACCGCCGACTACCCCCGCCTCTATCCCTTCTGCATCGTAAGTATTCAGAGGGCTCTTGAAAGGAGACCCTTATCTGCACTTTTGCTTATTATACCGTTCCAAACTTTTAACAGGATCGGCGTTCGACAGACCGTGCTTCCTCGAGGGCGGCCCCTACACAGGGCAGCCGTTCAAAACGAAAGGGGACCGGGAGTGCTGCAGAAACCCCACAGTCTTCCAAGAGGTATGTCTGCTTAATACATGCCTAGGCATGAGTCCCGATTGCTTAAGGTCTCCTTCTTATCTTTGATGTCAGGAGAAACATGCGGCAGACGGTGGGAAAACGCCCTGCTAGCCGAATGTCCACCAATCCGGTGCCGGACTCGCCAACTAGGACGAGAACCGAGGCAATGCCAGATCTGAATCCTCATGAGGATTCGGACGACGTATCTGTCACGAATTCCGAAGTGGAGAGTGTGATGAATCACCGTCGATTAAAGGAAGCCATGCGTGCCCCGGCTTTTTCCGAGCAAGAGTTTACCGCACTCAGCACGGTGGATGCATATATCCGAGCCGCTCGAGACGGACTTGCCGGAGTCACTCAGTTGTTCTCAAAGGACATACAGGTAAGCGTTTATGCAATTTTGGATAGTCATATGCCAGTAGCCCCCGAGACTTGAAGCTGTGAGGCAAACCGATTTAAGGATCGATATACCCTGCAGGTCCTTAAAGAAAAGAACACTGCGCTAGCCCAGGAGCTGAAAACAAACCAAATGCAGCTGAATGATGTTACCGCCGAACTGGCGGAGATGAAAAAGATCGCAACGAGTGCGTCCAGGGAGAAAAATCTCAAGGAGGAAAAGGACAAACAATCCAAAGAGATAGAGAGCTTGAAGGCACAGTTATCGGCCGCTCAGAGAGAAAATGAAAAACTAAAGGGCGGCATATTTGGTATGTCTTCCTCTTTTATTCAGAACCTCTCTAGGTGCTCATGTTTAATCCATAATTCGGAATATCATGACTCTGTTGCTGCAGGTCTGTTAACTGGTAGGCCGGAAGAGGAAGTATCTGGATTTCAAGGCGACGTGCTAAAGGAGTTGTCCGTGGTACATGCTCGGGCCCGGAAGGCCATGAAGAGTATGGTGAAGGCTTTATGGCCATCCGATACCCCTCCAGAGAGTATGGAGGGCTTGGCAAACCTATTCAAAGGTGCCCAGTGCCAGTTTGAGCTATGGAAGACATTCGCCTACCGTGAGGGCGCACAAGAAGCCTGGGCCATGCTGAAAACACGCTTCACCAAGCTAGATCCAAATCATATGGCCCGAGTGGGACCACAGGGACCAGACGGGAAAGAGATTCCAGTGAGTTTGGTGTATGACCAAGTAATGATAGCTGCGAAGTATTCGCATGAAGACTGTAGGTTAGACAGTCTTATAGATGGAATAGATAAGGAATAGGTATTTGATGCAAATGTATTAGAGTACGTTATGATCAACATGTGCCTTTATCCGAACATGTGAAAAGTTTTGTCATCACAGGCTTTCGGCTTTAACCTCCGGACCAAAATGGTGGAGTGTTTCCGGACACTATTGGGAATGAAAAGAAACATTCACTATGTCCGGAAACCAGGCAACCCAGTCATTGTGCTCGAACAGACAAAAAACTGTAGTTCAGGATGTATGTTATATTACATATGTAAGAAACATCTTCCAAGGAAAATTGTTCTGTTAAGGGTTCCTTTCCTTGGGTTGGCAGGCAGTAATTATGCGTGCCGGGGCTTTGGTCCGTTATACGGAAAAACTATCCCACAGTATTTGGAGTGGTTACAAGAATGTAACAATCTGTCGTTTGATTGCCGACCACCTATTCTCTTAAGAACGCTAGCTTTCGGCTTCACCCGTCTGAGGTACATGTCCGGTGACCCGGTTGTAACAATCACAGAGGTGCTCCCTTTATGCCCTAGCCGAACAATCGGGAACGTAGGGCATAAACACAGGAGCAAGGCAACCCAACTTGGCAAAAACTTAAGTCATAGAGGTGCATATAATGGCAAAAAGGATGTATATGAGCAAACGGCATTTATATTTTGAGCTCCAGGCTCGAAATAATAATAAGCTTCGGTTAAAGAAGCCCCCGGTTATGGTGGAGTATGTACATTTAAGGATGTGTACCCCTCAAGTGTTCAGCTTATCCAAACACTTCCTGGAAATCGTATAAAAACGAAAAAACAAGAAAAAACAAAATGAAGAGGAGAAAAAGGGGACGAAAAAGAAGTATGGCCGAACTTTATGCGTAGAATCTTTGGAGTCGAGCAGCGTTCCATGGATTTGGCTCTAAGCGGTTATCCGATGCATTACGAAGGCGGTAAGCTCCTCCAGTGAGAACTTCATCGATAATGAAGGGACCCTCCCATTTTGGTTTGAGCTTGTCCTTTTTCTTCTCTGGGAGGCGTAAGACGAGTTCACCGACATTATAAGTCTTTGCCCGCACTTCCCTGCTTTGATATCTCTGGGCCTGTTGTTGATAGAATGCGGAACGGGCCTTTGCAACATCGCGCTCCTCCTCTAGGGCATCTAGGTCATCCTGTCGATCGAGCTCGGCTTCTCTCTCTTCATACATGCGCACTCGAGGTGAGTCATGAATAATATCGCAGGGCAAAACAGCCTCTGCGCCGTACACCATAAAAAAGGGGGTGTATCCGGTCGTGCGGTTGGGGGTGGTCCGCAGTCCCCAGAGTACGGAATCGAGTTCCTCGACCCAGTGCTTATCTGACTCCCGTAGGGATCGCACTAGTCTGGGTTTGATGCCGCTCATTATCAGGCCATTAGCCCGTTCGACCTGACCGTTTGTTTGAGGGTGATATACGGAGGCATAATCAAGCTTGATGCCCAAGTTAGCACACCAAGTTTTCACCTCATCGGCTGTGAAGTTAGAGCCATTGTCAGTAATGATACTGTGAGGGACACCATAACGGTGTACAACACCGGATATAAAGTCGATCACCGATCCAGCTTCAGCCGTTTTTACTGGTTTGGCCTCTATCCACTTAGTGAATTTGTCCACCATAACCAGCAAATATTTCTTCTTGTGGCTTCCCCTTTAAGGGGTCCGACCATATCCAGCCCCCAGACCGCAAAAGGCCAAGTAATGGGGATTGTTTTTAAGGCGGTGGGCGGCATGTGACTTTGATTGGCGAAAAGCTGGCATCCGACACAGCGCTGTACAAGAGCATGTGCATCTGCTCGGGCCGTAGGCCAAAAGAAACCTGTACGGAAGGCTTTACTTATGAGGGCCTGAGCGGTGACGCGATGGCCACCGAGACCAGCCGTCATCCCTCCTCTTCGGAGATACATCTTTGAAGAACTCCAGTAGTACTTTTCTTGTAGAGCTCTCCTTCATGAACATTGTAGGCTTTCGAGCGTCGAACTATGCGACGGGCCTCATTCTGGTCCTCAGGGAGCTCCCGCCTATTAAGGTAGGCCAGGAAGGGTTCGGTCCATGGAGCAATGACAGCCATGATTACATGGGCGGAAGGTGTCATTTCGGTGCCCGAGCCCCCGATGATATCAGAAGTGTGTTCGGCATCTGGGGGTATGATCGGCCCCGGACTAGTGTTGCCGCTCTCGTCCTGCCACACCACGGATGGCTTGAAGAGCCTTTCCAGAAAGGTGTTAGGTGGGACGGGGTCGCGTTTAGCGCCCATTCGAGCAAGGATGTTCGCTGCCTGATTACTATCTCGAGCAACATGATGAAACTCGAGCCCCTCAAACCGAGCTGATATTTTGAGTACAGCGTCGCGGTATGCCGTCATCTTTGGATCTTTTGCATCGAAATCTCCATTTATTTGGGATATTGTGAGGTTCGAATCCCCACGCACCTCTAGGCGTTGAATGCCCATAGGAACAGCTATCCGGAGACCGTGCAGTAGTGCCTTGTATTCGGTTGTGTTGTTGGAGTCCATGTACATTATTTGCAATACATAGCGGACTGTGTCCCCAGTAGGGGAGGTTAAGATGACACCGGCTCCCAGCCCGGCTAACATTTTAGAGCCGTCGAAGTACATTACCCAGTTGGAGTATGTGCTATATTCTTTAGGGAGTTCGGCTTCCGTTCATTCGGCGACGAAGTCGGCCAACACCTGAGATTTAATAGCTCGGCGTGGTTTGTATGTTATTTCAAATGGTAAGAGCTTGATGGCCCATTTGGCTATGCGGCCGGTGGTGTCCCGATTATTTATGATATCATTGAGTGGTACTTCGGATGCCACCGTGATCAGACACTCTTGAAAGTAGTGCCACAGCTTCCGGGATGCCATGAAGACCGCATACGCTATCTTTTGGTAGTGGGGGTATCGAGATCTGCACGGTGTAAGGACTGCCGATACATAGTATACTAGTTTTTGGATTGGGAATTTATGTCCCTCTTCCTTTCGTTCGACGACGAGCACCGCGCTCACCACCTGGTGAGTTGCAGATATGTAGAGCAACATAGGTTCACCGATGTTTGGTGCGGTGAGGATTGGGTTGCTCGCTCACAGAGTTTTTATTTCTTCCAATCCGGCCGCTGCCGCATCCGTCCACTCGAAGTGGTCGGTTCGTCGCACTAGGAGATAAAGTGGCAGTGCCTTTTCTCCCAATCTGGAGATAAAGCGGCTCAAAGCTACCACGCACCCAGCTAGTTTTTGGACCTGCTTTAGGTCTGTTGGGGTTGCCAATTGTGACAAGGCTTGGATTTTGGCCGGGTTAGCTTCGACTCCTCTATTGGAAATAATGAACCCAAATAGTTTTCCGGCTGGAACGCCGAAGACACATTTTTCTGGATTGAGCCGTATGTCACATGTTCGGAGGTTGTCGAATGTGAGGCGTAGATCGTCCACCAATGATTCGACATGTTTAGTCTTGATGACTACATCATCTACGTATGCCTCCACTGTCTTGCCTTTCTCCAGGCATGTTTGAATCATGTGTTGGTAAGTGGCGCCAGCGTTTTTGAGTCCGAATGGCATGGTGTTGAAGCAAAAAGGCCCGTACGGGGTAATGAATGCCGTTGCGGGCTGGTCGGACTCCTTCATTTTAATTTGATGGTATCCGGAGTATGCGTCGAGGAAACACAGTGAATCGTGTCCTGCAGTCGTGTCAATGATTTGATCAATGCGAGGCAGCGGGAAGGGGTCCTTAGGGCAGGCTTTATTGAGGTCTTTGAAATCGACACAAAGGCGCCAGGATTTATCCTTCTTCGGTACCATGACTAGGTTTGCCAGCCAGTCCGGGTGTTTGATCTCCTTGATGAACCCTGCTTCAAGAAGTTTAGCTAGCTCCTCCCCCATAGCTTGTCGTTTGGGTTCGGAAAATCGCCGCAACGTTTTCTTGACTGGTTTGAACCCCTTTATAATATTGAGGCTATGTTCGGCCAGTCTGCGTGGGATCCCAGGCATGTCCGAAGGGTGCCAGGCGAAGATATCCCAATTTTCGCGCAGGAACATTCTTAGTGCGGTGTCAATCGTTGGATCCAGCTGTGCTCCAATGGAGGCTGTCTTGTTGGGATCCGTCGGGTGTACTTGAAATTTTATTATTTCATCTGCTGGTTTGAAAGAAGTGGACTTGGGCCTCTTATCGAGGATTACATCATCTTTGTCCACTGTGGAACGCAGAGTCGTTAGCTCCTCGGCCGCTAGGGCCTTAAATAATGCCTTGAGGGCCAAGGATGCCATTTTGTTTTCGGCGCGGAGCGCTATATCCGGATCACTGGTGATAGTGATAACTCCGTTGGGCCCTGGCATTTTGAGCTTCATATACCCGTAATGGGGTATGGCTAGGAAGCGTGTGAAGGCGTCTCGCCCCAACAAGGCGTGATATCCACTTTTGAAAGGTGCCACGTGGAAGAGCAACTCTTCAGACCTATAGTTCTCCGGCGTGCCGAATACTACATCAAGTTTAATTTTCCCCAAACATCGTGCTTCACGACTGGGGATAATCCCTCAAAAGTTGGTGATGCTCTGCTCGATGCGACTCTTGTCCATTTGCATTTTATTGAGCGTGTCTTCGTAGATGAGGTTTAGTCCGCTGCCGCCGTCCATGAGCACCTTGGTGAGTCGAAAGCCGTCTACAATTGGGTTTAAGACCAAGGCGGTAGATGCTCGGACTGATCTGGTCTTTGGTTCATCATCGGCAGTAAAAGTTATTGCCGTATCGTTCCAAGGATTTACTCCGGCTACTTGGTTAACTTCGGCGAGGTCGCGGAGCGCCCTTTTGCGCCGATTACTTGAAGAAAGGGTCTCGAAGACCGTAAATACGTTGAGGTCATCATCCTCCTAAGAGTGCTTCTTCGGGGTGGTGTTGGTGAGGATGGCCTCGCCGCTCTTAGCCACCTGCCGGAGTACCCAACATGCCCGAAGGCTATGTGTTGGTTCGGTATTCGGCGTCGTGTGTATCCGACAGGGCTTGTCGAGTAATTCGTCTAGGTCAGTTCTATGTCCCGTGAAGGGTTTGATTTTCTTGTCAATGAGATGATGATCGAGTGCCCCGTAAGGGTGCAATCCTTTTTGCCCGTCCGGTGGGTTGCTTAAAGGCAGGATGTTCCCACTAAGCTGTCTGGGCTTTCCAGGCGCTTTCCATTGCGCAGTACTTCCGTACTATAAGTGCCAGATCTGCAAAGTGCAGTATGCGGCGGCGGTTGAGGGCATTGAGGATTCCCTCGTCCGTACAGTTGCGGCAGAAAACTGAAACCGCGTCCTCGTTGCAGCAATCTTTAATCTTGTTTTTAAAAAGGAGGAATCTGGCCCATAAGTGATGGACTGTTTCCTGAGGTTGCTGTCATACATACATTAGGTCACATACATCTGGAGGACCTGAATTGCTTGGGGAATATTGCTTGTGGTGGGTGGGTGGGCTGGAATCCGAGCCCTGACCCACTATTGGATCCGGAGTTTGAAGAATCTCCGAGGTCACTAGTCTAGGATTAGGAGGGTCCTGGTGGTTTTTGGGCTCAATGCCTGATTCTATGTTCGGAGGACACATGGTCTCTTCCCGAAGATGGGTATCCGGCTCACAGGGCTCGGAAATCCGAACATAGCTTGTTATCAACTTAGGGGGAGAAGTATTCTCGGCTTGTTCCTCCACGACCACTTCCAGATGGGTGATCAGCGGGGACTTGATTTCCCTTTGATCGGGTTTAAGCCCAATCCGATCATAGTCTGTTGCGACCCCCAGGGCGGCGATGCGATCTAGCAGTTCGTTCAAGGACGAGACATCTGCCGGATCCATCTTTTCGGAGTGTTCAAGGCCGATGCGGAGATGATGTTTGGCGATTTGGGGGGCCGCCTTTGGCTTAACGGCCAGGCGAGCGCCCATGGCAAAACCGCCGAGTTGGAGGATCTGTCCCGGAACTAGGGCTCCTCCAGAGGTGATGTTGTCATTGATGACAAGGCGAGCCATCGATCCTTCCATCGATGACACAAAGGAACTCTCAATGAAAGCACCAATGTCGGTGTCAAAACCGGCTAATCTTGGGTAGGGGGTCCCGAACTGTGTGTCTGAGAATCGAAGGTAACAAGGAACAAAGGGAACACAATGTTTACCCAGGTTCGGGCCCTCTTAATGGAGGTAAAACCCTACGTCCTGCTTGATTGTATTTGATGAGTATGGGGGTTACAAGAGTTGATCTACCTCGAGATCGTGATGGCTAAACCCTAGATGTCTAGCCTATGGGAGTTATCATGGCCTCTACGGACTAAACCCCTCCTGTTTATATAGACACCGGAGGGGACTAGGGTTGTACAGAGTCAGTTTACAGAGGAAGGAAATTACACATCCGAATGCCAATCTTGCCATCCACGCAAAGGAGAGTCCCATCCAGACACGGGGAAAGGCCTTCTATCTTATATCTTCACGGCCCATCAATCCCGCCCATGTCACATTACCCGGAAGCCCGAGGACCCCTTAATCCGGGACTTCCTCAATAGACCCCATCTTGTTATCCTTAATAGCAACGATACATACGTGTCAGTTCTCCTTCTGTCACTGGGATCAAGCACCGTAAGATTGAACCCATCACAAAGCACCTCTTCCCATGGCAAGAAAAATCGATCTAGTTGGCCTAACTAAACCAAAGATTCAAAGAAGAAATACGAGGTTGTAAGTAATCATGCATATAAGAGATCAAAAGACTCAAATAACTTTCATGGATAAAAACATAGATCTGATCATGAACTCGAAGTTCATCAGATCCCAACAAACACACCGCAAAAAGAATTACATTAAATAGATCTACAAGAGACCATTGTATTGAGAATCAAAAGAGAGAGAGGAAGCCATCTAGCTACTACCTACGGACCCGTAGGTCTACAATGAACTACTCACGCATCATCGGAGAGGCACCAATGAGGATGATGAACCCCTCTGTGATGGTGTCTAGATTGGATCTGTGGTTTCTGGAACTTGCGGCGGCTGGAATTGATTTTCGTCGACTCCCCTAGGGTTTCTGGAATATTGGGGTATTTATAGAGCAAAGAGGTGGTGTGGGAGGCGGCCGAGGTGGGCACAACCTGTGACGCCCCCGGCTCAATCATGCACTAATCATACACGCAAATGCACACGATCAAGCCTAAGGACTCACGGGAAGATATCACAACACAACTCTAAAACATAAATAAAGTCATACAAGCTTTATATTACAAGCCAGGGGCCTCGAGGGCTCGAATACATAAGCTTGCGAACAAGCGTCAGCGGAAGCATCAGATATCTGAGTACAGATATGAAACCGAAACAAAAAGGCCTTTAGAAAGGCGGGGCAAAATAAAACACTACGATCGAAAGGCGTAGGCCTCCTGCCTGGGACCCTCCGATCCTACTCCTGGTCGACGACAAGCTCGTAGTAGTATCCATCCTCGGGGGTAATAGTAGTAGTCGAACGACGGGGCATCTGTCTCAGGGGCACCGTCCTCTTGGTCACGACAAACTGATTTGGGGGAAAAAAAAACAAAGCAACCATGAGTACTCAGAAGTACTCAGCAAGCAAGGATCTACACTACATATGCAACATTTTCAAAGGGGAGGTTGTATATGTGGACTGGGCTGCAGAAATGCCAGAATAGAGAGGAGGCCTAGTCCTATCGAAGACTAGCATCTTCAGAGGTCTTGCAGCATTAGAAGAGTGTAGACAGTACCATATAATGTAGCAGTATCATTAAGTCTCAACCTCACCCAGAGATCCTTTCTCGACTCCCTGCGAGAAAGCAATCCCAGAGCCATACAGTCATCAACCTCGTCCGGAGATCCCTTCTCGACTCCCTGCGAGAAGCAATCCCAGAGCCATAGTATCCAAGTATCCAGTTCTAATTGTATCAATCAGGATACAACTCCGAGTGTCCGTTACCGTAGGACAGGCTATCGATAGAAGTTTTCTTCCCTGCAGGGGTGCACCAACTTACCCAACACACTCGATTAACTCCGGCCAGACACACTTTCCTGGGTCATGCCCGGCCTCGGCCAAACGACACATCGCAACCCTACCTACAGCTCAGCAGAGAGGTCCCGCCGGTCTACATCCTAAGCGCAAGGGGGTCTTGGCCATCGCCCCTCGCCCTCCGGGTCGTTGCGTACACGGTGAAGCCAGGCACCAACACTACAGGAAGGCGCCGGTCCGTCCGTGCCGCCATGCTGAACTAGACGTCTGACAGAGCTTTCGGCTGATGCATATGATGCAGAACGCCCATACTATGCCCACGTGATGGTTAGTGCTATTAGGCCAGAGGCCTGCTCGGATCAAATATCCAAATCGTTAGTACCTTGGGCTTGTGGTAACGAGTAGAGGCTCACGAAAGATGTGACCCCGTCGCCCCATCTCGAGGACTTGCTGCAAGGGTTAAGAATGCCCGGCCGCGCCTCGTATTCAGCACTCGGGCACCATACACGCACCCGTCTTCACAACACTCGCCTCTCAGGCGCACGCGGGTACCCCTCAGGGTCGACCCGCCTATCCAAGTAACAGTGTAAAATCCAAGTATTCGGGTGTCCATAACATCAGGGGAATCCGAGGTATCACCCTCGTTGGATTCCTACTCGATGTCTCCGTCAAGGTGAACTCGGAGGAATCACCCTCACTGGGTTCACACTTGAGGTGTTGTACGACGGCGTCGTTATCGGAAGCGGTGAAGGAGGAATCACCCTCGATGACCACGACCGAATAGCTACTCTACAGAGTTAACATCAGAAGTGCTGCACGAGGTATCACCCTCGGCACTCGATAGTAACGCTGTAGTGTCGTTACAACTAAGGGGGGGTGATGTGCGGTGTCGGGGCCTGGTCTTCAATTCCCGTTGATCGGGTCTTCGGATAATCCAGTGGGGCAATCGGGATAAGTGGGGTTACTGATAGGTCTCTACCCAGCCTATACTAAGCAGTTTAGGATATGCAGGTAATTATCAACAGCAAGTTACAGTAAACAGGCTATGCATCAGAATAGGTAAAGCAGTAGCAGTAGCAATTCTAATGCAAGCATGAGAAATTAGAATGGGCGATATCGGGATGATCAAAGGGGGGGGGGCTTGCCTGGTTGCTCGGCGGCAAGGGCAAGGTCGTCAAAGGTGGCGTCAGTCTCCGGAGCTGCGTCGGTCTCGGGGATTACGTCGGGGTCTAACGAGAGAGAAGAGGGGGAGGAAACAGTATAAATATAGAGCAAACATGAGCAACGCAAAGTACGGCATGACAATATGCAGTGCCGGGTGTGTCCTAACGTATGGTTACACGTCACCAAGGAAGGAGGAATCCATCCGGGAATGTTTTCCCGGTTCCGGACCTGTGTCAGACAGATGACCGGAGGGGAACGGTTCCATGTTCGGGTAGTTAGGGACATGTGACGGACGAACGGACCGCGTATTTGAATTCGTCTCGTCGTTCTGAGCAAGTTTCATGTATAAAGTATTTTCATCGGAGTTACGGATTATTTAATATGATTTTCTAAAGTTTTTATTAATTTTTGGAATTTAATTATTTATTTAAATTAAACATTATCCGAAACAGTAGTTGATGACGTCAGCATGACATCATGCTGACGTCAGCGGTCAACCTGACAGGTGGGGGTCCACCTGTCATAGACTGTTAGGTTAATTAGTGATTAACTAACTAATTACTATTTAATTAAACTAATTAATTAATTAGATTAACCTAATCAGGATTAATTAAACTAATTAATTCACTAATTAATTAATTAATTAATTATTAATAATTTTTATTTATTTCGTTTTTATTTTTTTATTTTTTTTTCTCTTTTTTTTAAAAACTGTTATGGGCAGTGGGGCCCCTGTGTCATAGACACAATGGGGCGGGGCCCATCCGTCAGTGGCCCATAGGGGCTAGCGGGCGACGGGCAAGCGCCCGAACGGGCACAGGGCGCGGCGGGCACGCGTGCGCATGCCCAAGGGCCGAGCAGGCACGGCGAGCAGGGGGGTGGCTGGCCGGAGCGGCGACGGCCAGCGGCGTGGTGGCGGCTGCGGGTGGACGCGGAGCAGGGGCGAACGGTGCGGGGCGCGCGCGCGGGCGAGCGACGGCCGTCGCGGGCGCGGCCGTGGCGAGGCTGGGAGTAGCAGGGGGCGGGGAGCGCGCCGGGAAGGGCCACGGTGCGCGAGCGAGCGCGTCGGGCGTGGCCGGCGTGTGGCCACGGCAGGGTGAGGCGCGGGGTGCGGTGGCCGCATCGGGGCAGAGGGGGGAAGAGGAGGAGGGGCGGCGGCTCACCCCGTTGCAGGGGAACACCGGCGAGGCTCGGTGGAGCCGCGGGTGAGGAAGGGGTCGAGGACGGCGCGGTGATGAGGACGAGGCGGCGCGGGATTCCGGCGAGGTGGCGGGGCGGTGCGGCGACGAGGCATCGGGGGCGATGGCCCGATCCAGATGGGATCGGGTGGGGGGAAGAGGGAGACCGAGTGGGGGGGGGGAATGGGGTAGGTTAGGGTTCGGGGGAGTGGGGAGGCCATATAGGCCAGGCCGACTGGCTGGGCCGTGGCCCAGTTGGGACCAGGGGGGTTTTGCTTTTATTTATTTTTTTCTGTTTCTTTTCCTTTTGCCTTTTTTTATTTTTATTTATTCTTATTTTCTGTTTTGTAATTAGTTGGGCCTCAAAATGACTTTTGTAAATTATGGCATTTGTTCCATTAATTACTAGGCATCCTCTACTACCAAAAATTAGATTGGAGTCAATTTGAGTTCACACAATTTTTATAATAAACAAAATGCATTAATCCTTACTGTTTTGGTAAAGTTAGAGCCACCTATCAAATTTATAAATTGTTGGTTACAATTTTAGATTAGCCTCTGCAATATTTGTTATTTATCGAACATTTTAGTTTCTACGTTGGATAACTTTTATTTTCCACTTTCATTTAAATTTGGATTTTGACTTAGGAGTTGAAATGCAATATAATGCTAATGATGATCATGCACTGTTAAACATGATGACATGGCATAATCAAAAGGGTGATTACTGTAGTTAACCACTGGGGGTGTTACAAATCTCCTCTACTAACAAGAATTCTCGTCCCGAGAATTAAGAAGTAGAAGGAAAAAGTTCGGGGTATTCCGCACGAAGATTATACTCGCGTTCCCAAGTGGCTTCATCTTCAGTTTGATTTAACCACTGCACTTTGAGGAACTTGGTAACCTTCTGACGGGTCCGACGTTCAGCTTCATCGAGAATGCGGATCGGATGCTCCTTATAAGATAGGTCATCTTGCAATTCGAGCACCTCGTGATCCACAGCTCGGTGCGGAGATTCCTTGAAGCATTGACGAAGCTGTGACACATGGAAGACGTCGTGGATATGGGAGAATTGCGGCGGTAATTCCAATTTATACGCCACCTGACCACGTCTTGCAACAATGCGGAAAGGACCAATGTAGCGCGGAGCTAACTTGCCCTTGATTCCAAAACGGTGAGTGCCCTTCATAGGAGTGACACGAAGATAAGCTTGATCACCAGGTTGATAAGTCAAACCCCATCGTTTGCGATTGTAGTTGCTCTTCTGGCGGTCCTGAGCCGCCTTGAGATTTTCTCGAACGATACAGACTTGTTCTTCGGCGTGTAGAATAATATCCGGACCCACGAGCGGTCGTTCCCCAGTTTCTGACCAATTCAGAGGGGTTCGACACTTACGTCCATAGAGTACTTCGAAGGGGGCCATTTTCAAACTGGCTTGATAGCTGTTGTTATAAGAGAACTCGGCATACGGGAGAGATTCTTCCCACTTCTTGCCGAATGAAATAACACAAGCCCGAAGCGTGTCTTCAAGCACTTGGTTGACTCGCTCGACTTGGCCTTGGGATTGGGGGTGATAAGCTGAACTCCAGGTAATATGAGTTCCCATAGCTGTTTGGAAACTTTCCCAGAATTTGGAAGTGAAAAGACCGCCACGGTCCGAACTAATCTCCTTCGGAATACCGTGGAGTGAAACAATCCTGGAGATATACAACTCTGCTAACTGACTAGCAGTGATAGTCTCTTTGACAGGCAGAAAGTGTGCAACTTTAGAGAGTTGGTCGACGACGACAAGAATAGCATCGTGACCCTTCTGTGACCTGGGAAGTCATGTAACAAAATCCATCTGAACCTTATCCCATTTCCATAGAGGAATAGGAAGTGGTTGCAGAATTCCAGCTGGTTTCTAATGTTCTGCTTTAACGCGACGACACACATCACATTCAGCAACATATCGAGCAATATCCTGCTTCATTCTAGACCACCAGTACCTTTGACGAAGATCACGATACATCTTGGTGCTACCCGGATGAATAGACAACGGGGTATCATGTGCCTCCTTCATGACCTTGTCGGTCATAAGCTCGAAGCGAGGTACGACAATGCGGTTTCTGAAAAACAAAGTTCCATCTTCAGACAGCGAGAAATCCCTGTACTTTACAAGATGAAGGTCTTTCTTCATCAGATCAATTTCAGCATCTTTAGCTTGCGCATTCTTAACAGCTTTTTCGAGATCTGGTTGTATCACAAGGTTATTTAGAGAGCCCTGTGGGACAATAAGCAGATTCAGCTTGCACAGTTCTTCAAAAAGACGAGGTTGAGCTCGCCTAACCATGAGGTTGTCGCAATAGGACTTGCGGCTTAAGGCATCAGCCATCACGTTAGCCTTGCCAGGGGTATAGGAAATACCCAAATCATAGTCCGCAATGGCCTCCATCCATCTTTGCTAACGGAGGTTTAGAGATGGTTGAGTGAACAAGTACTTCAGGCTTTTATGATCCGTGTATATCTCGCAACGATTACCGAGAAGGTAATGTCGCCACAACTGCAGTGCATAGATGACAGCAGCTAGTTCTAGATCATGTACCGGATAATTCTCTTCATGTGGGCGCAACTGACGAGAGCCATAGGCAATCACTTTACGCTCTTGCATTAGGACACAGCCTAATCCTTCACGGGATGCGTCACAATAAATCACAAAGTCTTTGCGGGTATCTGGAGGAGATAGTACTGGGGCAGATGTTAGCTTGTCTTTGAGTGTTTGAAAACTTTCCTGACATTTTCCTGTCCATTCAAACTTAACGCCCTTGTGAAGCAGATCAGTCAAAGGCTTAGCAATCTTGGAAAAGTTCTCGACAAATCGACGACAATAGCTTGCAAGGCCGAGAAAACTTCTCACTTGCTTGACGTTCTTCGGAGGTGTCCAGTCAAGAATAGCCTGAACTCGTTCTGGGTTAACAGCAATTCCATCCTTGTAAATCACATGACCAAGGTAGGTTACTTCGGAAAGCCAGAATTCACATTTGGAGTATTTGGCATACAACTGGTGTTCTCGGAGTCTTTCCAGTACAAGACGGAGGTGTTCGGCATGTTCTTCTTTATTCTTTGAATAGACTAGAATATCATCCAGATACACCACGACGAACTTGTCGAGGTAATCCATGAAGATATAATTCATCAGACGGGAGAATGTGGCTGGAGCATTTGTTAAGCCAAATGACATGACAGTGTACTCGTAAGAGCCATAGCGAGTAACAAATGCAGTCTTCGGAATATCCTCTTCATGAACACGGATCTGATGATAACCCAACCTCAAGTCGAGTTTAGAAAACACCGATGATCCAGCAAGTTGATCATACACAGTCATCTTCAGCATAGCGGGATAGTTCGAGAAATTTCCTCTGATATTCATCCACAGTCATTTTGCACTGAGAGAGTTTGCAGAACTCCTGCTTCTTCTGGTCGATCAAACCTTGAGGAATGTACCGTGCACGAAAAGCTGACTGAAATTCCTGCCAAGTGGTTACAGTTTCAGCAGGCAACATACCTTGTGGCTTTCCCACCATTGAGCAGCTGATCCCCTCAGGTGATACGTCGCATAGGTGACGTAACTGTCAGGGATAACATTGGCCGACTTCATCTGGAAGGCAATGTCACGAAGCCAATCATCAGCATCCATTGGATCAGTCGAGCTGCGAAAAGTGGACGGATTGAGGCGCACGAATTCCGGCAGAGTTATTGGAGCAGACTGTTGCTGAGTATTCTGGTTTGGGAACTGAGCCAATATCCCGGTCATAACCTGACGGTTTAGTTCAAACTGCTGCATCATTGCGGCAATATAGGGTGGAGGTGGAGGATCGTCAGCCATCCTGCCAATTCAACAGGGGGCAGTTTAGCAAGTAAAACTGCAGATGTATGAAGTTATTCCTGAAGTAACACGCACAATAGAAGGAAGTGCCATAGATACTTCATCATATTCGCACCAGACATTCAAAGCCACACATAGCCTCGGTTACAATCTGGCATTACGACAGTTGAAAAGGGAAAGGCTAGACATCTAGGCGGCGCGCAGGCACGCGGCAAGGAAGTACACAACGAGACATAGCAAAGGCTACATCAACATCGGAGAAAACTATTGGAGCGAGGAATCTGCAAGTGACAATACAGGGTGCCCTCGATAAGAGGATCCTGCAAGCAGAACCTGGCCCACAATCTTGGAGCAAGGGGGGATATTTTCAGAACACCGGGTGGATGTGATCACGAGAACCTAATGTTGGAGTTAGTAAAATTTTAACCAGAATAGAGGAGAGATCAAAGTCCCAGAGTAAAGGTCGAGGAGTAAAAGATCCTAATACCACCCAATTGGCGACGTGGGCCCGTAAGCCACACAGCCAAGTTAGTAAAACAGTTTTCGGTTACTAGACTCAACTTCGGCCAAGGAGTTGGAAAGGGGGATTCCTAGAGGCAGTCGGCTCTGATACCAACTTGTGACGCCCCCGGCTCAATCGTGCACTAATCATACATGCAAATGCACACGATCAAGCCTAAGGACTCACGGGAAGATATCACAACACAACTCTAAAACATAAATAAAGTCATACAAGCTTTATATTACAAGCCAGGGGCCTCGAGGGCTCGAATACATAAGCTTGCGAACAAGCGTCAGCGGAAGCATCAGATATCTGAGTACAGATATGAAACCGAAACAGAAAGGCCTTTAGAAAGGCGGGGCAAAATAAAACACTACGATCGAAAGGCGTAGGCCTCCTGCCTGGGACCCTCCGATCCTACTCCTGGTCGACGGCAAGCTCGTAGTAGTATCCATCCTCGGGGGTAATAGTAGTAGTCGAACGACGGGGCATCTGTCTCAGGGGCGCCGTCCTCTTGGTCACGACAAACTAATTTGGGGGAAAAAAGAAAACAAAGCAACCGTGAGTACTCAGAAGTACTCAGCAAGCAAGGATCTACACTACATATGCAACATTTTCAAAGGGGAGGCTGTATATGTGGACTGGGCTGCAGAAATGCCAAAATAGAGAGGAGGCCTAGTCCTATCGAAGACTAGCATCTTCAGAGGTCTTGCAGCATTAGAAGAGTGTAGACAGTACCAGATAATGTAGCAGTATCATTAAGTCTCAACCTCACCCAGAGATCCTTTCTCGACTCCCTGCGAGAAAGCAATCCCAGAGCCATACAGTCATCAACCTCGTCCGGAGATCCCTTCTCGACTCCCTGCGAGAAGCAATCCCAGAGCCATAGTATCCAAGTATCCAGTTCTAATTGTATCAATCAGGATACAACTCCGAGTGTCCGTTACCGTAGGACAGGCTATCGATAGAAGTTTTCTTCCCTGCAGGGGTGCACCAACTTACCCAACACGCTCGATTAACTCCGGCCGGACACACTTTCCTGGGTCATGCCCGGCCTTGGCCAAACGACACATCGCAACCCTACCTACAGCTCAGCAGAGAGGTCCCCGCCGGTCTACATCCTAAGCGCAAGGGGGTCTTGGCCATCGCCCCTCGCCCTCCGGGTCGTTGCGCACACGGTGAAGCCAGGCACCAACACTACAGGAAGGCGCCGGTCCGTCCGTGCCGCCATGCTGAACTAGACGTCTGACAGAGCTTTCGGCTGATGCATACGATGCAGAACGGCCATACTATGCCCACGTGATGGTTAGTGCTATTAGGACAGAGGCCTGGTCGGATCAAATATCCAAATCGTTAGTACCTTGGGCTTGCGGTAACGAGCAGAGGCTCACGAAAGATGTGACCCCGTCGCCCCGTCTCGAGGACTTGCTGCAAGGGTTAAGAATGCCCGGCCGCGCCTTGTATTCAGCACTCGGGCACCATACACGCACCCGTCTTCACAACACTCGCCTCTCAGGCGCACGCGGATACCCCTCAGGGTCGACCCGCCTATCCAAGTAACAGTGTAAAATCCAAGTATCCGGGTGTCCATAACATCAGGGGAATCCGAGGTATCACCCTCGTTGGATTCCTACTCGATGTCTCCGTCAAGGTGAACTCGGAGGAATCACCCTCACTGGGTTCGCACTTGAGGTGTTGTACAACGGCGTCGTTATCGGAAGCGGTGAAGGAGGAATCACCCTCGATGACCACGACCGAATAGCTACTCTACAGAGTTAACATCAGAAGTGCTGCACGAGGTATCACCCTCGGCACTCGATAGTAACGCTGCAGTGTCGTTACAACTAAGGGGGGGGTGATGTGCGGTGTCGGGGCCTGGTCTTCAATTCCCGTTGATCGGGTCTTCGGATAATCCAGCGGGGCAATCGGGATAAGTGGGGTTACTGATAGGTCTCTACCCAGCCTATACTAAGCAGTTTAGGATATGCAGGTAATTATCAACAGCAGGTTACAATAAACAGGCTATGCATCAGAATAGGTAAAGCAGTAGCAGCAGCAATTCTAATGCAAGCATGAGAAATTAGAATGGGCGATATCGGGATGATCAAAGGGGGGGGGCTTGCCTGGTTGCTCGGCGGCAAGGGCAAGGTCGTCAAAGGTGGCGTCAGTCTCCGAAGCTGCGTCGGTCTCGGGGATTACGTCGGGGTCTAACGAGAGAGAAGAGGGGGAGGAAACAGTATAAATATAGAGCAAACATGAGCAACGCAAAGTACGGCATGACAATATGCAGTGCCGGGTGTGTCCTAACGTATGGTTACACATCACCGAGGAGGGAGGAATCCATCCAGGAATGTTTTCCCGGTTCCGAACCTGTGTCAGACAGATGACCGGAGGGGAACGGTTCCATGTTCGGGTAGTTAGGGACATGTGACGGACGAACGGACCGCGTATTTGAATTCGTCTCGTCGTTCTGAGCAAGTTTCATGTATAAAGTATTTTCATCGGAGTTACGGATTATTTAATATGATTTTCTAAAGTTTTTATTAATTTCTAGAATTTAATTATTTATTTAAATTAAACATTATCCGAAATAGTAGTTGATGACGTCAGCATGACATCATGCTGACGTCAGCGGTCAACCTGACAGGTGGGGGTCCACCTGTCATAGACTGTTAGGTTAATTAGTGATTAACTAACTAATTACTATTTAATTAAACTAATTAATTAATTAGATTAACCTAATCAGGATTAATTAAACTAATTAATTCACTAATTAATTAATAATAATTTTTATTTATTTCGTTTTTTTTCTTTTTAAAAAAAAACTGTTCTGGGCAGTGGGGCCCCTGTGACATAGACACAATGGGGCGGGGCCCATCCGTCAGTGGCCCATAGGGGCTAGCGGGCGACGGGCGAGCGCCCGAACGGGCGCAGGGCGCGGCGGGCACGCGTGCGCATGCCCGAGGACCGAGCGGGCACGGCGAGCAGGGGGTGGCTGGCCGGAGCGGCGACGACCAGCGGCGTGGTGGCGGCTGCGGGTGGACGCGGAGCAGGGGCGAACGGCGCGGGGCGCGCGCGGGCGAGCGACGGCCGACGCGGGCGCGGCCGTGGCGAGGCTGGGAGTAGCAGGGGGCGGGGAGCGCGCCGGGAAGGGCCGCGGTGCGCGAGCGAGCGCGTCGGGTGTGGCCGGCGCTGCACGGGCGCGGCCGGTGTGTGGCCACGGCAGGGTGAGGCGCGGGGTGCGGTGGCCGCATCAGGGCAGAGGGGGGAAGAGGAGGAGGGGCGGCGGCTCACCCCGTTGCAGGGGAACACCGGCGAGGCTCGGTGGAGCCGCGGGTGAGGAAGGAGTCGAGGACGGCGCGGTGATGAGGACGAGGCGGCGCGGGATTCCGGCGAGGTGCCGGGGCGGTGCGGCGACGCGGCGTCGGGGGCGATGGCCCGATCCAGATGGGATCGGGTGGGGGGAAGAGGGAGACTGAGTGGGGGGGGGGAATGGGGTAGGTTAGGGTTCGGGGGAGTGGGGAGGCCATATAGGCCAGGCCGACTGGCTGGGCCGTGGCCCAGTTGGGGCCAGGGGGGTTTTGCTTTTATTTATTTATTCTGTTTCTTTTCCTTTTGCCTTTTTTTCTTTTTATTTATTCTTATTTTCTGTTTTGTAATTAGTTGGGCCTCAAAATGACTTTTGTAAATTATGGCATTTGTTCCATTAATTACTAGGCATCCTCTACTACTACCAAAAATTAGTTTGGAGTCAATTTGAGTTCACACAATTTTTATAATAAACAAAATGCATTAATCCTTACTGTTTTGGTAAAGTTAGAGCCACCTATCAAATTTATAAATTGTTGGTTACAATTTTAGATTAGCCTCTGCAATATTTGTTATTTATCGAACATTTTAGTTTCTACGTTGGATAACTTTTATTTTCCACTTTCATTTAAATTTGTATTTTGACTTAGGAGTTGAAATGCAATATAATGCTAATGATGATCATGCACTGTTAAACATGATGACATGGCATAATCAAAAGGGTGATTACTGTAGTTAACCACTGGGGGTGTTACACAACCCACCTGGGCGCGCCTGGGGTGGGTTGTGCTCCCCTCGGAGCCCCCCTCAGGTACTTTCTTGGCCCAACTTGTGTCTTCTGGTCCAGAAAAAATCACCAAAAAGTTTCGCTGCGTTTGAACTCCGTTTGGTATTGATTTCCTACAAAGTAAAATACAAGCAAAAAAACAGCAACTGGCACTGGGCACTATGTCAATAGGTTAGTCCCAAAAAATGATATAAAGTTGCTATAAAATGATTGTAAAACATCCAAGAATGATAATATAACAGCATGGAACAACCAAAAATTATAGATACGTTGGAGACGTATCAGAAGCCTGCCAGTTCCACTCCAAGAATATCCATCAGCCTGCTCAAGCTCTCCAGACGATCCCTTTGTCATGGCCCTTCTCGGTCTGGGGGCTCGACATCTTGGGCCCCTTCCCCCATGCTACCGGGGGCTTTGGGTTCTTGTTCATCGCTATCGACAAGTTCACAAAGTGGCCAGAGGTGGATCCCGTGAGGAAGTTGACCGCATAGTCAGCTATCAAGTTGTTGAATGGATTGGTGTGCTGTTTTGGAGTACCCGCCAGGATCATCACAGACAATGGCACCCAATTCACACGTTGCGCCTTCATGCAATACGTTCATGCCCTCGGAAGCAAAGTCTCATTTGCCTCTGTTGCCCATCCCGGAAGCAACGGACAAGCTGAGAGGGCAAACGCTGAAGTGCTGCGAGGACTCAAGACGAAAACATTTGATAGGCTGCAGAAGTGTGGCAGGCGATGGATCGACGAGTTGCCAGTGGTTCTTTGGTCCCTCCGTACGACACCAAATCGGGCTACCGGGCAGACTCCCTTCTCCCTAGTCTATTGGGCAGAAGCAGTTATCCCCACGGAACTCATATACGGATCACCTCGAGTGCTTGCCTACGATGAAGTAGCGCAAAAATAGCACTAGCGTGATGATGCTGTGCTACTTGAGGAGAGCCGTCTTCGGGCTGCTACGCGTGCTGCATGCTGCCAGCAAGCCCTGCGTCGCTATCACAGCTGCAGGGTTCATGCCCAAAGCCTTGACGAAGGTGACCTTGTCCTTAGGCGTGTTCGGTCCGCCAAGGGTGCAAACAAGTTGACGCCGAAGTGGGAAGGCCCTTACCGGGTAGTACGAGCCACCAGACCCGGCGCAGTCCGTCTGGAGACCGGAGATGGCATTCAGTTGCAAAACTCATGCAACATTGAACATCACCGTAAGTTCTACCCGTAAGGCGCGGCTGTCGGGCCCTGCCCGGCAGCCACCCTTTTGTACAAGCCTTGCCGATGCTGCAGTAACCCCTTGTACAAAGCCAGGTGCAGACCCTGAGCAACAGATGAATAAACGAAGCGCTGGGGGCCCCCGACAAGATTGCATGCATGCATAAGCATATCATGAGCATAGCATGATCATGTAGATGAGGTCGCATGTAACACTGTTTTCATCTGCACTAAGTTGCAGGGTTCTTGCCGTGGACTTGATCCCGAAGAGAAGAAATGAAGACAAGCCTACACAGCGATCCCCGGCAAGCCAAACAGATCAGTTTCTTCTTATCCATACCTGTTCTGTAAGGTAAAAACTTGTGCATATGGAAACCTCGCTACCTTCAAAACATAGGTGCTCCCATCCTTTGTCCCGAACATTGCTTCGGGCAAGGTGGTTGCAGTTGCCTTTGATGGAGAGGGTTCGACGAGGGGCCGGTCCCTTTTTATAGTTTTATGCCCGGCAGGCCTTGCCCCACGGCAGCAAACTAAGGGTACCGGCAGGATAGTTTGCCGGGGGAAACTTGTTTACTTGAACGTATAGAGGTACCTCACCTCTGCATGGACATGATACATGCACAAGTACCCGGCAAGGCTTGGTTTTTTCATTAATATGCTGATAAGCAAGTACAGATCTTACAGAATGCAAACATGGATAAAGAAGATTACATAATTTAGACTAAAGTTTGGCAAGTGCCTACATGTTTTAGACTTGAAAAAGATAAGTGCCCCGTAATGCCTTTGCTCTGTTCTCCTCCTCCTCGGAATCGCAGGGGGAGACAAAGAAGACGGAGGGCAGACCTGACTGGGATTCGGCGCCTCCCCAGGATCAGGAGGACACCGCTCCTGGGCTGGGAGGAAGGAACCGGGGGGCAGGTGCAGATAGTGGTGCTGCCCGGGTCCAGCCGGTGATGATGGTGCTGCCGGCAATCACGCCACGACGGAGTGGTCATCCCTGCTCTTGACGCGTCGTGGGTTGCCGCCACCCTCCCCGTCACTGCCGCTCGAAGAGGCATGCCCGCCATTGCTCAAACCACCGATACGGTGACCAGGGCGGACGCCATTCGCTCTAGAGGACCCCACAGAGAGCATGGTCGTCTCCGCTGACCCGAGGCTAGAAGAATACTATCCCCTTGAGAAGCATGCACAAGCACAAGAATCCCGCCCGTGCGCAAAGCAAGCGGTCCCCCGCTGGAGGAGATCTGCCATAACCAATGACGAACCACCCCCGAGATCTCCCGTGCGTGACGAGCGATCTTTTCCGCGGTTTTCCTTCATCGTCATGGGCGAAGAAGGGATAGGCCATGGGCGACTACCATGCTTCGTGCCCACTATGAGCTCCGACGCGGCGTCGCCTGCAAGACCCCTCACCAAGGTTGGGACCGCGGGCGGCCCGGTGACGAGCACGACGGAGCCGCTACCTCCGACGCTGCCACTATGCCGCCCGCATGCCCATCCAGAGCCTTTCTTACCCACACCGAGCATAGGACCGCCACTCCAGGCCGAAAGCTTTGTGTGGGAACGGGAAGGAGACCCTACCTCAACAGAAGCGCAGCCGCATCCTTCTTGGGAAGAAGGGGGAAAAGATGTGTGGAATTAGCCCCTCGCCCACTTCCCTTTTTATAGAAGAATGTGGCTGGGGGCTGACTTCACGCCGCGCGGCAGAAGACATGGCCAGGAGGGGATGCCGATCCCTCGGTAGGTAACCGCCCCTCTCCACCAATCCAAGGAAGACTGAGCCCCTGCCATGACTCTCCCTCCTGCACCACGCGCCTCCGTCACCTACACCAATCAATGCATGCTGCATACATGGCAAAGGATAAGGAGGTGGTGGGAGGAGTGAATTGGTAGTTACGCCCCCATGCGTTAAAGTCATTCATGGGCCATTACAAAGGTGGCCCCACTGCAATTGGCATCACGCGATGCGTGGGAAAACCGTAAACTGACTCAAACACAGGTTAATGAAGAAGCAAAGAAGATCTCAAAGGACAAGCTACCGCAACCCGCTCGCCTGTGTACTAGATAGGGCCTACCCCGAAGACGCTCGGCAGCGCATTCAGGCCAGGCCCGGGGGCTCCTGTCGGTGCAACAAACCCCCAGGTGTGTTGCCCGGACTGTACACAGGCTCAAGGGCAAGGTTACGACACTCAAGACAAGGTCAAGCAGAAGAAATGGCTCTTTGAGCAATCAAAGGGCGGATCAACAAGACCAAGACCAACCAAACAAGCAAGATATCACTAGGGAAAAACCTCCCTTGCCGGGCAGGCGAGCCTGGCGGGGTCAAGGTTACCCCAAGACAAGCCTCAAGACTCCCCCGGCAGGCTTGCCGGGGGCGCCAAGGGCAGATTACCCCGCCAAGGCTCCACCGCTCCACCTCACAGCAACGCAAGTCACCCATCGGTGCGCCGTCGAGCCCCCAAATGACTAAGTGATTGTTATTTGGTACGTGGCAGGCCATTTCTGGGGAAGATCATCCCTAAATGACACCCGTCCAGGTGACGTGTTGTGCAGACAAGCAAAAAGGTGGCTGAATGGCACGGCAAGGCTTGCCGGGCTACGCAACGATGTGACACTAAGTAGTGCATTTAATGCACCCTGACCTGTCCGCAGAGTTAGGTATGATAGCACTGTGACCTAATCCCATGGTTGTCTTTCTTTACCATGTTTCCTAGCAATGAAGTCTCTCTTATCATATCTTTTATTCTTAGGTTGTGGGTTATCACAATCAACAGAAGGTTCAATCTCCACATCATTATCATTACTAGGTTGAGCATCAACATGAGCATCATCATTAACATCATCGCTAGGTTCATGTTCATCACCAGATTGTGTCTCAGCATCAGAAATAGAAATATCATTTGGGTTCTCAAGTGTGTCTACAATAGGTTCACTAGAAGCATGCAAAGTCCTATCCGTTTTCTTTTTCTTTTTATTACTAGGACTAGGTGCATCAATATTAATTCTCTGAGAATCTTGTTCAATTCTCTTAGGATGGCCTTCAGGATACAAAGGTTCCTGAGTCATTTTACCTCCTCTAGTCATAACTCTAACAGCATGGTCATTGTTCTTATTATTCATCTCATTTAGCAAATCATTTTGTGCCTTGAGAACTTGTTCTACTTGAGTTTTTACCATGGAAGCATGTTTACTAATAATTTTCAGATCATTAACAGCTCTACACATGTAGTCACCCAAGCAGTCAAGCATATAAGCATTACGTTTTAATTGTCTACTAACATATGCATTGAAATTTTCTTGTTTAACAATAAAGTTATCAATTTCATCCATGCATTGCTAGCAGACTTATTATGAGGAATATCACCTTCATCAAATCTATAGAGAGAATTTACCTCTACTACATGTGTCGGAATATTAAGGCCATGTATTTCTTCAATAGGTGGTAAATTCTTAACATCTTCAGCTTTAATACCTTTTTCTTTCATAAATTTCTTTGCCTCTTGCATATCTTCAGGATTGGGAAATAGAATACCTCTTTTCTTCGGAGTTGGTTTAGGAGGTGGTTCGGGAAGTGTACAATCATTATCATTACTCAATATGTTATTCAATAATACTTCAGCTTGTTCAACAGTTCGTTCCCTGAAAACACAACCAGCACAACTATCTAGGTGGTCCCTAGAAGCATCGGTTAGTCCATTATAAAAGATATCAAGTATTTCATTTTTCTTGAGAGGATGATCAGGCAAACCATTAAGTAATTGGAGAAGCCTCCCCCAAGCTTGTGGGAGACTCTCTTCTTCAATTTGCACAAAGTTAAATATTTCCTGTAAAGCAGCTTGTTCCTTATGAGCAGGAAAATATTTTTCAGAGAAGTAATATATCATATCCTGGGGACTACGCACACAACCAGGAGCAGGAGCAAGAGAATTAAACCATAACTTAGCATCACCCTTTAACGAGAAAGGAAACAACTTAAGAATATAATAATAACATTTTTTTTCCTCATGAGCAAATAGGGTGGCTATATCATTTAATTTAGTAAGATGTGCCACAATAGTTTCAGATTCATAACCATGGAAAGGATCAGATTCAACCAAAGTAATTAACTCGGGATCGATAGAGAATTAATAATCCTTATCAGTAACAAAGATAGGTGAAGTAGCAAACTTAGGATCATATTGCATTCTAGCATTCAAAGATTTTTCTTTCCACTTGCATAGTAATTTCTTAAGATCATCTCTATGCTTACAAGCAAGAAAGTCCCTAGCTACCTCTCCATCCATAACATAACCCTCAGGTATATCAGGCAATTCATATCTAGGAGAGCTAGGTCTAGCAGGTGTTTCAAAGTGTTCAGTTTCAATAATTTCATCAGTTCCAGAAATATCATCAGTTTCAGCATTAACTCTAGCAATTTGTTCATCAAGAAATTCACCCAATGGCACAGTATTATCAAGCAAAGTATCATCATAAGCATCATGCATAGCAGAAGTAGCATCATCAATTACTTGCGACATATTGGAATGAATAGCAGGTGGCGGTGTCGCAAGCTTACTCAAAACAGAAGGTGAATCAAGTGCAAAGCTAGATGGCAGTTCCTTACCTCCCCTCGTAGTAGAGGGAAAATCTTGGTTTTTTTTATCTTTCAGATTCCTCATAGTGATCAACAGATATAAATCCCAAGTGACTCAGAGAAAAGAGCTATGCTCCCCGGCAACGGCGCCAGAAAAAGGTCATGATAACCCAGAAGTATAGGGGATCGCAACAATTTTTTAGGGTAGAGTATTCAACCCAAATTTATTGATTCGACACAAGGGGAGCCGAAGAATATTCCCAAGTATTAGCAGCTGAGTTGTCAATTAAACCACACCTGAAAGACTTAATATCTGCAGCAAAGTATTTAGTAGCAAAGTAGTATGGAAGTAATGGTAACGGTGGCAAAAGTAACAGTAGCAGTTTTGTGATGATTGTAACAGTAGCAACGGAAAAGTAACTTAGCAAAGATCAATATGTGAAAAGCTCGTAGGCAATGGATCAGTGATGGATAATTATGTCGGATGGCATTCATCATGCAACAGTTATAACCTAGGGTGACATAGAACTAGCTCCAATTCATCAATATAATGTAGGCATGTATTTCGAATATAGTCATACGTGCTTATGGAAAAGAACTTGCATGACATCTTTTGTCCAACCCTCCCGTGGCAGCGGGGTCCTATTGGAAACTAAGGGATATTCAGGCCTCCTTTTAATAGAGAACCGAACCAAAGCATTAGCACTTAGTGAATACATGAACTCCTCAAACTACGGTAATCGCCGGAAAGAATCCCAATTATTGTCACCTTGGGGTATGCGGATCATAACATGTAATAGGTGTCTACAACTTGCAAGATAGGATCAAGAACACAAATATATTCATGAAAACATAATAGGTTCAGATCTGAAATCATGGCACTCGGGCCCTAGTGACGGGCATTAAGCATAGCAAAGTCATAGCAACATCAATCTCAGAACATAGTGGATACTAGGGATCAAACCCTAACAAAACTAACTCGATTACATGATAAATCTCATCCAACCCATCACCGTCCAGCAAGCCTACGATGGAATTACTCACGCACGGCGGTGAGCATCATGAAATTGGTGATAGAGGAAGGTTGGTGATGATGATGGCGACGGATCCCCCTCTCCAGAGCACCGAACGGACTCCAGATCAGCCCTCCCGATGAAGAACAGGAGGCGGCGGCGGCTCCGTATCGTAAAACACGATGAATCCTTCTCTCTGATTTTTTTTCTCCTCAAATAGGGTTATATAGCGTTGGAATTGAGGGAGGAGGTCCAGGGGGCCCACAAGCCTGCAGAGCGCGCCCCCAGGGCTTGTGGCCTCTGGGTGGCCCCCTCTAGTTGATTCTTGCGCCCATATTTTTTATATATTCCAAAAATATTCTTCGTAAATTTTCAGGTCAATCCGAGAACTTTTATTTCTGCACAAAAATAACACCATAGCAATTCTGCTGAAAACTGCGTCAGTCCGGGTTAGTTCCATTCATGAATCATGCAAATTAGAGTCCAAAACAAGGGCAAAAGAGTTTGGAAAAGTAGATATGATGGAGACGTATCAGCCACCGTTCATATATTTTTTATACATGTCACTCTTGATCATAGCACATCCCGGTACACCGCCGGAGGCATTCATATAGAGTCATATCTTGTTCTAGTATCGAGTTGTAATTCTTGAGTTGTAAGTAAATAAAAGTGTGATGATCATCATTATTAGAGCATTGTCCCATGTGAGGAAAGGATGATGGAAGCTATGATTCCCTCACAAGTTGGGATGAGTCTCCGGACTTTATAAAAAAATAAAAGAGGCCAAACAAGCCCAAACAAAAAAAGAAAAAAAATGAGAGAAAAGAGAGAAGGGACAATGTTACTATCCTTTTTCCACACTTGTGCTTCAAAGTAGCACCATGATCTTCATGATAGAGAGTCTCCTATTTTTGTCACTTTCATATACTAGTGGGAATTTTTCATTATAGAACTTGGCTTGTATATTCCAATGATGGGCTTCCTCAAAATTGCCCTAGGTCTTCGTGAGCAAGCAAGTTGGATGCACACCCACTTAGTTTCTTTTTGAGCTTTCATACACTTATAGCTCTAGTGCATCTGTTGCATGGCAATCCCTACTCACTTGCATCGATATCAATTGATGGGCATCTGCATAGCCCATTAATTTTCCTAGTTTATGTGAGACTTTCTCCTTCTTTTTATCTTCTCCACAACCACCATATTCTATTCCACCTATAGTGCTATATCCATGGCTCACGCTCATGTATTGCGTGAAAGTTGAAAAAGTTTGAGAACACCAAAAGTATGAAACAATTGCTTGGCTTGTCATCGGGATTGTGCATGATGAAATATTTTGTGTGAGGAAGATGGAACATAGCCAGACTATATGATTTTGTAGGGATAACTTTCTTTGGTCATGTTATTTTGAGAAGACATGATTGCTTTATTAGTATGCTTGAAGTATTATTGTTTTTATGCCAATATTAAACTTTTGTTTTGAATCTTATGGATCTGAATATTCATGCCACAATAAACAAGATTACATTGATAAATATGCTAGGTAGCATTCCACATCAAAAATTCTGTTTTTATCATTTAGCTACTCGAGAACGAACATGAATTAAGCTTGGGGATGCTTGATACGTCTCCAACGTATCTATAATTTTTTATTGTTCCATGCTATTATATTATCTGTTTTGGATGTTTTATATGCATTAATATGCTATTTTATATTATTTTTGGGACTAACCTATTAACCTAGAGCCCAATGTCAGTTTCTGTTTTTTCCTTGTTTTTGAGTTTTTACAGAAAAGGAATATCAAACGGAGTCCAAACGGAATAAAACTTTGCGATGATTTTTCTTGGACCAGAAGACATCCACGGAGAATGGAGAAAGGGTCAGAAGATGGCCGAGGAGGCCACAAGCCTGCCAGGCGCGCCCCAGGGGGAGCTCCCTGAGGGCTTGTGGGCCCCTCGGGGGTCCTCCAACCCTAATTCTTGCGCGATAAATTCCCAAATATTCCCAAACCACCAGAAACGTCCACCAAAATACTTTTCCGCCGCCGCAAGCCTCTGTTCCCATGAGATCCCATCTTGGGGCCATTTCCGGCGATGTGTCTGAAGGAAATACGCCCTAGAGGCAATAATAAAGTTGTTATTTTATATTTCCTTATTCATGATAAATGTTTATTATTCATGCTATAATTGTATTGATCGGAAACTTAAATACATGTGTGAATACATAAACAAATACCGTGTCCCTAGTAAGCCTCTACTAGACTAGCTCGTTGATCAAAGATGGTTAAGGTTTCCTAACCATTAACATGTGTTGTCATTTGATAACGGGATCACATCATTAGGAGAATGATGTGATGGACAAGACCCATCCGTTAGCTTAGCATTATGATCGTTCAGTTTATTGCTATTGCTTTCTTCATGTCAAATACATATTCCTTCGACTATGAGATTATGCAACTCCCGGATACTGGAGGAATGCCTTGTGTGCTATCAAACGTCACAACATAACCGGGTGATCATAAAGATGCTCTACAGGTATTTCTGAAGGTGTTTGTTGAGTTGGCATAGATCGAGATTAGGATTTGTCACTCCGAGTATCAGAGAGGTATCTTTGGGCCCTCTCGGTAATACACATCATAAGAAGCCTTGCAAGCAAAGTGACTAATGAGTTAGTTACAGGATGATGTATTATGGAATGAGTAAAGAGACTTGCCGGTAACGAGATTGAACTAGGTATGAAGATACCGACGATTGAATATCGGGCAAGTAACATACCGATGGACAAAGGGAATTACGTATGTTGTCATAACGGTTCTACCGATAAAGATCTTCGTAGAATATGTAGGAGCCAATATGGGCATCCAGATTCCGCTATAGGTTATTATTGGTTATTGACCGGAGAGGTGTCTCAGTCATGTCTACATAGTTCTCGAACCCGTAGGGTCCGCACGCTTAACGTTCGTTGACGATATAGTGTTATATGAGTTATATGATTTGGTGACCGAATGTTGTTCGGAGTCTCGGATGACATCACGGACATGATGAGGAGTCTCGAATTGGTCGAGAGGTAAAGATTGATATATAGGACGATGGTATTCGGACACCGGAAGTGTTTTGGAGAAAACCGGATAGTCGTCGAAGTACTGGAGGGGGTACCGGTCACCCCCGGGAGGTTATTGGGCCTATTGGGCCATAAGAGGGGAGCACGCCTACCCACAAGGGGTTGGCGCGCCCCCCATGGCAGCCGCCCAAGTGGGGAAAGGAAAGGGGGGAGGATTCGGCCTCCCCTTCCTTCTCACTTCCCCCCTTTCCTTTCTTCTCCGGCAAATAAGGAAAGGGGGGGCGCCACTTGGGGAGGACCCCAAGTAGGATTCGGCCTACTTGGGGTGCCCTCCTGGCTTCTCCCTCCTCCCCCCACCTATATATTTGTGGGGGGGGGGGGGGGGCTAGCACAAGCACAACAATCCCTTAGCCATGTGCGGCGCCCCCCTCCACCGTTTACACCCCGGTCATATTTTCGTAGTGCTTAGGCGAAGCCCTGCGGAGATAGCTTCACCATCACCGTCACCACGCTGTCGTGCTACCGGAACTCATCCACTACCTCGCCATCTTCCTGGATCAAGAAGGCGGAGGACGTCATCGAGCTGAACATGTGCTGAACGTGGAGGTGTCGTACGTTCGGTGCTCGATCGGTTGGAACGCGAAGAAGTTTGACTACATCAACCGCGTTGTCAAACGGTTCCGCTTATGGTCTACGAGGGTACGTAGACACACTCTCCCCTCTCGTTGCTATGCATCTCCTTGATAGATCTTGCGTGTGCGTAGAATTTTTTTTGTTTTCCATGCAACGTTTCCCAACAGTGGCATCCGAGCCAGGCCTATGCGTAGATGATATGCATGAGTAGAACACAAAGAGTTGTGGGCGGTGATAGTCATACTGCTTACCACCATCTTATTTTGATTCGGCAGTATTGTGGGATGAAGCGGCCCGGACCAACCTTACAAGTCCACGCACATGAGACCGGTTCCACCAATAGACATGCAGCTAGTTTTGCATAAAGGTGGCTGGCGGGTGTCTGTTTCTCCTACTTTAGTTGAATCGAATTTGACTATGGCCGGTCCTTGAAGAAGGTTAAAACAGCAAACTTGATGAATCGCCGTTGTGGTTTTTGCGTAGATAAGAACGGTTCTTGCTAGAAGCCCGTAGCAGCCACGTAAAGCTTGCAACAACAAAGTAGAGGACGTCTAACTTGTTTTTGCAGGGCATGTTGTGATGTGATATGGTTAAGATATGATGTGATATATGTTGATGTATAATATGATAATGTTTTGTAATATCGACAACCGGCAGGAGCCTGAGGGTTGTCTCTTTATTGTATGAAGTGCAAACGCCATGTAATTGCTTTACTTTATCACTATGTGTTAGCGATAGTTATAGAAGCAATAGTTGGCGAGACGACCCCGACGCAACGATGGAGATCAAGGTGTCGAGCCGGTGACGATGGAGATCATGACGATGCTTTGGAGATGGAGATCAAAAGCACAAGATGATGATGGCCATAACATGTCACATATTTTGATTGCATGTGATGTTTATCCTTTGTGCATCTTATTTTGCTTAGAACGGCGGTAGCATTATAAGATGATCCCTTCACTAAATTTCAAGATAAAAGTGTTCTCCCTGAGTATGCGCCATTGCCAAAGTTCGTCGTTTCGAAGCACCTCGTGATGATCGGGTGTGATAGACTCTACGTTCACATACAACGGGTGTAAGACAGTTTTGCACATGCAGAATACTTGGGTTAAACTTGACGAGCCTAGCATGTACAGACATGGTCTCGGAACACTAGAGACCGAAAGGTCGAACGTGAGTCATATAGTAGATATGATCAACATAGAAATGTTCACCATTGATGACTACCCCATCTCACGTGATGATCGGACATGGGTTAGTTGATGTGGAGCACGTATCACTTAGATAACTTGAGGGATGTTTATTTTAAGTGGGAGTTCATTAGTAATTTGATTAATTTAACTTAATTTATCATGAACTTAGTCTTATAGTTTTGCATATCTATGTTGTAGATCAATGGCCCGAGCTACCGTTCCCCTGAATTTTAATGCATTCCTAGAGAAAGCTAAGTTGAAAGATGATGGTAGCAACTATACGGACTGGGTCCGTAACTTGAGGATTATCCTCATTGCTGCACAGAAGAATTATGTCCTTGATGCACCGCTAGGTGAAAGGCCTGCTGCAGGAGCTGAAGCTGATGTTATGAACGTCTGGCAAGCTCGATCTGATGACTACTCAATAGTTCAGTGTGCCATGCTTTACGGCTTAGAACCGGGACTTCAAAGACATTTTGAACGTCATGGAGCATATGAGATGTTCCAGGAGTTGAAGTTAATATTTCAAGCAAATGCCCGGGTTGAGAGATATGAAGTCTCCAACAAGTTCTATAGCTGCAAGATGGAGGAGAACAGTTCTGTCAGTGAACACATACTCAAAATGTCTGGGTATCATAACCACTTAACTCAGCTGAGAGTTGATCTTCCAGTTGATAGTGTTATTGACAGAGTTCTTCAATCACTGCCACCAAGCTACAAAGGCTTCGTGATGAACTATAATATGCAAGGGATGAATAAAATGATTCCTGAGCTCTTCGCAATGCTTAAGGCCGCGGAGGTAGAAATCAAGAAGAAGCATCAAGTGTTGATGGTTAACAAGACCACTAGTTTCAAGAAAAAGGGCAAGGGAAAGAAAGGGAACTTCAAGAAGAATGGCAAGCAAGTTGCCACTCCTGGGAAGAAGCCCAAAGCTGGACCCAAGCCTGAAACTAAGTGCTTCTACTGCAAAGGGACTGGTCACTGGAAGCGGAACTACCCCAAATACTTGATGGATAAGAAGGATGGCAAAGTGAACAAAGGTATATTTGGTATACATGTTATTGATGTGTACCTTACTAATGCTCGTAGCAGCGCCTGGGTATTTGATACTGGTTCAGTTGCTCATATTTGTAACTCGAAACAGGAGCTGCGGAATAAACGAAGATTGGCTAAGGACGAGGTGACGATGCGCGTCGAAAATGGTTCCAAGGTTGATGTTGTGACGCCCCGACTTAATCGTGCACTAACCATACACGCAAATGCACACGATCAAGCCTAAGGACTCACTTGAAGATATCACAACACAACTCTAAAACATAAATAAAGATAATACAAGCTTTATATTACAAGCCAGGGGCCTCGAGGGCTCGAATACATAAGCTCGCTTACAAGCGTCAGTGGAAGCATCAGATATCTGAGTACAGATATAAAAGATAAACAGAAAGGCCTTTAAGAAGGCGGTGCAAAACAAAAGCTACGATCGAAAAGGCGCAGGCCTCCTGCCTGGGACCCTCCGCACCTACTCCTGGTCGTGAGCCATCTCGAAGAAGTAGCCACCCTCGAGGTAGTAGTAGTGATCGTCGACAGGGGCAGCTGTCTCCTGGGCTCTGTCATCTGGTTGCATCAAACGGATATGGGGAAAAAGAAGAGGAAGCAAAGCAACCGTGAGTACTCATCCGAAGTACTCAGCAAGCAAGGATCTACACTACATATGCAACATTATCAAAGGGAGACTGTATATGTGGACTGGGCTGCAGAAATGCCAGAATAGAGAGAAGGCCTAGTCCTATCGAAGACTAGCATCTTCAGCGGTCTTGCAGCATTAGAAGAGTGTAGATTAGTACAGTATAAAGTAGTAGTAGCATTAAGTATCAACCTCGGCCAGAGATCCTTTCTCGACTCCCTGCGAGAAAGCAATCCCAGAGCCCTAATATCCATATCTCATCACAAGTATCCAGTTCTAGTTGTATCGATCGGGATACAACTCCGAGCGTCCGTTACCGAGGATCCGGCTATGCATAGATTAGTTCTTCCCTGCAGGGGTGCACCAACTTACCCACCACGCTCGCTTAACTCCGACCGGACACACTTTTCTAGGCCATGCCCGGCCTCGGCCAAACAACACACCGTAGTCCTACCTAGGCTCGGCAGAGAGGTCCCCGTCGGTCTATATCCTAAGCGCTCAGGGGTCTTGGCCCATCGCCCTGTGCACTCCGGGTCGTTGCGAGCAGGGCGAATCTCGGTACCACCACTACAGGATGGCGCCGGCCCAGCCGTGCCGCGATGCTGAACTGGACGTCTGACAGAGCTTTCGAAAGAAACATACGACGCAGAGTGCCCATACTTATTCCCGCGTGATGGTTAGTGCTATCGGGCCAGAGGCCCACTCGGATCAAATATCCAAATCATTAGTGTTTTGGTAGTGCGGTAACGAGCAGAGACTCATGATCGATGTGACCCCGTCGCCCCGTCTCGAGGACTTGTGGCAAGAGCTAAGAATGCCCGGCCACGCCTCGTATTTATCTCTCGGGCACCCTCCAGGTCAACCCGACTTCTCATCACTCGCGGGTACCCCTCAGGGTCGACCCGCCTTTCCAAGTAACAGTTGTAAAGTCCAAGTATCCGTGTGTCCATAACATCAGGGAATCCGAGGTATCACCCTCGTTGGATTCCTACTCGATGTATCCGTCAAGGTGAACTTAGGAGGAATCACCCTCGAGGTTCACACGTGAGGTGTTGCACGACGGCGTCGTTATCGGAAGTGGTGAAGGAGGAATCACCCTCGATGACCACGACCGAATAGCTACTCGATGGCTGACGACCAGGAGTAGGTGCAGAGGGTCCCAGGCAGGAGGCCTGCGCCTTTTTGATCGTAGCTTTTGTTTTGCACCGCCTTCTTAAAGGCCCTTCTGTTTATCTTTTATATCTATACTCGGATATCTGATGCTTCCGCTAACGCTTGTAAGCGAGCTTATGTATTCGAGCCCTCGAGGCCCCTGGCTTGTAATATAAAGCTTGTATTATCTTTGTTTATGTTTTAGAGTTGTGTTGTGATATCTTCAAGTGAGTCCTTAGGCTTGATCGTGTGCATTTGCGTGTATGATTAGTGCACGATTAAGCCGGGGGCGTCACAGATGTGATCGCCGTCGGCACGCTACCTCTACATCTACCTTCGGGATTAGTTTGACCTGAATAATTGTTATTTGGTGTCCGCGTTGAGCATGAACATTATATCTGGATCTTGTTTATTGTGAGACCGTTATTCATTTAAATCGGAGAATAATGGTTGTTCTATTTATATGAGTAATATCTTTTATGGTCACGCACCCTTGATGAGTGGTCTATTCTTGTTGAATCTCGATCGTAGTGATACACATATTCATAATATTGATGTCAAAAGATGCAAACTTGATAATGATAGTGCAACATACTTGTGGCACTGCCGTTTAGGTCATATTGGTGTAAAGCGCATGAAGAAACTCCATGCAAATGGACTTTTGGAATCACTTGATTATGAATCATTTGATACTTGCGAACCATGCCTCATGGGCAAGATGACTAAAACTCCGTTCTCCGGAACAATGGAGCGAGCCAATGACTTATTGGAAATAATACATACCGATGTATGCGGTCCAATGAGTGTTGAGGCACGCGGTGGGTATCGTTATTTTCTGACCTTCACAGATGATTTGAGTAGATATGGGTATATTTACTTAATGAAATACAAGTCTGAAACATTTGAAAAGTTCAAAGAATTTCAGAGTGAAGTGGAGAATCATCGTAACAAGAAAATAAAGTTTCTACGATCTGATCGCGGAGGCGAATATTTGAGTTACGAGTTTGGACTTCATTTAAAACAATGTGGAATAGTTTCACAACTCAAGCCACCTGGAACACCACAGCGTAATGGTGTGTCCGAACGTCGTAACCATACTTTATTAGATATGATGCGATCTATGATGTCTCTTACCGATTTACCACTATCGTTTTGGGGTTATGCATTAGAGACAGCCGCATTCACGTTAAATAGTGCACCGTCTAAATCCGTTGAGACGACACCGTATGAACTGTGGTTTGGCAAGAAACCTAAGCTGTCGTTTCTTAAAGTTTGGGATTGCGACACTTATGTCAAAAGGCTTCAGCCTGATAAGCTTGAACCCAAATCGGAGAAGTGCGTCTTCATAGGATACCCTAAGGAAACAATTGGGTACACCTTCTACCATAGATCCGAATGGAAGATCTTTGTTACCAAGAATGGAACCTTTCTAGAGAAGGAGTTTCTCTCGAAAGAAGTGAGTGGGAGGAAAGTAGAACTTGATGAGGTAATTGTACCTTCTCTCGAATTGGAAAGTAGCACATCAGAGAAATCCATTCCCGTGATGCCTACACCAACTAGAGAGGAAGCAAATGATGTTGATCATGAAACTTCAGATCAAGTTATTACTGAACCTCGTAGGTCAACCAGAGCACGATCCGCACCAGAGTGGTACGGTAATCCTGTTCTGGAAGTCATGTTACTAGACCAAGGCAAACCTACGAACTATGAAGAAGTTATGATGAGCCCAGATTCCGATAAATGGCTTGAGGCCATGAAATCTGAGATAGGATCCATGTATGACAACAAAGTGTGGACTTTGGTGGACTTGCCCGATGATCGGCAAGCCATTGAGAATAAATGGATCTTCAAGAAGAAGACTGACGCTGATGGTAATGTTACTGTCTACAAAGCTCGACTTGTCGCGAAAGGTTTTCGACAAGTTCAAGGAGTTGACTACGATGAGACTTTCTCACCCGTAGCGATGCTTAAGTCTGTCCGAATCATGTTAGTAATTGTCACATTTTATAATTATGAAATCTGGCAAATGGACGTCAAAACTGCATTCCTTAATGGATTTCTTAAAGAAGAGTTGTATATGATGCAACCAGAAGGTTTTGTCGATCCTAAAGGTGCTAACAAAGTGTGCAAGCTCCAGCGATCCATCTATGGGCTGGTGCAAGCATCTCAGAGTTGGAATATACGCTTTGATGAGGTGATCAAAACATATAATTTTATACAGACTTACGGTGAAGCCTGTATTTACAAGAAAGTGAGTGGGAGCTATGTAGCATTTTTTATATTATATGTGGATGATATATTGTTGATTGGAAATGATATAGAATTTCTGGGTAGCATAAAATGATATTTGAATAAGAATTTTTCAATGAAAGACCTCGGTGAAGCTGCTTATATATTGGGCATCAAGATCTATAGAGATAGATCGAGACGCTTAATAGGACTTTCACAAAGCACATACCTTGATAAAGTTTTGAAGAAGTTTAAAATGGATCAGTCAAAGAAAGGGTTTTTGCCTGTGTTACAAGGTGTGAAGTTGAGTCAGACTCAAAGCCCGGCCACTGCAGAAGATAGAGAGAAAATGAAAGTCATTTTCTATGCCTCAGCCATAGGTTCTATCATGTATCTCTACTCCTAATGTCTCAGTTGCTAGGATTGCGTCCGCGATTTTTTTCGTCCCACCACTTTCGTCCGGTTTATTTTCAACCGGTTTTTTTTTTTCCATCTTCGTCTGATTTTTTTTGGTACTCCTCCAATTACCGTCCGGCTTTTGTGGAAAACAAATCAGCCAACGAGGCTCCCCTCGATCTGTTTCCCAGGTCGATCCTCAGGACGCCCCAGCCGCCAGAGCCCTTCGTCGCCGCCGAGGAGAGGAGCCGCAGCCACCGTGGTCCGAGAGGAGCCGCCGCCTCCAGGTCACCGTCGAGGTCCGAGAGGAGCCGCCGCTACACCATCTTCCTCCTCCGCCGTCCTCCGAGGCACCCTACTCGTGCGACGCCGCCGCCTCGCGGAACCCGAGGGCAGGGCAGGGCAGGGCAGGGCGTGGTCGCGTTGCGGTCGATATCCAAGATCGCTGCCGCCAATGTCCAAGATCGCTGCGATCGACCTCCGAGATCGCCATCCCTTTCTGTTTCTGGTTCGCTGGCCTCTCTCCCTTTTCCCAATCTCTCTTTTGTGCGCGCGCATCGCTGCCGGCGTCCACTACCGGCCGCCTTCGCCGTCGATTGGTGCCCCCATGGCACTACCGACTCCGACGAGATCTCCTATTTCCAACATATGCGGTCGCCTCGCTGTTCTGGCCCCGCGGCTAACCCTAGCCACCTCTATCTTCGACGGTGGTGCCTCCTCATCCTCTCGCAGTCCCATCCTCCTCCTTGCTCGTGAACGTATCTCCGATGGTGACGGCGGCCAACAGGCTGTGGGCCTACCAGAGGGCGCGGCAGGCGACAGCGCAAGGCCGCTCGCGGTAGGGCGCGTGATCGATGCTCACGACAATGGTGGGCGCGAGCATGGCACACGCAGCGGCCAGGTGCGTGCGGGCGGTAGCTGGCCAGGACATGTTGATGTTCATCCGGGCCACATGGTGAGTATTCTCTGTTTATGTGTTTTACTAACATGATGATCTGGCTATTTTGTGAATAGACGCATCAGCCATAAGGCTGCACCATCTCCAAGTATTTGTGGGTCAATCGCAGTGCAGGATAGATACCGGTCCTCTACTGGGCTGGTATGGTAGAGATTTCAGGTAAGAATGCAGTCTCCTGTTTGCAGTTAATTAAATAGATCTGTTAGCTGCTTGACTGGTACAACTGATTGTATCACCGGCCCGTTACTTTGGGTGAATTGGGCAGAACAAATTATGCCATGTATGTTCCATCTCATTTTGTTCAACGCTTGCGCTTTTCGTAATTGGGAGTCTCCAAGTTTTGATTCCATTTATTAGAATGATTGCTACTATCTACTTGATGAATGGAATGTGAAGATTATATAAAACAGTAGGATTTTCAGTTTGTATGCTCGTCCAGTAACTGAGTTTTTACTGGTTTCATGATACAGTAATTGTGCAAATATGTCAGACTTTCTATTTACTTTTGCAGTGCCATTTAATTGTTAAACTTTCTAATGGGCATGCTTCTCGATCCAAGGCATGGAGAACTCCAAGGAGTTTGCTGACAAGCTGTTCGGGATATGTCGAGGCAGAGGAACATTGAGCCGGATGAAGGCATTAACAAGGATCGGCTCAGAGAGGTCTAGACGGAGATTACTGACCACATCTTTGACTCATAGGCCGTAACTATGCATATTGTTGGACTAAGCTATGTTCAGTTTAAGTCAATCTGATATACTGATGAAAATTTTCCTTTGGGTGTGTCACATTAACAGGTAGAACATGAACATTGATGGGATGCTCACGGAAAATGAGGTCAAGAAGGTGGCTAAGCAGATGATCACAAAGAGAAGACTACCGCTGGTTCGTCTCCCCCTGCCCCTTCAACTATGTTCTTGTCTGCACATCAATCTATCGATACTGTTTGGGATTTTTTTTTCCAGGGCCTTTTGATCGACCACGCAATTCAAAAAGCTCTTTAGCGCAGTTTGCAGCAACAAAAATCAGAGGATTGGTCGTTTGTAAGGGTGGATATCTCAGAGGCGGCAGCCACCCGGATTGGAATTTAATTTCAATCTATTTCCCTGTCTGAAGTTTCATGCTAGATGGTATGTTCCTACGATGTGATTTCTTTATGAAGCTGGAGAGATGTGTAGGCACTTGTTAGTTTAGAATTTTGCGATAAGATGAAACTAACTACTGATCTGATATGCTCTTAGAGTTGCAAGTTGTACTATGTTAGAAAGTTGTCATACCTTCATAATTGCGAGGTTAACTAATTAATATGTATGATTTGGCTCTGCTGTGCGACTCTTGGAGGTAACAAGTTCAATAATTCGTTAGAGAAACATGTCTCCTTTAATCACCATGTTTTGTGTTTGGCAGGCACCTGGTGCAGCGGCTCCCTCCAGGGTGGTGCCCAGCTCGGCCCATTTTTCTTCGACTCCATCAACCATCTTATCACACATTGATCTCCTCTACTGCTCTACCACGAGATTACATATTACATGGCAGGGTGATGCAAAGAAGGTGAATGTCACACGGCTGGCTACTGCTAGGGATAGTATGCAGTAGAGAAGTTCCTTCCTCCTTCTGTACCACACGCCACCTCATATTCACGTTTGATTCTGAAGAAGCCACATGTTCTGGATATAGATAATACAGCTCTATATTACTAAGATGTTTATATCTTCGAGGTCTAACGGAACAGTGGTCTAATCTTCGAGGTCAGGTTCGCAATTTGAACCTGTCGGATGCCCCTGACTCGGTGTACTGGAACCTGAACAAATCTGGCAAATACACTACTAAATCCATGTATAAATGGCTCGAAAAACCCCTTAGTGGGTGCAACTATAGGTGGATTTGGAAAGCCAAAATCCCTCTCAAGATCCAAATTTTTCTTTGGCAACTTTCACAAGATGCTGTTCTAACTAGGCAGGTGATGCGGCATCGAAAGTGGCCTGGGAATCCTGTGTGTTCCTTCTGCCAACAAATTGAAACTTCCCAGCATTTGTTCTTTGAATGTCCTGTTGCCAGAGTGGTTTGGAGATCTATTGGAGTAACTCTGGGGACTGATCTTTGCCCCAGGAACTGCTGGCAGTTCTTTGTTTGGTGCTACTCTTTTATTCCTGGATATGAGCACTTCTATACTGTGGCTTTGGGCGTAGTTACTTGGTCTATCTGGCTGGCACGGAACAGTGCTACCTTTGAGAAGAGGATGATTAAATCTCCTTTTGAGATTGTTTTTACGGTGGTTTCCTTTCTTCTTTATTGGGCAGGGCTTCAGGTGGGAGACGACGTCAAGCAGCTTCGAGCAGGGGCGGAGATGATTCGCGACGGGACGATGATGCTGATGCAAGCCTGTGATGCGACTATCAAGATTGGAGACTGAACAAAAAGCACAGCAGATCCTCCCCCAGCACCCCATGCTTTTGCTGTTCCTCTTATGCCTGCTTGACTGATAGATGACTGCTATTCGAGCTACGGCTCCTGGTGTTTTGCTGTCTTACAAACTTGTGGTTTTTTGGCTGTCAGTTGTAATAGGTCTAGATGAATGGTGCTACTAGGTTTTCGCCCCATAGCGCCCGTTTCGACGGTGGGCGGGTGCCGTGGGTTTCCTAGTAGTGCGTTGAACTCGCTCTCCCCTTCTCCCTGTTCTTAGACTCATCGACTGTTGTATTTCCGTTCTAAGTAATGGAAAGGGGGTTAGCCCGGTTCAAAAAAAAAAAGATGTTTATATCTTATAGTAGACATCATAATTGCAAAAGGCACTCGAAGGAAACCATGTCAAAATCTAGCCAGCACTGAATGTCAAGAGCTTAATAATAAGGTTTAATAATAGGGTCCACACAATTTGGAATATATTGAGGACGTGTGGCATACATCGCAGACAATTAGCATCAAAGTAGTAAGCCTTATACTGTAAGTTAACTATGGTCATCTTTTCATGCAAAAAATCTTTTCACAGTCAGTACAGTCCTACTTGAGTTAATTCAAGTCAAGGAACACTGTGTTTTGTATAGAATGCATACGTAGTTTTGAGTTTAGTTAATCTGTAATCCATATCACTACATAAGGTAACTGACACTTTGTGTACTATGACAATTTCATTTCAGCCCATTAAGGGAGCTTAGAGTTGTTAACATTAATTATTTACATTAGGGATATCATCTTGGTGATTAATTGTCAATACATACTCTGACCAGTTTGGAATGTCAAACTGTTGTGGTTATATATATTTTAGCCATAAACTTTTAGTTTCACATTTTAGAGTTTTCATTCTCAAATTTGTATGAATTGGATTCCCATGCTCAAAACCTCAGTTTCATAAGAAACAATTCATCAGCTAACATACTTTTTTTTAATGTACAGGATGTTGATTTCATCATATTTAAAGAGAAGGAGATGAATAGGGTGAAGAAATCTCATCATATAATCTCCTCTCCAATTCACACTCATATAAGGTGCTATTATTGTCCCCTCTGATGCATGCTCATAATTTACTACAATGCATATAAATGATCAAATTGGCATGTTGTTGTAAGGACTGAAATGAGATAATTATCTTCTTTTCAGTTTTTTTTCTTCTATGATCAAAAGTTGTTTGCTTCTGCTTATTGATAGAGATAATTATTCCCTATTTAGCAGAGAAGTTGTCGAATATTAATTGTTCCATATTTACTAGAGTTGCGGTAGTCCTGTGCTAATTCTCCGACACCTTAATTACTCCCTATTTAGTAGATATAATGTCGAAAAGTTTTTTAGTAGAGTATTACAGTTCCTATAGATGCAAACTTGGTGTTACGATGTGAGATTCAGTGAGAGTGAACAATGGATATTAAGTGATCTGGTTTACTACTAAACAGTGGGATCACGTTCATCTTTTCCAGATAGTCAAGCCTGTAACTGATTCAGCGATAATCAGGTAACAGGTGCTGCTCAAAACCGAAGTTTTCTACGGGTGTAGAACTGAGAGAAACCGTGGTCATTTAATTCACTCCTTGCGGGCATACCTACCGGCATCGTGGCGTAGACCTTCGGTCCCTCCTGAGCATGGCCTCCTGCTTGCCTTGTGGACGTAGGCCTACCTGTCCACCTCACCGCATCGGAATTGATTGGCGCACTTGCTCATGTCCAACTTAAACCAGTCGCTGCCCCAACCCACACACGCACACAGAGATGAGCATCGAAATGAAGCAAACAAGTAGAGTGGGAGGAGGACGAGGCGTACATGGAGGTGGGGTCGTTCCGCCGTTGTGGCTGTCCAGGAGCACGACAGGGTCGCGGGCGACCCGTGTGCCGCGGGCAGCTATCGGGAACGTCAAGCCGCGGGACGATCTGTTGGCGTCGGACCCACAGCAGCGTCCCCAACTCCCCATTGGCGGCACATCCATCCCCGGTCCCCGCCGCCACGTGCCGTCCTCCACCTCCTTCCCGTCGTTCCATCAATTTGATCTCCTCAACATAGCCGATGAGCGAGTGCTGAAGCGTCCACTCCGGCACAATCTAGAACGCGCTCGGCGAGATCCAGCGACACAGATGAAGACGAGCAGTGAGGAGGGAAGGAAGAAAGGGCGTGTGGAGGGAGGCGTCACGAGAGATTGAAGCAAGCCTTCATGGGGCTTCCCTGTTGCTGCTGCGAGAAGCAGAAGGAGGCGGCTGGGGGAGGCCGTGGGAGCGGATGATGGCTGATGTGATGTGCGGCGAGAATGGGGCGAACCAAGTGAGGGCAATGGAGTGAGTAGCTTGGTCCGTGAGGGAATAGTTTTTAGGAGAGATCGGTGAGAAAATGGGCTACTGCCCAGTAAAAATCCAGGTAAAGTCCAGGCCAGTTTACCGGTTAAGGCTGACTATGTTAATGGATGAGGCCGCGTAAGCAGGTGCAGCCCATACAGCCAGGGACGCGTTCTCATTTTTTTCTGTCCAAAAGATGAGTTGCCTGGTTGCTAAATCTTTGTAAGTATAATTTCAAAAAAGCATCTCTTTAAGTATATACCTCGGGTAGAGCTGCCAAAAGTATTGGAGAAAGAAATACGGCGGTACTCATGTATGTATTATGTTGATCCGTTCTAATTCTTATTTTCCTTTTCTCAATTTGGGGGGGTACCATTGCTAGCAAGCTAGGTTCTTCCATACTCCAGACTATAAAAAATTATAGTCGTTGATTTGCCGTTGTTGTCAAGCATATGTTTCTCGGGTTCGATCAGATCTCTTGATGTCTTGTGTCAACCAAGTAATTATTGAGTTGAGGAACATAATGCATACTTTTTAGAAATATGGCATGGGCACGTCCTACGATTGCCCAAGAAATTATGATTGAAACTCAAAATTGTGGTATGTAACTCACTTACCATAAATTTATATGTATGTTGGATTTCGGGTCCTCTTCTACATTTTTTTAGACTAAATCATGATATATTCACTTGGAAGCTAAAATGTGAGTTACATAAATTTTGTTTATTAGTAAATGTATATATGTGTTGTGAGTGAATTCTCGTGTTTTACTAGATCTTTATAAGTTTCCAGTTCATTATTGAATACAAACTATAGCTGACATAATGTCTACTTTGTTGTACTGTCGACAATAGTATGTAAACTAATATAATATCTTTGAGATCACTACTTTAGTGAGCTAAAAGATCTTATTACATTACAGGGGGAGTAACTAACTAACGCATTTGAATTTCCTAGACTGTAGTGCAGATTTCCGTTAGATATTGCAAAGTTCCAAAATACTCCCTCCGTCCCATAATATAGTGTTTGTAAAAAACATTCTTATATTATTGGACGGAGGGAGTACGTAGAAGAAAGTAGTTTCTTTAGAACCTAACTGACACCAAGGTTCTCAAGAAAAAGGACTGTGTTTTAAGCTCTATTGTTCAGCAGCAATTTCATCGTTAATCACGTCACTAGATTTAACAATAGCAGGTCCACTTCCTTGGGATTCTCTTTTCACTTGAGTACTTGCAAATGACAGGGATCAGGGCCGGTCCTGAGATTTTGGGGGCCCGGGGCAAGACAACACAAAGGGGCCCTAAAGCCACATAAACATATGCATATATTTTTTATTTTAATTGCAAATAAATACTCTGTACACTATAATTTAGGTTGCCTTGTTATCTCGACTATTCTGAAAACCCAGAATCATAAACACTCACACTAAAAGTTGGTCGCCCTTGTCAATTGACACTTATATTTTTTTATTTCATGAATTAGTAATACTTCTCTGCCTACTCAAATTTTTATCATCTATCCTATAGTTTTTCACTAGATTTTTCATCAACAGTAGCTAATGCTAATTCCTCAGAAGTCTTCGCAGTAGACGTACCCTCGTTTTTTGCTGGGAAGCAATACAAGTACATATATGTGTTGTAAAAAAAATGTAAGTAGCTCCTTTCTGGAACTCAATTAACTTATTAGATGCATGTTCTTTTTTTTCACAATGTCGGATGGATCCTTTCCAGATAAATCTTACTAAATCAATAGCAATCTACCTAATTAGCACCCAAACCAATAAATTAAGAACACTGCTAATTGAATAAAAATGCTAAAAGGGACATTAAGGTACCTGGATCATGCCAGAAAATTAGAAATTGCAAGCTTTTGGTGCTGGTACGAGTCACAAGCAGAAATCTCAGTTTCCCTTTTCTAATTCCAATCAATACAGGAAACCGAAGTGTGAGAAAGATATATGTACACGGATTAACTTCAGGAAACGAACGATCAGACAAGACTACAAAAGAGGGGATTTCCGTTGAGGAGAAGGTTGATGGAATCTGGAAATTCGAATTAACTTCCTCCACTAATCGCGCTCAGCAGCGGAAAATCATAACTAGACCCAGCGGCGTGCCATCGACCTTGGCACTGCATGTCTGATTCTTTGTCTGTTGGGAAAGAGAAGGAGTAGAAGCCCAGAAGACCGCGCGCGTGCCGCAAGCCGAGAATTAATGGAGTTTTTTAGGGGAGAGAATTAATGGATCTGGTACGATTCCTTTCCTTTTTGATTGAAGAAAATCAGCCGATCTGTTACGTTTTTAGCAACAATCTATCAATCTGTTGCATGGGCTAAACACAGGGATTTGACAATTCTAGAAAACTTCTCAAAACAAACCTGAATTTGACGAACTCAATCTTGAAAATGACAGGGATTTGACAATTCTAGAAGACTTGTCTTCCTCTTGATATCTTGGAACTAAAAACTTACAAACATTCTTTAAAGCCTGTAAACCTTTATTTATTTTTGAATGAAAGGGGTTTCCCCTCGCCCTATTTTTATTAATGAAGCGAACTGGAACCAAACTTCCAACCGAGTTCAAAGTTTTTGAACCTACGCTCACATGAGCCTACTCAGAAACCAGGAGAGATTGAGTCCTCTCAAATCACTCTCACAAACTCTTTTTATTATTACAGACCCGGAACGGAACGGATAGCCAAGGAATTAAACTAACACCATGGCAGGGTACCAGCCTTCCGGACGTCCGCGATCATCTCCAGGCAATCCGCATCAGCTCCCCTCGACGTTTGTCCAGGGAAAGGATACACCTTTGTAGCAGCACTGCTTGAGTGTCGTGGCAGAGCACCTTCCATTGCTGAAGATGAGACCTTAGTTTTACAAGCACACATGCGGCATTTTTCCAAGTGCGGCCCTGAAAGCAAAATTCATTTCTTAGTTTCCAAATGCTCCACAAGGATGCAGCCACTACCAAGTTAAGCACAGGCTTCATTTTATACTTTTGCCACAAGGCACCAACTTCATGAAAACTGGTAATGCAATGCAAGGGCAGTCAAAACAAGCAGAGATAAATTCCCATACTGTTTTTGCAACAATACAATCAAACAACAAATGTTGCACAGTTTCATTGTCACTGCAGAAAAGGCATGTCACGTCATCTACCTGTCTGCGCTTAGCTAGATTGTCAACTCTTCTGTTGCAGCCTCCAACTTAAGCCAGACAGACAGGTCAGCCTCATCTAGCTCCATACCACACCGGTCATCAACTGACAGCATAACAAGATCTTCACTGATTTCAATATCTAAGATCGTCACTTTAGAAGTGCCAAAATTCTAGAATTAATACTAATGGTTGTGTTGATATGGGTCAAATGTACAGCCGTGCTTGAAAGTTGGATTACCTTTGATTGTGCCACAGGCATGGTGTGCAGCGGTACGGTGAGCAGAAGGTCGTGTCGCCGGTGTGGTCGCCCTCCGTGCAACGGTATGCACACCTTCGCACCGGGAATCGGCCTGGAATGGCCTCGTCATGCAGATCGACCACGCGGCAGTGCGACTATGCTCCGGTGCTTAGCTGGGTAGAAGACCGGGGCCGACGATGAGGGCGCCGTCTCTCTACCTCACCGCGCCGCACGGCTATGCCCGAGGTCGTCCCACCCACATCCGGACGGGCCAGCTGCGTATCCGGCACGAACGGAGAGCGGCGAACCCTTCTGCACCGACCGGCCGGATCTGGCTACACAGGATGCCATACCGGCGGGCGCGTGGGCTCGTTACCGAGGTGGGGAGAGTAGGGGTCGGTCAACGCCGTGGCGGGAAGAGGAGGGGCCGGACAACGTCGAGGGGAGGGGAGGCGCCATGGAGAGGAGTGGCTGAGAGCTTGAGAGAGAGGAGCGGCTGCGAGGGGAGAAAATGAGAGCAGTAGCTGCAGTGGACTGAGATCAGGCGACTTGCCTTGTGTAACATGCGCCTATACATCCAACCCCCATTCGAGATACAAGGGACAACAAGGATTCAACGCCAACACTGCCAAGACTTAGGCCAACTCCACCGCACGACTACAAACAAATGCCTGTTTTGTCCGTATTTTATCCATTTGGGTCGTAAAAACAGACCGGTTAATAGTCTGAATGTGGTTTCTGCATCTAACGCGGCCGGCGCATCTTCAAATTTGCGACAAAAGAAAGTTAAAAATCAAAATAAAATTTAAAATAGATAAACTTAATAATTTAAACATCCCCAAAGTCCACTTAAATTGCAATAACTTAAAAAAAGACGACGATCGGCTGATCTAGGGTGCATCTAGGCGTCGTCGTCCTCATTGGTGAGGTCGACGTACTCCGGCGCCTGCGCCCACAGAAAGGCTTCCTGGTACGCATCCAGAGACTCCATGGCAGCATCGACAGCCCCTGTCGAAGCTCCATCACAGCACCCGATGGCCTCCGGCGAAGTTTCACTGCAGCGCTGCCACTGTGCATGGCGGTGCTCCATTGCAGCGCGACGTCGACGGGGTTGCTGTGATGAAGCACAAGGCGGCGACAGGCGGATGCTGCGGCGCAGCACGCGGCGACGATGGCGGGTGCTTCGTCGTCTGCAGCACCGGCGATTACCATTGCAACCCCTGGTCAGAGCTTCACCATGCAGCAAGCACACGATGTCGGGGGTTGGCCGATGTCGCCTCTTCCCTGCAGCAGCTGCAGCAGATGAGAGGAGAGACCGTGGAGGGAAAAAGGGAGGAAGAAGATGAGGAGGGGGACGAGTGGAGGGGAGCACATCGGAAAGGATAAGATGGGGAGGGAAGCGGTGGGCTGAGAGGGCACGTGTCGACGCCTCGAGGAGGCTTAAGCCGCGTTGTAATCAGCCGGTTGATTTTAATACTTTTCCTTATTATTTTGCCACCATCATGTGTCTACTGCACGTATTGACAAGCAATTTTTTTTTTAAAAAAGAGAGATTAGAAGAGATATTTTTGAAGGTTATTATGATAAAAAGAAAAGAAAAATTCCCCGCAAAAAAATAAATAAAGAAAAACGCTTCGAACAACATCAGTCCATCAGTCCACCACTCGCGCATCAAGCACGCAACAATCCATCAGGAGTGATCTGATGAATCGGCGTGGCACAGCCCCGATCCCTTGCGCAACCTTGCATATCTACCGCTGTGAACTGCTAAGTATAGTCAGGTTTTGGCCAAGAATCACTGTGGTTCCTTGGTCTCAAATGAACGTCGAATGTATAGGCGGATGTTACTGCGTGACTCCAGAGGCAAGTCGCTTGATCTCAGTCCAGCTGCAGTGAGGATAAGGTTGTGTAGGTGATTTTTTTTTTGGTTTGTCTCACTTTTGTTTACATGCTAATATAAAATATCATGTATATGTTTATAATTTATATGTTTCACATTTGTGAAACCGAGATAAAACTGATGGATTTTGGTTTGATGGATTCAAATGATGATTTGAAAATGTCGACTAACATAGGCACTGATTGATGACATAGACTCACCTAAGATTCTTTGCACATTACCGTTTCTATCACATTACAAGTAACGGGGATTTCAATTATTACCCGATTATTACTCTTTATTTATACATACGAATTTTAACATGCATTATGTTTATATGTAACTTCAGCAAATTATTTTAAGTGCCCGTGGCAACGCACGGGCATTCTACTAGTGCTATGTTGTGTACCAGACCTGATGTGTGCCTTGCCATAAGTCTGGCAGGGGGGTACCAAAGTAATCCAGGAGTGGATCACTGGACAGCGGTCAAGAACATCCTAAAGTACCTCAAAAGGACCAAGGATATGTTTCTCGTTTATGGAGGTGACGAAGAGCTCGTCGTAAATGGTTACGTCGATGCTAGCTTCGACACTGATCCGAATGACTCTAAGTCACAAACCGGATACGTATTTATATTGAATAGTGGAACTGTCAGTTGGTGCAGTTTCAAGCAGAGCGTCGTGGCGGGATCTACGTGTGAAGCGGAGTACATAGCTGCTTCGGAAGCAGCACATGAAGGAGTCTGGATGAAAGAGTTCATATCCGATCTGGGTGTAATACCTAGTGCATCGGGTCCAATGAAAATCTTTTGTGACAACACTGGAGCAATTGCCTTAGCGAAGGAATCCAGGTTTCACAAGAGAACCAAACACATCAAGAGACGCTTCAACTCCATTTGTGAAAAGGTAAAGGATGGAGACATAGAAATTTGCAAAGTACATATGGATCTGAATGTGGCAGACCCATTGACTAAGCCTCTACTGCGAGCAAAACATGATCAGCACCAAGACTCCATGGGTGTTAGATTCATTACAATGTAATCTAGATTATTGACTCTAGTGCAAGTGGGAGACTAAAGGAAATATGCCCTAGAGGCAATAATAAAGTTGTTATTTTATATTTCCTTATTCATGATAAATGTTTATTATTCATGCTAGAATTGTATTGATCGGAAACTTAAATACATGTGTGAATACATAAACAAATATTGTGTCTCTAGTAAGCATCTACTAGACTAGCTCGTTGATCAAAGATAGTTAATGTTTCCTAACCATTGACATGTGTTGTCATTTGATAACGGGATCACATCATCAGGAGAATGATGTGATGGACAAGACCCATCCATTAGCTTAGCATTATGATCATTCAGTTTATTGCTATTGCTTTCTTCATGTCAAATACATATTCCTTCGACTATGAGATTATGCAACTCCCGGATACCAGAGGAATACCTTGTGTGCTATCAAATGTCACAACGTAACTGGGTGATCATAAAGATGCTTTACAGGTATTTCCGAAGGTGTTTGTTGAGTTGGCATAGATCGAGATTAGGATTTGTCACTCCGAGTATCGAAGAGGTATCTCTGGGCCCTCTCGGTAATACACATCGTAAGAAGCCTTGCAAGCAAAGTGACTAATGAGTTAGTTACAGGATGATGTATTACGAAACGAGTAAAGAGACTTGCCGGTAACGAGATTGAACTAAGTATGAAGATACCGACGATCGAATCTCGGGTAAGTAACATACCGATGGACAAAGGGAATTACGTATGTTATCATAACGGTTCGACCGATAAAGATCTTCATAGAATATGTAGGAGTCAATATGGGCATCCAGGTTCCGCTATTGGTTATTAACCGGAGAGGTGTCTCGGTCATGTCTACATAGTTCTCGAACCCGTAGGGTCCGCACGCTTAACGTTCGTTGATGATATAGTGTTATATGAGTTATATGAGTTATATGATTTGGTGACCGAATATTGTTCGGAGTCCCGGATGAGATCACGGACATGACGAGGAGTCTCGAATTGGTTGAGAGGTAAAGATTGATATATATGACGATGGTATTCGGACATCGGAAGTGTTTCGGAGAAAACCGGATAGTCATCGGAGTATCGGAGGGGGTACCGGTCACCCCCAGGAGGGTATTGGGCCTATTGGGCCATAAGAGGGGAGCACGCCAGCCCACAAGGGGCTGGCGCGCCCCCCATGGCAGCCGCCCAAGTGGGGAAAGGAAATGGGGAGGATTCGGCCTCCCCTTCCTTCTCTCTTCCCCCTTTCCTTTCTTCTCCGTCAAATAAGGAAAGGGGGGCGCCACTTGGGGAGGACCCCAAGTAGGATTCGGCCTACTTGGGGCGCCCTCTTGGCTTCTCCCTCCTCCCCCACCTATATATATGTGGGAGGAGGGCGCCTAGCACAAGCACAACAATCCCTTAGCCGTGTGCGACGCCTCCCTCCACCGTTTACACCCCCAGTCATATTTCCATAGTGCTTAGGCGAAGCCCTGCGGAGATAGCTTTACCATCACCGTCACCACGCCGTCGTGCTGCCGGAACTCATCTACTACCTCGCCATCTTGCTGGATCAAGAAGGCGGAGGACGTCATCGAGCTGAACGTGTGCTGAACGCGGAGGTGTCGTACGTTCGGTGCTCGATCGGTTGGAACGCGAAGAAGTTCGACTACATCAACCGCGTTGTCAAACGCTTCCGCTTACGGTCTACGAGGGTACGTAGACACACTCTCCCCTCTCGTTTCTATGCATCTCCTTGATAGATCTTGCGTGTGCGTAGAAATTTTTTTGTTTTCCATGCAACATTTCCCAACGCTGTCGGAGGGGGATTCGATCACGAAGGGCCTCTATAGCAACCTTGCTGCCCTACCGATGATGCGTGAGTAGTTTACCATAGACCTACGGGTCTATAGCTAGTAGTTAGATGGCTTGTTCTCTCTCTTTGATCTTCAATACAATGTTCTCCTCGATGTTCTTGGAGATCTATTCGATGTAATACTTTTTTGCGGTGTGTTTGTTGAGATCCGATGAATTGTGGATTTATGATCAGATTATCTATGAATATTATTTGGTCTTCTCTGAACTCTTTTATGCATGATTAAGATATCTTTGTATTTCTCTTCGAACTATCGGTTTGGTTTGGCCAACTAGATTGGTTTTTCTTGCAATGGAAGAGGTGCTTAGTTTTGGGTTCAATCTTGCGGTGCCCTCACCCAGTGACAGAAGGGGTAGCGAGGCACGTATTGTATTGTTGCCATTGAGGATAAAAAGATGGGGTTTTCATCATATTGCTTGAGTTTATCCCTCTACATCATGTCATCTTACTTAAAACGTTGCTCTGTTCTTATGAACTTAATACTCTAGATGCAGGTAGGAGTCAGTCGATGTGTGGAGTAATAGTAGTAGATGCAGAACCATTTCGGTCTACTTGTCATGGACGTGATGCCTATATTTCATGATCATTGCCTTAGATATCGTCATAACTTTGCGCTTTTCTACCAATTGCTCAACAGTAATTTGTTCACCCACCGTATGCTATCTTCAAGAGATAAGCCTCTAGTAAAACCTATGGCCCCCGGGTCTATTTTCCATCATATATTTTCAGATCTATAAACCAAAAAACCCAAAAATATCTTGCTGCAATTTATTTGTTTTACGTTTTAGTAATCTTTTATACCTATCTCTATTAGATCTCACTCTTGTTCGAGGCCGTGAAGGGATTGACAACCCCTTTTTCGCGTTGGGTGCAAGTGTTTGTTAGTTTGTGCAGGTGCATAGATTGGAGGCATGCTTGTGCCTCCTACTGGATTGATACCTTGGTTCTTAACTAAGGGAAATACTTATCTCTACTTTGCTGCATCACCCTTTCCTCTTCAAGGGAAAAATCAACGCAAGCTCAAGAAGTATCAGTGTTCAAGGCCTCGTTGTGGTGGCAGCCCTGGTGGTATTTCCTCGGGGAAAACATCTTCATACCCCTGTTAAATTTCAACAACAACACTAGGAGTGGTAGAGGATAATTCGTTAGTAGAAAGAAAGTTGTCATTGTACAAAAGTACAAAGAACATGGAATTGGGTTCTCTCAACTCTCTCATGTCCCTTTTCCTAGCCATCATAACTAATCCCTAGTTTTCCCATGTCTTGGTCAATTTAAGCTGTGGGGTTTTATTTGGCTTTGGATTCTCTCGCTCACTATGTTGGTGGATGTCACTGAAGTGTTTCTCACTCACTCTCTCTTTCTTTTTCAGATCATCCATCAATATTTCTTCGGGTGTTAAGGGGAGCAAAGATATGCGCTCTCCCTCGTATTGGAACGAGAGACGATTAGCACAGCCGCTGATTTGCACATCACAATCATACAACCAAGGTCTTCCCAACAGCAATTGGCATGCTTGCATTTGCACCACGTCACATTCCACTTGATCTCGGTACTTCCTAATGGAAAATTGAACAGTGACTATGTTGCTTACTTGAAGTGTACCACAATAATTGAGTCATTGCATCTTATATGGACTTGGGTGCCTTCTTTGTTTCAGCCCCAATTTCTCTACCAAATCTGAACTTGCAATGTTGTTGCAGCTGCCATTGTCAACAATAATTCGACAAACCTTCTCATTGATGGTACCACGGGTGTGAAAAATATTATGTCGCTACCCTTTCTCTTCTCTAGCTGCATTGACACTAAGGACACGACAGGAAACAAAGCAATCTCCCATGTCGGCCTGAATATCACAAGCACTCTTCTCACCATCTCCGGCCTCATGATCACCCGGTGCTCCACTATCTTCACATTCACTCTCAGATTCCCATTCACCTTATTCATTGATAAATAGAAATCTTTTGTTTCGACATTCAGAAGAAATGTGACCATGTGATGTCTACTACGCAACTTTATTCTTGTAGACTCGTGTTGGGCCTCCAAGCGCAGAGTTTTGTAGGACAGTAGCAATTTTCCCTCAAGTGGATGACCTAAGGTTTATCAATCCGTAGGAGGCGTAGGATGAAGATGGTCTCTCTCAAACAACCCTGCAACCAAATAACAAAGAGTATCTTGTGTCCCCAACACACCAAATACAATGGTAAATTGTATAGGTGCACTAGTTCGGTGAAGAGATGGTGATACAAGTGTAATATGGATAGTAGACATTGATTTTTGTAATAGTAACAATAAAAAACAGCAAGGTAGCAAGTAACAAAAGTGAGCACAAACAATATTGCAATGCTTGAAAATGAGGCCTCGGGTCCGTACTTTCGCTAGTGCAATCTCTCAACAATGCTAATATAATTGGATCATATAACCATGCCTCAACGTGCGATGAAGAATCACTCCAAAGTTCTTATCTAGCGGAGAACATAAGACGAAATTGTTTGTTGGGTACGAAACCACCTCAAAGTTATCATTTCCGATCGATCTATCCAAGAGTTCATACTAAAATAACACCAAGTTATCCTTTCCGATCGATCTATCTAAGAGTTCGTACTAAAATAACACCATATGATACACATCAACCAACTCTAATGTCACCTAGATACTCCAATGTCACCACGAGTATCTGTGAGTTGATTATACGTTATGCATCAAACAATTTCAGATTCATAATACTCAATCCAACACAAAGAACCTCAAAGAGTGCCCGAGGATTTCTACTGGAGAAACAAGGACAAAAACATGCATCAACCCCTATGCATAGATTACCCCAATGTCACCTTGGGAATCCATGAGTTGAGTGCCAAAACATATATCAATTGAATCAATATGATACCCCATTGTCACCACGGGTATTCATAGCAAGACATACATCAAGTGCTCTCAAATCCAAAAATATTCAATCTGATAATAACGAAATCTCAAAGGAAAAACTCAATTCATCACAACAAGATAGAGGGGGAAAACACCATATGATCCAACTATATTAACAAAGCCCGCGATACATCAAGATCGTGCCAAATCAAGAACACGAGAGAGAGAGATTAAACACATAGCTACTGGTACAAACCCTCAGCCCCGAGGGTGGACTACTCCCTCCTCATCATGGTGGCCGCCGGGATGATGAAGATGGCCTCCGGTGACGATTTCCCCCTCCGACAGGGTGCCAGAACAGGGTCTAGATTGGTTTTTCGTGGCTACAGAGGCTGGCGGCGGCAGAACTTCCGATCTAGGGTTATTTCTGGGGGTTTCTGAATATATAGGATTTTTTGGCATCGGTTTCACGTGAAGATGGGCCTCAGAGGGCCCACTACCCATCAGGGCATGCCAGGGGGTGGCGCGCCCTGGTGCCTTGTGGGTAGCAGCCCCCCCTCCAGCGGTTCTTTGCTCCAGTATTTTTCTTTTCTTCCAAAAAAATCGTCAAAAAGTTTCGTCCAATTCCGAGAACTTATATTTTTGCACAAAAAACACACCACGGTAGTTCTGCTGAAAACAGCGTCAGTCCGGGTTAGTTCCATGCAAATCATACCAAAACCATATAAAATTGTCGTAAACATGGCATGAATACTTCATAAATTATAGATACGTTGGAGATGTATCACCATGCCCTTTGCACTTCCAACACTCAATATCTCGGCTTCGAGATGATGGTACAACCGTGGGGTTAGAAGTACTTTCAGCAGCAGAGGGAGCATGTTTGTCAACATTCCTAGGAGCCGGTGATGATGCCGATGAAGCCACTGTTCGTCGGGTGGCAGTAGGGTGTGAAGTATGCTGAAACTGAGAACCACCATGAGAGGCACTTGGCTACAACCTTTGCCATGGTGTGGTCACGCGGTTATGAGATATCCGTCCATGACCACTCCGTTGCACCTTCCTCTCCGTGTGCTTTGCTTGCTCCAGAATATCTTGTAGAGTGTTGTAGGGAAACATCTCCACAAAATCTGAAATTTCATTATTGAGACCATGCAGAAATCTTGCCATATTTGACTCCTCATCTTCATGAATACGAGCATGAACTAGCAACAATTCCATCTCTTTATAGTACTCATCCACCGTGCGCGTACCTTGGCTAAGGTGCTGCAATCTGTTTTGGAGATCTCTTTGATATTGTGAAGGAACAAACCTTCGCCTCATGGCTTGTTTCATCTCTTCCCAAGTGTCAATGTGATCACGGCCTAGCAGTAGCTGATTTTCTTGTAGTTGGTTCCACCAAGTGAGTGCATAACCAGGGAACTCAACACAAGCAAGGTTGACTCTCTTTGGATCGGCGAGATTATGGATACGAAAAATCTGATCACATTGTTCTTCCCAATCAAAATATGCATCAGGGTCTTCCTTTCCTGTGAACTTGGGGATGTGCAACTTGATTCTTGCCATGTCATCTCGACCATCTCTATCATGACGTTCTGCATGACCCCCATCTTCAGTAGCACGCCGGTATGGGACACCATCATAATCATCAAAATCATCTCCATGACCACGAGCAACACGCTCATGAGGGTCATAGTAGTGCCCACGAGGACCATGGCCTCGCCCTCGAAGTTGTCCTCCTCGCTGCCCTCCATGAACAGCAGCACCACGCCCACAAGCAGCAGCCATATGTCCACCATAACTGTTGTTATCGTCCTCCAAGGCACCGTCAACAGCAGCATGCATGAAATTATCATCCCCAACTTCCTCAAGTGGATCAATAGGGTGTTGTCGGTGTCTAACCCTATCACCACCTGCTGGAGGACGCTCATGAAGCATCCTTTCCATGGCTTGGAGTAAGTTGTTCTCGAGTCGCTGCAGCTTGGCACATGTGACCGGGGCATCTTCTTCCCCATGGTTTTCTCCATGAACACTCGATCTAGATCCTGCCATGTTAGTAATGCCAAAAGTGGAATAGGATAATTTTGTGGAATCACACAACCTCACCTCTTACTCACCAAAGTTCTTATGAGTTCACATTAGGTTGTGCTTCTCCTGGATGTGTTAAAGCGATTGAAAGACAGGGATCAAAGAACTAGCTTCGGTTTTTGGTGGAGTTCGATGGGGGTAAACAAAATGGGGCTTGTGCTGAAATCAAGTTGATGCAAACCAAGAAAATATGTGGATGGATCTACTGGACCTTTGCACCAAGATTGAAAAAAGACACGGAACACACCAGCTTTTGAAATTTTCTACCAAGATGAAACTTTTGGATCTTACACAACACTTTTTTTTCTCTCTTGACTTTTTTTTGCCACTCTTTTCTTTCTCTCTTTGATTTTTTTGCCACTTTTTTTCTCTCTTTTTCCAAAGCACAACAACCAAATCTGAAAGCAACTACGAAGATGAACTTGGTGCTGATCTAAAAGATGAAGAACATGCAAGGTATGCAACAACAAGATCTCAGCACCAACAAGGCTTGGATTTATTTTTGGTGGGGTTTTGGACTTCTAGGACAGAAAATATAGCATGAAAAACACTCGATCTAAAGGGATGATAGCAAGATAAACTTGGATAACATATCCTACCATGTCAACGAAGGCTCTGATGCCAGATGATAGGTGGGAACCCGATGAACGAGTTCACGCCTGAGGGTGGCCCGATCTTCACGTCGTAGGATCGAATCGGAAGGGATAACTAGCTGCAAGCAGCCGAGATAACTATCCTTATACCTGCCAAGGTTGGATGCAACCCGTATGTTGGGGATGGCTGACCAAAACTACAAGAACTCCAACCCGCTGTCCGAACAATCGCATAACCACAAACCGGGACTAACCCACACAAAACGGCCGGAACCGTAGAGCACGAATTAGGGGGAACCAGAGGCTCCTTCTCGCGAATCCGGATGAACTCACAAGAGCAAAGGTAGCAAGGATCTCTCTAGCAGTCTTGCTGCATAAGCTTGTAGCTGAATGGTTTGACAAAAGATTCCCTAGAGTATGGGGGAGATGTGGTTTTATAGCAGGGACAACCTTCTTAGCTAGGTGTGAAAATGGTTTCAAAAGTAAGCAGGTTTGCATGGCTTTCTTGGGTGAATAAACAGTCAACTTTGGGATTTGTTGGAGAGCTCCTCGGAAATTCGCGAAGACTTGACAGCCTGGACACCTTCCACGAGAATGGCTATAGCTTTTGACTCACAACTCCAAATGATGTGAGGTTTTTTGCATTGGAAAGTAAATTTGATGTTGCTTCTGGTGATGTATCTCTATGTCCCCGTCTCTCCAGCATATGGGTGTGGCACAACAAAACATCAGAGATAAAAACTGACAGCATCAGCTTCACTTGAAACTTGTTTTCTCCAAACTTGTTCCTCCAAATCGGTTGCTTCAAGAGTTCATAGATTGTTGGATTTCTTCCATGTGATACCTAAATTCAACCAACAACAATGGGGATGAAAGCATAGTTGTGTCATCAAGGTTACAAGGTAAACTTAAGTTAGCGTTCGCCTGGTCACTTATTAGTTTGGCGCGACTTCTTATGATTGGGCCTATAATTGCTGGAGACTTGTCGATGGTTGTGGTGTCCTCATCGCCTATCTATTTTACTTTTATGCATTTTTATTTGGAGTCTCCATCTTCTCTTATAAAGCACCTACTGGAGAGCACTATTGTCATACTTGTGCATTGGGTGTAGTTAATGTTGAGTGTGTTTCATGAATGGATCAATGACTGAGCATAATGGGCTAGGGATAACTTTCTTTAGCGTTGATATTTTGTAAGACATGATTGTTTGTTAGTATGCTTAACTATTTATATCTTCATGTTAAACTATAGACTATTGCTTTGAATCACTCGAATCCAAATATATGGGGCCCACGTTCACCCTTTTGACCTAATTCCGCCTATATAAATTCTCTAAAACCGGGAAACCAACAGGGAGCCACCCAAAATATATTTTCCGCCGCTGCAAGCTTCTGTTCTCGAGAGATCCCATCTGGAGGCCTTTTCCGGCACTCTGCTGGAGGGGGAATCAACCACGGAAGGGCTCTACATCAACCTTGCTGTCCTTCCAATGATGTGTGAGTAGTTTACCACAGACCTACAGGTCCATAGTTAGTAGCTAGATGGCTTCTTCTCTCTCTTTGATCTTCAATACGATGTTCTCCTGGATGTTCTTGGAGATCTATTCGATGTAATCACTTTTTGCGGTGTGTTTGTTGGGATCCGATGAATTATGAGTTTATGATCAGATTATTCATGAATATTATTTGAGTCTTCTCTGAACTCTTTTATGCATGATTATTATAGCTTTGTATTTCTCTCCGATCTATTTATTTGGTTTGGCCAACTAGATTGATTTTTCTTGCAAAGGGAGAGGTGCTTTGTGATGGGTTCGATCTTGCGGTGCTCAATCCCAGTGACAGAAAGGGACATGACACGTATTTGTGTTGTTGCCATTAAGGATAAAAATATGGGGTTTATTCATGCATGAGTTTACTTTGTCTACATCATGTCATCTTGCTTAAGGCGTTACTCCGTTCTTTATGAACTTAATACTCTAGGTGCATGTTGGATAGCGGTCGATGGGTGGAGTAATAGTAGTAGATGCAGGCAGGAGTCGGTCTACTTGTCTCGAACGTGATGCCTATATACATTATCATTGCCTTGGATATCGTCATGATTATTCGCTTTTTTATCAATTGCCCAACAGTAATTTGTTTACCCACCGTATGCTATTTTTAAGAGAGAAGCCTCTACTGAAAACTATGGCCCCCGGGTATACTTTTATCATATATTAAAATCTAAAAATACCTTGTTGCAATTTTTCTTTTCTTTATTTTATTTTATGTTTTATTTATCTATCTATCACTACAAGATTTAATCCTTGCAATTAACCGCCGAGGGATTGACAACCCCTTGTTTGCGTTGGGTGTAAGTATTTGTTTATTTTGTGTGCAGGTATTGCTAACAAAGGTGTTGCTTGGTTCTCCTACTAGATTGATAACATTGGTTCTTAACTTAGGGACATACTTGTCTCTACTGTATTGCATCATCCCCTCCTCTTCGGGGAAATCCCAACGCAGCTCACAAGTAGCATGCGTGAGGTTGAAAAATCTGAAGCGTGTTAAAAAGTATGCACCAATTGCTCGGCTTGTCATCGGGGTAGTTCATGATTAATACTTTGTGTGAGGAAGACCAAGCATAACAAGATTATATGATTTTGTAGGGCTAGGGTTCTTTAGCATTTTTATTTTGAAAGACATGATTGTTTCTTGGTATGCCTGAGTATTGATGTCTTTATATCAAATTATAGACTATTGCTTTGAATCATTTGGATCTTAATATTCATACCGTAAAACGAGATTACATGATAAACATGTTAGGTGGCATTCCACATCAAAAATTATGTTTTTATCATTTACCTACTCAAGGATGAGCAGGAATTAAGCTTGGGATGCTTGATACGTCTTGGACGTATCTATAAATTTTTATTGTTCCATGCTATTATAGTATCAATCTTGGATGTGTTATGTGCATTTTTATGCTATTTTATATTATTTTTTGGGACTAACCTATTAACCTAATGCCAAGTGCCAGTTATTGTTTTTTTTGCTTGTTTTTAGCTTTTCAAAAAATCAATATCAAACGAATTCCAAACAGAGAAAAATCTTTGGATTAATTTTTTCTGGACCAGAAGGGACCCATGAAGGTTTGGGAGAAGACCAGAAGAACCACGGGTGAGCGACAAGCTCGTAGGGCGCGCCCAGGGCCCCCCTGAGCTTGTGGGCCCCCCATGGCACCTCTTGACGTAATTCGGCCTCTATAAATTCCCAAATATTCCCAACATATCAGAGAGCCACCCGAAACACTTTTTCCGCCGCCACAAGCTTATGTTCTTCCGTGATCCCATCTGTAGGCCTTTTCCGGTACTCTGCCGGAGGGAGAATCAGTCATGGAGGGCTTCTACATCATCCTCACTGCATTCCGATGATGCGTGAGTAGTTCACCACAGACCTACGGGTCCATAGCTAGTAGCTAGTTGGCTTCTTTTCTCTCTTTGATCTTCAATACCATGTTCTCCTTGATCTTCTTGGAGTTCTATCCGATGTAATCTTCTTTTGCGGCTTGTTTGTTGGGATCCGATGAATTATGGGTTAATGATCTGAATATTCATGAGAAGTGATTGAGTCTTTTTTGAATTTTATTATGCACGATTGTTATAGCTTTGTATTTCTCTTCGATCTATCCGTTTGGTTTGGCCAACTAGATTGATTTATCTTCAGTGGGAGAGGTGCTTTGTAATGGGTTCAATCTTGTGGTGCTCTATATCCCAGTGACAGGAGGGGACAAGACACGTATTTGTATTGTTGCCATTAAGGATTAAAAGATGGGGTTTATTCATATTGATTGGGTTTAGTTTGTCTACATCATGTCATCTTGCTTAAGGCGGTTTGTTTGTTGGGATCTAATGAATTGTGGGTTTATGATCTGAATATTCATGAGAAGTAATTGAGCCTTTTCTGAACTTTATTATACACGATTGTTATAGCTTTGTATTTCTCTATGATCTATTCATTTGGTTTGGCCAACTAGATAATTTATCTTTAATGGGAGAGGTGCTTTGTAATGGGTTCAATCTTGCGGTGCTCTATATCCCAGTGACAGGAGGGGACAAGACACGTATTTGTATTGTTGCCATTAAGGGTAAAACGACGGGGTTGTATTCATATGGATTGGGTTTACTTTGTCTACATCATGTCATCTTGCTTAATGCGTTACTCCGTTTTTCCTGAACTTAATACCATAGATGCATGCTGGATAGCGGTCGATTGGTGGAGTAATAGTAGTAGATGCAGACATGAGTCGGTCTACTTGTCTCGGACGTGATGCCTATATACATGATCATTGCCTTGGATATCGTCATAACTACGCGCTTTTTTATCAATTGTCCAACAGTTATTTGTTCATGCCCCGTATGCTATGTGTTCGAGAGAGAAGCCTCTAGTGAGAACTATGGCCCCCGGGTCTACCTTTATCATATTATAAAATCCAAAAATACCTTGCTGCAATTTTTTATCTTTTATTTTGTTTTGCAATTTATCCATCTACCTATACAAGATTTGATCCTTGCAAGTAACGAGTTCAACGGGATTGACGACCCTCTTGCCCGCGTTGGGTGCAAGTATTTGCTTTTGTGCATGCAGGTGCTGTTCATGAGGCTTTGTGTGATTCTTCTATTGGTTCGATAAACCTTGGTTCTCACTGAGGGAAATACTTTTCTCTATTGTACTGCATCTACCCTCCTCTTCGGGGAAAATCCCAACGCAGCTCACAAGTAGCACCCATCTTCTCCTCTATGAAGCCATTTTCCCTAGAAAAAAAAAATCAAGAGAAGGCTTTCGAGACGAAGCGCCGCCGTCTTGAGGTGGAACCTAGGTAAGAGTACTTTTACTCTCCGGCGGAGCGATTCCGCCGGGGATACTTCCCTCTGGGAGGGGGAAATCGAAGCCATTATCATCACCAACGTTCCTCTCATCATGGGAGGACTCATCTCCATCAACATCTTCACCAGCACCATCTCATCTCCAAACCTTAGTTCATTTCTTGTATTCAATCTTTGTCCAAAACCTCATATTGGTACCTATGGGTTGCATCTTGTAGTTGATGCTAGTTGGTTTATTTGGTGGAAGATTATATGTTCAGATTGTTAATCATATATTATTCTCCTCTGATAATGAACATGAATATGATTTGTGAGTAGTCCCGTTTGTTCTTGAGGACATGGAGAATTCTTGTTATAAGTAATCATGTGAAGTTGGTTTTCGTTCAATATTTTGATGATGTGTTGTGTTATTCTTCCTCTAGTGGTGTCGTGTGAATGTCGACTATACGACACATTACTATGCTTGGGCCTAGGGGAAGGAATTGCAGAATTAGTAAGTAGATGATGGGTTGCGAGGGTGACAAAAGTTTAAACCCTAGTTACTTTGGTAGTTGGATCCATATGTTTAATGCTATGGTTAGATTTATCTTAATTATTCTTTCGTAGTTGCGGATGCTTACGAGAGGGGGTAACCATAAGTGGGTTGTTTGTTCAAGTAAGAACAACACCCTAGAACCGGTCCACCCACATAACAATTTATCAAAGTAGTGAACGTGAATTAACTAAACATGATGAAGTTAACTAGACGAGATTCCCATGTGTCCTCGAAAACGCTTTGCTCACTATAAGAAGTACTTCCGGCTTGTTCTTTGCAATAATAAGATTGGGCCACCTTGTTGCACCTTGTTACTCTGGCTACTTGTTACTTGTTATGAAACTATCTATTACTACTTCTTTACAACACTTGCAGTGAATACCTTGCTGAAATCTAATAACCTGCAAGTATAGGGGATCGCGATAGTCTACGAGGGTAGTATTTCACCCAATTTATTGATTCGGCACAAGGGGAGCCAAAGAATATTTATAAGCCTTAGCAGTTGAGTTGTCAATTCAACTACACCTGGAAAGTTGTTTCTCTGCAGCAAAATATTTAGTAGCACAGTAGTTTGATAGTTTTGATAGTAACAAAGTGGCAATAGTAGCAGGAACAGTAGAAGTAGCAGTTTTGTAGTGATTGTAACAGCGGCAACAACGGTAGTAACTTAGCAAAGACAATATGAGCAAAGCGTAGGCATTGGATCAGTGATGGATATTTGTGTGGATGACATTCATCATGTAACAGTCACAACCTAGAGCGATACACAATAGCTCCAATTCATCAATTCAATGTAGGCATGTATTTCGTATATAGTCATACGTGCTTATAATAAGAACTTGCATGACATCTTTTGCCCTAACCTCCCGTGGCAGCGGGGTCCATAAGGAAATCTAAGGGATATTAAGGCCTCCTTTTAATAGAGAACCATAACAAAGCATTAACACATAGTGAATACATGAACTCCTCGAGTTACAGTCATCCTCGGAGAGTATCCCAATTATTGTCACCTTGGGGTCTACGGATCAGAACAATAACACGTGCATATAACTAGCAGATAGGATCAATAACTCAAATATATGCATGAAAACATGTAGGGTTCGGATCTGAAATCATGGCACTCGGGCCCTAGTGACAAGCATTAATCATAGCAAAGTCATAGCAACATTAATCTCAGAACATAGTGGATACAAGGGATCAAGCCCTAACAAATTGACTCGATTACATGAAAATCTCATCCAACTCCATCACCGTCCAGCAAGCCTACGAAGGAATTACTCACTCCCGGTGGTGAGCATCATGGAATTGTTGATGAAGGATTGATGACGACGACGATGACGAATCCCCCTCGCCGAAGCCCAGAATGGACTCCAGATCAGCCCTCCCGATGAAGAACAGGAGGTGGTGGCGGCTCTGTATCGTAAAACGTGATGAAACTTTCTCTCTGCTTTTTTCTCTCCGCAAGACGGTACTTATGGACTTGGAGGTAGGTCAAACAGAGTCTCGAGGGGCCCACAAGCTTAGGTGGCGCATTCCATCTGAGCTTGTGGCTATGTGGTGGCCCCCTCTAGTAAATCTTTTCTCCAGTATTTTTATATATTCCAGAAAAATTCTCCGTAAATTTTCAGCCCAATCCGAGAACTTTTATTTCAGCACAAAAACAACACCATGGTAGTTCCGCTGAAAACATCGTCAGTTCGGGTTAGTTCCACCCAAATCATGCAAATTAGAGTCCAAAACAAGAGCAAAAGTGTTTGAAAAAGTAGATACGTTTGGGACATATCAACTCCCCCAAGCTTAACTCATTGCTTATCCTCAAGCAATTCAGTTGATAAACTGAAAGTGACAAAGAAAAACTTTTACAAACTCTTTTATTCTGTTGTTGTATATATGCTTAATTAGCATTCAAGTTTTCAGCAAAGGTTATGAACTAACCATATGAATGATAACACTTAGGTCTCACATTTACTCATGACAATAACATAATCAACTAGCGAGCAATAATAATATATCTCAAATGCCAACAATTTTTCAAAATAATCATGATATAATATGATAACATGGTATCTCGCTAGCCCTTTTTGAGACCGCAAAACATAAATGTAGAGCACCTCTGAAGTTCAAGCAGTGACTAAACATTGTAATTCAGGGTGGAAGAGATCCAGTCATGCTCGCATCTAACATTAACTAGACCCAATGCATGTTACACTAAGAATGATATTTGTGCTCTCAAGGTTGGTGGTTTGAATGAGAATGTGATGACTCAACAATAAAAATAAATGAAAGTAAATAGAAAGGCCCTTCGCAAAGGGAAGCAGAGATTTACAGCGGTGCCATAGCTCAAAGCTTAAACAGAGGTGGATACATTTTGAGTGGTGTGCCTTTCCTGGCAACGTCACAACAAAGGATTTCAACATCTTCCATGCTAAACACATTATTGGTGGTTCCTATGCAAAAGTGAGAAGTTTACTCCCCCACAACCATAGAAACACAAGCCATGACTATCCGAATCCACAGGTGCCCTTCAAACAATCATCTTTCTAGGGGGAGTTTGTTTTATTATATTTATCTTTGTTTTTGTTTGACGGGACTAGGCATCTCAATTACCAGCCTCTCTTGCAAGGACAATTGAATAAATACCCATCACGAGAATAACCCGCTTAGCATGAAAGATATTGACCGCCCCATCGCTCCATGAGCGGCACAGGCACACAAAATAGATGCTGATTTGAATGATTGAGATGGACATGCGAATTTACTTGGAACGGTAGGGTTGTACTGTATATAGGTAGGTATGTTGGACTCATCTGACATAACTTTGGGTTTCAGGATTTTGGATGCATAAGCAGTATTCTCGCTTAGTACAGGAGAAAGCTAGCAAATAGATTGAGAAACGATCAACTAGAGAGTGACAATGGTCATAATCATGCATTATGAATATTTAACATTGACCATGATCATGAGTAGGATATAAACACTCTGAATATAAATATCATAAAGGCTCCATTTGTTTTGAATCAACTACATGTGCGAACATGTCCCAAGTCAAGCCACTTGAATTATTAAGAGGAGGATACCATCCTAACATACTACATCACAATTATTTTAATGCATGTTGACACCCAAGATAAATCATTATCCACTCCTATCTACTTAAGCTTGACATGAGCAACTATAATCTCTAATTGTCATCACAAACATGTTTACTCATAATATGCCGAATCAGGCATACCGAGTTAAACATATTTATAAAAAAACAAGAAGAGTTCATACCAGTGTTTCTTCACCACAGTCACTTCATCAAATCATCGATATTATTGCCTTTCACCTGCACGACCAAATGATGCAAAAATAATAATAGTGAAAGTGTGCCATGGACTAAGCTAAAATCTACAAACAATTTACTCAAAGGCGAAGACAAGGAAATACTGGCTCTTTTATTAGATCAATGGTAATGCATATGAGAGCCTCTCAACAATTCTAGCATAGTCTTCTCCATACGACGACTCAAAAAAGAAAAGAAAAGAATTTCAAAGAAACATACTGAAATATTTTTAGAGTTTTTAGTTTTTTTTAAGGAAGCAAACAAAAGAAGAAAAACGAAAAGCGAGAAAAACTATTTACACTGAAGAACTCCCAACAATCAACAAAAGAAGAAACGAGAATTTTTTAGGTTTTCTTTTAATACTATGAACTTAACTAAACAAGAAAGAAAAACCGAAAAGAAGCAAGAAATATTTTTGAATTTTCGAAGTTTTTCAAACACACGAAAGAAACAAAATAAAACGAAACATGGATATACAACGAAAACAATGAACACTAACAACTGGAATAAATGCATGATACATGAATGTAATGTCGGTGAGAAATACTCCCCCAAGTTTAGGCTTTTGGCCTAATTTGGTCTACGACCACTGCTGGCCTAGGTAGAAATCATAGCGATAGTTCGGGTCATACTCAAGCGCAGCGGCCAGTGCCCGGTGGGCGGCCTCACCCCGACGAGCAGTCGCCTCTGCTGCCTATACGCTTCAGCCTCCTCCGCATATATATTGTATCTTTGTTTTTCATGAAATTTAAAGAAGGCAGGGGCATGCAAAGTAACATGGATAATACGATTCTTATTAAAGATTAGCCTGTATCGGAATGGTGGGTTTTCCCTTTCGAGAAACTGATGACGGACCATAGCATCATAATTATGATAATTAGCAGGCAACCGAGGGTCATTTTCTTTAATAGGTATATCAAGGTAAGCAGCCAACTGGGTGGCGTAAATCCCCCCATAAAGATCACCATCAAAAGAGTTTTTTTATAAGACGTGCAATGATGATCCCAAGATTAAATTTTCTATCACTTAGTACATCATTTTTATATTGCTATCAAGCTATCTGATACTACTACTTTACAACACTTGCAGAGAATACCTTGCTGAAATCGCTTATCTATTTCCTCTGCTCCTCGTTAGTTTCGACACTCTTATTTATCGAAAGGACCACGATTAATCCCCTACACTTGTGGGTCATAAAAAATCTGTGCACGCCATCCGACGGTCGACAAGGCTTTGTGCGGAAAATGTTCCACGAAAAGTTAGATGTATAACTTTTTTTATAGTAATACGTGACTCATTTATATCATAAGGATCACAGTACAAGCTACGTACACATCGACCTGACTAAACTGAAAAGACAGTATAACGATAGCCTTTACACAGAGGAACACCATCTAAGAAGTAAAACTACAATCAAGACCGAAGAATCCTCTGAGCTTGACACCAACCCGTCATCCGCCTCTAGCACCACCACAGCAACCACCAAAAAAATGACTTATCACCTTCACACCCGAGCTCGATGCGGCCCCACCCACCCCCAACTAAGGACCGATCACCTCCTCGTAGTAGGATCTGAAGAAAGTTTATTCAGCGTTGCCATCGCCATCGAAGCCGGGGCGATGAACAGTCTAAAAACTTACGAAAGTAAAAAACGATCCACACATGTGGATCTGGCGGCCCCCCTCATCACCGACGACCGAGGTCGCCGAAGGAGGGGAGTCGCCGGAGGGCGGCGGCGAGACCGCCTTTGCGAGAGGCGGCAACAGCTTTTTTTCTGTCTTTTATTATTATTATTATTATGGGAGTGTAGCGACGTGAATATATGAAATTCCATACTAGTCTCAGTACTGTACGATGATGGTGAATTAGGGAAATTTGATGGCGTGTGACTTTGCAATAATTGGATCCAAATCACCTTGGCGTGATCGTGTCCCTCTTCAACACAAAAGATCAGCGCCCTGTCCGACTGCCATCATGGCCCACAAGACAAAGACCCAGAGATCGCAAAAAAAGAAAAGAAGAGACAGGAGCCAGAGTCCAGACTCCGCACTCCAGTCCAGCGTCCAGATCTAGATCCCCGGCGGCCCCCATCCCGGGCCCCACGCTAGCGTCCAGCCACCTCACCAACAACCAAAAATCCTACTCGTCCCCAACTTTGCGGGTTCCCAGATTTAGCCCTCTCTCACGACGTCGGCAGGCAGGGCGGGCAGGAGCGCGTACTCCCTACGTGCGTGCACTCGTGCGCCTCCCCCGACCTCAGCCTCTCTCTCTCTCTCTCTCCCTACCTACGTCGTCCGTCTCGCGCACGCCTCGCATCCCCACCTTTCCCCTCCCTCCTCCGACCCCAATCAGACCAATCCGCTTCCGACCCCAACCCATGCCCTCTTCCATCGCCACCCACCTCCTCAAAGCCGCCGCCGCAAAGCCCCTCTTCTCCCCCCGCGCGGCCCAGATCCCCGCGCTCCCCCGCTCGCCCGCGCCCACCAGCGCCGCCTGCCGCTGGTTCCGGTGGCCGTCGCCCGCGAAGGGGCTCTGCTCCTCGCCGCATTCCGGCCCTGCCGAGGGGATGGGATCTGACGGGACGGGGGCCAGGAGGCGCCTGCCGCCAGCCAACGGTGTGTCCAAGGAGGGGGCGCCGCTGCCGCAGCCCGTCCCGCCAAGGCTGCTCACGCTGCCCACCGTGCTCACCATTGGCCGCGTCGCCGCCGTCCCGTTCCTCATAAGCAGTAAGCGCCAACTAAGCTTTGCTTTGCTTTCTTGTAACTTAGTGCATACTTTACAGTTATGCACAGGATCGATGCAAGTGTGAGATTTCCTTTACTGATCACTCGATCACGCACAGTACTAGGCTAAAGGTAGCTGTTGAAAGCACTGACTAGTTGTGTAGGATTTTCTTTGGCCTGGGACTGGTTAGTTGGATTTCATTATTTTCCGCGAGCAATCTTAGAAGAAGAGTGTGCAGAGTGGTTTGCTTTCCCTGTCTCGCCACGTTCCGGTAGCTTGCACAAACAGCTTTCTCAGGCTGCCTAACTCAAGGAAAATAAGTCGGCAACAGAGGAAACTTGAAATCACATAATCCCTGAATCACTGCAGCATGGACAACTAGTCAACTACTACTGACGCAGATGGCAAGAGCAAATGATCAACACACAACTCTTCCTAAGCCTCGCTGTCAAGTTTCTCATACTGCAGAGTTTCTACTATCCATATTTCCATAGCTTAAAAACGGTCCTGGTGTCGGTAGCTGACATACAGGGCTACCTATACACAGAGCCTAAACTGTCTCTTTTGTCTTCTATGCTTTGGTTTGATCTAAGCTAGTTCAACCTACAGACTATCACAGTTACTAGACTTGGGAGAGGCAACTTCTATGTCATGCAGGACACAGCACGCACTGATGTGCATAGTCTCTTAATCTCTTGTCCAAATCTTCACAAAATCATATTGTATTCCAGGGTTTCTATTTGCATCCGTAGATCTGTTTGCTTCCTCTCCATCGGTGAACCTGAGTACTTCTCAAGAAATATATCCTTTATGAAGATTATGGCTGTTTCAAAAGTTCCATCATATTTTCTAGAATCACAGGAAAGAACATAACTATCCTATTTAAAAATGAAACTGAAAGATATACTAAATATTGTCTTCATCATGCGGAAACTGGAACAAGCTGCAATTTGATGTGTCCTATCACCATAACTGAGTTATGATCTGCCAGCGTTGCATTCTTTAGCCATTAGGGTAAATTTGTATGCCAACAGTTTAGCTGAGTGTTCTGTAGCTAAAAGGTGTAAAGCTTTTGAGTTTCTTTGCTTCAGCTGAAAGCCTAAAATTTATTACTTACTTTATTGCCCATGGCTTCATTGAACTGACCAATAACATACTTTCGCTGTCAATTATTCATGTCAACGGTTAAATGGACTGCTCATTTGTCATCTATTGAAATTTTGAAATAGTGCCTGTTTGTTTACTGGTGGCCAAATAGCATTTTTGTCACAGGAACCAACAGCTTACTTTCCATGCAGTTCGCTGTTGGTTGATATCTGATATGCATTTGGCACTTTTTTTGTATTTATTATGTTTGACATAATAATCTTAGTTTGACTATGGAAATATCCCTTTTTTGTGTAATTAATTAATAGCTTGTTATCTCTACTGTTACCAGCTTTCTACATGGAAGGTCCTTGGGCAGCAACTGCCACAACTGGCATCTTCCTTGCTGCAGCAATCACTGATTGGCTAGATGGTTATATTGCGAGAAAGGTGTGTCACAAATATTTGCTGAATATAATATGCTATACTGGGTTACTCTCTAATCATTTTTCCTCGTGTTATTGTTTCCTGACATAATGTATTATGCAGATGCATTTGGGAACACCTTTTGGTGCATTTCTTGATCCTGTGGCCGACAAGGTTTCTTTCTCTTTTTGCTGCTCTGATCCTTCTTCATAACGTTGTATACGCTCTTATCTGTCTGTAGACTGTCGGTTTCCAAAGTGTGAGCTACTCTCGAGAACTAACTTCGTCGCTGCTATTCTCTACTGCAGCTTATGGTAGCTGCGACACTAGTGTTGCTGTGCACCAAACCTTTGGAAACTTCACTGCTCACGAATGGACCATGGCTTCTGACAGTTCCTTCCATTGCCATCATTGGGAGAGAGGTAGTTACCCAGCCAAATCTACAACATCATTTTCCAAAAATGCAAGGAAAAACTATTTTCTAGTTAATCTATCTATAATTATGGAAACATTAAGATGGTAGTTTGTTTTCTTTAATTTTGACCTTATGCTGATATAAATATGTATATGTTTGTTCTGTTGCAAGTGTGAGATCTTGCCTTCCTGTGGGAATAGGATGTTCATGTATTTGTCATGGCTATCTGATCTTATCTCTAAATAAGCCTGTCAAGCCAACATGATAAGTTAGCAACTTCCAATTATACCCTGGCTGTTCATCTCTTTCTGGTTGAATATACGTAGTATGTGCTTCAGTAGATGAAATGAAGGGGCTCTTTTGCCAACCTCTGTACTGTTTATTATGGAGGCATGGATCGAGTGCACGTTGCTTCAGCTTGATTGAGTGGCTCCACCATGAGGCTTATTTGAAACAGAACTGGAGCATGCACCCTTTTGATGCATCAGGAAGGTAGTCAGAATCATGATTCTGAATCGGATCGGGCTCTGATATTATGGTTGCAAATTGTAGAATCTTAACTATCAGAACCGTAGAAATGTAGATTCTATGAACCAAAATCGTAGAATCGGAGGGGTTAGTTTGGATTGTAAAGTCATAGAATCATATACAAAATAATCGTGATTCCGACAACCATGGCAAAATGTAGAAGCTCAGAATAATCAATTTACCCCAAAAGCAGGGCCTACCCAGATGTTTCGGATGCCGCTGGGCAAAATATGGCCCGTAAATCTAGGGTTGTGACCGTGTACCTACTTATACACTATATGCATGGTTTTTAGACCGTTGCAGTTTGCACTTTTCGCCCTACTACAGGGCTGGTCTGCCTAAAAGTCGAGAGGAAATTACCAGATTTGTTTGACAACCTTCGATTCTATGTGAATATGGGGTGCCATGGGCAACTTTTAGTTTGTTTCCTGGTTCAGTAGAAATACACACATATATGTGGGATGGAAGCACTTTGCCTCTTCAGTTAGATTGAGTCGCTCTACCTCTACCATATGGCTTGTTTGAATCAAAACCAGAGCATGTATGAAATTAAAAAAAAAATCTTTATGCTTCAAGATATTTAGAAGCTATGAACGATTTCTATAAGTGTGCTACCCAAAAAAGTTTGATAAAAGTAACAGATTTGACATTCAACTTTCCAATTCCATGTGAGTGGTGCCTTGGAGCAACTTTACCTCACTTTTCCAGTGGTATCCATTTGCCATTTCGAGAGTTATCTTCTGCTATTAGTTATGATAGTGTGCTATGCTTCTCACGAGCTAATGTTCTGGCGTATCTGTTTCTGTAGATCACAATGTCAGCTGTTAGAGAGTGGGCTGCGTCTCAGAATACCCAAGTTCTTGAGGTTCCTTCTGTTTTCTATTGTCTTACATTGCCTTAATTAGACATTCAAATACTGAATTTGTACTTCCTACAAACAACAGGCTGTGGCAGTAAACAATTTAGGGAAGTGGAAGACAGCGACACAGATGACAGCATTGACTCTGCTCCTTGCCAGCAGAGACCCGAGGTACTTGCATTTTCTTTGACCGAGCTTAAAGCCTCGTCATTGTTTTAATCATTTTGCATGCTGACTGGGGTTTGTTTTTGGCGCTTTTGTTGTGCAGTCTACATGTACAAGGTGCTCTAGTCCCCCCTGGTGTTGCGTTGCTCTATGCATCTGCTGGACTTGCCATATGGTCCCTAGTGGTGTACATCAGAAATATATGGCGGATACTTCTAAAATAGTGTTAGCACATAGTGTAATAGAAGAAACAGGAGCAAAGGCGACGATATTCCATTCAAGATGCTGCAATTTTTTTGGAAGATTGTTGAGTTGATTGATGGGGCCTAGATCTTGTTGAGATCCTCGTGTGACCTGTGCCATTGGTGCTTGGCGGATTAGCCGCCAAAGCTTGTTGAGCATGCGAGGATCTCTTTAGAAGCAGAATATATAGCTCGTATCCTGTGATGCCAAGGTGATCTACTTTCACGGAAGGTAGCCACAGCGAGTGTTGGACACCGTGTGTAATGAGCTGCAAGACTGGAGACCGATGCAGACGATTGTAACCGTATACAAGCACAGACCAGGCGGCTGGCCTGTGCGTGTGGAGTTCCTGCCACTGTAATTTTACCCATATCATATTGCCAGGGAGCACAAAATTATTCTTTCAATGTGTTTCACTCGCTTCTTGCATGCGAGCCACTGTCATGCATCTGCTGGTTTCTTTGCTCTTCTCGTTTTGCACATACTGCACTTGTGATTTAACTGAGAATTTCAGTGGATAGAGTACTAAGGGCATCTCCAAGGGAGCCCCTCAAACCCTTTCCATATGTCTGAACGGACTGCTCGGACATTGTCTCAACAGAAAACACACCGCCAATGATGGCCAATATGGGGCGGATTTGAGACGGAAAACACACCTCCAATGGTAGCCCTCGAACCCAAGCCAAATATGGGGATGATTTGAGGCCAACCTGGTTTGGGAAGGTTTTAGAACAAGGATGGATGGATGGATGGAGGTTGATGACGGATTTGAGTGTGTTCTTCTTTGGGCTCGTTCGGTTCCATGGGATTTGGAGGGGTTTGAAGGGCATTAAGAGGGATTAAATCCCTACACGTCAAAATCCTCCTCGATCCCCTCCAATCCCCTTGTGGAGTAGATTAATCACAAGCACTTGTGGGTTTCTGTTAATAGTAATGTATGGTGTCATTTGTATGTGTAGTGTATGAAGAACAACATCATCTGGCCCACCACAACCGCCTCAATCCCTTGCCGGAAACCCTAGCCCTCACTCTCTTCGCTCCTCTCCTCCCAATCTGCTCGTACCTCTCCTTTTTGGTCATGTCCCTGTGGTCCCACACCGCCATGTTCGACTCTGGGGCGGAGGAGGATCCAATCGACTGGGACACGCTCGCCGCGGAGGATGACGGCGACCTCACCCTCCGCTGGACGTGTGGCTCGTCTAGTCGGGCCTCGTCCAGTCAGGCCCACCGTCCTTGTCGGGTTCCTCTAGCTCCACGCCCTCTCGGTGGTCCAGCGGGGCTTTTGTAGCTCAGGGCCGGCCCCTCCACGGCGATCGTCGTGCCTCCCTCATCCGTGTAGGAGCAGCTAGTCTGCGGCATCCTGTCCCGGTCCTTGCCCAGTAAGGAGACCGATGCCCATCGCTGGTGTTGGAAGAACGCTAAGACGTTGAAGGAGGGCCCGAGGTGTCGAAGCACCTCGCAAAGGAACAAGCCGCGCCAGAGCCCGACGCCTTGACAGACTTCCAGAGTCCTCCAACGTCGTCCCCCAACAAAGACACCCATGTCGTCTTCGAGCTTTACATAAGGGCAAGGTTGGTGAAGATATTCCCCCTTTTATAATGTATAGTATGCACTGGCGGAGCTACATGTAACCCCGTAGGGGCCATGGCCCCCTAGATTTGGCAGTTTTTGTGAACAATTTTTTTACAGGGACGTATAGATTAAAAAACAGGTTTTGCCCTCTCATAAATTGATACCCCCCTCCCAACCAGTCTTGTGTAACTCCGCCACTGATAGTATGCCCAGTACCAGGGGCGGACCCAGGATTGGGCAAAGCCCAGGGCCCCATGCTGCTACAGTGCTTCTACAGTGCGAAATAAGCTATATTCAACGAAGCAAATCGCTCTCACGCCCCGGGCCCAGGCCCCCCCGGCCTGGGTCCTGGATCCGCCACTGCCCAGTACAATGTTGTTATTGAACTATGGTCTGTCATGTATCGTTTGTAGTACGCTATATATAAACTATGTATAAACTGATATATCATATGTAGTTTGTGTGTTTGTGTTAATCGATGTCGCATGGGCTGCATGGATTCGGGGTTTATAAAATAGGTGAGACATTGTTGTCCGGAGAAACAGATGAGATCGACCCCTCACTGTCTGCGGCAATTTGAAGTCCAAGGAGGTGCTCCAACACATGTTTTTTTTACATCTCCAACACATGTTTTTGGATCCTCCGACTTGTTGGTCATCTCATCTCATCATTCTCATCAAAAAAGAAAAGAAAAACTCTTTCAGTTGGTCCATCCTTGCCCGCTCTCGACGGCTTAGATCGCGTGGATTTAGATCTAGCGGCCGCAACGCAAGTCGAAGTGTCGAACTGAGAAACCCGCCCCCGCCCCCGGCAAACCAGAGCATAGCAGAGTCCCCGCGAGTCATGAACAGGGGATGAGGCTGCCGGCGTGGCTCACCGCCGTGTCGCCGGACCCCCGCGTGTACGGTGACCTCATCCAGCGCTGCGCGGACGCCGGCCACATCGCCGCCGGCAGGCAGCTCCACGCCCGCCTCGCCACCCTCTCCGTGATCCCCTCCAACTTCCTCGCCTCCAAGCTCATCTCACTCTACTCCAGAACCGGACGCCTGCACGACGCCCGCAGGGTGTTCGACGCCATCCCGCAGCCCAACCTCTTCGCCTGGAACGCCATCCTCATCGCGCTCTCCCTCCACTCGCCCCAGCCCTCCGCCGCTCTTCGCCTCTTCGCGGCCTCCGGCGTGTCCCCCGACGAGGTCACCGTCTCCGCGCTCCTCAAGTCCCTCGCCGCGTCCGGGCCGGGCCTGTCCCCTCTCGTTGCCGGGGAGCTCCACGCCCTCGCGTTCCTGCGCGGGTTTGGCGCGGACCTCTTCGTGTCCAATGGGCTCATCACCGCCTACGCGAACGCTGGGGACATGCGCTCCGCTCGCGCGGTGTTTGATGAAATGCCACGCAAGGATGTCGTGTCCTGGAACTCTCTTATATCATCGTGCGCCCGTGGAGGATGGTACGGAGAGTGCTCGGAATTATTCCATGAGTTAGTTCAGGCTTGCGCTGATGGTGGTGTTCGGCCAAACAACGTTACGGTGACAAGTGTGCTGCATGCTTGTGCCCAGCTCAAGGCTGTTGATTTCGGGGTCTATGTGCTCCGGATTGCTAATGAGAGTGGGCTTGATATGGACATTGCAGCATGGAACTCAGTCGTAGGGTTTTACGCCAAATGTGGGCGGTTGCACTATGCACGACAGTTGCTTGAAAGGATGCCTAAGAAAGATGCGGTCAGTTACAGCGCCATGATTACTGGTTACATGAACAATGGGCATGTCGATGAGGCAATGGATCTTTTCCGTCAAGCAGATGCTAAAGGCATCAACATGTGGAATGCGTTGATTTCTGGATTGATACAAAATGGACGCCAGTCTGATGTTCTTGGATTGCTTCATGAGATGATGGGTGCTGGGATACTGCCCAATACAGCTACTCTTTCAATCATCATGCCCTCAGCACCGTTGTTCTCAACCCTACTGGGAGCAAAGCAAGCTCATGGTTATGTGATAAGAAATGATTATGATCAGAGCAACAATGTTGTCAGTGCATTGATCGATGCTTACTCAAAGGCTGGATTTCTTGATATGGCCAGGAAGGTGTTTGAATTGCATGAGAATAGAAGCACAATTGCCTGGACATCGATCATTTCGGCTGTCGTAGCTCATGGAGATGTTACGGAGGCACTGGACCTGTTCAATCAGATGGTCAGTGCTGGCGCTAGGCCTGATACTGTAACTTTCACTGTTGTGCTTACTGCATGTGCTCATGCGGGCAAGGTAACCGAAGCTCGTGAATTTTTTCACTCCATGCAAGCTATGTTTGGTATTAGTCCTGTGATGGAGCAGTATGCTTGCATGGTTTCTGTACTCAGCCGTGCTGGTATGCTTAAGGATGCGCTTGACCTTGTAAACAAGATGCCTTTTGAGCCAAATGCAAAGGTCTGGGGTGCACTGCTTAATGGAGCAGCAGCAGTTGGTGATGTTGAGCTTGGTCGGTTTGTGTTTGATCGACTGTTCATAATAGAGCCTAAGAACACAGGTAACTATGTTGTGATGGCTAATCTGTACTCAAATGCTGGCAAATGGGAAGAAGCTGAAATCATAAGGAGCATGCTGTGGGGAGTTGGATTGGAGAAAGTTCCTGGGTGTAGCTGGAATTGAGGGGTTCTATGGTCTGCTAGAAATGGTTGCTGCAGATATATTGTTAGCAAAGCGGGAAACAGAAACTTAATTTGGTTGTTGGTTGATTAATCGGATTCAATTATAGACAAGAGCCTGGCATCAACCTAACTGTTGAATGGAGACAATTTATAGTGATGACATTCAATAGATCCAACAGTTGAGATGTAGTTTTCGAGCCTGATAGGTACCAGCCTTTTGGATTTACATGGACCATCTTATTCCGAACCTGATGGTCAATCATATTGATTTGATTGAGCAACAAATTCTTGGACGACAGCCAATGAGAGCATTGCTTCCATGATATTCTTGTCTAAACCTTTTGTACTATGAGCTGACGATACTTTTCTTATCTTTATTTGCTATTTCAATGACACCAATTACCAAAGCAACAGATCATTTCGTGACCATAGTTTCTTAGAACCAAGAGCAATCTAGTTTTAAGCTTCAGGATGTCAAGCCTGATCTGTTTCTTTATGAAATACTAATATCAAGGTGCAGAACAATCCATTCCATAAAGAGAAAGTTCCTTTCATACCCTAGATCCAATGAATAATGAGAGCATTGCTTCCATGATATTCTTATCTGAACCTTTTGTACTGTGAGCTGACGATACTCCTCTTATCTTTATTTGTTATTTCAATACATCAGTTACTGAAGCAACATATAATTTCATGATCATAGTTTCTTAGAAGCAAGAGCAACCGTGTTCTAAGCTTGAGGATGTCAAGCATGACATGTTCCTTCTGGATGTAATACTAAGATCAGGCTAGATGAGAAGAATCAATTTCATGAAGAAAAAGTTGCTTCAGTACCCTAGATCGAATGAATAATGGCTTTTCCTTGTCACATTAATATAGAAAAGTAAATCTACTCTTAGGAGTTAGGATCATGTGCACCCATGATTCAGATGTGCATCTTTGTGTGTACTTGGTATTTGCACTGTTAAAATATCATTTAAAACTTTTTTTCTTCCTGCAGAAAATAAACTGATTCCTGTAAATTTTACGTGAAGTTCCTGTTTTCCACACATTGTCCGCATATGTAGAAATACCTGAGTTAGAACTTCAAAGAGATTGCACAATAAGATCTGTCTTTTGGGGTTGATTATAGTTCACATGCTTGGATCGTTCTACTTCTCTACTTCCCAGGTCATGAAGTCCAAAAGAAGAACAGCACGCAAGCAGCTCCGAGGTTTGTTACCTAACTTATTCTGGACTCACTACCAGAAAAGCATATATGCCTGTTATTTCGTTATGTGGCCACACTGCTCACATGCTAAAACTTCACAGGCCGAAGGCTGCCCAAACGAGGAAAGGAGATAATGTTACTGGTGGGTACTTTGATGAGGCGAAAACAACAACCTGCAATCTTGATGTGTGGTGGTGCAAGAAACCCCGGAGCCTAGCTTGGAGTTCAAGTGAAGCCAAGTGAGTATAATCACCCCCATCACTACAATCATGTTTTTTTTTTACTTTCTGAAGAAATGCATCTCTTTAATCATAGCCACGCACCTCCATCTCAACATATATGCGATGAGAGTATAAGACGATGCATCATGCATGGAGGTGGTCCGGGTGGAAGTGGAACACTCGATAATTTGGATCATAGCACGCACACACACGCGTAGTAGTCCGGTGAAAAAATTACCACACAACAACAAGCACTCAAGCAGCAAGGCATATCACTATATCAGAGGGGCTGTTGTCACTTCATTTCCTTTTTGGCATTATGTATATGTCCCCACCGTCAGCATGCATTTCTAGACAATTTTTGAATTCGAAACTTTGGCAGGTGGTCTATTAATCTGTGTCTTGTCCGTTCCCGTGTCTCGATCCAAATCTGGAGTTTCAAAATGGTCTGAATTTTTTGTCTTGGTGCTACTATTATGCATGCGTGCGTGCGTGCTGACGGGGTACGTATAGTCTTGTGCACGTGATGCACCTCCCAGATCACGGTAATGGCCAACGGTAAGAGAAGGCGTGTATCAGTATATGCGTCCTTTGTGCGTTGGCTGTGTAGGCGAGCAAGGCATGTGGCATGGGCTATGCGTGCCTGCAATCACTTGCCGGAGAAGCCCAGCATCATCATCGTCCATCTGCCTCTGGCGCAAAAGCTTCCGCTCCAAGATCGGGAATGATGGGAGGAGGTTGGACCGGTTGTATACAAGAATACATACATTGCCGGACGGTTAAATTCTTGGAACAAGACAGGTATACACTGTAGAGCCTCCATCCTGTGATCTGGATTCTTCTACTTTGGTCTCTTTACACTTTAACTGTACTGTACTAGCTTTTCAACCCTTTTCCTTTTTCTTGACCGGTCAAAATCTAGTCTGACCGTTGTGTCAAAGCATATTTTTTTTTACTGAATAGTATAGAGCTCCAGCCCAAGTGTCTGTCTGTCTAACCATGCAAGGTGTCAAAACATGGTTGCGGGGGCGGCGGCAGCACTCCGAATCCAAAGACCATATGCAGGATGCAGCACACGGTACGGACCCTGACATCCATGAATAATGCCCCAGCTCGCTGTCCATCTCCTATTCTCCTGCCCATTGTTCGCGTACATTCATGAGTGCTTTCTTTAGACGTGCTACTAAGGTACATTCATTCATGGCTGTGTGTGAAGCTCCTGGCCTGGCCTGGCCTGGGTGAGGAATTGTTGTACCAAGAAGAGAGCAGTAGCAGGGGTATCAATCAAAGGTATATGCATTTTACTCTTAAAAAAATGGTACATGCATTTTCACTAAAACCGGTCACGCTAGTAGAGTAATTAGGGGCAAGCGTGCTACTCTGATGCTCGTTGTTAGCGCTAATAACATTTGGGAGCCACATGAGAGGACAGCTCAGGTGTCATTGTTAACAGTAGCGCATCTTGTCGGTTGCCTCTCCGATTCAGTTGGGTTGGAGCACAGGCCGCTCGTGAGGCACCGCGACAAGGACACCTCGTCCTGAATTTTCTTGCATTATCACATACATATTCACATGCACAACAACAACAACAACACGGAGAGGTCGGTGCATAGGATTGAGAGCGCTGCTACTTGCTAGTACTGCTAAAACCCACGGGCAAAAGATAAGTGTATGCGGCAAGGTGTGAGGTGATGGGGCCGAGCGACAGCAAGCGCAAGCGGGTTAAATGAGCGAGCAGCGCTGCCCTTCACGTGGCTTTCTTTCTGCCCTCTCTCTGTTATGTTATCAGTCTTGCCACATTGCAGATTACGAGGCCCAAGGTCAAGACCCCACATGTCCCCCCCCCGTGGCCATCTTTTTTTTTTTATGAACCTCGTCAGAGGGCGGGGAGCTCCCGCATTGCATTTAATAAGAAGAGAGTTGGTCCAGTTAATGAGAGAAACCGAACCCAAAAACCAAACAAGGCACGGTTAATTAAGGAAAACCGGCGAAGACCACACACACACCCCTATCAATCAAGGAACATCGTCCGAGCCAGATACAAGGGTACCTAGGCCCAAGACGATCGATAGCACCTCATACCCAACCAAGTCAACCTGAAGGACATGCCAACAACCAGACGAGCACTCGCGCCTAACCTCCTGAGAAAAGCGATCAAACATTAACCTCTACCAACGCCCGAATAGCCTGCATCGCCAACGGTGTGAGCGGCTTCTTGTACATCCGCAGATAAGATTGTATCTTCTCTTCCACATCCTCCTCGGTGGCTTTCTTAGATGTTGTGGCCTTCGGCAAATCCCCATAATCCTCCGTCAACCTATATTCAGCGCGCTTCGGCAAATCCCCATAATCCTCCGCCAACCTATATTCAGCGCGCTTCGGCAAATCCCCATCTCTTTGTTAATCCGGTTTTTTAATCAGTGGAATCAGTGAGTGTTACCGTCTCAGTCCCACTCCCACATGCAAGCACTTCGCAACTTCTGCTAGGTAGTCCGTAGTCAAGGGCTGAGCTTGTGTGTGCTGCCACTATACAATTGACTTGTCGAGTTGAGTTGCCCTGGGACTTGGCTGACGTCAACTGTATCGTATTATTATAGTTTCGACACCGCCTCTCATGTGACTCCTGCATTCAACGTTTTATTTATGAAGGTGAAGCATGGGATGATTATGCTTCTCAATTTGCAATACGTCGGAGAAAACTGTGAAATGCTGAAGAATGTACGTACTACTACACTAGAGTAGAGTGAAACAAGGTCTCTGGAGTAACGCCCCTCACGGGTGGCAGTCACGGACAGAGCCGGCCGCCCGTCACTGTGGTCATCTCAAATCCTCCGTCAAATCCCTGCCTCTCTACCTGGCTAGCTAGCGTCAGAGGCTCCTCACGCCCGCAACAAACATAAGAGAGTGGGAGAGGCCGAGAGGGAGACACCTTCCGCTTCAAGCCTCCTCCTCCTCCGAATTCAGCAACCGCCGCACCACCCCGCCATACCCTGCCGAGCCATCCACCTCAAAAGCAGCAGCAGCAGCGTGCATGCAGATGCAGATGCAGTGCAGCTAGCAGAAGCGCCTAAAGCCACCGCCGCCACATGCTGCGTGTTGCCGCTATCTAGCGGACGCACACCTCTTCTCTCCCCCTTCCCCTTCCCCTGCCATTGACGAGCTCGGGTACGCTGCGAGATCGTGGCGTCGACAAGGGTGGCCGGGAGGAATGTCTGAACCAGCCAAGCAATGCAGGTCGGTCGCTACTCGCCAGCCACCACCTTGGATTGCTGGGTGCTTTCTCGGTTTCTAGGATAGATTCTTTAGTTGTTTATCCTCGGATGCCGCCTTGGTCTCGGCGCTGTCTCTGCTCTCGAGCTGCGTGTTAATGGGGATCCTAGTTCCTGAACCCTTTTCTTTCATTTGTGTACATCGCAGGGGAAATGGGGGCGGCGGCGAGGGAGGTGCCGGCGGCATGAGGACGGTGGAGTGCCTCAGAGGGAGGCTGCTCGCCGAGAGGGTGGCGTCCAAGGCGGCCAAGGAGGAAGCCGACCAGCTCGCCGCCAGGGTACCACTTCTCCTCTACACACATTCCGTACCCATGCGTCAACTCTTTAATTTCCTACTGTTCGTTCGGTACAGCTTTAATTTTGCTCTGTGATTCGGTGACAGTTGGACGAGCTTGAGAAGCGGCTCTCCGACGAGTTCAAGATCAGGGACAAGGCGGAGCGGAGGCTGAGGAGGGCCATCAAGAGGCTCGAGTCCCTCAAGATTCTGGATGCGGGGCTCTCGGGGAGCTCCATCGGCTCGCTCTCCTCCAACTCCATTGCCTGCTCCGGCCAACAAGCGCCGGAGACAGAGGAGAGCAACGGTCCTGCAGTATCGCTGAGCACCGTCGATTCGGTGCTGTCAGACCCTCGCGCCGGCGGCGAGGACAAGGGATGGGACGGCGAGAGCGTGAAGGGCTCCTCGGCCGGTTCCTGCACTCAAGCCAACTCCTCCCAGGACGGGAGCTGGTTCTCCGTCGTCTCCGAGCAGTCCGGCTCTGGAGCCTGCAAGGAGGAGGAGAGTCATTCTGACGATACCAAGAAGTGCGGTTCCGGTGACGGTGGTGGTGACGTTGATCATGATTCAGAGAGGTACGCGGCGTGCAGGTTAACAATAAGTGCCTTCTTACTGGTTACTATTAAGAGTTAAAAACAGTTGATTGATTCATTGCTCTATGGATTATTAGCCTTTTTTGCGTGGGTGTTTCCAGACTGATTGTTCCTAGTTTGTGCTTTTTACTTTTCTCCGACGGGGATTGGGCTACATTTCCTTTCTTTTATTTACACATGTGTGTTTCATCATGTTGTTGACGTTAGGTACTCCCTCCGTTCACTTTTGTAAGACGTTTTAAACATTTAAGACATCACCTAAAACAGTTTAATTTTAGTTGTCTTAAACGACTTACAAAAGTGAATAGAGGGAGTAGTATAGAGGGAACAATGTGTACTGCATGCCTCAGTTAGCGGAATAATTGTGTTTAGGACAGAATTGTGGGCGCTGTGCACATCTGTACTTCAGCTTCCCTCTTTATGTGTTCCGCACCTTTTTACCAGGATAGGAAGCCGTTGTGTAATTTGTTATGCCGCTCCATTGAGTGTCTGTGCATCTCTTTTTATAGTACCCACTATGTTTTTTCGCCATCATACCGATTGTGCGGTGCAAAACTAACGGAATGTTTCTCTGCGGCAGGAGAGAAGAAGAGCCTGGAGCGTCCAGCGGCTCGTCAAAATCCGAAGCGAGCTACCGCGACGAGGACGACGACAGGCTCGCGCTGGTGCTGGTAGACAACCCGCACTACAGCGCAGAGGCGGCCGATGACCCGAGAGCCGCCGAGACCAAGGCGGAGAAACAAGAGAAGGACGGGCTCGCCATGGTCCTGGCGGACCCCCAGCCGAGAGCGACGAGCGTCGGTGGCAACGACGTGCAGTCGGTCCTCCTGGCGCTGCGGCAGGTCAAGGAGCAGCTGCGATACACCATCCAGAGGAGGTCGAAGGGGCTTGTCCCGCACCGAGAGCTATACGGTCACTGACTGAGCCTGTTCTGGTCTCGAAAGCATCTTTTGTTGTTGCTGCGATGGTCTCAAAAGCATCCCGAGAAGGGGAAGCTGAAGTGTGTTGCACTTCCGCTTGCACTTGCAGTGGTGTATTTATCTACAGCGTTAGGAGTATATGTTGGAATAAGGCTTTACTCGTGTGAGACGTTGTAGTGGTTGTATATATTTACATGAAAAGTGAATTCCCTGTGTTGTTTACTAGTGTTCGAAAGCAAAGGGATGGCTAATACACCCTTGTTCACAAATATAAGATGTTCTAATATTTTTTCTGAATCTAGACACGTTTTAGTGTATTTGTGTTGGAAATATTAGCACCTTTTTATTAGACTAATCCCCAAGTAAATAGTAAACATGATAAATACGGTATGCATCTAGCTAAGCACTATAGTACATAGAACGAAAACATGTATGAACAATATATATGGGGCGAGCACATGAACGAGTAAAGAGTAAATGACACTGGCGGTCCGAGAACTTGTGTTGCGGGTGCACTTAAGTCACGGTACTTGCAAACCGGAAAAAACCCGTCATAGAACCTGCGTTGCGGGTGCAGATAGGTCACATATGCCATCTGAACCGGCCGGCTACCCCATTTTCGAGAAAAAACCATCATAGAACTTGTGTTGCGGGTGCAGATAGGTCACACGTGCCATCTGAACCGGCCGGCTGCCCTTTTTTCTCCCTCTAGCGTTCACACGCGACGCACGTGAGGTTGGCTGGGGTTGATTATTTTGTAGAAAAGACCCTATTTTTTAGTACAAGAGCCGTATTGCAAATCTAGCCGCTTTAAAATGGAGCCCTTCTATCTCGTTCCCAAATTTCGAACCTGATCTTCTCCTTGTTTATAGGGTGTAGTATGACTGCAGGCAGTTCAGATCAACCTTTGTATGCAATGTCATCTTCCTCCTATTGCATCTATTTTTCTTCGCATACTTCGCAAACAAAACAAGGACCTTTGAGTGCACAGAGCTCTTGCCATTTTCAGACAGTCAACTTCAAAGTCAATTTTGACCAAGTCATCAAGTGTTTTACCAGGTGGCCACCAAAACACAATATCAAGCTCACCAGGTGGATAATTTAACTGTCCAAGCATTTAGTCAATCATATCATTGCAGAAAGTGGTCATATCCAGGTCATCAAACCATGCTACCTTTCATCCAGATATGTCAAATTAATTCCCTTCCCTGTGAAAAACCCCCGTGATGCAGCTCTACGATTTCACTGAATCAGACCCTACATTGGACAATGAATTGAGTAACCCTAGCAGGCAGCCAAAAATTGCTAAATTTTGTACAAATCCTACAAGACTATGAGTTTAAACTAACTAACTACTACTGATTCACCTGCTAACCTACCTAAAACTACTTGGATGGAGCACCGATCGTCATCATTGACTGCGGCAGAAAATCCTAACAGATGGGAAAAAATGGGACTCGTCGTAGATCGTTTTTCTGTGCCCTTCGGTTCTTAGATGCGGCAACTCCAACTTAAGCGGCACCATCGTCATTGTTGGTTCGCTTGCCGCCGACAAGCTCGACGCGGCCACAGCGCCACCAGCCTCCTCTCCCATCAGCAACAAACACAAAAAGACAAATAGAGGAAGAAGGACGTCAACACATCATTACCTACGAAGGCCGACCAGTGACTTGTGTGAGCGATGCGTGAAAATTTTCACGCCCAACCGACCTCATGTGTGCCGCGCTTGAGCGTTAGAGGGAGAAAAACGGGCAGCTGGCCGGTTCAGATGGCCTGTGTGACCTATCTGCACACGGAACACAAGTTCTATGATGGATTTTTCCGGGTTGCAAGTACCGTGGCTTAAGTGCACCCGCAATGCAAGTTCTCTGACCACCAGGGCCATTTACTCAACGAGTAAACGAGGGATGAACAGATCATACCCTCCGGTTGGCCAGGCCAACATGGCGGGGGCAGCAGCAGCCTCGGTGTTGTCTGTGGCCTTCTTCTTCGTGGCGGTGTCTTCGACCATGGTGTCGATGCAGGGAAGTAGTGGAAGCACAAGCGGACGGAGATAGGGACGGATCGGTAGCAGTCGCGTCGAGACGCTCCCCAAAAACCTTATTGCTGTTCTCTCGGGCAGGATCTTGAACGACAGGGTTCCGAAGGCACCTGCTCTCTCGACCAACCATGCACGCGGCCGTCGGGATGGGATCGCCGGAAGCACCAAAGAGAGAGGAACAGTAGATGACGGCTAGGATTGTGCAAGAGGGACTGAGTGAACTGAGTTAGGGTTCACACCACTGGCCCCCGCCTCCTTATATAGGCCGTCAGGTAGATGGGCCTGGGTTCAGGCCCACGACCGAGTCCGCGAATAGCCCACGATCCAACGTCTTAGACAGTGGCACTACTATAGTGACTCATCCGAGATTAATTAACCATTCTTGACCGGCAAAAATAATCTTCGGCTCGGCTCATTCCCACAACCCGCGGCGCGCGCGGTGTTGAGAGGCGAGGCGAGCGGCGGAGGAGCAGGAGGGCGCATGTACAACTCCTCTTCTCAAGCTCCCAATGGCATGTGGTAGAGGAGTCATTATAAAGGGGTCTCACTCCACTAACAGTATGGTATTAAACTTCCCACCACTTGCAATGCACCTAAATGGACCTTAGAGATGAACCAGGGATTATTGTCTTATATGGGCCTAAGCCCATCTATAATCCAACAACCCCATCAGATCTCGAGGCACATAAGTTTGTCAACTGTTTGAAACAATGTTTGATATATACCAGAATTTTCAGTGGAGACTGTTAAGTTGAACTTCTACCTAGAGCAACAGGATTAGACTTCTTCACAACTGAACAATGGACTATGCCTTGAATTGTGAGTTTGGCCTGCAGAAGTTTCGCCTATTGTCAGTTGATACGTGGCCGCCGAAGGCTAAACCCCACGGGTGGAGCTTATTAGTCATACTCCTTACCTTCTCATGAGCTTCCTAGAGATTACCCAATCTCATAGATTATGGCCAACAGTCAGGCTCACATAGGTGTGTTCCTCCAAAGAATGCTCTGTAGGATAGCATCTTGCTTACATAAGCTTTGGAACACATTAAGACAAAAGTCAGTCTGCCTTACAGATTTCGAGAGTATTATTGCATCTCCAACAGAGTGGGTTAATTAAGGATACTATCCTCAGTTGACCGTTGGATTGTCTTCACAGGTCCTAATTCACGGGATCTCCGATCACATAGGTTGGGTTACCCCCATGCAAACTTACATGGGTCTCATGCCCATCTCCCTTGATGCATTTTCTATCACAATCAGTGATAGCCCTTTCGTGAAGGGATCCGCCAGATTCTTAGCTGTTTGGATGTAATCCAATGCTATCACTTCAGAGTTTCTTGATTTTTTGACAGATTTTAATCTTCTTCTTATATGCTTTTGTGGATTTCATGTTGTCCTTTTAACTCTTAGCCTTGGCAATCACTGTTTGATTGTCACCGTTCACAAGGACAACCAGGAATGGTTTATCAACCATTGACAAATCCATCAAAAGCTCTCGAAGCCATTCTGCTTCGACGCATGATGTGTCTAATGCTGTGAGTTCTGCTTCTATAGTCGATCTCGTGAAGATTGTCTGCTTGCAAGACTTCCACGAAACAGCACCACCACCAAGGGTGAAGACATATCCACTTGTGGCTTTAATCTCATCAGCATCAGATATCCAATTTGAATCACTATACCCCTCAAGTACCGTTGGGTACCCAGAATAGTGAATTCCATAGTTCACAGTACCTTACAAATAACGCATGACTCGCTCAACAGCATTGCCAATGCACATCTCACGGATTAGAAACAAACCAACTTAGTTTACACACAACAAATGAGAGGTCACGACGAGTAGCACAAGCTAGGTACATGAGTGAACCAACCACTTGAGAATATCTCAATTGATCTATAGCCACGCCTTCGAACTTTCGAATTCGCATGCTAGGATCATATGGTGTTGCAAAAGGTTTGCAGTCCGAATATCCAAAACGGCTCAAAATCTTCTCAACATAGTGGGATTGCAAAAGTGTAATTCCACCGTCAGTATCTCTCAGTAGCTTGATGTTCAAGATAACATCAGCCATGCCTAGGTCTTTCATCTCAAAGTTATAAGATAAAAAAGTCTTGACCTCCTCAATGACTTTGAGGTGGGTCCCAAATATCAGTATGTCATTGACATACAGACACAGTATAACTCCTTCGCCCCCACCATAGCGATAGTATATACATTTGTCAGCTTCATTAACAACAAAGCCATCAGATGTTAAAGTTGTATTAAAGTTCTTATGCCATTGCTTAGGTGCTTATTTCAGGCCATAGAAAGATTTCACTAGCTTGCACACCTTTCTTTCCTGACCATTTACTACAAAGCAATCTGGTTGTTGCATATAAATTTCCTCGTCTAGCTCTCCTTTAAGGAAAGTCGTCTTAACGTCCATCTGATGAACAAGAAGACTGAAAGAACATGCGGTGCCCTCATGTTTGGTTTTGGTAATTGATGACAACCTCTATGGACTAATGGTTGCCTTGAGTTTTATTTGAAGGATTTGTCCATAGGCTTTTCTTGAAGACCATGTGTTGGTTTCAAGGAGTTTATGAGATGGCCAAAGTGCTTTTCAAGGAATTATCCAAAGATTGGTCATGTGAGAGTTGAGCTTATTGCAAGCATGTCTTGAAGAAAAAGATTGTTTGAACATTAATGTTTACCTTCAAGACATCATCCTAATGAAGAGAGTTGGAAATATTCAAGGTTGATCAATACTAAGTACAGAGAGTGATTTAAGTTGATCAACACACAAAGCGCACAAGTTGTACCGAGAGGGGTCAAGTGATCCCATGGTATGGTAAGCATTGTCCTTTACGCTTTGTGTACTAACCCATGGTCTACGTGTGAGTTCTATGTGGGGTTAGGTATGTTTCCATGGGTTTGCATCAGGAGGAAGATCTCATACAACCCATGGAGGATGACATCAAGTGGTGATCGTCATCAAGATTGCGGTGTGCAAGTTCAAGTGGAGCATCACGAAGAGATCATCCTTGAAGCTAACCGTCCATTGTGGTGACAATGGACTTGTGAAGATGCGCCGAAGAGTAGCTCACCCATAGTGGAGTATGGGGGAGCAATCTACTAGTCTTCGTCGAGCCAATGCAATCAAGAAAGGTGGTCCAACTTGAGGGAGTCAAGATCGTCATCATCTAGCTCAAGTGGACTATGTGAAAGGCAAAGGTTTGTCCTTTATAGGTTTTCTATTTTACCGGTCTCATGGTGTTATTTGGGAGACCGGATTATAGGATCGATAGCCGTACTATCAAGGGGGGCTCTCGAGTGAGTAGCTTGATCGTATCGTTCGGTGAGAGCTCAAACCATTGCATTCTTGGCATCATCATTTTTCTTGGTTCTTGTTTGGCTTTTCACTTTGTGAGTTTAGGAGCTTTTGGTCTTCTTCGTGACAAGCTCTAGTTCATCGAAAACCCATTTCATATGCATCTTCTTTTGCGTTTTCGGTGTTGGAGTTTTTACCGGTCTTATTTGAGAAAGGGTTCTCACCATTTTATTTTGGGTATTTTCTCAATTGCTATTTCTTGATATCTCTATCAAGATTGTGTTAGCCCTTGTCTTTAGCTTTCCAACAAACTTGATTTCGTCGAATTCGGAGCTCGTACGCAAAAGTTATGGCAGTTTCATTCGCAGGTCAGTTTTTTGAGCGATAGTACCGCTTATAAGAGGTAGTACCGCTTATAAGAGGTAGTACCGCTCTGGGCAGCGGTAGTACCGCTTACAAGCTGTAGTACCGCTCTAGGCAGCGGTAGTACCGCTTGTGCACATAAAGGTTGGATTTGGGGAGGCCTATTTAAGGGGACCTTCTTCCCCAATGGTCCCTATCCTTTTGAGCTCGCATTTGCCCCCCATTGTTGACCTTCTTCGAGCTTGCTATCTCCGAATCCCTCCATGGATTCTTGCTAGTTTTTGGGGGAAAAGAGAGAGGAGATCTAGATTTACGTTTCCACCAATCACTTTCTCCTCTATGTGAGGGGAATCCCTTGGATCTAGATCTTGGAGTTCTTTGTGTTCTCTTCTTGTTCTTCCTCTCATATTCCTCCATAGCTTTTGTTGCTTTCGTGGGATTTGAGAGTGAGGGACTTGGGCACTCCGTGTACCCTTGCCATTGCATTAGTTGCATCGATTTGAGTTCTCCACGGTGATACGTGGAAGTGAAAAGTTGAGAAGCTTATTTCTCTTGGATGCTTGTTACCCTTGAGCTTGTTCCTCTTGGGTGCCTTGGTGCCCTAGACGGTTGGTGGTGTTCGAAGCTCAATCATTGTGGTGTAAAGCTCCGAGCAAGCGTTGGGGACTCCAATTAGGTTGTGGAGATCGCCCCGAGCAATTTGATGGGTTCCAGTGACCGCCCCCAAGGGTTGCCAAAGTGTACGGGTTCGGTGACCGCCCCCAAGGGTTGCCATTTGTACGGGTTCGGTGACCGCCCTCAAGGGCCCCTTAGTGGAATCACGACATCTTGCATTGTGCGAGGGCGTGAGGAGATTACGGTGGCCCTAGTGGCTTCTTGGGGAGCATTGTGCCTCCACACCGCTCCAAACGGAGATTAGCATCCGCAAGGGTGTGAAGTTCGGGATACATCGTCGTCTCCGCGTGCCTCGGTTATCTCTTACTCGAGCCCTTTACTTATGCACTTTACTTTGTGACAGCCATAGTGGTTCATGTTATATATCTTGCTATCACGTAGTTGTTTATCTTGCTTAGCATAAGTTGTTGGTGCACATAGGTGAGCCTAGTTGTTCTAGGTTTTGTGCTTGACAAATTAAACGCTAGTTTTATTCCGCATTTGTTCAAGCCTAAACCGTAATTATTTTAAAGCACCTATTCACCCCCCCTCTAGGCGACATCCACAATCTTTCAATTGGTATCAGAGTCTCGCTCTCATTATTAGGCTTAACCGCCTAGAGAGTAAAGATGTCAACTAGGGGATTAGGATTCTTTGATACTCTTAGTTTTGATGGCATAAATTTTGATGTTTGGGTAATTCACATGCTTAATCTCTTTAGGGTCATGGACCCAAATTTAGAGAGAATTGTAGATATGGGTTTTTCTCCTCCAAAGGATCCCCAAAGATTATCTCTAGAGGATGAGAAAAACTCTTATCTCAATGCTCAAGCTTCTAATGTGCTTTTCGATGCTTTGAGCAATGTAGTTTTATTTCAACTCATGCCATTCAGGGATGCTCATGAGTTGTGGACAAAGCTTCAAGATAAATATGGTGTGTCCAAGATTTGTGGGGATGATTGTTCTCCCTCCACCTCCGGCCGTGTTGCCTTCTCAACTTCTTCTACTTCACCTACATGTGGATTGCCACAAGGTAATGCTATGGTGAGTAGTGTCGGTCATTCCAATGATGATAGTGTGCTTGTTCTTGATGATCCTTCATCGCTATCTTATTGCAATGGTCCTTCTTTGGACCTTAACACTTCGAGCACTCTAGATGGTTCATATGCTAGTGTTGATAGTCCTTGCATATCATGTAGAAATTGCTTGACTAAATCGCATGATGATATGCTTGATGTGTCTTGTTGCCATGATAAAAATGCTTCTATTTCCTCGAGTTGTTGTGCTAACAATGTAGAGGAAACTCAACACTCCATAGAAGAAGATGTGGTCTTGAATGATGCTTCAAGGGATCCTACATCATCATCTATTGTTTCTCACTTTGTCTTATGACTAAGGCCTTGAAGGTATCTCCTACTTCGAATCCCAATATATCTCTTGATGATGATGTTGATGATTTTGTTGCTGCTGATGATGTTTATAATGATGAAGAGAATGATAATGTTGCCTCCTTAAAAATTAAGGGGGAAATGATTTTTAAAGCTCTTCATAAAAATAAAATTGCTTGTTCCAACTTCATGGAAATCATGTCTATTGCCATTGAGGGCAAGAAATATATTGAGGAGTTGGAATCTCATCTCGAGGAGCATGAGGCCACCATTGAGAAAATGGAAGGTCATGAGCGTGATTACGCTAATGAGATTGCGGACCTATCTCAAGCTCTTGAACTTGAACAAACCACCAAGGAATCTCTTGAGGAGACTTTTGCTCTAGAATTATCTAGAGTAAGGGAATCTCATGATAGAGGTCTTGAGGTGGCCAATGATTTTGAAACTAAAAATGAGAAGCTTGAATTTGCGCATGCTAAACTCCTTGAGGACTTTGGGCACCTCGAAAATGGCTCAAGGGTCATTAAGAGAGAGCTCATCGGACTCATCGAGTCTCATGCACAACTTAAAGCTTCATATTCAAAACAGCTTACCAAGTTGCCCTCTCCTCTTGTTGTTCATGATGATGCTTGTGCTACTAACTCTACTTCTTTTGAAGCATCCATTTTTATGGAGAATGTTGAGCTAAGGGCTCAACTTGAGTTGCTATCTAGCAATTATGAGAAATTGGAAGAAAGTCATGTAAAGCTCACAAGCTCTCATGATGATCTTCTAGTATCTCATATTGTGCTAAAGATAGCTCATGAGGCTATGATTACTAAGGTAACATCTAGTGAGTCCCATGTGGATACTAGCACTACTTCAAGTCAAAATGCTATATTGCCATGTGCTAGTCCTTGTAATTCATCCACTCATAATGTTGCTACATCTTGTGATGAATTGCTTTCCTTGCCTTGTTGCTCTAACAATGAAGCATATACTTCCTCTAGTACTTGTGTTGATACTAATTATGTAGAGGAAATCAAAGAGCTCAAGGCCCAAGTCACTTCCTTGAAGAAAGACTTGGAAAAGTGTCATGAAGGGAAGTCCACACTCAACAATATATTGAGTGTGCGAAAATCCCCCAATGACAAGGGTGGACTTGGATTCAACTCCAATAAGAATAAGAAGTCCAAGATCAACAAGAAGAAGGGCCAAAAACAACTCAAGAATTCAGCCAAGATTATTTGCTTCAAGTGCAAAATTGAAGGGCATCATGTTAGATCTTGCCCATTGAAGAAGAAGGCCATAAGTGACAAGCAACAAGGGAAGGGGCCACAAGTTCACTCTCATGCTCAACCTCAAGTTGAAGAAATGCCTCTTCCCAAGAAGACTCAAGCTAATGCTTCTCAAGTTGAGAAATCAAGTGAGAAGAAAGTGGAGAGTAGACGTTTCTACCTATGTCATGAGAAAGGTCACGTCGCTTCTTCATGCACGAATGGTACCTTATCCAGCCCTATTCTAATTGATGATATCTATTCTCTTGGGAAGGATAAGGTTGGCAATGTGTTTGTCAAATTTGTTGGTACTCAAAGTGGTGTCAAGAAAAGAACCATTTGGGTAGCCAAACCTATTGTGATTAACCTCTTAGGACCCAACTTTGTTGGGACCAACAAGCTCAAACTTGATCAATAGGTGTTGATGGAGGGCATTGGAGACTTGGATACATTATGAAGAATTAAGGGGTCTTCATCATTCATATTTTCTCAAGCCAAGTCATTTGAATTACCAAGTTTTTATCTTATATCCAATGTGCCTCCTTGCGGTAACTTGTACTTAAATTGTTTACATTGAAAGTTACTTGCCCCTTTGCATGTGTTGGTTTTGTACCTTGCATGTGTTTGTATATGTCGTGCTTCCAATTTACTTATCTTGAGAAATCAAGTATGTGTATGTTGGTTTGCATATCATGTACGAGTGATTGTTGTGTTGAGCCTTTTTGCATAGTGTTTGTATCTTAGTTGGCTCTTGTGAGAGATTAATGGAATATCCCATTTTGGGGGAGTGATGTGCTTTGTGCACCTCACAATCCTATAAATGTGTGTACATGAGGAATACCATCTAGTATTGATATTACAAGATTATCTAGTCGCTATGTGGTATGTCTTCTCATGAGAAATTCAAATTCTAAATAGTCCATTAATTATCTCTTGTTGGATCCTCTTATTGCCTCTTGTGAAGTTTTCATTGGTATCACATTATGGGGGAGTAATATGCTATGTGCATATTACAAGCCTAGAAAATGTGTACATTTGAGGTATTGTCACTTAGAATTGATATTGTAACTTATCTTGTTCCTAGCTAGGTGGCATGTTAGCCCTACAAGTTGCAATTTACTTTTGTGTTTGTGTGAAGATGATGTTGGATATCTTTGCAATATACCACCGGGAATTATTTCTAAATACTTCTTGTCTCTTGACAATTGGTAATCATTTATGTGGTAGAAATTGTTGATCATCTTTACATTGGCTTTGCTTTTATTTTCCTTATCTCTTGCCAAGGATTGTGTCAACTTCCTTGTCTTCCATACCACTTGTGGATCTTGTTAATTTCTTGATCTTGTCTAGTGTTTTTATAGATGTAGTGAAAGTGGTGATCCCATCTTGTGCATTTTGTATTCAAATGCAAATTTTCTATAATGCACAACTCTTGGGGGAGCTATCCTATTCTCTTTAGAACACTCACCTTGTGATCCTTATCAAGTGTGTGTTGGTGGAACACAAACCGTTTCTTTTTGGTACTTTGTGCCATCATGAAACTTTGTAGAGAGCTTGGTTTGTTTGGAACCATCCTCTCCTTTGGGAGTTTGATAACTTTCTTTTTGCGTGTATCAATGGATATCTCCTTCCTTGATGCATCTTTTAATTGATATCTTCCAAGTGATGATCTCTCCATTTGGTTTCCTATTTTCACTTGGTATTTCTTTTTCTATTGGTATCGGTTCTTGAAAGTATTGAGCATGCATATTAACTTCATGTATTTTCTTTGGCATGCTCTCTTTCTTTGACCCAATATATAGGGGAAACTCCACCAAGTCTCAAATTGGATGAGATGTGCATGAAATTCATTTTCATATCTATTTTCACATATTTATGTGGAGTTTGTCCTATGTATTGTTGGTTCTCTAACTCTTTGGTCCCAATGAGTTTGGGTACCATTTCGTTTGTGTTGTTGTTCTAGGAACAATTGGAGATGCACTGGATGCTCGGCTCACTCACAAGGAAGGTGGTGTCACCATGTGCTTATTGGAGTCAAGCTAGAATGCTCAATGAACTTCTATCTACTAACTTCAATGGGTTTCTTCTACATCCTTCCAATGCTATCTCGGTAACAAGTATCTATTCATGCATTCTTTTCTTGCATTCAACCTTGTGTCGGTTGCATCTTGGCATGATATTCATTCCATCTTGTGATACTTGTTTCCTTTCTCAAAGCATCTCAACGATGATCTCATGTTGCTAGTTGTGATGTCTTTGATGGATGTGTGGTAGGAATTCATTTATATACAATAAGACCATATCTAGCCATGTGCTATGCTTTCAAGCAAATATCTTATTGGTATATTTATGGCTTCCTTGTGGATATCTTGTTCTTTCCTTTTTGTAACTATTTCGTGTGTACATCCTTCTTTGTGGATTGATACCATCATGATTCATCTACCTAGAACCCTATACACTTGAGAGAAGTTACATCTCTAGTTGATATCCTTATTCTTTCACGTCCACCTTTTCCTTGGTGGTTCCGTGAAAGGATTTTTCTTGAGTGCGGGTCTCATATCGTTGCGTCTTGATGCACTCTATTGTGGTGAAGATTGTTTCCTCATGCTTGTCTTGATGAGGCTTTTGCCATGTCTTTTGGTATCCCCCCTCTTGACAAAGCTATCATTTTATATCTTCATCATGGGTTGTCACAAGCCTTGGTTATTCATTTGCATTCTAGTAAGCTTGTGAACCTATTTGCCATTCTTGTTGTATGTGTGTGGGAAGGACATGTCTTGCACCTTGTATCTCATTTATTCAAGACTATGTTGATGCTTAATGCTCATCCTCATATTAGTCTTCTCAAGTGCTTTGCCATGACTCATACACATCGGCTTGGTTGAGCCTACTCCTAAGTTGCACCTTTTACATGTTGCTCAACCATGTGTTTGTTGCAAGTGCTAAGCTTAATTCCTTATATGCTCACTTGCACTTGTTGTGAGTTTCTATTGATTTTGGGGGAATGATGATCCTATTTTTTGCACTTGGTATCCAAATACAAATATTCTAAGTAGTGCACAAATCATGGGGAGCTTCTCTAGTTTCTTTAGAACACTCCGTTGCTCAACCATGTGTTTGTTGCAAGTGCTAGGCTAAAATTTTCTATTTGCTCTCTTGCACTTGATGTGAGGTTCTATTGATTTTGGGGGAGTGATGAACCTATTTTGTGCATGTTGTATCCAAATACAAAACTAAAATATTGCACAAATCATGGGGAGCTTCTCTATTTTTCTTAGAACACTCCTATGCTCATATCATAATATCTTTTATTCATATGGCTTGTAGGATCATTGGTTTAGTTGGTTCGATTGGTATCTTTTGATTGCATGTTTCATTTGGTATCTTTTGATTGCTTGATTGCTTGTTTCTCTCTTTGTTATGTCTTTGTGACATATCATCCTCAATATAGTTTGTATTCCTCCAAGTATTTATCTTTGGATATGTGTATTACATTCCACTCTTTTTGAGAAATACACAATTTATGGAGCAACACATTTTACATTGGCCTTCTAAGCTTTTCGCCCATTTTGGCAATCGATGCCAATGGGGAAGAAATTTAAAAAGAGTTTTGTGGAGAAGTTTAGAGTTATTTCTTCTTGCTTTGGTTTTGTTCCTAAGCATTTGCATCTCATACGCATCCATCATTGGTTTTTGCATTGCATGGTGATCCATAATTCCTTATATAAACTCTCTTGAAAGTGATTGTCATCAATTACCAAAATGGGGGAGATTGAAAGAACATGCGGTGCCCCCATGTTTAGTTTTGCTAATTGATGACAATCTCTATGGACTAATGGTTGCCTTGAGTTTTATTTGAAGGATTTGTCCATAGACTTTTCTTGAAGACCATGTGTTGGTTTCAAGGAGTTTATGAGATGGCCAAAGTGCTTTTCAAGGAATTATCCAAAGATTGGTCATGTGAGAGTTGAGCTTATTGCAAGCATGTCTTGAAGAAAAAGATTGTTTGAACATTAATGTTTACCTTCAAGACATCATCCTAATGAAGAGAGTTGGAAATATTCAAGGTTGATCAAGACTAAGTACAGAGAGTGATTTAAGTTGATCAACACACAAAGCGCACAAGTTGTACCGAGAGGGATCAAGTGATCCCATGGTATGGTAAGCATTGTCCTTTATGCTTTGTGTACTAACCCATGGTCTACGTGTGAGTTCTATGTGGGGTTAGGTATGTTTCCATGGGTTTGCATCAAGAGGAAGATCTCATACAACCCATGGAGGATGACATCAAGTGGTGATCGTCATCAAGATTGCGGTGTGCAAGTTCAAGTGGAGCATCACGAAGAGATCATCCTTGAAGCTAACCGTCCATTGTGGTGACAATGGACTTGTGAAGATGCGCCGAAGAGTAGCTCACCCATAGTGGAGTATGGGGGAGCAATCTACTAGTCTTCGTCGAGCCAATGCAATCAAGAAAGGTGGTCCAACTTGAGGGAGTCAAGATCGTCATCATCTAGCTCAAGTGGACTATGTGAAAGGCAAAGGTTTGTCCTTTATAGGTTTTCTATTTTATCGATCTCATGGTGTTATTTGGGAGACCAAATTATAGGATCGATAGCCGTACTATCAAGGGGGGCTCTCGAGTGAGTAGCTTGATCGTATCGTTCGGTGAGAGCTCAAACCATTGCATTCTTGGCATTATAATCTTTCTTGGTTCTTGTTTGGCTTTTCACTTTGTGAGTTTAGGAGCTTTTGGTCTTCTTCGTGACAAGCTCTAGTTCATCGAAAACCCATTTCATATGCATCTTCTTTTGCGTTTTCGGTGTTGGAGTTTTTACCGGTCTTATTTGAGAAAGGGTTCTCACCATTTTATTTTGGGTATTTTCTCAATTGCTATTTCTTGATATCTCTATCTAGATTGTGTTATCCCTTGTCTTTAGGTTTCCAACAAACTTGATTTCGTCGAATTCGGAGCTCGTACGCAAAAGTTATGGCAGTTTCATTCGCAGGTCAGTTTTTTGAGCGATAGTACCGCTTATAAGAGGTAGTACCGCTCGGTAGTACCGCTTAGAAGAGGTAGTATGGCTCTGGGCAGCGGTAGTACCGCTCTAGGCAGCAGTAGTACCGCTTGTGCACATAAAGGTTGGATTTGGGGAGGCCTATTTAAGGGGGCCTTCTTCCCCAATGGTCCCTATCCTTTTGAGCTCGCATTTGCCCCCCATTGTTGACCTTCTTCGAGCTTACTATCTCTCAATCCCTCCATGGTTTCTTGCTAGTTTTGGGGGGAAAAGAGAGAGGAGATCTAGATTTACGTTTCCACCAATCACTTTCTCCTCTATGTGAGGGGAACCCCTTGGATCTAGATCTTGGAGTTCTTTGTGTTCTCTTCTTGTTCTTCCTCTCATATTCCTCCATAGCTTTTGTTGCTTTGGTGGGATTTGAGAGTGAGGGACTTGGGCACTCCGTGTGCTCTTGCCATTGCATTAGTTTGAGTTCTCCATGGTGATACGTGGAAGTGAAAAGTTGAGAAGCTTATTTCTCTTGGATGCTTGGTACCCTTGAGCTTGTTCCTCTTGGGTGCCTTGGTGCCCTAGACGGTTGGTGGTGTTCGAAGCTAAATCATTATGGTGTAAAGCTCCGAGCAAGCGCTGGGGACTCCAATTAGGTTGTGAAGATCGCCCCGAGCAATTTGACGGGTTCCGGTGACCGTCCCCAAGGGTGTGACGCCCCCGGCTCAATCATGCACTAATCATACACGCAAATGCACATGATCAAGCCTAAGGACTCACTTGAAGGAATCACAACACAACTCTAAAACATAAATAAAGTCATACAAGCTTTATATTACAAGCCAAGGGCCTCGAGGGCTCGAATACATAAGCTCGCATACAAGCGTCAGCGGAAGCATCAGATATCTGAGTACAGATATGAAACAGAAACAGATAAGTCTCTAGAAAGGCGGGGTAAAACAAAAGCTACGATCGAAAGGCGCAGGCCTCCTGCCTGGGACCCTCCGAACCTACTCCTGGTCGTCGGCCAACTCGTAGTAGTAACCACCCTCGGGGTAGTAGTAGCGATCGTCGGCGGGGGCAGCTGCCTCAGGGGCTTCGTCATCTGGTTGCATCAAATGGATATGGGGGAAAAAGAAAGCAAAGAAACCGTGAGTACTCATCCGAAGTACTCAGCAAGCAAGGATCTACACTACATATGCAACATTATCAAAGAAAGGCTGTATATGTGGACTAGGCTGCAGAAATGCCAGAATAGAGAGAAGGCCTAGTCCTATCGAAGACTAGCATCTTCAGTGGTCTTGCAGCATTAGAAGAGTGTAGATTAATACAGTATATAGTAGTAGCAGTGTTATCAACCTCGGCCAGAGATCCTTTCTTGACTCCCTGCGAGAAAGCAATCCCAGAGCCATAGTATCCATTTCTCATCACAAATAACCAGTTCTAGTTGTATCAATCGGGATACAACTCCGAGCGTCCGTTACCGAGGATCCGGCTATGCATAGATTAGTTCTTCCCTGCAGGGGTGCACCAACTTACCCACCATGCTCGATTAACTCCGGCCGGACACACTTTTCTGGGTCATGTCCGGCCTCAGCCAAATGACACACCGCAACCCTACCTAGAGCTCAGCAGAGAGGTCCCTGCCGGTCTACAACCTAAGCGCTCAGGGGTCTTGGGCCATCGCCCTGTGCACTCCGGGTCGTTGTGTGCAGGGTGAATACCAGCACCGCCTCGGATGGTCGGTACGATCCGACCGTGCCACAATGCTGAACTAGACGTCTGACAGAACTTTCGGTTGATGCCACGATGCAGAGTACCCATATTTATTCCTGCGTGATGGTTAGTGCTATCGGGCCAAAGGCCCACTCAAATCAAATATGCAAATCGTAGTGTGTTGGTAGTGCGGTAACGAGCAGAGACTCACGATCGATGTGACCCCGTCGCCCCGTCTCGAGGACTTGCGGCAAGGGCCAAGAATGCCCGGCCACGCCTCGTATTCATCACTAGGGCACCATCCAGGTCAACCCGTCTCGCAAAAGACTGTCGAGAACTCAGGTCCACCTCTACTGGGCGGTACCGCCTGTCCCTCCAGTCCTGCAGTAAAAGTAACTCCCTCGGGTCGCCCTCGGGGCCGACCCGTTTCTAACAAGGTTCAGGGGTAAAGTCACAGTAACCGTGTGTCCATAACATCAGGGGAATCCGAGGTATCACCCTCGACGGATGCCCACTCGATGTAACCGTCAAGGTGAACTTAGGAGGAATCACCCTCGAGGTTCACACTTGAAGTGTTGTGCGACAGGGACGTATCGGAAGTGGAGAAGGAGGAATCACCCTCGATGACCACGACCAAGTAGCTACTCTACAGAGTTAACATCGGGAGTGCTATACGAGGTATCACCCACGACCAAATAGCTACTCTGCAGTGTCGTACAACTAAGGGGGGTGTTGTGCAGTGCCGGGGTCTGGCTGTCGATCCCGTTGATCGAGTCATCTGATAATCCAGCGGGGCAACTGGGGACAAGTTGGGGTCTCTGGTAAGTCTCTACCCAGACTATACTAAACAGTTTAGGATAAGCAGTTAAGGTTTCAATAGCAGGTTACAATAAACAGGCTATGCATCAGAATAGGTAAAGCAGTAGCAGCAGCAATTCTAATGCAAGCACAAGAGGGAAGAGAATAGGCGATATAGGCATTATCAAGGGGGGGGGTGCTTGCCTGGTTGCTCGGCGGCAAAGGCAAGGTCGTCAACGGTGTCGTCGGGCTCCTGAGCTGCGTCGGTCCCGGGAACTGCGTCTGTAGCGGGGTCTACCGAGAGAGAAGAGGGGGAGGAAACAGATAAATACTCGGCAAACATATGTAACACAGAGCAGGCTATGCTAACGTGTAGTGCAGGGTTGCCTAAAAGCATGTCTAAGTCATATTAGTTATTTTAGGATTTAAGTTGGAATTATTAACCGGTGTATATGCACTATTCATCTACCAGAAACGGGCAAAAAGTTGCGGGTTCACCTCCGTAGAGGGTCCCGACACGAAAACAGATGGCACGACTGGATTCGTCTCGTCGTTCTGAGCAACTTTCATGTATAAAGTTTTTCGATCTGAGCTACGGATTATTTTATATGAATTTCTAAAGATTTTAGCATTTTCTGGAATTTCTAAATTATTATTAATTCGAATTATTTAAATACTAAATTGCTATGTGCACCCATTGTTATACCCAGCCAGAGAGGCTGAGAGGCTGACAGTGGGGCCAGGTTGACTAGGTCAACGCCCAGTCAGCAGTGGCTGACTGGTGGGCCCTCTGCTGAGTCAGCAGGCTGACTCAGCCAACTCTATCCAGAGGAATAGTGGGCTGGGCCCACATGTCATTCACAGTAGACCTAATTAGGTTCATTTTATACTAAACAGAGTTAATTAAAAAGGTGGGCCCGGCCTGTCAGTGACTATTATCTTTAGTTAGTGATTTAATTAGTCCCTAAACGAAGCGCTACAGTACTGGGCCCATCTGTCAGCGAGTATTAGGGTGGGGGTTAGTCCCAGGGGGCGACACGTGTCACCCCAACGGCGTTTAAATCGCCCGCGCGCCGGTGATGAGCATTTGAACGGCGGCGCGGCTCGGGTGTGGCCGGAAAAAGGCTACGGGTGGCCGTTTGGGCCACCACGAGCACCTACATGGCCAGGGCGTTGGCGCGCATCGACCTGGGGGTAGCAGCGGTCACGGGTGGCTGGAACAGGGACTACGGCGACCGTTGGCGGCGAACAGAACACGGCGAGCTTGGTTTCGAGTCCAGTGACTCGTCCGAGTTGAAGCAGAGCACGCGCGTGCTGGCTGGGAACTACAGCAGCACGGTGGAGGCGTTGGCTTGGTCGGGGTGGACGAGAGCGTCCGCGGTGAGCGGCTTGGCGGAGACACGAGCGCGGCAATGGCGATGGCCAGCTACGGCCACGATGCGAGTGTAACAGAGCGAGGGGAGGTGCGTAGCTCACCACGGGGACGCACAGCGGTCCGGTGAGGGCTTAGAAGAGCAGAGGCAGAGCAAATCGAGGCGATGCAGGGGTGTTGACCGGTGAAGGGGATCGGGTCGATGCCGTGGCTGCGCTGCACCCCGGGATGAAGTAGAGCGCTAGGAGGAAGTAGTCGAGGTCCCCGGAGCCCCTGGACAGCTCACGGTGACGAATGGGCGCCGGCGTTCGCGTGTTCTACGATGGCGGCGCCATGGTTGCGCTCGGTGCGGTGGGGAGAGGGCGAGAGAGAGGGCAGAGAGGGAGAGTAGTGGCGAGGGAGAGGCCAGGGGGGTCGTGGGGCTGCCTCTTATCCACGGCGCGGCCACGGGCGTCGCGCTGTCGAGCGAGGAGAAGGGGGGGAGCCGGGGCGTGGCGACAGTGGCTCGGCGATGAACAGAGGAGGAAGGAGGGGATAGGCACGGGCTGGGCTGCACTGTGCACTTGAGGCCCAAGTGCACAGTAGGCCGTTTCTTCTTTTCTTTTTATTTTCTGTTTTTCTTTCTTTCCTCTCTTTTGCAAAATGTGTGGCCTCAAATATAGTTTTGTAAAATAGGTAATTTTGTCCAATAAATATTGTGCAATATTTAGCACTGTCAGAAAATGGTTTGGAGCCAAGGTGATTTCATTTGCATTTTATTTAATGTTAAATAGATTAAATATTTCTGTTTTGTTGCTGTTAGAGTCACTTAATTAATTTAGTAAATATTGATTATAACTTTATAATTGTCTCTGGATTATTTACATTATTATGAACATTTTAGTTCCTGGATTTGAACAACTTTTATTTTCACTTTCAGTTTGAATTTTCATTTGAATTTGAATTTGAAAAGAGATATGATCCAAATGATGTTTAAGCACTGTTGATCATGATGACATGGCATTATCAAAAGGGGGATTACTGTAGCTAACCACTGGGGGTGTTACAAAGGGTTGCCAAAGTGTACGGGTTCGGTGATCGCCCCCAAGGGTTGCCATTTGTACGGGTTCGGTGACCGCCCTCAAGGATCCCTTAGTGGAATCACGGTATCTTGCATTGTGCGAGGGCGTGAGGAGATTACGGTAGCCCTAGTGGCTTCTTGGGGAGCATTGTGCCTCCACACCGCTCCAAACGGAGATTAGCATCCGCAAGGGTGTGAACTTCGGGATACATCATCGTCTCCGTGTGCCTCGGTTATCTCTTACTCGAGCCCTTTACTTATGCACTTTACTTTGTGATAGCCATAGTGGTTCATGTTATATATCTTGCTATCACATAGTTGTTTATATTGCTTAGCATAAGTTGTTGCTGCACTTAGGTGAGCCTAGTTGTTTTAGGTTTTGTGCTTGACAAATTAAACGCTAGTTTTATTCCGCATTTGTTCAAGCCTAAACCGTAATTATTTTAAAGCGCCTATTCACCCCCCCCCCTCTAGGCGACATCCACGAGCTTTCAAAGACCATGCGAGCTAGCCAACGAGAGTAACACTCGAATGATTGTCCGTCTAGCCACAGGTGAGTACGTATCGAAGAAATCTTCTTCTTCTTTCTAGGTATAACCCTTGGCCACAAACCTAGCATTGTACTTCTCAACAGTACCATCGGGCCTAAGCTTCCTTTTGAACACCCACTTACATCCCAATGGTTGGCAACCATAAGGACTACTAGTGATCTCCCATGTCCTGTTAGCCAAGATGGAATCCATCTCGCTACGAACCGCATCCTTCCAATAGTCAGCATCCGGAGATGCATAAGCTTCTGAAATGGAACTGGGAGTGTCGTCATCCACGAGGTACACAAGGAAATCATCACCAAAAGACTTTGCAGTCCCCTGTCTCTTACTCCTAACAGGATCTTCCTCCTCATCCTCCATGGAACTTTCATCACTTTTGTGCTCATAATATTCCATCGGAATGGTAGGTCCAGGAGTCTCATCAGATTCTAGTCTAGAAGTGCTTTGCATATCTCTCATGGGGAAAATATCCTCAAAGAACATAACATCTTTAGACTCTGTGATTGTACCGACCTTCACGTCATGTACATCAAATTTCACCACTATAAATCTATAGCCAACGATATGCTTGGCATACCCCAGAAAAATGCAGTCCACAGTCTTTGGTCCCAACTTACGCTTTTTGGTTATCGACATGTTGATTTCGCCAAACAGCCCCAAGTGTCCAACTAAGAGAGGGTAGTTCTTTTATTTTCCCATTGCTCATAGGGAGTAGTCTCACTATTCTTTGTGGGAACTTTATTCAGGACATGACATGATATCAATACAGCTCCCCCACCATGCCTTGGATAAACCTAATGTATCTAACATGACGTTAACCAAAGCTGTTAGAGTACGGTTTGCCCATGAATTGATGTATCTAACATGACTCCTCGCAAGGTGGCTAACTATACAACTGATCTCCCCCCTGAAGCCTGGATTGAGAGTTATGAGTTAGCCATGGAGATGCTGGATGTCAATGATGTTGTGTGTGCTAAATACTTTACCATGATGTTGGATGGGCCAGCTCAGACCGGGTTAAAAGGATTGCCCGCCAACTCCATCAATTCATGGGTAGAGTTGAAAGCACGGTTCATTCAGAATTTTAAAGGAACATGCAAGCAGCCTTTGACGATTATTGATCTTGACAACTGTGTGCAGCGTGAGGATGAGTCGGCTCATCATTGGGTCCGGCGGGTCTCGGCTATTATGCACTCTTCAGACAGTATTGCGGCGGGTCAGGCAGTTCTGGTTTTTGGAGAAGAACTGTCATTTTACCCCCCTTAAGCAGAAGCTTGGGCGGCTTAAACGTCATTGTAATGACATGGGAGAGCTCATGGCGGCTCTGATCAAATATGCCGACTCTGATACCACCAAAGACCCTGGATCTGATGATGAAAAATCCAACAAGGGAAATAAGAGTGGCAATGGTAAGGGTCCGCAGCAGAATGTGACAGGGCATAACGGCAACAACCAGGGTAACGGTGGTAAGCGCAGACAACCCGATGGCGGGTCAAATCTTGTAGCTAACACCAACACTGGATATAAAAACCAGCGCCGTAATGGTAATGGTAAGCAGTCTTTTGAAGGGAAGAACTTTAATATTGAGGCGATGATGAATGAACCTTGCCCAAAACACAGCCTGCCTAATAAGCCGGCGACTCATGCTTGGAAGGACTGTTTCATCATGCGAGAATACAGGAATTCCAATTTTAATCAGAATCATGGCAACAATAATGGCCCGCCTAGCGGGTCAGGATCCGGCTCATAGGGGCCCGGCTTTGGTGGTGGCGGTTCAAGTTCTGGCTATCCAGGACAGGGCAACCAGGGTGGTTATAACCAACAATCTGGTCAGGGTAACCAGGAGCATCAGTCAGGGTATCAAAGTAATCCAAAGCAGCTCAACAATGGCCAGTATCATGTTTTCACCACAAGTCTTTACAAGCGAGATCGGAAAGTTCATAAATGCGCGGTCAGTGCAATTGAGCCGGCGGTGCCTCAATACTTGCGGTGGTCAGAGTATCCAATCACATAGAGTCAAGTGGATCACCCGCCCCGGGTTGACAATCCGGGTCAGCTAGCGTTGGTGGTAGCCCCTCAGGTCGGGGGTTATAAATTCACTAAAGTGCTCATGGATGGTGGCGGCAGTATCAATATCCTTTATTATGACACCTTTCGCCGGATGAACTTAACTGATAAAGATCTTAAGCCGTCTTCTACAGTTTTTCATGGCGTGGTGTGTGGTAAGTCGGCATATCCTCTTGGAAAGATAGCCCTGGAAGTGGCTTTTGGCGATGATTATGACTACAGAACAGAGACGTTATGGTTTGAAGTGGTCAAGATCAAGAGCCCTTATCATGCCTTGTTTGGACGGCCGGCTTATGCCAAGTTTATGGCTCGACCTTGTTATGTTTATTTACAGCTTAAGATGCCAGGGCGTAAGGGTACTATTATGGTCCATGGTGATCGGAAAATTGCCTTGGAATGTGAGGAAGGAGATGCTGCTTATGCTGAGTTGGCCTGCGCCACGGAGGAGCTTAAGTTTTATAAGGATAATGTTGACCCGGCTGATATGACCCCTGTAAAGAAACCCACTACTGAGCAAGACCCTTTGTTGAAGTTTAAATCAGCTGATGACACTAAGCAGGTTGACTTTGTCCCTAGCGACTCATCTCAGTAGTTCACAGTGGGGGCTAATATGTATCCTAAATAGGAAAGCGCGCTCATCGAATTCATCCATGAGAATCGGGACATCTTCGCATGGAAACCTTCTGACATGCCAGGTGTACCGAGAGAGTTTGCTGAGCACACCCTTAATGTGGATCCTAAGTTTAAGCTACTCAAGCAATTTCTTCGTCGTTTCAATGAAGAATGACGTAAGGCCATCGGAGAAGAGGTAGCCCGACTCTTAGCAGTTGGGTTTATTGTGGAAGTCTTTCATCGTGAGTGGTTGGCTAACCCTGTGCTTGTACTCAAGAAGAATGACACATGGCGTATGTGTGTTGATTACACAGATCTTAATAAGGCTTGTCCAGCTGATCCGTTTGCTCTCCCTCGTATTGACCAGATTATTGATGCCACGGCGGGTTGTGAGAGTTTATGTTTCTTAGATGCTTATTCAAGTTATCATCAGATCAAGATGGCAGTTAAAGACCAAGAGAAGACATCTTTTATCACCCCTTTTGGAGCTTTCTGCTATGTTTCTATTCCTTTTGGGCTTAAGAGTGCTCAGGCGACTTATCAACGCTGTGTTCAGAATTGCTTTCATAGTCAGATTGGACGCAATGTGCATGCTTATGTGGATGATATTGTGGTTAAGTCCAGAAAGAAAGAGACTCTCCTCGATGATCTAAGTGAGACTTTTGACAATCTCCGGGTCTATAAAATGATGCTTAACCTAGCCAAGTGTGTTTTTGGTGTGCCCGCAGGCAAGCTATTGGGTTTTCTGGTCTCAGAGAGGGGTACTGAAGCTAACCCAGAGAAGATTAAGGCCATCACTTCACTAGCTAAGCCGACATGTATCAATGACGTTCAGCGTTTGGCGGGTCGTATCGCGGCTCTGAGCCGATTTATAAGCCGCCTGGGCGAGAAGGCGATTCCTTTATACCAGATGATGAAGAAGACAGATCACTTTGTTTGGAGTGATGCTGCTGATAAGGCGTTTGAAGCGCTCAAGAAACAGTTAGCTGAGCCGCCTGTCCTCGCTGCCCCTATTGAGAAAGAGCCTTTGCTCCTGTATGTGACGGCTAATAGTAAGGCTGTTAGCGTGGCAGTTGTTGTGGAACGCAAGGAGGAGGGTAAGGAGTACCCGGTTTAGCGGCCGACTTATTATGTCAGTGAGGTGTTGATTGAGTCCAAGCAACGATACCCGCATTGGCAGAAACTGGTGTATGGGGTGTTCATGGCGAGTCGCAAACTGAAGCATTATTTTCTTGGTCATCCTATTATTGTGGTCAGCTCTGCTCCCTTAGGAGACATTATTCAAAACAGGGAGGCCACAGGCCGGGTGGCTAAGTGGGCAATTGAACTTGGACCTCATGGTTTGAAATATGTGCCAAGAACAGCCATTAAATCTCAGGCTCTGGTGGATTTCATCAATGACTGGACAGAGTTGCAGACGCTTGAGGAGAAGCCTGATAACACATATTGGACGATTCACTTTGATGGGTCCAGGCAGTTGGAAGGCTCGGGGGCTGGAGTTATTTTGACTTCCCCACGAGGTGACAAATTCTGTTATGTTTTAAGGCTAATGTTTCCTTGTACTAACAATGCAGCTGAGTACGAGGCTTTACTCCACGGCCTTTGTATGGCCAAAGAGATGAATTTGAGCCGGGTCAGGTGCCTGGGCGACTCAGACCTTGTGGCTCAGCAAGTCTCAGGCATGTGGGATTCCAAAGACCCGCTTATGGCGGCTTATCGCCGGGCAGTTGACAATATTGCTGGTCATTTCAAGGGTTATCAGGTGGATCACCTTGATCGACGGAAGAACGATGCGGCTGATACCTTGAGCCGGCTTGGGTCTCAACGTAAGCCGGTGCCTCCTAATGTGTTTCTTGATGTATTGCATAATCCTTTGGTCAAGTTACCATCGGAAGAGGACCTTGCTGTTCCTGACCCGGAGGCGTAGTTGGTGACGGCTCTCCATGCTATTCCTGATTAGACGCTTCCCTACTTGGCTTATATGACCCGGGGCGAGTTACCTGAGGATGAAACTTTGGCAAGACAAATAACCAGAAGGTCTAAGTCTATGACTATTGTCAACGGCGAGTTACACCGATGCAGCGTGACAGGCGTGTTTCAACATTGTGTTTCTCCTGAAGAGGGTCGTGAGATCTTACGAGAGATTCATGAAGGTGATTGTGGTCATCATGCCGGCTCTAAGTCTTTAGTGGCTAAAGCTTTTCGTCATGGGTTTTATTGGTTGACGGCTCATGCTGATGCAGAAGATATCGTAAGTAAGTGTGATGGATGTCAGAAATTTTCTCGGCGAGCTCATGTGCCGGCTCAAGAGTTGCGGATGATTCCAATAACTTGGCCATTTGTAGTCTGGGGGCTTGATATGGTTGGACCTTTCAAGAGGTCTAAGGATAAGAAGACCCACCTCTTGGTGGCGGTTGACAAATTTACCAAATGGGTAGAGGCAGAGGCAGTTAGCAAGTGTGATGCAGCAACTGCAGTTTAGTTTGTTAAAAAATTGATCTACCACTTTGGTTATCCTCATAGTATCATCACTAATAATGGCACTAATTTGTCTAAGGGTTCTATGAAGGAGTTCTGTCAAAGAGAGCATATTCGTCTGGATATTTCTTCTGTGGCCCATCCACAGTCTAATGGTCAGGCAGAAAGGGCTAACCAGGAAATTTTGAGAGGCATCAAGCCCCGGCTTATGGTTCCTTTGGAGCAAACACCGGGTTGTTGGGTTGAGGAGTTGCCTTCAGTACTTTGGAGTATCAATACCACCCCCAACAGGTCAACAGGCTATACGCCCTTCTTCATGGTCTATGGTGCAGAGGCGGTTCTCCCAAGTGATATCCGTCATGACTCGCCCAAAGTGGCGGCTTATGTTGAAACTGATAATGAGACGGCACGACAGAACGCACTTGATGCTTTGGATGAAGAACGTGACCTTGTGGCGGCTCGTTCAGCAATATACCAGCAAGACCTGCGTCGCTATCATAGCCGCAGAGTCAAGACTCGGGCGTTTCAAGAAGGTGACTTAGTGCTCCGACTCATTCAGGATCAGACAGATATGCATAAACTGTCTCCACCTTGGGAAGGACCATTTGTGGTCAGTAAGAACATCAACAATGACTCGTATTATCTCATTGATATACGTGAGCACAAGAAGTCACACACCTCAGAGCAGGAGACCAACAGGCCGTGGAATATTGCTCATCTTCGGCCTTACTATACTTGAGCCACCGGCTCTCCCCATTGTACATACTTCTGTTGATGTATATATCTTTTTATGATGAATATAATAAAGCCGGCATCCCTGAAAAAATTCAAGGCCTCTGTCGTTTCATTTATGTGTATCTGAGTCTTTATTAATTGGTCATAAGGTCACTTGGGGGCTTCCAACCCACCGGGTTTAGCTCTCATACCCTCTTGACCGGCCTAAATTGCCATATTCTGAGTTACACCTGCCTGTTTGCAACTTGCTACTCCACCAGGTGACCCGCCGAACTCTTAATAGTCAATCTTTTTTAAGACCCTGAACTTGTTAAGGTTAAAACGACAGCTTGTGTCACATGAGAGCCGGCTTACAGTGAGCTAGGATAAACTCAACGGCTGTGCGGCCTTGAAAGCACAAGGACTGTGATCCAAGTTGTTTGGTCGTGGTTTGAAAACCGGCCTCACAAAGATATGGGATTTTTTGTATTTCCTTGGATTCTTGGGATGTTTTTATGTTAAGTTTTTGCTTTTGTGCAAATTGTGACTGCACGGGTCGTAAGGCTCCGGATTATGTTGCTCATGTTTGAGTATTTTTGGGTTGTAACCCGCCCTGGCTTTGGACTTTAAGTCGCCAGTATGTTTTGGTTTGAGTAGCCATGGTTATGAGGCTACAAGTCTTTGGGTTGTCACCCGCCTTGGTTTTTTTGGTTTTTACGTTGTCAGAATGATTTGGCTCTATATCCATGTTAATCATGTTTTCAACTATTATATGAGGCTATGAGTCTTCGGGTTTGATAACCCGCCCTGGTTTCTGACTTTAAGTCGCCAACATATATGTTGATGAAGTCTTCTGCAAAGTATACATAACCAAAGGTGAAGAGCATAGTGATTTGCAAAGGCTCATATATATGGTCGGATTGAGCATAACACGAAGTTCAACTACTGGATCAAAAGTGGAGATACACATGCACGAAGGCATGACAAGGCGGATCAATGTTTTTAACTACCCTATTACACGGCTTCAGCTGAGCCCAAAAAAGTTTTTCGATCAAGAGTTTTTGGAGCTGCACTCCCATAACCCGGCCTGAGAGCCGCCTGGATCATCCTTGTTATGGTCAGTTGTCTTCCTGACACCTTGAAGATTGTGGGTCATCCCGCGCCGGCTCTTCTTCTTCGACCATCTGGAGGTCAGCCGATGTCCAGTCGATGCCGGTTAAAGCTTCGAACATGGCCTCATCGTTAAGTATAATTGAAGAGTCAAGATGAGGGGTGAAGATGTGCTTACGCCTGGGAGGAACAAGATCCATCACTTCATGCGTGGGCAGCTTGATCTTGTTGTTGTTCTCATCATAAGCTGGCGTGTAATGGTTTAAGTTCAGCTCTTCAATCAGCTTACATGCCACGGGCCGCATCTCCCTAACACATTTATTGAAGTCTTGTTCTTCAAAAACAGACCCGTCATCCTTGAACTCTGGGCATCCGGTGGCTATCTCCTCCGGGCCAAGCTCTGATTGCCATGCTTTTGCCCGGCCTAGAGCAACAATGGCTCCGGCTCGAGCGGCTGATAATTTGATCTCTTCAATTTGAGCCGGTACGGTTGATAGTTGTTCTAAGGCCGTCTTGATCAGCGTTGGAGGCTTCTTTCCACCTGATAAAGCTGCAAGGCTGCGTTGCGTCCCAGCATACAACTGTTCAACCAATGAATACACTGCCTTCAGTTTGAGCAACATGTTCTGGCCAAGATTGGCGCTTCTGGGGCCTGTTCAAAAGTCGTCGGGCGGGTCAAGAATTATATATTGCGATTTGCCAAGCGGGTCAAAGTAGATGATGAGTTGCATATGAATCTTACCAAAGAAGGCGGCTGACATTTGAGTAATATGTTGCTTTAAACTAGCTAACTCTTCAGTCATCAGTTTAAGCTTAGCTTCAGCATCTTCAGCTCTTTTCTGCAGGGCAGCCTTGTCAGCCTCCCAGGCGGTCCTCTCAGCATCAAAACCCACCTTGACCTTTTCAAATTCTTCCAAGGAAGTTTTTAACTTGGACTGGCCTTGGAAGTTTCAGCCTGTTGCAGCTCAATATTTGTCTTCAAGTCACCCAGTTGTGACTCTTTCATGTTCAACTCTTCCTGAAATACAATGCTGAAGCAATGATTATTACACAATGAACAATGCAATATTATACAAGTATTTAAGTCCCATAGCACATTGCAAGCAATATACTTGGCACTTGGGGGCTAATGTAGGTCATTTCAATTCTTATGATGACCCGGCTTATCTTATCAGATTAAGCCGGCCCTTGGGGGCTACATGTTTGATTTTACTAAGGTCATTGAAGACCCGGCTTATCTTGTCAGATTAAGCAGGCCCATGGGGGCTACATGTTTGATTTTACTAAGGTCATTGAAGACCCGGCTTATCTTGTCAGATTAAGCCAGCCCTTGGGGGCTACATGTTTGATTCTGTTAAGATCATTGAAGACCCGACTCATCCTTGTTAGGATAAGCCGGCCCTTGAGGGCTACATATGGTTTTGTTCAAAATTAATGCTTTGAAGACCCGGCTCATCATTGGTAGGATAGGCCGGCCCTTGGGGGCTACATGACTATATGCATATGAATCAGTGGAAAAAGGTTTAGTTTGTACTTCGAACTTCTGCCTCATCAGGTTAACCAGGCTAGCCTCCATATCGCGGCTTGTGTGCAGACGATTTAGGTAGCCTGCGTGCAACTCGCCTGCGCTAAAATCTGCATAATGATGCAGATCCAATTTTAGCTTGCCCTTGTCTGTGGCTGGCGGCTCTTCTTTGGCACTATGTTTAGCCAAGACAGTAGGATTTCCTAGCTCTGTATAACCTGTGCCAGTAATGATAACATCTGAAGTGGTCTTCTCGAGAGGGATCTCTTCAGTTGGCTTCAGAGGAATTGGTGACTTGGGGCTTGGCAGGTCTAGATGAGTAGCCGGGTTAATTTCAGTATGTATTGGCTCAATAACGGTGGCATCAGTTGACGGTGGTGGGTCATTGACAGGCTCTTCAGGATCTTGAATAAGGGCCTCAGACATTTCTGCTGTTTGCTTCTCTGGTTCAGCAGCTTTGGGATCCTTTGAAGACCCGCCCAGCTTTTGTTTTTTACCCGCCTTGGCTACGCCTCTATAACAAAGATACAAGAGCTCATGAGAACATGTCATTGCAAATCATTTATGAACAAGTAGAAATACTTACCCATGGGCAACCTTGAAGACAGACATTTGAGTTCCGGTAGAGTCGCCGGATGATGGAGGTGTTCCCTGATAATTTGAATCGGAAGGATTAAGAGGTTGACGAAAAAGACCAGCCTTCGAAAGAGAAAGAGTTGGGCTATGAGGCACCTCATTTCGACGCTTGCGAGGAGCAGGAGTGTTGGGTAAGCCAGAATTGAGGTCTTGAGTACCGTCACTCCGGGTCATACGTCTTGAGTCATGCTGCTACTTCTTCAAAAGAAAATTGGGGTCCAAATGAGCAAGCGGATGAGAAAATCTTACTTTCTGATGACCCGCCGGGTTTTCTTTCTTGGCAAAGGGTTTGAGTCGGAGGAGACATGTATTACCTCTGCTGCATTAGCCTAGCTTGTCTCCGCGTCATCCTGAGAAGAGTCGGCATCAATAAGTTGCATAAAAAGACGACCAAGGGAGCCGAGTTCTACCTCCGAGTCATCCAGCTTGAGAAGGTCTTCCGCAGCTTGTTTCTTACGGCGGCCCGGAGCACGGGTTTTGGTTTTAGGCTTCTTGACCGGGGCGGTGGCTTGCGGTTTCTTGGTCCAGAAGGCGGAGTCAGCCTGGATAAGTACAAAAAGATTAAAACAAGGCATAATGCAGAGTTGATCTGTGTTGAACTAGATAAAGATAAACACTTATAGGTGGAGCTGTTTAAAGAAGGGCGGCAGACCAACTTTATTGCAGTTCTCCTGAGACTCGCCAAGCAGGGTCCTCATAGCTTTAAAGACTTCTTCAGCGGTAAAGTTGTCTTCAGTGTACCGGTGAGGGTCATTGGGCTCGCCAGAGTATTCATACATTAGGCCGGGACGGCGGCTTAAAGGGAGTATCTTCCAAGAGACCCAGCACCGGGTCAAGTCAACTCCAAGTAACCCATGAGCCAATAAAGCTTTAGCCGTGGAAAGGAATGGGAAGGCCTCGACATGCTCTTCTGGAATAATTTTGCTTGGCGGATCAAAATTTGTTGGAAGACGATCAGCCCTAAACTCGGGCAAAGGATTTTTCGTTGCTGGAGCAGTATTCTTACAGTAAAACCAGGTAGTCACCCATCCCTTGTGGTGACTTGGTAAAACAGTGGAGGGAAAACTGTTGTCTCTCCGTCTCTGAATAGAGATTCCACCTAACTCTTGACTTGGGCCATTTTGACATTCAGTCTGGTGGTTTATATAAAAGAATTCCTTGAACAGGGGAACAGTGGGTGCTGTTTGCAGATAAACCTCACAGAAGATTTGAAAGTGGCAGATGTTGGATACTGAGTTTGGACCTATATCTTGAGGGTGCAAGTTGAAGTAGTGGAGGAGGTCCCGAAAGAATTTAGACCTGGGTGGGGTAAACCCTCTGAATATGTGATCAGTAAAGGCCACAATTTCATCCTCGGCAGGAGTAGGGATTACTTCCCCATTGCTAACTCGCCATCCAATTTCTTGCTGACTCGCCAATAGGCCTTAGCCTACGTAATCATTGAGAATTTCCTTGGTAACCAGAGAATGTTCCTAGTTTACGATAGTCATTTTTGGCGGTTTAAAAGCTACGACCTGGAGATAGAATGTGATGAGTTAATATTACGGTGATAAGTTGATTAATGGTTACAAATGACAGTTCAGTAGCTGCAAACCAACTATGGATATACGATTAATCATCGTTATGAGTAAATCATAATCCACCTGTACGGTGAAGGGCGGGTCAACTGCAGTTAAGAGCTATCTTAATCATGGAATGAAGTAACTATCAAGGTATGAGCAGCATATTGGCGGGTCAAGTTGCAAAAGCATGTTCGGAGCTTTTGGCAGGTTATAAATTCATGATTAAGCCGGTTAGAGGCTGGCGGGTTACAAAGTTATTATTTAAACCGCCCAGATAACATTGGCATGGCAGTTATCTACAGATCTGGGATTGATGAAAATTTTGCTAAGTATGGGACAAACAAGTTTCACAGTTTATGCCTATAATTTTGGATCTACGGTGATTCAAAAAATGAAGAATAATTGCTAAACCTAAAACATGGCAGTGGAGGAACTAAGGAACTGGGTATTGATTCGTGGGAAGATGGGATCTATCCAGGATATGAGTAAAGGGCCACAAACTGCCACCGTGCTACTTCTGCTTAGTCCTAGATTGAAATACGCTTTTTAAGTGATGCATGGACAAACTTGGATGAACTACGATGAACAACGGTGAACTCCATAAACTAGGGCATCCTAATGCGGATCTGAGAAAAGGGTAAGGTGATACCTGATGGTGTTGATGAAGAGCGGGAGTGCGCCGCGGTTTTCTGGTCCGGTCAGGTTGATGCAGCGGCCTTCGTCGGAGTAGCTGGTGGAGAACAGTCAGAGCGGCGGAGTTCTTGTGCGGCAGAGGTTGCGAGGAAGAAGAAGAAGAAGTGGAGGCGAAGGGGGTAAAAGTGAAAAAGGAACCCCCTTGTGCCTATTTATAAGGGAAAAAGTGAAACAGTAAAATGGCAGGTGCGGGAATCGAGGAGACATCATGATTATCTCGACACTGGAGGCACCTCGATTCTCGGACGACCAATTAATGCAAAAAGATCCGTTGTGATGTCATGGGTTTTTTCTGGATTTACTTCGCATGACGTCATGGTGGGTTACAGTGATTTATTCAAGGTTAAGCATTGGAAAGACGACTCGCCAACCTAAAGCAGTGAAGATTGACATGAACAAGTTCAAATCAATCTGGGGCCTAATGTTGGGGATATAACCCCGAGGCGTGACCCGCCCAGGAGGGGCCGGGTTACACCGTTGGCGACTCAATATGAAGAAGGCCCAAGTAGGTCCAAGAAGATGAAACATGAAGACTGGTGGCGGCTTACAAGGTGGGCCTGTTGAAGGCTCAAGACCTGGCGGTAGAATCATGACCCAGGGAGTGTGAGCCGCCACGATGGCGACTTGCCTAACAAGGCAGGGCGACTTAGAAACCGAGTTGGTCACGTTGTGTGATCCAGCTTGGACTCCTATAAGCCCAGGGCCTCGGCCTGTGTATATAAAGGCGAGACCCTGCAGCGAGTTAAGTTAGGAAACAATTGATCGAGAGCTAGGTCAAGTGATTCCGCTCCCTTGTAATCGATATTCAAGCTATAGTCAACAAAAGCAGGAGTAGGCTTTTACCTCGTTCCGAGGGGCCGAACCTGGGTAAACCTTGTGTCCTTTGTCCCGTTCAACTCCTTCGAGCTAACCTACGTCGCAATGGCTCCACACCTAAGTCCTTTCACGAGGGCATCTGCCGTGATAAAACCACGACAACTGGGGTGGATAGGGAGGCGTCCTCTCATGAATAATACCGTGTTGCACACAGAATAAATCGAACTCATTAGAAAAGTACTCTCCACCATGATCAAACGGGATTCATTTTATTTTATTTTCAAGTTGGTTCTCAACTTCTGCCTTATAGATTTTAAAGTAGTGTAGAGCCTCATCCTTGGTATTTAACAGATACACATAACAGAATCTAGTGGAATCATCAATCTATGTCATGAAGTATTTCTTTCCACATTTAGTCAACACTGATGGAAATATGCCCTAGAGGCAATAATAAAATGGTTATTATTATATTTCCTAAATCATGATAAAGGTTTATTATTCATGCTAGAATTGTATTGACCGAAAACTTAAATACATGTGTGGATACATAAACAAATACCGTGTCCCTAGTGAGCCTCTACTAGACTAGCTCGTTGATCAAAGATGGTTAAGGTTTCCTAACCATAGACATGAGTTGTCATTTGATAACGGGATCACATCATTAGGAGAATGATGTGATGGACAAGACCCAACCATTAGCATATCATATGATCGTTCAGTTTATTGCTACTGCTTTCTTAATGTCAAATACATGTTTCTTCGACCATGAGATCATGCAACTCCCGGATACCGGAGGAATACCTTGTGTGCTATCAAACTGTTGGAAATATGCCCTAGAGGCAATAATAAAATGGTTATTATTATATTTCCTTGTTCATGATAATTGTCTGTTATTCATGCTATAATTGTGTTATCCGGAAATCATAATACATGTGTGAATACATAGACCACAACATGTCCCTAGTAAGCCTCTAGTTGACTAGCTCGTTGATCAATAGATGGTTACGGTTTCCTGACCATGGACATTGGATGTCATTGATAACGGGATCACATCATTAGGAGAATGATGTGATGGACAAGACCCAATCCTAAGCCCATCACTAGATCGTGTAGTTCGTTTGCTAAAGCTTTTCCAATGTCAAGTAACCTTTCCTTAGACCATGAGATTGTGCAACTCTCGGATACCGTAGGAGTGCTTTGGGTGTACCAAACGTCACAACGTAACTGGGTGGCTATAAAGGTGCACTACGGGTATCTCCGAAAGTGTCTGTTGGGTTGGCACGAATCGAGACTGGGATTTGTCACTCCGTGTGACGGAGAGGTACCTCTGGGCCCACTCGGTAGGACATCATCATAATGAGCTCAATGTGATCAAGGAGTTGTTCACGGGATGATGTGTTACGGAAACGAGTAAAGAGACTTGCCGGTAACGAGATTGAACAAGGTATCGAGATACCGACGATCGAATCTCGGGCAAGTATCGTACCGATAGACAAAGGGAATTGCGTACGGGATTGATTGAATCCTCGACATCGTGGTTCATCCGATGAGATCATCGAGGAGCATGTGGGAGCCAACATGGGTATCCAGATCCCGCTGTTGGTTATTGACCGGAGAGTGGTCTCGGTCATGTCTACGTGTCTCCCGAACCCGTAGGGTCTACACACTTAAGGTTCGGTGACGCTAGGGTTGTAGAGATATTAGTATGCGGTAACCTGAAAGTTGTTCGGAGTCCCGGATGAGATCCCGGATGTCACGAGGAGTTCCGGAATGGTCCGGAGGTAAAGAATTGTATATAGGAAGTCCAGTTTCGGCCACCGGGAAGGTTTCGGGGGGTAATCAGTATTATACCGGGACCACCGGAAGGGTCCCGGGGGTCCACCGGGTGGGGCCACCTATCCCGGAGGGCCCCATGGGCTGAAGTGGGAAGGGAACCAGCCCCTGGTGGGCTGGTGCGCCCCCCTTGGGCCTCCCCATGCGCCTAGGGTTGGGAACCCTAGGGGGTGGGGGCGCCTCCACCAAACTTGGGGGGCAAGTTCCCCCCCTTGGCCGCCGCCCCCCCCTAACCCCTATATATAGTGGGGGGGAGCGAGGGCAGCGACACCCCCAGCCCCTGGCGCCTCCCTCTCCCCCCGTGACACTTCTCCCTCTCGTTGGTGCTTGGCGAAGCCCTGCCGAGATCCCCGCTGCTTCCACCACCACGCCGTCGTGCTGCTGGGTCTTCATCAACCTCTCCTCCCCCCTTGCTGGATCAAGAAGGAGGAGACGTCTCTCCCAACCGTACGTGTGTTGAACGCGGAGGTGCCGTCCGTTCGGCGCTCGGTCATCGGTGATTTGGATCACGACGAGTACGACTCCATCAACCCCGTTCTCTTGAACGCTTCCGCTCGCGATCTACAATGGTATGTAGATGCACTCCCCTCTCACTCATTGCTAGATGACTCCATAGATTGATCTTGGTGATGCGTAGAAAATTTTAAAATTCTGCTACGTTCCCCAACAGTGGCATCATGAGCTAGGTCTATGCGTAGTATCTTGCACGAGTAGAACACAAAGTAGTTGTGGGCGTCGATTTGTCAATCTTCTTGCCGTTACTAGTCTTATCTTGATTCGGCGGCATCGTGGGATGAAGCGGCCCGGACCGACCTTACACGTACGCTTACGTGAGACTGGTTCCACCGACTGACATGCACTAGTTGCATAAGGTGGCTAGCGGGTGTCTGTCTCTCCCACTTTAGTCGGATCGGATTCGATGAAAAGGGTCCTTATGAAGGGTAAATAGAAATTGGCATATCACGTTGTGGTTTTGGCGTAGGTAAGAAACGTTCTTGCTAGAAACCTATAGAAGCCACGTAAAAAAAATTGCAACAACAATTAGAGGACGTCTAACTTGTTTTTGCAACAAGTGCTTTGTGATGTGATATGGCCGAAGGATGTGATGAATGATATATGTGATGTATGAGATGATCATGTTCTTGTAATAGGAATCACGACTTGCATGTCGATGAGTATGACAACCGGCAGGAGCCATAGGAGTTGTCTTAATTTATTATATGACCTGCGTGTCATTGAAATTCGCCATGTAATTACTTTACTTTATTGCTAACCGTTAGCCGTAGTAGTAGAAGTAATAGTTGGCGAGACAACTTCATGAAGACACGATGATGGAGATCATGATGATGGAGATCATGGTGTCATGCCGGTGACGATGATGATCATGGAGCCCCGAAGATGGAGATCAAAAGGAGCGAAGTGATAATGGCCATATCATGTCACTATTTTGATTGCATGTGATGTTTATCATGTTTTTGCATCTTATTTGCTTAGAACGATGGTAGCATATATAAGATGATCCCTTACTAAAATTTCAAGAAAGTGTTCCCCCTAACTGTGCACCGTTGCGAAGGTTCGTTGTTTCGAAGCACTACGTGTTGATCGGGTGTGATAGATTCTAACGTTCGAATACAACGGGTGTAAGCCAGATTTACACAACAATACACTTAGGTTGACTTGACGAGCCTAGCATGTACAGACATGGCCTCGGAACACAAGAGACCGAAAGGTCGAGCATGAGTCGTATAGAAGATACGATCAACATGGAGATGTTCACCATTGAAGACTAGTCCGTCTCACGTGATGATCGGACACGGCCTAGTCGATTCGGATCATGTATCACTTAGATGACGAGAGGGATGTCTATCTGAGTGGGAGTTCATTATATATAATTTGATTAGATGAACTTAATTGTCATGAACTTAGTCTAAAATCTTTACAATATGTCTTGTAGATCAAATGGCCCACGCTAATGTTGCCCTCAACTTCAACGCGTTCCTAGAGAAAACCAAGCCTAAAGACGATGGTAGCAACTATACGGACTGGGTCCGTAACCTAAGGATTATCCTCATAGCTGCCAAGAAAGCATATGTCCTTGAAGCACCGCTAGGCGACGCACCTGTTTTCCCAGCAACTCAAGATGTTATGAATGTCTGGCAGTCGCGTAGTGATGATTACTCCCTGGTTCAGTGCGGCATGCTTTACAGCTTAGAATCGGGGCTCCAAAAGCGTTTTGAGCAACACAGAGCATATGAGATGTTCCAAGAGCTGAAAATGGTTTTCCACGCTCATGCCCGAGTCGAGAGATATGAGGTCTCCGACAAGTTCTACAGTTGTAAGATGGAGGAGAATAGTTCAGTCAGCGAGCACATACTCAAGATGTCTGGGTTGCACAACCGCTTGTCTCAGCTGGGAGTTAATCTCCCAGATGACGCGGTCATTGACAGAATCCTTCAGTCGCTTCCATCTAGCTACAAGAGCTTCGTGATGAACTTCAATTTGCAGGGGATGGAGAAAACCATTCCTGAGGTATATTCAATGCTGAAATCAGCGGAGGTGGAGATCAAAAAGGAACATCAAGTGTTGATGGTGAATAAAACCACAAAGTTCAAGAAAGGCAAGGGTAAAAAGAACTTCAAGAAGGACGGCAAGGGAGTTGCCGCGCCCGGTAAGCAAGCTGCCGGGAAGAAGTCAAAGAATGGACCCAAGCCTGAGACTGAGTGCTTTTATTGCAAGGGAAACGGTCACTGGAAGCGGAACTGCCCCAAGTACTTAGCGGATAAGAAGGCCGGCAATACCAAAGGTATATGTGATATACATGTTATTGATGTGTACCTTATCAGCGCTCGTAGTAGCTCCTGGGTATTGATACCGGTGTGGTTGCTCATATTTGTAACTCAAAACAGGAGCTGCGGAATAAGCGGAGACTGGCGAAGGACGAGGTGACGATGCGCGTCGGGAATGGTTCCAAGGTCGATGTGATCGCCGTCGGCACGCTACCTCTACATCTGCCTACGGGATTAGTTTTAAACCTCAATAATTGTTATTTAGTGCCAGCTTTGAGCATGAACATTGTATCTGGATCTCGCTTAATGCGAGATGGCTACTCATTTAAATCTGAGAATAATGGTTGTTCTATTTATATGAGAGATATGTTTTATGGTCATGCCCCGCTGGTCAATGGTTTATTTTTATTGAATCTCGAACGTGATGTTACACATGTTTATAATGTGAATGCCAAGAAATGCAAGGTTGATAACGATAGTCCCACATACTTGTGGCACTGCCGCCTTGGTCATATCGGTGTTAAACGCATGAAGAAACTCCATGCAGATGGACTTTTGGAGTCTCTTGATTATGAATCATTTGACAGATGCGAACCATGCCTCTTGGGCAAGATGACCAAGACTCCGTTCTCCGGAACAATGGAGCGAGCAACCAACGTATTGGAAATCATACATACTGATGTGTGTGGTCCAATGAGTGTTGAGGCTCGCGGTGGTTATCGTTATCTTCTCACCCTCACCGATGATTTGAGTAGATATGGGTATGTCTACTTGATGAAGCACAAGTCTGAGACCTTTGAAAAGTTCAAGGAATTTCAGAATGAGGTTGAAAATCAACGTGACAAGAAAATAAAGTTCCTACGATCAGATCGTGGAGGAGAATATTTGAGTCATGAATTTGGCACGCACTTAAGGAAATGTGGAATTGTTTCACAACTCACGCCGCCTGGAACACCTCAGCGTAATGGTGTGTCCGAACGTCGTAATCGCACTCTATTGGATATGGTGCGATTTATGATGTCTCTTACCGATTTACCGCTATCTTTTTGGGGTTATGCTTTAGAGACTGCCGCATTCACTTTAAATAGGGCACCATCAAAATCCGTTGAGACGACACCGTATGAATTATGGTTTGGGAAGAAACCTAAGCTGTCGTTTCTGAAAGTTTGGGGATGCGGTGCTTATGTGAAGAAACTTCAACCAGAGAAGCTCGAACCCAAGTCGGAAAAATGCGTATTCATAGGATACCCTAAGGAAACTATTGGGTATACCTTCTACCTAAGATCCGAGGGCAAGATCTTTGTTGCCAGGAATGGATCCTTTCTAGAGAAAGAGTTTCTCTCGAAAGAAGTAAGTGGGAGGAAAGTGGAGCTTGATGAGATGACCCTCGAACCGGAGAGTAGCGCAGCACAGGAAAATGTTTCTGTGGAGCCTGCACCGGCTAGAGAGGAAGTTAATGATAATGATCATGATCAAGCTACCACTGAACTTCGAAGGTCCACAAGGACACGTTCCGCACCAGAGTGGTACGGCAATCCTGTCCTGGAAATCATGTTGTTAGACAACAGTGAACCTTCGAACTATGAAGAAGCGATGGCGGGCCCGGATTCCGACAAATGGCTTGAAGCCATGAAATCCGAGATAGGATCCATGTGTGAAAACGAAGTATGGACTTTGACTGACTTGCCCGATGATCGGCAAGCCATAGAAAATAAATGGATCTTTAAGAAGAAGACTGACGCGGATGGTAATGTGACCATCTATAAGGCTCGGCTTGTCGCTAAGGGTTATCGACAAGTTCAAGGGGTTGACTACGATGAGACTTTCTCACCCGTAGCGAAGCTGAAATCCGTCAGAATCATGTTAGCAATTGCCGCATACTATGATTATGAGATATGGCAAATGGACGTCAAAACGGCATTCCTTAATGGTTTTCTTAAGGAAGAGTTGTATATGATGCAACCGGAAGGTTTTGTCGACCCTGAGAATGCTGACAAGGTATGCAAGCTCCAGCGCTCAATCTATGGGCTGGTGCAAGCATCTCGGAGTTGGAACATTCGCTTTGATGAGATGATCAAAGTGTTTGGGTTCACACAGACTTATGGAGAAGCCTGTGTTTACAAGAAAGTGAGTGGGAGCTCTGTAGCATTTCTCATATTATATGTGGATGACATACTGCTAATGGGAAATAATATAGAATTCTTGGAAAGTATAAAGGCCTACTTGAATAAGTGTTTTTCAATGAAGGACCTTGGAGAAGCTGCTTATATATTAGGCATCAAGATCTATAGGGATAGATCGAGACGCCTCATAGGTCTTTCGCAAAGCACATACCTTGATAAGATATTGAAGAAGTTCAATATGGATCAGTCCAAGAAGGGGTTCTTGCCTGTATTGTAAGGTGTGAGATTGAGCTCGGCTCAATGCCCGACCACGGCAGAAGATATAGAAGAGATGAGTGTCATCCCCTATGCCTCAGCCATAGGGTCTATTATGTATGCCATGCTGTGTACCAGACCTGATGTAAACCTTGCAGTAAGTTTGGTAGGTAGGTACCAAAGTAATCCTGGCAAGGAACACTGGACAGCGGTCAAGAACATCCTGAAGTACCTGAAAAGGACTAAGGATATGTTTCTCGTATATGGAGGTGACGAAGAGCTCGTCGTAAAGGGTTACGTCGACGCTAGCTTCGACACAGATCCGGATGACTCCAAGTCACAAACCGGATACGTGTATATTTTGAATGGTGGAGCGGTAAGCTGGTGCAGTTGCAAGCAAAGCGTCGTGGTGGGTTCTACATGCGAAGCGGAGTACATAGCAGCCTCGGAGGCAGCACACGAAGCAGTATGGATGAAGGAGTTCATCACCGACCTAGGAGTCATTCCAAATGCGTCGGGTCCAATGGCTCTCTTCTGTGACAACACTGGAGCTATTGCCCTTGCCAAGGAGCCCAGGTTTCACAAGAAGACCAGGCATATCAAGCGTCGCTTCAACTCCATACGTGAACATGTTCAAGATGGAGACATAGATATTTGTAAAGTGCACACGGATTTGAATGTAGCAGATCCGTTGACTAAACCTCTTTCACGGGTAAAACATGATCAACACCAGAACTCTATGGGTGTTCGATTCATCACAATGTAACTAGATTATTGACTCTAGTGCAAGTGGGAGAATGTTGGAAATATGCCCTAGAGGCAATAATAAAATGGTTATTATTATATTTCCTTGTTCATGATAATTGTCTGTTATTCATGCTATAATTGTGTTATTCGGAAATCGTAATACATGTGTGAATACATAGACCACAACATGTCCCTAGTAAGCCTCTAGTTGACTAGCTCGTTGATCAATAGATGGTTACGGTTTCCTGACCATGGACATTGGATGTCATTGATAACGGGATCACATCATTAGGAGAATGATGTGATGGACAAGACCCAATCCTAAGCCTAGCACTAGATCGTGTAGTTCGTTTGCTAAAGCTTTTCCAATGTCAAGTAACCTTTCCTTAGACCATGAGATTGTGCAACTCCCGGATATCGTAGGAGTGCTTTGGGTGTACCAAACGTCACAACGTAACTGGGTGGCTATAAAGGTGCACTACGGGTATCTCCGAAAGTGTCTGTTGGGTTGGCACGAATCAAGACTGGGATTTGTCACTCCGTGTGACGGAGAGGTACCTCTGGGCCCACTCGGTAGGACATCATCATAATGAGCTCAATGTGATCAAGGAGTTGTTCACAGGATGATGTGTTACGGATACGAGTAAAGAGACTTGCCGGTAACGAGATTGAACAAGGTATCGAGATACCGACGATCGAATCTCGGGCAAGTATCGTACCGATAGACAAAGGGAATTGCGTACGGGATTGATTGAATCCTCGACATCGTGGTTCATCCGATGAGATCATCGAGGAGCATGTGGGAGCCAACATGGATATCCAGATCCCGCTGTTGGTTATTGACCGGAGAGTCGTCTCGATCATGTCTACGTGTCTCCCGAACCCGTAGGGTCTACACACTTAAGGTTCGGTGACGCTAGGGTTGTAGAGATATTAGTATGCGGTAACCCGTAAGTTGTTCGGAGTCCCGGATGAGATCCCGGACGTCACGAGGAGTTCCGGAATGGTCCGGAGGTAAAGAATTGTATATAGGAAGTCCAGTTTCGGCCACCGGGAAGGTTTTGGGGGTAATCGGTATTGTACCGGGACCACCGGAAGGGTCCCGGGGGTCCACCGGGTGGGGCCACCTATCCCGGAGGGCCCCATGGGCTGAAGTGGGAAGGGAACCAACCCCTGGTGGGCTGGTGCGCCCCCCTTGGGCCTCCCCATGCGCCTAGGGTTGGGAACCCTAGGGGGTGGGGGCGCCTCCACCAAACTTGGGGGGCAAGTTCCCCCCCTTGGCCGCCGCCCCCCCATCTAGATGGGATCTAGAGGGGCCGGCGCCCCCCTAGCCCCTATATATAGTGGGGGGGGAGAGAGGGCAGCGACACCCCCAGCCCCTGGCGCCTCCCTCTCCCCCCGTGACACTTCTCCCTCTCGTTGGTGCTTGGCGAAGCCCTGCCGAGATCCCCGCTGCTTCCACCACCACGCCGTCGTGCTGCTGGATCTTCATCAACCTCTCCTCCCCCCTTGCTGGATCAAGAAGGAGGAGGCATCTCTCCCAACCGTACGTGTGTTGAACGCGGAGGTGCCGTCCGTTCGGCGCTCGGTCATCGGTGATTTGGATCACGACGAGTACGACTCCATCAACCCCGTTCTCTTGAACGCTTCCGCTCGCGATCTACAAGGGTATGTAGATGCACTCCCCTCTCACTCGTTGCTAGATGACTCCATAGATTGATCTTGGTGATGCGTAGAAAATTTTAAAATTCTGCTACGTTCCCCAACACAAACATCACAACGTAACTGGGTGATCATAAAGATGCTCTATAGGTATCTCCGAAGGTGTCTGTTGAGTTGGCGTGAATCGAGATTGGGACTTGTCACTCCGTGTAATGGAGAGGTATCTCTGGGCCCTCTCGGTAATGCAGCATCACAAGAAGCTTGCAAGCAAAGTGACTAAGGAGTTAGTTACAAGATGATGTATTACGGAATGAGTAAAGAGACTTACCGGTAACGAGATTGAACTAGGTATGAAGATACCGACGATCGAATCTCGGGCAAGTAACATATCGACAGACAAAGGGAATTACGTATGTTGTCATAAAGGTTCAACCGATAAAAGATCTTCATGGAATATGTAGGAATCAATATGGGCATCCAGGTCCCGCTATTGGTTATTGACCGGAGAGGTGTCTCGGTCATGACTACATAATTCCCGAACCCGCAGGGTCGCATGCTTAACGTTCGTTGACGCTAGAGTAGTATTGGGATATTTGATGAGTGGTAACCAAATGTTGTTTGGAGTCCCGGATGAGATCTCGGACGCCACGAGGAGTCTCGGAATGGTTGAGAGGTAAAGATTTATATATGGGAAGTCATATTTTGGGTTCCCGAAAAAGGTGCAGTTTTTTCGGTATTGTACCGGTAAGCTTCCAGAAGGTTCCAGAGGATTCCGAAGGGGTCCGGAAGTCCACAAGTGGATCCACCATGACCCAAGGGCTAGCATGGGCTGCCGGGAGGTGCCTTGGCCTTATTGGGCTAGGCGCACCAAGTCCTCAAAAGCCCATGTGGCTAGGGAAGGCAAAAAAGGAAGGAGTCCTAGTAGGAATAGGATTGGACTTGGAGTCCAAGTCCTCTCCCCCTTAGCTGCGCCCTAGGGCTTGGAGGGGCTATTTCCCACACCCCTCCACCTATATATATAGAGGGGAGGGGCGCCCCAAGAGAAAACACCAAGCCCTTGGCGCCCCTCTCTCTCCCGTTACTCCGTAGTTCCACCACCTCGTCCCGGCAACGCTTAGCGAAGCGCTGTCGGTGCTCCACCACCACGCCGTCGTGTTGGTTGTGATCCCATCTATTTCTCCTCTCCCTCTTGCTAGATCAAGAAGGAGGAGACGTCATCGAGCCGCACGTGTGCTAAACTCGGAGGTGCCGTCCGTTCGGCACTAGATCGGTTGGATCGTGATCGGATCGCGAAGAGTACGACTACATCAACCGCGTTGATAAACGCTTCTGCTTAGCGATCTACAAGGGTATGTAGATGCTCTCCCCCTCTCATAGCTATGCATCTCCATGGACAGATCTTGCATGTGCGTAGAATTTTTTTTTGTCTTCCATGCAACGTTCCCCAACAAACACACCATTCATCTCGCACAGATCTGAATGTATGAGCTCTAGTGGTGTCAGGTGTCTCTCCTTCGCGGGCTTACGAGGTTGCTTAGCTTACACACATGCATGGCACTTTGAGCCTTTGGTTAAATTGAAACTCGGGATTAAATTCATGTTGGCTACCTGCGTCATACAACCGAAATTAATGTGACAAAGACGTGAATGTCAAACCTCAGATTTGTTAACATTAGAATGAATTTGGTTCACGACTTTATTACAGAAATCCTCCAGGGAAAGGCGGAACAAACCACCGCAATCATATTCTTTTCCAACAAACAGTTCATACCGAGATACGGCTACTTTATTTGACTCAAATACTAACTTAAACTCTTCTTTACATAGAAGGGAGTCACTAACGAGATTCTTCTTGATGGCGGTGACATGCTGCACGTTCTTCAGTTGCATGATCTTTCCCGAAATAAACTTCAGATCTACCGTACCCACACCATTAACAGAAGCATGCGAGCCATTCCCCATCAGGACGGAACAATCTCGTGTGACCTGGTAAGAAGAAAACAAAGACACATCAGCACACACATGAATATTGGCCCTAGTGTCAACCAACCAATCGGTGGACTGAAAAACCGAAAGTACCGTAAACAGATTACCATACCCAGATGAGCCATCATCGTTGCTTAGAGTGACACTGACAGACTTGGAGTCCTGTCCTGACTTCTTGTACTTGTTTGGGCACTTGTTTGCCCAATGTTCCTCTGAACCACAAGTAAAGCAGTCATCTCTCTTTTTGTCTTTCTTCTTACCATTCTTCTTGAAGGTAGTATTCTGCTGGACAGTGTTTTTCCCTTGAACATGTGGAAATTCTTCTGCACCACATTGGCGCTAGAAGAACCCTCTGCCTCTTTCACGTGTGAGTCCTTTGCTCTCGAGTTCTCCTCAACACTTAGATGACTGATGACATCCTCAACAAAGAATTCACGTCTCAAGTGCTTGAGAAGTAACAAAGTTCCTCCATCCAGGAGGGAGTTTTGCAATAATGCAACCCGCGACAAACGTCCGGTAACTCACACTTCAGGAGCTCCAACTCCTTAGTGATGCACTGTATTTCATGAGCCTGGTCCAATACAGAACGGTTATGAACTATTCTATAATCATGGAATTGCTCCATGGCATACAGTTCGCTTCCAGCATCGGTTGCACCGAACTTAGCTTCGAGCGCATCCCACAAGTTTTTGGCAACACGCATATGGAGATACCCGTCCACAAGCTTGTCTCCGATCACAGTAAGAACGGCTCCCACAAAGATGGTGGTTGCCTCCCTAAACGCCTTTTCCTGTTCAGGAACAATCGTTTTCGTGGGAGACATACCACCAACCTAGAACACGTTCATCGATGTGAGCCACAATGTGGTCCTCGTCTGTCAACGCTTAAAATGTGCTTCAGTAAACTTTTCCGGTTTGAATGTAGTGGCAAAGCCTTTGAATTGAAAAGTGTCTAAAATAAGGTTTTTGGATTGTTGGAAATATTAGCACATTTTCGATTAGATTAGTCCCCAAGTAAACAATAAACATGGCAAATATAGTATGCATCTCATCCGATACCTAAGCATGTGAACACGTACAGTACATAGAACCCAAACATCTATAAACAATATATATACGACCAGCACATGAACGAGTAAACGAGGGATGAACAGATCATACCCTTCGGTTAGCCAGGCCAACGCGGCGGCGGCAGCAGCAGCCTCAGCGTCGTCCGTGGCCTTCTTCTTGGCGGTGGCGTCTTCGACCATGGTGTCGATGCAGGGGAAGTAGTGGAAGCAGAGACGGACGGAGACGGGGGCGGATCGGGAGCAGTCGCGTCGAGACGCTCCCAAAAAACCTTATTGCCGTTCTCCCGGGCAGGATCTCGAATGCCGGGGTTGCGGAGGCACCTGCTTTCCCGACCAACTGTGCACACGGTCGTCGGGATGGGATCGCCGGAAGCAGCACACAGAGAGGAATAATAGATGACGGCTGGGATTGTGCAAGAGGGAGTGAGTGAACTGAGTTAGACTTCACTCCACTGGCCCACGCCTCCTTATATAGGCCGTCAGGTAGATGGGCCTGGGCTCAGTCCCACGACCGAGTCCGCAAACAACCCACGGTCCAACGTCTTACAATGACACTACTGTAGCGACTCATCCGAGATTAATTAACCATTTTTGACCGACAAAAATAAGCTTCAGCTCGACTCATTACCGCAACCCGTAATCCGCGGCATGACAAGGCGGGCAGCGGAGAACGCACGTGTACAACTCGTCTTCTCAAGATACTAAACTTCCCACCACTTACCATGCACCTAAAAGGCATCAGAGATTAACCAGAAATTATTGTCCAGGAATTATTGTCTTGTATGGCCCTAAGCCCATCTATAATCCAACAATTTGTTCACTAATTTCAGTCCGTATGTAGTCCAGAAATATCCAGAACATCTTAGTATTTGTTAACGGCGGGGGTAGCAATTAACCTGCCCGTCTCCCTGTAGCATTTCTACAGTGGACCATTTATGCACTGGATGCGCACTTACCAGACATTCAGATACCGTGGACGCATATACCATGCATCTGAAACGAACAATACAAGCACAACAACTAAACAGACACGAGTACATGGCTAAGAAGTAGTATCACTACAAAGGGAAACGAAGTACTGCAGTACACAGGTGTCCCCAGACCAAGCAGCAAACAGACGATAGGGCTGCCCAGCGAGTACAGTAAGGAAGTCCTCAAGTGCTACACGGTAAACAGCACTCAAATGGCTCCCACCGGAGTACAGCAAGGAAGTCATCAAGCGCTACACAGTAAACAGCACACGAATGGCTCCGACAACATTGACGCCATTGGTGTTGTTAGTCTTGTACAAACCACGGCTTCACCGACGTCTCTGAGGGGCGTATTTGAGACCCTGCGAGAAGATGGAATTGATAATCTTCATGTTATGGGATATATAACAGCGGCCAGTACCACATCATGGAAACAGATGCTATTGTATGATGATAAGGGCGTATTTAATCCAACCTCAAAAAGGCAGGGACTGTTTTCCATCATGCCGTGCCAGCTACAGTAGCCGCATCCTGTGTTACACATGTACAGAGGGCAGGAGGAAGACAATGAATTACAACAACAAACATGAAGCACAAGTTCTACAAAAAAACATGCCATAGAGTGGAGGACATACCGGCTTGGAGGTGTCTTTGTCCTTTCCTTCAGATGACCCGCTAGGTGCTGCTCCTGCAAACCTGGCATAGTAGTTAAGAGATGTTAGATATAGCTTGCTGTTACTTGTTAGATTTGGGTTCTGGTCAAAAGAATGACATGACGCTGCTGCATTCATCTACCTAAGGGCCCGTGCCTTTCGCTTCTCTCCTTCCGCCTTGCCAACTTCTGTGCTCTGACCAAATCGCTCTAAGCGGGCTTTTTTCTTAGCCTCGGTATCATCAGAGGAGGGCGTGGGAAGGCCAAACCTGCAAATTAATGGAAGCACGTATCAGTTCACAATTTGGGGGAGTAAAAAACATACAAGTGCATCATAGGTAACTAAGTGTATATCACGCACCTCTCAGCCCTGGACTTCTTCTTCTGTTCCTCCATCTTTTCATTAGAAGATCCAGTCCCAAACCTTGTAAACAAGATAATTAGTAGCTACATTTATTAGTATTTGAAATATATCATGCGTACAACAGATCAACCAAATAGGAACCACAGAATTGATGGAGAAGACGGAGAATTAGTTGGCATGGGAACACCTCCTTCAGTTTTCATCAGATTAAGATCACACACTAATATTGAAGTATTCCCTTAACTAGATTGAAGCTGAGTTTCCATTGTAACAAAAATAAAAATAAAAATGATGTTGCTAACCAGTTCATGCACTACCGATCAGTTTAAATAATCCAGCATGTACTAACGATTATCAATCAGTTCAACAAATTATGTTGGAATCGAGCCCATTAACTATAAAAATTGCTCCAGTCATTTCAGATGTATGCATAAGATACGCACAATGTTTCATAGATATCAGGAACACAATCATACACATTGGAGAAAGAAGTGGTGAACAATAATAACATAATATAGATACAAAAGGTGTACAATAATAACATAATTCATCATACGTGTCTTGATTCTTACCAACATAAACAACGAAGTAAATATGACATGCTTGAACTTAACTGTTAATAAAGTTACAGCATTGTTTACCAAAAAAATTGAATATCAATATTTGCAAATCTTGTCTGCTTAGTTCCAGATATGTGTGTGTTTTCATTGATTAGCAGGTTGTGTCTAGCATGTAGATGTAAATACCATAGTAGGAGAATTTGCCAATGTTTCACTAGAGATGGGATGTATTGGGGTTCTAAAATCCTAACACCATGGCAGTCAATGTAAGTATGTAACAAACTTAAAGTCAAGACTATAGAGCCAAAAAATAAGATCATCATTGTACTACAGTAGTCAACTACAATAGAAAGGTTAGAAAAGAATTCAGCAGGTAAAATACTTGACATAACTATAGTTCACGATAGGGCCTGGACATCGCGATCTAGACTAGAGCAGCTTAACATTACAGGACAGTTCACATGCAACAAACATGAGAACCCTTGTCTCCTGGACCATTGGAGATATACCAACTAAGTGGCTTGTTTCTTTGTTTTGTTTTTGTTTTTTGTTTCTTTTGCTTAAGGAAACGTTTACAACAAAGCTTTCGTGGTTTGATAATAATCCATTATGCATTGTAATAGTTTTTATTATCTAATACTCCTAAACATCCAGAAGCCACTCAATGATGTGATGTTTAATTTCTCATACCTGCGTAAATACCATCAAATCCATGCTTACCGAAAACAATGTAACTAAAAAACTCTAAGGTGAGCACACTATGACACTATTAGATCCTTAATCCTATCACTGGAGATAAGCCGCTGGCCAACAACAATCATAATAGGCTAATGCATCAAAATTCCGGAAACTAGAAAAGTACTCCATAACTTCCAACATGACTGCCCTAGAGAGTTAGGGACCACCAAATCTCTCAGACTTAAGAAAGGAAAAAAAAATATCTAAACCCTAGGAAAAGGGATTTGATAGAACAGTCACCTCTCGGCGCGACTGCTTCGCTTCTCGTCCTCGGACATCACCACCTGCGTCCCAAACCGCTCCGCGCGGCGCATCTTCTTCTCTAGATCCGTGGCTGCCCCACCGGCGGCGGCGGCCGCGGCAGCGCTAGGGTTTTGGGCTGCTGTCGGGGAAGTAGGATTCGGCGCCTCCCCTGTGGCAGCAGCCGCCGGGGCCGTCAGCTCGGCGGTGGCCGGGACTTGCGCGGGCTTGGAATCCTGAGATGCCATCGTAGAGAGCTCGTCGGGCAGGCAGGTCACGGTCGCGGACGCGGTGTGCGGCAAGAGATTTTTCTGGTCTGCTGCTGCTTTTTCCTGCTCGGGTTCGCCGCTTCGCCCCCCTCTCCTGCCTCTGTATGCTTCGCAGATGGGCCACTTGGGTCAGTTCGTGAACACTAGCATAAACCAGCCCGCTCCAAAAAATACATCGCAAATTAGATTTCGTCATCAACTAAAAAAATTACTATATTTCGTCACTTTTCTGCTAAAAAATTGTCAGGTATCTAAAAAAGAGATTTTGCCAGGAAAAATGTTTATTTTTAACCAATAATTGCTCTTTAGCAAATATTTTGTCTAGCCAAAAATTTATGTCATTAGATTCATATTCCAATATTTATTTATGTTATTATGGGTTTTATAATTAAAAAACATTTTTTAAGAGGTCGAAAGCTTTATTGATTGATTATTCAGCAATATTACGCAGAATTCTCCGGATGTAATCTGTAACAGAATAGAAATGGACAAACTGGATTGCATGCAACCTCTAGCTATCAAACGAGCGTGCTTGAAGATCGCCGAATTGAAGGCATCAGACGCAATTTTAATATCAGAAACCACCACACAAATAGAAGAATGATCGGTTGTTGAAGAATGGATCTTCTGCACCAAAGATAGGCAAGCTCTAGCAAAGATAACATCAGTTTCCGAAAGTGCCTTTCTGCTCCCAAACTCAAATGAGCTCGGTGAACAGTAAAATCGAAAAAAATTCAAAAAAATTCAAATTGTTTTTGGGAGAAACATTGACAAAAGTTCTAAGTGCTTGCAAAAATTCATCATGAAATCACATTCTTGTAAGGCGTGGCACAAAAGACAAATTCAGTGCTCCAAAATGCTTTTGAAAGTAACATTTTCAGAGTACCGATTTTGTTTTTTCGCCACGCTTTCTAGGAATGTGATTTTATGGCGAATTTTTACATGCACTTAAAACTTTTGTCAATGTTTCTCCTAATTTTTTTTGGAATTTTTGAATTTTTTTCGATTTTGTTTTGATTTTACTATTCACCCGAGCTCAAATCTCGAGCTCATTTGAGCTCGAGTGCAGAAACTCTGCGTCCATCAGTTTCTTGCTTTTTCAATGCCAAATGAACAGCTCGCCGGAGAGCTATGGCCTGAGCTCAGTGAACACCATAAAAAACATCATCTTATTAGGTGCTTTAACTGCCCAGGTTGACTTCCAAAGCCTTCCATCATCAGATCGGTTGGAACTTTGACCAAGGCCACAAAGAGCACTTTTCTCAAAACAATCGAGCAGTACGTGCCATGTTGTACGCTGACCGAACAGAATAATCACCATACTTAGTGAACGACCCTCTCAAAAAATCATCCCTAACATGTCTATAGATTGGTATGAGCAGAATCTCTAAGGCGACATTTTCTCAAAAAAAGCCTCGCACCGTCTCCTCATTACAGGTGCAACATGTCTCATCCGGAAGACAATGGACTTTAGCATTTGCAGGGATGGGTGAGGTGGGTTGAAGAACATGTGAAGGGAAGGAAGGAATCCAGTGATATAATAAAATATGCAGTTGCTTACTATCACAGACCCCGCACTAAACACCAGGTTTAGGTAACTTGTGACCAACGAGGATGTCTCTCCAGGATCTAACTAGTAATTTGTGTGGAATACCATCAAGAACAACTTCAGCATCATCACAAGGATCAGAAGTGAAAAGATTATCATAAAATTTATGAACTATACCTTTAATCTCCACCCGTGAATCGCAAAGAGAACCATCATCTTGGGGCAGACAACGAATTTTGTTAGTACATTTCCGAGCTATAGCACGAGCACCAAAGAAGCCTGTATTCCGGTCTCCCTCATGGAGACAGTCCACCCTGGACCTTTGCATCATCATAATCTCCTCTCGCTCAAAAAGTTCACAGAGTTGTGATTCTATTGATCTTTCATCAGCTAAAAAAGCCTCATTGACCGGTGCAGATCTAATCGTACCCAGCTGGCGTTCTAACTTTGAAATCTGCTTGCGAACAGACCCAAAAGAGTCACGACTCCAAATCTTGAGAGCACTCACCACATGGTGTTGGTTGTCCTACATGGCCTAAAGGGACATATCACCATGCCTACCATCAGACCGAACACGCTCAAGATGCTATCTATAACCAGCATCACACAACCACATGCTTCATATTTGAACCCTTGTTCTAGTGGCACTTGGCGCGTCACCACAGATAACCGAGATAAAACAATTAGTACAACATAGTGGTTCAAAGATGTAGTTATCAAATGTTCAACATCATAGTCATCATGAATATTAATAAAATTGCCGTTAGCCACATCTCTATCGAGATGAACCTTGACATGGAATTGTGGTTCTTCATGATTACACCATGTGAACTTTGGACCTGAGAACCCAAGGTCCATCAACTCACAATCCATAAGACAGTCACGAAAGGAATCAATTTGAGCTTTAGGACGTACCCGAGGTCCACAATGCTCATCCTGGGATAGATCCTCATTATAGTCTCCACAAACAATCTACGGGCCCTGCCATTGTGCCTTCATAAATTTGAGAAACTCCCAAAACTGAGCTCTATCCTCTCTTCTGGGCTCAGCATACACGAAAGTCACACGCCAAGTTGCCCCCTCCTTCGGAGTGACATGAAGATCAATGCAACAATCATTATACGACTTTAGAGTGACGCTCACAAATGTCGTCCAAAAAAGGCCAGCCCCAATTGAGACCATCAGAGCTAACAACATAACAACTAGTGAAACCCAAAGACCACATGAAATTTTTGACATGAGAATCCCTCATCTTCGTCTGAGAGAGGAAAAGGAGGAAGGGCCGGTGAAGCTTCACTACTAATGAAGCTTTCCAACTGTTGAATCTGATCCCAAGCCTTGACAATTCTAGCATAAGATACTCATTGCGTCTGGCGGGGTTGCTCCATAGCTGCCTCTGGATCCGCCAGTCAAATAGGGGTTGTTCGTTGTTTCTTATTTGAGTCACCAGCAGCAATGTCACCAGAAGCAATTGCGGTTCCACTATATTAGCAATGCCAAAGGGCAAGAGGCTCAACACCAGATAATTGCTCCTCTAAGCTAGGTTGGGCACTTTGATCTTTTGCAGATTTTCTCTTCCTTACTGTCATCCCTTTGTCAGACATAGATACTGGTAACAATTCCTTAGTAGTACTCTCAGACCCCCCGCGACCATGCACGACTGCAAGATGATCTGCCCCCGCCCTCGTGGCTACCAGATTCAGATGGTGTAGTACAGGCAGAAGAAGGCTTCAAATTTGAGTTCCTCTTATCGAAACCCGACGATGAAGAAGCATTGTTGAACTTGTTTCCTCCCGAATGCTTTTGCTCCTCAAAGACACACAATTTCTTTACATCTAAATCTAATAGTGTAATTGTTGGCCAAGGGTTATCATACAATGTATTTTGCAATAGAGCGAGTACGTACTAAACATCTTATTACCGTGGAGGCTATAGTTGGTCGGCATTGGGTAGGAAAGGCCCCATCAAAGACAAAACTATTACTTTTGACATCCCCGAATAACATGTCGGAACATCTAGTTGCGCGAGACCACAAAGTTCCTAGAGCACAAAAATTATTAGGACTTGCCTTCAGCTATGGAGTTTCAGAAAATCTGTGTTCAAACTTTCAATGGCATGGGCTGGTGAGCCGGTTCATCACCATTGACAAGCAAGAAGTTTGACTTGGTCACCAGTTTCAACCACACTACACCCCAAAAAAGTTTTAACCACACTTAGGTGGCGTTTGGTTGGCTGGCTATCCCTGGTTGGACAGAGGTTAGGTAGTTTTGGGACAATACCACGTGTTTAGCTCACATGATAGATTGGCCGAGGGCAACCACAATTCTCGAATATTTGCATCAAAAGCTTCTTCTTAGGGAAGGCCATCATTTCTAGCCTTATTAATCGCAAAATAGGGTTACATCAATCCAAACTAAAAAGAACTTATCTTCGCGTCAAAAGATGGTTGGCCTTGTCCATGAAAATTTGGCGGATGGTGGCAGCCAGCCCAGCTTCGGTCACCTTCCCCTGAAACATTTTTTCCGTATCTCACCCGTCCCCTCACGATAGAACCCACCTTATACTCTCACCCCTTTCATAGGTGGCGACGGCAAGTATTTCGCATCTAGCGTGCAGGAGTGCGCGGTGCCGTGCATTGAGATGTTATCTCTACTTTCTATCTATCCCTTTCTCCTTGGGTTTCCTCTCTTTATCCTTCTTTGGAGCAGCAGTTGGTGGTCAGAGATGGCGCGATGAGCATGGCAAGGGGCGGGCGTCGAGGTGAATGATGGCACTGGGGATCATGACCGTTGTTGGGTGTGGAGTAGGGCGGTGGTGGCGCTGTTGTGTCTCTTGTCTCTTATATGGCCTCCCTCTGTCATGTGCTGCTTTGATTCTTTGAGGACCACGGTCCGTTCGATCTCCCTTGTACCCTACCCTAGTATTAGCACCGTGACAATGAACAACAAGCAAACCAATGATTAGAAGGAATAGGTAGCACGACAACTCCAAATATGATTAGTTAGTTTGGTGACTTTGTTGAATTGTGTCGACAGAGGAAGCGAAGGCAGGAATATTTCTGATTTTGTATCATAGATGGTCAACAAGTCAAATATGCTAATTTATGAGGTAGTGGCACATATGCTCGTCTCGATGTATGAACTAATTTTATTGCATTCTCAAGTGTAATCAACCAGTTTTATATTGGGGACACGAATGCTTGTATGTACTGGTTTTATGTTTAAAACGCATGCATATATCTTTGCATGGCCTCTGTATCCAAACTAAATTTCCTTTCATTTCTTGTGCATATAGTAGGGCATTCTCACCTCGGAGGTAATCACGACAATCCATACACTTGTTATCCTTTCAACAAACATAAAGCTAGCTATCCCCAACCACCATTTATCTTCTCAACCATACAACAAAAGTTGGCTATCCCTAACCAGGTGGACAAAGATACCCTCAGCTAACCCAATCTCGCCATTGAACTAAACGCCACCTTAACACTTGGTCCGTGAAAGGACCAAGATGATGACTAGAGGGGGTGAATAGGCATTTTGAAACTTTTACGGATTTGGCTTTATCCTAATGCGGAATTAAACTAGCGGATACTTTTCAAGCACAAATCCTAAATATGCTAGGCTCAACTAAGTGCACCAACAACCTATGCTAAACAAGATAGGCATTTAAGGAAACTAGCAAGCACAAACTATATCACAAGATATGGAAATGTAGGAACAACTAAGCAATTCAACTAGTAAGAGATATATCAATAAGACCAAGTATGAATTGCGGAAAGTAAAGGGTGTGGGAATTAGATAACCACAAGTGAGTGGGAGACGTGGATTTATCCCAAAGTTCACACTCGTGAGAGTGCTAATCTTCTTTGGAGCGATGCTGAAGCCGAAGCTCCAGGGCGCCACCAAGTGGCTCACCGTATTCTCCCTTTTGAGTCATGCCCAACGGATGAGCCTGGATTCACTCGAGGTTGGTCTTGAAGGCGACCACCACACCTTTACAAACTTCTCCAGAGCACACCACAAGCAAGGAAGCTTCCGGAGGAATCTTGAGCACCTAGGACACTTCACACCCTTCCCCGAAGCACACCACAAAAGGAAGCTTCCGGGGGGAACCTCGACCACCTAGGCCTCTTCACAAACTTCTCAAAGATATCTCCAAACCATCTAGGAAGCAAAGCCTCCAAGAGTAATAAACTCACGGCTCTCACTCAAACAAATTGATGCGGGGAGCTCAAACCAATGCAACAAATGCTCAACACACTCTCTCAACCTCACAAGATGCACTCACGAAAGTAGGAGATTGAAGATAGGGGATACAATGGTTAGAATCAACAAATGACTCAAAGATCCATTCACAAATCCCCCTTCACATAGAGGGGAGATAGGGGTTTGGGAGAGGTGGTTTGTGGCTCAAAGTGATGGTTAGAATGTGTATGAACAACCCCCAAACCGGAGGGGGGACGGAGCCCTTAAATAGCCAAACCCCAAAACTACCCGTTGGGGCTCCAACGGACATTTCCTGGACACCCCGTGCCCATGGGGGTTGGGACACTGAAAGTGCAACTAATCCCGGGTGGTTTTGGTAATTCGTAACAACATATATCTCATCGAACTAATGTCCATTCAAGTTAAATATTTCAGGATGTTCAATGATTGGCATGGCAAGGATTAGAGATTGTGTACACCTCAAAATGCTAAGGAAATGGATTGGCAAAAGCTCAAGAATCTACATTTTTGGTTATGTGATCCAAGATCACATTGAGTCCATAGGAGAGCCAATACTATTAAAAGGGGATGAGGTGTTGCTTAATGATCTTTTTGCTCAAAGTGTTAGTGATATTGCTTCAAAATCCTCAACCACTTTCTCCATCCACTACAAAAAAAATACACTTCCGTGATGATATGTGTTTGTCATAGTAGGTCACATTTTCTGTCATGCATGTACATCCATGACGGTTTTATGACAGAATCAAGATAGTCATACCTGTGCTGTTGTAGAAGTGTTCCATGACAATACCAAAATTATCATCACGGAAGTGTCCACTTCCATGACGATAAATGGCGCGTCATGGAAGGGCTTTCGTCAAGGGTAACCGACACGTGGCATCCACCGTAACGGGTCACCGTTAAGCTATCGGGTTCTGGTTTGAATCCGATGACCCATTAACAGCCCGGACCAATGGGGATTTTCCACGTGTAAAATTCTCAATGGCTAGAGGAACCATGTGTCGGCTCACCGTTGGGATAGATGTCATCCACTCATTGGACCGGAGGTGCCTATGATACGTCGACACGTGGCACGGCCCAACAGAGGCCCATTCCGGTGAAAAGGCCGACCCGTTTAACTTGGTCAAAAGGTAGTGGGCCGGCCCACAGAAAGCCTGTTAATGGCATGTTCGCATATAGCCCATTTACAGCCCGCTAACTCACGGCCCATTATAGCCTATCCGAATTAGGCCCAGTAGCGTCATCTGGGCTGTCTAATATGATTCCAGCCCGTTGTAACTTCTGGCCCATGTATGGCCCATGACGTCTTTCGGCCCATACGAGGCCCTTTGTAACTCTGGGCCCATTAAAGGCCCGAGGTGAAACTGGCCCATAATGAACAGTGTATCGCTTTATACCCATTAACGACCCATTATTCCGTAGGCCGTTTCCAGCCCGTGTTAACTTTCGGCCTTCTAAGGGCCCATTTATTCTTGGTCTCATTTCCAGAATTCGGTTACTTACGGTCCGTTACTGGCCTGTTCCGCTTGTGGGCCAAATTCAGCCCGTGGTTACAGTCGGCCCGATTGTGGCCCATTAACACGTTGGGCTATTTTCATAGCGTCATCAAATACGGCCTATTAACGGCCCGTTATGGTGGGCCATAAACAGACGATTTCCACTCTAGCCTGTTTACGACCCATTTTGCGGACCGTTATTGGTCCATGAATAGTACGGCCCATGTTTGGCAAAATGATTAGACAGCCCGTAGAAGGCCCATGGATCCTACGGCCCGTAGGAGGCCCATGGTCACTACAGCAGGTAGCAGGACCATGGTTACAACAGTCCGTGTGTTGCCATGGTTATTGTGGCCTAGTTATAAAAATAGGTTATTATGGCCACTAGAAAAATGCGGAAAAAGAACTGCAGTGACTACAGGCAAACAACTAAATAAGACAATAAGGAAATAAATAAGAAAGCAACTAACGCTAAGCTATTACGGCTATTACACATATTACATCCACTGGGCATCAAAGTTTGCCACTAGTGCAAATATAGGGAACAAAGCAGCATATTACATACACTGGCCGTCTAAATTGGCCACCAGTGCAAATAAACACGGCAGCAAAACAAGTCCATAACTGAAACAACTTCAGAAGAGCTCAAGAAATGTTATCCTGGGTATCCACCATGCTAGCAATAAGCTTAGCAAGCTTATTAGCTTTCTCCTGTTTGGCGCTAAAATCCTCCAACGCTTGCTGTTGCACCAGAAAGTATGCATCTGAATGCTCCAGGGACTTCCGCAGTCCTTTGGCTTCTTGTCGCAGCACAGCTGATCGATGTCTTTCAGCTTGTAGTTGAGACTCAAGAAACCGAACTGATTCAGACAGTGAGTTTGAATAGCTTGTGCCAGCGGTAGTGGCTAGTAACTCGAACACTACACCAAGACAGGACTTTGGGGTTGTCTCACTGTCTTCAAGATAGTTTTCCTTAGCTGTTTTATCAGCTTTGTTGGAGACCAACAAGGATGTCTCACTATCCTGAACATTATCTGCATTACTTCCTTTACCATTGCTTAATAAGGCACTCTTCCCCAATATTCTGTCAGCATTCTAAAAGAAGAAACAAGTAGACACATAACAGGTTTAGCATGTACTAGTATATGAAACTCATTTCGGTGAACCAATTCATTAGTAAGGTGGACAGGATTAAACTACCAAGTCTTCTATTGCCAAGTAGTACATAATAAAAGCATCAAACAAACATATATCTATGTCCTATGGTCACTGCATTGTCTTGCCAAATCAAAATAGAGACACGGTTCAAATCATATCAGTTCAAGACAAAGCAGCACTAAAAGAATACAAAGCGTGGGAAACTACACGACATAACAAGATTTCAGATGGGTACCATGGGTCTACATGTACAACAACACTATTGACTCTGTTGTGATGCTAGTAATGTGCATGATATGAGAAGTCAACTGTATACACAATTGAAATTGAAATCAACAGAGCTATTTATAAGAGCAAACCTGTTAAAGAAACATGCGTAAACATACCTGTTGTGCCATTGGAGTTTCGATTGGATCCTTCAATTTAAAAATAAGTTTGTATGAGTAAATACAGTGATACAAGAGCAAAGCAGTATGCACGATAGCAATGGAATCTTAAATGAGAATAGTTGTTCTTCAGGTTTAAGCACTTGTTATACACGAACAGAGTAAAGTAAGACGCAGGCATATAGTACTTAAAAATAAAAAATGAGCTCATAGACCTTACCACATTCTTGGTTCGGGACCAGTACAGAATAAGGCGTTCCCAGTCATCGTCCAGTAAATGTGTCTCAGGAGAACGTAAGGGAATTTGATGAGTTTCTTTGCCAGTGAAGTACGTTTTCTTCAGGTAATTCCGATACTGCCACCAAGCATTCTTGAAGATAGCAGAGGTATTAGCACAAGTTACCTCATCCTGAGTTTTCAAATTGGTCCTTCTCTATAGAGAAAAATGGGAAAATTTGCTGTATTATAAGCATCATGGAGGTAGAATGTATGGGACAAAGCAAAGTAATTGCCATGAATAACATTACTTACACATAACTCCTGGATGAACACCTGCAACTAGCATTTTTCTTCATCTTTAGTATAATATTTCCATGATGGGAAGATATGCACATAGGATTTAACAACATCAAATGCGATAGATGCTAAACTACGAATGGCTGGTTGTGCTTCCTCCACAGGAATAGGTATACTAACTGGTGGAGTTGGGGTTCGCCGTGGTAGTACTGGCGCTTTGGGCACTGGAGTTGCCTTACTAATTGCTCTTGTTTGGGAGCTCTATGGTGGAGATGGTGTTGTGTCAACAGGAACTGGGTTACTATCTGCTGGGGTTGGGGTTAGATTGGGTGAAGCTGGTTCTCTGTCCATCGCAGTAGGGGTACAATCTGCGAGAGTCTGGGTTATGTGTGGTAGGATTGGTTCTCGTGCTTGTACAACAGGGGTGCTATCTCCACCAAGAGGTAGAACTGTTTTATTTGAAGACTGTGTTTTTACTCCGCTAGATACTGCCATCACCCGCTCCAATTCAAATGGCTGATAAACAGGAAACATAGTTGAATGTACAGACCTTGTATGAGAGACAGATGCAATAGATAGTGTGGAAAAAAAGAGGGCATGAAATAGTTGACATGTATATTGTTTAACTAAAAGGATAGCATGGCATAATTTCACATATATGATGTCTATCTAAACTGGATAGCATAGCATGACATAATTCAAAGATATGATGACTAACTAAACAGGATGGCATGAGATAATTATATGATGTCTTTAGTAAACAGGTTCGCATGACATAATTCACATACATGTTATCTAAGTAATTAGGATCGCATGATTTAATTCACATATGTGATTTATATGCTAAGCAGAGGGCATTCGCATATATGATGTCTGAACTAAGAACATGGTGTTGAATATTGTGTATATGATGTCTAAACTATGCAATGCAAGACACCATATGCATGATATGAGCAGTATAACCGTGCCAAGTTAGAGCATACACCTCGGTGGGGGAATAGCACTGGTCATCTGTCTCTGAATCCATCTTTGAGAAGCTATCGGGACCCAGCAAGAGATCTGCTTCGACAGGTAGCACTGTCTGCTCTGAAGACCTTGTTTTCACTCCAGATTTTTCCATCACCCACTCAAATGGCTGATTCACAGGAACAGTAGTTTAATGTACAAACATTATCGACAAATGGAAATGTAATGAAGAAAAGGATGGGCAAGATATCATTCAAATATATGATGCCTGGTTAAAGAGGATGGCATTGCATATTTCACATATATTATGGCTGGCTAAAAGAGATGAGACTGCATAATTCCCATATATGATATAGAAACTAAATAGGTGGCATTATAGAACATGTCTAAACTAAGCAGATGACATATATGATGTCGAAAGTAGGCACTGCAAGGCAACATATGCATGATATGACCAACATCATCATGCCAAGTTAGAGCAAACACCTTGGGGGGTAAATAGGAGTGGTCAGCTGCGTCTGAATCCGCCTCAGAACAGATATCTTCCTCTGGATTACAATCTGGAGAGGGAGGGGGGAGGGTTTGCCATTGAACCCACCATGGAGCGATGTCTGCATGACATTGTATTGCCACGCAAAACTCTTCTCTTTTTCTCTACATGTTCAACATGACTGTGTACAATATCTGACATGCATACGAAAAAATATAGTGAGATTATGTAAGGAGAGCATGCAGAAATCTAGAGTGATGGTAACAACCAGTGGATGGATCCAAAAATAATGATAGCAGGCTGATGATAGCTTTAATTTAATAAAAGACAGATGATGATTGCTTTACTATTTGTTTCCCACCCAAGATGAACAACATAGGCATACCCTAGGTGATCCAGATAATAGACAGAGATACTATTCATTGTTGCCTCAATATGTGCCCCACAAGTAATTTTAAAACTCAAGTTTGAACATTAATTTGGACCTGACTTGGAGTCTAAGAGGTGAACATGACGATAAAGTAGCAGGTAATATTAAGCAATGCATAACATAAGAAGAAACAAAAGAGTGCGACCTCTCTTGTGGACCCGTGTACTCCTCAGGTTCATCTACTGAGTCGATGATGATGATGCAGTTGCGGTGGGTGCCGGCGGCAGGGAAGGAGATCTGAGGTGGCGAAAGACGGTCAGGAGTCGTGATGTCTGGTTTGGTGGATGCTTCTGTCGATGGAGCAGCTCAGGTGAGGTGGACGACGTCGCGGCAGGAGCAGGACAAACCAAACAAAGTTTTCTTTGACACCTACTTGTAACTGAAGTAATTCTGTAAGGGCTCCTTTGGCTTGCAGGATTCTAAAAATGCAGGGATAGGAAAAACACCAGAATAGGATAGGAATGCACGTGGGAAATAGAGCATTTGTAAACACAAGATTTCTGTCAACTTGGGTGTTTGGTTCACAGGAATTGGAAGAGCAGAGGAATGCAAAGAAACATGGCCAAATTAAAGTGAAACCATATGAAAGCGTGTATAGTTAGAATGTTATTCTGCCACTAATGCACTTGGTCTTGTTTTCATGCATAGGATTTTGAAAAGTAGGTCCAAGTGGATGTTTTGCTCCATTCCTTTCAACAAAATGCATGAATAATTGAATAGTAGAGTGCCATAGGAAAATTTCCTATTGCTATGTTTTTCCTTCACTTTTCCTTTGAACCAAAATAGCCCTAATGGATCGACATGAATGTAGAGTAATAAGTGATGCGACAAGTGTACAACCTCTTTGCCGTAGCCGTGTCGACCTCAGCATCATTGGGTTGGTCGCTGAAGTAGTTGCGGCAGAGGTGGCTAACGAAGGTGTGGAGGAATATCTAATGAATCTATAGACGGCGTCCAAGGCACTGCTCTGTTGTGATGGATGGTTCCATTGTTGGAGTAGCTCCGACGAGCCGTAAGACGTCGAGGCTGAAGCAGTACAAGACAGACATCATTAATCTCAAGTGGGATTCTAATAGCATCTCCAATAGATGATGTAAAATACATTACCAAAAAGTGATAGATGTAAAATTTACATCACCAAAAAACACCTGACTACAACAGATGAGGTAAAAACTGTTGACTCTGAACTTAACTGTCGAAACTGAAATTTACTATGAAATCTGAATGTTACTGTCGAAACTGAATGCACTGGTATCAGAGAGGCACTTCACATGTAGTTTAGGCCACTCGAGCACTAGTAGTAGAGAAACAGTGATCTAAATCAGCAGGCGATCGACGGGGAACACCGTAGCAGATAGCAGCCGGAGCAGCACGAACTAGAGCCAGAGCAGCAACTCATGTAGCTGCAATAGCTCATGTACCAGCATCAGCAGCGCGAGCGAGAGCAAGAGCAGAGCAGCAGCACGAGCGAGGGGGAGAGCAGAGCAGCAGCGTGACCGAGTGAGAGCCAGAGCAGCAGCAGCAGCGCGAGTGAGCGAGATCTGGAGCAGCAGCAGCAAATCCGGCTGGTATGGATGCTGCCGCCGAAGGGGCCTCGCACTAGGGGAGAGCCGTCGTGGAGATGTCGCCCGCGGCACCGGCTTCGAGGTAGCCGCGCCATGGGGGTGCAGGATGGAGCACCGTCGGTGTCGGGAGGTCGAGTTAAGGAGAAGGTGCGATGCGATGAGTGTACAACCTCTTTGGTGGCGCCGAGTAGGCCTCGGCTTCGTCCAAGGAGTTGGTAAGGATGCTGCGGTTCCGATGGAGCAAGTTAAGGTGGTGCTGTGGCGATGGATCAGCCGCGATAGATGAGGCGATCGTCGGAGCAGCTCCTTGGAGGTGGAGGACGGGGCGGCTGAACCGGCGGGACGACGAGATCGACAACGGATCCTCATCCGGGGAAGTGGATGAGGGACGTCAGGCTGTTGCGGTGGACGACGTCGTCGGGGAAGAGGCTCCGGCTGAGCAGCGGTGGGGTGGTGGATGGAGGAGGGTAGGGTTTCGCGGCTGGAGCAGAGAGGTTATGGCGGCCTGGGATTTCGAATGGCGAAAAGGAGGTGATGGGAGGGGGGGAACCATGACTTAGGGACGCGCTTGTCCAAAATGTAGGGTGTGTTACAAAAGTACCCCCACCGATTTGAACTAGCGGCCCTTTCGGCTCAGGGTTAGAAGGGGGATTTCGCGTGTCGGGATTTGGCAGCTGGAGGGAGTTTTCGCACGCGTTGTAATTTTGGGATAGCAAGGCGCGGGTTGTGAAGGCGCGAGTTTTGGGAGCACGATATCTGAATTTTCGGGATATAACAAGGCGCGGGTTGAATTTTAGGGACAAGCCTAACGTGTAATATTGTAGTACATACCAAATCAATTCGCACTTCCCTCAACGAAAAAAATGAAAAAAATAAAACTATTCGCACCACACAAAGAGAGAGTCTTGTCCCGTTTTACTGTACAAATGCTATTCAAAACTATGAATCCATGTTATGTCCAATTAAATTTTTTCGCTGGCAGTATAATGCATGTAACCTACTCATACCAACATTTTAGTGCACTCCAAATGGCTATACTACCACTGCAATTCGAACTAAATTTGAATTCGTTTCTCTATTTGAATAAGAATCTACAATCATGATTGTTGCCAACTAAAACCATCATTCGTGTATTATCTTAACAACACACCACATGATTACTATAGAGATAGATATGAACCATGTGTACTATATGAACTCGAATTCAAAATTTTGAATACACTTGATGTTGATTCCAAATAATAGTACATTTGATGTACTAACTAGATCTTCATAATCTAAACCATGTTCCATACGTACACCGTGTTTATCACACAAAGTATAGTGCCCCGCCCCCTACATTATGACAAATATTTAGCCCTGAGCTGCAAAAGCCACACATTATCAAAAATTATAATCAATGTTCTATATATTATATGGAGTATAACATGTTCATAACCACACCATGTGTATCACCATTATATATATTCATTCATGCATGCATCGGTTTAAAACACTATGATATCTTCTTCAAATATCTGAATCCACTTTTTTATAATGAATTATGATCTCTGTTCGTCTTTTACACCCACACAATCCTCTTCTCTTTATAGCTAGCGCTAACTTTCTATCGTGCATGCACACGCCCGCCCCCCTCTCACCCTCCCTCAGCGTCCCCTCCATCGCGCACATTCGTTATTTCTCTGTAGGACGTTCACCCATGATGTGTGTAGGCCCCCCGGCTCCTTCTTTCCGGCACACACCGGTCGATATACCTCTCTAGCCAAGTGTGCCTACCACAAACACACACTTCCCCGCTTCTCTTCTCACCGTCCATGCCCCCTATGTCCAATACGGTTCCACGCAGGTGCACACTCCCGCCCCTCTTTTCATCGATCTCATACTCGCACACTCCTCCCCCCTCAACATAGTAGGCCTCTCGCACCACCTCCTAGCCGCACCCCTCTCCCCCTGTCCGTCTCTCCGGACCTTATTTGCTTCTAACACATGCATGCATGTATACCTACCGATCTCCCTACATATAGCTAGGTCGACTATAATTCTTTTTCCCCACGCACCGATCGACGTACCTCACTAGTTATGTCTCTCCCTTTCTCCGACACACGACGGTTGATCTTCCTATGTAGTTACGTCTGCTTACCACAACCATATCGTCCCCCTCATCATCCTTGCATACCTCCCGACCCGTCTCTCACACGCACGTGCATAGACAGGCAGACATCCCCTCTCTTATTGATATTGCACTCGTACCCTCCGTTTGTCTAGCGGCCTCTCCCACCATTTGTGAGAAGCAACTCCACCACCAACCCTCCGACACTCTACCTTTGTCTTTCTCCCAACCTTATTCCTCTGCTACACATATGCATGGATGCCGATCGATCTCCCTCAATACATAGCTAGGTCTCTCTCCTTCTCCACACATATACCAGTCGATCTACCTCTCTATAGTTAGGTCTCTGCCCCCTCCCCCCCCCCACACCGATAGTCGAACATTGTAGGTAGGTATCCATGCCATAGAGACAAACTGCACCTCTGCCCTCTCACATTCCAGTAGGCCAGCCGCCCTGTATCTTTGACGTGGGCAAACACAAATTCGATGTCACTCTTTATCGATCGCGCACCCACACACTTCATCCCTGTTTTCGATTCTATCAATATCTCACGCCGATGATCCCTCCACTCTCTTCTCGTGGATCGCTCCCTCTATATATGACATATCCATGACTCTGTTTCACACACATTGCATATGTTACATTTTTTGTTTGAGATATCATTGACACATTGCCTCTGTTTCGCACAAACCATCTCTCTCACACCCACCCATGTATGTACCTGCATGTAAAGAAGAGGTGCACGCACGACGCACGTACTCATGTCTTGTTCCCGGCCACACCCACGCGGGTACACGGTGGAGTTCATTTCTGTACGAAAAGGCAGCCCACGTGATAATTTGACGCGTGTAGCGGTTGTTTACTCGAAGGAGGGTCGTGTACCACGCGTAGATGGAACAAAGTTTGACTTGACGCGTTAGTATTAAATAAAGTTATATTCCTCAATGGCACGCACAGAATATAAAATGATTGTCATCGGGAAAAAAGAAATCCACTCCACTATATACAATGGAGCCTGCCTGCCGGGGTTTGTCTCTCGTCACACTATCTCACACAAGGCGGCGGTGGCCTCTCTCTCTCACCGTTGATCACTGATCCGGCCGCATCCAGTCTGCCGGCGGAAAGGGAGGATGTGCATAGTTTCTCCGTTCGACGGCGTTGAGGCAGCATGTCCTGATCTGCGGTACCCGCCGTTCTCTTTGACCAAGCTCCGGCGTGGTAGGGCCTTCGCCACTTGCTCGCTGCCACAGTATGGGCAGATCCCGGCCGTCGGCGCCCTCCTAGTTACATCCCGACGACCCTCAGGTACAGCTTCCTCCGGCCTTGCTCCACTGCCCATCTTCCCACGTTGCTGCATGTGGATCTTCTTTAGTTCTTTGGTTAAAACGTATCTCGGCCGGCGTACTTTCCATCTTGCAATCTTGTCCTCAAACCATTTTTGATAAACCACCATGCTGCTATCTTTCCCTTATGACATGGAATATGCTTCTTTTTTGTCGGCGTATGTGTCTTCAACTCCTGTTATTGGGCAGTAATTGTTTCCTTTCTATCTCTTTTTGCAAATAGGGCTATCCATTTCACCTCGTTGCTATTGCGACCTTTTGGTGAAGCATATTCCGCCAAAATGTCACATGGGCAACATTTTTACATTTCTGTGGGACTGCAAAAGGGGAGATTGGTTTTGCTATCCTCCTCATCCAACTCCATGCCTAATCTTCTCCAACAAGTAGTTAGTCCTAAAGAGAGATCGCAGAGGTGATTGGCTTCTATTTGTGTGTGTTATGTTTCATCGTCTAGTTCCACTATTATTGTAATCACACTGACTGAATATCTTTGCAGACAGGGATGATCAGCTCGATTTTAGTGGAACTGCACAAAATGATCGGATTGTGATGTCCTCCATACACCTCTTTCTTGGCTACAGAGCTGCGTGAAACTAGCTGCCAACCAATGAACACTGTGCCCAGGAAATGGAGCTATGCCTACGAACAACATCGATCAATTATATATTTTTCTTTATTTGTACACCTTCTCACAACTTTGTCTTCAGTTGTGATGTGAATATCGGCACTGATCTACGAACCATTGAGATGCATTAGCAGCCATGGTAGTTTCATTTGTATTTGATGGAATGTTGTAACGAGACAATCTTGAGGCAAGAGGACACATGAATCCTAAGTTGAAACCTTTTTTTTCTGCGGGAACCAAAGTTGAAACCTTCATAGCATCATAGTACAATTTCATTATGCTGGAAAATTATGCATACATATAAACAAATCCTGAAAGATTGATAGCAATGCCAGAAACAATTCAACTTCGTTTCGCCGACATGTGGGACATCCTTCATCCGGCTCCACCTGCCATGCAGCAATATTGAGTGCACAACTGCAGGGGAGATTCACCCCGGTCGTTGCACCATAGTAATAATGACTAGTGAGCAGTCAAATCACAGAGCCCCTCCTTCACCACAGTAAGTTGCTCGGACAAAGCAACCATCATTTCTCTCTTCGTTGAATCCGCTGGTACTCCAATATTCCCAGAGTAATAAGTTGCTCGGGCAAAGAAACCATCACTTCACCTTTCCCACAGTAAGTACTACCTCCTTTTTTTATTCTAGAAACAACCAAACGCAAATATTGGACGGTAGTAGCACAACAACTGAATCAAAAATTGAAACCAACCAATGAACTACTACTAATGGTGAGCGTTTGCTAGTATCATGTACTCCGTCTGTCCATGTATATAGGGCTTAATGCGTTTTCCGAGACTAACTTTGGGCCTGTTTGGATCCATGGGTTAGAGTTAGTTTGAGCTAGTTGGGGCTCAGATAGCCCTAAAGTATCCAAACATGAGGGTTAAATTGGAGCAAGTTGCACCTAACCCACCAAAAAAAACTATCCCACCCAAGAGGTGCTAATTGGAGCTAGTTCTCATTGGGCCCACTGAAAAATCACTTTTCTCTCTCTATCCCGCCAGCCAAGTGGTGCTAATTGGAGCTAGTTCTCATGGGGCCCACTAAAAAATCACTTTTCTCTCTCCATCAAGTGCATTTATTGTCAATCTAACCCTGTCATCCAAACACCTCTTTGGCTAGAGTTAGTTTAGGGTTAGTCATGAGTTAGTCTAACCTATAGCTAAGTTAGAGTATCCAAACAGGAGCAGTATAGGACATGCAAGTTGCTCAAAGCATACCGTCAAATTCGTACGTGAAAGGATCTTCGATTGATATAATTTTCAAATTATATAAAATCTTATCAATAGTCAAAGGCAACCTCGAAGAATACATTAGGCCCTATATATACGTATGGATGAAGGGAGTAGTACTAATCGCAATGCATGCATGCGTGTGGAGTACTACAGTACTAAACAAGAATGTTTTACATGCATTGGTTAATTATATCTTAGTTATGGCACTTAACAATTTAATGCACAAAACAAGAATGGTTGACGGGATTAGCAGAAAGCAAAGAGCCTTTTTAGCGGGGGTTTTCATCATTCTATGAAGGTGCAAAACCAAGTGTTACTACTACACCAAACAAGTTCAAAACGAGAAACCAGACCCACTCACGGCATGGAATGCCTGTCTTGTTTGGTCCGTCGGTCAAAGCGCTTCCTCTTCTTGGCATAACAATAGTGTACAATAATTTTTTTAGAATGCTCTTGGCATGTCGCTAACATGTGGGAGCGAGTGATGAGTTAACCGACCTCAATAGACGGCAAAATCGCCAGCCCGCCGCACTTTGAGAGAGACGAGGAGCGAGAAGCGATACGGGCTGGTGGAATATACTAGAGCTAGGTGTCGCACGGAGGCCAAGAAATATGGTGATAGCGTGGGTTGGCCATGTATGATGTAACTACACTGGGCTGCCGTGTTTCAGACTCTTCCGGTCTACTGTGGAGAAGTTTGGGTAGATTTTATATCACTAAATAAAAATATTAAAGAGTCCAGACGCTCCACTGCGAGGTTTCTTGCTCCTTCTCTTTCGTCGGAAAGCGTTCTTCTAAGTTTTGCCGACACGTGGGACATCCAGCATCCAGGTCCACGTGTCATGCAAGAAAATGGAGTTAAGTATAGTAGGAGAGACTCACCAACGGTCACGAACGTAGGTGGAGTACGTGCACGAATCACCAAAAAAAAGGAATACGAGCACGAAGAGAAGAGGTGCAGGCACCGATGCAGGTACTCTTTGCCTCTTTCCCTAATACTCATGCGCGGGTACACGGTGAGCTCATTTCTGTACGAAGAGGCAACTCACCTGATAATTTGGTGAGTTTAGTAGTTGTTCATGGGAACCACACGTGGACGAATCAAAGTTCGATCATGACACGGTGGCGCATTTTTTATAAATTAAGTTATTCTATTCGATGGCACGTACGCAACATTATTTTCTCAATGGAACGTGAATCGTGCACGCACTGAATGACGGAGCATGGGATGGTAGCCATGGACATGGTCATCCCTTTTTGGAGACTAATACACTACTTTTGATGTGTCCCGTCAACTCGCAAATGAGGAGAAGCTTTGCTTACTACCAGTACGACCTCTCCCTCGCTCACGCGCGCGCGGTGGCTCGCAGGACGAGGAGAAGCTTTTGCTTTACGATAGTGCGCTTAATACAGGTGGTGGACGTGTAGCAGTTCATTCGATGTCAGATTGCCAGAAGTATCTATACTGTAGTACCATCATCATTGTTCGACTTCCGGAAGAGGCGAAGAGCCAAGCACACGGTCACCTACTCACAGTATAACCGGCCGTGTTTGCATGAATTTTTTAACGTAGTACAATCTGAGTGGATTGCTCCAGTGGTCATCACACGTGAGCCAATCGATTCGCACCCTTCCACGCTCCATTTTGTATTGCATTCCTTCCTCCGTCCAGCACGCTGACAAGTGGGCCCCATGCTCATGTATGCCAACGTGGTAGTCAATTATTTTGCCAGAGTCAGCTATCACACCCTTTCGATGCCACGTCAATGTACCCACTATAAACAAGTTAGACTTGTTCGGTTCAACCGCCGCCCTAGGTGTTTGGAGAGGAATTGGCCGGCGCGAGGCGGTCCTATAGGTGGGCAGGCGGCAAAAAAACAGGGGAAAACGCGCGAACCAGCTAGACGAGTGAGGGAAGCTTCTACATTCGCGGGGGACGTGGCATTGGCCATTGGGCGGCAATATGCGATCATCCGGGTACGCAATAAAGGATGCGAAGAGGCTTCCTATATTGGCAAGGACCAGCTTCCCTACCGATTGCTCATCCAATAGAACTCTATCGTGTTACTTCACGACATCTTTCCAAAAAAAGTGATATGACTTTTGTCAACCTATAAGGCATGTCTGTCAAATTAACCTCGAGGTACTTGTTCTCAAATTAACCTCTGGGTCTTGCAGGAGTACTTGTTTTTTGAACACATGTTAATCGAAGGTCTATCACGTTACTTTTTGATAATTTTTGTTTTTTGAACACATGTTAATTGGCTTGAAAGAAGGTCTATCACGTTACTTCATGACATCTTTCCAAAAAAAGTGATATGACTTCTGTCAACCTATAAGGCATGTCTGTCAAATTAACCTCGAGGTACTTGTTCTCAAATTAACCTCTGGGCCTTGTAGGAGTGCTGCAATGTGTCAGCGTCAATTGCAAGATGAGCCAGCAAGCTAGCAGTGGAGTTGCCAACATGCTCAAAGTGCACGCAACATTGAGTAGAAAGAAGCATGGCCAGGAAATTAATGCGTGCTTAGGGAGGCCTTTGCTCAAAGAGCAAGTGTATATAAGGTACAGTCGGCAGGCTATAAGGACGAGGAGCGAGAAGCGATACGGGCTGCTGGATATACTATAACTAGGTGTCCCACGGAGGTAACATTCAAAGTTATTCTCACACTATAGAATGGTATAGGAATGTGGAGAGATTTAGTTGATTTTATATCGCTGAATAATATAAAATATTATGAGTGCAGACGCTCCACCGCGAGGTTCCTTGCTCCTTCTTGGTCGTCAGGAATCTATGTTCTTCCACTCTTTTTTTTATGTGAGCTTTGTTCATGCTTTTGCCAACACGCGGGACATCTAGCATCAAGGTGCACGTGTCATGCAAGAAAATGGAGATAAGCAGTGCGTAAGTGAGTCGTGCACTTCGATGGCACATACTACGCAATATTTTTTCTCGGCACGTGAATAGTGCATGTACTCAATGACGGAGCACGGGATGGTAGCCATGGACATGGTCGGCCCTTTTTGGAGAGAGTACTAAATAACTTTGATGTGTCCCGTCAACTCGCAGAACGACGAGAAGCTTGCTTACTACACCTTCTCCCTCGCCCACGCGTGCGCGGTGGCTTGCAGCATGAGGAGAAACTTTTGCTTACAAGCGGTGGACGTGCAACAGTTCATTTGGTGTCAGATTGCCAGAAGTACTACTGTAGTACCATCATTATTGTTTGACTTCGGGAAGAGGCGAAGAGCCAAGCGCAAGGTCACCTACTAACCTAGTACAGTATACTATAGCCAAAGCTGGTCCACCTTTTTAGAGCATGGTTAATTAATATAGGCGGCTCTTGCAGCGGCACATCATTTAGAGCAAGTACTCTCTTCGTAGGAACTTAAAACGCAGGAATAGGAAAAATAAAGGATTGGAGTTGCATGTCCACTTGAATCCCATAGCATTAACACAGTGTTCCCCTAAAAAAAACCCAGAGTGTTTGACACAGGAAAAATAAAGGAAGTGAAAAAAAGTTGGAGTGGATGCTAGATTGCCAATTAACACATGATTTCATAGGAAAAAAATCCTATAGCATTCTATCCCATGAATCAAACGACCAATGTAGGAAAATTATGAGGTGGGGTCTCTCCAACAGTGTTCCTCGGCTCGCACCTAGCATCACGGTGGTCGAACTTGGAGTCATTCATCTGGTACACGTGGCATCTCAGATCTGGACACAAGGTGACGTACACCGTCAAGGTCCATTAGGCCTTGTTTGGTACTAGGGTTTTTGAGGGGATTGGTGGGGATAATCCCCATAGGGATTGGGTGAAACCCCAACCTTCACCCAATCCCTCCAAATCCCCATTTATCCCCAATACACTAGGTAGGAGTAGTGTATTGGGTATTGATAAAAATGCACTAGAGTTTGGGGATTTGTGGGGAAATGTGGGCATGAAACATGTCAAATACACTAGAACCAAATGGTGTTCTGGGATATGTGGGGATTTAGGGGTTTAACCAGGATAATCCCCACCAATTCCCTAAAATACACTAGTGCCAAACAAGGCCTAAGGATAATGTTGTCCTCAAAGCCGAACGTACACAGTCAAGGTCCACGGTCGAGGGGGTCAGGGCGGACACGACCTCTCACTGTGTCCGCCATTTGAAGCGGCGCACCGGCCGAGGGCGCCGCCCGCTGCACTCCCAGCTATACCCGCCTCCTCGCCGCATTCAAAAACCTACATTTAAACCCGCGTGGAATGCGAGAAACCCACTCCGGCCACACACGTCCGTTCAGGAGCAGGACGCCGGCCAAGTTCCTCCTTCCACCATTTTCTCCACTCTTTCGGCAGCATCCGACGAGCAGGAAGAGCAGTTCTCCGGCATAAAAGCCGTCTGGGTGGCCCGCCGAGCCCGGCAGTTATGAGCGAGGCAGCTCGCTGCTCCACCTACCTCGCCTAGCCCGTCGGAGGCAGTTGCCGCACTAAGCCAACGTGTGGTTCCGCAGCTGACCGCTCCAATACAGCTCAAGGAAGAGTGCCGACTTGCTCCACGCCGGCTTGTCGGGGAGCACGGCGGCACGGGCATCATCGCTGCCCTCGACGCCGCCGCCTCCAGTGCCTGCGACTGCGCCATCCGCCATCAACGCGCGCATAGCTGCGCCATGCAGGCAGAGAAAGAAGCCGCCGTGGATGTCGATGAGGTGACGTGGCTACGCGGCTACGCGGATGTCGACGAGGTGACAACTAGCACGTCCCCGCCCGCCTCCATCATCGAGGAGAAGTAGAACACGGGAGGCCGCCAGCGATTGTATCCCATGAAGGCCACCGCCGAGGCGACGCCGGCGAAAACAACCGGTGTCTTGCACGATTCTTCTTCAGCCGGATGCTAGAGGAGGACAAAGAGATCGGGCGGCGACCATTTAGATTAGGTATATTAATTCTACCAGGCTGGTTGTAATGGGAGTATCATAAGTAGTATCATGCATGCCAACTAAGCAAATTTGATGAGGTGGCATAGAATTAAATGAAGAAAGAGAGGGCTGAGTACCATATTATGATACCGTATGGAATTAAGTTACTCCCACTGTGGTTAGTCTTAGGCCTTGTTCGGTTCAACCTCCTCCCAAGGGGTTTGGAGAGGAATGGAGGGGAATTTGGCTTGTACATGATTTAATCCCCCACAATCCCTGTTAATCCCCGTTAAAACCCCTTGAACCGCACATACCCTTAAGGTTAAAAATGACCGGGATTACATAGGAAAGGGTACAGACTTCAAGGATTTAAAGGTGAGGGTTTGTTTTCGACTAGCTCTACAACCTCGAGGTTTATAAATCGGACTTCACTCTCCCCTCACGCACACGCCCGGGTACACTCATGGTGGAGCGCATTTGCACACGAAAAGGCAGGTAACGTGACAATTTGAGACATCTAGTCATCCACTTATGGTGCGTTTGGTTGCAAGGGTGGCCACAGATGGGTTGGGATCATCCAAAAAATATACGTGTTCGGTTATAAATCACTTGAATGATTCGAGTCAAAAAAAGAGAATATGCCTCAAAGATGCTGAACCGTTTCACCCAACCAAAGTGGTCGAATCAAATGGCCACCCTTTGCATGCATGACTATGTGAGCATGACTGGTGGTCCCATCCTAAATAATTAGCTCATCTCTTATATGGAGCCAAACACATGATTAATGTGGGGTTTGGGACCAAATGTCAGCCATACCAAGTGCGACCTGAACGCGGTAGCGCGGTTATTGATCGAGTTTCTTTTTACTGGTACGTTAAATGAAAAAATATGGCTGCGTGCGTATTCAATTTAAAATGGTCGCTACGGAGGGAAAAACAATTACTACTCCATTAGTCCACTTCGGGACTTGCTTGCTAGGGTTGTTCTCTTCTTCTCACTCTCTCACCCTCTCCAGATCTAAACAAGACCGTGGTGTCCACTCTCTTTGTCTCTCTCTCTCTTCTCTCTGGTTGACATAGATCCGGCCGGATACCTTCCGCTGGTGGTCGCCGGTGGCGAGGGAGGAAGCCGACGCGCGCTGTCTTCTCTGACCTGGCGCCGGCGTGGGAGGTCCTCCTCACCCTTGCTCCCCGCCGTCGAGTTGGCAGATCCCGCCGCCTGCCTCGCCACATCCCGCCAACCGGAGGTATAATTTTTTTAGAACTGGCCTTGTTCTAATGGCCCAGCTCCCCACGTCGCTGCATCCCTGTTTTTCATCAAGTTAGGATTGCTCCCCACGTCGCTGCATCCTGCATGTGGATATTCTTCTAGTATTACAAAGCTCTCCATGTAGCTAGCTCTGTCGGCTTGTCGAACACTTGAACACCACCTAAATTTTTACTATTAGAGGAAAAAAGGTATTGCAGATACTGGCTAACGAACTGATCTCTTTGTTGGAAAGGGAAATAAAGATGCTGGCCTGACCGGTCTCTTGGTTAAAAAAGGACAGAAAGTGGGGGGTGTTGGGTCGACAATGCAACCGAGAATGAGCACGTCTAGATTTCTTGTGGTCACATTGGAAAGGTCACTGACGAGAACAAAAAATGCACAAATCCAGACATGCTTTGCATGTTTGCCGCACTCGGCAACACCTCTGCCTCACCACTTTATGCCTCGGTGGATGTAAAACATGCTTGTGCCTCCCCTGTCCCTATGCCCTTACTGCTGCTGTTAATCTAACATCACAGGTAAAATGAAACAATGCCACTGTTAATGTGATGTCGCTGTTAAGTAATGCTGCTGTCAATCTATTACCATTGATAAAATGAACCAATGCCACCACCATTTTATGAAATGCTTCTGTCTTGCTTTATTTCTCATAAAGAGTGTTTTGGGCCGTTACACTAAACTCTGACACCGGTAACATAGCTGCATCTCTGTTGAACTGCACAAAATTTAATTGCACAATGGTTGACACAATGATGTGTTTCTCCTTTCTGTATCACCCTTTGTTAGAATGATCGTTCCTGTTAACTGTGCACGTACGTACTGATCAAGTGCTACTCCCAATCTGTCATCACATAGTCATAATGCAATTGTTATGCATGTTAATGTAAGCCCCCGTTAATCTAGTGCCAGTGTTGATTTGATGTGATGGCACTTCTTAGTTAATGGCACTTTTTCATACTGTCACTGTAATGCCATTGATAACATATGAGATGCTGCTGTTAATCATATGCCGCTGCAAAAAATGACACTGCTTAAATAACCCTATTACATATTTGTGCAAACAGGGTTGTCTATCTCCATATGGTGTCTATTTGTGCAAACGGAAGCACAAACCTCAATTTTAGTGGAACCTGCTGTCAGCTGACCTCACGGTGCTCCAGGTATTCCTACATTCTTAACTAGGTAGAATGACCAATGCAAGATGAAATAAGCTTATTCGTACGTCGACTTGCTGTTTGCAGTGTGGAATGATCCTGTCATGTGTGGAGGAGCAAACAAGCATTGCAGCCGCTCAGTCAACGCAAGATAAAAGAGACCGAGTCATTGATGGCCTGGCCGGCGAGTAGGGGGCGTGCAAACAGCGGTGCATTATTCTAGTGGAACTGCACAAAAAAGATATTGGGGTTAGTCGGACAAATTTTCTACAGCCACACGGAAGGAATTGCGCTCATCGATTGCATAGAATTTCCTCCGTGCCATCATAGGAGATCCCAAGGTGGAAATCAACTAACCAGCTATAAAATTATGCATAATCTTCCTCACGCAAGTCAGTATCCCCTTCGTCCAGATGATCGTGTTTTGTCGTGCCGAGCTATTGATATCTGCTACTGTTTTGCGACACTGTTTAAGTACAACGCTTTCCTATCTTTTCACATTGAGGACAATGAAGATGATTTCAGTGGAACTGCACAAAATGGTCTGATGTTGAGTGATTTCTATTGCCTCCTCTGTTTGCTGCAATGTGTCAGCGTAAATTGCAAGATGAGCCATCAAGCTAGCTGTGGAGTTGCCAACATGCTCAAAGTGCACGCAACATTGAGCAGAAAGAAGCATGCCCAGGAAATTAATGCGTGCGTAGGGAGGCCCTTTGCTCAGAGAAGCATCTATCATTTTTTCTTTATTTCTACACCTTCTCACAACTTTGTCTTGGTTATAGTCTTGTGAATCATTTAGATGCGTAAACATGCTGAACTTAAGTGCTTCTGAATGTTAGCTAGTATGCATACCGTATCTTGTGAAGCTTAGTTTAGTGTGAATGTTAGCGTGTCAACCTTTACAGTCTATGTATATTGTGGGCATGTTATTTGACCCCTCATTTTGCCGCGCTACGACCAGTGTGAGTGTCTGCATGCAGTACACCATCCTCTAATTTGGTGGATGCCAAGCCAGCCCGAAAAGGAGCTATAACTTTTTTTCAGTTGAAAAATGTTACCGATGAGGTGCCATAATTAAGCTGGAGGCGTCTCTTTTTTTCTTTTGATGGGCAATAAGCTGGAGAGCTGGAGAGTGTCTCTAATGGGCTGCCTCTAGTGTTAAGGCCCTCCAGTACGAAACACGGGCAGCCGACTGGGCCGATACAAAAGCCTATCCATCTTAAAGCCCATTTGTTTTTGTTTTTTGCAAGGAAAAGCCCATATTTCTTGAAGAGGGGGCGATCCCAGAAAAACCCTCCTTCCTCCTCACTTCCACATATACTACAGATTGCTGGACTCTCCCGCTTCCGTCGCCCCCCAATTCCCCCCGCTCCCCATCTTCCTCACTCATACAGAAAACCCCCGCTCACCTTCTTCCTCACTCGTACAGAAAACACCTGCTCCTCTTCTTCCACTCCTACAGAAAACCCCAGCCCTCCTTCTTCCCCACCCGCACAGCCACTAGGCTCATCTCTGGCTACTCTGCTCAAACCCGTGAGCTCGGCGTGACGCCCGCAAGGAAAATGGAGTCGGCTGGCCCCAGCGCCAAGAAGATGAGGCTCCCGCCAGCGGCGACGCTGGTTGTAGATCCCGCACCCGGCAGCGCGGGGAGAAGCGGTAGGCCCCCCATAGGATCTGAGGAACCCGTAGAATCCGAGTGGACCGCATCAGCGATCTCCCGGATGCCATCCATGGGGAGATCATCTCGCTTCTCCCCACCAAGGATTGCTGCCGCACCCAAATCATCTCAACTCGATGGCGCCCTCTATGGCGCGCCACGCCCCTCAATCTCGACTGTCATCAGGTATCTGTTGTTCATGATTTTGAACTCCTTAGAGCCATCATCTCCTCCCACCAGGGCTCCGTTCAACGCCTCTGCATCTCGACACGCTACCTGCTGTCCATACCCTACATGGTGGACGCTTGGCTGACATCCCCTGAATTCGAAAAACTCCAGCAGTTTGAGTTCTACCATTACCAAAAAAGTTTCATACCACGAACCGAACACCAAGAATTTGTGCCCACACCACCGTTGTCCATCTCGTGGTTTTCCTCCTCTCTCCACACCGCCACCTTCACCCGATGCCATCTACCAGACGATCTGGTACAAATGCTTCGACTCCCACTGCTAAAAAAACTTTCGCTTGTGGTGGTTTATCTGTCGGAGGCCTCACTTCATAACATCATCCACTCCAGTTGCCTTGCGCTGGAGCGCTTGCTGATTGTTTTGGGAATAGAAATCCATATCAGTTGTCTCCAAATAAAGTCGCCTCACCTTAAAAGCATTGTAATTTGTTTTGAAGGACAGCAGCTCATCATCGAAGATGCCCCTTCACTTCAAAGGTTGCTCCTTCATTATTGTTATATACCTTCACAAATAACTATCGTCTCTGCGCCCAAACTGGAGACCTTGGGTGTAATTCGTGATTCGTTTAATGATCACAAGTTGGTGTTTGGCTCCACACTTATTCAGGTACAGTATGTTGTCATCTACACATTTGTAATCATAAGCTGCATTTTTCATTTGTGCGCATAAGTTTTATATCATCTTGGAGTACACTTTGGGTACTAATATTATGTTATATGCTCAATGAAGAGTTCGTCCATGGATAGCCTATCAATGCTGCTGGATTCTGTCAAGATCTTATATATCGGAATGTTTAGTTATGATCTGAACATAATAATTGGCTTGCTGCGTGCTTTCGATGTCTGGAGAATTTATATATAAAGGTGATGATTTCATGCACATTGAAAGCCCGTATATATTGTACTTGAATTAACCGTTCAGCTGTCGCTCTTTCGACATACTCTTTTTTCCGACCTTAACTGTTTTCAATCTTCATGTCTACTTAGACACTAACACATGAAGAAAAACATATAACCAATCGGAGGCGTAATAAGAACCGGGATTTTCTCAGTTCTCATGACATTCGTTTGAGGACAATAACAATGGAAGGATATGCATCCAACCAGGCAAACAGAAGCTTTGTCACATTCTTCCTGTTGAATGTGAGGTTACTATTGTCCATGAGGCTTAAGTTTTTCAACAAGAAATTTCTCACGGACAGACATGTTGAACAGCAAAAAAAGAAGTTTTAGGTGGACAAATGGGCTTCTGAACATGCTCGGCTTCTATTTACAACAACTTGTGGTCATGCTCCAATAAATTTTTTGGCACAGGATGTTGATTTTATGGATCAGACCGATCCATTTGTTTGTGACTGCCAAAAATAGTGGTTGGGTTAGATGTTATTGCCATGTTCAATCTGGGTTTTGTCTAAATTTGATGAACAATTAATCCTTGTCTTTTGTACCATTTGTAAGCTTGAGTTACATGTTGTTGCCCTCGTACTCCCCTCCGCCTGCCACTACACTGCCGCATCTTCCACGACTCCTGTTCGTTCCTGTCCGAGGCCTCGCCGTCGTTCTCCACCTTGGTTCGCTCGCTGTGCCCGCCACCGTCTGGCGTTGTCAACATGGTCAACAACCTAGAGGAATCAGGAGATGACTGTACGTGGAGAGGCTGACACTAGGGACCCACCAGGGTCATGGCATTAGGCAAGCAGGGCCTCGTTATTACAAGCCAAAAAAATACTTCCTCCTAATTGTTTGACAACTAGGTCCCACGCCATTGTCAATATAGTCAATAAACGAGAAAATTACACAACGAGCGACTAACACCAGGGACCCAGCAGCTCGCCCAGTTTTTTTTTGAGAAGAAGTAGCTCGCCTAGTTGTTTTTTAGTTTTAGAGACAGAGCTCAAATGCGCGCTGTGCGGGGGCTGTAGCCCATCTAGCCCACGCTTACGCTTTTATTTAAGCACATGACGAGCCCAGTTGATATCTTTTTTCTTTCTGAAAATGGCTAGCCCGGTTCTATTTTTTTTGGAGAATACCCAACCAAGGCCTACTTGCTTTTCTCAGCCCTCCTAGGCTGCAAATCTTTCAAGACGAGGAGGGATGTATTCGGCTGCCCCAGAAAATGGGCTACAAGTAGTAAGAAATGGGCTGTAAATTTTTAAACCAAAGCCAACCGGCAATTACATTCAAATATTGTTTTTTCTGGATTTCAAGATTTTAAATTTCATTCATTCTTTTGCGGAGATTATTTTTTTGAATTTTATTTTGATATAATTTTTTTAAAATTATTTTTAACGTGACTCGATATTTCGTGAATAAAAGAGTTTGGACCCCACCGAAATATGCAAAGTTTCGTTGAATTTTTTAGCAGTGCCCAGAATATGGTCTGTAATGCTAATAAAAAGAATATGGGCTTCAAAATATCCTTAAGAATTAGCAAATGGGCTGTAAATTATTGAAAATAATGGCAAATGGGCTGTATGCTGTTTTCCACAGATTTGGAGGCCGACTTCTGGGCTACTAGGTTGACGATGACGCTGTAATAAAAAAAATTGACGCGTACGCAAGGCTTTGTCAACTTAGTCAACACAGAGCAGTGACTATTGGATGTCCATCCAACGGCCGTCGTGCTTCTTCAATCTCTGATCTTCCTACTCCAGCCGCCCAAACCAGCGCCGGCGGGACTGTCTGCTCCCTCCTCCCGTGGCCGGCTGTGCTGCCGCCAGGCCATCCCTCTACCCACCCGCACATCCTGTTATTTTCTGGCAACGTCAGCTTTCCCCCCATAGCCGACCAGTCAGCCCTCGTACTCCCCTCAGCGTGGGCATCCGCTGCTGTGGCTTCGCCGGCTCTGGGTCGTTCCCTTCCTGGGCCTCGCCCTCGTCCATCGCGTTTGTGCTCTCGGCGCGACATGGTCAACATGGTCAACAAACAACAGCCATCGGAAGAGGGATGTAAGTGGAGAGGCTGATAGTAGGGACCCACACAAGGAAGTGCCTCCTTATTACGCGAAAAAATGACTGCTCCTGCTGACAGCTGGGACCCACCGGCTGTATCTTCGCACGAAAGTTAGTGCCTCTTTGTTATGCGAAAAAAACTATTCCTCCCGATGACAGGTGGGAGCCGGCAGATTTAGTGACTGACTTGTGGGCCTACCAAGCTAACGCGTACGCATGGCTTTGTCAACTTAATCAACAAATGATTCTAGCAGCTGGACCGTTGGATGTTAATCCAACAGCCGTGCTGCTTCTTCAACCTCTGTTCTTGCTCCTGTCTCCCGTGGGCGGCAATGCTGCCGCGCACCTGAACCAGTCAAGTTTCCCACTCCTCTCCATCTGCGACTCCACTGCCGTGTCTTCCCCATCTCCGGGTCGTTCCAGTCTGGGGCCTCGCCGTCGTCCACCGGCCTTGGTGCGCTCGGCACGGTGTGGTCAACAAACGAGAGTCATCGGAAGATGACTGTACGTGAGAGGCTGACAGTGGGGACGCACCATGCCCATGGACGCATGCATGTAACTGCATCCTTTTTACCCTGAAAAATAATGTTTTCTCCCCCTGACAACTGGAACCCACCAGCTACATCTTTGCACGCAACGAAGTGCGTCCTTATTACGGGCAAAATAATTGAATTCCTCCCCCTGACAGCTAGGACCCATCATCTATATCTTCGCACACAAGGAAGTGCCTCCTTATCCTCCCTGACAGCTGGGACCCACCGGGTCGAACTATACGTAGGGTTGTCTCTCTAGTAGCGAACGTGTACGTACATATTGGTCGATCAGTCTCTCTGCAAGGATGAACCGTGGCTGAGCAAGGAGCGGCATGTGTGACGTATCAGTTGAGGCAGTCCTGTATAAATCATGTACACGTACGTACAGCCACGCTACAAGAAAGTAAATACGACTACGTACATACATACGGGCGGGGTCTCGAACATGTACGCGCGCATACTTACGGCCAGGGCTCTTGTACATGGAGAGGCAACGGATGGCAGCGACGTCGTCCTGTTCATCGGCAGCTAACCGGCTAGGTCAGAACGGAGGAAACAGCGTCGTGTTCACCGGGAGCCAAGTGACTGGGTCGGAACACATCCTGTTCATCGAGAGCGAAGCCACTGGGTCGGAACGCGTCCTGTTCATCGGGAGCCAACCGGCTTGGACGGAACAGCCGGAACGGGGTCTGGTGTACCGCAAAACGGAGGAAAACGGCCTTCTGTTCGACCGCGTACGGTCGAAACGGGGTCTTGTTCATCAGGAAGGGTCTGGCGTACCCCAGAACGAAGGAAACAACCTTCTGTTCAAGTGCCTACGGTCGAAACGGGGTGCTGTTGATCGGGAGGGGTGTGGCATACCGCAAAACGGAGGAAACGGACTTGTGTCGGAGCGCCTACGGTCGAAACGGGGTCCTATTCATCGGGAGGGGTGTGGCGTACCGCAAAACGGGACTCCACGGGCTATTGTTCATCCACCATCTACTGCCTCGCTCCAGCCTCCACCTGCTACTGTTCATCCACCGTCGGCTTCCTCCAGCCTACACCAGCTCCTTGTTCATCCACGGTGGGGGGGGGGGGTGGGGGGGGTGTCCCTTTTCATCCAGCCTCCACCGGCTACTGTTCAACCAGCCCTCCACGGGGTCCTGTTCATCAACCCTCCACCGGCTACTGTTCATGGAGCCTCCACGGGGTCCTGTTCATCCACCCTCCACCGGCCTCCTCGATCGGGGTCCTGTTCATCCAGCGGCAACGGCCTACTACTACCACGGGGTCCTGTTCATCCAACCCCCACCGGGAACTGTTCATCCAACCACCAACAACAGTCACTGTTCATCAAGAGGCAGCAGGTTCGATCGGCTTCAGTTAGCAGCAGTAGTGAAGGAATCGCTCGATCGGGTTCAGTTAATAGCCAGGGATCGATCGATCGCTCGGGTTCAGTAACGCGTAGCCAGTGCAATCGCTCGGGTTCAGTAAGCGAATGCCTCACTCGGGTTCAGTTAGAGCCCAACGCCTCGCACACACGCGCGTACGTGTACGAGAGAAACGCACAATCCTTCCGTGCATCGCTCGGCCCCGACCACCCACCGTAACCGGGAACTCCCCAATATTTTCCTCGCCTTCGCTTCTACCATGATTTTTTCCGTCATGGACGGCCCAAAGAATGTCATGCAGCTGCGTCTCCGGCCCGCCCAGGATGAAAAGCCCATTTTCTGTCATGATTTTTTGTCATAGAAGTAGGAGCCCACCACATCTATGATGATACTGGGTTTTGTCACAATTATCGTCATAGAAGTGTAACACCCTGGATTTTGCCCATTTTCTTTTTTTCTTTTGATTTTGGTTTGGATTTGCCCTTCGGTGGCTTAGTGGTCTTGAAACCTTGAGAGATCACCCTCGATTCCTCTCCCAAGTGGCTTGTTACTCTCAGAACCATCCCAAGACCTTGCCATTTCCATCTTGGCCCAATCCCAATATTCTTTTCTTGGGAATATTCCTTTTTCCTATTAAAGGAATAACCGTGTCTGCCCTGGGTTGTGAAGCAACCCACATTTCCAGCATTCCAAAGATTCCCAAATAATTCTCATAAATCCTTTGGGACACATCTTCCTCAGATATGTCAAAATACTTCCTTGCCATGTTCAAAAATATTTCACCAATATTTCTTTTCTGATTCTGCCCTAGCTGGCCGTTTGTGAAGCAAGTACCCATTATCTTTGCTTGCTTGCTCTCAAACTTTTTGTGCACTCTTTCCCATCTATATCATTGCCACATGCCAAATTTCAACTTCATTTGCCTAGTAAATATTCCTGAGCAATTTTTCAAAGTTTCTGTTCAAACAGAGGTCTTGTGAAGGAAGTACAAGCTAGGCATATCCAAATGAGTTGAAATTTTGCAAGCACATTCATATGCTAAAATAATAGCTCTTCACAAAATTTGAGCATCATTCCATCATATATGTGATCATAACATCAAACTTTGTTTCTGGTAATTATTTTGGGATGTTCCTGGATCCCGGCGACCCTTCCCCGCACGTTCTCATCCCCGTTCCACCACCGGAGCTGCGGTGCCCAACTTCGCTGGAGATGCTCGGCCGCGGGAGCCCCTACTCATCGCCCCCTGCCCTCCTCGACGTCCGTGCATCGCCGGGACGGCTGCGCGGCACCATCCCGAGCCCACTGGTGGTCCGATCTCCACCAAGGGTGGCCTGGGCCGCCGAGGAACGCCGGCGAGCACTGCCCGTCTCTGTTCCACGGGCAACCAGCGGGAGGAAGAAGAAGACCCCAGCCAGCGACCCCACCTACCCGCAGGGCCCACGTGTAAGCGACCCAGGAGCCGGTCCAGCTGGATAAGTGGAGACGCCTTTTCCCAAAATACGTTTTCCACTTCTGAAAGCGTACTCTGGTTCCTCAACAGCAGAAAGTGCATTTTCTTTATGCAGAAAGCGTATTCCACTTAAATGCGTTTTCTGTTTTGCAGCCAGGGGCTTGTTTGTGGATATTCTTTTTACAAATGGGTCCCTGATGTTCCACTCGCTATATCTTTTCATGTGTAACTCCAAACGAGGTGATTCCAAAGCCTACGTCTTCGTCTCGTCGAGCTTGTTCTGCTGGTACCATTTTCATAATGTTTACACACTATGAAAATGACCATTTTGCCCTTGCCCGTAAACAACCCGCTACGAGAGAGAACTATTTCAGGCAATCTTCTCTGCGGACCCTCCACACTACTCCCCGGTGGATTCCTCGTCCCCAGGCAAGCCACGACAGCCACTTGCATGATGGATTTGCAGTAGCTATGGTTTCCTACTTGAATAGTTATTTAATGTGTGCATGTTGATATGTTTGAGGATATTGTATATGCTCATGTTTCATGCTTATTCTTATATTCTGTCCATGTGCATCTTGCTAGTTATCAAGTAGTCGTTGGCAGCATTATGCTCATGGTTAATACTGACAGTAGTTCATGCTAAGATGATGACATGTCTGCATGTTTCTTTATCAGTTGTTATGGTTCATCCTGTTATCATGGCTCAACACATCATCATTCAAATTTAACCGGATGTTAATCGAACTTGAACACCTGTTGGCTGAGTCATAGTGCGCCACTGAATCGAGCTCACCAGTGCAACCACACTTGCTGGGATGGGGCAGCCCTAATTCGATCTATTGTCATGCCTCTCATCGGAACACCCAACTAGGGAAGGTTATGAGTGCGTGCTACCCTAATCAGGTAGGCGGCTATAACCTTGTGAACCCAGTTTTGGTATTGAGCTCAGGTCCCCGTTTGGGACAGTTTTGTTTGGCCACGACGGTGGCAGGTGTCGGAAGGACACAGGGGTCACCCATGACATAGCCCAAAGGGGAGTTTGTCGGAGTGGCCGGGAGAGTGCCATGCAATAGATTGGGTTTTGTCGGAATGTCGTTGGTCCACCCGAATGGGAGCACGAGGCCATGAGTTCCGTGGTGTGGGTACAGTGTACTAACCTCTGCAGAGTGTATAATCTATCGATAGCCGCATCCTCGGTCATGGGCACAGTTCATAGTAGGACACACTATGGGTCAACAGTATAATAATCTTGCTTATAACAACCCAGTTCGATGAGGAAGAAGTTGGTTGATCTTTATGTGATCGCGAGAGGATCACTGTGGTATCGAGGATACCAGCGTTGGTTGATCGTGATCACGAGAGGATCACCATGGTATCATGGATACCGAATTTGGTGGATAGTGTTATATGGTGATCTCGGGTAAAGACCAAGCTCCTTGTGATCATGTTATCACTACGGTATTGTAATACCAAGTTTGGTTGGTCCCGAGGTTATCATATGGCACATTCGATGGTAAGTTCTTACATGTGGTGGTTACGAGGTAACCTCAGAACAGAGTAAGTTGCATCATGATAGCTTTATCATGTTGCATGTAGTGACATCCTGTTCATATGCCATGCCATGCTTATGTAGTTCTAGCAACATCATAATTACACCTGATTAACCTGTAAATGCCATGTTGTTGCTTGTCTTGATTGTTTTGGTTGCTGTGAGCTTGCGAGTACATTTAAAGTACTCACCTGGCGTGTCATGCCAGTTTGCAGGTCATGCCATGATTGCTTGCTTGTCGAGGATTCCAAGTTTGCGAGCTAGGATACGCGTTCCAGCCAGAGTCCCGGCGGAGTGGAGTTCACCACCGCCGTCGTTGTTCCACTGCCGAGGATACTCTGTTTCCTCGGGTTGTTCCGCTGTTAGCATAGAGCTACCCTGGGCAGGCGTAGTCTCGCCGAGCCGATGTAATCTTGTACCCTTGTAACCTTATCCATAGTAATAAAGAGCTGATTTGTTCTATGCCAACAATGCCGTATTCCAGAAGACTTGTCTCTGGGCTGGAATACGGGGCGTTCCGGTTTCCTCTGAGTCGGGGTCCCACAAGAAGTGTCATAAGCATGACATATTTTTTTTTCGTTTGGCCCAAAATGTCACGGATGTGTCTTTTTTTTGTAGTGAGGGTGTAGTGTCAGCAGATGGAGACAATAAACGTATCTCTGCAGTTGATGATCTCAATTGCCACACACAACCATCCCTGGTGCTTGCTTTAACTTCTGGCTGTCAAATGTAGTTGCATGTTGCATATGGTGTCTAGCTTGTATTGCTTCCAATTTGGTTAAATTGCATCTGCTTACTTTACACATTATACCTTTGATAACGACATGCCTTCCTGTTTTTGATACGTACATCTGTCTATTAACCATGTTCTTACATCAAACTAATGCTCTTGTGTATCCCTCATCAATCACTTACGATGAGACAGTCACCCCAGTGGGTTACTGTGAGACGCGCTACTCTTTTAAAGTGTGCAGTGTCAACCTTACCACATGATTGTCAAGAAACAGCAAGGCTAAATGAAGATAGTCAACATAGCTCTGTAGTTGATGACCGCAATTCCCCTACACCACCATCGCAGGTGCTTGCTCTTGCTTGGCAATGTGATATGTGGCTGCATGTTGCATATGTTGTCTACCTTGTAATGCTTCTAATTAGGGTAAAATGCTTCTGCTTAGTTAACACATTATACCTGTGAATATGACATGCCTTCCTATTTTTGGTACATACTACATCTTTCTATTAACCATATTCTTACATCAAACTACTTTTCTTATGTATCCCTCATCAATCACTTCTGACGAGACACCTTCAAATTGACAGTGTAATATTGGTTGCAGCTTGCATATCATTTCAAGCATGTACTGCCTCTAATTTGTTGAAAGCCACTTATAATGAGACACATCTAACTTGGTAGAGTGATTTTGGTTGGTTCTTTCATATGCTGTCTAGCTTGCAGTGCTTCCAATTTGTTGAAATTCCTTCTGCTTAGCGTTTTTCGTACATATTCCATCCTCCTACAATGTGGTTGCCTTACATAAAAGTTGTGTTCGTCAGTATCATGCATCAACGAATTTGGAAGAGCGAATTCCATTCCTTTTTCTTGTGTGTTTGACTTGACAAGGCAAAATCTAAAAGGATGAATGCCCGGGATGATGGTGGTCCTCTGGAGCAACCGAAACAGATGATCTCTGCAGATTCTCCTGCTACTCCTACTGCAGTGCAAGTTCCAAATCTCATCTCCCCTACTCCACAACCCCAGGTGCTTGCTCTTAACATGGAAGTGTGATAGCTAGTTGTATGTTGCATATGGTGCCTAGCTTGTATTGCTCCTAATTTGTTAAATTGCATCTCCTTAGCTTACACATTATACATGTGAATATGACACGCCTTCCTGTTTATGGTACATACTACATCTGCCTATCACACCATGTTCTTACATCAAACTACTGTTCTTGTTTATCCTGCATCTATCGGGGTACACAAACAGGGGTGTATGTTTCCCCCTGACTTGTGCACGGACAGCAAATCACCGGCCCGACAACTTGCAATATCCAAGACAAGATCAAACTGAAGAGATAGCTCTTTGAGGAATCAAAGGGCAGATCAAGAGGACCAAGACAAGCTAAATGAGCAAGACACCACTAAGGAGAAACCTCCCTTGCTGGGTGGGCGAGCCTGGCGAGGACGAGGCAGCCCCGAAGTCAAGCCTCAAGACCGTCCCGGCAGGCCTGCCGGGTGCTACGAGGGCAAACTACCCCGCCAAGGCTCCACCGCTCCACCTCACAGCGATGCAAGTCATTGATCGGTGTGGTGTCAAGCCCCCAAGTGACTAAGTGGCTATTATTTGACACATGGCAGCCATTTCCAGAGGGAACCACCTCCAAATGACACCCGTACAGATACGTGTCAAGCAGGCAGACAAGGAGGTGGCCGAGCAGCCCGGCAAGGCTTGCCGGGCATGCCATGATGTGACACTAAGCGGCGCATTTAATGCGCCCTGCTCTGTCTGCAGAGTTAGGTATGATAACACTGTTCGCTATCTAATCAGTACATAATGACTGATTTGCCACTGTGGTGACCCCTTGATCTATAAAAGGAGGGCCATGGAATATTTACTAGGCAAATGAAGTTGAAATTTGGCATGTGGCAATGATATGGATGGGAAAGAGTGCACAAAAAGTTTGAGAGCAAGCAAGCAAAGATAATGGGTACTTGCTTCACAAACGGCCAGCTAGGGCAGAATCAGAAAAGAAATATTGGTGAAATATTTTTGAACATGGCAATGAAGTATTTTGACATATCTGAGGAAGATCAATCCATGACATTCCAAAGATTCCCAAATAATTCTCATAAATCCTTTGGGACACATCTTCCTCAGATATGTCAAAATACTTCCTTGCCATGTTCAAAAATATTTCACCAATATTTCTTTTCTGATTCTGCCCTAGCTGGCCGTTTGTGAAGCAAGTACCCATTATCTTTGCTTGCTTGCTCTCAAACTTTTTGTGCACTCTTTCCCATCCATATCATTGGCACATGCCAAATTTCAACTTCATTTGCCTAGTAAATATTCCTAAGCAATTTTTCAAAGTTTCTGTTCAAACAGAGGTCTTGTGAAGGAAGTGCAAGCTAGGCATATCCAAATGAGTTGAAATTTTGCAAGCACATTTATATGCTAAAATAATAGCTCTTCACCGAATTTGAGCATCATTCCATCATATATGTGATCACAACATCAAACTTTGTTTCTGGTAATTATTTTGGGTTGTGAAGCAACTATAATTTTTATTGCTCCATAATTCATGAATAATTTCCAGAACATGCTTCTACCTATATTTCACCTCTCCTCTAAATTTGGGCTCATTTGATCTACCCAATAATTCCCTAGATTTTTTCTAAGATTCTGCCCAGTGGGATGCTGTGTGAAGGAAGTACCATTTTTGTTTATCCAAATGGTATGAAATTTATACAGTATCTTAATATGCCATAATAACTAGTCTCCTCCAAATTTCAGCTCAATCCAAGCGTCCATTAGAGTGCCACTCCATGATTCAGTTTCTGGACTAGTTTGGGCAGTTGTGAAGCAACTATGACAAATACTGGTCAAAATCCTACCAAAATTCACAGGATCATAGTCCTTCCTACCCTAAGCTTGGATGACATCTTCTGATTCTTAGTGGCCATCCCATTTCACCTTAGCTGCATGACCAAGTTTGCTAAAGAAAACTTATGTGGATCATTCCCATCTACCCACAGTGTTTTTCTTTGAGCCATCACCTCTGAGGTAACCTATCTTGGAGAGACTACACGTTAGACATGATGTAACGGGACAGAACGCACCGCGTGTTCCTGTGCACGCGGTGACCACGCGTTTGGCATGCCAATGCACACGCTCTGTGCATTGGGGCCCTCTGCCTCGTCCATTTCCTCCTCCCCTCGCCACCTCGCCATGTCCAGGAGGTTCCCCTCGTCGTCACCTTCGCTCTGGATCCCTCTCCCCCTCTCTAGTCACCTCCTATGTGGTGTCGTGCCCGCGTCTGCCACCTCCATGATCGCCCGACGCATGCCTCCCCGAGCCTTCTGGAGCACCCCCGAGACCCCTCCACTCCTCTGCGAAGCTACACGATCCCGCAAATGTCCAGCCACGTCTCCCCGGAGCTCCAGTATACGGCTAAGCTCGCCACCGTGGCCGTGCCTATCCACCCGCTTCGCCGCGGCTATATAAAGCCGTCCCGAGTGCTCCCATCCTCACCAACCTCCTCTCCTCGCTCCACTGGTCCTCCCCGACCCATCCATCCATCACCGGAGCCCCTTCTGCCCGCCAATCGCCGCCACAGCCGCCGCTCGGCCAGGCCTAAATTCCGGTGAGCCACTCCTCTTCCCTCCCTTCTACCACCACTAGAGGATCGCCTGGATCCCGGCGACCCTTCCCCGCATGTTCTCGTCCCTGTTCCACCATCGAAGCTGCGGCCGCCAACTTCGCCGGAGACGCTCGGCTGCGGGAGCCCCTGCTCGTCGCCCCCCTGCCCTCCTCGACGTCCGTGCATCGCCGGGACGGTTGCGCGGCACCATCCCGAGCCCACTGGTGGTCCGAGCTCCACCAGGGGTGGCCTCGGCCGCCGAGGAACGCCGGCGAGCACTGCCCGTCTCTGTTCCACGGGCAACCAGCAGGAGGAAGAAGAAGACCTCAGCTAGCGACCCCACTTGCCCGCGGGGCTCATGTGTAAGTGACCCAGGAGCCGGTCCAGCTGGATAAGTGGAGACGTCTTTTCCCAAAATACGTTTTCCACTTTTGAAAGCGTACTCTGGTTCCTCAACAGCAGAAAGTGCATTTTCTTTATGCAGAAAGCGTATTCCACTGAAATGCATTTTCTGTTTTGCAGCCAGGGGCTTGTTTGTGGATATTCTTTTTATAAATGGGTCCCTGATGTTCCACTCGCTATATCTTTTCATCCGTAACTCCAAACAAGGTGATTCCAAAGCCTACGATCTTTGTCTCGTCGAGCCTGTTCTGCTGGTACCATTTTCATAATGTTTTCATAGTACGAAAATGACCATTTTGCCCTTGCCCGTAAATAGCCCCCTTCGAGAGAGAACTGTTTCCGGCAATCTTCTCTGCGGACCCTCCGCACTACTCCCCGGTGGATTCCTCGTCCCCAGGCAAGCCACGACAGCCAATTGCATGATGGATTTGCAGTAGCTATGGTTTCCTACTTGAATAGTTATTTAATGTGTGCATGTTGATATGTTTGAGGATATTGTATATGCTCATGTTTCATGCTTATTCTTATATTCTGTCCATGTGCATCTTGCTAGTTATCAAGTAGTCGTTGGCAGCATTATGCTCATGGTTAATACTGACAGTAGTTCATGCTAAGATGATGACATGTCTGCATGTTTCTTTATCAGTTGTTATGGTTCATCCTGTTATCATGGCTCAGCACATCATCATTCAAATTTAACCGGATGTTAATCGAACTTGAACACCTGTTGGCTGAGTCATAGTGCACCACCGAATCGAGCTCACCAGTGCAACCACACTTGCTGGGATGGGGCAACCCTAATTCATCTATTGTCATGCCTCTCGCCGGAACCTCCAACTAGGGAAGGTTATCAGTGCGTGCTACCCTGATCAGGTAGGCGGCTATAACCTTGTGAACCCAGTTTGGGTATTGAGCTCAGGTCCCCGTTTGGGACAGTTCTGTTTGGCCACGACGGTGGCAGGTGTCGGAAGGACACAGGGGTCACCCATGACATAGCCCAAAGGGGAGTTTGTCGGAGTGGCCGGGAGAGTGCCATGCAATAGATTGGGTTTTGTCGGAACTTCGTTGGTCCACCCGAATGGGAGCACAAGGCCATGAGTTCCGTGGTGTGGGTACAGTGTATTAACCTCTGCAGAGTGTATAATCTATCGATAGCCGCGTCCTCGATCATGGGCACAGTTCGTAGTAGGACACACTATGGGCCAACAGTATAATAATCTTGCTTATAACAACCCGGTTCGATGAGGAAGAAGTTGGTTGATCTTTATGTGATCGCGAGAGGATCACCGTGGTATCGAGGATACCGGCGTTGGTTGATCATGATCACAAGAGGATCACCATGGTACCATGTATACCAAATTTGGTGGATAGTGTTATATGGTGATCTCGACTAAAGACCAAGCTCCTTGTGATCATGTTATCACTACGGTATTGTAATACCAAGTTTGGTTGGTCCCGAGGTTATCATATGGCACATTCAATGGTAAGTTCTTACATGTGGTGGTTACGAGGTAACCTCAGAACAGAGTAAGTTGCATCATGATAGCTTTATCATGTTGCATGTAGTGACATCCTGTTCATATGCCATGCCATGCTTATGTAGTTCTAGCATCATCATAATTACACCTGATTAACCTGTAAATGCCATGCTGTTGCTTGTCTTGATTGTTTTGGTTGCTGTGAGCTTGCGAGTACATTCAAAGTACTCACCTGGCATGTCATGCCATGATTGCTTGCTTGTCGAGGATTCCAAGTTTGCGAGCTAGGATACGCGTTCCAGCCAGAGTCTCTGCGGAGTGGAGTTCACCACCGGCGTCGTTGTTCCGCTGTCGAGGATACTCCGTTTCCTCAGGTTGTTCTGCTGTTAGCATAGAGCTACCCTGGGCAGGTGTAGTCTCGCCGAGCCGATGTCATCTTGTACCCTTGTAACCTTATCCATAGTAATAAAGAGCTGATTTGTTCTATGCCAACAGTGTCGTATTCCAGAAGACTTGTCTCTGGGCTGGAATACGAGGCGTTCCGGTTTCCTCTGAGCCGGGGTGCCACAAGCGTTGGTATCAGAGCAGGTCTAGCTGTAGGACGCCATAGACTGCGTGAACGTTAGTAACCGGTAGTATATAGTCTAGTCGGTTTGCTGCACTTGTTTGTTTCATTTGTTTGTGCATAGCATGCATATAGAATATTTATTTTGTCACTAACGGTTGGTCTGGTGAGTGTAGGTGGCTTCGGCTTCGATTCACCGCCTGCACCCTCCAATTTGCATATTTGCTCCTTGGTGTGGTGTCATCTTCGTCCCAGCGGAGTGATGCCAAGGTGCTTGGTGTTGTCGATTCCTTGTCGGATTGATGCACCGGTACCACACCAATTATCCTATTCAGCCACCCCTATTGTTTCGGTGATAGACATATTTCTATCCCGGATCTTGCCATCGTCCCACTAGCCACGTTGGCAACCCTTACAGGTCTTAGTTATCAGAAAAGGGCAATGCCTGCAAGCCTTTCTTTTCATCGTTATCCCATCCTGCCATCCACTCTCTGGACGAGTACGGTTTCTTCCGTACGCCTGATGATGATGTGGTCGTGACCTTCGTGTACCGATCCACGATCACCAAGTCCGTCCCCGCCTTCGTGTCCGTCCAGCTGCAACCAGTGTAAGCCCCTGTTCGGTGTAGCTTTGTTTACACCAACTATTTCCACATGTGGACTCACTTTCGTGCACACCGCCACAACAAGTTAGATTGTAACACCGGCATTCTTGCGAGATTGGTGTGCTTAAGTAGGAATGCATATTATTGCTGTGAATAGCTGTAGTACATGATATTGCTTGTGTGTGATCTTGTTGCTTTGTGTGCTTTTATTTTAGTCGTTTCTTTTGCCTCTTTCTTTGGGCTCTTGGTGTTACCTTATTTTCCCTTATGGAAGTTGCTCACCGACACTGGACTCAAAGAATCAGTGAAGGGGCAAGCATTTGGAAGCTCAGCTCAATAATATGGGATTTGGCGCCGACTGCCTGGCATGGGGAATATCTGGTCTGATTATAATGATATCCTGGATTGATTATTGGCATCAGGTATATATCAATGTGCGATCTTCACAGCAGTAATAATCAAATCAGCAAGAAGGCAAAGATGTGTGCATGATCAGCAGTACACTTCGGGTCAAAGGTATGGTTCACATATAAGGTTGGAGTCTGCTATGAGTACAATTTGAACCAGCTATATCCTGCAAGCAAGCCAGCATATGCTAGGAACTCAGTGCTCAACAAGAAGAATAGTCAAACAACTATCTGCATACAAAAGGAACCGACTGCAGAAACATTAAGGGATATATATATATATATATATGCACTCAGTATGCTTATGGCAACAAGGAAACTTCAGATATAAGCAACTCAGTCTTTCTAGACAAGCTTGCCTCAGGAATCAAGTGGCCAGCCACACATGTTTCCATAGATGTGGTGAACATGCTTCCAAGGTCATATGAGTTACCCATACAATGATGTCAGCTCGGTGAGGATTTGACCATTGCATGAGCTATATAAGAAGAAGAAGGACGCTAGTTATACACTTCAGTGTGATGAACAACAACCTATGGAGCAAGCCGACCATCTGATATATGCCTTAAAGTATTGCTCTGTGTTATGCCTGCATGTTCAAATTATTATGCTTATACCCGTATGCATAGTAGTGAGCTGTATGGGACGCGGATGAACCCTTGCCCGTCTTTCTGTAGTAACGGCACCACGCCTGTATTCTGAGCTATTTCCGGCCGTCCGGGGTGGATGCCGACTTTTATTTCTCTTGTCAGCAACTAGCCCGTGTTCTGAGCTGCTTTTCAGCTGTCTCGGGCAGCTGCTGAATTTCCTTCCATAGCAGTGACCCTATGCTCTGAGCTGTTCTTCGGCCGTCTTAGGGAACTGCTACTTTCTTCTTATCGACACTGTCTCATGCTCTGAGCTGCTTTTCAGCCGTCTTGAGTCGGGGTTGAGTTACTCCAGTAATGTCCCAGATCTGAGTTGTAAAGACCGTTCTGGTGGCTACTGGTTTATTTGCCGGTTTCATCCAAGGTTCAGACGGTCGTTACCCTACAGCTACAACTAGTAAAGTAAGATGCCTGCCGGAATATTGTACCTGGCAGCACTCATGATCATCTGAAGAATCAAGAACACATCAGGCCAAGCTTTTCAGCTAAGGATCCAGGCAAGGAGAACCATAATGAAAGAGCAAGATCGTCCATACAGGTATGGTAATGGTTGCATGGTACAGATACTCCAGACAGTCTGGTTCGGTACCAATCACCATGGGTGCACACACACGGGGTATATCCCATTTGCAACGACCTCCTATCAAGGTACCCCATTCAGCCAACTATGTATGCTCAGAATTGTCAGAAGAAGACATCCAAGTCCGTCAGGTGCCGACAGACGGAACAATTAGAAGGTTGACAACTGTCTCAAAGCATGTGTCCTCACCTAGGGGAATCGGTTAAAAGAAAACCTGCCGTGGACAAGATTTGTCTGCCAGAACCACCATTGATCAAGCCGCAGATAATATCATCATAAGGTCGTACACCTTTATGCTGGTCACGACAGGTGACAGTCAAATCTTTGGTAGGAGCCTTATATCCAAGACAGTGAAGATACCCAAGATGACCCAGTAACCCGTGCAAGAAGTCAGATTCCGCCAGGAGAATGGTACGATTTACAGTACTGTTTTGAACCTGGAGGACACACAGCCATTTGAAGCCACCCAATGCAATGAGTAAGGATTTCATGTCCACCGAGAGAATTTGTTCACAACTCATTGGACGGTCGTCCGTATTGGACTTCATCACAATACGTCCATGAGGAACCACTCTCGGGCTTGTGAGAAGGACATGTATTTCAGTCAGGATAATTCATCGCACCCAGACAGGTCGGCAGACATAAAGGGATCAAAGTCAGAGTAATATATGAGGTAAGATCTATGAGAATGAGGATCCAGTGAAACAAACCACCCCGAAGCCAGGCAGTGAGTCAGATAATATACAGTGGGGACATACTACAAAGGCAAAAGGGAACCCAAGTTGGAAACGGTTTCCTAAAGTGGGAATATCCATGTTTGACCCCTGAGCAACCAAATCTCGAGGACGAGATTTCTTTAAGGGGGGTAGGTTTGTAACACCCTGGATTTTGCCCATTTTCTTTTTTTCTTTTGATTTTGGTTTGGATTTGCCCTTCGGTGGCTTAGTGGTCTTGAAACCTGGAGAGATAACCCTCGATTCCTCTCCCAAGTGGCTTGTCAATCTCAAAAGCATCCCAAGACCTTGCCATTTCCATCTTGGCCCAATCCCAATATTCTTTTCTTAGGAATATTCCTTTTTCCTATTAAAGGAATAACCGTGTCTGCCCTGGGTTGTGAAGCAACCCACATTTCCAGCATTCCAAAGATTCCCAAATAATTCTCATAAATCCTTTGGGACACATCTTCCTCAGATATGTCAAAATACTTCCTTGCCATGTTCAAAAATATTTCACCAATATTTCTTTTCTGATTCTGCCCTAGCTGGCCGTTTGTGAAGCAAGTACCCATTATCTTTGCTTGCTTGCTCTCAAACTTTTTGTGCACTCTTTCCCATCCATATCATTGCCACATGCCAAATTTCAACTTCATTTTCCTAGTAAATATTCCTAAGCAATTTTTCAAAGTTTCTGTTCAAACAGAGGTCTTGTGAAGGAAGTGCAAGCTAGGCATATCCAAATGAGTTGAAATTTTGCAAGCACATTCATATGCTAAAATAATAGCTCTTCACCAAATTTGAGCATCATTCCATCATATATGTGATCATAACATCAAACTTTGTTTCTGGTAATTATTTTGGGTTGTTCCTGGATCTCGGCGACCCTTCCCCGCACGTTCTCGTCCCCGTTCCACCACCGGAGCTGCGGTGCCCAACTTCGCCTGAGACGCTCGGCCGCAGGAGCCCCTGCTCGTCGCCCCCTGCCCTCCTCGATGTCCGTGCATCGCCGGGACGGCTGCGCGGCACCATCCCGAGCCCACTGGTGGTCCGATCTCCACCAAGGGTGGCCTGGGCCGCCGAGGAACGCCGGCGAGCGCTGCCCGTCTCTGTTCCACAGGCAACCAGCGGGAGGAAGAAGAAGACCCCAGCCAGCGACCCCACCTGCCCGCGGGGCGCACGTGTAAGCGACCCAGGAGCCGGTCCAGCTGGATAAGTGGAGACGTCTTTTCCCAAAATACGTTTTCCACTTCTGAAAGCGTACTCTGGTTCCTCAACAGCAGAAAGTGCATTTTCTTTATGCAGAAAGCGTATTCCACTGAAACGCGTTTTCTGTTTTGTAGTTTTCTGTTTTGCAGCCAGGGGCTTGTTTGTGGATATTCTTTTTACAAATGGGTCCCTGATGTTCCACTCGCTATATCTTTTCATGTGTAACTCCAAACGAGGTGATTCCAAAGCCTACGTCTTCGTCTCGTCGAGCCTGTTCTACTGGTACCGTTTTCATAATGTTTTCACACTATGAAAATGACCATTTTGCCCTTCCCCGTAAACAACCCCCTCCGAGAGAGAACTGTTTCAGGCAATCTTCTCTGAGGACCGTCCGCACTACTCCCCGGTGGATTCCTCGTCCCCAGGCAAGCCACGACAGCCACTTGCATGATGGATTTGTAGTAGCTATGGTTTCCTACTTGAATAGTTATCTAATGTGTGCATGTTGATATGTTTGAGGATATTGTATATGCTCATGTTTCATGCTTATTCTTATATTCTGTCCATGTGCATCTTGCTAGTTATCAAGTAGTCGTTGGCAGCATTATGCTCATGGTTAATACTGACAGTAGTTCATGCTAAGATGATGACATGTCTGCATGTTTCTTTATCAGTTGTTATGGTTCATCCTGTTATCATGGCTCAACACATCATCATTCAAATTTAACCGGATGTTAATCGAACTTGAACACCTGTTGGCTGAGTCATAGTGCGCCACTGAATCGAGCTCACCAGTGCAACCACACTTGCTGGGATGGGGCAGCCCTAATTCGATCTATTGTCATGCCTCTCATCGGAACACCCAACTAGGGAAGGTTATGAGTGCGTGCTACCCTAATCAGGTAGGCGGCTATAACCTTGTGAACCCAGTTTTGGTATTGAGCTCAGGTCCCCGTTTGGGACAGTTTTGTTTGGCCACGACGGTGGCAGGTGTCGGAAGGACACAGGGGTCACCCATGACATAGCCCAAAGGGGAGTTTGTCGGAGTGGCCGGGAGAGTGCCATGCAATAGATTGGGTTTTGTCGGAATGTCGTTGGTCCACCCGAATGAGAGCACGAGGCCATGAGTTCCGTGGTGTGGGTACAGTGTACTAACCTCTGCAGAGTGTATAATCTATCGATAGCCGCGTCCTCGGTCATGGGCACAGTTCGTAGTAGGACACACTATGGGTCAACAGTATAATAATCTTGCTTATAACAACCGGGTTCGATGAGGAAGAAGTTGGTTGATCTTTATGTGATCGCGAGAGGATCACCGTGGTATCGAGGATACCGGCGTTGGTTGATCGTGATCACGAGAGGATCACCATGGTATCATGGATACCGAATTTGGTGGATAGTGTTATATGGTGATCTCGGGTAAAGACCAAGCTCCTTGTGATCATGTTATCCCTACGGTATTGTAATACCAAGTTTGGTTGGTCCCGAGGTTATCATATGGCACATTCGATGGTAAGTTCTTACATGTGGTGGTTACGAGGTAACCTCAGAACAGAGTAAGTTGCATCATGATAGCTTTATCATGTTGCATGTAGTGACATCCTGTTCATATGCCATGCCATGCTTATGTAGTTCTAGCATCATCATAATTACACCTGATTAACCTGTAAATGCCATGTTGTTGCTTGTCTTGATTGTTTTGGTTGCTGTGAGCTTGCGAGTACATTTAAAGTACTCACCTGGCGTGTCATGCCAGTTTGCAGGTCATGCCATGATTGCTTGCTTGTCGAGGATTCCAAGTTTGCGAGCTAGGATACGCGTTCCAGCCAGAGTCCCGGCGGAGTGGAGTTCACCACCGCCGTCGTTGTTCCGCTGCCGAGGATACTCCGTTTCCTCGGGTTGTTCCACTGTTAGCATAGAGCTACCCTGGGCAGGCGTAGTCTCGCCGAGCCGATGTAATCTTCTACCCTTGTAACCTTATCCATAGTAATAAAGAGCTGATTTGTTCTATGCCAACAGAGCTGTATTCCAGAAGACTTGTCTCTGGGCTGGGCGTTCCGGTTTCCTCTGAGTCGGGGTCCCACAAGAAGTGTCATAAGCATGACAGATTTTTTTTTTCGTTCGGCCCAAAATGTCACGGATGTGTCTTTTTTTTGTAGTGAGGGTGTAGTGTCAGCAGATGGAGACAGTAAACGTATCTCTGCAGTTGATGATCTCAATTGCCACACACAACCATCCCTGGTGCTTGCTTTAACTTCTGGCTGTCAAATGTGGTTGCATGTTGCATATGGTGTCTAGCTTGTATTTCTTCCAATTTGGTTAAATTGCATCTGCTTACTTTACACATTATACCTTTGATAACGACATGCCTTCCTGTTTTTGATACGTACATCTGTCTATTAACCATGTTCTTACATCAAACTAATGCTCTTGTGTATCCCTCATCAATCACTTACGATGAGACAGTCACCCCAGTGGGTTACTGTGAGACGCGCTACTCTTTTAAAGTGTGCAGTGTCAACCTTACCACATGATTGTCAAGAAACAGCAAGGCTAAATGAAGATAGTCAACATAGCTCTGTAGTTGATGACCGCAATTCCCCTACACCACCATCGCAGGTGCTTGCTCTTGCTTGGCAATGTGATATGTGGCTGCATATTGCATATGTTTTCTACCTTGTAATGCTTCTAATTAGGGTAAAATGCTTCTGCTTAGTTAACACATTATACCTGTGAATATGACATGCCTTCCTATTTTTGGTACATACTACATCTTTCTATTAACCATATTCTTACATCAAACTACTTTTCTTGTGTATCCCTCATCAATCACTTCTGACGAGACACCTTCAAATTGACAGTGTAATATTGGTTGCATCTTGCATATCATTTCAAGCATGTACTGCCTCTAATTTGTTGAAAGCCACTTATAATGAGACACATCTAACTTGGTAGAGTGATTTTGGTTGGTTCTTTCATATGTTGTCTAGCTTGCAGTGCTTCCAATTTGTTGAAATTCCTTCTGCTTAGCGTTTTTCGTACATATTCCATCCTCCTACAATGTGGTTGCCTTACATAAAAGTTGTGTTCGTCAGTATCATGCATCAACGAATTTGGAAGAGCGAATTCCATTCCTTTTTCTTGTGTGTTTGACTTGACAAGGCAAAATCTAAAAGGATGAACGCACGGGATGATGGTGGTCCTCTGGAGCAACCGAAACAGATGATCTCTGCAGATTCTCCTGCTACTCCTACTGCAGTGCAAGTTCCAAATCTCATCTCCCCTACTCCACAACCCCAGGTGCTTGGTCTTAACATGGCAGTGTGATAGCTAGTTGTATGTTGCATATGGTGCCTAGCTTGTATTGCTCCTAATTTGTCAAATTGCATCTCCTTAGCTTACACATTATACATGTGAATATGACACGCCTTCCTGTTTATGGTACATACTACATCTGCCTATCACACCATGTTCTTACATCAAACTACTGTTCTTGTTTATCCTGCATCTGTCAGGGTACACAAACAGGGGTGTATGTTTCCCCCTGACTTGTGCACGGACAGCAAATCACCGGCCCGACAACTTGCAATATCCAAGACAAGATCAAACTGAAGAGATAGCTCTTTGAGGAATCAAAGGGCAGATCAAGAGGAACAAGACAAGCTAAAATGAGCAAGACACCACTAAGGAGAAACCTCCCTTGCCGGGTGGGTGAGCCTGGCGAGGACGAGGCAGCCCCGAAGTCAAGCCTCAAGACCGTCTCGGCAGGCCCGCCGGGTGCTACGAGGGCAAACTACCCCGCCAAGGCTTCACCGCTCCACCTCACAGCGATGCAAGTCATCGATCGGTGTGGTGTCAAGCCCCCAAGTGACTAAGTGGCTATTATTTGACACATGGCAGCCATTTCCAGAGGGAACCACCTCCAAATGACACCCGTACAGATACGTGTCAAGCAGGCAGACAAGGAGGTGGCCGAGCAGCCCGGCAAGGCTTGCCGGGCATGCCATGATGTGACACTAAGCGGCGCATTTAATGCGCCCTGCTCTGTCTGCAGAGTTAGGTATGATAGCACTGTTCACTATCTAATCAGTACATAATGACTGATTTGCCACTGTGGTGACCCCTTGATCTATAAAAGGAGGGCCATGGCAACCATAGAAAGAATTCGGACCCTTGTACACTCGTACGCGCGTAGCCGCCCTTGCCTCGAGGCAACCCTGCCGGGCAAGAGCGCTGCATTTCCACCACAATCCACCATCAATCCACCAAAGCAGGAGTATGGTTTTACGCCTCGCGGTGGCCCGAACCTGGGTAAAATTGCCCGTGTGATCTCCACCGTTCTCCGCTACGTTCTCCGCTCTTTGTGCAACGTGCTCATCCCCCCTGCCGAACCACAAAGGGCTGATGGCCCCATAGGTGGCCGTGGTTTCCCACGACATCTTTGGCGCGCCAGGTAGGGGGAGGCACTTGCGCGAACTCGAGAAGCGTACGCAGTGCGTCATCTTCATCACCTGCTTCATCGACGGCTTCACCATCCGCGGTGCCTAAGAAAAGGCGGAGGACGTAGGGAGCGGAGAGGGGAAGCGATGCCGCTTCCCCCGCTCCCCCGTTTGATCTCCACCGCCTCCCTCCGCCGCGACCGCAGCAGTGGCAGAAACCAGCAATGGCGGCGGCAAGCCAACCTCAACGGATCGGGCAGCATGATTGCCATGCAAACCCCGTCTAGGGGAAAGGAACAAAGTGTACGGGTACAAGGTTTCTCTCTCCACCACTCCCACTTATTGACAATCGAGCCACTCTGGGTTTTAGCATCGTCAATGTCGATGAGCACCGCGCGAAACTCGGTTCAACATTTACCCTGCTTAGGGAAATCCTGAGTGGAGCACTGGTGCGAATCCATTGATTGGCGCCCTGGAAAGTGTGCCCGGCAAGGCAGTCCGCGGTAGCATGACTTTTTATGCCAGCCGCCACCAGGTTGTCTAGGGTATGTGGAGAGGGGGAGAGAGAGGCCGGTCGTGCCTTACACCGCGTCCTACCACCTCCAAGATACAAATGATCCTTTACCGGTCCTTGCCGGGAACCGAAGAACAACACGCACGACAGCTATCCTTCCCAAGGCATGCGAATGCGACGAGCGGCCGCGGCTAAAAGGGGTAGAAGGAAGTGAAGAAATAAGCTAAGTTTATGCAATCCTTGCCCAGTCATAACCTTAAGATTTCGCATTTGTTTATCCCTTGGATACCAAGGTGTTCGTATGAAGAAATCTGTCGTATGGATGACACCTTATCAGTTTTGGTCTACACCCTCGCTCGGTTCCGAGCCCGCTCGCAGAATGGGTAGCAATGCCAAAACTATCAAGGAAAAACCCGCCAGGACGTATCTTCGCCAAGATAACTGCTAAGGGCCCGACCCTTGCGACAATCGCGGCAATACGATACCGGCAGGCAACTGAAATACGCACGGAGACTAATCATACGAGCACCAATGGGTGAACTCTAAAGGGATAAAAATGCAATCGGAATTAAGTAAAAACATTAGTTCCACACAAACATACGTGGTACGGTGTCTAAACACAAGACATACATCATGTTTTGTTACAGGACATCGCAGCGGCAAGGATAGTTCAAGGCCAGGCCTGGCGACCTCGTGGAGCAGTAGGGACGCCAAGGACCCTGTTGGCGAGAGGGGCGGCCTTCTCTTCGGCATCCGAAACGTCTGCGCCCTCCGGCGGCTTCTTGAAGCCATCGGTGAGATTGAGGTCCGGGTGGTGGCAGGCGATGTTGCTCAGAACCATGAAGTGGGCATTACGGGCAAGCTTCCGAGATTCAGTCGCGAAGCGGCCGGCCCTTCCCTCTTCATGTGCCTTCAGCTTCTCAATCAGCTCGTTGAAGAAGACCCCTAGCTTGACATTGGGGACCTTGTGCTTGCTGGCTGAGTAGACTGGCCCTTCCATGCCCATCGCTGCAGTCTGAGCAGTGAGACGCTCGACAATGTCGATCAAGCTCTTGATCCAGAGGTCGACCTGCTCAGAATGATTCGCCAGCTTATCCTTTGCATCCTTCCGAAGACGCCTTGCAGTATCCAGGTCCTTTGTCAGCTGCTGCTCATGGGCCCCGCTGGACTCTACCGAGCTCTCCAAGGTGCCAATCCTGGCCTTCAAATCTTCAATGGTGCCATTGGCAGTCTCGAGGCCTTGGCTCTTGGAGGAGAACTGCGATTGCACCTCCTTCAAAAGGATCTCCGCTTTCCATGCCTCTTCCTTGAGGGCCTCGACCTCCTTGACACTCCTGGCAAGCTCCGTGGTCAGCTTGGCCACCTGCTGGCCGAGATCAACCTTGGCAGAAGAAGCAGCGGCAAGATTGTCAGCGAGCCTCTTCAGTTTGGTGGAAGAATCGGCAGAGAGGGCATCCAGGGCGGCCTTGTGCTCGTCCTCCATCTCCTTAGTGCGCTGCAGCACGTGGGCCTCCAGATTATCATCCTTGGCGTGGAGGGTGGCCTCAAGCTTCTCCTCTCGGAGAGAAATATCCTGCTCCCTGGTGTCTAGAAGTATCTTGCGGTCCTCCAGGCGAGCCTCCCGGGCAATGACATCCTCCCGCGCCATCGAGATGGTCTCTTGTTGCCTCAAGAGGACCTGTACCAGCTTGCCGTGCCATTCACGCAACTCAATTCCCTTGTCCCTCAGCTTCTGGTCAACCTTGTTGGCGGATGCACGCTGCTCCTTGAGAGCGTGCCATTTCTGGGTGTGCCGAGCTTGCATCTCCTTAATACCCGCCGCCATGGACTCCAGAAAAGACAAATCCATGGCGACGGTAGCGGAGTCGTCTGTCTCTTCGACTCCCTGGTATAGCGACGCGAGGATGCGTTGGAGCTCGCCGTCGAGTTCTGCGCTCATCGCCGCTGACAAGCCAGGAGCTGCGAGACCAGGCTGCGCAAGTACCAGCGCCAGTTGACTCAAAGTTGGCGGCGGGGCCCCTGCCGAAGTGCCAAATGAGGGAAGAGGGTCCATGGTTTGGAGGGGGATTTTCCCTTCGACCACAACCCCCGACCCTGACATGCCGCCAAGGGTTCTTTCTGATCCCTCCAGGAGTTCCTAGACACTCCCGGCAGCGCGTTCCTGCCCCTCAATGGCAGCAATCTTGGCGGCTTCTTCTGCAGCGTCCTTCCCTATGCTGGCCACCTCGTCCAGCAGATCTGGCTCTTCACTCAAAAGGGCTATAAGCAGAATCAGCAATCAATGACAAGAATGCAGAATTTTTAACAAGACAAGAGCCTGGGGCAGGATGATAAGGGCAGCATGACATGGAAGGAATAAATGGATTACCTGGAGATGCCTGCCATGGAGGAGCTTCAGTTTCCCCGGCAATTTCGGTTGCCGGGCCAAGATCTCCATCCCCTCCCTAGGAAACCACGGCGCCGCCCGGGGCGGACCCTTCTGTGGAAACCTTGGGCAGGGATCCCTCGGCTCGATCGACGGGTGGAGTGGGTCCCTCCTAGAAGGACTCGCCCGGAGTAGTCCCCTCCCCTCCTCTGGCTGCAGGGGTGGGGAATTCTCCGCCATCACCTCTAGAGGGAGGAGCCAGCTCTGTACTCTCAGGCCGGGGGCTGGGCTGGGGGCTTGGTGCCAGGTCGTCCATGCTGCTCCCTGTCGGGCCCGTGCCTTCCACAGTCTTCGGCAGCCCCGCGCGCCTTAGCCGCTTGGTGCGGTGGATGAGGGTCTTGCCTTCTTCCTCCTCCTCCCTGACAAAGGTGGCAAGTAAAGATCAGTTAACAGGCAAGATGATATGCGGGAATGGCGAAGAGGAAAGGAAATTGCTCTTTCTTACTCTTCGTCGATGAGCATGGAGCTCAGCTCAAACTCCATGGGTGGCGAGGGTGACCTGCTCCTCTTCTGGGGCAGGGGAACGGAGCTCCCTGACAACTTCAAGCCTTGCTGAGGTGCAGGGGGCTCCGTTAAGAAAGAGCTCTGCGAAGAACTCGAGCTGGACTGGGAGCTGGAGTCGCCTCCAGCGGTTGCCGGTCGCTTGGCGGGAGAAGCCTTAGCCCCAGAAAGCCGTGGGGACTGCTGGCGCACTACATCGGGGACGCTGCTCCTGGAGGTGGTCTTCTTCACTTTCTTGGTGACAGGCATGGGATCAGGAACTGCTGCTCCCCGACTAGCCGCTCGCCTGCGAGGGCGCTGTTCCAGGTCTGGCTCGGGGGCTTGAGGGCCTTCCGCGAGCCACTCCTCCTTAGGTTGCTCCGCCTCCTCAACCCCCTCTTTCTCTAGAGCCTCCGTTGCCGCGGCATATAGAGCCTCAATCCCGGCAGGCTTGTCCCCAGCAGGCTCATCCCCGGCAGCCCCCTCCATGGTTTGCGCCTCGCTCCTGCCGTGGGAAGGGCCTTCGCCTTTAGCCTCCTCCTTCCCCTTCGTTGCCTTCCCGGCCTTTGCCATCGCAGCAGCACAGAGTGCTCTGTCCTCCTTGAGCCGCCTCTTGATGTTCGCCTCCTCCGCCTTGGAGGTGCGCTTGTACATGTTGGCCTCCACCCTTGTAGCCCTTTCCACCAAGGTGGAGGACCACGCAAGCTCTTCGTCGAGCCCGGGCAGCTGCCAATCGCCCGAGACTCCCTGTGCATCGCCGTCTGGCATCCATTTCAGGATTTGGTCCCTGGCGGAGTTGATGTTCAGTGGGATGACATTTGCTGGCAACTTGAATGGCCCAAGGCTGCCGAATAGTTGTTCGCACAACCAAGCATGGCCATAGACTGACAAATTGTTGGCCACGCCAGGAAGCAGCCTCATCCTATCTGCGGCATCCCCATACTGCCAGGCAAACCTATCCCTCTTCTACAATGGTGCAATATGGCGAAGGAGGAAGTCGGCCCCCACGTGCCCGATGGTTAGCCCGGCAGCCTTTAGACGGGTGATCCTATTTATTGCCGGGCGGAGCCTATCATCGGTAAGGCCAACTTCCCTCAAATTGTTGCCGTGCTCGAGGCACTCTGTCCGCGTGTCGGTGCAACAAACCCTGGGTCTGTTGCCCAGACCGTGCACAGGCCTAAAAGAGCAAGGTTGCAACATCCAAGTCCAGACCAAGCAAGGAGTACAGCTCTTTGGGGAATCAAAGGGCAAATCAAGAGGACCAAGACAAGCTAAATGAGCAAGACACCACTAAGGAGAAACCTCCCTTGCCAGGCAGGCTAGCCTGGCAAGGATGAGGTAGCCCTGAAGTCAAGCCTCAAGACCGTCCCGGCAGGCCTGCCGGGTGCTGCGAGGGCTAATTACCCCTCCAAGGCTCCACCGCTCCACCTCACAGCGACGCAAGTCATCGATCGGTGCGGTGTCAAGCCCCCAAGTGACTAAGTGGCTGTTATTTAGCACGTGGCAGCCACTTCCTATGGAAATCACCTCCAAATGACACCTGTCCAGAGACGTGTCAAGTGCTACTTCTTGAGCTTGCGTTGGTTTTTCCCTTGAAGAGGAAAGGGTGATGCAGCACAGTAGAGGTAAGTATTTCCCTCAGTTAAGAACCAAGGTACCAATCCAGTAGGAGAAGAACGCACAAATCACCAACACCTGCACAAACAATCAAATACTTGCACCCAATGCGATAAAGGGGTTGTCAATCCCTTCACGGTCAATTGCAAAAGTGAGATCTGATAGAGATAGATAAGCAAAAGATAAAATATTTTTGGGGTTTTTGGTATATAGATATGAAAATAAAAGATTGCAAAATAGTAGATCGGAAAGTAATATGATGGAAAATAGTAGATTGGAAAGTATTATGATGGAAAATAGACCCGGGGGCCATAGGTTTCACTAGAGGCTTCTCTCATGAAGGCAAATAATACGGTGGGTGAACAAATTACTGTCGAGCAATTGATAGAAAAGCACAAAGTTATGACGATATCCAAGGCAATGATTATGCATATAGGCATCACGTCTGTGTCAAGTAGACCGACTCCTGCCTGCATCTACTACTATTACTCCACACATCGACCGCTATCCACCATGCATCTAGAGTATTAAGTTCAAAAAGAACGGAGTGACGCTTTAAGTAAGATGACATGATGTAGAGGAATTAACTCAAGGAATATGATGAAAACCCCATCTTTTTATCCTCGATGGCAACAATGCAATACGTGTCTCGCTACCCCTACTTTGTCACTGTGTGAAATCATGCAAGATTGAACCCAAAGCTAAGCACCTCTCCCATTGAAAGAAAAACCAATCTAGCTGGCCAAACCAAACCGATAATTCGAAGAGAAATACAAAGATATTAAATCATGCATAAAAGAATTCAGAGAAGATTCAAATAATATTCATAGATAAGCTGATCATAAATCCACAATTCATCGGATCTCGACAAACACACCGCAAAACAAGATTACATCGGATAGATCTCTAAGAACATCAAGGAGAACATTGTATTGAGAATCAAAGAGAGAGAAGAAGCCATCTAGCTACTAGCTATGGACGCATAGGTTTGAGGTAAACTACTCACGCATCATCGAAAGGGCAATGGAGTTGATGTAGAAGCCCTCCGTGATCGATTCCCCCTCCGACGGGATGCCGGAAAAGGCCCCAAGATGGGATCTCACGGGAACATAAGGTTGCGGCGGTGGAAAAATATTTTCATGGATGCCTCTGGCGGTTCTGGAATATTTGTGAATATATAGGAGGAAGAGCTAGGTTAGGGGAGTCCCGAGGGGCCCACAAGGCAGGGGGCGCGTCCCCCCCTAGGGCACGCCCTCCACCCTTGTCGCCGCCTCGTGGATCTTCTGACTCAGACTCCAAGTCCCCTGGGTGTCTTCTGGTCCAAGAAAAATCATCGTGAAGTTTTATTCCATTTGGACTCCGTTTGGTATTCCTTTTCTGCGAGGCTCAAAAACAAGGAAAAAACAGAAACTAGCACCAGGCTCTAGGTTAATAGGTTAGTCCAAAAAATAATATAAAATAGCATATTAATGCATATAAAACATCCAAAATAGATAATATAATAGCATGGAACAATCAAAAATTATAGATACGTTGGAGACGTATCAAGCATCCCCAAGCTTAATTCCTGCTCGTCCTCGAGTAGGTAAATGATAAAAACAGAATTTTTGATGTGGAATGCTACCTAACATACTTATCCATGTAATTTTCTTTATTGTGGCATGAATGTTCAGATCCATAAGATTCAAAACAAAAGTTTAATATTGACATAAAAACAATAATACTTCAAGCATACTAATAAAGCAATCATGTCTTCTCAAAATAACATGGCCAAAGAAAGTTATCCCTACAAAATCGTATAGTCTGGCTATGCTCCATCTTCATCACACAAAGTACTCAAATCATGCACAACCCGGATGACAAGCAAGAAATTGTTTCATACTTTTGATGTTCTCAAACCTTTTCAACTTTCACGCAATACATGAGCGTGAGCCATGGACATAGCACTATAGGTGGAATAGAATATGGTGGTTGTGGAGAAGACAAAAAAGAAGGAGATAGTCTCACATCAACTAGGCGTATCAACGGGCTATGGAGATGCCCATCAATAGATATCAATGTGAGTGAGTAGGGATTGCCATGCAACGGATGCACTAGAGCTATAAGTTTATGAAAGCTCAAAAAGAAACTAAGTGGGTGTGCATCCAACTTGCTTGCTCACGAAGACCTAGGGCAATTTTGAGGAAGCCCATTATTGGAATACACAAGCCAAGTTCTATAATGAAAAATTCCCACTAGTATATGAAAGTGACAACATAGGAGACTCTCTATCATGAAGATCATGGTGCTACTTTGAAGCACAAGTGTGGAAAAAGGATAGTAACATTGCCCCTTCTCTCTTTTCTCTCATTTTTTGGTGGGCTTCTTTGGCCTCTTTTATTTTATTTGTGGGCTTCGTTGGCCTCTTTTATTTTTTCCTCACATGGGACAATGCTCTAATAATGAAGATCATCACACTTTTATTTACTTACAACTCAAGAATTACAACTCGATACTTAGAACAAAATATGACTCTATATCAATGCCTCCGGCGGTGTACCGGGATGTGCAAGGACTTAAGAGTGACATGTATGAAAAATATGAATGGTGGCTTTGCCACAAATACTATGTCAACTACATGATCATGCAAAGCAATATGACAATGATGGAACGTGTCATAATAAAACGGAACGGTGGAAAGTTGCATGGAAATATATCTCGGAATGGCTATGGAAATGCCATAATAGGTAGGTATGGTGGCTGTTTTGAGGAAGGTGAAAGGTAGGTGTATGGCACCGGCAAAAGTTGTGCGGTACTAGAGAGGCTAGCAAAGGTGGAAGGGTGAGAGTGCATATAATCCATGGACTCAACATTAGTCATAAAGAACTCACATACTTATTGCAAAAATCTATTAGTCATCGAAATGAAGTACTACGCGCATGCTCCTAGGGGGATAGATTGGTAGGAAAAGACCATCGATCGTCCCCGACTGCCACTCATAAGGAGGACAATCAATAAATACCTCATGCTCCAACTTCGTTAGATAACGGTTCACCATACGTGCATGCTACGGGAATCATAAACTTTAACACAAGTATTTCTAAAATACACAATTACTCACTAGCATGACTCTAATATCACCATCTTTATATCTCAAAACAATCATAAGGAATCAAATTTCACATAGTATTCCATGCACTTTATATGAAAGTTTTTATTATATCCCTCTTGGATGCCTATCATATTAGGACTAAATTTATAACCAAAGAAAATTACCATGCTGTTTAGAAAGACTCTCAAAATAATATAAGTGAAGCATGAGAGTTCAATAATTTCTATAAAATAAAATCACCGCCATGCCCTAAAAAGATATAAGTGAAGCACTAGAGCAAAATTGCCTAGCTCAAAAGATATAAGTGAAGCACATAGAGTATTCTAATAAATCACGATTCATGCGTGTCCCTCTCAAAAAGTGTGTACATCAAGTATAATTGTGGCAAACTAAAAAGCAAAGACTCATATCATACAAGATGCTCCAAGCAAAACACATATCATGTGGTGAATAAAAATATAGCCTCAAGTAAATTTACCGATAGACGAAGACGAAAGAGGGGATGCCTTCCGGGGCATCCCCAAGCTTAGGCTCTTGGTTGTCCTTGAATACTACCTTGGGGTGCCTTGGGAATCCCCAAGATTAGGCTCTTGCTACTCCTTATTCCATAGTCCATCAAATCTTTACCCAAAACTTGACAACTTCACAACACAAAACTCAACAGAAAACTCGTGAGATCTGTTAGTACAAGAAAATAAAATCACCACTTTTGGTACTGTTGTGAACTCATTCTTTATTTATAATGGTGTAATATCTACTGTATTCCAACTTCTCCATGGTTCATACCCCCCGATATTACCCATAGATTCATCAAAATAAGCAAACAACACAAAGAAAATAGAATCTGTTAAAAACAGAACAGTCTGTGAAGATCCGAATTTTTATAATACTTTTATAACTCCAAAAATTCTGAAATAATAGGAAAACGTAGTAAATTCGTATATAAATTTCGTGTAAAAAATTTAGGGGTTTTCAGCTCTCCAGTGAATTATTAAAATTCTGTGACTGGACACAAAAGTTTCTGTTTTTCAGCAAGATCAAATCAACTATCACCGTAAGCCATCCCAAAGGTCTTACTTGGCACAAACACTAATTAAAACACCAAAACACATCTAACCAGAGGCTAGATGAAAAATTTATTGAAAAACAGAACCAAAAAAGTAAAAACAAAAATAAAATTGGGTTGCCTTCCAACAAGCGCTAATGTTTAACGCCCTTAGCTAGGCATAAAAACACATAGATCTAGGTATTGTCATAGTAATAATAAGGCAAGTTTCGAAAACTCATCGCGTACTCCCTTCGTTCAGCAGAAAGGTTTCTTTGTGGTAAGCAAAAGTAATCAAAAGGGCTAAATTTAACAGGATAAGGATCCCTAAGATCAAGCTCGGGAGGTATTGGCTCCTCCTTCGGCCCCTTATATTGTATGATCAACTCATCATTGTAAGAATTCTTTTGGCAAAAGGTCATGAGCTTATTTCCAAGAGAGAAACCCAATCCGTTGTTTTGTATAGCAAAATTATCATTAAGTTCAGAAATTTTATCAACTAAAACATCGGTATGAACTCTTTTTCTCAAATTTTCATTATAAGCAACATGATTAAGAGATCGCAAACGCATTATTTCTTCTTGATTAAAGAGAATCCTCTCTATGGGAGGACGACCACCATCTACCTTATAATGCGCAAAAATTTCACTAGCCTCTTTCATAATGAATCTAAACTCATGGGCTAGAAATATGGTAGTAGCGCGTTTAACAGAAGAATGCTCAATATTAGAGAACTCTAGAAAAATCCTTTGTATGCATGGATGCATATGAACAAATTGTCTTTCAAGTTCAAGTATAAGCAAAGATATAGCATCCGCAAGACTATTAGTTTTATGGAGAATAGATCCACCTAACGTGGGTAGCGCACCAGTACAAGTAAAGAAATCTTGAATAACCCCTTTTCCAATAATATTGCCGCTACCTATACGAAGTTTTTTAGTGTGCAGGATAGTAGGTTCTTCATGAGGATCAGTATTAGCAAAATTATCAAAGTCCCCCCCATCATTACTACTATCCTTTTCAACGAAAATCTCCCCAGATTCAGACATGGTGGCAAGAAACAGATCTAACACACGAGGAAGCAAAAAGGCAAACGAAAAAGACGAATGGAAGAAGGGCGAATAAAAGGCAAATCTTTTCGAAAATCGTTTTAGAAGTGGGGGAGAGGAAAACGAGAGGCAAATGGCGCATAATGTAATGCAAGAGATGAGAGTTTATGATGGGTACTTGGTATGTCTTGACTTGGCGTAGATCTCCCCGGCAACGGCGCCGGAAATCCTTCCTGCTACTTCTTGAGCTTGCGTTGGTTTTTCCCTTGAAGAGGAAAGGATGATGCAGCACAGTAGAGGTAAGTATTTCCCTCGGTTAAGAACCAAGGTATCAATCCAGTAGGAGAAGAATGCACAAATCACCAACACCTACACAAACAATCAAACACTTGCACCCAACACGATAAAGGGGTTGTCAATCCCTTCACGGTCAATTGCAAAAGTGAGATCTGATAGAGATAGATAAGGAAAAGATAAAATATTTTTGTGTTTTTTGGTATATAGATCTGAAAATAAAAGATTGCAAAATAGTAGATCGGAAAGTAATATGATGGAAAATAGTAGATCGGAAAGTATTATGATGGAAAATAGACCCGGGGGCCATAGGTTTCCCTAGAGGCTTCTCTCATGAAGGCAAATAATACAGTGGGTGAACAAATTACTGTCGAGCAATTGATAGAAAAGCGCAAAGTTATGACGATATCCAAGGCAATGATTATGCATATAGGCATCACGTCCCTGTCAAGTACATCGATTCCTGCCTGCATCTACTACTATTACTCCACACATCGACCGCTATCTAGCATGCATCTACAGTATTAAGTTCAAAAAGAACGGAGTAACACTTTAAGTAAGATGACATGATGTAGAGGAATTAACTCAAGCAATATGATGAAAACCCCATCTTTTTATTCTCGATGGCAACAATGCAATACGTGTCTCGCTACCCCTACTTTGTCACTGGGTGAAATCACGCAAGATTGAACCCAAAGCTAAGCACCTCTCCCATTGCAAGAAAAACCAATCTAGTTGGCCAAACCAAACCGATAATTCGAAGAGAAATACAAAGATATTAAATCATGCATAATAGAATTCAGAGAAGATTCAAATAATACTCATAGATAAGCTGATCATAAATCCACAATTCATCGGATCTCGACAAACACACCGCAAAACAAGATTACATCGGATAGATCTCCAAGAACATCAAGGAGAACGTTGTATTGAGATTCAAAGAGAGAGAAGAAGCCATCTAGCTACTAGCTATGGACCTGTAGGTCTGAGGTAAACTACTCATGCATCATCGGAAGGGCAATGGAGTTGATGTAGAAGCCCTTCGTGATCGATTCCCCCTCCGACGGGATGCCGAAAAAGGCCCCAAGATGGGATCTCATGGGAACAGAAGGTTGCGGTGGTGGAAAAATGTTTTCATGCATGCCTCTGGTGGTTCTGGAATATTTGTGAATATATAGGAGGAAGAGCTAGGTCAGGGGAGTCCCGAGGGGCCCACAAGGCAGGGGGCGCCCCCCCTAGGGCGCGCCCTCCACCCTTGTCGCCGCCTCGTGGCTCTTCTGACTTGGATTCCAAGTCCCTTGGGTGTCTTCTGGTCCAAGAAAGACCATCGTGAAGTTTTATTCCATTTGGACTCCGTTTGGTATTCCTTTTCTGCGAGGCTCAAAAACAAGGAAAAAATAGAAACTGGCACCGGGCTCTAGGTTAATAGGTTAGTCCCAAAAATAATATAAAATAGCATATTAATGCATATAAAACATCCAAAACAGATAATATAATAGCATGGAACAATCAAAAATTATAGATACGTTGGAGACGTATCATCAAGCAGACAGATGAGGAGGTGGCCAAGCAGCCCGGCAAGGCTTGCTGGGCATGCCACGATGTGACACTAAGTGGCGCATTTAATGCGCCCTGCTCTGACTACAGAGTTAGGTATGATAGCACTGTTTGCTATCTAATCAATACACAATGACTGATTTGCCACTATGGTGACCCCTTGATCTATAAAAGGAGGGCCATGGCAACCATAGAAAGGATTCAGACCCTTGTACACTCGTACGTGCGTAGCTGCTCTCGCCCCGAGGCAACCCTGCCGGGCAAGAGCGCTGCGTTTCCACCACAATCCACCATCAATCCACCAAAGTAGGAGTAGGATTTTATGTTGGGGAACGTAGTAATTCAAAAAAATTCCTACGATCACGCAAGATCTATATAGGAGAAGCATAGCAATGAGCGGGAGAGTGTGTCCACGTACCCTCGTAGACCGAAAGCGGAAGCGTTTAGTAACGCGGTTGATGTAGTCGAACGTCTTCGCGATCCAACCGATCCAAGTACCGAACGTACGGCACCTCCGCGATCTGCACACGTTCAGCTCGATGACGTCCCTCATACTCTTGATCCAGCTGAGGCCGAGGGAGAGTTTCATCAGCACGACGGTGTGGTGACGGTGATGATGAAGTGATTCCGGCAGGGCTTCGCCTAAGCTCTCCGAAAATATGACCGAGGTGGAAATCTGTGGAGGGGGGCACCGCACACGGCTAAAAACAATTAACTTATGTGTCCTAGGGTGCCCCCCTCCCCACGTATATAAAGGAGGGAGGGGGAGGCCGGCCGGCCCTCATAGGCGCGCCAAGGGGGGAGGAATCCTCCTCCTAGTAGGAGTAGGACTCCCCCCTTTCCTAGTCCTACTAGGAGAAGAAGGAAGGAGGGGGCGCCGCCCCTCCCCCTAGTCCAATTCGGACTAGGCCAATGGGGGGGCGCGCGGCCAGCCCTTGGCTGCCCCTCTCTCTTTCCCCTAGGCCCAATAAGGCCCATTACTTCTCCGGTGGTTCCGATAACCCTTCCGGCACTCCGATAAATATCCGGAACCTTCCGGAACCTTTCCGGAGGCCAAATACTATCTTCCAATATATCAATCTTTACCTCTCGGACAATCCGAGACTCCTCGTCATGTCCGTGATCACATCCGGGACTCCAAACTACCTTCGGTACATCAAAACACATAAACTCATAATACCGATCGTCATCGAACGTTAAGCGTGTGGACCCTACAGGTTCGAGAACTATGTAGACATGACCGAGACTCATCTCCGGTCAATAACCAATAGCGGAACCTGGATGCTCATATTGGCTCCCACATATTCTACGAAGATCTTTATCGGTCAAACCGCATAACAACATACGTTGTTCCCTTTGTCATCGGTATGTTACTTGCCCGAGATTCGATCGTCGGTATCTCAATACCTAGTTCAATCTCGTTACCGGCAAGTCTCTTTACTCGTTCCGTAATGTATCATCCCGTAACTAACTCATTAGTCACATGGCTTGGAAGGCTTCATATGATGTGCATTACCGAGAGGGCCCAGAGATACCTCTCCGACAATCGGAGTGACAAATCCTAATCTTGATCTATGCCAACTCAACAAACACTATCGGAGACACCTGTAGAGCATCTTTATAATCACCCAGTTACGTTGTGACGTTTGATAGCACACAAGATGTTCCTTCGGTATTTGGGAGTTGCATAATCTCATAGTCAGAGGAACATGTACAAGTCATGAAGAAAGCAATAGCAACAAACTAAACGATCATCGTGCTAAGCTAACGGATGGGTATTGTCAATCACATCATTCTCTAATGATGTGATCCCGTTCATCAAATTACAACTCATGTTTATGGCTAGGAAACTTAACCATCTTTGATTAACAAGCTAGTCAAGTAGAGGCATACTAGTGACACTTTGTTTGTCTATGTATTCACACATGTATTAAGTTTCCGGTTAATACAATTCTAGCATGAATAATAAACATTTATCATGATATAAGGAAATATAAATAACAAATTTATTATTGCCTCTAGGGCATATTTCCTTCAGTCTCCCACTTGCACTAGAGTCAATAATCTAGATTACACAGTAATGATTTTAACACCCATGGAGTCTTGGTGCTGATCATGTTTTGCTCGTGAGAGAGGCTTAGTCAACGGGTCTGCAACATTCAGATCCGTATGTATCTTGCAAATCTCTATGTCTCCCTCCTTGACTTGATCGCGGATGGAATTGAAGCGTCTCTTGATGTGCTTGGTTCTCTTGTGAAATATGGATTCCTTTGCCAAGGCAATTGCACCAGTATTGTCACAAAAGATTTTCATTGGACCCGATGCACTAGCTATGACACCTAGATCGGATATGAACTCCTTCATCCAGACTCCTTCATTCGCTGCTTCCGAAGCAGCTATGTACTCCGCTTCACACGTAGATCCCGCCACGACGCTTTGCTTAGAACTGCACCAACTAACAGCTCCACCGTTCAATATAAATACGTATCCCGTTTGTGACTTAGAGTCATCCGGATCAGTGTCAAAACTTGCATCGATGTAACCACTTACGACGAGCTCTTTGTCACCTCCATAAACGAGAAACATATCCTTAGTCCTTTTTAGGTATTTCAGGATGTTCTTGACCGCTATCCAGTGATCCACTCCTGGATTACTTTGGTACCTCCCTGCTAAACTTATAGCAAGGCACACATCAGGTGTGGTACACAGCATTGCATACATGATATAACCTATGGCTGAGGCATAGGGAATGACTTTCATTTTCTCTCTATCTTTTGAAGTGGTCAGGCATTGAGTCTTACTCAACTTCACACCTTGTAACACAGGCAAGAACCCTTTCTTTGCTTGATCCATTTTGAACTTTTTCAAAACTTTTTCAAGGTATGTGCTTTGTGAAAGTCCAATTAAGCATCTTGATCTATCTCTATAGATCTTGATGCCCAATATATAAGCAGCTTCACCGAGGTCTTTCATTGAAAAACTTTTATTCAAGTATCCTTTTATGCTATCCAGAAATTCTATATCATTTCCAATCAACAATATGTCATCCACATATAATATTAGAAATGCTACAGAGCTCCCACTCACTTTCTTGTAAATACAGGCTTCTCCAAAAGTCTGTATAAAACCATATGCTTTGATCACACTATCAAAGCGTTTATTCCAACTCCGAGATGCTTGCACCAGTCCATAAATGGATCGCTGGAGCTTGCACACTTTGTTAGCATCCTTTGGATCGATAAAACCTTCGGGTTGCATCATATACAACTCTTCTTCCAGAAATCCATTTAGGAATGCAGTTTTTACATCCATTTGCCAAATTTCATAATCATAAAATGCGGCAATTGCTAACATGATTCGGACAAACTTAAGCATCGCTACGGGTGAGAAGGTCTCATCGTAGTCAACTCCTTGAACTTGTCGAAAACCTTTTGCAACAAGTCGAGCTTTGTAGAAAGTAACATTACCGTCGGTGTCAGTCTTCTTCTTAAAGATCCACTTATTCTCTATGGCTTGCCGATCATCGGGCAAATCAACCAAAGTCCACACTTTGTTCTCATACATGGATCCCATCTCAGATTTCATGGCCTCAAGCCATTTTGCGGAATCTGGGCTCATCATCGCTTCCTCATAGTTCGTAGGTTCATCATGGTCAAGTAACATGACCTCCAGAACAGGATTACCGTACCACTCTGGTGCGGATCTTACTCTGGTTGACCTACGAGGTTTGATAGTAACTTGATCTGAAGTTTCATGATCATCATCATTAGCTTCCTCACTAATTGGCGTAGGTATCACTGGAACTGATTTCTGTGATGAACTACTTTCCAATTCAAGAGAAGGTACCACTACCTCATCAAGTTCTACATTCCTCCCACTCACTTCTTTCAAGAGAAACTCCTTCTCTAGAAAGGATCCATTCTTAGCAACGAATATTTTGCCTTCGGATCTGTGATAGAAGGTGTACCCAACAATCTCCTTTGGGTATCCTATGAAGACACATTTCTCCGATTTGGGTTCGAGCTTATCAGGTTGAAGCTTTTTCACATAAGCATCGCAGCCCCAAACTTTAAGGAACGACAACTTGGGTTTCTTGCCAAACCACAGTTCATAAGGTGTCGTCTCAACGGATTTAGATGGTGCCCTATTTAACGTGAATGCAGCCGTCTCTAAAGCATAACCCCAAAACGATAGCGGTAAATCAGTAAGAGACATCATAGATCGCACCATATCTAATAAAGTGCGGTTATGACGTTCGGACACACCATTACGCTGTGGTGTTCCGGGTGGCGTGAGTTGCGAAACTATTCCGCATTGTTTCAAATGAAGACCAAACTCGTAACTCAAATATTCTCCTCCACGATCGGATCGCAGAAACTTTATTTTCTTGTTACGATGATTTTCCACTTCACTCTGAAATTCTTTGAACTTTTCAAATGTTTCAGACTTATGTTTCATCAAGTAGATATACCCATATCTGCTCAAATCATCTGTGAAGGTCAGAAAATAACGATATCCGCCGCGAGCCTCAATATTCATTGGACCGCATACATCAGTATGTATTATTTCCAATAAATCTGTTGCTTGCTCCATTGTTCCGGAGAACAGAGTTTTAGTCATCTTGCCCATGAGGCACGGTTCGCAAGTACCAAGTGATTCATAATCAAGTGATTCCAAAAGTCCATCAGTATGGAGTTTCTTCATGCGTTTTACACCAATATGACCCAAACGGCAGTGCCACAAATAAGTTGCACTATCATTATCAACTCTGCATCTTTTGGCTTCAACATTATGAATATGTGTATCACTACAATCGAGATTCAACAAAAATAGACCACTCTTCAAGGGTGCATGACCATAAAAGATATTACTCATATAAATAGAACAACCATTATTCTCAGATTTAAATGAATAACCGTCTCGCATCAAACAAGATCCAGATATAATGTTCATGCTTAACGCTGGCACCAAATAACAATTATTCAGGTCTAAAACTAATCCCGAAGGTAGATGTAGAGGTAGCGTGCCGACGGCGATCACATCGACTTTGGAACCATTTCCCACACGCATCGTCACCTCGTCCTTAGCCAATCTTCGCTTAATCCGTAGTCCCTGTTTCGAGTTGCAAATATTAGCAACAGAACCAGTATCAAATACCCAGGCACTACTGCGAGCATTAGTAAGGTACACATCAATAACATGTATATCACATATACCTTTGTTCACTTTGCCATCCTTTTTATCCGCCAAATACTTGGGGCAGTTCCGCTTCCAGTGACCAGTCCCTTTGCAGTAGAAGCACTCAGTATCAGGCTTAGGTCTAGACTTGGGCTTCTTCACTTGAGCAGCAACTTGCTTGCCGTTCTTCTTGAAGTTCCCCTTCTTCCCTTTGCCCTTTTTCTTGAAACTGGTGGTCTTGTTGACCATCAACACTTGATGCTCCTTTTTGATTTCTACCTCCGCAGCCTTTAGCATTGCGAAGAGCTCGGGAATTGTCTTATCCATCCCTTGCATATTATAGTTCATCACGAAGCTTTTGTAGCTTGGTGGCAGTGATTGAAGAACTCTGTCAATGACACTATCAACCGGAAGATTAACTCCCAGCTGAGTCAAGTGATTATGATACCCAGACATTTTGAGTATATGCTCACTGACAGAACTATTCTCCTCCATCTTGCAGCTATAGAACTTATTGGAGACTTCATATCTCTCAATCCGGGCATTTGCTTGAAATATTAACTTCAACTCCTGGAACATCTCATATGCTCAATGACGTTCAAAACATCGTTGAAGTCCCGGTTCTAAGCCGTAAAGCATGGCACACTGAACTATCGAGTAGTCATCAGCTTTGCTCTGCCAGGCGTTCACAACGTCCGGCGTTGCTCCTGCAGCGGGTCTTGCACCTAGCGGTGCTTCCAGGACGTAATTCTTCTGTGCAGCAATGAGGATAATCCTCAAGTTACGGACCCAGTCTGTGTAGTTGCTACCATCATCTTTCAACTTGGTTTTCTCTAGGAACGCATTAAAATTCAAAGGAACAGTAGCACGGGCCATTAATCTACAACAACATAGACATGCAAAATACTATCAGGTACTAAGTTCATGATAAATTAAAGTTCAATTAATCATATTACTTAAGAACTCCCACTTAGATAGACATCCCTCTAATCATCTAAGTGATCACGTGATCCAAATCAACTAAACCATGTCCGATCATCACGTGAGATGGAGTAGTTTTCAATGGTGAACATCACTATGTTGATCATATCTACTATATGATTCACGTTCGACCTTTCGGGCTCAGTGTTCCGAGGCCATATCTGCATATGCTAGGCTCGTCAAGTTTAACCCGAGTATTCTGCGTGTGCAAAACTGGCTTGCACCCGTTGTATGTGAACGTAGAGCTTATCACACCCGATCATCACGTGGTGTCTCGGCACGACGAACTGTAGCAACGGTGCATACTCAGGGAGAACACTTGTACCTTGAAATTTAGTGAGAGATCATCTTATAATGCTACCACCGTACTAAGCAAAATAAGATGCATAAAAGGATTAACATCACATGCAATTCAATATAAGTGATATGATATGGCCATCATCATCTTGTGCCTTTGATCTCCATCTCCAAAGCACCGTCATGATCACCATCGTCACCGGCGCCCCAGCTTGATCTCCATCGTCACCGGCGCCCCAGCATGATCTCCATCGTAGCATCATTGTCGTCTCGCCAACTTATTGCTTCTACGACTATCGCTACCGCTTAGTGATAAAGTAAAGCAATTACATGGCGATTGCATTGCATACAATAAAGCGACAACCATATGGCTCCTGCCGGTTGCCGATAACTTTGTTACAAAACATGATCATCTCATACAACAAATTATATCACATCATGTCTTGACCATATCACATCACAGCAAGCCCTGCAAAAACAGGTTAGACGTCCTCTACTTTGTTGTTGCAAGTTTTACATGGCTGCTACAGGCTTCTAGCAAGAACCGTTCTTACCTACGCATCAAAACCACAACGTGGTGTAGTGATTGCTTTTTGATCTTCCAAAAGAACCCTCTTCATTGAAACCGGTTCAACTAAAGTGAGAGAGACAGACACCCGCCGGTCACCTTTAAGCAACGAGTGCTCGCAGCGGTGAAACCAGTCTCGCGTAAGCGTACGCGTAATGTCGGTCCGGGCCGCTTCATCTCACAATACCGCTGAACCAAGTAACAACTAGTAACGGCAAGCAATATGTATACACCCACGCCCACAACTCCTTTGTGTTCTACTCGTGCATATCATCTACGCATAGACCTGGCTCGGATGCCACTGTTGGGGAACGTAGTAATTCAAAAAAATTCCTACGATCACGCAAGATCTATCTAGGAGAAGCATAGCAACGAGCGGGAGAGTGTGTCCACATACCCTTGTAGACCGAAAGCGGAAGCGTTTAGTAACGCGGTTGATGTAGTCGAACATCTTCGCGATCCAACCGATCCAAGTACCAAACGTACGGCACCCCCGTGATCTGCACACGTTCAGCTCGATGACGTCCCTCGTACTCTTGATCCAGCTGAGTCCGAGGGAGAGTTTCGTCAGCACGACGGCGTGGTGATGGTGATGATGAAGTGATTCCGGTAGGGCTTCGCCTAAGCTCTCCGAAAATATGACCGAGGTGGAAATCTGTGGAGGGGGGCACCGCACACGGCTAAAAACAATTAACTTGTGTGTCCTAGGGTGCCCCCCTCCCCACGTATATAAAGGAGGGAGGGGGAGGCCGGCCGGCCCTCATAGGCGCGCCAAGGGGGGAGGAATCCTCCTCCTAGTAGGAGTAGGACTCCCCCCTTTCCTAGTCCTACTAGGAGAAGAAGGAAGGAGGGGGAAAGAGAAGGAAGGAGGGGGCGCCGCCCCTCTCCCTAGTCCAATTCGGACTAGGCCTAGGGGGGGGGGGGGGCGCAGCCAGCCCTTGGCTGCCCCTCTCTCTTTCTCCTAGGCCCAATAAGGCGCATTACTTCTCCGGTGGTTCCGATAACCCTTCCGGCACTCCGATAAATATCTGGAACCTTCCGGAACCTTTCCGGAGGCCAAATACTATCTTCCAATATATCAATCTTTACCTCTCGGACAATCCGAGACTCCTCGTCATGTCTGTGATCACATCCGGGACTCCGAACTACCTTCGGTACATCAAAACACATAAACTCATAATACCGATCGTCATCGAATGTTAAGCGTGCGGACCCTACGGGTTCGAGAACTATGTGGACATGACCGAGACTCATCTCCGGTCAATAACCAATAGCAGAACCTAGATGCTCATATTGGCTCCCACATATTCTACGAAGATCTTTATCGGTCAAACCGCATAACAACATACGTTGTTCCCTTTGTCATCGGTATGTTACTTGCCCGAGATTCGATCGTCGGTATCTCAATACCTAGTTCAATCTCGTTACCGGCAAGTATCTTTACTCGTTCCGTAATGTATCATCCCGTAACTAACTCATTAGTCACATTGCTTGCAAGGCTTCATATGATGTGCATTACCGAGAGGGCCCAGAGATACCTCTCCGACAATCGGAGTGACAAATCCTAATCTTGATCTATGCCAACTCAACAAACACTATCGGAGACACCTGTAGAGCATCTTTATAATCACCCAGTTACGTTGTGACGTTTGATAGCACACAAGGTGTTCCTTCGGTATTCGGGAGTTGCATAATCTCATAGTCAGAGGAACATGTACAAGTCATGAAGAAAGCAATAGCAACAAACTAAACGATCATCGTGCTATGCTAACGGATGGGTCTTGTCAATCACATCATTCTCTAATGATGTGATCCCGTTCATCAAATGACAACTCATGTCTATGGCTAGGAAACTTAACCATCTTTGATTAACAAGCTAGTCAAGTAGAGGCATACTAGTGACACTTTGTTTGTCTATGTATTCACACATGTATTAAGTTTCCGGTTAATACAATTCTAGCATGAATAATAAACATTTATCTTGATATAAGGAAATATTATAAATAAAAACTTTATTATTGCCTCTAGGGTATATTTCCTTCATTTTATGCCTCGCGGTGGCCCAAACCTAGGTAAAACTGCCCGTGTGATCCCTGCCGTGCTGCGCTATGTTCCTCCGCTCTTTGTGTAATGTGCTCATCTCCCTGCTGAACCACATGGGGCTGATGGCCCCATAGGTGGCCGTGGTTTCCCACGACATCTTTGGCACGCCAGGTAGGGGGAAGCGCTTGCGCGAACCCGAGAAGCGTACGCAACGCGTCATCTTCATCATCTTCTTCGTCGACGGCTCCATCGTCCATGGCGCCCAAGAAGAAGCCCGGTGCTGCAGCCCATCCGTCCACTTCGAAGGCCCCGTTGCACGTTGCCGCCGACACCACGGGGGCTACGGGGACGCACGGAGACATGGACGCTGCGGGGGGACATGGCTGGCGCAGGCGGCGTCGTCACCACCTCCCCTGCGGCCGAAACGAGGGCGGAAGGCACCGGGGAAGGACAGCACCAACAACATCCCAGTGGCCACTCTCCACAAGGTACGGGTGGAGAAATCATTCTGTCTGCACCTCTCTGCCCAGCTGAAGGGCACAGCCACAGCGGTGGCACTTGCTCTGGGGCGAATCGCAACTCTCCGGCCGCCCCCGCCACGGGCGCGGCCGCAGGGTGCGCGCCATTCCCTGAACGAGCTGCCCCAGCCGATGCGCCAAACGGAGCCGCTGGCCCTCAAGCGCCTCCACCTCATCACCTCGCCACCCTAGCGAGGGGCTCACGACGACGAGAACACGGCACAGCTACTACTAGCACCATGAGGAGCCAGGCGACGCTACGGTCTACGTCGTCATCCATGCCAAGCAGCGCTTCGGAGGCTATGGCGCGGGCCCAGCTGCTGTTGAGATTTCCGCCGGCAGCCGATTAGATGGATGAGTGGAGAGCCACCATTCAAAGCCTGATTGGTTTCGCTTAGGCGGGAGGATCACAGCAAGCTGGCCCGCCACAGCCTCCCCAGGCGACGACGACGGCCCGCGCTGCTGGCTGTGCCGAAGGGGCCACCCCCATGGTGCAGTCCCCTCCGCGGGAACCTGCGCAGGGGCCATGGCCGGAACCACGCGATCAATAACCCGACGATGTCTCGATGGCTTCGTCCAGCCCTCGAGCACGTCGAGACCAGCGGCAGGCCCAGGAGGACAGGCGAGGGGAACGCGCGCGTCACCATCGAGCGACGCCGCGACACCCACCGCCAGTCTGATAGGCGCAATGGCCTTGACATCGATGAGCCCACTCTCGGTGAAGGTGGGTGCCTACCTTTCGAGGTTGGGTGCCCCGCCTTCACTCATGAGTTGCGACAAGTCCGTTGGCCATCTTCCCGCACATTCAAGCCAGAGATACCAGAAAAGTACGATGGGAGATTGAACCCGGCAGAGTTCTTGAGCATCTACACCATCGCTGTTCAGGCTGCCGGGGGAAGAGATGAGAAGGTGTTCGCCAACTACTTCCTGTTGGCACTCAAGCCAAATGTGAGGTCTTGACTAATGCACCTGCCGGAGAACTCCATCTGAACTTGGGCTGACCTATGCCATGAGTTTGTTGGTGCCTTTATGGGCGGCCATCAAGAACCAGGACGGCCCAGCGATCTGCAGCTCCTCCCACAGAAGGAAGGAGAAAGTCTGCGGAAGTACATGCAAAGGTTCAGTCGAGTGCACAGGAACATCCCTGATATCCACCTGGCAGCTGTGATAGCCACATTCCAGTCCAACGTGTGCAACCACAGGATACGTTCCGAAATGAACGTGCGGCTGCCCAAGACTGTGAATGAGTTATACACTCTAGTGGATAAGTGTGCTCGCATAGAGGAGGGAAGGCGACTTCCCGGTGAAGAGGATGGCGTCGACATTGATTCAGACGATGACGATGACGCCACCAGTCAGAAGAAGAAGAACAAGAAGCGCAAGGAGAAAGTTGTGATGGCCATCGAAGGATCAAGCACACCTAGTACCGGCAAGAAGGCCAAGGCCGAGGCCCCCGGTAAGGAGGTTGCTGCGTGCACTGACTATCGGGCGGCTGCGGCTGCCGAGAAGGCTGGGAAGGGTGATGGGCCATACTGCAAGATCCATAGGACCAAGGGCCACGACCTTCAGGAGTGTCATCAGGTTGAGCAGCTCGTCAAGAAGCAGAGGGCTAAGTATGAGAGGCGTGATAAAGAGAAAAACCAGGATGGTGCTGTCGGGAAGGGCCAAGGCGGCGGAGTAAGTCGCCCCGGTAAGGCTCCTCAGAATTAAGGGAAACCCGCCAGAGGCCGTAAGAAGGAGGATTGCAATGATGAGAGTGATGAAGGAGATGAAGAGGAAACCAGCGAGCAGGAGTTCCAGAAAGCCACTGACGCCATGTGCATTGACGGGGGTGCATCTCTGCACTCCTTTCACCACCAACTTAAACAGTGGGCGCGTGAAGTCAATGTCGTGGAGCCAGCGACGGATTCTCGGAAGCCGCTCAAGTGGTCCCGCACGCCCATCATCTTTGACGAAGAGGATCACCCTAACCGCACCATCGCGGTAGGGTGCTTGCCATTGTTGGTCTCACCAACAATACGCAACCTCAAAGTCACCAAGATGTTGGTTGACGGCGGGGCCGGGTTGAATCTGATATCTCCAAAGGTCATTAGCAAACTTCAGATAGCAGATGAGGAGCTCAAGTTTACTGGCACGTTCCAAGGAATCAACCCCGACAGGAGTCGTCCTAAGGGAAAGATCACGCTGCCGGTGATGTTCGGAGGGGAGTTAAACTACCGGACTGAGAAGATCGTGTTTGACGTGGTTGGCCTCCCCTTGCCGTACAATGGGATCCTTGGTCGCCCAGCTTTGGCCAAGTTCACGGCGGCATCCCACTATGCCTACAACACCTTGAAGATGCCAGGGCCGATAGGAGTCATTTCCATTCCGTCAGATCAGAAAGATGCAGTTATATGCGTGGACAAGATGTACCGAGAGGCAGTTGTGGCAGAGGTCGCGAAAGCCACTGCTCCCCCCAAGGAAAGCAAGAAAATGAAGAGAGCTAGCAAGGATGCCAGCAAGGAATCCGGGAAGCGTGCCTCTCCGGAGTGTGCTGCACCTGTAGATGACTTGCCGGAGAGTTCCAATAGCAAGAGATCCAAAGCTGCTACACCTGCTGTGAAGAAGGTCTCGGCAGGGCTGGCTGGCGCTGATGGTACCTTCACTATCAGTGCCACCCTTGATGACAAATAGGAAAGCGCGCTCATTGCCTTCCTGCGGGAGAATATCGATGTGTTTGCCTGGCAACCATCTGATATCCCCGGTGTTCCCAGGGAGGTAATCGAGCACCACCTTGCGGTCTGCCCGCATGCCCGACCCGTCAAGCAGAAGGTTCGAAAGCAAGCTTTGGAGCGGCAATAGTTTATTGCCGAGGAGATCAAGAAGCTTGAAGCAGCTGGTTTGGTCAGAGGAGTGTTGCATCCCACATGGTTAGCAAATCCAGTGGTGGTACTCAAGGCGAATGGGAAATGGAGGCTTTGCATAGACTTCACAGATCTAAACAAGGCATGCCCGAAGGACCCATTCCCCTTGCCGCGCATCGACCAGATTGTGGATTCCACTTCCGGGTGTGACCTGCTTTCATTTCTGGATGCCTACTCCGGGTACCACCAAATCTTCATGTCCAAGGAAGATGAGGAGAAGACCGCATTCATAACCCCATGTGGCACATACTGCTTCGTACGGATGCCCTTCGGGCTGAAGAGCGCCGGATCCACTTTTGCAAGAGCAGTACAGATTGGCTTTGAATCCCAGCTGCACAGAAACATTGAAGCTTACATGGATGATATTGTGGTCAAGACCAAGGAAAGATCTACCCTCATCCAGGATTTGGAAGAAACCTTTGCTAATCTACACAGGATCAACTTGAAGCTGAACCCAGAGAAGTGTGTGTTTGGAGTTCCCTCCGGCAAGCTACTTGGCTTATTTTTGTCTCATCGAGGGATAGAGGCCAACCCTGACAAGATCAAGGCTATCAAGCAAATTCATGCACCCAAGACAGTCAAGGACGTGAGGCGTTTGACTGGATGCGTGGCTGCACTGAGCAGGTTCATTTCCAAGTCTGCGGAGCGCACCCTGCCATTTTTCAAAATCTTTAAGAAGGCAGGACCCGTGGAGTGGACCCCGGAGGCAGATGCTGCACTGCAAGATTTGAAGACCTATCTTTCCTCTGTGCCCACCTTGGTCGCCCCCAAACCACAAGAGCCGTTGCTGCTATACTTAGCGGCAACAAATCAAGTGGTTAGTGCGGCACTAGTGGTGCAGCGGGAAGTGGATGATGCGGCAGCCACAACCACTGTTTGTGACGACCCCGGCTTAATCGTGCACTAACCATACACACAAATGCACACGATCAAGCCTAAGGACTCACTTGAAGATATCACAACACAACTCTAAAACATAAATAAAGTCATACAAGCTTTATATTACAAGCCAGGGCCTCGAGGGCTTGAATACATAGCTCGATGGCATACAGTTGTCAGCGGAAGCATCAGATATCTGAGTACAGATATATTACAGAAATAGAGATAAGCCTTTATGAAGGAGGGGCAAAATAAAAAATACTACGATCAAAAGGCGTAGGCCTCCTGCCTAGGACCCTCCAAATCCTACTCCTGGTCGTCAGTCGGCTCCTCGTAGTAGTACTCGCCGGAGCTGGGAATCGGAGCTACGACGCTCGTTCGAGCAAACGAAGAGGCCAGGCGGGGTCTACAGCGCTCCAGGAGCTTGTCGGAGCTACTGGTCCAAGCAGTAGAGCTCGGAGGTGAGCGCAACGGCGATAATGGCGGACGGCGGAGCTCGGCACGTGGGCGAGCTAGCTACGGCAAACCGGAGCGAGGAAAGAGAGTGGTGAGGAGCTGGGGCTCACCATGCGGTCAAGAAAGACCCGCGACAGGTTAGTAGCAGCAGCGAGCGTCGCCGGAGTTCGTTGGCAACCGAAGAAAAAGGGGACAGCATCGAGCGGCAGCTGCAGGACCTCCCCGTTCCAGCTGGGAGCACCGATCAACGCGGCGGTCACTGGCGGACCGCCTGGACACCACGGAGGAGGAAGCAGGCGCCGGTGGCCACGGCGAGCAGCAAGGCACGACGGTGACGGCGTTCGGCGATAGATCTGAGGAAGAGGGGGAGAAGGGCGAGCGAGGAAGAGAGGGGGAGAATGACGAGGAGGTGGCCAGGGGGGAGGAACGGGCCGTCCTTATCTCCCTGCGGCGTCGGTGGCTGCCGCCGTGTCGCTGTCCGACCGGCACGCGCGCGCGCAGCCACGGCGGTGGCGACACGATGAAGGAGAGAGAGGGAGATGGGCTAGGTGAGTTGGGCTCCAGGCACTGTGCACTTGGGCCAGTGCACGGTGGCCTTTTCCTTTTCTTTTATTTCTTTCTTCTGTTTTCTTTTATTCTTTTCTGTTTTGTAATAGTTAGGCCACTTTTGCTATTTTGCAAAATGTGAGTGTTGGCCCCAATATTACAGTGCATTATTACCTTTCGCCAAAAACTTGTTTGGGCAAAGTAGGATTCCATTTGAATTTTGATATTATTATAAAGGGATTAAATAATTCTGTTTTGGTGCTGTTTCATGTTGTTGGAGTCAATTAACTAATTCTATTATCCTTGTTTATATTTTTATAAGTGCTTCTGGAATATTTTCTATTTAGTGAACATTTTTCCCATAGTGTTTGAGCAAATTTATTTTGCACTTTTGAATTTGAGTTGATTTTCAGAATATAATTTGAATTGAATACTTAACCAAAGTGATTAGGCGCTGCAAATGGAGATGACTCGGCTTACTTAACAGAGTGTCACAGTGGCTATTACACAGGGGTGTTACAAATTCTCCTCCTCTAAAAGAAATTCTCGTCCCGAGAATTTAGGAGGTAGAAGGAAAGAGGTCGGGATATTCTTCCCGAAGATGATCCTCGCGTTCCCAAGTGGCTTCATCTTCAGTGTGATTCGACCACTGCACTTTCAGGAACTTGGTCGTCTTCTGACGAGTCCGACGTTTAGCTTCTTCGAGAATGCGAATCGGATGCTTCTTATAAGAAAGATCATCTTGTAGTTGGAGCATCTCGTGATCCATTGCGCAGTGCGGAGATCCCTTGAAGCAACGACAAAGTTGCGGCACATGGAAAACGTGATAGGTATGGGTAAATTTTGGCAGAGTTAGCTTTCAACCAGTCCATACCCAATATAAGGTCTATGTCAGAAGAGTTCAAGATTATGGGAAATGCTCGGAACCCCATTCCTTCAATATCAACTGCGACATAGGGGCTGAACAAGGTGGTTCGACACTGGCCCGCTGGGGTGTGTACCACTACCGGAGTGTTCAAAGGCTCACATCTAACGTCGTGGGTGTATGCAAAATTTTCTGACATAAATGAATGTGATGCTTCTGGATGAAATAAAACAGAAGCTGCTACTGAGTTAACAAGGAAAGTACCCGTCACAATTTCTGGTTGTTCTCGAGCTTGAGCCACGTCGACATGAAAAGCTTGACCATGACCGTAAGGCCTGGCATTGTTGTTGCGGGGCTAATTGTTGCCACGGGCATTGGAAGGCAGAGCCAGTTGATTCTGCTTCTGAGTGCATTCCTTGGCACGATGACCTGGATGGCCACATCTGAAGCATAGCCCATCACTGGGGTTGGGAGCAGGAGCTCGGGGTGGGGTAACTTGAAGAGGCTGCCTCGGCGGTGGAGGAGGCAGACGAGGTGCAGCATAGTGCGGCCTTGGTACAGGTGCAGCTGAAGGGAACATGCTGTTGGGAATCCAAAAATGGCGCTTCTGCGAAGACGAGCTCGAAGACGAGCCCGCTTCACGGGTATGCTTGAGCGCATCCTTGTGCTTTTTCAGTCCAGTCTCGACCATGATGGCCTTGTTCACCAAGGTGGCGAAGTCAAGAAAGTCTTGGATGAGCAGGCTAGCTGAATGTCATGGTGTAGCCCTTCACGGAACTTCTCCTGCCTACGAGCATCAGTGGGGATGTCTTCTTCAGCATAGCGAGACAAGTCAAGAAACTCGCACTGATAGACTTCTACAGTCTTGGTGCCTTGAACAAGGTTGTGGAACTCAGCCTTCTTGCGTGCTATAACTGCTTGAGGAATATAGCGGGCGCGAAAAGCAGTCTTGAACTCCACCCAGGTAACGACAGTTCCAGGAGGTAGGGTCTGTCGGTGAGTGGCCCACCATTGTGCTGCGGGACCCTTCAGGAAGTATGTCGCGAATGTAACATAGCTGACAGGGGGAACATCAGCTGACTCCATCTCATAGAAGATGTCACGCAACCAGTCATCGGCATCCAGCGGATTAACTGCGTTGCGGAATGTCACTGGGTTGAGGCGGACAAACTCTGGCAGCGTTATTGAAGCTGGCTGCTGGTTGGCATTGGGTCAGGGGAACTAATCGATCACCCCTTGCATGAACTGATGGTTCAATTCAAACTGTTGCATCATCACATCCATATAATCAGGCGGTGGCGGCGGTGGTGGATTGTTATCACCCATCCTGCTAAATTCAACAGGGGTAGTTTAGCAGAAGCCATTTCGAGTGTTTAGCAACATGCATGATGTAACGCGATGGAATTTAAGTAGTACAATAGATGCTTTTTAGCAGTCATTAAGTCATACACATCCATACAGAGTCGGTTACATTCGGGCAGCATAACGGCGCAAATTCAAAAGCTAGACATATTAGGCGGCGCGCAGGCACACGGTAAGGAAGTACACATCGAGACATAGCAAAGGCTACATCAACATCGGAGAAAACTACTGAAACGGGGTAACTGCAAGTGTGGACGACGAATGTTCGTCGCAGAAGGATCCTGCGCTCCATGTGCACTCTGATGCAGAACCCGGTCTCGAGCTGAAAGAAGAGGTCCACGTGCAGGTGTGTGACCTCCCACAGCAGGCCAATCGATCCCTGGTGGCATCTCGGTCCTGCGCGGGTAAAGGATCTGCTCCGGATGTATCCCTGCATGAACAGCTGGTAGCAACTGCGTCATAGCCTCGTAGAGTCGTACTCGAGTGGCAAACAACTCGACGGCCAGAGCCCGAACAGTGCGATCCAGAGCCTGAGTACACTGAATCAGAACTCGCGGATCATAGCAACGAGGCTCATACGCGGCACAGGTAGCTGTGTAGTATCCAGTAGCATCTCCAGCTGGGGCATACGGAATGTATCGGAACTCAGAGTCATCCAAGCTAGCGCTATGCTCTTCTCGGAGACGTGTGACAGCAGAGTAGGCGGCATCATGGACTGCCATCTCAATCGTCAAGCCGATACCATGGAAAAGGTACAGCTCAGTGTCTGAGTCATCCTGCTGACCATAGATACGAACATCAGCATAGTAATGCTCCTGGTTGAACTCGCGGTAAACGTCGTAGACCATGTTCTCAGGGTACCAGCGGTAACCCAGTCTGGTCAAGAGAGCGATCAGGATAGCTGGAAACCCAGGGGCATCATGAGCCCAAGTGTGAAGCACAAGCTGCGTCGTGGGACGTGGTGGAAACAGACGATCCATCTGGAATAAATGAAATTCAGGATTGTCATTTGACGATGAGAAGTATAATAGATCTCGAAGAGAGAGGTTAAACAAAACAATGGAAGGAAAATGATTATCAGACTAATCAGATCAATGACAGGGAAATCGCACAGAAATCCAGCTCTCCGGGTGGACGGAATTTACGTGATCCTAAGTGTCGGTGTTAGTAAATTTATTTAACCCAAATAGAAGGGAGATCAGAGTCCCAGAGTAAAGACGAGGAATAAAAGATCCTAATACCACCCAGTTGGCGACGTGGGCCCGTAAGCCACACAGCCAAGTAAGTAAAACAGTTTTTCGGATACTAGACTCAACTTCGGCCAAGGAGTTTGAAAGGGGGGTTCCTATAGGCAGTCGGCTCTGATACCAACCTGTGATGACCCCGGCTTAATCGTGCACTAACCATACACGCAAATGCACATGATCAAGCCTAAGGACTCACTTGAAGATATCACAACACAACTCTAAAACATAAATAAAGTCATACAAGCTTTATATTACAAGCCAGGGCCTCGAGGGCTCGAATACATAGCTCGATGGCATACAGTTGTCAGCGGAAGCATTAGATATCTGAGTACATATATATTACAGAAATAGAGATAAGCCTTTATGAAGGCGGGGCAAAATAAAAAATACTACGATCGAAAGGCGTAGGCCTCCTGCCTAGGACCCTCCGAATCCTACTCCTGGTCGTCAGTCGGCTCCTCGTAGTAGTACTCGCCGGGAGGGTAGTAGTAGTAGCCGTAGTCATCGACGGGGGTAGCTATGTCAGCGGCTCCATCATCTGGCGGCGTCAATTGGATATGGGGAGAAAAAGAAAATAAAGCAAACATGAGTACTCATCCGAAGTACTCAGCAAGCAAGGATCTACACTACATATGCAACATTTTCAAAGGGGGCTGTATATGTGGACTGGGCTACAGAAATGCCAGAATAGAGGGGGAAAGCCTAGTCCTATCAAAGACTAGCATCTTCAATCATCTTCATCGGTCTTGCAGCATAAGAAGAGTGCAGATTAACATAATGTAAAGTAGCAGTAATGTTATCAACATCGCCCGGAGATCCTTCCTCGACTCCCTGCGAGAAAGTGATCCCAGAGCCATACTATCCAGTTATCATCTCAAGTTCTAGTTGTACCGATCGAGATACAACTCCGAGTGTCCGTTACCGTAGGACAGGCTATCGATAGATGTTTTCTTCCCTATAGGGGTGCACCAACTTACCCACCACACTCGCTTAACTCCGGCCGGACACACTTTACTGGGTCATGCCCGGCCTCGGCTAAGCAACACGCCGCAACCCGACCTAGGCTTAACAGAGAGGTCAGCACGCCGGACTAAACCTATGCCCCAGGGGTCTTGGGCCATCGCCCCGGGATCTCCTGCATGTTGCGTGGGCGGCCAAAAACAGACCTAGCAACCCCTTATACAAGCGCGGTTGCGTTCCAGTCCAATCCAGCGCGCGCCGCTCCACGCTGACGTCTATTAAGCTTTGGCTGATGTATACGACGCAGAACACCCATACTATGCCCATGTGATGGTTAGTGCTATCAGGCCAGAGGCCCCTCGGATCAAATATCCAAACCGTTAGTGGATTATGAGCACGCGGTAACGAGCAGAGACTCACGAAAGATGTGACCCCGTCGCCCCGTCTCGAGGACTTGCGGCAAGGGCTAGGAATGCCCGGACACGCCTCGTATTTATCTCGCGGGCACCCTCCAGGTCAACCCGACTCCACACCAATCGCAATTAAGCTCGCGCTGGTACCCCTTAGGGCCGACCCGTCTTTAGTAACATGGTTCAGTATAAATCAGGGTAACAATAGTAATCGTGTGTCTAACACCAAGGGGAACCCTGAGGAATCACCCTCGATGGAATTCCCGCTGATGTTACCACCAAGGTGAACGAAGGAGGAATCACCCTCGAGGTCCACTCTTGAGGAGTTGCGCGACGGTGTCATTATCGGGGGTGGTGTAGGAGGAATCATCCACGCTTACCATGACCGAATATCTAACCTACAAGGTTATCATCAGAAGTGCTGACGAGGTATCACCCTCGGCACTCGATAGTAACCCAGTAGTGTCGAGCAACTAAGGGGAAGTGACATGCGGTGTTGGGGCCTGGTCTTCGATCTCGTTGATCGGGTCTTCTGATGATCCAGCGGGGCAGTCGGGATAATGTGGGGTCTCTGCTGGGTCTCTACCCAAACTATACTAAACAGTTTAGGATAAACAGGCAGGTAACAATAGCAGGTTACAATAATCAGGCTATGCAACAGAAATAGGATAATAGCAGCAGTAGTAACTTCTAATGCAAGCATAAGAGAGAAGAGAGTGGGCGATATCGGAATGCTAAAAAAGGGGGTGCTTGCCTGTTTGCTCAGCGGCAAGGGCAAGATCGTCAACTGCGTCGTCGGGCTCCTGAGCGGCGTCGGCCTCGGAAGCTACATCGACGTCGGGGTCTACCGAGAGAGAAGAGGGGGAAGAAACATATAAATGCACAGCAAACAATGCAATACAGGGCATGCTATGCTAAGATGCAGTGCAGGGTTGCCTAAGGTATGTCTAAGGCATTTTTAGCTACTTTAGGGTTTAAGTTGGATTTATTATCCGGTGTATATGCACTATTCATATATCGGATACGGCCTCGAAGTTGCGGGTTCACCTACGTAGGGGGTTCTGGCATTGAAATAGACGACACGATCAGATTCGTCTCATCGTTCTAAGCAACTTTCATGTTTTAAGTTTTTCGATCCGAGCTACGGTTTAAAAGTTACGAATTTTCGAAGTTTTAAATATTTTCTGAGATTATTTATTTAATAGAAAAAGGGAATTATGACATCAACATGATGCAATGCTAACGTCAGCAGTCAACTGGTCAGTTGACCAGGGTCAAACCTGACATGTGGGTCCAGTGGGACCCACATGTCAGCCTCTGTTAGTTAACAGAGTGTAATTTTAATCTAATCAGAGTTAATTTGGAGGCTGTGGGCCCAGTCTGTCAGTGACATAATTAGGTTAACTAATTAGTTTTAATTTTATAATGTTTTAATTAAACTAATTAACGGAGGGGGCCCACATGTCAGTGACTGGAGTTGCCCAGTCAGCACGTTGACTGGGTCAACCCAGTCAACTGGGCCCCCGGACCCACTGGTCAGCGTCCCAGGGGCGGGGCCCATCGAGCCACATCAGCACGGCGGCCGGAGACGTGCCGGCGACCTCTCCAGCGGCGGAAGTTCGCCGGAGTTGGCCGGAATTCGCGCACAGGGCGCGGGAGGGGGTGCAGCTTAGTGCGTTCGATCGGGCGTTTGACGCCGCATCGATCTACGGCGGTCCCGCGGCCTAATTTGGTCGGAGTTGGGCGCTACAACAATGGCGGCGGGTAGCGCGTTCGGCCGGAGCTGGGAATCGGAGCTACGACGCTCGTTCGAGCAAACGAAGAGGCCAGGCGGGGTCTACGGCGCTCCAGGAGCTCGTCGGAGCTACTGGTCCAAGCAGAAGAGCTCAGAGGTGAGCGCAACGGCGACAATGGTGGACGGTGGAGCTCGGCATGCGGGCGAGCTAGCTACGGCAAACCGGAGCGAGGAAAGAGAGTGGTGAGGAGCTGGGGCTCACCATGCGGTCAAGAATGACCCGCGACAGGTTAGTAGCAGCAGCGAGCATCGCCGGAGTCGAAGGAGTTCGTCAGCGACCAAAGCAAAAGGGGACGGCATCGAGCGGCAGCTGCAGGACCTCCCCGTTCCAGCTGGGAGCACCGATCAATGCGGCGGTCGCTGGCGGACTGCCTGGACACCACGGAGGAGGAAGCAGGCGCCGGTGGCCACGGCGAGCAGCAAGGCACGGCGGCGACGGCGTTCGGCGATAGATCTGAGGAAGAGGGGAAGAAGGGCGAGCGAGGGAGAGAGGGGGAGAATGATAAGGAGGAGGCCATGGGGGAGGAACGGGCCGTCCTTATCTCCCTGCGGCGTCGGTGGCTGCCACCGTGTCGCCGTCCGACCGGCGCGCGCGCGCGCGCGCGCAGCCACGGCGGTGGCGACACGACGAAGGAGAGAGAGGGGGAGATGGGCTAGGTGACTTGGGCTCCAGGCACTGTGCACTTGGGCCAGTGCACGGTGGCCTTTTCCTTTTCTTTTATTTCTTTCTTCTGTTTTCTTTTATTCTTTTCTGTTTTGTAATAGTTAGGCCACTTTTGCTATTTTGCAAAATGTGAGAGTTGGCCCCAATATTACAGTGCATTATTACCTTTCACCAAAAACTTGTTTGGGCAAAGTAGGATTCCATTTGAATTTTGATATTATTATAAAGGGATTAAATAATTCTGTTTTGGTGTTGTTTCATGTTGTTGGAGTCAATTAACTAATTCCATTATCCTTGTTTATATTTTTATAAGTGCTTCTGGAATATTTTCTATTTAGTGAACATTTTTCCCATAGTGTTTGAGCAAATTTATTTTGCACTTTTGAATTTGAGTTGATTTTCATAATAGAATTTGAATTGAATACTTAACCAAAGTGATTAGGCACTGCAAATGGAGATGACTCGGCTTACTTAACAGAGTGTCACAGTGGCTATTACACAAGGGTGTTACAACTGTTCCCCCTGAAGAGGAAAGCAAACCCGCCCCGGCAAGACCAGAGTCAGTCCAGAGCGAAGAAAGGCAGGGCAGCGGAAGCGGTTCTATGATTGCGGCAAGGAAGAAAGTGGTGCAGCGCCTAGTGTACTTCGTCAGCTCCCTATTACAAGGAGCTAGATCGAGGTACTCTGGCATGCAAAAGTTGATTTTTGGCCTCAGCATGGCCTCAAGGAAACTGCGCCACTACTTCCAAGCCCACAAGATCACAGTCGTCACCCGCTTCCCCTTGCAACACATACTCCAAAACCCCAAGGCCACCGGCAGGATTGTGGAATGGGCTTTGGAGTTGTCCAGCTTTGGTTTAAAGTTTGATAGCATGTCAACCATTCAGAGCAGAGCACTAGCAGAGTTCATCGCAGAGTGGACACCAACTCCTGATGAAGAAGTATTGGAGACGATCATCCCCGGCAAGGAAGCGCCCCAAGAATGGATTATGTATTTTGATGGTGCCTTCTCCCTACAAGGTGCAGGGGCTGGCGTGCTTCTTGTTGCCCCCACTGGGGAGCACCTTAAGTATGTCGTCCAGATGCACTTTCCCTGGGAGAAGGCTACCAGCAATACTGCAAAGTATGAAGGGCTCCTTGCCGGGCTCAGGATTGCAACAGAACTGGGAATCAAGAAGCTGATCATTCACGGAGATTCACAACTTGTGGTGAGACAAGTCAACAAGGTCTACCAAAGTCCATTGATGGAGGCATACGTCGAGGAAGTGAGAAAGTTGGAGGAGCGCTTTGACGGATTGCAAACAGAGCACGTGCCCCATGCGAAAAATAGCATTGCTGATCATCTGTCAAAGTGCGCTACGCAAAAACTCCCTATGGAACCAGGGACTTTTGTTCTCCATCTGACTCAGCCCTCCGTATCCCCGGCAACAATGGCCAGAAGGAGGAGGAAACTGGACTCCAGCAAGCCTCACCCGGCAGAGCCTCTCGAGGCTCCCGGTAGTGAGCTTGGCGGGAACAACTCCCCTTCGATCAGTGAGCTGCACCATCTTGCCAGACCACCGGTCCCTGCGGTCGAGAAGTGCACTCCTGCGAATGAGGAGGTGCCGCTGGTCCTTGTTGCCGAGCCCCTGGCCCCAACCTGGGCACAACACATAGTCCATTTCCTCCAAATTGGAGAACTCTCGGAAGAGCAAGAAGAAGCTGAAAGAGTATCCCGGAGGGCCAGTATGTATCAGTTCGTGGATGACATGCTATACAGAAGGAGGCCCAACGGTGTGAAATTGAAGTGCATTTGCCGGGAGGAAGGAAAGGAACTGTTGACAGAGGTACACAAGGGTATGTGCGGCTCACACATTGGATCAAGGGCTCTGGTTGGAAAAGCCTTCCGGCAAGGTTTCTATTGGCCCACAGCCCTCCAAGTTGCAGTTGAGCTCGTCACCAAATGTGAAGCCTGCCAGTTCCATTCCAAGAACATCCATCAGCCTGCCCAAGCTCTTCAGACGATCCCTTTATCATGGCCCTTCTCAGTCTGGGGGCTCAATATCTTGGGCCCCTTCCCCCATGCTACTGGGGGCTTTGAGTTCTTGTTCGTCGCTATCGACAAGTTCACAAAGTGGGCAGAGGTGGAGCACGTGAGAAAGGTGACTGCTCAGTCAGCTATCAAGTTCTTGAAAGGATTGGTGTGCCGCTTCGGGGTGCCTACCCGAATCATCACCGATAATGGCACCCAATTCACGAGCCGCACCTTCATGCAATATGTTCATGCCCTCGGAAGCAAGATCTCATTTGCCTCTGTCGCCCATCCCAGAAGCAACGGACAAGCTGAGAGGGTGAACGTTGAAGTGCTGCGAGGTCTCAAGACAAAAACCTTTGATAGACTGCAAAAGTGTGGCAGGCGATGGATCGATGAGCTGCCGGTGGTTCTTTGGTCCCTCAGAATGACACCAAATCGAGCTACCGGGTAGACTCCCTTCTCCCTAGTCTATGGGGCAGAAGCAGTTATCCCCACAGAACTCATATTCGGATCTCCTTGAGTGCTTGCCTACGATGAAGTAGCGCAGGAATGGCACTGTCGTGGGAAACCACGGCCACCTATGGGGTCATCAACCCCTTTTGGTTCGGTGGGGGGATGGTCACGTTGCACAAAGAGCGGAGAAGCGTCGCACAACACGGCAGAGATCACACGGGCAGTCTTTACCCAGGTTCGGGCCGCCATGAGGCGTAAAACCCTACTCCTACTTTGGTGGATTGATGGTGGATAATGGTGGTGAAACATAGCACACTCGCCCGGTAAGGTTGCTCTGGGGGCGAGAGTGGCTACGCACGTATGGATATGCGAGGATCCAACCCTTTCTACGGTCGCCATGGGCCTCCTTTTATAAACTAAAGGGGTCACCACAGTGGCAAATCAGTCTTTGTGTACTGATTAGATAGCTAATAGTGCTATCATATCTAACTCTGCAGGCTGATAGAGCGCATTAAATGCGCTGCTCTGTGTCAGATCACAGCTCGCCCGGCAAGCCCTGCCGGGCTGTTTTGCCAGCTTCGCGCCTGCTTGCTTGACACGTCTCAGGACGGGTGTCATATGGAGGTGTTTGCTGTAGGAAGTGGCTGCCATGTGGCAGAAAGCAGCCACTTAGTCACCTTGGAGCTTGACACCGCTTCGATTACTGACTTGCGTCGCTTGTGAGGTGGTGCGGTGGAGTGGCTTGCCTCCGCCAGACCCGGCAGGACTGCCGGGACAATCTGGGAGCTTGCTTTCGGGGCAAAACCCAACCCTGCCAGGCTCGCTTGCCCGGCAAGGTAGGCCCTTCCCTTAGCGATGCCTTGTTCCTCTGGCTCGCCTTGGCCTTCTCGACTTGCTCTTGGATCCTTCAAAGGAATTGATACTCCTTGCTTGGTCTGATATTGGTCTTGCAATCTTGTCTCTGGCCTGTGCACAGTCCGTGCAATGGACCCAGGGTCTGTTGCACTGACAGGAGCCCCCGGGCCTGGCATGGACGAGCCGCTGGGCGTCATCGGGGTAGGCCCTAACCAGTGCACAGGTAGAAATGTAAGGGTGGCTCCGCCCCTTGAGATCTTCTTTGCTTCTTCATTAACTTGAGCTCGGGTTAGTTTCCGGTTTTCCCGCGCATCATGCAACGCCAATTATAGTGGGGCCGTTCTTGTAATGGCCCGTGAATGACTTTAACGCGCGGGTGGGTAACTGGCAATTCACCCTTCCCACCGCGCCCTTATCCTCAACCACATATGCCGCATGCATTGAGTGGGGTAGGTAATGGAGGCGCGTGGTGCGGGAGAGCATGAAAGCAGGGGCCTGATCTTCTTGGATTGGTGGAGGAGGACGACGGGTACTCGCTGGGGAATCAACCCCCACCCCCAGCTCGCCTATAAAAGAAGGAGCGGGGGAGGAGCGGAGGCATTCATCCACATTCCACTCCTCCTCCGCCCTCTGTTTCTTCTGGGTATGCTGAAAGGAAGAGCCTGGGGCCAGCCCCGGGCCCTAGCTTGGAGTTGCTGACGATGTCGAATGTTTGTGCTGATGCTTGGGGAGTGAGTCTGGTCTGGTGCCGCGCGTTGCCGGTGGTCGCCACCCTGTTGTCGAGGTGTCCGGAGCTCTTGATGCTTGCCTGGGATGCAGTGTATGGGGCCCTTGGTAATCCCAACATTGCTCCTTCCGGCGGACCTCGTATTCTTGCTAAGGACGGCGACGTCTTCCTGCCCGCCAAGGTGGGGAGCGGCGCACCTCGAGTGTCCTGCTTGTCGTAGTCGCTCGCCGTCTCTTCGGGGGAGGTGCCGGGCTGGGGGTCCGGCGTCTTCCTGGAGCGGCGGTGATGGAGAGAGATCGAGGGAAGGCTAGGGAGGCGGGAGGCAGGGCGCCAGGTCGGAGTACGATGGCACCGACGCCTTCGTCTCGTATTGGCGACCTGCCGCCTCGTCTTTTCGCTCTTCTCCTCCCTCCCCGGCACCATCATCACCAGTCTCTTCAGGTGATAGCCAAGGAGGGATGTTCCCTTGGTGCCTTCCCCATCCTCCAACAGTCTTACATCTGGGTGTCGGCGGCTGATCTCTCCAGTGCCCGAGTTGGGGCTTCTTGCTTCTTGCTGCTCTTTGTGCCCCTCCTTCGCAGCCTCGCCACTCTCGATCTTGTCAGGCCGCGCCCGGCAGGCCACGACGGGATCGGGGGTGGGCTCCTTCTTGGGTGCTCTTTCAGCCGTCTTCTCTTCCCACCGCAATACCTGGTGGAGGGAAAATGAAAAGAGGGGATCACGGGGCACTTATCTTTTTTCAGTCTTAAATCTGTAGGCACTTGCCAAATTTTAGTTCAAATAATGTAATCTCTTGTATCCATGTTTATGTTCCGTGAGATTTGTACTTGTTGATCAGCATATTAATGAAAAAGATAAGCTTGCCGGGCACTTGTGCATGTATGATATCCATGCAGAGGTGAAACACCTCCATACTTTCATGTAAACAAGTAGGTCCCGGTAAGCTACCTTGCCGGCACCCCATAGGACTGCTGCCGTGAGGCTGAGTCTGCCGGGCGCAGAACCTATTGGGAGAGAGCAGCCCCCCGCCAACCCCTTTCAGCCAAAGGCCACTACGACCATCCTGACCAAAGCAACGTTCGTGCCAGTAGATGGGAGCACCTTTGTTTCCTGTGACACCCTGATTTTTGCCAACTTTTTCTTTTCAAAATTTGACTTGACTTTATTTGAATTTGAATGGATTTCAAATTCTTTCACATGGACTTGGTCATTTTTGAATCTTTGCCAAGTGGTTCCTAGCCTCATCATCTTGCAAATGTTCTGCCAGGAACCTCAAGTACTCAAATTTCCATTCAAATCATTTTCAAAAGCTCTTTCCTGTTAATTGGGAAATTAGGGCATTGACATAGGTTGTGAAGAAACCTATAGTTTAGATGCTCCTAAACTTCTCAATTAATTTCGAAAAATTCCTCGGACCATATCTCCACCAAATCTTCAAAAACATTCCTTGGTCATGTTCAAATATTTTGCTTAAAAATCCATTTTCCTCTCTTTCCAGAACCAGCCATTGTGAAGGAAGTGCATTTTTGGTTTGTCCAATTGCTACCAAATTTTTACAGCAATGAGACAACACCAAATGAGCACTCTCCACAAATTTTCAGCTCTCCAAGAATTATCTTTTGATCAGTACTTCCATTTGCAGATTCAGGCCAGTTTTGTGCATTTCACATGAGTTACCCTCAAACTTCAACCAAATGAGCTCAAACTTGGTCAGCTTGTAGATCATTCGACCAGGATCACACCAGACAAGCTCATTGGCTCCCCCTCATCTTCTCCTAAGCTCCAGAAGCCCCTCCATGTTTCTGTCAGAAACTGTTGTTGATGAAACCTCTCAGCACAGACCACTTCAAGCCAAACCAGAGCCTCAGGTGATGTGAATGGACCATGGTCGACACGCCAGACAAGGTCGCCAGGGCAACGTGGCCGTGGAGCGTAAGATGGCATGGTGAGCACGGGCCTGGCATGGCTGTCACCGCGCACTGCGCAGCACCCGTGCCCGAGCCATCGCGTCCCTCTGCTCCCTCGCCACTATGGCTTGCCCACGCATGCCGACTAGGTCCCTGGCTGCCGCGTAGCCCCTCAGGTCACCTCACCTGTGCCGGAGAGGCCCTCGCCGACCGCCGCGTCACCGCCGCCATGTTCGGCCCGTGACCACACTGTACGTGCGGCGCGTCCTCTTCTCCCCGCCTCGTCCTCTCCGCATTGAATGCTCCCTCTGCCCTCTCCGGTCTCGTCGCCGCTCGTGTCCAGCCAGCGAGGCGTACGAGCGCCGTCGCCATGGCCCGCATCGCCATTGTTCGGGAGAGATCACCGCTCGGCTCCCCCGCCTATAAAAGCCCCTCCCCGGCCTCCCAGAGTTCCTCACCCCTCTCCTCCTCCACCCAAGCTCCTCCTGGAAGCCCCAATCGAAGCATAGAGGCCCCTAGCCTCGAGCTCGACCGGAGCTCCGCCGCCCGCCCCTCTCTGCCTCCTCCTCGTTCTAGCCCACCTTCGCCCCAACCAAGAACACCAGCAAGCTCAGTGAGCTCCCGTAGTGCTCCCTGACCTCTTCCCCGAGCCAATTGGTGCCGGATTCGTCGAGCTCGTCGGCCACCCGAACCACGCTCTACCGGAGACGAAGGGGACGACCCCGTCCATTCACCTCCGGTGACGCTGCGGGTACGGGGTGGACCGCCGCTCGACGGCCGACCCATCTCGACCATCCTCAGCCCCTCCCGTTGCCTGGATCGCCGGTGATCGCCGCCGCAGCTCCGCTTTCCCCCTCGGCCTCCTCTGCCCCTCTGTTTCATTTGAAACGAAGAGGTACGTGGGCCTGGGCCGGTGCGCTGTGGTCTTGGGCCGGCCCAGTCTGTTTGCTCTGTTGTTTTAATTTTGATTTTTAATTAAAACAGTGTTGAACAGAGACCTTTGACTGTTAATAACTTTTAACAAAAAGGTCCAATCCAAATAATTATTTTTGCATTGAGTCCACACCTCAATGCTCTATTTTCCCACCAAATTTCACATTTTTCTTTTACTCATAGAATTTCTGGAACATTAAACAGTGTTGTTTGATATATTTCCTTGCTGTTTTTGGATTATTTTCAGAAGGTGAAAACCTTGGAGTTGAAGAACCAGAGTTTTTGAACAACTCAGCAGACCAAGGCAAGCCAGGATAACCATGTTTTGAAGCATGTCATAGCATTGCATTTTGCAGATTAAATTTAACCCCAAATAATTCCAAGTAAATTAATAGATGACTAAGATGACCAATTAAGTTAACATGAGTTGATAACCTGCTGAATGTTTAACGAAACTTAGTTGGTTGATCGAGAGTCACCTGTCCGGGTTAAAACGTGCAGCCACATTTGCCGGTATGGGACGGCCTTGACTTGGGCTAGCTGCGTGCTCTTTCACCGGTACCTCCAAAGAGGGAGGGTTATGCGTGCGTGCTACCCTGATCAGGTAGACGACGATAACTCTGTGAGCCTAGTTGAGTTATTTGCCGGCGTCCCCATTTGGGACAGTTAGTTTGGCCACGACGGTGGCAGGTGTCTTGAGGACACGGGGCCACCCAGGGCTTGACTCCAAGAGGGAGTGTGATGGCCGGTGGTACGATGGAAGAGTCACGGGTCAGACAGGTTTCGTCGGAACGTCGTTGGTCCACCCGAATGGGAGTACGAGGCCATGAGTTCCGTGGTGTGGGTAAAGTGTACAACCTCTGCAGAGTGTTAAATCTATTCGAATAGCCGTGTCCACGGAATTGGATAGCCCGTCCAGACCTCTGTAGGAGATCAACCGTAATAATGATACTGATGAAAGAACTTGTCTTATGTGCGGAAGTACTCAGTGAGGTGGAGTACTCCGTGGGTTGTAAAGCAACCCGGATATGAGTAAGTTGATGACCGTGACCTCAGCATTTAAGACTCAACATGTTTATTGCCATGCTATTACTTGCTGCATTATTTGGTTGCCACGTGCTTGCGAGTACATTCAAAGTACTCACCTGGCGTATCATGCCAGATGCAGGAGAAGACTAAGACACAGGTCTTGGAGGTTCGTGTTATAATGCCTAGAATGTGTCCACATCAGTGTCCCTGTGGATGGAGTTGCTGCCATATTCCGCTACGCCTTAGCTTTCCGCTGTAGTATCGCTAAGTTATGCCGAGGCCCATCATGTTTGATAAATAATGTACATGCTGTATAGCACTTGTTGTGCTCTGGCCTCGAGGATCTTGTAAGCTTGTACTCTTCGTTATCAATAAAAGTCAGCTATGTTTCTGTTGCCAAGATGTTGAGTGTTTCCAGAAGACAATGATCTCTGGGCTGGGAACACTGGCATTCCGGTTCTATGAGCCAGGGTGCCACAGCGCTTGGTATCAGAGCCGTGCTGACTGTAGGACACCCTAGGTAACACGCGCTAGAACTGCGAGTAGTATAGGACCTTGAGTGTGCATATTGCTTGTTGCATTTGTCTGCGCATATCATGCATCGTGCATCCTTATATTACTAACTCTTTTCATGGTGAGTGTAGATGGCACCAGTTCCATTCCATTTTACCTATGAGCCAGAGCCCCACTCTTTCTCAGCTCTGCTTCGCTGTGTCTGGCTTCGGCTGTATCCCTACGGAGAAGACCCGGTGTGCCAAGTGTATCGGGATCAGCTGGCGGAGTCAGTGGATGAGTACCATGCAGTGGCCTACTTGACCGCGACCTCGGATATTGGAAGCTCTTCTCGCTCTGCTAAGGGTGGAGTAGCTTCTACTCCAGAGTTGGCGATCCAGTTTGCTGCCATGGAGGCCATCACCGACTTGCGCTATCACGAGGTCCAGATGCAGACACACCCAGGTTTCTCCCATTACCCCACCCTGTCCCCTACGACAGGGCTAGTCATTTTCTCACCCACCGATCCGGAGGTTGATCGTGCCGCTGGTGTGTTATCCCAGTATATTCACGCCAGTTACCGCATGATCCTATCCTTGGCTGTGGAGCTTAATCGTGTGCAGGAGGCACTTGCTGCAGTGACTCCCGCACCCCATCCTGTAGTTCCACCAGTGTATTCGCCACCAGTTCCACCCCCACATATGTTTAGCGTGCCTTCTAGTTCCTCTGGGCCATCAGGCATATCATCTGATAGCCGACGTGAGACCCCAGCTGAGTGGGCCTCGCTCCTCGCCACTCCTGCTCCGCCGATGCTGAGGCGACGCGCTTCCTTTTCTGTGGAAGGGGAGACGTCTCGTCAGCGTCGTCGTGTTTCCTTTGACCCAGTAACCCACATCATCAGTTCTGACTCAGACTCAGACTCAGGGTCTGATGATGACTCTTTAGAAGAGCAGTGTCCGTGCCATCGACGCCACTAGACTAGAGTTGGAGTAATTATGCATGCATCGTTGCATTTGTCAACTGCCGTTTGAGCAGTTTATCATGTTATCCACTACTAGCTTGCCATGTATTATGTTGGGATGTCTTGTATAATTATGTTGTTATTCGCCTTTGCTTAATGATTTCTTTTGGGTGTCACATGATTATATTTTACCCTTATGGATCTTGCTCATCGATTCGGTATTTGCTTTGGGAACAAAATTTAGATGAAGAGAGGCAGTGGCAGTCAAGGCAGTGATGGAACCCCAATCCGTCGCTCAGCCAGACAGGCAGGGCAAGAGCCCGAAGACTTACCACCTCCACCACCACAAGCACCTACAACTGAACAAATCATGAGGATGTTTGAAGAGAAGAGGAACCAGGACTTTATGGAGTTCCTCAGAACTATGCAGACAGTGGTTGGTCAAAACAATGGTAACGGGGTGCACTCTAAGCTGACAGATTTTCAGCGGACCAAACCGCCTAGCTTTGGCCAGGCCGTTGATCCTATTGAGGCAGATGACTGGCTTAGAACAATGGAGAAGAAACTGGAAATTGCCCGCTGCAATGAAGCGGATAAGGTTCCATTTGTTACCCACTATCTTGAAGGTCCCGCCACAATCTGGTGGGATAATACTAAGCTGGCGTGGCCAACTGGAGAAGAAATCACTTGGGAGCGATTCAAGGAATTGTTCCGCAAATACCATATCCCCACGGGAATTATGAAGATCAAGCAGAAGGAATTTCTGTCCCTCACGCAAGGGAGTATGCCTATGGCAGAATACTTGAACAAGTTCAATAACTTGGCTCGATACTCACCTCACGATGTGGATACGGAGGAAAGGAAGATAGATCGCTTCCTCGGAGGACTGAATCATGCCCTCCGGTGCCAGTTATGTATGTTGGATTTTGCTGATTTCCAGACACTGGTGAACAAGGCCTACATCGCTGAACGTGAACACAAGCTTGCAAACAATGAGCATAAAAGAAAATTCGAGCCAAAGAAGGATAATAAGGAACCATATGCTCAGAAGTTGCGCAGTTGGCAACCTGTCCCAACAGAGAGCAAGCCTGCGTGGAACAACAACGGTAACAACAACAAGCTCGGCACCCAGACTAAAGCCCTCGGCAAGCAGCCTATTGCGGAAGACTGTCGCCGCAACAATACTTGCTTCACCTGCGGACAGAGCGGGCACTATGCTAAACAGTGTCCTGCCAATGCTGGAAAGCAGCCAACAGACCCCAAGTCGCAGGTTAACCACCTTGGACGCCGCAATGTCCATCACGGATGCGTCCATCACATCTCGGCCGAGGAAGTATGCGAAGCCCCCGACATCGTACTTGGTATGTTTACTGTTAATGACATACCTGCACTTATTTTGTTTGATTCCGGGGCTTCCCATTCGTTCATTTCTCGGAGTTTTGCCAACTCGCATAATCTTTCCCCATCGGTTTTGGACAAAATCATGGTGATACAATCCCCCGGTTCCATGCTCAGAACCAATATTGTATATAGGGGCCTAGAAATCTCCATTCATGGAGTACAATTTCCAGCCACCTTGGTTGCTATCGATTCCCCAGGATTGGATATAATTCTTGGAATGGATTGGTTAACCCCGCACCAGGTGTGCATTAACTGTGCCACCAGAACGGTAACATTGGTAAACCCCGCTGGACAGATGATCCAATTCCTAGCCAGTCGAATGATAACTAGAAAAGGCTTAGCATATCACACCACTGCCACTGATATGAACTTGATTCCGGTGGTATGTGAGTTTCCGGACGTGTTTCCGGAGGAATTACCAGGAATGCCGCCAGATAGAGAACTGGAGTTTGCCATTGAAATAGTTCCTGGCACAGCCCCCATATACAAGAAGTATTATCGAATGCCAGGTCCGGAGCTGGCCGAGTTGAAAAAGCAGCTAGACGAGTTGCTTCAGAAGGGATACATTCGTCCAAGCATTTCACCATGGGGATCACCAGTACTGTTTGTGAAGAAGAAAGATGGGAGTCTACGGATGTGCGTAGACTATCGACAGCTCAATGAGGTAACTATCAAGAATAAGTACCCGCTGCCGCGAATTGATGATCTATTTGATCAATTAAGTGGAGCCCGGGTATTTTCAAAGATTGATCTTCGGACGGGATATCACCAATTGAAGATCCGCAAAGAAGATATCCCCAAACAGCATTTACTACTCGCTATGGACTGTATGAATTCACAGTCATGGCGTTCGGGCTGACAAATGCTCCCGCATACTTTATGAGCATGATGAACAAAATTTTCATGGACTTCCTGGATAAGTTCGTGGTAGTGTTTATCGACGATATACTCATATACTCTAAGGATGAAGAGGAGCATAAGCAACACCTTCAAGCTGTTCTGAAAAGATTGAGAATCCATCAATTATACGCCAAATTCAGCAAGTGCGAATTTTGGCTCAAGGAGGTGGGATTTCTTGGTCACATCTTGTCGGAAAATGGTATAGCCGTTGACCCTGGCAAGGTTACGGCTGTCTTAAATTGGAAGACACCAGCTACGGTGACAGAAGTCCGTAGTTTCCTTGGATTGGCGGGATACTACCGCCGCTTCATTGAAGGCTTCTCAAAAATAGCCAAACCTATGACGGAGCTATTAAAGAAGAACCAGAAGTTTATCTGGACCACTGAGTGTGAGAACAGCTTCAAGGAATTGAAGACAAGGCTGACAACAGCCCCTGTTCTAGTCCTCCCTGATATTTGTAAGAGTTTTGACATTTACTGCGATGCGTCCAGACGTGGGATTGGATGTGTACTTATGCAAGAAGGAAAGGTTGTGGCCTATGCATCACGACAGCTACGACCTCATGAGGAAAATTATCCCACTCATGGCCTGGAGCTAGCCGCAGTAGTGCATGCCTTGAAAATCTGGAGACACTATTTGATTGGTCAAAGGTGTGAGATATATACAGACCACAAGAGTCTTAATTATATCTTCACGCAACCCGACCTGAACCTCAGGCAACGCAGATGGCTTGAGCTTGTCAAAGATTATGATGTTGGTATCAACTATCATCCAGGCAAGGCGAACGTAGTTGCAGACGCCTTGAGCAGGAAGCAAGCTGTCGTAAATGCTCTAGTGGAGGGTATGAACCCAAGTTTACGCGAAGAGTTTGCTAAACTTAACTTGATACTGTGTGGTCCTATGACTCCAAACACGTTGGAGATTAAGCCAACCTTGATGGAGGAAATCCAAGAAGCCCAAAAGACGAATGAGGGAATCCGAGAAATTAAAGGTTTGGAATCCGAGGGAAGTTAGCCCCGAGATATATTGGTCCTTTCCTAGTGACTGCTAGGAAAGGGAGAGTTGCTTACCAGCTAGAGCTGCCACCAGCACTGTCGGATGTGCATGATGTGTTTCACATCTCACAGCTAAGAAAATGCATTGCACCCCCAGCTAAACAAGCAGACATGAGTGAATTGGAATTGGCAAAGGACCTGACATACGAGGAAAAGCCAGTTAAGATCTTGGATGTGATGGAGAGAATCACGAGAAGCAAGACAATAAGGTTCTATAAGGTGCTGTGGGAAAACCACACGGAAGAAGAGGCTACTTGGGAGAGAGAAGACTTCCTAAGATCTGCCTATTCCTATTTGTTCCCTGAGCAACCGAATCTCGAGGACGAGATTCATTCTAAGGGGGGTAGGTTTGTGACACCCTGATTTTTGCCAACTTTTTCTTTTCAAAATTTGACTTGACTTTATTTGAATTTAATGGATTTCAAATTCTTTCACATGGACTTGGTCATTTTTGAATCTTTGCCAAGTGGTTCCTAGCCTCATCATCTTGCAAATGTTCTTCCAGGAACCTCAAGTACTCAAATTTCCATTCAAATCATTTTCAAAAGCTCTTTCCTGTTAATTGGGAAATTAGGGCATTGGCATAGGTTGTGAAGCAACCTATAGTTTAGATGCTCCTAAACTTCTCAATTAATTTCGAAAAATTCCTCGGACCATATCTCCACCAAATCTTCAAAAACATTCCTTGGTCATGTTCAAATATTTTGCTTAAAAATCCATTTTCCTCTCTGTCCAGAACCAGCCATTGTGAAGGAAGTGCATTTTTGGTTTGTCCAATTGCTACCAAATTTTTACAGCAATGAGACAACACCAAATGAGCACTCTCCACAAATTTTCAGCTCTCCAAGAATTATCTTTTGATCAGTACTTCCATTTGCAGATTCAGGCCAGTTTTGTGCATTTCACATGAGTTACCCTCAAACTTCAACCAAATGAGCTCAAACTTGGTCAGCTTGTAGATCATTCGACCAGGATCACACCAGACAAGCTCATTGGCTCCCCCTCATCTTCTCCTAAGCTCCAGAAGCCCCTCCATGTTTCTGTCAGAAACTGTTGTTGATGAAACCTCTCAGCACAGACCACTTCAAGCCAAACCAGAGCCTCAGGTGATGTGAATGGACCATGGTCGACACGCCAGACAAGGTCGCCAGGGCAACGTGGCCGTGGAGCGTAAGATGGCATGGTGAGCACGGGCCTGGCATGGCTGTCGCCGCGCGCTGCGCAGCACCCGTGCCCGAGCCATCGCGTCCCTCTGCTCCCTCGCCACTATGGCTTGTCCACGCGTGCCGACTAGGTCCCTGGCTGCCGCGTAGCCCCTCAGGTCACCTCACCTGTGCCGGAGAGGCCCTCGCCGACCGCCGCGTCACCGCCGCCATGTTCGGCCCGTGACCACACTGTACGTGCGGCGCGTCCTCTTCTCCCCGCCTCGTCCTCTCCGCATTGAATGCTCCCTCTGCCCTCTCCGGTCTCGTCGCCGCTCGTGTCCAGCCAGCGAGGCGTACGAGCGCCGTCGCCATGGCCCGCATCGCCATTGTTCGGGAGAGATCACCGCTCGGCTCCCCCGCCTATAAAAGCCCCTCCCCGGCCTCCCAGAGTTCCTCACCCCTCTCCTCCTCCACCCAAGCTCCTCCTGGAAGCCCCAATCGAAGCATAGAGGCCCCTGGCCTCGAGCTCGACCGGAGCTCCACCGCCCGCCCCTCTCTGCCTCCTCCTCGTTCTAGCCCACCTCCGCCCCAACCAAGAACACCAGCAAGCTCAGTGAGCTCCCGTAGTGCTCCCTGACCTCTTCCCCGAGCCAATTGGTGCCGGATTCGTCGAGCTCGTCGGCCACCCGAACCACGCTCCGCCGGAGACGAAGGGGACGACCCCGTCCGTTCACCTCCGGTGATGCTGCGGGTATGGGGTGGACTGCCGCTCGACGGCCGACCCATCTCGACCATCCTCAGCCCCTCCCGTTGCCTGGATCGCCGGTGATCGCCGCCGCAGCTCCGCTTTCCCCCTCGGCCTCCTCTGCCCCTCTGTTTCATTTGAAACGAAGAGGTACGTGGGCCTGGGCCGGTGCGCTGTGGTCTTGGGCCGGCCCAGTCTGTTTGCTCTGTTGTTTTAATTTTGATTTTTAATTAAAACAGTGTTGAACAGAGACCTTTGACTGTTAATAACTTTTAACAGAAAGGTCCAATCCAAATAATTCTTTTTGCATTGGGTCCACACCTCAATGCTCTATTTTTCCACCAAATTTCACATTTTTCTTTTACTCATAGAATTTCTGGAACATTAAACAGTGTTGTTTGATATATTTCCTTGCTGTTTTTGGATTATTTTCAGAAGGTGAAAACCTTGGAGTTGAAGAACCAGAGTTTTTGAACAACTCAGCAGACCAAGGCAAGCCAGGATAACCATGTTTTGAAGCATGTCATAGCATTGCATTTTCATATGCATTTTGCATATTAAATTTAACCCCAAATAATTCCAAGTAAATTAATAGATGACTAAGATGACCAATTAAGTTAACATGAGTTGATAACCTGCTGAATGTTTAACGAAACTTAGTTGGTTGATCGAGAGTCACCTGTCCGGGTTAAAACGTGCAGCCACATTTGCCAGTATGGGACGGCCTTGACTTGGGCTGGCTGCGTGCTCTTTCACCGGTACCTCCAAAGAGGGAGGGTTATGCGTGCGTGCTACCCTGATCAGGTAGACAACGATAACTCTGTGAGCCCAGTTGAGTTATTTGCCGACGTCCCCGTTTGGGACAGTTAGTTTGGCCAAGACGGTGGCAGGTGTCTTGAGGACACAGGGCCACCCAGGGCTTGACTCCAAGAGGGAGTGTGATGGCCGGTGGTACGATGGAAGAGTCACGGGTCAGACAGGTTTCGTCGGAACGTCGTTGGTCCACCCGAATGGGAGTACGAGGCCATGAGTTCCGTGGTGTGGGTAAAGTGTACAACCTCTGCAGAGTGTTAAATCTATTCGAATAGTCGTGTCCACGGAATTGGACAGCCCGTCCAGACCTCTGTAGGAGATCAACCGTAATAATGATACTGGTGAAAGAACTTGTCTAATGTGCGGAAGTACTCAGTGAGGTGGAGTACTCCGTGGGTTGTAAAGCAACCCGAATATGAGTAAGTTGATGACCGTGATCTCAACATTTAAGACTCAACATGTTTATTGCCATGCTATTACTTGCTGCATTATTTGGTTGTCACGTGCTTGCGAGTACATTCAAAGTACTCACCTGGCGTATCATGCCAGATGCAGGAGAAGACTAAGACGCAGGTCTTGGAGGTTCGTGTTATAATGCCTAGAATGTGTCCACAACAGTGTCCCTGTGGATGGAGTTGCTGCCATATTCCGCTACGCCTTAGCTTTCCGCTGTAGTATCGCTAAGTTATGCCGAGGCCCATCATGTTTGATAAATAATGTACATACTGTATAGCACTTGTTGTGCTCTGGCCTCGAGGATCTTGTAAGCTTGTACTCTTCGTTATCAATAAAAGTCAGCTATGTTTCTGTTGCCAAGATGTTGAGTGTTTCCAGAAGACAATGATCTCTGGGCTGGGAACACTGGCATTCCGGTTCTATGAGCCAGGGTGCCACATTTCCGAGGCGGCGAGGTTTTCGTATGCACAAGTCCTACTCACGGAACATGTATTTATAAGAGATGAAACTTATCTGTTTGGCTTGCTGGAGATCGCAATGTTGGCTTGTCTTCCCATCCTCTTCCTAGGACTAAGTCCACGGCAGGAGCCTGTAGTTTATGCAAATGAAGATGATGCCAGATGCAATCTATCTACATGATCAGGCAACCTATCTACATGAATCATGCAATGCTTATGAAATGCTTATTCATGCATGCAGCTTGTTGGGGGCCCCCAGCGCTTCATTTATTTCTCTGTTGCTCAGGGTCTTCGCCTGGCTTTGTACAAGGGGTTACATGCAGCTGAGGCAAGGCCTGTACAAAAGGGTGGCTGCCAGGCAGGGCTCGACAGCCGCGCGTTATGGGTAGAACTTGCGGAGATGCTCAATATTCCATGAGTTTTGCAATTGAATGCCATCTCCGGTCTCCAGACGGACTACGCCAGATCTGGTGACTCGTACTACCCGGTAAGGGCCTTCCCACTTCGGCGATAGCTTGTTTGTACCCTTGGCGGACTAAACGCGCCTAAGGACAAGGTCGCCTTCCTCAAAACACTGGGCATGAACCCTGCGGCTATGATAGCAACGCAGGGCTTGCTGATAGCGTGCAGCATGCGTAGCAGCCCGGAGACGGTTCTCCTCGAGAAGCACGGCATCGTCACGCATGTGCTGTTCCTGTGCTACTTCATCGTAGGCAAGCACTCGAGGTGACCCGTAGATGAGTTCCGTGGGGATAACTGCTTCTGCCCCATAGACTAGGGAGAAGGGAGTCTGCCCGGTAGCTCGGTTTGGTGTCGTTCTGAGGGACCAAAGAACCACCGGCAGCTCATTGATCCATTGCCTGCCGTGCTTTCGCAGCTTATCAAATGTTCTTGTCTTGAGTCCTCACAGCACTTCAGCGTTTGCCCTCTCAGCTTGTCCATTGCTTCTGGGATGTGCGACAGATGCAAATGAGATCTTGCTTCCGAGGGCATGAACATATTGCATGAAGGCGCGGCTTGTGAACTGGGTGCCGTTGTCGGTGATGATCCGGGCAGGAACCCCGAAGCGGCACACCAATCCTTTTAAGAACTTGATAGCTGACTGAGCAGTCACCTTTCTCACGGCATCTACTTTCGGCCACTTTGTAAACTTGTCGATTGCATTGAACAAGAATTCAAAGCCCCCGGCAGCTCGGGGTAAGGGGCCAAGGATATCAAGCCCCCAGACCGAAAACGGCCATGACAAAGGGATTGTCTGGAGTGCTTGGGCAGGCAGATGGATATTTTTGGAATGGAACTGACAGGCTTCACACTTGGTGACAAGCTCAACCGCATCTTGGAGGGCTGTGGGCCAATAGAATCCTTGCCAGAATGCTTTCCCAACCAAAGCCCTTGATCCAATATGGGAGCCGCACATGCCTTTGTGTATCTCTGCCAGCAGTTCCTTTCCTCCTTCCCGACAAATGCACTTCAATTTCACACCGTTGGGCCTTCTTCTGTACAGTGTGTCATTGACAAACTGATACATACTGGCCCTTCGGGCTACTCTTTCAGCTTCTTCTTGCTCTTCGGGAAGTTCTCCGGTTTGGAGGAAATGGACTATGTGCCTTGCCCAAGTTGGAGCCTGAGGCTCGGCAACGAGGACTAGCGGCACCTCCTCATTCGTGGGGGCGCATCCCTTGACTGCGGGGACCAATGGCCCGGCAGGAGGGTGCAGCCCCCAAGCGAAGGGGAGTTGTTTCCGGCAGGGTCCCTGCCAGGAGCCCCGAAAGGCTCTACCGGGAGAGGCTTACCGGAGTCCAATTTCCTCCTCTTTCGGGCCATTGTTGTCGGGGATACGGAGGGCTGAGTGAGATGGAGAACAAAAGTCCCTGGTTCCACAGGAAGCTTCTGCGCAGCGCACTTTGACAGGTGATCAGCAATGCTATTTTTCGCACGGGGTACGTGTTCTGTTTGCAACCCGTCAAAGCGCTCCTCCAATCTTCTCACTTCCTCGACGTATGCCTCCAGCAATGGGCTTTGGTAATCCTTGTTGACTTGTCTCACCACCAGTTGTGAATCTCCTCGAATGATCAGCTTCTTGATTCCCAATTATGTGGCAATTCTAAGCCCGGCAAGAAGCCCTTCATATTCTGCTGTATTGTTGGTTGCCTCCTCCCGGGGAAAGTGCATCTGGATGACGTACCTCAGTGTTCTCCAGTGGGAGCCACGAGAAGCACGCCAGCCCCTGCACCTTGTAGGGAGAAGGCACCATCGAAATACATGATCCATTCTTGGGGCGCTTCCTTGCCGGGGATAACTGTTTCCCGTGCCTCTTCATCAGGGGTTGGCGTCCATTCTGCAATAAACTCTGCCAACGCCCTGCTCTGGTTGTTGATGTGCTTTCAAACTTCAGGCCAAAGCTGGATAACTCCAATGCCCACTCCACTATCCTGCTGGTGGCCTCTGGGTTTCGAAGTATCCTTTGCAACGGGAAGCGGGTGACAACCGTGATCTCATGGGCTTGGAAGTAGTGGCGCAGTTTCCTTGAGGCCATGACAAGGCCAAAGATCAACTTTTGCATGCCAGAATACCTGGATCTAGCCCCCTGCAACAGGGAGCTGACGAAGTATATTGGGCGTTGCACCACCTTCTTCCTTACCGTGTCCTTGGGGTTGCGTCCGCTGCCGTGCTCTTCTTTGTCCTGATCCGTATCTGGCCTTGCCGGGCCGCTCTCTTCCTCTTGTCACTGTGCTACTAGGGCCGCCCTAACCACTTGATTACTTGCTGCCAGATATAGCAGTAATGGCTCTTGTGGTTTGGGTGCGACCAAAGTAGGCACAGAAGACAAGTAGGCCTTCAAATCCTGCAGTGCTGCATCTGCTTCCGGGGTCCACTTCATGGGTCCTGTCCTCTTCAAAATCTTGAAGAATGTCAAGGCGCACTCGGCAGACTTGGAGATGAGTCTACTAAGCATGGCAACGCATCCTGTCAAACGCCTCACATCCTTAACTGTCTTGGGTGCCTGTATCTGCTCAATAGCCTTGATCTTATCGGATTGGCCTCTATCCCACGGTGGGACACAAAGAAACCAAGTAGCTTGCCGGAGTGAACGCCAAACATGCACTTCTCCGGATTCAGCTTCAAGTTGATCTTGTGCAGATTAGCAAATGTCTCTTCTAAATCCTGAATGAGGGTTGATCTGTCCTTGGTCTTGACCACAATATCATCCATATAGGCTTCAATGTTCCTGTGCAACTTTGGATCAAAGCCAATCTGGACTGCTCTTGCAAAAGTGAACCCGGCACTCTTCAACCCGAAAGGCATGCGCACAAAGCAGTACGTGCCGCATGGGGTGATGAATGAGGTCTTTTCTTTGCCTTCCTTGGACATAAAAATCTGATGGTATCCAGAGTATGCATCCAAAAAAGAGAGCAACTCACATCCTGAAGTAGAATCCACGATCTGGTCGATGCATGGCAAGGGAAATGGGTCCTTTGGGCATGCCTTGTTTAGATCCGTAAAATCTATGCAAAGCCTCCATTTTCCATTAGCCTTGCGCATAACCACTGGGTTTGCTAACCATGTTGGATGCAATACTCCTCTGACCAAACTAGCTGCTTCAAGTTTCTTAATTTCCTCGGCAATGAACTGCTGTCGTTCCAAGGCCTACTTCCAAACCTTCTGCTTGACGGGCCGGGAATGTGGGCAGACAGCAAGGTGGTGCTCGATTACCTCCCTGGGAACACCGGGGATATCAGATGGTTGCCAGGCAAACACATCGATATTTGCCCGCAGGAAGGCAATGAGCGCGCTTTCCTATTTGTCATCAAGGGTGGTGCTAATAGTGAAAGTACCATCAGCGCCAGCCAGCCCTTCCGCGACCTTTTTCACTTGGGGTGGAGTAGCCTTGGATCTCTTGCTGTTGGAACTCTCTGGTGTGTCATCAATGGGCGCGGCACATTCCACAGAGGTATGCTTCCCAGATTCCTTGCCAGTGCCTCTGCTATGCTTTTCCTTGGCGGGAACTGTGGCTTCCGCGACCTCTGCCGCGACCGCGTCCCGGTACATCTTATCCATGCAAATAATTGCGTCTTTCTTGTCCGATGGAACGGAAATGACGCCCATTGGCCCTGGCATCTTCAACGTGTTGTAGGCATAGTGGGATGCTGCCATGAATTTGGCAAGGGCTGGGCGCCCAAGGATCCCGTTGTACGGCAGAGGGAGGTCAACCACATCAAACACAACTTTCTTAGTCCTGTAGTTCAACTCCCCTCCAAATGTCACTGGCAACGTAACCTTTCCCTTAGGATGGCTCCTGCCGGGATTGACTCCTTGAAATGTGCCTGTGGCCTTAAGTTCTTCCTCTGCTATCTGGAGTTTGCTGATAACTTCTGGGGAAATCAGATTCAACCCGGCCCCGCCGTCAACCAACATCTTTGTGACGTTGAGGTTGCGAATTGTTGGTGAGACCAACAACGGCAAGCACCCTACCGCAGTGATGCGGTCGGGGTGGTCATCTTCATAAAAAATGATGGGCGTGCGTGACCACTTGAGCGGCTTCCGAGAATCTGCCGCTAGCTCCATGGCATTGACTTCACGCGCCCACTGTTTAAGTTGGCGGTGAGAGGAGTGCAAAGATGCACCCCCGTCAATGCACAGGGCGTCAGTGGCCTTCTGGAATTCCTGCTCGCTGGTTTCCTCTTCATTCCCTCCATCACTCTCATTACTGCAATCCTCCTTCTCTCGGCCCTTGGCTGGTTTCCCTTGGTTCTGAGGAGCCTTGCCGGGGCGATTTGCTTCACCACCCCGGCCCTTCCCGCCAGCGCCATTCTGACCTTTTTTCCTTATCACGCTTCTCATACTCAGCCTTCTGTCTCTTGATGAGCTGCTCAACTTGATAACACTCCTGGAGATCATGGCTCTTGGTCCGATGAATCTTACAGTACGGCCCATCACCTTTCCCAGCTTTCTTGGCAGCCGCCGCCTCCCTGCAGTCAGCACATGCAGCATCCACCTTGCTGGGGGCTTCAGCCTTGGCCTTCTTGCCGGTACTAGGCGTGCCTGACCCCTCAACAGCCATCACTGCCTTATCCTTGCGCTTCTTGTTGTGCTTCTTGTTCTTGTTCTTCTTACTGATGGTTTCGTCGTCATCTTCTGAGTCGATGTCGACGCAATCTTCCTCCCCAGGAAGCTTCCTCCCCTCCTCCACCCGAGCACACTTGTCTACCAAAGTGTAGAGCTCCTTCACAGTCTTGGGCAACCGAACATTCATCTTGGAACGTATCCTGCGGTTGCGCACGTTGGATTGGAAGGCAACTATCACAGCAGCTGGGTGGATATCTGGGATATTTCTATGGACTCGACTGAATCTCTGCAAGTACTTCCGCAGAGCTTCTCCTTCTTTCTGCTAGAGAAGCTGCAAGTCACTGGGCCGCCCTGGTTCTTGATGGCTACCCGTGAAGGCACCAATGAATTCGTGGCACAGGTCAGCCCAGGTTGAAATGGAGTTCTCCGGCAGGTGCATCAGCCAAGACCTCACATTTGACTTGAGGGCCAAAGGGAAGTAGTTGGCGAACACCTTCTCATCTCTTCCCCCGGCATCTTGAATAGTGATGGTGTAGATGCTCAAGAACTCTGCCGGGTTTAGTCTCCCATCATACTTCTCGGGTATCTCTGGCTTGAACATGCGAGTGGATGGCCAACGGGCTTGCCGCAGCTCATGGGTGAAGGCAGGGCACCCAACCTCGAAAGGCAGGCACCCGCCATCTTCAAGCACGGGCTCGTCGATGTCGGGGCCATCACACCCATTGGTCTGGCAGGGGTTGTCGTGGCGCCGCTTGTCGATGAAGCGCGCGCCTTCCCATCGCCTGGCTTCCGGGGCACGCTGTCGGCCTTGACGTGCTCAAGGATCTGACGAGGCCATCGAGACACCATCGGGCGCCTGGACTTGCGGCTCCCGGGCGGCTTGCCGTGGTGGGGATTGCACTGGGAGGGTGGCCCCTCCCGCACGACCAGCCGCCCAAGCCATCGTTGCTGCCTGGGAAGGCCGTGGCGGTCCAGCCCGCTGTGATCCTTCCGCCTCGGCAAAACCAATCAAACTTTGGATGGTGGGTCGCCACTCATCCATCTAGTCTGCCGCCGGTGGAAATCTCAGTAGCAGTTGGGCTCGCACCATCGCTTTGGAGGCGGTGCTTGGCATAGGTGATGACGATGTAGATCGCAGTGTCATTCGACTCCTGACGTTGCCGATGGCGACTGCGCCACGCCCTTGCTGCTGTGAACCAGCCATTTGGACGGCATGGTGACGCGGTGGAGGCGCCTGAGGGCCAGCGGTTCCATTGGGCACAGTAGCTCAGCCCGCCCCGGGGGTGGCGCATGCCCTGCGGTTGCGCCCGCAGCGGGGGCGGCCGAAGGGTTGCGATTCGCCCCAGAGTGAGCATCATCACTGCGGCTGTGCCCGTTGGCGAGGAGAAAGGCTTCGGGTGGAACGACCCCTCCATCCGTACCTTGTGGAGCGTGGCCGTCGGGATGTTGCTGATGCTGTCCTTCCACGGTACCTCTCATTCCTGCTTCAGCCGTGGGGGAGGTGGTGACAGCACCGCCTGCACCAACCACGTCCCCCGCAGCATCCACACCCTCGCGAGCCCCCGCATCCCCCACGGCATCAGTGGTCGCGGGCGGCGGAGCCTTCGAGGTGGACGGGTGATTTGCAGCTCCGGGCTTCCTCTTGGGCGCCATATTCGATGACACCATCATCGATGAAAATGTAGATGAAGATGACGCGCAGCGTACGCTCTCGGTTTCGCGCAAGTGACCCCCCTACCTGGCGCGCCAAAGATGTCATGGGAAACCACGACCACCTATGGGGCCATCAGCCCCTTTTGGTTTGGCGGGGGGATGGTCACGTTGCACAAAGAGCGGAGAAGCATCGCGCAGCACGACAGAGATCACATGGGCAGTCTTTACCAAGGTTCGGGCCGCTGTGAGGCGTCAAACCCTACTCCTGCTTTGGTGGATTGATGGTGGATAATGGTGGTGAAACGTAGCACACTCCCCGGTAAGGTTGCTCTGGGGGCGAGAGTGGCTACGCGCGTATGGATATGCGAGGATCCAACCCTTTCTACGGTCGCCATGGGCCTCCTTTTATAGACTAAAGGGGTCACCACAGTGGCAAATCAGTCTTTGCTTACTGATTAGATAGCTAACAATGCTATCATATCTAACTCTGCAGGCTGACAGAGCGCATTAAATGCGCCGCTCTGTGTCACATCACAGCTCGCCCGGCAAGCCCTGTCGGGCTGTTTTGCCAGCTTCAGGCCTGCTTGCTTGACGCGTCTTAGGACGGGTGTCATATGGAGGTGTTTGCTGTAGGAAGTGGCTGCCATGTGGCAGAAAGCAGCCACTTAGTCACCTTGGAGCTTGACACCGCTTCGATTACTGACTTGCGTCGCTTGTGAGGTGGAGCGGTGGAGTGGCTTGCCTCCGCCAGCCCCGGCACGCCTACTGGGACGATCTGGGAGCTTGCTTCGGGAGCAAAACCTAAATCTGCCAGGCTCGCTTGCCCGGCAAGGTAGGCCCTTCCCTTAGCGATGCCTTGTTCCTCTGGCTAGCCTTGGCCTTCTCGACTTGCTCTTGGATCCTTCAAAGGAATTGATCCTCCTTGCTTGGTCTGATCTTGGTCTTGCAATCTTGTCTCTGGCCTGTGCACAGTCCGTGCAATGGACCCAGGGTCTGTTGTACCGACAGGCACTGGTGTGACGACGCTATGCTAGTTGAGGAGAACCGTCTCCGGGCCGCTATGCGTGCTGCACGCTATCAGCAAGCCCTGTGTCGCTATCACAGCCGCAGGGTTCGTGCCCGGGGTTTTGAGGAAGGCGACCTTGTCCTTAGGCGTGTTCAGTCCGCCAAGGGTACAAACAAGTTGACGCCAAAGTGGGAAGGCCCTTACCAGGTAGTACAAGTCACCAGACCTGGCGCAGTCCATCTGGAGACCGGAGATGGCATTCAGTTGCAAAACTCATGGAACATTGAGCATCTCCGTAAGTTCTACCTGTAAGGCGCGGCTGTCGGGCCCTGCCCGGCAGCCACCCTTTTGTACATGCCTTGCCGATGTTGCATGTAACCCCTTGTACAAAGCCAGGCGTAGACCTTGAGCAACAGAAATAAACGAAGCGCTGGGGGGGGGGCCCAAAACTTGCATGCATGCATAAGCATATCATGAGCATAGCATGATCATGTAGATGAGGTCACACATGGCATCATTTTCATCTACATTAAGTTGCAGGGTTCTTGCCGTGGACTCGGTCCCAAAAAGAAGAAATGAAGATGAGCCTACGTGACGATCCTCGGCAAGCCAAACAGATAAGTTCTCTTCTTATCCTTATGTGTTCTGTAAGTAGAAACTTGTGCATATGAAAACCTCGTCACCTTCGAAACTTAGGTGCTCCTATCCTTTGACTCGAACGTTGCTTCGGTCAGGATGGACGCAGTGTCCTTTGACGGAGAAGGCTTGGCGGGGGGCCGGTCCCTCTTTACGATTTGTGCCCGGCAGGCTTAGCTCCACGGCAATAATTCGAGGGTACCGGCACGATAGCTTGCCGGAGATAACTTGTTTACTTGAACGTATAGAGGCATTTCACCTCTGCATGGGCATGATGCATGCACAAGTGCCCGGCAAAGCTTGTCTTTTTCATTAATATGCAGATGAACAAGTACAGATCTCACAAAACACCAACATGGATAAAGAAGATTACATTATTTAGACTAAAGTTTGGCAAGTGCCTACATGTTTTAGATTGAAAAAAGATAAGTGCCCCGTAATCCCTTTCTTGTCCCTCTCCTCCTAGGCACTGCGGTGGAAGAGGAAGAGGGCAAAAGGAGTGCCTGAGCAAGACGCCCCACTCGACCTCGTCAGGACCTGCCGGGCGCAGCCTGACAAGATCGATAGTGGCGAGGCTGCGAAGGAGAGGGGTGGAAGGAGCAGCTCGGCGGTGCCCTGGTCACCACCTCCAGGACCAGCCAGAAGCCCCAACAAAAGCACCGGTGGGGAGAACCGTCAGAGATCAGCGGGTAGACTTCTGGAGGAGGCGAAGGCACCAAGAGAGCGGCCCCCTCCCAGGTAACCAAGAGGCCGGTGATGATGGTGCCGGGGAGGGAGGGGAAGAACGGAAAGACGAGGCAGCAGGTCGGCAATACAAGACGAAGGCATCGGTGCCATCGTACTCCGACCTGACACCCTGCCACCCACCTTCTCCGTCTTCCCTCATTCTTTCTTCATCACCACCACTCCAGGGGGGCGCCAGCTCCTCGAGCCGTTGCCTCCCCCGGAGAAGCTGCGGGCGACGACGACATCTAAGATGCGCAAGGAGCATTGCTCCCCACTGTCAGATTCAGGGCTCCGCAGACCCAAGAAAGATTCGAACTCTGGGGTGCGTGCGAAGAACTCGATCTCCCCAGTCTGCCAAGCCATCGATCTCACGGCCTAGGTCGATGAACCGGAAGAAAAAGGGACATGGCGGTTTACCTAGGTTCAGGCCACCTTGCGGTGTAATACCCTACTCCTGCTTCGTGGTGGATTAGCCTCGCGACGGGCTAAGGATGAACTAGTACAAGGGAAGAACTACCTCAGGAGGTCTGTTCTTGTGTTGGTGTATGCTGGTGAGGGTTCGGATGGCTTGATCCCCCTCCATGGTGGTGGCTAGGCTATATTTATAGTGGCCTTGGTCCTCTCCCCCCAAAATAGAGGCGGGAAGGGATCCCACAACGGCCAAGTTTGAAGAGAGACAAATAGTAAATCTTATCCTGACGAAAGGTGGTCTTCGCCTGCAAAGCTTCTGGTCGTGACGTCGTGGTGGGCTCGGCGATGACCTCCGTCCTGGCGGTCCTGGTCTTGTAGCACGGGAATGGAAACCTTTGGCTGATTCCTCAGGACTCGGTGCCTGTGCTTGCCCCCTTAGCATGAAAGAGGAAACCTGCTGTACCGCGCCCGCTGGCGTCCACCTGGCCTTGGTCGTCATGGCTTGCGTCACCTTAAGCTCATGAGGTGAGCGCCTGCATAGAAATCTCCGCTCCTCAGGAGCCTGCCTTGGGAGGCCGCTCCCTCTGGAGGTCTTGGCGTCGTCCGCCTCGCAAGGCTTGGCCCCTCGCGAGGGTCTTGCTTGGTCGATGCTGAAGATGGGCCGTACCAGGCCGTTGATGGAGCCATGCTGTGGGCCGCAGGCATGCAAGTCTGGGTACCCTGGTTGCCAGAACGCCGACAGTAGCCCCCGGGCCCAAGGCGCGCTAGGACTTGGCTTCGGGGCGAAGCCAAAGGGCAAGGCCGAAGCACCATGGGTCCTAATCGCCTGCGGACCGAGCCGATGCATGGCGCTTGATGGGACGTGGGCGTCTCCACTTCCCTACACAGCCTCAGCAACCGTCCTAGGATGACAAAAGGGCTGGCGCTTGCCGCTGAGCCTTCATTGCCTTCTCTTCATCTTGCTCCAGATCCCTTTTTCTCCCTGCTGAGAGCACCTTCAGATCTGTTGAACCTTTTCACCGAGCTCTCCACCGATGGCGACCGAGACGGCAAAGGCCGCCGCTCCTTCCGCGCGTTCCGCCTCCTCGCCCGAGCCGGCCCTCAGCTTGTCCACCATCACCGAGGCGAAGCACCTCGCTGCCGTGCTCCCTCTGACAGTGAGTAATGACAATGAGGGGAGGGACACAGCGCTTCGGGTTGGCTGCACCAAACAGGACAACTTGGCGAGCACCTTCTACCCCTTCTTCCTTCACAGCGTCCTCGCGGGGCTCATCCCTCCTTTCTCCAGTTTCTTCTTCGCCGTCCTCGACCATTATCAGATCCACGCCCTTCATCTCCATCCCAACTCCATCCTCCTCCTGTCGATCTTTGCCTTTTACTGCGAGGCGTTCGTGGGGGTGGCGCCCTCCGTCGCGCTGCTTCGCCACTTCTTCTACCTCCGGATGCGCAGCTCAACCCAGTGCTCCAGGTGCGTCTGCCTCATTGCGTCCCACGGCAGCAACACGCTCTCGAGGGCTGGGAAGAAGGTGGAGGACTTCCGACGCAAGTGGATCTTCATGGACGCCAAGCGCCTCCATGCTCGGCTGGAGCTGCCGACCGCGATGCCGGCGAAGCTGGATCGGTGGGCTCACGAGAAGCTCACCGACCCTCGGGCGGCGTTGGTCCTGAAGAAGATGACAGCGGATCTGGAGGCAGAGAAGCTGACGGGGGCCATGCTCGTCAAGGAATTCTTGACGCAACGCCTGGCCCCACTCCAGGCGCACTCGCACCCCTTGTGGAATCTCAAGGGCGCGGAAGACGACCTCCGGCTGCGCCCGGAAAGCTTGACGGACGACGAGCTGAGCAAGGCCTTGCGCACCATGCTTGAGAAGGACCCGGGCGGCCTCCCGGAGGCCTACCTCCCACTGTACCACCGCGACAACGGGGCGAAGGTGGCCGATGCCATGCCTGTCTTCAACGAGCTGGGGCTTGTGCCGCCCAAGCTCCCCAACTCCCCAGTGCCGGTGTCCTCCAGTGAGAGCTCCGAGGAGGAGGGGGAGGAGGACTCGGAGGAGACCATGGAGGAGGTGGGGGAGACTTCTCCTCCATTGCAGAGCGAGCTCCTCCGCGATCTCTCCGGCGATGATGACGCCGGCGAGCACTTGGTTGAAGGGTCCCCACGCTCCACTGGGGTTGTCACTAGGTTCGGGGACGCCCCTCAGAGGAGGCCAAAGCGAGGGACCCCAAAGAAGGGCGAGGCGGTGTCGCCGCCCCGGGACGACGCCCCTGCCTTGTCGCCCGTCGCTGCCGCTCCGGAGCCAGTCTCCATGTGCCCGGCCAATCCTAAGGGCGCGGCAAAGCCCGTGCTCAAGAAGCCCATGGGCGCTGCGCTCCTAGCCAAGAAGAGGGCGTACATTGCTGCTGACGAGTAAGTATTTTATCTTGTTTTTGCTTTCCATCCTTGATGCCGTGCTCATGATATCCTCCTCCTGGTGGCCAGGCTGAAGCCGGTGGTGAAGAGGAAGAAGGAGGAGGTCAGGGCCTCCGAGGCCACGCGACCTGCCGTGGCCGCGGTGACCCCGGCACTTGCGGAAGAGGCCGCCTCGCGTTCGCTCGCGACGAAGTGAGTCCCTCGAAGCCCGGTGGCCAAGCCTCAGGAGGAGACCGCCTCCGCGGCCAAGCAGACTCCGGGGCGCCCGTCTTCGGCGCACCTGCGGGGGGTTTGAGGGCTCCGGAGCCCCCTGCCGCCCTTGCTGCCGTAGCAGCGCCAGTCCAGGTGCTGGTGCCACCTCCTCCCCAAGTCCTCACGCCGGCGGACCATGGCCCCTCTGCCATGTCCGGCGCTTTGGAGGAGGCCTTCACCGCGCTGGACCAGCTCCGAACTGATCTTTAGGGCGCCGACCGGCGCGTGGTGACGGGGTGCCTGGGGCTGATCTCGGGGTGGCTCCAGGCCGACTCGTCCGTTAGGGTGGCCTGGGGCCAGGCCAAGGTTGTTGTCGCGGAGGGCAGGAAGGAGGCTGGTGAGGCCACAGAGGCTCGCGACGCAGCGCTGACCGACACAGCGTCTGCCAAGGAGTGCTGCCGCACGGTGGAGGCCGAGCTGAAGGCCCTTCGCGATGAGCAGGCCGCCCGCACCCGTCAGCTTGAGGAGCAGGAGGAGGATCTCAAGGCCCGGGAAGCTGTGCTCGCCGACCGAGACGCCGAGCTGGAGCAGGCAGCCCTGGAACAGGCCACGGAGCGGAGCCGCCTAGCGAAGCTGAAAGAAGAGACGGAGACGGCCCAGGCATCCCACATCAAGCTTGTCTCCGAGGAGAAAGCCCGACTGGAGGCCAGGGAGAAGTCCCTCGCCGCAGCTGAGAAGGCGGCTGCAGCGGGGCGCGACCCCTTCACCTCCCTTGAGCAGAGGTCCCGCATGGCACTGCAGACCCTTTATGGGGAAGGGTACGAGGAGCCGCTGGCGACTCCGGAGGAGGGCCCCGCCGGGCTGCTCCCCAAGCTTGCCACGGCGCTCGAGGGCATCGTCGCCGGAGTGGGCACCATGTTGGAGGAGGAGACTCGCGCGCTTTTTACCTCGGCTGCGACGCGCATCTTCAACCACCTCTACCTTCGGGACCCAAGCTTCGACCTTGGCGCGCTGCTTGAACCTGTGGCCCCTGAGCTCCACGATGCTGCCGCTGAGGTGATGGGGAAGCAAGTGGAGGCCCTGCTGCAGAAGTTCCTCTGCGTCGACACCATGACCGGGGCCAGTGGCGAGGATGGCGGCGATGTTGTCGACGATGGGCCCCTCCTGGCGAGCGACGGGGGTGTCCAAGGCTGAAGAAGAGGTTCGAAGGCAGCGCTTCCTCCTGTTTTAACCCTGCGACATTTACCATGCCTCGTGGAGGCATGAGAACTTCTGCTTTGAGTTTAAGAGACAATATGTTTTGTAATATTTTGCTAGGATTTCGCAATTTCCTTCCCGTTTGCTTTAGTGTTCTGCGTCGGCAGGGCCCGACCCCGCACATACCTCAGCCGCCGTTGGGGTGTCCAGATCACCAGGACGAGACCAAGGGGTGAGGGGCTACGTGACCTGTGAGGCCCCTGAGTCGCGATGCTCAGGGGTCCCCCTTGAAGTACGAACAACCCTCAGGAGGGAGACGCGAGTGTCGTTTTTGGCGTTCTGTGTCGGCAGGGCCCAGCCCCACGCATACCTCAGCCGCCGTTGGGGCGTCCGGATCACCAGGACGAGACCAAGGGGTGAGGGGCTATGTGACCAGTGAGGCCCCTGAGTCGCAATGCTCAGGGGTCCCCCTTGACGTACGAACAACTCTCCATACCTTTCCTCACCGGACTTTCGCTCGGGAGGGACGCAAGAAGACCAGGTCCGAGGGTCCTGGTGAGGTGGCATACGCCAGGCGTGACCTGAGCGTAGCCCCCGTGCCCAGCCCCCTCGCGTGACCCTTCCGAGGGGAAGATGGTGCGGTGAGGCTGAGCAGTGAGCCTGGCGGCTCTCCTGAGGTTACTGCGACCGCTGGGGTGCCCTCAGTTGTTTATTCACCAGTGCGGAGCATGGTGCTTCCACTCTTGCACGGGCATAGCCGCTCCTCAACCGTGTCGTCCGCTAGTGCGAAGTATGGGGCTTCCACTAGTGCGTGGGTGGGAGATCCCTCTGAGGGGAGACTCCGGGGCGTGTACAGCCCTGTCCTGACATGTGGCTTGCACGACATAACTGGAGGAGGTGTGTATGGGCACTCGTGAGCCAGCGCGGGACTCACGAGGCCCTACCTCAAGGCGGGTTGCGCCTGAATTTTGGTTCGGGATATTTGCGAGGGTCCTGCGAGATGGTCAGGTAGCCTGCGCCGAGTGAATCTCCGGAGGATATCGCATGAGAAGGCCAAACACCAATGACCCCAGGAGGTGACGTGAACGGGGCCAGCCCGCCAGACAGAGCTCAACCGTTGGGTTTGTCGACGCTGCAGGGACGGACCCGAGCACAGATGCCGTGCCCAGTCTTCTCATGCGAAAATCCTAAAGAAAGACAACCGGCGCGTGGCTCCCGCGGCGGCGAGGCATCGGGTCGTGCGCGCTAACTCATCTGCACTTGATTAGCTCATGCGAGAACAACGCACCAAGGACCATGGGAGGTGACGTGCACGGGAGCTGGTCCACGAGACAGAGCTCAGCCACTTGGATTTAGCGACGCTGCAGGGACGGACCCGAGCACAGACGCCGTGCCAGCCCTTAATCATGAGGCGGTCATGGGCGGGTTTGTGAGGGCGTACGATGTTCATGGCGGCGAAGCACCGGACAGGCAAATGATAAACATAAAGCAACTCAGGAGAAGGTAAGGTCAGTTCTGAAGTATGCGCAAAACGATACACGCCGCAGGGACGGACCCATACAGCTTGGGGATAATGCAGCCCAAGGGGCGCCCCCAACCGAATAAACCAAAAAAGGTCACCTGGCACCATTGCTGAAGAAGTGTTGGAGTAGCTGAAGAGGCGAGCCACAGAAGTCGCTCCTCACGAGGCGTCCGGATCCTGAACCTCGTGAGGCTCCGGAGGCCCGGGGGGCTTGCGAGGGTCCGTCACCTCCTCCATTTGGACCGCCTTGCGCCTGACCTCGTGAGCCTCCAGGACGACCCGCATGCGGCGCTGGTGCGCCACCACCACGTCCGGCAAGCCGAAAGGCGTGCGAACGTAGCTGTGTGGGGGCCCTCACACCGGCCGACGCGGGACGGCCAGAAGAGCTCCTGAGGCGCGGCTCTATTGAGCCCTGGGACATTGACGCAGATGCACAGCTCGCTGCCCTCATCCAGGGAGGGAGCTACGCCGGGTGGAGCGGGGCGACGCTCGCCTCGCATGGCCCTCGCCTCCTGAAGCTCCTTGATCGCCTTGGTGATGAACTCCTGAGCGCCTGGCGCCTCATGCCCTGCGCTCTTCTCGCGGAAGCGCACGTCGAAGCACGCCTCCAGATGGTGCATGAATGCCTCCCTCGTGACGCTGGCCAGGTCTGAGGCCCTCCAGAGGAGAGCCCTCGAGCCCAACCTGAGAGGGGCGCCGGGCGCGCCTTCCTATGCGAGAGGGGAAGGCGCCCCATCTGTGGGCGCGAGGCCTGAGGCGTGATCGTCGGACGCCCCATTGTCCTGAGATCCCCGGTGGAGCAGCTGCTTCTTCTTCTTGGGGGTGACCTCAGGGGGGTAGGCGGCGCCTTCGTCATCTGGGTTCTCGACTGCTGCAGCCTGGTAGGCGCGCTCGAGGGAGCACACCGCATCCTCCTCGTCACAGGCAACCGTGATGATGCCGCCGCTTCCTGGCATCTTGAGGACATTGTAGCTGTGGTGGGTCGCGGCCATGAACTTGGCCAGGGCTGGATATCCGAGGATGGCGTTGTACGGGAGGTGAATGTGGGCGACGTTGAAGTCGATGAGCTCAGTGTGGTAGTTGTCGCGCTTTGCCGAAGGTGACAGGGAGGCGGATCTACCCGATGGGGATGGTGGAGCCGTCGGTCACCCCCGAGAAAGGCTTGGTAGGCTGAAGTTGGTTGTACCACACCTGGAGCGTGTCGAATGCCTCGACGGAGAGGACATTGAGCCTCTTGCCACCATCGATGAGCGTCTTGGTGACGAGGACGTTGCTGATGGTGGGCGAGCAAAGCAACAGGAGTGCGCCGGCAGCGGCCGCGCACTTGAGCTGGTCTGTAGAGTCGAAGGTGATAGCGTACTTGGATCACCTGAGCGGAAGCGATGCCTCGAGCTTGGGGAGGGCTGCGTTCACCTCGTGAGCGAACTGCTTGAAGATGTGATGGGAAGCAGGGGCCTGAGCACCGCCTAGGATGCAAGCAATGGCACGAGGCTCTTGGAAGCCCCCGGCCCCATCATCTTGGTGGTGGTCGTCATTCCTCCTTGGCGGTGGTGGCAGCGGAGGAAGGCTTGCATTGCCCTAAGGATGGTCCTCACGAGGCTGATCCCTCCAGGGGCCCTCGTGAGGCTGGCCCTGCTAGCGATCCTCACGAGGCTGGTTGCGCCAGTCCTGGCGGGGGTCGCGGTTGTCCCAGCGTCCCCCACCTCGGCCTCCTCCACGGCCATAGCCGCGATCGTTGCGCTCAGGGCGGCAGCCAAGGCGCCCGTCCTGGATGGCCCTGAGCCCTTGGCAGTTGTTGGTGTTGTGGCTGTGCACGTTGTGGAAGACGCATAACGGGCGGCTGCCCTTAGAAGACTCGGGGTGGTCGCAGCCACGCTTCATCTCTGGTTCGGCCGCAAGCACGGCCGGGCCTTTGCGCTTCACGTCCTTGGCCTTGGCCTTCTTGTCCTCTGGATCGGCCTCTGGGAGCTCAAGGAGGGAGAGGTGACCTTCCTCAGCCCTCGCACATCTGGTTGCCATGTTGAACATCTCCAGAGCCGAGCACAGGTCCTCGTGTATGGCGAGCTCCTCCTTCATCTTGACATCCCGGACACCATCAGTGAATGCCGAAATGATGGCCTCATCCGACACCTTGGGGATCTTGAGGCGAACGTTGGTGAAGCGCTGGATGTATTTGTGCAAGGTCTCCCCTGGTTGCTGCTTGATGCGCCGCAGGTCTCCCGCAGCCGGGGCGCGGTCGCGAGTGCTCTGGAAGTTGGAGATGAAACGCTCTCCCATGAGGAGATCGATCCTGCGGCGAGGTTCAAGAGCCATGAGCACGCGCCATCCTTGAGGGCCATGGGAAACCAGTTCGTCATGACCTTCTTGTCGCTGTTGGCCACATCGATGCTCAGCTCGTAGAGCTGGAGGAACTCGATAGGGTCGGGGGTGCCGTCATAGCATGGAGGCAGGTCTGGCTTGAACTTCCTAGGCCAGACGACGCGGCGCAGCTCCGGAGTGAACGCACGGCAGCCCGCCGTGCTCACGGGAGCCTGCCATAGAGGGGGAGCCTGGTCTTGGCGCTCGCGCACCGCCGCCTTGGGCAGCACGCGATCTTGACGTGGCGGCGCTGGGAGCACGCGCGCCTCTCCTTGGAGCCGCCGCACCACTTGACAGCTTTCTTCGTCGCGCGCCGGCGCCCTACGCGGTGGGTCACGTCGAGGAGCCTCACGCCTTGACTCGAGGGCGGCATCTTGCCTGGGAGGAGGAGGAGGCGCACCGTGGGCCACGTCGCCCACAAGAGGCGGCGGGGGAGGCAGCGAGCGAGACGGTGCAGGGTTTTCTCTAGCGGTGCTGACAAGCTCGGTGATGTGGTCCAGCCAGTCCTCATAGAGGTCGTCGGTCGGGCGATAGCGCAGGAGCTCGCGTGCCATGAGCAACGCAGCCTGCGCGTTCGCTGGCCCGCGACGGGCATGGGAGGATGAAGCAGCCGCCGGAGTCAGTGACTGGGTGGCGGTGCGTCTGTCACGCCGCACAGAGGGCTGTAGCGATGAAGCCTGCTGCTCGTGGGCCGCCGGGCCGGTGGCGGCATTTGCCACAGGCGATGGGGAACGGCGGGGGGCGCCGTCGCCTGCAAGCGCTGTCTGGGCAACGCCGGCGGCAAGGGCAGCCCGGTGCTAAGCTCGAACTCGACGAGCGTCAGCCATGAGAGCAGTGGGACGGTGGCGAATTGACCGATAGAAGAGCGGCTCCGACGCACCCCTACCTGGCGCGCCAAATGTTGGATTCGGGGCTTCGCAGACCCAAGAAAGATTCGAACTCTGGGGTGCGTGCGAAGAACTCAATCTCCCCAGTCTGCCAACCTGTCGATCTCACGGCCTAGCTCGATGAACTGGAAGAAAAAGGGACATGACAGTTTACCCAGGTTCGGGCAACCTTGCGATGTAATACCCTACTCCTGCTTCGTGGTGGATTAGCCTCGCGACGGGCTGAGGATGAACTAGTACAAGGGAAGAACTACCTCAGGAGGTCTGTTCTTGTGTTGGTGTATGCTGGTGAGGGTTCGGATGGCTCGATCTCCCTCCATGGTGGTGGCTAGGCTATATTTATAGTGGCCTTGGTCCTCTTCCCCCAAAATAGAGGCGGGAAGGGATCCCACAACGGCCAAGTTTGAAGGGAGACAAATAGTACATCTTATCCTGACAAAAGGTGGTCTTCGCCTGCAAAGCTTCTGGTTGTGACGTTGTGGTGGGCTCGGCGATGACCTCCGTCCTGCCGTCCTGGCGGTCCTGGTCTTGTAGCATGGGAATGGAAACCTTTGGCTGATTCCTCGAGACTCTGCGCCTGCGCTCGTCCCCTTAGCACCAAAGAGGAAACCTGTTGTACCGCGCCCGCTGGCGCCCGCCTGGCCTTGGTCGTCATGGCTTGCATCACCTTAAGCTCATGAGGTGAGCGCCTACATGGAAATCTCCGCTCCTCAGGAGCCTGCCTTGGGAGGCCGCTGCCTCTAGAGGTCTTGGCGTCGTCCGCCTCGTGAGGCTTGGCCCCTCGCGAGGGTCTTGCTTGGTCGATGCTGAAGATGGGCCGTACCAGGCCGTTGATGGAGCCACGCCGTGGGCCGCAGGTAGGCAAGTCTGGGTACCCTGGTTCCCAGAACGCCGACACCCACCTTGGAGGGCAGGAAGATGCCGCCGTCTTCAACATTCGCCATGACTCCACCAAAGAGGGCAGTATTGGGATTACCAAGGGACCCGAGCGCTGCACCCCAGACAGATGCCGGAAGCCCTGGGAGCTCCGGTGTCAGGGTAGGAAGCCACAGCGGTTCACAGCAAGGTCTAGTGCTCCCCGCCAGACGGCCGACCCAAGCAGAGGAGACAAGCATTCCACCATAGTGGAAAAGCTTGGTACCTCATGTGCTGCGAGTGGCTCGACCGCCACATCCCTTTCGGCCCCGGACTAGACTCACTCCCCAGGCACCTACACAAGCTTTCGGCATCATCAACCCCAAGCCCAAGCCCAGGGCCTAGCCCTGGTCTCTCCCTCTCAACATTACTGGGAGAAGGAAGGAAATGGTGAGAAGAGGTGCGTGGATGAGCACTTCCGCTTCCCCCCGCCCCCTTTTATAGGCGGGCTGGGGGCTGTTCCATCGGTGGGTAACCGCCGTCCCTCACCACCAACCCAAGAAGACCGGGCCCCTGCCCTGACGCTCTCCCGCACCACGTGTCTCCGTTACCTACCCCACTCAATGCATGCAGCATAAGTGGCCAGGGATAAGAGCGTGGTGGGAAGAGTGAATTGGCAGTTACTCGCCCGTGCGTTAAAGTCATTCACGGGCCATTACAAGGATGGCCCCACCACAATTGGCGTTACACGATGTGCGGGAGAACTAGAAACTGACCTGGTCTCAGATTAATGAAGAAGCAAAGAAGATCTCAAAGGACAAGCAACTGCTACCCTCTTGCCTGTGCACTGGATAGGGCCTACCCCGACGACGCCCGGCAGCGTGTTAGGGCTAGGCCCGGGGGCTCCTATCGGTGCAACAAACCCTGGGTCTGTTGCCCAGACCATGCACAGGCCTAAAAGAGCAAGGTTGCAACATCCAAGTCCAGACCAAGCAAGGAGTACAACTCTTTGGGGAATCAAAGGGCAAATCAAGAGGACCAAGACAAGCTAAATGAGCAAGACACCACTAAGGAGAAACCTCCCTTGCCGGGCAGGCGAGCTTGGCAAGGATGAGGTAGCCCCGAAGTCAAGCCTCAAGACCATCCCGGCAGGCCTGCCGGGCACTGCGAGGGCTAATTACCCCGCCAAGGCTCCACCGCTCCACTTCACAGCGACGCAAGTCATCGATTGGTGCGGTGTCAAGCCCCCAAGTGACTAAGTGGCTGTTATTTGGCACGTGGCAGCCACTTCCTATGGAAATCACCTCCAAATGACACCCGTCCAAAGACATGTCAAGCAGACAGACGAGGAGGTGGCCGAGCAGCCCGGCAAGGCTTGCCGGGCATGCCACGATGTGACACTAAGCGGCGCATTTAATGCACCCTGCTCTGACTACAGAGTTAGGTATGATAGCACTGTTCGCTATCTAATCAGTACACAATGACTGATTTGCCACTGTGGTGACCCTTGATCTATAAAAGGAGGGCCATGGCAACCATAAAAAGGATTCGGACCCTTGTACACTCGTACGCGCGTAGCTTCCCTCGCCCCGAGGCAACCCTGCCAGGCAAGAGCGCTGCATTTCCACCATAATCCATCATCAATCCACCAAAGCAGGAGTAGGGTTTTATGCCTCGCGGCGACCTGAACCTGGGTAAAACAGCCCGTGTGATCTCTGCCGTGCTGCGCTATGTTCCTTTGCTCTTTGTGCAATGTGCTCATCCCCCCTGCCGAACCACAAGGGGCTGATGGCCCCATAAGTGGCTGTGGTTTCCCACGACACCGCGCTTGGCAGAAATCTGGGGCCTTCTCATCCTGGATCCAGCACCAATCTCCCCTCCACTCCTCCCATCTGCCACGCTGTTGACCAGGGAGGTAATCCCAGTTCTCCCTTGGCACCCGTGGCATCCAACTTATGTTCCCAGAACGGTGGTTTTTGTTCTCCACCCGCGGGACAAAATAGTGCCTGAACAAATCAACGTTGGGGGCGACTCCGACGAAGTTCTCGCACAGATGAGAAAAAATCACCATGCATGCCATTGCATTTGGCATGAAGTCCAGAAGATGGAATCCATAGATCACCATCATTGCCTCAAGAAAATCCGAGAAAGGAGGACAGAGGCCGCAAATGAAGTATGTGCAGAAGAATCGATATGAATCTGGCGGATCCTTTTTTCCCTCCGCCAGAACCTTGGGAGCACCATGCCCCTTTGGGACCTCCCGCCCCCACAGATATCCGTACCTTGCTTTCAGCACTTCGCCGTCCAGGTTTGATGGGAAGAAGACGACGTCTGCCCTTCACTTCCTATCCAGCTTTGACACCCTCTTGCTCCCCTCGGCGGCCGCCTCCTTCGCGGCGGTCGTCCGCTTCCCCTTTGAAGCGGCGGTTTTCTTCCCCATCTCTTCGAACTACAGCGGAGACGGGAAGAAGATTGGGCAAGGATCGGCGGCGGGCAGGGTGGAGCGGAAGAACAGTCGCTTGGCTTGCGGAAGAAGATGATGGAGGGGCAAGGAAGACGATGAATGAGCAAAGCCCTTCCGCGTTTTTCTCTCTTATGGGAAAGGACGTGGGGTAGGGTGCGACTCTTCAGAAGGTTACCATTTCACATTAACTGCTGCAGTCCCACTACCCCACGACCCGCGGTAATTACGGGAACTGGACGTTGGATTGACTGGTCATCATGACAAACCGCTGCGCGCGCAACATTCTCTCACCACGCGTCCATGCACTATTTGGGGCCTAACCCAACGTGCCCAGTGACACGTATGGCTCAGGCCCGGAGGCTTCTGTCGGGGTACACAAACAGGGGTGTATGTTTCCCCCTGACTTGTGCACGGACAGCAAATCACCGGCCCGGCAACTTGCAATATCCAAGACAAGATCAAACTGAAGAGATAGCTCTTTGAGGAATCAAAGGGCAGATCAAGAGGACCAAGACAAACTAAATGAGCAAGACACCACTAAGGATAAACCTCCCTTGCCGGGCGAGCGAGCCTGGCGAGGACGAGGCAGCCCCGAAGTCAAGCCTCAAGACCGTCCCGGGAGGCCTGCCAGGCGCTACGAGGGCAAACTACCCTGCCAAGGCTCCACCGCTCCACCTCACAGTGACGCAAGTCATCGATCGGTGCGGTGTCAAGCCCCCAAGTGACTAAGTGGCTGTTATTTGACACATGGCAGCCATTTCCAGAGGGAACCACCTCCAAATGACACCTATCCAGATACGTGTCAAGCAGGCAGACAAGGAGGTGGCCGAGCAGCCCGGCAAGGCTTGCCGGGCATGCCACGATGTGATACTAAGCGGCACATTTAATGCGCCCTGCTCTATCTACAGAGTTAGGTATGATAGCACAGTTCGCTATCTAATCAGTTTGTAATGACTGATTTGCCACTGTGGTGACCCCTTGATCTATAAAAGGAGGGCCATGGCAACCATAGAAAGGATTCGAACCCTTGTACACTCGTACGCGCGTAGCCGCCCTCGCCCCGAGGCAACCCTGCCGGGCAAGAGCGATGCGTTTCCACCACAATCCACCATCAATCCACCAAAGCAGGAGTAGGGTTTTATGCCTCGCGACGGCCCGAACCTGGGTAAAATTGCCCGTGTGATCTCTGCCATGCTGCGCTACATTCTCCGCTCTTTGTGCAACGTGCTCATCCCCCCTGCTGAACCACAAGGGGCTGATGGCCCCATAGGTGGCCGTGGTTTCCCACGACAGCATCTATCACTTATGATTAGACAGTCACGCCCGTGGGTTAGTATGAGATGCACTACTCTTATAAAGAGTGCGGTTTCATCCTCCCCACATGATTCTCAAGAAACAACAAGTCTAAATGAAGATATTGAACGTAGCTCTGTACTTGAAGACCACATTTCCCCTACACCACCATCGCAGGTGCTTGCTCTAACTTTGTAGTGTGATATGTGGTTGCATGTTGCAGATGGTGTCTAGCTTGTAATGCTTCTAATTAGGGTAAATTGCATCTGCTTAGTTTACACATTATACCTGTGAATATGACATGCCTTCCTATTTTGGTACATAATACATCTATCTATTAACCATGTTCTTACATGAAACTACCGCTCTTCTGTATCCTGCATCAATCACTTACGATGAGACACCTTTATTCGTTGCATATTGCATATTATTTCTAGCCTGTTGCCATGTATTGCTTCTAATTTGGTCAAATACATTTATGAGGCCACCCTTTTAATTTGGCAGAGTGATATTGGTTCCATCTTTCATGGTGTCTAGCTTGTATTGCTTCTAATTAGTTCTAACACCTTGTGCTTAGTTTACACTTTACACATCATACATGTTAATATGTCATGCCGTCCTGTTTTTCATACATATTCCATACTCCTATCATGCGGCTGCCTTACATGAAAGTAGTGTTCGTCAGTATCATGCATAAATGAGTTCTGAAGAGCAAATTTTATTCCTTTTTCTTGTGGGTTTGACTTGACAAGGCAAAATCAAAAAAGAGTAAGGAAAAGAGTAAGGAAGGCGATGATGGCGGTCCTCTGCAGCAACGTAAACGGAGCATCTGTACGGATTCTACTCGTACTACTAGTGCATTACAAGTTCCACATCTCCGCTCCCCTACTCCACCATCCCAGATGCTTGCTCTAACTTGGCAGTGTGATATCTGGTTGCATGTTGCATATGGTGTCTAGCTTGTATTGCTTCTAATTAGTGTAAACTGCATCTGCTTAGCTTACACATTATACGTGTGAATATGACACGCCTTCCTGTTTTTTGTACATACTATATCTGTCTATCACACCATGTTCTTACATGAAACTACTCTTCTTGTGTATCCTGCATCAGTCACCTATGATGAGACACCTTTAAGTTGGCAGTGTGATATTGGTTTGCGTCTTGAATATGATTTCTAGCATGTAGTGCTTCTAATTTGATGAACGCCACCAATGACGAGACAGTTTTAACTTGGCAGAGTGATATTGGTTGCACCTTCCATATGGTGTCTAGCTTGCAGTGCTTCTAATTTGTTGAAGTGCCTTCTGCTTAGTTACCACATCATAGGGGTGAATATGCCATGCCGTCCAGTTTTTCGTACATATTCCATCCTCGTATCATGACTTTGCCGTTCATCAGAGTAGTGTTCGTTAGTATCATGCATGAATGAGTTCCGAAGAGCGAATTTTATTCCTTTTTCTTGTCGGGTTGACCTCATAATGCAAAATCAATAAAGCGGAAGGAAATTGGTAAGGCATTGGATGATGGTGGTCCTTCGAAGCAACTGAAATGGAGGGTCTCTACAGATTCTACTACGCCATCCTCCCAACAAGATTCGCAAGACAACGCAAGGCTAGACAGTCGACGTAGCTGTGTAGATGATGAGCACATCTCCCCTACTCCACCATCACAGGTGTTTGCTCTAACTTGGCACTATTATATGTGGTTGCATGTTGCGTATGATGTCTAGCTTGTATTGCTTCTAACTTTGTTGTATTGCATCTGCTTACTTTACCTACTATTAAAAGGAATATGTATTCTTGGTTTGGTTCCGCTTTGTTTCGTCCCGTTTCGTTGATTTTTACGTACGCTATTTTTTGGTCTGGTCCGTTTTGACCAACATATATGACGTACGTGCAAAGGAAACTAGAAACAAAGAGCTGAGAACGTATGTACAAAGGATACCGGGACAACCGGCCGGCCCACATGCACACGAAACGAAAAACTAAGCAACTAAGGACATACGTGAAAGGAAGGAAACCGGCCGGCCCATATGTCTATTTTAGTTGCCAGCCCATATTGCGCTAAGGACGCTTCATCGCTCATCCGAGGAGAGAACGCACGGCGTACGGCGTGCGTACGGCACCGCCGCTGCCGCCTTCCTCCAGCGCCGTGTCCGTTTTGGATCGGATCCGCATAGAAGAACTACTCCAATATAGAGCCATCAATGCCCTGATCCGGATTCCACAAAGAATTCCCGCAATAAAAAGAAAGGCTAGAATAGAAATCGAGCTAAATTGCATCGCAAATTCGCAAGCCTGCAAGTATCTCAGCCCCGTCGACTTTGCTAGATATTCGCCCAATGTTGCCTCCACCGACTTCGCCATAAAACAAGACGCCGTTCGATAGAATCTATTCAATGTCGCCTGCAAGTATCTGGCCCTCGTCGACTTCGCCGGAAATGCACTCAATTTCGCCTCCACCGACTTCACCAGAAAACAAGACACCGTCCGACAGAATCTGTTCAATCTCGCCTCCGCCTACTTCACCGGAAGACTGCCCAATGTCGCCTCATCAGACTTCGACGGAAAACAAGCCGGCGTCCGACAGTTTTTGGTTCTCTGGCAACTTACAATTCATTGCTTCAAATATGTCTGCAACCTCTCTTCCTCCCAACTCGCTTTGGCCGCTTTTTTTTGACTGCATCTCAATTTGATCTAATGTATTATTATTTTACTATATACTTGGCCCGTACTAATCTGATGTATTATTATTTTAATTATATCTATACCTACTATTAAAGGGAATAGGTATTCTTGGTTTGGTTTAGTCCTTTTTGTTCGGGAAAAATAATTGGGTCAAAATAAGTCAACATTGTGGGAATTGAACACATGACATCATGTCTGGATCTTTGATGTAACAACCGACGACCTATGCGCCATTCACATTTACTAATCCCAACTCGACCTAAATATACGAGTGGCAGTCCTCATGTTTAAGGCGAGCTAATTAAAGGATCGATTGTGGGCTTAAATAAAATATTTAAACGGGTGTGGTTAATTAAAGAAAGGATTATGGGTAAATCGGTGAAATAACTAAAATAAAGATTGTGGTCTTAATAAATAGAATATTCAAATAGATGAGGCTAATTAAAGGAAGGACTTGAGATAAAAAGGTAGGATAATTAAAAGGAAGGATTTGTAGGCTTCAATGTGTTGGGGCTGCTAATTTAGAAAAGGAAGGATTTGATTCCCGACTAAAACAGGTGAGGACGTCATGTTAATTAAAGGAAGGATTATACTTAAATGAAATCAGTGGGAGATTATGCCCGGCAAAGAAAATATGAACAGGGCTAAATTGCATCATTTTTTTATGTTCATTTTATAGAAGGATGCTGCGTTGCAGCATGTTCGTCATAGTGAATCCGGTGCTGTGGGACATTATGCTTACAAAACATCAATTTTTTCCGTTGCAACGCACGGGCATATGTGCTAGTCATACCTGTGAATATGACACGTGTTCCTATTTCTAGAACATACTATATCTGATCACACCATGTTCTTACATCAGAATACTGTTCTTGCGTATCCCGCGTCAGTCAGTTATGATGAGGCACCTTTAAGTCGCCACTGTGATATTGGTTGCGTCTTGCATACGATTTCTAGCATGTACTACTTCTAATTTGTTGAAACGCCAGACAGTTTGAACTTGGCAGAGTGATATTGGTTGCATCTTTCATATGGTGTCTAGCTTGCAGTGATTCTAATTTGTTGAAATGCCTTCTGCTTAGTTACCACATAATAGGTCTGACTATGTCACGCCGTCCTATTTTTCGTACATATTCCATCCTCGTATCACATGTTTGCCTTTCATCCGAGTAGTGTTTGTCAGTATCATGCATGAATGAGTTCTGAAGATCGAATTTTATTCCTTTTTCTTATCGGTTTGACTTCACAATGAAAAATCAATACAGCTGAAGGAAATTAGTAAGGCAGTGGATGATGGTGGTCCTTCGGAGCAACTCAAACAGAGGGTCTCTACAGATTCTACTCCGCCATCCTCCCAACAAGATTTGCAAGACAACACAAGGCTGGACAGTCAATGTAGCTGTGTAGATGATGAGCACATCTCCCCTACTCCACCATCACAGGTGCTTGCTCTAACTTGGCACTGTTATATGTGCTTGCGTGTTCCGTATGATGTCTAGTTTGTATTGCTTCTAATTTTGTTGAATTGCATCTACGTAGCTTACAACTTATACCTGCAACAATCACTTACCCATAAGACACATTTAACTTGGGAGTGTGATGTAGGTTGCATCTTGCATTGTCTTCTAGCTTGTACTGCTTCTAATTTGTTGAAATGGCACTTATGACGAGACACTTTTTACCTGGTAGAGTAATATTGGTTGCATGTTCATATGGTGCCTAGCTTTCATTTCTTATAATTTTGTTGAAATGCCTTCTGCTTACTGTTTTTCATACATATTCCATCCTCCTATCGTACGTGTGAATATGCAATGCTGTCGTTTTTTTTTGTATATGTTCCATCCTCCTATCATGCGCTTGCCTTACATCAAAGTAGTGTTCGTCTATATCATGCATCAACCAGTTATGCAAAGCTAATTTTATTCATCTTCTTGTGGTTTTGACTTCAGAAGGCAATATCAAAAAAGAGTAAGTTAGGGGATGTTGGTGGTCCTCTGGACCGACGCAAACAAAGACTCTCTAGATTTGCCACTGCTACTGCTAATGCAGTTGAAGTCCCAAGTCTACATGATGAGTTCATCTCCCGTACTCCACCATCGCAGGTGCTTGCTCTAAGTTGACAATGTGATAATTGGTTTCATGTTGCATATGTTGTCTAGCTTGTATTTCTTCTATTTTGATTAAATTGCACCTGCTGAGTTTATACGTTATACATGTGCATATGACATGCCTTTCTGTGTCTAGAATACACTGCATCTATCTATCATACCATGTTCTTACATCGAAGTACTGTTGTTGTGTATCCCACATCAATCACCCATGATTGGACGCTTTTAACTTGGCAGTGTGATAGTGGTTGCATCTTGCATTGATTTCTAGGTTGTACTGCTTCTAATTTTTTGAAATGCCACTTATGACAAGACACTTTTAACTTGGCAGATTGATATTGGTTGCATCTTTCATATGGTGTCTAGCTTGCATTACTTCTATTTTCTTGAAAATCCTTCTGCTTAGTTTACACATTGTAGCTGTGAATATGTCACACTGTCCTATTTTTCTTACATATTCCATCCTCCTCATACGGTTATCTTACATCAAAGTATTGCTTATCTGTATCATGCATCAATGAGTTCTGAAGAGCGATTTTATTCTTTGTGTTGTGGGTATGGCTTGACATGGCAAAGTCAAAAAAGAGCAAGGAAAAGAATACAGTAGGGAATGGTGTTACTCATCGGGTGCAATGGAAAAGGATCATCCCTCAAGATTCTGCTGGTACTTATAGTGCAGTAGAAGGTCCAAGTCCACCGGCTAAATCTACAAACACAGTATCACCTGCTCCACCAGCTGCAGCATCCCCTTCAACTGTATCGGCATCTCAACGAGTTACTCGTTCGTTTGCTCTGTAACTGACCTGTTCCCAAGCTGCCTTCACACCTAACACTACTTCTGAAGCACTACTAACACAACAGGACTTGGCAAGATCAGATGAACCTCATGAGCATCAACACCAAGACGGTACCTGACCGAGTCAAGTTGCAGTTGCATGCTCCTTTATATGTACTCTCACAGTTTGATGTGCACTAACACTTTCCATATTCATTATTGAACTAGCACCACGGCGCAAGCGGAAACAGACATCAGGGATAATGCTTGACAGATTAACAAAATATAAAGGAGGAAGAATGGAGATCCATTTTGAGGCAGGTTTAAAAAGGCCACGTGATACTACAGAGTCAGCCAAGTTAGTATCAGAGGCAGCCATTGCTGTTAGGTGTCATGCACGTATCTTCCCAACATGGATCCAATACAGGAATGAGAAAGACGATACCCAGTTTAACACCTTCCTTGACCATTTATCCATAAGTAATGTTGTTCATCGCAATTTGTAATATTGTCTTGCTCTGTCCCATACTTTCTAGCTTCCTCCTAATAAGACTCACATTCTTTTTTAAACAGATGAGGTTCAAGTTGGATCCGAAAGATGATGCAACTAAACAAGCATGCACTGATGTTTTTAAGTCTGCTCTGCGATAGTGTCGGTATCACCTTAGAAAAAGTCGCTTTGAAGGCAAGGCTAACAATGAAATCGCCCAAACATCTCCACTGGAATATATTACAGATGAAGACTGGACATCCCTTGTTAAACACTGGTCTGATCCAAAGTATCAGGTAGAGTATATGTATTTGATCAGACCACATATTGAACTCATATTTACGTATGTGCCTTACAAGTGTATCTTCTTCTAGGCTAACTGTTTGAAGAACAAGACCAACCGTTCTAAAGTGACATTCCAACAGACAACAGGATCTCGTAGCTATATTGCACACTGCGAGGCTCTTGTAAATAGCTGCTAGTTCCTTCTTTTTTCTGTGCCATATTATTGTATATATATTGACTTGTTCCAAATACAGAGGAAAGCCCATGCAGACCAAAAAGAACCTGAACCGAATGCAATGCAAATCTTCTAGGATTGCCACACCAACAAGATGAAGGGCATGAGCACACCAGTTCAAGCCGCTGTTGTAAGACCTTAATCCTCTTGCCTTTGAACTGCTTTTTACTGTGATGTGTTCATTTAACTTCTTGGTTTGCAACCAATGTCAGTTACTCTGTTCACTTTTATACACAGTTTTCTTAACATGTCATTTCACCTTATACGGTTTAAAAGAGAGGAAGGATATTCTTTTGGTCTTGATCTGTAATCTAGTTGTGATGTTCAGGTGCCCACACAATGATACAATAGCCTGTTTGTTTGATATCTGTTTGCTCATGATATGAATGATGTCATACTATGATCATCCTACTTTAAACCATGTCTCTTTATCCTTAGATGTCAATGAATGTGAGGAAATAGACAATATTGTAGGCATGCTACATGGACATATGTTCCGAAAGTGATTTTATTATGTAGTTGGCACTACAATACATGATAATGTATTACAGTGTTCACTAAAATAAGTTATGTATAAACGTGAAACCTACTCTGTTTGTTTTAGTCTCATCAGTAACTTATCTGGTACACTAATCTACAAGTTCAAACTTTCAGCAAGCTATGGAACAAATGATTGAACAGCCACAACCACCTGAAGGTGACGAGGCTACCACAGGCACAATGTCACCTCTTGCTGCAGTGCATCAGTATCTCTCCACTAACAGTGCAAAAAGCACCTTCTTGCATAATTCTGGGTTGGTTGTCAAGGTAACCTCGTCCAAATCGCTTACTGAACAAAATCTTTCGGCTAGACAAAGTGATATATCTGTGCTCCAGACACAAGTCCAATCCCTAATGGAGGTCATTTCGGAAACAAGAATAGTGGTTGACAAATGTAGTCAAGATATGAATGGTTTTGAAACCAGACTATCAGACATTTGCTTCATTGTTCAAGAGCAATGGCGGAAAAAAAGGGGAAGATCATGCTGCTCCATCAGATTCTACAGCCTGAAACATTAGCACTCATGTCAAATGATATGTGCTTCTATACATCTGATGGTGCTTTTATCTGCAAGGACTATAAACTTGATGCCAACAGGCCTTTTGTTCGATGGCTGCAATTTATTTTGTTGTGATACAACATTTATTGTCCTGCCAAAGGCTGTAGAAATTACGACGCTATTTTTGTATAGTGTAGGTTTATCTTAGTAATGTATTCGGCCGAAAGCTTCGTAGGAGCCCAACGTGCCAACATTCATCGGGCCCACAATTCCAATTGGGCTAAAAACAATTATGGGCTGTATTTTGCATGTAGCCCACTAAAAATATCTGGGCCTAAATCAACATAAGCTTTCTTATTTTTGGTAGGCATGTGCCCACAGTGGGCCTTTAACAGGCCTAAAACATAATTTGGGCCCTCAGTAACAACAGGCCTTTACCATGTGTAAATATCTCGAGCCCATAAATAACATGGGCCTTTAATAGGCTGAAAGTGAGATTGGGCCCTGATTGTGCCAAATAACCCACTGGTCATTAGCAGGCTGAAATGTATCTCAGCTCGTGGTGGCCCATTTACAATGCGGATCATTCACAGGCCAAAATCCAGAGGGGCCGAAAATGCGCCGACCTACTACACGGGCCTTTACCAGGCCAGAAGTGCGGTCGTGCTTGATTAGTATCAGTTTTATATGGGTCGTTAATAGGCCCGATGTGACGTTGTGCCACATGTGGCCCATGGATTTTGTCCGACGTTAACAGGCCGAAAAACACAACAGGCTGGAAGTGGCCCAAATCTACAGTGGGCCTCTAACAGGCCGAATGTCTGACATGGCCAAATATGACCCAATTCCTTCACGGTAGTTTATGGGCCGAAAGTTTCAATGGCCGATAAATGGGCCCAAATGAAGCAGGACCTTTAACATGCCGAAAACACACCGGGCCATAATTCAGCCCAAATACTTAGCGGACTTTTAACGGGCCAGAAGTGACCATGGTCTACAATGATGACAAGTCTAGAACGGGCCGTTGACGGACCGATTTGACACTAGTTGTACGGGCCTTAACTGCGAATGGGCCGTCTGCAAGCAGGCCGTTAATGGGCCAGCCCGCTAATTTTGACTAGGCCAGCCTTTTTAACCTAAATGGGCCGCTGTTGGCCCTTGCCACGTGTCGACGTATCATAGGCACCTCCTGTCCATTGGGCGGTTGACATCTGTCCTTTGGCGATGCTGACACGTGGTTGATGTAGCCAATGAGAATTTTACACGTGGAAAATCGCCATTGGTCATTGCTGTTAACGGGTTATCGGATCCAAAACCGGACCCGATAGCTTACGGCGACCTATTACGGTGGATGCCACGTGTCGGTTACCCTTGACGAAAGCACTTCCATGACGCATCATTTATCATCATGGAAGTGAACAATTTCGTGATGATAATTTTGGTATTGTCATGGAACACTTCTACGACAGCACAGGTATGACTATCTTGATTCTGTCATAAAATCGTCATGGATGTACATGCATGACAGAAAACGTGACCTACTATGACAAACACGTATCATCACGAAAGTGTATTTTTTTGTAGTGTTCTCTGGAAAGAATTGAGTGGGAGGGAGATAGAATTTGATGAGGTTATTGAACCTTCACTTCAACCCGAGAGAAGCGCAGCACAGAAAGATGATTCTGTAGCACCTACGTCAGTTGAAGAGGAAGCTAATGATAGTGATCATGAAGCTTGAGATCAAGTTACTATCGAACCTCGTAGGTCGACAAGGATACATACTGCTCCTGAGTGGTACGGTAACCCTGACTTAGAGGTCATGTTGTTGGACAACGATGAACCTACGAGCTATGGAGAAGTGATGGTGGGCCCGGATTCTGACAAATGGTTAGAGGCCATGAAATCCGAGATGAGATCCATGTATGAAAATAAAGTATGGACTTTGGAAATATTACCTGAAGGGCGAAAGGCCATTCGGAGTAAATGGATCTTCAAGAACAAGACGGACGCGGACGGTAATGTCACTGTCTATATAGCTCGACTTGTGGCAAAGGGGTTTTCACAAGTTCAAGGAGTTGACTATGATGAGACTTTCTCACCCATAGCGATGCTTAAGTCCGTCAGAATCATGTTGGCAATAGCTGCATTTTTCGATTATGAAATCTGGCAGATGGATGTCAAAACAGAGTTCCTTAATGGTTTCCTTAAGGAAGAGTTGTATATGATGCAACCGTAAGGTTTTGTTGATCCAGAGAAAGCTAACAAAGTGTGCAAACTCCAGCGATCCATTTATGGACTGGTGCAAGCATCTCAGAGTTGGAAACTTCGCTTTGATGAGGTGATCAAAGCATTTGGGTTTATACAAGTTTACGGAGAAGCTTGTATTTACAAGAAAGTGAGTGCGAGCTCTATAGCGTTTCTAATATTATATGTGGATGACATATTGCTGATTGGAAACAATATTGAACTTTTGGAAAACATGAAGGAATATTTGAACAAGAGTTTTTCAATGAAGGACCTAGGAGAAGCTGCTTTCATATTAGGCATCAAGATCTATAGAGATAGATCGAGACACTTAATAGGACTTTCACAAAGCACATAGCTTGATAAGATTTTGAAGAAGTTCAAAATGGATCAGTCCAAGAGGAGGTTCTTGCCTGTTTTGCAAGGTGTGAAGTTGAGTAAGACTCAATGCCCAGCGACTACAGAGGATAGAGAAAACATGAGTGTCATCCCCTATGCTTCAGCCATAGGCTCTATCATGTATGCGATGCTGTGCACAAGACCAGATGTTAGCCTTGCCATAAGTATGCCCGAAAGGTTTCAAAGTAATCCATGAGTGGAACACTAGACAACGGTCAAGAATATCCTAAAGTACCTGAAAAGGACTAAGGAAATGTTTCTCGTTTATGGAGGTGATCAAGAGCTCGTCATAAAGGGTTACGTCGATGCAAGTTTTGACACTGATCCGGATGACTCTTAAGTCTTAAACCGGATACATATATATTCTAAATGGGGGAGCAGTAAGCTGGCATAGTTTCAAGCAAAGCGTGGTAGCTGATTCTACATGCGAAGTGGAGTACATAGCCGCCTCGGAGGCAGCGAAGGAAGGTGTCTGGATGAAGCAGTTCATGGCAGATCTTGGAGTTGTGCCCAGTGCACTGGACCCAATGACTCTGTTCTGTGAAAACACTGGTGACATTGCTCTAGCCAATGAACCAAGGTTTCACAAGAGGACCAGACACGTAAAGCGACGCTTCAATTCCATCGGTGATGCGATCAAGGAGGAGGACATAAACATTTGCAAAGTACACACGGATCTGAATGTTGCAGATCCGTTGACTAAACCTCTTCCACGGGTAAAACATGATCAACACCAGAACTCTATGGGTGTTAGATTCATTACCATGTAATACTAGATTATTGGCTCTAGTGCAAGTTAGATACTGTTGGAAATATGCCCTAGAGGCAATAATAAAGTGGTTATTATTATATTTCCTTGTTCATGAAAATCGTTTATTATCCATGCTATAATTGTATTGACAAGAAACTCAAATACATGTGTGGATACATAGACAACAACATGTCCCTAGTGAGCCTCTACCATACTAGCTCGTTGATCAAAGATGGCTATGGTTTCCTAGTCATAGACATGAGTTGTCATTTGATAACGGGATCACATCATTAGGAGAATGATGTGATGGACAAGACCCAAACTATAAACGTAGCATATGATCGTATCAAGTTTATTGCTATCATTTTCTGCATGTCAAGTATCTGTTCCTACGACCATGAGATCATGCAACTCACTGACACCGGAGGAGTACCTTGTGTGTATCAAACATTGCAACGTAACTGGGTGACTATAAAGATGCTCTACGGGTATCTTCGAGGGTGTCTGCTGAGTTGGCATGGATCAAGACTGGGATTTGTCACTCCGTATGATGGAGAGGTATCTCAGGGCCCACTCGGTAATACAGCATCACAATGAGCTTGCAAGCAATGTGACTAAAGAGTTAGCCACGAGATCCTGTATTACAGAATGAGTAAAGAGACTTGCCGGTAACGAGATTGGACTAGGTATGGAGATACCGAAGATGGAATCTCGGGCAAGTAACATACCGATAGACAAAGGAATTGCATACGGGATTAACTGAATCCTTGGCATCGAGGTTCGACCGATAAAGATCTTCGTAGAATATGTAGGAACAAATATGGGCATCCAGGTCCCGCTATTGGTTATTGACCGTAGAGGTGTCTCGGTCATGTCTGCATAGTTCTCAAACCCGCAGGGTCTACACACTTAGCGTTTGCTGATGATATAAGTATAGTTGACTTGTTGTGTTGGTGACCGAAGGTTGTTCGGAGTCCCGGATGAGATCCCGGACATGACGAGGAACTCCTAAATGGTCTGGAGGTGAAGATTGATATATAGGACAGAGGGAATCGGAGTCCGGAAGTGTTCCAGGGGGTACCGGGTTATCGCCGGAAGACCAAAAAGAGTTTCGGGGGCCCTCAGCAAGTGTTAGGGGGGCTCATGGGCCAAGGGAAGGGGGCACACCAGCCCACAAGGGGTTGGGAGCCCCCCTCACCTCAACCCACGCCACCAGGAGGGTGGTGCGCCCCCCTAGGGCAGCCGGCCCCCTGCTTGGGGGGCAAGGCACCTGGGGGGCCACCCAAACCCTAGGCGCCCCCATCTGTGGCTGCCACCCCCTAGGGGAAACCCTAGGGGCGCCCCCCTCCTCCCTTCCCGCTATATATAGAGGTGGAGAGGGAGGGCAGCCGCACCCATCTTCTTCTCCGCTCGGCTTGGCGAAGCCCTGCTGAGATTTCTCCACCACCGCGCCACCACGTTGTCGCGCTGCCGGAGAACTCGAGCTGCTACTTCACCATCGCTCGCTGGATCGAGGAGGTGAAGGTTTCATCAAGCCGTACGTGTATTGAACGCGGAGGTGCCGTCCATTTGGCGCTAGGATTGGGAGTTCATGGACGGATCATGATTGGATCGCGAAGACGTTCGACTACATCAACCGCGTTTCTTAACGCTTCCGCTTAGCGATCTCCAAGGGTATTGTCGTGGTTTTGTCATGGAAGATGTCCTAGTGGAAGGACTTAGATGTGAGGGCATGGCAACGGTGATTAACTTGTCGGGGTTGAGCGGGTGAAGGACACGAGTTTACCCAGGTTCGGCCCCTCACGGTGGAGGTAAAAGCCTACTCCTGCTCTTGTTGCTTATTGCTTGAGTATCGATTACAAGGGAGCGGATTCGCTTGACCTAGCTATCGATTAATTGTAACTTGTCCTATTCTATACTAGGGACTCACCTTTATATACAAGTCGAGACCTCCAACTTACAAGAGTCCAGATCGGGTTATGATCCGTGACCGAGCCCTACTCTAAGTCGCCTTGCCTTATAAGACAAGTTATCATATGGCGACTTACACCTCTGGACCGCCTTCTGACTTTGGGCCCTAAGCTGGCCTATCTTGTGAGCTGCCCTTCTGGTCCTGTGTCTTGATCATCTTAGCCTATCTGAGGCCCAGCTTCATAAGTCGCCAATGATCTAACCCGGCCCTATAAGGGCGGGTTATACCACGGGGTTATATCCCCAACATTAGGCCCCAGATTGATTTGAACTTGTTCATGTCAATCTTCAATTCTTCAGTCCCTCAGCTTGGCGAGTCTTCTCCTTGGGTCTTTGCCATCTCAGTTCTAAAGAACACTTATAACCTGCCATACAAAAAGATGATGTCATCTCCATGACTTCATAACGAATCTTGTGCAAATCCGCTATCCCGAAAACCGAGGCATCTTTTTGTTTATACCAAGGCATTTGTTTGTTCCAGAAATTACCGCACCTACTCGATTCTCACACCCGCCATTTACTGTTACCTTTCCTTTATAAATAGGCACAAGGGCCCCTCTTTTCATTCTTTACCCCATCTTCTTCGCTTCTTCTTCTTCCTCTTGCAACCCTCAGCGACTGGAGCTCCGCCGCGTCCGTTGACCTGTGCCGGCCACCTCGCTTGGGGTCGCAACACCGCACCGCCTTCACCGGAGTTGAGCGGTGTATCTCCGCTCTTCGCCAGCATAGCCAGGTACCGAAACCTTCCCTCCTTTAGATTCACATTACCTCGTCGGAGTTCATATGGTTCGTCGGTGTTCAACCGTTTTTCATCATAATATCTTGAGTAGATTTCATACTGGATCTGAGATGACCATAGAAGTATTGCAGAATAGTTTTAGCACCAATCTTGCATCTGAATAAACCCTACTTTGTTCAAAATCTGCAAATAGTTCTTTAGGAGCTTCCGCGGCCACTTTTAGGTTCTGCCATTATTTTTCTTTTTTGAACTGCCCGTAGATCCATAAATGTAGTTGTTTTAGTCTGAAGCTTGTTTGTTCCACACTTGGCAAAATTTCAATAATCCTGAACTTAGCTAACCCGCCTTTGTATCTTGGGCGGCTTGCCAACATATCTGTAACTCGCTAATGCTTCAGAAACTGCCTCTTTTAAATAACTCGCCACCGTTCAGGGCGACTCACCTTTATGCTACTTATTCGTATAACTGTTGATGACGAGTCATTACCTTTTGAGTAGCTCACCCCTTTATATTTTCTGCAGTTTTTCCTGTATTTAGACGGCTCAGCATGTCAAAAGCCACTATCTGGAATTGGGGCCTTCCCTTGTCACCGAAGCCATCCTCAAGGACTATCAAGACCAAGGTCTCCTGGCGATTCAGGAGCAAATTAGTTGGCGAGTCAGTCAAGGGGATAATGTTCCTAGACCCGGCGAAGGAGAAGTAGTAGTTTTTACTGATCATATCCTCAGAGGCTTCACACTGCCCGGGTCAAAGTTTTTTTGGGATGTCTTGCACTATTTCAATCTTCACCCTCAAGATATAGGCCCAAATTCAGTATCAAATATCTGCCACTTTCAAATTTTCTGTGAAGTATATTTGCAAATGGAGCCCACTTCCGCTCTCTTTAAAGAATTCTTCTATATGAATCGCAGACTGAATGTGAAGATGGCCCAAGTCAAGAATTGGGTGGAGTCTCAACCCAGAGAAGCAGGGATGGCGGTTTTCCTCCAGCCACCCTTCCAAGTCACCCCAAAGGATGGGTTAAGACTTGGTTTTATTATGAGAACATTGCCCCAGCTAATGAGAACCCTTTGCCGAGTTATAGGGCTGATCGCCTCCCCATCGACTTTGACCCGCCAAGCAAGCTACTTCCAGATGAACATGCTGAAGCGCTTCCACTTTATCCAAAAGTAAAGGCCTTGCTAGCCAATGGGTTAACTAGAGTTGACCTAACCTGGTGCTAGGTTTCATGGACAATTCTTCCCTTAAGCCGGCGGCCCGGCTTAATGTGCGAATATTCAGGCGAGCCAAATGACCCTCAATGGTACAACTCTGATAATTTTACCGCTGATGAGGTCAATAAGACTGTGAAGAGTTTGCTTGGGGAGCCTCAAGAAAATTGTAACAAGACAGGGCTATTACCATTCTTCAAGCTCAACCCGACCCCACCTATAAGCAGTGTTGGGGATATCGCTTATCAGGAACTTATCGGTCAACCCATGATAAGGGGTAAATCGTCCAGTTTATCGACCGATTTATCGCCATATCGGCTGATTTATCGGCCAATTTATCTTATCGGTTAGACAACGATAAGCGACAAATCGGCCGATTTATCAGAATATCGGAAGATATCTTGAACAATGCTTGTAAGTAATCGTTTATATCCGGCTTAATATCTTTGATTTATTATGCGTCTCACTTGTCAATCCCTCTTCATTACACATCCCGGCTCTGCTTTCTGGAACAGGAAGAGGAAAACTAATGTGGCCAAAACTAGGACGGGCCCAAGGCAGAAGAAGAACAAACCAGTCACTGTAACTGAGCCGGCTGCTGTGGGCGAGTCAGCAGATGCTGATGACCAATCAGAGGTAGAACTCGATTCTCTTGGCCATCTCTTTATCGACTCAGCTGGTGCCTCTTGTTCTCAGGATGATGTGGCAACAAGCCAGGCTGATGACGCTGAGGTAATCTCTATCTCTTCCGGCTCAGACTCCTTGCCTGAAAGAAGATAAGGCGGGTCATCCGGAAAGTAAGCTTTTCTCATCCAAATGCTCACTTAGACCCATACTTTATTTTGAAGAAATCTCAACATGAATTAAAACGCCAAACTCGAAGTGGCGGCTCTGAAGACCTGGTGGCCGGCTTAACTCATAATCCTTCTCGCAAGCGACATAACGAGGTGCCACATAGCCCAACTCTATCTTTACCCAAAGCATGCCTTATCAGACAACCTCCTAACCCGTCTGATTCGAATTATCAGGAATCGCCACCGTCTTCAGGCGGCTCATCTTCGACCCAGCTGCCTGCCTTCATTATTAACCCAGGCTGAGTACTTGTACTTATTGACAGCTTAAAACTTATTATCATGTGTTCTTAAACCTTCTATTCTGACCATAGGGCTAAAGCCAAAAGCAAGAAATAAAAAGTGGGCGGCTCTTCAAAGACCCCTGAGATCCCTGAGTTGGCGGACCAAGCGTTGGTGACCCCTGAGGCCAATATCGAAGAACCTGAACATCTTCATGATGGCCAAGATGACCCGCCCCCACAGACTGAAGTAAGGGCATTTGAGGCCAATGATGCTGATGCTAACCCGGCGGACAACCTTAACCCGCAGAGCCCCATCATTGCCTCAAGCCCAATCAACACAACTGAAGAGATTCCTCCCTAGAAGAACAATGAGGATATTGTTATCATTGGGGCGAGTCAGAAAACACCTGAGACCTCCAATGTGTTAACCAAGCACACGGCCAAAGAAGATTCGCCTTTGCTGGAAAATGGCAAATCCAAACTTGATCTGCCTAGTTATGAAGACCTCAGTGTTGAAGACCTTCATGCCGGCTACCTAAGCCGTGTGGCTACAAGCCGGGATATGGAAGCCGGCTTAGTAAACATGATGAGGAAGAAATACGAGGTACACTCTATTTTCTCCTGTTATATACCCTTATGTGTCGGATTCAGGGCTTCGCAGACCCAAGAAGGTTCGAACTCTGGGGCGTGTGCGAAGAACTCAACCTCTCAAGCCTGCCTACTCGTCGCCCCAAGGCCTAGCTCGATTCACGCGAACAAGGAAGAAGATGAACATGGCAGTTTACCCAGGTTCGGGCCACCTTGCGGTGTAAGACCCTACTCCTGCTTTGTGGTGGATTGGCCTCACGAGGAGGTTTGTGGATGAACTCGTACAGAGGATGAGCTACCTCACGAGGGCTCTGATGGTGAGGGTGGAATGGATCCGATCCCCTTCTATGGTGGTGGCTAACTTATACTTATCGTGGCCTCGGTCCTCTTCCCCCAAATCATAGGCGGGAAGGAATCCCACAGTGGACAATTTGAAAGGGGACAAGTAGTATATCTTATCCTGACAAAAGGTGGGCTTCGCCTGCAAAGCTTCTGGTCGTGACGTAGCAGTGGGCTCGACAATGACATCCGTCCTGTCGTCCTGGCGGTCTTGGTCTTGTAGCACGGGAATGGAAACCTTTGCCAAGCTCCTTGGGAACCCACGTCTGTGCTTGCCTCCTTAGCACCAAAGGGGAAACTGCCTCCTCTGCGCCCGCTGGCGCCCGCCTGGCCTTGGTCGTCATGGCTTGCATCATCGCAACCTCCTGAGGTTGGATACCTGCATTGAAATCTCCGCTCCTCAAGAGGCAGCCTGGGAAGGCCGCTCCCTCGGGAGGTCTTGGTGTTGTCCGCCTCGCGAGGCTTGGCCCCTCATGAGGGTCTTGTCTTGATAGTCTTGTAGATGGGCCGTACCAGGCCGTTGAAGGTGCCACGCCGTGGGCCACAGGTAGGCAAGTCTGGGTACCCTGGTTCCCAGAACGCCGACAGTAGCCCCCGGGCCCAAGGCGCGCTCGGACTTAGGCTCGAGGCGAAGCCAAAAGGCAAGGGCGAAGCGCCACGGGCCCAATCGCCTGCAGGCCAGGCTGACACATGGCGCTTGACAGGATGTGGGCGTCTCTGCTTCCCACGACGCCTCGAAAACTGCCTGACTTGACAACTGCCTGGCGCATGCAGCGGGGCTATCATGGTTCGAAACGTGAGAGGCCACCGGTTAGACTTCCTCCGGCTATAAATGGGGGAAGGGGGGCGGAGCCCCCAGCCCATCTTCATCTTCTTGCTGCTCGTTCCTTCTTCGTCTTCGTCGTCGCATCGTCTTGCCGAAGCATCCATGGCGCCGGTGAGGAGGTTCTCGGCCGCCGAGAAGGGAAAGACCCCTAAGGAGGGACCAGTCTTGCTCCTGCCGAAGAAGAGACGCGGCCGTCCGTGCAGGACCTCCCCTTCGCCCACAGCTACCCAAACCTGGTGCGAACGCGCCCCGCCAGGTTTCCCCGTTGATGCAAGCATTCGCGCACAGCGCTTCATCCTCGGGAGCAGCCGCGGGGGCCGCGGTGGATGAAGCTAGGGGGAAGGGCAAGCGACGGCCACATGACCACCTCACCCACAGGCACATGCCAGTGGCACGGCCCGCAAGTTCGTGGTGTGGGCGGCGATGCCGCCTCACACATGGATTCGGCTCCCGCAGTCCTTCACATGGGAGATATCGCCGAAGCGGCCCGCCGAGTTGTGGCTGCAGCACAACGGCTGCTGCGGCCAAGCTTCAGAGGTGGAAGTTGAGGCGGTCTACTCCAGCGACGTCTTCATGACCCGGGGATGGGGCGTGATCGCCCGTGCCTGCCGCCTGTCGTGGGAATGGATCTGACAGTAATAGTGTAGGGTACGTGAGAGGAGGCAAGGTCCTAGCTACGGTGATATTGTACACGCAAGTTTACGAGTTCAGGCCCCTCTCGGAGGAGGTAACAACCCTACGTCTTGGTACCTCGGAGGTTTGTTGACTAGATTTTGCGTGGGAGTTACAGGGGGTGCGAACCCTTGTGCCAGAGGAGGGGGGTGGCTTATATAGAGTGCGCCAGGTCCCTCCAGCCCTCCGTTACACAGGGTTCAATGTGAGTTAAGGTGAGTTAAGACAGGGGCGTTACAGGTAACGTTAGCTATTAATGCCTTTATGACTATGGAGTGAACGCTTGACCACTGCCATCCTGGTGCGACTGTTGGTCTTCGGTGCTCCGATTGATTCTTTGTATGGTCAAGTGATGCTTCTTGGTCGAGTGGAATGGAGGTATCCGAGTGGAATCTTCCGTCGAGTGGATTACACTTCTGGGTGATTTCAGTCAATATCTTCTGCAAAACTTGGTATGTCCTTGATTCTAGGGCAGTGTCCTTGGGTAGGGGGTCTAGGTCAGGCCTATGACCCTACCCTAGGTACATGTCATCGTCATTAGCCACCGAATGGATAGAGGTCCGAGTGAGGAAGGGTTGAAGTTGGTTCCGACTCAATTCAATGCTTCAGAGGCATTTCTTCAAGGTCTCAAAAGCATATTGGCACTTTAACCCTGCATCAGCCGCCTCGATCGATTCTGGCCTCCGAGATCGCCAAGTGAATTACGCTGTAAATCTTCGAGTGAACAACAATGAGATACCTTTGATGCAATCGACTGCTCTGTGGTTTTCAGATCTCACGGGATTTCTGAATTTTGGAGAAGCATGCAGGACAGAACGCGACGCAGATAACGAAGCGAGTAGATAGGGGCTCCTTGATCTTTGCGCCGCCTTTTCTGCCACATATCGAGCCTGCGCCTGTTACGGGATGTGATAGGATCGCTCGGGCCCACGGGTCAGTCACTCGGAAGCGAGCCCATAAGAGGCGCCGAGGCCGATGCGAAGCACTGTGCGCTCCATTCAAGCCCCTTTCTCTCCACTTCTCCGCCTCGTCGCTTCCTGCTCTCCACGCCTTCGCCCATTCCTCTCGAGCTCCGCCGCCATGGTGAAGGAGAGGACCACGGCTCTGGAGCGCGCGAAGAAGATGGCGGCGAAGGGCAAGAAGACGGCTCGGGGGTCGTCGTCGCGGTCCGGTCTACCACCTGGTTGGATCCAGGGGGACTGGATCCGTTCCACTGTTGTGAAGGAGGACTTGGAGAATCTTGCTCACGACGGCCTGATTGCTCATGGGTCCTGGAGGCTGCTGGAGGGGGAAACTGAGCCCCAGTTGCGCGAGGGTGAGCGCGTCCTCCTCACCACCCACGTCGAACGAGGTTTCTCCCTGCCTCCGCATCCATTCTTTCGGGGTTTTCTAAAGTTTTTTGGCGCTCAAATCCATCATTTCCCACCCAACACAATCTCGTACCTTGCTGCATTTGTCTCCATGTGTGAGAACTTCATTGGGTGTCCGCCGCACTGGGGTCTGTCTAAACACATTTTTACCTGCCGCTCTCAGTCGGTAAAGAAGGCCAACCCAGATGATGAAAAGACGCACGTGATCCAAATGTGCGGGGGGTTAGGGATTCAAATGAGGGGTAGGAGTACTTTTCCGCCCATGACCTTTCCCAAGTCAGTTAGAGGATGGCAGTCGACTTGGTTTTACTGCAAAGACATCCCGACTCCCGGTCAGTCGACCGGCCTCCCTCCTTTCACTCTAGATAGACTCCGCCAGCCTTCTTCATTGACAGTAACTGTGGCTGAGAAGGGTGAGGTATCCATGTTAGTCGATGTTGTCGTCGCCTTGGTTCACGGTGGAGTGACAGGTATGGATCTGTTGGAGGTATTCCTTAGTCGACGGATCCAGCCTTTGCAAGCTCGCGATCATCCTATGTGGATGTACTCGGGTCCAGAAGACACCGCTCGAACCCACCCAGAGGAGGTCGAAGAGAAAACGGTGGCCCAGTGGCTCTGGAGCATTACTGGCAACAAGGATAACCCCAAGGGGTCCAGGAGAATTCTGCCATTCGACGCCCAGAACGCTCCCGGGGAGGTCAGGCGTTTTCAGTCGAGTGTTTACAACTTCTTTGATATGTAATTGTCTTGAAATTCGACTGATATTTGTAACCTGTGTCTTGTAGGTCTTCACCAAGATGTACTCGATGCCAAACGGGGAGCAGCTCCAAGAAGGAGTAGAGAGTGACGGAGATAGTGCTGATTATGAGTATGCAGATGACAGTGAAGATGACAGCGAGGAGTCAAGCAGCAGCGAGGAAGTCGACTCGCCGTCCCGCTCTGAACGGCGTTCCAAGCAGTCGCAGGACCCTGCGGGGGGACGTGGCAAAATAGTTCCACCGAGCACAACGATCCAGAAGCGCACTCGGACTTCAACCCAGAGCCATCGGAAAAGGCCACGAAGCAGGCCAAAGTTGTTCCACCGAAGACCCGTATGGCCCTGCCCAGGATCAAGGTGGCCGTGCCTATTGCTTCAACGTAAGGGTTCCTATTCTTTGTTCTTCTGTGCATTTGTGGACTTGTTCTCTTGCTTGACCGAGTGAATTTTGGAATTTTCAGTGCTGCTACCTCTGCAACATCCATGGACGTCGACGATGAGCGTGGTGATGCGGAGACCGCGGATGCTGCCACCTCTTGAGTAGGTATGATACCATAGTAGCGTTCATGTTCTGTCAATTGACTTTTTGGTCGACTGAAACTTCACTGTCGAGTGTTTGTAGTGCCGACGAATGTTATCCAGCTTCCCGATGATGACGACGAGGATGTGCCCCCGAAGAATACCGGGAGGAGAGGCAAAGTCTCGAGCAAGAGGACGCCTATCAACGGAACGCCTCGCTCAGCATCTGAGCCTATCGTTCAACAACTTGACGGTCCAGTACGAGCCACAGTCTCTTTCGCTGAACCTCTGTCGACTGACCAGCCCTCAGCGTCGACTGCCCAGGCTTCTGATCCGATTGCATGACCTCAAGCTTCAACTCCACCAACTCTTCCATTTGCCATGTATCATGTCCCGGAGGACCAAGTAGGAGCTGCCAAGGAGGCCATGATCCAGGTGGGTCTGATGATGGACCGACTGAAGGTGGTGTATGACACCAGCAAGGCCGCTTATGACGCCAGCTCTGCCCTCCAAGCCAATGTTTGAGTAAGTGGGATTGTAAGTTGATTTCCGATTGGATTCCCAGCTCCATTCTTGCTCTGTTAGGATGTGCTATCAGGGAACTGCTGCTTTATTATCCGTAAGATGTCAGTCTGAACCTTGCATCTGTACACCCACTAGGTGTTTTTTGTAGTTGTGTAACTCTTTTACTTGTAGCTATGTAGCTCTTCCACTCGAGTTTAGATGGGTCATGTCGAGTGAGTTCTTGGTCCAGTGGGGGCACGCTGAGTGCACCCACTGGGTGTAGTCCCCGAGACCGCTGTCGACTGCGGGCAGACGACTGTGGTCTTAGAACAAAATGTGGGTTGTTTGTTTTTTTACTCTGGCTGGGCTGACCATGCCAGGTGGGAAACCGAACCAGTGGGGGCACGCTGAGTGCACCCACTGGGTGTAGTCCCCGAGACTGCTGTTGAATGTTTGATTCGGCAGCAGTCTTAGAACTCTCTCGTCATTGCAATTTGATCTTTATACTTTTTCAGTCGGCAGTAGCTGATCTTATTCTTGTCGATTGGCATATCTTGTTGCTGATCACAAAAATCCTATGAGCTCGGTACCCAGTATGCTGCCTTGGAACAGGAGAAAAACCAACTCAAGCTTGACCTGGATCTGGCCAAGGAGAACCTGAAGAAAGCTCGAGATGAAGTGGCAATCATGGGAGGTAACGGCCCTTTGACTGTGTGCCTTGTCATTTTTCCTTACCCACTCCCTTTTGAGGCGAGTGAGTGATTCCACTCGAACAGATGTGCGTAGTGAAAACCGTCAACTCCAAGACCGACTGAAGAATGCTGTTTCTTTAGACAAAATGAAGCAGGCCTTGGAGCAGAAGGATCTCGACCTTGCGGGGGCGCAGAAGACGGCGCGCGAGAAGACTGAACTGGCGGATAGGAAGCTAGCTTCAGTCGGCAAGTTGGAGGAGGAGAATGCCAAGCTGAAGACTGTTGTTGACGAGGCAAAGAAAGAAACAGCACAACTGAAGGAGGAGAAGGTGGCTTTGGCTGACAAAGTGGATGCTCTTACTCGGAAGAGGGACGAACTGGAAATTTATCTGGGTGGTCTTGCCAAGAAGATGTTCCTTATGCTTGAAGGTAACTTCCCTCATCTGACTAGATTTAAAGAGTTTACTCACAATGCTGCTGCCATCTTACCATTTTTCTCTCTGTGCAGAGTTCTGTCGGAACTTCAAGGAGGAAACTGGGCGGATCGAGACAGGGCTAGAACCCATCAACTCTCCCATTAAGGATGAAGCCGCCATGAACGTGCTGTGACTGGAGTCTCGTCTTGCCAGTGTTTTGGACTATGTGGCTCGACTAAAAGTTGCGTTGACACGGATCAACAAGGAACTGTGGCCAGAGGATGTGCTTCTGGTCGACCTCGAGTCGCTGATGAATCGACTTCATGAAATCCCCGACCGAGTCCAAGCATGGAAGAAGTCCGCTGCTCGCTGCGGTGCTGATGTGGCTCTATTGCTCATCCGTGTTCATTGCAAGGAAGTCAAGGAAGAGAAGCTGAAGGCTCTTCAGGTGGCAAACACCAAGAAGCTTCAGTTTGAATCTTTCGTGGAGACTTTCATAGACGCGGCCACTCGCATCGCGGACGGCATCGACTTGGATGCTTTCATTGAGCCAGCCAGCCCTCCTCCTGCCGAGTGAAAGACTTGATAACTTACTTCATTCGCCTCGGAATGCCGAGTGATTCTGTAGTCATTAAACTCGTTCGGGTCGGACGCCCGAGTACTTCTGTTGACGGTTCTGAACCTTGCTGGATTTATCCGAACTTGATCACTTTATTCGAATGCAGTTGCTTTATCTCCAATGTTCCCGGATTTTTTGACTTAGGCGAGTCTTGGATCGCAGCTTAGTTTCTGAGTGAGGGAATTGCTCCTCATCTGGAATAGACGTTGTACTTGTGGCGCAGCTCAGGGTACGCCTCAATGTACTAGCCAATTGTTATTCTCGAGTGAGAGGGTTGCTCTTTACTCGGATTGTTTTTCTTTATGGAACTTAGGCGAGTACGGGGTCACAGCTAAGCCCCCGAGTGGGAGGATTGCTCTCCACTCGGAGTTTGTTTTGAAACTTAGGCGAATACGGGATCGCAGCTAAGGTCCCGAGTGGGAGGATTGCTCTCCGCTCGGAGTTTGTTTGAAACTTAGGCGAATCAGGTTCGCAGCTAAGCCTCCGAGTGGGAGCATTGCTTTCCACTCGGAGTGTTTGTGAAACTCAGGCGAATCGGGTTCGCAGCTAAGACCCCGAGTGGGAGGATTGCTCTTCACTCGGAGTTTGTTTTGAAACTTAGGCGAATACGGGATCATAGCTAAGCCTCCGAGTGGGAGGATTGCTCTCCACTCGGAGTTTGTTTTGAAACTTAGGCGAATACGGGATCGCAGCTAAACCTCCGAGTGGGAGGATTGCTCTCCACTCGGAGTTTGTTTTGAAACTTAGGCGAATACGGGATCGCAGCTAAGCCCCCGAGTGGGAGGATTGCTCTCCGCTCGGAGTTTGTTTTGAAACTTAGGTGAATCAGGTTCGCAGCTAAGCCTTCGAGTGGGAGGATTGCTCTCTGCTCGGAGTTTGTTTTGAAACTTAGGCGAATCAGGTTCGCAGCTAAGCCTCCGAGTGGGAGCATTGCTTTCCACTCGGAGTGTTTGTGAAACTTAGGTGAATCGGGTTCGCAGCTAAGCCCCCGAGTGGGAGGATTGCTCTCCACTCGGAGTTTGTTTTGAAACTTAGGCGAATACGGGATCGCAGCTAAGCCTCCGAGTGGGAGGATTGCTCTCCACTTAGAGTTTGTTTTGAAACTTAGGCGAATACGAGATCGCAGCTAAGCCTCCGAGTGGGAGGATTGCTCTCCACTCGGAGTTTGTTTTGAAATTTAGGCGAATACAGGATCGCAGCTAAGCCCCCGAGTGGGAGGATTCCTCTCCGCTCGGAGTTTGTTTTGAAACTTAGGCGAATCAGGTTCGCAGCTAAGCCTTTGAGTGGGAGGATTGCTCTCCACTTGGAGTTTGTTTTGAAACTTAGGCGAATACGGGATCGCAGCTAAGCCTCCGAGTGGGAGCATTGCTTTCCACTCGGAGTGTTTTTGAAACTTAGGCGAATCGGGTTCGCAGCTAAGCCCCCGAGTGGGAGGATTGCTCTCCACTCGGAGTTTGTTTTGAAACTTAGGCGAATCGGGTTCGCAGCTAAGCCTCCGAGTGGGAGGATTGCTCTCCACTCGGAGTGTTTGTGAAACTTAGGCGAATTGGGTTCGCAGCTAAGCCTCTGGGTGGGAGGATTTGAATACGCGTTTGTTCGACAACAATCATTTAGGAGACTGTGGAAATCATGTCTTTGATAAACAATCTGAAAGGTACTTCTTATTACATCTCGACAATCCGAGTGTTTAGGTATAAAAGCGGCGGAGCAGATCCGCGTTCCAGGAGTGTGGCTCGTCTTTCTTCTTGGCCACGTTGTAAAGGTGATATGCCCCATTGTGGAGCACCTTGGTGATGATGAAGGGGCCTTCCCAAGCAGGGGCGAGCTTGTGAGGCCGTTGTTGATCCACTCGGAGCATAGGGTCTCCTTCCTGAAACGCTCGACCTTTGACGTTTCGGGCGTGGAATCGACGAAGGTCTTGCTGATAGATGGTCGACCGGATCAAGGCCATCTCTCTTTATTCCTCCAGAAGATCAACAGTGTCTTGACGAGCTTGCTCTGCTTCAACTTCTGAGAAGAGTTCTACTCGGGGTGCATTGTGGAGCAAGTCACTCGGAAGTACAGCTTCAGCCCCGTATACCAAGAAGAAAGGAGTCCGACCAGTCGACCGGTTGGGGGTTGTCCTCAATCCCCACAGAACAGACGGTAGCTCAGTCACCCAAGCGCCTGCTGCATGCTTGAGGTCGCGCATCAATCGGGGTTTCAACCCTTGGAGGACCAAACCATTTGCTCTTTCGGCTTGCCCATTCGACTGCGGGTGTGCAACTGAAGCGTAGTCGACCCGAGTGCCTTGGGAAGCATAGAGAGCTCTGAACTCATCGGAATTGAAGTTTGAGCCGTTGTCCGTGATGATGCTGTGCGGAACTCCATATCTGAATATTAACTCTCTGATGAAGTTGATGGCTGTGCTTGAGTCGAGGTTCTTGATGGGTTTGGCTTCAATCCACTTAGTGAACTTGTCGACTTCCACGAGCAGATGGGTGAAGCCGCTTCTGCCGGTCCTCAGGGGTCCAACCATATCCAGTCCCCAAACAGCAAATGGCCAGACAAGTGGAATAGTCTTCAAGGCTGATGCGGGCTTGTGGGACATGTTCGAGTAAAACTGGCAACCTTCACACTTGTCGACTATTTCCTTAGCCATTTCATTTGCTCGGGGCCAGAAAAATCCAACTCGGTATGCTTTGGCCACGATGGTCCGAGAGGACACATGGTGACCACAAGTCCCCGAGTGGATCTCATTTAAAATCAGTCGACCTTCTTCTAGAGAGATGCATCGCTGAGCCACTCCAGTAACACTCTCTCTGAAAAGCTGTCCACCTATTACCGTGAAGGCTTTGGATCTGTGGACGATCTGACGGGCCTCTTCCTCATTCTCCGGGAGCTCCTGCCTGAGCAGATATGCAATGTATGGCACTATCCAGTCGGGAGTGATTACTAGAACTTCCATGATTAAGTCGACTACTGCTGGCACTTCGACGTCAGTCGGATTGGTAGCACTTATTGGTTGCGGGGGCTCTTCTGTAAAGGGATCTTCTTGCACTGACGGGGCGTGGAGATGCTCCAAGAACACATTACTGGGAGTAGGCTTCCGAGTGGAACCTATTTTCGCTAGATCATCAGCTGCTTGATTCTTGAGTCGAGGTATGTGGTGGAGTTCCAACCATTCAAACTTCTTCTCTAGTTTCCTCACTGCATTGCAGTATCCAGTCATAGCGGGGCTCCTGATATCCCACTCCTTCATCACCTGATTAACCACCAAATCTGAGTCACCGTAAACCATCAGGCGACGGACGCCGAGTGAGATGGCCATACGCAACCCATACAGAAGTGCTTCGTACTTAGCTTCCTTGTTGGAGGAATCGAAGTGAATCTGAAGAACGTAACTGAGTTTGTCGCTTCTGGGGGACACCAGAACTACCCCAGCGCCAGAACCATTCAGCATCTTAGACCCGTCGAAGAACATGGTCCAGTGCTCTAAGTGAACTTGAGTCGGCTGCTGTTGCTCGCTCCACTCGGCTAGGAAGTCTGCAATTGCTTGGGACTTAATTGACTTTTTCGCTTCGAACTTGATATCCAGAGGAGGAAGTTCAATCGCCCATTTAGCCACTCGACCGGTTGCATCCCGATTATTCAAGATCTCTGATAATGGAGCGTCGCTGACGACTGAAATCGAGTGGTCCGCGAAGTAATGTGCAACTTTCTTCGCGGTCAGATAAATTTCGTAGACCAGCTTCTGGTAATGTGGATACCTTTGCTTTGACGGAGTCAAGACTTCAGAAATGTAATACACTGGGCGATGAACTTTGCAGGCTTTCCCTTCTTCCTCTTGCTCGACCGTGAGCACTGTGCTGACCACTTGCCCGGTAGCTGCAATATATAGCAGTAGAGGTTCTTTGCTGATCGGGGCAGCGAGCACCGGCTGGGTGGAAAGCAGGGCTTTGAGCTCTTCAAACGCTGCTCCGGCCTCAGGAGTCCACTCGAATGTATCAGATTTCTTCATCAGTCAGTAAAGAGGCAGTGCCTTTTCACCAAGACAAGAAATGAATTGACTTAGAGCAGCAAGGCAACCTGTAAGCTTCTGAACATCGTGCACATGCACAGGGCGTTTCATTCGGAGAATCGCTCTGACCTTTTCAGGATTTGCGTCGATTCCTCATTCAGAAATGAGAAAACCGAGTAACTTTCCTCCAGGAACTCCGAATGTGCACTTGGACAGATTTAGTTTAATATCATATCTTCTCAGATTAGCAAATGTTTCAGCGAGGTCAGCCAGCAGGTCGGAACTCTTGCGTGACTTGACCACGATGTCATCCATATACGCTTCCACATTCCGACTGATCTGAGTGAGCAAGCACTTCTGGATCATGCGCATGAACATGGCACCAGCATTCTTGAGAACAAAAGGCATAGTGATATAACAAAAACACCCGAAAGGGGTGATAAAGGTTGTCTTTATTTCATCGGGTCCAAACAGTCGGATCTGATGGTACCCGGAATATGCATCCCGAAACGACAAGCGCTCACACCCCGCCATCGAGTCGACGATCTGATCGATACGGGGGAGAGGAAAATGATCTTTCGGGCAGACCCAATTGATATTCTTGAAGTCAATGCACATACGAAGTGACTTATCTTTCTTGGGGACCATGACGACGTTGGCGAGCCACTCGGAGTGGTATATCTCACGGATGAACTCAGCTGCCAGGAGCCGAGCCACCTCCTCACCAATCGCCTTCCTCTTTTCAGCGGCGGACAGACGGAGATGCTCTTTAACTGGTTTTGCTTTCGGGTCGACACACAAACGGTGCTTAGCCAGCCCCCTGGGTACACCTGGCATGTCTGAGGGTTTCCATGCAAAGATGTCCCAGTTCTCACGGAGGAACTGGATGAGCGCGGCTTCCTATTTGCCGTCGAGCGTTGATGAGATGTGGGTCGGAGCAGCAGTGGGGTCTTCCGGATGAATATGAACAGGTTTTGTCTCATCGACCGACTGAAATGCGGACTGTGAGGCAGGCTTCTTAGCTCGCAACAGATCACTCGGATCCGCATTCTTCTTATATTCTTCCATCTCGACTGCTACCATCTATTCGTCGGCAATCTTGGAGCCTTTCTGAAGGCATTCCTCCGCTCTCTGCCTATTTCCCGCGACCGTGATCACTCCTCTAGGCCCGGGCATCTTCAACTTGAGATACACGTAACACGGTCGAGCCATGAAACGAGCATATGCAGGCCTGCCCAGAATAGCGTGGTAGGCACTGTGGAAATCCACCACCTCAAATGTCAACTTCTCTTTGCGGTAGTTCTTAGAATCACCGAAAACCACATCAAGAGCAATCTGTCCGAGTGACTTTGCCTTCTTTCCGGGGACGATGCCGTGGAACTGCATGTTGCTCTCATTGAGCTTGGACATCGGAATGCCCATCCCTTGGAGGGTCTTAGCGTATAAAATGTTCAAACCACTGCCGCCATCCATAAGGACCTTAGTCAGTCGGGTGCCCCCAATGACTGGGTCGACCACCAGCGCTTGCCGCCCAGGGGTAGCAACGTGCGCTGGGTGATCCGACTGATCGAATGTGATGGGAGTTTTCGACCACTTCAAGTATGTCGTAGTTGCCGGGGCAACAATATTCACTTCTCTGTTGATAACTTTCAGTCGACTTTTGCTCTCGACATCGGCAAAAATCACCAAAGTAGCATTGACTTTAGGATAACCATCATCTTCTTCCTTTTCCTTATCCTTATCAGAATCCTTCTCACTGGGCGGGCCCTCTCTGAACTGCTGAATCAGGAGTCGACATTGTCGAGTGGTATGCTTGGGCAAAATCAAGTTACCCTCTTCATCCTTCTTTGTGTGAATGTGACACGGCAAATCCAAAACGTCTTGGCCCGACTGGTCTTTCACCTTTTTGGGAGTCCACTGCCCTTTAGGTTTTCCCTTGAACTTTCCTTGATTCAAAACTGCGGCCTCAGCGGGACCTGCAGGTTCAGCTTTCCGTTTTTGCTTCCGACCGGTGTTTCCACCTCCAGTATCTTGGTCGACTGTTTTTTTCTTGCCACTGCAGAGTTGGTCTTCCTCTTCGCCGTTTGCATAACGGGTGGCTATTTCCATCATTCGGCTTAGGGACATGTCTCCAGAACGACTGAATTTCAGGATAAGCTCTCTGTATCTAACGCCTTCGTTGAAGGCACAAACCGCCTGGTGTTCTGACACGTTCTCCACCACATGGTGAAGGGTAGTCCATCCCTGGATAAAATCTCGCAAAGTTTCATTCGGCTTTTGAATGCAATGCTGCAACTCAGTCAGTCCAGCAGGTTGCTTGCATGTGCCTTCGAATGTCTTGATAAACACTCGGGCCAAATCTTCCCAACAGAAAATACTTCCAGGGGCCAACTGATTCAGCCAAGCTCTGGCCAAATCTTCAAGCATCAAAGGGAGGTGCTTCATGGTTACATCATCATTGCCTCCGCCAATCTGCACTGCCACTCGGTAGTCTTCTAACCAAGTGTCTAGCTTTGACTCTCTAGTGAACTTGCCTATGCCTGTGGCCAATCTAAAATTGGGCGGAATCTCAGCCGCCCGGATGGCCCTGCTGAAACACTCGGGACCAGAAACAAATGCTCTGCTTCCAGTCGGACGATCTCTGTCCAACCCTTCTCTGTTAGCTCTACCTCTGTCAACCAAACCTTGAATGAGGAGTGATCTTGCATCGAACCCAGGCTCTCTTGGGTCGACTAGGGCTCTCTGCTCATCACCATACGGGAGCCTGTCATCATACCGTCGGGGCGCGTATGACCCACCCCTCGGAGGGGGCGTAGGCACTCGACGGTGGTCATCACGGGGGTGTCGAGGATCGAGCTGTCCATGACCTCGCCCAAGGTACTGATCTTGATGGTAACCGCAACCTTCACGCCGTAGGGGCGATCTCGGGCTATGTGCTGACTGAACAGAATCCACCCTGACTGATCTGCTGTGAATTCTGTTGCGCGACTGAGAGACGGCTGAATTTTGCTCCTCAGCCGCCTTGAGCAAAGTTCGAATCTGCTCCAAACCTTTACCAGCTTCCGAACGGGATGGCTGGATTGACTCTGCTATGCGCGCTGCTGCTGCAACATTTTGGATCAGAGTACGGTATACCTGAGGTTCACTCGGAAAAAGCCGTCGTTGACGTCGACTGGAACTCAGGATCTCTCTGCAGGCACGTTCGTCGAGTGCATGTTGAAGATTCTTCAGACGCGTGCGCTCAGCCAAGTTGGCCAGGCGTGCCGCCTCCAGGGCCTGAGCCTCCTGAGTCTCCCCAATGATGGCGGTCTGGAGAGCCTCCTTGTTTCTGCGCCGCAGCTCCTCCCTCTGCTCGATAGTGAGGGCTTGGGGGTAATACTCGTCAAGATCATGCGACGGGCCGCCGCCGCCGCCGCCGCGATGAAATCCAGGCAGACTATGTTGGGAGTCGACCACGAGGACTTCCGCCGTCGGATCATTGGTCTCGCACTCGAAAAACAAATCCGAGTGACTAGCTGGCAGACCGAATGAACCGTAAAGGGATTCGTCAGGCTCGATTACCGCGACTTGCTGGGTGGTCGACTGGCGAGCCACCGCATGCTTCACCCACCGCTGGAGCCGCGAACGTCCGGATCGCTTGCGACGGCGGACGGCGGGGAGCGAGGACGTCGCGGGAGCCGATCGATACTGAGTCAACGGCTGCCGCAACAGGACGCCGCAGGCACTCACATGAAAGTGCGCTGCCCCATGGACGGGGAGGGCCTCAACATCGAGAGGGGCTTCTTGAAGCCAAGCGGAGTCGTCGGCGATGAAGACAAGCGCGCTGAGACAGATCTCGCGGCCCAAAGCCAAACCACCGCCGGAAACCATGCTAATGGAGAACGAAATTCGCAACCTCACCGGAAGTCGCTTAGACGCCGCCCCACGGTGGGCGCCAACTGTCGTGGGAATGGATCTGACAGTAATAGTGTAGGGTACGTGAGAGGAGGCAAGGTCCTAGCTACGGTGAGATTGTACACGCAAGTTTACGAGTTCAGGCCCCTCTCGGAGGAGGTAACAGCCCTATGTCTCGGTGCCTCGAAGGTTTGTCGACTGGATTTTGCGTGGGAGTTACAGGGGGTGCGAACCCTTGTGCCAGAGGAGGGTGGTGGCTTATATAGAGTGCGCCAGGTCCCTCGAGCCCTCCGTTACACAGGGTTCAATGTGAGTTAAGGTGAGTTAAGACAGGGGCGTTACAGGTAACGTTAGCTATTAATGCCTTTATGACTATGGAGTGAACGCCTGACCATTGCCATCCTGGTGCGACTATTGGTCTTCGGCGCTCCGAGTGATTCTTTGTATGGTCGAGTGATGCTTCTTGGTCGAGTGGAATGGAGGTATCCGAGTGGAATCTTCCGTCGAGTGGATTACACTTTTGGGTGATTTCAGTCGGTATCTTCTGCAAAACTTGGTATGTCCTTGATTCTAGGGCAGTGTCCTTGGGTAGGGGGTCTAGGTCTGGCCTATGACCCTACCCTAGGTACATGTCATCGTCACCGCCCAGAGGGGAGGCACGCCATCCACTTCATGTACGACGGGGCGTCAACGCTCTTCTTCAAGGTCTTCGGGGGGGGGATGGCCGATGTCTGGAGTGCTGCCCCAGGGGAGGTGATCAAGACGGCGACCCTCCTTTTGCCCGGCGAGGCGACGAGGCCCCTGGTGGTGAACTTGCCCTTGGCCTTGTCCGCAACTCCTCCAGCAGCAGCGGCACTTCCGCCGGACCAGGCTCGAGCGACGACAAATGTTACGAGCCGCCGCGTTGCCGCACTCGGGCTTAGGGGATGAATGGTGCCGGCCAGGCGCTGTAGGCGATGTTGCCCGGGTCGCGATCCTCTGGAAGTCCTTTCTTTTTGTTTCATTCCTGTGCAGAAATCATGAAGGGGCCCCGCGGGGGTGTGTAAAGATCGTGATACTTTTGCCTTAATGTTAGCGTTCCCAACTCATGTTGCGTTGCGTTTCTCGCTTGGGCATGGTTCCCCCCTTTTACTCTCGCGGTAGCTTAGTGCTCTACGCCGGTAGGACCCAGTCCCCAGGCAAGCTTCGGCCGTCGCTGGTATGCCAGGTCGCGATGCTGTGGTCAAGGCCAGGAGGTGAGCAGCCCGAGGTCCGGTAAGAGCCCCCGAGGCGCGATGCTCGGGAGGTCCCTTTTAGCGTGCAAGCCGCTCCCGAAGGACTGAAAGGGAAGTTTCCTTGCTCGAGCGAAGTCGCAAGAGACAAAAACACTGATTATGGGGCTCACGCTTAGGTGTGTGAGGCGACTTATCTTGGCGAGTCTGCGGTGGTTTCCTTGCCACGAGGGCGAGCTTCTCACGCGACATTAGGCTCCGCCTTTCTCCCGATGGTGCCCCCCCCCCCGCAGTGCTCCTACCGACTCCATTTCTCCCGCTTGTCAGGGTGCTCTACGTTCTCAGGACCTGGCTCTCGAGCGAGGCTCAGCCGCCGCTGGTATGCCAGGTTGCGATGCCGTGGTCAAGGCCAGGGTGTCAGGGCTCGAGAGCCAGTAGGAGCCCCTGAGGCGCGATGCTCAAGGGCCCCCCTTTTACGTGCAAGCGACTTGCGCGAGAAAAGAGTGGCCGGCTTCGAGGGGGTACCTAGGAGGGGCTGCACCCCACGACACGTAGCGCGGCATCATCGCGGGGTGTGGGCGAAGCCGCTAGAGGGACTGCCTTCGAAGGTTCCTGCGAGTTGGTCACAAAACATGAAGGGCAGCTGCACTTGCTATTCTTCCCGTGATCTTTCTGCGAGAAAATGAAGGCACTAAGGACCCGGTGAGGTGACGTGCACGGGGCCAGCCGTGAGCCAGAGCTCGGTCTCTGAGGTTTATCAGTGCTGCAGGGATGGACCCAAGCATAGACGCCGTGCCAGCAGCCCCCATCGCGGGATGAGCAAAAGGTGGGCTAGCAATGCGCGGAGACCGCGAAGGGCGACTCCATAGATGACGGGTCGACAAGCGTAATGTTAGACATCATAACAATTTAAGCATGCATAACTGGTCCAGAGTACACAAATCAAAATGATGCGGCCGTAGGGGCGGGCCCTAGCAGCCTAAGGATGATGCAGCCCGAGGGGCACCCTTAGTTGAACAAACCAAAAAGTCACCTGGCACCATTGTTGTGGAAGCGTTGCAGTAGCTGAAGACGCGTACTGTAGGGATCGCTCCTCACGAGCCGACCGGCTCCTGAGGCCCGGGAGGCTCTGGAGGTTCAGGGGGCTAGCGAGGGTTTGGCACCTCCACCGTTAGGACCGCCTGGCGCCTGGCTTCGTGAGCCGCCGAGGCTCCCTGCATGAGGCGCTGGTACGAGGCGGCCACATTCAGCAGGCCGAACGGCATGCAGACATAGCTGCAGGGGTAGCCCCCGCTCCGGCCGACACGAGGCGGCCAGAAGAGGTCCTGCGAAGCAACCCTATTGAAGCCCGGGATGTTGACGCAAACGCGCAGCTCACCGCCCGCGTCAGGGGCGGCAGCTACACTGGGTGGTGCGGGGCAACGCTCGCCACACATGGCTCGCGCCTCCTGAAGCTCCTCGATTGCCTTGGTGATGAACTCCTGAGTGCCCGGCGCCTCGCGCCTTGCGCCTTGGTCATGGAGGCGCGCGTCGAAGCACGCCTCCACATGGTGCCCGAACGCCTCCCTCGTCACGCTGGTCAGGTCAGAGGCTCTCCAGAGGAGAGCCCCCGAGCCCATCCTGAGGGGGGCGCCGGGTGCGCCTCCCTATGCGAGAGGGAAAGACGCCCCAGCAGAGGGCGCGGGGCCTGAGGCACGACCGTCGGGTGCCCCAGCCTCCTGACGGCCCTTTGGGAGGAGCTGCTTCTTCTTCTTGGGGATGGCCTCAGGAGGCAGGATGGCACCCTCGCCATCTGAGCTCTCGACCGCCGCGGCCTGGTAGGCGCGCTCGAGGGAGCACACCGCATCTTTTTCGTCGCAGGCGACAGTGATGATGCCGCCACTCCCTGGCATCTTGAGGACATTGTAGCCGTGGTGGGTTGCTGCCATGAACTTGGCGAGGGCTGGATACCTGAGGATAGCATTGTATGGGAGGTGGATGTGGGCGACATCAAAGTCGATGAGCTCGGTGTGGTAGTTGTCACGCTTACCGAAGGTGACAGGGAGGCCAATCTGCCCTATGGGAACGATGAAGCCATCGGTCACCCCTGAGAAAGGCTTGGTGGGTAGAAGCTGGTCATATGGTACTTGGAGCATCTCAAACGTCTCGACGGACAAAACATTGAGCCCCGCGCCACCGTCGATGAGGGTCTTGGTGACAAGGACATTGCTGATGGTTGACGTGCAGAGCATCGGGAGCGCACCAGCGGCGGCCGAGCACTTGAGTTGGTCCATGGAGTCAAAGGTGATGGCGTGCTTGGACCACCTGAGGGGGCGCGATGCCTCGAGCTTGGGGAGGGCCGCGTTCACTTCACGAGCAAACTGCTTGAGGATGCGATGGGAGGCGGGAGCCTGAGCGCCGCCCAGGATGCAGGTGATCACGCGAGGCTCTTGGAAGCCCCCAGCCCATCATCTTGGCGGTTGTCGTCGTTTCTCCTTGGCAGTGGTGGCAGCGGAGGGAGGCTGGCATTGCCCTGGGGGCGATCCTCATGAGGCTGGTCCCGCCAAGGGCCCTCATGAGGCTGGCCCTGCCAGCGGTCCTCGCGGGGTTGGTCGCGCCAGTCCTGGTGGGGGTCGCGGTTGTCCCAGCGGCCTCCACGGCGGCCTCCTCCGCGGCCATAGCCGCGGTCACTGCGCTCAGTGCAGCGGCCAAGGCGCCCATCGCGGATTGCCCTGAGCTCCTGGCAATCGTTGGTGTTGTGGCTGTGAACGTTGTGGAAGACGCAGAACGGACGGTTGCCCATGGGAGGCTCATCATGGTCACGGCCGCGCTTCATCTCGGGCTCCGTGGCTAGCACGGCGGGACCCTTATGTCGGATCCAGGGCTCCGCAGACCCAAGAAGGTTCGAACTCTGGGGCGTGTGTGAAGAACTCAACCTCTCAAGCCTGCCTACTCATCGCCCCAAGGCCTAGCTCGATTCACGCAAACAAGGAAGAAGATGAACATGGCAGTTTACCAGGTTTGGGCCACCTTGCGGTGTAAGACCCTACTCCTGCTTTGTGGTGGATTGGCCTCACGAGGAGGTTTGTGGATGAACTCGTACAGAGGATGAGCTACCTCGCGAGGGCTCTGATGGTGAGGATGGAATGGATCTGATCCCCCTCTATGGTGGTGGCTAACCTATACTTATAGTGGCCTCGGTCATCTTCCCCCAAATTGTAGGCGGGAAGGGATCCCACAGTGGCCAATTTGAAAGGGGACAAGTAGTACATCTTATCCTGACGAAAGGTGGTCTTCGCCTGCAAAGCTTCTGGTCGTGATGCAGCAGTGGGCTCGACAATGACATCCGTCCTGCCGTCCTGGCGGTCTTGGTCTTGTAGCACGGGAATGGAAACCTTTGCCAAGCTCCTTGGGAACCCGCATCTGCGCTTGCCTCCTTAGCACCAAAGAGGAAACTGCCTCCTCTGCGCCCGCTGGCGCCCGCCTAGCCTTGGTTGTCATGGCTTGCGTCATCGCAACCTCCCGAGTTTGGGTACCTGCATTGAAATCTCCGCTCCTCAAGAGGCAGCCTAGGGAGGCCGCTCCCTCGGGAGGTCTTGGCGTCATCCATCTCGCGAGGCTTGGCCCCTCGCGAGGGTCTTGTCTTGATAGTCTTGTAGATGGGTCATACCAGGCCGTTGAAGGTGCTACGCCGTGGGCCGCAGGCAGGCAAGTCTGGGTACCCTGGTTCCCAGAACGCCGACAGTAGCCCGCTGGCCCAAGGCGCTCTCGGACTTGGCTTTGAGGCGAATCCAAAGGGCAAGGGCGAAGCGCCGCGGGCCCCAATCGCCTGCGGGCTAGGCTGACGTGTGGCGCTTGACAGGACGTGGGCGTCTCCGCTTCCGACGACGCCTCGACAACTGCCCAGGCTGACAAAAGGCTGGCGCCTGCTACCGAGCCATCATTGCTCCCCCTTCGCCTTGCTCCAGATCCCCTTTCTCCCAGCCGAGAACATCTCCAGATCCGACCGCGCTCTTCCCCTTCCTTCAAGATCTCACGAATGGCGTCCAAGAAGGCGAAGCCTGCCGAGCCGGCCGCAAGTTCCTCCTCCTCTCCTGTGCCGGCCCTCGGCACATCCTCCATCACCGAGGAGAAACACCTTGCCGTCACGCTCCCGCTGATGGCGAGCGACGACAATGAGTGGAACAAGACCATCCTCCGGGTCGGCTCCACCGAGCAAATGACCTTGGCGCAGACGTTCTACCCCTTCTTCCTCCACAGCGTCTTCGCGGGGCTCGTCCCTCCTTTCTCCAGATTCTTCACCGTCGTCCTCGACCACTACCAGGTTCAGGCCCTGCATCTTCAGCCCAACTCCATTCTCCTCCTGTCCATCTTTGCCTTCTACTGCGAGGCATTCATGGGCATGAGGTCCTCCGTTCCGCTCCTCCGGCACTTCTTCTACCTGCGACTGCACAATCCGGCCCAGCGCTCCGGCTGCGTGTCCTTCGTTGTGGTCAACAAGAACAACCTGCTCATGAGGGCCAGAAAGAATGTGGACAACATCCGGCGCCGGTGGATCTTCATGGACGCCAAGGTTCTCCACGCGCGGCTAGAACTGCCAACCCAGTTGCCGGAGAAGCTTGACGGGTGGGGTCACGAGAAGTTCTCCGACCCCCGTGTTGCACCTGTTCTAAGGAAGATGACCACAGACATGGAGGCCAGGGTGCTGACGGGAGGCATGCTCATCAAGGAGTTCCTGACGCAGCGTCTGGCCCCACTCCAGGGGCACATGCGCCCCATGTGGGAGTTCCAGGGCGCGAAAGACGACATCCGATTGCGCCCGGGTCTTGGCGTTCGACGAGGCGCGCCAGGACGCCTCGCGGGGGATGGACCTCGTGCTAGGGTCAAGATGGCAATGGGGCCCTGAAACCCGCGCCCCTGTGGGTTTTTACCCTATTAGGGGATGAGGATGGTCATCTTTTCATCCCGGCGGTGCTGTTGTTGGGCACATTATACAACCCGACACCTTTCGTGGGTTTACACCCGTTTCGGTAGTCCCCGAACCCGAAACCCGGCAATACCCGCGAAATTACATTTTTTTACCAAGCACTGATATTTTTGCAACTCCGGTCAGCACGGTTGCCTCGGAATCAGCATTCAGCACAAGTGGTAGAGTTCTAAGTGACCACCGTAGTCGTCTTACCCCCGAAATCTTAGAGGCCTTGATGTGTTCACAAGATTGGATAAGAAACAAATATAAAGGTGTGTCTTTCTTTACATATCGTCATAAAGTTTATCATTATCTTGCTGCAATGTTTCATAAGATGTTCATTACTACTTATTTGATTATCATAGATGCTGACAATGAACAAGGACAAATCTTTTGGAGTTGTCTTCAAGACATTCAAGAGGGAATGCAGGTGAAGTACAAGTACTTGCAAATTTCATATACCAATCTGCATATTTTTTTCATGTTTAACTTTAGCTTGAGCGAACTTTGATCTTACCTAGGACTTGGCACTTTGATTTGGCATTGGAAGATTTGAAGATGGTCTTTTGGAGGCTTGGAGATGTGAAAGATGCCATGATGATTCCAACTTTAAAGTGATTTGTGAACTATAAATTCTATTTCAGAACTTATGTATTGGACCATATCGTCTCGTTTGTGCTCGTGATTTGTGAACCAAGAATTCTATTTTATAACTTGTGTAATTGCACATCTTGTTGAACCATGTATGGCTGAAATCTGATCATATGTATTGCTGAAATCTGATCATCTTTGTTGCTGAAATGTGGTATCATGCTGCTGAAATACACTCTATATAGCTGTTGAACCATCTACTATTGTTTTTTGTTGAAATTTGTTCAAGTTATGCTACTGAAATGTGCTTGTTTTGCTGCTGAAATGTTATTCTTTGTCGCCACTATGTTTGTTTAAATATTTTGATTTTCTCATGAGTTCCCCATGGGTTCCCCGAAACCCGATGGGTTTAGGGGACGGGCGGAAAACTAGCCCCACGCACGGTGATGGGGACGGGGACGGGTTTACGATTTTCTCGTGGGGATGGGTTTGGGAAGGCAAAACCCGATGGGTTTCGTCCCCGTTGCCATCTTGATGCTAGGGGAGGAACGCCGCCGCCAAGCCTCGCTCTGTGCAGCGAGGTACCAGCAGGCGCTGCGGCGGTATCACTGCCGTAGCGTCCGCTCCAGGACGCTCGAGGTGGGTGACCTCGTCCTGAGGCGGGTGCTCTCCAGGGAAGGGCTGCATAAGCTCTCACCAATGTGGGAGGGCCCATTCAGGATCGCCCGTGTCTCCAGGCCTGGCGCCACGCGCCTGGAGACGTAGGACGGGGTCCCCATCCAGAACGCCTGGAACATCCAGCACCTCCGGAAGTTCTACCCATAAAGAAGGCCCCGCGCCTGTGAAGGTCTCCGCTCGTGACACTCTCACGTAATAATGAGTTGGGGCTGTACACGCCCCGGAGTCTCCTGAGTGCCGCCCCTGGGCCTCACGAGGGCTCCCACCCACGTCCTAGTGGAGGCCCCATGCTCCGCGCTGGTGGGAAGACAAGAAGACTAGTCTAGGTGCCGGACACGACTTTTCTTTCGCTTGCTTTCTGTATCTGGTTTGCAACTTCTTGAATGAAATTTGGAGCTTTTGTGTCTTTTGTTCGCAAGAGTTGGAAACATCTCTTTCTTTCCTCTCTTCACAGTATTCGCCTTTGAAACCTTGCCTTAGGAAGAGCGGCAGTTGCCCGTCGTTCTTCCTCGCGTGTCCCGCGCACGGGGGCTGGGTATGATGTATGCGCCTGGGCTCGCCCGCGACCACACCTCGCCAAAACCTTGCTGCCTTAGCTTTGGCGCCTCAATCCTCGCGGGACGCTCTCAAGCGAGCTCACAGGCATGCGCGCCCTCTTAAGTCCGTGCCTCCGGGCATCGCGACGTGGTGTACTAGCCACAGCCAACCCACACTTGGGGGCTTGCGTGAGGTATGGCGCCTCATGAGGTTTTCTGACCCTGCAACCACCTGACGCCTCCAGAGTTTCAACGACCCTCGAGTTCAAGCAAGGAAGCCCTTGGAAGACGCCCCTGGAAGGGCATGCCCTCGCGTCATGGGAGTCCACCACGAGCACATCGAGCTAAGTTACCCTAACCACACCCAGTAGCAGCACGGATATCACAACATAATATGAAAACAACGAGCATAGCATAATGGCGCGAGCGCCATGATCCATTACACGCCCCAACAGGGCCTTCTACTTTTTTTTCAATGCAGGAGAAAGAAAGAAACAAAAGCAAGCCGCACGACAACAACGACTCCTGAGGCCTGGCCCTGGTGACGCCCGAGTTCAGTCGGAGTCTTCCTCCTGCTTCACCGGGGCGTGCCGGCGATGCTCCTCGTCGCCCTCCCTGGTCCGAGCCCGGCGGCGTGGTGGCTCATCGTAGTCGCCGTCGCTCGTGCTCTGCCTAGAAGAGGAGCCTCTGCTGCTAGAGGCGGCGCGGCCGTCGCCAAGGGCAAGCCCACCGCCAGCGATGACGCCGTCTTCGTCGTCCCCGTCATCGCTGTCGCTCTCCGGGCAGCACCCCAGCCGCCGGCCGTCCTCCCTGAAGACCCTGACATAGAGGGTCGCGACGCCGTCATACCTGAAGTGGAGGGTGCACCTCCCATGCAAGCCCCGTGCATGGGCAAACGGTTGCCACCCGCGGTTCAGGAACACGTTGCCAGCGGCGGTGACTTCAACGTCTACCCATGAAGCCTTGCTACAGCAGCCGTTAGCCTGAAGCCAGAGGCCACCAGGCCCTCCAGCCGGCAGCGCGCTCGCGAAGGAGCGCAGAAGCTGGAACCAGATGCCCGCTGGCCTCCCCAACCACACGATGAACTCCGGAGCTGCGTCGGCTGAGTGGGAGCACGGCCGTGGCGGCCGGGCGATCGCCGTGCGCCTCCCCCCGTCGCTGGGGTCGCCCCACCGCGGCGGCCCCTGCCGCGAGAAGAAGCACCACCACGGCTGCCGGAGGCAACACCGATCGTAGAAGGGGCGTGCACGCGCCTCTAAGGGGCCGCTGCCGGAGTCGCCGCGTGTTTTTGGGGCCGCCCACGGCCTCTCCTGGGCGGCGGCGAGCCTGGCCCCTCCTTGGGGGCCTTCCCTTTCTCCGCCGCGGAAAACCTCCTCACTGGCGCCATGGACACTTCGACAAGACGGCGAGACAAGAAGGAAGAAGAAGGAGCAAGCAGTGGGAAGACGGAGATGAGCCGGGGGCTCCGCCCCCCCCCCCCCATTTATAGCCAGAGGGAGACCAACCGCCGGCCTCCATGATCCCCGGTAATGATGATCTTTTTTGCATGCAGCAGGCTGTTGTCAAGTTGAACGGTTGCCGAGGCTGCGTGGGGAAGTGGAGACGCCCACGTCCCATCAAGCGCCATGCGTCGGCTCGGTCCGCAGGCGATTGGGGCCCACGGCGCTTCGCCCTTGCCCTTTGGCTTCACCTCGAAGCCAAGTCCGAGCGCGCCTTGGGCCCGGGGGCTACTGTCGGCGTTCTTGGAACCAGGGTACCCAGACTTGCCTACCTGCGGCCCGCGGCGTGGCTCCATCAACGGCCTGGTACGGCCCATCTTCAGCATCAACCAAGCAAGACCCTCGCGAGGCGGACGATGCCAAGACCTCCAGAGGGAGCGGCCTCCCAAGGCCGGCTCCTGAGGAGGGGAGATTTCTGTGCAGGCACTCACCTCATGAGCTTAAGGTGACGCAAGCCATGACGACCAAGGCCAGGCGGGCGCCAGCGAGCGCAGTACAGCAGGTTTCCTCTTTGATGCTAAGGGGGCAAGCGTAGGCGCAGAGTCCCGGGGAATCAGCCAAAGGTTTCCATTCTCGTGCTACAAGACCAGGACCACCAGGACGGCAGGATGGAGGTCATCACCAAGCCCACCACAACGTCACAACCAGAAGCTTTGCAGGCGAAGATCACCTTTCGTTAGGATAAGATGTACTATTTGTCTTCCTTCAAACTTGGTCGTTGTGGGATCCCTTCCCGCCTCTATTTTGGGGGAAGAGGACCAAGGCCACTATAAATATAGCCTAGCCACCACCATGGAGGGGGATCGAGCCATCCGAACCCTCACCAGCTCACACCCACTCAAGAACAGACCTCCTGAGGTAGTTCTTCCCCTGTACTAGTTCATCCTCAGCCCATCGCGAGACCAATCCACCACAAAGCAGGAGTAGAGTATTACACCGCAAGGTGGCCCGAACCTGGGTAAACTGTCGTGTCCCTTTTCCTTCCAATTCATCGAGCTAGGCCGTGAGATCGACGGGTTGGCAGACTGGGGAGATCGAGTTCTTCGCACGCACCCCAGAGTTCAAATCTTTCTTGGGTCTGCGGAGCCCCGAATCCGACAGATGCCCCACTCTGACACAAGAAAACTGAGCAATTTGCCTGTAGGCACACCAAAAACACACTTGGCCGGGTTAAGCATCATCTTCAGATCAGCCAGCAAGGTCTCCTACTTCCTTGATTTAACCACTATGTCATCCACATAAGCATGAACATTACGCCCGATTTGTCCATGGAAACAATTATGAACACAACGCTGGTAAGTCGCTTGGGCACTCTTGAGCCCAAAAGGCATAGAAACATAGCAGAAAGCTCCAAAGGGTGTGATAAAAGCTGTTTTTTCTTGGTCCTCAACTGCCATCTTGATCTGATGGTAACCGGAATAAGCGTCCAAGAAGCATAGACTCTCACAACCCGCAGTTGCATCAATAATCTGGTCGATACGGGGGAGAGCAAATGGATCAGCCAGACAGGCCTTGTTGAGGTCTGTGTAATCAACACACATATGCCATGTGTCGTTTTTCTTAAGCACGAGCACAGAGTTAACCAACCACTCAGGGTGAAAAACTCCAATGATAAACCCGGCCGCCAAGAGCCGGGCTACCTCTTCTCCAATAGCTTTACGTCGCTCTTCATTGAAACGACGAAGGAACTATTTGACCGGCTTAACTTTGGGATCCACATTAAGGTGGGGCTCAGCGAATTCTCTCGGTACACTCGGCATGTCAGAAGGTTTCCATGCAAAGATGTCCCAATTCTCACAGATGAACTCGATGAGCGCGCTTTCCTATTTGGGATCCATCCCAGCACCAATAGTGAACTGCTGGGAAGAGTCGCGAGGGTCAAAATCAACTTGCTTTGTATCATCAGCCGACTTAAACTTGAGCAGCGGGTCCTGTTCAGTGGTGGGCTTCTTCAGGGGCGTCATGTCAGCCGGGTCAACATTGTCCTTATAGAATTTGAGCTCCTCAGTAGCACAAGCCGCCTCTGCATACGCGGCATCACCTTCTTCACACTCCAAGACGACTTTTCGATTACCATGAACCATAATTGTCCCTTTTGGCCCTGGCATCTTAAGCTGCAAGTAGATATAACAAGGGCGGACCATAAATCGAGCATAAGCCGGCCGTCCAAACAAGGCATGGTATGGACTCTTAATTTTGACCACCTCAAACCACAAAGTCTCTGCTCTGTAGTTGTATTCATCACCAAAGGCTACCTCCAGGGCAATCTTCCCAATAGGATAAGCCGACTTGCCAGGCACCATGTCATGGAAGACTATAGAGGACGGCTTAAGATCTTTCTCCGTGAGATTCATCCGTCAGGAAGTATCATAATACAAGATGTTGATGCTGCTACCACCATCCATAATCACTTTGGTGAATTTATAACCACCTACCTGGGGGGCTACTACAAGGGTTTGGTGACCCGGGTTATCAACCCGGGGCGGGTGATCCGCCCTGCTCCACGTTATTGTGTGCTCTGACCACCTTAAGTATTGTGAAACAGCCGGCTCTACTGCATGAACCGCCCGCTTATGAACTTTCTGATCACGCTTGCAGATGCTTGTAGTGAAGACATGATATTGGCCACTGTTTAACTGCTTAGGATCACTATGATACCAAGACTAGTGATTCTGCTGATTGCCCTGACCAGACTGTTGGTTATGGTCACCATGGTTACCCTGAATCTAATAGCCAGTATTTGAGCCGCCACCACCAAAGCTGTCTCCCTGGGATACGGGGCCTGACCCGCCAGGCGGGCCATTGCCATTGCCGTGGTGCTATTGAAACCTCTGGTTCTTGAACTGCCGCATGATATAACAATCCTTCCAAGCATATTTAGATGGCTTGTTAGGATAACTGTGCTTTGGACAAGAGCCATTGAGCATTTCCTCAAGATTCTGTGACCTTCCTTCATTGAAGGGATGCTTGCCATTGCCATTGCGACGTTGATTCTTATACCTAGTGTTGGTGTTAGCCACCAGATCTGACCCGCCATCGAGGTGTCTGCGCTTACCACCATTACCCTGGTTGTTGCCATTGTGCCCTGCCACATACTGCTGCTGGCCCTTAGCACCGCCATTTTTCTTGCCCTTGTTAGACTTATCATCATCAGAACTAGGGTCCTTCGTATTATCAGAATCTGCATATTTGGTGATAGCACTCATGAGGTCACCCATGTCCTGGCATTTGCGCTTGAGCCGCCCGAGCTTCTGCTTAAGGGGTAGGAAGTGATAGTTCTTCTCTAGAATCAGAACATCATGAGCCGCCGCAATGTTATCTGACGAGTGGATGATAGCGGAGACCCGCCGAGCCCAATGATGGTCGACTCATCCTCATGCTGCACATAGTGATCCAAATCAACAATCGTTAGCGGCTGCTTGCATGTTCCTCGAAAGTTCTTGATAAAATGCGCCTTTAACTCCGCCCATGATTTGATAGAATTAGGAGGCAGGCCTTTCAACCACGTGCGAGCCGGCCCCTCCAACATCATGGTAAAGTACTTGGCACACATTGCGTCGCTAACATCCAACATATCCATGGCTAGCTCATAACTCTCGATCCAACCCGCAGGCTCCAGATCTGCTGTGTAATTGGGTATCTTACGGGGACCTTTCAAATCCTTAGGCATACGCTCATTACGTAAAGCTGGTACTAAACACGGCACCCCAATGCTTCCGGCATTTAACCCGGCTCCTACCAAAGCTGAAGGAACCACAGAGGGCGGCTCATAAGCCCCCTGGTTTGCTGCCTCCGCCTCTCGGCGGGCCCTCCCCCCGTTCACAATCACCCGAGCCTTAGTCCTTGGAATAAGAGGCGGGTCAACATGAGGCGGGTTACAGCGTCGCTCGCTATTGGAGACTACGGGCGACTCAATACACCGGCTGTAGCTACGGCTTGGAAGGGGAGTTGAGTGCACATGCTCACGACTGTACGAATAGGTAGCATATTGCGTGATGGCTGTTTGTAGGAGCTCAACCACATTCCTGGTTTCCACCGCGGCTGGTGACTCGCTAGTGATAGGAATAGCTGCAAGCCGGGTTGCCGCCGTTGCCATGTTATCCATCGGGTTGGAAAAATGCCCAGGTGGTGTCAGAAAACGCTGTGGTGGCGTCTGAACAGGGGGTGGGTTGGGCCTCGGCTCTTCTCTATGTGTCGGCTTGGGCTGATGGGGTTGAGTCGCCGCTCGGTTTCCTGGCACATCCGGGTTCGACTGGGGGATAACCCGTGTTTCCGGAGTGCTTGGCCCTGCTCCAGGCGTGTCAAACAGGTGCGTCGGGTCATACACCAATGGTAAACGACTCTGGTGCCTTCTCCGGAGCACTGCATTAGATGCGTTCTAGTCCAGATTTAGACGCCAAGCCTCTGCCTTCAGGCATTCTGCCTCTCCATCAACCTGAGCTTTCAGCGCAGCCATCTGGATGTTCTCAGCATTGATATCCTCCTGAGCCTTGGTCATCTGCTCATGAATTTTTGCAACCTCAGCATTGCGCTCCGCTTGATTTGCAGCGGTGATTTCCATCGCTAGCAGGGTCGTCAAAGTGCCCATGAGGTCAGATAGTACTTGAGCTGGCCGCTGCGGCAGCCGAGTCAGATGTTACAGCTGCAGTCGTTGAAGAATTGAGAACCGGCGCCGTCCCAACCATAAAGATGGCGGCGCGGCATGGCGGCTCGTAGGGGTCTGGAATTATGACGCCATCAGAACAGCCCCCAAGCCCGCCGTCTTGAAGCTGGTAGATTGACTCCATCTCACCGGTTGAGGACTCGTCACCTGAGTAGATGAGAGTCTCCCCTCCAGATGCAGAGTTTTCCACGAGTTCCACGCCTTGCGTGAAACCAACGAAGACGTGCTTCCTGCCGGCTTGGACCCGGGCGGTTTGCACACGCCGAGCCGGCTCGATGAGGCCGGTGTAGATGTCCGCCTCAGGCTATGATCCGTCGATCTTGCCGATGAAAACGTGGATTCTGCCAAAGGGGACCCGGTACCCATACTCGATTGAGTCGGCCTCGGGACCCCAGCCAGCGTCGTCGATGTAGAGCTTGCCGCGGCGACTCTTGGTCATCCTGCCAATGGCGTATCCCTCGATCCCTGGGAAAGAGCCCTTCAAGAACTCGAAACCACCGCGCACTGGCCCCACGATGGGCGCCAACTATCGTGGTTTTGTCACGGCAGATGTCCTAGTGGAAGGACTTAGACGTGAGGCCATGGCAATGGTGATTAACTTGTCGGGGTTGAGCGGGTCGAAAGACACGAGTTTACCCAGGTTAGGCCCCTCACGATGGAGGTAAAAGCCTACTCCTGCTCTTGTTGCTTATTGCTTGAGTATCGATTACAAGGGAGGAGATTCGCTTGACCTAGCTATCGATTGATTATAACTTGTCCTATTCTGTGCCAGGGACTCGCCTTTATATACAGGTCGAGACCTCCAGCTTACAAGAGTCCGGGTTGGGTTACGATCCATGACCGAGCCCTACTCTAAGTCGCCTTGCCTTATAAGACAAGTTATCATATGGCGGCTTACACCTTTGGGCCGCCTTCTGACTTCGGGCCCTAAGCCGGCCCATCTTGTGAGCCGCCCGTCTGGTCCTATGTCTTGATCATCTTAGCCTATCTAAGTCGCAGCTTCATAAGTCGCCAATGATCTAACCCGGCCCTATAAGGGTGGGTTATACCACGGGGTTATATACCCAACAGGTATGTAGATGCAATCTCTCCTCTCGTAGATGTCCATATCCTAGATTGATCTTGGTGAGCGTAGGAAATTTTTTGTTTCCCATGGAACGTTCCCCAACACTTGGATCACTTAACCAAAAATGTAGAGTCTTGAGCTTTTGCCTATCCATTTCCTTAGCATTTTGAGGGGTCCACAATCTCTAATCCTTGCCATGCCAATCATTGAACATCCTGAAATATTTAACTTGAATGGACATTAGTTCAATGAGATATATGTTGTTATGAATTACCAAAACCACCCGGGGATTAGTTGCACTTTCAATCTCCCCCTTTTTGGTTACTGATGACAACATATAGATCAAAGCTTCGAAAAATGATAAAATGAAGGAAATACATCGTCGCTTTGAGAAGTATGTGATAAGCAAGAGCGCCCCCTAAATTTGTGCATTATTAAAAATTTATGTTTGAATGCAAATGCACAATCGATTAGGATCATGGGTCACTCTTCCATGTCACATGCAACTTGGTGGAGCGCACAAAATGATATGAATGGAATAGTAAGCACGCATCACCAAAAAGATAAATAAATGATCATACACAAATAATGATTAAGGATAGGTGATAAGCATCACATGAAGCATAGTATGATAAATCACACATAACCAAAGTATCTCACACGCATAACAAGCAAAGTAGCACAAATCAAACGGAAATAGTAGCAGAAACTCTCAAGAAAAACAATGAGAAAAAGCGAGACACTCTCTCTCGAAGCCTAATGCTCTATACGAATTCTCCCCCTTTGGAAACAAGCACCAAAAAGTTCGAATAGGTATAGAGCTATACGTCTCTCTAGGCACGATCCTCAGCAGCTCCTGAAGGCGATCTCTGGATGGCGGCTCTGGTGTGCATAGATGGCGTTGAGAGAAGTGCATCCACGAAGGCTTCATCAGACGTCTGCTGAACTGGTGGAGTAGAGACTGGAGGTGGCACTGAAGAAGTAGCAGCAGGTGCAGAATGAGTCGTCCTTGTGTCTGCAACTGGCACCGCAGCAGATCTGGGTGCTCTGGGTACTACCTGGTTATCTCTCATTCATCCATACAATTCTGCCATCAGGGTAGAAATGTGCAGTGGAATAGAATTGCATGATCATCTCATCATTCCACTTTGTGAGCTTCTTCCCAACAAAATCTATAACACCTGCAATCTTGAAGCTTTCATGAACGTGGGGGAAGTGATCCTCATTTTCATCAATGTACTCCTAGTCCACCCACTTCATGTCACTGACTATGGGCTTCTTTTCAAGCAACATTGCATATAAGTCTTGTTGCTCTCGTGTGTAGAAACGATAATCACATGCAATCCTCCTCCTTGCAGCATATGGATCAGACAATCTCCACTGACGCAGTCCCTTGTCCTTCCTGAGCATCATGTTCTCTGCAACAGGATGTGTGTTATCATGGTCTGGAATCTTGGGTCTCAACCTTCTGGGCACTAGTGGCTCATCATCAATCTCAGCCTTAGGCACTGGGGCCTTGTTCTTCTCACTAGCTGAAATGTTCCTCGTTGATCTCTTAGGTGCTCGAGCCTTGGGCTTAGACTTGGACTTGGAGGGGGCAGAAGTCTTCATTGCATTAGACATGAGCTTCTGCGTCTTGGCTGGAGGTGCATCAGCTGTTGGTTCCTCCTCTTCGTCCTCCTCACTAGCAACCATGGAAGGTTTGCCAATGACATAGGCAGTAGTCTTCCTAGCCCTGTTCTTCTTCTTTACTGCAGCAGCTTCTGTATCACTTGCCTCTTCAGGTGTGAATGTCATGCGTTCCCTTGGAGCTGTGGCCTTGTCTGCCTTGGAGAGTGGGACTTTCCTCACTGCAATTCTATCCTTGGCAATGCCAGCAGGCTTGGAACTAGCTGTTGTGCCATACTCCTTAGCAAGCACTACTTTGTTCTTCTTTGATGTGGCCTCACTATAGCCACAAAATGCTCATCCTCATCATCTGAGGTTCTCTTCTTTCTGGTCCTTGTGGCAGCCTTGGGAAGTTCAAGTGAGCTCCTCACTCCTTCATAATAGTTGCCCTCAGGACTAGATCCCTCACTGAGATCCTCATGCTGTTCTGATACATCCTGGCTGTCACTGGCACTTGGCATCTTGCAAACAGATCCTGTGAATAGATAGGTATGGGCAGAGTAGATGAGTCATCACAAAAGGTAGACATTTTCCAAAAAAAATTGACTTCAAATCTTAGTTCTAAGTTTTCACAGAATGCATTTCGGATCCACCGAGTTGATAATCTCGGTGATACCGAAGCACTCAACAGAACCAAAACGCACCATTTCGGTCAGACCGAGATGTGATTCGGTGTCTCTGAGATGCTAGGGTTTCACAGAAATGTTACTTTCGGTCTCACCGGTTCGTACTTCTCGGTGGCACCGAGACGTACTAGTGCAATGGCCAGGGCCAAATCGGCGACTCCGAAAAGTTCAATTCGGTCAGTCCGAGATGCTTTCGGTGGAAACCAAAACCTAATTTTTTTGCTTGAAACTAATCTATGGAATTTGTCTATTGGATAGAAGTGTTTCATACATGGCAAGATTCATGGCAAAAACCTAGTGCATAGAATCAGAAAAGTAGATGCACAAGGGGGCAGGATTTTTACCCTAACTTGGTGCAAATCCCCTACGGCGGCAACAGCGGGAATGATTTCAATTGACGGCGGCGGAGTCCAGCGGCAAGGTCGCGTTAGACGCAACAATGAAGTCCGGAGATGAGGGAGACGGTAGCAAAGGGGTGTGGGAGGCATGACGTTTGAGAAATTTCAACCGTACGGGACCCGCGGGATATATATACCCAGCTGCTGTTGGTGGCACCGAGTGGATCAAATCGGTGGCACCGATATGTGTTACTGTGAGCAGTTATAGCGTATCGGTGACTCCGAGTTGGTCTAATCGGTATCATCGAGATTGAAAAACAAGATCAATCAAACTATTTCGATGAGTCCGAATGAGAGTGGGTTGGTCACATCGAAGCAAATTTGAAGGTTTTGGAGGTCAGCCCTTTCAGATCAGTTGCTCCGAGTGCGCCTCACCCGGAGGGTCCGAAAATGACTTGTTCAATTTTTGTGATGTAGCATGAAAAGAATTTGGGACAAGAAAGCATAGATAGGTAGAGAAGGTTCTTAGGCATTCTTGTACATCCACTTGACCAGAAAAACCAAGACAATCAAAACAACAAATCAATGTCCTCGAATGGAGAAAACATGCAAACCAACATGCTCACACAATAAAATATCAAATGAAATATGTGTCAAACATGCACAACCAATTCTAGCATCTATCAAGCAATTGGCGATGGCTAGGTCGTTTATATATGAGTATATTGACTTAGGAGTCAAATGATAACATTTGATCATAGGTCATACTCATTGTTTAAGCACAAGTGGGGTTGCCACTTTTACATAAAGCATTAATGTGTTCACACCATTAGAGTTGCTTTAGCTAAATTTCTTAGAGCAAAGCTTGCCCTAGATGTGATATCCCCCCAAGGAGGGATGAACTAACCGTGGGTTTTGTCGATGATGACTTCATGTAGATAGTGAAGATGTGGATGCTCAATGTTGATGTAGTCCACCAAGAGTTCGGAGCAATCCTTTGGAGTTTTGCACTTTGAATACCTACATGGCTTAGTCCCACAAAAAACATACAAGGATATCCATAGACATAGAGTGAAGTGCACATATGATGATGTCCATGAATGCATTGAGTTACCTTGTCCCTTCTCTTACCAATAACAGGTTTTGTGACTCCATGAACTAGTGCAAGATGTGAAAGTTGGTTGCACAAGTCTTTGCCAAAATGAATATGAGTGAAGTATGTAGGCGGAGTCACCCTCAAGAAAACTCTAGTTCTTCTTATTTGGGACCCACATCAACTTGATGGGAATCCTTGGAGTTGTAGTTGAACTTGGTGAAGTAGAGCTTGATGAAGCCTTGGGAACCCACTTGACCATGGCTTTAGGTGCTTCTTTAAATGAGTCAATCTCTTCTTGAAGCTTGTCCTTGCCTTTTAGCTTGTGGTCTTGTGGTGGAAGATCATCTTGAGATTGTGTTCCCTCAAAAGAAGCGGGGTCATACTTCTCTTGTTGAGGAACAAACTTCTTCTTGGGGTATTGATCTTCTTCCCATTCAACTCCATTGGCATTGAACTTCCGTTCAAAACCAACACCTTGATTCTTCCACTATCTTCCTTGCTTGCATACAATTTCCTCAAATTGCCTACTCCCGACAAGACTCTTGTAAACACCTTTCTCTATAATTCCCTTTAATAAGCTATTTTCTTGCTCAAGTGTAACTTGGCTAAGAGAGTCATTAGTGGAATCACTGGTACAGCGAGGTGCTATACAAAGGGTTTTTAACCCCTTTCCGCGACGGCATTTTGAACCATCACCTAGTGAATGTGGGAGATAAGGGGGTCCTTCCCACATGACCCAGAAACCGTCAGGGATAGGCCCTCCGTTCGCACACGCTCGGCAAAATGAGCTCGTGTGCGACGGGCGAGCGATCAAATATGATTATACGTACAGGTGTGTTAAAAAATACAATTATACATGCCCAATCGTTTCCGGTCGTAAGTACATCTTATGTTCATATGTACATTCCACACAGTCAATGCAAGGGATACGTTTCCGTTAGTATGAACATCCCACATAGTCAATCCAAGAAGTACATTTTCGTTCGTATATACATTCCACACAGTCACTCCAAGGAAAACGTTTCCGTTCGCACATACATCACACACAATTTTCCCATTAAATCGTTTGTGATAGCGTTGCCATTGCAGACGATATTAACAATTTTATAGTTTGCGTTATTGAATGCATCACACACGGTGCGTAGAAGAAACTATGTGGCATACACTAGTACTGTTGGGGATATAACCCCGAGGTATGACCCGCCCAGGAGGGGCCGGGTTATACCGTTGGCGACTTAATATGAAGAAGGCCCGAGAAGGCCCAAGAAGACGGCGGCTTAAGAGGCGGGCCTGGTGATGGCCCAAGACCCGGAAGTGTGAACCGCCCGATGATGACTTGCCTGGTAAGGCAAGGCGACTTATAAACCGAGTTGGTCACGATGTGTGATCCGGTCCAGACTCTTGTAAGCCCTGGGGCCTCGACCTGTGTATATAAAGGTGAGACCCGACGGCGGGTTGACTCAAGAAACAACTGATCGATAGCTAGGTCAAGCATAATCGCTCCCTTGTAATCGAAACTCAAGCAATACAATTAGAAGCAGGACGTAGGCTTTTTCCTCATTGTGAAGGGCCAAACCTGGGTAAATTCTTGTGTCCTTTATCCCACTCAACCCCTTCGAGCTAACCTACGTTGCGATGGCTCCACACCTAAGTCCTTTCACAAGGGCATCTGCCGTGTTAAATCCATGACAGTTGGCGCCCACCATGGGGCCAGAGCACAGTGGTTTCGAGTTCTTGAAGGGCAATTTCTCAGGGATCAAGGGGTACGCCATAGGCCGGATGACCAAGAGTCGCTGCGGCAAGATCTACATCGACGATGCTGGCTGGGGCCCCGAGGCCGACTCAATCGAGTACGGGTACCGGGTCCCCTTTGGCGGAATTCATGTCTTCATCGGCAAAATCGGCGAGTCAGAGCCTGAGCCGGACGCCTGCACCGACATCATCGAGACGGCTCAGTGCGCACAACCCGCCAGGGGTCAACCCGGCCGGAAGCACGTATTTGTGGGCTTTGTTCATGGGGCGGATCTGGAGGAAGGTTCTGCGTCTGGTGGAGAGACGGCCATCTATTCAGATGATGAGTCCTCGACCGGAGAAACCAAATCAATCTATCAGCTTCAGGAAGGCGGGCTTGGGGGCTATTCCGATGGTGACACTATTCCGGACCCCTATGAGCTGCCGAGCAGGGCTGCTATTTTTATGGCTGGCACACAACCAATGGTAAATTCATCAACGGCCACGGCTATGACATCCGGCTCAACTGCTGTTGCGACAGCTGGGGCGAGCGGCTCAGTACGGCCGCCGGCTCAAGTCTTATCTGATCTCTTGCATGCTTTGGCAACTCTGTTAGCTACAGAGGTAACTCCAGCGAATCAAGCGCAACATAATGTAGAGGTTGCAAAGGTGCGAGACGAGGTGGCCAAGGCCCAAGAGGATCTTAATGCAGAGAACGCCAGGATGGCGACAGAGCGAGCTTCATTGGATTGTGGATAAATCCAGGAAAAAGGAGACGCTCTTGGATGATCTAAGGGAAACTTTTGACAATCTCCGGGTCTATAAGATGATGCTTAACCCGGCCAAGTGTGTTTTTGGTGTACCTGCAGCCAAGCTCTTGGGTTTTCTGGTCTCAGAGAGAGGTATTGAAGCTAACCCGGAGAAAATTAAGGCTATTACTTCATTGGCTAAGCCGGCGTGTGTTAATGACGTCCAACGCCTGGCGGGTCGCATTGCAGCCTTGAGCCGGTTCATAAGCCGCCTGGGCGAGAAGGCGATTCCTGATGAGGAAAATAGATCATTTTGTCTGGAGTGACGCTGCTGATAAGGCATTTGAGGAGCTCAAAAAGCAATTAGCTGAGCCGCCCATCCTTGCGGCTCCCATTGAGAAAGAACCCTTGCTCCTATATGTGGCACCTAACAGTAAGGCTGTAAGTGTGGCGATTGTGGTGGAGCACAAGGAGACGGGTAAGGAGTACCCAGTCCAGAGGCCGGCTTATTATGTCAGTGAGGTGTTGATTGAGTCCAAACAACGATACCCACATTGGCAGAAATTGGTATATGGAGTGTTCATGGTGAGTCTCAAGCTGAAACATTATTTTCTTGGTCATCCTATTACTGTGGTCAGCTCTGCCCCGTTAGGAGACATTATTCAAAACAGGGAGGCCACAGGCCGGGTTGCTAAGTGGGCAATAGAACTCGGACCTCATGGTTTGAAATATGTGCCAAGAACAGCTATCAAATCTCACGCTCTGGTGGATTTCATCAATGACTGAACGGAGTTGCAGACACCTAAAGAGAGGCCTGATAACACATATTGGACAATTCACTTTGATGGGTCCAGGCAGCTAGAAGGCTCGGGGGCTGGGGTTACATTGACCTCCCCACGAGGTGACAAGTTTTGCTATGTTTTGAGGCTAATGTTTCCTTGTACTAACAATGAAGCTAAATATGAGGCTTTACTCCACAGCCTTCGCATGGCCAAAGAGATGAATTTGAGCTGGGTCAGGTGTTTTGGCGACTCAGACCTTGTGGCTCAGCAAGTTTCAGGTACATGGGATTCCAAAGACCCGCTCATGGCGGCTTATCGCCGTGCGGTTGATAATATTGCTGGTCATTTCAAGGGTTATCAGGTGGAGCACCTTGATCGAAGGAAAAATGAGGCGGCTGATGCCTTGAGCCGGCTGGGGTCCCAACGTAAGCCGGTATCCCCTAATGTGTTTCTTGATGTATTGCATAATGCTTCAGTCAAGGTACCATCAGAAGAGGATCTTGCTATCCCTGACCCGGAGGCGTAGTTGGTGGCGGCTCTCCACGCTATTCCTGATTGGACACTTCCCTACTTGGCTTATATGACCCGAGGCGAGTTACCTGAGGATGAAACTTTGGCAAGGCAGATAACCCGGCGGTCTAAGCCTATGACTATTGTCAATGACGAGTTGCACCGATGTAGCGTAACAGGTGTGTTCCAGTGTTGTGTTTCTCCCGAAGAGGGCCGTGAGATCTTGCGTGAGATTCATGAAGGCAATTGTGGTCATCATGCTGTCTCAAAATCTTTAGTGGCCAAAGCTTTTCGTCATGGGTTTTATTGGTTGACGGCTCATGCTGATGCAGAGGATATCGTCAGTAAATGTGATGGCTGTTAGAAGTTTTCTTGACGAGCTCATGTGCCGGCTCAAGAGTTAAGGATGATTCCAATTACTTGGCCGTTTGCAGTCTGGGGGCTTGATATGGTTGGACCTTTCAAGAGGTCTAAAGATAAGAAAACCCACCTCTTGGTGGCGGTTGACAAAATTATCAAGTGGGTTGAGGCAGAGCCGGTCAGCAAGTGTGATGCGGCGACTGCAGTCCAGTTTGTTAAAAATCTGATCTTTCGTTTTGGTTACCCTCATAGTATCGTTACTGATAATGGCACTAATTTGTCTAAGGGTGCTATGAAGGAGTTCTATCAACGAGAGCATATTTGTCTTGATGTTTCTTCTTTGGCTCATCCGCAGTCTAATGGTCAAGCTGAGAGGGCTAACCAAGAAATTTTAAGAGGTATAAAACCCCGGCTTATGGTTCCTTTGAAGCGAATGCCAGGTTGTTGGGTTGAGGAGTTACCTTCAGTACTCTGGAGTATCAATACCACCCCCAACTGGTCAACAGGCTATATGCCTTTCTTCATGGTTTATGGGGCAGAGGCGGTTCTTCCAAGTGATATCCATCATGACTCGCCTCGTGTGGCGGCTTATGTTGAAGCTGATAATGAAATAGCACGTCAAAAGGCACTCGATGCTTTGGATGAGGAGCGTGACCTGGCGGCGGCTCGTTCGGCGATATACCAACAAGACCTGCGCCGCTATCATAGCCGCAGAGTTAAGACCCGAGCGTTTTAAGAAGGCGACTTGGTGCTCCGGCTGATCTAAGATCAAACAGATATGCACAAGTTATCCCCACCTTGGGAAGGACCCTTTGTGGTCAGCAAGAACCTGAATAACGGGTCGTATTACCTCATTGATATATGAAAACACAAGGATTCACGCAAGTTGGAGGAGGAGATCCGCTGGCCCTGGAATATTGCTCATCTTCAGCCTTATTACACCTGAGCCACCGGCTCTCGTCTTTGTACATACGTTTGTTAGTGTATATATATTTTACGATCAATATAATAAGGCCGGCATCGCTGATAATTCAGGGCCTCTATCGTTTCATTTCTGTGTATCTGAGTCTTTATTATTTGGTCATAAGGTCATTTGGGGGCTTCCAACCCATCGGGTTTAGCTTTCATACCATATTGACCAGCCGTGGACGCCAAATTATGAGTTATCCTGCCTGTTTGCAATTTGCTACTCCACCAGGTGACCCGCCGAACTCTTAGTAGTCAATCTTTTTCAAGACCCTGAACTCGTTAAGGTTAAAACGGCGGCTTGTGTCACGTGAGAGCCGGCTTACAGTGAGCTAGGATTAACTCAAATGGCTGTTCGGCTTTTGAAAGCACATGGCCCTGTGAGCCAATTTGTTTGGTCATGCTTTGGTAAGCCGGCCAGATAATCATTTGAGATTTTTTGAATTTTCTCTTTTGAATCGTTCGGATTTGTTTCTCTTAAAGATTTTTTTATTAAGTGAATTTTGACAATCCGGGTTATAAAGCTCTGGTTATATGACTCATGTTTGAGTATTTCGGGTTTGGTAACCCACCCTAGCTATGGACTTTAAGTCGCCAGTATGCTTTGGTTTGAGCAATTGAAGTTATGCGATTACAAATCTTTGGGTTGTCACCCGCACTGGATATTGATGTTTAAGCCGTCAGTATGATCCAAATCGATAGGTATGTTTTTCAATTGTTATATGAATATTCGTGGTTTGGTAACCCGCCCTAATTTTTTGACCCAGTTGTCAATATATTTTGACTTGAGAGGCCTTGATTACAATGTCAATAATCACTTAGGCTATGTATATGTTTGGGTTGTCACCCGACCTGGTTTTTGATGTTAAGTCGCCAGGGTACAGGTTTAACCTTTTTTGGCAGGACATGTAGAGCTTTACACACAAATAAGAGTACTGCTATGGCACGTATGAATGATTAAGTTCAAGCCCATCATAAAAGATTAAAACCGGTGTTTCAAAAGTTAAAGATCAACATGCACGAAGGCATGACATGGCAGATCATTGTTTCAACCTAGCCTATTACAAGGCCATCATGAGCCCACAAGTTTGAAGCAAAGTTTTTTCTGAAAGAGCACTCTTATACCCTGGCTTGAGAGCCGCCTGGTTCGTCATTGGTTTCCTTCATGGCGAGTTGACGAATCCGGGTCATCCCGCGCCGGCTCTTCTTCTTCGGCCATCTAGAGGTCAGGCGACGTCCAGTCGATGCCAGTTAAGGCCTCGAATATGGCTTCGTCATTTATAATGGGAGCAGAATCAAGGTCAGGGGCAAAGAGGTGCTTACGCCTGGCGGGAACAAGATTCATCACTTCATGGGTGGGCAGCTTAATTTTGTTGTTCTGATCATCATAAGCCGGCGTGTAGTGCTTAAGATTCAGCTCTTCAATAAGCTTGCATGCCACAGGCCGCATCTCGCTCACGCACTTGTTAAAGTCTTGTTCTTTAAAGGCTGACCCGTCATCTTTAAACTCGGGGCATCCGGTGGCTATCTCCTCTGGGTCAAGTTCTGTTGCCCATGCTTTGGCTCAACCTAGAGCGACAATAGCTCCAGCTCGGGCGGCTGACAATCGGCACTCTTCGATTTGAGCCGGCGCTGCTGAGAACTGTTCTAGCATAGTCTTGAGAAGTGTTGGAGGTTTTCTTCCACCTGATAGGGCAACAAGACTGCGCAGAGTCCCAGTGTACAGCTGCTCGGTCAATGAGTACACTACCTTTAACTTTAGCAGCATACTTTCACCAAGACTGGCGCTTCTGGAGCCTGTTCAGTTGAGGCATAAGAGTCGCCAGGCGGGTTAAAAACATTACATGTTATAAGTCACCAGGCGAGTCAAATAAATACAGAAGATAATAAGGAGTTGGATATGAATCTTACCAAAGATGGCAGCTGTCATTTGGATAATGTGTTGCTTTAAGCCGGCTAACTCTTCAGTCACCGGCTTAAGTGCAGCTTCAGCATCTTTGGTTCTCTGCTGCAGGGCAGCCTTATCGGCCTCCCAGGTGGTTCTTTCGGTGTCAAAACTCGCCTTGGCCTTCTCAAATTCTTCTAATGAAGTTTTTAGCCGTGACTCGGCTTTGGCAGTTTCAGCCTGTTGAAGTTCAATGTTTTTCTTCAAGTCACTTAGCTGTGACTCTTTCATGGTCAACTCTTCCTGAAATATAGTGTTAAAGCAATGGCTATTACACAATAAGCAACATCAATGTTACACAGATAGTTAAGTCCCGAAGCACATTGCAAGTAATATACTCGGCACTTGGGGGCTAATGTAGGTCATTTTCAATTCTTATGAAGACCCGGCTTATCTTATGAGATTAAGCCGGCCCTTGGGGGCTACATGTTTGATTCTGTTTCAGAGGTCATTGAAGACCCGGCTTATCTTGATTAAGCCGGCCCTTGGGGGCTACATGTTTGATTCTATTTCATAGGTCATTGAAGACCCGGCTTATCATTGTCAGATTAAGCCGGCCCTTGGGGGCTACATGTTTGATTTGGCTAAAAATTATTGAAGACCCGGTTCATCCTTGTTAGGATAAACCAGCCCTTGGGGGCTACATCAGTATATGCATATAAACAGGAAGAGATGGTTCTAGTTTGTACCTCATATTTCTGCCTCATCAGATTGACCAGGCCAGCCTCCATGTCACGACTTGTGTGCAGGCAGCTTAGGTAACCCACATGCAGCTCGCCTGCGCTAAAATCTACATAGTTCTGCAGATCCAGCTTTAATTTGCCCTTATCGACGGCTGGTGGTTCTTCTTTAGCACTATGTTTGGCCAGAACAATACGATTCCCCGGCTCGGTATAGCCTGTGCCAGTGATGAGGATATCTTCTGTGGCCTTGTCAGAAGGAATTTCTTCAGTAAGTTTGGCAGGGCTGGGCGGTTTAGGACTTGGCGGGTCATGTGTGATGGCCGGGTCAACCTCAATATTCATTGGGACAAAGGTTGTGGTATCAGCCTGTGGCAGCGGGTCATTAACAAGGCCCTCAGGATTTTGAACTGAAGCTTGGGGGGCTTCAGTCGTTTGTGTTTCCGGTTCAGCAGCCTTGGGATCTTTTGAAGACCCGTCCACTTTCTGCTTTTTGCCTGCTTTGGCTATGCCCCTATAGCAAAGATACAAGAAATCATGAGCATGCATTGTTACAAGTCATTTATGCACAAAGTGATATACCTACCCTTGGGCAACCTTGAAGACAAGCATTTGAGTTTCTGTAGAGTCGCCGAATGATGGAGAGGTTCCCTGATAGTTTGAGTCGGAAAGATTAAGAGGTTGGCGAAAAAGACCAGCCTTCGAAAGAGAAATTGTCGGCTTATGAGGCACCTCATTTCGACGCTTGCGAGGAGCAGGAGTGTTGGGTAAGCCAGAGTTGAGGTCTTGAGAACCATCACTCCGGGTCATACGTCTGGAGTCATGCTGCTGCTTCTTCAAAAGAAAATTGGGGTCCAAATGAGCAAGGGGATGAGAAAATCTTACTTTCTGGATGACCCGCCGGGTTTTCTTTCTTGGCAAAGGATTTGAGTCAGAGGAGACAGGTATTACCTCTGGTGCATTTGCCTGGCTTGTCTCCACGTCATCCTGTGAAGAGTCGGCATCAATAAGTTGCATAAAAAGATGACCAAGGGAATCAGGTTCTACCTCCGAGTCATCCAGCTTGAGAAGGTCTTGTGCTGTTTGTTTTTTACGACGACCCGGAGCATGGGTCTTGGCCTTAGGTTTTTTAACCGAGGCGGCGGCTTGCGGTTTCCTGGTCCAGAAGGCGGAGTCAGCCTGCATAAGTGCAAAAACAGATTAAAACAAGGTATAACATTGAAGTTAACTTATATTGAAACAGATAAAGGTAAACCCTTACAGGTGGAGCTGGGTTCTGTTTAAAGAATGGTGGCAGGCCCACTTTGTTACAGTTCTCTTGAGAATCATCAAATAGGGTCCTCATGGTCTTAAAGACCTCTTCGGCGATGAAATTGTCTGTTGTGAACCGCTGAGGGTCATTTGGTTCGCCAGAATATTCACACATTAAGCCGGGGCGGCGGCTTAAGGGGAGTATTTTCCAAGGGACCCAGCACCGGGTTAAATCTACCCCAAGTAACCCATGAGCCAATAAGGCTTTAGCCCTGGAAAGGAATGGGAGAGCCACGGCATGCTCTTCTGGAATAATCTTGCTGGGTGGGTCAAAGTTCAGTGGAAGACGCTCAGCTCTAAACCCGAGCAGGGGGTTTTCTGTGGCTGGTGCGGTGTTTTTGCAGAAAAACCAGGTGGTTACCCATCCCTTGGGGTGACTGGGTAAGATAGTAGAAGGAAAGTTGTTGTCCCTCGTCTCTGAATTGAAATTCCACCTAATTCTTGACTCGTGGCGTTTTTGCATTCAGTCTGGCGGTTTATATAGAAGAATTCTTTGAAGAGGGGGACGGTGGGTGCTGTCTGAAGATAAACCTCGCAGAAGATTTGGAAGTGGCAAATATTGGACACCGAGTTTGGTCCTATATCTTGAGGGTGCAGATTGAAGTAATGAAGGAGGTCTCGGAAGAACCTAGACCCGGGTGGAGTAAACCCTCTGAGTATGTGATCAGTAAAGACTACAATCTCCTCTTCAGCAGGGGTAGGAATTACTTCTCCATTACTGACCCGCCATCCGATCTCCTGTTGGCTCGCCAATAGGCTTTGGCCTACGAAATCATCAAGGATCTGCTTGGTAACCAAGGACCATCCCAGTTGACGATAGTCATTTTTTGGCAGTTGAAAAAATTACGGCCTGGAAGTATAAAGTGGAGAGTTGATGTTATGCTATTGATTAATGGTGAAGATGATAGTTTAAATGACTACAAATTGACTATGGATACATGACGGGTCAGGGTTATAAGTACATCACATGCCGTTTATGTGTTGAAGGGCGGGTCAGCTACAACTAAGAGATACCTTAATTATAAGGTGTGATTATCAAGTTATGAGCAGCATATTGATGAGTCAAATTGCAGAAACATGTTCGGATCTCCAGGCGGATTACATGTCACAGATAAGCTGGTTAAAAGACTAGCGGGTTATGAGATTATTATTTAAGGTGCCTGAATTGCATTGGCAGGGCGGTCCTATACGAATCTAAGATTGACGAAATTCTTCTAAGTATGAGAAAAACAAGTTTCACAAATTTTTCCCATAATTTTGGATCTACTGCAGCTCTGAAAAATAAAAAAAATTGGCTAAACCTAAAGCATGGCAGTGGAAGAACTAGAGACCTAATCATTTGGTTGGTTAAGGAGATGGGATCTATACAGGATATGAAGGAAGGGATAAAAACTACCACTGTACTACCTCTGTTTTGGTTTTTGGGGCAAATTATACGTTCTCAAGCAATAGATGGTTGGATTGGGACGAGCTCTGAAGAACTCCAACGAACCCTATGAACAAGATTGATCTAATGTGGATCTGAAAAAGGGGAGAAAGAGTACCTGGAAGTGTTGGTGAAGAGCGAGAGTGCGGCGCCGTGCTCTAGTCCGATCAGGTTGATGCAGCGTCCTGGATGGAGTTGTTCGCGAAGGTCGACTGGGGCAGCAGAGCTCCGGCAGCGGTGGTTGATGAGAGGAAGAAGAAGAAGAGAGAGGGGCGAGGTAAAAGTGAAAGGAGAGGACCCCCTTCCCTATTTATAAGGAAACGGTAAAATGGCATGCGTGGAAATCGAGGGGGCAACATGATTATCTCAACAGTGCAGACGCCTCGATTTTCGGACGACCAATTAATATGAGAGATCCGTTATGATGTCACGGGTTTTTTGTATATTTAATACGCATGATGTCATGGCGGGTTACAATGATTTAGTTTGCATGATGTCATGGCGGGTTAAAGTGGTTTATTCAAGGTCAAGCTTTGGGAGACAATTCGTCAACTGAAGCAGTGGAGATTGACATGAACAAGTTCAAATCAATCTGGGGCCTAATGTTGGGGATATAACCCCGAGGTATGACCCGCCCAGGAGGGGCCGGGTTATACCATTGGCGACTTAATATGAAGAAGGCCTGAGAAGGCCCAAGAAGATGGCGACTTAAGAGGCGGGCCTGGTGATGGCCCAAGACCCGGAAGTGTGAACCGCCCGATGATGACTTGCCTGGTAAGGCAAGGCGACTTATAAACTGAGTTGGTCACGATGTGTGATCCGGCCTGGACTCTTGTAAGCCCCGTGGCCTCGACCTGTGTATATAAAGGTGAGACCTGGCGGCGGGTTGACTCAAGAAACAACTGATCGATAGCTAGGTCAAGCGTAATCGCTCCCTTGTAATCGAAACTCAAGCAATACAACTAGAAGCAGGACATAGACAATTACCTCATTGTGAGGGGCCGAACCTAGGTAAATTCTTGTGTCCTTTGTCCCGCTCAACCCCTTCGAGCTAACCTATGTTGCGATGGCTCCACACCTAAGTCCTTTCACAAGGGCATCTGACGTGTTAAATCCACGACAGGTACCGTAACGTGCTATACAAACGGTTTTTAACCCCTTTCCGCGACGGCATTCTGAACCATCGCTGAGTGAGTGTGTGCAATAGGTGGGTCCTTCCGACACGATCCAAAAACCGTCGGGGATAGGCGAGCGGCTACTGATGATCGCCATAGAATAAATGTATGAGAAGTCACCCTAGTCCCACATGTTACGTCTCGACGTTACGTTTCTGATCTGAGGGATATCCGAAATGATTATGCCGCTATAGTCGTGTGAAAAAGGGGGACATCACAAACATTTAATCTACCAATGTGTTTGCGATAGGTACATTATCGCACACAGTTCAAGAATGTAAAATGTGTGCGGTGCCTCTACTAACGCCAACATGTCCATTTTCATAACTGTGTGCGATAGTTATTCCTATCACACACACACACACACAGGTTTGAAACGTTTGCCGTATTACCATGAATCGCACATGCATATGAGACGAAACCATGTGTGCGTCCGTCGGGCATCACAAACGTTTCACGTCAAAGAACCGTCTGTTCTCTATTTTTCATCGCACACGTTGTTTCCTTTCTAACCGTGTGCACATTATTTTATTCGCTCCTGTTTAATTTTATTTTTCCCTGTAATTTATTATTCGAATTGGAAATTTTGAAATATGAAACGTGGAATTCAAATTCTCAGCACAATGGTTCAACAACCAATCCATAAATAAAATTCTCAGTACAATATGTTCAGTAATTATAGGATTAGGCAGCAATTAACTATGATGAACCACAATATTTAGAGGCGGTAAAGGTGAAGAGACAAGTGTAAATCATTTTGGGTGCCGATGGTGTTGAAGAAGCAGAATGCCCATAATGTGCCCTCCTGCATGCCATAGGCATGAACAACTTTTGTCCAACCCCTTGTGACAATCGCCCGCCCATCCTTCACCGCCTTCAGGCAGACTTCTAGAGCATTATCCTGGTAGCATGAATTATATACTTTAACCTTAGTTTTCTCCACTCCGGTCATGTAGTTTGCAAGGTAATCATCAGTAAATTGATTCGGAAACCACTGAAAAGAGAAAAATTTCAAATACTCAGGTCTAATAGAGTAACTTGTTGTGGGCAGGGGGAAAAGGCAACACATTACTTACCATCCTAAAGTTCATTGTTGTCTTGGACAAGGTGTAAATAAAGAGCTTAGTTCCCATCACCCATTTCTTTCACCTAATAATCTTTCGTAGTTTCCTCACTTGACGCTTGTTCATGAATATCTCATTGCCCCATAAGCAAAAGGGATCGAAGAGTGGATCAGTACCGCTCATATATGTACCTACAAGCAACCAGTAAATGTTATAAGCTAAATTGAGATTGCACAAATGATGTAAAATACAACTACCTATGTTCCTAAGTGCAAGTATTTTTAGAGATTTCAATTTGAACTACATACGGATGTATATAGAATTATAGACATAGTTTAGATTAGAATCTAGATTCACTCATTTTTCTCTGTATGTAGTCTACATTGGAATCTCTAAAAATACTTATATTTATGAACAGATGGTGTATAAGACATGGGATGCAGCTAACCTCGACGGCAAACAACAACATCGCCCATTGTAGCCCTGTGTAAGTACATGGAAAGGCAATGTTAACTACAACAGGGTTAACATCCACCAAAAATAGCAAATGGTAATAAAACGGCAGTATCTGTAGTGATATCTTCATTGCGAAAGAGTAGCACGGTAGCAAAGGGACAGATTAAAAAATGGATAGAATTGTTTACTACAACAGGCAACCTAGTATAGCCATTGAAACTGGTACTGATAGAAATGAAATTGACAGAGTTAAACATCGCAAGGCAGGTGCTGCTAGAGCAGAGAATGGCCCCGTTGTCTATAAAAAGGTAGGGAAAATAGATAAGATGGGCTAGGTGTGTTTACTATAACATGCTTAATACATGAACCATACAAAACATGGCCATTGCAACTGGTATTGGTAATATTCAACTGGTCAGATCATACTTGGTAAGTCCTGAGGGGTAGTTGCTGGGGCACTTCATATGGACAAGAGCCCGCCCCAAGTCGGCCACAGGGGAGGCGAGGTGTTCCTCCGGGTCGAAGAGTGGATCAGTGCCGCTGACATGTGTACCTACAAGAAGCAAGTAAATGTTAGAAGCCAAACTGCAATTGCACAAATGATGCAAAATACTGTAAGACATGGGATGCAGCTAACCTCGACGGCAAACAACAACATCGCCCGTTATGGCCCTACGTAAGTACAAGGAAAGGCATGTTAAGTACAACAGGGTTAGCATCCACTAAAAATAGCAAATGGGCAGCATCTCTAGTATACCTTCATTGCGGAGAGTAGTATGGTAGCAAAGGGACAGATTAAAAAATGGATACAACTGTTAATTGCAACAGGCTTAACAGCATCCTAAGTCATGTTTTGTAAGTTTGTAGCCATTTGAAATACAACTGTTAAAAAATGGATACAACTGTTAATTGCAACAGGCTTAATAGCCATTGAAACCTTTACTGATAAAAATGCAATTGGCAGAGTTAAACATCGCAAGGCAGGTGCTTCCAGAGCAGAGGATGGCCCAGTTGTCTATAAAAAGGTAGGGAAATAGCTAAAACGTGTTAGGCATGTTTACTACAACATGCTTAATACATCAACCGTACAAAACATAGCCATTGCAACTGGTATTGGTAAGATTGAACTGGTGAGTTCGTACTTGGTAAGTCCTAAGAGGTAGTTGCTGGGGCACTTCATCTTGGCCAGAGCCCGCCCAAAGTCAGTGGCGACAGAGGCGAGCTGTTCCTCCGGGTCGAAGCGTGGATTAGTGCCGCTGACATGTGTACCTACATGCAACCAGTAAATGTTAGAAGTTAAACTGCAATTGCACAAATGATGTAAAATACTATAAGACATGGGATGTAGCTAACCTTGATGGCAAACAACAGCATCGCCCGTTATGACCCTGCGTAAGTACATCGACATGCATGTTAACTACAACAGGGTTAGCATCCACCAAAAATAGCAAATGGACAGCATCTCTAGTGATATCCTGAGTCATGTATTTTAAGTTTGTTTCTGGTATTGGTGAAATTGAGATGGACAGTTAATACTTGAACATCACACAGTGTGCAGTATTGAAATAAACAAGGCACGAACATGCTTAATACATCAACCGTACAAAACATAGGCATTGCAAGTGGTATTGGTAAGATTGAGCTGGTCAGATCATACCTTGTAAGTCCTGGGGGGTAGTCGATGGGGCACTTCATCTGGGCCAGAGCCTGCACCAAGTCGGTGGCAGCGGAGGCAAGGTGTTCCTCCGGGTCAACACACACAACGGCCATCGCGCCATCGAACGCCATCAGCTCCTCGACCTCCACGTGATATGTGGTTGGGCTTGCGTGGCGATGCTCTGGAGGTAGGGGCAGTAGGGATTTGGAGGCATGAGGATGTTTTGCAGGAGCCATTTAAGCAATCAGGCCAGGGCCGTGATAGAGATCGGTGGGTTACCTGACTGGATCGACGATGCTCAGGCAGAGCGTAGATGTGGTTGACCTGTGGTTGCGGCGGCGACGGTTTGAGCTGCCGGGGGGCATGGGGGGAGATACTGCGGAAATTTGATGGGTGGCGATGTGGTGGGAGGAATAAATTCTGAAATCGTGCGCTTAATGAAAATTTTGCTGTGAAACTTGAAACTTGGGCGGGGGAAACACACAACACAGATGAAGCACCTAAAATACTCGTGTGTGAGAAAAGAGAAAATTGGCAGATGCCATATCCAAAAAAATGTACACGTGTAGTTGATTTTTTCGGTCAATGGTATGCTTGCTTTATTAGGAAACATCGCACAGGTAACTGACTTATGGATCATTAACGCAAAAAAAATGCACACGGGTACGCCATAGAAACCATGTGTTTTGTGATCTTCTAATAATTCTTATATATATCAGCATCTCCAGCCGCACCTAATTTCAAAAATCTCTTTCATTGTATAAGGATTATTCAATGTACATGAATGAGGCAAGGTGACACCCGATGAACAAACATCGGTTTATGAAATGCAATCAAGTGTCAACCTGCCTCACTCGCATAGCCAGATTTGATCATATGCAACAAGAGAGAAGCTTGCAGCCATCCGCCGGCGCGGCAATTTAAGCCGGTGTGCGGCCAACTCGCGCGGTGAGGTGGGACTAAAAACCAATTGCGGTTAGCTCTATGTCGGATACAGGGCTCCGCAGATCCAAGAAGGTTCGAACTTTGGGGCATGTGCGAAGATCTCAACCAACCCAAGTCTCAAGCTCGCCACCCTGCAGCCTAGCTACGTCGAGCGCATGCGAGCGGGGAAGAAGATGAACGCGGCAGTTTACCCAGGTTCGGGCCACCTTGCGGTGTAAAACCCTACTACTGCTTTGTGGTGGATTGGCCTCACGAGGAGCCTGAGGATGAACAAGTACAACAGATGAGTAGCCTCGCGAGGGCTCTGGTGGTGAGGTTGGAATGGATCTGGTCCGGGGTCGTCCCCGTGTACGATGGTGGCTAGCCTATATTTATAGTGGCCTTGGTCCTCTTCCCTCAAAACTTAGGCGGGAAGGGATCCCACAATGGCCAATTTGAAGTGGGATAAGAAGTACATCTAATCCTGACAAACGGTTGTCTTCGCCTGCAAAGCTTCTGGTCGTGATGCAGCGGTGGGCTCGACGATGACATCCATCCTGCCGAGCTCGTGGTCTTGGTCTTGTTGCACCGAAATGGAAACCTTTGGGAGACTCCTCGGGAACCTATGCCTGCCCTTGCTTCCTTAGAACCGAAAGGGAAACTGTCTCCTCTGCACCCGCTGGCGCCCGCCTGGCCATGGTCGTCATGGCTCACATCATCCCAGCCTTGTGATGCTCGGTACCTGCATAGAAATCTCTGCTCCTCGGGAGGCAGCCTGGGGAGGCCGCTTCTTTGGAGGTCTTGGTGCTGTCCGCCTCGCGAGGCCGGGGGACCTCGCGAGGGTCTTGTCTTGGAGTTGTTGTAGCTGGGCCATACAGGGCCGTCGAGGGAGCCATGCCGTGGGCCGCAGGCAGGCAGGTCTGGGTACCCCCGATCCCAGAACACCGACAGTAGCCCCCGGGCCCAAGGCGTGCTCAGGCTGGCTTCGAGGCGAAGCCAAAGAGAGAGGGCGGAGCGCCGTGGGCCCCAATCGCCTGCGGGCCAGGTTTGACGCGTGGCGCTCGACGGGACGCGGACGCCTCCGCTTCCCCATGTTGCCTCAGCAACCGCTCCAAATTGACAGCTGCCTGGTGCATGCAGCAGGGCCATCATCACTCGGAATGTGGAAGGGCACTGGTTAGCCTTCTTTCACCTATAAAAGGGGGAGGGGCAGAGCCCCCTAGCCCATCTTCATCTTCTTGCTTCCCCATTCCGCACTCTTGCAGCAGCATCCATGGCTTCGGTAAGGAGGTTCTCAGCTGAAGAGAAGGGCAAGGCTCCCTAGGAGGGGCCGGAAGCACCGCCACCCGAGAAAGGGCGCGGTCGTCCCCGCAAGTTCGCGGCCGCATCGGCGGCGTCATCAAGGGGGCGCGGGCGTCCGCCTCTGACGGCCCGCACCAGCTCCAGCAGCCGGGGAAAGGGGCCTCTCCCACGGGGGCGGCTGCGGGGGTCCTAGCAGCTGCGGCCAAGGGGGAAGGCGTGCCGTGGCCGTCCGACCATCGCGCCCGCACGCCCGCTCGAGCGACACAGCCCACGAGTTCGTCGTACGGGTGGAGGGTCCACCTGGCACCTGGCTTCTACTTCCAAACTCCTTCGTGGAGGAGCTGCCGGTAGTGGGACCCGTTGGGTTGTGGTTGCAGCCTAACGGCTGCTGCAACGTGTCCTCATGGGTGGAGGTCGAGGTCACCTCCATCGGCCATGTGTTCCTGACCCGCGGATGGCAGTCGTTTGCCCGCGCCCGCGGCCTGAAGGGGAGGCGCACTCTCCACTTTAAGCACGACGGGGCGGCAACGCTCTTTGTCAGGGTCTTCGGGGGAGGACGACAGTCGCCTTGGGTGCTTCCCAGAAGACGATGACAACGACAGCGACCACCCCTCTGACGACGACGGCCAGCACGGCGGCGGCATCCTCGGCGGTGAACTTGCCCTTGGCCGCTGCAACGCCAGCAGCAGCGGCGCCTCCTCTGGGGGAAGCTCGAGCGACGACGACTACAACGAGCCGCCCCATCACCGCGCCCGGACCCAGGAGGGCGGCAAGCCGCCATGCCACCTTGCCCCGCTCAGGGGGACGTCGAGCCGCCTCACCACCGCGCCCCTGTCAAGCAGGATGAGGACTCCGACAAAGCGCGGGCAGCGATGGAGCCAGGCCTCAGGAGCAGCGGTCCTCGGGAGGCCGCCTCTTTGTTTTTTTATCTCCTGCATTAAGAACCATGGAAAAAACCATGCGGGGGCTTGTAATGAACTGCGACGCTTGCGCCCCTATATAAGTATTTCCTGTTTATGTTCCAGCATTTATATCGTTATTGATCGAAAAAGTTCTCACCTGGCGTGATTAGGATAACTTAGCTTGGTGCATTCGTGGCCCTTGGCGGGTTCCTGCTTAATGGGGGCGCATTCCTCCGGAGCTTTTGACCTCACGCAGGTCCCTTCCTCTAGTGACGATGCGGTTAGGGTGCCGGAGCGGCCTAGGGAGCTTGTCGGGGGATCTTCCTTCTCGTGACCCAATAGCTCCAGAGCCTTGAGGGGCATGCTGCCCGCGAGGCCTCCGGGGCACTCACGAGGGTCCTGAGCCTCCGAGGATGTCTTCGCTAAGCACCGAACCCCGCGAGGCACCGGGACGCAATTTATGTAGGGTCCTTGATGATGAGCCAAACCGTGATTGTCGATCATCCTGAGTCTGGAGCCCCCGAGCGAGGGCCGACCGTTGCTAGCACGCCGGGGCGCGATGCCAGGCAAGGCCAGGAGGGTAGCGCTCCTGAGGCCGGGGGGCCGATGGCTCGCTCAAGAGCGTCGCGCGAGGACTCGATCACCAAGGTCTTGGCGAGGTGCGCGCATGAGCGGGCCTGCCGCTGGCGCAGCCTAGGCCGGCCCAGGCTTACACACCGTGCCTAGCCCCCGCTCGCGGGACGCGATGGAGGGAGCCATGGGTAGTTGCCGCACTTCTCAAATACGGAACTCAAGAGAGGAAGCACTGCAAGAAGAAAAAAGAAAATTTCTCCCCCTTTTCGAATGAAGATGCGAGGACTTCAAATTTCATTCCAAGAAGTGGAAAATTGGTTACAAGAGCAAGCAAAAGAACAGCCGCGTCCGGCGCCTACGCTAGTATTCTAGTCTTCCCACCAGCGCGGAGCATGGGGCCTCCACTAGGCGTGGGCATAGTCGCTGATTGACCGTGTCGTCCACCAGCGCGGAGCATGGGGCTTCCACTTGGACATGGGTGGGAGCCCCCGTCAGGCCGGGGAGCGGCGCTCAGGGAGACTCCGGGGCATGTACAACCCCACTCATTATTACATGAGAGTGTCACGGGTAGAACTTGCAGAAATGTTGGATGCTCCAGGCATTCTGGATGGGGACCCCGTCCTGCGTCTCCAGGCGTACGGCGCTGGGCCTGAAGACGCGGGCAATCCTGAACGGGCCCTCCCACATGGGCGAGAGCTTTTGAAGGCCCTCCCTGGAGAGGACTCGCCTTAGGATGAGGTCTCCCACCTCGAGGGTCCGGGAGTGGATGCTGTGGCAATGGTAATGCCGCAGCGCCTGCTGGTACCTTGCTGCGTGGAGTGAGGCATGGCGACGGGCCTCCTCCCCGAGCACGAGATCCGTTCCCCGTGAGGCATCCTGACGCACCTTGTCGAATTCCAGGAACCCCGGGGAGCGGTGCTTGACCTCGTGTGGGAGGACCACCTCAGCCCCGTAAACAAGGAAGAACGGGGTCTCGCCGGTGGGCTTAGTCGTGGTGGTGCGGATGGGCCATAACATGGACTGAAGCTCACCGAGCCAACCCCTGCCGCATGCCTCAAGCTTCTTCTTGAAGCTCCTTGCCTTGAGGCACCTCAGGACCTCCGTGTTGGCGCACTCAGCCTGGCCGTTGCTCCGTGGGTGCACCACCGAAGCGTAGCATATTTGCGTTCCAAGGTTAGCAGAATATGTCCTGAAGAGGTTACTTGTGAACTGGGAGCCATTATCAGTAATGATGCGATAGGGACTCCGAAACGGCTCACGAGGCCCTTGATGAACTAGACAGCCGATCCGGCGGGAATGGAGCGCACGGGCTCCACCTCCGACCACTTGGTGAACTTGTCGATGGCGACGTAGAGGTAGCGGTATCCGCCGGCTGCCCGAGAAAATGGCCCCAGAATATCCAGCCCCCAGACCGCGAAGGGCCATGAGAGCAGGATGGTCTGGAGACCTTGCACGGGCAGGTGAATCTGCTTGGCGTGGAACTGGCAGGCTCACAGGATCGCACCAGCTCAGTGGCGTCATTGAGGGCCGTAGGCCTGTAGAACCTGTTGCGGAACACCTTGCCCACGAGGGTGTCCACAATCTCCATCGTGGAAGTCGACCAATAGCTCGCACCCTTGCTCCTTGGATATGCACCGCAGTGAGACGTCGTTGGGGCGCCTTCGGTACAACTCACCGTCCTGCAAGCAATAAGCGGTGGCCTGATGAACCACGCGCTCTGCATCTTCCTCCTTCTCTGGCAGGGCACCGCGGAGTAAGTACGCCTTGAACTCCTCGGTCCAGCAGCCTTCCTGAGGCTGCAGCACCAGGAACAGGTGGGCTCCTGAGGTCGGACCATAGGCTGGGGCGCCCGAGGACGGGGCCGGAGGCGGCTCTTCCCGGAGCAGCGCTGGGCCTACGGCGGGGGGCGCCACCGAAGGCTTGAAGAGCCTTTCCTCGAAGACACCAGGCTTCTGGGGCTCGCGGTGAGATGCCCTCTCGGTGATGTCGTCTGCTTCCTTGTTCCTACTGCGCGAGACATGCTGCAACTCCAAGCCCAAGAAGCGCTTTTCAATTTTACATACCTCTTCTAGGTATGCCTCCATGTGCTCGTCTTTTGGCTTGTATTCCTTGTTGGAGAAGTTAACGAGAAGCTAGGAGTCGCCCTTGATGGTGAGACGCTTGACCCCCAGGGCGGCCGTGACCCTGAGGCCGGCGATCAGGCCCTCGTATTCTATGATGTTGTTGGAGACCTTCTCGCCATGCTGAAAGCAAAGCTGCACGGCGTAGTAGAGCTTGTAGTTAGTCGGTGAGATGAGTACGACTCCAGCCCCCGCGCCTCATCGCGCGAAGGCACCATCGAAGTGCATGACCCAACCATCGGGCGCCTCGTCGCCGGGTGTGAGGGATTGGCCCTCGTCCAGCCCCCGGTCGGGAGCATCCGTCCACTCCGCCACGAAATCAGCGAGGGCGGCACCCTTGATGACCCTGGTGGTGCTGAACTCCAGCTGGAAGGCCTGCAGCTCGATGTTCCACTCTGCAACCCTCCCAGTAGCATTGGGACTGTGGAGCACCTTCTCCAGGGGGTATGCGGAGACGACCTTGATGGGGTGGACTCGGGAGGCAGGATGCCGCCCTCGTCGTCCGAGTTTTCAGCCGCCGCAGCCTGATAGGCACGCTCAAGGGAGCATACTGCATCCTTCTCATCGCAAGCGACCGTGATGATGCCGCTGCAACCTGGCATCTTGAGGACATTGTAACCAGTGGGTCGCCGCCATGAACTTGGCGAGGGCCAGATACCCGAGGATGGCATTGTACGGGAGGCCGATGTGGGCGACATCGAAGTCGATGAGCTCGGTGTGGTAGTTGTCGCGCTTGCTGAAAGTGACTGGGAGGCGTATCTGCCCCAGGGGGATGGTGGAGCCATCGGTCACTCCGGAGAACGGCTTGGTTGGCATAAGTTGATCGTAAGGCACCTGAAGTGTCTCGAACATCTCGACAGAAAGAACATTGAGCCCAGCGCCACCATCGATGAGGGTCTTGGTGACGAGGACGTTGCTGATGGTGGGTGTGCAGAGCATGGGGAGCGCGCCAGCGGCGGCCGAGCACTTAAGGTGGCCCTTGGAGTCAAAGGTTATGGCGTACTGCGACCATCTGAGGGGACACGCGGCCTCAAGCTTTGGGAGGGCCTCGTTCACCTCACGAGAGAACTGCTTGAAGATGCGATGTGAGGCGGGGGCCTGGGCACCACCCAGGATGCAGGCGATCGCATGAGGCTCCTGGAAGCCCCCAGCCCCATCATCCTGTCGGTTGTCGTCATTTCTCCTTGGTCGCGGCGGCAGCGAAGGGAGGCCGGCATTGCCCTGAGGGCGGTCCTCATGAGGCTGGTCTCGCCAGGGACCGTCGTGAGGCTGATCCCGCCAGCGGTCCTTGCGAGGCTGGTCACGCCAGTCCTGACGAGGGTCGTGGTTGTCCCAACGGCCTCCGCCACGGCCTCCTCCATGGTCGTAGCCACGATCGCCGCACTCGGAGCGGCGGCCGAGGCGCCCATCACGGGGTGCCCTGAGCTCTTGGCAGTCATTGGTGTTGTGGCTGTGTACATTGTGGAAGATGCAGAATAGGCGGTTGCCCCTGGGAGGCTCATCGTGGTCACGGCCACGCTTCATCTCGGGCTCGGCCGCGAGCACGGCGGGGCCCTTGCATTTTGCTTCCTTAGCCTTGGCCTTCTTGTCTTCAGGATCGGCCTCCGGAAGCTCGAGGAGGGAGAGGCGGCCTTCCTCGGCCCTAGCGCACTTGTTTGCTAGGTTGAACATCTCCAAGGCCGAGCACAAGTCCTCGTGGATGGTGAGCTCCTCTTTCATCTTGACATCCCGGACGGTATCAGTGAACGCCGAGATGATGGCTTCGTCCGATGCCTTCGATATCTTGAGGCGAACGTTCGTGAAGTGTTGTATGTACTTGTGCAGGGTCTCGCCCGGCTGCTGCTTCACGCACCGCAGGTCGCCCACCGCAGGGGCGCGGTCACGGGTGCTCTGGAAGTTGGCGATGAAATGCTCACCGAGCTCATCCCAGGAGGAGATCGATCCCTCCGGGAGGTGCAGGAGCCAGGAGCGCACGCCGTCCTTGAGGGCCATGGGGAACCTGTTTGCCATGACCTTGTGATCGTCATTTGCCGCTTCGACGCTCTACGAGTAGAGCTGGAGGAACTCCGCAGGGTCAGGGGTGCCGTCGTAGCGTGGAGGCGGGTGTGGCTTGAATTTGCCAGGCCAGACGACGCGGCGCAGTTCCGAGGTGCAGGCGCGGCAGCCTGCCGCGCTCACGGGCGCAGCGCGCACGGGGTGAGCTTGGTCCTGGCGCCCACGCGCCACAGCCTCCGGCGGTGCGTGGTCTTGGTGCTGGCGCGGTGGCGCTGGGAGCACGCGTGCATCAACTTGCGGCCGCTGCACCACCTGGCAGCTCGCCTCATCGCGCGCCGGCGCTCCATGCGGCGAGTCGCGCTGGGGCGCGTCACGCCTGGGCTCGGGGTCGGTGCCGCGCAGAGGAGGAGGAGGAGGCGCGTCGTGGGCCACGTCGCTCGCCTACGATGGCGGGGGACAGAGCGAGCGGGACGGTGCAGGGACCTCGCTGGCGGCGTTGACGAGCTCGGCGATGCGGCCAAGCCAGTCATCGTAGCGGTCATTAGCGGGGCAGTAACGCAGTAGCTCACGCACCGTGAGCAGCGTGGCCTACGCGTTCGCCGGCCCGCGGCGGACATGGGAAGACGACGCCGTGGCGGGAGTGGGCGACGGAGTGGCGGTGCGGCCATCATGCCGCATGGAGGGTGGCAGCGATGAATCTTGCTGCTCGTGAGCAGCGAGGTCAGTGGCAGCGTTGGCCACGGGGGACGCCGAACGGCGAGGGACACCGTGGCCCACGGGTGCCGTCCGGGCGACGCGAGCAGCCCGGCGCTTGGCACGGGCTCGGCGTGCGTCGGCCATGGGAGTGGCGAAGCGGAGACGGAACAGAAGGAGGATTTCGACACGCCCCTACCTGGCGCGCCAAATGTCGGATTTAGTGCTCCGTAGACCCAAGAAGGTTCGAACTCTGGGGCGTGTGCGAAGATCTGAACCAACCCAAGTCTCAAGCTCACCACCCTGCAGCCTAGCTACGTCGAGCGCACGCGAGCGGGGAAGAAGATGAACGCGGTAGTTTACCCAGGTTCGGCCCACCTTGCAGTGTAAAACCCTACTCCTACTTTGTGGTGGATTGGCCTCACGAAGAGGCTGAGGATGAACTAGTACAACGGATGAGCAACCTCGCGAGCGCTCTGGTGTTGAGGGTGGAATGGATCTGGTCCTTGGTCGTCCCCGTCTACGGTGGTGGCTAGGCTACATTTATAGTGGCCTTGGTCCTCTTCCCTCAAAACTTAGGCGGGAAGGGATCCCACAATGGCCAATTTGAAGGGGGATAAGAAGTACATCTAATCCTGATGAAAGGTGGTCTTCGCCTGCAAAGCTTCTGGTCGTGACGCAGCAGTGGGCTCGGTGATGACATCCATCCTGCCGAGCTCGTGGTCTTGGTCTTGTTGCACCGAAATGGAAACCTTTGGGAGACTCCTCGGGAAACTACGCCTGCCCTTGCTTCCTTAGCACCGAAAGGGAAACTGTCTGCTCTGCGCCCACTGGCGCCCGCCTGGCCATGGTCGTCATGGCTCATGTCATCGCAGCCTCGTGAGGCTGGGTACCTGCATAGAAATCTCCACTCCTCGGGAGGCAGCCTGGGGAGGCCGCTCCTTTGGAGGTCTTGGTGTTATCCGCCTCGCGAGGCCGGGGGACCTCGCGAGGGTCTTATCTTGGAGTTGTTGTAGCTGGGCCATACAGGGCCGTCGAGGGAGCCACGCCGTGGGCCGTAGGCAGACAGGTCTGGGTACCCCCGATCCCAGAACGCCGACACTCTAGTCTCCGATGGCTGCGGGCGGACGTTTCGGGAGTATTTAGGGCTGGGGTGCAGCTACAAAACTGCAGTGAACACATGCTAATCAACACTCAAAGCCCTCTAAGGATGCGCTTACCAACATTGTACGTTAATAATAGATAGTACCAACTTAAAGTACTACTGGTAATTTGCTCTAAAACTAGTACGTATGTAGTATTGGTAGATGCTCGTAATTAATTATACAAACTTACGGGCGACACACACACTAACTACTTCTCCCATGCTGGCATCGGGGCATGCTGGCTAGACGCCGTCGTTCTACTTCCCGGCCTTGTCGGCGGCAGCCCACCGTGCTTCGATCTCCGCCGTGCTCTCCTCAGCATGGCGTGCGGCCTCTTCTTTCTTGCGTCGGCAGGACTCGCTTTTCCCACCGCCCATTCGGCCATGGCAGCATCAAAGTCCGCCCACGTACTTGTGCGGTTGCGGGCGACGATGAATTCGGCGTGGCGGGATGCCATCGCTTCCTTACCAGTTACTGTGCGCCGCGGTGCCATGAACGACGCTTGGAGAGAGGTCTGGGATGGAGTGGCCAGACAGCTGTACAGTGTGATGGTTTTTAAGAGCTCAACGACAAATGACGAAGGAACTTTGGCTTCCCTTACAATCTCGCTCATTCATTATCGCACATGGTTCATCTCCGCCGCCTCCGGAAACAGTGTGCGCTGAGCCTATTGTGTGTTGCGTTATGATTGGCCGGAACCCCAGCCATGCGGATCACGCGTGGGCACCGTAGGATCTGCCGCGATCGAACAACAATCCATGTCCCTCTCATCACACTCGTGCAGTTGTAGCTGGATTGGATTTATATGCGCTAAATGCCTAGAAAATGCACATAATCCCCTAAATATGGTAAATGAGCCCGAAAAAGTGCCAAATTAGAACATGGTGATTTGTAGGGTGTATGTTCATCGTAGAAAAAAAACTCAAGGGCAAAGAACGAAGAAAATTTGGATTCCCCTTCAATCTTGGTGATTTCCCTCTCAAAAGCATGGAACTTCCTCGGTGATGGTTCGATTTATGAAGGGCGTGCATGACGACATAAGCCAAACCTTCTCAAGTTTTTACCAGGGCATGGTGAGGCCATACCATGGCACCATGCCAGGCGTCATGTTTTTCAAGCATTTATTTCATTTTTCTATAGTTGAAAAACCAATAAACAAACATTTGTGGTTGACTATTGCCACACATTTCATTGAAATATCTGCCCATTCCTTGTAAAAGGCATGAGAATTTACTAAATAGCACGAGCATTGTTTTCCAGACTATTCTTGTGCACCTTTTCATGCACCGATTGTTTGAATTTGAATTATGTGCATTAATGCCTAGAAAATGCACATAATCCCCTAAATATGGTAAATGAACCCGGAAAAGTGCCAAATTTGAACACGGTGATTTGCAGGGTGTATGTTCATCGTAGAAAAAACTCATGGACAAAGGACGAAGGAAATTTGGATTCCCCTTCAATCTTGGTGATTTCCCCCTCGAAACCATGAAACTTCCTCGGTGATGGTTCGATTTATGAAGGGCATGCATGACGACATAAGCCAAACCTTCTCAGCTTTTTATCAGGGCACGGTGAGGCCATACCATGGCACCATGCCAGGCGTCATATTTTTCAAGCATGTATTTCATTTTTCTATAGTTGAAAAACCAATAAACGACGCGTTTGTGGTTGATTATTGCCACACATTCCCTTGAAATCTCTGCCCATTCCTTGTAAAAGGCATGAGAATTTACTAAATACCATGAGCATGGTTTTCCAGACCATTCTTGTGCACCTTTTCATGCACCGATTGTTCAAATTTGAATTATGTGGATTAATGCCTAGAAAATGCACATAATCCCCTAAATATGGTAAATGAGCCCGGAAAAATGCCAAATTTGAACACGTTGCATTTGAGGGGGTATGTTGATCGTAGAAAAAAAACTAAATGACAAACTAGGAAGGAAATTTGGATTCCCGGCCCCTTCAATCTTGGTGATTTCCCCCTCGAAACCATGAAACTTCCTTGGTGATGGTTCGATTTATAAAGGGCGTGCACGACGACATAAGCCAAACCTTCTCAAATTTTTACCAGGGCATGGTTAGGCCATACCATGGCACCATGCCCGCCGTCATGTTTTTCAAGCATGTATTTCATTATTCTACAGTTGAAAAACAAATAAACAACGCGTTTGTGGTTGACTATTGCCACACATTTCCTGGAAATCTCTGCCCATTCCTTGTAAAAGGCATGAGAATTTACTAAATAGCACGAGCATGGTTTTCCAGACCGTTCTCGTGCACCTTTTCATGCACCGATTGTTTGAATTTAAATTATGTGCATTAATGCCTAGAAAAGACACATAATCACCTAAATATGGTAAATGAGCATGAAAAAATGCCAAATTTGAACACATTGCATTGGAGGGGGTATGTCGATCGTAGAAAAAAACTGAATGACAAACTAGGAAGGAAATTTGGAATCCCCTTCAATCTCGGTGATTTACTATCGCACACGATTCATCTCCATCGCCTCTGCGAACTGTGTGTGTTCACCCACACATGCAAAAGAAAAAAGAAAACCCTCGCCTCCCCTGCCCACTTCGTCCCCACCCACTCGTCGCGGACTCCTCCGTAACTCTGCACCTCATCAACTTCTATCGTGGCGGCCACCCTAAGCTCGACGGCTGTCGTCGACGGGCGGAGGTCGCGCTCCAAACGGCACGGGATTTCGCCCTTACCGCTTGCCGCCGCCTATCTGCACCGACTTGCACCGACATTCTAGACTCTGGTCAATTGGGGTTTTCTACGGGATTGGGCCGGGGATTTTTCTCATGGAGAAGGTAATCAATTTAGCAAAATATTCGCTCATCTCTTATCGCAGTCGGTCCGTCGCTGTTAATCAACCGACGGAAATCACCGTGGATTCATTTTTCTTCTGGCTGATTCGAGAGTTTTCATTCATGTGTCCATAGTGCGAGCACAAATTGGCCAAGTGTGGTCGCGGCCAGTCGGAAACGAAGTTCTATCTCATCATTCCGGATGACTTTAGGGAGCGCTCGATATGTTCAATCTCACCCTACCATGGTCGGCATGGCCTAAATTTGTGAACATATACCATCTATTGCTACATTTGGATAAAAGGTACGGTGCCACGTGCAGCCTAGACGTCGAAGCCCATTTTTTCCCCTATATTAAGAAAATTAAGGATGTATTGTTCATTCAGTTACTCTTATATTTGCATCAAATCTTTGTTACATTGTCTATTTTTGTACTTTGCTTTCAGCTATATATTGTTCTGTTCAGTTACTCTCATATTTGCATCTTGCTCTGTTATTTCAATATATCTAATTTACGATCTTAATTTTCGTTTCAAGCAGTACATCCCTTGCTTTGGAGGAACACAAGTAGAAGGAAATCTTGGGCTTTATTTTCTTGATGACTCCATGGATGTCATATTGACAACGCAGCATGGATTTACAATGGCAGTTAGCGTAAAACTTGATAAAGATGGTCACTCCTATTTTGATTCGGACCTTTGGAGAAAAATTTCTAAGTTTTATGAACTGAAAGCTAGCAATAAAATTCTAGTGCGTGCACCGCAGCCGGGTCTAATTAACATGGATGTTTACTTTCCCAACGTCATCAGTCGATCAAAGTCTGATCGAGGTTAGTGTTCTTTCAAATTTCTCCATGTTGCATATTACTTAGCAAAATCGGGGTATTTGTTCTGACTAACTGATCACTATTTAAGCAACCAATTGTGATTTCATTTTCTAACTCCGTTCCTAGGCAGTAACAAATTCTATTTACCAATTTATGCACACTATATATTCTTCTGCCATGTTCTGAATAAATAATACCTTTCCACCTTTTAAGCAGGATATGTTGGATGCATAGTTAACGATCTGTATGTTACTTAGCGTACCAAATTTCACTGGAAAGACTTGAAGCATGTCATAAAATTTGTTGATAATCTGACAGAGATAGCACAGCGTATGAACGCTGGATTTTGGATGGGATTAATCTTTACCAAATATTAAAGGGAGGAGACTTTCATAGTTCTCCATAAGTCATCCTTTTCTATCCGTTGATTTTATATTAATCGTAAAGATTGACGGTTGAGATTTGATAAAAGAATCTATCTTTACCTAATAACAAAGCACACATGGCTTCTGCCCGCTCACCCATCGTGGTCTTTTCACACAAAAAACCCGTCGTTAGGTGTATTCAACCCGCAGTGTCGTTCCTTCCTTTCCTCTCTCTCCCCCCATTTCATAGAGGCCAGCAGCTCGACGAGCGCTCGGCGGCGGCGGCGGAACCCCGGCGGCGACGGCGGCCTAGGTAAGCTTCTCTCCGTCCCCGCACCCTCGCTCCACCCCGTCTCCTCCCCGCACCTTCGCTCCCGCGCCCCCTCGTGTTCCTCTCCCATGGTGCCTCCTCCCTCCCTCCCACCAGCGTCCCCTCCCCATGGCGCGCGCCCCCCCGGTCACCATCCCTCGATCCAATCCGTTCCAGGCCATACCAATCGCACCACCAGCCGACGACTACGACATCGACGGTGACGGCATCGATAGGAACCCAGTGGCGATCCCCTCCGCCCCTCTCCTCCGCGCCGCATCGGACACCCCAGCCGTCTGCCGCGCGATCCTCCCCATGGGGCAAGGCGTCGTTGGTGAGGTGTTGGATCTTGAGAAAGGGGATCGTGGCTACTGCTTACTATCGATTTGTAGGGGAAAGATTCAGATAGAGGAAACATTGCGGTGCCGCTGCAGGCTATCTCTGAAAAATTGTGGTGCCGCTGCTGCAGGCTATCTGTGAAGAAAACAAGCGAGTGAAATTGTTTGAGAGAAACACATTGTTTTTTTGGGATGTGTTTTTTGCTTTGCTTGCTACGTGGTAGATGATGTTCAGGGAGATATTACAAACTGCTAGATGTTGCTACTGTATTGACTAGAAGCTGTTAGATTTATTGATCCCAGGTATACTTGCTTATCTGTGCTATAACGGAAAATAACCTAACCGTTGGACCTTCAGTTTATTAATTTTTCTTCTTTGTTCCTGGTAGACATGCGCAAGTCAATGGCCGATCACTTCTTTATATGCGATCCTGAGCTGATGTGAAGGTCCTATGTTTTCTTGATTGGCAGGCAGGTGAGCAGGAGGAGGACCATAGGTCAGGGAGTGTTTGGTTTCAGGGAGATTGTTGGGGAGGAGTTCATGACCATGTTCCTGTCAGTTTTTAGCAGTATGGTTCAGAGACTGGTAATTACTTTGTCAAACACACATATTCATGTCTTGATACGCATTTTCATTTTTGGTTATCTGTGAGAATGTTTAGTATATAGAGAAGTTGTTCCATGGAGCAGCTAAACAAAAAAATACTTTTCATTTGTGATAGTCTGCAATATGCAGAGATAGATATATCAAAGTTTGTAATGGTTCATGGCCAAACATATGAAACTGTTCTTGATACTATATATATATATACACACACACATAAATAGAAACTTTCTAACATCTGCATATTTCAGGTTTAGGAGGATGTAGAGAGAACGATGTTCATACAATTCAGTGCAGCATCAACAGACGTGTTCCTAAATTTGATGATTATTAGAGAGAAAGAGAGAGGATATGGTGACCGAAAGTCTATGTGTTTGTGCCGTGTACGTGTCGGGTAGTGGTAGATTAAAGATATTTTGTACTGGGACTTGGCAAGGGATAGAGACTGGCATGAATTTTTTTCTGAGCAGCGAATTGGCCAACCCTTCGTGATTTTTGAAGTTTGGACAGAGTTATGAACCATTCGCCGCCTAATCCCTAGATTATTGGAGGATCAAGATGGTGGCCATCAGGGTTCCCGTCACCGTGCATGCCAAGCTTGAGCTCCTCAAGAACGCCACCAAGCTAGTAAGCTTCTCATATCTTCTGTCCTTTATTTAGCCTTTGCAAATCTGCATTCAGTTTATAGCATCAGAAGAACACTAACCCAATCTAGCGTCATACAGTAATCGTCAATGTTATGGATATAAGAAAGTATAGATGTTTTCTTAGGCAGTATCTGAGCATTATTGGCTTGTGATTGTGGCCAAGCATAAACTGACATAATGACATCTTTCAGCAAAAGTCTATAGTGCTTCAAGTATGAAAGTTGATACTTTAAATTTAACAACTGATTCGTGCTGTAGTGCTTCAAGTCTGATTGCTCCCTGTTTGATTCAAGGCTTAGTTCCTGTTAAAATAGTATACATGGTCGAATTACATATAATTCGTGTTCTGCATTATATTAACTACTCAAAAAAGGGCATGCTTGGTTGAGTAACCCCAGGTAAAAGGTGTCTGCTACAAAAATTGTGGCAAACAAAATGACCACGAGCTTGGCAAATAAGTTATGTTTCTCCCGATTTGATTCAAGTTTGAAATATTCATAGATGCTACACTTCAGGCCGCAAATGAACAAAAAAGATGGGACTGATCTTTTAGTCAGTTTTGTGTCAATGAGTAAATCAGTGCTCGTCCTCTAAGATTGAGCATCTATTTTATTTCCCATAGGCGTGTAATGGATGATGGATGATGCAACGGTGGAGGAGGCGTATTGATGTCAGTTTGAAGCAAATCAGGAGAACGTCACCATCGGTTAGGTTGCCAGGTGAAGGAATTGCAGCGGACTGGTGGCGAGGCTTTTCAACTCACCACCGTTTGAGTTCATCATCTGTCGCTACTGCACCCACTCAGCCGTATCCATGTTTGCATATTCTCCAGCCCATTGAATAATCCATGGTAAGTGGTTAGGAGCTACATATTTTCCACTTTTGCCATGTTTTATATACCGAACTAATATATTCTTTGACATGAAACTAGATTCCGATCTTCTGGTCTTGCCTACTGTTTACTTATTCAAATTGATTCAGTTTTCCGTTCGTTTGCATTAGTCATATTATAAGTTGTTGCGCGCTGCCGCAAGCTGCCCAGAGCCACGCAACCTCTGTCCTAATGGCACGGCATCGCTTATAATTCTGGCTCCACTTCCTCTAGGTAGCATAGTCATTGAAACCCATAATATGAGAGACAGTTTAGCTGCCCGATGGTAGTTGGATGCTGCTATGGAGGAATAAAAGGACCATTGTGATTACAGGCACATTTCAGATAATGGCAGGAAGGAGCTGCTGGAACTAACTAATGCTAGAAAGTAATTTCTTGATCTATTTACTCACATATACAAGTAGTTGTTGAGGTAAAGCAATATGTTTTTTGTGCCCAAGTAGCATTTACATTAATAGTGATTTTTGTGAGAAGAAAAATATTATAGGCTGATTCCTATTGTTACAGTACCAACTTATCTCGGAAACAGAGAAGCACCAAACTGGACTGCTGGCCGAGGAGATGCATATGTGGGCACTTTCTGCTGGCCAAGTTCAGAAGCAAATTAACTGCTTATATTTGCATAAGCAACAGAGAGAAAATGTTAGTGAACTTAGCAAAAAAATGGTACTCGAGGCTTATAATGTGTTGCACTTTCTGTTGTAACACTTCCACTGTTTAGTGTGTTTTAAAGTGGATTTATCCTATTTTCCTTGAACAGAAAGGAGAAAGAAATGTCTTAAGAAGCCGAAGGTATTGCTGCAGTTGATAGGTCGCCTACTCCTTTGGATACCATTCATATCGTACTTAACTCAGTGAGCAAATTGAAGACTACGGTTATCTTCCATGTCTATGTGAAATAACTGCGATAGTTTCATAACACCAAATGGTCCAAAGTGCATCCAATACATGGTCAACAACACCACTGACGTTCACGAAACCGATAATATTACAGGTCAGTGTAGATATGGGTTTTCTAATTTCGTCAAATGCAGCTATGTTATACTAACAACCCGTGTTTGCATGTCCTAATTTATGTCTGCAAAAGCTGTATCTTTTGTTGAGCTATATTATAATATTATGTGTATGTACGTGCATGTTGCACAGAGATGTTATTTGGCATTGCATGAATTCTAATTTTAATTTAAAGTTAGGCACGCCTAATCTCACACACCACAAAAATTTCTTACTGTGCACTACATGTTTTATCTCCAATTTGGATAGTCTAAGCGATAACACTTTAGTCTGATTTATCTTCAAAAGTTTGCTAGAGGCTATAGATGGCCTTCTGGTTTTTCTTCAATAAATTTTTAGAGTGCAACAGTATGAACTGGTTTCCCCATCAGGGCTGTATTTTCTTTTCTTTGATAGATTCTATAGTCATGTACTTCCGTTTCATGTGCCCATGTTTGCCATTATATGTGCCTTTCTTGTTGAGCTCTATTTGGATGAACTTTTGTTGTGGGATGTGGCTATATGGGCATGAACGGACATTTTGATCTAACCTCGTTTGAGATGTTCTTTTATGCTTGACTCATGCACTCAGCTTTGTGTAGTCAGTGATGACAATCGACAGCGTCTCTGTTAAAAATTATTCGTAATTACTAGCAGCATTCCATAATTTGTATCGGGTTGTTCTTTTTTTTAAGGAAAGGCTTGTATCAGGCTGTCCTGGTGTGGCCACCTAGGAAGGACAAACAGGGTCGGTCGTCACCAAAGATGAAAACATTGTCGAGACTTACTTTTTGCAAGTTGCCTTATTTCTATTACTTTTAGAGGAAAGGTAGCAATTTCAGTCATTACAGTCCTATTGCACGAACACTGTGCATCAAGATCATAATTGCTACACTCAAAGATTACATTGACCTTATTTCTGATGTTTACAAAGAATGTATTAAAAATGCTGCATAATGGCACATGGAGCAATTTATACTTAATATTTTGCCCGGCGCAAAGCACGGGCATTTGTACTAGTATACATCTATATATAAAGTTTTCCTCGGTCATACCTACGCTAGCACGTACGCACACAAACCTACTGTATAACGTAATGGAGTAAGTTTCCTAAGTAAACTCGTCTCCTACTTTGATCGATATAACGGAGAGGGCCTACAATCGATCCACCGACAGGCAAAGACAACGATTGCACGTTCCGGGGAAAAGAGTTCTTTTCCCTAGCGGGAGATGATGGGGGGCGGGAGGGTTTCCCTCGATAGGAAGCGTCGGAGGAGGTGTCCGTCTGCGAGTGATAAGGATCGTGGGCTCCGGCAGCGGTGGCGAGAAGCTCCATATTCCACGCGCTTGTAACCTCGATTGAGGTGGCCGTCCCACTCGAACAGTTCCCCAAGCTCAAGGTTGCGCAGATCGTGCGCTCCGGCAGCGGCAGCGAGAAGTTCCAGGACTCATTACGCATTGGCTAGATGCTCAACTTGGGCACGTTCTTCTTCTTCCTCCACGGGTCCGGATACTACCCCGCCAGCCTCCGCAAGTTCGTTCGTTCCCTTTGTTGACGGGTTGTTTGATGACCACTACTCGTACACAGGCCACCGCCAAGATTTTTTTCGAGATTCTAGACGTGAGCAGGAGACACGTCGTGTTCGACAACCACACTAGGTTGGAAGATGTTGTGTGTACCACGACTGCAATAAGGGCTACGTCCGCTTCGTCGGCCAGTGGGAGCGCAAGCATATGTTGGACACTTCGACCACGACAGTGGGCCAAGCCCAAGCAGATGGTCTGATGGTCAGAGACGTCCGCCTGGTTATCTTATGGCGCCTCCACGTGATTAAGGTCACGACACCGAGCCACGGCTAGGTGAAAACCTCCCACCTCTAAAAAAAAGGTGAAAACCTCCCGTGAGATGTGTGGGCTCAGGTGAGCAAGGGCGCTGGCGGACATGCATGCACGAGATGGAGGGCTGGATAGCAGGAGAAGGAGGTGTGGGGGAATGTGCTGAACCAGCTGATGAGATGAAGGATGGACGTGCTGGGATCAAAGCACGGTAGAGGAGATAGAAAAGGGTGGAGGTGAACACTCGGAGAGTTAATTGGATGGAACTATCACACTTCAGCACGTTGTAACGAATCAGTACCACTATTTGTTTTTTTTTTGCAAGTCAGTACCACCTCTGAGGCTAATCGTTGCAAAACGGTCTAAGCGCCGTATAACACTGTACTGACGTTGTACCTGACAGGCGGGGCCCTCTATCAGGTGCTGACGTGGCATGTTTTTTTACAAAAAAAACCCCTTAGTTTTTATTGAATCACGTATGCATCCCTTGTTTGCCAGAAAAGTGTTTGGCCGGAAAAAAAAAATGGCGCGCAGCTCGGGCGACAGGCGGGATTCGAACTCGCGACCATGCGTACACAGCAAGCGCCAGCTACCGCTGCGCTACGCCATCATATCAGCCGAATGTCACGCGTACGCTTCTTTGTACTTTGTGTCGTTCTGTTTTCTATAATGCAAAAACAATTAAAGATTGAAGGTAGGCACGTGGGGATTCGTTCCTCGGCTGATCCGTTGGCCCGAGGCGCTCGCTGCCACTGCACCAAAGCATAATTTACGTCACTTACCACGCATAGACCGATTTATACTTTCAGCCGTTCCATTTTTCTGTGTATATTTTTCTTCCGGACTTCTTTTATCTTTTTTCAGATATAATGGATATTCTTTGGGCCTTATGCAGTGTGTGTATCGTATATTGAAAAAATTATATGTATATATACATCTTATATTAAAAAATGTTCAATACACATACACACACTGCGTACACTCGTACACACACTGCGTTCTATTTGAAGCAAATGTTCTGAACTGAAAAACTTATATGTATATATATATCTTATATTAAAAAATGTTCAATACACATACACACACTGCGTACACTCGTACACACACTGCGTTCTATTGTGTTCATCCCATACACACACTGCGTACGGCCCAAAGAATATCCATGATCTGAAAAAAGATAAAAGAAGTCCGGAAGAAAAATATACACAGAAAAACGGAACGGCCCAAAGTATAAAAGGTTGCACGCGTGCTATTTGAAGCAAATGTTGCAGTAGCGCAGCGGCAGGGAGTGCGCGCAGCGAACGGCCCATCATTATACAATATGCCAAAAAATATGATGAACATTTTTTGTATTATAAAAACGTTCATCCTATATGTATTGAACATTTTTTAATATACAATGTATATATATGTATATATAATTTTTTTCAATATATGATACACACACTAAGTACGGCCCGAAGAATATCCATTTTCAGAAAAAAGATAAAAGAAATCCGAAAAAATATACACAAAATAAGACGGAACGGCTTAAATTATAAACACGTCTATGCAAACAGATCGGCGCGTGCGCGTTTAACAGTGTTTCTTATTTATTTTAGAAAAAAGAACGGGGAAAAGTATATATTAGCTGCTGTAGGGCAGCGGTAGCAGCCGCTGGCCCGCGTACGCCTCGACGCGGGTTCCAATCCCGCCTGCGCCAGCGCTGCGCGGATTTTTTTTTCCAGGAGAAACACTTTTCTGGCGAACGAGGATGCATACGTGATTATATAAAAACTAAGGGTCTTTTTTGTTAAAAAAACATGCCATGTCAGCAGCTGCCAGAGGGCCCCGCCTGTCAGATACAGCATCAATACAGCATTATACGGCGCTTAGACCGTTTTGCAACGATTAGCCTCAGAGGTGGTACTGACTTGCAAAAAAAAACGAATAGTGGTACTGATTCGTTACAATGTGCCGAAGTGTGGTATTTCCATGCAATTAACTCACACTCGGAGAGTAGGGGCTGTGGCAGGGACGACCATGGGGGTCTGGGGCTGGCCATTGGGGCGGTGATCTATGCAGGTGATGCGCCCTCCTTTTCTTCTTTCAAGCAATTACATCGATTTGCACATGAATAACAAAAACATGCATAAAGTCGGGTGTTTAATCTCTACTGTCGTCAATTACATCATGTGTGATTCTTTCTCATGCATAGCATATTTAGATCTCTCTGTACGGCTTTTATCATTCTACATTTAGCATGACTCTGGACATACGTTGGAACTAAAGGCATTATGATGTTCCACATTATATTCCATTAAGTTGTTTCATACGAAGTGTCCTTTTAATTGCTTCTTTGTTCAGTTTGAAACCAACCTTGTTCTGAGATTGGTTCTATTTGTATTTCGTGATTGGACTATATATGCTACAGAGATTTGTTCTTGCCAAATTTAATATCATGTGATGTTAGTATGTTAATTAGTACGGAGATTGCCTATCCGCTGACTCTGCATGGAATGGTAAATGTTTGTACTATGCCCAGGCGTTGATTATTATAATTATCAATGGACATTCCTTCATAAAAATAGGCCAATAGAGCTAGCATGTTATCTTTTTTGAGTTTTCTGCGTACCTGTGTTGTTCGTCGGCAAGCATCATTGTCATTTTCTACACATCCGTCTAGCCAATGTAGGAATCGATCAGGGGGGTAACATTCATGTACCTGTGTAGTTCAGCAAGATTAACACCAGAATTTGATGTTATAACAAATTTGTTCTCTAGCAAGTTCAAGTCTGATCTGTTTATACATGCCTGTAAGATCGCAGCGAATTTGTTCATGTTGGTGCTTGCCGGTTGAAGCTGCTCCTTCTCAACCCATAATTGCGGATGTTCATATGTTCAGCCAAGGCGAATCAGGAGAATTAATCGTTCCTGCTCTTGCTAGATAATAACAAGGCCGCGAGTGAACTGTTCCTCTGCTTATGCCCGCAATAAAAAAAGTGTATCAAGATGTATTTAGAAGCTGGCCACCTCCAAAAATCAGTGACTATTTTTAATCGTGCAACGGTGCAAGGTCTACATGTTTGATTTCTTCACCTTGTTCTATCCAATACTTCTGAATCTTCATGCCAGGAGGAGAAATATTGGTGTTAGTATTACGAGTGTATTTGGAAATGCTTGAAGTTGCATTATGTTATTGCACAGAAGGATATATTCTTGATTTTGTTGCCAATCTTTTAATCAAGAGAGACAAAATGTTACCGGCTATTGGTATAATTCGGCAGTTAACGAGTTTGATCACTGAAATAAGTAAGGGTTCCTTTCAACTATAGCAAAAGAATTATGCAAGGACATTGCAGATATGTCTTTGTAATTGAATGATTGCATCTTTGTGCACAAATCTTGGTACTGACGAGGCATGGTTTGTCTTTGAAAGACTATTTTTTCATCAGTACAACTACTAAGGAGAAATAAGTCCTTGAATGTTGTCACTTGCCATGGAGTGTATTACTACGGTGCTACATTCTCTGTTCTATTAATTCCCAAAATGTCAAGATAATTCAATTTTCTCTGATACTATACATGATCTTTTTTCCATATAATTATTCTAAATCATGGATGTATTTTATTTCTTGCCATTGATTTCATTTGTTTTCCCTTTTGCTTTTACTATGACAAGTGCACAATGAGTTCTATAGAAAGGCAACAAAATTTGAATATGCGAGGAAAGCATATTGGCTCCCCTAATTGTTGTGTTGCGTGGTCTGTTTGCTTCACTTTGTCATGATCTGACGAGATGCCAATTGTTGTTGTATGTTATGCGTGGTAGCAACATTGCATTCCTCTAATGGCTTGCTGAACCAATCGTCTCGAGTTCCAACATGTTGTGATCAGGTGGACACTGTCTTTTATTTTTAATCTCCCGTTGCAACGCACGGGCATGTTTGCTAGTTATATCTATTGTGCACAGATTGAACAAGACCAATTGTGTGCACAAAACACTGGTACAAACTCTTATTTTTATGTTGATGCTCATAAACTATATATATCTTCAACGGTATGTTACAATTGGTTTTTATTCTACATTTCAACAGAAATTGCCCGCTGCAGCTGTTCCTGAATCGATTTCCTGGCTTGGTCGAATTACACTTGTGTCTGCTAATAACGCCAAAGTGATTGCAAGGTACTGCATTTTCCGCAGAAATGGAACCATTCAAACTAACAAGTTCTCGCTTGTCCTGACAATGCATCCATATTGAAAAATTGGAGACACTGTTATACTCATGCTCTACCAAGGCACAGGAGGGTTCTTCCTTTTCATTGACGAGATGCCGAGTCACCATAATCAAGCTGCTTCCAGTGGATAGTTGTGGTTGTTGGCCCTCAGCCTCTTAAAATGTGCCAGATGTTACTATGTTAAGTATATAGATATTGACCATATGGTTGTTGGACCTCAGCCTCTTAAAATGTGATATTTGTTACTATGTTAAGTATGTAGATATGGATCATATGGTTGTCAAAACCATGTTACGAAGATCCTCCTTTTGTCAAATAGTGTAACCACTATATATATGTTACTCAAATGTTGTTAGCCAAGTTCTTAAATTTTCATGAAAAGTATTAGTATCATACACAGTTCATTGAGTTTAAGCGTGTGCCCGGTAGAGCGGTAGAGTAGAGGATGTCCATGTTTTCGACGTGGCGATCAACACCGATGTCCAGAAGGCATTTGCATATTAATTGTCCATATTACAAATTCAGATAATATACAGACAGCCCAGCCCATACAATTGACATATTTGACATGCATGAAGAAATCAATTGAGTATATATATATATATATATGTATGTATATATATATATAATTTACAAGAATACAACGAACCGCGCGCGCACAAAAGAGCTACACTGTGCACCTGACGCTGACCCAGCACGCACAACAGTCATCGTCCATCAGCGTGTCGATCATGGGCTCAGTGGGAGCGGAGGCCGCCAAGTCGATGACCTACACACCTTGATCGATCGAGACTGGGGCAGACTCGACATCGGGAATCGCTGGTACTGCCTCGGGCGCAGTGCTCAACAGGGCTACCGCCACCGCCGGGTCTGCCCCGGCGACGTCCGGGGAGACGACGTTGGCTCTCACCAGGGCTGCCGTGACGGCCCCCAGGCATGCCCCGGCGACGTCTGGTGATGCGCTCTCCTCCATCTAGGACATAAGCCTGCGCCTCGTGCGGCGGTCGCCACTGCCGCAGTTGTCCTTGCGTCGTCGAGGTCCCTCGTCCACCGCCCGCACCATCCGTCGCACTCTGCGCCGAGCCAGCAGTATCGCCCGCTTGCGATCCCTGTCCGCTTTTAGGACGACCCTGGCTAACCTGGCGGATTGCTCGTACCGCGTCTCGTGCTTCCTCTGGCCGTCGTCGGGAGAGGCCGCGGCATGGTTGTCGACCGCCAAGCCGACCATCGTGCCTTCAGCCTCGATTCCGCCGTCACGTGACTTCATCCCGTCGTTGGCCGTTGGGGGTATGCCGGTATGTGTGGGTAACTAGCTAGCAACTGGATCAATAGTGAGTCGCCGGCGGCGGCCATTGTTGTGGTTATTTATAGCTAGCAGCTGACTAGGGAATTGGGGATTTGACAATTCACCCATGTGGAGCACGGGAAGCATTTGCTGGGGCGCAGGAAGACTAAGTGGAGCACACAACCCGAATACCGTATGCGGTGTCACATGTTATCTATCATACACGTGTTAACATAAGGAAACGTATGTGTAACTTACTAATCATCACACACGAGTACTCGCAGATGCATCGTGTGCGATACTCCTAGCCACCGCAAGCAACTAGTTTCCATTTTTCAAAGTTTTTTGTACACACAGAATCACACACGAATTAACTTTAGTAACCGTCTGTGTTATAATTTCTCATCGCAAACAGTTCGTCCGAGTGGGCTATTTGCCGCGTATCGCACACATCTTGTTTACACGAATCGTTTGTGTTCTTTTGGCTCATCGCAAACAGTTCATCTATGTGAACTGTATGCCGCATATCACACACATGTTGTTAAGTTGAACCGTTTCTGTTGTGTTCCCTAATTGAAAACAGTTCGTCTGAGTGACTATGTCGTATATCACACACACCTTGATCTGGCTAACTGTTTCTGTTGCATTCCCTAATAGCAAACAGTTCATCGGAGCGAACTGTATGCCGTATATCGCACACACCTTGATATGGCTGCCCGTTTCTGTTGTTCTGTCTCATCGCAAACAGTTCGTATGGATCAAACGTATGCCCCGCATCGCACACGCAACTAAAATCTGAACCGTGTTTGATGTATCCTTCATCGCAAACATTTTGCATCTTTTTTGACCTTTTTTTTACATCACCGTTTGCGATTAATGCATCGCACACAGTTTCGTTAAAGGGTCTCTGATCGTAGTGTCGCATTAGCAGCATCCTGCAGTAGTGATAGGCTGTCCATCACACACACTTTTTATGTGGTAAATGTTTGCGCAAGGTGGCCTAACGCAAACAATTTTTAAGAGGAAGTCGTGTGTGATTGTTCATTGATCCAACACGTTTTCTTCCTAGAAACTGTGTGCATTGTCTGAGGTCATCGCCCACGGTGTTTTCTTAATAACCGTTTGCAATAGAAAAACCCAATTAGCAGCAATTAGCAGGCTAATTGGCCTATTATTAATAATCCATTTATTAATCAAATTGACATTTCATATTAAGCACACAGTATATTTCATTTTCGTATTAAGGAAGCAGGATTTCATAATTGTAATACATCAGAGTACAACATCAGATAGCTTCAGCCAGTTACACCATATAGGCATATAGCTAGCTACCCCATTACACAACTGCACCAGCACGAAGTTTCACATGCAACATCTATAACCTTTTAAAATTAGCATCATAGATGGTACATAGACAAATGAATCTCATCTAGAAAACTGCTGAAGCGGAAGGAGAATATTGAGCCTTCATTGATGTTGAAGGTCTTTGCAACTTTAGGCCAGTGCCTATGGATGATTAACCGACCATCCTTCGTCCTCTTCAGGAAGACTTTAATATTGAACCGTGGGTGCTGTATGAATACCTTCCTCGCCTCCTGACCATATAGGTGGTTTGAGAGGTAATCATCAGTGAATTGCTTTGGAAATGCCTGAAAACAAGGATATGCATAAATATCTTCTCTAGATTTGAAATGGCGCAAAGGAATAAGAAAGACAAGGTATAATAGTTAGTACCATCCTGTAGTGAACTGATGTCTTCTTCTTTGTGCAGACAAAGATCTTGTTGTTTTTTGTCGCTAATTCTTTATCCTAATAATCTTTCTGAGTTTCTTGACTTGACTGATATTCATGGACAACTCATTTCCCCATATGCAAAAAGGGTCGAACAGTGGGTCAAAACCTCTGACAGCAGGACCTACATGTGCAAGACCAAATTGTTAAAAACCTAAATATTAGAATGGTTCCTGCAATTGCACAATAATGTGCTATTAGACAAAGGACCATACATGCGCAAACCTCGATTGTAAACCTCAGTGCTTCCCATTGTTTCCCTGCAACACATATAAGGTAGTTAGTGATCAGGTTAACTGAGGGATGGCATGCTATCAGTAAAATATGTTGATGAAAAATAAACACATTGCAGATTCATCAGAATAATTCTAGCCACATGGAAAAGCCATTTATCTAAACCAAGCATGATTAAGAATTAGGAAATATAGCAATTGTATATGTTTCTCATATATTAAGTGCAGCCAAATTCGATTTATTCTTCACATGCATAACAATACAAAATTGTACCCACAATAATTGGACATCGCATTGCAGAATTGAACCAAGCAGTTAACTAAACACCACAACAAATGAACCAAACATTAACTGAGCACCACATTGCATAATATAACATACTCCTAATAGAAGATCAGACAGTTAACCAAACCAAGCATGCTTAACAACTTGGAAATATATCAATTATATTTGTTTCTCACGTATTTAGTACAGCCAAATTCGATTTATTTCTCACATGGTAGACAATAACAAAATGCACCAACAACAATTGAACATCGCATTGCAGAATTGAACCAAACAGTTAACTAAACACCACAACAAATGAACCAAACATTAAATGAGCACCACATTGCACAATATATAACATACTAGAAGGTCGGACAGTTAAGCAAACCAATCATGCTTGACAACTTGGAAATACAGTCAAATTCAATTTATTTCACACATGGAAGACAATACAAAATTGCACCCAGAAGAATTGAAAATCACATTGCAGAGTTGAAACAAACAGTTAACTGAACACGACAACAAACTAACCAAACGGTTAATAAGTGAGCACCACATTGCATGACATATAGAACATATACACTAGAGGAACATATTGCATGGTAAAAGTAGATAGGACAATTCACTAGAATTTGCTAAGGAAAGGCAGGAGCAGCACATGCAACGAGTAAACCAAGCATGCTTAACCGGCGTAGCTAGCTAACTGAACATAGGTCCTTATAGTGAGCTAATAAGACAAGCTACTCCTCATCGTCGGAGATATCAATGATGATTGGCTCCTTGGACATGGAAGAGGGCAAGGCCTCCACATCGTTGGTGCCCTCCTCGTAGTGGTGAGTTGTTTGAGCCACTCTGGGCACCAACCTGCTGGCTCTTGAGTTGAGGTAAGCACAGGCACGCTGAGAAAACACCTCGTAGTCTTTGTCGAAGGCACCGATGGTGGGTTCGAGGAAATGCCACGAATGTTGTTTAAAGCAGCCAACCGCGTCGCGGCGTCGGCGTGCGAGGCATCAATGGTGGCCTCGACGGCGAGGTGCTCCTCCAAGATCTGGGGGTCGGCACAAGTGGCAGCCATCGCAACCTCATCCGCGCTTGCAGCCGTGATTTGCTTCTCCGCTGCCAAATGCTCCTTGAGCTCCTAGCTATACTGCGTGCACCATGGCTTAGGGCGATGCTTATTTGGGGTAGGGGTCGGTGATTTGGGTGGAAGGTGTCACGCCGGCAGTCGGGGCATGTGGGATGTAGAAGGAGGAGGAGGATGGGGGTCGGGTGTGGATTACCTGCCTGGGTCGACGAGGCCGAGCAGCGTGAAGGAGGGTCGCTGGCGAGGAGGCGGCGCTGCAAGCAAGGAGTGAAGGTTTGAACTTGGAAAGGAAGGCGAAAACAGGGGAAATGTGGCTTTTGGTAAGGGGGAGGGGGCGGGGAGGTAGATATTTCCGAGGAAGCCGAAAATTTTGGCTCGGTGAAGCGAAAAACTGGCGCACAAAGTGTCATCAGACATGGTCCCTTATTCATCACTATGTACGATATGTGAACATCACAAACGATTCATATAGCTTATCCCGTGTGTGATGAGTTTGAATGTGCAAATTTTGGTCCAAATTTCTCTGGTTACAGTGGTCATCCACGTCATTGCATAATTTGGGTACACAAAAGAGGCTACATCACACCCACACTTCTTAATCGAGTAAGTACAGCAATTAAACAGAGCTGGCTGACGTAAACATTACTCTAACAAATTAAAGACTGGCACTCTTAATTAAACAAAGAGTACTACTCCGGCTGGCGCTCATTGATCTCCGCTGCCTCCTTCATGTCCAGCTCGCGCCCGACGATCTCCTGGGGAAGGGGCTCCATGGCATCCATCGCACCATACTCGGCAAGCATCTCACCATCCGTGTCCACCATCTCTTTGTAAAAGGCCGCCACGAGCTGGGCGTGGGCGGCCGCGATCTGGGCTTGGATGAGATCCGTCGTGGCAAGGTATGCCGCGGAGGAACGGACGGCTGCTCGAACGCTCTCAGAGATTGCCAACTCTTCGGCCGTGGGTTGCCGACCGTTGTCGGAGAAGCTTCGTTCGATTTGTGCGGTGACCTCCAGGAGCTAGGCGTAGGCAGCCTCGACATGGTCATGGGCGGCCTCAACATGATCGTGGGCGGCCTCCATCAGGGCTAAGGCCACCGCTGCGGAACATACAGCTGATGTGCCGCTCTCGCCAGTTGCTATCCCCGAGGCAGATGTTGCTGCCGCCACTTGAGAAGTAACAACGGCCATTTGGGCTGCCTTGGCCGCCCGGTAGCAGATTACGGACGCGCTCACGCAGCTTGTTAGCATGCGCATGGCGGTTGTGGCCACACTCTCGCTGAAGTGGGCCGCCGAAGTTGCCCTCACGACGTGGGTCCACGTCCCCATCTTTCACCATCGACGATTGAACAGTGAAATGGTATTTGGGGAGCGAGCTAGTGTGCTTGACACGCGGCTGTGGACTGTAGCTGATGCACCTTCTCGCGTAAGCCATATACATACTATACTCCAATGGTGCTCCAAGATATTTTGTACTGCATCTCACACGGTTGGTGATAATAAACTATGTGCGGTCTACTTGATTTTTTGTCTTGATTTGAAATACATAATGGGGTCACAACAACAAAGGAGGGTGTTTGAATTGCTAGAACTTTTATCTGCAGTGAACATGCAACTATAGGTGTGTCGTCAAAAAAATTGGAATTATTCAGGGTTCATTTGGACATTTTTATACATTAACTTGGTTTTCTAGGCATTTCAGGTGCACAATTCAAAATTAAACTACATGCACATGCTCCGGTGCACCAAAATGGGTTGTAAAATCATATATGTGTCCATGGGTTGATGCTTATGTCCCATGCAAGAAATGGGGATGAATTTCAAACACCACGGCACCGTGGCTCGCTGGCAAACGTTGAGATACTTGCTTTTGTAATTCTAGTAAATCCAAAACACGTCTAAACTTCATGAACCTTGGCATGCTATCATGGAATGGCATCAACATGCTGGGGTAAAAAAATTGTCCCATTTAGGGCAGATTTTGGTATAAGCTTCTCACAAGAAGCCTCATGGTTCCAGTAGGGAAGCGTGTCACCTTTGTGGACGAAACGATATTCGTCGCCTCTTCTTACTTTCAAGTTTTTTCTAGTGTCAACATAGAACAACAGGAGTGTCGTGTTAAATTTTGGAATTTTTCGGGGTTCATTCGGACATTTTTATACCTTAACTCAGTTTTCTAGGCACCTGTGTGCATAATTCAAATTTGAACTACACGCACATGCTCCAGTGCATAAAAATGGGTTGAAAAAACAAATGTGTGTCCTTGGTTGCATGCTTAGGTCACATGCAAGAAATGAGAATGAATGTCAAACACCTTGCCACCTTCGCTCGGCCGCTAACATTGAGATACATGGTTTTAAAATTCTAGTAAATCGAAAACTCGTCTGAAATTCATGAAACTTGACATGCTATCATGGAACGGCATCAACATGTCATGGTAAAAATATTGTCCCATTTGGGGCAGGCTTGGGTATAAGCTTCTCACAAACCAGAGCTTCTCACAACAAGCCTCATGGTTTCGGTAGGGAACGTGCCACCTTTGTGGATGAAACGATATCCGTCGCCTCTTCTTGCTTTCAAATTTTTTCTAGTGTCAACATAGAACAACTAGAGTGTCGTGTTAAATTTTGGAATTTTTTGGGGTTCATTTGGACATTTTTATACCTTAACTGAGTTTTCTAGGCATTTATGTGCATAATTCAAAATTTAACTATAGGCACATGCTCCAGTGCATAAAAATGGGTTGAAAAATCAAATGTGTGTCCTTGGTTGCATGCTTAGGTCACATGCAAGAAATGAGAATGAATGTCAAACACCTTGCCACCGTCGCTCGGTCGCTAACATTGAGATACATGGTTTTAAAATTCTAGTAAATCAAAAACTCATCTGAAATTCATGAAACTTGGCATGCTATCATGGAACGGCATCAACATTCATGGTAAAAATATTGTCCCATTTGGGGCAGGCTTGGGTATAAGCTTCTCACAACAAGCCTCATGGTTTCGGTAGGGAACGTGTCACCTTTGTGGATGAAACGATATTCGTTGCCTCTTCTTGCTTTCAAATTTTTTCTAGTGTCAACATAGAACAACATGAGTGTTGTGTTAAATTTTGGGATTTTTCGGGGTTCGCTTGGACATTTTTATACATTAACTAAGTTTTCTATGCATTTATGTGCATAATTCGAATTTGAACTACAGGCACATGCTCCAGTGCATATAAATGGGTTCAGAAATCAAATATGTGCCTTGGTTGCATGCTTAGGTCCCATGCAAGAAATGGGAATGAATGTCAAACACCTTTTCACCGTCGCTCGGCTGCAAACATTGAGATACATGGTTTTTAAATTCTAGTAAATCAAAAACTCATTTGAAATTCATGAAACTTGGCATGCTATCATGGAACGGCATCAACATGTTGTGGTAAAAAAAGTGTCCCATTTGGGGCAGGTTTGGGTATAAGCTTCTCACATACCAGAGCTTCTGACAATAAGCCTCATGGTTCTGGTAGGGAATGTACCTCCTTCATGGATGAAACGATATCCGTTGCCTCTTCTTGTTTTCAATTTTATTCCTAGTGGCAACATAGAGCAACAGGAGTGTCGTGTTTAAATTTGGAATTTCGGGGTTCGTTTGGACATTTTTATACATTAACTGAGTTTTCTAGGCATTTTATGTGCATAATTCAAATTTGAACTACATGCACATGCTCCAGTGTAGAAAAATGGGTTGACAAATCAAATGTGTGTCCTTGGGTGCATGCTTAGGTCCCATGCAAGAAATGAGAATGAATTTCAAACACCAGGGCACTGTTGCTTGCCGGCAAAACGTTGAGATACTTTGTTTTTAAATTCTACTAAATCCAAAACTCACCTGAAATTCATGAAACTTGGCATGCTATCATGGAATGGCACCTGACATGCTGTGGTATTTTTCGTGTCCATTTTGAGAGAAGGCACACTCGAATAATAGCCAACAAAGGCATTTTGAAACAAATAGCTGCCACTTTAACATCTCAAACGTTTGTATAATTGAAATCATGTGCGTTCTGTTAACCATTCACGTGACGCCACGCGTCACACTGTTAATGGCTAGGAGGTGCCGTGCGGACAACTGCTTGAGTAGACGAGAGGCGTGCGAATGCAGTCCGCTGCGCAGGCTGATACGTCCATTTTGCATCATGTTTTCCTACTGTTATGTATGATGTTTTTATGCATAATAATGGTTTTTGCAGTAATTCTAATGCCTTTTCTCTCATAATATGCAAGGTTCACACAAAGAGGGAGAATTCCGGCAGCTGGAAATCTGGACCTGAAAAAGCTACGTTAGGCTACCTATTCTGCACAACTCCAAATGAGCTGAAACTTCACGAGGAATTTTTATGGAATAAATAAGAATTATTGGAGCAAATAACTACCAGAGGGGGCCCACCAGGTGGGCACAACCCACCTGGGCGTGCCAGGGAGCCCAGGCGCGCCCTGGTGGGTTGTGCCTTCCTCGGCCCACCTCCGGTGCCCCACTTCTGGTATATAAGTCATTTTAACCTAGAAAAAATAAGGAGAGGACTTTCGGGACGAAGCGCCGCCGTCTCGAGGCAGAACTTGGGCAGGAGCACTTTTGCCCTCCGGCGGAGCGATTCCGCCGGGGGAACTTCCCTCTCGGAGGGGGAAATCATCGTCATCATCATCATCAACAACTCTCCCATCTTGGGGAGGGCAATCTCCATCAACATCTTCAACAACACCATCTCCTCTCAAACCCTAGTTCATCTCTTGTGTTCAATCTTTGTACCGGAACTATAGATTGGTACTTGTGGGTGACTAGTAGTGTTGATTACATCTTGTAGTTGATTACTATATGGTTTATTTGGTGGAAGATTATATGTTCAGATACATTATGCTATTTAATACCCCTCTGAACTTGAGCATGATTATCATTAGTGAGTAGTTACTTTTGTTCTTGAGGTCACGGGAGAAATCTTGTTGCAAGTAATCATGTGAACTTGATATGTATTCGATATTTTGATGATATGTATGTTGTGATTCCCTTAGTGGTGTCATGTGAACGTTGACTACATGACACTTCACCATATTTGGGCCTAAGGGAATGCATTGTGGAGTAGTTATTAGATGATGGGTTGCGAGAGTGACAGAAGCTTAAACCCTAGTTTATGCGCTATTCCGTAAGGGACTGATTTGGATCCAAAAGTTTAATGCTATGGTTAGATTTATTCTTAATACTTTTCTCGTAGTTGCGGATGCTTGCGAGGGGGTTAATCATAAGTAGGAGGTTTTTTCAAGTAAGAACATCACCTAAGCACCGGTCCACCCACATATCAAATTATCAAAGTAGCGAACACAAATCAAACCAACATGATGAAAGTGACTAGATGAAATTCCCGTGTACCCTCAAGAACGCTTTGCTTATCATAAGAGACCGTTTTGGCCTGTCCTTTGCCTCAAAAGGATTGGGCTACCTTGCTGCACTTTTTTTACCATTACCGTTACTTGCTCGTTACAAATTATCTTGCTACCAAATTACTCGTTACTTATAATTTCAGTGCTTGCAGACATTACCTTGCTGAAAACCGCTTGTCATTTCCTTCTGCTCCTCGTTGGGTTCGACACTCTTACTTATTGAAAGGACTACGATTGATCCCCTATACTTGTGGGTCATCAAGGCTCTTTTTTGGCGCCGTTGCCGGGGAGTGAAGTGCTCTTGGTAAGTGGAAATCGGTAAGGAAAAATTATTACTACGTGCTGAAATTTATTGTCAGTTGTTACTATGGAGAACAATCCTTTGAGGGGTTTGTTCGGGGTATCTTCACCTCGACCGGAACCACAATTAGTTACTCCTCAACCTACTGCACCTACTTAAAATATTTGTTATGAAATTCCTTCGGGTATGATAGAACAACTGCTAGCTAATCCTCATGCAGGAGATGGAACTGAACATCCTGATATGCACTTGATATATGTGGATGAAATTTGTGGATTATTTAAGCTTGCAGGTTTACCCGGAGATGAAGCTAAGAAGAAGGTTTTCCCTTTATCTTTGAAGGGAAAAGCATTGGCATGGTATAGGCTATGCGATGATATTGGATCTTGGAATTGGAATCGATTGAAATTGGAATTTCACCAAAAAAAATATCCTATGCATCTAGTTCATCGTGATCGGAATTACATAAATAATTTTTGGCCTCGTGAAGGAGAAAGTATCTCTCTAGCTTGGGGGAGGCTTAAGTCAATGTTATATTCATGCTCCAATCATGAGCTCTCAAGAGAAATTATTATTCAGAATTTTTATGCTCGGCTTTCTCATGATGATCGATCCATGCTTGATACTTCTTGTACTGGTTCCTTTATGAAGAAGACTATTGACTTCCGGTGGGATCTTTTAGAAAGAATTAAACGCAACTCTGAAGACTGGGAACTCGACGAAGGTAAAGAGTCAGGTATTAAGCTCAAGTATGATTGTGTTAAATCTTTTATGAATACCGATGCTTTTCAAAAGTTTAGCACTAAATATGGACTTGACTCTGAGATAGTAGCCTCCTTTTGTGAATCATTTTCTACTCATGTTGACCTCCCTAAGGATAAGTGGTTTAAATATCACCCACCTATCAAAGAAGAAATTAAAGAACCAGTAATAGCTAAAGATGAAACTATTATTTACAATGTTGATCCAGTTGTGCCTACTGCTTATATTGAAAAAGCACCTTCCCCTGTTAGGATAAAGGAACATGCTAAAGTCTCAATTGTGGTCAACAAAAGTTATATTAGAACTTCCAAACCTGCTGAACAAATCAAAGTAGAACCTAGTGTTGCTATGGTTAAAGATCTCTTGGTTGAAAATATAGATGAGCATGTTATTTACTTCTGTGATGAAGCTGCTAGAATTGCCAAACCCGATGAAAAAGATAAACATAGACCCGTTGTTGGCATGCCTGTTGTCTCAGTTAAAATAGGAGATCGCTGTTATCATGGTTTATGCGACATAGGTGCTAGCGTGAGTGCCATTCCTTTTACCTTATATCAAGAAATTATGAATGATATAGCACCCGCTGAAATAGAAGACATAGATGTTACTATTAAACATGCTAATAGGGACACCATCACACCACTTGGGATTGTTAGAGATGTTGAAGTCTTGTGTGGGAAAATAAAATACCCTACTGATTTTCTTGTTCTTGGTTCCCCACAAGATGACTTTTGTCCCATTATCTTTGTTAGACCTTTCTTGAACACCGTCAATGCTAAAATAGATTGTGAGAAACAAATCGTCGGTGTTAGTTTTGGTGATGAGTCTCATGAGTTTAATTTTTCTAAGTTTAGTAGAAAACATCATAAGGAAGAATTGCCTAGTAAGGATGAAATAATTGGTCTTGCTTCTATTGCTGTGCCTCCTACTGATCCACTAGAACAATATTTGCTAGACCATGAAAATGATATGCATCTACATGAAAGAAATGAAATAGATAAGATTTTCTTTGAACAACGTCCTCTGCTTAAACACAATTTACCTATTGAAACTCTAGGAGGTCCTCCTCCACCTAAAGGTGATCCCGTGTTTGAATTAAAACAATTACCAGACACTTTGAAATATGCTTATCTTGATGAGAAAAAGATTTATCCTGTTATTATTAGTGCTAACCTTTCAGAACATGAAGAAGAAAGATTATTGAAGTTTCTGAAGAAACACCGGGCTGCTATTGGATATACTCTTGATGATTTAAAGGGCATTAGTCCCACTCTTTGTCAGCATAAAATTAATATGGAGCCTGATGCTAAACCCGTTGTTGATCACCAACGACGTTTAAATCCTAAAATGAAAGAAGTGGTAAGAACAGAAATACTGAAGCTTCTGGAAGTAGGTATAATCTATCCCATAGCTGATAGTAGATGGGTAAGTCCCGTTCATTGTGTCCCCAAAAAGGGAGGTATTACCGTTGTTCCTAATGATAAGAATGAACTTATTCCACAAAGAATTGTCACTGGCTACAGAATGGTAATTGATTTTAGAAAACTAAATAAAGCTACTAGAAAAGATCATTACCCTCTCCCTTTTATTGATCAAATGTTAGAAAGACTATCAAAGCACACACATTTTTTCTTTCTTGATGGATATTCCGGTTTTTCTCAAATACCTGTCTCACAACCTGATCAAGAGAAAACCACCTTTACTTGCCCTTTTGGAACTTATGCTTATAGACGTATGCCTTTTGGTTTATGCAATGCACCTGCTACTTTTCAAAGATGTAGGACTGCTATATTCTCTGATTTTTGTGAAAAGATTGTTGAGGTTTTCATGGATGATTTTTCCGTTTGCGGAACTTCTTTTGATGATTGCTTAAGAAACCTTGATCGAGTTTTGCAGAGATGCGAGCAAACTAATCTCGTCTTGAATTGGGAGAAGTGCCACTTTATGGTTAATGAAATTGTCTTGGGACATAAAATTTCTGAACGAGGTATTGAGGTGGATAAAGCTAAAGTTGATGCAATTGAGAAAATGCCATGCCCAAAAGATATCAAAGGTATTCGTAGTTTCCTCGGTCATGCTGGTTTCTATAGGAGGTTTATTAAAGACTTCTCTAAAATTTCTAGGCCTCTTACAAATCTTTTACAGAAGGATGTTCCATTTGTTTTTGATGATGATTCTGTAGAAGCCTTTGAAACACTTAAGAAAGCCTTGATTTCTGCACCTATTGTTCAACCACCTGATTGGAACTTGCCTTTTGAAATTATGTGTGATGCTAGTGATTATGCTGTTGGTGCTGTTCTAGGACAAAGAGTCGATAAGAAATTAAATAACATTCATTATGCTAGAAAAACTCTGGACAGTGCTCAACGAAATTATGCTACTACTGAAAAGGAATTCTTAGCAATGGTGTTTGCTTGTGATAAATTTAGATCTTACATTGTTGATTCTAAAGTGATTGTTCACACCGATCATGCTGCTATAAAATATCTTATGGAAAAGAAGGATGCTAAACCTAGACTCATTAGGTGGGTTATTTTGCTACAAGAATTTGATTTACATTTCGTTGATAGAAAGGGAGCTGAGAACCCCGTGGCTGATAACTTGTCTAGGTTAGAAAATATTCTTGATGACCCACAACCTATTAATGATAGTTTTCCTGATGAACAATTAGCTGCAATAAATGTTTCTCATAACACTCCTTGGTATGCTGACTATGCCAATTATATTGTTGCTAAATATATACCACCTAGCTTCACATACCAACAAAAGAAAAAATTCTTCTATGATTTAAGACTTTACTTTTGGGATGACCCACATCTTTATAAAGAAGGAGTAGATGGTATTATTAGACATTGTGTACCTAAGCATGAACAGGGACAAATCCTACAGAAATGTCACTCCGAAGCTTATGGAGGATATCATGCGGGAGATAGAACTGCTCACAAGGTATTGCAGTCTGGTTTTTATTGGCCTACTCTCTTCAAGGATGCCCATAAGTTTGTTTTATCTTGTGATGAATGTCAAAGAATTGGTAATATTGGTAAGCGTCAGGAAATGCCCATGAATTATTCTCTTGCTGTTGAACCATTTAATGTTTGGGGATTTGATTACATGGGACCTTTTCCTTCCTCTAATGGGTATACACATATTTTGGTTGATGTTGATTATGTTACTAAGTGGGTAGAAGCTATTCCAACTAGTAGTGCTAATCACAACACCTCTATTAAAATGTTTAAGGAAGTCATTTTCCCAAGATTTGGAGTCCCTAGATAGTTAATGACTGATGGTGGTTCACATTTTATTCATGGTGCTTTCCGTAAAATGCTTGCTAAATATGATGTTAACCATAGAATTGCATCACCTTATCATCCTCAGTCTAGGGGTCAAGTTGAACTTAGCAATAGAGAAATAAAATTAATATAACAAAAAACTGTCAATAGGTCCCGAAAGAATTGGTCTAAGAAGTTAGATGATGCACTTTGGGCTTATAGAACATCATATAAAAATCCTATGGGTATGTCTCCGTATAAAATGGTTTATGGAAAAGCTTGTCATTTGCCTCTTGAGTTAGAACATAAAGCATATTGGGCAATTAAAGAACTCAGCTATGATTTCAAACTTGCTGGTGAAAAGAGGTTATTTGATATTAGCTCACTAGATGAATGGAGAACCCAAGCCTATGAAAATGCCAAGTTATTTAAAGAAAAAGTTAAAAGATGGCATGACAAAAGAATCCAAAAGCGTGAGTTCAAAGTTGGAGAATATGTTCTTTTGTGCAACTCTCATTTCAGATTCTTTGCAGGAAAACTCCTCTCCAAATGGGAAGGACCATATGTTATCGAGGAGGTTTATCGATCAGGAGCCATCAAGATAAATAATGCCGAAGGTACTAACCCGAAGGTTGTCAATGGGCAAAGAATAAAACATTATATCTCAGGTACACCCATTAATTTTGAAAGCAATATTATCCAAACCATGACACCGGAAGAACATATAAAGGAAACCTTCCAAAACACTCCAGAATCATGAAAAAAAGGAGGTACATGATACGTTAAGTAAACGGACTCCGAAAGATCCGCAAAAATAATTTTTGTCCGTTTTGGAATATAACAAAAATTAGGAAAATAATAAACAACCAGGAAGGCACCCCTGGTGGGCACAAGACACCAGGGCGCGCCTGGCGCGCCCAGGTGGGTTGTGCCCACCTCGGGTACCTTCCGGACTCCGTTTTTCTTCCGTTTGCTTGTTTCCCAAGATAAAAAATTCTTTATATACCCCCCGAACCTATTGACCACCGTATCGCGGAGAAATCTTTTGTTCTTCTTTTCTTGTTGTTTTCCTGACGGATCTAAAAATATGTCGTCTCAAGATTCTGAGGAGGAGTGCCCAGTTTCTTATCAGCCTATAGATAAAAATATCTTCAAGGATACCTATCCCTATATATGGTTCTCCGATGAAGAAGATGAAGATGAACCAGTCCCTCCTTGTTTCAAGCATGAAAGCATAGAGGCGTTATGCAAGAGGATAATAAAGCTTGAGATGGATAATGCAGAGTTAAGGATAGATAATTTTTACCTTCGAAATAAGTTGGTGAAAAAGGCAGACAAACCCTCTACTTCATCACCACCACCTCCTTCTTCATTAACAAAAGAAAATTGAGTAATCGGGTATGGGCACTCCCCTTGGCTTGTGCCAAGCTTGGGGGAGGTGCCGCGGTATCGTATCACCTCCACTATCTTTTGCCTTTACTTATCTTAGTTCGATCCATAGTTATCTTTTGCTTTAGATGAATAAAAGTTTAGTTCGATCCTTTCTTTTCGAGTGTTTGCTTAGTGATCTATCTTTGTAATCGTGTGCAAGATATATATAATAAAGTTTAGTTTGAGTTTTGTTTTATTTTCTTTCATGTTCAATAAAAAGAAAGGAAATAAATGAAAAAGATCATATGCTAATTTTATGGTAAGTAATGACATCACATAAGGAAGAGTATAGGTAGAAAATTTTATTGGAGATTGACAAACATAGCATCGGTCAATAATGCAATTCATGAAAGAATTAATAAGGGAAGAGAAGATTCACATGCAAATACACTATCCTGGACATCTTTTATGATTGTGAGCCCCCATCAAAATATTATATGCCAAAATTGTTGATGTTGGACAAGGAAGACAACGTAATGATTTGTGTTTGTTCATATTCACATAGAAGTTATATTGTCATAGATCCTTTAACATGTGGTGCTTGCCCCCCATCTTTGCTAGCCAAAAATTCCGCACTAAGTAGAGATACTACTTGTGCATCCAAAACCCCTTAAACCCACATCTTATTTTGAGAGTCCACCATAGCTACCTATGGATTGAGTAAGATCCTTCAAGTAAGTTGTCATCGGTGCATAAAGGCAATAAAAATTGCTTCTAAAAGTGTTGGATCATTTAGTGTAAGAGAAAATTGAGCGTTGTACGAACTTGTGATGGCAAAGAATAAAAGCGACAGACTGCATAATAAAGGTTGCTATCATAAGGGGCAATATAACATGATGTTCTTTTGCACTAAGAGATTGAGCATACAAACAAATAAGCGCATGGCAACCTCTACTTCCCTCTGTGAAGGGCCTATCTTTTACTTTTATGTATGTACTTTTATGCAAGAGTCAAAGTTCTTCTCTCTACTCCTTTTTATTTTTTCTTTTGGCAAGCATCATGTGGTGAGGAAAGATCTAGGCACATATATCCAATTGGATATGAGTAGCATGAGTTATTATTGTTGACATCACCCTCGAGGTGAGTATGTTGGGAGGTGAATCTATAGGCCCCTATCTTTCTATGTGTCCGGTTGAAACGTTTTGCTCATGTGTATGCGGTGAGTGTTAGCAATCATAGAAGACTATATGATGCTTGAGTATGTGGACTTGCCAAAAAAAGGGCTCCGATACGTGACCCTTCCTGAAAAGATGATGAATTGTAGTTGCAAAGTTGACTGAGAACATAGTTTGTTGGTTTCCAATAGAGTTTATGCTTTATACTTTGATGTTGTGATGAATTGTTACTTATTCATGAGAAGTTTATGATAAAAGTTATGCGATAAAGTTCTATGTTAAAGTTTGTTGCTGTTATAATAATATACATGATGCTTCTATGTCCGTATTTTGTTTTTATCGACACCTCTCTCTCTCTAAGCATGTGGACATGTTTTTTGTGGCACCCCGATAGAGGGCCGACGCACGCCAGCCCCAGGATAAGACCCGGCGCACGTCAAAGACATGATACAGCAATTCCAGGCACAAAACTGGCTTTATAAAATGGAGTATTACAATACTGTTGCTTACAACAATATTACATAGCTCCAAGGCTAACTAAAATGGCAGCGAAGGTTTTGGTTCAGCGGCAACAACGCCTCTGGCTGGGCTCCACAACTCACAGGACTGGCTGGGTTACGATCTAGCACGACGGATCTTCTCCTGCAACTGGCCACGTGCAAGGCCAGGTGAGTACTTTGAATGTACTCGCAAGACAACCAAATACATAGCATCCAAACAAGCAGATGACAAAGCAAGCCCTATGCTATGCAAGAATTTATTCTAAACATGGCATTAACAGGAAAACATGAATCAAGCATGGCATAGCATACCTATCTAGAATTTCTAATTATCATGTCGTAGCAAAGTTACCTAGCATGATTAAACATCTAGCAGCAATGATCATCATGACATAACAGGGTTATCTAGCAAGATAACTACTGAAGTAAAGTACAGTAGAGTAAAGCATATTAAGTAAACAGTCCATATCCCGAACATTCTCATGACCCAATCTGAAACTGATCCTGGTCCAATCCAAGTTTCTCAGTCCTCTGACCATCTCTTCCATAGCCATCCCCTGGCTATTATACCATATTCCTGACAACATCTGACGTCTATGCAGGACCGGTTCTTCCACCATTATTATCATTATTACGGTTGATCACCTAGCGAGGTCTGGACGGGCTGTCCAATACCGTGGACACGGCTATTCGAATAGATTTTACACTCTGCAGAGGTTGCGCACTTTACCCACACTATGGAGCACTGACCTCGTGATCCCATTCGGGTGGACCAGTATTGCTCCAACGAAACCTGCCTGACCCGTGACTCTCCCATCGTACCACCGGCAATCATCCTCCCCCGGAGTCCTGCCCTGGGTGGCCCCTGTGTCACTCCTGACACCTGCCACCGTCGTGGCCAAACAAAACTGTCCCAAACGGGGACGGGTATCCAAACAACTCAACTGGGCTCACAGGGTTATCGCCGCCTACCAGGCCAGGGTAGCGCGCGCGCATAACCCTCCCTGTCGAGCGGTACCGGTGAAAGAGCACGCGATCAGACCAAGTCAAGGCCATCCCATATCGGCAAATGTGGTTGCACGGATAAGCCCGGACAGGTGACTCTGATCAACCGACTAGGGTTATCATTGTATCTCCATCATCCCACCATTACCTTAACAATTATAAATGTGAACAGCCACTTAACATCAGCATAGCAGAATCATTACCACATTGACAACATGGCAAGAAATCAAATCATGGCACTTACATGATAACGGTATTCAAGATATTGTTACTAGCATGGCAGGACATGGCATGAAAACAAGTCATGATATTAGATGAAAAGTAATGCTAACATCTAAAACAGATGTCATAACAGGTGTATGCAAGTGCAGGCTAACAGGTGATACAGATGTACTACAATGAACACACAGGGTGCAAGCAAAGTCATCACACAAGTCCGGAGCTCATGGAAGAGGTTGGCTTGCCTGGGGTAGAGGGATACGCCGGGAGGAAGTGCGATAAAACTCCGGAAAGATTTGCAGGAAAGGTTTCCCTCTCGAAGGAGGATGATTAAAGGGCAAGGGCAAAATGGTCATTTTCATAGTGTGAAAACATTATGAAAATGATGCCATCTGAACGGGCTCGACGATATGAAGACATGGGCGTTGGTTTTACCTCAATCGGAGTTACGGTCGCGAAGAAACGCCCGTTCGTTCGTTAAGCGCAAAAACAGACAGAAACTGTCCATTTTAGGCCTTAATGAGTGAACGTTCACAAAATAACAGGTTTGGCCGGCGGCTGGGAAAAACTGAAAGCGTATTTGCTGGAATACGTCTTTGCAGACGGAAAGCGCATTTTGGAAATGCGTTCCCACTTAAGCTGACATGGGGGCCCGGCCTGGTCAACGCTTAGAGAATGACATGCGGGGCCCGGCTTATCTCTTCTTTCTCCCTCTCTTCTCTTCTCCTCTGGTCACCGTTGACCCTGACAGAAACAAGGGAGGCCGCGGTGGCTTGGGCCTTGCCGGCTGCCGGCGCTCCGCCGCACGGCTGCACCTCCCGACGAGCCGGGCGGCCTCATGGCACCGTGTCGCTCCCGTGGGTGGTGGCCCAGACCTCAGGCGGGCTCGAAGAGGAATCTCCCATGAGCGGCAGTGCGGGCTGCCACGGCCACTGGAGGGACTGCTCCGGCAGCGCCTCCCCAGAGAGGTGGAAGGCGGCGGCGGCTTGCGAGCGCCTAGGAGAGGCCGAAGGCGAGAACAGAGAGGAGGGGGAGGGTCAGGGCGCTGGGATGAGCCGAGGGGAGCGGCGGACGAACCACGGCCATGGCAAGGAGAGAGCTTGGGGCTCGACTGGAAGGGAACTGGGGCTGCTGCTAGTGAGGAGGAGAGCTCGGGGACTCGCTTAAATAGCATAGGGGAGAGGAACCGGACGGTGCCGAAGCTCCGAGATGGCCGGTGTCGTGGCGGCGACCGAACGGGGAATCGACGTCGGCACGACCATCCAAGAGCTAGGGGACGAGGGGAGAAACAACCAGAAGGTACACGCGTGCGGTGGGGAGTTCTCCGGCGCATCCGGACAAGCTACGGTCGGCCGAAGCGAGCTCTCAAAGGCTCGGTTCACGCGGTGCACTGTTTTGGCGTGCACTGCACATGGTCACCACGTGGATATGGCGATGCCACGCTGCGCTCGATGCCAAATGGTGTCTGGGAGGTTCTCCATACATCGCTGAGTTGACCTATGCGTCTGGAAGACACAGGGAAGCTCTGAGGTGACTAGACCAAGGTCAAACAGGTTCCAACAGCAAAGTGTTTGTGCTGTGGAGTGGCCACCATAGTGCATCTCTTGGCATGATCTTGGGCAGGGGTGAGTCATCCACTAAGGTAGTCATGCTGGCAAAATTTGGGCACAAATGGACAATGCTAGCTGGTACTTCCTTTGTAACCTTGCCCACTGACCAGAAATGCAAATGATGATGCTGGGGTCAAATGGCTAATGGATTTGGATGATTCTTGGTGTAGAGTGATGTTTTGGTCATAGGAACTGTCTGGAAAAGTTTCAGCTCAAATTGATCATCTATGAAGGTACTTCCTTCACAGAGATGCAATCTGGACAGAAACTTAGATAATTTACTGAGGAAGATTGGCTTGATGGAATGGGCTGATTTTTGGTATCCATGGGTAGTATCTCATAATTAATCACCATGCAAAATTTCAGCCCAAGGAGATCAAGGAATCAAGCACTTCCTTTGCAAACTGAAAATCTGAACCGAATTTGCAAAGTGGTGTTGTGCTCAAAATTTAATGGGTGGAACTTGAGATGTTGATGGAAATGGTGAATATAGGGATAGGACAAGCTCCATAATTTATTTGGGATTTTTCCTAACTACCAAAATGGTAGTTCCTTTGGAAAGGCCCCAAATTGAAATATTGGCTTAAAATAGGAAAATGCAATTTTCCCTATTTAATTATGGCCAATATTTTTATGAGAGCTCAATATGATTACACAGAATATCTCCACAAGTTTTCATGAACTTTGGACATGGATAGATATTTTTCTGGATTTAATTCCTCGGAAAGGCAGAAAAAGGAATTAATTCTAGATGAGAAATATTGCATATGACTTGGCAATATTTTTGCACATCTAGGGTTTATGAGTGAAGGAGGATCTCTGGGAATTTTGGGAGGATCAACTGAGCAAGAAAAATGATAGCTCCTTTGTAAACACAAAGGCAGGATTTCCAGTTCCGATATTTTGGAACTAGGGTTTAAATGAGGTTCGGGGTTTACAGACGGGAACTTGACTGGCACAAGAGCATGGAAATGCACTGAGGGGCTGAGGATTGTTTGGATTCACCTGGTCACTCACCAGTTTCCAGAGGAAAAATTTGGGAGAGAAAAGCTAGGAAGGAATAACAGCACAAAAATCGATAACCCGATTTTTGGGGTGTTACAAACCTTCCCCCCTTAAGAGAATCTCGTCCTCGAGATTCCTAGGGTTAGCTCAAAGCAAGAATTACGCCTCCTAGAAAAATCTCTGGGTTGAATTTTAACCCTGTGGTTGAAAACAACCAAGTTAAAAGTACCAAAAACTGGTACACCCAGATCGAGATACAGATATCGCGGGATTTACTCCATGGGTAGGGGCCGCTGGGTAGCCCTGACATTTTTAGAAAAAGCAGAATTTCCTTCTTCCAAAAATCCTCGGGACACCACAGTGAACAGTGGCCTCTCTCGCTGGCAGGTGGGCCTAGGGCCCACTGGCAGCTTCTTCTTTCTTCAGCCAACGTATCTCTCTCGCTCCCGCGCTGTCCTGAGTGCGGCTAGGCACTGCGCACGCCTAGCTCCTGGGCCTAAAGCACCCTAGGGCAATAGTGCGCGGCGTGCATGGAATCAACGCAGAGAGCACTCCCATCGCGGGCCAGCGCCGGTCGGCACTGCTCGCGGATTCGCCTCCTGGACACCGGTGATCGAGCGACACGCGATTCTCCTGGACCTCGCTCACCGTACACCGGGCTTGGGCTATAAAAACGACGGCAGTCTTCTTCTTCCTCCACCTCGCATCTTACCTCACCTTTCTTCTTCTTCTCCTTTTCCTTCTGGTTGCAGGAGCGCGAGGCAAGGCGTTAATGGCGGACGTGGGTTCGGAGCTGATCACTATCCTCATGGTGAGTCTGCTAGCAGCATTGGTTGGCTTCTCGCTGCTGCTGTGTGCGATGATCCTTGATGATCGCCGGGATGCCGCTAACCGAGCGGTGGCTGGTGATCATTTCCGCCGTCTTAGGCCGGCGGAATAAGCGCGGGCTATGGCGGGGTGAAAGGGGGGGGGGGGCTGGTCAGCATCACACAAGATGGTGACAGAGGCGTCGCTGGGTCTGTGGTTAGTGCGGTGTGGTTAGCGGAGCTCTACCAGTGTGGAAGTCACACTACTGGTTGCTCCTCGCTGAACCACATCCACAACGAGTGGGTGGTTGAGGTAGAATCAGGGTTTAAATCTTGGACTGGAGGGGTTGTAATGGTTTGTGCTGCAATAAAATTTCTCAGAATTTCTCCGAGATTGCAACAGAGTTCTGGGAAAAGATTTTGGGACCGGGGAAAATTAGATAGAGCTGGTTTTCCAGAACACTAGGTTCGGGAAAACTGGAAAATGGAGTAAGCCTAGATGGGTATGGATGGGCGGTTTTGCATTCTACCCGAGTATTGCGGCGGCTGTACTCAGGAGAAAGAACTTGGCGTGCAGACATTGCTCACATGATACACATGCAATCAATTCAGACTAACATGCAGGCATATGTGGAATGCACATCGTAGCAAAATACAGACAGAGGAAAGAAACATATCGAGCAGATTACACTAAGGTGTTTTAATGCTAGTGGGTGTATGTACTCCTGGTATACATATACCTACACCAGCTCGCATTTTCTTAGGGACTCTGGGCGAGTCCAATGTTATTAGGTGTAAGTGCTCTACTGACTAAAATCTTGTTAAAGATCCACTGCCAGCTCTGTTAAACATTTCTGCTTAACAGAGAGGCAGTTGAACTGAACACATAGAGCAAACAAGCATACATAATATTACAACAGCACACAGGCACAAGCAAGCATTACAAACACACAACAACGCACAACCTTACTAGGCAGCTAATAGCAACAACTCACTCCAGACTACAAGGGCCTAATCCTAGACGAGGACGAAGAAACAGTCTTCGCAACACACACACTTGCGGCCTCAACTGGCTACACTCACTGCCAGAGCCACAAATGGGCCTAGTCTTGCTGGGGCTCTCCTGGGGGACGCAGGCTGAGCCAACTTCCATCTTCATTGTCGGACACCACAATGGGTTGGGGCACAACTGCTTGAGTTGCGGCTGGAACTTGGCGGAACACATCTCGACGACGAAGACGACGAATAGCTCTGGCAACATAACTTGGGTGGATGATGCCAGGTTGCCATGGGTTCGCGGGCTGCGAGGGTAGCACTGGCTGTGAGGGTGGCACTAGTTGAGAAGGTGGCACTGGGTTTGGCAGCAGGGGAAGGGTGGTCTGGGATGCAGCTTGACGGGCATCACGGTATGCTTCCGTAACAACCCGGGTGGTGTCACGGTCAATGGATTGGAACTCTCGAATAATGCCGGCAATTAGCAGTCCCTGGGCATCAATGAACTGAACCAGGCGAGCTACTGCCGAGTCAGCTTCTCCAACTGCGCTGAAGAACTCGCAGCCTACTTCGGACGAAGCGGGAAAATAGCGGAACTTCCTCATCTCCGCTACTTGCGGAAACTGGAAGCGAAGACGGGTGATGGCTTCCGCAGCAGCTGTCTGGACGGCCAAAGCAGAGGTGGGCATGGGTTTGCCCTTAAAAACCAAGGGCTTCCCATCCTTTGCTGGACTTGGGCGGAGAAGCACCTTCGCCTCATATCGGCAAAGGTGAGGGACGGGTTCCGATTGGAACACCAAATACACTGGGGTAGTATTACAGCCAAGGGCTTGGGTGAGCACATTGGAAAGGATAGGCGGAAACCCGTCATAACCTTTGGCCACGGTTTGGCTATGGATCTTGTGCATTTTGGAAGAACTAGCCATGGCTGCTGGTTTGAGGATACTAGCCAGGGTTCTCTTGCGGGGATCTGGCTTACTGAATGGAGAGGGCTGCAGCTCACAGGTGAGAGAGGCTTAAATAGGCAGTCGGGCTGGGACACACCAGCATGGCCTGGATCCTTCTCGTGCCAGGTAGAAGATATGACGGCACGGCTGGCAGCGGGGTAGGGTCGCGGTCCAATCCAGGGACGGCTGGGCGGGTGGACAGCTGGCAGGGACACGTCCATTCCGACTGCGCCGCCTGTTGATCAACAGTGGCCATGTCGGATGCCAGGGATGGGTCAAATCTATTGGGCTCACTATCGGGTAAAAGATAGGGGTGGTTTGGTGCTAGGGTAACCTATAGCCAACCTGGCTCTGATACCAAGTCTTGTGGCACCCCGATAGAGGGCCAACGCACGCCAGCCCCAGGATAAGACCTGGCGCACGTCAAAGACATGATACAGCAATTCCAGGCACAAAACTGGCTTTATAAAATGGAGTATTACAATACTGTTGCTTACAACAATATTACATAGCTCCAAGGCTAACTAAAATGGCAGCGAAGGTTTTGGTTCAGCGGCAACAACGTCTCTGGCTGGGCTCCACAACTCACAGGACTGGCTGGGTTACGATCTAGCACGACGGATCTTCTCCTGCAACTGGCCACGTGCAAGGCCAGGTGAGTACTTTGAATGTACTCGCAAGACAACCAAATACATAGCATCCAAACAAGCAGATGACAAAGCAAGCCCTATGCTATGCAAGAATTTATTCTAAACATGGCATTAACAGGAAAACATGAATCAAGCATGGCATAGCATACCTATCTAGCATTTCTAATTATCATGTCGTAGCAAAGTTACCTAGCATGATTAAACATCTAGCAGCAATGATCATCATGACATAACAGGGTTATCTAGCAAGATAACTACTGAAGTAAAGTACAGTAGAGTAAAGCATATTAAGTAAACAGTCCATATCCCGAACATTCTCATGACCCAATCTAAAACTGATCCTGGTCCAATCCAAGTTTCTTAGTCCTCTGACCATCTCTTCCATAGCCATCCCCTGGCTATTATACCATATTCCTGACAACATCTGACGTCTATGCAGGACCGGTTCTTCCACCATTATTATCATTATTATGGTTGATCACCTAGCAAGGTCTGGACGGGCTGTCCAATACCGTGGACGCGACTATTTGAATAGATTTTACACTCTGCAGAGGTTGCGCACTTTACCCACACTATGGAGCACTGACCTCGTGATCCCATTCGGGTGGACCAGTATTGCTCTAAAGAAACTTGCCTGACCCGTGACTCTCCCATCATACCACCGGCAATCATCCTCCCCCGGAGTCCTGCCCTGGGTGGCCCCTGTGTCACTCCTGACACCTGCCACCGTCGTGGCCAAAAAAAACTGTCCCAAACGGGGACGGGTACCCAAACAACTCATCTGGGCTCACAGGGTTATCGCCGCCTACCAGGCCAGGGCAGCGCGCGCGCATAACCCTCCCTGTCGAGCGGTACTGGTGAAAGAGCACGCGATCAGACCAAGTCAATGCCGTCCCATACAGGCAAATGTGGTTGCACGGATAAGCCCGGACAGGTGACTCTGATCAACCGACTAGGGTTATCATTGTATCTCCATCATCCCACCGTTACCTTAACAATTATAAATGTGAACAGCCACTTAACATCAGCATAGCAGAATCATTACCACATTGACAACATGGCAAGAAATCAAATCATGGCACTTACATGATAACGGTATTCAAGATATTGTTACTAGCATGGCAGGACATGGCATGAAAACAAGTCATGATATTAGATGAAAAGTAATGCTAACATCTAAAACAGATGTCATAACAGGTGTATGCAAGTGCAGGCTAACAGGTGATACAGATGTACTACAATGAACACACAGGGTGCAAGCAAAGTCATCACACAAGTCCGGAGATCATGGAAGAGGTTGGCTTGCCTGGGGTAGAGGGATACGCCAGGAGGAAGTGCGATAAAACTCTGGAAAGATTTGCAGGAAAGGTTTCCCTCTCGAAGGAGGCTGATTAAAGGGCAAGGGCAAAATGGTCATTTTCACAGTGTGACAACATTATGAAAATGATGCCATCGGAACGGGCTCGACGATCTGAAGACGTGGGCGTTGGTTTTACCTCAATCGGAGTTACGGTCGCGAAGAAATGCCCGTTCATTCGTAAAGCGCAAAAACAGACAGAAACTGTCCATTTTAGGCCTTAACGAGTGAACGTTCACAAAATAACAGGTTCGGCCGGCGGCTGGGAAAAACTGAAAGCTTATTTGCCAGAATACGTCTTTGCAGCCGGAAAGCGCATTTTGGAAATGCGTTCCCACTTAAGCTGACATGCGGGCCCGGCCTGGTCAACGCTTAGAGAATGACATGCGGGGCCCGGCTTATCTCTTCTTTCTCCCTCTCTTCTCTTCTCCTCTGGTCACCATTGACCCTGACAGAAACAGGGGAGGCCGCGGTGGCTTGGGCCTTGCCGGCTGCCGGCGCTCCGCCGCACGGCTGCGCCTCCCGACGAGCCGGGCGGCCTCGTGGCACCGTGTCGCTCCCGTGGGTGGTGGCCCAGACCTCAGGCGGGCTCGAAGAGGAATCTCCCACGAGCGGCAGTGCAGGCGGCCACGGCCACTGGAGGGACTGCTCCGGCAGCGCCTCCCCGGAGAGGTGGAAGGCGGCGGCGGCTTGTGAGCGCCTAGGAGAGGCCGAAGGCGAGAACAGAGAGGAGGGGGAGGGTCAGGGCGCTGGGATGAGCCGAGGGGAGCGGCGGCTGAACCACGGCCATGGCAAGGAGAGAGCTCGGGGCTCGACTGGAAGGGAACTGGGGCTGCTGCTAATGAGGAGGAGAGCTCGGCGACTCGCTTAAATAGCAGAGGGGAGAGGAATCGGACGGTGCCGAAGCTCCGAGATGGCCGGCGTCGTGGCGGCGACCGAACGGGCAATCGACGTCGGCACGATCGTCCAAGAGCTAGGGGACGAGGGGAGAAACAACCAGAAGGCACACGCGTGCGGTGGGGAGTTCTCCGGCGCATCCGGACAAGCTACGGTCGGCCGAAGCGAGCTCTCGAAGGCTCGGTTCACGCGGTGCACTGTTTTGGCGTGCACTGCACGTGGTCACCACGTGGATATGGTGATGCCACGCTGCGCTCGATGCCAAATGGTGTCTGGGAGGTTCTCCATACATCGCTGAGTTAACCTATGCGTCTGGAAGACACAGGGAAGCTCTGAGGTGACTAGACCAAGGTCAAACAGGTTCCAACAGCAAAGTGTTTATGCCGTGGAGTGGCCACCACAGTGCATCTCTTGGCATGATCTTGGGCAGGGGTGAGTCATCCACTAAGGTAGTCATGCTGGCAAAATTTGGGCACAAATGGACAATGCTAGCTGGTACTTCCTTTGTAAACTTGCCCACTGACCAGAAATGCAAATGATGATGCTGGGGTCAAATGGCTAATGGATTTGGATGATTCTTGGTGTAGAGTGATGTTTTGGTCATAGGAACTGTCTGGAAAAGTTTCAGCTCAAATTGATCATCTATGAAGGTACTTCCTTCACAGAGATGCAATCTGGACAGAAACTTAGATAATTTACTGAGGAAGATTGGCAGAATATCTCCACAAGTTTTCATGAACTTTGGACATGGATAGATATTTTTCTGGATTTAATTCCTCGGAAAGGCAGAAAAAGGAATTAATTCTAGATGAGAAATATTGCATATGACTTGGCAATATTTTTGCACATCTAGGGTTTATGAGTGAAGGAGGTTCTCTGGGAATTTTGGGAGGATCAACTGAGCAAGAAAAATGATAGCTCCTTTGTAAACACAAAGGCAGGATTTCCAGTTCCGATATTTTGGAACTAGGGTTTAAATGAGGTTCGGGGTTTACAGACCTAAACTTGACTGGCACAAGAGCATGGAAATGCACTGAGGGGCTGAGGATTGTTTGGATTCACCTGGTCACTCACCAGATTCCAGAGCAAAAATTCGGGAGAGAAAAGCTAGGAAGGAATAACAGCTCAAAAATCGATAACCCGATTATTGGGGTGTTACATTTTTCGATTTCGGTTTTCGCTTGAGGACAAGCGAGGTCTAAGCTTGGGGGAGTTGGTACGTCCATTTTGCATCATGTTTTCCTACTGTTATTTACGATGTTTTTATGCATAATAATGCTTTTTGGAGTAATTCTAATGCCTTTTCTCTCATAATATGCAAGGTTCACACAAAGAGGGAGAATTCCGGCAGCTGGAAATCTGGACCTGAAAAAGCTACGTCAGGCTACCTATTCTGCACAACTCCAAATGAGCTGAAACTTCACGAGGAATTTTTATGGAATAAATAAGAATTATTGGAGCAAATAACTACCAGAGGTTGCCCACCAGGTGGGCACAACCCACCTGGGCGCGCCAGGGAGCCCAGGCACGCCCTGGTGGGTTGTGCCCTCCTCGGCCCACCTCTGGTGCCCCTCTTCTTGTATATAAGTCATTTTGACCTAGAAAAATAAGGAGAGGACTTTCGGGATGAAGCGCCACCGTCTCAAGGCAGAACTTGGGCAGGAGCACTTTTGCCCTCCGGCGGAGCGATTCCGCCGGGGGAACTTCCCTCCCGGAGGGGGAAACCATCGTCATCATCATCACCAACAAGCCTCTCATCTTTGGGAGGGCATTCTCCATCAACATCTTCAACAGCACCATCTCCTCTCAAACCCTAGTTCATCTCTTGTGTTCAATCTTTGTACCGGAACTATAGATTGGTACTTGTGGGTGACTAGTAGTGTTGATTACATCTTGTAGTTGATTACTATATGGTTTATTTGGTGGAAGATTATATGTTCAGATCCATTATGCTATTTAATACCCCTCTGATCTTGAGCATGATTATCACTAGTGAGTAGTTACTTTTGTTCTTGAGGTCACGGGAGAAATCTTGTTGCAAGTAATCATGTGAACTTGATATGTGTTTGATATTTTGATGATATGTATGTTGTGATTCCCTTAGTGGTGTCATGTGAACGTTGACTACATGACACTTCACCATATTTGGGCCTAAGGGAATGCATTGTGGAGTAGTTATTAGATGATGGGCTGCGAGAGTGACAGAATCTTAAACCCTAGTTTATGCGCTATTCCGTAAGGGACTGATTTGGATCCAAAAGTTTAATGCTATGGTTAGATTTATTCTTAATACTTTTCTCGTAGTTGCGGATGCTTGCGAGGAGGTTAATCATAAGTAGGAGGTTTGTTCAAGTAAGAACAACACCTAAGCACCGGTCCACCCACATATCAAATTATAAAAGTAGCGAACACAAATCAAACCAACATGATGGAAGTGACTAGATGAAATTCCCGTGTACCCTCAAGAACGCTTTGCTTATCATAAGAGACCATTTTGGCCTGTCCTTTGCCTCAAAAGGATTGGGCTACCTTGCTGCACTTTTGTTACCATTACCGTTACTTGCTCATTACAAATTATCTTGCTACCAAATTACTCGTTACTTATAATTTCAGTGCTTGCAGACATTACCTTGCTGAAAACCGCTTGTCATTTCCTTCTGCTCCTCGTTGGGTTCGACACTCTTACTTATCGAAAGGACTACGATTGATCCCCTATACTTGTGGGTCATCACAGGCTGACTGGGAGGCATGCAAGCTGTCTTCCAATGCGCAGGCTCACCGGGAAGCGTGTGACCTATACGCTGTGCAGGCTCACTGGGAAGCGAGCCCTTTGACTTCCTTGGCCACTCGCCTTGCTCGCATCTTCTCTATTAATGGCGCCCGAGCCGCTGTTTAATACAGGCGGCCTTACTATTTGTCTCCCATCCCCCCCCCCCCGCTCAGTCCTCCACCAACGCCATGGCGCAGAAGGATCATCTGCCACTAGTCTTCCAGTTTAGTGAAGTCGACTCCGAGCCGGACGAGATAGAAAATAAGGAGGAATGGGGCCTCATGGACATGGCCCTGAATGAGCTGGCTGCGGTGGTTGCTGCCCCCGTGCTCGTCCCAGCTCCCATCCCCGCTCCCGTCCTAGCGACCATCCCCGTAGCATTGACGGGCTGGTCGCCGAGCACTGTCGCAGAGCTGGAAGCCGCGAGCGTCAGCGAGGTCCCCGCGGACCCGCGCGAGCTCGTGTACATGCCAGCGCATGTGCCCGTACCCGTGCGCGCCCCTGCACCCACCGCGGTGCCGGTCCCCGTGCGTTTGCCTGCACCCGCCGCGCCCGTACTCGTGCGCGCGCCCCCCCTCAGCGTCATGGGACGCCGCCATCGACTGCTACCTCACAGCGCCACAAGTTGCCATCCTCCCGCGCCCCTCCCATTGATCGCGCGACGACAAGATATTTAATTTCCAAGTGAAGAACATTCTCTGCTGCCTTGAAGACTTCAACAACGGCGTCCCGGAGGACGACAACAACAACGCTTGCGCGGCACGCCACCGTCGCCGCCAGAATTAGTTTTTTGGGTTTAATACTGTATCTCGATCGTATGAATATAAATTCACAGTGTTTCAGACTTATCAAATGATTTTTTTAAAAAGAACATCAATGGTTTTTAAATTTAAAACACTCATCGCAAACGCTTTAGATAGAACACCCGTATGCAAACCGACAGATTCGCCGGTAAGCCAACGGAAAATGTGCCGAGCAGGATTTGTGCAGCTCTTCATCGCAAACGTTTTAGATAGAACACCCGTATGCAAAGCGAGAGCTGCGGTGTTCCCCAGTAAGCCAAGGGAAAAATTTGCCGCGCAGGATTTGTGCATCCCTTCATTGCAAACAGTTTAGATTGTATACGGTATGCAAAGCGAGAGCTATGGTTCCTTCGCCCCTAAGCCAAGAGAAAATCTGGCACGCAGGATTTGTACATCCCTTCAACGCAAACGGTTTTTTTGGATGACCCGTGTGCAACCACATACAGACAATTTGTAAGATTTGCATCTGTCATATTGGGTATATTGCCATTTGTCAAACTGGAAAGATTGACATTTGTTGATCTAGTAACATTGCCCTTTGTCAACCTTGTAACACTGCCATTTGTCAAAATTTGCAGCAAAAATCACTAGCACTATCTAATTTTTGCAACTAAAATTCAGTAATTAAGCATAGATTTCATTCATAGATTAAGCAGTCATTCTTTATACAAACAATTCAACTCGACAGCTGAACCGAGCAAACTTTTCCCCAATTGTTGCCAACCACATACTAAAATAGCTAGTTCAACTATATATACTAGCTAATTTTAAGTACGTTGTACAATTCAACCACATCTATAGTCAAATTAACTGAACAAAATAGCCCCTAAATACTACTACTACGGAGCAAAATGTCACTTTGGAGGATGGGTGCATTGGAGCCCTATATTTTGAATAGTGCCAAAATGCTATTTTGAAGTTTCAAAAAATTCTGAAAATAAATCAACATGTTTATATGGATGTATATTACACATGTGCAAAATTTGATGCTGAAATAAGTAACCATGTGAGTTACACAAAAATGAAAAAAATTGTGATTTTGGAAAGATGAATAGTGCATGTATTATTCACTGTTTGGAAATCACCAATTTGTCATTTTTGTATAGGTTACATGTTTACTTATTTCATCACCAAAGTTTACACGTATGTAATATACATCCATATGATCACATAGAATTCTTTTCAGATTTTTTTTGAAACTTTAAATTTGATTTTTAAAGTATTTAAAATAAGGTCCTCCAATACACCCGGGTTCCAAAGATCCACTCTCTACTACAGAGGGGCTTTGTACTACTTGCAGCAGCCTCTCCTCTGCCGAGCGCGCTCAGTAAGAGGCAGAGGAGGAGGAGCGTACCGATGAGCCAGACAACTGCAATACGGTGCCTGCCGCTGCTGCACCTTCAGCGACGCTCTCCTAGAACGCCCTCTGCCGCTCCAGACGACCCCTCTCAAAGTGGCAGGACTCCTTGTAGATCTCCTCATTACTCGCCTCTGCGGTGGTGTGTGCTGCGGTCACGGCGGCGACAAGGCTCTTTGCATGCTCGACGAGGCGCTCCTCCTTCTCCCACGGGAACTCGATGTAGCGTGCAAGGTCGCTGGCGCACGTGCGGGCCTCCACCTCCCGCCTTCGGGCAGCGGTGGTGGAGCGGGTGATGAACCCGGCGGTCGATGATGGGGTGGCGGCTACGGCGGCCGTCGGCCGACTGTGGGGTGGCGGCCACGACCGCCACCTCCCGCCTTAGGGCCGCGGTGGCGGAGCGGGTGATGGCCACGGTGACCGACAGTGTGATGGCGGCCACGACGGCTGATGACCCACAAGTATAGGGGATCAATCACAGTCCTTTTGATAAGTAAGAGTGTTGAACCCAACGAGGAGCAGAAGGAAATGACAAGCGGTTTTCAGCAAGGTATTTTTTGCAGGCACTGAAATTATCCGTAACAGATAGTTTGGTGATAAGATAATTCGTAATGGGTAACAAGTAACAAGTGTAGCAAGGGTGCAGCAAGGTGGCCCAATCCTTTTTATAGCAAAGGATAAGCCTGGACGAACTCTTATATAAAGCAAAGCGCTCCCGAGGACACATGGGAATTACTGTCAAGTTAGTTTTCATCATGCTTATATGATTCACGTTCGTTACTTTGATAATTTGATATGTGGGTGGACCGGTGCTTGGGTGTTGTCCTTACTTGGACAAGCCTCCCACTTATGATTAACCCCTCTCACAAGAATCCGCAGCTACGAAAGAAGAATTAAAATAAATCTAACCATAGCATGAAACGTGTGGATCCAAATCAGCCCCTTACAAAGCAACGCATAAACTAGGTGTCGGTGTCAAAGCCGCAGACCTCAGGGTAGGGGGTCCCGAGCTGTGGATCTAGGATCGATGGGGAACAAGGGACGACGAACACAGTGTTTACCCAGGTTCAGGCCCTCTCGAAGAGGCAATACTCTATGTCCTACTTAATTGTATTGGATGTAAGATGTGGTTTACAGAGTAGATCTACCTCGAGATCCGTATGAGCTAAACCCTAAGGTGATGAGGTGATGAATGTAGCTCTTCTAGCCTCTATGGACTAAGCCCCCTGGTTTATACAGACACCAGGGGTGCTAGGGTTTACAAATAGGCGATTACATCAAGGAAACTCTAGATCTTCTATCTTAACTTGGAGTGCACGCCAGGGCACAAAGGGTCTTCTATCTGGATACAATGCGGCCAACAGTCCGGCCCATACGAAAGGAGCCAGCGCCCCGAGGACCCTCTAATCCAGGACTCCCTCAGTAGTCCCATGAACCGGTCTTCAAGTTAGGGACGCTTCTCGGCTCTTCCGAACTGTTCTTCGTCTTCGGTCGTCGGTCTTGAAAACTGGTTCAATAAATCTTCCCATCTTTGATCTTGAGGATCGCTGAGGTGAATCCGAAGAGTTTATACGCCGGGTATACGAGGAACCTTTTAAGTTCTTGGCCTTTTTCAATGCCTTGTTTTTTTTACGCCACACCTCGGGTTCGAAGTTTTTCCCGAGCTACGGTTTCCTCTTGCGTCCGAGCTCCAATGCCGGACTATATCCGAGGTGTCTTTTATAGCTGAGCTCTAACGTTGGTCAGTATTCGAGCTCCAACGCTGGACTGTATCCAAGCTCCAACGCTGGAATGTATCTGAGGTGTCATAGATCACCTTGGTTTGAAAAACTTGAAGGAGTTCTGCCGAGCTTAATGCCGGAAATGCCCTCTATGGAGCCAGCTACTTGCGTCCGAGCTTTATGCCGGACTGCTTTTGAGGTGGTGCACCACCTTGGCCTTGGGCTGATTTTTTGCGGAATTTATTTCCGATCAGTGCAATTTACTCTCTGACAAGATGTATAGCTAGTAGCCCCCGAGACTCAGGTTGGGTGCGGCCGACCAACCTGAGGATCATAATCTCCTCGGAAACTGTTTCATCTATTGAATGTATTTTGACAACACCGAGGTGCAGCTCGGCAGGAAAGATGCTGAACTGTGGGTAAGAAAATATTTCCCGAGCAAAACCATCATGCTGAACACCTCGATCAAGAGGATGTCGCACCTCCTGAAACGAAAACATAAAATAGGTCAAAAGTGTTATAAGCTCAAAAAACCAAAAAACTCATGCGAAAACTTTACGTCTGAAGTAAATCAAGTTTTTTGGTGCCAATCCGACAATTGGTCTTAAAATTAGTTTGTGCTTCGGCCGTGTTTTAACATGACACATCCGATCTCAAGACTTCAAGCGGGTCAGCCTTCGGCTTTAACCTCCCATCCCGAAGGCGGAGTGCTCCCCTTTTAGGCCGGTTTAGCAAACTAAACTCGAGCAGTTTTATAGAGAAACCAGGCTATCCGGCTATTGACCACACACTCGAGTCGAGAAAGGAGTGGTAGAAAAAGACTTTGCAATGACTTAGACAAAAAAAAGTTATTATAAAACGGTTCGTACAAATTTAAGAGCCCCCAGTTAACTTGAGTAAAAGAGGTGTTTTGACAAACAATTTTTTTGACAAACTATTTTAATGTGCTCGGGGTTGTTAACGAGGTTCGGGCTTGTGGCAGGATGAAGACGTAGTCCTCGGCCTGGCCGAGATCCTAGCCCCCAAGTCCAAGGTGACCGAGTGAGGAGCTCGGCTTGATGAAGTGGCGATGCAGCACGGTCGTTGCAGCGAGGTGAAGCCCCCGGTCCAGCTAACATGACGAAGCTGGTCGGCTGATGACGCCGAAGTCCCCGGAGTAGGTTGATGAAGAGATGGCGAAGCCTCAGTCTAGCCGAGGTGACGGAGTAAGTTGGTGGGGTGGCGACGACGCGTCGAAGTCAATGCAAGTGAGAATGACGCCGCTCTTCTTTTACTATTGGCGCGTATGAGGACCAAGCTGGATTGAAACCAGGCCGAACGCGACGTCCGCCAAACCGCAGACGTTATCAGTAGGAAACTGTGATGTGGACCACAGTGTGGATCAGATCAAACAAATTACAGGGGTCACGCACTAAACTCGTAGGGAGCAACAACCGAAAAGCAAATACGTAGCAGTCTATGGCCGATCTGACATCAACCTGCTACTAGAAGTGCTAGATATTCACGTGAGGATCCAAATAAGGATTTACTGTCCATTCATTAAACCTTGAAATCCGTGTATTAACTTGTAGTACTACATGGAGGTGTGCACGTACTAATACTTTCTAGTACTGTTTGTCTTTTTGTGCAGCAAACCTTGAGCATTGTACGGTTGTACCATTGCCGATGCCTAGAGATCGACAGATTGGTTTTCTGCTCATACGAACATGCGTACACTATCCTTCTGGATGATGTTGTCTTACGCGCTTTATGCTGCCGCACTAGCTATGCAGGGCAGCAACGGGCAGAGGGCTCCCGCTAGGGCCCGGACGACGCCAGCAAATGCAGGCGCGCATGTGTCCGCCTCTTGCCAGCATGCCATCACCGTGCATCGTGCACACAGATTAGATCGAATTGATCTCGCCCGAACGGCCTCAGGTTGCGCGATGTGGTGGTTGAAGATTTGACCGGTGCGCCGATTGCACCAGAGTTGATTGATAATCCCATCGAACTATTATTGATCATACAGCGGAACTCTCAATGAAAGCACCAATGTCGGTGTCAAAACTGGCAGACCTCGGGGTAGGGGGTCTCGAGCTGTGGATCTATGATCGATGGGGAACAAGGGACGATGAACGCAGTGTTTACCCAGGTTCAAGCCCTCTCGAAGAGGTAATACCCTACGTCCCGCTTGATTGTATTGGATGTATGACGTGGTTTACAGAGTAGATCTACCTCGAGATTCGTATGAGCTAAACCCTAAGGCGATGAGGTGATGAATGTAACTCTTCTAGCCTCTACGGACTAAGCCCCCTGGTTTATATAGACACCAGGGGCGCTAGGGTTTACAAATAGGTGGTTACATCAAGGAAACTCTAGATCTTCTATCTTAACTTGGAGTGCATGCCAGGGCACAAAGGGTCTTCTATCCGGATACAATGCGGCCCAACAGTCCGGCCCATACAAAAGGAGATGCACCCCGAGAACCCCCTAATCCAGGACTCCCTCACTAGGGTTTAAGCTTCTGTCACTCTAGCAACCCATCATCTACTTATTACTTCCCAATGCCTTCCCCTATGCCCAAATCATGGTGAAGTGTCATGTAGTCGACGTTCACATAACACCACTAGAGGAAAGAAAACATACATCTCATCAAAATATCAAACGAATACCAAATTCACATGATTACTTATAACAAGACTTCTCCCATGTCCTCAGGAACAAACGTAACTACTCACAAAGCATGTTCATGTTCAAGATCAGAGGGGCACTACTGGAATCAGCAGATTTGCTATCTGCCCACTCTTTGCGGTCCGCTAGTGGACGGCAAAGGTAGGCTTTGCCATCAGCCACCAGAAAGCGGACGGAAAGAGGCAGCGGACGGCAAAGGTAGGCTTTGCCATCAGTCATCTCTTTGCCTTTCTTAAGAACCAGCACTGGATCTTCTTTTGTTACTCCCCTATCTGTTGATATATGTAGAACATTTCTTTCAATCATGAATTGGAGCAAGTATTTCCTGATATCATAATGACACTGAATTTTTTCTTTTTCTCTTTTTTGCTAGCACCTTTGGGCTGAACAACATCCTTAACTGATTCTACCTTACTAGTGAGTACTGCTTCCACCTTACCACTACCTGGTGCTTTGTATTGTAGAAACCTTGCTTGTTCTCGTACAGTTGAATTAAGTTGATCTATAAATCTTGCTGCCTTAACTGCGGATGATTCCTGAAGAGTGTTGAATACCAAGCCTAGTACATGAATCATGATAGCCTCAAGCGTATAGATACCAAACATCTTAAGCATAGGTAAGCTACTTGGTAGGCAACCCTTTAGATATTGCTTAGCGTTAGGCTGATCTTTATTAATCAAGAACTTTACTATGTTAGGAGTTACTTTAAATAGATTATCCTCATCGAACATCATTGTGCAATTTGCAATTTGATTCTGTAAATCTATTAATTCAGTATCGGAAAACACACCATTTTGATTCTTCTTTTCATTAATCAACAACTTTCTAACATCATCCTGATACATATCAACATTAGAAGTCTTTTTCGTTTTGTCAATATCCAACAGCTTAGCGTAGTAATCGTTCCAGAACTCCTTAATAATACGTGCATTTTGCAAAGATTTCTCATTCTCAATGCTATCATCATATGTCTCGGAACAATAAAATAGAACCTGCATACTTTTATTTGTTACCCTTACTAAACCGCAGTAAGGATACGAATACGACTGAAATAAACTACTAGAATCTAAATATAAGGAAAGGATCAGAATAAGTACTAATGCTCTGTATAATACTTTTCCCTGAGCGATGGTTTAGCGGATTCGGAATTGTAACCAAGCATCCTGGGTTCTATACCCGATTCAACACTAGAGCATGCAGCCGATCCTGGATACATAACTATATAAAGTGTGCAGTTTTGGATCTTTATTGGTAGCCAGTCTTTCACTTCTGCCTCTCCACTCCCATGCCTTTCTTGGTCAGACCAACCCAACCGGTGATTTCCGACAAGTCTTTCTGCTTAGAGCAAGAAGCGGAACCAAAATAAAGCTTTCTTTATTTTCATTTATGGATAACCAATCCATTTTCCAATATAGTTGGGAGATTTTACCCAAGAAATGGGTACATAAAATGAAAAGATCAGAACATGGGAACAGATCTTATACCAATACTGACTACCCATTTCCATTGTTGTGCTTTCTAAAATGGCATACCTATACAAGGGTTCAAGTTTCGATCAATATTTGCGGAGTGGATCATCCCTCTCGAAAACGAAGATTTGAAGTTGTCCATAATTTACTGGGTACTCGGTATAACTCACGCATTCGTGTACAAACAAGTGCAGACGAAGTAACACGAATATCTCCGGTAGTCAGTCTATTTCCATCAGCCGGCCGGTGGGAGCGAGAAGTATGGGATATGTCTGGTGTTTCTTCCATCAATCATCCGGATTTACGCCGTATATCAACAGATTATGGTTTCGAGGGTCATCCATTACGAAAAGACTTTCCTCTGAGTGGATATGTGGAAGTACGCTATGATGATCCAGAGAAACGTGTGGTTTCTGAACCCATTGAGATGACCCAAGAATTTCGCTATTTCGATTTTGCTAGTCCTTGGGAACAACGTAGCGACGGATAATTCCGAATCTACATAGATCTAGTCCAGGGGACAAATCAATAGGAAATGCTATTTGCTTCTTAAGAAGAAGAACTTTTTTGAAATGAAAGAGTTTCCACGGGCGTCGGATATCATTTCTTCAAATATGGAAGAAGTGTTATCGAACGATTTCCTTCCATTCTTCCTAGTATGGAAGAAGTAAAGAAAAAGTACTGCATCTCGATCTATACGAAAGGGCACTGGTTTTTTCTTTCGGTTTCATTGATAGCAGAAGAGTACGCTAGCTAGCGGAGCCTGAAAACGCTTGCTTGCGCCCCACCCCTACGGAAACTATTGCCTATGCTTGCTGCTCACTCAGTGTTAGTAGAAGGGAAGAAAAGATGGTCACTCCTTTTAGGAACATGGCGAGCCTTACTTACGACTGTTGCACTTCACTCGCTGCTCGTTCATTCACTTGCTCATGAACTCGCTGCATCGCCAGAAGCGACTAGTCGCCTCCTTTCCTCCGCCGAAAGATGCTTAGCCGGAAGCGACGAAGGAGGGGAGCTGGGGAAGGCCGACGATGGCAATGAGGGGGAAGTTGTCGTAGAAGCTTTGCCCCTTGCTTTACATAAATTGTTATGAACTTACTAAATGGCCTTATTTATTCTCCCGGAACGCTAGCAAATCTAATAGTTCCATCTGCTCTTCTTAACTTAAGAACGAAGGCCGCCATCCTTCTTATTCAGGAACCCTTTGTTTGAGGAGGGCGTATCCCCGGGAAGGGGAGAGTGGCCGAGCGGTCAAAAGCGATAGACTGTAAATCTGTTGAAGGTTTTCTACGTAGGTTCGAATCCTGCCTCTCCCACTTGTTGTAGACTTAAGAGAAGAGAAAGTAGGCGGAAGTCTGCTAGCAGACGGCAAAGAGGGGGTTTGGCCCACTGGCTGTCAAACCCTAACGGGCGCCCTCTTTGCCGTCCACTAGCCGACGGCAAAACGTTCTTTGCCCTCCGCTAGCAGACGGCAAAGGAGAGGCTGACGGCAAAGCTTCAAAATTGACTTAACGGGGCCGCGCCCCCGCCGTCGCCCTCTCTCTCTGTCTCCTCTCCTCTTTCCTCCCTCTGCCACCCCGCGCCATCGCCGCCGCACTCTCTCCGCGCCGTTGCCGCGCCGTCGCCGCCCCCTCCCTGCCTCCACACCGCCCTCCCGAGCCTCCCCGCCGCAGCCGCGGGTCGACCGCCCCCGAGGAGCGCCGCCCGTCGGCGCCCCCTCCCCGCCCCGTCGCCACCCCGCCTCGCCGCCGCCCCGTCGCCGCCCCCCACGGTGAGCCCCTGCCACCCCCTCTCCTTTTTTTCTGTTTTTCTTTTTTGTTTAGTTTAGGTTTTTCAGTTTAGTTAGTTTAGGTTTAATTAGTTTAGGTTATTTAGTTTAATTAGTTTAGGTTTAATTAGTTTAGGTTATTTAGTTTAATTAGTTTAGGTTTTTTAGTTTAGGTTTTTTAGTTTAGGTTTTTTAGTTTAGGTTTAGGTTTAATTAGTTTAATCGGTTTCAGAAAACAACAATGCATGGTTTATTTCCATGTGATGCTAATCTAGCTAGGTTAAATTCCCTAAAGAAATTGAACGGCTTGAGTTAAATCAGCATGTATGGATGTATGTATGCTTCTTGGCCATGGTAGGTGATTCTTTCTTGGTCTTGTTTGATAATATTGGAGAAGAAGAGATACCTACCCTCTGCTTGATCTTTTACTGAGTGTGACGTGTTGTTTGTTCTGCTGGATAAGTTGTGTGATGCTCGACCTATTCCAGTGTGTTATTGGTTTAGCGGCAAAGTTGTATTTTTATTTCTACTCTATCAAATGGTTTGTTAGGTCCTGTTTACTTACTTGAGAGCAAATTGGCAGTGCTTCAACTGGAGCTTGGTCTATCTAACTTGACTTTGTTCTGGTCTGGTTCTTGTTAGACTGATGTAGTACAATCAGTATTCAAACTAAAGTATTTGTCGATGCCAAACACGTCAAAGTATTTAAAACTGAGGTTTCTACAAAAACCATGGTATTCTCCTAAAACTCCAAAAATACTAAGCACCCAAACGCAGCCTTAGTTTAGTTTAATTAGTTTAGGGTTTTTTTTCTTCTGTTTTTTAAGAATAAACAAGAAAGATGAAAAAAAAGAAGTAAAAGAAGAAGAGGAAGAAGAAGAAGAAGATGAAAAAAAAGAACAATAAGTAGAAGAAGAAGGAGAAGAAGAAGAAGAAAGAAGAAGATGAAAAAAAAAAGAAGTAGAAGAAGAAGATGAAAAAAAGTAGGAAAAGTAGAAAAAGTGGGTCGCCGATGGTCGAGGGTCGCCCAGGGGTCGAGGGGTCAAGGATCAAGGGGAAAAGGAGCCGAGGGTCTAGGGGTCGAGGATCAAGGTGTCGAGGGGTCGAGGGTCGAGGGGAAAAGGGGTCGAGTGGTTGAGGATCAAGGGGAAAAGGAGTCGAGGGTCTAGGGGTCGAGGATCGAGGTGTTGAGGGGTCGAGGGGAAAAGGGGTCGAGGGGTCGAGGGTCGCCGCCCCGACCCCCTGACCCCGACACCCCGACCCCGCCTTGACACCCCGACACCGCGACCCCGACAGAGCACCCCGACCCCGACACACTTAAATATTTTATTATGTTCATGATGATGGTACACACTTAAATATTTTATTATGTTTATGTTTTACTAATTTCGTTTACTCTTTGTCATTGCAGGTGTTGACAAATGGTGGGCGCGGGTCGAGAGCGCTCCGAGCCTCCTTCCTCGGCGCGTGCTGGGAGGGGTGCTATTATTCCACCCCAGCACCTTCGGAGAGCGCTGGTAGACAGCATGACGACACCGGCGGGCGCTTCTTCTTCGACCGGGAGAGGTCGGGGGAAGCCCAAGAGGGCTGCTAGAGGTGGACGTGGCGGTGGGAGAGGTAGGAAGGCTGTTGCACCTTCCTCGCCGCCACCCCCAGCTGATTCTCCAAACCACCGGAGTGCTCTGTCTCAGGTGGACCCGTCTGACTTGGACCCCTCTCGGACTCCGGTCCACGAGCCTCGGGCCAACGAGCCTCGGGTCGCTAAGCCTTCGTCCCATGAGACTCGGGCCCAGAGTCTTCGTCCCACGAGACTCCGGTCCCAGAGTCTTCGTCCCACGTGACTCCGGAGACTAGTGGCCATGCTGGTGGCGAGGACACCTTTTTTGACGATAGCTATAGCGAGGGCGAGCTGGTTGAGGGGGGCAAGAAGGTCTACCAGCGTGGTGGTACGAAGCTCCCGGCCGTGCCGGCGACCCGCGATCACAGGTGGTTGATTGAGCCTAACGGGGAGAAGTAAGTGCATTTACTCTTTTTTTAACCTTTGTCCTTCATGTTTCTTCAACTTAATACCTAATGTGTTAGCCTTGTCATACTGCAGGGGTTGGAAACACGCCCCTGGTGTCCGCAGGCCCAAGCAGGTCCTTGGTGTGCTTTGCCGGCAGCACTTCCCAGGGTGGGTCACGTTGCCCGGTGAGGGTCAGGTTCCATAGCTAGCACTGAGCTGGGAGCTGTATGTGGCTGCCCCGGCCCCGCCGGAGGAGAGGGTCGATGGTGTCGTGTGCGAGACGGTGGCCGACATTGTGAGGCGGCGGTTTTGGGTAATTTCTCCTTTTTTCAGAATTAAAAATCAACAGTACCTAGTGATTGTACTAATCAGTGTTGTCTTGTTCGATTGCAGACCTTCTACAGGTGTCTTGAGGAACACGAGGCGGACGCGGCTATGGTTCTCGAAGCCGAGTGCAAGCGCCTACTTCAGAACTTACGGCATGAGGCTAGGGTGCAGGCTGTTCGAGACTACTACGCCTCGACTAACATTAAGAGGGCCAAGAAGAAGTGCCGCGCCAAGTATCTGAGTAAGGAGAAGTACATGAAGGTAATTACCTATTCTTAAGGCCTTGTACTTAGTTTCCTTGATTTGATTCGTAGGTGTAGCGCTGAAATTTCTCTTTGTCTAACTTAGGTGCCCCCGAGATGGTGTGCGGATAGGATGGACTGTTGGGAGGCGTTGGTGGATGAGTGGTGCTCTCCCCAATGGCTAGCTGTCCACAACAAGGCCAAGGATAAGCGTGCCCAAAAGCAAGGTGTGCCACACCATCAAGGGAGCTCCAACCTGTTTGAGTACGGGGATCACTGGGTATGTGGTTTGAGCCCTTAACGATTCATGCAATTTCATTATTCATGCTAGCTTGAGCCCTTAACTAATATGTTGTTCGTCTCTTTTAGGCGCGACACAACAAGAAGGACGTGCCACCGCTGTATGACCTCTATGCCATGGCCCATACTGCCCCGTACAAGAAGGCCAAGGCATTCTCTGAGGATGACCTCGATCATCCAGAGAGCTTCACCAACATCTCCTCCCACAACAAGCTCGTGAGGTACAGAGACTTTGGGAAGGCGATGAAAGGGGAGAACTTCAACCCAAGCTAGAGTCCTTTTGATCCAGAGCTCGTGATGCTATCTGGTGACGGGAGGTACCATGGCTCGGTAGCCATTGGGGATGGACTCATACGTTGTCCTAGAACTCTCCGGGATATCAAGAAGCGCCAGATGAGCTCCGATCCTGAGATACCGCCTCGTCCACGGCCAATGCAGCTCGCCATCGAGGCTAGGGCCCAGGAGCTTCTGGCAGAGGCAAACAGGCAGGCTAAGTAGAGGGAGACGGAGTTGGAGGAGAGGACGGCCCGTCTATTGGAGGCGGAGAGGAACTGGAACGACGCGTCTCACCGGGCCCTATACGAGCTCCTCGTGGTAAGTTTCTCCTGCATATTAGCCAAATCATGCACGTAATGTTCGTTTCATTACTAACTAATATGATTGACTCGTGAAAACAAAATGTGCAGACCATGTGCGAGAAGAACGGTCAGACCCCGCCGCCGATGCCCAAGGTTGGTATAGCGGACACGGTGAGTTTCATTTGAATGGTCATTAGTTACTAGTATTCACATTTTAGTTGCATCATGCTAACGAGACATTGCAAATGATCTTTGGTGCAGCATGCCTCCCGACAAGCATCAACCGATCCTTCTCCGTCTCGCACTGGCGCAACCTTGACCCCAACCGGTCCTTCTCCGTCTGGCACTGGCGCAAACCCGGCCGGTCCTTCACCTCCGTGATGATGGTAAGTTTTCCCAAGTGTTTTGCTTAACAAATGCATACTTAGCTTAAGAAATGACCTACTTAGCTCCAAAATGACCTATACTTAGCTTTTTTTCCTCGAAAATGACATAATAACCTTACTTAGCTCCAAAATGACATATTTTACCTAGGATAGCTATAAAATGACCTATACTTAGCATTTTTTCCTCCAAAATGACAAAATATGCTTATTTAGCTAGAAAATGGCATAAATACCTAGGATAGCTCAATAATGATCTATAGCTAGCTTAGCTAGTTTATTTACGACATAATTAGCTCACTTAGGTAAAAAATGGCATAACTACCTAGGATAGCTCAATAATAATGATCTATAATTAGCTTAGCTAGTTCATTTATGACATAATTAGCTCACTTAGCTAAAAAAATGGCATATAACCTTGGTTTAGCTCCAAAATGAACTACTTAGCTTATTTTCCTCGAAAATGAACAATAACCTTACTTAGCTCCAAACTGACATACTTTCCCTAGGATGCTCTAAAATGACCTATACTTAGCATTTTTCCTCCTAAATGACTTAATATGCTTAGTTAGCTAAAAATGGCATAACTACCTAGGATAGCTCAATAATGATCTATACTTAGCTTACCTAGTTCATTTATGACATAATTAGCTTACTTAGGTAAAAAATGGCATAATAACCTTGGTTTAGCTCCAAACTATCATATAATTAGTTTATTTTCCTCCAAAATGACAAAATAACCTTACCTAGCTCCAAAATGACCGATTTTAACTAGGATAGCTCTAAAATGACCTACACTTACCATTTTGTCCTCCAAAATGAATAAATATGCTTAGTTAGCCCAAAAATGGCATAACTACCTAGGTTAGCTCCAAAATGACCTATTTACCTAGTTTAGCTCTAAAATGACCTACACACTTAGCATTTTTACCTAGCTTAGCTAAAAAATGGCATTTTTACCTACCTTAGTTAGAAGAAGAAGAAGATAAAGAAGAGGAGAGGAGAAAAAGAAAGAGAAGATAAATTCTTCTTCTTCTTCTTTTTCTTCTTCTTTTTCTTCTAGCTAGTCTTTTTCTTCTTCTTCTTCTTCTTCTTCTTCTAACTTTCATCTTTCCTAATTTGTAGATTTGCTTTAGATGAGGAAGCTTGCATTGATGGAGTGTACTCTTCTCCTTGTGCTTCCTTTTTGTTTATGGAAACTTGTTGGAAACTTGTTTTGGATATGTATGTATGGATATGTTGTTGGAAACCATTGTATATGTTGGATATGTTCTTGGAAACTTGTATGTTGGATATGTTGTTGGAAACTTATTGTTGGTATGCTTGTTGAAATTATGTTGAAATGTGTATATATATATCTGTGAAATTCTGTCAAATTGAATGAATTTCAGAAAAAACAGGGAATATACAGGCACTTTGCCATCTGCCAGCAGACGGCAAAGCTGCCACGTGGCAACTACCTGTGCAACCTGGGTGCACTGGGCTGTTCTATTTGGCAGCTTTGCCGTCTACTAGCAGACGGCAAAGACCTTTGCATCTTTGCCGTCTGCCAGCAGACGACATAGCGTGCCACGTGGCAGCTACCTGGTCTGGCCTATATGGGCTCTTTGCCGTCTGATGCAAAGGTCTTTGCCATCTGCCAGCAGATGGCAAAGCACGTCGTTAACCCCTTAACGGAGCTAAGCTGCCATGTGTGCCATCCAAGATCTTTGCCTTTGCATCTTTGCCGTCTGCCAGCAGACGGCAAAGAGGCCAATGCCGTAGCTTATTCAGCCGGACCTGTTGCCGTTTGGTGGCTGACGGCAAAGGCCTTTGCCGTCCGCTAGGCATGCCTTTGCCGTCAGCCATGGTAGACGGCAAATCTGCTGATTCCAGGAGTGGGGTATTGAATATCATTAAGGATCTGAACATATGATCTTCACCAAATAAACCAACTAGCATCAACTACGAAGAGTAATCAACACTACTAGCAACCCACAAGTACCAATCTGAGGTTTTGGGACAAAGATTGAATACAAGAGATGAACTAGGGTTTGAGAGGAGATGGTGCTGGTGAAGATGTTGATGAAGATTGACCCTCCCTCAATGAGAGGATCGTTGGTGATGACGATGGCTTCGATTTCCCCCTCTGGGAGGGAAGTTTCCCCGGCAGAATCGCTCTGCCGGAGCCCTAGATTGCTCGTGCCTAGGTTCCACCTCGAGACGGCGACGCTTCGTCCCGAAAGCTTCCTTCTTATTTTTTCTAGGTCAAAACCCTCCATATAGCAGAAGATGGGCACCAGACGATGGCCAAGGAGCCCACAAGCCCTGGGGGCGCGCCCTGGGGGGTAGGGCGCGCCCCCTAGGCTTGTGGCCACCTGGTGGGTCCCCTTCGGTAGTTTCTTCGCCCAATATTTTTTATATATTCCAAAATAATTCTCCGTAAAGTTTCAGGACATTTGGAGTTGTGCAGAATAGGTATCTCAGATTTGCTCCTTTCCGGTCCAGAATTCCAGCTGTCGGCATTCTCCCTCTTCATGTAAATCTTGTAAAATAAGAGAGAAAAGGCATAAGTATTGTACCATAATGTAAAATAACAACCCATAATGCAATAAATATCAACATAAAAGCACGATGCAAAATGGACGTATCAACTCCCCCAAGCTTAGACCTCGTTTGTCCTCAAGGGAAAGCCGAAATCGATAATCATGTCCACATGTTTAGAGATAGAGGTGTCGATAAAATAAAATACGGACATGAGGGCATTATGATCATCTTTTTAAAACAGCAATATATTATGCTAAAGTGACAATTCATTCACAAGGTAAAGTATGAATCAAAAACTTTATTGAAAACTAACAAACTATGATCTCGGTCATTGAGGCAATTGCAATTTATCATAATGTCGGAAAGAGTCAACGTAAGAGCTTTTATTTAGCAAGTTCACATACTCAACCATCATTTAATCTTTCATAATTGCTAACACTCACGTGATACTTATGAGATCAAAGTTTGAATCAAACACATAGGAAGATGGGGGCTTATAATTTCGCCTCCCAACCGTTTACCTTAGGGGTAATGTCAACAATAATAATTTATGAACACCTACATCCGAGTGGATATATATGTCTGGATCTCCCCCAACACAAGCTCTTATGCCATGACTCTTGTATAAAGGTAGAAGGTAAAAGTAAAATATAGGCCCTTCGCAAAGGGAAGCAGAGGTTGTCATGCACTTTTATGGTTGGATGCACGAAATCTTAATGCAAAAGAACGTCACTTTATATTGCCGCTTGTGATAAAGAACTTTATTATGCAGTCCGTTGCTTTTGTTTCTTCCATATCACAAGTTCATATAAAGCTTATTTTCCTCACACTAAAAGATCATACATATTTAGAGAGCAATTTTTATTGCTTGCACCGATGACAACTTACTTGAAGGATCTTACTCAATCCATAGGTAGATATGGTGGACTCGCATGGCAAAACTTGTTTAAGGATTTTGGAAGCACAAGTAGTATCTCTACTTGGTGCAGAAGATTTAGCTAGCATAGGATGAGAAGCAAGCTCAACATGTTTGAGGATCCATGACAATATAACTTCTATTCGGATATAAGAAACCATAACTCATTATGTTGTCTTCCTTGTCCAACATCAACTTATTAGCATATAATATTTTACTGAGTGCTCACAGTCATAAAAGATGTCCAAGATAGTGTATTTATATGTGAGACCTCTCTTTCTTTATTACTTCCTATTAATTGCAACAATGACCAATACTATGTTTGTCAACCCTCAACAAATTTCATGCGACATACTTCTTATATGTGAAGTAATCACTCTCCATAAGATTATTATATAATCTTTTTATTTCTTTTATTCTCTTTCCTTTTTCAAGATCAAAGCAAGAAAGCAAAGCCCCCAACTCAAAACTACTCTTTATTATATAACTCTCACACTCGATTACAAAGATAGATCACAAAGCAAAACTCAAAGACTAGATCATACTAAAACTTTTATTCTACTAGATAACGATAAAACCAAAAGGATCGAACTAAGGTAAATGATAAAAGTAAAGATGTGATGGTGATACGATACCGGGGCACCTCCCCGAAGCTTGGCATAAGCCAAGGGGAGTGCCCATACCCATGTACTCAAGTCTCTTTCTTCGGAGGTGGTGATGATGGAGTTGATGATGTGTCTATATTTTCAATAAGATAACCTTCAGGCCCTGCAGTTCTTGGAGCACACGTTGGAGAGTATTTGCATTCTTCTGAATCTCCTCCAAAAGGTGCTTATTTTTGGGCCACCAAGAACCTTTCCCTGCATTACTTTCACTTGGACGGGATATATCCCAATTGGAAGGTATATGTGTACGAGGGGTATTCTCCACTCCTTAATTATGAACCAAATTGTGAAAGGTCTTCCGATGTAACCTGTGTAAGGGCCTCCTAGGGGGAAGTCCTTCTTGTATCTCTTGGCCTTCATGGTTGCTTGTAGTCCTCACTGCTTGATGGGAATTTGGAACAGTGGAGATGCCAGCCAGAGTGCCTCTCTCCGAAGCCGGAGGGTGGACCTCAAGCGAATCCCCTTCATCTTCCTCCATCGTGACTTCCTCGGCATCCTCCCTCCTGAGTTCCATCTGCATCAACCAAGCATCATCGTCCACATTGTTGGAGGAGGAGGAAGACATGATGCCTAGCCTTGAAAACTCTGGCAGAAAATAGCTCGAAACATGAACAGAGGATATTGCCGTGATACGGTGGTCAAAACCTTTGGGAGACTATATAATGAATTTTTACCGTGCAAAACAAGTATTCTGGGAGAAAACGGAGTCTGGACAACACACGAGGTGGCCACAAGCCTGAGAGGCACGCCTAGGGGGTAGGGCGCGCCCCCATGGCTTGTCGCCTCCTCGTGCGCTATTCCGACTACTTATTATTTTCCTATTGTTTTAAATATTCCAAAACGGAGTAAAATTGCTTTTGGGAAAGTTTTGGAGTCGGTTTAGTTACCGTATCACATACCTATTCCTTTTCAGGGTTCTGGAGCGTTCTGGAAAGTTTCCCTTATGTACTCCTCCGGTGTTATGGTATGAATAATATTAGTTTCAACATTTATGGTCGTATCTGAGATATAATGTTTGATTCTTTGCCCATTCACCACCTTCGGGTTATTGCCCTTGGCATTGTTGATCTTGATGGCACTAGAACGATAAACTTCCTCGATTATGTAAGGACCTTCCCATTTGGAGAGAAGTTTTCCTGCAAAAAATCTTAAACGAGAATTGTATAGCAAGACATGGTCACCTACATTAAATTCTCGCTTTTGTATTCTTTTATCATGCCATCTTTTAACTTTCTCTTTAAACAACTTGGCATTTTCATAGGCTTGGGTTCTCCATTCATCAAGTGAGCTGATGTCAAATAACCTCTTCTCACCGGCAAGTTTGAAATCATAGTTGAGTTCTTTAATTACCCAATAAGCTTTATGTTCTAGTTCGAGAGGTAAGTGACATGCTTTTACATATACCATTTTATATGGAGACATACCCATAGGATTTCTATAAGCCGTTCTATAAGCCCATAATGCATCATCAAGTTTCTTAGACCAATTCTTCGTAGACCTATTAGCAGTCTTTTGCAAGATCAATTTTATTTCTCTATTACTTAATTCTACTTGACCACTAGACTAAGGATGATATGGAGATGCAATTCTATGGTTAACATCATACTTAGCAAGCAATTTACGAAAAGCACCATGAATAAAATGTGAACCACCATCAGTCATTAAATATCTAGGGACTCCAAACCTCGAGAAAATAACTTCTTTAAGCATTTTAATGGAGGTGTTATGATCAGCACTACTAGTTGGAATAGCATCTACCCACTTAGTAACATAATCAACAGCAACCAAAATATGTGTATACCCATTGGAGGAAGGAAAAGGTCCCATATAATCAAATCCCCAAACATCAAATGGTTCAATAACAAGTGAATAATTCATAGGCATTTCTTGACATCTACTAGTGTTACCAATTCTTTGACATTCATCACAAGACAAGACAAACTTGTTATCAACTATTTGTCCTAGAACAGCACCAACAGCATAATCACTAGCTTCACACATAATTTCAAAGGGTAGGTTCCAATCAGGCGGTTGAACAATAGGTGCAGAAATTAAGGCTTTCTTAAGTATTTCGAATGCTTCCACACAATCATCATCAAAAATGAATGGAACATCTTTTTTGCAAAAGATTAGTGAGAGCCTAGAAATTTTAGAGAAGTCTTTAATAAATCTCCTATAGAAACCAGCATGACCAAGGAAGCTTCTTATACCTTTGATATCTTTAGGACACGACATTTTTTCAATAGCATCAACTTTAGCTTTATCAACTTCAATACCTCTTTCGGAAATTTTATGCCCCAAGACAATACCTTCATTAACCATAAAGTGGCATTTCTCGCAATTCAAGACAAGATTAGTTTCTACACATCTCTGCAAAACTCGGTCAAGGTTGCTTAAGCAATCATCAAAAGAAGTTCTGTATACGGAAAAATCATCCATGAAAACCTCAACAATCTTTTCACAAAAGTCAGAGAATATAGCAGTCATACATCTTTGAAAAGTAGTGGGTGCATTGCATAAACCAAAAAGCATACGTCTATAAGCAAAGGTACCAAAAGGGCATGTAAAAGTAGTTTTTTCTTGATCCTCTTGTGACACAGGTATTTGGGAAAAACCAGAGTATCCATCTAGAAAGCAAAAATGTGTATGTCTTGATAGTCTTTCTAGCATTTGATCAATAAATGGCAGAGGGTAGTGATCTTTCCTAGTAGCTTTATTTAATTTTCTAAAATCAATTACCATCCTATAACCTGTGATAATTCTCTGTGGAATAAGTTCATTTTTATTATTAGGAACAACAGTAATACCTCCCTTCTTAGGGACACAGTGAACAGGACTTTCCCATCTACTATCAGCAATAGGATAGATTATACCTGCTTCCAGAAGTTTTAGTATTTCATTTCTTACCACTTCTTTCATCTTAGGATTCAACCGTCGCTGGTGATCAACAACTAGTTTAGCATCAGGTTCCATATTAATTTTATGCTGACATAGAGTGGGACTAATGCCCTTAAGATAATCAAGAGTATATCCAATAGTAGCACGGTGCTTCTTCAGAGTTTTGAACAATCTCTTTTCTTCATGCTCTGAAAGGTTAGCACTAATAATAACAGGATATATCTTCTTTTCATCAAGATAAGCATATTTCAAAGGATAAGGTAATTGTTTAAGCTCAAACACAGGATCACTCTTGGGTGGAAGAGGATCTCCAAGAGTTTCAACATGCAAGTTGTGTTTCAAAACATGCATTTGTTTAAAGAATATCTCATCTATTTCATATCTTTCATTCATATGCATATCATTTTCATGGCCTAGCAAATATTGTTCTAAAGGATCAGTAGGAGGTACGGCAATAGAAGCAAGACCAATAATTTCATCTTTACTAGGCAATTCTTTATCACGAGGTTGTCTACAGAATTTGGAGAAATTAAACTCATGAGACACATCCCCGAAACTTACGCTAATAGTTTCTTTCTCACAATCTATCTTAGCATTAACAGTGTTTAAGAAAGGTCTACCGAATATAATGAGACAAAAATCATCTTGTGGGGAGCCAAGAACTAGAAAATCAGTAGGGTATTTCATTTTCCCTCACAAGACTTCAACATCTCTAACAATCCCAAGTGGTGTGACAGTATCTCTATTAGCAAGCTTGATAGTAACATCAATATCTTCTATTTCAACTGGTGCAATATCATTCATAATTTCTTGATATAAAGTAAAAGGGCTTGCACTCACACTAGCACCCAAATCACATAAGCCATGATAACAATGATATCCTATTTTAACAGAGACAACGGGCATGCCAACAACAGGTCTATGTTTATCTTTTTCATCGGGTTTAGCAATTCTAGTAGCTTCATCATAGAAGTAAATAACATGCCCATCAATATTTTCACCCAAGAGATCTTTAACCATAGCAACATTAGGTTCAACTTTAATTTGTTCAGAGGGTGTAGATGTTCTTGTATAACTCTTACGGACTACAGCTGAAGCTTTAGCATGTTCTTTTATCCTAACAGGAAAAGGTGGTTTCGCAATATATGCGGTAGGAATAACTGGATCAACATTATAAATGGTGGTTTCTTCTTTAGCTTTAATAGGTTCTACTATTTTTACTTCAATGGGAGGATGATATTTAAACCACTTCTCCTTAGGGAGATCAACATGAGGAGCAAATGATTCACAGAAAGAAGCTACTATCTCAGAGTCAAGTCCATATTTAGTGCTAAATTCACGAAAAACGTCGGTATCCATAAAAGATTTAACACAATCAAACTCAAGGTTTATACCTTACTCCTTACCTTTGTCGAACTCCCAATCTTCAGAGTTGCATTTAATTCTTTCCAACAGATCCCATTTGAATTCAATAGTCTTCTTCATAAAAGAACCAGTACAAGAAGTATCGAGCATGGATTGATCACTACGAGAAAGCCGAGCATAAAAACTCTGAATAATAATTTCTCTTGAGAGCTCATGATTGGGTCATGAATATAACATTGACTTAAGCCTCCCCCGAGTGTGAGCGATACTTTCTCCTTCACAAGGCCAAAAATTATATATATAATTCCGATCACGATGAGCCAGATGCATAGGATAAAACTTCTGATGAAATTCCAATTTCAATCAGTTGTAATTCCAAGCTCCAATATCATCACATAGCCTATACCATGTCAATGCATTTCCCTTCAAAGATAAAGGGAAGACCTTCTTCTTGACTTCATCTTCGGGCAAACCTGCAAGCTTAAATAATCCACAAACTTCATCCACATAGATTAGATGCAAATCTGGATGTAATGTTCCATCTCCTGCATAAGGATTAGCTAGCAGTTTCTCTATCATACCCGAAGGAATTTCATAATAAATATTTTCAGTAGGTGTAGTAGGTTGAGGAGAAACTCTTTGCTCTTCCGTTCGAGGTGAAGATACCCTGAACAAGCCCCTCAAAGGATGACTTTCCATAGTGACAAGTGACAATAAATTTCAGCACGTAATATAAATGTTTCCTTACCAGATTCCACTTACCAAAGGCGCTTCACTCCCCGTCAACGGTGCCTGAAAAAGAGTATGGATGACCCACAAGTATAGGGGATCAATCACAGTCCTTTAGATAAGTAAGAGTGTTGAACCCAACGAGGAGCAGAAGGAAATGACAAGCGGTTTTCTGCAAGCTATTTTCTGCAGGCACTGAAATTATCGGTAACAGATAGTTTGGTGATAAGATAATTCATAATGGGTAACATGTAACAAGTGTAGCAAGGGTGCAGCAAGGTGGCCCAATCCTTTTTATAGCAAAGGATAAGCCTGGACGAACTCTTATATAAAGCAAAGCGCTCCCGAGGACACATGGGAATTACTGTCAAGTTAATTTTCATCATGCTCATATGATCTGCGTTCGTTACTTTGATAATTTGATATGTGGGTGGACCGGTGCTTGGGTGTTGTCCTTACTTGGAAAAGCCTCCCACTTATGATTAACCCCCTATCGCAAGCATAAGAAGAATTAAGATAAATCTAACCATAGCATGAAACGTGTGGATCCAAATCAGCCCCTTATGAAGCAACACATAAACAAGGGTTTAAGCTTCTGTCACTCTAGCAATCCATCATCTACTTATTACTTCCCAATGCCTTCCCCTAGGCCCAAATCATGGTGAAGTGTCATGTAGTCGGCGTTCACATAACACCACTAGAGGAAAGACAACATACGACTCATCAAAATATCGAACGAATAACAAATTCACATGATTACTTATAACAAGACTTCTCCCATGTCCTCAAGAACAAACGTAACTACTCACAAAGCATGTTCATGTTCAAGACCAGAGGGGTATTGAATATCATTAAGGATCTGAACATAGGATGTTCCACCAAATAAACCAACTAGCATCAACTACGAAGAGTAATCAACACTACTAGCAACCCACAGGTACCAATCTGAGGTTTTTGGACAAAGATCTAATACAAGAGATGAACTAGGGTTTGAGAGAAGATTGTGCTGGTGAAGATGTTGATGAATATTGACCCTCCCTCGATGAGAGGATCATTGGTGATGATGATGGCTTCGATTTCCCCCTCCATGAGGGAAGTTTCCCCAGCAGAATCGCTCTGCCGGAGCCCTAGATTGCTCCTGCCCAGGTTCCGCCTCGAGACGGTGGCGCTTCGTCCCAAAAGCTTCCTTCTTATTTTTTTTCTAGGTCAAAACCCTCCATATAGAAGAAGATGGGCACCAGACGATGGCAAGGGGGCCTACAAGCCCTGGGAGCGCACCCTGGGGGGTAGGGCGCGCCCCCAGGCTTGTGGCCACCTGGTGGGTCCCCTTTGGTAGTTTCTTCGCCCAATATTTTTTATATATTCCAAAATAATTCTCCGTAAAGTTTCAGGACATTTGGAGTTGTGTAGAATAGGTATCTCAGATTTGCTCCTTTCCGGTCCAGAATTCCAGCTGCCGGCATTCTCCCTTTTCATGTAAATCTTGTAAAATAAGAGAGAAAAGGCATAATTATTGTACCATAATGTGAAATAACAGCCCATAATGCAATAAATATCAACATAAAACCATGATGCAAAATGGACGTATCAACGGCCACCTCCTGCCTTCGGGCCGCGGCGGTGAAGCGGGCGATGGCCCTGGCTTTCAACGGTGGTGTGGTGGCCATGGCGGCAGACAGTGGGGTGGCGGCAACGGCGGCCGGCAACAGCTGCCGACGGGCAGCGGCTGCGGAGCGTGTGGTGGGTGTTGCGCGCACACCCAATAGGGACGCCATGCGCACTACACTACGCCGCCGCCGCAGTGTAGCTTCCCAGCTAGAGTTGTCCTCTAATGACGGCGGAGTGGCTGAGCAACGACGACAGACTGGTGCCATTGGTGATTGTGGGAGAAGCAGATGAGATAAGCTACAGGGAGGGAGGGGGAAATGTGACGCAGGACTCGCCGGCCGTGAGGGTTTATATAGCAGGCCGGTAAGCATTGGAATTTTGGGGGATTTCGCCGAGTCGGGCGGGAAGCTTGAGCGGGCACCTGCACGGTTGCACGGGAACGGGCTCACCGACGATTCATTGGCACCAGTTCGAGCAAATGTTTGGCCAAAAGAACGCCCCCACTCGCTGCTCAAGCATGCACTCGAAGCCGTCTGCGGCAGCGGGGTGACAAGACGTGCGAGAGGAGGACGAAAGGATACGTACACATACAGTTAATAAAAAAAACGTTTGCGATTTAATTACCTACTAGGCTACTACCCCTGTCCTGGTTTATAAGTCATCTTTCTATTTTTGTGCCAAATTTTGACTAGAGATTTAACTAATAAAATACGAATGCATGTCGCCAAAGATTATATCGTTGGATTCGTATTTGAACATAGTTTCCAATTATATAATTTTTATAACATGCATTAACATTTTGTTAGTTAAATTTAAGGTCAAAATATGGCACAGAATATAAAGGGGACTAATAGACCAAGACGGGGGTAGTAGCGCACGGCCGCTGTCTATGCAGCGTCGCAACTGCCGGTCGGATTGTAGACGACCATTCCCTGCGTGTTCAACTGCTCTATGCATGTGGTTGCTCGCGGTTGAGGCGGCCGCGGTGCGCTTTGCTCGCGTCCCGTTGCGTGCGCTCTACTCTCACGTCCCTCCACGCGCTCTGCCCTTGCCCGTCCAGGCGCACTGCCAGTGTTTGGGGCCGACACACGATCATGTACGTTCGTGCTGCCATTATGCATGCGGTTGCGCCGGGCGCGGTGCCACGATGCAGTTACCCACTGCAAAAACTGTCATGCGGACATGCCAAGAATCTAGGCTGCCTGGCCCCCATTTATTCTCGCGGCCATTTACCTTCATCTCTCGCGCCTGACAACACAATAATAAAGCACACCCACGACGACACATACAGAGAGGACATCCAACGGTTCCAATGGCGCTCCCAGCGGCCGATGACGACAACGGGGGGTAGTTCACCATGCATCATGTAGTGGACACCCACGTGAGGGGTAAGGACCTCTCAGTGGTGTACACAAACGAGCCGGTCTCGGTGGAGAGCTCCATCCAAACTATGGAGCAGTTGCTTGTTGAGAACAGGTACCAAGTGGTCGGCTTCGACCTCGAGTTCACCAGTGGTCGTGCCGGGCAAGATCAGAAGGTTGTTGTTGCCTAGTTGTGCATGCAACATGACGTCCTCGTCTACCACTACCACATTCCCATAAGGCCTTGCGAGCATTTCTCCAGGTTTATCAACAGCTCCGACTACAGTTTCGCTACGGTGGACACCACCAACGGTCTAAAAGCGCTCAAGGTTTCGGGCTTGACCTGCCAGAATCTAATCAACATCCGTGACCACTACAAGGTCTGGGGCAGCACCAACAACAAACAGAACTCCCTGGTTGACCTCGCCTCGGCCATCATCGACCCCTACTACATGAAGATGAAGGATGAGAGCAAGAAGGATGAGAACATCTGGCACAATGCCTGGCATTAGAGACTGGATGAAGACCATGTTAAGTACGCGGCCAAGGACGCGCACACAAGCTATGAGATGTACAAGTGGATCATTGACATGAGGAAGTGTCTTCAACCTGCCCCAGACGAGCGATCGAGCCACAGAGCAGTGGCGGGAGCATCACAAGAAGTAGATGACTAGATGATCGTTTCTCCTAGTTTAGAATGCATGCAATTGTTTATTGAGGTGTGTACGAATGATCTGTATAGTCACTTATGTAATTGGATGTTTATTTTAGTTATATATATGTTGTTCTTCTGTAGACAGAGCAAATCACATGGCTTATTAGCAGCAATCATCTGTGTTATTATTGGTCTTCGCACACATTTCTGATTACGGACCTGTTTGCCACGCATCACACACATCTTTTTTATTTGAACTATTTCTATTGTCTTGGCTCATCGCAAATAGTTCACCCGAGTGAACTGTATGCCCTCCACCACACACACCTTGATCTGGCTGACCGTTTCTATTGTGTTGCCTAATCACACACAGTTCATCCTAGTGAATTGTATGCCGTATATCGCACACACACTCATCTGGTCGACCGTTTTTGTTGTTCTGGATCATCGCAAACAGTTCGTATGGATTAACCGTATGCCACTCATCACACACGCATCTCTGATATGAATCGTGCTTTATGTGTGCGCAATCGCAAACAGTTTGTCTCATTTTTGACGGGTTTTTTACATCACCATTTGCGATTAATGCATCGCACACAGTTTTATCGAAGGGTCTCTGATTGTGGTGTCGCGTTAGCAGCATCCTGAGTAGTGAATCAAGAGAATTACTAGAAGCAACAATATTGGATTTAGCATGGTTATTGTTACTACTAGAAGAAGAATCTTTCTTGCTCTTGTTACTAGGTTTAACTTGTGGCATATAAGTAGACAAGAGGAGATGTTTTGCAATGTAGGAAGAACTCTTCTTTCGAAGATCATCATTGATTGCTTTTAGGAACTCATGCTCTTGCTCTAAATTTAGCTTCTCATGAGTTCTTAGGAGCTCTCTATGATCCTCTTGCGTTACTTCATGAGATAACTTAAGAGTGTTTAGTTCTTTAGTTAGACGCTGATATGTCCATTTTGCATCATGCTTTTATGTTGATAATTATTGCATTATGGGCTGTTATTTCACATTATGGTACAATACTTATGCCTTTTCTCTCTTATTTTACAAGATTTACATGAAGAGGGAGAATGCCGGCAGCTGGAATTCTGGACTGGAAAGGAGCAAATCAGAGATACCTATTCTGCACAACTCCAAATGTCCTGAAACTTTACCGAGAATTATTTTGGAATATATAAAAAAATATTGGGCGAAGAAACTACCGAAGGGGACCCACCATGTGGCCACAAGCCTGGGGGCGCGCCCCCAGGGCTTGTGGGCCCCCTAGCCATTGTCGGGTGCCCATCTTCTGCTATATGGAGGGTTTTGACCTACAAAAAATAAGGAGGAAGCTTTCGGGATGAAGCGCCGCCGTGTCGAGGTGGAACCTGGGCAGGAGCAATCTAGGGCTCCGGCAGAGCGATTCTGCCGGGGTAACTTCCTTCCTGGAGGGGGATATTGAAGCCATTGTCATCATGAATGATCCTCTCATCAAGGGAGGGTCAATCTTCATCAACATCTTCACTAGCACCATCTCCTCTCAAACCCTAGTTCATCTCTTGTATTCAGTCTTTGTACCAAAACCTCATATTGGTACTTGTGGGTTGCTAGTAGTGTTGATTACCCTTCGTAGTTGATGCTAGTTGGTTTATTTGGTGGAATATCATATTTTCAGATCCTTAATGATATTCAATACCCTCTGATCTTGAACATGAACGTGATTTGTGAGTAGTTACGTTTGTTCCTGAGGACATGTGAGAAGTCATATTGCAAGTAATCATGTGAATTTGGTATTCGTTCGATATTTTGTTGAGATGTACGTTGTCTTTCCTCTAGTGATGTTATGTGAACGTCGACTACATGACACTTCACCATGATTTGGGCCTAGGGGAAGGCTTTGGGAAGTAACAAGTAGATGATGGGTTGCTAGAGTGCCAGAAGCCTAAACCCTAGTTTATGCGTTGCTTTGTAAGGGGCTGATTTGGATCCACATGTTCCATGATATGGTTAGATTTATCAAAATTCTTCTTTCGTAGTTACGGATGCTTGCGGGAGGGGTTAATCATAAGTGGGAGGCTTGTCCAAGTAAGGACACCACCCAAGCACCGGTGAAAGTGCAACTAATCACCGGGTGGTTTTGGTAATTCAAAACAACATATAGCTCATTGAACTAATATCCATTCAAGCTGAATATTTCACAAAGTTCAATGATTGGCATGGCATGGACTAGAGATGTGGACCCCTCAAAATGCTAAGGACAAAGATTGGCAAAAGCTAAGACTCTTCATTTCTATTCTAGTGATCCAAGTTCACATTGAGTCCATAGGAAAGCCAATACTATTAAAAGGGGATGAGGTGTTGCTTAATGGTCTACTTGCTCAAAGTGCTTAGTGATATTGCTCCAAAACCCTCAGCCACTTTCCCATTTCCACTTATGTCCAAAACTCCAAGTCAAACTCAGCCCCACTGAATTGACCTATCCGGCGCCATCGAGTTCAGTTGACATAGCCACTGCCAGAAACCCTAGACAATTCGGTCACACCGATACGGATCTCGGTCTCACCGAGATGGCCTTGCAAACTCTCTATTGCCTGTTGCAATTATTTCGGTCTCACCGAAATGTGCAATCGGTCCCACTGAGTTTGCTTGACCAACTCTCTGTTTGCTCTTTGCTGAAATCGTCTCACCGAGTTCAAGCATTCGGTCTCACCGAGATGAGGTTTTGCCCTATGCCCTAGCACATCGGTCCCACCGAGTTGTTCTAGTCGGTCCCACCGAGATTCCTAACATTCACATTTTGAACTAAATCGGTCTCACCGAGTTCTTCTATTCGGTCTGACCGAGTTGGGTCAAATGTGTGTAACAGTTGGATTTTGTGTGGAGGCTATATATACCCCTCCACCCCCTTCTCCATTGGTGAGAGAGCCATCAGAACGTGCCTACACTTCCACTACTCATTTTCTGAGAGAGAACCACCTACTCATGTGTTGAGACCAACATATTCCAATCCTACCACTAGAATCTTGATCTCTAGCCTTCCCCAAGTTGCTTTCCACTCAAATCATCTTTCCACCATAGCCAAATCTGTGAGAGAGAGTTGAGTGTTGAGGAGACTATCATTTGAAGCACAAGAGCAAGGAGTTCATCATCAACACACCATTTATTACCATTTGGAGAGTGGTGTCTCCTAGATTGGTTAGGTGTCGCTTGGGAGCCTCCAACAAGATTGTGGAGTTGAACCAAGAAGTTTGTAAGGGCAAGGAGATCGCCTACTTTCTGAAGATCTACCCGAGTGAGGCAAGTCCTTCATGGGCGATGGCCATGGTGGGATAGACAAGGTTGCTTCTTCGTGGACCCTTCGTGGGTGGAGCCCTCCGTGGACTCGCGCAACCGTTACCCTTCGTGGGTTGAAGTCTCCATCAATGTGGATGTACGATAGCACCACCTATCGGAACCACGCCAAAAATATCCGTGTCTACATTGCGTTTGCCTTCTCCAAACCCTTCCCTTTACCTTCATATGCAATGTTTTACTTTCCGCTGCTACACTCTTAGAATTGCATGTGTAGGTTGATTGCTTGACTTGTACTAGTTGCTAAAATCTACCAACACTTAAAATTGGGAAAAGGTTAGATTTTTATTTGGTCAAGTAGTCTAATCACCCCCCTCTAGACCTACTTTCGATCCTACAAGTGGTATCAGAGCTTTGGTCTCCATTTTCCTTGATTTCCATAGCTTTGGTGATCATAGCCTTGGTTTCACAACCTAGGAGAGTATGGCGCCTAGCGAGGGAAATTATCACCGTAGAGGTCCTTACTTTGATGATACTAATTTTGCTATTTGGAAGCATAAGATGAAAATGCATATTCTTGGTCATAACCCCGCCGTTTGGGCCATTGTGCGTATTGGCTTGCAAGGTTATTTCTTCGAGGATGGAAAAGACCCGGATCGTGAAGCGACAGCGGAAGAAATGAAGATGTTGCAATACAACGCTCAAGCTTGCGATATTCTCTTCAACGGATTGTGCCCCAAAGAATTCAACAAAATCAGCCGTCTTGAGAATGCAAAGGAAATTTGGGATACTTTGGTTGATATGCACGAAGGTACCGATTCCGTTAAGGAATCCAAATTGGATGTGCTTCAAAGTCAACTTGACAAGTTCAAAATGAAGGATGGTGAAGGAGTCGCCGAGATGTACTCTAGGCTTGCTCTCATCACAAATGAGATTGCCGGCTTAGGAAGCGAAGAGATGACCGACAAATTCATCATCAAGAAGATCCTAAGAGCCTTGGATGGAAAATATGATACCATGTGCACCTTGATCCAAATGATGCCCAACTACAAAGATCTCAAGCCAACGGAAGTCATAGGTAGAATTGTTGCTCATGAGATGTCACTCAAGGATAAGGAAGAGCTCCACAACAAGTCAAGTGGTGCTTACAAAGCTTCATGTGATGCTCCTACAACATCAAGTGAGAAACAAGTCTTCAATGAAGAATTGAGCTTAATGGTGAAGAACTTCAACAAATTCTACAAGAATAGAAGCAAAGAGAGAAGTTCCAAGTCAAGGTCCTACAATGACAAAAGATCTTCTAGTCGTGATCGCAATTGCTACAATTGTGGAAGACCCGGACACTACTCCAATGAGTGTATGACTCCCTACAAGAAAAGAGAAGATTCACCCAAGAAAAGAATTAAAATAGATGAATCACCACCAAGAGAGAGAAGGAGTAGAGATGATTGTTATGAACGAAGACCCTCTCGTAGAAGCAAGGATTTGGAAAGGAAGGACAATTTATCAAAGAGCTACACAAGACGAAGACATCAAGCACACGTTGGTGAATGGGTATCCGGTTTCGACTCTGACAACTACTCCGAGAGAAGTTATCACTCCGACTCCGAATATACTCAAGATGAAGGTGTTGCCGGTCTTGCACTTGTGTCATCCAACTCCTACGACATATTTTACTCACCAAATGAAGGAATTGAAAGATGCTTCATGGCTAAAGGCCCTAAGGTATCACACCCCGAGTATGTTGATTTCAATAGTGATGAAGATGATTTGCTAGGTGATGATGATTTACTTGTTGACAACACTAGTGATGAAAACTATGATGAAATTGCAATTAATCATGCTAATCAAGATGAAACGAATGACAATGATAAGAAGGAGATTGAGCGTCTAACTAAAGAACTAAACACTCTTAAGTTAGCTCATGAAACAACTCTAGAGGATCATAGAGAGCTCCTAAGGACTCATGAGAAGCTACGCTTTGAGAAGCTAAATTTAGAGCAAGAGCATGGGTTCCTAAAAGCAATCAATGATGATCTTGAAAAGAAGAGTTCTTCTTACATTGCCAAGTGTTTACTCTTGTCTACTTATATGCCACAAGTAAAATCTAGCAATAAGAGCAAGAAAGATTCTTCTTCTAGTAGTAACAATAACAATGTTAAATCCAATATTGTTGCTTCTAGTAGTTCTCTTGATTCCACTAATGATTCTCTTAGCCAAGTTACACTTGAGCAAGAAAATAGCTTATTGAAGGGAATTATAGAGAAAGGTGTTTACAAGAGCCTTGCCGAAAGGAAGCAATTTGAGGAAATTGTGCGCAAACAAGGAAGGCACCGGAAGAATCAAGGTGTTGGTTTTGAACGAAATTTCAATGCCAATGGAGTTGAGTGGGAAGAAGATCAATACCCCAAGATGAAGTTTGTTCCTCAACAAGAGAAGTATGACCCCACTTATTGTAAGGGAACACAAGCTCAAGATGATCTTCCACCACAAGACCACAAGCTAAAAGGCAAGGACAAGCTTCAAGAGGAGATCGATTCATTTGAAGAAGCTCCTAAGGCCTTGGTCAAGTGGGTTCCCAAGACTACATCAAGTTCTACTTCATCAAGTACGACTACAACTCCAAGGATTCCCATCAAGTTGATGTGGATCCCAAAGAAGAAGAACTAGAGAGTTCTTGAGGGTGACTTCGCCAACATACTTCACTCATATCCATTTTGGCAAGGACAAGTGTAACCAACTTCTATATCTTGCACTAGCTCAAGGAGTCACAAACCCTCTTGTTGGTAAGACAAGGGACAAGGTAACCTAATGCTTTCATGGACATCATCATATGTGTGTTTCACTCTATGTCTATGGATTTCCTTGTATGTTCCTTGTGGGACTAACCCGTGTAGGTATTGAAAGTGCAACGCACTCCAATGGACTGCTCCAATTGATCTACATCAACATTGAGCATCCACATCTTCAACATCTACATGAAGTCATCATCGACAAAACCCAAGGTTAGTTCATCCCTCTAAGGAGGGATATCACATCTAGGGGGTGCTTTGCTCTAAGAATTGAGCTAAAGCAACTCTAATGGTGTGAACACAACAATGCTTTATGTAAAAGTGGTAACCCCACTTGTGCTTAAACGATGAGTATGACCTATGATCAAATGCTCTCATTTGACTCCTAAGTCAATATACTCATATATAGATGACCTAGTCATCGCCAATTGCTTGATAGATGCTAGAGTGTTTGAGCATGCTTTGCCACATGTTTTATTTGCCATCTTATTGTGTGAGCATGTTGGTTGCATAATTTTCTCCATTCGAGGACATCCATTTGTTGCTTTGATTGTTTGGTTTTTCTTTTTGCCAAATGGATGGACAAGAATGCCCAAGTACTTCCTCTAGCTATCTATGCTTTTTCTTGTCTCAAACTCTATTCATGTTACATCACAAAGTTTGAACAAGTCGAATTCGGACCCTTCGGGTGAGGAGCACTCGGAGCCACCGATCCGTCAAGGGCTTAACCTCCAAAACCTCTTAATGCCTTTCGGTCAAACCAACTCACTCCTATTCGGTCTCATCGAAATCATTAAGTTGATCTAGGTTTTTAATCTCGATGCAACCGATTAGAACCGTTTGGTCACACCGAGTTGCAGCAACTGCTAGCAGTTTTGCATCTTGGTGCCACCGAGTAGTTCCACTCAGTCACACCAGCAGCGCCTGAGTATTTATACTCTGCGTACCCATACGGTTGAAAATCACTTCAACCGCACGAGCTCGCGCCCCAGCACTGCCGCCCCTGGTCTCCGGATCGTCGCCATCGTCGCCAGTGACCCCCTGCCGCTGGTCTCCGCCACCGTCAATGGAATCCTCACCGCCGTTGCCTCCGTAGCAAATCCGTCGCCAAGTTAGGGTACGAATTTGACCCTTTGTGCTTTCCATAACTCCGATTCTTGCACAAAGCATAATGCCTATGTTCTTTCCAAGTATGAGATTGATCTATCCACCAAAAGAGTTCCTTAGAATAGATTTGATGCAAAAACTTAGGGTTAGGTTTCCACCAAACTCATCTCAGACCGACCGATCTAAGGATCTCGGTCACACCGATTGGCCCTGGCCATTGCACAAGTACAACTCGGTCTGACCGAAGTGTACTGATCGGTGCGACCGAAATCACTTTCTCTGTGAAACCCTAGCATCTCGGAGTCACCGAACTGCATTTTGGTATGACCGAAACTGTGTGTTTATACTCTGTTAGTGCTTCAGTGTCACCGAGTTTGTCAAATCGGTAGGTCTGAAATGCTTTCTGCAGAAAACTAAAATTAAGTTTTTGTCTCTATATTTTTGCAAAACAAGCTGCACTTTGTGATGCTCATCCATTCTATCTATACCCAACTATTCACAGGGTCAGTTTCAGTCATGTCAGAGGGCAGTGATAGCTAGAACAAGTCTGAAGAGCAGGTCAACCTCAGTGAGGGCACAAGTCCCTCAAGCAGCTATGATGAAGGAAGCAGAAGCACTCCCAGCAATTTGCGAAAGGTAGCAACCAGGACAAGGAAGAAGAGAACATCTGAATATGAGGATGAGGACTTTGTCTTTGAGGAGGAAGTGACCTCCAAGAAGAAGATACTCAAGAAAGAGTATGGTGCTGCTGCTATCACAATGCTTGGAATGAAGAAGAAGGCTCCTGCTAAGAGAGCCCCAATGTCTAAATCCAGAGCCTCAACTCAAGAAACCATGGAATTCACTCTTGAACCAAGACATGAAGAGGCTGCTGGAGGAAAGAAGAGGAAGGAGAGAGTCAGAAAGACCTTTGCTAGAGTGATTGGCAGACCTTCTATGATGAGAGATTCTGATGAAGAAGAGGAGGAGGAAGAGCCTGTTGCACCTCCTACAAAGACTTAGAAGCTTATGGGGGATGCCATAAGGACTGGGGCTGCTTCATCTAAGCCCAAGTCTGCCCCCAAGCCTCCAGCTCAAGCTCAAGCTCCCAAATCATCTACACCAAAGAGATCAACAAGGAACATTTCTGCTGCTAAGAAGAATAAGGCCCCAGTGCCTGAAGCTCAAGAAGAGGAAGAGCCACTAGTGCTCAGAAAGCTCAAGCCAAAGATTCCAGATCATAGTGATGATCAGCCTGTGGCAAAAAATATGAAGCTGAGAAAGGATGCAGGTCTGAGACTTTGGAGACAGACTAATCCCTATGCCACCAAGGGGAGAACTGCTGTGGACTACCACTTTCATACAAAGGAACAGCAGGATTTCTATGAGACTGTCCTTTTGGACAAGAAGCCCATTGTGTGTGATATGAGATGGATTGACTGGAAACACATCGATGACAATGAGGACTATTTCCTAGGTGTGCATGAGAGCTTCAGAATGAATGAAGTTGACACGTTTGTTGGACAGAAGTTGACTAAGTGGAACGATGAGATGATCATGCAATTCTATTCCACTGCTCACTTCTATCCTGATGGAAAGATTGTCTGCATGACTGAAGGTACAAGGTATCAATCAACTATCTCAGAATGGGCCAAGATGATCAATGCCCCAGAGAAAGAGGAGAATGACGTTGATGTATATGCCAAGCCTAGGAAGGATCATAACTCCATGGACAACATGTACAAGACTATTCCTGATGATGCCCTGGAGACACACAAGTTTGGATTAATATACTATCTGCTGTCTGGTCTGACCACCATCAACACTATCTTGAGGCACACTCTTTTGCCCAAGTCAGGAGATCATAGAATGATCCGTGGTCACTCAATCAATTTGCTTCACATGTTTGATGTACCTCAGAAGTTCAAGGTGATGAGCTTGATTGTTGAGACTGTGAAGAGAACAGCTGTCGATCAGAAGAGATCTTGTGGATATGCCCCTCACATTCAGATGTTGATCAACTCCAAGATGGGAACTGGGACATATCTTCTTGATAAAGAGCATCTTCCCTTAAGGCCAGATTTTGAGGACAACGAGGTTGTCATGGATGCATCACATCCTACTTCAGTTGAAGCCCAGGAGAAGAGAGAGAAAGCAAAGGCTGCAAAAGCAGCAAGTGCACCTGATGCTTCCACAGTGATGCTCAAGACCAAGCAAGATCAACTTAGTTATCTGCTTGAGGCTATAGTGAGAATTGAGAAGGGCTTGGCCACCCTGACTCAAAATCAAGAGAGTCTTGAGAGGATCATTGAGACTAAATTCCATGATCTAGATGTTAAGGTCACTGAGATACAAACCATTGTGGAGAAGCTCCAAGAAGAAGCTGAGGACAGGGAGGATAGACCAACCACAGATACATTCCAGAGAGTGCCAAGGGCACAAAGGTCATCAGCAGTGCCAGTTGTCAGAGACTCCAGGACTACTATTTCAGCACCTGCAGTAACTGCCACGGTTGAACCTCCAGTGTCAACCCCTCCAGCTCCACAGACTACTTCTGAGGCATTTGCATACGGACTCCTCTCCACGCCATCTACGCACACCGGAGCAACAAGCCAGAAGACCCCTTCAGCAGCTCCCGGAGATCATGCCTAGAGAGCCACATAGCACTATACGTTTTCAAACTTTTTGGTAACTTGTTGCCAAAGGGGGAGAAAGTGTATAGATCATTAGGCTTCGAGAGAGAGAGAGAGAGAGAGAGTGTTTTGCCTTTTATTTGCCTCTCTTACTACTTTGATCATTTGGTTGTTTGATTCCTATGCTACAATTTGTGTTATGCTCATGAGATACTTATGTGATCATGTGTTTGATCATACTACGCTTAATGTGTGTGCTTGCATGATTATGTCTATTGTATTTGTGTATGATGAATCACTTTTATCCTTGGTGATGAGTGCATGTTATCCAACTCTTATCATTTTGAGCGCTCCACCAAGATGTATGTGACATGGAAGAGTGACCCATGATCCTAATCGATTATGCATTTGCATTCAAAAGCAAATTTTAAATAATGCAAAAATTTAGGGGGATCTCTTGCTTATCACATACTTCTCAAAGCGACGATGTATTTCATTCATATTATCATATGTCAAAGCTCTGATCTATATGTTGTCATCAATTACCAAAAAGGGGGAGATTGAAAGTGCAACTAATCCCCGGGTGGTTTTGGTAATTCATAACAACATATAGCTCATTGAACTAATATCCATTCAAGATGAATATTTCAGAAAGTTCAATGATTGGCATGGCATGGACTGGAGATGTGGACCCCTCAAAATGCTAAGGACAACGATTGGCAAAAGCTAAGACTCTTCATTTCTATTCTAGTGATCCAAGATCACATTGAGTCCATAGGAAAGCCAATACTATTAAAAGGGGATGAGGTGTTACTTAATGGTCTACTTGCTCAAAGTGCTTAGTGATATTGCTCCAAAACCCTAAGCCACTTTCCCATTTCCACTTATGTCCAAAACTCCAAGTCAAACTCGGCCCCACCGAATTGACCTATCCGGCACCACCGAGTTTAGTTGACATAGCCACTGCCAGAAACCCTAGACAATTCGGTCACACTGATACGGATCTCGGTCTCACCGAGATGGCCTTGCAAACTCTCTGTTGCCTGTTGCATTTATTTTAGTCTCACCTAAATGTGCAATCGGTCCCACCGAGTTTGCTTGACCAACTCTCTGTTTGCTCTTTGCTGAAATCAGTCTCACCGAGTTCAAGCATTCGGTCTCACCGAGATGAGGATTTGCCCTATGCCCTAGCACATCAGTCCCACCGAGTTGTTCCAGTTGGTCCCACTGAGATTCCTAACATTCACATTTTGAACTAAATCGGTCTCACCGAGTTCTTCTATTTAGTCTGACCAAGTTGGGTCAAATGTGTGTAACGGTTGGATTTTGTGTGGAGGCTATATATACCCCTCCACCCCCTTATCCATTGGTGAGAGAGCCATCAGAACGTGCCTACACTTCCACTACTCATTTTCTGAGAGAGAACCACCTACTCATGTGTTGAGACCAAGATATTCCAATCCTACCACTAGAATCTTGATCTCTAGCCTTCCCCAAGTTGCTTTCCACTCAAATCATCTTTCCACCATAGCCAAATCTGTGAGAGAGAGTTGAGTGTTGGGGAGACAATCATTTGAAGAACAAGAGCAAGGAGTTCATCATCAACACACCATTTATTACCTTTTGGAGAGTGGTGTCTCCTAGATTGGTTAGGTGTCGCTTGGGAGCCTCCGACAAGATTGTGGAGTTGAACCAAGAAGTTTGTAAGGACAAGGAGATCGCCTACTTTGTGAAGATCTACCCGAGTGAGGCAAGTCCTTCGTGGGCGATGGCCATGGTGGGATAGACAAGGTTGCTTCTTCATGGACCCTTCATGGGTGGAGCCCTCCATGGACTCACGCAACCGTTACCCATCGTGGGTTGAAGTCTCCATCAACGTGGATGTACGATAGCACCACCTATCGGAACCACACCAAAAATCTCCGTGTCTACATTGTGTCTGCCTTATCCAAACCCTTCCCTTTACCTTCATATGCAATGTTTTACTTTCCGTTGCTACACTCTTAGAATTGCATGTGTAGGTTGATTGCTTGACTTGTACTAGTTGCTAAAATCTGCCAACACTTAAAATTGGGAAAAGGTTAGAATTTTTTTGGTTAAGTAGTCCAATCACCCCCCTATAGACCTACTTTCGATCCTACAACCGGTCCACCCACATATCAAATTATCAAAGTAACGAACACGAATCATATGAGCATGATGAAAACTAACTTGACAGTAATTCCCATGTGTCCTCGGGAGCGCTTTGCTTTATATAAGAGTTCGTCCAGGCATATCCTTTGCTATAAAAAGGATTGGTCCACCTTGCTGCACCTTTATTACACTTGTTACTTGTTACCCGTTATGAATTATCTTATCACCAAACTATCTGTTACCGATAATTTCAGTGCCTGCAGAAAATACCTTGCTGAAAACCGCTTGTCATTTCCTTCTGCTCCTCGTTGGGTTCGACACTCTTACTTATCGAAAGGACTACGATTGATCCCCTATACTTGTGGGTCATCAGACGCTCAATCTCCTTCTTATCATTGTCATTCGTTTCATCTTGATTAGCATGATTACTAGCAAGTTCATTATTGTTCACATCACTAGTTTTATCAACAAGCAAACCATCATCACCTAGCAAATCATCTTCATCACTATTGAAATCAAGATACTCGGGGTGTGATACCTTGGGGCCTTTAGCCATGAATAATCTTCCAATTCCTTCATTTGGTGAATCAAATATGTCATGGGAGTTGGATGACACTATTGCAAGACCGACAACACCTTCATCTTGAGTATATTCGGAGTCGGAGTGATAGCTTCTCTCGGAGTAGTTCTCGGGGTCAGAGCCGAAAACCCATTCACCAACATGAGCTTGATGTCTTCATCTTGTGTAGCTCTTTGATGACTTGTCTTTCCTTTCTGAATCCTTGCTTCTTCGAGAGGGTCTTCGTTCATAACGACCATCTCTACTCCTTTTCTCTCTATGAGGTGATTCATCTCTTCTACTCCTCCTTTTTGGTGAGTCTTCTCTTTTCTTGTAGGGAGTCGTACACTCATTGGAATAGTGTCCGGGTCTTCCACAATTGTAGCAATTACGATCATGACTAGAAGATCTTTTCTCATTGTAGGACCTTGACTTGGATCTTCTATCTTTGCTTCTACTTTTGTAGAACTAGTTGAAGTTTTTCACCATTATGCTCAATTCTTCATTGGAGACTAGCTTGTCACTTGATGTTGTAGGAGCGTCACTTGAAGGTTTGTATGCACCACTTGACTTGTTGTGGAGCTCTTCCTTATCTTTGGGTGACATCTCATTAGCAATAATTCTACCAATGACTTCGGTGGGCTTGAGATCTTTGTAGTTGGGCATCATTTGGATCAATGTGCACACGGTATCATATTTGCCATCCAAAGCTCTAAGGATCTTCTTGATGATGAACTTGTCGGTCATCTCTTCACTTCCTAAGCCGTCAATCTCATTTGTGATGAGAGCAAGACTAGAGTACATTTCAGCGACTCCTTCACCATCCTTCATCTTGAACTTGTCAAGTTGACTTCGAAGCACATCCAACTTGGATTCCTTGACGGACTCGGTACCTTTGTGCATATCAACCGAAGTATCCCAAATTTCCTTCGCATTCTCGAGGCGGCTGATTTTGTTGAATTCCTCGGGCCACAATCCATTGAAGAGATTATCACAAGCTTGAGCATTGTATTGCAATATCTTCAATTCTTCCGCGGTCGCTTCACGATCCGGTTCTCTACCATCTTCAGAGAATTCACCTTGCAAGCCAATACGAACAACAACCCAAACGGCGGGGTTATGACCAAGAATATGCATTTTCATCTTATGCTTGCAACTAGCAAAATTTGTACCATCAAAGTAAGGACCTCTACGGTGATAGTTACCCTCACTAGACGCCATACTCTCCTAGGTTGTGAAACCAAGGCTATGATCACCAAAGCAATGGAAATCAAGGCTTACGGAGACCAAAGCTCTGAAACCACTTGTAGGATCAAAAGTATGTCTAGAGGGGGTGATTAGACTACTTGACCAAATAAAACCTAACCTTTTCCCAATTTTAGTTGTAGGCAGATTTTAACAATTATGACAAGTCAAGTAACATCCTACACATGCAAGTCTAAGAGTATAGCAGCGGAATTTAAGACATAGCACATGTAAGTAAAGGGAAGGGTTTGGACAAGGTAAACACAATGGGGTCATGAATATTTTTGGCGTTCTTCCGATAGGTGGTGCTATCGTACATCCACGTTGATGGAGACTTCAACCCACGAAGGGTAACGGTTGCACGAGTCCATGGAGGGCTCCACCCACGAAGGGTCCACAGAGAAGCAACCTTGTTTATCCCACCATGGCCATCGCCCACGAAGGACTTGCCTCACTCGGGTAGATCTTCACGAAGTAGGCGATCTCCTTGCCCTTACAAACTTCTTGGTTCAACTCCACATCATGTCGGAGGCTCCCAAGTGACACCTAACCAATCTAGGAGACGCCACTCTCCAAAAGGTAATAGACAGTGTGTTGATGATGAACTCCTTGCTCTTGTGCTTCAAATGATAGTCTCCCCAACACTCAACTCTCTCTCCCACAGATTTCGCTATGGTGGAAGAAGGATTTGAGTGGAAAGTAACTTGGGGAAGGCTAGAAATCAGGGTTTAGATGGTAGGAATGGAAACACTTGATCTCAACACATGAGTAGGTGGTTCTCTCTCAGAAAATGAATGGTGGAAGTGTAGGCACGTTCTGATGGCTCTCCTCTATGAGGAAGAAGGGGTGGAGGGGTATATATAGCCTCCACACAAAATCCAACCATCACACACTTTTGACCCAACTCAATGGCACCGATCAGAAATCTCGGTGGCACCGGCCTGTGTAAAAATATGAACGTTAGGAATCTTGGTGGGACCAACTGAAACAACTCGGAGGGATCGATGTGCAAGGGCTTAGGGAAAACCTCATCTTGGTGGCACCAATTGCATCATCTCGGTGGGACCGAAGTGAAGCAATAAGGCAACAGAGAGTTTGGCAAGCCATCTCGGTGGTACCGATTGCAATTCTCAGTGGGACTGAAACAATTGCAACAAGCAACAGAGCTGGCAAGGCCATCTCGATGGGACCAAGATCCATATCGGTGGATCCGAATTGTTAGGGTTTTGGCAGTGGCTAAGTCCAGATGAACTCGGTGGCTCCGGATAGGAAGTTTCGGTGGGGCCGAGTTGGAATGTAGGGTTTGAACATATTTGGATCACTACAAAAAAAAGACACATCCGTGACATTTTGGGCCGAACGAAATTTTTCTGTCATGCTTATGACACTTCTATGACGATAATTGTGACAAAACCCGGTATCATCATAGATATGGTGGGCTCCTACTTCTATGACAAAAAATCATGACAGAAAATGGGCTTTTCATCCTGGGCGGGCCGGAGATGCAGCTGCATGACATTCTTTGGGCCGTGCATGACGGAAAAAATCATGGTAGAAGCGAGGGCGAGGAAAATATCGGGGAGTTCCCGGTTACGGTGGGTGGTCGGGGCCGAGCGATGCACGGAGGGATTGCGCATTTCTCTCGTACACGTACGTGCATGTGTGCGAGGCGTTGGACTCTAACTGAACCCGAGCGAGGCGTTCGCTTACTGAACCTGAGTGATTTCACTGGCTACGCGTTACTGAACCCGAGCGATCAATCGATCCCTGGCTGTTAACTGAACCCGATCGAGCGATTCCTTCGCTACTGCTGCTAAGTGAAGCCGATCAAACCTGCTGCCTCTTGATGAATAGTGACTGTTGTTGGGGGTTGGATGAACAGTTCCTGGTGGGGGTTGGATGAACAGGACCCCGTGGTAGTAGTAGGCCATTGCCGCTGGATGAACAAGACCCCGATCGAGGAGGCCGGTGGAGGGTGGATGAACAGGACCCCGTTGAGGCTCCATGAACAGTAGCCGGTGGAGGGTTGATGAACAGGACCCCGTGGAGGGCTGGTTGAACAGTAGCCGGTGGAGGCTGGATGAATAGGACCCCGTGGATGAACAGTAGCTGGTGGAGGCTGGAGGAAGTCGACGATGGATGAACAGTAGCAGGTGGAGGATGGAGCGAGGCAGTAGACGGTGGATGAACAGTAGCTCATGGAGTCCCGTTTTGTGGTACGCCACACCCCTCCCGATGAACAGGACCCCGTTTTGACCGTAGGCGATCTGACTCAAGTCTGTTTCCTCCGTTTTGTGGTACGCCACACCCCTCCCGATCAACAACACCCCATTTCGACCGTAGGCACTCGAACAGAAGGCCGTTTGCTCCGTTCTAGGGTACGCCAGACCCTTCCCGATGAACAGGACCCAGTTTCGACCGTACGCGGTCGAACAGAAGGCAGTTTTCCTCCGTTTTGCGGTACGCCAGACCCCGTTCTGGCTGTTCCGTCCAAGCCGGTTGGCTCCCAATGAACAGGACGCATTCCGACCCAGTGGCTTCGCTCTCAATGAACAGGACGCGTTTCGACCCAGTCACTTGGCTCCTGGTGAACACGACACTGTTTCCTCCGTTCTGACCCAGCCAGTTAGCTGCCGATGAACAGGACAACGTCGCTGCCGTGGATTGCCTCTCCATGTACAAGAGCCCTGGCCGTAAGTATGCGCGCGTACACGTTCGAGACCCCGCCCGTATGTACGCACATAGCCGTATTTACTTCCTTGCAGCGTGGCTGTACGTACGTGTACATGATTTATACAGGACTGCCTCAACTGCTACGTCACACGTGCCGCTCCTTGCTCGGCCACGGTTCATCCTTGCAGAGAGACCGATCGACCAGTATGTACGTACACGTACAGTTCAACCCGGTGGGTCCCAGCTGTCAGGGAGGATAAGGAGGCACTTCCTTGCGTGCGAAGATATAGCTGATGGGTCCCAGCTGTCAGGGGGAGGAATTCAATTTTTTTGCCCATAATAAGCACGCACTTCATTGCATGTGAAGATGTAGCTGGTGGGTCCCAGCTGTCAGGGGGAGAAAACATTATTTTTCAGGGTAAAAAGGATGCAGTTGCATGCATGCGTCCATGGGCGTGGTGCGTCCCCACTGTCAGCCTCTCACGTACAGTCATTTTCCGATGACTCTCATTTGTTGACCACGTTGACCACACCGTGCCGAGCACACCAAGGCCGATGGACAACGGCGAGGCCCAAGACTGGAACGACCCGAAGATGGGGAAGACACAACAGTGGAGTCGCAGATGGAGAGGAGTTGGAAACTTGACTGGTTTGGGTGCGCGGCAGCACTGCCGCCCATGGGAGACAGGAGCAAGAACAGAGGTTGAAGAAGCAGCACGGCTGTTGGATTAACATCCAATGGTCCAGCTACTAGAATCATTTGTTGATTAAGTTGACAAAGCCCTGCGTACGCGTCAACTTGGTAGGCCCACAAGTCAGCCACCAAATCTGCCGGATCCCAGCTGTCATTGGTAGGAATAGTTTTTTTTGCATAACAAGGAGGCACTAACTTCCGTGCGAAGAAACAACCGGTGGGTCCCAGCTGTCAGCAGGAGCAATCATTTTTTTCACGTAATAAGGAGACACTTGCTTGTGTGGGTCCCTACTGTCAGCCTCTCCACTTACATCCCTCTTCTGATGGCTGTTGTTTGTTGACCATGTTGACCACACCGCGCCGAGAGCACAAACATGGTGGACAAGGGCGAGGCCCAAGAAGGGAACGACCCGGAGCCGATGAAGCCACAATAGCGGATGCCCACACTGAGGGGAGTACGAGGGCTGACTGGTCGGCTGCGGGGTGAGGCTGACGTCGCCGGAAAATAACAGGATGTGCGGGTGGGTAGAGGGATGGCCTGGCGGCAGCACAGCCGGCCACGGGAGGAGGGAGCAGGCAGTCCCGCCGGCGCTGGTTTGGGCGGCTGGAGTAGGAAGATCAGAGATTGAAGAAGCACGACGGCCGTTGGATGGACATCCAACAGTCACTTCTCTGTGTTGACTAAGTTGACAAAGCCTTGCGTACGCGTCAAATGTTTTTTAGGACAGCGTCATCGTCAACCTAGTAGGCCCAGAAGTCAGCCTCCAAATCTGTCGAAAACAGCATACAACCCGTTTGCCATTATTTTCAATAATTTACAGCCCATTTGCTAATTCTTAAGGATATTTTAAAGCCCATATTCTTTTTATTAGCATTACAGACCATATTCTGGGCACTGCTAAAAAATTCAACGAAATTTTACATATTCCGGTGGGGTCCGAACTCTTTTAATCACGAAATTTCGAGTCACGTTAAAAATAATTTTTAAAAAATTATATAAAAAAAATTCTCCGCAAAAAAATGAATGAAATTTAAAATTTTGAAATCCAGAGAAAATGATATTTGAATGTAATTGCCGGTTGGCTTTGGTTTAAAAATTTACAGCCCATTTCTTACTACTTATAGCCCATTTTCTGGGGAAGCCGAATACATCCCTCCTCATCTTGAAAGATTTGCAGCCCAGCAGGGCTGAGAAAAGCAAGTAGGCCTCGGTTGGGTATTCTCCAAAAAAAATAGAACTGGGCTAGCCATTTTCAGAAAGAAAAAGATATCAACTGGGCTCGTCATGTGCTTAAATAAAAGCGTAAGCGTGGGCTAGACAGGCCACAGCCCCCGCTCAGTGCGCAGTTGAGCTCCGTCTCTAAAACTAAAAAACAACTAGGAGAGCTGCTTCTTCTAAAAAAAACTGGGCGAGCTGCTGGGTCCCTGGTGTTAGCCGCTCGTTGTGTAATTTTCTCGTTTATTGACTACATTGACAATGGCGTGGGACCTAGTTGTCAAAGAATTAGGAGGAAGTATTTTTTGGGCTTGTAATAACGAGGCACCTGCTTGCCTAATGCCATGACCCTGGTGGGTCCCTACTGTCAGCCTCTCCACATACAGTCATCTCCTGATTCCTCTCGGTTGTTGACCATGTTGACAACGCCAGACGGCGGCAGGCACAGTGAGAGAACCAAGGCGGAGAACGACGGCGAGGCCTCGGACAGGAACGAATAGGAGCCGTGGAAGATGCGGCAGTGTAGTGGCAGGCAGAGGGGAGTACGAGGGCAACAACATGTAACTCAAGGTTACAAACGGTACAAAAGCCCAAGGATTAATTGTTCATCAAATTTAGACAAAACCCAGATTGAACATGGCAATAACATCTAACCCAACCACTATTTTTGGCAGTCACAAACAAATGGATTGGTCTGATCCATAAAATCAACATCCTATGCCAAAAATATTTTTTGGAGCATGACCACAAGTTGTTGTAAATAGAAGCCGAGCACGTTCAGAAGCCCATTTGTCCACCTGAAACTTCTTTTTTTGCTGTTCAACATATCCGTCCGTGAGAAATTTCTTGTTGAAAAACTTAAGCCTCATGGACAATAGTAACCTCGCATTCAACAGGAAGAATGTGACAAAGCTTCTGTTTGCCTGGTTGGATGCATATCCTTCCATCATTATTGTCCTCAAACGAATGTCATGAGAACTGAGAAAATCCCAGTGCTTATTACGCCACCGATTAGTTATATGTTTTTCTCCATGTGTTAGTGCCTAAGTAGACATGAAGATTGAAAACAGTTAAGGTCTGAAAAAAGAGTATGTCGAAAGAGCGACAGCTGAACGGTTAATTCTAGTACAATATATACGGGCTTTCAATGTGCATGAAATCATCACCTTTATATATAAATTCTCCAGACATCGAAAGCATCACAGCAAGCCAATAATTATGTTCAGATCATAACTAAACATTTCGATATATAAGATCTTGACAGAATCCAGCAGTATTGATAGGATATCCATGGACGAACTCTTCATTGAGCATATCACATAATATTAGTACCCAAAGTGTACTCCAAGATGATATAAAACTTATGCGCATAAATGAAAAATGCAGCTTATGATTACAAATGTGTAGATGACAACATACGGTACCTGAATAAGTGTGGAGCCAAACACCAACTTGTGATCATTAAACGGATCACAAATTACACCCAATGTCTCCAGTTTGGGCACAGAGATGACAGTTATTTGCGAAGGTATGTAACAATAATGAAGGAGCAACCTTTGAAGTGAAGGGGCATCTTCGATGATGGGCTGCTGTCCTTCAAAACAAATTCCAATGCTTTTAAGGTGAGGTGACTTTATCTGGAGACAACTGATACGGATTTCTATTCCTAAAACAATCAGCAAGCGCTCCAGGGCAGGGTAACTGGAGTGGATGATGCTATGCAGTGAGGCCTCCAACAGATAAACCACCACAAGCGAAAGTTTTTTTAGCAGTGGGAGTTGAAGCATTTGTACCAGATCATCTGGTAGATGGCACCGGGCGAAGGTGGCGGTGTGGAGAGAGGAGGAAAACCACAAGATGGACAACGGTGGTGTGGGCACAAATTCTTGGTGTTCGGTTCGTGGTATGAAACTTTCGTGGTAATGGTAGAACTCAAACTGCTGGAGTTTTTCGAATTTAGGGGATGTCAGCCAAGCGTCCACCGTGCAGAGTATGGACATCAGGTAGCGTGTCGGGATGCAGAGGCGTTGAATGGAGCCCTGGTGGGAGGAGATGATGGCTCTGAGGAGTTCAAAATCATGAATGACAGATAGCTGACTACAGTCGAGATTAAGGGGCGTGGCGCGCCATAGAGGGCACCACCGAGTTGAGATGACTTGGGTGTGGCAACAATCCTTGGTGGGGAGAAGCGAGATGATCTCCCCAATGATGGCATCCGGGAGATCGCTGATGCGGTCCACCCGAGATTCTACGGGTTCCTCAGATCCGGTGGGGGGCCTGCCGCTTCTCCCCGCGCTGCCCGGTGCGGGATCTACAACCGGCGTCGCCGCTGGCGGGAGGCTCATCTTCTTGGCGCTGGGGCCAGCCGACTCCATTTTCCTTGCGGGCGTTGCGCCGAGCTCACGGGTTTGAGCAGAGTAGCCAGAGACGAGCCTAGTGGCAGTGCGAGTGGGGAAGAAGGAGGGCTGGGGTTTTCTGTAGGAGTGGAAGAAGAGGAGCAGGCATTTTCTGTACGAGTGAGGAAGAAGGTGAGCGGGGGTTTTCTGTACGAGTGAGGAAGATGGGGAGCGGGGGGAATTGGGGGGCGACGGAAGCGGGAGAGTCCAGCGAGCTGCAGTATAAGTAGAAGCGATGAGGAAGGAGGGTTTTTCTGGGATCGCCCCCTCTTCAAGAAATATGGGCTTTTCCTTGCAAAAAACAAAAACAAATGGGCTTTAAGATGGATAGGCTTTTGTACCGGCCCATCGGTTGCCCGTGTTTCGTACTGGAGGGCCTTAACACTAGAGGCAGCCCATTAGAGACACTCTCCAGCTCTCCAGCTTATTGCCCATTCGAAAGAAAAAAAGAGACGCCTCCAGCTTAATTATGGCTCCTCGTCCGTAACATTTTTAAACTTGAAAAAGAGTTATAGCTCCTTTTCGGGCCAGCTTGGCATCCACCAAATTAGAGGATGGTGTACTGCATGCAGACACTCACACTGGTCGTAGCGCGGCAAAATGAGGGGTCAAATAACATGCCCACAATATACATAGATTGTAAAGGTTGACACGCTAACATTCACACTAAACTAAGCTTCACAAGATACGGTATGCATACTAGCTAACATTCACAAGGACTTAAGTTCAGCATGTTTACGCATCTAAATGATTCACAAGACTATAACCAAGACAAAGCTGTGAGAAGGTGTAGAAATAAAGAAAAAATGATAGATGCTTCTCTGAGCACAGGGCCTCCCTACGCTCGCATTAATTTCCTAGGCATGCTTCTTTCTGCTCAATGTTGCATGCACTTTGAGCATGTTGGCAACTCCACAGCTAGCTTGATGGCTCATCTTACAATTTATGCTGACACATTGCAGCAAACAGAGGAGGTAATAGAGATGACTCAACATCAGACCATTTTGTGCAGTTCCACTGAAATCATCTTCATTGTCCTGAATGTGAAAAGATAGGAAAGCGCTGTACTTAAACGGAATCAGTAGCAAATATCAATAGCTCGGCATGACAAAACACGATCATCTGGACGAAGGGGATACTGACCTGCGTGAGGAATATTATGCATAATTTTATAGGTGGTTAGTTGATTTCCACCTTGGGATCTCCTATGATGGCACGAAGGAAATTCTATGCAATCGATGAGCGCAATTCCTTCCGTGTGGCTGTAGAAAATTTGTCCGACTAACCCCAATATCTTTTTTGTGCAGTTCCACTAGAATAATGCACCGCTGTTTGCATGACCCCTACTCGCCGGCCAGGCCATCAATGACTCGGTCTCTTTTATCTTGCGTTGACGGAGCGGCTGCAGTGCTTGTTTGCTCCTCCACACATGACATGATCGTTCCACACTGCAAACAGCAAGTCAATGTACGAATAAGCTTATTTCATCTTGCGTTGGTCATTCTACCTAGTTAAGAATGTAGGAATACCTGGAGCATCGTGAGGTCAGCTGACAGCAGGTTCCACTAAAATTGAGGTTTGTGCTTCCGTTTGCACAAATAGACACCATATGGAGATAGACAACCCTGTTTGCACAAATATGTAACAAGGTTATTTAAGCAGTGTCATTTTTTTGTAGCGGCATATGATTAACAGCAGCATCTCATATGTTATCAATGGCATTACAGTGACAGTATGAAAAAGTGCCATTAACAAAGAAGTGCCATCACATCAAATCAACACTGGCACTAGATTAATGGGGGCTTACATTAACATGCATAACAATTGCATTATGACTATGTGATGATAGATTGGGAGTAGCACTTGATCAGTACGTACGTGCACGGTTAACAGGAACGATCGTTCTAACAAAGGGTGATACGGAAAGGAGAAACACATCGTCATGTCAACCATTGTGTAATTAAATTTTGTGCAGTTCAACGGAGATGCAACTATGTTACCGGTGTCAGAGTTTAGTGTAACGGCCCAAAACACTCTTTATGAGAAATAAAGCAAGACAGAAGCATTTCATAAAACAGTGGTGGCATAGATTCATTTTACCAATGGCAATAGATTGACAACAGCATTACTTAACAGCGACATCACATTAACAGTGGCATTGTTTCATTTTGCCTGTGATGTTAGATTAACAACAGCAGTAAGGGCATAGGGACAGGGGAGGCACAAGCACGTTTTAAATCCACCGAGGCATAAAGTGGTGAGGTAGAGGTGTTGCCGAGTGCGGCAAACATGCAAAGCATGTCTGGATTTGTGCATTTTTTGTTCTCGTCAGTGACCTTTCCTATGTGACCACAAGAAATCTAGATGTGCTCATTCTTGGTTGCATTGTCGACCCAATACCCCCCACTTTCTGTCCTTTTTCGACCAAGAGACCGGTCAGGCCAGCATCTTTATTTCCCTTTCCAACCAAGAGATCGGTTTGTTAGCCAGTATCTGCAGTACCTTTTTTCCTCTAATTGTAAAAATTTAGGTGGTGTTCAAGTGCTCGACAAGCCAACGGAGCTAGCTACATGGAGAGCTTTGTAATACTAGAAGATTATCCACATGCAGGATGCAGCGACGTGGGGAGCAATCCTAACTTTATGAAAAAAAGGGATGCAACAACGTGGGGAACTGGGCCATTAGAACAAGGCCGGTTCTACAAAAAGTTATACCTCCGGTCGGCGGGATGTGGCAAGGCAGGAGGCGGGATCTACCAACTCCACGGCGGGGAGCAAGGGTGAGGAGGACCTCCCACGCCGGCGCCAGGTCAGAGAAGACGGCGCGCGTCGGCTTCCTCCCTCGCCACCGGCGACCACCAGTGGAAGGTATCCGGCCGGATCTATGTCAACCGGAGAGAAGAGAGAGAGAGAGACAAAGAGAGTGGACACCACGGTCTTGTTTAGATCTGGAGAGGGTGAGAGAGTGAGAAGAAGAGAACAACCCTAGCAAGCAAGTCCCGAAGTGGACTAATGGAGTAGTAATTGTTTTTCCATCCGTAGCGATCATTTTAAATTGAATACACGCGTAGCTATATTTTTTTCATTTAACGTACCAGTAAAAAGAAACTCGATCAATAACCGTGCTACCGCATTCAGGTCGCACTTGGTATGGCTAACATTTGGTCCCAGACCCCACATTAATCATGTGTTTGGCTCCATATAAGAGATGAGCTAATTATTTAGGACGGGACCACCAGTCATGCTCACATGGTCATGCATGCAAAGGGTGGCCATTTGATTCGACCACTTTGGTTGGGTAAAACGGTTCAGCGTCTTTGAGGCATATTCTTTTTTTTTTACTCGAACCATTCTGGTGATTTATAACCAAACACGTACATTTTTGGACGATCCCAACCCATCTGTGGCCACCCTTGCAACCAAACGCACCATAAGTGGATGACTAGATGTCTCAAATTGTCACGTTACCTGCCTTTTCGTGTGCAAATGCACTCCACCATGAGTGTACCCGGGCGTGTGCGTGAGGGGAGAGTGAAGTCCGATTTATAAACCTTGAGGTTGTAGAGCTAGTCGGAAACAAACCCTCACCTTTAAATCCTTGAAGTTTGTACCCTGTCCTCTGTAATCCTGGTCATTTTTAACCTTAAGGGCATGTGCGGTTCAAGGGGTTTTAACGGGGATTAACAGGGATTGTGGGGGATTAAATCATGTACAAGCCAAAGTCCCCTCCATTCCTCACCAAACCCCTTGGGAGGAGGTTGAACCGAACAAGGCCTAAGACTAACCACAGTGGGAGTAACTTAATTCCATACAGTATCATAATATGATACTCAACCCTCTCTTTCTTCATTTAATTCTACGCCACCTCATCAAATTTGCCTAGTTGGCATGCATGATACTACTTATGATACTCCCATTACAACCAGCCTGGTAGAATTAATATACCTAATCTAAATGGTCGTCGCCCAATCTCTTTGTCCTCCTCCAGCATCCGGCTGAAGAAGAATCGTGCAAGACACCGGCTGTTTTCACCGGCGTCGCCTCGGCGGTGGCCTTCATGGGATACAATCGGCGGCGGCCTCCCGTGTTCTACTTCTCCTCGATGATGGCGGCGGGCGGGGACGTGCTAGCCAACACCTCGTCGACATCCGCGTAGCCGTGTAGCCGCGTCACCTCGTCGACATCCACGGCGGCTTCTTTCTCCGCCTGCATGGCGTGGCTACGCCCGCGCCGACGGCGGATGGCGTAGTCATAGGCACTGGAGGCGGCGACATCGAGGGCAGCGACGATGCCCGTGCCGCCGTGCTCCCCGACAAGCCAGCGTGGAGCAAGTCGGCACTCTTCCTTGAGCTCTATTGGAGCGGCCAGCTACGGAACCACGCGCTGGCTTAGTGCGGCAACTGCCTCCGACGGGCTAGGCGAGGTAGGTGGAGCAGCGAGCTACCCCGCTCGTAACTGCCGGGCTCGGCGGGCCACCCAGACGGCTTTTATGCCGGAGAACTGCTCTTCCTGCTCGTCAGATGCCGCCGAAAGAGTGGAGAAAATGGTGGAAGGAGGAGCTTGGCCGGCGTCCTGCTCCTGAACAGACGTGTGTGGCCGGAGTGGGTTTCTCGCATTCCACGTGGGTTTAAATGTAGGTTTTTGAATGCGGCGAGGAGGCGGGTACAGCTGGGAGTGTAGTGGGCGGCGCCCTCGGCCGGCGCGCCGCTTCAAATGGCGGACGCAGTGAGAGGTCGCATCTGCCCTGACCCCCTTGACCGTGGACCTTGACCGTGTACGTCTGGCTTTGACGACAACATTATCCTTAGGCCTTGTTGGTACTAGTGTATTTTAGGGAATTGGTGGGGATTATCCCGGTCAAACCCCTAAATCCCCACATATCCCAGAACACCATTTGGTTCTAGTGTATTTGACATGTTTCATCCCCACATTTCCCCACAAATCAACAAACTCTAGTGCATTTTTCTCAATACCCAATGCACTACTCCTACCTAGTGTATTGGGGATAAATGGGGATTTGAAGGGATTGGGTGAAGGTTGGGTTTCACCCAATCCCTATGGGGATTATCCCCAACAATCCCCTAAAAACCGTAGTACCAAACAAGGCCTAATCGACCTTGAAGGTGTACGTCACCTTGTGTCCAAATATGAGATGCCACGTGTACTAGATGAATGACTCCAAGTTCGACCACCGTGATGCTAGGTGCGAGCCGAGGAACACTGTTGGAGAGACCCCCCTCATATTTTTCCTACATTGGTCGTTTGATTCATAGGATAGAATGCTATAGGATTTTTTCCCTATGAAATCATGTGTTAATTGGCAATCTAGCATCCACTCCAACTTTTTTTTCACTTCCTTTGTTTTTCCTGTGTCAAACACTCTATTTTTTTTAGGGGAACACTGTGTTAATGCTATGGGATTCAAGTGGACATGCCACTCCAATCCTTTATTTTTCCTATTCCTGTGTTTTAAGTTCCTAAGAAGAGAGTACTTGCTCTAAATGATGTGCCGCTGCAAGAGCCGCCTATATTAATTAACCATGCTCTAAAAAGGTTGACTATCTTTGGCTATAGTATACTGTACTAGGTTAGTAGGTGACCTTGCGCTTGGCTCTTCGCCTCTTTCGGAAGTCGAACAATAATGATGGTACTACAGTAGTACTTCTGGCAATCTGACACCAAATGAACTGCTGCACGTCCACTGCTTGTAAGCAAAAGTTTCTCCTCGTGCTGCGAGCCACCACGCACGCGTGGGCGAGGGAGAAGGCGTAGTAAGCAAGCTTCTCGTCGTTCTGTGAGTTGACGGGACACATCAAAGTTATTTAGTACTCTCTCCAAAAAGGGCCGACCATGTCCATGGCTACCATCCCGTGTTCCATCATTGAGTACGTGCACTATTCACGTGCATCGAGGAGAAAAAATATTGCGTAGTACGTGCCATCGAAGTGCATGACTCACTTACGCACTGCATATCTCCATTTTCTTGCATGACACGTGCACCTTGATGCTAGATGTCCTGCGTGTTGGAAAAAGGATGAACAAAGCTAACGTAAAAAAAAAGAGTGGAAGAACATAGATCCCGACGACCGAGAAGGAGCAAGGAACCTCACGGTGGAGCGTCTGCACTCATAATATTTTATATTATTCAGCGATATAAAATCAACCAAATCTCTCCACATTCCTATACCATTCTATAGTGTGAGAATAACTTTGAATGTTACCTCCGTGGGACACCTAGTTAGAGTATATCTAGCAGCCCGTCTCGCTTCTCGCTCCTCGTCCTTATAGCCTACCGACTGTACCTTATATACACTTGCTCTTTGAGCAAAGGCCTCCCTAAGCACGCATTAATTCCCTGGGCATGCTTATTTCTACTCAATGTTGCGTGCACTTTGAGCATGTTGGCAACTCCACTGCTAGCTTGCTGGCTCATCTTGCAACTGACGCTGACACATTGCAGCACTCCTACAAGGCCCAGAGGTTAATTTGAGAACAAGTACCTCGAGGTTAATTTGACAGACATGCCTTATAGGTTGACAGAAGTCATATCACTTTTTTTGGAAAGATGTCGTGAAGTAACATGATAGACCTTCTTTCAAGCCAATTAACATGTGTTCAAAAAACAAAAATTATCAAAAAGTAACGCGATAGACCTTCAATTAACATGTGTTCAAAAAACAAGTACTCCTGCGATTAGTACTACTCCCTTCATCCATCTGTATATATAGGGCCTAATGTATTCTTCGAGGTTGCCTTTGACTATTGATAAGATTTTATATAATTTGAAAATTATATCATTCGAAGATCCTTTCATGTACGAATTTGACGGTATGCTTTGAGCAACTTGCATGTCCTATACTGCTCCTGTTTGGATACTCTAACTTAGCTAGAGGTTAGACTAACTCATGACTAACCCTGAACTAACTCTAGCCAAAGAGGTGTTTGGATGACAGGGTTAGATTGACAATAAATACACTTGATGGAGAGAGAAAAGTGATTTTTCAGTGCGCCCCATGAGAACTAGCTCCAATTAGCACCACTTGGCTGGCGGGATAGAGAGAGAAAAGTGATTTTTTTAGTGGGCCCAATGAGAACTAGCTCCAATTAGCACCTCTTGGGTGGGATAGTTTTTTTTGGTGGGTTAGGTGCAACTTGCTCCAATTTAACCCTCATGTTTGGATACTTTAGGGCTATTTGAGCCCCAACTAGCTCAAACTAACTCTAACCCATGGATCCAAACAGGGCCAAAGTTAGTCTCGGAAAACGCATTAAGCCCTATATACATGGACAGACGGAGTACATGATACTAGCAAACGCTCACCATTAGTAGTAGTTCATTGGTTGGTTTTGATTTTTGATTTAGTTGCTGTGCTGCTACCGTCCAATATTCACGTGTGGTTGTTTCTAGAATAAAAAAGGAGGTAGTACTTACTGTGGGAAAGGTGAAGTGATGGTTGCTTCGCCCGAGCAACTTATTACTCTGGGAATATTGGAGTACCAGCGGATTCAATGAAGAGAGAAATGATGGTTCCTTCGTCCGAGCAACTTACTGTGGCAAAGGTGGGGCTCCGTGATTTGACTACTCACTAGTCATTATTACTGCGGCGCAACGACCGGGGTGAATCTCCCCTGCAGTTGCGCACTCAATATTCCTGCATGGCAGGTGGAGCCGGATGAAGGATGTCCCAAATGTTGGCGAAACGAAGTTGAATTGTTTCTGGCATTGCTATCAATCTTTCAGGATTTGTTTATATGTACGCATAATTTTCCAGCATAATGAAATTGTACTATGATGCTATGAAGGTTTCAACTTTGGTTCCTGCAGAAAAAAAGGTTTTAACTTAGGATTCATGTGTCCTCTTGCCTCAAGATTGTCTCGTTACAACATTCCATCAAATACAAATGAAATTACCATGGCTGCTAATGCATCTCAATGGTTCGCAGATCAGCGCCAATATTCACATCACAACTGAAGACAAAGTTGTAAGAAGGTGTACAAATAAAGAAAAATATATAATTGATCTATGCCGTTTGTAGGCATGGCTCTATTTCCTGGGCACAGTGTTCATTGGTTGGCAGCTAGTTTCACGCAGCTCTGTAGCCAAGAAAGAGGTGTATGGAGGACATCACAATCCGATCATTTTGGGCAGTTCCACTAAAATCGAGCTAATCATCCCTGTTTGCAAAGATATTCAGTCAGTGTGATTACAATAATAGTGGAACTAGATGATGAAACATAACACACACAAATAGAAGCCGATCACCTCTGCGATCTCTCTTTAGGACTAACTACTTGTCGGAGAAGATTAGGCATGGAGTTGGATGAGGAGGATAGCAAAAGTAATCTCCCTTTCTGCTGTCCCACAGAAATGTAAAAACGTTGCCCGTGTGACATTTTGGCGGAACTGCACAAAACACTCTTAAGAAAAAAGTGATTTGTGTAGTTCACCAAAAGGTCGCAATAGCAACAAGGTGAAATGGATAGCCCTGTTTGCAAAAAGAGGTAGAAAGGAAACAATTACTGCCCAATAACATGAGTTGAAGACACATACGCCGACAAAAAAGAAGCATATTCCATGTCATAAGGGAAAGATAGCAGCATGGTGGTTTATCAAAAACGGTTTGAGGACGAGATTGCAAGATGGAAAGTACGCCGGCCGAGATACGTTTTAAGCAAAGAACTAAAGAAGATCCACATGCAGCAACATGGGAAGATGGGCAGTGGAGCAAGGCCGAAGGAAGCTGTACCTGAGGGTCGTCGGGATGTAACTAGGAGGGTGCCGGCGGCTGGGATCTGCCCATACTGCGGCAGCGAGCAAGTGGCGAAGGCCCTACCGCGCCGGAGCTTGGTCAAAGAGAACGACGGGTACCGCAGATCGGGATGTGCTGCCTCAACGCCATCGAACGGAGAAACAATGCACATCCTCCCTTTCCGCCGGCGGACTGGATGCGGCCGGATCAGTGACCAACGGTGAGAGAGAGAGGCCACCGCCGCCTTGTGTGAGATAGTGTGACGAGAGACAAACCCCGGCAGGCAGGCTCCATTGTATATAGTGGAGCAAATTTCTTTTTTCCCGACGACAATCATTTTATATTCTGTACGTGCCATTAAGGAATATAACTTTATTTAATACTAACGCGTCAAGTCAAACTTTGTTCCGTCTACATGTGGTACACGACCCTCCTTCGAGTAAACAACCGCTACATGCGTCAAATTATCACGTGGGCTGCCTTTTCGTACAAAAATGAACTCCACCGTGTACCAGCGTGGGTGTGGTCAGGAATTAGACGTGAGTACGTGCGTCGTGCGTGCACCTGTTCTTTACGTGCAGGTACGTACGTGGGTGGTTGTGAGAGAGATGGTTTGTGCGAAACAGAGGCAATGTGTTGATGATATCTCAAACAAAAAAATATAACATATGCAATGTGTGTGAAACAGAGTCATGGATATATCATATATAGAGGGAGCGATCCACGAGAAGAGAGTGGAGGATCATCGGCGTGAGATATTGATAGAATCGAAAACAGGGATGAAGTGTGTGGGTGCGCAATCGATAAAGAGTGCCATCGAATTTGTGTTTGCCCACGTCAAAGATACAGGGCGGCTGGCCTACTGGAACGTGAGAGGGCAGAGGTGCAGTTTGTCTCTGTGGCATGGATACCTACCTACAACGTTCGACTATCGGTGTGTGTGGGGAGGGGGGAAGGGGGCAGAGACCTAACTATAGAGAGGTAGATTGACTGGTATATGTGTGGAGAAGGAGAGAGACCTAGCTATGTATTGAGGGAGATCAATCGGCATCCATGCATATGTGTAGCAAAGGAATAAGGTTGGGAGAGAGATAAAGGTAGAGTGTCGGAGGGTTGGTGGTGGAGTTGCTTCTCACAAATGGTGGGAGAGGCCGCTAGACAAACGGAGGGTACGAGTGCAATACCAATAAGAGAGGGGATGTCTGCCTGTCTATGCACGTGCGTGTGAGAGACGGGTCGGGAGGTATGCAAGGATGATGAGGGGAGATGATATGGTTGTGGTAAGCAGACGTAAGTACATAGGAAGATCAATCGTCGTGTGTCGGAGAAAGGGAGAGACATAACTAGTGAGGTACGTCGATCGGTGCGTGGGGAAAAAGAATTATAGTCGACCTAGCTATATGTAGGGAGATCGGTAGGTATACATGCATGCATGTGTTAGAAGCAAATAAGGTCCGGAGAGACAGACATGGGAGAGGGGTGCGGCTAGGAGGTGGTGCAATAGGCCTACTATGTCGAGGGGGGAGGAGTGTGCGAGTATGAGATCGATGAAAAGAGGGGCGGGAGTGTGCACCTGCGTGGAACCGTATTGGACATAGGGGGGCATGGACGGTGAGAAGAGAAGAGGAGAAGTGTGTGTTTGTGGTAGGCACACTTGGCTAGAGAGGTATATCGACCGGTGTGTGCCGGAAAGAAGGAGCCGGGGGGCTACACACACCGTGGGTGAACGACCTAAAGAGAAATAACGTATGTGAGCGATGGAGGGGACGCTGAGGGAGGGTGAGAGGGGGGCGGGCGTGTGCATGCACGATAGAAAGTTAGCGCTAGCTACAAAGAGAAGAGGATTGTGTGGGTGTAAAAGACGAACAGAGATCATAATTCATTATAAAAAAGTGGATTCGGATACTTGAAAAAGATATCGTAGTGTTTTAAACCGACGCATTCATGATTGAATATATATAATGATGATACGCATGGTGTGGCTATGAACATGTTGTACTATATATCTTTCCCTAATAATAAAGCGCGGATTGACTCTGTCGGGTTCACCGTCGCGGCAGGTTTACAAAATAGTCCTTGTTGTTTGAGGTAATTAACCCGCAGTACTAATTTGAGTGTTCAACGGTGAAAAAATGTTTCGTTCGTACGGGGGAGCAGTTCTGTAAAAGGAAATACACCATCATGGGCTCTCCTCCTCGATTGCCTACAGGTACGGCACCGCCGCCGCCGCCGCCACCATGTGCCTCCTCCCCTGCCAATCCTCTGCGACGCGCCTCCACCCCTGCCGCTCCGCTTCCATGCCGGGACGGCGTACTGGCCCTTGCCGCTCGCAGGCGCGCGGGGATGGAGAACCACGACGGACGCGCGGGAGCTGACACGGGGGCGTGTCTCGGCAGCGACCCGACCCGTCCGGGCTTCCATCAACCCCACTGCCGCCCTTGGACGCCGCGAGGGCACGTCTGGGCAGCGACCCGGCCGAGGTTCTCTCACCGCCAGCCCCGCATCTCCTGGGGGGCGCCACATACGACGAGGCGCAGGCAGCCAACGGATCCGCGTACCCGGCCGAGCACGCCTCGCTGAACGGGACCTTCGGCGAGGTGGTGGTCTACCAAGCAGCGGGGGCCACAGAGAACGGCGCCGCCGCCGCTGAGATGGCCGAGCCCATGGTCCCCAAGCAGTTGTACGAGGATGCTAATGCTGTCGGGGCAGAAGCCTTCTCTATCTGGTTTCGTTGCCTGCCTGCTATTTTGTTTCTAATATGTTGTTGCTTGCTCTTCCGCAGTTGTGGCATCGGTGGAAGAGGCTAGATTATGGTATGTTGTCACCGTGGATTGCTTATGCTTCGATGCTTGGACCACACTTATTGAAGAGACGGAGAGGATTGCTAAGGTGAAATTGAAACTGTTGCCTTACCATACAGTGCATTGTTCCCCTTTTTACAACTTGATGTATGGATGTGTCATAATTTTCAGCAACTTATCCTCTTTTTGTTCCCACATGTGTTACATATATATTTCTTTGTTCATATGCAATCGATCTATATCTTGTGGACCACAAAGTTATGCCAATCTTTGTTATGCATGGATGGTCACTCGCTCCCTTGTTTTGATTAGCACATTTTCTTTCTACATTCCTCTGTCTTGTAAGATCCCAGTATATTTTCTGTTTGACTTCATGGGCCTTGTTCCCTGTAGTAGTTTCATCATTGTCCTACTGTAGTCTTGTCAATCTTTCCTTATTCTTGTTTTAATGAACAACAATAGATATAAATTTGATCTGCTTGGCTAATAAAATAAAATGGATTTTTAATGATAAACAAGTTTATGCTAATGTCATACTTTTGGGTATTCCTGCTCAGAGCAACATATTGAAAATACGGAAAGTGTATGATGCATTCCTTGCGGAGTTCCCTCTGTACTTTGGCTATTGGAAGAATATGCAGATCATGAAGGCCGTCTAGATGATATCAATAAAGTTTTTGAGGTGTAGGAATGGGCAGTTCTTGCAGTTACTTATTCAGTGGACATATGGTGTAATTATTGTCAGTTTGCAATTTCAACATATAATGACCCAGATGTCATCAGAAGGTAGCAATTGAATACCCAAACTATTTTGATGAAGTTTGTAACTTCTTTTTGTGTCTTGGCTTTTGTTAACTACTGCATAGTCTGCATTTTAGGCTGTATATATATACAGGAATACATGACGAGAAGTGATTTTACAATACTTAGCACCTGAACAGGAATGCTTGATGAAATGCTTTATAATATAGCAGTGTATTTTCGCAGTCCTTGTGATAGTGTAGGCCATGGAAATGTTGCATATATTCAAATTTTGGCTTAGGCAGTGTGTTCTTAGACTCCATGCATGTTTGTTAGTTGTAATGACTAATCTTTCTCCATGAAGTACATCATCTGTTTCACCTTTTTCTTTTTGTAGCAGCTATAATTTGTACTCCCTTCATCTGGGTTTGTAGGGCGTGTGCAGGTTTTTAGGTCCTCAACGTGCTATATGCCACTGAAAGTATGTCTAGAAACTTCATTCGAATACAAATCCAATGGTATGGTTTTGGTGGCATATACACATGTTTTGTTCATCAAATCGTCAAGGACGTAAAAAATCCGCTCATGCCCTATAAACCTGGATAGAGGGAGTATAAGTATTTTCATATAGCCAATATTAGTCATTTAGTGCATTAACTAAGTGGCCAATTTGGAGATCACATGTTTGTGCTATACAAAGTACTAAAGTCTAGATCTATCAAGAAAAATACAGTTCTCCTTCGATGCAAATGTAGCTTTCACTGTTTAATCATACAAGCCATCATTCATTTAGTGTTTATGGAACTATCTAATGTATTTGTTGTCTGGGGGATTGATTATTTCGTTCTTTCATCAGTAACTAAACCCACTGTTTTTTAACACAGACTGTTTGATCGGGGTTTGGCATATGATACTTTGTGGGATGAGTACATCAAGTATGAAGAATCACTTCAAGGATGGAGTCATCTAGCTGTGGTATATAGAAGAATATCAGAGCACCCTATACAACAGCTTGATCGGTACTTCATTGACATTATTTATGCATTTAAGTACTTAAGTATGTTTTCTTGTCAGTTGCCACTTCTATTTATATTATGACTTATCTACTATGTCGTCCTAAAATAGTACAGTGTGCAGGCATCCCAAAATTTCACTCCAGATGACTCATTTATTCCACTGAAAAAACACTCGCTCTAGACAAGATCACCATGAAATTATTTGATCTGGCCCGTGTTGTGTCGGCTCTGATTCAGTTGCAATTGAGTTTGTGTTGTTATCGCGGAAGAATATTGTTCTCACTTATGGTGACTAGATTAGCTAAATAATGATCAATGACTAGCTATTTATGCTAACTGCCTGCTTACTTTGGGGAATGTGGATGACTGTCATTTTCTATGTGCTTACTCTGCTTATTATCTACATGTATAATGTTCTTCGCACGAGCATGATTTTCTATGTTGTGATAATAAGAGAGTAAATTGTAGGGCCTTCCACGATGGTTGATCTACATTGATGGAGATGATTGTTTAATCAGGGTGTTGTGAATGTGATTTCTCTGAATGCATTCGTTTTGCCATAGGCGATGTTTTAGGAAGATATCAGAGTGCACAGTTGAACTGTTTACGTGGAAACATCCATTTGGGAATACATAGAGTGGTTTTATTAGTAGAAGCAATGTAAAAAAGATAGAGGGGAATATGGGGCCAAGAACTTGTTTTCCAAAAATATTAGCCACTGTTATTTTTTACCTCTCATCAGTTTATTCACACATTTACAAGGATTTGTTTATGTAGGGACCCGAACTTGGATTGGTGACAAGCTTCACTCACACATTTACTTGGAGTTTGTACAATACACACAACTTGGATCGATTGAACCAGCCAATAGCTGGAAATCGTAATTAGAATCAGGGCATTTGTATTAAGGCCTATAGATCACAGTTAACTACAGGGAGGTAAGCTGTAGCGATATTTCACATGCTACGCTTGCATCAACAAAACATGCATGTGTATTGACTGCATTTTACACTGTGTTTCTGATGGAGCAGGAAACAAATGAGACATTCCCATTCACAAATGTTTAAGGGAACCCAGACTTTTCGGACCAACCAGTAAGTATCAATTATGAAAAACATGCGAAATAACCAGTAAGTATGGGTACTGATTGTAAGAAAATAAATATCAACAGAAAGGAAGGAAGTGGAGCCTGTAGTGGTTACAGGGAGCCAACTGTGTGTTTGTGACAACATGGAATGAACATTTAATCGATGTATCTAAATGTATATATTTTAAGTGTGCAAACGAAGGGGCTGCAATAAAGTGGGTTTTCAAATCATATATTTTTTAACTCACCGTGGCCCTCCTCCTCCAGACCCCGTTCAACCTCATGAAACCAACTTGCATGTTGAGTAGCCTAGCTCAGCTAGCTATTTGTATGCTCTGTAGTTCCTATTCCGAACATATGGGTTAACTTCCTGAACCCATGCTTACGGCATCAAGTATTACATAGAGTTTTTTTTTGATTAATCTACTTGTCTATAGAAGAATCTGGATGTTTCATTTGCTTCAGTTACTATCAACAAGAACACATTGTGAGTGCCAGATCTTTAACCGTTTGCTAATGAATGTATGGTCTTCCAACAGTAATTACATTGGCCGTAGCGCACCCGTGCGTCAGGATGATGTACACCGCAAGGGCATTAATACTAAAATGGTGTATGTCGATAATTAAATATCCAAAGATACACTTGACCGGATCAATTTTCTTCTCTCTGAAATTGTTTCTTATGTATATGCAGAAATGTAGATGCTATGTTTTTACAATTTCAAAACACATATGCTTGCTAATGTGATTACTTATTCATTTCATTAGATAGTGTGTTCCCATCGATCCATCCATGCACTGAACCAATAAATTTCTTACTCTGTTCAGGTCGCAATCACGAACGAGCAGCAAATTTTGCACTGAACTACTGGCATAAGGCCGTGAAATACTTTTTGCTCACGTGAATGGAAGTTTGGAACATAAGAAGAACATATGACAAAGTGTATGCACTACACGTATGCTACTACTTCAATCCTTATTGCTTGTCTTGCAATGAAGGAGTACAGGTCCTTCCATATATTCCCTCCGTCCCAAAATAAGTGTCTCAAGAGTTGAGACACTTATTTTGGGACGGAGGGAGTAGGACTTACAAACTAACTAAAGACCGAGTATTTCTACTAGCAGCTTATTAATCATCTTTGCAATTTTATTGTCTCAGAAGCATAAAGGTAAAATGGAATAAATCACATTCTTTTAAATGGGCTCCGTTCTGAATCTGCATTAGCATATCAAGGCCATAGACCATAGATATGAATAATTGACAGGTTGCTCTTTTCTCATATTTTAGGTTGATAGGGAAATTTTATAGATCACATGCTTATATGAATGACTAAATATTCTCATGGAAGAATGAGGATGGGGCATTCCGTGATCCAACATCTGTTCTACCATCAGGGCTGATGGCATTCTTTGGCAATGCTAAGCCGGTTGATAAATCATGGCATGAGATGGGCCTTGGATATAATCCAAGCATCAGCCCTTGGTGATCTATGGTGATGTAGTGATACACCTTAATGGAAATATGAACCATGGCTTAATGTTGCTTTCAACCTGTAAAAGGCTATGTGGAGAAAGTATGTCGAGATTGAAATGGAATTCCTACACTATGTAACTTTGGTTTCTCAAGTAATTGAAGAAATGCTCCAAGAATAAGGCCACCATCAATATATTTGTTCTTTTATGGGCAAAAGAGTCTACACGTGAATTATCACTTTTTATTTGTTGAGAAGTTTCTTACCTTTGTGCTGGTCAATTATTTTTATGTAGATTTTGATAATATATTTTTAGCTAAGATGCATTAGATCATTGTAGTATAGTCGAAGGGGATGTTATAGATGAACATTTGTGTACTATTTGTAGCAAACATATCTCCAATTGTATTATAGGAAATTAAGGGAAAATTTGAAGTGGCATGTGGGGACACACGCATGACTCACCCTCCCCCCATGAAACAAGTCCACAACATTACAAGTCAAAAGCGAGCGGGAGTATCGGGGCGGTATATGGACTTGATGCAGGAGTAGAGCGGTGCATAGACTAGGTGTAGGACTAGCTCACAGAGGGCGACCCTCATGTCCAGCTTGACGAGATTAATTTTTTTAAGTTTTAAACATTCCCTTGAGCAGTTCAATGAAAAGTGTGTCGTGACCTCATCATCTTGGAATCGATCACGTTCCAACGTGCTTTGATCAGGTAAACAACACAACCATCATTGTCAAGGGATTAATGAAGGATAAGTGGCAACACGGACGGGCTAGCGTGTTGACATAGATGTCATATTGGGTTAGAGAGTTTTTTTCTCCCGTTGCAACGCACGGGCACTTTTGCTAGTAATATGTAGAACATTGATTATAATTTGTGATAATCTGTGGCTTTTGCAGCTCAGGGCTAAATACTTGTCATAATGTAGGGGGCGGGGCACTATACTTTGTGTGATAAACACGGTGTACGTATGGAACATGGTTTAGATTATGAAGATCTAGTTAGTACATCAAATGTACTATTATTTGGAATCAACATCAAGTGTATTCAAAATTTTGAATTCAAATTCATATAGTACACATAGTTCATATCTATCTCTATAGTAATCATGTGGTGTGTTGTTAAGATAATACACGAATGATGGTTTAAGTTGGCAACAATCATGATTGTAGATTCTTATTCAAATAGAGAAAAGAATTCAAATTTAGTTCGAATTGCAGCGGTAGTATAGACATTTGGAATGCACTAAAATGTTGGTATGAATAGGTTACATGCATTATACAGCCAGCGAATTTTTTTAATTGGACATAACATGGATTCATAGCTTTGAATAACATTTGTACAGTAAAACGGGACAAGACTCTCTCTTTGTGTGGTGCGAATAGTTTTTTTTTTGTTGAGGGAAGTGCGAATTGATTTGGTACATAGGAGTATAATATTACACGTTAGGCTTGTCCCTAAAATTCAACCCGCACCTTGTTATATCCCGAAAATTCAGATATCGTGCTCCCAAAACTCGCGCCTTCACAACCCGCGGCTTGCTATCCCGAAATTACAACGCGCGTGAAAGCTCCCTGCAGCTGCCAAATCCCGATACGCGAAATCCCCCTTCTAACCCTGAGCCGAAAGGGCCGCTAGTTCAAATCGGTGGGGGTACTTTTGTAACACACCCTACATTTTGGACAAGCACGTCCCTAAGTCATGGTTCCCCCCTCCCATCACCTCCTCTTCACCATTCGAAATCCCCATTCGAAATCCCAGGCCGCCATAACCTCTCTGCTCTAGCCGCGAAACCCCACCCTCCTCCGTCCGCCACCCCATCGCTGCCCAGCCGGAGCCTCTTCCCCGACGACGTCGTCCACCGCAACAGCCCAACGTCCCTCATCCACCTCCCCGGATGAGGATCCATCGTCGATCTCGTCGTCCCGCCGGTTCAGCCACCCATCCTCCACCTCCAAGGAGCTGATCCGACAATCGCCTCGTCTATCACGGCTGATCCATCCCCACAGCGCCGCCTTAACCTGTTCCACCAGAACCGCAGCATCTTCACCGACTCCTCGGACGAAGCCGAGGCCTACTCGGCGCCACCAAAGAGGTTGTACACTCATCGCATCGCACCTTCTCCTTAACTCGACCTCCCGGCGCCAACGGTGCTCCATCCCGCACCCCCATGGAGCGGCTACCTCAAAGTCGGCGCTGCGGGCGACATCTCCACGCCGGCTCTCCCCCAGTGCGAGGCCCCTTGGGTGGCGGCGTCCATACCAGTCGGATCAGCTGCTGCTGCTCCGGCTCTCACTCGCTCGCTCGCGCTGCTGCTGCTGCTCTGTCTCTCGCTCGGTCGCGCTGCTTTTCTGCTCTCCCCCTTGCTCGTGCTGCTGCTCTGCTCTTACTCTCGCTCGCGTTGCTGATGCTGGTACACGGGCTGCTGCAGCTACATGAGTTGCTGCTCTGGCTCTAGTTCGCGCTGCTCCTCCCGGCGTTGTTGCTCCGGCTGCTATCTGCTATTGTGTTCCCCGTCGATCGCCTGCTGATTTAGATCACTGTTTCTCTACTACTAGTGCTCGAGCGGCCTAAACTACATGTGAAGTGCCTCTCTGCTACCAGTGCGTTCAGATTCCACAGTAAATTTCATTTTCGACAGTTAAGTTCAGAGTCAACAGTTTTTACCTCATCTGTTGTAGTTAGGTGTTTTTTGGTGATGTAAATTTTACATCTATCACTTTTTGGTAATGTATTTTACATCATCTATTGGAGATGCTATTAGAATCCCACTTGAGATTAACGATGTCTGTCCTGTACTGCTTCAGCCTCGACGTCTTACGGCTCGATGGAGCTGCTCCAACGATGGAACCATCCATCACAACAGAGCAGTGCCCTGGACACCGTCTACAGATTCCTCAGATCTTCCTCCACACCTTCGTTAGCACCTCTGCCGCAACTTCTTCAGCGACCAACCCAATGATGCTGAGGTCGACACGGCTACGGCAAAGAGGTTGTACACTTGTCGCATCACTTATTACTCTACATTCATGTCGATCCATTAGTGCTATTTTGGTTCAAAGGAAAAAGTGAAGGAAAAACATAGCAATAGGAAATTTTCCTATGGCACTCTACTATTCAATTATTCATGCATTTTATTGAAAGGAATGGAGCAAAACATCCACCTGGACCTACTTTTCAAAATCCTATGCATGAAAACAAGACCAAGTGCATTAGTGGCAGAATATCATTCTAAATGTACACGCTTTCATATGGTTTCACTTTAATTTGGCCATGTTTCTTTACATTCCTCTGCTCTTCCAATTCCTGTGAACCAAACACCCAAGTTGACAGAAATCCTGTGTTTACAAATACTCTATTTCCCACATGCATTCCTATCCTATTCCAGTGTTTTTCCTATCCCTGCGTTTTGGAATCCTGCAAGCCAAAGGAGCCCTTACAGAATTACTTCAGTTATAGGTAGGTGTCGAAGAAAACTTTGTGTGGTTTGTCCTGCTCCTGCCGCGACGTCGTCCACCTCACCTGAGCTGCTCCATCGACAGAAGCATCCACCAAACCAGACATCATGACTCCTGACTGTCTTTAGCCGCCTTAGATCTCCTTCCCTGCCGCTGGCACCCACCACAACTGCATCACCATCATTGACTCAGCAGATGAACCTGAGGAGTACACGGGTCCACAAGAGAGGTCACACTCTTTTGTTGCTGCTTATGTTATGCATTGCTTAATATTACCTGCTACTTTATCATCATGTTCACCTCTTAGACTCCAAATCAGGTCCAAATTAATGTTCAAACTTGAGTTTTAAAATTACTTGTGGGGCATATATCGAGGCAGCAATGAATAGTATCTCTGTCTATTATCTGGTTCACCTAGGGTATGCCTATGTTGTTCATCTTGGGTGGGAAACAAATAGTAAAGCAATCATCATCTGTCTTTTTATTAAATTAAAGCTATCATCAGCCTGCTATCATTATTTTTGGATCCATCCACTGGTTATTATCATCACTCTAGATTTCTGCATGCTCTCCTTACATAATCTCACTATATTTTTTTCATATGCATGTCAGATATTGTACACAGTCATGCTGAACATGTAGAGAAAAAGAGAAGAGTTTTGCACGGCAATACAAGGTCATGCAGACATCGCTCCATGGTGGGTTCAATGGCAAACCCTCCCCCCCTCTCCAGATTGTAATCCATAGGAAGATATCTGTTCTGAGGCGGATTCAGACGCAGCTGACCACTCCTATTTACCCCCAAGGTGTTTGCTCTAACTTGGCATGATGATGTTGGTCATATCATGCATATGTTGCCTTGTAGTGCCTACTTTCGACATCATATATGTCATCTGCTTAGTTTAGACATGTTCTGTAATGCCACCTGTTTAGTTTCTATATCATATATAGGAATTATGCAGTCTCATCTATTTTAGCCAGCCATAATATATGTGAAATATGCAATGCCATCCTGTTTAACCAGGCATCATATATTTGAATGATATCTTGCCCATCCTTTTCTTCATTACATTTCCATTTGTCGACAATGTTTGTACATTAAACTACTCTTCCTGTGAATTAACCATTTGAGTGGGTGATGGAAAAATCTGGAGTGAAAACAAGGTCTTCAGAGTAGACAGTACTACCTGTCGAAGCAGATCTCTTGCTGGGCCCTGATAGCTCCTCAGAGATGGATTCAGAGACAGATGACCACTCCTATTCCCCCACCGAGGTGTATGCTCTAACTTGGCATGGTTATACTGCTCATATCATGCATATGGTGTCTTGCATTGCATAGTTTAGACATCATATACACAATATTCAACACCATGTTCTTAGTTCAGACATCATATATGCGAATGCCCTCTGCTTAGCATATAAATCACATATGTGAATTAAATCATGCAATCCTGATTACTTAGATAACATGTATGTGAATTATGTCATGCGAACCTGTTTACTAAAGACATCATATAATTATCTCATGCCATCTTGTTTAGTTAGTCATCATATCTTTGAATTATGTCATGCTATGCTATCCAGTTTAGATAGACATCATATATGTGAAATTATGTCATGCTATCCTTTTTAGTTAAACAATATACATGTCAACTATTTCATGCCCTCTTTTTTCCACACTATCTATTGCATCTGTCTCTCATACAAGGTCTGTACATTCAACTATGTTTCCTGTTTATCAGCCATTTGAATTGGAGCGGGTGATGGCAGTATCTAGCGGAGTAAAAACACGGTCTTCAAATAAAACAACGCTACCTCTTGGTGGAGATAGCACCCTGGTTGTACATGCACGAGAATCAGCCCTATCACACATAACCCAGACTCTTGCAGATTGTACTCCTACTGCGATGGACAGAGAACCAGCTTCACCCAATCTAACCCCAACCCCAGCAAATAGTAACCCAGTTCCTGTTGACACAACACCATCTCCACCACAGAGCTCCCAAACAAGAGCAGTTAGTAAGGCAGCTCCAGTGCCCAAAGCGCCAGTACTACCACGGCGAACCCCAACTCCACCAGTTAGTACACCTATTCCTGTGGAGGAAGCACAACCAACCATTCGTAGTTTAGAATCTAACGCATTTGATGTTGTTAAATTCTATGTGCGTATCTTCCCATCATGGAAATATTATACTGAAGATGAAGGAAAATGCCAGTTGCAGCTGTTCGTCCAGGAGTTATGTGTAAGTAATGTTATTCATGGCAATTACTTTGCTTTGTCCCATACATTCTACCTCCATGATGCTTATAATACAGCAAATTTTCTCATTTTTCTCTATAGAGAAGGACCAATTTGGAAACTCAGGATGAGGTAACCTGTGCTAATACCTCTGCTATCTTCAAGAATGCTTGGTGGCAGTATCGGAATTACCTCAAGAAAACGTACTTCACTGGCAAAGAAACTCATCAAATTCCCTTACGTTCTCCTGAGACACATTTACTGGACGATGACTGGGAACGCCTTGTTCTGTACTAGTCCTGAACCAAGAATGTGGTAAGGTCTATGAGCTCATTTTTTATTTTTAAGTACTATATGCCTACGTCTTACTGTACTCTGTTTGTGTAGAACAAGTGCTTAAACCTGAAGAACAACTGTTCTCATTTAAGATTCCATTGCTATCGTGCATACTGCTTTGCTCTTGTATCACTGTATTTACTCATACAAACTTATTTTTAAATTGAAGGATCCAATCGAAACTCTAATGGCACAACAGGTATGTTTACACATGTTTCTTTAACAGGTTTGCTCTTATAAATAGTTCTGTTGATTTCAATTTCAATTGTGTATACAGTTGACTTCTCATATCATGCACATTACTAGCATCACAACAGAGCCAATAGTGTTGTTGTACATGTAGACCCATGGTACCCATCTGAAATCTTGTTGTGCCATGTAGTTTCCCACGCTTTGTATTCTTTCAGTGCTGCTTCGTCTTGAACTGATATGATTTGAACCGTGTCTCTATTTTGATTTGGCAAGACAATGAAGTGACCATAGGACATAGATATATGTTTGTTTGATGCTTTTATTATGTACTACTTGGCAATAGAAGGCTTGGTAGTTTAATCCTGCCCACCTTACTAATGAACTGGTTCACCGAAATGAGTTTCATATACTAGTACATGCTAAACCTGTTATGTGTCTGCTTGTTTCTTCTTTTAGAATGTTGACAGAATATTGGGGAAGAGTGCCTTATTAAGCAATGGTAAAGGAAGTAATGCAGATAAGGTTCAGGATAGTGAGACATCCTTGTTGGTCTCCAACAAAGCTGATAAAACAGCTAAGGAAAACTATCTTGAAGATAGTGAGACAACCCCAAAGTCCTGTCTTGGTGTAGTGTTCAAGTTACTGGCCACTACCGCTGGTACAAGCTATTCAAACTCACTTTCTGAATCAGTTCGGTTTCTTGAGTCTCAACTATAAGCTGAAAGACATCGATCAGCTATGCTGCGACAAGAAGCCGAAGGACTACGGAAGTCCCTGGAGAATTCAGATGCATACTTTCTGGTGCAGCAGCAAGCTTTGGAGGATTTTAGCGCCAAATAGGAGAAAGCTAATAAGCTTGCTAAGATTATTGCCAGCATGGTGGATACCCAGGATAATGTTTCTTGAGCTCTTCTGAAGTTGTTTCAGTTATGGACTTGTTTTGCTGCCGCGTTTATTTGCACTGGTGGCCAATTTAGACGGCCAGTGTATGAAATATGCTGCTTTTATACCTATATTTGCACTGGTGGCGAACTTTGATGCCCAGTGGATGTAATATGTGTAATAGCCGTAATAGCCTAGCGTTAGTTGCTTGCTTATTTATTTCCTTATTGTCTTGTTTAGTTGTTTGCTTGTAGTCACTGCAGTTCTTTTTCTGTGTTTTTCTAGTGGCCACAATAACCTATTTTTATAACTAGGCCACAATAACCATGGCAACACACGGACTGTTGTAACCATGGTCCTGCTACCTGCTGTAGTGACCATGGGCCTCCTACGGGTCGTAGGATCCATGGGCCTTCTACGGGCCATAGGATCCATGGGGCTTCTATGGGCCGTAGGATCCATGGGCCTTCTACAGGCCGTCTAACCGATGGGCCTTCTACGGGCCGTATAATCGTTTCGCCAAACATGGGCCATACTATTTGTGGACCAATAACGGTCCGCAAAATGGGCCGTAAACGGGCTAGAGTGGAAATCGTCTATTTATGGCCCACCATAACGGGCCGTTAATAGGCCGTATTTGATGACGCTATGAAAACAACCAAATGTGTTAACGGGCCATAATCGGGCCGACTGTAACCATGGGCTGAATTTGGCCCACAAGCGGAACAGGCCAGTAACAGACCGTAAGTAACCGAATTCTGGAAATGAGCCCAAGAATAAATGGGCCCTTAGAAGGCCGAAAGTTAACACGGGTTGGAAACGGCCTACGGAATAATGGGCCGTTAATGGGTATAAAACGATACATTGTTCATTATGGGCCAGTTTCACCTCGGGCCTTTAATGGGCCCAAAGTTACAAAGGGCCTCGTATGGGCGGAAAGATGTCATGGGCCATACATGGGCTGAAAGTTACAACGGGCTGGAATCATATTGGACGGCCTAGATGACGCTACTGGGCCTAATTCGGATAGGCCGTAACGGGTCGTGAGTTAGCGGGCTATAAATGGGCTATATGCGAACAGGCCGTTAACAGGCTTTCCGTGGGCCGACCCGCTACCTTTTGACCAAGTCAAACGGGCCGGCCTTTTCACCGGAATGGGCCTCTGTTGGGCTATGCCACATGTCGATGTATCATAGGCGACTCCGGTCCAATGAGTGGATGAAATCTGTCCCAACGGTGAGCCGACACGTGGTTCCTCTGGCCATTGAGAATTTTACACGTGGAAAATCCCCATTGGTCTGGGCTGTTAACGGGTTATCGGATTCAAACCGGAACCCGATAGCTTAACGGCGACCCGTTACGGTGGATGCCACGTGTCGGTTGCCCTTGATGAAAGCACTTCCATGACGCGCCATTTATCGTCATGGAAGTGGACACTTCCGTGATGATAATTTTGGTATTGTCATGGAACACATCTACGACAGCACAGGTATGGCTATCTTGATTCTGTCATAAAATCATCATGGATGTACATGCATGACAGAAAATGTGACCTACTGTGACAAACACGTATCATCACAGAAGTGTATTTTTTTGTAGTGCCTTTAGAGCGCTGAAACGCTTAGTGCTTATCCTCGAATTACACAGGAGCGACTTTTGTCTTTTCTTTTGTGTATTCATCAACAGTGCGTCAGAGTCTGAAATACGCATGCATAAAAAAACAATAGTGTGAGTATGGGTGAAGTGTGTGCACAAGTAGTACAGTGTAAAAGTAGCAGATAGCAGGTGGGTGAGAAGTAAATGACGGGAGACATATGATAGCTCTACAACATGCATGGCACACGAAATTAGATTATACTCCCTCCGTTCCTAAATATTTGTTCTTTTAGAGATTTTAAATGGACTACCACATACGGATGTATGTAGACATATATTTTAGAGTTTAGATTCACTCATTTTGCTCCGTATGTAGTCACTTGTTGAAATCTCTAGAAAGACAAATATTTAGGCACGGAGGGAGTAGGATTTTGAAATATGAGCACAGGGATGGCTGGGAAATGCAGATACTCCTTCAGCACACCACAAGGTGTGGTCCTATGAAAATAACAGTCGACCGAAAACAAATAGGTCAGTCATTTTTTCTGCACCGTCCGATGTACAAAGAATGGCCAGATCGCCTTCATCTACCTCCAGCCACTCAGTGTTGACGATCTTCCTCGAAACGCCAGCGACCACCGGCCCAGTCCCCTGCCTCCGCCCTCCCCTCGACCTCACCGCACACCCTGCACCCCACACCCCTATGATAGACACCAATGCACCGCTTTCCCGGCGAACAGGCGGACTAGGTGCTCTGCACGCCTAAGCGGGTGCTGCTTCTTTTAATTGCGAATCAAATGACCCTAAATTGAAATCCAGGCGGGCGACTGACCTCTAGCTAAGGTGAAATAGTAAATGGGAGGAAACCTTGTGCATTTAGTATCACGAAGAAGGTGCAGTAAGAAGTGCTCAACTAGTTTCTTTTGCGGGATGAATACGGTGTGAGCACAGACATAAGATTTCCACGAATAAGGGAAGCGGAGTACCTCTTTCTGCTGGTAGTGCTGTGTCCTCCTTCTATTTTTCCAATGATCTTCTTGTGGTTAGCTGGAAACAAGAAGTTGTGGAGGACGGTGGAGCCTTGGACGAACCCATGGCCAAGTTGTTGAGTGTGGTGCGGTGGCCGTCTGTCGGCGGCGGGGAACAGAATCCGAGGGGGCGAACGGCGGCGCAGCAGGAAGAGCTCCGGTGCGGTGGACGGTTATGATAGTGGAGCGGCAACGGTGAGGCGCGGCACGTCAGCGTCGGCGTCATGGAGGTAGCTCTGCCTCGGCTTCAGCTACTAAGTCCTTGAGGGCGTTGCGGTTGCGGTTGCGTTGGACGACGACGTCGGGGTACCGGCTCCGGCGTGATGGAGGAGGGCGGCGGTGGATTTGGTGCGATGGGGTGGAGGACGGAGGAGGCTGAGGTTCGGCTGGTGGAGAGGGCGTTTTGGCGCCCACGGAGTATGAATGGGGAAACGGATGGAGGGGGAACTAAGGGGGAACAATGTTTCGGTTTGGGACACGCTTGTTTGAAATTTGGGGAAAGTTACAAACTTTTCCCCCATCTAAAATTTCAGACATATTGCGGGTTGGGGGTAGGATAGTAATCTCAGGTGTCCCAAATGGTGGGCGGGATAGATTTCGGCCGAGCGCATGAGTGTTTAGGCGCCCATGGTGTATGAATGCTTCTCAGAGCCGGTTGACTGGCGTCTTGGTGAAGTTACAAACCTACCCCGGTTTAGACCTTTGGACATCGGGCCGATAGGCTACACGGGTCAGAGTCGGGACAGTAATTTCCTACCACCAAACATTAGTCTCGCGCTATTTCGGGCGGCCAGAGGCTTATTTGGTGCTTCGTTCAATATTTGGGAGCAGACGCATTAACGTTTAGAGTTCTCTTAAGTTGAACTTTCGTGATTTGTCAAACTTAAAAAATCTTGACTCTTGAAAATCCTAAAACTACGATTATTTTGGAATGGAGGGGGTACATTTGAATATACATTGTACATGAGTATATATTAAAAAAATATGCAGTTTAGCTCAATTCATGCATGGTTCCAGATATAATCTCCTTGGTTGCAAAAAAATAGTTAGACATGCGTATGAATATATAGCATGTTCAAACGCGAAACAAAGATTGATGCCCCCTTTTAGATCTGATTTGCAAATGCCATTATCTGATTTCATATAGAGGAATGCACTTCCTATGAATTCGAATCTTCGAAACCATCTTTTTTTTGCGGGGATCTTCGAAACCATCTTTATGTTGAATTGAACATGTATTCTATTTCATAGCTAGCAATTTGGAATGTAACCATGTATGTGACAAATGTATAAAGTGCCTGACACTAACAACACGGAGTGCACAAATTAATGTTTATATATGAATTGCAAAAGCCATGCATTGTTTGTATTTCAAACCACTCTCACTCTATGGATTGATAATATGAAATAAACCCATACACATGCTTGAATTCAATAGAATATGGGTGTCTGATAGACAAATGTTCGTTCATACACAAATTGCAAAATTCATGATCTCATCCAAAAAAATTAATGCAATTTATATTTTAATTTAATGTGTAGAACCGCCTTTTACACATAGATGCACTATGCCTCGGCCCGTCCTCACACACGCGCTATATTTCTCTCTATCTGACGCATAAGTGCACACACTTTATATACATCGGCATTTCTCTCTCACACATGCTCACACTCTCTCGCGGGGTGTCTCGCACACACACTCTCTATATATCTCCCCCTCTCTCTCTCTCTCTCTCTCTTACTACTACGTACCACTCTTTTCACTAATCTCAGTTGGAAACACTATTTCTCTCACATGCATATACACACACGCACGGTCTCTGCTGGCCCTCTATATGCACATACATGTGCCTAAGTGTCTCCCGCACGCACATTATCTTTAGGCCTCTCTCGCACACATTGCCCCCCCCCCACACACACCTCTCTCTTGTTGGCGGATATGATTCCATCAGATCATTCGGTAAGATATCCCTGACTGTTAGGATGGATGGTAATACGAGGCAAAGTTTTACCCAAGTCTGGGCCCTTGTAGTTGAGGAAAAAGCCTACTCCTGGTACTATATATTTGTGATAGGGGTGTGTACAAAGTACACATGAATACCTGACATTGTGTGTGTGTGTATACTATCGACGAACTATCCCCCGGGCTTATATAACATACTCGGGGCCTATGGTTAGAAATCATACATAGTCGACTTATCATCGGTGGGGATAGAGTCCTCCACGACTCTGGTAGCATCGTCTTGTACGCCGAGTCCTCCATGGGCTTCGTATAACACATCTCGGTCCAACCTATGTGGCGCAGGATGGAACCGATCCATGAGTCCTCATGTCGACCCAGCACAACTAGAAATGATGTGCCCACCACACCCCACACACAATCGGCCACTAAGAAAATAAAGCATATACAATATTACAAATTTATACGGAGTACATGAAAGTTAATTGCACGGTGCATCCAATAATATTTGTCCCGCATTGTGAATGTTTATATCTTCTACTAAAAATAAGTCACGAAAAAGAGAAACGAAGGGCACATCTCTCTTTGTCTCCACCGCATAGCCAACATGGACGCCACACGCACTACACTACGCCGCTGCCGCGGTATAGCCTCCTAGCTAGAGCTGTCCTCTGATGACGGTGGAGTGGCTGAGCAACAACGACAGACTGGTGCCATTGGTGATTATGGGAGAAGCAGACGAGATAAGCTACAGGTAGGGAGGGGAAAATGTGACGCAGGACTCGCCGGCCGTGAGGGTTTATATAGCAGGCTGGTAAGCATTGGGATTTTGTGGGATTTCGCCGAGTCGGGCGGGAAGCTTGAGCGGGCACCTGCATGGTTGCGCAGGAATGGGCTCCCCGACGATTCATTGGCGTCACTTCGAGCAAATGTTTGGCCAAAAGAATGCCTCCGCGCGCTGCTCAAGCTTGCACTCGAAGCCGTCTGCGGCAGCGGGGTGACAAGACGTGCGAGAGGAGGACAAAAGGACACATACACGTACGGTTAATAAAAAAACGTTTGCGATTTAATTACCTACTAGGCTACTACCCCCGTCCTGGTTTATAAGTCGTCTTTCTATTTTTGTGCCAAATTTTGACTAGAGATTTAACTAATAAAATATGAATGCATGTCACCAAAGATTATATTGTTGGATTCGTATTTGAACATAGTTTCCAATTATATAATTTTTATAACATGCATTAACATTTTGTTAGTTAAATTTAAGGTCAAAATATGGCACAGCATATAAAGGGGACTAATAGACCAAGACGGAGGTAGTTGCGCACGGCCGCTCTCTATGCAGCGTCGCAACTGCCGGCCGGCTTGTAGACGACCATTCCCTGCGTGTTCAGCTGCTCTATGCGTGTGGTTGCTCGCGGTTGAGGCGGCCACGGTGCGCTTTGCTCGCGTCTCGTCGCGCGCACTCTGCTCGCGTCCCGTCGCGCGCGCTCTGCTCTTGCGTCCCTCCGCGCGCTTTGCCCTTGTCCCTCCACGTGCGCTGCCAGTGTTTGGGGCCGACACACGATCACGTACGTTCGTGCTGCCATTATGCATGCGGTTGCACCGGGCACGGCGCCACGATGCAGTTACCCGCTGCAAAAACTGCCATGCGGACGTGCCGAGAATCCAGGCCGCCCGGCCCCCATTTATTCTCATGGCCATTTACCTTCATCTCTCACACCCCACGACACAATAATCAAGCACACCCATGATGACACATACAAAGAGGACATCAAGCGGTTCCAATGGCGCTCCCCGTGGCTCCAATGGCGCTCCCAGCAACTGATGATGACAACGGGGGGGGCAGTTCACCATGCATCACATAGTGGACACCCACATGAGGGGTAAGGACCTCTCGGTGGTGTACACAAACAAGCCGGTCTCGGTGGAGAGCTCCATCCAAACTATGGAGCAGTTGCTTGCTGAGGACATGTACCAAGTGGCCGGCTTCGACCTCAAGTTCACCAGCGGTCGTGCCGGGCAAGATCAGAAGGTTGCCATTGCCCAGTTGTGCGTGCGACATGACATCCTCGTCTACCACTACCACCTTCCCACAAGGCCTTGCGAGCGTTTCTCCAGGTTTATCAATAGCTCCGACTACAGTTTCGCTACGGTGGACACCACCAATGATCTAAAAGCGCTCAAGGTTTCGGGCTTGACCTGCCAGAATCTAGTCAACATCCATGACCACTACAAGGTCTGGGGCAGCACCAACAACAAACAGAACTCCCTGGTTGACCTCGCCTCGGCCATCATCAACCCCTACTACATGAAGATGAAGGATGAGAGCAAGAAGGATGAGAACGTCTGGCACAATGCCTGGCATTAGAGACTGGATAAAGACCATGTTAAGTACGCGGCCAAGGACGCGTACACAAGCTATGATATGTACAAGTGGATCGTTGACATGAGAAAGTGTCTTCATCCTGCCCGAGATGAGGGATCGAGCCACAGAGCAGTGCCGGGAGCATCACAAGAAGTAGATGACTAGATGATCGTTTCTCCTAGTTTAGAATGCATGCAATTGTTTATTGAGGTGTGTACGAATGATCTGTATAGTCACTTATGTAATTGGATGTTTATTTTAGTTATATATATGTTGTTCTTCTGTAGACAGAGCAAATCACACTGCTTATTAGCAGCAATCGTCTGTGTTATTAATGGTCTTCGCACACATTTTTTATTACGGACCTGTTTGCCGCGTATCACACACATCTTTTTCAATTGAACTGTTTCTATTGTCTTGGCTCATCGCAAACAGTTCATCCGAGTGAACTGTATGCCCTCCATCGCACACACCTTGATCTGGCTGACCATTTCTATTGTGTTGCCTAATCACACACAGTTCATCCTAGTGAACTGTATGTCGTATATCGCACACACACTCATCTGGTTGACCGTTTCTGTTGTTCTGGATCATCGCAAACAGTTCGTATGGATTAACCGTATGCCACTCATCGCACACGCATCTCTGATCTGAATCGTGCTTTATGTGTGCACAATCGCAAACAGTTCGTCTCATTTTTGACGGTTTTTTACATCACCATTTGCGATTAATGTATCGCACACAGTTTCGTCGAAGGGTCTCTGATTGTGGTGTCGCGTTAGCAGCATCTTGAGTAGTGAATCAAGAGAATTACTAGAAGCAACAATATTGGATTTAGCATGGTTATTGTTACAACTAGAAGAAGAATCTTTCTTGCTCTTGTTACTAGGTTTAACTTGTGGCATATAAGTAGACAAGAGGAGATGTTTGGCAATGTAGGAAGAACTCTTCTTTCGAAGATCATCATTGATTGCTTTTAGGAACTCATGCTGTTGCTCTAAATTTAGCTTCTCGAAGTGTAGCTTCTCATGAGTTCTTAGGAGCTCTCTATGATCCTCTTGAGTTGTTTCATGAGATAACTTAAGAGTGTTTATTTCTTTAGTTAGACACTGATATGTCCATTTGCATCATGCTTTTATGTTGATATTTATTGCATTATGGGCTGTTATTTCACATTATGGTACAATACTTATGCCTTTTCTCTCTTATTTTACAAGATTTACATGAAGAAGGAGAATGCCGGCAGCTGGAATTCTGGACCGGAAAGGAGCAAATAAGAGATACCTATTCTGCACAACTCCAAATGTCCTGAAACTTTACAGAGAATTATTTTGGAATATATAAAAAAATATTGGGCAAAGAAACTACCGAAGGGGACCCACCAGGTGGCCACAAGCCTGGGGGCGCGCCCCCAGGGCTTGTGGGCCCCCTAGCCATCGTCTGGTGCCCATCTTCTGCTATACGGAGGGTTTTGATCTACAAAAAATAAGGAGGACGCTTTCGGGATGAAGCGCCGCCGTCTAGAGGCAGAACCTGGGCAGGAGCAATCTAGGGCTCCGGCAGAGCGATTCTGTCGGGGTAACTTCCCTCCTGGAGGGGGAAATCGAAGCCATCGTCATCACAAACGATCCTCTCATCGAGGGAGGGTCAATCTTCATGAACATCTTCACTAGCACCATCTCCTCTCAAACCCTAGTTCATCTCTTGTATTCAGTCTTTGTCCCAAAACCTCAGATTGGTACTTGTGGGTTGCTAATAGTGTTGATTACTCTTCGTAGTTGATGCTAGTTGGTTTATTTGGTGGAAGATCATATTTTCAGATCCTTAATGATATTCAATACCCCTCTGATCTTGAACATGAATGTGATCTGTGAGTATTTACGTTTGTTCCTGAGGACATGGGAGAAGTCATATTATAAGTAATCATGTGAATTTGGTATTCGTTCGATATTTTGATGAGATGTATGTTGTCTTTCCTCTAGTGATGTTATGTGAACGTCGACTACATGACACTTCACCATGATTTGGGCCTAGGGGAAGGCATTGGGAAGAAACAAGTAGATGATGGGTTGCTAGAGTGCCAGAAGCTTAAACCCTAGTTTATGCGTTGCTTTGTAAGGGGCTGATTTGGATCCACATGTTCCATGATATGGTTAGATTTATCTAAATTCTTCTTTCGTAGTTGCGGATGCTTGCAGGAGGGGTTAATCATAATTGGGAGGCTTGTCCAAGTAAGGACACCACCCAAGCACCGGTGAAAGTGCAACTAATCCCCGGGTGGTTTTGGTAATTCATAACAACATATAGCTCATTGAACTAATATCCATTCAAGCTGAATATTTCAGAAAGTTCAATGATTGGCATGGCATGGGCTAGAGATGTGGACCCCTTAAAATGCCAAGGACAAAGATTGGCAAAAGCTAAGACTCTTCATTTCTATTCTAGTGATCCAAGATCACATTGAGTCCATAGGAAAGCCAATACTATTAAAAGGGGATGAGGTGTTGATTAATGGTCTACTTGCTCAAAGTGCTTAGTGATATTGCTCCAAAACCCTCAGCCACTTTCTCATTTCCACTTATGTCCAAAACTCCAAGTCAAACTCGGCCCCATCGAATTGACCTATCCAGCGCCATCGAGTTCAGTTGACATAGCCACTGCCAGAAACCCTAGACAATTCGGTCACACCGATACGGATCTCGGTCTCACTGAGATGGCCTTGCAAACTCTCTATTGCCTGTTGCAATTATTTCGGTCTCACCGAAATGTGCAATCGGTCCCACCGAGTTTGCTTGACCAACTCTCTGTTTGCTCTTTGCTGAAATTGGTCTCATCGAGTTCAAGCATTCGGTCTCACCGAGATGAGGTTTTGCCCTATGCCCTAGCACATCGGTCCCACCGAGTTGTTCTAGTCGGTCCCATTGAGATTCCTAACGTTCACATTTTGAACTAAATCGGTCTCACCGAGTTCTTCTATTCAGTCTGACCGAGTTGGGTCAAATGTGTGTAACGGTTGGATTTTGTGTGGAGGCTATATATACCCCTCCACCCCCTTCTCCATTGGTGAGAGAGCCATCAGAATGTGCCGACACTTCCACTACTCATTTTCTGAGAGAGAACCACCTACTCACGTGTTGAGACCAAGATATTCCAATCCTACCACTAGAATCTTGATATCTAGCCTTCCCCAAGTTGCTTTCCACTCAAATCATCTTTGCACCATAGCCAAATCTGTGAGAGAGAGTTGAGTGTTGGGGAGACTATCATTTGAAGCACAAGAGCAAGGAGTTCATCATCAACACACCATTTATTACCTTTTGGAGAGTGGTGTCTCCTAGATTGGTTAGGTGTCGCTTGGGAGCCTCCGACAAGATTGTGGAGTTGAACCAAGAAGTTTGTAAGGGCAAGGAGATCGCCTACTTCGTGAAGATCTACCCGAGTGAGGCAAGTCCTTTGTGGGCGATGGCCATGGTGGGATAGACAAGGTTGCTTCTTCATGGACCCTTCGTGGGTGGGGCCCTCCATGGACTCACGCAACCGTTACCCTTCGTGGGTTGAAGTCTCCATCAACGTGGATGTACGATAGCACCACCTATCGGAACCACGCCAAAAATCTCCGTGTCTATATTGTGTGTGCCTTCTCCAAACCCTTCCATTTACCTTCATATGGAATGTTTTACTTTCCGCTGCTACACTCTTAGAATTGCATGTGTAGGTTGATTGCTTGACTTGTACTAGTTGCTAAAATCTACCAACACTTAAAATTGGGAAAAGGTTAGATTTTTATTTGGTCAAGTAGTCTAATCACCCCCCCCCTAGACCTACTTTCGATCCTACAAGTGGTATCAGAGATTTGGTCTCCATTTGCCTTGATTTCCATAGCTTTGGTGATCATAGCCTTGGTTTCACAACCTAGGAGTGTATGGCGTCTAGCGAGGGAAATTATCACCGTAGAGGTCCTTACTTTGATGGTACTAATTTTGCTAGTTGGAAGCATAAGATGAAAATGCATATTCTTGGTCATAACTCTGCCGTTTGGGCCGTTGTGCATATTGGCTTGCAAGGTGATTTCTTTGAGGATGGAAAAGAACCGGATCATGAAGCGACAGCGGAAGAAATGAAGATGTTACAATACAACGCTCAATCTTGTGATGTTCTCTTCAACGGATTGGGCCCCGAAGAATTCAACAAAATTAGCCGTCTTGAGAATGCAAAGGAAATTTGGGATACTTTGGTTGATATGCACGAAGGTACCGAGTCCATCAAGGAATCCAAATTGGATGTGCTTCAAAGTCAACTTGACAAGTTCAAAATAAAGGATGGTGAAGGAGTCGCCGAGATGTACTCTAGGCTTGCTCTCATCACAAATGAGATTGTCGGCTTAGGAAGCGAAGAGATGACCGACAAATTCATCATCAAGAAGATCCTAAGAGCCTTGGATGGAAAATATGATACCATGTGCACCTTGATCCAAATGATGCCCAACAACGAAGATCTCAAGCCAACGGAAGTCATTTGGTAGAATTGTTGCTCATGAGATGTCACTCAAGGATAAGGAAGAGCTCCACAATAAGTCAAGTGGTGCTTACAAAGCTTCATGTGATGCTCCTACAACATCAAGTGAGAAACAAGTCTTAAATGAAGAATTGAGCTTAATGGTGAAGAACTTCAACAAATTCTACAAGAATAGAAGCAAAGAGAGAAGTTCCAAGTCAAGGTCCTACAATGACAAAAGATCTTCTAGTCGTGATCGCAATTGCTACAACTGTGGAAGACCCGGACACTACTCCAATGAGTGTACAATTCCCTACAAGAAAAGAGAAGATTCACCCAAGAAAAAAGTAAAAGAGATGAATTACCACCAAGAGAGAGAAGGAGTAGAGATGATCATTATGAACGAAGACCCTCTCGTAGAAGCAAGGATTCGGAAAGGAAGGACAAGTCATCAAAGAGCTACACAAGACGAAGACATCAAGCTCATGTTGGTGAATGGGTATCCGGTTCCAACTCCGACAACTACTCCGAGAGAAGTTATCACTCCGACTCCGAATATACTCAAGATGAAGGTGTTGCCGGTCTTGCACTTGTGTCATCCAACTCCTACGACATATTTGACTCACCAAATGAAGGAATTGGAAGATGCTTCATGGCTAAAGGCCCTAAGGTATCACACCCCGAGTATGTTGATTTCGATAGTGATGAAGATGATTTGCTAGGTGATGATGATTTACTTGTTGACAACACTAGTGATGAAAACTATGATGAAATTACTATTAATCATGCTAATCAAGATGATACGAATGGCAATGATAAGAAGGAGATTGAGCGTCTAACTAAAGAACTAAACACTCTTAAGTTAGCTCATGAAACAACTCTAGAGGATCATAGAGAGCTCCTAAGGACTCATGAGAAGCTATGCTTCGAGAAGCTAAATTTAGAGCAACAGCATGGGTTCCTAAAAGCAATCAATGATGATCTTCGAAAGAAGAGTTCTTCTTACATTGCCAAGCGTTTACTCTTGTCTACTTATATGCCACAAGTAAAATCTAGCAATAAGAGCAAGAAAGATTCTTCTTCTAGTAGTAACAATAACAATGTTAAATCCAATATTTTTCCGTCTAGTAGTTCTCTTGATTCCACTAATGATTCTCTTAGCCAAGTTACACTTGAGCAAGAAAATAGCTTATTGAAGGGAATTATAGAGAAAGGTGTTTACAAGAGCCTTGCCGGAAGTAAGCAATTTGAGGAAATTGTACGCAAGCAAGGAAGGCACCGGAAGAATCAAGGTGTTGGTTTTGAACGAAAGTTCAATGCCAATGGAGTTGAGTGGGAAGAAGATCAATACCCCAAGACGAAGTTTGTTCCTCAACAAGAGAAGTATGACCCCACTTCTTTTAAGGGAACACAAGCTCAAGATGATCTTCCACCACAAGACCACAAGCTAAAAGGCAAGGACAAGCTTCAAGAGGAGATTGATTCATTTGAAGAAGCTCCTAAGGCCTTGGTCAAGTGGGTTCCCAATACTACATCAAGTTCTACTTCATCAAGTACGAATACAACTCCAAGGATTCCCATCAAGTTGATGTGGATCCCAAAGAAGAAGAACTAGAGAGTTCTTGAGGGTGACTCCGCCAACATACTTCACTCATATCCATTTTGGCAAGGACAAGTGCAACCAACTTCCATATCTTGCACTAGTTCAAGGAGTCACAAACCCTCTTGTTGGTAAGACAAGGGACAAGGTAACGTAATGCTTTCATGGACATCATCATATGTGTGTTTCACTCTATGTCTATGGATTTCCTTGTATGTTCCTTGGGGGACTAACCCGTGTAGGTATTGAAAGTGCAACTCACTCCAATGGACTGCTCCAAATGATCTACATCAACATTGAGCATCCACATCTTCAACACCTACATGAAGTCATCATCGACAAAACCCAAGGTTAGTTCATCCCTCTAAGGAGGGATATCACATCTAGGGGGTGCTTTGCTCTAAGAATTGAGCTAAAGCAACTCTAATGGTGTGAACACAACAATGCTTTATGTAAAAGTGGTAACCCCACTTGTGCTTAAACGATGAGTATGACCTATGATCAAATGCTCTCATTTGACTCCTAAGTCAATATACTCATATATAGATGACCTAGTCATCGCCAATTGCTTGATAGATGCTAGAGTGTTTGAGCATGCTTTGCCACATGTTTTATTTGCCATCTTATTGTGTGAGCATGTTGGTTGCATAATTTTCTCCATTCGAGGTTGTTGCTTTGATTGTTTGGTTTTTCTTTTTGCCAAATGGATGGACAAGAATGCCTAAGTACTTCCTCTAGCTATCTATGCTTTTTCTCGTCTCAAACTCTATTCATGCTACATCACAAAGCTTGAACAAGTCGAATTCGGACCCTTCGGGTGAGGAGCACTCGGAGCCACCGATCCGTCAAGGGCTTAACCTCCAAAACCTCTTAATGCCTTTCGGTCAGACCAACTCACTCCTATTCCGTCTCATCGAAATCATTAAGTTGATCTAGGTTTTTAATCTCGATGCAACCGATTAGAACCGTTCGGTCACACCGAGTTGTAGCAACTGCTAGCAGTTTTGCATCTTGGTGCCACCGAGTAGTTCCACTCAGTCACACTGACAGCGCCTGGGTATTTATACTCTACGTACCCGTACGGTTGAAAATTGCTTCAACCGCACGAGCTCGCGCCCCAGCACTGCCGCCCCTGATCTCCGGATCGTCGCCATCGTCGCCAGTGACCCCCTGCCGCTAGTCTCCGCCACCGTCAACGGAATCCTCACCGCCGTTGCCTCCGTAGCAAATCCGTCGCCAAGTTAGGGTACGGATTTGACCCTTTGTGCTTTCCATAACTCCAATTCTTGCACAAAGCATAATGCATATGTTCTTTCCAAGTATGAGATTGATCTATCCACCAAAAGAGTTCCTTAGAATAGATTTGATGCAAAAACTTAGGGTTAGGTTTCCACCGAACTCATCTCGGACCGACCGATCTGAGGATCTCGGTCACACCGATTGGCCCTAGCCATTACACAAGTACAACTCGGTCTGACCGAAGTGTATTGATCGGTGCGACCGAAATCACTTTCTCTGTGAAACCCTAGCATCTCGAAGTCACCAAACTGCATTTTGGTCTGACCGAAACTGTGTGTTTAGACTCTGTTAGTGCTTCGGTGTCACCGAGTTTGTCAAATAGGTAGCTCCGAAATGCTTTCTATAGAAAACTAAAATTAAGTTTTTGTCTCAATATTTTTGCAAAACAAGCTGCACTTTGTGATGCTCATCCATTCTATCTATACCCAACTATTCACAGGGTCAGTTTCAGCTATGTCAGAGGGCAGTGATAGCCAGAACAAGTCTGAAGAGCAGGTCAACCTCAGTGAGGGCACTAGTCCCTCAAGCAGCTATGATGAAGGAAACAGAAGCACTCTGAGCAATTTGCCAAAGGAAGCAACCAGGACAAGGAAGAAGAGAACATCTGAATCTGAGGATGAGGACTTTGTCTTTGAGGAGGAAGTGACCTCCAAGAAGAAGATACTCAAGAAAGAGTATGTTGCTGCTGCTATCACAAAGCTTGGAATGAAGAAGAAGGCTCCCTCTAAGAGAGCTCCAATGTCTAAAGCCAGAGCCTCAACTCAAGAAACCATGGAATTCACTCTTGAACCAAGAGAGGAAGAGGCTGCTGGAGGAAAGAAGAGGAATGAGAGAGTTAGAAAGACCATTGCCAGAGTGATTGGCAGACCTTCTATGATGAGAGATTCTAATGAAGAAGAGGAGGATGAAGAGCCTGTTGCACCTCCTACAAAGACTCAGAAGCTTATAGGGGATGCCATAAGGACTGGGGCTGCTTCATCTAAGCCCAAGTCTGCCCCCAAGCCTCCAACTCAAGCTCAAGCTCCCAAACCATCTGCACCAAAGAGATCAATAAGGAACATTTCTGCTGCTGAGAAGAATAAGGCCCTAGTTCCTGAAGCTCAAGAAGAGGAAGAGCCACTAGTGCTCAGAAAGCTCAAGCCAAAGATTCCAGATCGTAGTGATGATCATCCTGTGGTAGAAAATATGAAGCTGAGAAAGGATGCAGGTCTGAGACTTTGGAGACAGACTGATCCCTATGCCACCAGGAGGAGAACTGCTGTGGACTATTGCTTTCACACAAAGGAACATCAGGATTTCTATGAGACTGTCCTTTTGGACAAGAATCCCATTGTGTGTGATATGAGATGGGTTGACTGGAAACACATCGATGACAATGAGGACTATTTCCCAGGTGTGCATGAGAGCTTCAGAATGAATGAAGTTGACACGTTTGTTGGACAGAAGTTGACTAAGTGGAACGATGAGATGATCATGCAATTCTATTCCACTGCTCACTTCTATCCTGATGGAAAGATTGTCTGGATGACTGAAGGTACAAGGTATCAACCAACTATCTCAGAATGGGCCAAGGTGATCAATGCCCCAAAAGAAGAGGAGAATGACACTGATGTATATGCCAAGCCTAGGAAGGATCACAACTCCATGGCCAACATGTACAAGACTATTCCTGATGATGCCCTGGAGACACACAAGTTTGGATCAATATACTATCTGTTGTCTGGTCTGACCACCATCAACACTATCTTGAGGCACATTCTTTTGCCCAAGTCAGGAGATCATAGAATGATCCATGGTCACTCAATCAATTTGCTTCACATGTTTGATGTACCTCACAAGTTCAAGGTGATGAGCTTGCTTGTTGAGACTGTGAAGAGAACCACTGCCGATCAGAAGAGATTTTGTGGATATGCCCCTCACATTCAGATGTTGATCAACTCCAAGATGGGAACCGGGACATATCTTCTTGATAAATAGCATCTTCCCTTGAGGCCAGATTTTGAGGACAACGAGGTTGTCATGGATGCATCACATCCTACTTCAGTTGAAGCCCAAGAGAAGAGAGAGAAAGCAAAGGCTGCAAAAGCAGCAAAGGCAACAAGTGCACCAGATGCTTCCACAGTGATGCTCAAGACCAAGCAAGATCAACTTAGTTATCTGCTTGAGGCAACAGTGAGAATTGAGAAGGGCTTGGCCACCCTGACTCAAAATCAAGAGAGTCTTGAGAGGATCATTGAGACTAAATTCCATGATCTAGATGTTAAGGTCACTGAGATACAGACCATTGTGGAGAAGCTCCAAGAAGAAGCTGAGGACAGGGAGGATAGACCAACCACAGATACATTCCAGAGAGTGCCAAGGGCACAAAGGTCATCAGCAGTGCCAGTTGTCAGAGACTCCAGGACTACTATTTCAGCACCTGCAGCAACTACCACGGTTGAACCTCCAGTGTCAACCCCTCCAGCTCCACAGACTACTTCAGAGGCATTTGCAGACGGACTCCTCTCCACACCATCTATGCACACCAGAGCAACAAGCCAGAAGACCCCTTCAGCAGCTCCCGGAGATCGTGCCTAGAGAGCCGCATAGCACTATACATTTTTAAACTTTTTGGTAACTTGTTGCCAAAGGGGGAGAAAGTGTATAGATCATTAGGCTTCGAGAGAGAGAGTGTTTTGCCTTTCATTTGCCTCTCTTGCTACTTTGATCATTTGGTTGTTTGATTCCTATGCTACAATTTGTGTTATGCTCGTGAGATACTTATGTGATCTTGTGTTTGATCATACTACGCTTAATGTGTGTGCTTGCAAGATTATGTCTATTGTATTTGTGTATGATCAATCACTTTTATCCTTGGTGATGAGTGCATGTTATCGAACTCTTATCATTTTGAGCGCTCCACCAAGATGTATGTGACATGGAAGAGTGACCCATGATCCTAATCGATTGTGCATTTGAATTCAAAAGCAAATTTTAAATAATGCACAAATTTAGGGGGAGCTCTTGCTTATCACATACTTCTCAAAGCGACGATGTATTTCATTCATATTATCATTTGTCAAAGCTTTGATCTATATGTTGTCATCAATTACCAAAAAGTGGGAGATTGAAAGTGCAACTAATCCCCGGGTGGTTTTGGTAATTCATAACAACATATAGCTCATTGAACTAATATCCATTCAAGCTGAATATTTCAGAAAGTTCAATGATTGGCATGGCATGGACTAGAGATGTGGACCCCTCAAAATGCTAAGGACAAAGATTGGCAAAAGCTAAGACTCTTCATTTCTATTCTAGTGATCCAAGATCACATTGAGTCCATAGGAAAGCCAATACAAGTAAAAGGGGATGAGGTGTTGCTTAATGGTCTACTTGCTCAAAGTGCTTAGTGATATTGCTCCAAAACACTCAGCCACTTTCTCATTTCCACTTATGTCCAAAACTCCAAGTCAAACTCGGCCCCACTGAATTGACCTATCCGACGCCACTGAGTTCAGTTGACATAGCCACTGCCAGAAACCCTAGACAATTTGGTAACACCGATACGGATCTCGGTCTCACCGAGATGGCCTTGCAAACTCTCTGTTGCCTGTTGCAATTATTTCGGTCTCACTAAAATGTGCAATCGGTCCCACCGAGTTTGCTTGACCAACTCTCTGTTTGCTCTTTGCTGAAATCGGTCTCACCGAGTTCAAGCATTCGGTCTCACCGAGATGAGGTTTTGACCTATGCCCTAGCAAATCAGTCCCACCGAGTTGTTCCAGTCGGTCCCACCGAGATTCCTAACGTTCACATTTTGAACTAAATCGGTCTCACCGAGTTCTTCTATTCGGTCTGACCGAGTTGGGTCAAATGTGTGTAACAGTTGGATTTTGTGTGGAGGCTATATATACCCCTCCACCCCCTTCTCCATTGGTGAGAGCCATCAGAATGTGCCTACACTTCCACTACTCATTTTCTGAGAGAGAACCACCTACTCATGTGTTGATACCAAGATATTCCAATCCTACCACTAGAATCTTATCTCTAGCCTTCCCCAAGTTGCTTTCCACTCAAATCATCTTTCCACCATAGCGAAATATGTGAGAGAGAGTTGAGTGTTGGGGAGACTATTATTTGAAGCATAAGAGCAAGGAATTCATCATAACCACACCATTTATTACCTTTTGGAGAGTGGTGTCTCCTAGATTGGTTAGGTGTCGCTTGGGAGCCTCCGACAAGATTGTGGAGTTGAACCAAGAAGTTTGTAAGGGCAAGGAGATCGCCTACTTCGTGAAGATCTATGCGAGTGAGGCAAGTCCTTCGTGGGTGATGGCCATGGTGGGATAGGCAAGGTTGCTTCTTCGTGGACCCTTCATGGGTGGAGCCCTCCATGGACTCACGCAACCGTTACCCTTCGTGGGTTGAAGTCTCCGTCAACGTGGATGTATGATAGCACCACCTATCGGAACCACGCCAAAAATCTCCATGTCTACTTTGTGTTTGCCTTCTCCAAACCCTTCCCTTTACCTTCATATGCATTGTTTTACTTTCCGTTGCTACACTCTTAGAATTGCATGTGTTGGTTGATTGCTTGACTTGTACTAGTTGCTAAAATCCGCCAACACTTAAAATTGGGAAAAAGTTAGATTTTTATTTGGTCAAGTAGTCTAATCACCCTTCCATCTAGACCTACTTTCGATCCTACAACCGGTCCACCCACATATCAAATTATCAGAGTAACGAACACGAATCATATGAGGATGATGAAAACTAACTTGACAGTAATTCCCATGTGTCCTTGGGAGCGCTTTGCTTTATATAAGAGTTTGTCCAGGCTTATCCTTTGCTATAAAAGGATTGGTCCACCTTGCTGCACCTTTGCTACACTTGTTACTTGTTACCCGTTACGAAATATCTTATCACCAAACTATCTGTTATCGATAATTTCAGTGCCTGCAGAAAATACCTTGCTGAAAACCGCTTGTCATTTCCTTCTGCTCCTCGTTGGGTTCGACACTCTTACTTATCAAAAGGACTACGATTGATCCCCTATACTTGTGGGTCATTAGATGCTTAATATCCTTCTTATCATTGTCATTCATTTCATCTTGATTAGCATGATTACTAGCAAGTTCATTATAGTTCACATCACTAGTTTTATCAACAAGCAAACCATCATCACCTAGAAAATCATCTTCATCACTATTGAAATCAAGATACTCGAGGTGTGATACCTTGGGGCCTTTAGCCCTGAAGAGTCTTCCAATTCCTTCATTTGGTGAATCAAATATGTCATGGGAGTTGGATGACACTAGTGCAAGACCGGCAACACCTTCATCTTGAGTATATTCGGAGTCGGAGTGATAGCTTCTCTCTGAGTAGTTGTCGGGGTCAGAGCCGAAAACCCATTCACCAACATGAGCTTGATGTCCTCGTCTTGTGTAGCACTTTGATGACTAGTCTTTCCTTTCCGAATCCTTGCTTCTTCGAGAGGGTCTTCGTTCATAACGACCATCTCTACTCCTTCTCTCTCTATGAGGTGATTCATCTCTTCTACTCCTCCTTTTTGGTGAGTCTTCTCTTTTCTTGTAGGGAGTCGTACACTCATTGGAATAGTGTCCAGGTCTTCCACAATTGTAGCAATTACAATCACGACTAGAAGATCTTTTCTCATTGTAGGACCTTGACTTGGAGCTTCTATATTTGCTTCTACTTTTGTAGAACTTGTTGAAGTTTTTCACCATTAAGCTCAATTCTTCATTGGAGACTAGCTTGTCACTTGAAGTTGTAGGAGCGTCACTTGAAGCTTTGTATGCACCACTTGACTGGTTGTGGAGCTCTTCCTTATCCTTGAGTGACATCTCATTAGCAACAATTCTACCAATGACTTCCGTGGGCTTGAGATCTTTGTAGTTGGGCATCATTTGGATCAATGTGCACACGGTATCATATTTGCCATCCAAAGCTCTAAGGATCTTCTTGATGATGAACTTGTCGGTCATCTCTTCACTTCCTAAGCCGTCAATCTCATTTGTGATGAGAGCAAGCCTAGAGTACATTTCGGCTACTCCTTCACCATCCTTCATCTTGAACTTGTCAAGTTGACTTCGAAGCACATCCAACTTGGATTCCTTGACGGACTCGGTACCTTCGTGCATATCAACCAAAGTATCCCAAATTTCCTTCGCATTCTCGAGGCGGCTGATTTTGTTGAATTCCTTGGGGCACAATCCATTGAAGAGAATATCACAAGCTTGAGCATTGTATTGCAACATCTTCAATTCTTCCGCGGTTGCTTCACGATCCGGTTCTCTACCATCTTCAGAGAATTCACCTTGCGAGCCAATACGAACAATAGCCCAAACGGCGGGGTTATGACCAAGAATATGCATTTTCATCTTATGCTTACAACTAGCAAAATTTGTACCATCAAAGTAAGGACCTCTACGGTGATAGTTACCCTCACTAGACGCCATACTTTCCTAGGTTGTGAAACCAAGGCTATGATCACCAAAGCAATGGAAATCAAGGCTTACAGAGACCAAAGCTCTGATACCACTTGTAGGATCAAAAGTATGTCTAGAGGGGGTGATTATACTACTTGACCAAAGCTTTTAACAATTATGACAAGTCAAGTAACATCCTACACATGCAAGTCTAAGAGTATAGCAGCAGAATTTAAGACATAGCACATGTAAGTAAAGGGAAGGGTTTGGAGAAGGTAAACACAATGGGGTCATGAATATTTTTGGCATGGTTCCGATAGGTGGTGCTATCGTACATCCACGTTGATGGAGACTTCAACCCACGAAGGGTAACGGTTGCACGAGTCCATGGAGGGCTCTACCCACGAAGGGTCCACAAAGAAGCAACCTTGTTTATCCCACCATGGCCATCGCCCACGAAGGACTTGCCTCACTCAGGTAGATCTTCACAAAGTAGGCGATCTCCTTGCCCTTACAAACTTCTTGGTTCAACTCCACATCATGTCGGAGGCTCCCAAGCGACACCTAACCAATCTAGGAGACGCCACTCTCCAAAAGGTAATAGACAGTGTGTTGATGATGAACTCCTTGCTCTTGTGCTTCAAATGATAGTCTCCCCAACACTCAACTCTCTCTCACAGATTTGGCTATGGTGGAAGAAGGATTTGAGTGGAAAGCAACTTGGGGAAGGCTAGAAATCAAGGTTCAGATGGTAGGAATGGAAACACTTGATCTCAACACATGAGTAGGTGGTTCTCTCTCAGAAAATGAATGGTGGAAGTGTAGGCACGTTCTGATGGCTCTCCTCAATGAGGAAGAAGGGGTGGAGGGGTATATATAGCCTCCACACACTTTTGACCCAACTCGATGGCACCGATCAGAAATCTCGGTGGCACCGACCTGTGTAAAAATATGAACGTTAGGAATCTCGGTGGGACCGACTAAAACAACTCGGAGGGATCGATGTGCATGGGCTTAGGGCAAACCTCATCTCGGTGGCACCGATTGCATCATCTCGGTGGGATCGAAGTGAAGCAATAAGGCAACAGAGAGTTTGGCAAGCCATCTCGGTGGTACCGATTACAATTCTCGGTGGGACTGAAACAATTGCAACAAGCAACAGAGAGCTGGCAAGGCCATCTCGATGGGACCAAGATCCATATCGGTGGATCCGAATTGTTAGGATTTTGGCAGTGGCTAAGTCCAGATGAACTCGGTGGCTCCGGATAGGAAGTTTCAGTGGGGCCGAGTTGGAATGTAGGGTTTGGACATATTTGGATCACTGCAAAAAAAAAGACACATCCATGACATTTTGGGCCGAACGAATTTTTTTTCTGTCATGCTTATGACACTTCTATGATGATAATTGTGACAAAACCCGGTATCATCATAGATGTGGTGGGCTCCTATTTCTATGACAAAAAATCATGACAAAAAATGGAATTTTTGTCCTGGGCGGGCCGGAGACGCAGCTGCATGACATTCTTTGGGCCATCCATGAAGGAAAAATCATGGTAGAAGCGAGGGCGAGGAAAATATCGGGGAGTTCCCAGTTACGGTGGGTGGTCAGGGCCGAGCGATGCACGGAGGGATTGCGCGTTTCTCTTGTACACGTACGCGCGTGTGTGCGAGGCATTGGGCTCTAACTGAACTCGAGCGAGGCGTTCACTTACTGAACCCGAGCGATCGATCGATCCCTGGCTGTTAACTGAACCCGATCGAGTGATTCCTTCGTTACTACTACTAACTGAAGCCGGTCGAACCTGCTGCCTCTTGATGAACAGTGACCATTGTTGGGGGTTGGATGAACAGTTCCTGGTGGGGGTTGGATGAACAGGACCCCGTGGTAGTAGTAGGCCGTTGCCGCTGGATGAACAAGACCCCGATCGAGGAGGACGGTGGAGGGTGGATGAACAGGACCTCGTGGACCTCGTAGCTGGTGGAGGGTTGATGAACAGGACCCCTGGAGGGCTGGTTGAACAGTAGCCAGTGGAGGCTAGATGAACAGGACCCCATGGATGAACAGTGCTGGTGGAGGTTGGAGGAAGTCGACGGTGGATGAACAGTAGCAGGTGGAGGTTGGAGCGAGGCAGTAGACGGTGGATGAACAGTAGCCCGTGGAGTCCCGTTTTGCGGTACGCCACACCCATCCCGATGAACAGGATCCTGTTTCGACCATAGGCGCTCCAACACAAGTCTGTTTCCTCTATTTTCTGGTACGCCACACCCCTCCCGATAACCAGCACCCCGTTTCGGCCGTAGGCACTCGAACAGAAGGCCGTTTCCTTCATTTTGGGGTACGCCAGACCATTCCCGATGAATAGGACCCTATTTCGACCGTACGCGGTCGAACAGAAGGTCGTTTTCCTCCATTTTGCGGTACGCCAGACCCCGTTCCGGCTGTTCCGTCCTAGCCGGTTGGCTCCCGATGAACAGGACGTGTTCTGACCCAGTGGCTTCGCTCTCGATGAACAGGACATGTTCCAACCCAGTCACTTGGCTCCCGGTGAACACGACGCTGTTTCCTGCGTTCTGACCCAGCCGGTTAGTTGCCGATGAACAGGACGACATCGCTGCCGTCCGTTGCCTCTCCATGTACACGAGCCCTGGCCGTAAGTATGCACGCGTACACGTTCAAGACCCCGCCTGTATGTACGTATGTAGCCGTATTTATTTTCTTGCAGCATGGCTGTACGTACGTGTACATGATTTATACAGGACTTCCTCAACTGCTATGTCACACGTGCCGCTCCTTGCTCGGCCACGATTCATCCTTGCAGAGAGACCGATCGACCAGTATGTACGTACACGTTCGCTACCAGAGAGACAACCCTACGTACAGTTCGACCCGGTGGGTCCCAGCTGTCAGGGAGGATAAGGAGGCACTTCCTTGCATGCGAAGATATAGCTGATGGGTCCCAGCTGGCAGGGGGAGGAATTTAATTTTTTTGCCCGTAATAAGGATGCACTTCATTAAGTGCGAAGATGTAGCTGGTGGGTCCCAGCTGTCAGGGGGAGAAAACATTATTTTTTAGGGTAAAAAGGATGCAGTTGCATGGATGCGTCCATGGGCATGGTGCGTCCCCACTATCAGCCTCTCACGTACAGTCATCTTCCGATGACTCTCATTTGTTGACCACATTGACCACACCGTTCCGAGCGCACCAAGGCCGGTGGACGATGGCGAGGCCCAAGACTGGAACAACCCACAGATGGGGAAGACGCGGCAGTGGAGTCGCAGATGGAGAGGAGTGGGAAACTTGACTGGTTCAGGTGCGCGGCAGCACTGCCGCCCACGGGAGACAGGAGCAAGAACAGAGGTTGAAGAAGCAGCACGGCTGTTGGATTAACATCCAACGGTCCAGCTGCTAGAATCATTTGTTGATTAAGTTGACAAAGCCCTACGTATGCGTCAGCTTGGTAGGCCCACAAGTCAGCCACCAAATCTGCCGGATCCTAGCTGTCATCGGGAGGAATAGTTTTTTTTTTGCATAACAAGGAGGCACTAACTTCCATGCGAAGATACAGCCGGTGGGTCCCAGCTGTCAGCAGGAGCAATTGTTTTTTTCGCATAATAAGGAGGCACTTGCTTGTGTGGGTCCCTACTATCAGCCTCTCCACTTACATCCCTCTTACGAGAGCTGTTGTTTGTTGACCATGTTGACCACACCGCGCCGAGAGCACAAACGCGATGGACGAGGGCGAGGCCCAGGAAGGGAACGACCTGGAGCCGGTGAAGCCACATCAGCGGATGCCCACGCTGAGGGGAGTACGAGGGCTGACTGGTCGGCTGCGGGGTGAGGCTGACGTCGCCGGAAAATAACAGGATGTGCGGGTGGGTAGAGGGATGGCCTGGTGGCAGCACAGCCGGCCACATGAGGAGGGAGCAGGCAGTCCCGCCGGCGCTGGTTTGGGCGGCTGGAGCAGGAAGATCAGAGATTGAAGAAGCACGACGACCATTGGATGGACATCCAACAGTCACTGCTGTGTGTTGACTAAGTTGACAAAGCCTTGCGTACGCGTCAAAAAAAATTTAGGACAGCGTCATCGTCAACCTAGTAGGCCCAGAAGTCAGCCTCCAAATCTGTGGAAAACAGCATACAGCCCATTTGCCATTATTTTCAATAATTTATAGCCCATTTGCTAATTCTTAAGGATATTTTGAAGCCCATATTCTTTTTATTAGCATTACAGACCATATTCTGGGCACTGCTAAAAAATTCAACGAAATTTTGCATATTTCGGTGGGGTCCGAACTCTTTTAATCACGAAATTTCGAGTCACGTTAAAAATAATTTAAAAAAAATTATATCAAAAAAAATTCTCCGCAAAAAAATGAATGAAATTTAAAATCTTGAAATCCAGAAAAAACGATATTTGAATGTAATTGCTGGTTGGTTTTGGTTTAAAAATCTACAACCCATTTCTTACTACTTATAGCCCATTTTCTGGGGAAGCCGAATACATCCCTCCTCGTCTTGAAAGATTTGCAGCCCAGCAGGGCTGAGAAAAGCAAGTAGGCCTCGGTTGGGTATTCTCCAAAAAAAATAGAACTGGGCTAGCCATTTTCAGAAAGAAAAAAGATATCAACTGGGCTCATCAAGTGCTTAAATAAAAGCGTAAGCGTGGGCTAGACGGGCCATAGCCCCCGCACAGCGCGCAGTTGAGCTCCGTCTCTAAAACTAAAAAACAACTGGGCGAGTTGCTTCTTCTCAAAAAAAAAACTAGGCGAGCTACTGGGTCCCTGGTGTTAGCCGCTCGTTGTGTAATTTTCTTGTTTATTGACTACATTGACAATGGCGTGTGACCTAGTTGTCAAACAATTAGGAGGAAGTATTTTTTTGGCTTGTAATAACGAGGCACCTGCTTGCCTAATGCCATGACCCTAGTGGGTCCCTACTGTCAGCCTCTCCACGTACAGTCATCTCCTGATTCCTCTTGGTTGTTGACCATGTTGACAATGCCAGACGGCGGCGGGCACAGCGAGCGAACCAAGGTGGAGAACGATGGCGAGGCCTCAGACAGGAACGAACAGGAACCATGGAAGATGCGGCAGTGTAGTGGCAGGCGGAGGGGAGTACGAGGGCAACAACATGTAACTCAAGCTTACAAACGGTACAAAAGCCCAAGGATTAATTGTTCATCAAATTTAGACAAAACCCAGATTGAACATGGCAATAACATCTAACCCAACCACTATTTTTGGTAGTCACAAACAAATGGATCGGTCTGATCCATAAAATCAACATCCTGTGCCAAAAAAATTATTGGAGCATGACCACAAGTTGTTGTAAATAGAAGCCGAGCACGTTCAGAAGCCCATTTGTCCACCTGAAACTTCTTTTTTTGCTGTTCAACATGTCCGTCCGTGAGAAATTTCTTGTTGAAAAACTTAAGCCTCATGGACAATAGTAACCTCACATTCAACAGGAAGAATGTGACAAAGCTTCTGTTTGCCTGGTTGGATGCATATCCTTCCATCGTTATTGTCCTCAAACGAATGTCATGAGAACTGAGAAATTCCCGGTGCTTATTACACCACCGATTGGTTATATGTTTTTCTCCATGTGTTAGTGCCTAAGTAGACATGAAGATTGAAAATAGTTAAGGTCTGAAAAAAGAGTATGTTGAAAGAGCGACAGCTGAACGATTAATTCTAGTACAATATAACGGGCTTTCAATGTGCATGAAATCATCACCTTTATATATAAATTCTCCAGACATCGAAAGCATCGCAGCAAGCCAATAATTATGTTCAGATCATAACTAAACATACCGATATATAAGATCTTGACAGAATCCAGCGGCATTGATAGGCTATCCATGGACGAACTCTTCATTGAGCATATAACATAATATTATTACCCAAAGTGTACTCCAAGATGATATAAAACTTATTCGCACAAATGAAAAATGCAGCTTATGATTACAAATGTGTAGATGACAACATACGGTACCTGAATAAGTGTGGAGCCAAACACCAACTTGTGATCATTAAACGGATCACGAATTACACCCAAGGTCTCCAGTTTGGGCGCAGAGATGACAGTTATTTGCGAAGGTATATAACAATAATGAAGGAGCAACCTTTGAAGTGAAGGGGCATCTTCGATGATGAGCTGCTGTCCTTCAAAACAAATTCCAATGCTTTTAAGGTGATGCGACTTTATTTGGAGACAACTGATACGGATTTCTATTCCCAAAACAATCAACAAGTGCTCCAGGGTAGGGCAACTGGAGTGGATGATGCTGTGCAGTGAGGCCTCCGACAGATAAACCACCACAAGCGAAAGTTTTTTTAGCAGTGGGAGTCGAAGCATTTGCACCAGATCGTCTGGTAGATGGCACCGGGCGAAGGTGGCGGTGTGGAGAGAGGAGGAAAACCACGAGATGGACAACGGTGGTGTGGGCACAAATACTTGGTGTTCGGTTCATGGTATGAAACTTTCGTGGTAATGGTAGAACTCAAACTGCTGGAGTTTTTCGAATTCAGGGGATGTCAGCCAAGCGTCCACCGTGCAGGGTATGGACAGCAAGTAGCGTGTCGGGATACAGAGGCGTTGAACAGAGCCCTGGTGGGAGGAGATGATGGCTCTGAGGAGTTCAAAATCATGAATGACAGATAGCTAACTATAGTCGAGATTGAGGGGCGTGGCGTGCCATAGAGGGCACCACCGAGTTGACATGACTTGGGTGCGGCAGCAATCCTTGGTGGGGAGAAGCGAGATGATCTCCCCAAGGATGGCGTCTGGGAGATCGCTGATGTGGTCCACCCGAGATTCTATGGGTTCCTCAGATCCGGTGGGGGGCCTGCCGCTTCTCCCCGCGCTGCCTGGTGCGGGATCTACAACCGGCGTCCCCGCTGGTGGGAGCCTCATCTTCTTGGCGCTGGGGCCAGCCTACTCCATTTTCTTTGCGGGCGTCGCGCCGAGCTCACGGGTTTGAGCAGAGTAGCTAGAGATGAGCCTAGTGGCAGTGCGAGTAGGGAAGGAGGGCTGGGGTTTTCTGTAGGAGTGGAAGAAGAGGAGCAAGCGTTTTCTGTACGAGTGAGGAAGAAGGTGAGCGGGGGTTTTCTGTACGAGTGAGGAAGATGGGGAGCGGGGGGAATTGGGGGGCGACGGAAGCGGGAGAGTCCAGCGAGCTGCAGTATAAGTGGAAGCGAGGAGGAAGGAGGGTTTTTCTGGGATAGCCCCCTCTTCAAGAAATATGGGCTTTTCCTTGCAAAAAACAAAAACAAATGGGCTTTAAGATGGATAGGCTTTTGTATCGGCCCAGTGGGCTGCCCGTGTTTTGTACTGGAGGGCCTTAACACTAGAGGCAGCCCATTAGAGACACTCTCCAGCTCTCCAGCTTATTACCCATTCGAAAGAAAAAAAGAGACGCCTCCAGCTTAATTATGGCTCCTCATCGGTAACATTTTTCAACTTGAAAAAAAGTTACAGCTCCTTTTCGGGCCGGCTTGGCATCCACCAAATTAGAGGATGGTGTACTGCATGCAGACACTCACACTAGTTGTAGCACGGCAAAATGAGGGGCCAAACAACATGCCCGCAATATACATAGATTGTAAAGGTTGACACGCTAACATTCACACTAAACTAAGCTTCACAAGATACGGTATGCATACTAGCTAACATTCACAAGCACTTAAGTTTAGCATGTTTACGCATCTAAATGATTCACAAGACTATAACCAAGACAAAGCTGTGAGAAGGTGTAGAAATAAAGAAAAAATAATAGATGCTTCTCTGAGCAAAGGGCCTCCCTACGCACACATTAATTTCCTGGGCATGCTTCTTTCTGCTCAATGTTGCGTGCACTTTGAGCATGTTGGCAACTCCACAGCTAGCTTGATGGCTTATCTTGCAATTTACGCTGACACATTGCAGCAAACAGAGGAGGCAATAGAGATCACTCAACATCAGACCATTGTGTGCAGTTCCACTGAAATCATCTTCATTGTCCTGAATGTAAAAAGATAGGAAAGCGCTGTAATTAAACGGTGTCGCAAAACAGTAGCAGATATCAATAGCTCGGCACGACAAAACACGATCATCTAGACGAAGGGGATACTGACCTGCGTGAGGAAGATTATGCATAATTTTATAGGTGGTTAGTTGATTTCCACCTTGGGATCTCCTATGATGGCACGAAGGGAATTCTATGCAATCGATGAGCGCAATTCCTTCCGTGTGGCTGTAGAAAATTTGTCCGACTAACCCCAATATCTTTTTTGTGCAGTTCCACTAGAATAATGCACCGCTGTTTGCATGACCCCTACTTGCCGGCCAGGCCATCAATGACTCGGTCTCTTTTATCTTGCGTTGACGGAGTGGCTGCAGTGCTTGTTTGCTCCTCCACACATGACAGGATCGTTCCACACTACAAATAGCAAGTCAACGTACGAATAAGCTTATTTCATCTTGCGTTGGTCATTCTACCTAGTTAAGAATGTAGGAATACCTAGAGCACCGTGAGGTCAGCTGACATCAGGTTCCACTAAAATTGAGGTTTGTGCTTCCGTTTGCACAGATAGACACCATATGGAGATAGACAACCCTATTTGCATAAATATGTAACAGGGTTATTTAAGCAGTGTCATTTTTTTGCAGCGGCATATGATTAACAGCAGCATCTCATATGTTATCAATGGCATTACAGTGACAGTATGAAAAAGTGCCATTAACTAAGAAGTGCCATCACATCAAATCAACACTGGCACTAGATTAACGGGGGCTTACATTAACATGCATAACAATTGCATTATGACTATGTGATCACAGATTGGGAGTAGCACTTGATCAGTACGTACGTGCATAGTTAACAGGAACGATCATTCTAACAAAGGGTGATACGGAAAGGAGAAACACATCATCGTGTCAACCATTGTGCAATTAAATTTTGTGCAGTTCAACAGAGATGCAGCTATGTTACCGGTGTCAGAGTTTAGTCTAACAGCCCAAAACACTATTTATGAGAAAGAAAGCAAGACAGAAGCATTTCATAAAACAGTGGTGGCATTGGTTCATTTTATCAATGGCAATAGATTGACAGCAGCATTACTTAACAGCGACATCACATTAACACTGGCATTGTTTCATTTTACCTGTGATGTTAGATTAACAGTAGAAGTAAGGGCATATGGACAGGGGAGGCACAAGCATGTTTTACATCCATCGAGGCATAAAGTGGTGAGGCAGAGGTGTTACCGAGTGCGGCAAACATGCAAAGCATGTCTGGATTTGTGCATTTTTTGTTCTCGTCAGTGACCTTTCCTATGTGACCACAAGAAATCTAGACGTGCTCATTCTCGGTTGCATTGTCGACCCAACACCCCCCACTTTCTGTCCTTTTTTGACCAAGAGACCGGTCAGGCCAGCATCTTTATTTCCCTTTCCAACCAAGAGATCAGTTCGTTAGCCAGTATTTGCAGTACCTTTTTTCCTCTAATAGTAAAAATTTAGGTGGTGTTCGAGTGTTCGACAAGCCGACGGAGCTAGCTACATGGAGAGCTTTGTAATACTAGAAGAATATCCACATGCAGGATGCAGCGATGTGGGGAGCAATCCTAACTTGATGAAAAAAAGGGATGCAGCGACGAGGGGAGCTGGGCCATTAGAACAAGGCCGGTTCTAAAAAAAGTTATACCTCCGGTCGGCGGGATCTGGCGAGGCAAGCAGCGGGATCTGCCAACTCGACCGCGGGGAGCAAGGGTGAGGAGGACCTCCCGCACCGGCGCCAGGTCAGAGAAGACGGCGCGCATCGGCTTCCTCCCTCGCCACCGGCGACCACCAGCGGAAGGTATCCGGCCAGATCTGTGTCAACCGGAGAGAAGAGACAGAGAGACAAAGAGAGTGGACACCACGGTCTTGTTTAGATCTGGAGAGGGTGAGAGAGTGAGAAGAAGAGAACAACCCTAGCAAGCAAGTCCCGAAGTGGACTAATGGAGTAGTAATTGTTTTTCCCTCCGTAGCGATCATTTTAAATTGAATACGCGCGCAGCCATATTTTTTTCATTTAACGTACCAGTAAAAAGAAACTCGATCAATAACCGTGCTACCGCATTCAGGTCACACTTGGTATGGCTGACATTTGGTCCCAGACCCCACATTAATCATGTGTTTGGCTCCATATAAGAGATGAGCTAATTATTTAGGATGGGACCACCAGTCATGCTCAGATAGTCATGCATGCAAAGGGTGGCCATTTGATTCGACCACTTTGGTTGGGTGAAATGGTTCAGCATCTTTGAGGCATATTCTCTTTTTTTGACTCGAATCATTCAAGTGATTTATAACCGAACACGTATATTTTTTGGACGATCCCAACCCATCTGTGGCCACCCTTGCAACCAAACGCACCATAAGTGGACGACTAGATGTCTCAAATTGTCATGTTACCTGCCTTTTCGTGTGCAAATGTGCTCCACCATGAGTGTACCCGGGCGTGTGCGTGAGGGGAGAGTGAAGTCCGATTTATAAACCTTGAGGTTGTAGAGCTAGTCGAAAACAAACCCTCACCTATAAATCCTTGAAGTTTGTACCCTGTCCTCTGTAATCCCGGTCATTTTTAACCTTAAGGGCATGTGCGGTTCAAGGGGTTTTAACGGGGATTAACAGGGATTGTGGGGGATTAAATCATGTACAAGCCAAATTCCCCTCCATTCCTCTCCAAACCCCTTGGGAGGAGGTTGAATCGAACAAGGCCTAAGACTAACCATAGCGGGAGTAACTTAATTCCATACGGTATCATAATATGATATTCAACCCTCTCTTTCTTCATTTAATTCTACGCCACCTCATAAATTTGCCTAGTTGGCATGCATGATACTACTTATGATACTCCCATTACAACCAACCTGGTAGAATTAATATACCTAATCTAAATGGTCGCCGTCTGATCTCTTTATCCTCCTCCAGAATCCGGCTGAAGAAGAATCATGCAAGACACTGGCTGTTTTCGCCGGCTTCACCTCGGCGGTGGCCTTCATGGGATACAATCGGCGGCGGCCTCCTGTGTTCTACTTCTCCTCGATGATGGCGGCGGGCGGGGACGTGCTGGCCGTCACCTCATCGACATCCGCATAGCCGCGTCACCTCGTCCACATCCGCGCCGACTTCTTTCTCTGCCTGCATGGCATGGCTACGCGCGCGTCGACTGCAGATGGCGCAGTCGCAGGCACTGGAGGCGGCGGCGTCGAGGGCAGCGACGATGCCCGTGCCGCCGTGCTCCCTGACAAGCCGGCGTGGAGCAAGTCGGCACTCTTCCTCGAGCTGTATTGGAGCGGCCAGCTGCGGAACCACACGTTGGCTTAGTGTGGCAACCGCCTCCGATGGGCTAGGTGAGGTAGGTGGAGCAGCGAGCTACCTCACTCGTAACTACCGGGCTCGGCGGGCCACCCAAACGGCTTTTATGCCGGAGAACTGCTCTTCCTGCTCGTCGGATGCCGCCGAAAGAGTGTAGAAAATGGTGGAAGGAGGATCTTGGCCGGCGTCCTGCTCCTGAACGGACGTGTGTGGCCGGAGTGGGTTTCTCACATTCCATGCGGGTTTAAATGTAGGTTTTTGAATGCGGCGAGGAGGTGGGTACAGCTGGGAGTGCAGTGGGCGGTGCCCTCGGCTGGCGCGCCGCTTTAAATGGTGGACGCAGTGAGAGGTCGCGTCCGCCCTGACCCCCTTGCCCGTGGACCTTGACCGTGTACGTCCGGCTTTGAGGACAACATTATCCTTAGGCCTTGTTTGGTACTAGTGTATTTTAGGGAATTGGTGGGGATTATCCCGGTCAAACCCCTAAATCCCCACATATTCCAGAACACCATTTGGTTCTAGTGTATTTGACATGTTTCATACCCACATTTCCCCACAAATCAACAAACTCTAGTGCATTTTTCTCAATACCCAATACACTACTCCTACCTAGTGTATTGGGGATAAATGGAGATTTGAAGGGATTGGGTGAAGGTTGGGGTTTCACCCAATCCCTATGGGGATTATCCCCACCAATCCCCTAAAAAATCGTAGTACCAAACAAGGCCTAATGGACCTTGACGGTGTACGTCACCTTGTGTCCATATCTGAGATGCCACATGTACCAGATGAATGACTCCAAGTTCGACCACCGTGATGCTAGGTGCGAGCCGAGGAACACTGTTGGAGAGACCCCCCTCATAATTTTCCTACATTGGTCGTTTGATTCATAGGATAGAATGCTATAGGATTTTTTTCCTATGAAATCATGTGTTAATTGGCAATCTAGCATCTACTCCAACTTTTTTTTCACTTCCTTTGTTTTTCTTGTGTCAAACACTCTGGGTTTTTTTTAGGGGAACATTGTGTTAATGCTATGGGATTCAAGTGGACATGCCACTCCAATCCTTTATTTTTCCTATTCCTGTGTTTTAAGTTCCTACGAAGAGAGTACTTGCTCTAAATGATGTGCCGCTGCAAGAGCCTCCTATATTAATTAACCATGCTCTAAAAAGGTGGACCAGCTTTGGCTATGTATACTGTACTAGGTTAGTAGGTGACCTTGCGCTTGGCTCTTCTCCTCTTCCGGAAGTCAAACAATAATGATGGTACTACAGTAGTACTTCTGGCAATCTGACACCAAATGAACTGCTGCACGTCCACCGCTTGTAAGCAAAAGTTTATCCTCGTGCTGCGAGCCACCACGCATGCGTGGGCGAGGGAGAAGGCGTAGTAAGCAAGCTTCTCGTCGTTCTGCGAGTTGACGGGACACATCAAAGTTATTTCGTAGTCTCTCCAAAAAGGGCCGACCATATCCATGGCTACCATCCCGTGCTTCGTCATTGAGTACATGCACTATTCACATGCCATCGAGGAGAAAAAATATTGCATAGTACGTGCCATCGAAGTGCACGACTCACTTACACACTGCTTATCTCCATTTTCTTTCATGACACGTGCACCATGATGCTAGATGTCCCGTGTGTTGGCAAAAGGATGAACAAAGCTCACGTCAAAAAAAAGAGTGGAAGAACATAGATTTCCGATGACTGAGAAGGAGCAAGGAACCTCGCGGTGGAGCATCTGCACTCATAATATTTTATATTATTCAGCAATATAAAATCAACCAAATCTCTCCACATTCCTATACCATTCTATAGTGTGAGAATAACTTTGAATGTTACCTCCATGGGACACCTAGTTATAGTATATCCAACAGCCTGTATTGCTTCTCCCTCCTCGTCCTTATAGCCTGCCAACTGTACCTTATATACACTTGCTCTTTGAGCAAAGGCCTCCCTAAGCACGCATTAATTTCCTGGGCATGCTTCTTTCTACTCAATGTTGCGTGCACTTTGAGCATGTTGGCAACTCCACTGCTAGCTTGCTGGCTCATCTTGCAACTGACGCTGACACATTGCAGCACTCCTACAAGGCCCAGAGGTTAATTTGAGAACAAGTACCTCGAGGTTAATTTGACAGACATGCCTTATAGGTTGACAGAAGTCATATCACTTTTTTTGGAAAGATGCTGTGAAGTAACACAATAGACCTTCTTTCAAGCCAATTAACATGTGTTCAAAAAACAAAAATTATCAAAAAGTAACGCGATAGACCTTCGATTAACATGTGTTCAAAAAACAAGTACTCCTGCGATTAGTACTACTCCCTTCATCCATACGTATATAAACGACCTAATGTATTCTTCGAGGTTGCCTTTGACTATTGATAAGATTTTATATAATTTGAAAATTATATCATTCGAAGAACCTTTCACGTACGAATTTGACGGTATGCTTTGAGCAACTTGCATGTCGTATACTGCTCCTGTTTGGATACTCTAACTTAGCTAGAGGTTAGACTAACTCATGACTAACCCTGAACTAACTCTAGCCAAAGAGGTGTTTGGATGACAGGGTTAGATTGACAATAAATGCACTTGATGGAGAGAGAAAAGTGATTTTTCAGTGGGCCCCACGAGAACTAGCTCCAATTAGCACCACTTGGCTGGCGGGATAGAGAGAGAAAAGTGATTTTTCAATGGGCCCAATGAGAACTAGCTCCAATTAGCACCTCTTGGGTGGGATAGTTTTTTTTGGTGGGTTAGGTGCAACTTGCTCCAATTTAACCCTCATGTTTGGATACATTAGGGCTATTTGAGCCCCAACTAGCTCAAACTAACTCTAACCCATGGATCCAAACAGGGCCAAAGTTAGTCTCGAAAAACGCATTAAGCCCTATATACATGGACAGACGGAGTACATGATACTAGCAAATGCTCACCATTAGTAGTAGTTCATTGGTTGGTTTTGATTTTTGATTCAGTTGCTGTGCTGCTACCGTCCAATATTTGCGTGTGGTTTTTTCTAGAATAAAAAAAGGAGGTAGTATTGTGGGAAAGGTGAAGTGATGGTTGCTTCGCCCGAGCAACTTATTACTCTGGGAATATTGGAGTATCAGCGGATTCAACGAAGAGAGAAATGATGGTTGCTTCATCCAAGCAACTTACTGTGGCGAAGGTGGGGCTCTGTGATTTGACTACTCACTAGTCATTATTACTACGGCGCAACAACCAAGGTAAATCTCCCCTGCAGTTGTGCACTCAATATTGTTGCATGGCAGGTGGAGCCGGATGAAGGATGTCCCACATGTCGGCGAAACGAAGTTGAATTGTTTCTGGCATTGCTATCAATCTTTCAGGATTTATTTATATGTACGCATAATTTTCCAGCATAATGAAATTGTACTGTGATGCTATGAAGGTTTCAATTTTGGTTCCCGCAGAAAAAAAGGTTTCAACTTAGGATTCATGTGTCCTCTTGCCTCAAGATTGTCTCGTTACAACATTCCATCAAATACAAATGAAGCTACCATGGCTGCTAATGCATCTCAATGGTTCGTAGATCAGCGCCAATATTCACATCACAACTGAAGACAAAGTGGTGAGAAGGTGTACAAATAAAGAAAAATATATAATTGATCGATGCTGTTCATAGTCATGGCTCCATTTCCTGGGCACAATGTTTATTGGTTGGCAGCTAGTTTCACGTAGCTCTGTAGGCAAGAAATAGGTGTATGGAGGACATCACAATCCGATCATTTTCTGCAGTTCCACTAAAATCGAGCTGATCATCCCTGTTTGCAAAGATATTCAGTCAGTGTGATTACAATAATAGTGGAACTAGATGATGAAACATAACACACACAAATAGAAACCGGTCACCTCTACGATCTCTCTTTAGGACTAACTACTTGTTGGAGAAGATTAGGCACGGAGTTGGATGAGGAGGATAGCAAAACCAATCTCCCTTTCTGCAGTCCCACAGAAATGTAAAAACGTTGCCCGTGTGACATTTTGGCGGAACTGCACAAAACACTCTTAAGAAAAAAGTGATTTGTGCAGTTCACCAAAAGGTCGCAATAGCAACGAGGTGAAATGGATAGCCCTGTTTGCAAAAAGAGGTAGAAAGGAAACAATTACTGCCCAATAATAGGAGTTGAAGACACATACGCCGACAAAAAAGAAGCATATTCCATGTCATAAGGGAAAGATAGCAGCATGGTGGTTTATCAAAAACGGTTTGAGGACAAGATTGCAAGATGGAAAGTACCCCGTCCGAGATACGTTTTAAACAAAGAACTAAAGAAGATCCACATGCAGCAACATGGGAAGATGGGCAGTGGAGCAAGGCCGGAGGAAGTTGTACCTGAGAGTCGTCGGGATGTAACTAGGAGGGCGCCGGCGGCCGGGATCTGCCCATACTACGGCAGCGAGCAAGTGGCGAAGGCCCTATCGTGCCGGAGCTTGGTCAGAGAGAACGACGGGTACTGCAGATCAGGACGTGCTGCCTCAACGCCGTCGAATGGAGAAACGATGCACATCCTCCCTTTCCGCCGGCGGACTGGATGCGGCCGGATCAGTGACCAACGGTGAGAGAGAGAGGTTACCGCCGCCTTGTGTGAGATAGTGTGATGAGAGACAAACCCCGGCAGGCAGGCTCCATTGTATATAGTGGAGCGGATTTCTTTTTTCCCGACGACAATCGTTTTATATTCTGTACGTGCCATTGAGGAATATAACTTTATTTAATACTAATGCGTCAAGTCGAACTTTGTTCCGTCTACGCGTCGTACACGACCCTCCTTCGAGTAAACAACCGCTACACACGTCAAACACGTGGGCTGCCTTTTCATACAGAAATGAACTCCATCATGTACCCGCGCGGGTGTGGCCGGGAACGAGATGTGAGTACGTGTGTCGTGAGTGCACCTCTTCTTTACATGCAGGTACGTACGTGGGTGGGTGTGAGAGAGATGGTTTGTGAGAAACAGAGGCAATGTGTCGATGATATCTCAAACAAAAAAATGTAACATATGCAATGTGTGTGAAACAGAGTCATGGATATATCATATATAGAGGGAGCGATCCATGAGAAAAGAGTGGAGGGATCATCAGCGTGAGATATTGATAGAATCGAAAACAAGGATGAAGTGTGTGGGTGCGCGATCGATAAAGAGTGCCATCGAATTTGTGTTTGCCCACGTCAAAGATACAGGGCGGCTGGCCTACTGGAATGTGAGAGGGCAAAGGTGCAGTTTGTCTCTGTAGCATGGATACCTACCTACAACGTTCGACTATCACTGTGTGGGGGGGGGGGAGGGGGCAGAGACCTAACTATAGAGAGGTAGATCGACCGGTATATGTGTGGAGAAGGAGAGAGACCTAGCTATGTATTGAGGGAGATCGATCGGCATCCATGCATATGTGTAGCATAGGAATAAGGTTGGGAGAGAGACAAAGGTAGAGTGTCGGAGGGTTGGTGGTGGAGTTGCTTCTCACAAATGATGGGAGAGGCCGCTAGACAAATGGAGGGTACGAGTGCAATATCAATAAGAGAGGGGATGTCTGCCTGTCTATTCACGTGCGTGTGAGAGACGGGTCGGGAGGTATGCAAGGATGATGGGGGGTCGATATGGTTGTGATAAGCAGACATAACTACATAGGAAGATCAATCGTCATGTGTTGGAGAAAGGGAGAGACATAACTAGTGAAGTACGTCGATCGGTGTGTGGGGAAAAAGAATTATAGTTGACCTGGCTATATGTAGGGAGATCGGTAGGTATACATGCATGTATGTGTTAGAAGCAAATAAGGTCCGGAGAGACGGACAGGGGGAGAGGGGTGCGGCTAGGAGTTGGTGCGAGAGGCCTACTATGTCGAGGGGGAGGAGTGTGCGAGTATGAGATCGATGAAAAGAGGGGCGGGAGTGTGCACCTGCGTGGAACCGTATTGGACATAGGGGGGCATGGACGGTGAGAAGAGAAGAGGGGAAGTGTGTGTTTGTGGTAGGCACACTTGGCTAGTGCTACTTCTTGAGCTTGCGTTCGTTTTTCCCTTGAAGAGGAAAGGGTGATGCAGCACAGTAGAGGTAAGTATTTCCCTCAGTTAAGAACCAAGGTATCAATCCAGTAGGAGAAGAACGCGCAAATCACCAACACCTGCACAAACAATCAAACACTTGCACCCAACGCGATAAAGGGGTTGTCAATCCATTCACGGTCAATTGCAAAAGTGAGATCTGATAGAGATAGATAAACAAAAGATAAAATATTTTTGGGTTTTTTGGTATATAGATCTGAAAATAAAAGATTGCAAAATAGTAGATCGGAAAGTAATATGATGGAAAATAGACCCGGGGGCCATAGGTATCACTAGTGGCTTGAAGGCAAATAATACAGTGGGTGAACAAATTACTGTCGAGCAATTGATAGAAAAGCGCAAAGTTATGACGATATCCAAGGCAATGATTATGCATATAGGCATCACGTCCGTGTCAAGTAGACCGACTCCTGCCTGCATCTACTACTATTACTCCACACATCGACCGCTATCTAGCATGCATCTAGAGTATTAAGTTCATAAAGAACGGAGTAACGCCTTAAGTAAGATGACATGATGTAGAGGAATTAACTCAAGCAATATGATGAAAACCCCATCTTTTTATCCTCGATGGCAACAATGCAATACGTGTCTCGCTACCCCTACTTTGTCACTGGGTGAAATCACGCAAGATTGAACCCAAAGCTAAGCACCTCTCCCATTGCAAGAAAAACCAATCTAGTTGGCCAAACCAAACCGATAATTCGAAGAGAAATACAAAGATATTAAATCATGCATAAAAGAATTCAGAGAAGATTCAAATAATATTCATAGATAAGCTGATCATAAATCCACAATTCATCGGATCTCGACAAACACACCGCAAAAGAAGATTACATCGGATAGATCTCCAAGAACATCAAGGAGAACATTGTATTGAGAATCAAAGAGAGAGAAGAAGCCATCTAGCTACTAGCTATGGACCCGTAGGTCTGAAGTAAACTACTCACGCATCATCGGAAGGGCAATGGAGTTGATGTAGAAGCCCTCTGTGATCGATTTCCCCTCCGGCGGGATGCCGGAAAAGGCCCCAAGATGGGATCTCACGGGAACAGAAGGTTGCGGTGGTGGAAAAGTGTTTTCGTGGATGCCTCTGGTGGTTCTGGAATATTTGTGAATATATAGGAGGAAGAGCTAGGTCAGGAGAGTCCCGAGGGGCCCACAAGGCAGGGGGCGCCCCCCTAGGGCGCGCCCTTCACCCTTGTCGCCGCCTCGTGGCTCTTTTGACTTGGACTCCAAGTCCCCTGGGTGTCTTCTGGTCCAAGAAAAATCATTGTGAAGTTTTATTCCGTTTGGTATTCCTTTTCTGCAAGGCTCAAAAACAAGGAAAAAACAGAAACTGGCACTGGGCTCTAGGTTAATAGGTTAGTCCCAAAAATAATATAAAATAGCATATTAATGCATATAAAACATCCAAAACAGATAATATAATAGCATGGAACAATCAAAAATTATAGATACGTTGGAGACGTATCAAGCATCCCCAAGCTTAATTCCTGCTCGTCCTCGAGTAGGTAAATGATAAAAACAGAATTTTTGATGTGGAATGCTACCTAACATACTTATCCATGTAATTTTCTTTATTGTGGCATGAATGTTCCGATCCATGAGATTCAAAACAAAAGTTTAATATTGACATAAAAACAATAATAGTTCAAGCATACTAATAAAGCAATCATGTCTTCTCAAAATAACATGGCCAAAGAAAGTTATCCCTACAAAATCATATAGTCTGGCTATGCTCCATCTTCATCACACAAAGTACTCAAATCATGCACAACCCCGATGACAAGCCAAGCAATTGTTTCATACTTTTGATGTTCTCAAACCTTTTCAACTTTCACACAATACATGAGCGTGAGCCATGGACATAACACTATAGGTGGAATAGAATATGGTGGTTGTGGAGAAGACAAAAAAGAAGGAGATAGTCTCACATCAACTAGGCGTATCAACGGGCTATGGAGATGCCCATCAATATATATCAATGTGAGTGAGTAGGGATTGCCATGCAACGGATGCACTAGAGCCATAAGTTTATGAAAGCTCAAAAAGAAACTAAGTGGGTGTGCATCTAACTTGCTTGCTCATAAATACCTAGGGCAATTTTGAGGAAGCCCATTTTTGGAATATACAAGCCAAGTTCTATAATGAAAAATTTCCACTAGTATATGAAAGTGACAACATAGGAGACTCTCTATCATGAAGATCATGGTGCTACTTTGAAGCACAAGTGTGGAAAAAGGATAGTAACATTGCCCCTTCTCTCTTTTCTCTCATTTTTTTGGTGGGCTTCTTTGGTCTCTTTTATTTTATTTGTGGGCTTCGTTGGCCTCTTTTATTTTTTTCCTCACATGGGACAATGCTCTAATAATGGAGATCATCACACTTTTATTTACTTACAACTCAAGAATTACAACTCGATACTTAGAACAAAATATGACTCTATATGAATGCATCCGGCGGTGTACCGGGATGTGCAAGGACTCAAGAGTGACATGTATAAAAATTATGAACGGTGGCTTTGCCACAAATACTATGTCAACTACATGATCATGCAAAGCAATATGACAATGATGGAGCGTGTCATAATAAAACGGAACGGTGGAAAGTTGCATGGCAATATATCTCGGAATGGCTATGGAAATGCCATAATAGGTAGGTATGGTGTCTGTTTTGAGGAAGGTAAAAGGTAGGTGTATGGCACCGGCGAAACTTGAGCGGTACTAGAGAGGCTAGCAAAGGTGGAAGGGTGAGAGTGCGTATAATCCATGGACTCAACATTAGTCATAAAGAACTCACATACTTATTGCAAAAATCTATTAGTCATGGAAACGAAGTACTACGCGCATGCTCCTAGGGGGATAGATTGGTAGGAAAAGACCATCGCTCGTCCCCGACCGCCACTCATAAGGAAGACAATCAATAAATACCTCATGCTCCAACTTCGTTACATAACGGTTCACCATACGTGCATGCTACGGGAATCACAAACTTTAACACAAGTATTTCTACAATCCATAATTACTCACTAGCATGACTCTAATATCACCATCTTTATATCTCAAAACAATCATAAGGAATCAAACTTCACATAGTATTCAATGTACTTTATATGAAAGTTTTTATTATATCCCTCTTGGATGCCTATCATATTAGGACTAAATTTATAACCAAAGCAAATTACCATGATGTTTAGAAAGACTCTCAAAATAATATAAGTGAAGCATGAGAGTTCAATAATTTCTATAAAATAAAACCACCGCCGTGCTCTACAAAGATATAAGTGAAGCACTAGAGCAAAATTGCCTAACTCAAAAGATATAAGTGAAGCACATAGAGTATTCTAATAAATCATGATTCATGCGTGTCCCTCTCAAAAAGTGTGTACAGCAAGGATGATTGTGTCAAACTAAAAAGAAAATACTCATATCATACAAGACGCTCCAAGCAAAACACATATCATGTGGTGAATAAAAATATAGCCTCAAGTAAATTTACCGATAGACGAAGACGAAAGAGGGGATGCCTTCCGGGGCATCCTCAAGCTTAGGCTCTTGGTTGTCCTTGAATATTACCTTGGGGTGCCTTGGTCATCCCCAATCTTAGGCTCTTGCCACTCCTTATTCCATAGTCCATCAAATCTTTACCCAAAACTTGAAAACTTCACAACACAAAACTCAACAGAAAACTCGTGAGATCCGTTAGTACAAGAAAATAAAATCACCACTTTTGGTACTGTTATGAACTCATTCTTTATTTATATTGGTGTAATATCTACTATATTCCAACTTCTCCATGGTTCATACCCCCCGATATTACCCATAGATTCATCAAAATAAGCAAACAACACAAAGAAAACAGAATCTATCAAAAACAGAACAGTCTACAAAGATACGAATTGTTCTAATACTTAGATAACTCCAAAAATTCTGAAAAATTAGGAAAACAGAGGAAATTTGTATACAAATATCGTGTAAGAAATTAAGAGTTTTCCAACGCTCCAGTGAGTTATTAAAATTCTGTGACAGGACGCAAAAGTTTCTGTTTTTCAGCAAGATCAAATCAACTATCACCGTAAGCCATCACAAAGGTTTTACTTGGCACAAACACTAATTAAAACACCAAAACACATCAGGCTAGATGAAAAATTTATTCAAAAACAGAAAATAAAAATATTGGGTTGTCTCCCAACAAGCGCCTTTCTTTAAAGCCTTTTAGCTAGGCGTTGATAATTTTGATGATGCTCACATGAAAGATAGCAATTGAAACACGAAAAGAGCATCATGTAGCATGTGAAAAATATGTTTAAGTCTAACATACTTCCTATGCATAGGCATTTTATAAGCAAACAAATTATCAAGACAAGCAAAAACTAGCATATGCAAGGAAAAAGAAAGAAACAATAGCAATCTCAACATAACGAGAGGTAATTTAGTAACATGAAAGTTTCTACCACAATATTTTCCTGTCTCATAATAATTACATGTGGGTTCATACTCAAATTCAACAATATAACAATCACATAAAATATTCTCTGCATGATCCACATGCATGCAAAGTTGACACTCTTCCAAAATAGTGGGATTATCATCAAATAAAGTCATGACTTCTCCAAACCCACTTTTATCATAAATTTCATGAGATTGATCATTCTCCAAAGTAGTGGGATCATTATTACCTAGAGTTGACACTCTTCCAAACCCACTTTCAATATTATTACAAACACTATTATCATGAGGCTTAAATAAATTTTCAAGATCATAAGAAGAATCACCCCAATCATGATCATTGCAATAAGTAGTGGATATAGCAAAACTAGCATCCCCAAGCTTAGGGTTTTGCATATTATTAGCACAATTGACATCAATAGAATTTATAGTAAAACCATTGCAATCATGCTTTTTATTCAAGGAGCTATCGTGAATCACTTCATAAATTTCTTCATCACAATTTTCAGATTCACGAATTTCAAGCAAAACTTCATAAAGATAATCTAGTGCACAGAACCCACTAGCAATTGGTTCATCATAATTGGATCTCTTAAAAAGATTAGCAAGTGGATGAGGATCCATAAAATTTTGTTTCTGAATTTCAATAAACACACAATTATATCAAGCGAACAAGCAAACAAGCCAAGTAAGACATAGAGGCAAACGCAAAGAAGGCAAATAAAAAGGCAAATCTTTTCGAAAAGCGTTTTAGAAGTGGGGGAGAGGAAAACGAGAGGCAAATGGCGAATAATGTAATGCAAGATATGAGAGTTTATGATGGGTACTTAGTATGTCTTGACTTGGCGTAGATCTCCCTGGCAACGGTGCCAGAAATTCTTCCTGCTACTTCTTGAGCTTGCGTTGGTTTTTCCCTTGAAGAGGAAAGGGTGATGCAACACAGTAGAGGTAAGTATTTCCCTCAGTTAAGAACCAAGGTATCAATCCAGTAGAAGAAGAATGCACAAATCACCAACACCAGCACAAACAATCAAACACTTGCAACCAATGCTATAAAGGGGTTGTCAATCCCTTCACGGTCAATTGCAAAAGTGAGATCTGATAGAGATAGATAAACAAAAGATAAAATATTTTTGGGTTTTTTGGTATATAGATCTGAAAATAAAAGATTGCAAAATAGTAGATCGGAAAGTAATATGATGGAAAATAGACCCGGGGGCCATAGGTTTCACTAGTGGCTTGAAGGCAAATAATACGGTGGGTGAACAAATTACTGTCAAGCAATTGATAGAAAAGTGCAAAGTTATGACGATATCCAAGGCAATGATTATGCATATAGGCATCACGTCCGTGTCAAGTAGACCGACTCCTGCCTGCATCTACTACTATTACTCCACACATCGACCGCTATCCAGCATGCATCTAGAGTATTAAGTTCATAAAGAACGAAGTAACGCCTTAAGTAAGATGACATGATGTAGAGGAATTAACTCAAGCAATATGATGAAAACCCCATCTTTTTATCCTCGATGGCAACAATGCAATACGTGTCTCGCTACCCCTACTTTGTCACTGGGTGAAATCACGCAAGATTGAACCCAAAGCTAAGCACCTCTCCCATTGCAAGAAAAACCAATCTAGTTGGCCAAACCAAACCGATAATTCGAAGAGAAATACAAAGATATTAAATCATGCATAAAAGAATTCAGAGAAGATTCAAATAATATTCATAGATAAGCTGATCATAAATCCACAATTCATCGGATCTCGACAAACACACAGCAAAAGAAGATTACATCGGATAGATCTCCATGAACATCAAGGAGAACGTTGTATTGAGAATCAAAGAGAGAGAAGAATCCATCTAGCTACTAGCTATGGACCCGTAGGTCTGAAGTAAACTACTCACGCATCATCGGAAGGGCAATGGAGTTGATGTAGAAGCCCTCCGTGATCGATTCCCCCTCCGGTGGGATGCCGGAAAAGGTGCCAAGATGGGATCTCACGGGAACAGAAGGTTGTGGTGTTGGAAAATTGTTTTCGCGGGTGCCTCTGGTGGTTCTGGAATATTTGTGAATATATAGGAGGAAGAGCTAGGCAGGAGAGTCCCGAGGGGCCCACAAGGCAGGGGGCGCCCCCCTAGGGCGCGCCCTCCACCCTTATCGCTGCCTCGTGGCTCTTCTGACTTGGACTCCAAGTCCCCTGGGTGTCTTCTGGTCCAAGAAAAATCATTGTGAAGTTTTATTCCGTTTGGTATTCCTTTTCTGCGGGGCTCAAAAACAAGGAAAAAACAGAAATTGGCACTGGCACTGGGCTCTAGGTTAATAGGTTAGTCCCAAAAATAATATGAAATAGCATATTAATGCATATAAAACATCCAAAACAGATAATATAATAGCATGGAACAATAAAAAATTATAGATACGTTGGAGACGTTGGAGACGTATCAGCTAGAGAGGTATATTGACCGGTGTGTGCCGAAAAGAAGGAGCCGGGGGGCCTACACACACCGTGGGTGAACGACCTAAAGAGAAATAACGAATGTGCGCGATGGAGGGGACGCTGAGGGAGGGTGAGAGGGGGCGGGTGTGTTCATGCACGATAGAAAGTTAGCGCTAGCTACAAAGAGAAGAGGATTGTGTGGGTGTAAAAGACGAACAGAGATCATAATTCATTATAAAAGGTGGATTCGGATATTTGAAGAAGATATCATAGTGTTTTAAACCGACGCATGCATGAATGAATATATATAATGGTGATACGCATGGTGTGGTTATGAACATGTTATACTACATATAATATATAGAACATTGATTATAATTTGTGATAATGTGTGGCTTTTGCAGCTCAGGGCTAAATACTTGTCATAATGTAGGGGGCGGGGCACTATACTTTGTGTGATAAACACGGTGTACGTATGGAACATGGTTTAGATTATGAAGATCTAGTTAGTACATCAAATGTACTGTTATTTGGAATCAACATCAAGTGTATTCAAAATTTTGAATTCGAGTTCATATAGTACACATAGTTCATATCTATCTCTATAGTAATCATGTGGTGTGTTGTTAAGATAATACACAAATGATGGTTTAAGTTGGCAACAATCATGATTGTAGATTCTTATTCAAATAGAGAAACGAATTCAAATTTAGTTCGAATTGCAGCGGTAGTATAGAAATTTGGAATGCACTAAAATGTTGGTATGAGTAGGTTACATGCATTATACAGCCAGCGAAAAAATTTAATTGGACATAACATGGATTCATAGCTTTGAATAGCATTTGTACAGTAAAACGGGACAAGACTCTCTCTTTGTGTGGTGCTAATAGTTTTATTTTTTTCTTTTTTTCGTAGAGGGAAGTGCAAATTGATTTGGTACGTAGGAGTACAATATTACACATTAGGCTTGTCCCTAAAATTCAACCCGCACCTTGTTATATCCCGAAAATTCAGATATCGTGCTCCCAAAACTCGCGCCTTCACAACCCGCGCCTTGCTATCCCGAAATTACAACGCGCACGAAAACTCCCTCCAGCTGCCAAATCCCGACACGCGAAATCCCCCTTCTAATCCTGAGCCAAAGGGCCGCTAGTTTAAATCGGTGGGGGTACTTTTGTAACACACCCTACATTTTGGACAAGCGCGTCCCTAAGTCATGGTTCCCCCCCTCCTATCACCTCCTTTTCGCCATTCGAAATCCCCATTCGAAATCCCAGGCCGCCATAACCTCTCTGCTCCAACCACGAAACCCCACCCTCCTCCGTCCGCCACCCCATCGCCGCCCAGCCGGAGCCTCTTCCCCGACGACATCGTCCACCGCAACAGCCCGACGTCCCTCATCCACCTCCCCGGATGAGGATCCATCATCGATCTCGTCATCCCGCCGGTTCAGCCGCCCCGTCCTCCACCTCCAAGGAGCTGCTTCGACGATCGCCTCGTCTATCGTGGCTGATCCATCCCCACAGCACCGCCTTAACCTGCTCCACCGGAACCACAGCATCCTCACCGACTCCTCGGACGAAGCCGAGGCCTACTCGGTGCCACCAAAGAGGTTGTACACTCATCGCATCGCACCTTCTCCTTAACTCGACCTCCCGGCGCCGATGGTGCTCCATCCCGCACCCCCATGGCGCGGCTACCTAGAAGCCGGCACCACGGGTGACATCTCCATGGTGGCTCTTCCCTAGTGTGAGGCCCCTTCGGCGGCGGCGGCCATACCAGCCGGATCAGCTGCTGCTGCTCCGGCTCTCGCTCGCTCGCTCGCGCTGCTGCGGCTGCTCCGGCTCTCGCTCGCTCGCTCGCGTTGCTGCGGCTGCTGCGGCTCTCACTCGCGCTGCTGCTCCTGCTCCGGCTCTCGCTCATGCGCGCTGCTACTCTATCTCTCGCTCGGTCGTGCTGCTGCTCTGCTCTCCCCCTCGCTCGTGCTGCTGCTCTGCTCTTGCTCTCGCACGCACTGTTGATGCTGGTACACGGGCTGCTGCAGCTACACGAGTTGCTGCTCTGGCTCTAGTTCGCGCTGCTCCTCCAGGCGCTGCTGCTCCGGCTGCTATCTGCTACTGTGTTCCCCATCGATCACCTGCTGATTTAGATCACTGTTTCTCTACTACTAGTGCTCGAGCGGACTAAACTACATGTGAAGTGCCTCTCTGCTACCAGTGCGTTCAGTTTCGACAGTAACATTCAGATTCCATAGTAAATTTCAGTTTCGACAGTTAAGTTCAGAGTCAACAGTTTTTACCTCATCTGTTGTAGTCAGGTGTTTTTTGGTGATGTAAATTTTACATCTATCACTTTTTGGTAATGTATTTTACAACATCTATTGGAGATGCTATTAGAATCCCACTTGAGATTAATGATATCTGTCTTGTACTGCTTCAGCCTCGACGTCTTACGGCTCGCCGGAGCTGCTCCAACAATGAAACCATCCATCACAACAGAGCAGTGCCCTGGACGCCGTCTACAGATTCCTCAGATCTTCCTCCACACCTTCGTTAGCCACCTCTGCCGTAACTTCTCCAGCGACCAAGCCAATGATGTTGAGGTCGACACGGCTATGGCAAAGAGGTTGTACACTTGTCGCATCACTTATTAGTCTACATTCATGTCGATCCATTAGGGCTATTTTGGTTCAAAGGAAAAAGTGAAGGAAAAACATAGCAATAGGAAATTTTCCTATGGCACTCTACTATTCAATTATTCATGCATTTTGTTGAAAGGAATGGAGCAAAATATCCACCTGGAGCTACATTTCAAAATCCTATGCATAAAAACAAGACCAAGTGCATTAGTGGCAGAATAACATTCTAACTGTACACGCTTTCATATGGTCTCACTTTAATTTGGCCATGTTTCTTTGCATTCCTCTGCTCTTCCAATTCCTGTGAAAAACACCCAAGTTGACAGAAATCCTGTGTTTACAAATGCTCTGTTTCCCATGTGCCTTCCTATCCTATTCCGGTGTTTTTCCTATCCCTGCGTTTTTAGAATCCTGCAAGCCAAAGGAGCCCTTACAGAATTACTTCAGTTACAGGTAGGTGTCGAAGAAAACTTTGTGTGGTTTGTCCTGCTCCTGCCGCGACGTCGTCCACCTCACCTGAGCTGCTCCATCGACAGAAGCATCCACCAAACCAGACATCACGACTCCTGACCGTCTTTTGCCGCCTCAGATCTCCTTCCCTGCCGCGGGCACCCACCGCAACTGCATCACCATCATTGACTCAGCAGATGAACCTGAGGAGTACACGGGTCCACAAGAGAGGTCGCACTCTTTTGTTTCTGCTTATGTTGCATTGCTTAATATTACCTGCTACTTTATCATCCTGTTCACCTCTTAGACGGCAAGTCAGGTCCAAATTAATTTTCAAACTTGAGTTTTAAAATTACTTGTGGGGCACATATCGAGGCAGTAATGAATAGTATCTCTATCTATTATCTGGTTCACCTAGGGTATGCCTATGTTGTTCATCTTGGGTGGGAAACAAATAGTAAAGCAATCATCATCTGTCTTTTTATTAAATTAAAGCTATCATCAGCCTGCTATCATTATTTTTGGATCCATCCACTGGTTGTTACCATCACTCTAGATTTCTGCATGCTCTCCTTACATAATCTCACTATATTTTTTTCGTATGCATGTCAGATATTGTACACAGTCATGCTGAACATGTAGAGAAAAAGAGAAGAGTTTTGCGCGGCAATACAATGTCATGCAGACATTGCTCCATGGTGGGTTCAATGGCAAACCCTCCCCCCCTCTCCATATTGTAATCCAGAGGAAGATATCTATTCTAAGGCGGATTCAGACGCGGCTGACCACTCCTATTTACCCCCCAAGGTGTTTGCTCTAACTTGGCATGATGATGTTGGTCATATCATGCATATGTTGCCTTGTAGTGCCTACTTTCAACATCATATATGTCATCTGCTTAGTTTAGACATGTTTTGTAATGCCACCTGTTTAGTTTCTATATCATATATGGGAATTATGCAGTCTCATCTCTTTTAGCCAGCCATAATATATGTGAAATATGTAATGCCATCCTGTTTAACCAGGCATCATATATTTGAATGATATCTTGCCCATCCTTTTCTTTATTACATTTCCATTTGTCGACAATGTTTGTACATTAAACTACTCTTCCTATGAATTAGCCAGTTGAGTGGATGATGGAAAAATCTGGAGTGAAAACAAGGTCTTCAGAGCAGACAGTGCTACCTGTCGAAGCAGATCTCTTGCTGGGCCCCGATAGCTCCTCAGAGATGGATTCAGAGACAGATGACCAGTCCTATTCCCCCACCGAGGTGTATGCTCTAACTTGGCACGGTTATACTGCTCATATCATGCATATGGTGTCTTGCATTGCGTAGTTTAGACATCATATACACAATATTCAACACCATGTTCTTAGTTCAGACATCATATATGCGAATGCCCTCTGCTTAGCATATAAATCACATATGTGAATTAAATCATGCGATCCTGATTACTTAGATAACATGTATGTGAATTATGTCATGCGAACCTGTTTACTAAAGACATCATATAATTATCTCATGCCATCCTGTTTACTTAGTCATCATATCTTTTAATTATGTCATGCTATGCTATCCTGTTTATATAGACATCATATATATGAAATTATGTCATGCTATCCTTTTTAGTTAAACAATATACATGTCAACTATTTCACACCCTCTTTTTTCCACACTATCTATTGCATCTGTCTCTCATACAAGGTCTGTACATTCAACTATGTTTCCTGTTTATCAGCCATTTGAATTGGAGCGGGTGATGGCAGTATCTAGTGGAGTAAAAACATGGTCTTCAAATAAAACAGTGCTACCTCTTGGTGGAGATAGCACCCTGGTTGTACATGCACGAGAACCAGCCCTACCACACATAACCCAGACTCTCGCAGATTGTACTCCTACTGCGATGGACAGAGAACCAGCTTCACCCAATCTAACCCCAACCCCAGCAGATAGTAACCCAGTTGCTGTTGACAGCACCATCTCCACCACAGAGCTCCCAAACAAGAGCAGTTAGTAAGGCAGCTCCAGTGCCCAAAGCGCCAGTACTACCACGGCGAACCCCAACTCCACCAGTTAGTACACCTATTCCTGTGGAGGAAGCACAACCAGCCATTCATAGTTTAGCATCTATCGCATTTGATGTTGTTAAATCCTATGTGCGTATCTTCCCATCATGGAAATATTATACTGAAGATGAAGGAAAATGCCAGTTGCAGGTGTTCGTCCAGGAGTTATGTGTAAGTAATGTTATTCATGGCAATTACTTTGCTTTGTCCCATACATTCTACCTCCATGATGCTTATAATACAGCAAATTTTCCCATTTTTCTCTATAGAGAAGGACCAATTTGGAAACTCAGGATGAGGTAACCTGTGCTAATACCTCTGCTATCTTCAAGAATGCTTGGTGGTAGTATCGGAATTACCTGAAGAAAACGTACTTCACTGGCAAAGAAACTCATCAAATTCCCTTATGTTCTCCTGAGACACATTTACTGGACGATGACTGGGAACGCCTTGTTCTGTACTGGTCCCGAACCAAGAATGTGGTAAGGTCTATGAGCTCATTTTTTATTTTTAAGTACTATATGCCTGCGTCTTACTGTACTCTGTTCGTGTAGAACAAGTGCTTAAACCTGAAGAACAATTGTTCTCATTTAAGATTCCATTGCTATCGTGCATACTGCTTTGCTCTAGTATAACTGTATTTACTCATACAAACTTATTTTTAAATTGAAGGATCCAATCAAAACTCCAATGGCACAACAGGTATGTTTACGCATGTTTCTTTAACAGGTTTGCTCTTATAAATAGCTCTGTTGATTTCAATTTCAATTGTGTATATAGTTGACTTCTCATATCATGCACATTACTAGCATCACAACAGAGCCAATAGTGTTGTTGTACATGTAGACCCGTGGTACCCATCTGAAATCTTGTTGTGCCGTGTAGTTTCCCACGCTTTGTATTCTTTCAGTGTTGCTTTGTCTTGAACTGATATGATTTGAACCGTGTCTCTATTTTGATTTGGCAAGACAATGAAGTGACCATAGGACATAGATATATGTTTGTTTGATGCTTTTATTATGTACTACTTGGCATAGAAGACTTGGTAGTTTAATCCTGTCCACCTTACTAATGAACTGGTTCACCAAAATGAGTTTCATATACTAGTACATGCTAAACCTGTTATGTGTCTTCTTGTTTCTTCTTTAAGAATGTTGATAGAATATTGGGGAAGAGTGCCTTATTAAGCAATGGTAAAGGAAGTAATGCAGATAAGGTTTAGGATAGTGAGACATCCTTGTTGGTCTCCAACAAAGCTGATAAAACAGCTAAGGAAAACTATCTTGAAGACAGTGAGATAACCCCAAAGTCATGTCTTGGTGTAGTGTTCGAGTTACTGGCCACTACCGCTGGCACAAGCTATTCAAACTCACTGTCTGAATCAGTTCGGTTTCTTGAGTCCCAACTACAAGCTGAAAGACATCGATCAGCTGTGCTGCGACAAGAAGCCAAAGGACTGCGGAAGTCCCTGGAGAATTCAGATGCATACTTTCTGGTGCAACAGCAAGCTTTGGAGGATTTTAGCGCCAAACAGGAGAAAGCTAATAAGCTTGCTAAGCTTATTGCCAGCATGGTTGATACCCAGGATAACGTTTCTTGAGCTCTTCTGAAGTTGTTTCAGTTATGGACTTGTTTTGCTGCCGCGTTTATTTGCACTGGTGGCCAATTTAGACTGCCAGTGTATGTAATATGCTGCTTTTATCCCTATATTTGCACTGGTGGCGAACTTTGATGCCCAGTGGATGTAATATGTGTATTAGCTATAATAGCCTAGCATTAGTTGCTTGCTTATTTATTTCCTTATTGTCTTGTTTACGAGCCGTATAATCGTTTCGCCAAACATGGGTCGTACTATTCGTGGACTAATAACAGTCCGCAAAATGGGCCGTAAATGGGCTAGAGTGGAAATCGTCTATTTATGGCCACGATAACGGGCCGTTAATAGGCCGTATTTGATGACACTATGAAAACAGCCCAACGTGTTAACGGGCCACAATTGGGCCGACTGTAACCACGGGCTGAATTTGGCCCACAAGCGAAACAGGCCAGTAACAGACCATAAGTAACCGAATTCTGGAAATGAGCCCAAGAATAAATGGGCCCTTAGAAGGCCGAAAGTTAACACGGACTGGAAACGGCCTACAGAATAATGGGCCGTTAATGGGTATAAAGCGATACACTATTTATTATGGGCCAGTTTCACCTCGGGCCTTTAATGGGCCCAGAGTTAGAAAGGGCGTCGTATGGGCCGAAAGACGTCATGGGCCATACATGGGCCGGAAGTTACAATGGGCTAAAATCATATTGGATGGCCCAGATGACGCTACTGGGCCTAATTCGGATAGGCCGTAACGAGTCGTGAGTTAGCGTGCTGTAAATGGGCTATATGCGAACAGGCCGTTAACAGGCTTTCCGTGGGCCGGCCCGCTACCTTTTGACCAAGTCAAACAGGCTGGCCTTTTCACCGGAATGGGCCTCTGTTGGGTCGTGCCACGTGTCGACGTATCATAGGCGCCTCCGGTCCAATGAGTGGATGACATCTGTCCCAACAGTGAGCCGACACGTGGTTCCTCTGGCCATTGAGAATTTTACACGTGGAAAATCCCCATTGGTCCGGGCTGTTAACGGGTTATCGGATTCAAACCAGAACCCGATAGCTTAATAGCGACCCATTACGGTGGATGCCACGTGTCGGTTACCCTTGATGAAAGCACTTCCATGACGCGCCATTTATCGTCATGGAAGTGGACACTTCCGTGATGATAATTTTGGTATGGTCATGGAACACTTCTACGACAGCACAGGTATGACTATCTTGATTCTGTCATAAAATCGTCACGGATGTACATGCATGACAGAAAATGTGACCTACTGTGACAAACACGTATCATCACGGAAGTGTATTTTTTTGTAGTGCCTTTAGAGCGCTGAAACGCTTAGTGCTTATCCTCGAATTACACAGGAGCGACTTTTGTCTTTTCTTTTGTGTATTCATCAACAGTGCGTCAGAGTCTGAAATACGCTTGCATAAAAAACAGTAGTGTGAGTATGGGTGAAGTGTGTGCACAAGTAGTACAGTGTAAAAGTAGCAGATAGCAGGTGGGTGAGAAGTAAATGACGGGAGACATATGATAGCTCTACAACATGCCTTGCACACGAAATTAGATTATACTCCCTCCGTTCCTAAATATTTGTCCTTTTAGAGATTTTAAATGGACTACCACATACAGATGTATATAGACATATATTTTAGAGTTTAGATTCACTCATTTTGCTCCGTATGTAGTCACTTGTTGAAATCTCTAGAAAGACAAATATTTAGGCACGGAGGGAGTAGGATTTTGAAATATGAGCACAGGGATGGCTGGGAAATGCAGATACTCCTCCAGCACACCACAAGGTGTGGTCCTATGAAAATGACAGTCGACTGAAAACAAATAGGCCAGTCATTTTTTCTGCACCGTCCGATGTACAAAGAATGGCCAGATCGCCTTCATCTATCTCCAGCTACTCAGTGTTGACGATCTTCCTCGAAACGCCAGCGACCATCGGCCCAGTCCCCTGCCTCCGCCCTCCCCTCGACCTCTCCGCACCGTCATGCTTGGCACCGCCCCCCGGCCATCCCTTCAAGCCCCGCCGACCTCCAGATCGGGCACAAGCAGCTCCTGCGCCCCACACCCCTATGATAGACACCAATGCGCCGCTTCCTCGGTGAACAGGCAGACTAGGTGCTCCGGGGGTGCTGCTTCTTTTAATTGCGAATCAACTGACCCTGAATTGAAATCCAGGCGGGCGACTGACCTCTAGCTAAGATGAAATAGTAAATAGGAGGAAACCTTGTGCATTTAGTATCACGAAGAAGGTGCAGTAAGAAGCGCTCAACTAGTTTCTTTCGTGGGATGAATACGGTGTGAGCACAGACATAAGATTTGCACGAATAAGGGAAGAGGAGTACCCCTTTCTGCTGGCAGTGCTGTGTCCTCCTTCTGTTTTTCCAACGATCTTCTTGTGGTTCGCTGGAAACAAGAAGTTGTGGAGGACGGTGGAGCCTTGGACGAACCCATGGCCAAGTTGTTGAGTGTGGTGCGGTGGCCGTCTGTCGGCGGCGGGGAACCAGATCCGAGGGGGTGAACGACGGCGTAGCGGGAAGAGCTCTGGTGCGGTGGACGGTTGCGACAGTGGAGCGGCAGCGATGAGGCACAGCACATCGGCGTTGGCGTCATGGAGGCAGCTCTGCCTCGACTTCAGCTGCTAAGTCCTTGAGGGCATTGCGGTTGCGGTTGCGTTGGACGACGACGTCGGGGTACCGGCTCCGGCATGATGGAGGAGGGCGGTGGTGGATTGGGTGCGATGGGGTGGAGGACGGAGGAGGCTGGGGTTTCGCGGCTGGTGGAGAGGGCATTTTGGCGCCCACGGAATATGAATGGGGAAACGGAGGGAGGGGGAACTAAGGGGGAACAATGTTTCGGTTTGGGACACGCTTGTTTGAAATTTAGGGAAAGTTACAAACTTTGGCCCCATCTAAAATTTCAGACATATTGCGGGTCGGGGTAGGACAGTAATCTCAGGTGTCCCAAATAGTGGATAGCAATCTAGTATAACAAGTACAAGGAGCAAAATATCATCACACAACTCCTAGCAGAATTCTACGCTCCAAATGTACTGCCTCCATCAACACATAACCAAGAACCTCGGAAACTGTGTACCTCAGACCTTTGAAAGGTAGCAGCTATACTAGCTGTGGCAATACATCTGATCGCTCTCCCCAGTACTAGGTGTCGTCAAACTACTCTCACCACGAAGAGTATGGAAGCGTTTTCGATGTCGGCGTCCTCTGGTATTCCGGAACTGAAACGATACAACTGTGACGAAAACACCTTGGAGCTCAACTCCCCGGGACACTGCCACAACCCCTAAATGACAAGAGGCACCCAGAACAGAGTTCCCATCACAATGATATCAGACCGATTCCACAATACCCGCGTGATCCTAAAAAAAATTGAGTGAAAAAGGAGAGTAATGGAAACAAAAACACCTATGTCACTATTCCTCACCAGAGCGGCGAAGGGGATGAGGAGTAAAAAGAATTCCTACTCTCCGATATAACTAGACTCAAAATAGTTTTTTTCTAGACTCAACACGACAACGGTTCGATCAATCAAGGGGGCTCCTGCGGTCGGTAAGGCTCTGATACCAACTTGTAGCGCCCAAGATGCGATTCTATCCTAATCACGTGATGAATTCATGATTGGGCACAATCGCATTTCGAGCGCATAGCAAGGTGGATATCATTACAATATACCATGTACTGAATAGATGAGAATACAAGATAAAGGCTTACACTCGCCACAAGCTACAACATGAATACAACAGTTCATCAATACATAACAATCATCATACAGAAGAGTAGGATCCGACTACGGATGAAATCAAACGAAAAAGAAGAACGACATCCACCCTGCTAATTCCAGGCTCCAGACCCGAAACCTATCCCTTGATCGAAGAAGAAGAAGCAGAAGACCTCCAAACAAGCAAGCATTGCACTCGCGTCAGACCATCGCATTACCTGTACCTGCAGCTGTTGTTGTAGTAATCTGTGAGCCACGAGGACTCAGCAATCCCATTACCATGGGTATCAAGACTAGCAAAGCTTAATGGGTATGTAATGGATAAGTGGTGAGGTTGCAGCAAGCACTAAGCATTGTATGGTGGCTAACTTACAAGTACAAGAATAAGAAGAGAAACTACGCATAACGGTCGCAACTAGTAATGATCAAGAAGTGATCCTGAAACTACTTACGAGTCAAACATAACCCCACCGTGTTCTCTTCTCGAACTCACTCGAAAAGAGACAGTCACGGTTACACACGCGGTTGGTGTATTTTAATTCAGGTTTAATGTCGAGTTCTCTACAACCGGATATTAAAAATTCCCATCTGCCACATAACCGCGGGCACGGCTTTCGAAAGATTAAACCCTGCAGGGGTGTCCCAACTTAGCCCATGATAAGCTCTCACGATCCGCGGAGACAATCTCCATCTCGGGACAACCCGATCAAACTCGGAATCCCGGTTCACAAGACATTTCGACAATGGTAAAACAAAACCAGCAAGACCGCCCGATGTACCGAGAATCCTGATAGGAGTCGCACGTATCTCGTTCTCAGGGCACACCAGATGGGCCAGACGTCGAGTTGGCTGAGACCCTGGTTGCCCAGGGGGCGCCGGACATCGCCCAGTTTGGACCAACACTCATGAGGAGCACTGGCCCGGGGTTGTTGATTAATTATCCTCGGGTACCGGTAAGTCCCTATGCAAGTTTTAGTTGTTATTATGCAAATGGTAAAACCAAAGTTGGGCCTTGCTGGAAGAGCTTTATTCAAAACGAATTGTCAAGGGGGGCCCATAAACCCCTACCGTCTTAGGAACGCAAAATCAAGGAACATAACACCGGTAAGATGAAAACTAGGGCGGCAAGAGTGGAACAAAACACCAAGCAAAAGGTTGAGTCTTCCACCCTTTACCAAGTATATAGATGCATTAATTAAATAACAGATATTGTGATATCCCATGATATCCATGTCCCAACATGGAACAACCTGCACTGCACCTGCAACTAGCAACGCTATAAAAGGGGCTGAGCAAGCGGTAACATAGCCAAACAACGGTTTGCTGGGATGGTGAAAATGTTAGAGGCTTATCATGGCAATTTGGGAGGCTTGATAAACAAGTGGTAGGTAGTGCGACATAGCGATAGCATCGAGACAACTAGCAAAGCAAAGATAGTAGTGGTATCCAGGGTAATGATCAACTTGCCTGAAATCCCGCTCGGAAGAAGACCGAATCCATGAAGTAGACGAACCAATGTAGTCGAACGAATCCTCATAATTGCAATATTACCGGAACTATCAAGAAGAAGCAACACCTAGAAAGAAGCAAACAACATGGTAAACCAACAAGCATAATCATGGCATGATGCACAATCAAGTATGATGCATGTCCATTTTAATGAGTCATGACATGGCAAAGTGCAACAAACAATACTACAAATTAAGTGGAGCTCAATATGCAACGAGTTGCATATTGACGAAATACCACATTCAATCATTTAGTTCGCTCTCATTTATGAACAAGACAAGATTAAATGTTGGTTAAAATGGCAAGAGGTGAAGCATAATAAAACTACCTATCTAGGCAATTTTAAATGAGGCCGGAAGAACAAACAACAATTCCAGAAAATCCCCATGTGCATGTTTTGAATTTGGTACTGTTCTGCCCTAAACCATATTTTTGAGTTGTTAAACATGCAAAGCAAATGCACCATGTTAATCTATGCATTTTTCTACCCCATTTACATATAAAGTTTATTTAATTCGGAGCTACGGTTAATTAGATACGAAATAAATCATTTTAGCATGTCATTTATATGCAATTAATGCAAACAGCAAGGTTAAACATTTTAAACATGGATGAAAGTGGGATATTATGAAACTAGATGAAATTCTAAGCATTTTATATATGATGCACGGTTGGTGAGTTATGATATGCATGAAGTGCAAGGGTTTTTCTATAAAACAACAGTTCCTGGAAATATAGCTAAATTCGTCCAGAGGAAAAAAAAACACAACGCGGGCCAAAACTGAGGCGGACTGGGCCTCACCAGAGGGGCTCAGCCCATGCGGTGGAGAGGAAGGCCGACAGGGAGGCGCGCTGGGCCGAAGCCAAGCTGGGCCTCGCGGTGGCTGGGCTGGAGGTGTGGCCGCGGTCCACGTGGGCAAGGAAGGCGCAGTCAACGCCGGGAGTTCCTATACGACGCGCGTTGCATCCGATTTCCACGCGCCGCACAGGGGACAGCCCTCGACTGGGCCGGCCCATTGGCAGGGGTAGCTGGCGCGATTACTGTAGCGCAACAGTGCAGCGTAAAAACATCACCAAAAAAGCAGCAGCGCTCGCGCGTGGGATCGAACTGACGACCACTCGATGGTGAATGTCATTGCATGCCACTAGACATGATGACCATTCATGACTTTCAAACACCGCTAAACTCTAAAACATATATGCAGCGGTAGATCGAATAGTTTAGAACGTTTTCGAACATTTTCTTGAAAATTGTGATTTAAAAAAAATTCTGAAGAGTTTCAGAAAAATGCTAACAAATTTTGAAATTCCAAAAAGTTTTTGAACATGAGAACAAATTTTCAAATTTGTGATTTATTTTTGAAATTCCGAACAAATTTTGAAAACCACGAACATTTTTTGAAACTCCCAAACATTTTTTGAATTTGTGAACAAAATTTGAAAAACAGGAACATTTTTTGAAATTCGGCACAAAAATTTTGAAACCACAAACATTTTTTGAATTTGTGAACAAATTTTGAAAAACAAGAACATTTTTTGAATTTGTGAACAAAATTTGAAAAATAGGAACATTTTTTGAAATTCGGAACAAAACTTTTGAAACCACGAACATTTTTTGAATTTGTGAACAAATTTTGAAAAACGGGAACATTTTTTGAATTTGTGAACAAAATTTGAAAAACAGGAACATTTTTTGAAATTCGGAACTAATTTTTTGAAACCGTGAACATTTTTTGAAACACGAACATTTTTCGAATTTATGAACAAATTTTGAAAACCAGGGGCATTTTTTGAAATTCTGAATAATATTTGAAATTTCCAAAAAAATTGAAAAAGAAAAATATACTTGAAAAGAAAAAAAGGAAAACAAAAATGAAAAAAAGGAAAAAGAAAGAAACAGAAAAAAGAAAAGAAAAAACGAAAAAGAAGAGAAATAGAAAAAAGAAAAACGAAAAAGAAACTGAATAAGAAAAGGCCGGTTCAGGAACCTTCTAGAAGATTCCAAAAACCGGAAAAAACCGTCTGGGAAACTTAGAAGGTTCCCAAAACCGAAAACACTGCAAACACGTTAAATGGGCCGGCGCATGACATCGCTCGATCGCCAGATCTGTGCGAAAGGGCGACACTTTGACGCAACCGTCCAATACGAAATTCCGTCAACGCCCGCGTGGCTGTGGCCGGTTCGATCGAAGCAGGGGCCATGGCGGCGGCATCCTGATTCAGAGAGAGACAGATATCTGAGAGGAGGGAGTAGAAGGTAGGGAAGGAGAAGGAAAGGAGCAGGGGAGGCCTGGCATGGTCGACGGTGGTCGGCAGGGGCGACATCGTGCTCGAGGACGAGCCCGGCGTGGGGCGCAGGCGCACGAAGAAGGCGAGCGGGGCGACGCTGCGTTCATCCCAGGCGGGCGCTGGCAGGAGGATGGCGCGGCTTGGCCGGGCGTGGAAGAGCAGGGGCGTCGGGGATGGACAGGACGAGACGGATCCGGCCCCTGGGCACCGGATCTAGCAGGAGACGGCCAAGGGAGGCGCGGCACAGAGCTCCAAGTGGCGGCGCCATGGTTGAGAGTTCCTGTAGGTTGAACCGAGGGAGAGAGAGGGAGGTCAGACAAGAGAGAAAGGCCAGGCGAAGAGTGGGAAGGAGAAGGGTGGCGCGGGGATGGTCCTGGTGGAGGTCGCCGACGGCAGGGCTCGCTGGAGCTGCGGGAGCCGCTGCTGCTTGTGGTGGTGCTCGGGCTGGAGGAGCGAGGCAGGGAGGTGGCGGCGACTGGGTGGCGCTGAAATTGAGGAGAAGGTGGGCGACGGCGCTGGCTGGCTGCATCGAGGGGATCGGGAGGGATCCCGAGGGAGAAGGTGGCGGCGCTAGGGTAGGATCCCTACAAATTAGGTAGTTTGACTAGGTTTGGTTAGTGGTGGTCTATATATATATATATAGTGAAAGGAGGGGAATTTTAGATCATCCGATTTAGGTCGAACGGTCAGGAATAAATAGGTTAGGAAGTCCAAACAATGAACCGAAGATATTTTAGGGATGTTTGTGGATGAACAATGAACCGAAGATATTTTAGGGATGTTTGTGGATGATCCAGACTCATCGGTCACAACTGAGCGGTTCGGGTTCGAGTCAGTTTCGGACGCGCGCGAGGGGTTTGACGAAAGGCCATGGAGACAAGGGGGTTTGATGGGCTCATAAAAGAGAGAGATGAGAGCGGTCTGGTTGACCTGAGAGGGGGTCAACGGAGACAAGGAAGAAGCGGCAGCGAGCAGATGCAGGTTTTTATGAAAACACGCGGATGCAATGCTCATGATGACATGATGAAATGCAACAAACAATTAAAACACACGATGACAATGAAAACACATGGAAGGCGTCTGGAGCGTCGGTCTCGGGTCGTTACAACTCTCCTCCACTTACAAGAGATCTCACCCCGAGATCTAGGAATGAAAAACGGAGAGAAGAGGTAATACTAAGTTGCTTCTTCGACAAACAAGTGAAACCAAATAACCTTAAAGGTTGAAAAACTCAAAGGAAAGCGCACAACGGAGACGAACGAAGTTGAAAGCATTTTGGAAGAGAATAGAATCAAGGGACACAAGGAGATCCTTGAAGGTTGCAAAGACATGAAGAATGGCACAAGGGCAAGAAAGAATTCGGGCAGCACTCCGGTTGGAAAATGCAAGGAATAGGACATGAACTTCACAAGATGGAATGATACTCGATGAGAGCAACAACACAATGCCTCCGGAACAAATGAAAGAATTGAATGAAAAGAACGGAGAAGAAAACAACATCTTCTACCGCAAATGAATTTGAGAGAGCATCTTTACCCCAAGGATTGAACAGAGTTGTTGACAACTCAACAACGAAAGAATAAGCTTGTTGTGGGCTTATGGAAAACACATATCAAGATTTGAGGTTCAACCTGCCACTAACGAAAACAAAAGATTTGATTGAGAGCAACAAAGAGATGAAAAGCCTCTTCCACTGGGAAGGATATGGAGAAAGCTTAGATCACTGATAAGCACCACAAAATAGCAACATTCCCAATGGAAGGCCTTAGGTGAAATCTATACCAAGATAACCTCCAACGAAGAAATTGATGGGTTGAAAGATCTCCTGAATGAAGAGAAAAAAAATGATGGGTTTAAGTATCTCATTCGTGACAACTTGTGAATCATGAAACACGAATGGAAATTGTCAAGAATGACATAACATCACCTCAAAAGATACGGTAGAAAGAACTGCACTTCGAGAGTGAATTAAATCCTTAACGAACCACCATGAAGAAGCTCTCGAAGAACTCCGGTAGTAAAAGGATTATCGAAAAGAATTGAAGGTTGAAAAGAACAAGAGTTGAAGACTTGCAATGATTTTATATGGAGCTTCATAACGAGATAACCGAGAAAACTTGTAACTCCGGAAAAGAAAAGATGAAAAACTTAGAACCGAGAAATTGATATCATGAACGAACTCCGGAAGAAAAGAATTGAATCACCTTGAGGAAACAATAATGAGATTTACTGTATGTTTATCCTTCATCAACTTAAATTGATGACAAGCAACGGATTTGGCATACTACTTATTCTCGTTGAGAAGGATTAAGGAGAGATATAGCGCAAACTTGTTAAAGTCTTCAACGAACCACCGGTAGGATTGGAAAGAACAAATGAAATGATATGATAACAAGAGAAGTGGAATCTTGAATGGACCACCATGTGAATTGAAAACGAATGAAGAAAAGAGAACGAATCACCGAGAAGAATTAGAAAGCGAATGAAGATACTTGAGGGAATTTAGATACAATAGAACGAAGGGATCACGAGCTGACTAGAGAATACTTGAACAAAGCATCGGAAGAATTTAAGAGCAAGAGGTGAATGTCGAGAATGAAGAATTTCTTCTGGAATGACGACCTTCGGAGGAATAAAATGGAAAGAACTCGTGAAATGCTTCGGATGGGTGTGAAAAGAATTCTCACGATCGAAAACAATTATGAGGATGGCATGAAGCTAGAACCATGAATCTTCAGAAGAAAGGACCAAGATTTAAGAGAAACTCTTCTTCGGTCTTGAAACGTTGAGAATGACGACGAGAGCCACCATGAGGAATTTGAGAGATGCTCCGGAACAATAAATACTAGAAATGTTGAGCCAAAGATGAAAAGAATTTGAAAGCGGTCTCGGAGAAGGCAATTGACTGATGAAAATTCATTCTTACGTCAAACTTTGAAAAGAATTTGAGAATAACTCCGAAAAAAAATTAGAAGAGTCGGGTAAGATCCTGGGAAAAGACCTGTGGGTTAGGGCCCACTCAAAAGAAACATCATTGAACGACTTTAAAGAGAGATTGCACCGGTTGAATTAAATGGCTTGAATGAGATAACAACCTTGAAACAGCTTGAACGGATTAAGAATCAAAACGAATCTTCTGAGATATCTTCATCACTCCAGAGCAAATGAATAGTGGGAGGTGAATGCTTGAGAGGTGCACCGGCATGAGAAAGCATTTGAAACGAGGAAAGGGATATGATCAACAACGAAAGCTTGAATTCAGTCCACCAGAGAAGAAAAGAGAACGAAGAATGATAAACTTGTATCTCCTGAACATCTTCACAAGGAATCACCGGATAAGAACACTGAAAGAAAATAATGAAGAGACTTCACATCAATAAAATGGATACTTGATTAAGAAATATGAGTCCTTGAAGAAAAGGGTGGGACAGTGGAAAAAATAAAGGCAACTTGGGGACAGATGAAACAGACAATCCTCAGGCTTCTCAACGGCGCCGGTATGGAATAACTTGAAGAGAAGTGCACCGGTTGAAAATGATTGACATGACAATCTCAATGATGAGGAAGGATTAGTACTCCCATAAAAATATGAGAACACCACTTGGGAAAAGGTACGGAATCAACACTTGACTTCGAAGCAACTCGAATAGCACAACTCAAAACAAAACAAAGGATTTGGCTTGCAGAATAAGCCGGAACAAACTTATGATAGAGATTTACCCAATCTCATATCATGCATCTGTCGGAAAGATATCCTGGGTAACTACTTGAATTTCCCCCTATGAACTCCCGAAATTTTGGTTATGCAATTTGGCATAACAAGTACAAGGAGCAAAATATCATCACACAACTCCTAGCAGAATTCTACGCTCCAAATGTACTGCCTCCATCAACACATAACCAAGAACCTCGGAAACTGTGTACCTCAGACCTTCGAAAGGCAGCAGCTATACTAGTTGTGGCAATACATCTGATCGCTCTCCCCAGTACTGGGTGTCGTCAAACTACTCTCACCACAAAGAGTATAGAAGCGTTTTCGATGTCGGCGTCCTCTGGTATTCCGGAACTGAAACGATACAACTGTGACGAAAACACCTTGGAGCTCAACTCCCGGGACACTGCCACAACTTCTAAATGACAGGAGGTACCAAGAACAGAGTTCCCGTCACAATGATATCGGACCGATTCCATAATACCCGCGTGATCCTAAAAAAAAATTGAGTGAAAAAGGAGAGTAATGGAAACAAAAACAAAAACACCTACGCCACTATTCCTCACCAGAGCGACGAAGGGGATGAGGAGTAAAAATAATTCCTACTCTCCGATATAACTAGACTCAAAATAGTTTTTTTCTAGACTCAACACGGCAACGGTTCGATCAATCAAGGGGGCTCATGCGGTCGGTAAGGCTCTGATACCAACTTGTAGCGCCCAAGATGCGATTCTATCCCAATCACGTGATGAATTCATGATTGGGCACAATCGCATTTCGAGTGCAAAACAAGGTGGATATCATTACAACATACCATGTACTGAATAGATGAGAATACAAGATAAAGGCTTACACTCGCCACAACCTACAACATGAATACAACAGTTCATCAATACATAACAATAATCATACAGAAGAGCAGGATTCGACTACGGATGAAATCAAATGAAAAATAAGAACGACATCCACCCTGCTAATCCCAGGCTCCCGACCCGGAACCTATCCCTTGATCGAAGAAGAAGAAGCAGAAGAACTCCAAACAAGCAAGCATCGCACTTGCGTCAGACCATCGCATTACCTGTACCTGCAGCTGTTGTTGTAGTAATCTGTGAGCCACAAGGACTCAGCAATCCCATTACCATGGGTATCAAGACTAGCAAAGCTTAATGGGTATGGAATAGATAAGTGGTGAGGTTGTAGCAAGCACTAAGCATTGTATGGTGGCTAACTTACGAATACAAGAATCAGAAGAGAAACTACGCATAACGGTCGCAACTAGTAATGATCAAGAAGTGATCCTGAAACTACTTACGAGTCAAACATAACCCCTCCGTGTTCTCTTCTCGAACTCATCCGAAAAGAGACAGTCATGGTTACACGCGCGGTTGGTGTATTTTAATTCGGGTTTAGTGTCGAGTTCTCTACAACCGGATATTAAAAATTCCCATCTGCCACATAACCGTGGGCACGTATTTCGAAAGATTAAACCCTGCAGGATCGGATCCATTACACCCTCACCATCAGAGCCCTCGCGAGGTAGCTCATCCTCTGTACTAGTTCATCCACAAACCTCCTCGTGAGGTCAATCCACCACAAAGCAGGAGTAGGGTCTTACACCGCAAGGTGGCCCGAACCTGGGTAAACTGCCGTGTTCATCTTCTTCCTTGTTCGTGTGAATCAAGTTAGGCCTTGGGGCGACGGGCTGGTTGGCTGGTTAGGTTGAGTTCTTCGCACACGCCCTAGAGTTCGAACATTTCTTGGGTCTACGGAGCCCTGAATCTGACATTTGGCACGCCAGGTAGTGGGAGTGTCGAAGCCTCTCCTCCACCGTTCATTCCGCCGCCGTTCTGTCGCTCCTATGGCCGACGCTCGCCATGTTCATGCCGAGCGCCGGGCCGCTCGCGTTGCCCAGACAGCGCCTGTGGGCAATGGTGCTCCTCGCCGCTCTGCCTCCCCGGTGGCTAACGACGCCATTGACCCTGCTGCTCGTGAACAGCATGATTCGTCACTGCCATCGTCCGTGCGGCGCGATAGCCACACCGCAACTCCATCACCCACTCCGGCCACGGTGTCATCTTCTCATGTTCGTCGCGGGACGGCAAACATGCAGGCTGCACTGCTCATGGCGCGGGAGCTTTTGCGTTACAGCCCGGCCAACGACCTCTATGACGACTGGCTCGGCTGCATCGCCGAGCTCGTCAACGCCGCCGGTGAGGCCCCTGCACCGTCCCGTTCGCCCCGTCCCCCGCCATCCGTAGCGGGCGATGTGGCTCACGGCGCGCCTCCTGCTCCTCTGCATGGCGTGGACTCCGAGCCCAGGCGAGAGGCACCCCAACGCGACCCACCGTGCAGGGCGCCGCCACGCGATGAAGAAAGCTGCCAGGTGGTGCAGCGGCCCAAGGAGAAGCGCGCGCTTCCAGCGCCACCACCTCAAGACCGCGTGCCGCTGGAGGCGGTAGCACGCGGGCGCCAAGATCAAGCTCCCCCCATGCGACCGGCGCCTGTGAGTAAGGCAGGCTGCCGTGCTTTCACCCCGGAGCTGCGCCGCGTCATTTGGCCCAGCAAGTTCAAGTCGGATCTGCCTCCACGCTACGACGGCACCCCCGACCCCACTGAGTTCCTCCAGCTCTACGAGCTGAGCATCGAGGAGGCGAACGGCAATGACAAGGTCATGGCAAACTGGTTCCCCATGGCCCTCAAGGATGGCGCGCGTTCTTGGTTCCTGAACCTCCCGGTGGGGTCGATCTCCTCCTGGGGCGAGCTACGCGAGTGCTTCATCGCCAACTTCCAGGGCACTCGTGACCGCGCTCCTGCAGCACGCGACCTGTGGCGCATAAGGCAGCAGTCGGGCAAGACCTTGCACAAGTACATACAGTGCTTCATGAATGTTTGCCTCAAGATCCTGAAAGTGTCGGACAAGGCCATCATCTCGACATTCTCTGATGGCGTCCGGGACGTCAAGATGAAGGAGGAGCTCACCATCCACGAGGACTTGTGTTCGGCTCTGGAGATGTTCAACATGGCAACCAGATGCGTGAGGGCCGAGGAAGGTCGCCTCTCCCTCCTGGAGCTTCCAGTGGTCGATCCTGAAGACAAGAAGGCCAAGGCTAAGGAAGTGAAGCGTAAGGGCCCCGTCGTGTTGGCCGCGGAGCCCGAGATGAAGCGTGGTCGTGACCATGATGAGCCTCCCAGGGGCAACCGCCCGTTCCGCGTTTTCCACAACGTCCACAGCCACAACACCAACGACTGCCAGGAGCTCAGGGCCATCCATGACAGGCGCCTTGGCCGCCGCCCTAACGCAATGACCGCAACTACGGCCACGGAGGAGGCCACTGGGACAACCGCGACCCCTGCCAGGACTGGCGTGACCAACCCCGTGAGGACCGCTGGCAGGGCTAGCCTCGTGAGGGCCCTTGGCGGGACCAGCCTCGTAAGGACCACCCCCAGGGCAATGCCGGTCTCCCTCCGCTACCGCCACCACCAAGGAGAAACGATGACAACCGCCAAGATGATGGGGCTGGGGTCTTCCAAGAGCCTCGCGTGATCGCCTGCATCCTGGGTGGCGCTCAGGCTCCCTCCTCTCATCGCATCTTCAAGCAGTTCGCTCGCGAGGTGAACGCGTCCATCCCCAAGCTCGAGGCGTCGCGCCCCCTCAGGTGGTCCAAGCACGCCATTACCTTTGACTCCATGGACCAACTCAAGTGCTCAGTCGCCGCTGGCACGCTCCCGATGCTCTACATGCCAACCATCAGCAACGTCCTCGTCACCAAAACCCTCATCGATGGCGGTGTGGGGCTCAATGTTGTTTCCGTCGAGACGTTTGAGACGCTTCAAGTGCCCTACCACCAGCTTCTGCCTACCAAGCCTTTCTCAGGGGTGACCGATGGCTCCACCATGCCCATAGGGCAGATTCGCCTCCCTGTCACCTTCGGCAAGCGCGACAACTACCACACAGAGCTCATTGACTTCGACGTCGCCCACATCCGCCTCCCGTACAATGCCATCCTCGGGTATCTGGCCCTCGCCAAGTTCATGGCAGCAACTCACCACGGCTACAATGTCCTCAAGATGCCAGGGAGTGGCGGCATCATCACAGTCTCCTGCGCTAAAAAGGATGCGGTGTGCTCCCTCGAGCGCGCCTACCAGGCCGCGGCGGTTGAGAACTCAGATGGCGAGGGTGCCATCCTGCCTCCTGAGGCCATCCCCAAGAAGAATAAGCAGCTCCTCCCAAAGGGCCGTCAGGAGGCTGGGGCGCCCGATGATCGTGACTCAGGCCCCGCGCCCGCTGCTGGGGTGCCTTTCCCTCTTGCATTGGAAGGCACGCCTGGCACCCCTCTCAGGACGGGCTCGGGGGCTCTCCTCTGGAGGGCCTTTGACCTGACCAGCGTGATGAGGGAGGCGTTCGGGCACCACGTGGGGGCGTGCTTCGACGCGCGCCTCCATGAGCAAGGCGCGAGGCGCCAGACGCTCAGGAGTTCATCACCAAGGCGATCGAGGAGCTTCAGGAGGCGCGAGCCATGCGTGGCGAACGTCGCCCCGCACCACCCAGTGCAGCTGCCGCCCCTGATGTGGTCGGCGAGCTGCGCATCTGCGTAAACATCCCAGGCCTCAACAGGGCTGCTTCGAAGGACCTCTTCTGGCCGTTCCGCGTCGGCCGGAGCGGGGGCTACCCCTGCAGCTATGTCCGCATGCTGTTTGGCCTGCTGAACATGGCCGCCTCGTACCAGCGCCTCGTGCATCGTCCGTGGGCGGCTCACGAGGCCAGGCGCCAGGCAGTCCTGACGGAGGAGTTGCCAGACCCTTGATAGCCCCCCGAACCTCCAGAGCCTCCCGAGCCTCAGGAGCCGGTCGGCTCGTGAGGAGCGATCTCTACAGTACGCATCTTCAGCTACTCCAACACTTCCGCAACAATGGTGCCAGGTGACTTTTTGGTTTGTTCAACTGAGGGCGCCCCTCGGGCTGCTAGGGCCCGACCCCGCAGTTGTATCATTTTGCGCATGTATCAGAACTAGCTTTGCCTTCATGAGTTTCCTAAGTATCTCAACTGCTTGTCCGGTGCTTCATCACTATGATGTTGCTACGCCCTCGCAAACCCGCCCGCGACCGCCTAATGATTAAGGACAGGCACGGCGTCTGTGCTCGGGTTTGTCCCTACAGTGTCGACAAACCCAAGCGACCGAGCTCGGTCCCGCGTGCCAGCTCCTTTGTGCGTCACCTCCCGTGGTCCTTGGTGCCTTGTTCTCGCATGAGCTAATCACGTGTGGGCAAGGGCGGGCGCACGGCCCGGTTTGTACAACCGCAGTTCGGTGCTTCGCCGCAGCGGGAGCCGTGCGCCGGCTGTTTTTCCGTGGGATCGGTGCATGAGAAGACTTGGCACGTCGTCTATGCTCGGGTCCGTCCCTGCAGCGTCGATAAAACATATGGTTGAGCTCTGTCTGGCGGGCCGACCCCGTTCACGTCACCTCCTAGGGTCATTGGTGTCTGGCCTTCTCATGTGATAACCTCCGGAGGGGCATTCTGCGCAGGACCCCCCATCGCCCCGCGCCGCAAAAATCAGGCGCAACCTGCCTTGAGGTAGGGCCCCGTGAGTCCCGCGCTGGCTCACGAGTGCCCAGATACACCTCCTCCAGTTCTGCCGTGCTAGCCACATGTACGAACGGGGCTGTACACGCCCCAGAGTCTCTCCCAGCGGGAACTCCCACCCACGTACCAGTGGAAGCCCCATGCTCCGCGCTGGCGGACGACACGGTCGAGGAGCGACTATGCCCACGCACTAGTGGAAGCCCCATGCTCCACACTGGCGGACGACAAGGTAGAGGAGCGACTATGCCCACGATAAAGTGGAAGCACCATGCTCCGCGCTGGTGAGTAAACAACTGAGGGTGCCCTCACGGCCGCACCAACCTCAGGATAGCCTCTCGGCCCTACGCCCGGCAACACCCCACAGCTTTCCCCTCGGGAAGATCGCGCGATGGGGCTGGACACGGGGGCTGTGCTCAGGCCCCGCCTGGCACACGCTACCCTACCAAGTCTGGGTACCTGGTCTTCTCGTGTTCCCCCCAGGCGAAAGCTGGTGGTCAAAGGTATGAGGGTTGCTCGCACGTCAAGGGGGACCTCATGAGCATCGCGACTCAGGGGCATCACTAGTCAAGTAGCCCCTCGCCCCTTGGTGTCGTCCTGGTGATCCGGACGCCCCAATGGCGGTTGAGGTATGCACAGGGCTAGGCCCTACCGACGCAGAGCGCAAAGTCCTACACCTCGGCATTCATGTTTCCTTCATGAGGGCGGCTCGCACGTCAAGGGGGCCCTCCCGAGCATCGCGACTCAGGGGCCTCACCAATCACGTAGCCCCTCGCCCCTTGGTGTCGTCCTGGTGATCCGGACGCCCCAACGGTGGTCGAGGTATGCGCGGGACTGGGCGCTGCCGACGCAGAGCACAAAAGCAAGCACGAAGGAAACTTGGCGCAATAAGGAAACCACGGAGTCCTAATAATTATTACAAGCACAGATTGTTCCACAAGCTTAAACAGAAGTCTTACGCCTCCACGAGGCACGGGAAATGTTGCAGGGTAAAACTAAGAAGGAACGCCACTGCCACCACCTGCCCCGCTCGTTGGAAGCCCCACGTTGACAACGCTGCCACCATCCTCACTGCTTTCGACTTCTGCTGCTGGAGCCTTAGAGATGGGAACGCAGAGGAACTTCCCCAACAACGCGTCCACCTGGTCCCTCACGGCCTCTGAGGCAGCATTGCGTGACTCGAGTGCCACCGGGTCGATCAGGGCATTGAGGTCGAAGCCGGGGTCCTGGAGGTAGAGGTGGATGAAGACGCGCGTCGCGGCCGCGGTGAAGAGCGAACGGCACTCCACCTCCATGAAGGAGTCCACCGCAGCGGCGGCACCCTTGAGTGCCTCAGCAAGGTTGGCGAGGAGCCCTGCAAGACCGTCTTCAGGAATCGCTAGCGGCTCTTTGTACCCTCCCCTATGGATGGAGCGCAGCACCTTGCGGAACCCGAGCTCGAGGGCCAGGAAGGTTTCACGGTCCGTGGCCGCCATCTTCTCCACGACAACGAGGTCTTTCTCCCTGACCTCCAGCTGGGTTGCCGCCTTGGAGGCGTGCTTGGCATGGGCTTCCTCGGCGTCGGACACCTCCTTCTTCAGCGCGTCAAGGCGGCCGCGTGCCGCGGCTTGGTCGGTGGCCACCTGGGCCAGCTCGGCGTCGCGATTGGCGAGCTTCGCTTCGCGGCCCTTCAGGTCCTCCTCCTTCTGCTGGAGCCTTTGGCTGCGCGAGGCTTGTTCCTCCTGAAGGGCCTTCAGCTTGGCCTCCGCCTCGGCGCGGCGCTCTTCGGTTGACGCGGCACTCGCCAACGCTGCATCATGAGCCTCCTTGGCTTTGGCGGCCTCCTACCTGCTCTCAGCGGCAGCAGCCTCGGCCCGACCCCAGGCCGTCTTGGCGGACGTGTCAGCCTGGAGCCACCCAGAGAGGAGCCCCATGCGCTCCCTCGCGAGGCACCTGTCGGCATCTTGAAGGTCCGCTCAGAGATGGCCGAGCGCAAAGTAGGCCTCGTCCAGAGCTCCGGGCCTGACCAAGGGGCCGCAGTTCGTGAGCTTGAGGATCAGAGGAGAAGTCGGCACGAGCACAGTGGGCTGTTCTACGGCTTTGGAGGGGCTAGCAAGGTCGGCTTGGGTCGCCGCGGGCGCAGAGCCTGGCGCGGGCGCAACGGGCGCAGCCGGCTCCAAGGCCTATGGGCCAGCTCCTCCCGAAGCGGTGTCATCATGTCCTGAGAAGCCCGCTCCGTCACGAGGAGATGGGGGATGGTCTCCCCCGCCTGTACCGAAGGCGTAGCGGCTATAGCAAGAAGTGGCGCCTCCGGAGCTTGAGCTCCTTCCTTTCTCTTCTTCGCCACGGTGCCCATCCTGGTCACCAAGGGGAAGCACTGTAAGCATGGTACGATGTGCTGAACAAAAACAAGGTAAGGTACTTACTCGTCGAGGGCAATGTACGCCCTCTTCCTGGCCAGGCCACGGGCACCCCCGCTCTTCCTGGGCGCGGCCTTCGTCGCACTTGGGGAGTGGGCGGGGCGTTCTTCGGCCGGCTTCAATGCAGCACCGCCGCTTGGGGAGGCAGAGGCGCCGCCCTGAGGGAGTGGTGCCACCCCGCCTTTCTTCGGTGTCGCCTGGCCTGGCCTTCGGAGGGCCCGGGGAGTGGCCCCGGACCTCGTGATGACCTCGGTGGAGCGTGGGTATTCCACAGCCGGGGGCTCAACGGCGTCGTCGTCATCTGCGAGGCCGCGGAGGAGCTCGCTCTGGGACGGGGGAGAGATCTCCGCCACGTCGTCCTTGGTCGCCTCCGAGTCCTCCTCGCCCTCCTCGCCAGCGTTGTCGCCAGAAGACACCGGCACCAGGGAGTTGGGGAGATCAGGCGGCATGAGCCCCAGCTCGTTGAAGACGGGCATGGCGGCGACCAGCGCCTCCCTGTCGTCACAACGGTACAGCGGTGCGTAGGCCTCCGGGAGGTCTCCCGGCTCGCACTCGAGTAGGGTGTTCATGGCCTTGTCCAGCTCCTCGCCCATCAAGCTCCTTGAGCGCAGCCGGATGTCATCCTCTGCGCCCTGGAACTCCCACATGGGGCGCGTGTGCCCCTGGAGCGGGGCCAGACACTGCATCAGGAACTCCTTGACAAGCATGCCTCCCGTCAGCGCCCTGGCCTCCATGTTTGCGGTCATCTTCCTTAGGACAGGCGCAGCCCGGGGGTCGGAGAACTTCTCGTGACCCCACCCGTCAAGCTTCTTTGACAGCTGGGTTGGCAGTTCCAGCCGCGCGTGGAGGCCCTTGGCGTCCATGAAGACCCACCGGCGCCAGAAGTTGTCCACCTTCTTTCCGGCCCTCATGAGCAGGTTGTTCTTATGGACCGCGACGAAGGACACGCAGCCAGAGCGCTGGGCTAGATCGTGCAGTCGCAGGTAGAAGAAGTGCCGAAGGAGCAGAACGGAGGGCCTCATGCCCATGAATGCCTCACAGTAGAAGGCAAAGATAGACAGAAGGAGGATGGAGTTGGGTTGGAGATGCAGGGCCTGAACCTAATAATGGTTGAGGACCGCGGTGAAGAACCCGGAGAAGGGCGGAATGAGCCCCGCGAAGACGCTGTGGAGGAAGAAGGGATAGAACATCTGCGCCAAGGTCCTTTGCTCGGCGGAGCCGGCTAGGAGAATGGTCTCGTTCCACTCGTTGTCATCGCTTGCCGTTAGCAGAAGCGCGGCGGCGAGGTGCTTCTCCTCGGTGCTGGAGATGTGTCGAGGGCAGACGCAGGAGAAGGGGAGGAACTTGCGGCCGGCGCGGCAGGCTTCGCCTTCTGGGACGCCATTCGTGAGATCTTGAAGGAAGAGGGAGGAGCGCGGCCGGATCTAGAGATGTTCTCAGCTAGGAGAAAGGGGATCTGGAGCAAGGCGAAGGGAGAGCAATGATGGCTCGATAGCAGGCACCAACCTTTTGTCAGCCTGGGCAGTTGCCGAGGCATCGTGGGAAGCGAAGACGCCCATGTCCCATCAAGCGCCACGTGTTAGCCTGGCCCGCAGGCGATTGGGGCCTGCGGCGCTTCGCCCTTGCCCTTTGGCTTCTCCTCGAAGCCAAGTCTGAGCACGCCTTGGGCCCGGGGGCTACTGTCAGCGTTCTGGGAACCAGGGTACCCAAACTTGCCTGCCTGCGGCCCACGGCATGGCACCTTCGACGGCCTGGCATGGCCCACCTCCAAGACTATCAAGACAAGACCCTCGCAAGGGGCCAAGCCTCGCGAGGCGGATGACACCAAGACCTCCTGAGGAAGCGGCCTTCCCAGGCTGCCTCCTGAGGAGCGGAGATTTCTATGTAGGTACCCAACCTCATGATGTTGTGATGATGCAAGCCATGACGATCAAGGCCAGGTGGGCACCAGCGGGCGCAGAGGAGGCAGTTTCCTCTTTGGTGCTAAGGAGGCAAGGACAGACGTGGGTTCCCAAGGAGCCCGGCAAAGGTTTCCATTCCAGTGCTACAATACCAAGACCGCTAGGATGGCAGGACGGATGTCATCGTCGAGCCCACTGCTGCGTCACGACCAGAGGCTTTGTAGGCGATGACCACCTTTCGTCAGGATAAGATGTACTACTTTTCCCCTTTCAAATTGGCCACTGTGGGATCCCTTCCCGCCTACAATTTGGGGGAAGAGGACCGAGGCCACTATAAGTATAGGTTAGCCACCACCGTAGAAGGGGATCGGATCCATTCCACCCTCATCATCAGAGCCCTCGCGAGGTAGCTCATCCTCTGTACTAGTTCATCCAAAAACCTCCTCGTGAGGCCAATCCACCACAAAGAAGGAGTAGGGTCTTACACCGCAAGGTGGCCCAAACCTGGGTAAATTGTTGTGTTCATCTTCTTCCTTGTTTGTGTGAATCGAGCTAGGCCTTGGGGCGACAGGCTGGTTGGCTGGTTAGGTTGAGTTCTTCGCACACGCCCTAGAGTTCGAACCTTTCTTGGGTCTATGGAGCCCTGAATCCAACATTTGGTGCGCCAGGTAGGGGCGTGTCGAGGTCCTTGCCCCTTCATCAACCACGTTCTGCCCTCGCTCCGTCGCACCCATGTCGGAGGCGCCCCGAACTTGCGCTGAGCGTTGGGCCGCTCGCGCCACCCGGGTGGCGCCCCTCGGCCGTGGAGCTCATCATCAACCCGTGCTCCATGTCGGTGTTCTAGGAACGAGGGTACCCAGACTCGCCTGCCTGCGGCCCACGACATGGCTCCATCGGCGGCCTGGTATGACCCAGCTTCAGCACCAACAAGACAAGAACCTCATGAGGGGCCAAGCCTCGTGAGGCAGATGACGCCAAGACCTCCTGAGGGAGCGGCCACCCTTGGGCTGCTCCTGAGGAGCGGAGATTTCTATGCAAGTTCCCAACCTCATGAGGTTGTGGTGACGCAAGCCATGACGACCAAGGACAGGTGGGCACCAGCAAGCGCAGAGGAGCAGGTTTCCTCTTTGGTGCTAAGGAGGCAAGCGCAGGCGCGGGGTCCCGAGGAATCAGCCAAAGGTTTCCATTCCCGTGCAATGAGACCAAGACTGCCAGGACGGCAGGACGGATGTCATCGCCGAGCCCACCGCAGCGTCATGACCAGAGCTTTGCAGGAGAAGACCACCTTTCGTCAGGATAAGATGTACTACTTGTCCCCTTTCAAATTGGCCGTTGTGGAATCCCTTCCCGCCTTCGTTTTCGGGGAAGAGGACCGAGGCCGCTATAAATATAGGTTAGCCACCACCGTAGAAGGGATCCGATCACAGGTCGACTCATTCTCACCAGAGCGAGCCTCGCGAGCTTGTTCATCCTCTGTACTAGTTCATCCTCAGCCCCTCATGAGGCAAATCCACCACAAAGCAGGAGTAGGGTCTTACACCGCAAGGTGGCCCGAACCTGGGTAAACTTCCGTGTCCATCTTCTTTCTTGTTCATCGAGCTAGGCTGTAGGGCGACGGGTTGGTTGGCTGGAGAGGTTGAGTTCTTCGCACACGCCCCAGAGTTCGAACCTTCTCGGGTCTGCGGAGCCCTGAATCCGACATTTGGCGCGCCAGGTAGGGGCGTGTTGAAGCTTCTCTCCCACCACTCGCTCCACCGCCGTTCCGCCGCTCCAATGGCTGACGCTCGCCGTGTTCGAGCCAAGCGCCGGGCCGCTCGTGTCGCCCAGACGGCACCCGCAGGCAACGGCGCCCCTCGCCGCTCTCCCTCCCCGGTGGCTAACGCCGCCACCGACCCTGCTGCCCATGAACAGCAGGACTCGTTGCTGCCACTGTCCGTGCAGCGTGACGGCCGCACCGCGACTCCATCACCCACTCCAGCCACGGCATCGTCTTCTCATGGCCGTCGTGGGCCGGCAAACACATGGTCTGCGTTGCTCATGGCACACAAGCTCCTGCACTATCGTCTGGCCAACGACCTCTACGACGACTGGCTCGCCCGCATCGCCGAACTCGTCAATGCCGCTGGTGAGGCCCATGCACCGTCTCGTTCGCTTCGCCCTCTGCTGTCCCTGGCGGGCGACGTGGCTCACGAAACGCCTCCTCCTCCTCCTCTGCATGGTGTGGGCCCCCGAGCCGAGGCGTGAAGCTCCCCAGCGTGACCCGCCGCGCAGAGCACCGGCGCATGATGAAGAAAGCTGTCAGGTGGTGCAGCGGCCCCAAGGAGAAGTGCGTGCGCTTCCAGCACCGCCACGCCAAGACCGCGTACCGCCAGAGGCAGCGGCGCGCGGGTGTCGAGATCAGGTTCCTCCCCAGTGGCTGGCCCCTGTGAGTGCGGCAGGGTGCCGTGCTTTCACCCCAGAGCTGCGCCGCATCGTCTGGCCCGGCAAGTTCAAGCCGGATCTGCCTCCGCGCTATGATGGCACCCCCAACCCCACTGAGTTCCTCCGGCTCTACGAGCTGAGCACCGAGGCGGCGAACGGCAACGACAAGATCATGGCGAACTGGTTTCCCATGGCCCTCAAGGACGGCACGCGCACTTGGCTCCTGAACCTTCCGGTGGGGTCGATCTCCTCCTGGGACGAGCTCCGCGAGCACTTCATCGCCAACTGCCAAGGCACTCGTGACCGCGCTCCAGCGACAGGCGACCTGTGGCGCATCAAGCAGCAACCGGGCGAGACCTTGCACAAGTACATACAACGCTTCAACACCGTTCGCCTCAAGATCCCCAAGGTGTCGGACAAGGCCATCATCTCAGTGTTCTCTGATGGCGTCTGGGATGTCAAGATGAAGGAAGAGCTAACCATACACGAGGACTTGTGTTCGGCTCTGGAGATGTTCAACCTGGCGGTCAGGTGCGCGAGGGCAGAGGAAGGCCGCCTCTCCCTCTTGGAGCTTCCGGAGGCAGATCCTGAAGACAAGAAGGCCAACGCTAAGGACGTAAAGTGCAAGGGCCCGGCTATGCTCGCAGCAGAACCTGAGATGAAGCACGCCTACGACCACCCCAAATCCTCCAAGGGCAGCCGTCCGTTCTGTGTCTTCCATAATGTCCACAGCCACAACACCAACGACTGCCAGGAGCTCAGGGCAATCCGCGACGGGTGCCTCGGCCGACGTCCCGAGCACAACGACCGTGGCTACAGCCACAGAGGAGGACGCTGGGACAACTGCGACCCCCGCCAGGACTGGCGTGATCAGCCTCGTGAGGACCGCTGGCAGGGCCAGCCTCACGACGGCCCCTGGTGTGACCAGCCCCGCGAGGACCGTCCTCAGGGCAACACCGGCCTTCCTCTGCTGCCACCGCCTCCAAGGAGGAACAACGACAACCGCCAAGATGATGGGGCTAGGGGCTTCAAGGAGCCACGCGTGATCGCTTGCATCCTGGGCGGTGCTTAGGCCCCCGCTTCTCATCGCATTTTCAAGCAGTTCGCTCGCGAGGTGAATGCGGCTCTCCCCAAGCTTGAGGCGTCGCGCCCCCTCAGATGGTCCAAGTACGCCATCACCTTCGACTCCATGGACCAGCTCAAATGTTCAGCCGCCACTGGCGCGCTCCCGATGCTCTGCTCGCCGACCATCAGCAACGTCCTCGTCACCAAGACACTCATCGATGGCGGCGCAGGGCTCAATGTCCTCTCCGTTGAGATGTTCGAGACGCTCCAGGTGCCGTACGACCAGCTCCTCCCCCCCAAGCCTTTCTCAGGAGTGACCGATGGCTCCACAGTCCCCACAGGGCAGATCCGCCTCCCTATCACCTTCGGCCAGCGCGACAACTACCACACCGAGCTCATCGACTTCGACGTCGCCCATATTCACCTCTCGTACAACGCCATCCTCGGGTATCCGGCCCTCGCCATGTTCATGGCGGCAACGCACCACGGCTACAACGTCCTCAAGATGCCAGGGAGCGGCGGTATCATCATGATCGCCTGCGACGAGAAGGTTGCGGTGTGCTCCCTTGAGCGCGCTTACCAGGATGCGACAGTCGAGAACTCAGACAACGAGGGTGCCGCTCGACCTCCTGAGGCCATCCCCACGAAGAAGAAGCAACTCCTCCCCAAGGGCCATCAGGAGGCTGGCGCACCTGACGATCGAGCCTCAGGCCCCGCACCCACTGCTGGGGCACCCTTCCCTCTCGCATAGGAAGGCGTGCCCGGTGCCTCTCTCAGAATGGGCTCGGGGGCTCTCCTCTGGAGGGCCTCTGACCTGACCAGCGTGAAGAGGGAGGCGTTCGGGCACCATGTGTGGGCGTGCTTTGATGCGCACCTCCGAGAGCAAGGCGCTCAGGAGTTCATCAACAAGACGATCGAGGAGCTTCAAGAGGCGCGAGCCATGCGTGGCGAGTGTCACCCCACATCATCCAGTGCAGCTGCCGCCCCTGACATGGGTAGCGAGCTGCGCGTCTTTGTCAACATCCCAGGTCTCAACAGGGTTGCTTCTCAGGAGCTCTTCTGGCCATCCCACGTTGGACGGACTGGGAGCTGCCCCCGCAGTTACGTCCGCATGCCGTTCGGCCTGTTGGACGTGGCTGCCTCGCACCAGCGCTACATGCAGGGCGTCCTGGTGGCTCAGGAGGCCCGGCGCCAGGCGGTCCTGGCAGAGGAGGTGCCGGACCCTCGCGAGCTTCCCGGGCCTCCAGAGCCTCCAGAGTCTCCCGAGCCTCAGGAGCCAGCCGGCTCGTGGGGAGCGATCTCCGCAGCACGCATCTTCAGCTACTCCAATGCTTCTACAACAACGGTGCCAGGTGACTTTTTGGTTTGTTCAGTTGAGGGCGCCCCTCGGGCTGCATTATCCTCAAGCTGTCGGGGCCCCGCTCCCGCAGCCTGTATCATTTTGCGCATGTATCAGAACTGGCTTCGCCCTTTCATGAATTACTTAATATTGTCACCTCCATGTCCGGTGCTTCGCCACCATGAATGTTGTGCACCCTCACATACACGCCCGCGACCGCCTCACGATTAATGACTGGCACAGCGTCTGTGCTCGGGTTCGTCCCTGCAGTGTCGCTAAACCCAAGTGGTCGAGCTCTGTCTCGCGGGCCAGCTCCCGTGCACGGCACCTCCCGTGGTCCTTGGTGCCTTGTTCTCGCATGAGCTAATCGAGAGCGGATGAGTTAGGGCGCGCGACCCGGTGCCTCGCCACCGCGGGAGCCGCGCACCGGTTGTCTTTCCTTCGGATTGTTGCATGAGAAGACTGGGCACGGCATCTGTGCTCGGGTCCATCCCTGCAATGTCGATAAACCCAATGGCTGAGCTCTGTCTGGCGGCCCGGCCCTGTCCATGTCACCTGCTGGGGTCATTGGTGCTTGGCCTTCTCATGCGATGTCCTCCGGAGATTCACTCGACGCAGGCCACCCCAACATCTCTCATGATTCTTACAGGTACCCCGTAACAAAATTCTGGCGCAACCCGCCTTGAGGTAGGGCCTCGTGAGTCCCGCGTTGGCTCACGGGTGCCCATATACACCTCCTCCAGTCCGGCCGTGCTAGACACATGTCCGGACGGGGCTGTACACGCCCCGGAGTCTCCCCCCGAGGGAACTCCCACCCAGGCACCAGTGGAAGCCCCATGCTCCGCGCTGGCGGACGACACGGTCGAGAAGCGACTATGCCCACGTACCAGTGGAAGCCCCATGCTCCGCGCTAGCGGATGACACGGTTGAGGAGCGGCTATACCCACGGAAGAGTGGAAGCACCATTCTCCGCGCTGGTGAATAAACAACTGAGGGTGGCCCCCGTGGCCGCATCAACCTCAGGACAACCTTTGGCTCTTCGCCCGGCGACACCTCACGGCTTTCCCCTAGAGAAGCCCGCGCGAGGGTTGGGCATGGGGGCTACGCCCAGGCCACGCCTGGCGCACGCCACCTTACCTGGTTTTCTCGTGTCACTCCGAGGCAAAAGCTGGCAAGCAAAGTTATGGAGGACTCCGGATTACCTTGTACCGCTGCTCGTTTCTCCTTCGTGAGGGCCGTTCATACGTCAAGGGGGACCCCTGAGCATCGCGACTCAGCGGCCTCCCTGGTCACGTATCCCCTCGCCGCTTGGTCTCTTCCTGGTGATCCGGATGCCCCAACGGCGGTCGAGGTACGCGCGGGGCTGGGCCCTGCCGACGCAGAACATCGAGGATGTTCGTACGTCAAGGGGGACCCCTGAGCATCGCGCCTTAGGGGCCTCACTGGTCACATAGCCCCTCGCCCCTTGGTCTCGTCCTGGTGATCCGGACGCCCCAACGGCAGTCGAGGTACGCGTGGGGCTGGGCCCTGCCGACGCAGAACGCTGAGGCAAACACGAAGGAAACCAAGCACGAAAGAGAAATCACGGAGTTCTAGCAAGTTATTACAAGACATAATGCTCCACGAGTTCAAACAGAAGTTCTCACACCTCCGCGAGGCACCATGAATGTTGCAGGGTCAACTAGGAAGAAGCACCGCCATCGCTCGCCTTGGGGAGCCCATCGTCGATGACGCTCCCACCATCTCCGCCGCCGGCTTCTACTGCCGCATCTGCGGGATCTGGGACGCAGAGAAACTTCCCCAGCAGGGCCTCCACCTGCTTCTTCACGGCCTCGGCAGCAGCGGTGCGAGATTCAAGAGCCACCGGCTCGATTAACACGCCGAGGTTGAAGCCTGGGTCCCGGAGGCGGAGGTGGTTGAAGATGCGTGTTGCGGCCGAAGTAAAGAGCGCGCGGCACTCCCCCTCCACCGCAGAGTCCATCCCAGCAGCGGCGCCTTCAAGCGCCTCGGCAAGCTTGGGGAGAAGCCCAGCAGGGCCATTTTCCGGAGTCGCCAGCGGTTTCTCATACCCTCCTCCGTAACGGCAGCGCAGCGCCTTGCGAGACCTGAGTTCGGAGGAGACCTAGGCTTCGCGTTCCATGGCCGCCATTCTCTCGGCGGTGGCGAGGGTCTTCTCCCTGGCCTCCAGCTGGGCCGCCGCCTCAAAGATGAGCTAGGCATGGGACGCCTGCGCCTTGTCCACCCGCTCCTTCAGCTTGCCCAGGTGATCCCGCTCCACGGCTTGGTCCTTGGCTGCCTGGGCCAGCTTGGCGTCGCGGTCGGTAAGCGCCGCTTCGCAGGCCTTGAGCTCCTCCTCCTGCTGATGGAGCCGTTGGGTGTGGGCAGCCTGCGCATTGCAGAGAGCTTTCAGCTCAGTCTCCGCCTTGCCGCTGCGCTCCTGGGCGAACGCCGCGTCGGCCAACGCCGCATCACGATCCCTCGCGGCTTCATTAGCCTCCCTCCTGCTCTCCACGGCGGCGGCCTCGGCCCGGCTCCAGGCTGTCCTGGCGGACGCGTCGGCCTGGAGCCACCCCGAGATAAGCCCCATGCGCCCCCTCACCATGCACCTGTCGGCGTCATGGAGATCGGTCCGGAGCTGTTCCAGCGTGTTGAAGGCTTCCTCCAGAGCCCCGAGCCTGACAAGGGGGCCGCAATCCGCCGGCACAAGGGCCTGGGGAAGAGGCGGCGCCGGCGCGAGGACTAGCGTCGCCACAGCAGCAAGGCCAGCTTGGGGCTCTGGAGCCCCCGAACCCCCCGCGGGCATGACGGGGACGGGCGGCCCCGTAGCCTGCTGGCCTACGAAAGCAGACTCCTCCTGAGGCTCCCCCACCGTACCCTTGGGGGCCCGCTCCGTCGCAGGGGAGTGCGAGGTAGCCTCCTCAGCTTGCGTTAGGGCCACCGCGGCCTTGGCGAGCGATGGTGCCTCGGGGGCCCCGGCGTCCCCATTCTTCTTCTTCACCACGACGACCGCCCTGGTCACCAGGAGGGGAGCGCTGTGAGTACGGTATCAAGAGGCGGCAAACGAAAACAAGGCAAGACACTTACTCGTCAGAGGCAACGTACGCCCTCTTCTTGGCCAAGGCCAGGGCACCTTCGACCTTCTTGGCCGCGGTCCTGGCCGCGTCCTGGGGGATGATAGGGCGCACAACGGCCGGCTTCGGTGTGGCGCCGACAGGCGGCAACGCAAGGGCGGCGCCTCGAGGAGGGGGCGTGATACGTCTCCAACGTATCTATAACTTTTGATTGTTCCATGCTGTTATATTAACATTCTTGGATGTCTTACAATCATTTTATATCATTTTTTGGTACTAACCTATTGACATAGTGCCCAATGCCAGTTGCTGTTTTCTGCATGTTTTTTACATCGTAGGAAATAAATACCAAACGGAGTCCAAACGCAGCGAATTTTTTGTGGATTTTTTTTGGACCAGAAGACATCCAGTGGGCCAGAGAAGCACCTGGGGGTGCTCCGAGGGGAACACAACCCACCAGGGCATGCCTGGAGTCCCAGGCATGCCCAGGTGGGTTGTGCCCACCTCGGGGGCCTCCCGCACCGCCTCTTTGCTCTATAAATACCCCAATATTCCAGAAACCCTAGGAGAGTCGAAAAAAATCAATTCCAGCCGCCGCAAGTTACAGAACCACCAGATCCAATCTAGACACCATCACGGAGGGGTTCGTCATCCTCATTGGTGCCTCTCCGATGATGCGTGAGTAGTTCATTGTAGACCTTCGGGTCTATAGTTAGTAGCTAGATGGCTTTCTCTCTCTCGTTTTATTCTCAATACAATGTTCTCTTGGAGATCCATATGATGTAACTCTTTTTTGCGGTGTGTTTGTTGGGATCCGATGAACTTTGAGTTTATGATCAGATCTATATTTTTATCCATGAAAGTTATTTGAGTCTTCTTTGATCTCTTATATGCATGATTGCTTATAGCCTCGTATTTCTTCTCCGATATTTGGGTTTTGTTTGGCCAACTTGATCTATTTATCTTGCAATGGGAAGAGGTGCTTTGTGATGGGTTCGATCTTACGGTGCTTGATCCCAGTGACAGAAAGGGAAACGACACGTATGTATCGTTGCCATTAAGGATAACAAGATGGGGTCTATTTCTACATAAATAGATCTTGTCTACATCATGTCATCATTCTTATTGCATTACTCCGTTTCTCCATGAACTTAATACACTAGATGCATGCTAGATAGCGGTCGATGTGTGGAGTAATAGTAGTAGATGCAGGCAGGAGTCGGTCTACTAATCTTGGATGTGATGCCTATATAATGATCAATGCCTGGATATCGTCATGAGTATTTGAAGTTCTATCAATTGCCCAACAGTAATTTATTTCCACCGTTTGCTATTTTTCTCGAGAGAAGCCACTAGTGAAAATTACGGCCCTCGGGTCTCTTCTTTAATATATTTGCCTTCAAGATCTATTTTGCTATTCGCTCTTTTATTTATTTGCAACTTTTATTTTCAGATCTATTAATCTAAAAACCCAAAAATACCTCGCTGAATTTTATTCTTTTATTTGCATCTTTCAATCAACTACAATTTTATCTATCTCGTTACCCGAAAGGGATTGTCAATCCCTTTAACATGTTGGGTTGCAAGTATTTGTTCTTTGTGTGCAGGAGCTATTTACGTGGTGTTGCGTGGTTCTCCTACTGGTTCGATAACCTTGGTCTCATCACTGAGGGAAATACCTACCATCGCTATGCTGCATCATCCCTCCCTCTCTGGGGAAAAACCGACGTAGTTCTAGCAGACATCAAGAGGAGTTTCTGGCGCCGTTGCCGGGGAGACATCATCAACATCAACCAGGTTCCTAATCACAGATCTCATCTCCTTGCAATTTACATTATTTCCCATTTGCTCTCGTTTTCCTCTCCCCCACTTCACAAAAATTTGCCGTTTTATTTGCCCTCTTTTTCATTCGCCGTTTTCTCATCAGATCTATTTTTTTTGTGCAATCTTGTTGACTACTTTTTGTCGTTATGGATAGTTCTTCCTCTATTGCGTACACCCCCGAGAACGAGGTTCTTAACTTTAAACAAAGGGGAGGGGAGAATTTAAAAGATGCTCGGTATAGGATTTGCAATGCTCATAATAGATCTATCCGTAAGCAATCTATCGTTGTTCTTCTTCGCTGTTTTTACGTGGGCATCACCTCTTGGTATAGATTCGTCCTTGATACGATTACCGGTGGAAATTTCTTGATGTGCCCCTCTCTTGATGCTTTTAATGCTATGGGAAATTTAGTGGGTTCTCCACCACTTATGATTAATGAAACAACCTTGACTCTTGAGCATGTTATGGAAAGACTAGATGCTATCGAAAAGAAAATGCTTACCGAGGAACATATTGAAAACTTAGATAAAAAGATGCATAATTTTGCTACTAAAATTGGCTCAAAAGCGGGAGAAGTTTTTAAGTTGTTAAAATAAAAGGGGACTATAATTCATGAAAGAATTGAAGAAAGCCCGTATAGGATTGATAAACTGGAAGAAATCTTTAGTAATCTAAGTACAGCTTTTGCTTCCGGCAAAACTCCCATAAAATTTGGCAAGACTACCCAAGTTACTAAAAACAAGGGTGCAACTTCTAGTATTGATAAAGGAGATCTTAAGATGATTAGTATCCATCCCGATTTTATTGAAGTGATAAGAGACCCTTTTTGCAAGAATGAATTTTTCAATCTCGTGCCTAGAAGTATTGTCGTTGAGAATTTATATGCTAAATCCTTGAAGAATTCTAAGTGTTTGATTGAGGAGTTGGAGGACAAAGATGACAACACATAGATCTTTTGCGTTATGCCTAGCTAGGGGCGTAAAACGATAGCGCTCGTTGGGAGGCAACCCAACTTGTATCTTTTTGCTTTTTGGTTTTCTTGCTGTTTTCAATAAAATACCCAATTATACCTCTGATTAGATGTATTTTTGTGGTTTAAATTTGTCGGATTTTGGGTTCCGCAAACCCTTGAGAGGTTCGAACTCTGGGGTGCATGCGAAGAACTTGTCCTCCCCAGTCTGCCTACTCGCTAATCTCACAGCCTAGCTCGACGAACTGTAAGGAAAAGAGACACAACAGTTTACCCAGGTTCGGGCCACCTTGCAGTGTAAAACCCTACTCCTGCTTTGTGGTGGATTGGCCTCGAGGAGCTGAGGATGAACTAGTACAGTGGCGAATAGCCTCAGGAGGAGAGGTGTTCTTGAGCTCGAGTGAGCTGGTGAGTGTGTGGGTGATCTGGATGATCCGTCGATCCGATCCCTCTCTACGGTGGTGGCTAAGCCCTATTTATAGCGTCCTTGGTCCTCTTCCCAAATGAAAGGCGGGAAGGGATCCCACAACGGCCAAATTCTAAGGGAGACAATAAGTACATGCTATCCTGACAAAAGTAGTCTTCGCCTGTGAAAGCCTCTAGTTGTGACGCCGTGGTGGGCTCGGTGATGACCTCCGTCCTGCCGTCCTGGTGATCTTGGTCTTGTTGCACGGGAAGGGAAACCTTTGGCTGATTCCTCGGGACTCCGCGCTTGCGCTTGCCTCTTTAGCACCAAAGAGGAAACTGGTACACTGCGCCCGCTAGTGCCCGCCTGGCCTTGGTCGTCATGGCTCACGTCATCCGGACCTCACGAGGTGAGGCTTGCATAGAGATCTCCGCTCCTCGGGAGCCAGCCTGAGGAGGCCGCTCCTCGTGGAGGTCTTGGTGTCATCCGCCTCGCGAGGATTGGCCCCTCGCGAGGGTCTTGAGTTGTTGTCGCTGAAGCTGGGCCGTACCAGGCCGTCGATGGAGCCACGCCGTGGGCTGCAGGTAGGCAAGTCTGGGTACCCCCATTCCCAGAATGCCGACAGTAGACCCCAGGCCCTAGGCGCGCTCGCACTTTGCTTCGAGGCAAAGCCAAGAGGCAAGTGCGGAGCGCCGCGGGCCCTAACCGCCCGCGGCCTTGGTGGATGCGTGGCGATTTATGGGACGTGGGCGCCTCCGCTTCCCCACGCCGCCTCGGCAACTGCTTGACTTGACGAGACCCTGCTGCATGCAGAGAAAAACCATCATTGCGTGGGATCGTGGAGGCCGGCGGTTGGCCTCCCTCCGGCTATAAATGAGGGGAGGGGCAGAGCCCCCCTCACTCATCTCCATCTTCTCGCTACCTACTCCCTCTTCTTCTTCACCTCCTCGTCTTGCCGTAGCATCCATGGCGCCGACGAGGAGGTTCTCTGCCACCGAGAAAGGGAAGGCCCCCAAGGAGGGGACGAGTTCACCGCCACCCAAGAGAGGGCGTGGCCGCCCCCGCAAGCATGTTGCGATCCCGACGGTAGCTCCTCGGGGGCGCGGGCGCACTCCTTCGAGGGCCGGCGTCGCTTTGGGCAGCCGCGGTGGCGCTTCTTCTCGACGCAGGGGCCGCCAAGGGCGAGGCAGTCCCTGGGACGAGGGGCGGCGCGCCGTGGTTGCCCGGTGTCCTCGGCCGCGCTTCCACTCAGCGGATGTGCTCCTGGCTCCCGCTCCCGCGCTTCTTCGTGAGTGAGCTGCCGGTCGCGGGGTTTTACGGCCTCTGGCTGCAGGATGACGGCTGCTGCAGCAAGGCTTCCTGGGTTGGGGTCGAAGTCACCGCGATGGGTAGCGTGTCCTTGACCCATGGTTGGGAGGCGTTTGCCCGCGCGCGAGGCCTGAGCGGGAGGCACACCCTTCATTTCAGGTACGACGGCCTCGTGACCCTCTACGTGAGGGTGTTCGGGGAGGACGGCCGTCGTGCGGGGTGTTGCCCGGAAGACGGCAGCGGCGACGATGAGCTTGGCCTTGACGACGGCCGCACTTCCTTCAGCAGCGGTGACTCCTCCCCCGGCGAGAGCACCAGCAGCGTCGGCTACGACCAACCACCACGCCGCCGGGCTCGCATCGGTGAAGCAGGAGGAAGACTCGGACTAAGCCCGGGGCCACCGGAGCCTAGCCTCGGGAGCTGCTGCGGTCGTGCGGGCCGCTTTTGTTTAACCTTTCCTTCCTCCTGCACTTGAAAAAAGTAGAGGGCCCCGCTGGGGCGTGTAATGAACCAAGGCACTTGTGCCATTATGCTATGTTTATTATTTTGATATTGTGTCGGGATACCGATATTCCGATCAGGTGTGGTTAGAATAACTTAGCTTGATATGCTTGCTGTAGTTTCCCGCCTCGCGAGGGTGCACCTCTCCAGCAACATCTAGCGAAGTTTGCTTCTTAACGACTCAGGAGCCGTTGGGCCTCAGGAGGCATTGTACAGCTGCAGAATTATTAGAAAACTTCACAGGCTGTCATGCCCTTCCTTGCGCGAACCCCCGAGCGTGGGTTGGTTGTGGCTGGTGCATCATGTCGCGATGCCCGGAGGCATGGACTTGAGAAGGTACGCGTTCCCACGAGCTCGTTTGAGAGCGTCTCGCAAGGATTTAAGGACCGAAGCTCTGGGGCGACAGGGCTTCGGTGAGGTGTGGTCGCGGCGAGCGCCAAGCGCACACACCTACCTAGCCCCTGCGCGCGGGACGCGCGAGGAGGAGCGACGGGCAACTGCCACTCTTCCTGGGACAAGGCTGGAGAGGTGAACGAACAAGAGGAAAAGAAAGTTCTAGCTCTGGCAAACGAGAAACCCGAAAACTCCAAATTCCATTAAGAAGTTGCAAACCAACTACAGAAAGCAAGCAAAAGAACAACCGCGTCCGGCACCTAGTCTAGTCTTCTCACCAGCGCGGAGCTAAGTGCTGCCACTAGGACGTGGGATGTCGGGGGTATCGTGCGACATATGCCAAAGGATGGCTTATCATGGATGGGGACAAAAGTACGTCGCCGGGCTCTGGAAGCGAGAATGAGTGAGACCGCATACGCCTGTGAATCTTACCCAGGTTCGGGGCTCTCCTTGGAGATAACACCCCTAGTCCTGCTCTGCGGGGTCTCCGCATGATCACTACCTTAACAAGTAGCTACAAACTTGCTCCTTGAGCTGTTTTGCTAGAGGAGGAAGGAGGGCAAGGCTAGCTCTACTCCTCTCCCTATGTGTCTGTGTGAGTGCTGAACTCAGGAGGCTTTCTCCTCTCTACCCAGGTCCCAACCCCCTGCATGGGGTGACCTGGGAGGTTTATATAGGCCTACCCCCCAGGGATACAATGGTAACCCGGCCGAGCATAGGACCCGACCGTCAGTGTCTCTGGTCGCCGGCTTCTCCGCCGACTGCAGGGGCCCGCCACCTGGTGGGTCCCCCGGCTGTCTCGTACTCAGCCGACAAGCCGGGCCCGTCGCTTGCGGGTCCTGTCGGCTGCGTAGCACTGTAGCCGTGCCACTGATGATGCATGCTTGGTCGGGGAGAGCGTGGCTACAGTCCCGCCACCTGGCGGGCGTTTCACTGTAGCCACTCCCCATCTCTTCTGGTTAATGGCGCACAAACTTCAAGGAAGGGGGAGGGCCGCCTGCTAGGAGCCGGCCTCCCCCGAGCCGACTGGTCAGGGCTCGTCGCCTCCTGGCCTCTCACGGACAGGTAGGGCCCGCCGCCTGCGGGCCGTACCGACAGCCCGTCGTGGGAGCATGGCTTCCTCTGCCATGGGTGATGTCATCAGCAGCATGGCAACAGTGCCGCGTCGGGCATGGGATGTCTGCTTGGTACGCTGCACTGTGGACACGCTCTGCCCTGGATTCGGGGGTGGCAGGCTTGTACTGTAGCCACGCCCCATCTCGTCGTGTTTATGTGGGTGCTAACTTTGAGGGCGCGAGGGGCCGCCTACTAGGATCCGGCTTCCCAGGAAGCCGCCTGCTAGGAGTCGGCCCACTTCATGGCCGTCTTCTGGATTCCGCCGCCTCCTGGCAACCGGCCGCTTGGACCAGCCGGCCCCAAGAAGGAGGTCCTTTGTCTTTGATGTTTGAGGGGCGCAGCCTGCCCCGATGTCTTGAAATACCAAGGGGAGCTGATGAGGCTACCCGTGGTCATTTACTCCGACAGTAGTCCCCGAAGCTGGTGGGGCGCTGCGGCCGAAAGGGCGAGAACCCTAGCAACTTCTTACTCCGGGTTGTCTGGTGTCCTGCTTCGTCCGTCTTCCGAAGTGCCGACTGGTAGGTGTCGGCCGTGACCAGGCTGGCCGCCTGGCGATCTCGTAACACCATGGTGGGGACCAGGCGGCATGGCGGCCAGACGCCAGGCTCGCCGCCCGTGCACGCTGGCCACGCGGCATCAGCAGGCCAAGCCAGCCTGCCCACGCGCGCGACGGGACGTCGCTACAGGCCGGGGCCCGCCACTACAGTGCCTCGGCACGCGCGCGGATCCGCTGCCGCTGAGGTAGACGGTTGGGCTTCTGCGGCATTTAATACGCGCCTTTACTGGCGCCGCAATCATGGGATTGTGGGGGAGTGGGCGCAGTTAATCCCATGATCCCCCACGCTCTCGCCCCCTCGGCTCTGCCGCCTGGGGCTATAAGTAGGGGAAGGAGGGGGGTGGCAGACGCACGCGCTCCCTCCTCTCCCCTCGTCATTCTTCTTCCTCTCCGCCGCCGCAGCGCCTCTTCCTCTTGCCGAAACGCTGCCGCAGCCCACGGCCATCGAGCTTCTTCTCGCCGAAGCGCTTCCTCGCTCCGCCGCGGCTTCACCCGCTTGCCACCGCGCCGCGCCTATGACGAGTTCCTTCGCCCATGGCGCGCTCACGGGCCGGCGACTGGGACGGTTCCAACGTCCATGAGGACCACCTCTCCTTCCTTCGCCAAACACGGTGGCTGCCCCGGGAGACGAATGTGCGGTACGTGTCCCCCCCAAGGCAGAAATCTCGCCGGTGCCGGAAGGCGATGAGCGCGTCATCTTCCGGTCCCATTTTCTTTGCTGCTTCGGCCTTCCCGCGAGCAGCTTCCTCCGCTCCTTTCTTGACTTCTACCGAGTCCAGCCGCACCACCTCACGCCGAATACGGTGGTGCTGCTGGCCGCCTTTGTCACTATGTGCGAAGGGTACCTCGGCACTCTCCCCACCCTTGAGCTCTGGGGGGAGTGCTTTTATCTCAACCTCGGCACTGCCACCAAGGGCCAGGCGGCTCAATGCGGAGCCTGTGTGGCGGTGCAGCGTCCGGGCACCGAGAACCGCTTCCCGCCCGTCTCCCTGCTGCAGTCGGCCAAGCTGTGGCAGAAATCTTATTTCTACATCGAGAACATCCACCCGACGAGCGACTACGTCAACTTGCCGGCTTATGCAGCCGGCCCGCCAGCCGAGCCGCGCGCCAACTGGCAGTACAGGCCGAGCTCCCTATCGGCCGCCTCCTCCACTGCCCTCGCCCGACTTCAGGTGATGACGGAGTCGGAGGGCCTGAAGGGCTCGGATCTGCAGACCGCTTTCGTGACGCGCCGAGTTCTTCCCCTCCAAGGCCGGCCTCACATCATCAGCTGCATGAGCGGGCACCGGGACCCATGCTGTATGTGCACATGGGAGCTGCCGGACGTGGAGGTGGCCCGGCTGGTCAATTACTTCTCCAACTGCAAGCTATCGGAGACGGACTGGCGGTTCGGCAAGCGGCCGTATGACTGCGCACATCCGCCGCCTGCGGTGAGTCTTGCAATTCTTTTTCCCTTTTGTTGGTCCTAGTTCTTGTTTTGCCGTCTGACCAGTCGGCCATGGTGCAGGTCCTCCCGGCCCAGTCGGCTGCCGGTGCTCTAGATCCAGGCCAGCAGTACATGCCGGACCAAACGAGGAGCGACATGGACGACCCCGACTTGGGGGCGGCCGCCATGGAGGAGGACGACGCCACAGGTGGCGGCGGTGGAGCAGGCGGCTCCGGAGGAGGAGGCGGCCTCGAGTCCTGCCCGGATGACGACGAGGAGGAGAACGAGCCGCGCTGCATGCACGGCACTGACAAAGCAGGCGCGAGCTCTTCAGCCGTGCCGACTGCGCCAGGCGGCACACCAAAGCGCCGAGCCGGCTCGTTGCTGTTCGGCAGCCGGCCGAAGAAGTCCAAGAACGCGGCCGTCGCGACCAGGCGGCAGGAGGCCGCCGCGAAGGCGGCCCAGTTCCAGAAGGCCCCGAAGCAGCCCCCGATGGTGTCCGTGTAAGTGCTTGGTTTCTCTTGCTTTTTCTTTTCTTCTTTCTTGCAACTCTTTCTGAGTTTCCTCCTGTCTCGTTTGGACAGAGCCCCGCTCTCTCTTGAGTGGTCCACCGCTACTTCGGTGATCGGGGCGGCGAAGGGCTCCGCCAACACCCGCCGCGTGGACCCACTCGCCGACCTCCGGGAGGCGACGGAGAGGAACCCGTAGGAGGCGCGCGAGGAGCGGGAGGAGGTGGAGCGGCAGAAGGCGGAGGCGGCTAATGCGGTACAGGCGGACGCGGGTGCGGCGGCCAAGGCCCAAGACGACGCTGCGGCCAAGGTCCAGGTGGAGGCCGCAGCCAAGGCCCAGGCGGACGCGGCCGCCAAGGTGCAAGCGGAAGAGGCCGTACGCGGCCGGACTCCGCAACTCGTCATATCGCTGCGCGCAGCGCCAGAGAACCCGACGCCAACTGGAGGAGCCGGCCATGATCAGCCGGTTGTGGAGAGGCGAGGAGGCGACGCCATCGTCCCGGGGGCGGAGGTGCCCCCGCTAGAGCCGACTACCGAGGCCCAAGGCAGTCGGTCAAACGTGCCACCGGCATCGCCAGTCAGAGGCGAGCTGGCAGTGGGGGCGACCCCTGTGGTCCGTTCTCCGGGGCGCCGGCGTGCGGCGAAAGCGGCCTCGGCGCCGCGAGCGCAGGAGATCGGGGCCGCAAGCTCGTCGGCCCCAGATGCAGAGGCCACCAGTGCCGCCCCGCCAGAGTGGACGCCTGGGGGCGGGACGGGCGTGCTGAACAAGGCCACGCAGGACGTTCAGGCCCAGCTCCAGCTCCAGGCCCAAGGCACCGCCCTCCAGCAGTATATGAAGACATTCTTGGCGACGCGAGCGGCCGTCCGGGTACATTTCTTTGCTTTGTTTTGTCTTTTCTCTTGCGATCTTCCATGGGGGCACGCCAGCGCACCCACTGGGTGTAGCCACCGAGTTCCGGGCTGGCTGCTGAGCAGGCGGCTCGAAACTTTAAGGTAAGTTCCGAGTGCTAACTTGTTTTCTCTCCTTTTGTCTTTGTTGCAGGACTACCACAACATCCGCGTGGCCGCCTTCAACTCCCAGGTCCAGGAGCTGGCTAAGCAGACCGCCGACCTAACCGAAAGCCGGAGTAAGCATTCTGTCTTCTTTCTCGCGGGGGCGCGTCAGCGCACCCGCTGGGTGTAGCCCCCGAGATTCGGGCCGACTGCTGAGTAGTCGTGCCGGATCTTCCGGCAACCACTTTTCTTTTTGGTCAACTTTGTTGATTGTCTTCTCTTTCTCAATTTTGCAGGAGCCAATGCCACACTACAGCAGTGCCTGGGCGAGGTCCAGACCGAGCTACGCGCCAAGGAGGAGGAGCGCATCAAGGCGGCCCAGGAGCGCGACCGTCTGGCCAAGAGGTTGGCGGAGCAGGCGGACCAGCACAAGGCGGAGCTCCAGAGGTTCAAGGAGGCAAAAGGCACCCTCCAGGCCGAGTTTGAGACTGAGCGCTCGAAGTGGGTTGAGAAGGAGGCGATCCTCACCGCTGGCTACGGCGAGATTGAGGATATGATCGATGGTAATCTTCTTTCTTCGGAATAGCTGCCGACTGCATCGAGAGTCGGCTTCCGACTTCTGATCTTTGTTTTTTCTTCGCATAGACTTCTTTCCTGGACACGCCGTCACCGTCAGCCAGGCCATCGAGGCGCGGCGTGACCAGCGTAGGAGCGAAGGAGTGGAGATCCCGCTCGACGCGCCTCGAAACATGAACGAGCAGCTCCTGGCCATTAGGACGCGCCTGCAACCGATTCACCATCTGCTCCGCCGCCTTCAGCGCGCCGAGTCCTAGCTGGTTTCCGCCCTCTGGCTAGGCATCCGAGCTCCACGCACCCCCAGTCGGACCGCCAACTGGTTAGAGGTGGCGATCGGCCGCTTCGAGGCTTGGAAGGGCTCCTCCGGTCGGGCAGGCGCCCGAAGGGCCCTGGAGTTCATCAGGGCGTGGTATCCTGGGCTGAACCTAGCCCAGTTGGCCACGTTCTGGCAGGAGGCTAGGGAAGAGTTGGTGGCAGTGGGGCCTGCGCTCACTCGTCGTGCGGCGGCGATCACCGAGTACACCGAGACCGGTGTCTTCCTCCCCGAGCTGGACGAGGAGGGTGCCGAGGTGCCGCCGGACTGGTTCGGGCTGAACCCGAATGACGGCGAGGACTCGGCGGAAGAAATCGCCTCCAGCGACGAAGGCGAGGACAAGGAAGGCGAGGATGGTGAAGACGACGCACCGGAGGGCGGAGCGGACGGCCAGCCGCAGCTCGATCGAGCCTCGAGCAACGAGCCGCGCGTGGGTGCACCGACTGCTGCTGATAGCGACCAAGCCGAGACTCGCCAGATGGCCACTCCACCAGCCGGTGCCGCCGACTCCACCAACCTGCCGGACCCGCCTACTGCTCCTCTGGCCTAGGCTACCAGCTTCATCTTATCTTTTCCTGGTTTTGTAGTCTCTAGAACAAACTTGTTAAATTCGCGCAGTTCCACCCGCTGGGGGTGTATTCAAACTTTGTTGAATGTTGGCCGAGGGCCTCTTGGTATGTAACTTAATTCTCGCACAGGCTGTGCTTTGCCGAGCTCCGACTTGTCTTGCTTTCCGTTCTTTTGGCTTTTCCTTTGCCGCCTTCCCTTGGCTGCCACCTTGCCAGCCAGACAACCGTTCTTCGATCTATTGGCTGGGTCAGGTATTTTGCCATTTTGGGAAGGCAAGTACTTTGGCCGCTTAGAATGTAGCAAGTTAAGTGAGAAGCTGGCCGGCCGGCTGCTCAGCAGCCGGACGGCTAGGCGAGAAGCCGGCTTGGCCTATGTGAGTGCTTTCGTCCTTAGCCATTTTTCATGTGGGCACCATTTCCTGCCTTTGACTCTTGCCGGCCATACAGTCGCTCTGCGAGCTGCGGCTTATGGCAAGAGATGGCTTAGATGCCGGCACACTACTTGTCCGACTGTAGGTAGCGCCGACATAGTACAAGGCAGCAAGCCCCCGGGCCGACTGGTCGGACCCGGTGCCGGGCGGAGGAATGAAAAAACTCATTCGCAGGCATGAAACTTATCATATAGATGAGAGAGGTAGCCCCCGAGTGCTCTTCGAGGGACCTGGTGTTTTTGCGCTTAATACAAAAGGTAGCGTGGTACATACTGTATTAACTGTAAAATCTTCGGAGGAGATTTGCGTTCCATGGGCGCTCTGTTTCCTTGCCGGAATTGTCCCTCTTGCGCGCCCTGGGCTTCTGCGCGTCGATCAGGTAATAAGAGTCGTTGCCCAAGGCTTTGCTGATGATGAAGGGGCCTTCCCAAGGGGCCGAGAGCTTGTGCTGGCCGGCTGTTCACTGGATCAGCCGGAGCACAAGGTCTCCCTCTTGGAAGGATCGTGGCTTGACCTTCCGACTGTGGTAGCGGCGCAGGCTCTGCTGGTAGATGGCGGACCGGCTGAGTGCTAATAGCCGGCCCTCTTCCAGCAGATCGACGCCATCCTCTCGTGCTTCCTTCGCCTCCGCCTCTGTGTACATGATGACGCGAGGTGAGTCGAACTCGATGTCAGTTGGGATGACGGCCTCGGCCCCGTACACGAGGAAGAAGGGAGTGAAGCCGGTTGATTTGTTCGGGGTGGTGTGGAGGCTCCAGAGGACGGCCGGCAGCTCGTCGATCCAGCAGCCGGCCGAGCGCTCCAGTGGCTCGACCAGTCGGGGCTTAATGCCAGATAAGATGAGGCCGTTTGCTCACTCGACCTGGCCGTTTGATTGCGGATGGGCAACGGATGCTAAGTCCAGTCGGATGCCCTGCGTCGCGCAGAAATGGGCCAAGGCGCCTTTGGCAAAGTTAGTGCCATTGTCGATGATGATGCTGTGTGGTACACCGTACCGGACGGTGATATCTGCGATGAAAGTCATAGCAGTCGGACCATTCGGTTTCTTGATTGGCTTTGCTTCAATCCACTTGGTGAATTTGTCGATGGCGACGAGCAGATGGGTCATGCCGCCGCGTGCTGTCTTGAATGGGCCCACCATGTCCAGCCCCCAAACGGCAAAAGGCCAGGTAAGGGGAATGGTCTTGAGTGCAGAAGCCGGCAGATGTTGCTTGGAGCTGAATTTCTGGCACCCCATGCATTTCTTGACCAGGTCCTTGGCGTCCTCCAAAGCAGTCGGCCAGAAGAAACCATGGTGGAAAGCTTTGGCGACAAGGGATCTGGAGGCCGCGTGGTGGCCGCACTCGCCTTGGTGTATGTCTCTGAGGATTGCTTTGCCTTTCTCTGGTTCGATGCAGCGTTGGAAAACATCGGTCACACTGCGCCTGACAAGCTCTCTGTTTACTATCGTGTAAGCTCCTGCCCGGCGTTGCACCTGCCGGGCCGAGATCTCATCATCTGGCAGCTCTCCGCTAACCAGAAAGTTGAGGATGGGCTACGCCCATGGTGGTGCTTCGACTTCGTCCACTGTCATTATGGCAACTGAAACTAGGGCAGTTGGGTTGGGAGGCGGGGTGAAGTCGGCCGCGTCTTGCTGCGTTGTTGAAGCCTCCGGGCCGACTGCCACAGCCCCCGGGCCGGGTCCTGGAGCATGAGCGAAACATACTTTACGGCAACGCGCTTGTTGCCGTTCGCTATGCTGACGGCCGTGGAGTAGTCCACCAGCCAGTCCTCCAGCTTCACAGAGCCGTTGTACTTGGGGGTGTCCCGAGGGAGCGAGAACCCTTTGGGGGAAGGGCTGGTCGTGAATGCGGGGGCCGAAACAAGGCGGGCCGATCGCGTCTTCTTCTTCTAACGCCAGGGATTGAGTCAAGCGGTCGATCCGGTGGCAGGCATCGTTATCTCCGACTCCTTCACGGGGGCCCAGCCGGCCTCCGAGAGTCGGATGCTCAACAGGTGGCGGGGAGGTGCGCCTCTCCCTGCGCGGGAGAGGCGAACGACCGTCACGCCGTTCCACTGCTCGTGGGCGGCCGTCTTGGTCGCGCTCGATGGAGATGCGGGTGCGGCTGCGGCTAGCAACCGGCTCTTGGTCGCGGGCGCCCCCTATCGGCGTCCGGGAGGTCGCGCCATGCTCTCAGCGAGGGGGAAGGTTCCCGGCCTGCAAGCCGGGTTCCACCACGCGGCGGCCAGCTTCTTGCTGCGCGGCGGCCGCGTCGATGAGCTGCTGGACGTGCCCCGTCATGCAGCGACGCTCGTCGCCCTCCAGGTGGTCCAGCTCGTCTGCTGCCGCCTGGGCGGCGCGTAAGTTCTCCATCGGCGTAGCGTAGACTGGGCGGTCGGCCCCCAACATGCTGGCGATGGCTGCGCCGCGCCGCGCTGCCGGACCGTGCCCGCACGGCTGGGTTCGCCAGCAGCCGGCGTGCCGCAGACGGCACGGTCAATCTCGCGGTGGTATGCCTCGGTGAGGCGTCTCATGGCCGCCAACTTGCTGGCGCTGTCGAGGAGTGCGATACAGCACGCCTTCAGCGTTTCGCCGTTTGCACCAGGCGATATGGGTGCGGACAGGTCCCGCATTGCCGCCTGCAACGGGTCCCGGCCGGCCTGGTCGGAGGCTCCGTCGTGGCTGACGACCAGCACCCGGTGACGGTGCTGGTGTTGGCGCTGCTGTCTGCAGCAGGGAGCGGGTCGTTGAAGATCACCACGTCACCGGGGAAGGCATCAGAAAGCACGACGTCGGCCTCGATGACCATGTCGTCACACGGGTCGGTGGAGTCAACGGACTCCAGGTCGGAGACCGGCTCGTTGGCGAAGTGAAGCTTGCCGAGGGAGTCAATGAGGCAGCTTTCGGGGCCGGCCACGCCCGCGACGAGTGCGGGCTCGTCGGAGAGGCGGATCCCACCGATGAGGTCAGCGAAGCTGATTGCGGCGCAAGCAACTTCCGTGCCGCGCAGTGTGTCAGCACAAACATCGTCAGGTGTGCCGGGCTGGCTGTGCTCGCCAGGAAGGAAGAGGGTTCCCGTCTAGGACGTGTTTCCGGACGACGATGCACCTAGCCCCACGGTGGGCGCCAAATGTCGGGGGTATCGTGCGACATATGCCAAAGGATGGCTTATCATGGATGGCGACAAAAGTACGTCGCCGGGCTCTGGAAGCGGGAATGAGCGAGACCGCATATGCCTGCGAATCTTACCCAGGTTCGGGGCTCTCCTTGGAGATAACACCCCTAGTCCTCCTCTACGGGGTCTCCGCATGATCACTACCTTAACAAGTAGCTACAAACTTGCTCCTTGAGCTATTTTGCTAGAGGAGGAAGGAGCGCAAGGCTAGCTCTACTCCTCTCCCTATGTGTCTGTGTGAGTGCTAAACTTGGGAGACTTTCTCCTCTCTACCCAGGTCCCAACCCCCTGCATGGGGTGACCTGGGGGGTTTATATAGGCCTACCCCCCAGGGATACAATGGTAATCCGGCCGGGTGTAGGACCCGGCCGTCAGTGTCTCTGGTCGCTGGCTTCTCCGCCGACTGCAGGGGCCTGCCGCCTGGTGGGTCCCCCGGCTGTCTCGTACTCGGACGACAAGCCGGGCCCGCCGCTTGAGGGTCCTGTCGGCTGCGTAGCACTGTAGTCGTGCCACTGATGATGCATGCTTGGTCAGGGAGAGCGTGGCTACAGTCCCGCCGCCTGGCGGGCATTTCACTGTAGCCACTCCCCGTCTCTTCTGGTTAATGGCGCACAAACTTCAAGGAAGGGGAAGGGCCGCCTGCTAGGAGCCGGCCTTCCCCGAGCCGACTGGTCAGGGCTTGCCGCCTCCTGGCCTCTCACGGACAGGTAGGGCCCGCCGCCTGAGGGCCGTACCGACAGCCCGTCGTGGGAGCATGGCTTCCTCTGCCATGGGTGATGTCATGAGCAGCATGCCAACAGTGCCGTGTCGGGCATGGGATGTCCGCTTGGTACGCTGCACTGTGGCCACGCTCTACCCTGGATTCGGGGGTGGCAGGCTTGTACTGTAGCCACGCGCCCATCTCGTCGTGTTTATGTGGGTGCTAACTTTGAGGGCGCGAGGGGCCGCCTGCTAGGATCCGGCTTTCCAGGAAGCCGCCTGCTAGGAGTCGGCCCACTTCATGGCCGTCTTCTGGATTCCGCCGCCTCCTGGCAACCGGCCGCTTGGACCAGCCGGCCTCAAGAAGGCGGTCCTTTGTCTTTGATGTTTGAGGGGCGCAACCTGCCCCGATGTCTTGAAATACCAAGGGGAGCTGATGAGGCTACCCGTGGTCATTTACTCCGACATGGTAGGGAGCCCCCGTGAGGCCCGAGGGCGGCACTCAGGAGACTCCGGGGCGTGTACAGCCCCAACTCATTATTACGTGAGAGTGTCACGAGCGGAGATCTTCACGGGCGCATGGCCTTGGTCATGGGCGAGTTGAGGAACACTCCCCGTGCCCTGGGCAGGAACCCCGCTCCGCGCATCCCCCGACCACCGTTGGGGCATTCGGAAACCAGGACAGGACCAAGGGGCAAGGGGCCATGCGAGCGGTGGCGAGGGGGCTATGGGCCTCCTCCTGGGGAGAGGGCTCGCCGGCGCCTTCCCCAGGAAAAGACCCGCTTCTGGCTTGCACACACCGGCGAGTTGAGGAACACTCCCCGCCCCTTGGGCAGGAACCCCGCTCCACACATCCCCCGGCCACCGTTGGGGCATCCGGAAACCAGGACAGGACCAAGGGGCAAGGGGCCACGCGAGCGGTGGCGAGGGGGCTGTGGGCCTCCTCCGGGGGAGAGGGCTCGCCGGCGCCTTCCCCAGGAGAAGACCCGCTTCTGGCTTGCACACACTGGCATGGGGGTGGCACCGCTCGTAGTCTGACTCCGGAGGTTCCTGCGAGTTAGTCGAGGGAAGAGAACATAGCACATAGACGCGCCTGCTGTCCTACCGTTGATCTTTCCGCAAGGAGACGAAGGCACTGAGGGTCCGGTGAGGTGACGTGCGCGGGGCGGGCCGCGAGCCAGAGCTCGATCTCTTAGATTTGTCAGCATTGCAGGGACGGACCAGCGCACAGGCGCCGTGCCAGCATGTGCTGCCCCCGTTGCGGGATGAGCAAGAGGCTGGTCAGCAATGCGGGAGGCCGCGGAGGCGATAGAACACCAGGCAAGCAGGTGATAACATAAATCAACCCATAGATAAGGCAGAGCTAGTTCTGATAGATGCAAAACGATACATGTCGTAGGGACGGAAACACGCGGCTTGGGGATAATGCAGCCCGAGGGGCGCCCCCAACCGAACAAACCAGAAAATGTCACCTGGCACCGTTGCTGAAGAGATGTTGGAGTAGCTGAAGACGCGTGCCGCAGAAGTCGCTCCTCATGAGCCGCCCAGGCCCCGAACCTCGGGAGGCTCTGGGAGCCCGGGGGGCTCGCGAGGATCCATCTCCTCCTCTGACAGGATCGCCTGGCTTCTGGCCTCATGAGTCGCCAGGACGCCCCGCATGTGGCGCTGGAGTGCAGCAGCTACGCTCGACAAGCCCAAAGGCATGCGAACATAGCTGTGAGGGGGACCCTCACACCTGCCAGCGCGGGACGTGTTGGGGACACACATAACAGGTAGGCCCATGAAGGATCAAAATATATTAAAGCATGGGGTCCACACATCAGGTGGGTCTAGATAAATTTCATACAGACATACTATCCACTCGGACAAGCAACGTACTATCCACTCGGACAAGCAGCGTACCATCCACTCGGATGACATTCCACCACTCGACCGTATGACTCACTCGGATATGCGAAGACCAACAGGCAGCAAGGCAGTCGAAGCATCATTCTCATAGTGGAGGTTTCGTAGCGGGCCGGCGTTATGGCATTCATGCCCCACTTTGTAACATAAGAGGTGAGGGGGTGGCGCACTCTATATAAGCCACCCCCACCACGTAGCTAAGGGGGCAGGTTCTCATTCTTCTCCCTCGACTCTCTCGCCATTAGTCTAAGGACTTAGCTCTGGCATGGGGATCCGTTCTCCTCTCTCTCTCATTGTAATCTCCGGATACATACTCAGATAAAACAAAGCCTCTCCGGAGCACGAGACGTAGGGCTGTTATCTTCACCGTGAGAGGCCCGAACTCGCTAAAACCACCGTGTTACCCATTTGCATCTCGATAGATCATGCTCCTTTACCCTATCCCTTATTATTGTCAGAATCGTTCCCATGACAGGACGGCCAGAAGCGCTCCTGAGATGCGGCCCTGTTGAGCCCGAGGATGTTGACGCAGACGCGCAGCTCGCTGTCTTCGCCGGGACAAGGAGCCACGCCGGGTGGTGGGCGATGGTCGCCTCGCATAGCTCTTGCCTCCTGAAGCTCCTCGATTGCCTTGGTGATGAACTCCTGAGCACCTGGCACCTCGCGCCTTGAACCCTCTGGGCGAAAGCGCGCGCTGAAGCATGCCTCCACATGGTGCCCGAGCGCCTCCCTCGTGACATTGGCCAGGTCAGAGGCCCTCCAGAGAAGAGCCCCCGAGCCCAGCCTGAGAAGGGCGCCGGGCGCGCCTTCCTATGCGAGAGAGGGAGGCGCCCTATCAGTGGGCGCTGGGCTTGAGGTGGTGCCGCTGGACACCCCGCCCTCCTGAGGTCCTTGGCGGAGCAGCTGCTTCTTCTTCTTCTTGGGGATAGCCTCAGGAGGGTAGACGGCGCCTTCATCGTCTGGGTTCTAGACTGCTGCAGCCTGGTAGGCGCGCTCGAGAGAGCACACCGCGTCCTTCTCCTCGCAGGTGACCGTGATGACGCCGCAGCTCCCTGGCATCTTGAGGACATTGTAACCATGATGAGTCACTGCCATGAACTTGGCCAGGGCCTGATACCCAAGGATGGCATTATATGGAAGGCGAATGTGGGCGACGTCGAAGTCGATGAGCTCAGTGCGGTAGTTGTCGCGCACTTGAGCTGATCGGATGAGCTGAAGTTGATGGTGCACTTGGACCACCTGAGCGGACGCGTTGCCTCGAGCTTGGGGAGGGACGCGTTCACCTCACGGGTAAACTGCTTGAAGATTCGATGAGAGGCAGGGGCCTGAGCGCCGCCCAGGATGCAGGCGATGGCATGAGGCTCCTGGAAGCCCCCAGCCTCCTCGCCCCGGTGGTGGTCGTCATTCCTTCTTGGTGGTGGCGGCAGCGGAGGAAGGCCAGCGTTGCCCTGAGGACGGTCCTCGCGAGGCTGGTCCCTCCAAGGGCCCTCGTGATGCTGATCGCGCCATTCTTGGCGGGGGTCGCGGCCGTCCCAGCGTCCTCCACCTCGGCCTCCTCCGCGGCCGTAGCCTCGGTCGCTGCACGCGGGGCATCGACCGAGGCGCCTGTCGCGGATGGCCCTAAGCTCCTGGCAGTCGTTGGTGTTGTGGCTGTGCACGTTGTGGAAGACGCAGAATGGGCGGCTGCCCTTGGATGACTCTAGGTGGTCGCAGCCGCGCTTCATCTCTGGTTCGGCCGCGAGCATGGCCGGTCCCTTGCGCTTCACGTCCTTGGATTTGGCCTTCTTATCTTCTGGGTCAGTCCCTGGGAGCTCCAGGAGAGAGAGGCGACCTTCCTCAGCTCTCGCACACTTGGTTGCCATGTTGAACATCTCCAGAGCCATGCACAGGCCCTCATGTATGGCGAGCTCCTCCTTCATCTTAATGTCGTGGACGCCATCAGTGAACGCCGAGATGATGGCCTCGTCCGACACCTTGGGGATCTTGAGGCGGACGCTGTTGAAGCACTGGATGTACTTCTGCAAGGTCTCTCCTGGCTGCTGCTTGATGCGTCGCAGGTCACCCACAGCCGGTGGACGGTCGCGAGTGCCCTGTAAGTTGGCGATGAAACGCTCTCGCATTTCATCCTTGGAGGAGATTGATCCCGCGGGCAGGTTCAGGAGCCACGAGCGCGCACCATCCTTGAGGGCCATGGGAAACCAGTTCGCCATAACCTTCTCGTCGCCGTTGGTTGCCTCAATGCTCAGCTCTTAGAGCTGCAGGAACTCGGCAGGGTCGGGGGTGCCATCGTAGCGCGGAGGCAGGTCGGGCTTGAACTTCCCCGGCCAGACGACACTGCGTAGCTCTGGAGTGAATGCGCGACAACCCGCTGTGGTCACGGGAGCCAGTCGTGGAGGTGGAGCCTGGTCTTGGCGCTCGCGCGCCACCGCTGCAGGCAGCGCACGGTCTTGACGTGGCGGTGCTGGGAGTGCACGAGCATCTTCTTGCGGCCGCTGCACCACCTGGCAGCTTTCATCTTCACGCGTCGGCGCCCTGCGCGGCGGGTCGCGCCGCGGTGCCTCGCGCCTTGGCTCGAGGGCAACATCTTGACGGTGAGGTGGGGGAGGTGCTCCGCGGGCTACTTCACCCACAGCAGGCGGCGGGTGAGGCAGCGCGTGAGACGTTGCGGGAGAGTCCCCGGCGGCGCTGACAAGCTGGGCGATGCGGTCCATCCAGTATTCGTAGAGGTCGTCGACGGGGCGGTAGCGCAGGAGCTCGTGCGCCATGAGCAACGCAGCCTGCGCGTTCGCTGGCCCGCGAAGAGCATGAGACGATGAACCAGCCGGAGTCAACGACGGGGTGGCGGTGCGTCCATCCCACCGCACAGAAGTGTGTAGCGACGAAGCTTGCTGCTTGTGCCCCGCGGGGCCGATGGCGGCGTTCGCCACTGGAGACGGGGGACGGCAAGGGCAGCTGTCACCCGCCGACGCCATCTGTGCGACGCGGGCGGTGAGGGCGGCCCGGCGCTCAGCACGAGCTACGAGCGTCAGCCATGGAAGCGATGGAGTAATGGCGGATCGACCGGCGGAAGAGAGGCTCCGATGCACCCCTACCTGGCGTGCCAAATGTCGGATTTTGGCTTCCGCAAACCCTTGAGAGGTTCAAACTCTGGGGTGCGTGCGAAGAACTCGTCCTCCCCAGTCTGCCTACTCGCTAATCTCACAGCCTAGCTCGACGAATTGTAAGGAAAAGAGACACAGCAGTTTACCCAGGTTCGGGCCACCTTGCGGTGTAAAACCCTACTCCTGCTTTGTGGTGGATTGGCCTCGAGGGGCTGAGGATGAACTAGTACAGTGGCGAACAGCCTCAGGAGGAGAGGTGTTCTTGAGCTCGAGTGAGCTGGTGAGTGTGTGGGTGATCTGGATGATCCGTCGATCCGATCCCTCTCTACGGTGGTGGCTAAGCCCTATTTATAGTGGCCTTGGACCTCTTCCCAAATGAAAGGCGGGAAGGGATCCCACAACGACCAAATTTGAAGGGAGACAACTAGTACATGCTATCCTGACAAAAGTAGTCTTCGCCTGCGAAAGCCTCTGGTTGTGACGCCATGGTGGGCTCGGTGATGACCTCCGTCCTGCCGTCCTGGCGGTCTTGGTCTTGTTGCACAGGAATGGAAACCTTTGGTTGATTCCTCGGGACTCCGCGCCTGCGCTCGCCTCTTTAGCACCAAAGAGGAAACTGGTACACTGTGCCCGCTGGCGCCCGCCTGGCCTTGGTCATCATGGCTCATGTCATCCGGACCTCATGAGGTGAGGCTTGCATAGAGATCTCCGCTCCTCGGGAGCCAGCCTGAGGAGGCCGCTCCTCGTGCAGGTCTTGGTGTCGTCCGCCTCGCGAGGCTTGGCCCCTCGCGAGGGTCTTGAGTTGTTGTCGCTGAAGCTGGGCCATACCAGGCCATCAATGGAGCCACGTCGTGGGCCGCAGGCAGGCAAGTCTGGGTACCCCCGTTCCCAGAACGCCAACAAAATTAGTGTTTGTGCCAGGCAAAGCCTGGGTTGATTTGGGTGATAGTCGATTTGATCTTGCTGAAAAACAGAAACTTTTACGCTCAGGAAAATAATTCTTATTTTTACAAAAGAGTGATTTTGAGTTGATTCTTTTTTCAGAAGATTAATAAACAAATTTCTCACGTTGTCCTAATTATTTAGAATTTTTGGAGGTACAGAAGTATTCGAAGTTTTTAGATTGCTACAGACTGTTCTGTTTTTGACAGATTCTGTTTTCTTTGCGTTGTGTGCTTGTTTTGATGATTCTATGGTCTTCTTTGAAGAGTTTTTGCCATAGAAAAGTTGGAATACAGTAGATATAATGCAAAAATAAAATATGAATGGGTTTTCAACAGTACTTAAAGTAGTGATTTGTTTTCTTATACTAACGGATCTCATGAAGGTTTTGTTGAGTTTTGTGTGATTGAAGTTTTCAAGTTTTGGGTGATCTTACGATGGATGAAGGAATAAGGATTAGAAAAAGGCTAAGCTTGGGTATGCTCGAGGCACCCCAAGATAATATTCAAGAAGTATCAAGCAACTAAGCTTGGGGATGCCCCCGAGTGGCATCCCCTCTTTCTTCTAACGACCATCGGTATTTTACTTGGAGCTATATTTTTATTCGTCACATATCATGAGTTTTGCTTGGAGCGTCTTGTATGATTTGAGTCTTTTCTTGTTTTGCTTTTTATTTTAAGTCTTGAATCCTTGCTGGACACACCTTTTTGAGAGAGCCAACAACTATGCTATGCTTGCTCCTATGCTTCACTTAAATTTTTAGAGCCTTGGAATTGCTCTATTGCTTCACTTATATTTTTTGAGCACGGTGTGCTTTGTTATTTTTGAAGAAATGCTCTCATGCTTCACTTAGATTTATTTGGGAGTTAGTTAAATTTTTAAGAAATTCTCTCTTGCTTCACTTAGATTAATTTGAGAGAAAGAAATATTATGCTCATGTTCTGCACTTATATTTGTTTGAGCTTATTAAAAGCAACATATGAAACTAGTCCCAAAGTGATAGATATCCAAGAAGGATATAATAAAAACTTTCATGAAGATCATTGGACAAAATAAACTTGGTTCTTTGTAATAGTTTTGAGATATGACGATATAATATGTGAGCCATGTTGATGAGTAATTGTGCTTTAGTATGAATATTGGTGTTAAGGTTTGTGATTCCCTATGCAAGTACGAAAGTCAATAGTTATGCAATGAAATTATATCTTACTTATGGTGCATTATTCGGTGTTACTTATGCTTAATGCTTGCTTACAAGATTATTCATTTCTTGGTTGGGCGCTTCTCAATATTTTTGCTAGCCTTCATTTGCACCAAGTATGATCACTACTTGTGCATCCAAAACCATTTAAACCAGTTTTGCCATATGAGTCCACTATACCTACCTATATGCGGTATTTCCGTGCCATTATGAGCAAATTTGTATGTGCCATCTCTAATTTTCAAAATAAATTTCTCTTTTGTGTGCTCGTACCGCTCACGAGGCGGTGAGGGGTGGCCGATATTTTCCATGCTAGATGTGTTATTCTCGCGATGAGTGTTTATCCACTTGTCATTGCACGAGAGAACGGCAAAGGTATTAGGGATGCCCAGTCCCGAAATGAAAAATGAATTTACTTTATGTTGTCAAATATTAAATTCCTTGGAAAGTGTTGGTATGGAGGGCACTCGTGGATACGGCTAGCCATGGAAAGTGAAAGAAATGGTGGAAAAAGTAATAAACTTTATTTTCTGTTTGGGAACTGCCTATGATATATCTAGCATGGAAATTGTGGGGAGCTCTAAGTCATTTTCGTTGGTGGGAAAAGTATGCCTCTCAAAATGTTTTTATCTCTCAATTTAAGCTTTGAGCTCTGGCACCTCTAAAAATCCCCACTTCCCTCCGCGAAGGTCCTTTCTTTTACTTTATGCAATTTTTAATTTGAGTCTCCATCTTCTCTTACAAAGCACCAACTAAGGGGCACTATGATCGTACTTGAGCATTGGGTGTAGCTAATATTCGAGTGTGTTTCATGAATAGATCAATGATTGAGCATGACGGGCTAGGGATAACTTGCTTTAGTGTTGATATTTTGAAAGACATGGTTGCTTGTTGGTATGCTTGAGTATTTAAGTTGTCATGTCAAAACTAGACTATTGCTTTGAACCATATAAAAGTCCAAATGTCCATGCTATTAAGAAAAGAATATGTGATGAACATGTTATGCAGCATTCCACATCAAAAATTCTGTTTTTATCATTTACCTACTCGAGGATGAGCAGGAATTAAACTTGGGGATGCTGATACGTCTCCAACGTATCTATAATTTTTGATTGTTCCATGCTGTTATATTATCATTCTTGGATGTTTTACAATCATTTTATAATCATTTTATATCATTTTTTGGTACTAACCTATTGACATAGTGCCTAGTGCCAGTTGTTGTTTTCTGCATGTTTTTTACATCGCAGGAAATCAATACCAAACGGAGTCCAAACGCAGCGAAATTTTTTTTGGATTTTTTTGGACCAGAAGACATCCAGTGGGCCGGAGAAGCACCTGTGGGGTGCTCCAAGGGGAGCACAACCCAGGCGCGCCAGGTGGGTTGTGCCCACCTTGGGGGCCTCCCACACCGCCTCTTTGCTCTATAAATACCCCAATATTCCAGAAACCCTAGGGGAGTCAACGAAAATCAATTCCAGCCGCCGCAAGTTCCAGAACCACCAGATCAAATCTAGACACCATCACAGAGGGGTTCATCATCCTCATTGGTGCCTCTCTGATGATGCGTGAGTAGTTCAATGTAGACCTTCGGGTCCGTAGTTAGTAGCTAGATGGCTTTCTCTCTCTCGTTTGATTCTCAATACAATGGTCTCTTGGAGATCCATATGATGTAACTATTTTTTGCGGTGTGTTTGTTGGGATCCGATGAACTTTGAGTTTATGATCAGATCTATCTTTTTATCCATGAAAGTTATTTGAGTCTTCTTTGATCTCTTATATGCATGATTGCTTATAGCCTCGTATTTCTTCTCCGATATTTGGGTTTTGTTTGGCCAACTTGATCTATTTATCTTGCAATGGGAAGAGGTGCTTTGTGATGGGTTCGATCTTACGGTGCTTGATCCCAGTGACAGAAAGGGAAACAACACGTATGTAGCGTTGCCATTAAGGATAACAAGATGGGGTCTATTTCTACATAAATAGATCTTGTCTACATCATGTCATCGTTCTTATTGCATTACTCCTTTTCTCCATGAACTTAATACACTAGATGCATGCTGGATAGCGGTCGATGTGTGGAGTAATAGTATTAGATGCAGGCAGGAGTCGGTCTACTAATCTTGGACGTGATGCCTATATAATGATCATTGCCTGGATATCGTCATGAGTATTTGAAGTTCTATCAATTGCCCAACAGTAATTTGTTTCCACCGTTTGCTATTTTTCTCGAGAGAAACCACTAGTGAAAACTACGGCCACCGGGTCTCTTATTTAATATATTTGCCTTCAAGATCTATTTTACTATTCGCTCTTTTATTTATTTGCAACTTTTATTTTCAGATCTATTAATCTAAAAACCCAAAAAATACCTCACTGAATTTTATTTGCATCTTTCAATCTACTACAATTTTATCTATCTCGTTACCCGAAAGGGATTGACAACCCCTTTAACACGTCGGGTTGCAAGTATTTGTTCTTTGTGTGCAGGAGTTGTTTACGTGGTGTTGCATGGTTCTCCTACTGGTTCGATAACCTTGGACTCATCACTGAGGGAAATACCTACCGTCGCTGTGCTGCATCATCCCTCCCTCTCTGGGGAAAAACCGACGTAGTTCTAGCAGACATCAGGGTGCTGCCCCGCTCTTCTTCGGGATCACTCGCCCTGGCCTCCGCAGGGCCGGGGGAGTGGCCCCGGACCTCGTAACGACCCCGGTGGAGCGCGGGGATTCCGTGACCGGGGGCTCGGCAGCATCGTCATCGTCGGAGAGGCCGCGGAGAAGCTCGCTCTACGACGGAGGAGAGGTCTTCGCCACATCGCCCATGGTCGCCTCCGAGTCCTCCTCCCCCTTTTCCCCGGCATCATCACCGGAGGACACCAGCATCGGGGAGTTGGGGAGCTCAGGCGGCATGAGCCCCAGCTCGTTGAAGATGGGCATGGCGGTGACCAGCGCCGCCCTGTCGGCGCGATGATACAGTGGGATGTAGGCCGCCGGGAGGTTGCCCGAATCATTCTCAAGCAGGGTGTGAATGGCCTAGTCCAGCTCCTCGCCTGTCAGGCTCCCCGAGCGCAGCCGGATGTTGTCCTCTGTGCCCTTGAACTCCCACATGGGGCGTGAGTGTTCTTGGAGCGAGGCCAGGTGCTGCGTCAGGAACTCCTTGACAAGTATGGCCCCCGTCAACTCCCCGGCCTCCATGTCCGCCATCATCTTCTTCAGTCATCTTCTTCAGGACTGGCACCGCTCGAGGGTCGGTGAGCTTCTCATGACCCCACCAATCAAACTTCTCCGGCAGCTCGGTTGGCAACTCCAGCTGCGCGTGGAGGCCCTTGGCGTCCATGAAGACCCACTTGCGCCGGAAGTTCTCCACCTTCTTCCCGGCCCTCATGAGCATGTTGCCACTATGGACCATGGCAAAGGAGACGCAGCCTAAACGCTGGGTTGGGTCGTGCATCCGGAGGTGGAAGAAATGGCGGAGGAGCACAACGAAAGGCATCACGCCCACAAACGCCACGCAGTAAAAGGCGAAGATGGACAGGAGAAGGATGGAATTGGGCTAAAGATGCAGTGCCTGAACCTGGTAATGGTCGAGGACGGCGGTGAAGAACTCGGTGAAAGGCAGGATGAGCCCCGCGAAGACACTGTGGAGGAAGAAGGGATAGAACATCCCTGCCAGGGTCCTTTGGTCAGCGGAGCCTGCCACGAGCATCGTCTCCTTCGACTCATTATCACTGCTCGCCGTCAGCGGGAGCGCGGTGGCGAGGTGCCTCTCCTCGGTAATGGAGGACGTGCCATTTATAGCCCCGCGGCCGGAATGGATAGAGATGGCCGCCGTGGCGTCCTTAGCGGCGCCCTGGAGCTCGGGGACACGTGGTGGAAGGAGGCGATGTCAGCAGGGTTTGAGAGGAGTGGAGGATCTAGCAGAGGCTTCGGGAGAGCTCGGGTTCGGCTGTATACGGCGGCGCATGTGCGGGCACAGTGACGGAGTAGAGTGCTCGTCGTGGCGCGGCGAGGAGAAGAGGAAGGAGGGGGAACCTGCTGGAGAGGGGTGAGTTGACGGTGGGGAAGGCACTGGACATGCTTGGACAAGCCGGGGCTGCCCGAGCTGTCCTGCCCGACGGATGGATGCGCAGAGCGCGGTTCTGGCACGCTTCCTATGTGGTCACCACGTGCATGACATGTTCTGGCCGGCTCCTGTTTGTCTAAGCTTGTCCAAAAAGTGAGTCACTGCTCAACTAGATGAGAGGAGTAGCTAGAACTAGCTAGGTGACTCTGAGGTGAGAGAGACTTGCTGAAATAGATTCTTACAGCAAACTTGGGTGGAATTTTCTAGGAAAATGGAGGAGAGTATGGAACTGAAGCTTTGCCACAATGCAATAGGGTAGGAAGGACTATATGATTGCAAAGTTTGAAGGCATTTGGACAAGATTTGCACACACTTCCTTTGTAATGCCGAATCTGGTCCAGAAAAGGGATTTTGAAGCTGCACTCATATGGCTTGATGAAATGAGTTGAATTTTGGTGGAGATGAATCATTTGTTCATATGAAAGCACTGTAAAAATTTCATACCAATTGGATACACCAAAATGGTACTTCCTTCACAGCACTTCCAAATGGACAGAAACTTGAGAAAATTGCTGGGGAAGAATGAATGGAGGGATTGGGCAGATTTTTGATTTCCATGAGTGATTTATCAATGTTAATCACCATGAAAATTTTCAGCTCAAATGGATCAAGGGTTCAAGCACTTCCTTTGCAAACTGAAAAATCTGGACAGAATTTGCAAATGGATGCTGTGCTCAAACCTTGAACTATGGGACTTGGGTTTTGATGGAAATGGTGAATATATGGATAGGAGAAGCTCCACAATTTATTTGGGGTTTTTCCTGGCTACCAAAATGGTAGTTCCTTTAGAAAGTGCCCAAAATGCAATATTGGCATTAAATAGGAAAAGGCAATTTCCCTTATTTAATTATGGCCAATATTTTATGGGAGCTCAATATGATCACAAAGAATATCTCGACAAGTTTTTATGAACTTGGGAGATGGATAGATATTTTCCTGGATTTAATTCCTTTAACTAGCAGAAAAAGGAATTAATTATAAATGAAAAATATTGCCAAATATTGCAAATGACTTGGCAATAGTTTTACATATCCAGGGTTTATAGATATAGGATGATCACTGGGAAAAGTTTGGGAGGCAAAAAATCAGAGGAAAATGAGGTTCCTTTGTAACTGAAGGGATTAGGGTTTCCCTTCCGGTAACTCGGAAGGTAGGGTTTCGATGGCAAAACCTTGAGAAAGATCTTGGGTGGCAAGGTTGATCTGGAGAGAATCTCTGGTTGGATAGGAAAGGCAAGGCTTGATGACCATCTTCACATACCCAAAAGCTAGAGAAATCCGATAACACCGAGAAAAAAGACGGGAGTCAAATCCCGCGAAGGAAAAAAAACAGGGAGTGAAAACCAGGGTATTACAAACCTACCCCCCCTTAAGAAAATCTCGTCCTCGAGATTTCTGGGCTGACCTCCCGGTGAAGGGGGACTTACCTGTGTGCGACTTGGATCCATCAGCGGTCTTGTCTTTGTTGTTTCACTAACCTTTTATATGCCTCTTCTCATGGACCTTGTGTTGTCTCTGCATGCAGTTTCCTTGAATCCTTCTCTTTCCTGTCAGGCGTACCTGTTGTCCTGGCAGTGGTGTTGCAGGGTGGGGTAGCGGGTAATACCAACAAACCAATCGGTTTCCATGGCCTGTAAGTGACCGCTCCGGGTTTTATTGTGATGCTCCGTACCCTGACTGTTACGGGCATGACATCCTTTCCTGGTACCAGGCTCACTTGCTCGTATGGCCTTGAGTGAGTGGGAGTGGCTTTCTTTTTGCCGGGTCAGAATGCTCAGTCTGGCTGCGGGTTCCATACTGACATTTCCTTTTGCCTTCGGTATTCTGACTTCGTCCTTAGGCGATCCACAATTTAGGGAACAACATGACCGACTATTGCTGCTATATTCCCAACTGAAATGTCAGGCATGATCACAAAGTAATCATAGACAGTAATCTTTTATTCCAATGATGTCATGGTGTCTACGAGCTGTTGGTGCTGATGTGCTTTGAGCTACTTCATCTGAATGTCTTGTTTCCAATTCCATCACTTGTGGAAAGGGTTCTGTCATATATAGCCTCTTGCTATGACCACGAAGTTGAGCATAGGACTACAGAGGCTAAACATAATATCACTATCATCTGGTGTATTCTTTCAGAGCATTGCCTTTTATCTTGGTTGATGGCCCACATTTAGGATGAGTATGACATGTTGGATGCATTGTTGTGGCCGTGTATGCAAGAGTCTGACACGGATTGGTAATACCACTCTGTCCATGAAGCTGTGTCTTGTTGACCGTCACGGAGGTTATTTGTCCACCCCTTCTTTGTTCTTGAGGATTCCTCTGATGGACTTGTAATGACCTGCCAATACGGCTCCTTGATTGTTTTCCCGGCTTGTCGAGCTTGTTCTCACAACTTACTCTTGCATATCTCATAGGGACTGTCGTGCTCATATTCTTCTTTTCAACATGGGGCCGATGTTTCTCTGAACACAGTCATTCCCGTGTACGAGTGGCTCGCATGAACTGATCCACTGGACTGCATGCTCACAACATTTGCAGGTGTAGGATAAATCCTTTCATAAGCACTGAGTTCTGAGGCAGACGGGTGTGTCTGGGCTAGTTCGTGTTCCTGACAAGCTTGTTGTAGGCACGATAGCATGTTGGAGAAGGCTGAATTCCTTATGCTCAAAGTTTTCTGCCAAGGTAGCATGCTGAATAAGGCTGGGTATCGTACCTCCGAAGCTTTTCCTCATGTGTCTTGCTGAGGAAGGTCAGGTGCCTTATGCCGGAAGTTTTCCGCAGTAGCACGCTTTGGAAGATGGGGGTGCTGTATCCCAAAAGATTTTTCTCACCAAGTGGTGTACCGAGGAAGATTGGCAGTCTTGCGTCGTAAGCTTCTCCCGATAGCTTGTGGAGGAAGGCTGGGTTCCTTATACCAGAAGGCTTTCACTGCGTACGCAGTCGGATCTATGGCCGATTCTGGCTTCTTTCCGAAGTATCCAGAATTTTACCCATAGCGGAGCCAAACTTGGTATAGGCCATACCTTGACTGAAGATTTTCTGTTGGTCATACACACCACTTGTTCTTCTGCTGGTCTGCTCTTTGCTGTTGTAAAGGTTGCAGAACTGATGCAGGCTTCATGTTGACAATTAATTCGGAATACCCTTTGCATTCATACCAGGTGTTGCCGTTAATAAGTAGTTGTCAGATAATTCCATTCGGTTCAGCTGAGTTTCCAATCATGTTAGGTGCTCCTTGATTCTGGATGCTTGGAAGCTCAGTGATTCTGGGCAACCGCGAGCTCACCCATATTCCTTGCAAACCTTGTTCAAAGTGCCCAGAAAATTTTGCTTACGCATCGGTGAACTTCAAGATTTGCTTTGAAATTTGTACCAACGTACCGAAGTTCTGTTGTTGCTCTTGGCACATTCACATTCTTGAAATATGTCTTCGGTGGGGAATAAATGGTTCTTGAGTCCATTGAGAAAAGACTCAGTTCACCTCACTGACTGAAATAATCCTTGTATCGTGGACGACATCATCCGTTCTTACTGGTGTTCATTCTTGGTAGCTCATTTGACTATTCCTTAGGCATGATCCATACTGAGGCAACTCTCTCAGGTATATTCTGGCCTTGTCTGTTGCACATAGATTCTGCTTCTGATCCATTCTTCATCCTTGACAGATTCGGTGTTGCTATTCTGAATACCAGGCAGTTGGCTTGGCTTAACTCTTGCTGAATTGGGATTATTGGGTATTATCCTAGTTGTATACTGGTCTTCTTGACAGTACTTGCGGATGGATCCAGTCGGAGCGAAGAAATGGAACCGACAAAAGAAACAAAAACCACGAAAACCAAAAAGCAAATAAAACTCAAATATTTGCAGACCTTACACATGTGGCCGAAGATTCACTAGTATAACTAGTATAGCGTACTCGATGCACCTCTAAGGACTTAGAAGCAAAACCACACAATGCTCCTGGTAGCACTGGTGTCAAGCTCCTACTACTTCCTGAGGGAACATCACACTCGACTCACGATGGCTATGGTCGTGCGATTCTAGGGTTATTGGGGAAAAGATGGAATTTATAAGCGTTTCCCAAAGGAAACTAGAGTTAAGAAGAGAAATGCCATGGTTAGCAAGCAGGGTAAGGATATCTGGTTTACCTAGGGGTTCAGGGCTCACGGGTCGTTGCCTGGTGCGGACTTTTCACACTAGAGGCATAGGCCATGAGAGTTGGGGTCTAATGGAGCCGAAAACCTATGGGGTTGCCTTATGATCAATAGTAGCCGTGCCTGCTTGGCAAAGATGGTTGAAATCCATCCGGGCTTTCTACTAAGCACAAGACAATTAAGTCTGGCTAGGGTAACCTATAGTCAGCCTGGCGGCTCTGATACCATCTGTTGTGGCGCCCCGCCTGATTACCACTGTAGCCAGACGGTCGCCACGCATACCAGCCAAGGAAATCACTCTGGCATGCGTGTTTACAACAAGTATCAAGAACACAGGCATTTCTATTAATGGATATATAAGTCTTACATGAGATATATTACAGAGGTGCTGGCAGCGGAAAGGCTCTATCTAAGGCAGCATGGTCTTGGTGCGGCTCCAATCCACAGGGATCTGACTGGGTTACGCTCCTAGCCCGCGAACACTCCGGCTTCTCGTCGATGGACGACGGATCCTTATGTGAACCTGGCCACATTGAAGGCCGCTGAGTACTTTTGAATGTACTCGCAAGCAAACCAAACTAACATATACACCAAGCAAAGCAATCCATGGCATTCAAACATGCATTTGTTATTAGGGCAATATTAAATTATCATGGCATGGCATAACTAGCTAGCAATATTAATTATCATGTCATAACAGGAGTATCCAGTGTGATACTAAGAAAGTAAAGCATGGCAAGTAAATAATCCATACTCCGAGCATTCTCAGGATCCCATCCAAACCTTAACCAGATCACACTTACTCTCTTCCGGGTTGCCACACAACCCTCAGAACATTCATGATCCCCTGAGTACTTCAGGGCATAAGATGAGTTCTTCCATCATTATTATTACTATTCCGGTTGACCACCTAGAGAGGTCTGGACGGACTGTCCAATACCGTGGACGCGGCTATTCGAATAGATTTTACACTCTGCAGAGGTTGCGCACTTTACCCACACCATGGAGCACCTAACCTCGTGATCCCATTCGGGTGGACCAGGGTTGCTCCAACGAAAGCTGCCTAACCCATGACTCCTCCACCGCACCACCGGCAATCATCCTCCCCCGGAGTCCAGCCCTGGGTGGCCCATGTGTCACCTCGTGACACCTGCCACCGTCGTGGCCAAACTAAACTGTCCCAAACGGGGACTCCCGGGTTAAACAATCAACTGGGCTCACAAGGTTATCGCCGCCTACCGGGCCAGGGTAGCGCGCACGCATAACCTTCCCTAGTTGGCTGTACCGATGAAAGAGCACGCGATCAGACCAAGTCAAGTCCGTCCCATACCGGCAAATGTGGTTGCACGGATAAGTCCGGACAGGTGACTCTGGATCAACCGACTAGGTTTAACTTTAGCCAGTATTTAGCAAGCATGGTTGTTCATCATGAATAACTTAACATGGTGGCAACTATGTATGTGGTAACAACTATGGAATCATAATAATCTATCTCCTTATAACATCACAATGAGTCATTAGTGAGGCAAGATTTAAATGGCAAATTATCACGTTACAAGTTCTAGCTGTAAGTGACGACCATCGGAACCCTTGCGTAAAACCGGCAAAGAAACCAGTAGCCACCAGAACGGTCTTTACAACTCAGATATGGGACATTACTGGAATAACTCAACCCCGACTCAAGACGGCTGGAAAGCAGCTCAGAACATGAGACAATGTTGATAAGAAGAATGTAGCAGTTCCCTAAGACGGCCGAAAAACAGCTCAGAGCATAGGGTCACCTCTACGGAAAGAAATTCAACAGCTGCCCGAGATGGCCGAAAAGCAGCTCAGAACACGGACAGTTACTAACAAGAGAAATAAAAGTCGGCATCCACCCCGGATGGCCGGAAACAGCTCAGAACACAGGCGTGGTTCCGTCACCAAAGAAAGTGCAAGCAAGGGTTCGTCAGAGTCATATACAGCTCACTACTACACAGACAAGCACAAGCATATTAATTTAAACATGCAAGAAATATCACAGAGCAATGCTTTAGGGCATATATCAGATGGTCGGCTTGCCTGGAGGTGAAGAATACTCCGGGAAGAAGTGCGGAGAGTCCGTGGAAGGGATCGCCAGAACGGTTCTCTCTCGGAGGGGGCTGTTTGAAGGCAAGGAAAAAATGGTCATCTTCACAGTGTGAAAACATTATGAAAATGATACCATCGGGACCGGCTCGACGAACTGAAGACGTGGGCGTTGGATTCACCTCGATCGGAGTCACGAGCAAAAAGTTGTGATGGTTTGACTGCCAAGGACCTATCTGTAAATATTTAAATTGCATAGAGGTCCTCAATAGTTTTTTTTTGCAGAAAAGATTAAAGGAACTATGCCCTGGGCCGACTTGGGCCGAAAGTGGCCGAGCCTGGGCTGCCACGAAGCAGCCGCCGCTGCTGCTGTAGATGGGCCGGCCCACTGCGCTGCCCCTTCAAATAGGAAAAACAAAGGAGGGGGTTTGGGCCACCGACAGGGGAGGCCCACCCGTCGGGGTCGTCTCCTTCCTCGCGCGCGCTGACCAGAGGAGCAGAGGCGGCATCGGCCGGTGATTGCCAGCGCCACCGGCCACCATTTGCGACGCCCGGCACATGGACGTGCTCAGGAAAGCGAGCAGCATCCACCCACGTAGCTGACAGGTGCCGGGGTGCTCGGAAGCGAATGGGACACCGGCCGCAGCGGACAGCGGCGCTGGTGAGACCGGGCCCGAGGCCACGGGCATCCCCGGAGCAAAAAGGAGACAGGGGTGGTGCCGCGATGGTGGTGGTGGTCTTCCGGTGGTGCTGGAGGAGCAAGGGAGGCTCGGTTGAGGAGAATTTAAGTGGGGATGGCCGGCGGCCATGGCGGCTGTACACGGCGGGGAGGGGTCCTCGAGCTAAATCGAGAAGCCGGGGAGGTAGCTAGGAGTGAGAGGGAGGGAATGCGATGCCGAGGGGCTCGAGGGCTCAGCCATTTATAGCCCCGCGGCCGTAATGGATAGAGATGGCCGCCATGGCGTCCTAGCGGCGCCCTGGAGCTCGGGGACACGTGGTGGAAGGAGGCAATGTCGGCAGGGCTCTGAGAGGAGTGGAGGAGCTAGCAGAGGCTTCGGGAGAGCTCGGTTTCGGCTGTATACGGCGGCGCATGTGTGGGCATAGTGATGGAGCAGAGTGCTCGTCTTGGCGCGGCAAGGGGAAGAGGACGGAGGGGGAACCTGCTGGAGAGGGGTGCGTGGACGGTGGGGAAGGCACTAGACATGCTTGGACAAGCCGGGGCTGCCCGAGCTGTCCTGCCCGACGCGATGGATGCGCAGAGCATGGTTCTGGCACGCTTCCTGCGTGGTCACCACATGCATGACATGTTCTAGCTGACTCCTGTTTGTCTAAGCTTGTCCAACAAGTGAGTCACTGCTCAACTAGATGAGAGGAGTAGCTAGAACCAGCTAGTTGACTCTGAGGTGAGAGAGACTTGCTGAAACAGATTCTTACAGCAAACTTGGGTGGAATTTTCTGGGAAAATGGAGGAGAGTATGGAACTGAAGCTTTGCCACAATGCAATAGGGTAGGAAGGACTATATGATTGCAAAGTTTGAAGGCATTTGGATAAGATTTGCGCACACTTCCTTTGTAATGCCGAATCTGGTCCAGAAAAGGCATTTTTAAGCTGCACTCATATGTCTTGATGAAATGAGTTGAATTTAGGTGGAGATGAATCATTTGTTCATATGAAAGCACTGTAAAAATTTCATACCAATTGGATACACCAAAATGGTACTTCCTTCACAGCACTTCCAAATGGACAGAAACTTGAGAAAATTGCTGGGGAAGAATGAATGGAGGGATTGGGCTGATTTTTGGTTTCCATGAGTGATTTATTAATGTTAATCACCATGAAAATTTTCAGCTCAAATGGATCAAGGTTTCAAGCACTTCCTTTGCAAACTGAAAAATCTGGACAGAATTTGCAAATGGATGCTGTGCTCAAACCTTGAACTATGGGACTTGGGTTTTGATGGAAATGGTGAATATATGGATAGGAGAAGCTCCACAATTTATTTGGGATTTTTCCTGGCTACCGAAATGGTAGTTCCTTTAGAAAGTGCCCAAAATGCAATATTGGCATTAAATAGGAAAAGGCAATTTCCCTTATTTAATTATGGCCAATATTTTATGGGAGCTCAATATGATCACTAAGAATATCTCCACAAGTTTTCATGAACTTTGGAGATGGATAGATATTTTCATGGATTTAATTCCTTTAACTGGCAGAAAAAGGAATTAATTATAAATGAAAAATATTGCAAATGACTTGGCAATATTTTTACATATCCAGGGTTTATAGATATAGGATGATTACTGGGAAAAGTTTGGGAGGCAACAAATCAGAGGAAAATGAGGTTCCTTTGTAACTGAAGGGATTAGGGTTTCCCTTCCGATAACTCGGAAGGTAGGGTTTCGATGGCGAAACCTTGAGAAAGATCTTGGGTGGCAAGGTTGATCTGGAGAGAATCTCTGGTTGGATAGGAAAGGCAAGGCTAGATGACCATCTTCACATACCCAAGAGCTAGAGAAATCCGATAACACCGAGAAAAAAGACGGGAGTCAAATCCCGCGAAGGAAAAAAAACAGGGAGTGAAAACCAGGGTGTTACCGGTAGCCGGCGTCATCGGCTTCGTGCGGGCGGGAGATGCTCTCGTCGCAGATGTTGCTTAGGGCCCGGTTGGCCCTGAGCCCGAGGGCCTCGAACATCAAGGAGCGTTCACGCTGCAGCAGTCGGCGGTGACCCGCTTCGTCCGAGGCTTTCTCTACCAAGGAAGAAACGTCTTCTACCTGCTAATGAAGGAAGGACAGCTCGGCCTCAGCGGAAGCCCGAGCTGCCCCAGCGGCCTTCTCGCGCTGCTTCGCAGCGGCCAGCTTCTCCTTGAGGGCGTCGGCCTTGCCCTGCAGCTCATTGCGCTGTGTGTGGAAGCGAGCCTCCTAGAGCTTCAGCTTCTGGCGATATTCCTCGGCAAGGGTCTCGCGGACCCCTGCCACCTTCTTGTCGACCTCTTTCTGGATCTTCGCCTCCCAAGAAGTGAGGGCATCCTCGGCAGCAACCACTTGGTGCTCCATCACTTCCAGCCGCTCGCGTTCTAGGCTTAGCTCAGTCGCCTCCAGCGCCAGTGTGTCCTCAAGCGTGCGGGGCCTCGCCTCGCCCACGAGCAGCCCGACCGCCGGGGTGACGAGCGTGGCCGTGCGCACCCGGACTTGTTGCTCAAGGATGGCGTTGGAGGCTTGGAGCTCCCTCTCGCGCGCCTCCGCCGCTTCGCGCCGGCGATCTGTGGCTCGGGCCTCCTCCAAGGCGCAGTCACGACCCTCCCTTGCCGCAGCCAGGTGCCCCTCCGCCTCCGCTCGGGCATGCTTGCGCTGCAGGCGGCCAAAGTTGATGGCGACTTGTAGCTGGCGCCATTCGCGCACCAGACGCAGGCGCTCCACCTCGAGACGAGCGTCAATGTCACCGAGCTCCACCCCGAGGTGCCCCAGCATGCTCGATGCCTCCCAAAGAAGGCCATGACGGACGATGCTGCGCCCGCATGCGGTCTCCAACGCCCAGCCTGGGCATTCCTCTGCGCTCCAATCAATCAGAGACACGCGTGAGGCCTCGCCTGCCTCCAGAAGGAGCCCGGGGGCTGGAGCTCCCTTGCCTGCTCCTGCGGCCCAAGATGGGGCCCGACGTGGACTCGCCCTGCTGCTTGGGGATGGCGCCGTCTCGAAGGGTGCCCGACTGCCGGCAAGGATCAGTGGGGGAGCCCTCGGCACAGCTTCCGTGCCACAGAGGACGCTACTGAAGAAGGACACCAGGAGTACGGGCCTGTGGCACCCCAGGGGCGGCCTTGGCTCGTGTACAGACGCCACCTCATGAGCAGCCGCCCGGCTCATGAGGCATAGGGTCGCGACGGGACTGGTGGCCTCCGGAGGTTGTGCTCGAGACGTGCTCGCCTGCGCAACGAAAGGGATCCTGAGGGGCAAAAGTCAGAAGAAGGCGCAATTGCAAGAGTCAAGGGAAGGGCGAGGTACTTACTCGTCCACGGCTATCCACTTCCTCCTTTTCAGGGTCCTTGGGACAGGGTTGCAGCGGCTCCCGAGCCCCTTCCTCTTGCGGGATGCCCCAAGATCCAAAGGGCGCTCGCTGGGGGCTGGCGCGTAGCCCTTCACGGCAGGGATAGCAGCTGCATCCGTGGGCGGTGCTCCTCCCTTGCCACCCGTGGGGCCAGGGGCGGCCACCTCAGGAGCACATGGTGGCGCCCGCTCCATGGCGGCCACCTTAGGAGCACATGGTGGCGCCCGCTCCACGGCGGCTACCTCAGGAGCACATGGTGGCGCCTACTCCCCAGCAGCCACCTCAGGAGTGCTAGGCGGTGCCCGCTCCCCCACAACCACCTCGGGAGCGCAAACCTCGTGGCCTCCATGCGTGGGGGTCACCAAGAGGGGGTTGTTGCGAGGCCCCTCGCGGCCCTCGGTGAGCAGCCCCCACTCGTCAAAGCGCGGCATCTTCTTGGCAAAGGCTCCCCCTGCGGGTGATCGTAAAGAGGGAATCCGTCCGGAGGGAGCCTGACGGGTTCTTCACCAATCATGAGGCGGAGCACTTCGCGCAGGGTGCCGGAAGGAAGAGAGGGCCACTGGAGCCTCATGTCATCCGCGGGGCCGGTAAAAGCCCACATCGGGCGGGAATGGCACTGAAGCGGGGCGATACGTAGCCGGGTGAACTCCCTCACCACCATCGCCAACGTCACCCCTTCCTTCTTCAAATTGGCCAGCCTAGCCATGACTCGGGCGAGCTGCAGGTCGACCAGCTTCACGTGCCCCCACCCAGAGCTCGGCTTCGCATGGGCGGAGGGGATCAAGAGCAGGGGGTTGCGCACGGTGGCGTCTACGTACACCCACTACGTACACCCACAGCGTGGAGTCGATGCCGGAGCCTGCAGTCGCCGCCACTACTTGAAGCGACGTGCACCCCGAGCGCTGCTCGCCGTCGACCAATTGGAGCGAGAAGAAGTGGCGGAGCAAGGTCACGGACGGGGCAATGCCCACGAAGGCCACACACAGGAATGCGAAGGCAGAGAGGAGGACGATGGATCCGGGATCCAGATGCACCGGGTGGATTTGGTAGTGCGAGAGCACGACGTTGAAGAAATCAGAGAACGGAGGTAGCAGGCCGACAAGAAGGGCGTGGAGATGAAGAGGGATCTTGGTGGCCTCCATGTCAACCAAAGCCCGGGAGGCGGGCCAGATTTTCGTTGCCTTCCACTCGTTGGAATCAGCAGCAATGGCGTGCTGAACCTTATCTAGCCCCTCCTGATTGATCACTGTGGACTGGTCCAGCGCTGGCCCCGGCCTAGGTGAGGGCTCCGCGGCCATGGGGGTCTTGCCCTTCTTCTTCCAGGGAGCCATGGCGGCGAGGTGGATTGGAGCTATCACGGGATTTAGCAAGGAGGGCGCAGGTCCGCAAGGAAGAGGAGAAGCAGAAGGCAAGCGAACAATGGCGCAATGATGGCTTGAGGGCGTGCGCCAGGCAATTGTCAAGTCCGAGCAGTTGCCGGGGCGGCGTGGGGAAGCAGAGATACCCACGTCCCATCAAACGCCACATGTCAGCCTGGCCCGCAGGTGATTGGGGCCTGTGATGCTTCGCCCTTGCCCTTAGGCTTCACCTCGAAGACAAGTCCAAGCGCGCCTTGGGCCCGGGGGCTACTGTCGGTGTTCTGGGAACTAGGGTACCCAGACTTGCCTGCCTGCGGCCCCACAGCATGGCACCTTCGACGGCCTAGCACGACCCACCTCCAAGACTATCAAGACAAGACCCTCGTGAGGGGCCAAGCCTTGCAAGGGGGACGACACCAAGACCTCCCTAGGAAGCGGCCTCCCTAGGCTGCCTCCTGAGGAGCGGAGATTTCTATGCAGGTACCCAACCTCATGAGGTTGCGATGACTCAAGTCATGATGACCAAGGCCAGGTGGGCACCAGCGGGCGCAGAGGAGGCAGTTTCCTCTTAGCTGCTATGGAGGCAAGGACAGACGCGGGTTCCCAAGGAGCCTGGCAAAGGTTTCCATTCCAGTGCTACAAGACCAAGACCGCCAGGACGGCAAGATGGATGTCATCGTCGAGCCCACTACTGCGTCATGACCAGAGGCTTTGCAGGCGAAGACCACCTTTCGTCAGGATAAGAAGTACTACCTGTCCCCTTTCAAATTGGCCACTGTGGGATCACTTCCCGCCTATGATTTTGGGGGAAGAGGACCAAGGCCACTATAAGTATAGGTTAGCCAGCACCGTAGAGGGGGATCGGATCCATTCCACCCTCACCATCAGAGCCCTCGCGAGGTAGCTCATCCTTTGTACTAGTTCATCCACAAACCTCCTCGTGAGGCCAATCCACCACAAAGTAGGAGTAGGGTCTTACACCGCAAGGTGGCCCGATCCTGGGTAAACTGCCGTGTTCATCTTCTTCTTTGTTCGTGTGAATCGAGCTAGGCCTTGGGGCGACAGGCTGGTTGGCTGGTTAGGTTGAGTTCTTCGCACACGACCCAGAGTTCAAACCTTTCTTGGGTCTGCGGAGCCCTGAATCCGACATTTGGCGCGCTAGGTAGGGGGAGTGTCGAAGCCTCTCCTCCACCGTTCATTCTACTGCTGTTCTGTCGCTCCTATGGCCGACGCTCGCCATGTTCGTGCCGAGCGCCGGGCTGGTCGCGTTGCCCAGATGGCGCCTGTGGGCAACGGCGCTCCTTGCCGCTCTGCCTCCCCGGCGGCTAACGCCGCCACTGACCCTGCTGCTCGCGAACAGCACGATTCGTCACTTCCATCGTTCTTGCGGCGCGATGGCCGCGCCGCAAGTACATCACCCACTCCGGCCACGGCATCGTCTTCTCTTGTTCGTCGCAGGCTGGCAAACATGCAGGCTGCGCTGCTCATGGCGCGGGAGGTTTTGCGTTACCGCCCGGCCAACGACCTCTATGATGACTGGCTCGGCCGCATCGCCGACCTCGTCAACGCCGCCGGTGAGGCCCCTGCACCGTCCCGTTCACCCCGTCCCCCGCCGTCCCTGGCGGGCGATGTGGCTCACGGCGCGCCTCCTCCTCCTCTGCACGGCGCAGACTCTGAGCCCAGGCGAGAGGCACCCCAATGCGACCCGCCGCGCAGGGCGCCGCCGCGCGATGAAGAAAGCTGCCAGGTGGTGCAGCGGCCCCAAGGAGAAGCGCACGTGCTTCCAATGCCGTGCGTCAAGACCACGTGCCGCTGCAGGCGGTAGCGCGTGGGCACCAAGATTAAGCTCCCCCCATGTGACCGGCGCCTGTGAGTGCGGCAGGCTGCCGTGCTTTCACCCCGGAGCTGCGCCGCGTCATTTGGCCCGGAAAGTTCAAGCCGGATCTGCCTCCACGCTATGACGGCACCCCCGACTTTGCTGAGTTCCTCCAGCTCTACGAGCTGAGCATCGAGGCGGCGAACGGCAACAACAAGGTCATGGCAAACTGGTTCCCCATGGCCCTCAAGGATGGCGCGTGTTCTTGGCTCCTGAACCTCCCGGTGGGGTCGATCTCCTCCTGGGACGAGCTACGGGAGTGCTTCATCGCCAACTTCTACGACACTCGTGACTGCGCTCCTGCAGCAGGTGACCTGCGGCGCATAAGGCAGCAGTCGGGCGAGACCTTGCACAAGTACATACAGCGCTTCACGAATGTTCGCCTCAAGATCCCGAAGGTGTCGGACGAGGCCATCATCTTGGCATTCTCTGATGGCGTCTGGGACGTCAAGATGAAGGAGGAGGTCGCCATCCAGGAGGACTTGTGTTCGGCTCTGGAGATGTTCAACATGGCAACCAGATGCGCGAGGGCCGAGGAAGGTCGCCTCTCCCTCCTGGAGCTTCCGGTGGTCGATCCTAAAGACAAGAAGGCCAAGGCTAAGGAAGTGAAGCGTAAGGGCCCCGCCATGCTGGCTGCGGAGCCCGAGATAAAGCGTGGCCGTGACAATGATGAGCCTCCCAGGGGCAACCGCCGTTCTGCGTTTTCCACAACGTCCACAACCACAACACTGACGACTGCCAGGAGCTCAGGGCCATCCGCGACGGGCGCCTTGGCCGCCGCCCCGAGCACAACGACCGCGGCTATGGCCGCGGTGGAGGCCGCTGGGACAACGGCGACCCCCACCAGGACTGGCGCGATCAACCCCGTGAGGACCGTTGGCAGGGCTAGCCTCGTGAGGGCCCTTGGTGGGACCAGCCTCGTGAGGACCGCCCCGAGGGCAATGCCAGCCTCCCTCCACTGCCGCCACCACCAAGGAGAAACGATGATAACCGCCAAGATGATGGGGCTGGGGGCTTCCAAGAGCCTCGCGCGATCCCCTGCATCCTGGGTGGCGCTCAGGCTCCCGCCTCTCATCGCATCTTTAAGTAGTTCGCTCGTGAGGTGAACGCGGCCCTCCCCAAGCTCGAGGTGTCGCGCCCCCTCAGGTGGTCCAAGCACGCCATCACCTTTGACTCCATGGACCAACTCAAGTGCTCAGCCGCCGCTGGCGCGCTCCCGATGCTCTGCACGCCAACCATCAGCAACGTCCTCGTCACCAAAACCCTCATCAATGGCGGTGTGGGGCTCAACATTCTTTCCGTCGAGATGTTTGAGATGCTCCAAGTGCCCTACGACCAGCTTCTACCTACCAAGCCTTTCTCAGGGGTGACCGATGGCTCCACCATTCCCATAGGGCAGATTTGCCTCCCTGTCACCTTTGGCAAGCGCGACAACTACCACACCGAGCTCATCGACTTCGACGTCGCCCACATCTGCCTCCCGTACAATGCCATCCTTGCGTATCCGGCCCTGGCCAAGTTCATGGCAGCAACTCACCTTGGCTACAATGTCCTCAAGATGCCAGGGAGTGGCGGCATCATCACGGTCGCCTGCACTGAAAAAGGATGTGGTGTGCTTCCTCGAGCGCGCCTACCAGGCCGCGGCGGTCGAGAACTCAGATGGCGAGGGTGCCATCCTGCCTCCTGAGGCCATCCCCAAGAAGAAGAAGTAGCTCCTCCCAAAGGGCCGTCAGGAGGCTGGGGCGCCCGATGATCGTGCCTTAGTCCCCGCGCCCGCTGTTGGGGCGCCTTTCTCTCTCGCATAGGATGGCGCGCCCGGCGCCCCTCTCAGGAAGGGCTCAGGGGCTCTTCTCTGGAGGGCCTCTGACCTGACCAGTGTGATGAGGGAGGCGTTCGGGCACCACGTGGGGGCGTGCTTCGACGTGCGCCTCCATGAGCAAGGCGTGAGGCGCTTAGGAGTTCATCACCAAGGCGATCGAGGAGCTTCAGGAGGCGCGAGCCATGCGTGGCGAGCGTCGCCCCGCACCACCCAGTGCAGCTGCCACCCCTGACGCGGGCGGCGAGCTGCGCGTCTGCGTCAACATCCCAGGCCTCAATAGGGCTGCTTCGATGGACCTCTTCTGGCCGTCCCGCGTTGGCCGGAGCGGGGGCTACCCCTGCAACTACGTCTGCATGCCGTTTGGCCTGCTGAACGCGGCCGCCTCATACCAGCGCCTCGTGCAGCGTGTGTGGGCGGCTCACGAGGCCAGGCGCCAGGCAGTCCTGACGGAGGAGGTGCCAGACCCTCACGAGCCCCCCGAACCTCCAGAGCCTCCCGGGCCTCAGGAGCCGGTGCGCTCGTGAGGAGCGATCTCTATAGTACGCATCTTCAGCTACTCCAACGCCTCCGCAACAATTGTGCCAGGTGAATTTTTGGTTTGTTCAACTGAGGGCGCCCCTCGGGCTGCATCATCCTTAGGCTGCTAGGGCCCGACCCCGTAGCTGTATCGTTTTGCGCATGTATCAGAACTGACTTTGCCTTCATGAGTTTCCTAGGTATCTCAACTGCCTGTCCGTTGCTTCATCACTATGATGTCATAGCGCCCTCGCAAACCCACCCACGACCGCCTAATGATTAAGTACTGGCACGACGTCTGTGCTCGGGTTCGTCCCTGCAGTGTCGACAAACCCAAGAGACCGAGCTCTGTCCCACTGGCCAGCTCCTGTGCGCTTCACCTCCCGTGGTCCTTGGTGCCTTGTTCTCGCATGAGCTAATCGCGTGTGGGCAAGTGCGGGTGCACGGCCCGGTTTGTACAACCATAGCTTGGCGCTTTGCCGCAGCGGGAGCCGTGCGCCGGCTATTTTTCCATGGGATCATTGCATGAGAAGACTTGGCACGTCGTCTGTGCTCGGGTCCGTCCTTGCGGCGTCAATAAAACCAATGGCTGAGCACTATCTGGCGGGCCGGCCCCGTTCACGTCACCTCCTGGGGTCATTGGTGTCCGGCCTTCTCATGCGATAACCTCCGGAGGGGCATTCGGCGTAGGACCCCTACGCCGCAAAAATCAGGCGCAACCCGCTTTGAGGTAGGGCCTTGTGAGTCCCGCGCTGGCTCACGAGTGCCCAGATACACCTCCTCCAGTTCTGCCGTGCTAGCCACGTGGACAAACGGGGCTGTACACACCCCGGAGTCTCCCCCAGCGGGAACTCCCACCCACGTACCAGTGGAAGCCCCATGCTCCGCGCTGGCGGACGACACGGTCGAGGAGCGACTATGCCCACGCACCAGTGGAAGCCCCATGCTTCGCGCTGGCGGACGACAAGGTCGAGGAGCGACTATGCCCACAATAAAGTGGAAGCACCATGCTCCACGCTGGTGAATAAACAACTGACGGCGCCCTCGCGGCCGCACCAACCTCAGGATAGCCTCTCGGCTCTACGCCCGGCAGCACCCCACAGCTTTCCCCTCGGGAAGATCGCGCGAGGGGGCTGGACACAGGGGCTGTGCTCAGGCCCCGCCAAGCACACGCTACCCTACCAGGTCTGGGTGCCTGGTCTTCTCGCGTTCCCCCTAGGCGAAAGCTGGTGGTCAAAGGTATGAGGGCTGCTCGCACGTCAAGGGGGACCTCCTAAGCATCGCGACTCAGGGGCATCACTAGTCAAGTAGCCCCTCACCCCTTGGTGTCGTCCTAGTGATCCGGACGCCCAATGGCGGTCGAGGTATGCGCGGGGCTGGGCCCTAAAGACATAGAGCGCGAAGTACTACACTCCGGCGTCCATGTTTCCTTCATGAGGGCTGCTCGCACGTCAAGGGGGACCTCCTGAGCATCGCGACTCAGGGGCCTCACTAGTCATGTAGTCCCTCACCCCTTGGTGTCGTCCTGGTGATCTGGACACCCCAATGGCGGTCGAGGTATGCGCGGGACTGGGCCCTGCTGATGCAGAGCACAAAAGCAAGCACGAAGGAAACTTGGCGCAATAAGGAAACTACGGAGTCCTAATAATTTTTACAAGCACAGATTGTTTCACAAGCTTAAACAGAAGTCTTATGCCTCCACGAGGCACGGTAAATGTTGCAGGGTAAAACTAAGAAGGAATGCCACTGCCACCACCTGCCCCGCTTGTTGGAAGCCCCTCATCAACAATGCTGCCACCATCCTCACCGCTTTCGACTTCTATTGCTGGAGCCTCAGAGATGGGAACGCAGAGGAACTTCCCCAGCAGCGCGTCCACCTGGTCCTCACGGCCTCTGAGGTAGCATCGCGTGACTCGAGTGCCACCGGGTCGATCAGGGCATTGAGGTCAAAGCAAGGGTCCTGGAGGTAGAGGTGGATGAAGGTGCGCGTCGCGGCCGTGGTGAAGAGCGAGCGGCACTCCACCTCCAGCAAGGAGTCCACCGCAGCGGCGGCACCCTTGAGCGCCTCGGCAAGCTTGGGGAGGAGCCCTGCAAGACCGTCTTCAGGAATCGCCAGCGGCTCTTTGTACCCTCCCCCATGGATGGAGCGCAGCGCCTTGCGGAACCCGAGCTCGAGGGCCAGGAAGGTTTCGCGGTCCGTGGCTGCCTTCTTCTCCACGGCAACGAGGGCTTTCTGCCTGACCTCCAGCTGGGTTGCCGCCTCGGAGGCTTGCTTGGCATGGACTTCCTGGGCGTCGGCCACCTCCTTCTTCAGCGCGTCAAGTCGGCCGCGCACCACGGCTTGGTCGGTGGCCACCTGGGCCAGCTCTGCGTCGCGTTTGGCGAGCTTCGCTTCGCGGCCCTTCAGGTCCTCCTCCAGCTGCTGTAGCCTTTGGCTGCGCGAGGTTTGTTCCTCCTGAAGGGCCTTCAGCTTGGCCTCCGCCTCGGCACAGCGCTCTTTGGTTGACGCGGCACTCGCCAACACTGCGTCATGAGCCTCCTTGGCTTTGGCGGCCTCCTTCCTGCTCTCAGTGGCAGCAACCTCGGCCCGACCCCAGGCCGTCTTGGCAGACGTGTCGGCCTGGAGCCACCCAGAGAGGAGCCCCATGCGCTCCCTCGCGAGGCACCTATCGGCATCTTGAAGGTCCGCCCGGAGACGGCCCAGCGCAACGTAGGCCTCGTCTAGAGCTCCGGGCCTGACCAAGGGGCCGCAGTTCGCGAGCGTGAGGATCGGAGGAGAAGGCGTCACGAGCACAGCGGGCTGTTCTGCGGCTTCGGAGGGGCTGGCAAGGTCGGCTTGGGTCGCCGCGGGCGTAGAGCCTGGCGCGGGCACAGCCGGCTCCGCGGCCTGCTGGCCCGTAGGGGCCAGCTCCTCCTGAGGCGGCGTCATCACATCTTGAGAAGCCCGCTCCATCACGAGGAGATGGGGGATGGTCTCCCTCGCCTGTACCGAAGGTGCAGCGGCTGCAGCAAGAAGTGGCGCCTCCGGAGCTTTAGCTCCTTCCTTCCTCTTCTTCGCCACAGCACCCATCCTGGTCACCAGGGGGGAGCACTGTGAGCACAGTACGATGTGCTGAACAAAAACAAGGTAAGGTACTTACTCGTCGGGGGCAATGTACGCCCTCTTCCTGGCCGGGGCAGGGGCACGCCCGCTCTTCCTGGGCGCAACCTTCGTCGCGCTTGGGGAGTGGGCGGGGCGCTCTTCGGCCGGCTTCACCGCGGCACCGCCGCTTGGCGAGGCAGAGGCACCGCCCTGAGGGAGGGGTGCCGCCCCTCCTTTCTTCGGTGTCGCCTGGCCTGGCCTTCGGAGGGCCCGGGGAGTGGCCCCGGACCTCGTGATGACCTCGGTGGAGCATGGGTATTCCACGACAGGGGGCTCGACGGCGTCGTTGTCATCTGCGAGGCCGAGGAGGAGCTCGCTCTGGGACGGGGGAGAGATCTCCACCACATCATCCTTGGTCGCCTCCGTGTCCTCCTCGCCCTCCTCGCCGGCGTTGTCGCCAGAAGACACCAGCACCAGGGAGTTGGGGAGCTCAGGCAGCACAAGCCCCAGCTTGTTGAAGACGGGCATGGCGGCGACCAGCGCCTCCCTGTCGGCACGATGGTACAGCGTTGCGTAGGCCTCCGGGAGGTCTCCCGGCTCGCCCTCGAGCAGGGTATTCATGGCCTTGTCCAGCTCCTCGCCCATCAAGCTCCCCGAGCGCAGCCGGATGTCGTCCTCTGTGCCCTGGAACTCCCACATGGGGCGCGTGTGCGCCTGGAGTGGGGCCAGACGCTGCGTCAGGAACTCCATGACGAGCATGCCTCCCGTCAGCGCCCTGGCCCCCATGTGTGCGGTCATCTTCCTCAGGACAGGCATAGCCTGGGGTCAGAGAACTTCTCATGACCCCACCCGTTAAGCTTCTCCGGCAGCTGGGTTGGCAATTCCAGCCACGCGTTATGGCCCTTGGCGTCCGTGAAGACCCACCGGCGCCAGAAGCTGTCCACCTTCTTTTCGGCCCTCATGGGCAGGTTGTTCTTGTGGACCGCGATGAAGGACATGCAGACTAAGCGCTGGGCCGAATCGTGCAGTCGCAGGTAGAAGAAGTGCCGAAGGAGCGGAACGGAGGGCCTCATGCCCACGAATGCCTCGCAGTAGAAGGCAAAGATGGATAGAAGGAGGATGGAGTTGGGTTGGAGATGCAGGGCCTGAACCTGATAATGGTCGAGGACGGAGGTGAGGAACCCAGAGAAGGGCGGAATGAGCCCCGTGAAGACGCTGTGGAGGAAGAAGGGATAGAACGTCTGTGCCAAGGTCCTTTGCTCGGTGGAGCCGGCCAGGAGAATGGTCTCGTTCCACTCGTTGTCATCGCTTGCCGTTAGCAGAAGTGCGGCGGCGAGGTGCTTCTCCTCGGTGATGGAGACGTGCCAAGGGCAGGCGCAGGAGAAGGGGAGGAACTTGCGGCCGGCACGGCAGGCTTCGCCTTCCCGGACGCCATTCGTGAGATCTTGAAGGAAGGGGGAGGAGCGCGGACGGATCTGGAGATGTTCTCGGCTTGGAGAAAGGGGATCTTGAGCAAGGCAAAGGAAGAGCAATGATGGCTCGGTAGCAGGCGCCAGTCTTTTGTCAGCCTGGGCAGTTGCCAAGGCATCGTGGGAAGCAGAGACGCCCATGTCCCATGAAGCGCTACATGTCAGCCTGGCCCGCAGGCGATTGGGGCCCGGGGCACTTCGCCCTTGCCCTTTGGCTTCGCCTCGAAGCCAAGTCTGAGCGCGCCTTGGGCCCGGGGGCTACTGTCAGCGTTCTGGGAACCAGGGTACCCAGACTTGCCTGCCAGCGACCCATGGCGTGGCACCTTCGACGGCCTGGCAGGGCCCACATCCAAGACTACCAAGACAAGACCCTTGCGAGGGGCCAAGCCTCACGAGGCGGACGACACCAAGACCTCCTGAGGAAGCGGACTCCCTAGGCTGCCTCCTGAGGAGCGGAGATTTCTATGCACATACCCAACCTCATGAGGTTGCGATGACACAAGCCATGACGACCAAGGCCAGGTGGGAGCCAGCGGGCGCAGAGGAGGCAGTTTCCTCTTTGGTGCTAAGGAGGCAAAGATAGATGCATGTCCCAAGGAGCCCGACAAAGGTTTCCATTCCAGTGCTACAAAACCAAGACTGCCAGGACGGCAGGACGGATGTCATCGTAGAGCCCACTGCCGCGTCACGACTAGAGGCTTTGCAGGTGAAGACCACCTTTCGTCAGGATAAGATGTCCTACTTGTCCCCTTTCAAATTGGCCATTGTGGGATCCCTTCCCGCCTACGATTTGGGGGAAGAGGACCGAGGCCACTATAAGTATAGGTTAGCCACCACCGTAGAGGGGGATTGGATCCATTCCACCCTCACCATCAGAGCCCTTGCGAGGTAGCTCATGCTCTGTACTAGTTCATCCACAAACCTCCTCGTGAGGCCAATCCACCACAAAGCAAGAGTAGGGTCTTACACTGCAAGGTGGCCCGAACTTGGGTAAACTGCCGTGTTCATCTTTTTCCTTGTTCGTGTGAATCGAGCTAGGCCTTGGGGCTATGGGCTGATAGGCTGGTTATGTTGAGTTCTTCGCACACACCCCAGAGTTCGAACCTTTCTTGGGTCTACGAAGCCCTGAATCCGACATTTGGCACACCAGGTAGGGGGCGTGTCGAAGCCTCTCCTCCACCGTTCGTTCCGCCGCCGTTCTGTCGCTCCTATGGACGACGCTCGCCGTGTTCGTGCCGAGCGCCGGGCCACTCGCATCGCCCAGATGACGCATGTGGACAACAGCGCTCCTCGCTGCTCTGCCTCCTCGGCGGCTAACGCCACCACTGACCCTGCTGCTCGTGAAAAGCAGGATTCGTCGCTGCCACCGTCCATGCGGCATGATGGCCGCACCGCAACTCCATCACCCACTCCGGCCACGGTGTCATCTTCTCATGTTCATCCCAGGCCAGCAAACATGCAGGCTGCGCTGCTCATGGCGGGGGAGCTTCTGTGCCCGGCCAATGACCTCTACGACGACTGGCTCGGCCGCATCGCCGAGCTCGTCAGTGCCACCGGTGAGGCCCCTGCACCGTCCCATTCGCCTCGTCCCCCGCCGTCCCTGGCGGGCTATGTGGCTCATGGCGCCCCTCCTCCTCCTCCTCCTCTACACGGTGCAGACCCCGAGCCCAGGCGAGAGGCACCCCAACGCAACCCGCCGCGCAGGGCGCCGGCGGGCGATAAAGAAAGCTGCCAGGTGGTGCAGCGGCCCCAAGGAGAAGCGCGCGCGCTTAAAGTACCGCCGCTTCAAGACCCCGTGCCGCTGGAGGCGGTAGCGCGCGAGCGCCAAGATCAATCTCCCCCATGCAACCGGTGCCTGTGAGTGTGGCAGGCTGCCGTGCTTTCACCCCGAAGCTGCCCCGCGTCGTTTGGCCCGGCAAGTTCAAGTCAGATATGCCTCCACGCTACGACGGCACCCCCGACCCTGCTGAGTTCCTCCAGCTCTACGAGCTGAGCATCGAGGCGGCGACCGGCAACGACAAGGTCATGGCGAACTGGTTCCCCATGGCCCTCAAGGATGGCGTGTGTTCTTGGCTCCTGAACCTCCCGGTGGCATCGATCTCCTCCTGGGACAAGCTACACGAGCGCTTCATCGCCAACTTCCAGGGCACTCACAACCGCGCTCCTGCAGCAGGCGACCTGCGGCGCATAAGGCAGCAGCCGGGCGAGACTTTGCACAAGTACATACAGTGCTTCACGAACGTTCGCCTCAAGATCCCGAAGGTGTCGGACAAGGCCATCATCTCGGCGTTCTCTGATGGCGTCCGGGACGTCAAGATGAAGGAGGAGCTCGCCATCCACGAGGAGTTGTGTTCGGCACTGGAGATGTTCAACATGGCAACCAGATGCGCGAGGGCCGAGGAAGGTCGCCTCTCCCTCCTCGAGCTTCCGGAGGTCGATCCCGAAAACAAGAAGGCCAAGGCTAAGGAAGTGAAGCATAAGGGACCCGCCGTGCTGGCCGCGGAGCCCGAGATGAAGCGTGGCCGTGACCATGATGAGCCTCCCAGGGGCAACCGCCCGTTCTGCGTCTTCCACAATGTCCACAACCACAACACCAATGACTGCCAGGAGCTCAGGGCCATCCGCGACGGGCGCCTTGGCCGCCGCCCCGAACGCAGTGATCGTGGCTATGGCCGCGGAGGAGGCCGTGGTGGAGGCCGCTATGACAACCGCGACCCCCGCCAGGACTGGCGCGACCAACCCCGTGACGACCGCTGGCAGGGCCAGCCTCGTGAGGGCCCTTGGCGGGACCAGCCTCGTGAGGACCGCCCCCGGGGCAATGCCGGCCTGCCCCCGCTGCCGCCACCACCAAGGAGAAACGATGACAACTGCCAAGATGATGGTGCTGGGGGCTTCCAAGAGCCTCGCGCGATCGCCTGCATCCTGGGTGGCGCTCAGGCTCCCGCGTCTCATCGCATCTTCAAGCATTTCGCTTGTGAGGTGAACGCGGCCATCCCCAAGCTTGAGGCGTCGCACCCCCTCAGGTGGTCCAAGCACACCATCACCTTTGACCCCATGGACCAACTCAAGTGCTTGGCCGCTGCTCGCGCGCTCTCGATGCTCTGCACGCTAACCATCAGCAACGTCCTCCTCACCAAAACCCTCATCGATGGCAGCGCGGGGCTCAACGTTCTTTCCGTCGAGACGTTTGAGACGCTCCAAGTGCCCTACGACCAGCTTCTGCTTACCAACCCTTACTCAGGGATGACCGATGGCTCCACCGTTCCCATAGGGTAGATTCGCCTCCCTGTCACCTTCGGCAAGCAAGACAACTACCACACCGAGCTCATCGACTTCGACGTTGCCCACATCCGTCTCTCGTACAATGCCATCCTTGGGTATCCAGCACTCGCCAAGTTCATGGCAGTAACTCACCACAGCTACAATGTGCTCAAGATGCTAGGGAGTGGCGTCATCATCACGGTCGTCTGCGACGAAAAGGATGCGGTGTGCTCCCTCGAGCGTGCCTACCAGGCCGCGGCGGTCGAGAACTCAGATGGCGAGGGTGCCATCCTACTTCCTGAGGCCATCCCCAACAAGAAGAAGCTGCTCCTCCCAAAGGGCCGTCAGGAGGCTGGGACGCCCGATGATCGTGCCTCAGGCCCCATGCCCGCTGCTGGGGCGCCTTTCCCTCTCGCTTAGGAAGGCGTGCCCGGCGCCCCTCTCAGGACGGGCTCGGGGGCTTTCCTCTGGAGGGCCTCTGACCTGACCAGCATGACGAGGGAGGCATTTGGGCACCACGTGAGGGTGTGCTTCGATGCGCGCCTCCATGAGCAAGGAGCAAAGCGCGAGGCGCCAGGCGTTCAGGAGTTCATCACCAAGGCGATCAAGGAGCTTCAGGAGGCGCGAGCCATGCGTTGCGAGCGTCGCCCCGCACCACCCAGTGCAGCTACCACCCCTAACGCAGGCGGCGAGCTGCGCGTCTGCGTCAACATCCTAGGTCTCAACAGGGCTGCTTTGCAGGACCTCTTCTGGCTGTCCCGCGTCGGCCGGAGCGGGGGCTACCCCTGCAGCTACGTCTGCATGCCGTTTGGTCTGCTGAACGCGGTGCCTCGTACCAGCGCTTCGCGCAGCGTGTGTGGGCGGCTCACGAGGCCAGGCGCCAGGCAGTCCTGACGGAGGAGGTGCCAGACCCTCATGAGCCCCCTGAACCGCCTGAGCCTCCCGGGCCTTAGGAACCGGTCAGCTCGTGAGGAGCAATCTCTAAAGTACGCATCTTCAGCTACTCCAACGCTTCTGCAACAATGGTGCCAGGTGACTTTTTGGTTTGTTCAACTAAGGGTGCCCCTCGGGCTGCATCATCCTTAGGCTACTAGGGCCCGACCCCGTAGCTGTATCGTTTTGCGCATGTATCAGAACTAGCTTTGCCTTCATGAGTTTACTAAGTATCTCAACTTCATGTCTGGTGCTTTTGTCACTATGATGTCATTGCGCCCTCGCGAACCCGCCCGCGACTGCCTAATGATTAAGGACGGGCACGGCGTCTGTGCTCGGGTTCTTCCCTGCAGCGTCGACAAACTCAAGCGACCGAGCTCTGTCCCGCGGGCCAGCTCCCATGCGCGTCACCTCCCGTGGTCCTTGGTGCCTTGTTCTCGCATGAACTAATCGCGTGTGGGCAAGTGTGGGCGCACGGCCCGGTTCGTACAACCACAGTTCGGCGCTTCGCCACAGCGGGAGCCGTGCGCCGACTATTTTTCAGTGGGATCGTTGCATGAGAAGACTTGGCACGGCAATTGTGCTCGGGTCCGTCCCTGCAGCATCGATAAAACCAATGGCTGAACTCTGTCACGTCACCTCTTGGGGTCATTGGTGTCTGGCCTTCTCATGCGATTACCTCCGGAGGGGCATTCGGCGTAGGAACCCCCATCGCCCCACATATTTCTTATGCGCGCCTCGCGCCACAAAAATCAGGTGCAACCCGCCTTGAGGTAGGGCCTCGTGAGTTCTGCCGTGCTAGCCACATGTACGAACGGGGCTGTACACACCCCGGAGTCTCCCCCAGCGGGAACTCCCACCCACGTACCAGTGGAAGCCCCATGCTCCACGCTGGCAGATAACACGGTCGAGGAGAGACTATGCCCATGCACCAGTGGAAGCCCCATGCTCCGCGCTGGTGGACGACTGGTCGAGGAGGGACTATGCCCACGCACCAGTGGAAGCCCCATGCTCCGCGCTGGCGGACGACACGGTCGAGGAGGGACTATGCCCACGCACCAGTGGAAACCCCATGCTCCGCGCTGGCGGACGACACGGTCGAGGAGCGACTATGCCCATGATAAAGTGGAAGCACCATGCTCCGCGCTGGTGAATAAACAACTGAGGGCGCCCTCGCGGCCGCACCAACCTCAGGATAGCCTCTCGGCTCTACGCCCGACAACACCCCATAGATTTCCCCTCGGGAGGATCGCACGAGGGGGCTGGAGACGGGGGCTCTCCTCAGGCCCTACCTGGCACACGCTGCCCTACTAGGTCCGGGTACCTGGTCTTCTCGTGTTCCCCCCAAGCGAAAGCTGGTGGTCAAAGGTATGAGGGTTGTTCGCACGTCAAGGGGGACCTCCTGAGCATCGCGACTCAGGGGCCTCACTAGTCACGTAGCCCCTCACCCCTTGGTGTCGTCCTGGTGATCCGGACGCCCCAACAGCGGTCGAGGTATGCACGGGGCTGGGCCCTGCCGACGCAGAGCGCAAAGTCCCACACCCCGGCGTCCGCGTTTCCTTCATGAGGACTGCTCGCACGTTAAGGGGAACCTCCTGAGCATTGTGACTCAGGGGCCTCACTAGTCACGTAGTGCCTTGCCCCTTGGTGTCGTCTTGGTGATCCGCATGCCCCAATGGCGTGGTATGCGCGGGGCTGGGCCCTGCTGACGCAGAGCACAAAAGCAAACACGAAGGAAACTTGGCGCAATAAGGAAACCACGGAGTCCTAATAATTATTACAAGCACAGATTATTCCACAAGCTTAAACAGAAGTCTTACGCCTCCACGAGGCACGACAAATGTTGCAGGGTAAAACTAAGAAGGAACGCCACTACCGCCACCTGCCCCGCTCGTTGGAAGCCCCTCTTCGACAACACTACTACCATCCTCACCGCTTTCGACTTCTGCTGCTGGAGCCTCAGAGATGGGAACGCAGAGGAACTTCCCCAGCAGCGCGTCCACCTGGTCCCTCACAACCTCTGCGGCAGCATCGCGCGACTCGAATGCCACTGGGTCGATCAGGGCATTGAGGTCGAAGTCGGGGTCCTGGAGGTAGAGGTGACTGAAGATGCGCGTCGCGGCTACGGTGAAGAGCGAGCGGCACTCCACCTCCAGGAAGGAGTCCACCGCAGCGGCGGCACCCTTGAGTGCCTCGGCAAGCTTGGGGAGGAGCCCTGCAAGACCGTCTTCAGAAATCGCCAGCGGCTCTTTGTACCCTCCCCCGTGGATGGAGCGCAGCGCCTTGCGGAACCCAAGCTCGAGGGCCAGGAAGGTTTCACGGTCTGTGGCCGCCTTCTACTCCGCGGCAACGAGGGCTTTCTCCCTGACCTCCAGGTGGGCTGCCGCCTCAGAGGCGTGCTTGGCATGGGCTTCCTGGGCGTCGGCCACCTCCTTCTTCAGCGCGTCAAGGTGGACGCGCGCCGGGGCTGGGTCGGTGGCCACCTGGGCCAGCTCGGCGTCGCGATTGGCGAGCTTCGCTTCGCGGCCCTTCAGGTCCTCCTCCTCCTGCTAGAGCCTTTGGCTGCGCGAGGCTTGTTCCTCTTGAAGGGCCTTTAGCTTGACCTTCGCCTCGGCGCGGCGCTCTTCGGTTGACGCGGCACTCGCCAACGCTGCGTCCCGAGCCTCCTTGGCTTCGGCGGCCTCCTTCCTGCTCTCAGCGGCAGCAGCCTCGGCCGGACCCCAGGCTGTCTTGACAGACGTGTCGGCCTGGAGCCACCCAGAGAGGAGCACCATGCGCTCCCTCGCGAGGCACCTGTCGGCGTTTTCAAGGTCCACCCGGAGACGGTCGAGCACAACGTAGGCCTCGTCCAGAGCTCCGGGCTTGACCAAGGGGCCGCAGTTCACGAGCGCGAGGGTCGGAGGAGAAGGAGGCACGACCACAACGGGTTGTTCTGCGGCTTCGGAGGGGCTGGCAAGGTCGGCTTGGGTCGCCGCGGCCGCAGAGCCTGGCACGGGCGCAGCCGACTCCGTGGCCTGCTGGCCCGCAGAGGCCAGCTCCTCCCGAGGCGGCGTCATCACGTCTTGAGAAGCCCGCTCCATCACGAGGAGATGGGGGATGGTCTCCCCCGCCTGTACCGAAGGCGCAGCGGCTGCAGCAAGAAGTGGCGCCACCGGAGCTTGAGCTCCTTCCTTCCTCTTCTTCGCGACGGCGCCCATCCTAGTCACCAGGGGGGAAGCACTGTGAGCATAGTACGATGTGCTGAACAAAAACAAGGTAAGGTACTTACTCGTCGGGGGTAATGTACGCCCTCTTCCTGGCCGGGGCAGGGGCACCCCCGCTCTTCCGGGGCACGGCCTTAGTTGCGCTTGGGGAGTGGGTGGGGCGCTCTTCGGCCGACTTCGGCGCGGCACCACCGCTTGGCGAGGCAGAGGCGCCGCCCTGACAGAGGGGTGCCACCCCACATTTCTTCGGTGTCGCGTAGCCTGGCCTTCGGAGGGCTCGGGGAGTGGCCCCAAACCTTGTGATGACCCCGGTGGAGTGTGGGGATTCAATGGCAGGGGGCTCGATGGTGTCATCGTCATCTGCGAGGCCGCGGAGGAGCTCGCTCTAGGACGGGGGAGAGATCTCTGCCACGTCATCCTTGGTTGCCTCCGAGTCCTCCTCGCCCTCCTCGCTGGCATTTTCATCAGAAGACACCAGCACCAGGGAGTTGGGGAGCTCAGGCGGCACGAGCCCTAGCTCATTGAAGACGGGCATGGCGGTGACCAGCGCCTCCCTGTCGGCACGACGGTACAGCGGTGCGTAGGCCTTCGGGAGGTCTCCCGGCTCGCCCTCGAGCAGGTTGTTCATGGCCTTGTCCAGCTCCTCAGCCGTCAAGCTCCCCGAGCGCAGCCGGATGTCATCCTCTGCTCCCTGGAACTCCTACATGGGGCGCGTGTGCGCCTGGAGCGGGGCCAGATGCTGCGTCAGGAACTCCTTGACAAGCATGCCTCCCGTCAGCGCCCTGGCCTCCATGTCTGCAGTCCTCTTCCTCAGGACAGGCGCAGCCCAGGGGTTGGAGAACTTCTCGTGACCCCACCCGTTAAGCTTCTCCGGCAGCTGGGTTGGCAGTTCCAGCCGCGCGTGGAGGCCCTTGGCGTCCATGAAGATGCATCGACGCCGGAAGTTGTCCACCTTCTTTCTGGCCCTCATGAGCAGGTTGTTCTTGTGGACCACGACAAAGGACACGTAGCCGGAGCCCTGGGCCGGATCATGCAGTCGCAGGTAGAAGAAGTGCCGGAGGAGCGGAACGGAGGGCCTCATGCCCATGAATGCCTCGCAGTAGAAGGCAAAGATGGACAAGAGGAGAATGGAGTTGGGCTAAAGATGCAGGGCCTGAACCTGGTAGTGGTCGAGGATGGCGGTGAAGAATCCGGAGAATGGTGGGACGAGCCCCGCGAAGACGCTGTGGAGGAAGAAGGGATAGAACATCTGCGCCAAGGTCCTTTGCTCGGCAGAGCCGTCCAGGATGATGGTCTCGTTCCACTCATTGTCGTCGCTCGCCGTCAGCGGGAGCGCGGCAGCAAGGTGCTTCGTCTCGGTGATGGAGGACGTGCCGAGTGCCAGCATAGGAGAGGAGGAGGAACTTGTGGCCGGCGCGGCAGGCTTCGCCTTCCCGGACGCCATTCGTGAGATCTTGAAGGAAGGGGGAGGAGCGCGGCCGGATCTGGAGATGTTCTCGGCTGGGAGAAAGGGGACCTGGAGCAAGCCGAAGGGAGAGCAATCATGGCTTGGTAGCAGGCGCCAGCCTTTTGTCAGCTTGGGCAGTTGCCGAGGCGTCATGGGAAGTGGAGGCGCCCACGTCCCATCAAGCGCCATGCGTCAGCCTGGCCTGCAGGCGATTGGGGCCCGCGGCGCTTTGCCCATGCCCTTAGGCTTCGCCTCGAAGCCAAGTCCGAGCGCGCCTTGGGCTTGGGGGTTACTATCGGCGTTCTGGGAACCAGGGTACCCAGACTTGCCTGCCTGCGGCCCACGGCGTGGCTCCATCAATGGCCTGGTACGGCCCATCTACAAGACTATCAAGACAAGACCCTTGCGAGGGGCCAAGGCTCGCGAGGCGGACGACGCCAAGACCTCCCTCAGGAGCGGCCTCCCCAGGCTGCCTCCTAAGGAGTGGAGATTTCTCTGCAGGTACCCAACCTCATGAGGTTGTGATGACGCAAGCCATGACGACCAAGGCCAGGCGGGCGCCAGCGGGCGCAGAGGAGGCAGTTTCCTCTTTGGTGCTAAGGAGGCAAGGACAGACGCGGGTTCCCAAGGAATCTGGCAAAGGTTTCCATTCCCATGCAACGAGACCAAGACCGCCAACACTGCAGGACGGATGTCAACATCGAGCCCACTGCTGCGTCACGAGCAGAGGCTTTGCAGGCGAAGACCACCTTTTGTCAGCATAAGATGTACTACTTGTCCCCTTTCAAATTGGCCACTATGGGATCCCTTCCAGCCTACGGTTTGGGGGAAGAAGACCGAGGCCACAATAAGTATAGGTTAGCCACCACCGTAGAAGGGGATCGGCAGATCCATTCCACCCTCACCATCAGAGCCGTCGCGAGGTAGCTCATCCTCTGTACTAGTTCATCCACAAACCTCCTCGTGAGGCCAATCCACCACAAAGCAGGAGTAGGGTCTTACACAGCAACGTGGCCCGAACCTGGGTAAACTGTTGTGTTCATATTCTTCCTTGTTCTTGTGAATCAAGCTAGGCCTTGGGGCGACGGGCTGGTTGGCGGATTAGGTTGAGTTCTTCGCACACGCCCCAGAGTTCGAACCTTTCTTCGGTCTGCGGAGCCCTGAATCCGACAGCGGCCCTCCCAAGCTCGAGGTGTCGCGCCACCTCAGGTGGTCCAAGCACGCCATCACCTTTGACTCCATGGACAAACTCAAGTGCTCAGCTGCTGCTGGCGCGCTCCCGATGCTCTGCACGCCAACCATCAGCAACGTCCTTGTCACCAAGACCCTCATCGACGGTGGCGTTGGGCTCAACGTTCTTTTCGTCAAGACATTTGAGACGCTCCAAGTGCCCTACGACCAGCTTCTGCCTACCAAGCCTTTCTCAGGGGTGACCGATGGCTCCACCATTCCCATAGGGCAGATTCGCCTCCCTGTCACCTTCGGCAAGGGCGACAACTAACACACTGAGCTCATCGACTTCGATGTCGCCCACATCTGCCTCCCGTACAATGCCATCCTTGGGTATCCGGCCCTCGCCAAGTTCATGGCAGCAACTCACCATGGCCACAATGTCCTCAAGATGCCAGGGAGTGGCGGCATCATCACGGTCGCCAGCGACAAAAAGGATGTGGTGTGCTCCCTCGAGCGCGCCTACCAGGCCGTGGCGGTCGAGAACTCAGATGGCGAGGGTGCCAACCTGCCTCCTGAGACCATCCCCAAGAAGAAGAAGCAGCTCCTCCCAGATGGCCGTCAGGAGGCTGGGGCGCCCGATGATTGTGCCTCAGGCCCCGCGCCCGCTACTGGGGCGCCTTTCCCACTCGCATAGGAAGGCGCGCCCGGCGCCCCTCTCAGGACGGGCTCAGGGGCTCTCCTCTGGAAGGCCTTTGACCTGACCAACGTGACGAGGGAGGCGTTCGGGCACCACATGGGGGCGTGCTTCGACGTGCACCTCCATGAGCAAGGCTCAAGGTGCCAGGCGCCAGGCGCTCAGGAGTTCATCACGAAGGAGGTCGAGGAGCTTCAGGAGGCGCGAGCCATGCGTGGCGAGCGTCGCCCCACACCACCCAGTGCAGCTGCCGCCCCTGACACGGGCGGCGAGCTGCATGTCTGCGTCAACATCCCAGGCCTCAACAGGGCTGCTTCGCAGGACCTCTTCTAGCCGTCCCTCATCGGCCGGAGTGGGGGCTACCCCTGCAGCTACGTCCGCATGCCGTTTGGGCTACTGAACGTGGCCGCCTCATACCAGCGCTTCGTGCAGCGTGCATGGGCGTCTCACGAGGCCTGGCGCCAGGCAGTCCTGACGGAGGAGGTGCCAGACCCTCGCAAGCCCCCCGAACCTCCAGAGCCTCCCGGGCCTCAGGAGCCGATCGGCTTGTTAGGAGCGATCTATAGTACGAATCTTCAGCTACTCCAACGCTTCCGCAACAATGGTGCCAGGTGACTTTTTGGTTTGCTCAGTTGAGGGTGCCCCTCGGGCTGCATTATCCTCAAGCTGCTAGGGCCCGTCCCTACAGCCGCGTCATTTTGACTCGTGTACTCCGGACCAGTTGTGCATGCTTAAATTGTTATGGTGATTAACATTATACCTGTCGACCCGTCATCTATGGAGTCGCCCTTCGCGACATTAAGGCAAAAGTGTCACAATCTTTACACACACCCGCGGGGCCCTTCATGATTTTTATGCAGGAATGAAACAAAAGGAAAGGACTTCCTGAGGATCGCGACCTGGGCAACGTCACCTACGACTCCCGGCCGTCACTGTTCCTCCCCTAAGCCCGAGTGCGGCGACGCGGTGGCTCGTAGCATTCATCGTCGCTCGAGCCTAGTCTAGAGGAAGCGCCGCTGCTGCTGGAGGAGTCATGGACAAGGCCAAGGGCAAGTTCACCGCCAGGGGCCTCGCCGCCTCGCCGTCTCGATCGCCTCCCCTGGGGCAGCACTCCAGACGTCGGCCATCCTCCCTGAAGACCTTGAAGAAGAGCGTCAACGTCGTGTCATACATGAAGTGGATGGCGTGCCTCCCCTCCGGGCGGTAGGCGCGGGCAATCGCGCCCCATCCCCGGGTCATGAAGACGTCGCCGGAGTAGACCGCCTCAACCTCCGCCTATGAAGCTTGGCCGCAGCAGCCGTCGTGCTGCAGCCACAACTCGACGGGCCGCCTCGGTGGTATCTCCCCTGCGAAGGACCATGGAAGCCGAATCCATGTGCGAGGCGGCATTGTCGCCCACACCACAAACTCGCGAGCCGTATCGCTGGCATGGGCCTGCGGGTGAGGTGGTCGTGTGGCCGTCGCTTGCCCTTCCCCCTGGCTTCGTCCACCGCGGCCCCAGTGGCTGCTCCCGAGTTCGAAGCCCTGTGTGCGAATTCTTGCGCCGATGGGTAGGTGTGGGCGAAGGGGAGGTCCTACACGGGCGGCTGCGTCTCTTCTTCGGCGGGAGCAGGTCCGGCCCCTCCCCCGGGGCCTTACCTTTTTCGGCGGTCGAGAACCTCCTCACTGGCGCCATGGATGCTCTGGCGAGATGGCGGCGCAGCGGAGAAGAGAAAGGAGCGAGCAGCAAGAAGATGAAGATGGAGGAAGGCTAACCGGCGGCCTCTCACGTTCCAAGCCATGATGGCTCGGTAGCGGGCGCCAGTCTTTTGTCAGCTTGAGAGGTTGCCGGGGCGGCATGAGGAAGCGGAGATGCCCACTTCCCATCAAGCGCCACGCGTCAGCTTGGCCCGCAGGCGATTGGGGCCCGCGGTGCTTCGCCATTGCCCTTAGGCTTCGCCTCGAAGCCAAGTCCGAGTGCGCCTTGGGCCTGGGGGCTACTGTCGGTGTTCTGGGAACCAGGGTACCCAGACTTGCCTGCCTGCGGCCCACAGCATGGCACCTTTGATGGCCTGGCACGACCCACCTCCAAGGCTATCAAGACAAGACCTTCACGAGGGGCCAAGCCTCACGAGGCGGACGACACCAAGACCTCCTAAGGAAGTGGCCTTCCCTGGCTGCCTCCTGAGGAGCGGAGATTTCTATGTAGGTACCCAACCTCATGAGGTTGCGATGATGCAAGCCATGATGATCAAGGATAGGTGGGCGCCAGCGGGCGCAGAGGAGGCAGTTTCCTCTTTGGTGCTAAGGAGGCAAGGACAGACGCGGGTTCCCAAGGAGCCCGGCAAAGTTTTCCATTCCAGTGCTACAAGACCAAGACCGCCAGGATGACAGGACGGATGTCATCGTCGAGCCCACTGTGGCATCAAGACCAGAGGCTTTGCGGGCGAAGACCACCTTTCATCAGGATAAGATGTACTACTTGTCCCCTTTCAAATTGGGCACTATGGGATCCCTTCCCACCTACGATTTGAGGGAAGAGGACCGAGGCCAGTATAAGTATAGGTTAGCCACCACCGTAGAGGGGGATCAGATCCATTCCACCCTCACCATCAGAGCCCTCGCGAGGTAGCTCATCCTCTGTACTAGTTCATCCACAAACCACCTCGTGAGGCCAATCCACCACAAAGCAGGAGTAGGGTATTACACCGTAAGGTGGCCCGAACCTGCGTAAACTGCCATGTTCATCTTCTTCCTTGTTCGTCTGAATCGAGCTAGTCCTTGGGGCGACAGGCTGGTTGGCTGGTTAGGTTGAGTTTTTCGCACACGCCCCAGAGTTCGAACCTTTCTTGGGTCTGCGGAGCCCTGAATCTGACATTTGGCGCGCCAGGTAGGGGGCGTGTCGAAGCCTCTCCTCCACCGTTCATTCCGCCGCCGTTCTGTCGCTCCTATGGCCGACGCTCGCCGTGTTCATGCTGAGCGCCGGGCCGCTCACGTCGCCCAGACGGCGCCTGTGCGAAACGACGCTCCTCGCTGCTCTGCCTCCCCGGTGGCTAACGCCTCCACTGACCCTGCTGCTCGCGAACAGCAGGATTCATCGCTGCCACCGTCCGTGCGGCGCGATGGCTGCACCACAACTCCATCACCCACTCCAGCCACGGTGTCATCTTCTCATGTTCGTCGCGGGCCGGCAAACGTGTAGGCTACGCTATTCATGGTGCGGGAGCTTCTGCGTTACCGCCCGGCCAATGACCTCTACGACGACTGGCTTGGCCGCATCGCCGAGCTCGTCAACGCCGCCGGTGAGGCCCTTGCACCGTCCCGTTCACCCCGTCCCCTACCATCCCTGGCGGGCGATGTGGCTCATGGCGCGCCTCCTCCTCCTACTCTGTACGGCATGGACCCCGAGCCCAGGCGAGAGGCACCCCAACGCGACCCGCCACGCAGGGCACCGGCGCACGATGAAGAAAGCTGCCAGGTGGTGCAGCGGCCCCCAAGGAGAAGCGCGCGCGTTTCCAGCACCACCGCGTCAAGACCGCGTGCCGCTGGAGGTGGTAGCGTGCGGGCACCAAGATCAAGCTCCCCCCATGCTACGGGCACCTGTGAGTGCGGCAGGCTGCCGTGCTTTCACCCCGGAGGTGCGCTGCGTCGTTTGCCCGGCAAGTTCAAGCCGGATCTGCCTCCACGCTACGATGGCACCCCCGACCCCGCAGACTTCATCCAGCTCTATGAGTTGAGCATCGAGGCGGCGAACGGCAATGACAATGTCATGGTGAACTGGTTCCCCATGGCCCACAAGGATGGCACGCGTTCCTGGCTCCTGAAACTCCCGATGGTGTCGATCTCCTCTTGGGACGAGCTACACGAGCGCTTCATCACCAACTTCGAGGGCACTCGCGGCCGCGCTCCTGCAGCAGGCGACCTGTGGCACATAAGGCAGTAGCCGGGTGAGACTTTGCACAAGTACATACAGCGCTTCATGAACGTTTGCCTCAAGATCCTGAAGGTGTCGGACGAGGCCATGATCTCGGTGTTCTTCCGATGGCGTCTGGGATGTCAAGATGAAGGAGGAGCTCGCCATCCACGAGGACTTGTGTTCGTCACTGGAGATGTTCAACATGGCAACCAGATGCGTGAGGGCCGAGGAAGGTCGCCTCTCCCTCCTGGTGCTTCCGGAGGTCGATCCTGAAGACAACAAGGCCAAGGCTAAGGAAGTGAAGCGTAAGGGCCCCGCCGTGCTGGCCGCGGAGCCCGAGATGAAGCGTGGTTGTGACCATGATGAGCCTCCCAGGGGCAACCGCCCATTCTGCGTCTTCCACAACGTCCACAGCCACAACACCAACGACTGCCAGGAGCTTCGGGCCATCCGCGACGGGCGCCTTGGCCGCCGCCCCGAGCACAGTGACCACGGCTACGGCCACGAAGGAGGCCGCTGGGACAACCACGACCCCCGCCAGGACTGGCGTGACCAACCCCGTGAGGACCGCTGGCAGGGCCAGCCTCGTGAGGGCCCTTGGCGGGACCAGCCTCGTGAGGACCACCCCCAGGGCAATGCCGGCCTCCCTCCACTGCTGCCACGACCAAGGAGAAACGATGACAACCGCCAAGATGATGGGGCTGGGGGCTTCCAAGAGCCTCGCGTGATCGCCTGCATCCTGGGTGGCGCTCAGGCTCCCTCCTCTCATCGCATCTTCAAGCAGTTCATTCATGAGGTGAACGCGGCCCTCCCTAAGCTAGAGCCGTCACGCCCCCTCAGGTGATCCAAGCACGCCATCACCTTTGACTCAATGGACCAACTCAAGTGCTCAGACGGCGCTGGCACGCTCCTGATGCTCTGCACACCAACCATCAGAAATGTCCTTGTCACCAAGACCCTCATCGACGGTGGCGCTGGGCTCAACGTTCTTTCTGTCGAGACATTTGAGATGCTCCATGTGCCCTACGACCAGCTTCTGCCTACCAAGCCTTTCTCAGGGGTGACCGATGGCTCCACTGTTCCCATAGGGCAAATTCGCCTCCCTGTCACCTTCGGCAAGCGCGACAACTACCACACCGAGCTCATTGACTTCGACGTCGCCCACATCCGCCTCCCGTACAATGCCATCCTCGGGTATCTGGCCCTCGCCAAGTTCATGGCGGCAACTTACCACGGCTATAATGTCCTCATCAAGATGCCAGGGAGTGGCGGCATCATCACGGTCGCCTACGATGAAAAGAATGTGGTGTGCTCCCTTGAGCGCGCCTACCAGGCCATGGCGGTCGAGAACTCAGATGGCGAGGGTGCCATCCTGCCTCTTGAGGCCATCCCCAAGAATAAGAAGTAGCTCCTCCCAAAGGGCCGTCAGGAGGCTGGGGCGCCCGATGATCGTGCCTCAGGCCCCGCGCCCGCTGTTGGGGCGCCTTTCCCTCTTGCATAGGAATGCGCGCCCGGCGCCCCTCTCAGGACGGGCTCAGGGGCTCTCCTCTGGAGGGCCTCTGACCTGACAAACATGACGAGGGAGGCGTTCGGGCACCACGTGGGGGCGTGCTTCGACGTGCGCCTCCATGAGCAAGGCGGAAGGCGTGAGGCGCCCGGCGCTCAGGAGTTCAGCACCAAAGCAATCGAGGAGCTTCAGGAGGCGTGAGCCATGCGTGGCGAGCGTCGCCCCACACCATCCAGTGCAGCTGCCGCCCATGACATGGGTGGCAAACTGTGCGTCTACCTCAACATCCCAGGCCTCAACAGGGCTGCTTCGCAGGGCCTCTTCTGGCCGTCCCGTGTCGGCCGGAGTGTGGGCTACCCCTGTAGCTACGTTTGCATGCCGTTCGGCCTGCTGAACATGGCTGCCTCGTCCCAGCGCCTCGCGCAGCATGCATGGGTGGCTCATGAGGCCAGGCGCCAGACAGTCCTAACGGAGGAGGTGCCAGACCCTCGCGAGCCCCACGAACCTCCAGAGCCTCCCGGGCCTCAGGAGCCGGTCGGCTCATGAGTAGCGATCTCTATAGTACGCATCTTCAGCTACTCCAACGCTTCCACAACAATGGTGCCAGGTGACCTTTTGGTTTGCTCAGTTGAGGGCACCCCTCGGGCTGCATTATCCTCAAGCTGCTAGGGCCCGCCCCTACAGCCACGTCATTTTGATTCGTGTACTCTGGACAAGTTGTGCATGCTTAAATTGTTATGATGATTAACATTATACCTGTCGACCCGTCATCTATGGAGTCGTCCTTTGCGATCTCCGCGTGTTGCTAGCCCGCCTTTTGCTCATCCCGCGACGGGGGCTGCTGGCATGGCGTCTGTGCTTGGGTCCGTCCCTACAGCGCTAATAAACCTAAGAGACCGAGCTCTGGCTCGCGGCCAGCCCCACGCACGTCACCTCACCGGGTCCTTAGTGCCTTCATGTTCTCACGGAAAGAACACGGGCAGGATAGCAAGCGCGGCTGCCCTTCATGTTTTGTGACCAACTCGCAGGAACCTCCCGAGGCAGGACCTCGAGCGGCTTCACCAACTTCCCGCGGTGATGCCGTGCTACGTGTCGCGGGGTGCAGCCCCTCCTAGGTACCCCATCGGAGCCGGCCACTCTTTTCTCACGCGAGTCGCTTGCATGTAAAAGGGGGGCCCTTGAGCACCGCGCCTCAGGGGCTCCTACCAGCTCTCTAGCCCTCACCCCCTAGTCTTGACCACGGCATCGCGACCTGGCATACCAACGGCGGCTGAGCCTCGCTTGAGAGCCGGGCCCCGAGAGCGTAGAGCACCCTGACAAGCGGGAGAGATAGAGTCGGTAGGAGCCCTACGGGGGGCACCGTCGGGAGAAAGATGCTGCCTAAGTTGCATGAGAAGCTCGTCCTCGTGGGAAGGAAACCACCACAGGCTCACCAAGATAAGTCGGCTCGCACGCCCAGGCGTGAGCCCCATAATCAGCGTTTTTGTCTCTTGCGATTTCGCTCGGGCAAGGAAACTTCCCTTTCAGTCCTTTGGGAGCCGCTTGCACGCTAAAGGGGACCTCTCAAGCATCGCGCCTTGGGGGCTCTTACTGGACCTCGGGCCGCTCACCTCCTGGCCTTAACCACGGCATTACGACCTGGCATACCAGCGACAGTCGAAGCATGCCTGGGGACTGGGTCCTGCCGGCGTAGAGCACTAAGCTACCGCGAGAGTAAAAGGGGGGAACCGTGCCCAAGTGAGAGACGCAAACACAACATAAGTTGGGGATGCTAACATTAAGGCAAAAGTGTCATGATCTTTACACACCCCCGCGGGGCCCTTCATGATTTCTGCGCAAGAATGAAACAAAAGGAAAGGACTTCCTGAGGATCGCGACCCGGGCAACGTCACCTACAACGCCTATCCGGCACCATTCCTCCCCTAAGCTCGAGTGCGACAACGTGGTGGCTCGTAACATTCATCGTCGCTCGAGCATGGTCTGGAGGAAGCGCCACTGCTGCTGGAGGAGTGGCAGACAAGGCCAAGGGCAAGTTCACCGCCAGGGGCCTTGTCGGCTCGCCGGCCAGAAGGAGGGTCGCCGTCTCGATCGCCTCCCCTGGGGCAGCACTCCAGACGTCGGCCATCCTCCCCGAAGACCTTGAAGAAGAGCGTCAGGGGCCCGTCCTACATGAAGTGGATGGCGTGCCTCCCCTCCGAGCGGCAGGCGCAAGCGATCGCGCCCCATCCCTGGGTCATGAAGTTGTCGCCGGAGTAGATTGCCTCAACCTCCGCCTCTGAAGCTTGACCGCAGCAGCCGTCGTGCTGCAGCCACAAATCGATGTGCCCCCTTGGTGGTATCTCCCATGCGAAGGACCGTGGGAGCCGAATCCATGTGCGAGGCGGCATTGCCGCCCACACCACGAACTCGCCGGTCGTGCCGCTGGCATGTGCATGCGGGTGAGGTGGTCATGTGGCCGTCGCTTGCCATTCCCCCTGGCTTCGTCCACTGCGGCCCCCGTGGCTGCTCCCGAGGTCGAAGCCCTGTGTGCGAATGCTTGTGCCGATGGGGAAACCTGGCGAAGCGCGTTCGCACCAGGTTTGGGTAGCTGTGGGCGAAGGGGAGGTCCTGCGAGGGCGGCCGCGTCTCTTCTTCGGCGGGAGCAGGTCTGGTCCCACCTTGGGGGCTTTCCCCTCTCGGCGGCCGAGAACCTCCTCATTGGCGCCATGGGTGCTCTGGCGAGATGGCGGCACGGCGGAGAAGAAGAAGGAGTGAGTAGCAAGAAGATGAAGATGGGCTAGGGGCTTCGCCCCCCTTCCCCCATTTATAGCTGAAGGAAGGCTAACCGGCGGCCTCTCACGTTCCAATCCATGATGACCCCGCTGCATGCGCCAGGCAGTTGTTAAGTCAGGCAGTTGCCGAGGCGGCATGAGGAAGCGGAGACGCCCACATCCCATCAAGCGCCATGCGTCAGCCTGGCCCGCAGGTGATTGGGGCCCGCGGCGCTTTGCCCTTGCCCTTAGGCTTCACCTCAAAGCCAAGTCCGAGCGCGCCTTGGTCCTGGGGGCTACTGTCGGCGTTCTGGGAACTAGGGTACCCATACTTGCCTGCCTGTGGCCCACGGCGTGGCACCTTCGACGGCCTAGCACGGCCCACCTCCGAGACTATCAACACAAGACCCTCGCGAGGGGCCAAGCCTCGCGAGGCGGACGACACCAAGACCTCCTGAGGAAGCGGCCTTCCCAGGCTGCCTCCTGAGGAGCGGAGATTTCTATGTAGGTACCCAACCTCATGAGGTTGCGATGACGCAAGCCATGATGACCAAGGCCAGGTGGGCGCCAGCGGGCGTAGAGGAGGCAGTTTCCTCTTTGGTGCTAAGGAGGCAAGGACAGACGCGGGTTCCCAAGGAGCTCGGCAAAGGTTTCCATTCTAGTGCTACAAGACCAAGACCGCCAGGATGGCAAGATGGATATCATCCTCAAGCCCACTGCTACGTCATGACCAGAGGCTTTGCAGGCGAAGACCACCTTTCGTCAGGATAAGATGTACTACTTGTCCCCTTTCAAATTGGCTACTGTGGGATCCCTTCCCACCTACGATTTGGGGGAAGAGGACCGAGGCCACTATAAGTATAGGTTATCCACCACCGTAGAAGGGGATCAGATCCATTCCACCCTCACCATCAGAGCCCTCGCAAGGTAGCTCATCCTCTGTACTAGTTCATCCACAAACCTCCTCGTGAGCCAATCCACCACAAACAGGAGTAGGGTCTTACACCGCAAGGTGGGCCGAACCTGGGTCAACTGCCGTGTTCATCTTCTTTCTTGTTCGTGTGAATCAAGCTAGGCCTTGGGGCGATGAGCTGGTTGGCTGGTTAGGCTGAGTTCTTCGCACACGCCCAAGAGTTTGAACCTTTCTTGGGTCTGCGGAGCCCTGAATCCAACATTTAACTGTCGGTGTTCGGGGAACCAGGGTACCCAGACTTGCCTGCCTGCGGCCCACGGCGTGGCACCTTCGACGGCCTGGCACGACCCACCTCCAAGACTATCAAGACAAGACCCTCGCGAGGGGCCAAGCCTCGCGAGGTGGATGACACCAAGACCTCCTGAGGAAGCAGCCTTCCCAGGCTGCCTCCTGAGGAGAGGAGATTTCTATGCAGGTACCCAACCTCGTGAGGTTGCGATGACGCAAGCCATGACGACCAAGGCCAGGTGGGTGCCAGCTAGCGCAGAGGAGGCAGTTTCCTCTTTGGTGCTGAGGAGGCAAGGACAGACGCGGGTTCCCAAGGAGCTCGGCAAAGGTTTCCATTCCAGTGCTACAAGACCAAGACCGCTAGGATGGCAGGACGGATGTTATCGTCGAGCCCACTGCTGTGTAACGACTAGAGGCTTTGCAGGCGAAGACCACCTTTCGTCAGGATAAGATGTACTACTTGTCCCCTTTCAAATTGGCCACTGTGGGATCCCTTCCCGCCTACGATTTGGGGGAAGAGGACCGAGGCCACTATAAGTATAGGTTAGCCACCACCGTAGAGGGGGATCGGATCCATTCCACCCTCACCATCAGAGCCCTCGCGAGGTAGCTCATCCTCTGTGTTCATCCACAAACCTCCTCGTGAGGCCAATCCACCACAAAGCGGGAGTAGGGTCTTAGACCGCAAGGTAGCCCGAACCTGGGTAAACTGTCGTGTTCATCTTATTCCTTGTTCATGTGAATTGAGCTAGGCCTTGGGGCGACGAGCTGGTTGGCTGGTTAGGTTGAGTTCTTCGCACACACCCTAGAGTTCGAACCTTTCTTGGGTCTGCGGAGCCCTGAATTTGACAGCTACAATGTCCTCAAGATGCCAGGGAGTGGCGGCATCATCACGGTCGCCTGCGATGAGAAAGACGTGGTATGATCCCTTGAGCGTGCCTACCAAGCCACGGCGGTCGACAACCCTAACGATGAGGCCGGCGTCCTGCCTCCTGAGGCCACCCCCAAGAAGAAGAAGCAGCTCCATCCCAAGAGCCGTCAGGAGACCGAGGCGCCCATTGACGGTGCCTCGGGCTCTGCGCCCACTGCTGGGGTGCCCCGTCCTCCCGCATAGGAAGGCCCCCGTCCTCCCGCATAGGAAGGCGCGCCCGGTGCCTCCCTCGGTTCGGGCTCGGGGGCTTCCGTCCGGAGAGCCTCTGACCTGACCAGCACGATGAGGGAGGTGCTCGGGCACCACTTGGAGGCGTGCTTCGATGCGCACCCTTACGAGCAAGGCGCATGACGCGAGGCGCCAGGTGCGCGAGAATTCATCACCAAGGTGATCGTGGAGCTTCAGGAGGTGCAGGCCATGCATGGCGAGTGTCGCCCTGCGCCACCTAGTGCAGCCGCACCCCTGGTGCAGGTGACGAGCTGCGCGTCTTCGTCAACATCCCGGGTCTCAACAGGGCCGCGTCACAAGACCTCCTGTGGCCGTCGCGCGTCGGCCGGAGCAGGGGCTACCCCTGCAGCTACGTTCGCATGCCGTTCGGCCTGCTGAACATGGGCACCACGTACCAGCACCTCGCGCAGTGTGCCGTGGTGGCTCATGAGGCCTGGCGCTTTTCGGTCATGTCAGAGGAGCCCACGGACCCTCGCGAGCCCCCAGGGCCTCATGAGCTCCCCCGGCCCCCGGAGTCGCCCAGCTCATGAGGAGCGATCTCCACGGCACGCGTCCTCAGCTACCCCGATGCTTCTACAACAATGGTGCGAGGTGAGTTTTTGGTTTGTTCAGTTGAGGGCGCCCCCCGGGCCGCATTATCCTCAGGCTGTTAGGGCCAATCCCCATAGCTGTATCGTTTTGCGCATGTATCAGAACTGGCTTTGCCTTTATGAATTTCCTAAATATTCCAACCTGCATATTCGGTGCTTCGCCACCATGAATGTCGCTGCGCCCTCACAACCCTGCCCGCGACTGCCTCATGATTAAGGACTGGCATGGCATCTATTCTCGGGTCCGTCCCTGCAGCATTGTTAAACCCAAGCGACCGAGCTTTGTCCTGCGGACCAGCTCCCGTGCGCGTCACCTCCTGGGGTCCTTGGTGCCTTGTTCTCGCAAGAGCTGCTCGCGAGTGGATGAGTAACGGTGCACGACCCAGTTCATACAACCGCAATTCGGTGTTTCGCCGTCGTGGGATCCATGCGCCGGGTGTCTTTCCGTGGGATCGTTGCATGAGAAGACTAGGCACGGCGTCTGTGCCTGGGTCTGTACCTGCAGCGTTGATAAAACAAATGGCTGAACTCTTTCTGGCGGGCCGGTCCCGTTCATGTCACCTCCTGGGGTCATTGGTGTTCGGCCTTCTCATGCGATAACCTCCGGAGGTTCATTCGGCGCAGGCCCCCCCACCTCACAGGTTCCTAATGCGCACCTCGCGCCAAAAATCCAGGTGCAACCCTCCTTGAGTTAGGGCCTCCTGAGTCCCACGCTGGCTCATGAGTGCCCAGATACACCTCCTCCTTTTCTGCCGTGCTAGCCACGTGTACGAACGGGGCTGTACACGCCCCGAAGTCTCCCCCGAGGGAACTCCCACCCATGCCCAAGTGGAAGCCCCATGCTCCGCGCTGGCAGACGACACGGTCGCACAGCGGCTATGCCCACGCCCAAGTGGAAGCCCCATGCTCTGCGCTGGTGGATAAACAACTGAGGGCTCCCTAGTGGCTGCACCAACCTCAGGATAGCCTGCTGGCTCTTCACACGGCCCTATCGCGCAGCTTTCCCCACGGGAGACACGCGCGAGGGGGCTGGACACGGGGGTTGTGCTTAGGCCAGACCTAGCGTGCGCCACCTCACCAGGTCCCTGGTACCTGGTCTTCTCGCGTCCCTCCCAGGAAAAAGCTGGCGAGGAAAGGTATGGAGGACCCCGGATTAACTTAGACGCTGCCCACATTTCCTTCATGATGGCTGTTCGTACGTCAAGGGGGACCCCTAAGCATTGCGACTCAGGGGCCTCACTAGTCACGTAGCCCCTCGCCCCTTGATCTCGTCCTGGAGATCCGGACGACCCAACGGCGGTCGAGGTATGCGTGGGGCTGGGCCGTGCCAACGCAGAACACAAAGGCAAGCAAGAAGGAAATCAAGCGCGGAAAGAAAATTACGGAGTCCTAACAGTTATTACAGGCACCAAATGTAATGTTCTGCAAACCCAAACAGAGTCTTACGCCTCCATGAGGCATGATAAATGTTGCAGGATAAAAACTAGGAGGAAGCGCCACCACCTCCTTGCCCATCGCTGCCGCTTGTCCAGGTCACAGGGAGCCCATCGTCAATGTCGCTGCCGCCATCGTCGCCGCCGCCGACCTCCACCGTCGGAGCCTCGGGGTCGGGGATGCAGAGGAACTTCTTCAGCAGCGCGTCCACCCGATCATTGATGGCCCCCGCGGCAGTGGCACGGGACTCAAGAGCCACCGGGCGGATCACCGCGTCGAAGTCGAAGCCTGGATCCTGGAGGTAGAGCTGGTTGAAGACGCGCGTCGCAGCCGCGGTGAAGAGCGAGCGGCACTCTTCCTCCAAGACGGAGTCCACCGCAGCGGCAACGCCCTCAAGAGTTTCGGCGAGCTTGGAGGAGAGCCCCACGAAACTGCTTTCCGCGGCTGCCAGGGTCTCCACGTATCCTCCCCTGCAGATGGAGCGCAGCTCCTCGTGAGACCTGAGCTCGATGGAGGGGAAGGCTTCGCGTTCCGCGGCCGCTTTCTTCTCGGCGGCGACAAGGACCTTCTCCCTAGCCTCCAGCTGGGCTGTCGCCCCGGAGACGTGCTAGGCATGGGACGCCCGGGCTTTGTCCACCTCCTCCTTCAGCTTGGCCAGGTGATCCCACTCCGCGGCCTGGTCGGTGGTCACCTGGGCTAGCTTGGCGTCGTGATCGGTGAGCTTCGCTTCGCGGGCCTTGAGGTCCTCCTCTCGCTGCTGGAGCCGTTGGGCGTGCGCGACTTGCTCCTCCTGAAGGGTCTTCAGCTTGGCCTCCACCTCATTGCAGTGCTTCTCGGCGGACACTGCGCTGGCCACCGCCGCATCGCGAGCCCCCTTGGCTTCGGCGGCTTCCTTCCTGCTCTCCGTGGTGGCGGCTTCGGCCCGGCCCCAGGCTGTCCTGGAGGATGTGTTGGCCTAGAGCCACCCCGGGACGAGCCCCAGGCACTCCCTCCCAAGGCACTTGTCGGCGTCTTGGAGGTCGGCCCGGATTTGGCCGAGCACAACGAAGGCTTCCTCCAGGGCCCCGGGCCTGACAAGGGGGCCGCAATTCGCCAGAGCGAGGGACTGGCAAGGAGGTGGCACAGGCGCGTCGACTGACACCATGACCAAGGAAGCGGCGGCATGGATGGCTAGGGGCACCGGAGGCTCCGAGCTCCCTTCAGGCACGACAAGGGCGGACGGCTTCGCAGCCTGCTGGCCTGCGGGGCTGACTCGTCCTCAGGCTGCCTCACCACGTCCACGGGGGTGCGCTCCATTGCGAGGGGGCCAGGGATCACCTCCTCCATCCGTGCAGGGGCTGCTACGGCCGCAACAAGGGGTGCCGCCTCCTGAGCCCCTGCGCCCTCGACGGACATTCCTCCAGGCAACGCCAGCGAGGCACCAGGGGCAGGTGAAGCGCTCGAGCGCCCGTTCGTGGTGCCGCCCGAGCGCCCGGGGGCCATGCCGGGCCGGCCCAATGTGCTTCCGTGCCCGCCACGGCCGCGACCAGAGGCTGACGGCGCCCTCTGGACTGGGGGCTCCTTCGGCTCCGCGCTCTCCTTCCTCTTCTTCGTCATGGCGCCCATCCTAGTCGTCAGGAGGGAAGTACTATGGGCACAATGGCAATTTATGCTTAATTAACTCAAGAACAAGGTAGGCTACTTACTCGTCAGGATCGACCCATGTTCTTTTCTTCTCCTTCTTGGCCGGAGCCAGGGCGGCCCCGCCTTCCCTCGATGCGGCCTTGGTCGTGCTTGGGGGACCGACTGGGTGCTCGGCCGGCCCCGGTGTGGCGCTGTTGCCTGGAGAGGTGGAGGGGTCACCCTGAGGGGTCACGGTCGGCTAAACCACGCCAGCCCCAGCAACGGCCGCCCCGTCTTTAGCTTGCGGGCCAGGCTGGGACCGGACAGGTGCCTCGTCCGCCTTGCCGGTCTGCGGGGAGCCCTCTGGGCGGGCGCAGCCACGCCCTTCTTCGAGGTCGCCCGACCAGATGCTTGTGATGACTGGGGGGATGGCCTTGGCCTCCTGAGGACCCTGGTGGGGCGCGGGTAGTCCTCGGCCCGGAGCTCGTCGGTGTCGTCGTCGTCTTCGAGCCTGTGGAGAAGCTCACTCTGCGGTCGCGGGGACACCTCTTCCACGTCGTCGTCCCCGGTCGCCTCCAAGTCCTCTTCGCCCTCCTCGCCGACACTATCACCGGAGGACACCGGCATGGGGGAATTGGGGCGCTCGGGCGATGCGAGCCCCAGCTCGTTGAAGGCGGGCATGGCGGCAACCAGCTCTTCCCTGTCGGCGCGGCGGTACAGCGGGGTGTAGCCCTTGGGAAGGTCCCTAGGGTCGCCGCTAAGCAGGACGACCATGGCCTTGTCCAGCTCCTCGTCCGTCAGTCTGGCGGGGCGGAGCCTGATCTAGTCCGTCGAGCCCCGGAACTCCCACATGGGGCGCATGTGCGCATGGAGCGGTGCCAGGCGTTGTGTTAGGAACTCCTTCATGAGCATTCCCGCCGTCAGCGCCTTGTCCTCCATGTTCGAGGTCATCCTCCTCAGGACGGGCTCGGCCCGAGGGTCGAAGAGCTTCTCATGGCTCCACCTCTCGAGCCGTTCGGGCAGCTCGGTCAGCAGCTCCAGCCGCTCATTGAGACCCTTGGTGTCCAGGAAGACCCAGCAGTGCCGGAAGCCCCCCACCTTCTTCCCGGCCTTCAGGAGCACGTTTCCCTTGTGGGCCGCGATGAAGGACACGCAAGCGGAGCGCTGCATCGAATCGTGCAGCTGCAAGCAGAAGAAATGGCGGAGATGCGGCACGGAGGGCCTCACACCGACGAAGGCCTCGCAGTAGAAGGCGAAGAAGGACAGGATGAGGATGGAGTTGGGTTGAAGGTGAAGGGCCTGGATCTTGTAGTGGTTGAGGATGGCGACAAAGAACTCCGAGAGGGGAGAGACGAGCCCCTCAAAGATGCTGTGGAGGAAGAAGGGATAGACCATCCGAGCCAGGGTCCTCTGCTCGGCGGACCCGGCCCAGATCACGGTCTCGCCCCACTCGTTATCTTCGCTCGCCGTCTACGGGAGCACGGGGTTGAGGTGCCCCACCTCGGTGATGGAGGATGCGCCAGGTGCTAGCACCGGGGAGGAGGTGCTCAAGGTCTGGATAGTGCGCTTCGGCTTCACGGGAGCCATCTGCGGAGTCACCGGCGCCGGAGAAGGAGAAAGAAGGGGGCGGAGTTGCGGTTGGATCTGGAAAAGCTTTCGGCTGGGAGAAGGGGATCTGGAGCAAGGCGAGGGAAGCAATGATGGCTCTGTAACAAGCGCCAGTCTTTAGTCAGCTTGGGCGGTTGCCGAGGCAACATGGGGGAGTGGAGGAGTCCGCCCCCCGTCGGGCGCCACGCATCAAGCCTGGCCCGCAGGCGGTTGGGGCTCGCGGCGCTTCGCCCTTGCCCCTTGGCTTCGCCTCAAAGCCAGCCCGAGCGCGCCTTGGGCCCGGGGGCTACTGTCAGCGTTTCGGGATCGGGGGTACCCAGATCTGCCTGCCTGCGGCCCACGGCGTGGCTCCCTCGATGGCTCGGTATGGCCCATCGACAAGGCCTTCAAGGCAAGACCCTTGCGAGGACCCTGGCCTCGCGAGGCGGATGACACCAAGACCTCCAAGGGAGCGGCCTCCCCAGGCTGCCTCCCGAGGAGCAGAGATTTCTATGCAGGTACCCAGCCTCCCGAGGCTGGGATGACGTGAGCCATGACGACCAAGGCCAGGCGGGCGCCATCGGGCGCAAAGGAGGCAGTTTCCCCTTCGGTGCTAAGGGATCAAGGACAGGCGTGGGTTCCCGAGGAGCCTCCCAAAGGTTTCCATTTCGGTGCTACAAGACCAAGACCACAGGCTCGGTAGGACGGAGGTCACCGCCGAGCCCACCACTGCATCACGACCAGAAGCTTTGCAGGAGAAGGCCACCTTTCGTCAGGATTAGATGTACTTCTTGTCCCCTTTCAAATTGGCCGTTGTGGGATCCCTTCCTGCCTAAGTTTTGGAGGAAGAGGACTGAGGCCACTATAAATATAGGCTAGCCTCCACCGTAGAGAGGGGTCGATTCATTCTCACCCTCTGAGCCCTCGCGAGGCAGCTCATCCACTGTACTAGTTCATCCTCAACCTCCTCGTGAGGCCAATCCACCACAAAGCAGGAGTAGGGTCTTACACTGCAAGGTGGCCTGAACCTGGGTAAACTGCCGTGTTCATCTTCTTCCCAGCTCACGTGAATCCGACGAGGCTAGGCTGTAGGGTGGCGAGCTTAAGACTTGAGAGGTTGAGATCTTTGCACATGCCCCAGAGTTCGAACCTTCTTGGGTCTGCGGAGCCCTGAATCCGACAAAATGTGTGGGATTATTTTTACTTAAAGTTGACGCTCTTCCAAACCCACTTTCAATATTATTGCAAGCATTATTATCAATATCATATTCATCATGAGGCTTAAATAAAATTTCAAGATCATAAGAAGCATCACTGCAATCATGATCATTACAATAAGTAGTGGACATAGCAAAATTAGCATCCCCAAGCTTGTAGCTTTGCATATTATTAGCACAATTTACATTAATAGAATTTATCATAACATCATTGCAATTATGTTTTTCATTCAATGAGCTATCATGAATCACTTTACAAATTTCCTCTTTCAACACTTCACCAAAATTTTCAGATTCATGGTTTTCAAGCAAAACTTCATAAAGATAATCAAGCACACTCAACTCACTAGAAATTGGTTCAACATAATTGGATCTTTTAAAAATATTAGCAAGAGGATGATCCATCTTTAATTTTCTTGTTTCTTCTCTGTTTTCCAGTCATGAAGGCAAAAAGCAAACAAACGAGCAAAAAGGCAAATATTTTTGTGTTTTTGCAACATAATTTTTTTTTGAAGTGGGGGAGATGAAAACGAGAGGCAAATGGAAAATAATGTAAGTGCAAGGAGATGAATGTTTATGCGTAGGTACTTGATAGATGTTGATGATGTCCCCTGGCAACAGCGCCAGGAATTCTTCCTACTACTTGTGAGCTGCGTTGGGATTTCCCCGAAGAGGAGAGGATGATGCAGTACAATAGGGATAAGTATTTCTGAAAGTGCAACTATCCCTGGGTGGTTTTGGTAATTCCTAACAACATATAGCTCATTGAACTAATGCTATTTCAAGAGGATTATTTCAGGAAGTTCAATGATTGGCATGGCATGGACTAAGAATGGGGACCCCTCAAAATGCTAAGGACATATTGGCTAAAGCTCAAGACTCTACATTTTCATTTTAGTGATCCAAGATCACATTGAGTCCATAGGAAAAGCCAATACTATTAAAAGGGGATGAGGTGTTGCTTAATGGCTTGCTTGCTCAAAATGCTTAGTGATATGCTCCAAAAGCCCTCAACCACTTTCTCATATCCACATATGTCCCAAACCAAAAGTTAAATTTGGCCCCACCAATTTGATCTATCCGGCGCCACCGAGTTCATTTGATATAGCCACTGCCAGAAACCCTAGTCAGTTCGGTCTCACCGATAGGGATCTCGGTCTCACTGTGATGGGATTGCAAACTCTCTGTTTCCCTTCGTTACGTTTCGGTCTAACCGAGATGAGCGATCGGTCCCACCGAGTTCGCAATGCAAACTCTCTGTTTCCCTTTCGTAACATTTTGGTCTCACCGAAATGAGCGAATCGGTCCCACCGAGTTTGCCTGACCAACTCTCTGTTTGCCTATTGTAGAAATCGGTCCTACCGAGTTTATGTGATCGGTCTCACCGAGATTACGTTATGCCCTAACCGTAATGAAATCGGTCCCACCGAGTTGACGTGTCGGTCCCACCGAAAATCCTAACGTTCACATTTTGAACTAAATCGGTCTGACCGAGTTTTATGATTCGGTCCCACCGAGTTTGGTAAATTGTGTGTAACAGTTAGATTTTGTGTGGAGGCTATATATACCCCTCCACCCCCTCTTCATTCGTGGAGAGAGCCATCAGAACGTGCCTACACTTCCAGTATACATTTTCTGAGAGAGAACCACCTACTCATGTGTTGAGCCCAAGATATTCCATTCCAACCATATGAATCTTGATCTCTAGCCTTCCCCAAGCTGCTTTCCACTCAAATTATCTTTCCACCAAATCCAAATCCGTGAGAGAGAGTTGAGTGTTGGGGAGACTATCATTTGAAGCACAAGAGCAAGGAGTTCATCATCAACACACCATCTATTACCTTTTGGAGAGTGGTGTCTCCTAGATTGGTTAGGTGTCACTTGGGAGCCTCCGTCAAGATTGTGGAGTTGAACCAAGGAGTTTGTAAGGGCAAGGAGATCACCTACTTCGTGAAGATCTACCCGAGTGAGGCAAGTCCTTCGTGGGCGATGGCCATGGTGGGATAGACAAGGTTGCTTCTTCGTGGACCCTTCGTGGGTGGAGCCCTCCGTGGACTCGCGCAACCGTTACCCTTCGTGGGTTGAAGTCTCCATCAACGTGGATGTACGATAGCACCACCTATCGGAACCACGCCAAAAATCTCCGTGTCTACATTGCGTTTGCTCCCTCCAAACTCCTCCCTTTACCTTCATATGCAAATGTTTTACATTCCGCTGCTATACTCTTAGACTTGCATGTGTAGGTTGATTGCTTGACTTGTTCCAAGTTGCTAAAATCTGCCAAGACTTAAAACTGGGAAAAGGCTAGGTTTTTATTTTGTCAAGTAATCTAATCACCCCCCCTCTAGACATACTTTCGATCCTACAATTTCCCTCAGTTATGAAACCATGGTTATCAATCCAGTAGGAGAACCAAGCAACACTATATAAACAGCACCTGCACACAAACAATAAATACTTGCAACCCAACGCGTAGAGGGGTTGTCAATCCCTCAACGGTTATGAGCAAAATTAAAAGATAGAGTCTTCGATAGATAGATTTGACAAAAATACAAAATAAAATTGCAGCAAGGTATTTATGGTTTTAATATATGCTAGGAAATAGGCCCGGGGGCCATAGTTTTCACTAGAGGCTTCTCTCGAGAAAATAGCATACGGTGGGTAGACAAATTACTGTTGGGCAATTGACAGAAAATCAAATAATTATGACGATATCCAAGGCAATGATCACACATAGGCATCATGTCCGAGACAAGTAGATTGAAACGAATCTACATCTACTACTATTACTCGACGCATCGACCGCTATCCAGCATGCATCTAGTGTATTAAGTTCATGAAAGAATGGAGTAATGCCTTAATCAAGATGACATGATGTAGACAAGATAAACTCACGTATGAAATAAATCCCATCTTGTTACCCTTAATAGCAACGATACATGCATGTCATGTCTCTTTCTGTCACTGAGATTGAGCACCGCAAGATCGAACCCATCACAAAGCACCTCTTCCCATGGCAAGATAAATCAATCTAGTTGGCCAAACCAAACCAATAAATCAGAGAAGAAATACGAGGCTATAATAATCATGCATAAAAGAGTTCAAAGAAAACTCAAATAATATTCATGGATAGATCTGATCATAAACTCACAATTCATCGGATCCCAACAAAGACACCACGAAAAGTCATTACATCAAATAGATCTCCAAGAACACCGAGGAGAACATTGTATTGAAGATCAAAAAGAGAGAACAAGCCATCTAGCTACTAACTATGGACCCATAGGTCAATGGTAAACTACTCACGCATCATCGAAGGGGCAGCAAGGATGATGAAGAACCCCTCTGTGATCGTTTCCCCCTCTGGCAGAGTGCCGGAAAAGGCCTCTAGATGGGATCTCGTGGTTCTGGAACTTGTGGCGGCGGAAAAAGTATTTTGTGGACTCCTTGGTAGGTTTTGTGATTTTAGGGTATTTGTTGAGGTGGAGGTAGATCAAACGGAGGCTTGTGGGCCCCACTACCCACCAGGGCGTGCTAGAGGGCCCTGGTGCGCCCTGGTTTTTAGTGGGCCACTCCTTCGTCTTCTCGTTCCCTCCGGAAGCTTCCAGGGTCTCTTATGCCAGAAAAAATCTCCAAAAAGTTTCGTGGCATTTGAACTTTGTTTGGTGCTGATATTCTGCAAAGTAAAAAAACAAGCAAAAACAACAAATGGCACTGGGCACTAAGTTAATAAGTTAGTCCCAAAAAATGATATAAAGTTCCTTGTAAATGTATATAAAACATCCAAGATTCATAATATAATAGCATGGAACAATAAAAAATTATAGATACATTGGAGACGTATCAGTGCTCACTAGGAACCACAGCGCGCCCTACCCCCTGGGCGCGCCCTGATGCCTAGTGGGCCCCTCAAGCACCGTCTTGCTTTGATTCTTCTTCCAAAAATTCACATATATTCCAAAATAAATCTCCATAAATTTTTATCGCATTTGGACTATGTTTGATATGGATATTCTGCGAAACAAAAAACATGCAACAAACAGGAACTGGCACTGGGCACTGGATCAATATGTTAGTCCCCAAAATAATATAAAATGTTGCCAAAAGTATATGAAAGTTGTAAGATATTAGCATGAAACAATAAAAAAATTATAGATACAACAGAGACGTATCAGCATCCCCAAGCTTAATTCATGCTCGTCCGCGAGTAGGTAAATTATGAAAAAGATATTTTTTTTATGTGGAATGCTACCTAGCATAGTCTTGATCATATAATATAATCATGGCATGAATATGAAGACACGAGTGATTCAAAGTAATAGTCTATAATTTGACATAAAGACTTAAATACTCAGGCATTCCAACAAACAATCATGTCTTTCAAAATGTCAATGATAAAGAACGTTATCCATACAAAAGCATATAGTCTTTTCATGCTCCATCTTCTTAACATAAAGTATTTATCATGCACAACCCCGATGACAAGACGAGCAATTGGTTCATACTTTTTAACGCACTTCAGCTTTTTCAACCCCCACGCAATACATGAGCGCAAGCCATGAACATAGCACTATGGGTGGAATAGAATATGATGATAGGGTTAAATATGGAGAAGACAAAAAGGAACAAAGTCTCACATCGACACAGCTAATCAACAATCTTGGAGATGCCCATCAATTGATGTCAATGCGAGGAGTAGGGATTGCCATGCAACAGATGCACTAAGAGCTATAAGTGTATGAAAGCTCAACATGTAACTAAGTGGGTGTGCATCCAACTTGCTTGCTTAAAGACCTCGGGAATTTGAGGAAGCCCATCATCGGAATATACAAGCCAAGTTCTATAATGAAATATTCCCACTAGTATATGAAAGTAACAACATAGGAGACTCTCTACACGAAAAACATGGTGCTATTTTGAAGCACAAGTGTGGAAAGGATAGTAACAATGCCCCTTCTCTTTTTTTCTCTCTCTTTTTTATTTTTTCCCTTTCTTTCTTTCTTTTTCTTTTCTTGGGCTCTTTTTGGCCTTGATTGCTTGTATCTGCGTTGGTATTTCCCCGAAGAGGAGAGGATGATGCAGCACAACAACTGTAAGTATTTCCCTCAGTTTTTGGGATTTTAGAGTATTTATAGAGCTGATTGTCGGTGGAGCTGCTATGGGCTCCCTGGGTGTCTTTTGTCCAGGAAAAAATCTCCAAAAAGTTTCGTGGCATTTGGACTTCGTCTGGTGTTGATTTTCTGTGAAGTAAAAAACAAGCAAAAAACAGCAACTGGCACTGGGCACCATGTCAATAGGTTAGTCCAAAATGATATAAAGTTGCTAGTAAATGAGTATAAAACATCCAAGAATGATACTTTAATGGCATGGAACAATAAAAAATTATAGAAACATTGGAGACGTATAAGCATCCCCAAGCTGAATCCCTGCTCGTCATCGAGTAGGTAAATGATAAAAACAGAATTTTTGATGTGGAATGCTACCCGTCATATTTATCACATATTCTTTTCTTTTTTAGCATGGACATTTGGACTTTAGATGATTCAAAGCAATAGTCTATAATTTGACATGAAGACCTCAATACTCAAGCATATCAACAAGCAACCATGTCTTTCAGAATATCAACACTAAATAAAAGCTATCCCTAGCCCATTATGCTCAATCATTGATCCATTCATGAAACACACTAAAGTATTAGCTACATCCAATGCTCAAGTATGATAATAGTGCTCCCTAGTTGGTGCTTTACAAGAGAATATGGAGACTCAATAAAAAACATTTGCATAAAAGTAAATAGATAGGCCCTTCGCAGAGGGAAGCAGATATTTGTAGAGGTGCCAAAGCTTAAATTGAGAGATAAAATTGTTTTGAGAGGCATGCTTTTCCTTGTTGGGGAACGTTGCATGGGAAACAAAAAAATTCCTACGCTCACCAAGATCAATCTAGGAGATGCACATCTACGAGAGGAGAGATTGGATCTACATTTAAGCTAGATACTTTCCATGCTAGATATATCATAGGCGGTTCCCAGACATAAAATAAAGTTTATTCCTTTTTCCACCATTCTTTCACAATCCATGGCTAGCCGTATCCACGGGTGCCTTCCATATCAACACTTTCCAAGGAATTTATTATTGACAACATAAACTAAATTTCTTTTTCAATTCGGGACTGGGCATCCCTATTACCGGCCACACTCTCGTGCAATGACAAGTGAATAAACACTCATCTTGAGAATAACACATCTAGCATGGAAAAATATTGGCCACCCCCTGTCGCTTCATGAGCGGTACAGGCACAAAAAAATAAAATTCATTTTGAAAATTAGAGTTGGCACATACAAATTTGCTTGGAACGGCATGGAAATACCGCATATAGGTAGGTATGGTGGACTCATTTGGCACAACTTGGTTTAAGGTGTTTGGATGCACAAGTAGTATTCCCACTTAGTACAAGGTAAGGCTAGCAAATAGATTGAGAAGCAACCAACCAAAAAACAAAAACGATCATAAACAAGCATTAAACATAACTAACACCGAATAATGCACCACAAGTAGGATATAACTTCATTGCATAACTATTGACTTTCGTGCTTGCATAGGGAATCTCAAACCTTAACACCAATATTCTTACTAAAGCATAATTACTCACCAACATGACTCTCACAAAACTATTGCAAGGATACAAGTTTATATTGTCCAATGATCTTCATGATAGTTTTTATTATCCCTCTCGAATATCTATCACTTTGAGACTAGTTTCATATATTACCATTGCTTATAACAAACTCTCAAATAAATTTAATTAAAGAGCAAGAGCATAAATATTTCTTGAAAATTTTCATCTCTCAAAATAATATAAGTGAAGCATGAGAGGATTTCTTCAAAATTACTAACTCTCAAAATAATCTAAGTGAAGCATGAGAGTATATTTCTTCAAAATTAAAGCAGACCACCATGCTCAAAAAGATATAAGTGAAGCACTAGAGCAATTCCATAGCTCAATTTTTTTTAAGTGAAGCACATAGAGCAATTCTAATAAATCATAGCATAATTATGGCTCTCTCAAATAGGTGTGTCCAAAAAGGATGATTGTGACAAACTAAAAAGCAAAACAAGCAAAGACTCATATAATACAAGACGCTCCAAGCAAAACTCATGATATGTGACGAATAAAAATATAGCTCCAAGTAAAATTACCGATGATCGTTAGAAGAAAGAGGGGATGCCTTCCGGGGCATCCCCAAGCTTAGGCTCTTTTCACTCCTAATTCCTTCATCCATCGTGATCTCACCCAAAACTTCAAAACTTCAATCACACAAAACTTAACAAAAACCTTCGTGAGATCCGTTAGTATAAGAAAACCAATCTTTGCTTTAAGTACTGTTGCAAACCCATTCATATTTTGTTATTGCATTATACGTACTGTATTCTAACTTTACCATGGCTAACCCCCCCCCCTGGTATAGTCCATAGATTCATCAAAATAAGCACACAATGCAACGAAAACAGAATCTGTCAAAAACGGAACAGTCTGTAAAGATTCAAATTTTACTCATATTTCTGTAACTCTAAAATTCTTCAAAATTAGGACAACAGAGGAAATTCATATATCAATCTTTTGTAAAAAAAATTAGAGTTTTTTGTAGCTCCAGTGATTTTTAACAATTCTTCTACTGGACCTAAAAGTTTCTGTTTTCCAACAAGATCAAATCAACTATCACCCAAGCCATCCTAAAGGCACTACTTGGCACAAACACTAATTAAAACATAAAAAACACAATCATAACAGAGGCATAATTGTGTAAACACACAAAAAAAGAAACAAGAAGAGAAATAAAATTATTTATTCATTGGGTTGCCTCCCAACAAGCGCTATCGTTTTATGCCCCTAGCTAGGCATAATGCATAGATTCAAGTATTGTCTCCTTTCTTCTTATTTTCCATAGATGTGTTTTTGTCAGGAGGTTTTTCAAATATAACTTGAAACACATTATCCATAGAAATTTTAGCATTATCAAGTTGCCCATCTGCATATCCCATTTGATTCCCGGCTACAATCCAAGAATATTGTTGATTAACATCATTGAAAACTTGTAGGATCATATCCAAAACGGGAATTTCCTTTTTAAGGTTCTCATCAAAGATTTGATTATTGCCAAGCAAATGTCTTAAAACATAATCACTATTGTAAAGGATCTCATCTATCACCATTTTTTCACGATTCATACCATAAAAATAAAAGATCCCCCAAGCTTCCTGCACTATATGATCAAATTCATTCATAAGGACAAGGGCTATCTTTTTAGCCCTAGGATCCTTTATAACAGGTAGCTCATAAAACAATCTTTGCAATGTAGGATGAGTATGAATAAATCTATTCTCAATTTTCAGAAATAGTGCTGAAATAGCTTATGTATAAGTTTCGGTTCTTTTAAGTATAGGAGCATCATCACAAGTCAAAGTTCGAACATAATTAAAGAATTATTGGATGGCACCTTTTCCTATAACATTCCCTTGTCCCAAAACAAATGTTTTAGCATCCAGATTACTAGAACGTCCAATTTTAGGAGTTATGCCATCATCTATTTCTGCCATACCAAAATCACTCATGATGATGACTCAGAACAAGCAAACAAAAGATCAAACAAAAAAACCGAAAAGAAAGGCAAATAAAGAGGCAAATATTTTGTGATTTTCTGAAAATGTTTTAGAAGTGGGGGAGATGAAAACGAGAGGCAAATGGAAAATAAAGTAATTGCAAGGAGATGAGAGTTTGTGCGTGGGAACCTGATAGATGTTGATGATGTCTCCCCGGCAACGGCGCCACAAATTCTTCCTGATTGCTTGTATCTGTGTTGGTATTTCCCCGAAGAGGAGAGGATGATGCAGCACAACAACGGTAAGTATTTCCCTCAGTTATGAAAGCGAGGTTATCAATCTAGTAGGAGAACCAAGCAACACTATGTAAACAACACCTGCACACAAACCACAAAAACTTGCAACCCAACGCGTAAGAGGGGTTGTCAATCCCTCCTCGGTATTGAGATAGATTAAATTGTATGAGATTGGATAAATAGATATAGCAAAAACACACAGTAAAATAAATAAATAAAAAGTGCAGCAAGGTATTTTTGGATTATTGGATTAATAGATCTGAAAATAATATGATAGGAAATAGACCCGGGGCCGTAGATTTCACTAGAGGCTTCTCTCGAGAAAATAGCATACGGCGGGTAAACAAATTACTGTTGGGCAATTGATAGAAAAGCGAATAATCATGACGATATCCAAGGCAATGATCATGTATATAAGCATCACGTCCAAGATTAGTAGACCGACTCCTGCATGCATCTACTACAATTACTCCACACATCGACCGCTATCCAGCATGCATCTAATGTATTAAGTTCATGGAAAAATGAAGTAATGCAATAAGAACGATGACATGATGTAGACAAGATCTATTCATGTAGGAATAGACCCCATCTTTTTATCCTTAATGGCAACAATACATATATTTCATGTCTCCTTCTGTCACTGGGATTGAGCACCCCAAGATCGAACCCATCACAAAGCACCTCTTTCCATGCCAAGAAAAATCAATCTAGTTTCCAAACCAAACCAAAGTTTCGGGGAAGAAATATGAGGCTATAAAGACCATGCATAAAAGAGTTCAGAGAATACTCTAATATTATTCATAGATAGAACTAATCATAAACTCACAATTCATCGGATCCCAACAAACACACCGCAAAAAGTCATTACATCAAATAGATCTCCAAGAACATCGAGGAGAACATTGTATTGAAGATCAAAGAGAGAGAATAAGCCATCTAGCTACTACCTATGGACCCGTAGGTCTGTGGTAAACTACTCACGCATCATCGGAGGGGCAAGGGTCATGATGAAGAACCCCTCCATGATTGTTCACCCCTCCGGTAGACTGCCGAAAAGGCCTCTAGATTGGATCTCGTGGTTCTGGAACTTGGGGCGGCGAAAACTATTTTCTCTCGACTCCCCTAGGGTTTTTGGGATTTTAGAGTATTTATAGAGCTGATAGTCGGTGGAGAAGCCTCCCATGGGCTCCACTACCCTCTAGGGTGCGCCAGGGGCCTCTGGCGCACCCAGGTGCCTAGTGGGCCCCACAGGCCTCCTCCCGTGCACTTCTTCGGCTCCCTAGGTGTCTTCTATCCAGAAAAAAATCTCCAAAAAGTCATGTGGCATTTGGACTTTATTTGGTATTGGTTTTCTACAAAGTAAAAAACAAGCAAAAACTGGCACTGGGCACTATGTCAATTGGTTAGTCCCAAAAAATGATATAAAGTTGCTAGTAAATGAGTATAAAACATCCAAGAATGACACTTTAATAGCATGGAACAATAAAAAATTATAGATACGTTGGAGACATATCGGGCCTTTTTTTTGTCCGGAGTCTCATCCCGACTTGTGGGGGAATCATAGTCTCCATCACCCATTCCTCACTGGGACAATGCTCTAATAAAGTATACTGATGATCATCACAGTTCTATTTACTTACAACACGATATCTAGAACAATATGACTCTATATGAATGCCTCTGGCGGTGTACCAGGATGTGCAATGATCTAGCATGGCAAAGATATCAAAAAACGAACAAGCCATGAAAATATCATGCTAGCTATCTTACGATCATGCAAAGCAATATAACAATGAATGCTCAAGTCATGTATATGATGATGATGGAAGTTGCATGGCAATATATCTTGGAATGGTTATGGAAATGCCATAATAGGTAGATATGGTGGCTGTTTTGAGGAAGACATAATAAGGCTTATGTGTGATAGAGCATATCATATCACGGGGTTTGGATGCACCGGCGAAGTTTGCACCGACTCTCGAGGTGAGAAAGGGCAATGCACGATACTGAAGAGGCTAGCAGATTTCGGAAAGGTGAGAGTGCGTATTATCCATGGACTCACATTAGTCATAAAGAACTCACATACTTATTGCGAAAGTTTATTAGCCCTTGAAGCAAAGTAATACTACGCATGCCCCTAGGGGGATATATTGGTAGTAAAATACCATCGCTAGTCCCCGACCGCCACTCATAAGGAAGACAATCAATAATAAATCATGCTCCAGCTTCTTAGCATAACAAGAGACTATACGTGCATGCTTTGGGAATCACAAACCTTAACACCAATATTCTTACTAAACCACAATCATTCACTAGTAACTCCCACATATTACCATCTATATATCACAAAACTATTGCAAAGAATCAAACATATCATATTCAGTGATCTACATGTTTTATGCAGGATTTTATGACTAACCATGTGAATGACCAATTCCTGTTGACTCTCTAAATAGATATAAGTGAAGCATGAGAGTTTAATTCTTTCTACAAAAGACCACGCTCTAATAAATATAATTTAAGCTAAAGAACATTATACAAATAATGATTTTTCTATAAGTAGAGAAACAGGCATCCAAACTTTAAATGATATAAGTGAAGCACATGAAGCATTCTATAAAAACATACTCAAAAGATATAAGTGAAGTGAAAAGAGCATTCTATAAATCAACCAAGGACTATCTCATACCAGCATGGTGCATAAAATAAAAGGAAAAAATAAACACAAAAGATGCTCCAAGAGTTTATGCATATCATGTGACAAATAAAAATATAGTTCCAAGTAAAATTACCGATGGTCGTTAGAAGAAAGAGGGATGCCTTCCGGGGCATCCCCAAGCTTAGTTGCTTGGGAGTCCTTGAATATTACCTTGGGGTGCCTTGGGTATCCCCAAGCTTAGGCTCTTGCCACACCTTATTCCTTCATCCATCGTGATCTCACCCAAAACTTGCAAACTTCAATCAGACAAAACTGCACAAAACCCTCATGAGATCCGTTAGTATAATAAAGCAAATCACTACTTTAAGTACTGTTGCAAACCCATTCATATTTTATTTTTGCATTATACCTACTGTATTCTAACTTCTCCATGGCTTATACCACCGATACAGTCTGTAGTTCCATCAAAACAAGCAAAACAATGCATCAAAAACAGAATATGTCAAAAACAGGACAGTCTGTAGCAATCTGAACATTAGCCATACTTCTGTAACTCCAAAAGTTCTAAAAACTTAGTAAAAAATAAACAATTTGTATAGAAGTACTGTGTAAAAATTTCAGAAACTTTGGACGTTCCAATAAAAAAATGTAAATTCACGCACTACAGACAAAATTTCTGTTTTTACACCGTACATACCAAACAAGCAATCTAAACATCCTAAAGGAAAATCTTGGCACATTATTTTTATAATACAATGGATTTGTACAAGGGGATAAATATTTTCATTGAAAAGTTTCTGTAATTCAAGATTCACAAATTTTCCATGGGCATGAACAAAGTTCAAGGAATTCCCCCACTTCAACGGTGCTTGTCTTTCTCACTTTCACTTTTCTTTTTGTTTTCTAAACTTTATAAAAGCACACAACAGAATAAAATGACTCTCTAAAACTTCTGGGTTATCTTCCTAGTAGCGCTTTCTTTAAAGCCATTAAGCTAGGCATAAAGTGCTTAACTAAATGATCCACCAGGATCCCAAGGTATATCAAACCAATTTTAATTAACAATGATTTGTAATTTAGTAGTGAGCATAAAGTAATATATAAAATGCAACAATGAAGTCTAATTCTCTTCCTATGCATCGGCATGTCATAAAAGAACAATTCATGCACAACAAGTAAAGGCCAATACATAGCATAAACAGTTTCTTGCAATTTTATCGTGTTGGAAACATAGAGAGGTGAAGATGTGGTTCCTCGCTCATAATAATTGCAAGTAGGAGCCGCAAGCACATGCATATTATATTCATCAAAATCATCATGTGCAATAGTAAAACGCAACCCATCAATATAATCCTTAATAAGCGCAAACTTCTCCGATATAGTGTAGTTGGGAGAATTCAAAAAGATAATAGGACAATCATATGTGGGTGTAATTGCAACAATTTCATTCTTAACATAAGGAACTATAGCAAGTTCACCTCCATAAGCATAATTCATATTGGCATCTTGGCGACAAGCATAACAAGCATCAATTTCATCAAAAAGGGATATTTCAAATGAATCCAACGGCTCATAGCAATCATCATAGCATTCATCCTTCGGTAAGCACCAAGGGAAATAAAACAATGTATGATTTGAAGAGTTACTCTCATTAGAAGGTGGGCACAGGTAGCTAATCCGCTCTTCCTCCTTTTGTTCTTTGCTCTCCTCGTCATCTATTTCATCTAATGAGCTCATAGTTTCATCAATTTCTTCTTCCATAGATTCCTGCAAAATATTTGTCTCTTCTTGGACAGCGGAGGAGTCCTCAATATATGGTTTAACATAAACATTAGAAGCATAATTTTCATAGCAGTATTTAAGTATGGCAAAATTTTCAGATTTGTAAAGAGTAGCATCATACTTTTCAATCAAAGAAGCAATTTCATAAGCACCCTTAAAAGAAACAAATTCTTCAATTTGTTCAATATCATAGTAATTATGAAAAACTTTAGCATAAGAAGATACGATTCCATTATCACTAAACTCACATTGGTAGGGAAGGTGTTTCTTAGGGTCTTCAGAACAACAAGTACAATCATATATTTCACATAAATTCCAAGCATAGCAATGCATAGTATTAATATGATGCCATGCAAGTTTCCCTTTTTGAGATAAGCGGTGTCGCACAAAATAAGCATCCTCATTTAATGATTTTTCCTCAACTAAGCTAGTTGGGTTTTCAACACGAGCACAAATGGATCGAAGATGATCCAAGTAGAAAGCTTCAGCAGTATGATAGATTTTGGGTGGTTCTTCAACCATTGGTTTAGCAAGTACGAGTAATTTTTTGGTATTTTATGTTTCCTACCCATAACTAGATATAGAAAACAAGAGCACAAAATAAAATCTACTCAGTGATAAAGCAAACAAGCACACACAAGAATAATCACCCCACGCTATTGCTCCCCGGCAACGACACCAAAAAAGGTCTTCATAACCCACAAGTATAGGGGATCAATTGTAGACTCTTTCGATAAGTAAGAGTGTCCAACCCAATGAGGAGCTAAAGATAGAATCAATATTCCATCAAGTTCTACTGACCACCGATACGACTCTATGCAAACTTTAACATTCGCTTTAACTAGAATAAGTATGAAACTATTTTGTAGGTGTGATAGGATAAGTTTGCAAGGATAAAACTAGAAATACTTTTAGCAAAAATAAAACTACGAATAATTTGCAAGATAATAAAAGTTAGTTGTTTTAGTAGAAAGATTTTGTAACAAAAGAAAGTTATTTGTCGCTAGGCAATCGATAACTAGACCGGTAATCATTATTGCATTTTTATGTGAGGGGAGGCATGAGCTAACGTACTTTCCGTACTTGGATCATATGCACTTATGATTGGAACTCTAGCAAGCATCCGCAACTACCAAAGATCATTAACATAAAACCCAACCATAGCATTAAGTATCAAGTCCTCTTTATCCCATATGCAACAACCCACTTACTCGGGTATGTGTTTCAGTCACTCACGCCACCCACCATAAGCAAATCATGAACGTATTACAACACCTTAAAGTGGGAATTCCACACGCTTGCGTGACATGGAGGGCACCATAGGACAACACCAAAATAAAACATACAACTCAAACCAATCACGATCATCAATCAACCCATATGACAAAACGAATTTACTCAAACATCATAGGATGGCAACACGTCATTGGATAACAATATGTAGCATTAAGCACCATGTTTAAGTAGAGATTACAGCGGGGAGAAGAGGTGTTACACCGCTGCATAGAAGGGGAGAGAGTTGGTGATGACGGCGGCGAAGTTGTTGGTGTAGATCGCCATTACGATGATTGCCCCGGCGACGTTCCGGCGCCACCGGGAGAGAGGGGGTGAGAGCCCCCTCCTTCTTCTTCCTTGCCCCCCCCCCCCTAGATGGGAGCAGGTTTTCCCCTTTGGTCCTTGGCCTCCATGGCACCTGGAGGGGAGAGAACCCCTCCGAGATTGGATCTCTCTCTGTGTTCTCTTCAGTTTCGCGTTCCTGTTTTCTGGCCCTTCACCGTTTCTTAAATTCTTGGAGATCTGTAACTCCGATCGGGCTGAAATTTTAACACGATTTTTTTCCAGATATTATCTTTCTTGCAGCAAAATAAGGGGGTTAACCGACTTACGAGGTGCTCACTAGCTACCACGACGCGCCCTACCCCGCTGGGCGCGCCCTGATGCCTAGTGGGCCCCTCGAGCACCGTCTTGCGTTGATTCTTCTTCCAAAAATTCAAATATATTCCAAAATAAATGTGCGTAAATTTTTATCGCGTTTGGACTTTGTTGGTATGGATATTCTGCGAAACAAAAAATATGAACAAACAGGAACTGGCACTGGGCACTGGATCAACATGTTAGTCCCAAAAATAATATAAAATGTTGCCAAAGGTATATGAAAGTTGTAACATATTGGCATGAAACAATCAAAAATTATAGATACGACGGAGACGTATCATACCCCTCCACCCCTCTTCCTCATTGAGGAGAGCCATCAGAACATGCCTACACTTCCACCATTCATTTTCTGAGAGAGAACCACCTACTCATGTGTTGAGGTCAATTGTTTCGATTCCTACCATTTGAACCTTGATTTCTAGCCTTCCCCAAGTTGCTTTCCACTCAAATCCTTCTTCCACCATAGCCAAATCTATGAGAGAGAGCTGAGTGTTGGGGAGACTATCATTTGAAGCACAAGAGCAAGAAGTTCATCATCAACACACCATCTATTACCTTTTGGAGAGTGGTGTCTCCTAGATTGGTTAGGTGTCGCTTGGGAGCCTCTGACATAATGTGGAGTTGAACCAAGAAGTTTGTAAGGGCAAGGACCTCGCCTACTTCATGAAGATCTACCCGAGTGAGGCAAGTCCTTTGTGGGCGATGGCCATGGTGGGATAGACAAGGCTGCTTTTTCGTGGACCCTTTGTTGGCGGAACCCTCCGTGGACTCGCACAACCATTACCCTTCGTGGGTTTGAAGTCTCCATCAACGTGGATGTACGATAGCACCACCTATCGTAACCACGCCAAAAAATCTTCGTGTCCCCATTGCATTTGCTTTCTCCAAACCCTTCCCTTTACTTACATGTGCTATGTCTTACATTCCATTGCTATACTCTTAGACTTGCATGTGTAGGATGTTACTTGACTTGCCATGATTGCTAAAATCTGCCTACGACTAAAATTGGGAAAGGGTTAGGTTAGGTTTGGTCAAGTAGTCTAATCACCCCCTGTAGGATCGAAAGTATGTCTAGAGGGGGTGATTTGACTACTTGACCAAATAAAAATCTAGCCTTTTCCAAATTATAAGTCTTGGCAGATTTTAGCAACTTAGCACAAGTCAAGCAATCAACCTGCACATGCAATTCTAAGAGTATAGCAGCAGAATGTAAATCACTGCATATGAAGGTAAAGGGGAGGAGCAAACGCAATGTAGACACGGAGATTTTTGGCATGGTTCCAATAGGTGGTGCTATCGTACATCCACGTTGATGGAGACTTCAACCCACGAAGGGTAATGGTTGCGCGAGTCCACGGAGGGCTCCACCCACTAAGGGTCCACGAAGAAGCAACCTTGTCTATCCCATCATGGCCATTGCCCACGAAGGACTTGCCTCATGAGGGTAGATCTTCACGAAGTAGGCGATCTCCTTGCCCGTACAAACTCCTTGGTTCAACTCCACAATCTTAACGGAGGCTCCCAAGTGACACCTAACCAATCTAGGAGACACCACTCTCCAAAAGGTAATATATGGTGTGTTGATGATGAACTCCTTGCTCTTGTGCTTCAAATGATAGTCTCCCCAACACTCAACTCTCTCTCACAGATTTGGATATGGTGGAAAGATGATTTGAGTGGAAAGCAACTTGGGGAAGGCTAGAGATCAAGATTCTTATGGTTGGATTGGAATGTCTTGGTCTCAACACATGAGTAGGTGGTTCTCTCTCAGAAAATGAATGCTGGAAGTGTAGGCACGTTCTGATGGCTCTCCTCACGAATGGAGGAAGGGTGGAGGGGTATATATAGCCTCCACACAAAATCTAACCGTTACACACAATTTACCAAACTCGGTGGGACCGAATAGTGAAACTCGGTCAGACCGATTTAGTTCAAAATGTGAACGTTAGGATTTTTGGTGGGACCGACATGTCAACTCGGTGAGACCGATTTCGTTAGGGTTAGGGCATAACGTAATTCGGTGAGACCGATCACATGAACTCGGTGAGACCGATTTCTGTAATAGGCAAACAGAGAGTTGGTCAGGCAAACTCTATGGGACCGATCGCTCATTTCGGTGAGACCGAAACGTTACGAAGAGGAAACAGAGAATTTGCATTGCGAACTCGGTGGGACCGATTGCTCATCTCGGTTAGACCGAAACGTTATGAAGGGAAACAGAGAGTTAGCAATCCCATCTCGGTGAGACCGAGATCCCTATCGGTGAGACCGAACTGATTAGGGTTTCTGGCAGTGGCTATGTCAAATGAACTCGGTGGCGCCGGATAGATCAAATCGGTGGGGCCGAGTTTGACTTTTGATTTGGGACATATGTGGATATGAGAAAGTGGTTGAGGGTTTTGGAGCATATCACTAAGCATTTTGAGCAAGCAAGCCATTAAGCAACACCTCATCCCCTTTTAATAGTATTGGCTTTCCTATGGACTCAATGTGATCTTGGATCACTAAAATGAAAAGAGTAGAGTCTTGAGCTTGAGCCAATATATGTCCTTAGCATTTTGAGGGGTCCACATCTCTAGTCCATGCCATGCCAATCATTGAACTTTCTGAAATGATCATCTTGAAAGAGTATTAGTTCAATGAGCTATATGTTGTTAAGAATTACCAAAACCACCCAGGGATTAGTTGCACTTTCAATCTCCCCCTTTTTGGTAATTGATGGCAACATATAGATCAAAGCTTCGACACATGATAATAAGAATGAAGTATATTGTCGCTTTGAGAAGTATGTGATAAGCAAGAGCTCCCCCTAAATTTGTGCATTATTTAAAATTTGCTTTTGAATGCAAATGCACAATCGATTAGGATCATGGGTTACTCTTCCATGTCACATACATCTTGGTGGAGCGCTCAAACTGATGGAATATGAAAAATATGCACTCATCACCAAGGCAAAGTGAATGATCATACAAGAGAGATAAATAATGTCATCATATCAAACACATGACCAAAAGTATCTCACACACATAAACATAGAATATCAACCAAGCAAGCACACAAAAAGTGGCAAAGAGAATGGCAAAAAGAAGCAAGCACTCTCTCTCGAAGCCTATGATCTATACACTTTCTCCCCCTTTGGCAACAAGTTACCAAAAAGCTTGAAAATGCATAGTGCTATGCGTCTCTCTAGGCTTGATCTTCGGGAGGCGGTGTAGAGAGGACTCCAAGAACAAATGCATCTGTTGAGGTTGTTGGAGCTGGTGGAGTTGCAACTGGAGGGGCAACTGAAGCTGTAGCTGCAGGTGCTGACGCAGTAGCTCTTGTATCTGTCACATGCATTGCTGCAGATCTTTGTGCCCTAGGCACTCTCTAAAAAGCATCTGTGGTAGCTTTCCCTTTCCTCTCTTCAGCTTCTTCCTGGAGCTGCTCAACAGCTGTCTGCATCTCTGTCACCTTCAAGTCCAGATCATAAAACTTTGTTTCAATGATCCTCTCCAGGCTCTCTTGATTCTGAGTCAGGGTGGCCAAACCTTTCTCAATCCTCACAGTTGCTTGAATGAGATAGCTAAGTTGATCTTGTTTTGACTTGAGATGCCTCTTCAACACTTGGCATCTTGGCTGCCTTCTCTGCCTTTGCTTTCTCCCTCTTCTCTTGAGCCTCTACTGATGTAGGATCTTCAGCATCCATGACAGCTGTATTGTCCTCAAATTCAGGTCTCAAGGGAAGGTGTTCTTTATCCAACAAATATGTGCCTGTGCCCATCTTGGAGTTGATGAGCATCTGGATGTGTGGAGCATACCCACATGATCTCTTCTGGTCTGCAGCTGTCCTCTTGATTGTCTCAACAATCAAACGCATCACCTTAAACTTCTGGGGCACATCAAACAACAGAAGCAAATTGATGGAGTGGCCTCTGATCATCCTGTGATCTCCTGATTTGGGCAACAAGGTGTGCCTCAAGATGGTGTTAATAGTGGCCAGTCCAGACAATAGATAATATACAGAGCCTAGCTTGTGAGTCTCCAAGGCTTTGTCAGGAATCTCCTTATACATGTTGGCCATGGAGTTGTGATCTTTCTTTCTCTTGGCATAGACATCTATGTCATCCTCAAGCTCTGCAGGGGCATTGATCAGCTTGGCCCACTCAGCAACTGTTGATTGGTACCTTGTACCATCAGACATCCATACAATCCTTCCATCTAGATAGAAATGAGCTGTAGAATAGAATTGCATAATGAGCTCATCATTCCACTTGGTAAGCTTATGACCCACAAAAGTGTCTACTCCATTGAGTCTAAAACTTTCATGCACTCCTAGGAAGTGGTCTACATTGTTGTTGATGTATTCCCAGTCTACCCACTTCATGTCACACACTATGGGCTTCTTATCCAAAAGAATTGTCTCATAGAAGTCTTGCTGCTCCTTGGTGTGAAATCTATAGTCCACAGCAGTCCTTCTCCTCACAGCATATGGATCTGATTGTCTCCACAATCTGAGACCTGCATCCTTCCTTGCTTTCATATTCTCAGCCACTGGATGATTGTCATCATGGTCAGGGATCTTTGGCTTTAGCTTCCTGAGCACTTGGGCTTCTTCTTCATCTTCCACTTCAGGCACTGGGGCCTTGGTCTTTTCAGCAGCTGGTATGTTTCTTGTGCTTCTCTTTGGTGCAGACTTAGAAGCTTGAGTAGTAGACTTGGGGGCAGTCTTGGGCTTTGCTGAAGCAGCCTCAGACTTGATGGCATCCCCCATCGACTTCTGTGCTTTGGGTGCTGGTGCAGCATCCTCTTCTTCATCCTCAGCTGGGTCTCTCATCATAGAAGGTCTGCCAATTACTCTGGCTATTGTCTTCTTGACCCTTTCCTTTCTCTTCTTGCCCTCACCAGTCTCCTCAACAGTTGATTTGGAGGCTTCAAGAGTTGAGGCTCTGGCCTTAGACATGGGCACTCTCTTGGCAGGAGCTTTCTTGTGCAACACAAGCTTGGTTGCAGCAGCAACATATTCCTTTTTCAGCACCTTTTTCTTGGAGCTGACTTCCTCCTCAGCAGCAACATAGTCTTCATCTTCAGAATTTCTCTTTCTCCTCTGCCTAGTAGCAGCCTTAGGCAGGTTGCTAGGAGTACTTCTGCTGCCATCCTCATAGCTGTCAGAGGGACTAGTGCCCTCACTTAGATTCACTTGCTCCTCAGACCTGTTCTGGCTATCACTCTGATCAGACATTCTGGCACTGCAAACTGAAAGCTGACCCTGTGAATAGTTATAGATGAGATAGAGTGGATGAGCATCACAAAGTGCAAAGATTTTACAAAACAATTGAGTCAAAAATTTAGTTTTAGTTTTCCACAGAAAGCATTTCGGAGCTACCGATTTGTTAAACTCGGTGCCACCGAAGCAATGTTGGAGTCTGAACTAGTGAGATCGGTCAGACCGAGACATAGTTCGGTGAGTCCGAGATTGCTAGGGTTTCACTGAGAGTTGAACCCAGTCACACCGATTTGCAACTTTCTGTTAGGCCGAAAGTTACAAGTGCAATGGCCTAAGCCAAATCGGTGAGACCAATTTCTACAACTCGGTCGGTCCGAGATGAGTTCGGCGGAAACCTAACCCTAAATTTTTGAATCAAAACTAATCTAAAGGAAGTTTTCGTTGGATAGATTGATCTCATACGTGGTAAGAATCTTGGCATTGTCTTTGTGCTAAGAATCGGAGGTAAAGATTGCACAAAGGGTCGAACTCATATCCTAACTTGGCGATGAGCTCGCTATGGCGGCAACGGCGGTGTAGATTTCCGTTGACGGCAGCGGAGACCAGCGGCAGGGGGTCGCTGGCGACGAGAGGATGATCCGGAGACCCGAGTCGGCAGAGCAGGACACGCGTGGGCGAAAAGGTTTCGGAGAAATTTCCAAAATTTGACCCGTCGGTATATATATCCTGACCCTGTCGGTGTGACCGAGTGGAACAACTCGGTGGCACCGAGATGCAGAATCACAAGCGGTTACTGCAACTCGGTGTGATCGAATGGTTCTAATCGGTTGCACCGAGATTGAAAACCTAGATCAACTCAGTGAACTCGGTATGACCAAAAGGGATGAATCGGTCAGACCGAAATGCACAGAGAGGTTTTGGAAGTTTAAGTCTATGACGAATCGGTGACTCTGAGTGCTCCTCACCCAGAGGGTTCGAATCTGACTTGATCAAACTTTGTGATGTAGCATGAATAGAGTTTGAGACGAGAAAAGCATAGATAGCTAAAGGAAGTTCTTAGGCATTCTTGTCCATCCATTTGGCAAAAGAAACAGATCAAACAATCAAAGCAACAAATGGATGTCCTCGAATGAGAAAAATATGCAACCAACATGCTCACACAATAAAATGGCAAATGAAATATGTGACAAAGCATGCACAAACACTCTAGCATCTATCAAGCAATTGGCGATGACTAGATCATCTATATATGAGTATATTGACTTAGGAGTCAAATGAGAACATTTGATCATAGGTCATACTCATCGTTTAAGCACAAGTGGGGTTACCACTTTTACATAAAGCATTGTTGTGTTCACACCATTAGAGTTGCTTTAGCTCAATTCTTAGAGTAAAGCCCCCCTAGATGTGATATCCCCCCTAAGAGGGATGAACTAACATTGGGTTTTGTCGATGATGACTTCATGTAGATGTTGAAGATGTGGATGCTCAATTTTGATGTAGATCATTTGGAGCAATCCATTGGAGTGAGTTGCACTTTCAATACCTACATGGGTTAGTCCCACAAGGAACAAACAAGGATATCCATAGACATAGAGTGAAGTACACACAAGATGATGTCCATGAAAGCATTAGGTTACCTTGTCCCTTGTCTTACCAATAAGAGGGTTTGTGACTCCTTGAACTAGTGCAAGATGTGGAAGATGATTGCACTTGTTCTTGCCAAAATGATATGAGTGAAATATGTTGGCGGAGTCACCCTCAAGAATTCTCTAGTTCTTCTTCTTCGGGATCCACATCATCTTGATGGGAATCCTTGGAGTTGTAGTCGTACTTGATGAAGTAGAAGTTGATGTAGTCTTGGGAACCCACTTGACCAAGGCCTTAGGAGCTTCTTCAAATGCATCAATCTCCTCTTGAAGCTTGTCCTTGCCTTTTTGCTTGAGGTCTTGTGGTGGAAGATCATCTTGAGCTTGTGTTCCCTTGAAGGAAGTAGGATCATACTTCTCTTGTTGAGGAACAAACTTCGTCTTGGGGTATTGATCTTCTTCCCACTCAACTCCATTGGCATTGAACTTTCGTTCAAAACCAACACCTTGATTCTTCCGGTGCCTTCCTTGCTTGCGTACAATTTCCTCAAATTGCTTACTTCCGGCAAGGCTCTTGTAAACACCTTTCTCTATAGTTCTCTTCAATAATCTATTTTCTTGCTCAAGTGTAACTTGGCTAAGAGAATCATTAGTGGAATCAAGAGAACTACTAGAAGCAACAATATTGGATTTAGCATGATTATTGTTACTACTAGAAGAAGAATCTTTCTTACTCTTGTTGCTAGATTTTACTTGTGGCATGTAAGTAGACAAGAGTAAACGCTTGGCAATGCAAGAAGAACTTTTCTTACGAAGATCATCATTGATTGCTTTTAAGAACCCATGCTCTTGCTCTAGGTTGAGCTTTTCAAAGCGTAGTTTCTCATGAGTCTTTAAAAGCTCTCGATGATCTTCTAAGGTAGTTTCATGGGCTAACTTAAGAGTGTTTAGTTCTTTACTTAGACACTCAATCTCCTTCTTATCATCATCATTCATTTTATCTTGTTTAGCATGATTAATAGCAAGTTCATCATAGTTTTCATCACTAGAGTTGTCAACAAGTAAATCATCATCACCTAGCAAATCATCTTCATCACTATTGAAATCAACATACTCGGGGTGTGATACCTTTGGGCCTTTAGCCATGAAGCATCTTCCAATTCCTTCATTTGGTGAGTCAAATATGTCATAGGGGTTGGTTGACACAAGTGCTAGACCGGCAACACCTTCATCTTGAGTATATTCGGAGTCGGAGTGATAACTTCTCTCGGAGTGGTGGTCGGAGTCGGAGCCGGATACCCATTCACCAACATGAGCTTGATGTCTTCGTTTTGTATAGCTCCTTGATGACTTGTCCTTCCTTTCCGAATCCTTGCTTCTGCGAGAGGTTCTTCGTTCATAACGATCATCTCTACTCCTTCTCTCCCTTGGAGGTGATTCTTCTCTTTTGCTTCTTCTTTTAGGTGAGTCTTCTCTTGTTTTGTAGGGAGCCGTACACTCATTGGAGTAGTGTCCGGGTCTTCCACAATTGTAGCAATTACGCTCACGACTAGAAGATCTTTTGTCATTGTAGGACCTTGACTTGGAACTTCTTTCCTTGCTTCTACTCTTGTAGAACTTGTTGAAGTTCTTCACCATTAGGCTCAATTCCTCATTGAAGGCTTGTTTTTTCACTTGATGATGTAGGAGCATCACATGAGGCTTTGTAAGCACCACTAGACTTGTTGTGAAGCTCTTCTTTATCCTTGAGTGACATCTCATGAGCAACAATTCTTCCAATGACTTCAGTTGGCTTGAGATCTTTGTAATTTGGCATCATTTGGATCAATGTGCACCCGGTGTCATATTTTCCATCCAAGGCTCTTAGGATCTTCCTGATGATGAATCTCTCGGTCATCTCTTCACTTCCTAAGCCGGCAATCTCATTTGTGATGAGAGCACGCCTAGAGTACATTTCAGCGACACCTTCACCATCCTTCATTTTGAACTTGTCCAGCTGACTTTGAAGCACATCCAATTTGGATTCCTTGACGGAGTCGGTACCTTCGTGCATATCAATCAAAGTATCCCAAATTTCCTTTGCATTCTCAAGACGGCTGATTTTGTTGAATTTTTTGGGGCACAATCCGTTGAAGAGGATATTGCAAGCTTGAGCATTGTATTGCAACATCTTCAATTCTTCCGCGGTAGCTTCACGATTCGGTTCTTTCCCATCAAAGAATTCACCTTGCAAGCCAATACACACAATAGCCCAAACGGCGGGGTTATGTCCAAGAATATGCATTTTCATCTTATGCTTCCAACTAGCAAAATTAGTACCATCAAAGTACGGACCTCTACGGTGGTAATTTCCCTCGCTAGACGCCATACTCTCCTAGGTTGTGAAACCAAGGCTATGATCACCAAAGCTATGGAAATCAAGGCAAATGGAGACCAAAGCTCTGATACCACTTGTAGGATCGAAAGTATCTCTAGAGGGGGGGGGGTGATTAGACTACTTGACCAAATAAAAATCTAGCCTTTTCCAAATTTGAAGTCTTGGTAGATTTTAGCAACTTAGCACAAGTCAATCAATCAACCTACACATGCAATTCTAAGAGTATAGCAGCGGAATGTAAATCATTGCATATGAAGGTAAAGGGGAGGAGTTTGGAGGGAGCAAATGCAATGTAGACACGGAGATTTTTAGCGTGGTTCCGATAGGTGGTGCTATCGTACGTCCACGTTGATGGAGACTTCAACCCACGAAGGGTAACGGTTGCGCGAGTCCACGGAGGGCTCCACCCACGAAGGGTCCACGAAGAAGCAACCTTGTCTATCCCACCATGGCCATCGCCCACGAAGGACTTGCCTCACGAGGGTAGATCTTCACGAAGTAGGTGATCTCCTTGCCCGTACAAACTCCTTGGTTCAACTCCACAATCTTGACGGAGGCTCCAAAGTGACACCTAACCAATCTAGGAGACACCACTCTCCAAAAGGTAATAGATGGTGTGTTGATGATGAACTCCTTGCTCTTGTGCTTCAAATGATAGTCTCCCCAACACTCAACTCTCTCTCACAGATTTGGATATGGTGGAAAGATGATTTGAGTGGAAAGCAACTTGGGGAAGGCTAGAGATCAAGATTCTTATGGTTGGATTGGAATGTCTTGGTCTCAACACATGAGTAGGTGGTTCTCTCTCAGAAAATGAATGCTGGGTGTGTAGGCACGTTCTGATGGCTCTCCTCACGAATGGAGGAAGGGTGGAGGGGTATATATAGCCTCCACACAAAATCAAACCGTTACACACAATTTACCCAACTCAGTGGGACCGAATAGTGAAACTCGGTCAGACCGATTTAGTTCAAAGTGTTAACATTAGGATTTTCGGTGGGACCGACATGTCAACTCGATGAGACCAATTTCGTTAGGGTTAGGGCATAACATAATCTCGGTGAGACCGATCACATGAACTCGGTGAGACCGATTTCTGTAATAGGCAAACAGAGAGTTGGTCAGGCAAACTCGGTGGGACCGATCGCTCATTTCGGTGAGACCGAAACGTTACGAAGAGGAAACAGAGAGTTTGCATTGCGAACTCGGTGGGACCGATCGCTCATCTCGGTTAGACCGAACCGTTACGAAGGGAAACAGAGAGTTAGAAATACCATCTCGCTAAGACCGAGATCCCTATCGGTGAGACCGAACTGATTAGGGTTTCTGGCAGTGGCTATGTCAAATGAACTCGGTGGCGCCGGATAGATCAAATTGGTGGGGCCGAGTTTGACTTTTGATTTGGGACATATGTGGATATGAGAAAGTGGTTGAGGGTTTTGGAGCATATCACTAAGCATTTTGAGCAAGCAAGCCATTAAGCAACACCTCATCCCCTTTTAATAGTATTGGCTTTACTATGGACTCAATGTGATCTTGGATCACTAAAATGAAAAGAGTAGAGTCTTGAGCTTTGGCCAATATATGTCCTTAGCATTTTAAGGGGTCCACATCTCTAGTCCATGCCATGCCAATCATTGAACTTTCTGAAATGATCATCTTGAAAGAGTATTAGTTCAATGAGCTATAAGTTGTTAAGAATTACCAAAACCACCCAGGGATTAGTTGCACTTTCACCCTCCTCTAGACATACTTTCGATCCTACAGACCCCGTGCCCACGGGGTCCCATGTCCATGGTACAAGCCCTTCTGTATGGATTCCCCGTGCCCACGGCCTCAAAACCCCGTGCCCACGGGGTATCCAGAGACAGCCCAAAGCAGGAAACTAAAACATGCATAACTTTGGCATACAAACTGCCAATTTGATGATATTGGGCTCATTTTAAAGCTATGGAAAAGCCCAAGGTACTCACGTAGAGAACCACTCAAGATCAACAAGAAATAATGATGCAAATTATGCAAAGGTTTGAGCTCTCTATATGCGACATGATCAAGCTACTCGCCTAAAGTCCCTCTTAATAGTATGACAACCAAACCTATAATCCGGTCGCCCACTACTACTTGTGAGCTGCGTTGGGATTTCCCCGAAGAGGAGAGGATGATGCAGTACAGTAGAGGTAAGTATTTCCCTTAGTTAAGAACCAAGGTTATCAATCCAGTAGGAGAACCACGCAACACCTCGTGAATAGCACCTACACACAAAATAACAAATACTTGCACCCAACGCAAACAAGGGGTTGTCAATCCCTTGGAGGTTAATTGCAAGGATCAAATCTCGTAGTGATAGATAGATAAACAAAAACACAAAATAAAATAAAAGTAAATAAATTGCAGTAAATATATGATAATGATAGACCCGGGGGCCATAGTTTTCACTAGAGGCTTCTCTCTTGAACATAGCATACGGTGGGTAAACAAATTACTGTTGGGCAATTGATAGAAAAGCGCATAGTTATGACGATATCCAAGGCAATGATCATGTATATAGGCATTACATCCGAGACAAGTAGACCGACTCCTGCCTGCATCTACTACTATTACTCCACACATCGAAGGCTATCCAGCATGCATCTAGAGTATTAAGTTCATAAAGAACAGAGTAATGCCTTAAGCAAGCTGACGTGATGTAGACAAAGTAAACTCAATCAATATGAATAAACCCCACATTTTATCCTTAGTGGAAACAATACAAATAAGTGTCTTGTCCCTTTCTGTCACTGGGATATAGAGCACCGCAAGATTGAACCCATCACAAAGCACCTCTCCCATTGCAACATAAATCAATCTAGTTGGCCAAACCAAATGGATAGATCAGAGAGAAACACAATGCTATAATAATCATGCATAAAAGAGTTCAGAGAAGTCTGAAATAATATTCATAGATAATCTAATCATAGACCCACAATTCACTACTGCAGGATGCTGCTAATGCGACACTACAATCAGAGACCCTTCGACGAAACTGTGTGCGATGCAATAATCGCAAATGGTGATGTAAAATAACCATAAAAAAAGATGCAAAACATTTGCGATGGCGGATACATCAAACACGGTTTGGATTTTAGTTGCACGTGCGATGCGAGGCATACGGTTCAGTCCAATGAACTATTTGTGATGAGGTAGAACAACAGAAACGGGCAGCCAGATGAAGGTGTGTGCGATATACGGCATACAGTTCACTCGGATAAACTGTTTGTGATGAGGCGGAACAACAGAAATGGGCAGCCAGATGAAGGTGTGTGCGATATACGGCATACAGTTCACTCGGATAAACTGTTTGTGATGAGGCGGAACAACAGAAACGGTAAGCCAGATCAAAGTGTGTGCGATAGAGGGCAAACGGTTCACTCGGATGAACTGTTTGCATTGAGCCAAGAGAACAGAAACAGTTCAATTTAACAAGATGTGTGTGATACGCGGCAAACAGCTCTGTAATCAGAAATGTGTGTGAAGACCGATAATAACACAGACGATTGCTGCTAATAAGACGTGTGTGTTATGCGATGGGATTGCATACAGAACAACAACACACACACACACACACACACACACACACACACACACACACACACACACACACACATATATATATATATATATATATATATAAGGACATGGTTGCGTAACCAAATTTAACATCCAATTACATAGGTGGCTACTACACATATGACATTTGCACACACCAAAGTAAACTATTACATGCATAATTACATAGGTGGCTACTACACACATGACATTTCCACACACCAAAGTAAACTATATATTACATGCATGATTACCTAGGATAAACGATCATCTGATCATCATCTACTTCTTGTGACGCTTGCTGCTACTACTCTTCTTGTTGCTCGATCCGGCCTTGTCGATTTCGGTAACGAGGCACTTCCTCATGTCAACTATCCGTCTGTGCATCTTGTAGCATGTGTACATGCTCTTGGCCGCGAACCTGATGTCGTGGTTCTAAGTCTGATAGTAGAATAGGGGGTAGGTATGAGGAGGCAAGATCCAGCTACGATGAGGTTGTGCACGCAAGATTTACGAGTTCAGGCCCTTCTCGGAGGAAGTAACAGCCCTACGTCTTGGTGCCCAGAGGCTCGGTCGATTGAATTATGCGTGAAGTTACAGGGGGTGCGAACCCTTGTGCCAGTGGAGGGGGGTGGCTTATATAGAGTGCGCCAGGACCCCAGCCGTCCCACGTTACAAGGGGTTCAATGTCCATAAAGACAAGACGTTACTGATAACGCCAGCAATAAAGGCAAATGAATGATCATTAAGACTACGGAGTGAACGCCTGACCCTTGCCATCCTGAGTGACCTTAGATCTTCTGTCTTCCGAGTGGTTTCTGGTGTGGTCGAGTGAGTACTCCCCGGTCGAATGGAATTGGGTTGTCTGAGTGAACTGTTGGTCGAGTGGGTTGCACCCTGTGGTGATTTCAGTCGGTAGATGATGCTATCCTTTGAATGTCCTTGGCCTTAGGGTAGTGTCCTCGGGTAAGGGTGTCTAGGTCAGGCCTATTACCCTACCCTAGGTACATGTCTTCGTCATTATCCCCCGAATGGATCTGGGTCCGAGTGGAGAAGGGGTTGAAGATGGTTCCGACCCGATTTATATGCTTCAGAGGCATCCTAACCGGGCCGGTGATCTTTGTAAAAACTTCAACTTCATTTTCAGTCGCCTGGGTCTATTCAGAGGTCGTCGAGTGATTTTTGCTGATAAGCTCTGAGTGTTGGTATGGTATAAAATCCTCGGCGCGATTGGTCACGCTGCCGCTTCCGGGTCTCACGGGATTCGAAATTTGGAGAAGCGCGCGGGACGGAGAGTACCGCAGTAAACGGAGCGGGTTAGGCAGGAATGCCTCGATTCTCACGCCACCTTTTTCGCCATGTACCCAGCGCGTGACTGTTGCGGGATTTGACTGGATTGCCTGGGCCCACAAGTCAGCCACTCGGGAGCAGGCCCATATAAGGCGACGGGACCGATGAGCCTGGCACTGTGCTCCCCATCCCCTTCCTCTTCTCCTGTTTCACCACCACATTTGCCGCCACCTTCGACGCCGCCACCCTGCCCGAGCGCAGCCTGCTGCAATGGGGAAGGAGAAGACGGCGGCCCTGGAGCGTGCGAAGAAAGCGACGGCAGCAGCGAAGGGCAAGAAGACGAGTCGGGGTGGCTCGTTGTCGAGATCCGGCCTGCCGCCCGGCTGGATCCAGGGCGATTGGATTCGCTCCACGATTCAGCAAGAGGATATGGAGGATCTGGTCGAGGGGGGCTTGATCGCCCATGGATCCTGGAGGCTGCCAGGTGATGAGACCGAGCCGCAGCCGCAGGAGGGTGAGTGCGTCCTCCTCGCGACCCACGTCGACCGTGGTTTTTCTCTGCCCCCTCATCCTTTTTTCCGAGGTTTTCTGAACTTTTTCGGGGCCCAACTTCATCACTTTTCTTCGAACACCATCACATACCTCGCCGCATTTGCCTCCATGTGTGAGAATTTCCTTTGTTGTCGACCGCATTGGGGTCTCTTCAAACACATCTTTACTTGCCGCTCATAGTCTGTGAAAAAGGCCAATCCGAGTGATGAGAGGACGCACGTGATCCAGATGTGCGGAGGTCTAGGGATCCAGATGAGAGGAAAAAGCACTTTTCCACCTATGACTCTTCTCGATTCGGTCAGAGGGTGGCAGTCGACCTAGTTTTATTGTAAGGATAAACCAACTCCTGGTCAGTCGACTGGCCTTCCCCCCTTTACCATGGGGCAAATTGAAAAGCCCTCTCCCTTGAAAGTGACTCCAGAAGAAAAGGCGGAAGTGAATATGTTGGTCGAACATGTAATCCAACTTGTCCGCGATGGTGTGACCGGCATGGATTTGCTAGAGGTGTTTCTCACTCGCCGCATCCAGCCGCTCCAGGCCCGCGATCATCCTATGTGGATGTATTCGAGCGCCGATGATTCTGCTCGGATCCACCCAGAGGAAGTTGCCGAGGAGATGGTGGCGTAGTGGCTGCAGGGCATTACCGGAAACAAAGACAACCCCAGGGGGTCCAGGAGAATTCCGCCACTCGGCGCTGATAACGAACCAGACAAGGTCAGACCTTCGATGTCGAGCGACTTTTACTCTAATTTGTAAACTGTCTTTGGAACCGACTGATGCTTGTTCAATTCTGTGCTTCGCAGATATATACTGAGATGTACTCGATGCCCAACGGGAAGCAGATCCAGGAAGGAGAAGAGAGCGGAGGCGACAGCGGCGACTGGAACTCCGATGGAGAGAGTGATGAAGAGCACGAAAACTCGAGCAGTGATGAGGAGGTCGATTCTCCACCTCGCACGGAAAAGCATTCCAAGCAGAAGCACGACCCAGCAAGTATCCGGGGCAAGGTGGCAGCACCGACTGGACAGACTTCGAAGCGCACTTGGGCATCTTCTCCGGTGCCGACTGAGAAGGCTCGGAAGCAACTCAAGACCGCGCCATCAAAGCCACGGAAGGCTTTTCCCAAGATCAAGGTTGACGTTCCCATCGCCTCTGCGTAAGCGTTTCGTTTTCGCCCTTTGTTCGAAGAATCTTATATCAGTTGTCGACCCATTCACTTGCTTGACCGAGTGAACCTTGAGATTTGCAGCGCTGCTACCTCCGGGACTTCTGCTTACCAAGATGATGGTGACGAGGAGATGGAGGACGCGGTCACATCCAAAGCGGGTATGACCCCTGTTATCTCGTCTTTTCTTTGCTAGCCGATTCTACAGTCGACTGAACTCTTGTGGTCGATTCTTTTGCAGCTCCGCAAAATGTTATTGAACTTCAGGACTATGATGAAGATGAGCCACAGAAACTCGTGGGTAGGAGGAGCAGGACCTCGGTCAAGAAGGTACCAGCTAGCAAGACGCCTCAGTCGACGCCGGCGACGGAACCAGCTATCCAGCAATCCGGGGACTTCAACCGTGCCTCCGTAACTTTTGTGAATCCCTTGTCGAGTGTTCGTCCTTCGCCGTCGACTGTGCCGGCCCTTGCTTCGTCTGTCCAACTTCATGCCTCAAGCTCTCAAGCTACTGCAACTGATACACCGACTGCACCTCCCACCGCCCATCACGTCCCAGAAGACCAAGTGAGTGCCGCCAAGGAGGCTATACGCCAGGCTGGCGTTATGATGGAGCAGATGAAGGTGGTGCGCGAGGCCAGTCAAGCTGCCTATGATGCCAGCTCAGCACTTCAGGCCAATGTCCAGGTTAGCTTACTTCCCACGGTGGGCGCCGAACTCCATCTTGACGCTTGTTCTGTTAGGATGTGATATTTAGAAACTGCCGCCTTATCTGCAAGACGTCCGTGGATGAGCGTTTTGGAACCTTAATTGCACACCCATTGTCAGTTTGCACACCCAGTGGGTGTTTTAATTTCTGTTGAGTAGTTTTTCCACTTGAGTCGACTAGGTTGTGCTGATTGAATCTCTGAACCAGTGGGGGCATGCTGAGTGCACCCACTGGGTGTAGTCCCCGAGACCGCCATCAAATGTTTGATTCGGCGGGGGTCTTTTAACAGATCTTTTCCACTCAGTCTAGGCAGATCATGCCGAGTGGAACCTTTACCAGTGGGGGCACGCTGAGTGCACCCACTGGGTGTAGTCCCCGAGACCGTAGTCAACTGCGGGCAGTCGGCTATGGTCTGAGTTTTTTTTTTTTGACTGGACGGACCAAGTCGATTGAAAAAGTCGGACCAGTGGGGGCACGCTGAGTGCACCCACTGGGTGTAGTCCCCGAGACTATTGGCGAATGTTTGATTCGGCAGTAGTCTTAGAACTTGCTACTTTATTGCTCGGAAGCAACCAATCTTTGTGTCTGCCGACTGACTATCTTCTGAACACAGAAATCTTGTGATCTTGGAGCCCGGTTTGCCGACTTGGAGAAGAAGCAAATCCAGCTCAATCTTGACCTGGAGTTGGCTCGAAACAACTTGCAGAAGGCTAAGGATGACACTGCTGGTAAGGAAAGCTTGTCGACCGGTTCTCTTGCCATCTTTTCTCCTCCTTTTTCTGATTCGAATGTTATTCTTTCCAGAAACAATGAGACAGGCTTTGGAGAAGAAGGACCTTGACCTTGCGGTTGCGAAGAAAACCGCCGAAGACAAAACGGCGCTTGCCGACCAAAAGATGGCCTCAGTCGGACAGCTGGAGGGAGAGAATGCCAAGCTGAAGGCTGCTCTTGACGAAGCCAACAAAGAAGTGACTCGTCTGAAGAAGGACAAGCGGACCCTGACCGACAAAGTAGAAGACATCACCCGCAGGAGGGACGAGCTGGAGAACTACCTGGGAGGACTCGCCAAAAAATTATTCCTCATGCTTGAAGGTACTTTTCTCTGTGCGATTGGTTTGCTTTCGTCAACTCATCATACTGCTGTCGACTCATTATTTCTCTGCGAGCGCAGAATTCTGTCAAGACTTCGAGGAAGAGACTGGGCGAGTCGAGACGAACTTGGACCCCATCAACTCCCCTGTCAAAGATGAAGCAGCCATGAATGTGCTCCGACTGGAGTCTCGCCTTGCCAGTGCCTTGGAATATCTTGCTCGACTCAAGGTTGCAGTTTCGCGGATCGACACAGCGCTCTGGCAAGGGGACACGCTCCGAAACGATCTCGAGTCTCTGATGACTCGACTTAACAAGATTCCTGGTCGAGTGCAGGAGTGGAAGAAGTCCGCTGCTCGATGCGGTGCTGACGTAGCTTTGTCCCTGGTTCGCGTCCACTGCAAGGAAGCCATAGAAGAGAAGCTAGCGGCAATCAAGGTCGCCAACACCAAGAAACTCGACTTCCAGTCTTTCATGGAGACCTTCATTGCTGCTGCTACTCGAATCGCAGATGGAATCGACCTGGACGAGTTTGTCGAGCCTGCCAGCCCCTCTGCGGAGTGAATGAAACTTTTATGATCTGATTCAATTTGCCTCAATATGCCGAGTGATCTTGTAACCGTAAAACTCCTTCGGGCCTGATGCCCGAGCACTTTAAACTCCTTCGTCCGAACTTTTATGATCCGATTCAATTTGCCTCGGTATGCCGGGTGATCTTGTAACCGTAAAACTCCTTTGGGCCTGATGGCCGAATACTTTAAGCTCCTTCGTCCGAACTTAGTTTGCCCTGAAATATGCTTGTTTTTATTTCCAAGTGGAACTTGTATCTTCACTCGGAACAGATGCAGTTCTGAGGAGAGGATCACGGACGACCTGCACCTCGTCGTCCTTGCAGATCAGGATGGAGCGTGTTTTACACTTAGGCGAGTACAGGACTGCAGCTAAGCCCCCGAGTGAGAGGATTGCTCATCACTCGGTAGGATTTTACAAACTTAGGTGAGTACAGGACTGCAGCTAAGCCTCCGAGTGAGAGGGTTGCTCATCACTCGGCAGGATTTTACAAACTTAGGCGAGTACAGGACTGCAACTAAGCCTCGGAGTGAGAGGGTTGCTCATCACCCGGCAGGATTTTACAAACTTAGGCGAGTACAGGACTGCAGCTAAGCCTCCGAGTGAGAGGGTTGCTCATCACTCGGTAGGATTTTACAAACTTAGGCGAGTACAGGACTGCAGCTAAGCCCCCGAGTGAGAGGGTTGCTCATCACTCGGTAGGATTTTACAAACTTAGGCGAGTACAGGACTGCAGCTAAGCCCCCGAGTGAGAGGGTTGCTCATCACTCAGTAGGATTTTATGAACTTAGGCGAATCGGATTCGCGGCTAAGCCCCCGAGTGAGAGGGTTGCTCATCACTCGGTAGGATTTTTTGAACTTAGGCGAATCGGATTCGCGGCTAAGCCACCCACTGGGGGATTTTGGACACATGTATTAGTAACAACAATCATTTTGGAGACTATAAAACCATGTCTTTGATAAACGAACTGAAAGGTACTCTTTATTACATCTCATCAGTCTGAACACTTAAGTATAAAAACGGCGGAGTAGCTCCGCATTCCAAGCGCGTGGCTCGTCTTTATTATGCTCCACATTGTAGAGGTGATACGCTCCGTTGTGGAGCACCTTGGTGACGATGAAGGGACCCTCCCAAGCGGGGGCAAGTTTGTGAGGCCGTTGCTGGTCCACTCGGAGCACAAGGTCCCCTTCCTGAAATGCTCGACCCTTCACATTTCTGGCATATAATCGACGAAGGTCTTGCTGATAAATGGTCGATCGGATCATGGCCATCTCTCTTTCTTCTTCCAGAAGATCAACAGCATCTTCTCTAGCTCGTTCTGCTTTGGCTTCTGAAAAAAGTTCTACTCGGGGCGCATTGTGAAGCAAGTCACTCGGCAGCACAGCCTCAGCCCCATAGACCATGAAGAAGGGGGTTCGACCAGTCGACCGATTTGGTGTTGTTCTTAATCCCCAAAGGACTGACGGTAGCTCATCTACCCAAGCGCCGACTGCATGCTTGAGGTCGCGCATCAATCGAGGTTTTAGCCCTTTGAGAATCAAACCGTTCGCTCTTTCTGCTTGTCCATTCGACTGAGGGTGGGCGACTGAAGCATAGTCGACCCGAGTACCTTGGGATGCACAGAAATCTCGGAACTCATCAGAATCAAAGTTCGACCCATTATCCGTGATGATGCTGTGTGGGACTCCGTACCTAAATGTTAACTCTTTGATGAAGCTGACTGCAGTACTTGCATCCAGGTTTTTGACAGGTTTAGCTTCGATCCATTTGGTGAACTTGTCGACTGCTACAAGCACATGGGTGAAACCACTCCTGCCAGTCTTCAGAGGTCCCACCATATCTAAACCCCAAACAGCGAATGGCCAGACGAGTGGAATGGTCTTCAGGGCTGAAGCGGGTTTGTGGGACATGTTGGAGTAGAACTGACAGCCCTCACATTTGTCAATTATTTCCTTTGCCATCTCATTTGCCCACGGCCAATAAAACCCTGCTCGATACGCTTTGGCCACGATGGCCCGAGAAGGCGCATGGTGACCACAGGTTCTTGAGTGAATATCATCGAGGATCATTCGGCCTTCTTCCGGAGTGATGCATTTCTGAACGACCCCAGTGACACTTTCTCTATAGAGTTGCCCCCCCATTACTGTGAAGGCTTTGGATCGACGGACAATCTGGCGAGCCTCTTCTTCATCCTCTGGAAGCTCTTTCCTGAGAATATATGCGATATACGACACTGTCCAATCAGGAATAACGATCAAAACTTCCATGATCAAGTCGACCATAGCTAGGATTTCAACTTCAGTCGGATCAGTGGAACTTTTAGGCTGTGGGGGCTCTTCAGTGAAGGGATCTTCTTGAACTGATGGTGCATGAATATGCTCCAAAAACACATTGCTGGGAATAGGCTCCCGCTTGGAACCTATTTTCGCTAAGTCGTCAGCTGCTTGATTCTTCAGTCGGGGTATATGGTGGAGCTCTAGCCCTTCAAACTTCTTTTCTAACTTTCTCACCGCATTGCAATAACCAGTCATAGCTTGGCTCCTGATGTCCCACTCCTTCATCACTTGATTAACCACTAAATCTGAGTCACCATAAACCATTAGGCAGTGGACGCCGAGTGAAATGGCCATACGCAACCCATACAAGAGTGCCTTATATTCAGCTTCATTGTTGGAGGAATCAAAGTGAATCTGAAGAACATATCTGAGGTTGTCGCCTCGTGGAGATACCAAGACTACTCCAACGCCTGAACCATTCAACATCTTGGACCCGTCGAAGAACATAGTCCAATGTCCCGACTGTATCTGGGTCGGTAACTGTAGTTCAATCCACTCGACGAGGAAATCTGCTATCACTTGAGACTTGATCGCTTTCTTTGCCTCAAACTTGATATCCAGCGGAAGGAGTTCAATCGCCCACTTTGCCACTCGGCCAGTTGCATCTCTGTTGTTCAGAATTTCTGACAACGGAGCGTCACTGACGACTGTAATCGAATGATCTGAGAAGTAATGTGCAACCTTCTTTGTGGTCAAGTAAATTCCATAGACAAGCTTCTGATAATGTGGATATCTCTGCTTGGATGGAGTTAAGACTTCAGAAATATAGTACACTGGGCATTGAACCTTGTAGGTTTTACCTTCTTCTTCCCGCTCGACCGTGAGTACTGTACTGACAACCTGTCCAGTGGCTGCTATATAAAGCAATAAAGGCTCTTTGCTGATTGGAGCAGCAAGCACCGGCTGGGTGGAAAGTAGGGCTTTGAGCTCTGCAAATGCTGTGTCAGCTTCAGGAGTCCACTCGAACTTATCAGATTTCTTCATCAGTCGGTAAAGAGGCAATGCCTTTTCACCGAGACGAGAGATGAATCGACTCAAAGCGGCCAAACAACCAGTAAGCTTCTGAACGTCGTGTACACGCACAGGGCGTTTCATTAGGAGGATTGCACCAACTTTCTCTGGGTTTGCATCGATCCCACATTCGGAAACAAGGAAACCGAGTAACTTTCCACCTGGAACTCCAAATGTACACTTCGACGGATTAAGCTTGATATCATATCTTCTCAAATTGGAAAAGGTTTCGGCAAGGTCAGTCAGCAGGTCGGAACCTTTGCGTGACTTAACCACGATGTCATCCATGTATGCTTCCACATTCCGACTAATTTGAGCTAGTAGACACTTCTGTATCATGCGCATGAATGTGGCACCAGCATTTTTGAGACCAAAGGGCATGGTGATTTAGCAAAAGCACCCGAATGGGGGTGATAAAAGCTGTTTTTATTTCATCAGGTCCATACAGTCGGATCTGATGGTACCCGGAATATGCATCTAGGAAGGACAATCGCTCACATCCCGCAGTTGAGTCGACTATCTGATTGATGCGGGGGAGAGGAAAATGATCTTTCGGGCAGGCCCGATTGATATGCTTGAAATCAATGCACATACGGAGTGAATCGTCCTTCTTGGGAACCATGACAACATTGGCGAGCCACTCGGAGTGGTAAATTTCGTGGATGACCTCAGCTGACAAAAGCCGAGCCACCTCTTCGCCGATTGCCTTTCTTTTCTTTGCAGTGGACCGACGAAGGTGCTCTTTCACGGGTTTTGCCTTTGGATCGACTCGCAGACGGTGCTCAGCCAGCCCCCTGGGTACACCCGGCATGTCAGACGGCTTCCATGCGAAGATGTCCCAGTTCTCACGAAGGAACTGGATGAGCGCTTCTTCCTATTTGCTGTCGAGTGTTGTTGAAATATGAGTCGGAGCAGCACTGGGATCGGTCGGGTGAATGTGAACAGGCTTTGTTTCACCGGACGACTGAAATGCGGACTCAGAAGCAGGCTTCTTAGCGCGCAACAAATCACTCGGATCTGCAGTCTTCTTATATTCTTCCATTTCTATCACTGCCATCTGTTCATCGGCAATCTTAGAGCCCTTCTGGAGGCACTCTTCTGCTCGTTGCCGATTACCAGTGACCGTGATCACGCCCCTGGGGCCAGGCATCTTCAGCTTGAGGTACATGTAACACGGTCGAGCCATGAAACGGGCATATGCAGTTCTGCCCAGAATAGCTTGATAGGCACTGTGAAAATCCACAACTTCAAATGTCAACTTCTCCTTGCGGTAATTCTTTGAGTCACCGAAAACCACGTCAAGAGTGATCTGTCCGAGTGAATCAGCTTTCTTCCCTGGAATGACACCGTGGAACCGCATGTTGCTCTCACTGAGCTTGGACATCGGAATGCCCATCCCACGAAGAGTATCTGCATACAAAATGTTCAAGCCGCTGCCACCATCCATCAAGACTTTGGTCAGTCGGGTGCCCCCAACGACCGGGTCAACCACCAACGCTTGCCTCCTGGGGGTGGCGACGTGCGGTGGGTGGTCAGATTGGTCGAATGTGATGGGAGTCTTTGACCATTTCAAATATGTCATCGTTGCCGGTGCAACCATGTTTACCTCTCTGTTGATGACTTTCAGCCGACTTTTACTCTCAATGCCAGCAAAAATCATCAAAGTGGAATTGACGTTAGGGAAACCGTCATCATCTTCTTCCTGATCACCATCCTTGTCAGACTCTTTTTCCTTTTCATTGGGCTGTTTCTCTCGGAACTGCTGAATCAGGAGCCGACATTGTCGAGTGGTATGTTTCGGATAAATCAGATTTCCCTCTTCATCCTTCTTGGTGTGAATGTGACATGGCAAGTCCAACACATCATTCCCAGCCTGATCTTTCACCTTCTTGGGGACCCAGGGTCCCTTGGGCTTCCCCTTGAATTTTCCTTGAGTTACAACTGCAGCTTCACCTGGACCTGCTGGCTCGGCTTTGCGTTTCTGCTTCCGACCCACTTCGGTGTCTTGGGCGACTGGTTTGCCCTTTCCACTACGGAGTCGGTCCTCTTCTTCACCATTAGCTTACCGGGTGGCTATTTCCATCATTCGGGTCAGAGACATATCTCCTGTCTGACCGAATTTCAAGTTAAGCTCTCGATACTGAACGCCTTCCTTGAAGGCACAAACTGCTTGGTGTTGGGATACATTTTCTACTGTGTGGTGTAAAGTGGTCCATCTTTGGATGTAATCCCTCAGAGTTTCATTCGGCTTCTGTACACAATGTTGCAATTCTGTCAACCCCACAGGTCGTTTGCATGTGCCCTTGAATGTCCTGACAAACACTCGGGCTAACTCCTCCCAGCTGAATATACTGGCTGGAGCCAACTGATTCAGCCATGCTCTGGCCGACCCTTCCAGCATGAGAGGAAGATGTTTCATAGCTACCTCATCATTTCCACCACCGATCTGGACAGCCACTCGGTAATCTTCCAGCCAAGTGTCAGGCTTCGACTCACCGGTGAACTTACTAACCCTAGTCGCCAACCTGAAGTTGGGGGGGATCTCAGCGGCTCTGATAGCTCTGCTAAAACACTCGGGACCCGAAACATGAATCCTGCTTCCACTCGGGCGATCCTTGCCTTGCCCCTCTCTGTGTGCTCGGTTCCTGTCGACCAAACCTTGCACTAAAATTGACCTCGCATCAAACCCTGGCTCTCTTGGGTCGACCGGCGTCCTCCGCCCTCCGCTATATGGGCGCCTGTCATCATAGTGCCGGGGCACATATGATTCGCTTCTCGGAGGGGGTGTAGGCGCTCGACGGCGGTCATCACGGCCGAGTCGATGATCGTACTGCTCGTGGATCCGACCCAAGTGCTGATCCTGGCGATGCACCCGCCCCTCACGCTGCGGAGGCGATCTTGGGCTATGAGCCGACTGAACTGTGTCAGCCACCACAGATCTGCTATGGATTCTGTTACGTGACTGTGATACTGTAGTGTTTTGATCTCCTGCCGCCCGGAGCAGAGCCCGGATCTGCATCAAACCTCATCCAGCTTCTGACTAGGATGGCTGGATGGATTCTGCTATACGAGCTGTGGCTGCAAGATTCTGAATAGGAGTGCGGTATACCTGAGGTTCAGGAGGGAACAATTGCCGCCGTCGACTGGACTCAGGAATCCGCTGCCGAGCACGTTCGTCGAGTGCATGCTGAAGATTTTCCAGTCGAGTGCGTTCAGCCAAAGTGGCCAAGCGCGCTGCCTCCAAGGCCCGAGCCTCAGAGGTCTCTCCGACGATGGGCGTGTGGAGTGCTTCCTTGTTACGGCGGTGAAGTTCCTCCCTCCGCTGTGAAGAGAGGGTTTCGGGGTGGTATTCCTCGTGAATACGCGACGGATCGCCACCGCCGTCGCCGCCTCCGTTGCGACGCATGCCAGGTGGGCTACACGGCGTGTCGACCATCAGGACCTCCACCGCAGGATCACTGCTGTCGCACTCAGACAGAGTCTCGACGGAGCCAGTCGACAGATCGAACAGGCCGTAGAGGGATTCATCGAGCTCGATTGCCGCGACTTGAGGGGTGGCCGATTGACGCGCCACTGCATGCTTCACCCATCGCTGAAGCCGTGATCGACCGGATTGCTTGCGACGGCGAACAGCGGGGAACAAAGACGCCGTAGGAAATGACCGATATTGGGTCGACGGCTGCCGCAGAAGGACGCCGCGGACACATGCGCGAAAGTGCGTCGCCCCGCGGACAGGGAACGTCTCGACGTCGAGGGGGGCCTCCTGGGGCCAGGCGGAGTCGTCGGCGATGAAGACGAGCGCGCCAAGATGGATCTCGTGGCCCTCAGCCAAACCTCCACCCGAAGCCATGATGATGGGAATCGGAAAAAATCGCAACCTCATCGGAAAGTCGCTAAGACACAAGCCCCACGGTGGGCGCCAACTGTCATGGTTCTAAGTCTGACAGTAGAATAGGGAGTAGGTATGAGGAGGCAAGATCCTAGCTACGATGAGGTTGTGCACGCAAGATTTACGAGTTCAAGCCCTTCTCGGAGGAAGTAACAGCCCAACGTCTCGGTGCCCGGAGGCTCGGTTGATTGAATTATGCGTGAAGTTACAGGGGGTGCGAACCCTTGTGCCAGTGGAGGGGGGTGGCTTATATAGAGTGCGCCAGGACCCCAGCCATCCCACGTTACAAGGGGTTCAATGTCCATAAAGACAGGACGTTACTGATAACGCCAGCAATAAAGGCAAATGAATGATCATTAAGACTACGGAGTGAACCCCTGACCCTTGCCATCCTGAGTGACCTTAGATCTTCTGTCTTCCGAGTGGTTTCTGGTGTGGTCGAGTGAGTACACCCCGGTCGAATGGAATTGGGTTGTCCGAGTGAACTGTTGGTCGAGTGGGTTGCATCCTGTGGTGATTTCAGTCGGTAGATGATGCTATCCTTTGAATGTCCTTGGCCTTAGGGCAGTGTCCTCGGGTAAGGGTGTCTAGGTCAGGCCTATTACCCTACCCTAGGTACATGTCTTCGTCACCTAAGGTGAGGTTCATCCAGTTGCCACGTCCAAGCCCTGTGCCAGGATACGGGATGTGTTCTGTTGGCATCTTGCTTCATCTTTTTGTAGTAGGGGTCGATGATGGCCGAGGCGAGTTCAACCAGGGAGTCCTTCTTGGTGCTTCCCCAGACCCTGTAGTGGTCACGGATTTCAACAAGGTTCTTGCAGGCCAAGCTCGTAACCTTGAGCGCCTTTACATCGTTGCAGGTTGCCACCATAGCGAACTTGTAGTCGGTGCTGTTGACAAACCTGGCGAAGCTGTCGCAAGGCTCTATGGCCATGCAGTAGTGGAAGATGAGGACATGATGGCGCACGCACAACTGGGCGACGACCACCTTCTGATCTTTGCCGGGATGACCGCTGGTGTACTGGAGGTTGATGCCGACCACCTTGTACTTGTCTCGAGCAAGCAACTGCTCCACGGTGTTGATGTAGTCCTCCACCACGGCTCGGTCGATGGTGTACACCACCGAGAGATCCATCTCCCTCGCGTGGGTCTCCACTTTATGCTCGCCGAAGTCCATTGGAGTGCCGCTAGATATCCTCTCTGTATGTGTCATCGTGGGTGTGCTTGTTGTGTTGTGGGGCGAGATCGAAAGGTTGAAGAGACTAAGGTTATAATGGCCGCGGGAATTAAATGGGAAGCCAGACGGCCTGGAATATCCGCACGCCCGGATGGCAGTTCTAATTTGCAGCGCGAAACTCCATCGTGCCGCACGTAACCGCATTGTGGCAACGCGCGCGATGCAACCGCATGCATATGGGGCCCCAACCGCTGGCAGAGCGCGCGTGCAGGGACGCGAGCAGAGCGCTCCGCGGTCGCCTCAATGGCGAGCAACCATATATATGCATATAGCAGTTGAACACGCAAGGAAAAGCTGTCCACAAGCCGAGCGCGTGGAGGTACGTGAGCAGAGCGCGCCGACGGACACGAGCAGAGCGCGCCACGGTGCCTATTGGCGAGCAAAGCGTGCTGAGGGACGCGAGCAAAGGCCGGCACAGTGATACGTGGAAAATAAGACGAACTGTGCGAGCGATGGTAGAGACATCAAGCACGAATCAGATTAGAGTTGCGTGTGCGATATGTGGCATACAGTTGATCCATCCGAGCTGTTTATGATGGAATAAGCCGTGTGTGTTGTGGGAAAACGCTTGCTGGTATATAACCGTTTGCGATTGATGAATTCATCACTGACGGGTTACCTAGCGTGGTCCGTGTGCGATGTGATATGCTTTGTCTGCACAACATCTATGCTCTGTGTACAGAAGAACAACATATATATACTTATAATAGGACATGATTGCAAAACCAAATTAAACATCCAATTACGTTATATATTAAATACCATAAATATTGCAAGGTTCAAATTCCGGCATTACAAGGCCCAAATTCAAAGATTACAAGGTTCAAACTATTCAGACACATAAAATTCATCTTCTTCAAAATCTTTTTCATGCATTATTTCTGTGAAAGGATCAGCCACCGAGAAGTCATATAGCGGCTCGATATAGTGAGTTATGAATAATCTGTCATATGAAGTTACAAATTGAAATTCAGCTTGTGCAGAGCCTTTTCCATTCAGCTGTAGATGCCTGCGCTCTTTAGCTATCCATTCACTTCTGCGTAGTAAATATAGGGCAAACCTCATTACCTTGAGCAACCTTGCACTCTCAACAAAGAACCTGGCGAATTTAATTTCTGGTGTGGTGCCTCGGTACTCGTTAAAAGTAATTTCTGTGAGATGAAGATCAAGGCATTCAATGGGATTGTTATATTCCCAAACATTTTTCTACTTTCGGGCCTGCTAGTATCTGCAAACGAAGACAACATATTAGTGCCTAGCTGCAGATTTGAACACTTCGGGCCTCTTTGATTTGCAGGATTTCTAAAATACACAAAAAGAGTGAAATGCCACCTTCAATCTTTCATGATAAACTTTTATCGCGAAAGCATGTCGGGCGAAGGAATAAAATGCGTACAACACTAGCATCTCAAGAAATAGCTGTATTGAAATCCTCCAAATTTCCTTTTGAAATAATTCTACATTTGTCATTGTAATCATGGGTAAAAGTAACAAAAAATTGAGCTCCATTGTGGTTAACAATTAACAGGAAAGGAGCATCACCTCGATGTATAGCCTCTCCGTGCAAGGAAAGCATCTAAGGAATCTAATAACTTCATCCAGATTGGGGCCGACAGATTGTAGTGCCAAGATCTTCACTGTGCGCAGAGGCCGGTTCAAGCTTGTGGGAATCATTTTCTGGATGACAGGTGAACATATAGATCAACAACAATTAGATAAAATGTGTTGTCCAATAATATATAAGAAGGAGAAGAAGAAGACTGTTGTACCTGAATGGGTAATGATCCAGTAACAAGTTCGTTGAATTCAGCACACAAATAGCCCAACACTGTCAATTTCGGTGCTTGAATGACCCTGATTCTTGCTGGACCTAATTTAGCAAGTACATACAATCTCCCGAGGAAAGGCGCATTCTCAATGACAATATCATGAAACACCTCAACTGACAGCCTTGGGCAGCACCAGCAATGCACATAAATCGCACGGACATTCGTCGAGGTGATGTGGAGGCTAATGAACCCATCCATCGCATGAAGACGAAGGTACTTGTCGGCGTTCTGGGAACCGGGGTACCGAGACTTGCCTGTCTGCGGCCCACAGCATGGCTTCATCAACGGCCTGGTACGGCCCTTCTCCAGCATCAATAACACAAGACCCTCGCAAGGGGCCAAGCCTCGCGAGGCGGACAACGCCAAGACCTCTGGAGGGAGCGGCTTCCCCAGGCCGGCTCCTGAGGAGCGGAGATTTCCATGCAAGCCCCACCTCGTGAGGTTCAGATGACGCAAGCCATGATGACCAAGGCCAGGCGGGCACTAACGGGTGTAGTACAGCAGGTTTCCTCTTTGGTGCTAAGGAAGCAAGCGCAGACGCAGAGTCCCAAGGAATCAACCAAAGGTTTCCATTCCCGTGCTACAAGACCAGGACGGCAGGACGGAGGTCATCGCCGAGCCCACCACGACGTCATGACCAGAAGCTTTGCAGGCGAAGACCACCTTTCGTCAGGATAAGATGTACTACCTGTCCCCCTTCAAACTTGGCCGTTGTGGGATCCCTTCCCGCCTTCATTTTGGGGGAAGAGGACCGAGGCCACTATAAATATAGATAGGCCACCACCATAGGAGAAAAGAGACCCAGATCATCCCCACCAGCACACACCAGCACAAGAACACTCCTCTAGAGGTTGTTCCCCTCTGTACTAGTTCATCCTCAGCCAACCTCGAGGCCAATCCAACACAAAGCAGGAGTAGGGTTTTACACCGCAAGGTGGCCCGAACCTGGGTAAACTGCTGAGTCCTTTTTCCTTTCCTGTTCATCGAGCTAGGCGGTGAGATCGACAAGTCGGTAGGCTAGGGAGATTGAGTTCTTCGCACGCACCCCAGAGTTTGAACCTTTCTTGGGTCTGCGGAGCCCTGAATCCGACATTTGGCGCGCCAGGTAGGGGTGCGTCGGAGCCTCTCTTCCGCCGGCCGATTCACCGCCGTTCCACCATTCCCATGGCCGACGCTCCTCGAGTTCGTGCTGAGCTCCGGGCCGCTCTCGCCGCCCACGTCGCGCAGACGGCACCGGCGAGCGCTGACGACCTCTCCATCATGCGCTCCGCGGTGCCGGTGCCTCACACCATCGCGGCCATCCTCGGTGGGTCGCAGGCGCCAGCTTCGGATCGCCATGTCAAGCAGTTCTTCCGCCAAGTGGGTGCCATGCGCGCGCAGTGGGGAGCTCCTCCGGGCTAGTGGCGCCTAAGGCCGACCTCACCTTCGACTCAGGGGACCACCCCAAGACCACGGTCGGTGCCGGCGTGCTCCCTATGCTTTGCACCCCCACCATCTGCAACGTAGCAGTCACCAGGACCCTCATCGACGGTGGCGCCGGCCTCAATGTCCGCTCCGCGGAGGCTTTCGGCATGCTTCACGTGCCCTACGGCCGGCTCCTCCCCACCAAGCCTTTCTCTGGGGTCGATGATGGCTCCACCTACCCCCTAGGGCAGATCCGCGTCCCCGTCACCTTCGGCACGTGCGACAACTACCGCACCTAGCTCAACGACTTCGACATCGCCCGCATCGGCCTCCCGTACAATGCCATTCTCGGGTACCCGGCCCTGGCTAAGTTCATGGCGGCAACCCATCCTGGCTACAACCTCATGAATATGCCGGGAAGCAGCGGCGTCCTCACCGTGGCGGGGGACACCAAGGACGCGCTCACGGCCCTCAAGCTTGCCTACAAGGCCGCGGCGGCCGGGCGGCCGATCGAGGATAAGGCTCTGGAGGGCCCGGGGGCTGCGCCAACAAAGAAGAAGCAATTGTTCTCTCAAGACAAGGCTGAAACGAAGCAGGTGCCGGTCGATGAAGATGGAGGGGCCGGCCCTACCTTCACCATAGGCGCCGACCTCCCTCCGGACCAGGAGGAGGCACTGGTCAGCTTCCTCCGCACGAACAAGGGCGTTTTTGCGTGGAAAGCTATGGACCTGGTCGGGGTTCCGCGTGGGGTAATCGAGCACCACCTGAGGGTGTGCCCCAACGCACGCCTAGTGAAGCAGAAGGCACGACGGCAAGCCCCGGAGAAGTAATCGCTCATCGTCCAGGAAACCCACAAGCTGCAGGAAGCCGGCGTCATTCGGGAAGTGCGGCACCCAGATTGGCTCGCGAACCCAGTTATCGTCCCCAAGAAGGGTGGGAAGGAGCACATGTGCATCGATTTCACCAACCTCAACAAGGCCTGTCCTCAAGACCCTTTCCCTCTCCCGCACATCAACCAGATTGTCGACTCCACTGCCGAGTGTGATTTATTGTGCTTCCTGGACGCCTTCTCGGCCTATCACCAAATCAAGATGGTGGTGTAGGATGTCGAGAAGACGGCTTTTCTGACCCCGTGTGGGGTGTACTGCTACACCTGCATGCCGTTCGGGTTGCGTAATGCAGGAGCAACCTTCCAACGGTTGATACACATTGCCCTGGGGCAGCAGCTCGGGAGGAACGCTGAGGCATACGTCGACGACATAGTGGTGAAATCTCGGGAGGCGAGAACCCTTATCGAAGATCTAGAAGAGATGTTCGCCAGCCTGCGCCAAGTAAACCTGAGGCTCAACCCGGAAATATGCGTGTTTGGCGTCCCGTCCGGCAAGCTACTGGGTTTCCTGGTGTCACACCGAGGGATCGAGGCCAACCCAGAGAAGGTCAAGGCTATAGAGAGGATGAGTCCGCCCCAAACCCTCAAGGAGATGCAGAAGCTGGCGGGCTGCGTGACCTCGCTCGGGCGCTTCATCTCCAAGTTAGGAGAATGCGCCCTCCCCTTCTTCAAGCTGATGAAAAAGAAGGGCCCGTTCGAGTGGACTCCGGAGGCTGATGCGGCCTTTCAAGACCTCAAGAGGTACCTCACCAGCCCACCGGTGATAGTGGCGCCGCGCCCCCTTGGACCCTTGGTGCTCTACCTGGCTGGCACCCCTCACTCTGCTAGCGCAGCGCTGGTGGCGGTCCGGGAGGAGCGCCCCATCAAGGGCTCACGGAGCAGCACCTCGCGCCCGGCTGACGTGCGGCGGCCTCAGGATGGCGCTCCTGAGGCCTCGGCCACCCCACCGGTCAGCCGAGCCCCTGAGGATGGCGCTCCGGAGGCCACGGCTACTTCGACCAACGACCAAGCTCCTGAGGTCCCTCAGCCTCAGGAGGTGCAAGACCCCGCCAATGCCTCCGCCCTCGTCGAGCACCCAGTATACTTCGTCAGCACGGTGCTGCGCGATGCTCGAGCGTGTTGCCCCATGCCGCAGAAGCTTTTGCTCGCAATCCTCGTCGCCTCCCAAAAACTGCGTCACTACTTCCAAGGTCACCCCATCAAGGTTGTCTCAGCTTACCCCTTGGAGAGGGTGCTCCGGAGCCCAAACGCCGCGGGAAGGGTCGCCGAATGGAACATCGAACTGCAGGCTTTCCAGTTAGAGTTCAGCACCACCCGGATCATCAAAGGTGCGGCACTCGCTGACTTTGTGGCAGAATGGATTGACGCCCCTGGCCGGGAAGTGGGTGAGGACTGTTCTCTTGCACCCGGAAGCGAAGCGCCGGATGGTTGGGCCATGTACTTCGACGGAGCATTCGCGCGTCAGGGCGCGGGGGCTGGAGCCGTGCTCATCTCGCCCACACAAGACAAGCCCTACTACGCCGTGCAGCTCAGCTTCCAGCACGGCGAGAAGGTCTCAAACAACATCGCGGAATACAAGGGCCTAATCGTCGGCCTCAAGGCTGCGGCAGCCCAGGGATAAGGCGCCTCACCATCAAGGGCGACTCCCAGCTACTCGTCAACTTCTCCAACAAGGCGTACAAGCCAAAGGACGAGAACATGGAGGCATACCTCGAGGAGGTACGCAAAATTGAGAAACGATTCTTGGGCTTGGAATTGCAGCACGTACCACATGGCACAAACAAGGAGGCGGACGACATCGCCAAGAGGGCGTCCCGACGTCTACCTCAGGAGCCCGGCATCTTCGAGGAGCGGCTTGTCAAGCCGTCAGCGGCTCCACCCGCTGCAGCACCAGCACCACTTCAGGAGGAGCTTCCCAAGGCGCCCCTCTCAGGCGCCCCAGCTTGCGGCCCGACCTCGAGAGCCCACCTGCTCCTCGCGCTCGAGCCTCAGGAGGTGTGCTGGACTAAGGAGTTCAAGATGTACCTGCTCCAAGGCACATTGCCAGAGAAGGAGGAAGACGCAGAGCGAGTCGCCCGCCAGGCCACTACGTACTGCATTCAGGATGGTGAGCTTTACTGGAAGCGACCGAACGATGTTTCTCTGTGATGCATCTCCAAGGAGCAGGGACGCGAGCTGCTGGCCGACATACATGGCGGAGACTGCGGCATCACTCCTCATCACGCACCCTCGTCGGCAAGGCATTCCGCAGCGGATTCTACTGGCCCACGGCGCTCAAGGATGCCACCGAGCTGGTAAGATCTTGTGAGGCCTGTCAGTTTCATGCCAAGCAGATTCACCAGCCTGCCCAGGGACTCCAAACCATCCCGCTCTCATGGCCGTTCGCAGTCTGGGGGCTGGACATGCTGGGTCCATTCCCTCGAACGCCCGGGGGCTACCGCTACCTCTACGTCGCCATCGACAAGTTCACTAAGTGGGCGGAGGTGGAGGCCGTCCGCGCCATCCTGGCCGGCTCGGCCGTCAAGTTCATCAAGGGCCTCGTGAGCCGCTTCAGGGTCCCTAACCGCATCATCACCGACAACAGCTCCCAGTTCACCAGCAACCTTTTCAAAACATATTGTGCTAACCTTGGAACGCAGATATGCTACACTTTGGTGGCGCACCCTCGGAGCAACGGCTAGGCCGAGCGCACCAACGCAGAAGTTCTGAGAGGCCTCAAGGCGAAGACCTTCAAGAAGAAGCTCGAGGCCTGCGGCAGGGGCTGGCTCGACGAGCTCCAGTCCGTGCTGTGGTCCATTCGCACCACCACGACCAAGCCGACGGGTGAGACCCCTTTCTTCCTCGTCTATGGAGCCGAGGCAGTCCTCCCTCACAAGGTCAGGCATCGCTCCGCGCGGGTCTTGGCGTTTGACGAGGCACGCCAGGACGCCTCGCGGGGGATGGACCACGTGCTGGGGGAGGAACGCCGCCGCCAGGCCTCGCTCCGGGCAGCGAGGTACCAGCAGGTGCTGCGGCGGTACCACTGCCGCAGCGTCCGCTCCAGGACGCTCGAGGTGGGTGATCTCATCCTGAGGCGGGTGTTCTCCAGGGAAGGGCTGCATAAGCTCTCGCCCATGTGGGAGGGCCCGTTCAGGATCGCCCATGTCTCCAGGCCTGGCGCCGCATGCCTGGAGACGCAGGACGGGATCCCCATCCAGAACGCCTGGAACATCCAGCACCTCTAGAAGTTCTACCCATGAAGCAAGGCCCCGGCCTGTGAAGGTCTCCGCTCGTGACACTCTCATGTAATAATGAGTTGGGGCTGTACACGCCCCGGAGTATCCTGAGTGCCGTCCCTGGGCCTCACGGGGGCTCCCACCCACGTCCTAGTGGAGGCCCCATGCTCCGCGCTGGTGGGAAGACAAGAAGACTAGTCTAGGTGCCGGACGCGGCCTTTCTTTTGCTTGCTTTCTGTAGCTGGTTTTCGACTTCTTGAGTGAAATTTGGAGCTTTCGCGTCTTTCGTTTGCAAGAGTTGGAAAATTTTCTCTCTTCTTCTCTCTTCGCAGTGTTCGCCTCTCCAACCTTGTCCCAGGAAGAGCGGCAGTTGCCCATCGCTCCTCCTCGCGCGCCCCGAGCGCGGGGGCTAGGTATGGTGTGTGTGCGCCCGGGCTCGACCACGACCACACGTCGCCAAAACATTGCTGCCCTAGTTTCGGCGCCTTAATCCTCGCGTGACGCCCTCGAACGAGCTCATGGGCATGCGCACCATCTTAAGTCCATGCCTCCGGGCATCGCAACACGGTGTGCTGGCTACAACCAACCCGGGGTCAGGGGTTTGCGCGAGGTAGGACGAGATGCTTCATGAGGTTTTCTAACCCTGCAGCTACACGACGCCTCCCGAGGCTCAGCAACTCACGAGGACTCAACGACCCCCGAGTTTTCAAGAAGGAAGCCCTTGGAAGATGCCCCTGGAAGGGCATGCCCTCGCGACATGGAAGCCTACCGCGAGCACATCGAGCTAAGTTACCCTGAACGCACCTAGTAGAAACATGGACATCACAACATGATATGAAAACAACGAGCATAGCATAATGGCGCAAGCGCCAGGGTTCATTACATGCCCCAACAGGGTCCTCTACTTCTTTCAATGCAGGAGGAAAAAAGAAACAAAAGCATGCTGCGCGACTACGGCGACTCCTGAGGCTCGGCCCCGGCGACACCCAAGCTCAGTTGGAGTCTTCCTCCTGTTTCACCGGGGCGCGCCGGCGATGCGGCTTGTCGCCCTCCCCGGTCCGAGCCCGGCAGCGTGGCGGCTCGTCACAGTCGCCATCACTCGTACTCTGCCCGGAAGAGGAGCCCCCGCTGCAGGAGTCGGCGCGGCCGTCGCCAAGGGCAAGCTCACCGCCAGCAACGGCATCGTCGCCGTCATTTTCGTCGTTGCTGTCGCTCTCCGGGCAGTACCCCAGGCACCGGCTGCTTTCCCCGAAGACCCTGACGTAGAGGGTCGCGGCGCCGTCGTACCTTAAATGGAGGGTGCACCTCCCATGCAGGCTGCGTGCGCGGGTGAACGGCTGCCACCCGCGGTTCAGGAACACATTGCCAGCAGCGGTGACCTCGACGTCCACCCAGGAGGCCTTGCTGCAGCAGCCGTCAGCCTGCAGCCAGAGGCCACCAGGCCCTCCGGCCGGCAGCGCGCTCGCAAAGGAGCGCGACAGCTCGAACCAGATGCCCACAGGCCTCTCCGACCACACGACGAACTCCGGGAGCGCGTCAGCTGAGTGGGAGCATGGTCGTGGCGGCCGGACGACCACCGCGCGCCTCCCCTCATCACCAAAGCCGCCCCGACTGCGGCAGCCCTTGTCGCGGGAAGAAGCTCCACCACGGCTGCCGGAGGCGGCGCCGGCTGTCGGAGGAGCGCGCCCGCGCCCTCGAGGGGCCACCGCCGGAGTCGCTGCGTGCTTTCGGGGTCTCCCACAGCCTCTCTTGGGCGGTGGCGAGTCGGGCCCCTCCTTGGGGGCCTTCCCTTTCTCCGCCGCAGAAAACCTCCTCCCCAGCGCCATGGTGCTTCGACAAGACGGCGAGACGAGAGGGAAGAAGAAGAAGCAAGCAGCGGGAAGACGGAGATGAGCAGGGGGCTCCGCCCCTCCTCCCATTTATAGCAAAAGGGAGGCCAACCGCTGGCCTCCATGATCTCCGATAATGATGATCTTTTTGCATGCAGCAGGTTAGTGTCAAGTCAGATGGTTGCCAAGGCAGCATGGGGAACCGGAGACACCCACGTCCCATCAAGCGCCATGCGTCGACCGGGTCCGTAGGTGGTTAGGGCCCGCGGCACTTCGCCCTTGCCCTTTGGCTTCACCTCGAAGCCAAGTCCGAGCGCGCCTTGGGCCCGGGGGCTACTGTCGGTGTTCTGGGACCTGGGTACCCAGACTTGCCTGCCTGCAGCCCATAGCGTGGCTTCATCAGCGGCCTGGTATGGCCCTTCTCCAGCATCAACAACACAAAACCCTCCCGAGGGGCCAAGCCTCGCGAGGCAGACGACGCCAAGACCTCCGGAGGGAGCGGCTTCCCCAGGCCGGCTCCTAAGGAGGGGAGATTTCCATGCAAGCCCCACCTCATGAGGTTCAGATGACGCAAGCCATGACGACCAAGGCCAGGCGGGCGCCAATGGGCGCAGTACAGCAGGTTTTCTCTTCGGTGCTAAGGAAGCAAGCGCAGACGTAGAGTCCCAAGGAATCAGCCAAAGGTTTCCATGCCCGTGCTACAAGACCAGGACGGCAGGACGGAGGTCATCGCCGATCCTACCACGACGTCACGACCAGAAGCTTTGCAGGCGAAGACCACCTTTTGTCAGGATAAGATGTACTACTTGTTCCCCTTCAAACTTGGCCATTGTGGGATCCCTTCCCGCCTTCATTTTGGGGGAAGAGGACTGAGGCCACTATAAATATAGCTAGGCCACCACCATAGGAGAAAAGAGACCTAGATCATCCCCACCAGCACAACCAGCACAAGAACACTCCTCCTGAGGTTGTTCCCCCTTTGTACTAGTTCATCCTCAGCCCACCTCAAGGCCAATCCACCACAAAGCAGGAGTAGGGTTTTACACCGCAAGGTGGCCCGAACCTGGGTAAACTGCTGAGTCCCTTTTCCTTTCCTGTTCATCGAGCTAGGCGGTGAGATCGACGAGTCGGTAGGCTGGGGAGATTGAGTTCTTTGCACGCACCACAGAGTTCGAACCTTTCTTGGGTCTACGGAGCCCTGAATCCGACAATACTCGAGTGTTGTATAGCCGACGAGAAGGCGCTCCAAATCCTCCTTCGAGATGCATATAGCAATGAGCTCGAGGTGCTTAAGTTTAGGGAGATGAAGAGCGCGTGCGGCATCGATCCCGGGAAAATGCACCGCCTGAATGTAGTGTGGCGCAGCGTGGGCGCGAGGCGGAGCACGCACGACGGTAGCGAGCAAGGACGTCCAGCATGAAAGCTAAGCTCCTCGAGCCGATCTAGGGCTGGGGATAGGAACCAGTAGTGCAACCTGAGTTCGGTCTTGTTGTGGGGACAGAGCCTGCCGATAGCAAGGCGTCTGACCGGCCCAGGGTGCATGGCGAGGACATGGGACAATGCATCCAGGCGTTGCTACTCCCCGCTGTAGAACTCATGGTCAACGATGAGGTCCAGGGGGTGGAGTGCTAGAGGGGGCGCCACCGCCGCGAGAGGACAGTGGTCCGCACGCCATATTTGATGGGGAGGTGGGATATGATGGTTACCAACATCTTGTTAGGGAGGCTGCTGATGAAGTCCACATTCGCCGGAGGCTCTTGCGGTTCTGGCTCGACCCGCCCCCGCTTGTTGGCTGGCTCGTCCTCCATCTCGCAGCAGGCGGCAATCCTCGACGGCGGTGCTTGTAGATGACAACGGAGGACTGTTCTACGTACCTTCCTGAGGCGGTTGAAACAAAAGTCCAAAACTAGCAATAAATTGCAGCGCTCTCGGTGTGCACGGCGGACTGCTCACAGTCGTGCCGTCTAATCAAACAGCTGCCCGCGGTAGTAAATGGTTAGTTGAACGCCCACTGTTGGACTAATACGACCGTTTGCAATAATAACGTGGTGGCTATTGGTTAAAAATGCCTAGGAAAATGAATGTATAAAAAGGCGAAACGAAACCTGAATAATTTCATATGTTTAGCACAGTTGCATGTTGCCTTTGTAAAATAAATCAAGGCGGGAAGATACAGCGTATGTCGTTTCACAGACAGATCATGTGACCAAGTTCCTTCTCGGAACCATGAGGCTTCTTGATAGAAGCTCCGGTTTGTATGAAAGAAATATGGGTCAAAGCCGAGCTGAAAAGGGCAGCAATATCTAACCCGCGCATGCCTCGGCCTCCTGGTCTGCCTGCTAGCATGCGTCTCGTAAACTCCGCATGCTCGTACGGCACAAGGGACGCGTGCGCGGCACGTATTATATTGATTTTTCCTTTTTGATGATTAATTCTGCCGTTTTATTGCTTAACCGAAGCACGACATGTACATTGTTGGTCTAACACACACAATTCGAATAAAGAGTCCGTTTGCGATATTGGTTGATAATTATTGATAATTTCTTGTATGTAAGAAGATTATATCAAAACTTGTCTCAAATTTGAAAACAAAATATCACAGTCTATTGGTGTCCATATGACACCACGATAAGTTTCATGAATTTCAACTTAGTTTTGGATTTACTGGATTTTAAAATCAAGATTCTCGATGTTAGAAATTTCTTGCATGGGGACTAAACATACACCCAGGGACACATACACATATGATTTTGCAATCCATTTTCGTGCACTATCACGGGTCTCATGTAGATCAAATTTGATTTTTGAACATTAAATCCCTGCAAAATCAATCAAAGTATAAAAACGGACAAATGTTATCCTTTTTTTCAATTTTTAACACTAAACTCCTTTGGTCGCATGTTCACTGCAGAAAAAGTTTGACATGCATCTTTGGGCCACATGCACGCGGTGGTCCTAGTACACTCACTCGCGTCGGCCCGCGAGGTCGCCGTCCAGCAATATGACATGCGATGAGAGAGGTTAATTTGACCAACAAGGATGGCCATTTTTTTGGTTTTTGTTACGTATGGTAGGAGCATATAGATAGTACGCGTTGAAGAGGGTGGCCGAGGGCAATACTACGTGTCATATATGACAGTCACTCGCGTGCGATGCTTCCATCCGTGGGCCCGCGAGGTTGTCCTCCATCACTTTGACCCAACAAGGAGGTTTCTTTTTGGGTTGTGTTGTGGTAGGAGTATATAGTACGCGTCGAAGAGGGGAGGAGGTGGCCGGGGCAGCACATACTACACACACGTCATGAACGATCTCGCTCGGTGTGTACTTTTCGGTTTCCGAGGCAGGTGCCACAAAGAAGTTGTGCATATTGGGTATTAAAAACATCACCAACACATTGGGCCACGTGCATACGATGGTTGTCACTCATTTACCTGCGACTCTTCCCTCCATGGGCCCGCGAGGTCGTCGTCCATCTAATATATGACACAACGAGAAAGGTAATTTGACGAACAAGGAGGATTATTTTCGGGTTGTGTTACAGTACGTAGGAGCGTCGCAGAGGGGGGGGGGTAACATATATATACTACGTGTCATGAACCTCGGTTTGTGTGGGGGGACTTAAAGGTTTCCGGGGCAGGTGCCACATCAAAGTTCTGCATATATATTAGGTATTCAAACATCACAACCACATCTCCATACATGTGCTTGGCCCACAAGCAAGCGATGGCAGTTGTCCTCTAGCACTCACTCACGGGGTTATCGGCGAGATGCTTCGTCCATCTCTGTGTGCCCGCTTGGTCAATCACTTCGACCGACAGCGATAGAGGTTAATTTGACTTATAATTAGGAGGGGATTAAATTTTGGTTTGTCTTATACGGTACGGTACATGCAACTATACTTCGATCTCATGTGTACTCACAAATCCCTCCCACCGGGTCGAAGTGGGGGGTGGGGGGTGAGCACGCGACGCGTCATGAACCAGATCTGTGTGGGGACTGTGCGATTTTCGACGCATTCATGCGCCACATCAAATTCTTGTGCTTTTGGTATTCAAACATATATGCATGCATCAAGCATGTCCATACATATGTTTGGGGCACATACATGCAGTGGTTATCTTTGGACACTCTCACTTGCTTGGTTATCATCGACGGCCTATATATTCGTGGGCCCGCGTGGACGTCCATCACTTCGACCAACAACGCGAGGTTAGGTGGATTCTTCTTCTCTTGGTTCGCGTTACCATATAGTCGTACGCCGATCATGGTGAGATTCGAGACCTAAGTTCGAGCGCTCGCATACACATGAATCCCTATATATATATATATATATTTTATATATATATATATATATATAGTATACGCGTCGTGAACCCTCGCTCCGTGTGGGGACTTTCAGGTTCCAAAAGCACGCTGCCACATCAAAGTTGTGCATTGGGTATATTCAAACACCACATGACACTTCATACATATGTTTGGGCCAAGGCACACAATGGTTGTCTTCAAGCAGGCCCTCGCGTGGTTATCGGCGACAAGCTAGCCTATTTTGTGGGGCCGCGTGTGGATGTCCATGCATGACTTTGACCCAACTACAAGAGAGGTTATACGACCAAGGTGGTGATTCTTCTTGGTCAGTCTTACAATATGCCTTGGTGAGATGCCCCCTCCCACCGACTCAAAGTGTGTGTGTGTGTGTTGGGGGGGAGGGCACAGTACTACTTCGCACTAGATGAACCTCTGTGGGGTCGAGGATGTCCGATTAATTTGCGATGCACATGTGGTGTGGCACCCCGGCTCAGAGAGACCGGAACGCCCCGTATTCCAGCCCAGAGATCGAGGTAAGTCTTCTGGAATACGGCACTGCTTGGCATAGAACAAATCAGCTCTTTATTACAATCAATAGGGGTACAAGGGAATTACAGCGGCACAACGACACTACGCCTGGCAAGGTTGCTCTATGCAAGCAGCAGAACAACACATAGCAACGGAATAACTACTAGCAGCAGAACAACAACGACGGTGATGGACTCCACTCCGCAGGGACTCTGGCTGGAACGCTTATCCTAGCTCGCAAACTCAAGATCCTCGGCAAACAAGCAAGCAGACAAGGCTTGACCTGCAAACTGGCATGACACGCCAGGTTAGTACATTGAAACATTGAATGTGCTTGCATGCTCACAGCAACCAAAGCAATCAAGACAAACAATAGCATGGCAATTACAGGTTACTTAGCAAGGATGAACATGATACAGCTAGAGCAACATGGCATGGACATGGTGAACAAGATAGCACTAGAATAATACCAGATGAGCATGGCATGAACATATGATGATACTGGCATGCAACATGTTAACAATATCATGCACCAACTTACTCTGGTTGGGGTTACCTCGTAACCACCACATGAATCACTTACCATCATGGTCATCACACGATCACCTCAGGATCAAATCAAGCTTGGTATTAACAATACCATAGTAATCATTACATGACCACAAGGAGCTTGACCTTTACCCTTGATTCTCGCATAACACCATAAACCTCAACCATCTTCGGTATCGTCGATACCACTGTGATCCTCTCGCGATCACATAAAGATCAACCAACTTCTTTCCTTATCGAACCAGGGTTATTATTAAGCAAGTTATTATTACTATTGACCCATAGTGTGACCTACTAGGAACTGGGCCCATATCCACGGGCGCGGCTATCGATAGATTATACACACTCTGCAAAGGTTAGCACACTATACCCACACCACGGAACCCAAGGCCTCGTGCTCCCATTCGGGTGGACCAACGGCATTCCGACAAAACCGATCTATTGCCATGACACTCTCCCGGCCACTCCGACAAACTCCCCTTTGGGCTAAGTCATGGGTTGCCCCGATGTCACCTCGTGACATCCAACGGCCATCGTCATCGCAAAACAAAACAGTCCCAAATGGGGACAACCCGGGTACAACAACAACGGGCACACAAGGCTTATGTCCACCAACCTGATCAGGGTAGCGCGTGCCCATAACGTTCCCTAGTTGGAGGCACCGGCGAGAGGCACGACAATAGACCGCATTAGGGCCTTCCCATAAAGGCAAATGTGGCTGCACTTGTCAGTTCGATTTCGATGGCACTATGACTCAGGCAACATGTGTTCAAGTGTAATTATTGTCCGGTTAAACTTGAATGCAAAATATGATGAGTCATAATATGATGAAATAATAATGCACATGAGCATGATATTAACATAAGCATGGAGGAGCAACATAACCATATGAATCACTAGCATCAATAATAATGCAACATTTCGACTACTAGATGCAGATGAACATGGCATCATGATCATATATAACACATGTACTTCCATAACAGACGATAATAATGCATCGAAGAACATCACTATCACCATCATGTACTACCAACCAACATGACATAAGAGAATAATACTAGCAAGTAGCACATACTAACAAGGTGCGTAAGGGCATAGCATGAAGATGAACATGGATCCGCAAGCATAACCGAAACAGCAATATCAGTAGTTAAAGGTGCAAACATTTATTAAATATTCAAGTGGAAACCATGGCTACTGCAAATCCATCATGCAAATAGCTGTCGTGGCTTGCCTGGGGATGAAGAATACTTCGGGAAGAAGTGCGGTGAAGTCGCGGAATGATACGCCGGAAAAGCTTCTCTCACAAAGGGGACTAGATAAGGGCAAGGGCAAAATGGTCATTTTCACAGTGGGACCACCTAGTGAAAATGATACCAACAGATAGAGCTTGACGAGACAAAGAAGTAGGCGTTGGATTCACCTCAAATGGAGTTACGGCCGCGAAGATACGAGAGGTGGAAGATTGGGGACCAATCTGTAAATATTCCTCCACAAACAGGTCCCTGAGTGGAAAACAGAAAACGTATTTAGAGGAAATACACCTTTAGAATAGGGAAAGCGTATTCTTCACTGCAGTAGAGAGAAATACACTTTCAGAGAAGGGAAAGCGCCTTTCTGTCTGAAGCACTACAAGAATACGTTTTCAAAAAACGAAAACGCGTTCTGGGAAATACGTTTCCACTTACTGCACTGGGCCCGGGCTTTCAGCCACTGATGCGCGGGGTCCACAGGCAGGGGGCCAGCACGGTCGTCTTCTTCCTCCTCTCCCTGCCCCCGATGGAAACAGAGGAGGGAGCAGGGGAGAGCGCTGCCGGCGACGGGCCGGCCTGCTCCAGCTAGCTCTGGCCAGGCGGAGGCCACCGGCGGGCTCGGGCATCCACGCCGCGCCCGTCCAGAGCCTCGCGCGCGCCTGGGGAGGTCCAGGGCAGCGGGGGCTTGCAGCACCAGAGGGCACGGGCGGTGGCGACCGGCCAAGGGGACGGCGGCCACAGCAGCTCCGGCGACTAACTGAGGGGATGGGCAGGGGCGCCGGACTCCGGGGAAGAAGATGGTGGTGGAGGGGAGGGGAGAGGCGGGCTAGGCTCGCCGGGACCGAGGAGGACCCGCGGCATCCATGGAGGATGGAGGAGTAAACGGCGAGCTCTGGTGGTCGCGGAGGGGAAAGGAGAGTGTGGCGAGGTGCGGAGGACCACGAGGGTGCTATATATAGCCTAGGGGAGGGCTTGGGAGCGCTCTAGAGGCCTCGGCCGACATGCCAAGGAGAAGGCAAAGCAGCTAGTGCCACGGGCATGCTCTACGGAGAACAAACGACGGCAAAACAGGGCAGGGCAGGGGCACAGAGAGATGCAGAGGCTCACGGGGGAGCTACTAGACATGGATGGACGTCGAGACGAGGAGGAAAGAGGTGGCTACAGGGCGCGGGGTCGGCAGAGCACGAGATTTGGCTCGTCTGCCCCGTGGTCACCGTGTGAACTGGTGCATGCTGTGCATTCTGGCCAGTCCGACCATGTCCAGTAGATGGACCTTACTGCCCTGAGTTCAAAGGAAGAAACAACTCAGCCCAGGGGCAAAGAAGAGATTAGCACCTAGCTCCAAAGCAGATCAAAAACAAAGTGTTTGTTGCCTGGTGTGGCTCACATGCTAGGAGATGGACTCGGAGCTTTGGCATGGCTTTATCACATGATAAGGTGACCGTCTTGGCAAAATATCAGCCCAAACAGAGTATCCTAGAGGGTACTTGATGTAGAATGCACCATACTGTACAGAAATACAAAGTATGAAGTAGCACTCACATATCAAGTTGGATTCAGCTTAATTTTGGAGTAGATGAGTTATATGGGCATATGAAGACTCTGTAAAGTTTTCATGCCAGTTGGAAATACCAAAATGGTACTTGCTTCACAGAGCTTCAATCTGAATAGAAACTTAGAAAAATTGCACAAGGAAAATGGCTAGATGGAATGAGCCCAAATTTGGTGGAGAGAGTTTATATGGATAAGATAATGGCCTGGTAAATTTTCAGCAATAATGAAGCAATATAAAATATAGTTGCTTCACAAACTGAAATTCTAACTAGAAACCAAGAATTGATGCTGAGCTCACATAGAGGTGTGACATGATACCAAATCTTGAGGAGAGTGATGATTTGATCAAATGAAGGACCTTGCAAAATTTCAACTCATTTGGATTACCCTAGCTAGTACTTCCTTCACAAAGGCTTCCCTCAGACAGGGACTTTGGAAATTTGATGAGGAAGGTTCACTAGGCAAATTAAGTTGAATTTTGGCATGGGGCAATGATATGGACAAGGAAAGGTGTCCAAAAAGTTTGGAGCCAATCAAGCAAAGATAAATGACACTTCCTTCTCATAAAGCCACTTGGGCCAGAATAAGAAAAGGAATATTTGTGAATTATCTTTGATGATGCCAATGAAGGGTTTTGACCTATCTGTGGAATATATGACCCAAACAATTTATGAACATTATTTGGGAATTTTGGGAGTGACAGAAATATAGGTTGTTTCACACCCTAGGGCAAAAAGGATTATTCCTTTAATAGAAAAAGGAATATTCCCGATAAAAAGAATATTGGGATTGGGCTAAGATGAAAATGACAAGGCCTTGAGATGGTTTTGAGGATGACAAGCCACTTGGGAGCCTAAGAAGAGATGCTCTTCCCATGTTTCAGGACCACAGAGCCACAGAAAAGCAATTCAAATCTCAAATTTAAATAAATCCAAAAGAAAAAGAAAGGGCCAAAAATCAGGGTGTGACATGTGCCACATCAAATTTGTGATTTGGTTATTTAAATATCACACCACATCGTTTTCACACACACACACACACACACATATCGGGCCACCAGTAGGTGTGGTTCGTATGTGGTCTCACCCCCATCTAACGCCAGAAGAACACATCTATGGGCCCGCACACGGTCCACATTTGATCCGAAGCAAAGGGGGGGGAGGGGTTGACCATGATGTGCTCCTTTCGGTTTTGTGTTACGGTAGGGTGAGATGTCAGACCTAGCTATTTGGGGGCATACGTTCATAGCTAGGATTCCCCTCCATGCGCTTTGTGCGACAGGTGCCACATCAAAGTTGTGCATTGGGTATTTGAACATCAAACCACCCTCTTCATACATATATTTGGTCCACATGCAAGTGTGTTTGTGTTCTGACCCTTTCCCGCGTTATTCTTTTTGCCAAATTTATAAACAACACATGAGTTGGATGCAAAAACCGTCTGCGATTGCGTACGCAACAGACATGGTTCGGTCAGACTACCCGTGTGCCACGCCCGTGCCCCTGCACACTGGTACGCGTTGGTGCTATACAAACGGTTTTTAACCCATTTCCGCGATGGCATTTGGAACCGTCACCATGTGAGTGTGGGCAATAGGGGGGGGGTCCTTCCCACATGACCCAGAAAACGTCAGGGATAGGCCCTCCTAGCACACAGGCTGGGGCAAAATGAGCTCGTGTGTGATCGGTCGAGGCATCGAAACCCAATCGTTTCCATTCGTATGTACATCCCACATGGTGAATCCCAGAAAAACATTTCCGTTTGTATGTATGTCACACACAGTCAATCCAAGGAATACATTTTCGTTCTTATGTACATCCCACACAGTCAATCCAGGGAAAACATTTCCGTTCGTATGTACATCCCACATAGTCAATCCAGGGAAAATGTTTCCGTTCGTATGTACATCCCACACAGTCAATCCAGGGAAAACGTTTCCGTTCGTATGTACATCCCACACATGTTTATGTATAGGCTCGTGTGTGATAGGTGTAACTATCACACACGCTCTGCCTTGGTTAACCATTTGCTTTTATCAACTACATCACACACGATTTGATGAAGAAAACAGTGTGGCATTGGGCTATCCATCACAAGCGCTTTTACTGCTAGAACCATTTGCAAAGTTCCATGACACATTTAGCAGGTTTATTAGTTTACAATTAATAATTCCAGTATTACGCAAATTCACATTTCATATCGAACAGCTGTTTGCCAATTTCATATCAGGCACATAAATATATTTTAACATCACAGTACGATAGCTACCTGAAAACAGCACAGTATAGCATATAGCTAGTTCAACTTCATAAGAACAATATTAGAACAATATATTCATTTCCCTAATCGAGATCATCCAGGCTCGTCTTATCCACCTCTGCTTTCAGTTTAGTAAGAACCTGTTTTGCACTGGCCAACTGGGAAAGTGCCTCCTCCTTCGCCAACACCTTCTTAGCAAAGTCTGATTTAAAAAATCTGAGCTCATTCTCCACCTTCCTCTTTTTATCCCGCATCTTCAAATATTCTTCAGCGTTGACAACACTTTCTCTAAGCCTACCTCTGTTCTCTTCCTCATACATGCTCCAGAGCTTTGCGAGGCACATCTTCAAAGACTGTGGCCACTCTTGATCAACCCACTCCAAGTAAGAACACTTCCGTTCATCCTATAATATTTAAAACTAGATCAGTAACAATTGTAGGGGAAATGGGTTTATAGCAACATAGAAAATCACCAAATACATATTCAAACGCAACTAGCTTCACACATGGAGATTGACGGTGACAACGAGCAGACAGATCTTCAGCCACCCCGCTCCATTTGTTGCAACTGATGGTCCTAGGGAGCTACAAGAGGAAGAAATGACTCAAATCGACCGCCGGGTAAAAATCCTTCATTCCAAGTCATAGCCCAAGAGAGAGAAGAGAGGCATACCTGGGTGGTGAAGGAGTCGTTGGAGGAGGAGGAACCGCTGGAGAGGTCTTTGAAGAAGACCATGGTGACCCCAGCGGTAGGATGCGAGACGGCGAGAGCGAGGAAGCAAGCGAGGAAGCAGCTATAGCTTAGGAAGGAAGGAAGGAGGAAACAGGGGAAATGTGACTTGTGGTCGGGGAGAAAAGGGGGTGGGGAAGGGGGGTATATATTTCGGCGGTAGGCCAAAAATTTCGAAATGTGGAGGGAAACTTTGCGCGCGGTGCCGCCGGACACCATTCACTTTGAACGATTGTGTGCATCGCAAATGATTCTTCTGCTTTACGCGCATGGGATGAGTTTGATAATTCAAATTTTGGTGGAAATTTCCCCGGGTACGTCATTGCATAATTTAACATCGCTTGCTAATTTGGGCACACAAAAGAGCGTACAGCACACAGACCACACTTGCTCTAACAAAACATTGCTCTAACAAAAGACCAGCATTAAAAACAAAGCCTAAGTACACATAATTTTAACAAATCCGCCGCTGCGCCAGCCTATGCATCGCCGGTGTGAGATGAGACGTCAATGACTTGTCTTGGTGACATGCCGCCGTTGGTGGACTCCGCGTCCCCCCTGCTGAAGTCAACCGCGTCCTCATCCTCGTTCTTGTCCTCGTCCTCGGCACCGCCCTCAAGGTTGTAGTACTCATAGTAGTGGCTGCGCCAGAGCTCGCGTTGGTACTCCACCACCGGTTCCTCGATGGACAGACTCTTCTCTACCTCGACCTCAGCCACGCGCAACTCCTCCTCCCGGCGCTCATCGATCTTCGCCGCCTCCTGCATCTCCAGCTCCCGCTCGGCGATCTCATGAGGAAGCAGGTGCTCCATGGCCACCGCCGCTTTTTCGGACGTGGGTTGCATGCTGGATTCTGAGGTGGCCTGGAATATCTTGGCGTGTGCATCCTCGATCTTGGCGTGGATGGCCTTGACCCGTGCCAGGGCGACATCGGCGGCACGGACGACAGCTCGAGCGCTCTCGGCGTTTGCAGCCGCCGTCGCAGCAGCAGCAGCAGCAGCCATCTTGGTTGCTGCAGCTGCCCTGTCGGCTGCCGCAGATGCCCTCTCGATGGATGCGGCCGCTCTCAATGCGGATGCGGTGGCAGTCTCGGCGTAGGCGGCGGCGCTCGGGGAGGACGCGGCCATCATACGGGCCTTCACGAAGCGTTTCTACGGTGTCATCTTTGCAAGAAGGGGGTGCGGGAATGGGGATCGGGATTCGTGGATTCGGGGGTTGCCGGCACTGGAGCAGAAGAGCAGGCGAAGCTTAAGGAGGAAGACTTAAATAGACCCAGAAATTTTCATCGCAAACGGTTCCTACAAAAAAACTGTGTGTGATATTGTGGATATTTTTTATTAGCTGTGAAAGACGAATTTGTAGTACTAATACAACTGCCATGTCAAATTTTGGAAAATTTCAGGGGTCATTTGACCTTTTAAGACATTTAAGTGATTTTCTAGCCATTTAATGGCCGTAATTCAAATTTGAACTACATGTACATGCAACAGCTAACCATAACGGTTTGAAAAGTCATATTTTGTGTACTTGTATGCGATTTAATTCCATGTGCAGTAAATTGGAAGGAATTTTCAAACATATTGGTCTAACGGCTATGACACAATTAAGCATGGAGTGCCATGGCATTTAAATTCCAAAAAATTAAAATAAGATTGGAAACACATGAAACCTTGCTGGATGTAATGTCATGCCACCAAGATGATGTGGTAAAAAATTTGGCATGTTTGACGAAAGTTTGGACACACACCCCTCACAAACCGAAGCAACTCACTAGAAGGCTCGTGGTTCCGAGAGGGAACAATGCATGTTTGATGATGAACGGGGATAGCTTCCCCTTACGGCCTCCAAATTTTTTCTACATTTAACATGCACTAATACAACTGTCATGTGAAAATTTGGAAAATTTCAGGGGTCATTTGACCTTTTAAAGACATTTAAGTGATTTTCTAGCCATTTAATGACCGTAATTCAAATTTGAACTACATGTACATGCAACAGCTAACCATAACGGTTTGAAAAATCATATTTGTGTACTTGTGTGCGAGTTAATTCCATGTGCAGTAAATTAGAAGGAATTTTCAAACATATTGGTCTCACGGCATGGACACATGCATGGAGTGCCATGGCATTTTAATTCCAAAAAATTAAAAAACGATCAGAAAACATGAAACCTTGCTTGATGTAATGTCATGCCACCAAAATGATGTGGTAAAAAAATTGACCTGTTTGACGAAAGTTTGGACACACACCCTTCACAAACAGGAGCAACTCACTAGAAGGCTCGTGGTTCCGAGAGGGAACAATGCATGTTTGATGACGAATAGGAGATAGCTTCCTCTTACGGCCTTCAAATTTTTTTCTATGTTTAATGTGCACTAACGCAACTGTCATGTGAAAATTTGGAAAATTTCAGGGGTCATTTGACCTTTTAAAGACATTTAAGTGATTTTCTAGCCATAGAATGACTGTAATTCAAATTTGAACTACATCTACATGCAATGGCTAACCATAACGGTTTGAAAAATCATATTTGTGTACTTGTGTGCGAGTTAATTCCATGTGCAGTAAATTAGAAGGAATTTTCAAACATATTGGTCTCACGGCATGGACACATGCATGGAGTGCCATGGCATTTTAATTCCAAAAAATTTAAAAATGATCAGAAAAATATGAAACCTTGCTTGATGTAAAGTCATGCCACCAAGATGATGTGGTAAAAAAATTGGTCTGTTTGACGAAAGTTTGGACACACACCCCTCACAAACTGGAGCAACTCACTAGAAGGCTCGTGGTTCCGAGAGGGAACAATGCATGTTTGATGACGAACGGGAGATAACTTCCTCTTATGGCCTTCAATTTTTTTCTACATTTAACATGCACTAATACAACTGTCATGTGAAAATTTGGAAAATTTCAGGGGTCATTTGACCTTTTAAAGACATTTAAGTGATTTTCTAGCCATTTAATGACCGTAATTCAAATTTCAACTACATCTACATGCAACGGCTAACCATAACGGTTTGAAAAATCATATTTGTGTACTAGTGTGCGAGTTAATTCCATGTGCAGTAAGTTAGAAGGAATTTTCAAACATATTGGTCTCACGGCATGGACACATGCATGGAGTGCCATGGCATTTTAATTCCAAAAAATTAAAAAATGATCAGAAAAACATGAAACCTTTCTTGATGTAATGTCATGCCACGAAGATGATGTTGTAAAAAAATTGGCCTGTTTGACGAAAGTTTGGACACACACCCCTCACAAACCGGAGCAACTCACTAGAAGGCTCGTGGTTCTGAGAGGGAACAATGCATGTTTGATGACGAACGGGAGATAGCTTCCTCTTACGGCCTTCAAAATTTTTCTACGTTTAACGTGCACTAATACAACTGTCATGTCCCCCGACCTCTCTCCCTCGAGGCGGCGGCGCCTCGCCGCCCCCGGGGAGTCCCCGTCCACACCGCCCTCAGCCCTCCCCATCCATCGCCTCCCACTACCGTCGCCGTCACTGAGGACGCCGCGGGGCGAAGCCCCTGTGGCGAGGCGGCGGCGGCGGCGCTGTCCTTGGCTGGCGGGAACGCGTGGGGGCAGCGGCGTCCATCTCCCTCCTCCTCCAACGGTAGTGCGTAGCGGGTTGGCGGTGGCCAGGAGATCTCCAGCGGCCGTTTGGCGGATTAGATTTTGGCTGCGATGAGATCTGATTTGGGCTCGAGGGGTTTGGATCGAGATCCACTACGGCTGCGCCCCATCTCGACAACGGCAAGAGGAGATCCCCCCTGGGTAATCTTCGCAGCACGAGGACGTCCGGGTCTCTTGGCCCGGTCATGGTGGCGGTGGCTGCCTTCTCCACCGAAGGCGGTTGGCCAGGCTGGTAGTGACGGATCTTGGATCCCACTATTAGCGCCGGCGGCGAGTTGGGGAGACATAGTCGCCGGTGAAATCCGAGCCGACTCCGGTCATGGCGGGCGATGGTGGCGTCTACGTCATGAACGTATCGTCAAGCAACTATCGTCAACCTGCTCGTGTCACTCCGGGAGAAATCCTAAGATCACCGGATCGGACGATGGCGGCGCTGCGGTGTCGTGTTCCCTATTGGGGGCATCGTTTGTGGAGCGGCGCCAGATGGAAGAGGCGTGAGGTGGTGTGGCGTGCCTTCTCTCGCGTCGACGACGGTGGGTCACGGCGGCATGGAGCAGCGAGGTCTCGCAGGTGGGCGTGTGATGATGGACGAGCACAGGATGGTGGCGTTGTCTGGCGTCGTGGTGGCGTCGACGGCAGCTAGACCGGGCAAGGTAGATGCAGCAGTACATCACTAAAGATGGATTGGTGGCAGGTGGCTGCGGCGGCCTCATACCCGGCAGGCGTCCTGGTTGAGGAGTGCGCCAGACTGGTGGATGCCCCATACCCGGCAGGCGTCCTGGTTGGGACCTTAGGTCTTAGATGTTAGGTTTGGCTGTGAGGTCTGTTTGGTATTAGGCCTAGACTATCAGCATCCCTACATCAACTGGATAGGAGTAGCAACAGATGTTGCCTACAAGGTGGCTTTAGTCTTACTGTTGTATGACTTTATAAGGTCTTGTGTGAATAATTAATAAAGTGGCTGCATGCATCGTTCAGATGCAGAGGCCGGGGGTCCTCCTCCTTTTCTAAAAAAAATGTGAAAACTTGGAAAATTTCAGGGGTCATTTGACCTTTTAAAGACATTTAAGTGATTTTCTAGCCATTTAATGACCGTAATTCAAATTTGAACTACATCTACATGCAACAGCTAACCATAATGGTTTGAAAAATCATATTTGTGTACTTGTGTGCAAGTTAATTCCATGTGCAGTAAATTAGAAGGAATTTTCAAACTTATTGGTCTCACGGCATGGACACATGCATGGAGTGCCATGGCATTTTAATTCCAAAAAATTTAAAAATGATCAAAAAAACATGAAACCTTGCTTGAGGTAATGTCATGCCACCAAGATGATGTGGTAAAAAAAATTGGCCTGTTTGACGAAAGTTTGGACACACACCCCTCACAAACCGGAGCAACTCACTAGAAGGCTCGTGGTTCCGAGAGGGAACAATGCATGTTTGATGACGAACGGGAGATAGCTTCCTCTTACGGCCTTCAAATTTTTTCTACATTTAACGTGCACTACTACAACTGTCATGTGAAATTTTGGAAAATTCTAGGGGTCATTTGACCTTTTAAAGACATTTAAGTGATTTTCTAGCCATTTAATGACCGTAATTAAAATTTGAACTACATCTACATGCAATGGCTAACCATAACGGTTTGAAAAATCATATTTTTGTGTACTTGTGTGTGAGTTAAAAAATCATCAGACGATGTAAATATCTGGTGTTCAAAAAAGAAAATGTAAAGATCTGGCAAGACAACCGGCCCCCACACAATTGGCACTCTATTTCGCGCCTCGAGGTTTGGAAGGTGACTGGCGGGGGTTATTAATCAAACATGGTTCTGTATTGGAAACAGCCAGCTATTAAGTTCACAAATGGATTTTGCTGCGGGAATCATGTGTAATTCAAACTACAGTACTCGTAAATTCCGGTGACCGGCGTGTGTACTGTTCCCGTCGATCTAGATTCTGGCCACCAATAAATACTACCTTGCTCATGTCGTCCCGCCTGCATTCTCATCTACATCCTCCCCTCGCTCGCCCTCTCTCTCTCTCTCTCTCTCAAATCTCTGCCATGGCGCCGCCGGTCTGCCCACGCACTGACAAGGAGTCGCCGCCCCCCGAGGATGCTCACTCGAAGAGCAGCGACGAGGACCCCTACGCGCCGCCGGACGAGGTTGCACTGGACCACCCAACTTTGGATTGGTTTTGGGGCTAGTACAATCTTTGTCTGTGGAAGTCGCTACCACCGGCTGAGAAAGCCAGGCAAGTGGCATTCAAGAAGGAGATGGCGGAGGAGGAAGCCAGGTACCAGGTGGCCTGTGAAGCCCGTGATGCCGCCTGGAAAAAGGAGGCGATGGAGCTTTGGGGGCGGGCGCGTCATCGTGCGGAGGAGGTGTACGAAGACGGGTACTTTGTGAGGAAGGTCAAAGGTGCTAGGCGCCTCATCACTGCGTGGAGGTGGGCCGATAAGCTCTAGCGTGCCACCGACGAGGTGCTCCAGTGGGCGCCCAACAAAATGGCAAGATCGTTCACGCTCGTCCGCCAGCAAGAGGCAGATCGGTACGTCAAGCGCTGCATGGCGGAGGAGGCGGAGTACTGCCTCCACGCTGGGAAGACGCCACGCACCAGGGAGCTGCTGGCGAGGGGCTACCGGAATACTGCCCCCAGGAGGGATTATTAGTTTTAGTATTGTTCGTTTTCAATTTTATGCATTGTACCTAGTAGTTAAGTATCATCACGTATATGTGATGATATTATATATATATTCTGTGATGAACTAATGAACAATTAATATATATATATATTATGAATTCCATTTTCAATATGTTTTTGTATACTAATTTGAATCTAGTTGTTATCATCCACATATACATAATGGAAAGCGTATATACACACATTGAAATAGAACATATAAGAACGGAAAACAGAGTACACACATTGAAACAGAGCAATAAACAGAGCAATACTATGATTACTGTGAATACATAGCTATCCACGTCGAAACGACTCAACAAAATAAAATGTGTCCATGAGACCATGACCAGCAGCCCTTTCCTACGGTAGCTCTTGGCTCTGCCTGAACTCATGCAGGCGTTCGTCCAAGCGGTCAACACGCTCGCGGTACATCTGGAGCGCGATCTCGAGCTCCAAGTTGGCTATTTCATCGGAGATCACCAGCTTGAGGATGCGATAGCCATGTTCCTCTACTGCGCCCAGGTGGACACCTGGGCCAAGGAGGCGGTCGAGCCTACCGACCAGCGTGTTGGCATCGAGCGGGCCGCGGACAAGGCGAACGGCGCGACCCATGCGAACGGCGCGGCGGGCGTCCGGTGCAAGTATGCCGCGGCCGGCCTCTGGTGCAAGTACGGCGCAGAGGGTCTCTGCCCACTCCTGGCGAGGAATGGGGGTACTGACGGGACGTGTACCCAGCTGCGACACCGTGTCGACAGCAGGCAAGCACCGATGGATCCGCTCTTGCTATGCGGCGCGCCGCGCCTCTCACTCTGCAGCGCTCCAACGGTCTCGCCGTGCGGCGACCCGCAGCCTATCGGCGCGGACGCGCCTAGCTTGCTCTGCGGTGCGCCATCGATCATGTTGTGCGGCGAGCTGCAGCCTCTCGGTGTTGACATGCCTATCTTGATCCGCGCCGCTGAAGCGCCATGCGCCAAGGGTCTGCTCAACCCTGGCGATGACGCGCATCATGGCGTCGTCCATCACGTTGCCAGGGAGCGCCTCGGCCTCGACGGGCCGTGGCGCCTTCTCATTTTCCTCGTCGACGAGGTTGATGGTAGAGGCGGCGCTTTGGTGGGTTGGCATGCTTGGAAAAGGTGGATGTGCTACAGGCTGCGCTTGTTGCCTCCGTGCGTCGCGCGCCGCCTAGGTTTATGCGCAATATCGCTAGGTGGCGGGAAACAGGTGAGGAAATGGCAGGAAACGGTGGCGTGTTCATAAAACACCATCAATTAATGGAAACTTAGCATATAAGGAACATCGAGCTAGCACAAGAAGTAGATGATGATTAGATGAACACGGACCACACTAGGGAACCCGTCGGTGATGAATTCATCAATCGCAAATGGTTGTATACTAGCAAGCGTTTGCCCACAACACACACGGCTTATTCCATCACAAACAGGTCGGATGGATCAACTATATGCCACGTATAGCACATTGTCAAAAAGTAATGTGGTAGACCTTCTTTAACATGTGTTAAAAAAATAAAAATAAAATAAAAAACAAGGACCTCGAGGTTAATTTAACTGATGGGATGGATCATAGAGGTCATTTAATTTGACCTCTATGACCCATCCCATCAGTTAATTTAACATCAAACAACTTCCCATCCAGTCACCCATCTGATGGCTGCTCCAGCCTGAGCACAGTTAACTTGAGAGTTCTCTTAGATGAGCTATTGGTGGAACAGCTAGTCCGAGTGAACTATTTTCCCTCTATCGCACACACCTTGATCTGGCTGACCGTTTCTTTTGTTCCGCCTAATCACAAACAGTTCATCCGAGTGAACCGTATGTCGTATATCGCACACACCTTCATCTGGCTGCCCGTTTCTGTTCTTCTGCCTCATCGCAAATAGTTCATTGAACTGAACCGTATGTCCTGCATCGCACACGCAACTAAAATCTGAACCGTGTTTGATGCATCCGTCATCGCAAATGTTTTGCACCTTTTTTGACGGTTTTTTTACATCACCGTTTGCGATTATTGCATCGCACACAGTTTCGTCGAAGGGTCTCTGATTGTAGTGTCGCGTTAGCAGCATCCTGTAGTAGTGGTAGTCACTGACATTAGCACAGTAGATTGGGCTCCACGAGCCTTGCCTCCCGCTCTCGAAAATATCTACTGCCTCGTAATCTCGAAAATACCTACCCGCGTAGATGGTTTTTATGTTTGATAGCACACGATTCATATGTGTGGACCGTGTGCAATGTCTGTTACTCCCGGTCTGCTTCAATCAATTTATCCAAATTTTCAGTAGCCCCGGCATTTTTTTTTGAACTGGAGCCCCGGCATTTTACTCCTGCCTACATCCCTCGCAATCTCAAAAATATCTGCTCAGCTAGAGTGGTTTTCTGTTTGATAGCACACAATTATTATGTTTTAACCGTGTGTGATGTTCGTTACTCCCGCCCCGCTCTGCTTTCGATCCCTTGATCCAAATTTTTGGTAGCCCCGCCATTTTACTCCCGTCTAGTAAAATTTTCAGTACCAGCGGCATTTCCTCAAACACCAACTTGGACCCCCTCCACACACACACCCCAAATCCTTCGCTCACCCCAAATCCCCCGCTCACACAAATACACACCACCCCTACCTTGCTCCAATCCTAGCTAGGTCATCACCGCCGCCGCCTCCATCGTCAACCTCTATCGGTCTGCCCGTGCAGTTTAACCACCGATATACATACCCTCACCGCCCTGAGTTTCTTAGATGACGCCTGCGAAATGCCCCCTTTCCCACAGATCCCCATCCCCACCCCCCTCCCCCACTCCAGAGCGTCCCAGCCTAAGCCCGGCTACGCTTCCTGGGGAGCTCGAGGAGCGAATGGCCCAAAAGAGCTTTACCGCGGCCTCTTCGCCCAACGTCGGCGAGATGGCCGCCGAGGAAGCTGACGACGATGACTGGACCTGGATGGAGACTTTCAATCAGTGGGCTAAAGTATTCTGGCATGTCGCGGTCGCCAGCTATGACATCGAGGTCGTCGACACCGACGGCTTGACGCAGAATATGTCACATATTAAGTTGCCCACCCCCAACCCTTCGGGTTCAACAGCTATCGATCTAATCGATGGCCCTGCCGCTGATCTCCTGCGGCTCATTATGAACAATTTGCCATCCTTCATTGCCATGGAGCCCCTTTTGTCATTTCTAAAGGACACGTTGCCGACGCTGGCTTGGGATCCTCAGCTGGCAAGTCATACCTCATCGACGGCGACCACGAGGAGGAGCCAATCTGTGAAAAGTGAGGAAACCCATGATTTGTTTTCTTGAACCCCTTTTGTAGTGAGAACCTGTCCAGTATTTATTGCTATATTTGGTTGTTTGCATTACGCCTTGTTTATTTATATGGTTTATGGTTGTTCGGTTGTTTGTAGTTAGCATATGTCCAGTTTCAATTGCCATCTTTGGTTGTTCATAGTATGCCTTGTTTATTTCAGCTATTCACAGTGTGGTGTTCTATATGTGCTATTATTAACTGTGCAGTTCAATTTCATCAATACCAATTTTAACAATAGCTCTACGAATGACTATATTTGGTTGCTGTTAAGCATGTTGTACTCCCTCCGAATCTTTTTAGTTCGCATATAAGATTTGTCTAAAGTCAAGCCTCGTAAAGTTTGACCAACTTTATAGAAAAAAATACCAACATTCACAATATAAAATCAATATCAGTAGATGTGTCGTGACTTAATTTTTCATATTGTATAACTTTAGCATGGTAGGTGTTGATATTTTTTCATACAAATAAGGTCAAACTTTATGAAGTTTGACTTCAGACAATTCTTATATGTAGAGTGAAAGGACCGGATGGAGTATTTACCAAGCCTTTCCATTTGATTTAACAATGACACTATTTGGATACTCTAGCTAGAGGTTAGAGTTAGTTTCTAGCTCATGACAGTTAAAAGGGAGAGAGAGAGATTGGTGGAATAGTTGATTGTATTGCTTGAGCCTCGTGGGCATATATATAGGAGTACATGGTCATCTTGGAGTACAAGTCAAGGTAGAATAAATCCTATGCTATCCTACGTTTCCTAAATAACAATGATACTCAACAATGATTAACCCTAAACTAACTCTAGCCAAAGAGGTGTTTGGATGACAGGGTTAGATTGACAATAAATGCACTAGGAGAAGTAGTCCCAATTAGCTCCTCTTGGGTGGGATAGTTCTTTTGGGTGGGTTAGACGCAACTAGCTCAATCTAGCCCTCATGTTTGGATACTTTAGGACTATTTGATCCCAAACTAGCTCAAACTAACTCTAACCCATGGATCCAAATAGGGCCAACAACTAGTGTACTTAGACCTGCACAATACAAGTTTGAATGACTATGTTTGCTTGTTTTTAAATATTAGGCCTGTTGCAGTTAATAACACACCTTTCCACTTCTTGTTTTTAAATATTAGGTTTTTAACAATTTGGTCTTGCACATGTAGGTCATGCTGTCAGAGGTTTTGACCCACTGTTCGACCCTTTTTGCATATGGGAAAATGAGTTGTCCATGAATACCAGTCAAGTCAAGAAACTCAGAAAGATTGTTAGGATAAAGAAATTAGCGACAAAAAACAACAAGATCTTTGTCTGCACAATGAAGAAGACATCAGTTCACTATAGCATGGTACTAACTGTTATACCATGCCTTTTTTATTCCTTTGCCCCATTTCCAATATAGAGAAGATATTTATGCACATCCTTCTTTTCAGGCCTTTCCAAAGCAGTTCACTGATGATTACCTCTCAAACCACCTGTATGGTCAGGAGGCGAGGAAGGTATTCATACAACACCCACGGTTCAATATTGAAGTGTTCCTGAAGAGGACGAAGGATGGATGGTCAATCATCCACATGCACTGGCCTAAAGTTGCGAAGAACTTCAACATCAATGAAGGCTCAATATTCGCCTTCCGCTTCAGCAGTTTTCCAGATGAGATTCATCTGTCTATGTACCGTCTATGATGCCAATTTTGAAAGGTTATAGATGTTGCATGTGAAACTTGGTGCTGGGTGCAGTTGTGTAATGGGGTAGCTGAGTGCTGAAGCTATATGATGTTGTACTCTGATGTATTTTAATTATGAAATCCTGCTTCCTTAATATGAAAATGAAATATATTGTGTGCTTAATATAAAATGTCAATTAGATTAATATATGGATTATTAATAATCAGACAATTAGCCTGCTAACGGCCAATTAGCCTACTAATTGGGTTTTTCTATTGCAAATGGTTATTGATAAAACACCATGGGCAATGACCTCAGGCAACGCACACAGTTTCTAGGAATAAACCGTGTTGGATCAATGAACAATCACAGACGACATCCTCTTGAAAACTGTTTGTGTTAGGCCACCTTGCGCAAATGTTTACCACATAAAAAGTGTGTGTGATGGACAGCCTATGCCACACAGTTTCTTCTATGCACCATGTGTGATGCATTCAATAACGCAAACGATAAAATTGTTAATGTCGTCTGCAGTGGCAACGCTATCACAAATGATTTAATGGGGAAAATTGTGTGTGATGTACCTGCGAACGGAAACGTTTTCCTTGGAGTGAGTGTGTGGGATGTATATACGAATGGAAATGTACTTCTTGGATTAACTGTGTGGGATTTACATACTAACGGAAACATATTCCTTGGATTGACTGTGTGGAATGTACATACAAACGGAAACATTTAGCCGGGACTGACTGTGTGGGATGTACTTACGACCGGAAACGATTTGGCCTGTATAATTGTATTTTTTTAGCACAACTGTATGTATAACCGTATTTGATCGCTCGCCCGTCGCACACGACCTCATTTTGCCAAGCGTGTGTGCCAGGAGGGCCTATCCCCGATGGTTTCTGGGTCGTGTGGGAAGGACCCCCCCTATTGCACACACTCACTCGATGACGGTTCAGAACACCGTCGCGGAAAGGGGTTAAAAACCATTTGTATAACACCTCACTGTACCAGTGATTCATTGAATCCCAACAAACACACCACAAAAAGGATTACATCGAATAGATATCCAAGAACATCAAGGAGAACATTGTATTAAAGATAAAAGAGAGAAGAAGCCATCTAGCTACTAGCTATGGACTCGTAGGCCTATGGTAAACTACTCACACATCATCGGAAGGGCAGAAAGGTTAATGTAGAGGCCCTCCATGATCGGTTCCCCCTCCGGCAGAGTGCCGAAAAAGGCCTCTAGATGGGATCTCGCAAGAACAAAAGCTTGCGGCGGCGAAAAAAGTATTTTGGGTGGCTCTCTGTTGGTTTCCCGATTTTAGAGAATTCATAGAGTTGGAATTAGGTCAAATGGAGGAACAAGGGGCCCACAAGGCACATGGGTGCGCCTACCCCTTGGGCGCGCTCATGTGGCTTGTGGCCTACTCCTTCGCCTTCTGGCCTCCTCCCGAAGCTTCTAGGGTCACTTATGTCCAAAAAATCGTCAAAAAGTTTCATGGGATTTGGACTTCGTTTGGTACCGATTTCTTGGAAAACCAAAAACAGGCAAAAAACAACAACTAGCACTTGGCACTAAGTTAATAGGTTAGTCCCAAAAAATGATATAAAATTGCATATAAGTTCATATAAAACATCCAAGATTGATGCCATAATAGCATGGAACAATAACAAATTATAGATACTTTGGAGACGTATCAAGCATCCCCAAGCTTAATTCCTGCTCGTCCTCGAGTAGGTAATTGATAAAAACAGAATTTTTGATGTGGAATGCTACCTAACATGTTCATCATCTAATCTTTATTTTATGGCATGAATATTAAAATCCGAATGATTCAAAGCATTACTCTATAATTTGACATAAAGACGTCAATACTCAGGCATACCAACAAACAATCATGCCTTTCAAAATATCAATGCTATAGAACGTTATCCCTACAAAATCATATAGCCTTGTCATGCTCCATCTTCTTAACACAAAGTATAATTCATGCACTACCCCGGTGTTAGCCAAGCAATTGGTTCATACTTTTTAACGCATTTCAGATTTTTCAACCCTCACGCAATACATGAGCGCAAGCCATGGATATAACATTATGGGTGGAATAGAGTATCGTGGTAGACATTGATATGGAGAAGACAAAAAAGAAGAAAGTCTCTCATCTGCGAGGCTAATCAACGGGCTATGGAGATGCCCATCAATTGATGTCAATGCAACGAGTAGAGATTGCCATGCAACGGATGCACTAAGAGCTATAAGTGTATCAAAGCTCAAAAAGAAAACTAAGTGTGTGTGTGTGTGTATCCAACTCGCTTGCTCATGAAGACCTCGGGCATTTGAGGAAGCCCATCACAAACCAGGTACTATAATGAAAAATTCCCTCTAGTTATATGAAAGTGACTACATAGGAGACTCTCTATATGAAAAACATGGTGCTACTTTGAAGCACAAGCGTGGAAAAAGATAGTAACATTGCCCCTTCTCTCTTTTTCTCTCATTTTTTTGTCGAGCTCTTTTTGGCTTGTTTTTTATGGGCTCTTTTTGGCCTCTTTTTTATTTTCCTCACTTGGGACAATGCTCTAATAATGAATAATGATGATCATCACACTTCTATTTATTTACAACTCAAAATTACAACGCGATACTAGAACAAAATATGACTCTACATGAATGCCTCTGGCAGTGTACCAGGATGTGCAATTATCTAGCGTAACATGTATAAAAAATGATGAACGGTGGTTGAGCCACAAATACTATGTCAGCTATATGATCATGCAAAGCAATATGACAATGATGATGTGTGTCATAAAAATGGAACGGTGGAAGTTGCATGGCAATATATCTCGGAATGGCTATAGAAATGCCATGATAGGTAGGTATGATGGCTGTTTTGAGGAAGATATAATAAGGCTTATGTGTGATAGAGCGTATCATATCACGGGGTTTGGATGCACCAGCGAAGTTTGCATCACATCTGAGGTAGAAAGGGCAATGCACGGTACCGAAGAGGCTAGCAAATGGCGGAAAGGTGAGAGTGCGTATAATCCATGGACTCACATTAGTCATAAAGAACTCACATACTTATTGCAAAAGTTTATTAGCCCTCGAAGCAAAGTACTACTACACATGCTCCTAGGGGGGAGGTTGGTAGGAGTTAACCATCGCGCGGCCCCAACCTTCATGCAAAGGAAGACACTCAATAATAAATCGTGCTCCAACTTCTTAGCATAACAAGAGACTACACGTGCATGCTTCAAGAATCACAAACCTTAACACCAATATTCTTACTAAACCACAATCATTCACTAGTACCTCACACATATTACCATCTTTATATCGCAAAACTATCGCAAGGAATCAAACTTATCATATTCAGTGACCTACATGAAAGTTTTTATTATATCCCTCTTGAGTACCTATCGTATTAGGCCAATTTCATAACTTGTGCATATTGCCATTACTATTATCAACTCTCAAAATCATTTAAGTTAAGCATGAGAGTGCAACTATTTCTTTAAAATATAACCGCCGTGCTCTAAAAGATATAAGTGAAGTACTAGAGCAACTGCCTTGCTCAAAAGATATAAGTGAAGCACATAGAGTATTCTAACAAATCACAAATTATGTGTGTCCCTATCAAAAAGGTGTATCCAGCAAAGATGATTGTGGCAAACTAAAAAGCAAACAAAGCAAAGACTCATATAATACACGACGCTCCAAGTAAACTCATATTATGTCATGAATACAAATATAGCTCCAAGTAATTTACCGATGGTTTTGGTAGAAGAAAGAGGGGATGCCATCCAGGGCATCCCCAAGATTAGAGTCTTGGGTGTCCTTGAATATTACCTTGGGGTTCCTCGGCCATCCCCAAGCTTAGGGTCTTGCCACTCCTTATTCCTTCATCCGTCGCGATCTCACTCAAAACTTGAAAACTTCAGCACAGAAAACTCAACAGAAAAATCATGAGATCCGTTAGTATAACAAGAAAATTATCACTTCAGGTACTATTGTAAACCCATTCATATCTTATTATTGCATAATACCTATTGTATTCTAACTTAACCATGAGTTATACCCCCAGATACAATCCATAGATTCATTAAAACAAGCAAACAATGCAACGAAAACAGAATCTGTCAAAAACAGAATAGTCTGTAATGATTCAAACAATGACCATACTTTTGTAACTCCAAAAACTCTCAAAAATAGAAAACATGGGAAATTTGTATATCAATCATGTGTAAAAATTTCAAAAATTTATCGCGTTCCACTAAATCTAAACAATTCTGCTATTGGGCACAAAAGTTTTTGTTCTCTCACATAATCAAAGCAACTATCATCCAAATCATCCCAAAGACTTTACTTGGCACAAACAAGAATTTAAAGACAAAAACACAACCATAACAGTAGCATAATTGTGTGCACACCAAAAAATAGGAAAAGAACAAGAAAAACTAAGATAACTATTGGGTTGCCTCCCAACAAGCGCTATTATTTTACGCCCCTAGCTAGGCATAATGCATAGTTTCAAGTGTTGTCATTTTTAAATTAATTCCATAGGTGGCCCTCATGATAGATTCATATGGTGGCTTAATTTTATTTCTAGGGAAGTGTTCCATACCCTTCTTTAAGGGAAATTGAAACTTTATATTACCCTCTTTCATATCAATAATAGCACCTATGGTTTGTAGGAAAGGCCTACCAAGTATTATGGGACAAGACGGATTGCAATCAATATCAAGCACAATGAAATCAACAGGCACTTAAGAACATCATTTATTCTACCCAAAGGTTTCTTAATAGTGGAATCCGCTAAGTGCAAATTAAGAGAACATTCATCCAGATCATGAAGGCCTAGCACATCACATAAATATTTTGGTATAGTGGAAACGCTAGCGCCCAAATCACATAAAGCATTGCACTCATAATTTTTAATTCCTATCTTAATAGTAGGTTCCCATTCGTCATATAATTTTCTAGGTATTGAATCCTCCAATTCTAGCTTTTCTTCTAAAGCTTTCATCATAGCATCTACAATATGTTTAGTAAAAGCATTATTTTGTTCATAAGCATTGGGTGAATTTATCATGGATTGCAACAAGGAAATACACTCAATTAAAGAACAACTATCATAATTGTTGAAATCCATAGTAGTGGGCACATCACTATTTAAAGTTTTTACCTCTCCAAACCCACTTTTATCAATTTTTCCATTAAGATTTTCACCCTCCGAACAATGGGGACGCCTTCTAGCTAAATTTGAGTCATCTTCAGTCCCCTTTTCATCAAGTTTTATATTTATAAACAAAGATTTAATGGCTGTAACACCAACTATTTTAATTTCTTCATCATGACAACGATAAAAACCGGGCGAAATCGCTTTTCCTAGGAATTCTCGCTTAGCCCTCAACCTAGCGGTTCTTTCTTTACTTTCATCAATGGAAACATAGAGAGCTTTAATGGACTCATTAATATCAAGCTTGGGTGGCAAAATTTTAGTTTTGAGGTTTTCCACATCATGAACAATTCTATCCATGCTTCTAGACATATCATCAACTTTACTCAATTTTTCTTCTATCATAGTATTGATTTTTTTGAGAATTAATAAATTATTTAATATTACTTTCAAGATCAAAGGGAATCCTATTATTATTATTATTTTAAGAATTACCATAGGAATTTCCATAATTATTAGAGGAATTTCTAGGAAACGACCTAGGATTAAAATTACCTCTATAAGCATTACTATTAAAATTGTTTCGCGAGACAAAATTCACATCTACGGGATCATTATTTTTCTCAATAAAAGTAAACAATGGAACATCATTAGAATCAATATGAGCACTCTTACTACCAACCATTTTCATAAGTGCATCTAATTTATCACTCAAAAGTACTAATTTCTTCAACAGAATTCACTTTTTTTACTAGTGGAGGTTCTTTCAATATGCCATTGTGAATAATTTACCATAATATTATAAAAAAATAGCTTCTCCTAGTGTTATTTCCACAAAGGTACCAACCGTGGCGGAATCTAAAAGATTTCTAAAAACAAAGTTCAATCCCGCATAATTTTTTTTGTATGATCATCCATAAGCTTAAACCATGAGTAGGGAAATTTCTTATCATTAATTTCATCCTCTCCCAAGATTGGGTAACATGTTCATGCTCAAGTTGCTTAAAATTCATAATTTTATTTCTAAGAGAAATAATTTTCGCGTGAAGAAAATACTTGGCAATAAAAGCATCCTTACACTTATCCCAAGAATCAATACTATTTTGTGGCAAGGACGAAAACGAACTTTTAACACGATCTCGTAGTGAGAACGGAAATAATTTCAATTTGAAAATATAATTATCCACATCTTTTTTTTCTTTTGCATATCACACAATTCAACTAAAGTATTAAGATGGGATGCATCATCTTCATTAGGACTACCAGAAAATTGTTCTTTCATAACAAGATTTAGCAAAGCGGCATTAATATCACACGATTCCGCACTAGTGGCGGGAGGAGCAATTGGAGTACTAATAAAATCATTATTATTAGTATTAGAAAAGTCACACAACTTTGTATTTTCTTGAGACATCGCGACAAAGCAAGCAAACAAGCAAAAACACAAACGAAAAATATTTTTGTGTTTTTTGTAAAAATGTTTTAGAAGTGGGGGAGATGAAAACAAGAGGAAAATGGAAAATAAATTAAATGCAAGGAGATGAAAGTTTATGCGATGGTACTTGATAGGTTTTGGTGATGTCACCCCGGCAGCGGCGCTAGAAATTCTTCCTGCTACTTGTGAACTGCATTGGGATTTCCCCGAAGAGCAGAGGATAATGCAGTATAGTAGAGATAAGTATTTCCCTTAGTTAAGAACGAAGGTTATCAATCCAGTAGGAGAACCACGAAACACCTCGTGAATAGCACCTACACACAAAATAACAAATACTTGCACCCAACGCAAACCAGGGGTTGTCAATCCCTTGGCGGTTAATTGCAAGGATCAAATCTCGTAGTGATAGATAGATAAACAAAAACACAAAATAAAATAAAAGTAAATAAATTGCAGCAAGGTATTTTTGGATTTTAATATATGATAAAGATAGACCCGAGGGCCATAGTTTTCACTAGAGGCTTCTCTCTTGAACATAGCATACGGTGGGTAAACAAATTACTGTTGGGCAATTGATAGAAAAGCGCATAGTTATGACGATATCCAAGGCAATGATCATGTATATAGGCATTATGTCCGAGACAAGTAGACTGACTCCTGCCTGCATCTACTACTATTACTCCACACATCGACCGCTATCCAACATGCATCTAGAGTATTAAGTTCGTAAAGAACGGAGTAACGCCTTAAGCAAGATGGCATGATGTAACTCAATCAATATAAATAAACCCCATCATTTTATCCTTAATGGCAACAATACAAATAAGTGTCTTGTCCCTTTCTGTCACTGGGATATAGAGCACCGCAAGATTGAAGCCATCACAAAGCACCTCTCCCATTGCAAGATAAATCAATCTAGTTGGCCAAACCAAACAGATAGATCAGAGAGAAATACAATGCTATAATAATCATGAATAAAAGAGTTCAGAGAAGACTTGAATAGTATTCATAGATAATCTGATCATAAATGTAGCGACCTGACCTGAAACGGTCAAGTCTCTTTGTATCTGTGCCATCCCTGGATTAGTATGCTAGCACACACAGTACTCGATGAAAAATAACAGAGTTCAATCACAAACTTTATTACATCGAAGTCCTCCAAAGGAGTATTTATTACATAAATATGGCTGAAGGCCATCTAAATAAAAATAGCTGCGGACACACCGAAGGTAAATGAGTCCATCAACTCCATGGCAAAACTGAGTGCAGAACAACGACCTATCGCACCTTAATCTTCGTCGAAAAAATCTGCAACATGAAATGTTGCAGCCACAACGAGTCAATACATTGAATGTATTGGCAAGTCGCACCCAAAGTATTAAAACAGACCTATCATCTACATGCAAGGGCATATCAAGTGTAAAGCTCTAAGGTTTATTTCGCATAAAGTCAATTTTAACTTAGTTCTACTAACTAGCCAAGTTTTATTTCTTTTCATTTTAATTAACCTATTGTCAAATTGGACCGCCTCCAATTTAACCCACCTATGAGAGCCTCTGAGGATCATAGGTTCCCAAATTGTTATTACCATGAGAGCCCCCAGGGATCATGGTTTAATTAAATCCACATCATATTAATTATTTATGACGAGAAGATCTTCTAGAGGTTTCATGTCCAGTTGCTCAAAATTCTTCGTAGCCGGGGACACGGCTAATCGATTAGTTTTACACTCTACAAAGGTTTGTGCACTTTTTGCACAAGAATCGATCCCTCCCTTCACGTCCTCGCACTTCCTGGTGTTTGAGAACAGGATGAACGAAACATGGTCTTCCGAAGAGTTCCTCTAGGCCACTGCCAGTGCCCATCCAATCCTACCATTCTTCTACATCTCGTAGCACCGTCCGGCTAGAGTCACAACTAGGGTTAACCAAGCCAGAGCCCATAATGGCTTGTGGCTGCGCACGGAAGCTACATGATATGAAACATGTCCAACCTTTTTGAACCTGGCATCATTCCCCACCTTTTCTTGTGTAATGCAGAGCCTCCCGGAGAATACATACTTGTCAACTGGTCCCGACAAACCTTTCCACCCAGATGATTGATTAATTGGTATTGCAGAGCCCCTGGGGAAATACAATACATGTAAGTTGTTAATGTAGTCATTGCTTAAGTTCTCTCGCAACTTTCATGAATCACATGGTACCCAATCCACGTCTACCATGGCATGGCTAAGCAAATACTACACTATAACAATTCCCAATGTGGTGGTGATAACCCACAAGTATAGGGGGTCAATTGTAGCCTTTTTGGTAAGTAAGAGTGTCTAACCCAACGAGGAGCTAAAGGTAGAATAAATATTCCCTCAAGTTCTATCGACCACCGATACAACTCTACGCACACTTAACGCTCGCTTTACCTAGAACAAGTATCAAACTTTTTTGTAGGTGATAGGATAGGTTTGCAAGAATAAAACTAGTTGTACTTAGTAAGAATAAAACTATGAATAGTTTGCAAGATAATAAAAGTTAGTTGTTTAGTAGAGAGATTTTGTCACACAAGAAAGTTATTTGTCCCTAGGCAATCGATAACTAGACCGGTAATCATTATTGCAATTTTATATGAGGGAGAGGCATGAGCTAACATACTTTTCGTACTTGGATCATATGCAGTTATGATTGGAACTCTAGCAAGCATCCACAACTACCAAAGATCATTAAGGTAAAACCCAACCATAGCATTAAGTGACAAGTCCTCTTTACTCCCATACGCAACAACCCCCTTACTCGCGTATAAGCTTCTGTCACTCTCACCACCCACCATAAGGGAATCATGAACGTATTGGAACACCCTACAGTGGGAATCCCACACGCTTGCGCAACACGGAGGGCATCATAGGACAACAACAAAATACAACACACAAGTCAAACCAATCACGATCATCAATCAACCCATAGGACAAAATGAATCTACTCAAACATCATAGGATATTCATACGTTATCAGAAATAATATATAGCATGAATCACCATGTTTAAGTAGAGATCACAGCGGGGAGAAGAGGTGTTACACCGCTGCATAGAGGGGAGAGAGTTGGTGTTGACGGCGGCAAAGTTGTTGGTGTAGATCGCCATCACGATGATTGCCCCGGCGGCTTTTCGGCGCCATCGGGAGAGAGGGGGAGAGAGCCCCCCTCCTTCTTCTTCTTCCTTAGCCTCCCCTAGATGGGAGGAGAGTTCCCCCACTGGTCCATGGTCACCATGGCGGCGGAGGGGCAAGAGCCCCTCCTAGATTGGATCTCTCTCTCTCTATTCTCTTCTGTTTCGTGTTCCTGTTTTCTGGCCGAAACCCGTTTCTTAAATTCCCGAAGATCCGTAATTCCAATTGGGCTGAAATTTTAACACGATTTTTTCGGATATTATCTTTCTTGTGGCGAAAGAAGGGCAGAAACCACCTTACGAGGTGCCCACTACCCACCTGAGCACGCCTGCCCCCCCAAGCGTGCCCTGATGCCTAGTGGGCCCCTCGAGCACCGTCTTGCGTTGATTCTTCTTCCTAAAATTCACATATATTCCAAAATAAATCTCCGTAAATTTTTATCGCATTTGGACTTTGTTTGAGATGGATATTCTGCAAAACAAAAAACATGCAACAAACAGGAACTGGCACAAGGCACTAGATCAATATGTTAGTCCAATAAATCATATAAATTGGTGCCAAAAGTATGTGAAAGTTGTATAATATTGGCGTGAACAATAAAAAATTATAGATACGACGGAGACGTATCATCATCCCCAAGCTTAATTCCTGCTCGTCCTTGAGTACGTAAATGATAAAAAAAAATTGATGTGGAATGCTACCTAGCATAATCTTGATCATATAACCTAATCATGGCATGAAAATTAAAACACGAGCGATTCAAAGCAATAGTCTATAATTTGGCATAAAGACATAAATACTCAGGCATCCCAACAAACAATCATGTCTTTCAAAATATCAATGCTAAAGAATGTTATACCTAGCCCGTCATGCTCAATCATTAATCCATTCATGAAACACACTCAATATTAGCTACACCAAATGCACAAGTATGACAATAGTGCTCTCCATTTGGTGCTTATAAGAGAAGGTGAAGACTCAAATTTTTTTCCGCATAAAAGTAAATAGATAGGCCCTTCACAGAGGGAAGCAGAGATTTGTAGAGGAGCCAGAGCTCAAAGCTTAAATTAGAGATAAAATTATTTTGAGAAGCATGCTTTTTCCTGTCAACGCTACGACCGAGAGTTCGCAACATCTTCCATGCTAGACACATTATAGGCGGTTCCCAAGCAGAAAATAAAGTTCATTTCCTTTCCACCATTCTTTCACAATCCATGGCTAGCCATATCCACAGGTGCCTTCCATGCCAACACTTTCCAAGGAATTTTGTTATTATTATTTTTGATTCATTGTGGGACTGCGCATCCCTATTACCTGCCACTTTCTCGTGCAATGACAAGTGAATAAACACTCATTGTGAGAATAACCCGCCTAACATGGAAGATATCGGCCACCCCCTGCCACCACATGAGCGGTACGGGCACACAAAATGGAAAATTATTTTGAATAATTAGAGTTGGCACATGCAAATTTACTTGGGACGACATGTAAATACCGCATATAGGTAGGTATGGTGGACTCATATGGAAAACCTTTAGGTTTAAGGGATTGGATGCACAAGCAGCATTCCCGCTTAGTACAACTGGAGGCTAGCAAATAGATTGAGAAGTGACCAACCAAAAAATGAAAACGGTCATAAAAGTGCATTGAACATAACTAAAACTGAATATTGCACCATAAGTAGGATATAACTTCGTTGAATAACTATGGACTTTTACGTGCATGCATAAGGAATCACAAACCTTAACACCAATATTCTTACTAAACCACAATCATTCACTAGTACCTCCCACATATTATGATCTCTATATCGCAAAACTATTGCAAGGAATCAAACATATCATATTCAGTGATCTACAAGTTTTATGTAGGATTTTATGACTAACCATGTGAATGACCAATTCCCGTTGACTCTCCAAATAGATATAAGTGAAGCAAGAGAGTTTAATTCTTTCTACAAAAGACTTGCCCATGCTCTAACAAATATAAGTGAAGCAAAAGAGCATTCTAAAAATAGCGGTTTTCCATATGTAGAGAAACAGGCAATCCAAACTTCAAATGATATAAATGAAGCACATGAAGCATTCTATAAAGCCATACTCAAAAGATATAAGTGAATTACAAAGAGCATTCTACAAATCAACCAAGCACTATCTCATACCAGCTCCAAGTAAAGGAAAAAATATAGCTCCAAGTAAAATTACTGATGGTCATCACAAGAAAGAGGGGATGCCTTCCGGGGAATCCCCAAGCTTAGTTGCTTGGGAGTCCTTGAATATTACCTTGGGGTGCCTCGGGCATCCCCAAGCTTAGGCTCTTGCCACTCCTTATTCCTTCATCCATCGTGATCTCACCCGAAACTTGAAAACTTCAATCACACAAAACTTAACAAAACCCTCGTGAGATTCGTTAGTATAATAAAAAAACCACTATTTTAAGTACTGTTGAAAACCCATTCATATTTTATTTTTGCATTATTCCTACTGTATTCTAACTTCCCTATGGCTTATACCACCGATACAATCCATAGTTCCATCAAAACAAGCAAAACAACGCATCAAAAATAGAATCTATCAAAAGCAGGACATCCTGTAGCAATCTGAACATTGACCATACTGCTGTAACTCCAACAATTCTGAAAAATTCGGACAAAAAAATTCATAGCAGTACTGTGTAAAAATTTCAGAAACTTTTGACATTCCAGTAAAGAATGTAAATTCACGCACTACAGCCAAAGTTTATGTTTTTGCACCACACATACCAAACAAGCAATCTAAAATCCTAAAGGCAAATCTTGGCACATTTTTTTATAATACAATGGATTTATACAAGGAGATAATTATTTTGGTTGAAAATTTTCTATGATCAAGGTTTGCAAAGTTTCCATGGGTATGAACAAATTTCAAGGAGCTCCCCCACTTCAACGGTGCTCGTCTTTCTTGCTTTCACTTTCCTTTTTGAAAAGTTTTAGGTTCCCCTTTATTTTTTATTTTTAAATTTTTTAAAAGCTTACAACCGAATAAAATTACTCTCTAAAACTTCCGGGTTGTCTCCCTGACAGCACTTTCTTTAAAACCATTAAGCTAGGCATAAAGTGCTCAAGTAATTGATCCACACGGATCCCAAGGTATATCAAAGCCAATTTTAATTAACAATGATTTGTAATTTAGTAGTGAGCACAAAGCAATATATATCATGTAATGACGAAGTCTAACTCTCTTTCGATGCATCGGCATGTCATAAAAGAACAATTCATGCACATCAAGTAAAGGCCAATACATAGCATAAGTAGTTTCTTGAAATTTTATCGTATTGGAAACATAGAGGCGGAGATGTAGTTCCTCTCTCATAATAATTGCAAGTAGGAGCAGAAAGAACATGCATATTATATTCATTCAAATCATCATGTGTAGTGGTAAAACGCAACCCATCAATATAATCCTTAATAAGAGCAAACTTCTCCCATATAGTGTAATTTGGATAATTCAAAAAGATAATAGGACTATCATGTTTGGGCACAATAGCAACAGTTTCATGTTTAACATAAGGAACAATAGAAAATTCATCTCCATAAGCATAATTAATATTGGCATCTTGGCCACAAGCATAGCAAGCATCAATTTTATCAAAAAGGGATATTTCAAATGAATATAAGGGATCATAGCAATCATCATAGCATTCATCCTTCGGTAAGCACGAAGGGAAATTAAACAATGTATGAGTTGAAGAGTTACTCTTGTTAGAAGGTGGGCACGGGTGATCAATCCGCTCTTCCTCCTTTTGTTCTTCACTCTCCTGGTCATCTTTTTCATCTAATGAGCTCACAGTTTCAGCAATTTCTTCTTCCATAGTTTCCTGCAAAATATTATTCTCTTCTTGGACAGTGAAGGAGTCCTCAATATATGGTTTAACATAAGCATTGGAAGCATAATTATCATAGCAATATTTGAGTATGGCTAAATTTTCATATTTGTAAAGAGTAGCATCATACTTTTCAATCAAAGAAGCAATTTCATAGCACCCTTAAAAGCAACAAATTCTTCCATTTGTTCAATATCATAGTAATTATAAACACCTTTAGCATAAGAAGATACAATTCCATTATCACCAAACTCACATTGGTTGGGAAGGTGTTTCTTACGGTCTTCAGAACAAGTGAAATAATATATTTCGCATAAATTCCAAGCATAACAATGCATAGTATTAATATGATGCCATAAAAGTTTCCCTTCTTGAGATAAGCGATGCCGCACAAAATAAGCATGCTCATTTAATGATTTCCCTCAACTAAGCTAGTTGGGTTTTCAGCACGAGCACATAGGGATCGAAGATGATCCAAGTAGAAAGCTTCAACAGTATGATAGATTTTGGGTGGTTCTTCAACCATTCACTGGTACATCAAGGTGCTATACAAACGGTTTTTAACCCCTTTCCGCGATGGCGTTTTGAACCGTCGCCAAGTGAGTGACTGTGATACGGGGGTCCTTCCCACATGACCCAGAAACCGTCGGGGATAGGGAGCCTTGATGCATACAGTTGTCCCTACTCGTTTGTGCTCGCATTGCCATCGCAGTTGGTATTCTGTGGTGCTACGTTTACGATGTGCGGCCCATCACAAACGGTTCATGATTATAGAACGTGTATAATAAGCAGACAATCACACACACTCAATTTTCCCAAACTGTGTGCAATAACTAATTAAGAAGATTAGCTAATCGTCGTATGAGTGTCAGATAGGATTACGAAACGTCGGACCATCGTAACACCGTCGTACATGATAACTATCGCACACGCTATTTTGTGGTGCAATGTTTATGATGCGTACCACATCAGAAACAGTTCATGGTTGCAAACGGTGTACGATAAGGCAACTATCACAAATGTTTAGTTTGCCCGCACCGTTTGTGATATTGTCTGACATCACACACGGTTTGCAAACGGCAACTGTGTGCATGCTCGCACACGTTCCCTCTCTATGAACCGTGTCGTATTATGGTTTATATCACAAACGTTTGTGTTTTACCGACCGTGTGCACCGTAACGACCTGCAAAGCGTTATTTCACCGTCATTTAATTACTGCTATTTCAAATTGTACATGATTTGAATTTGAAAGTATGCTACAGCTTTATTCATATCCATCAGGTTCAAACAACCAATGCATTATTCGATTCATAGGTACATATGTTCAAGAATTACATAAGCACCAAATAAAGAATGATGAACCACAATTGTATACTTGTACTATGAAAGACGGTAAAGAAAGAGGCAGAATACATTTTGGTTGCTGAACAAGGTGAAGCGGAATGCCCATATTGTGCCCTCCTCCATGCAGAAGGCACGCACGACTCTATTCCAACCCCTTGTGATGGCCGACCGCCCATCCTTCATTGTCTTCATGAACACATCTAGATAATCATCGTGTCCTGGTAGAAATACTCTAACCTTTGCATGCCCACCAATCATGTAGTTTGAGAGGTAACCTTGAGTAAACTGCTTTGGGAACCACTGCAAAGGAAAAAGATTCAGACATTGTCATCTAACACAACTCATTATGGGCAGTAAAAAGAAGGCTGCAGAGTTCTTACTTACCATCCTACAGTTCGTTGTTGTCTTGGATAAAGTGTAAACAAATAGTTTAATTGCCATATTTTGACCCATTTTACTAACAATCTTTATCAGCTTCCTCACTTGATGCTAGTTCATCAATATCTCATTGCCCCATACGCAGAAAGGGTCGAAGCGCGGATCTTTACCAATGACATATGTACCTAAAAGCACCAAGTTAATATTAGAAGCTAAACAGCAATTGCACAATGATGTAGTACAACACTCCCTCGGTCCCATTATATAATATCTTATAACATCCAATATACTCACATATTAGATGAATTAACATCTTATATTATGGGACGCAGGGAGTTTATTGCATTCTTACAAATTATTGGCTGATTAACTACTGTTGTATCCATGGGTTAGAGTTAGTTTGAGCTCAAATAGCCCTAAAGTATATCCAAACATGAGGGCTAGTTTGAGCTAGTTGCATCTAACCCACCCAAAAAAACTATCCCACCCAAGAGGTGCTAATTGGAGCTAGTTCTCCTATTGCATTTATTGTCAATCTAACCCTGTCATCCAAACACCTCTTTGGCTAGAGTTAGTTCAGGGTTAAGCATGAGCCAGAAACTAACTCTAACCTCTAGCTAAGTTAGAGTATCCAAACAGGGCTGTGTTGTTGTTGTTGTTGTTGCTGCTGCTCTTCTACATATATCTAGATATCATCAGAACATTAAGGTAACACTCTTCCTTGTTGCTATGTAGCCTAGGATTGCATATTTAGACATTCAGTATAGTGCATGTTGCTATGTAGCCTCAGATATATTACATATGGCCCTAGTTAACCTAACGATAAATGGGTTACAGATATATTCAGTTAAAAGTCTGATTCACCGATTAGTCCCTTATCAGCCCCCAGCCTATATGGTACCAGCTACCGATATCCTGAACAGTGAGTATAAATAAGCCATGGGATGAAACTAACCTCGATGAAAAACAGCAGTCCTTCCCAAAATTGTCCTGTGTAAGTACATCGAGAGGCATGTTAAGCACAACAGGCTAAACATCAACCAAATATATCGATGGCAGACAAAATAATCTCCAAAAGATAGCTTCAGTGTGCAGGTTTAAGCACGCTAGTAAAGCAAAACAAGTGGAAACGTGTAACACCCCCTTGTAATGACCACAGTGATCAGCTGTTAATAATGCCATGTCATCATCATTTGCAGTGCCAAGTCATATGTGTTAATAATTCAATTCAAATGCAAATCTGAAAATCAATTTAAAATTTCAAAGTGTAAGTTGAAGTTGATCCAACTCTGCTGGAAAAATGTTCATTAAATGGCAAATAATCCAGGAACCTTTCTAAAATCAACCTCAAAATATTTGGAGTTGGATAGATGACTCAAGCAAGTTGGAACAGACCTAAAAACAGAATATTTGATATAATTAAAATCATAATAAATTCAAACAAACTTCAAATCAGTCCAAACCACTTTTTGGTGAGAGATATTATTGCATCACAATATCTGGACCAACTCCCATATTTTTCAAAAGTGCACTAGAGGCCTATTCATTTTGAAACAGAAGAGAAAAGAGAAGACAGAAAAGGAATAAAAGAAAAAAAGGCCAAAGCCAGACTGGACCAAGTGCACAGTGCACCGGCCCAGCCCAGCTGGCCCGTTCCCTCTTCTCTCTCCCCCTCCGTGTCACCTTCCTCCTGGCCGAGCGCCTGCGCGCCGGCGAGCGCCCGACACGACGCCTCTCCACCGACGAAACAGGACCACAGGAGGATAAGGGCCGCTCCCGTTCGACCCCCCTGGCTTCCCCTGTCATTCTTCCCCTCTCTCCCTCGTCCGCTCCGCCCCTCCTCTCCCTCTCAGATTCGTTCCCGAGCGCCGCCGTCGTCGCGCTGCCTCACCACCGCGGCCACCATCGTCGCCTCGCGTCACCATCGTGCCGCAGCGCCTCGCCGTGCTCGTCTACGCCGTCTGGAGCCAGCTGGTGGAGACGGGGAGCGCCGCAGACGCCGCACAACGCCGCCCCTTCCGCTTCGGCTCTGGCGAGATTTCGGCGACCCCGAGCCTTCTGCGCTCCCGTTCAATCGAGGGCCACCGTGTGCCGCATTTGTAAGCCACAGCTTCCCCCATCTGCCCTTTGCGTAGCCCTGCCTAGTCGCCGTTCCGTCGCCGCCTTGTCCAAGCTCTGCCCGCCGCGGGTGAGCTCCGTCGCCACGGCCACCACCGTAGTTAGGAGCGTCCGAGCCCAGGGCCGTGCTCCTGGTGCTCCCAGGGGCCCGACGAGCTCGAGCCCGAGTCTCACAAGCCTCCTATCGCCATCTCCCCGTTTTCCCGAACGCTGGCGCCCGCTCGCGAGCTCGCCGTCGACGAACCCGACCACCGTAGCTGAAGCCACCACCACCAACGCACGCGGCTCGCTCGCCCCGTTCGAACGCGCCCTCGCGCGCGTCAAATGACCGTCTGGAGGCGAATTCCGACGCAAACCCGAGCCCTCCGCTGTGCTTTTGTGCACGCCGGCGGCGAGCCGCCGGCAACGCCACGCTGGCAGGCCTGGGTCCCACCCAGAGTCACTGCCTGCGGGCCCCGCCGCGCGCTTTGACCGCGTTGACCCGGGTCAACGCGGGTACTGTTCATCCACTCTCACTGACACGTGGGCCCCACCTCCCTGTTAATCTAATTAAAACGTTTTAGAAATAAAAATAAACTAATTACCCTAATGAGTCTATGACATGTGGGACCAGAAGCCTAATTAGCTAATTAGATTAGTTTAACTCACTGCTTAGGTAAACAGAGGCTGACATGTGGGTCCCACTGGACCCACATGTCATATTTGACTTAGTCAGCCGACTGTTGACTTGCTGACGTCAGCAGCGCGTCATGCTGACGTCATAATTCATTTTCTGATAAATAAAATAATTCCAGAAATTCAAATAATCTTTAAAAATTGATAACTTTTAAACCGTAGCTCGGATCGAAAAAGTTAAAACATGAAAGTTGCTCAGAACGACGAGACGAGTCTGATCGTGCCATCTGTTTCTCCATCGGAACCTCCTACGTAGAAGAACTCGTAACTCCGGACCCGAATCCGGCAGATGAATAGTGCACACACGTCGGATATTAAATCCCAGAATAATTCTAAAAATAACTAAAATGACTTAGATGCATAATTAGGCAACCCTGCACTGCATCATAGCATCACACGCACCGTATTGCATCTGTTTGCATTATGTTTACCTGTTTCTTCCCCCTCTTCTCTCTCGGTAGACCCCGACGTTGACGTAGCTCCCGAGGCAGACGCCGCACAGGAGTACGACTATGTCCCCGACGATACTACTGAAGACCTTGCCCTTGCCCCCGAGCAAACAGGCAAGCACCCCCCATTTTGAGCATGCCTATATCGCCTACTCTCTTCTCTCTTATGCTTGCATTAGAACTGCTACTGCTACTGTTTTCCTATATCTGCTGCATAGCCTGATTATTGTACCCTGCTTTGTTACCTTACCGGTTATCCTAGACTGCTTAGTATAAGGTGGGTAGAGACACGACCGAGACCCCCACTTGATCCCGACTACCCTGCTGGACATCAGAAGACCCGATCATCGGGATTGAAGACTAGACCATGGCACCGCACATCACTTCCCCTTAGTTGCCGACACTGCTGGGTTACCATCGAGTGCCGAGGGTGATACCTCGTTAGCACTTCTGATGTTAACCTTGTAGGTTAGTTACTCGGTCGTGGTAAGCGAGGGTGATTCCTCCTACACCACCCCCGATAACGACGTCGTCGCGCAACTCCTCAAGGTGGACCTCGAGGGTGATTCCTCCCTCGTTCACCTTGATGATAACATCGAGCGGGAATTCCATCGAGGGTGATTCCTCAGGGTTCCCTTCGGTGTCCGACACACAGTTACCTTGGATATTATGACTTGACTATGAACCACGATACTAAAGACGGGTCGGCCCTGAGGGGTACCCGCGCGAGCTTATTGCGAAGTGATGTGGAGTCGGGTTGACCTGGATGGTGCCCGCGAGATAACTACGAGGCGTGGCCGGGCATTCTTAGCCCTTGCCGCAAGTCCTCGAGACGGGGCGACGGGGTCACATCGATCGTGAGTCTCTGCTCGTTTCCGCGCGCTCCTAATCCACTACGGTTTGGATATTTGATCCGAGGGGCCTCTGGCCCGGTAGCACTAACCATCACGTGGGCATAGTATGGGCGTTCTGCGTCGTATACTTCAGCCGGAGCTTAATGGACGTCAGCGACTGAGCGGCGCGCGCTGAATTGGACTGGGAACGCAATCGCGCTTGTATAAGGGGTTGCTAGGTCTGCTTTCAGCCGCGTACGCAACGTGCAGGAGTTCCCGGGGCGAAGGCCCAAGACCCCTGGGCGCATAGGTTTAGTCCGGCGTGCTGACCTCTCTGTTAAGTATTTGGTCGGGTTGCGGCGTGTTGCTTAGCCGAGGCCGGGCATGACCCAGAAAAGTGTGTCCGGCCATAGTTAAGTGAGCGTGGTGGGTAAGTTGGTGCACCCCTGCAGGGAAGAAACTTCTATCGATAGCCTGTCCAACGGTAACGGACACTCAGAGTTGTATCCGATCGGTACAACTAGAACATATGATGAGAACTGGATAGTACGGCTCTGGGATTGCTTTCTCGCAGGGAGTCGAGAAAGGATCTCAGGTCAAGGTTGATGATATTACTACTACTACTTTACATTATGTTCATCTGCTCTCTCCTGATGCTGCAAGACTGTCGAAGATTGTTGAAGATGCTAGTCTTCGATAGGACTAGGCTTTCCCCCTCTACTCTGGCATTTCTACAGCCCAGTCCACATATACAGCCATTCCTTTGACAATGATGCATATGTAGTGTAGATCCTTGCTTGCTGAGTACTTCGGATGAGTACTCACGTTTGCTTTATTTTCTTTTTCCCCCATATTTCTTTTGATGCCACCAGACGACGGAGCCCCTGAGTCAGACGCCCCAGCCGACGACCAGTACTGCTACCCGCCTGGCGAGTACTACTACTACGAGGAGCCGTTCGACGACCAGGAGTAGGATCGGAGGGTCCAGGGCAGGAGGCCTACGCCTTTCGATCGTAGTTTTTATTTTTACCCCGCCTCTGTGAAGGCTTATCTCTCTCTCTGTAATATATCTGTACTCAGATATCTAATACTTCCGCTGACGCTTGTATGCCATCGAGCTTGTGTTCGAGCCCTCGAGGCCCTGGCTTGTAATATTAAGCTTGTATGACTTTATTTTATGTTTTAGAGTTGTGTTGTGATATCTTCAAGTGAGTCCTTAGGCTTGATCGTGCGCATTTGCGTGTATGATTAGTGCACGATTAAGCTGGGGGCGTCACAGGTTGGTATCAGAGCCGACTGCCTCTAGGAATTCCCCTTCCCAATTCCTTGGCCGAAGTTGAGTCTAGTGGTCTAAAACTGATTTTACTAACTTGGCTGTGTGGCTTACGGGCCCACGTCGCCAACTGGGTGGTACTAATATCTTTTACTTCTCGATCTTTACTCTGGGATTCTATCCTCTCTTCTTTTCGGGTTTTGCAAAATTACTAAACGCCGACACTTAGGATCACGTAATTCATATCCATCCGGAGAGCTGGATTCAGTGCGATTTCCCTGTCGTTGATCTGATTAGTCTGATAATCATTTCCTTTCCATTGTTTTGTTTAACCTTTCCTTTTGAGATCGGTTATATTTCTCAATGTCTTATGACAATCCTGAACTTCTTATTTCAGATGGATCGACTGTTTCCCCCTCGTCCTACGACGCAGCTCGTGCTTCGCACCTGTGCTCGAGACGTCCCTGGGTTTCCAGCTGTTCTAATCGCCCTCTTGATCAGGCTGGAATACCGCTGGTGCCCCGAGTACATGGTCTACGAGGTTTATCGTGAGTTCAACCAGGAGCAGTACTATGCTGATGTTCGCATCTACGATCAGCAGGATAACTCTGACACTGAGCTTCACCGTTTTCACGGTATCGGCGTGACGATTGAGATGGCAGTCCATGATGCTGCTTACTCTGCCGTCGCACGACTTCGAGGACAGTTCAGTGCTGACTTGGATGCCTCTGAGTATCGGTACATTCCGTATGCACCTGTTGGAGATGCTACTGGATTTTACACAGCTGTCTGTGCCCCGTACGAGCCTCGTCGCTATGATCAGCGAGTTCTGATCCACTATGCTCAGGCTTTGGATCGCACTGTTCGTGCACTTGCTGTCGAGTTGTTTGCCACTCGAGCACGTTACTACGAGGCTATGACACAGTTGCTACCAGCTGTTCGTGCAGGGATACATCCAGAATACATTCTTTACCCAAGCAGGACTGAGATGCCATCAGGGATCGTTTGGCCTGCTGTGGGAGGTCACACGCCTGCACGTGGACCTCTTCTTTCTTCTCGAGACCGGGTTCTGCATCAGGGTGCCCATGGAGCGTAGGATCCTTCTGCGACGAACGTCCGTCGTCCGCACTTGCAGTTACCCCGTTTCAGTGGTTTTCTCCGACGTTGATGTAGCCTTTGCTATGTCGCGTTGTGTACTTCCTTACCACGTGCCTGCGCGCCGCCTAGCATGTCTAGCTTTTCATTTGCGTCGTTATGCTGCTCGAATGTAACCGACTATGAATGGATCTGTATGTCTTAATGACTACTTCTAGCATCTGTGCACTATTTCAATAATGTCGAGTTACATCATGTTTATTGCTAAACACTTACATAAGCTATTGCTGAAATACCCCTGTTGAATTAGCAGGATGGCTGACAACAATCCACCACCGCCGCCACCACCTGATTATATGGCAGCGATGATGCAACAGTTTGAACTCAACCGCCAGTTTATGACGGGAATTATGCAGCAGTTCCCTCGTCCTGATGCTAATCAGCAGCCTTTCTCCATCACTTTGCCAGAATTTATGCGGCTCAGCCCATCCTTCTTCCGCAACACAGTCAACCCATTGGATGCCGATGACAGGCTGCGTGACATCTCCCATGAGATGGAGTCTGCTGGTGTCGCCCAAGTCAACTATGTCACCTTCGCGACATACCTTCTGAAGGGTCCCGCTTCCCAATGGTGGGCCACTTACCGACAGACCCTGCCACCTGGTACTGTCGTCACTTGGGCAGAATTCAAGATTGCATTCCGTGCCCGCTACATTCCTCAAGCTGTCATAGCTCGGAAGAAGGCCGAGTTCCGTAATCTTGTTCAGGGCAACAAAACTGTGGAAGTCTATCAGCGCGAGTTTCTTGACTTATCTCGCTACGCTGAAGAGGACATTCCTACTGATGAACGAAGGCAAGAGAAGTTTCGTGAAGGACTGCATCATGATATACAGTTAGCTCTGCTAGTCCAAGATTTTCCTGATTTCGCCACCTTGGTGAATAAAGCTATCATGGTTGAAACTGGACTGAAGAAGCATAAAGAAGCGTCCAGACGCACTCGTGAGTCGGGCTCATCTTCGGGCTCGTCTTCCCAGAAGCACCGCATATGGTTTCCACAAGGCATGTTTCGTTCAGCAGCACCTGCACACAGGCCCTCTTATGCTGCTCCACGTCTGCCTCCCCCACCACCGAGGCAGCCTCTGCCAACTCCAGCACCTCGAGCTCCAGCACCCCGTTCTGACAGCGGACTATGCTTCAAGTGTGGCAAGCCAGGTCACCGTGCTAGAGATTGTTCTCAGAATCAGAATCAACTGGCTCTCCCTTCTGCTGGCCGTGGTATTCCCCAACAGCGCAACCATAATGCCAGACCTTCTTATGGTCGTGGGCAGAGCTATCACGTCAACATGTCGGAAGCTCCGGACCAACCAGACACAGTGATGGGTACACTTCTTGTTAATTCAGTACCAGCTTCCGTTTTATTTGATTCAGGAGCATCGCATTCCTTTATGTCAGAACAATTTGCACTCTTGCATGATGTCAAAAGTGAAACACTACACCATCCGTTAGTAATTAACACCCCCGCGGGCCGGTGTCAAGCCACTATATTCAGCCCCGAAGTTACTATTGAGATTGATCGGCTGAAATTCCAAGCATTTCCCATTATTCTGAGGTCATCTAAGATTGATCTTATTCTGGGAATGGATTGGTTGAAGGCTCACTACGCCTCAATCAATTGCGCCACTAAAGTTGTTCACCTTCTGCACCCATCGAATGAGCTAGTGAATTATCAAGCTCATCTTACACAGAACGCTGAGGCTCAAATTTATGCCTTAAATGCGTTGAATGCTTCTCCACTGGAGGGGATCGAGAATATCCCCGTTGTCTGTGACTTCCCGGATGTTTTCCCAGAAGAACTTCCAGGAATACCCCCTGCTAGAGCTGTCGAGTTCGTCATCGACTTGAAGCCTGGCACCACTCCTATTGCGAAGCGTCCATACAAGATGCCTCCGCACCATCTTATTGAGCTTAAGGAAGAAATCGACAAATCACTTAAGAAGGGTTTCATTCGCCCTAGTTCCTCTGCTTGGGGAGCACCTTCTCTCTTTGTTAAGAAGAAGGATGGAACTAACCGTCTGGTTCAAGATTATCGTCCTATCAACCAGGCAACTATCCAGAATAAATATCCGCTTCCCCGGATCAATGATTTATATGATCAACTCGCTGGATCTTCGGTGTTCTCTAAACTCGACTTGAGGTTGGGTTATCACCAGATCCGTGTCCGCGAAGAGGATATTCCCAAGACTGCATTCGTTACTTGTTATGGCTCATACGAGTACACCGTCATGTCATTTGGTCTGACGAATGCTCCCGCTACATTCTCCCGCCTAATGAATTACATATTCATGGATTACCTCGACAAATTCGTCGTGGTATATCTGGATGACATCCTGGTATATTCAAAGAATAAGGAAGAACATGCCGAACATCTTCGTCTTGTTCTGGAGAGACTTCGAGAACACAAGCTGTATGCCAAGTTCTCTAAATGCGAATTTTGGCTTCCTGAAGTGACCTACCTTGGACATGTGATTTCCAAGGACGGTATTGCCGTTAACCCGGAGCGTGTTCAGGCTATCCTTGACTGGACTCCTCCGAAGAATGCCAAGCAGGTCCGAAGCTTTCTCGGTCTAGCCAGCTATTGTCGCCGATTCGTCGAGAACTTCTCCAAGATCGCCAAGCCCCTGACTAATCTGCTTCACAAGGGCGTTAAGTTTGAGTGGACAGACAAGTGTCAGGAAAGTTTCCAGACCCTCAAGGACAAGCTCACTTCTGCTCCAGTGCTTGCTCCTCCTGATTCTCGCAAGGACTTTGTCATCTATTGCGACGCCTCTCGTCAGGGATTAGGCTGCGTCCTAATGCAAGAGCGGCGAGTAATTGCATATGCTTCACGTCAATTGCGTCCACATGAAGAGAATTATCCAGTGCATGATCTTGAACTTGCAGCAGTGATGTATGCATTGAAGTTATGGCGACATTATCTTCTGGGTAATCGGTGTGAAATTTATACCGATCACCAAAGTCTGAAATACTTATTCACTCAACCGGATTTAAATCTCCGACATCAACGATGGTTAGAAGCTATAGCAGATTATGACTGCGGTATTTCTTATACCCCGGGCAAAGCTAATGTAATGGCCGATGCCCTGAGTCGCAAGTCATATTGCAACAACCTCATGGTTAGGCAAGCTCAACCTCGTCTTCACGCAGAACTGACTCAGCTGAATCTGCGAATTGTTCCCCAGGGTTCTCTTAATAACCTTGTGGTACAGCCAGACCTTCTGAAGGCTGTTAAAGAAGCGCAAGCCAAAGATGCTGAAATTGACTTGATGAAGAAGGAGCTTCACCTTGCTAAGTATCGGGATTTCTCAGTTGCTGAAGATGGTGCATTATATTTCAGAGACCGCATAGTAGTACCTCGCTTCGAACTGATGACTGACAAAGTCATGAAGGAGGCCCATGATACACCGCTATCTATCCATCCGGGTAGCACTAAGATGTATCGAGATCTACGTCAAAGGTACTGGTGGTCTAGGATGAAGCAGGATATTGCTCGTTATGTTGCCGAGTGTGACGTTTGCCGTCGCGTGAAAGCAGAACATCAGAAACCTGCTGGAATTCTGCAACCGCTCCCTATTCCTCTGTGGAAGTGGGATAAAGTGCAGATGGACTTCATTACTGGTCTTCCTAAATCTCAGAAGGGTCACGATGCCATTCTTGTCGTCGTCGACCAACTCTCCAAGGTTGCTCATTTCCTACCTGTTAAGGAGACTATCACCGCTAGCCAGCTAGCAGAACTGTACATTGCCAGAATTGTTTCCCTCCATGGTATCCCGAAGGAGATTAGTTCAGACCGTGGTGTTCTTTTCACTTCCAAGTTCTGGGAAAGTTTCCAAGAAGCCATGGGAACTCATATTACCTGGAGTTCCGCATATCATCCTCAGTCCCAAGGCCAAGTTGAGCGCGTTAATCAAGTGCTTGAAGACATGCTTCGAGCTTGTGTTATATCCTTCGGTAAGAAATGGGAGGAATCTCTCCCATATGCCGAGTTCTCTTATAACAACAGTTATCAAGCCAGCTTAAAAATGGCCCCATTTGAGGTTCTTTATGGACGTAAATGTCGAACCCCTCTGAATTGGTCAGAAACTGGGGAACGACCTCTTGTTGGACCGGACATTATTCAGCATGCCGAAGAACAAGTTAGAATTGTCCGAGAAAATCTCAAGGCGGCTCAAGACCGCCAGAAGAGTAATTATGATCGCAAGCGATGGGGTCTGACTTATCAACCAGGTGATCAAGCTTACCTTCGCGTCACTCCGATGAAAGGCACCCGTCGTTTCGGAATCAAGGGCAAGTTAGCTCCTCGCTATATTGGTCCTTTTCGCATCATGGCTAGACGTGGACATGTGGCATATAAATTGGAGTTGCCGCCACAGTTCTCTCATATTCATGATGTCTTCCACGTGTCGCAACTTCGAAAGTGCTTCAAGGAATCTCCGCACCGTGCAGTGGATCATGAGATGCTCCAGCTCCAAGATGACTTATCTTATAAGGAGCATCCGATCCGCATCCTCGACGAAGCTGAACGACGAACCCGTCAGAAGACAACCAAGTTCCTTAAAGTGCAGTGGTCGAATCACACTGAAGATGAAGCCACTTGGGAACGCGAGGAGCATCTCCGAGCAGAATATCCCGAACTCTTTCCTTCTACCTCCTAAATTCTCGGGACGAGAATTTCTTTTAGTGGAGGAGAATTTGTAACACCCCCTTGTAATGACCACAGTGATCAGCTGTTAATAATGCCATGTCATCATCATTTGCAGTACCAAGTCATATGTGTTAATAATTCAATTCAAATGCAAATCTGAAAATCAATTTAAAATTTCAAAGTGTAAGTTGAAGTTGATCCAACTCTGCTGGAAAAATGTTCATTAAATGGCAAATAATCCAGGAACCTTTCTAAAATCAACCTCAAAATATTTGGAGTTGGATAGATGACTCAAGCAAGTTGGAACAGACCTAAAAACAGAATATTTGATATAATTAAAATCATAATAAATTCAAACAAACTTCAAATCAGTCCAAACCACTTTTTGGTGAGAGATATTATTGCATCACAATATCTGGACCAACTCCCATATTTTTCAAAAGTGCACTAGAGGCCTATTCATTTTGAAACAGAAGAGAAAAGAGAAGACAGAAAAGGAATAAAAGAAAAAAAGGCCAAAGCCAGACTGGACCAAGTGCACAGTGCACCGGCCCAGCCCAGCTGGCCCGTTCCCTCTTCTCTCTCCCCCTCCGTGTCACCTTCCTCCTGGCCGAGCGCCTGCGCGCCGGCGAGCGCCCGACACGACGCCTCTCCACCGACGAAACAGGACCACAGGAGGATAAGGGCCGCTCCCGTTCGACCCCCCTGGCTTCCCCTGTCATTCTTCCCCTCTCTCCCTCGTCCGCTCCGCCCCTCCTCTCCCTCTCAGATTCGTTCTCGAGCGCCGCCGTCGTCGCGCTGCCTCACCACCGCGGCCACCATCGTCGCCTCGCGTCACCATCGTGCCGCAGCGCCTCGCCGCGCTCGTCTACGCCGTCTGGAGCCAGCTGGTGGAGACGGGGAGCGCCGCAGACGCCGCACAACGCCGCCCCTTCCGCTTCGGCTCTGGCGAGATTTCGGCGACCCCGAGCCTTCTGCGCTCCCGTTCAATCGAGGGCCACCGTGTGCCGCATTTGTAAGCCACAGCTTCCCCCATCTGCCCTTTGCGTAGCCCTGCCTAGTCGCCGTTCCGTCGCCGCCTTGTCCAAGCTCTGCCCGCCGCGGCCACCACCGTAGTTAGGAGCGTCCGAGCCCAGGGCCGTGCTCCTGGTGCTCCCAGGGGCCCGACGAGCTCGAGCCCGAGTCTCACAAGCCTCCTATCGCCATCTCCCCGTTTTCCCGAACGCCGGCGCCCGCTCGCGAGCTCGCCGTCGACGAACCCGACCACCGTAGCCGAAGCCACCACCACCAACGCACGCGGCTCGCTCGCCCCGTTCGAACGCGCCCTCGCGCGCGTCAAATGACCGTCTGGAGGCGAATTCCGACGCAAACCCGAGCCCTCCGCCGTGCTTTTGTGCACGCCGGCGGCGAGCCGCCGGCAACGCCACGCTGGCAGGCCTGGGTCCCACCCAGAGTCACTGCCTGCGGGCCCCGCCGCGCGCTTTGACCGCGTTGACCCGGGTCAACGCGGGTACTGTTCATCCACTCTCACTGACACGTGGGCCCCACCTCCCTGTTAATCTAATTAAAACGTTTTAGAAATAAAAATAAACTAATTACCCTAATGAGTCTATGACATGTGGGACCAGAAGCCTAATTAGCTAATTAGATTAGTTTAACTCACTGCTTAGGTAAACAGAGGCTGACATGTGGGTCCCACTGGACCCACATGTCATATTTGACTTAGTCAGCCGACTGTTGACTTGCTGACGTCAGCAGCGCGTCATGCTGACGTCATAATTCATTTTCTGATAAATAAAATAATTCCAGAAATTCAAATAATCTTTAAAAATTGATAACTTTTAAACCGTAGCTCAGATTGAAAAAGTTAAAACATGAAAGTTGCTCAGAACGACGAGACGAGTCTGATCGTGCCGTCTGTTTCTCCATCGGAACCTCCTACGTAGAAGAACTCGTAACTCCGGACCCGAATCCGGTAGATGAATAGTGCACACACGTCGGATATTAAATCCCAGAATAATTCTAAAAATAACTAAAATGACTTAGATGCATAATTAGGCAACCCTGCACTGCATCATAGCATCACACGCACCGTATTGCATCTATTTGCATTATGTTTACCTGTTTCTTCCCCCTCTTCTCTCTCGGTAGACCCCGACGTTGACGTAGCTCCCGAGGCAGACGCCGCACAGGAGTACGACTACGTCCCCGACGATTCTACTGAAGACCTTGCCCTTGCCCCCGAGCAAACAGGCAAGCACCCCCATTTTGAGCATGCGTATATCGCCTATCCTCTTCTCTCTATTGCTTGCATTAGAATTGCTACTACTACTGTTTTCCTGTATCTGTTGCATAGCCTGTTTATTGTAACCTGCCTTGCTACCTTGTTGGTTATCCAAGACTGCTTAGCATAGCCTGGGTAGAGACACGACAGAGACCCCCACTTGATCCCGACTGCCCTGCTGGACATCAGAAGACCCGATCATCGGGATTGAAGACTAGACCATGGCACCGCACATCACTTCCCCTTAGTTGCCGACACTGCTGGGTTACCATCGAGTGCCGAGGGTGATACCTCGTCAGCACTTCTGATGTTAACCTTGTAGGTTAGTTACTCGGTCGTGGTAAGCGAGGGTGATTCCTCCTACACCACCCCCGATAACGACGTCGTCGCGCAACTCCTCAAGGTGGACCTCGAGGGTGATTCCTCCCTCGTTCACCTTGATGATAACATCGAGCGGGAATTCCATCGAGGGTGATTCCTCAGGGTTCCCTTCGGTGTCCGACACACAGTTACCTTGGATATTATGACTTGACTATGAACCACGATACTAAAGACGGGTCGGCCCTGAGGGGTACCCGCGCGAGCTTATTGCGAAGTGATGTGGAGTCGGGTTGACCTGGATGGTGCCCGCGAGATAACTACGAGGCGTGGCCGGGCATTCTTAGCCCTTGCCGCAAGTCCTCGAGACGGGGCGACGGGGTCACATCGATCGTGAGTCTCTGCTCGTTTTCGCGCGCTCCTAATCCACTACGGTTTGGATATTTGATCCGAGGGGCCTCTGGCCCGGTAGCACTAACCATCACGTGGGCATAGTATGGGCGTTCTGCGTCGTATACTTCAGCCGGAGCTTAATGGACGTCAGCGACTGAGCGGCGCGCGCTGAATTGGACTGGGAACGCAATCGCGCTTGTATAAGGGGTTGCTAGGTCTGCTTTCAGCCGCGTACGCAACGTGCAGGAGTTCCCGGGGCGAAGGCCCAAGACCCCTGGGCGCATAGGTTTAGTCCGGCGTGCTGACCTCTCTGTTAAGTATTTGGTCGGGTTGCGGCGTGTTGCTTAGCCGAGGCCGGGCATGACCCAGAAAAGTGTGTCCGGCCATAGTTAAGTGAGCGTGGTGGGTAAGTTGGTGCACCCCTGCAGGGAAGAAACTTCTATCGATAGCCTGTCCTACGGTAACGGACACTCAGAGTTGTATCCGATCGGTACAACTAGAACATATGATGAGAACTAGATAGTACGGCTCTGGGATTGCTTTCTCGCAGGGAGTCGAGAAAGGATCTCAGGTCAAGGTTGATGATATTACTACTACTACTTTACATTATGTTCATCTGCTCTCTCCTGATGCTGCAAGACTGTCGAAGATTGTTGAAGATGCTAGTCTTCGATAGGACTAGGCTTTCCCCCTCTACTCTGGCATTTCTGCAGCCCAGTCCACATATACAGCCATTCCTTTGACAATGATGCATATGTAGTGTAGATCCTTGCTTGCTGAGTACTTCGGATGAGTACTCACGTTTGCTTTATTTTCTTTTTCCCCCATATTTCTTTTGATGCCACCAGACGACGGAGCCCCTGAGTCAGACGCCCCAGCCGACGACCAGTACTGCTACCCGCCTGGCGAGTACTACTACTACGAGGAGCCGTTCGACGACCAGGAGTAGGATCGGAGGGTCCAGGGCAGGAGGCCTACGCCTTTCGATCGTAGTTTTTATTTTTACCCCGCCTCTGTGAAGGCTTATCTCTCTCTCTGTAATATATCTGTACTCAGATATCTAATACTTCCGCTGACGCTTGTATGCCATCGAGCTTGTGTTCGAGCCCTCGAGGCCCTGGCTTGTAATATTAAGCTTGTATGACTTTATTTTATGTTTTAGAGTTGTGTTGTGATATCTTCAAGTGAGTCCTTAGGCTTGATCGTGCGCATTTGCGTGTATGATTAGTGCACGATTAAGCCGGGGGCGTCACAAAACGTGTGTTAACTGCAACAGGCCTAACATTTAACAACAAGCAAACATAGTCATTCAAACTGGTATTGTGCCGGTCTAAGTACACTGGTTATTGTTAAATAAAAATGGAAATGCGTGTTAACTACAACATGCATCAACCAAATGTAGTCATTCATAGTGGTATTGTTGAAACTGGTATTGATGAAATTAAACTGCACAATTCATACTTGCACATATAGAACATCACGTTGTGAATAACTGGAATAAACAAGGCATACTACAAACAACCAAAGATAGCATTTGAAACTGGACATATGCTAACTACAAACAACCGAACAACCAAAAAACCTTAAAAGAGGCATATGCTAGCTATAGCAGGCTTAACAGCAAGCAAATATATGCATTCCTATCGGTATGTTTAAAACTGGTATTGACAAAAATGTACTGCACAGTAAATAGTTGCACATATAGAGCATCACATTGTGAACAACTGAAATAAATAAGGCATACTGCAAACAACCAAATATAGCAATTAAAATTGGACATATTCTCACTACGCTACAAAAGGGACTCGACAAAACAAATCATGGGTTTCCCCCTGTGAAGAGGCACGGCAAAACAAATCATGGGTTTCCTCACTTGTCACAGATGGGCTCGTTCCCATGGGAAGAGCATGGACCCTGGGTGCGCTCCATGTTGTCACAGATGGGCTCCTTCCCCTTGGAAGAGCACGGCTGTAGGGTGCCCTCCCTGATGTCGCAGACGGGCTCTTTCCCCTTGGAAGAGCCGGAGAGGGTGCCCTCCTCGTTGTCGCTGTCGATGAGGTCTGACTTGGAAGCTGTGGATCCCAAGCCAGCGTCACAGAACGTGTCCTTCAGAAATGACAAAAGGGGCTCGATGGTGATGTAGGATGGCAAATTCTTGACAGCGAGCCAGAGGAGATCAGCGGCGGGGCCATGGATGAGATCGACGGCGGTTGGACCCGAGGGGTTGGGGTGGGCCACTTAACCTGTGACATAGCCCGCGTCAGGCTGTTGCTGTCGATGACCTCGATGTCGTAGCCGACGTCCGCGACATACTCGCATACTCTAGCCCGCTGATTGAGTGCCTGTGGCCAGTAATGGTCGTCAGCTTCCTCGGCGGCCACCTCGGCGACGTCGGGTGAAGAGGCCGCGATACAACTCTTTTGGGCCAGTCGCTCCTCGAGCTCCACGGGAAGCGTAGCCGGGCTTAGGCTGCAACGCTCTGGAGTGGGGGAATGGGGATGGGGATGGGGATCTGTGGGAAAGGGGGCGTTTGCAGGCGTCATCTAAGAAACTCAGGGCGGCCTGGGTATGGAGATCGGTGGGTAATGTAACACCCTTGTGTAATGATGCTACAGTAACCCCTGGGGTTAAACTAATCATTTTGCTAAACATTGCTTAATCATTTTTGTTCAAGGTCTCATTCAAATTCCATTTTGAATTCAGATTCAAATCATGAGTGAAATTCAAAATCTCTCAAACATGAAAACTAAATGTTCAAGTTGTGGAAAATAATCACTTGTTAATATTGGTGGTGAACCAACATTTTTTTCAAAGTGTTTAAATGGCCTAAACTAATTAAAACAGTGGTTAAAACAATAGATTAAATGTCTTTTTAAATTATAAAAGTTGCAAACTATTTCAAAAGCCTCACAATCTTTTTTTGTGGCAGTGCCAATTATTGCAATGTAATTATGTGGCCAAGTCCCACATTTTACAGAATCCTTTTGGCAGCTCAAATATTGCAAAGCATTTTCTGTAATAAGAAAAGAGCAAAAGAAAGGAAAAGGAGAAAGAGAGAGGGGCCCCCTGCCCCACTGGGCTTTAGCCCACCTCTGCCAGCCGGCCCACTTAGCCCCCGGTCGCTCTCCCCTCCATGTTCCCCTGCCTCAACCGCTACAGGGACGGCCTCCGCCCGACCGCCTCGCCGTCGACGACGAGGGAGGGGATAAGAGCGCCCCCTCCGGCTCCTCGATTCCTCCCCCACCTACCTCCACCCACTCCCCTCTCCCTCTCGGCCTCTCTCTCCCCTCCTCGCCCAGATCCTCTCCTCCTCATCGCTCACACGAGGCCCCTGTCGCCATCCGCCGCCGTCCGCGCGCTCCGGTGCCACCTTAGGGTTGCGCCAGGGCGACCAGAAGCTGCTCGTGCCTCGTCCTCGTCCTCTCGCCCAACAATAGGAGCCGGGGAGGCTTCGCGTCTCCGGCTTCGAGCTCGCGTTCCCGTCGGCCACTGGCGCGCCCCCGTCCGCGTCAAGACACTGCTGCTACTAAACCTTCGCCGGGCCATCGTGTGCCTTCTCGGTGAGCGGCCGCACTTTTCCCCTCTCCGCCTCGCTATTTTTCCGTCGTTGCATCGCCCGCTGCCGACGTTGCCGTTGCTCATCACCGCCGTGCACCTCGCCGCCGCAGCCACGGCGAGCAAAACTCGAGCCCGAGCTCGCTGGTGTGCTCCATGGCTCCCCAGGATCCCGTAGCATCCTCCAGCTCGTTCCACCGTACCTCCTGGCGCCATTCTCGGCGAGCTCCCGAAGCCGCCGCCACTCGTCGCCGCTGCCTAGTCGCCGCGCCGCGCATCGCCCCTGGCCGCGCCCCGCGCATGAGCCACCGTGGCCTGGCCGCACGCACGCGCTCGCGCAGGCCCGACCGCCCCTGCCCCGGCGCGGCTCCCTGCTTCTGCGTGCCCGCGTTGCCCGCACCCACGGCCGCACGCTGGAGCCGCTAACCGCCGCCACTGCCCTTCGTCGCCGCCGTCGACTAGGGGCACCTGCGCACCAACCACCCCCGCCACCCAACGCAGCCTGCCGCCCGTGTTCGAACGCGCCGTCCCGCGCCCCGAGCTGCTACCGGAATCGGCCGGACAAGCGACGCCGCTGCGCTCTGGCTATCGCCGGCAATAACCTGCCGACGTGGCATCTTTAGCCACTAACTAAACGCCTAAACGGTCACTGACAGGGGGCCAGGGCACTAACTAATTGAATTATGATTTAATTAAAACATTGTTAATTACGCTGAGTCACTGACATGCGGGTCCCTTTGGGCCCTTTGACCAGTCAACCGTGGACCAGTCAACTGCTGACTGGGCAGTTGACTGGCCCCACCAGTCAGCCTCTGTGGCTAACCCATAGTGGGCACACTTAGCATTTTCTGTTTATTTTTGAATTAATATTAAATCCAGGAATCTTTAGAATAAGTTTAAAACTTTGAAATTTAATAGAAAATAAACCGTAGCTCGGATGAAAATGTTTTGTACGTGAAAGTTGCTCAGAATTTCGCGACAAATCCGAATACGCAGTCCGTTCGTCCGCTACACGTCCCTAGCATAGTGAACATGCAACCGTCGCCCTCCGGTTCGTTTGTCCGAAAATACCAAACCTCGGGAAAACATTCCCGGATGTTTTCCCCCTCCGTCTGCAACGTGTAGCACTTTGTTAGGTCAACCCTAGCTCCGCTTATCGTCTTGTCTTGCTTAGTAATGCATCTGTGTGCTTTGTATTTACTGTTACTTCCCTCTCTTCTCTGTGGTAGACCCCGAGACCGATGCTGCCCCTGTGATCGACTACGTCACTGACGACCGTTCCTTTGCAGCAGAGCTTCTAGGCAAGCAAACCCCCCATTGATCATTTCGATATCGCCCATTCCATTTTCTCTAATGCTTGCATTAGAACTGCTACTGCTTTTTGTATGACCCTATTCTGATGCATAGCCTGTTTTTGTTACCTGCTTTCATAGCTTACCTGTTTATCATAAACTGCTTAGTATAGGTTGGTTAGTGATCCATGTGTGACCCCTCACCTTGTCCCATTTGCCCCGCTTTATGTTCGATGACTCGATCAACGTGATCGATGTCCAGGCCCCGACATTGCACATCACCCCCCTTAGTTGTATGGCTCTGCAGAGTTATTATCGAGTGCTAAGGGTGATACCTCGTCAGCACTTCTGATGTTAACCCTGTAGTGTAGCTATTCGATCGTGGTCGTCAAGGGTGATTCCTCCTTCACCACTCCCGATAACGACTCTGTCATGCAACCCCTCAAGTGTGGACCATCGAGGGTGATTCCTCCAAGTCCACCTTGACGGTTACATCGAGTGGGAACCCATTGAGGGTGATTCCTCGGGTTTCCCCCTTGTTGTTTCAGACACCTGGTTACTTTGACTTACCACAGAACCATGATGACATCGGGTCGGCCCTGAGGGGTACCCGCGAGTGATGTGAAGTCGGGTTGATTTGGAGGATACCCGCAAGTTTTCCACGCGGCACGACCGGGCATTCTTAGCCCTTGTCGCAAGTCCGTGAGACAGGGCGACGGGACCACATATCGTGGATCATTGACCGTTACCGCACGCTCCCAAGACACTAACAATTTGGATATTTGATCCGAGTAGGCCTCTGGCCTTTTCGCACTAACCACCACGCGGGAATAAGTATGGGCACTCTACGTCGTATGTATCAGCTGAAAGCTCAACGGACGTCAGCGATGGAGCGGCGCGCGCCGGGTTGGACTGCGTAAGCACCAGCCTATTTTAAGGAGGTAGCTAGGTCTGCTCACCGCCCGCGTACGCAATGTGCAGGAGTGCAAAGGGCGATGGGCCCAAGACCCCTGTGCGCTTAGGATGTAGACTGGTGTCCTGGCCTCTCTGATGAGCCTAGGTAGGACTGCGGTGTGTTGATCGGCCGAGGCCGGTCATGACCTGATGGTGTGTCCGGCCGGAGTTGATCGAGCGTGTTGGGTAAGTTGTTGATCCATTCGAATAGCCTTGTCCACGGTAACGGATGCTCGGAGTTGTATCCCGATCGATACAACTAGAACTGGATGCTGAGGCATGAGAAATGGATATGATGGCTCCGGGATTGCTTTCTCGCAGGGAGTCGAGGAAGTGATCTCTGGGCGATGTTACAACATACTTACTAATATTATAATATGCTACTCTTATCTCTTCTGATGCTGCAAGATGCTAGTCTTCGATGGGTTAGGCTTTCCCCTTCTATTCTGGCATTCTGTAGTTCAGTCCACAGATACTACCCTTTTCATTGATACTGATGCATATGTAGTGTAGATCCTTGCTTGCGAGTACTTTGGATGAGTACTCATGGTTGCTTTGCTCCCTCTTTTTCCCCTTTTCCATTCTTCTCGGATGTCACAACCAGATGGTGGAGCCCAGGAGCCAGGCACCACCTTTGACGATGACTACTACTACACCGAGGGTGTCTACTACTACGTGGAGGCCACCGACGACCAGGAGTAGTTAGGAGGCTCCCAGGCAGGAGGCCTTGCCTTTTTTATCGTTGTTACTTTTGTGCTAGCCTTCTTAAGGAAAACTTGTTGAACTTATGTCTGTACTCAGATATTGTTGCTTCCACTGACTCGTTTGTATTCGAGCTTATGTATTCGAGCCCTCGAGGCCCCTGGCTTGTAATATAAAGCTTGTATTATTCTATTTGCATCTAGAGTTGTGTTGTGATATCTTCCCGTGAGTCCCTGATCATGATCGTACACATTTGCATGTATGATTAGTGTACGATTGAATTGGGGGCGTCACAGGTAAGCTGCACGGGCAAACCGACAGATGTTGACAATGGAGGCCTTGTAGCGGCGGTGGCGGCGACCTTGCTAGGGTTTCGAGCGACGGAGGGGTTGTGGTGGGGTGTGTGTGTGTGCGCGCGCGCGCACGCCCGAGGAGGTTTTGGGGTGTGTGTGTGGAGGGGGGGGTGTTTGAAGAAATGACGCGGCTACTGAAAATTTTACTACGCGGGAGTCAAACGTGGGAGTGAAATGCCGAGGCTATTGAAAAATTGGATGATTGTGCATCGCACATGGTCCGGAAATAACAACCGTGTGTTATAAAACAGAAAAACCCTCGAGCCGGGCAGATATTTTCGCGGGATGCAGGCGGGAGCGGGAACAACAAACATCATAGACGGTCGAAACATAATAACCGTGTGTTATCAAACAGAAAAAACCTACAGGCGGGTAGATATTTTTTAGAGGGGAAGCCTCGTGGAGCCCAATGTACTGTGCTGATGTGCATGACTGGGGCACCGGCGTGCACACAGTTAGTGTGAGAGAACCGTGTCTGTTGCGTCATCCGACTTGTCTAATGTTCATAAATTTGGCGAAAATGACCCGAGAAAGGGTCAGAACACGAACACACTTGCATGTGGACCAAATATATGTATGAAAAGGGTGGTTTGATGTTCAAATACCAAATACAACTTCGATGTGGCACCTATCTCGCAAAGCGCACGGTATTGCTTGCCCCTCCCTCGTGTCGGCAAGAGGGGGATCCTAAGCTATGAACGCATGCCCTCCCCCACGGAGGTTCACCTAGCAAAGTGTGAAGTAGCAGCCCCCCATCACACACACGTGCGCGCGCACACACACACACACACACGCACACACACCCACACCCACACCCACACACACACACACACACACTCACACACACACACACACACTTTCAGTCGGCGGGATAGGGCATCTCACCAAGATCTATCGTAAAACAGACCAAGAATAATCCACCTTGGTCGTACAACCTCTCTCTTGTTGTTGGTCAAAGTGATGGCCGTCCATGCGACCCCAGAGATGGGTTAGCTCGCCAATAATCACGCAAGTAGCTAGTCCCCGAAGACAACCACTGCCCGCGTGTGGCCCAAACATATGTATATATGGAGGTGTTGATGTTTGAATACACAATGGAACAACTTTGATGTGGCACCGTGCTTTGGAACCAGAAATCCCCACATGGAGCGAGGGTTAGTTGACGATGCATATGTATGTCACACCACACTTCGAGCCGATGACAGGGATTCATGCATGCATGCATGCATGCATAGTATGCGCTCAAACATAATTAGGTCTGAATCTCACCATGACCTACTACGATAACAAGAACCAAAGGAAGAATTAATCTGCCATGGTAACCTATCTTGTTGTCGGTCAACGTGATCATGGATGTCCACACGGGCCCATGAATATATAGGCTTGTTGCCGATAACAACGCAAGGGAGTGTACCGTTCGAACACAACCACTACATGCATATGTATGTATGGAGGTGATGCGTGCATGCATGTTTGAATACCATTCACAACATTGATGTGGCGCGTGCGTAGAAAATCATACAGTCCCCACACAGAGTGAGATCGGTTCATGACGTGCCGTGGTACTGGCCACTTCGACTCGATGGGAGGGATTCATGCGTACACATGCATGTGTGCTCAAACTGTATCATGTCATCCCAGAGCATGACCTATATACCGTAATACAAACAAAAATAATAATCCCCTCCTAAGTCAAATTAACCTCGCTCTCTCGTTGTCAGGCAAAGTAGTGATGGACCAAGCGGGCCCACAGATGGAAAGCATCGATATCGCTGATAACCGCGTGAGTGGGTGCGAGAGGACAACCACCATCGCTTTGCATGTGGACCAAACATATGTTGAATACCCAAAATGCACAACTTTGATGTGGCACATGCCTCGAAAACCGTAAAGTCCCCACACATAGCGAGGTTCATGAAGCGTACTACATATGCTGGTCCCCTTCCCCCTTTTCGATGCATACTATATGCTCCTACCGTAATACAACCAAAAAAGAATCCTCCTTGATGGTGAAATTAATTAACCTCTCCTGATGTAGGTCAAAGTGATGCATGCATCGACGATGACCTCGCGGGCCCATAGATGGAAGCGTCACACGTGAGTGTCCTAAGATAACCACCGCCTGCATGCATGTGGCCCAAAGAGATGTTGTGTGATGTTTGAATAGCCAATGCACAACTTTGATGTGGCACGTGCCTCGGAAACCGAAAAGTCCCGACACTGAGTGAGGTGTACGTGTTCACGGACGCGTACGTAGTATATATGCTAGTCCCCTCCCACCTATTCGACGCGTACTATATACTTCCACCATAACACAAAAAAAAGATTCTACCTTGCTGGTCAAATTAACCTCTCTACCAGCTGTTGGTCAAAGAAGTGATGGACGACGACCTCACGGGCCCAAAGAAAGCGTCACACGCGAGTGAGTGTCGTGTAGGACAACCACCGACTGCATGTGGCCAAAACATGTATGTATGAAAGGGTTGTGTAATGTTTTAAATAAAAAATTCACGACTCTGATGTGGCACCTGCCTCACAAAATGGCCAACCCACACGGTGGCTCACGACTCGTAGTGTACTGCCAGCCACCCCCCTAGACGCGCGCGCGCGCACACACACACACACACACACCGCGCATCCACCGCAACTAGGATGCATGTTAAATTTCCCCGCGGTGAACATATGTTACCAAAGGAGGGACGTTTTAATTTTGAAAAAAAACCAGAGACCATTAAGTCATTTTAGTACATTGATTGATTCTCTAGGGGTATAATGTGCAAAAATCAAATTTGAGCTACATGCACATGTGACAGTGCACCTAAATGGATTAGAAAAACACATGTGTCTCACTGGGTGCATATGTTTACTCCCCGTGCAAGAAATTTCAAACATTGAGAATCTTGATTTTTAAAATCTAGTACATCCAAAACTTATTTGAAATTCATGAAACTTATCGTGTTGTCATATGGACACCAATACACAGTGGCATTGTACATTTTTTTGTCAAATTTGAGACAAGCTTTGATGTAATCTTTATCTTCTTACAAACAGGATATTATTAATAATTGGGAACCAATATCGCAAACATATTATTTATTCGAACCGTGGGCGTTAGACCAACAATGGATACGTGCCATGCTTCGGTTCAGCAATAAAGCGGCATTAATCATCAAAATAGAAAAACAAAATACGTGCTGCCACGCGACCCCTATGCTGTGCGAGCAGGCGTGAGTTGATGGGACGCATGCGAGCAGTCCGCTGCACAGGCAGACCGGGAGGCGTGCGTGCAGGTGTGTGAATTGACGGGAGGCGTGCTCGCTGCGCAGTGTCATCGGGAGGCATGCGAGTAGCTGTGTCAAATGATGGTAGGCATGCCAGCAGTCCGGTGCGTAGGCTCACTGGGAGGCGAACCAGCAGTTTGACCGCCGCCCGCCTCTCTCCCACTACTCCATATTAATGGCATGCCTGAGTGGCCGCACCCCCCATCCTTGCCACACACACAATCCTCTCTCTCCGCTTGCATTCTCGACGCCGCTCTCAGTCCACAAAGCCATCTGTGTGTGAGGATGCCGCTGAAGCGCCCCATCGGAGGGAGTGGTGACGCTGGGGCTGCTGAAGCACCGGAGCACAGCGTGGAGATGGAGACAGAGGTTGCCGTCGCCGCCGGCGAGGTATCGCTGCACCCTGACATCGTCGTGCTTCCACAGCCGGAGCCGGAGGTCCACATCGACTCCGGTGATGACTCGGGCGACGACTCCGGCGACGACGGAGAACTGGTTAGTCATCTATACCCATTTAACTGTCAAATACATCCTAGGGTTTCTCTGGTTACTCCTGTGTCCTGCCTCCCCCTTTTTGGACTAGAAATCCTATGGTTATGTTCTCCCAATCCATGAAATCTGAGTAAGTTTCATTAGATCCGTGTAGTGTATTGATTGTTTGAATGGTACAAGTGATAAGTGATTAGTTGTTTCATCTGTGCAAATGATTTCTGCTAATAATCCGACTAGGGTTAGTGTTCGTGCTAATAATTCCTAGCCAGGTCTTGACAATTGATTTTGAGTGACCTACATATATGTTTGTGCCATTATTTTCTTCAAGATTGGTCTGTACATAGACGATTGTGCTAAAAAATCGAACCATAATCTCTGGATATGTCTAAAAAAATAGCCATAAATTCCTAATCCTACTTTACGGCATGTAAACATTGATTTGAGGCCAAATTTTGGCAACTGCCAAATGTTCGCTAGAGATTAGTTTGTATTCCAAATTTGATGCCACATTTTTTTACTATATGTATAGGTGCTATCTGACGATGTCGACAGCGAGGATGAAGATGGCCAGAGGAGGTACAAGAGGCAAATCCTTAGGGAGCTTTATGCGGGAAAGCATAACAAGCATATTAGGACCTGGAACGGGGGCTATCGATGCCCATTTTGCAACCAAAAGCTTCATGACACGTATCAAAGTGTTCTGGTGCATGCAAGAGGACGAGCCGTTGGCTCCTTCAAGCAGAAGTATTCTCGCAGGGAGGTGCACGCCGCGTACCTAGAGAAGCTTCAGGATCGTGCCGGCAGATGAGATGAGATGTGGGATCGAACTATGTATGGCTATGTAGTGTCTTAATGATGGTTGAACTATGTACTTATGGTTGACCTATGCTTGTGTACGCTTATTATCTATGTCTAAGTATGTTTAATCTATGTTTACTTATGTCTAAATGTGGGATATGGATGCAATCAGTTCGGTTGATGGAATCTACCTCCATCCTGGTTTATTGGTCCCCTTTGTAATTTGTGTTAAATTCTGACCAAAGATTTAACTGACAAAATGTTAGTGCAGGTCAGCAAAAATTATATCGTTGGATGCGTATTTGAATATAGTGTTCAATGATATAATTTTTTGTGACATGCATAAACATTTGTTAGTTAAATATTTGGTCAAAATTTGGCACAAATTACAAAGGGGACCAATAAACTAGGACAGAGGTAGTGCGTCAATCACACACGGTTCCAAAAATTGGAACCGTGTGCAATGACTTTCATTTTCCTGTTACATCAATCACACATGGTTGGCTCTAGCAAATCGTTGCCTCCAAAACTCTTTGTGGGACAGAAAACCCTCACCACCCAATTCAAAAAAAAAACCTCACCATCCCCACGTCACAAAAACCCTCACCCCGCCCGCCACCCCCTCTGATCCCCATTCACACCTGCTCAAGCTCCTCTGAGACTATGCATCGCACTGCCTATCGCCGCGGCAACCACTTAGCTCGACGCCTGTCGCCGTCGCCAGGCTGCCGGCAAACCCTACCGCATTTCGCCACTTCCGCTTGCCGCTGCCTATCGCCGTCGACTTTCTCGACACTGCTTGCGGTCGACCTAGCTCCGCCCGATTGGGGAATCCGCCATATTGAGGGTTTTTTCTCATGGACAACTAGGTAACTAATTTAATGAGATATTATCTCATCTCTTATCCTAGTTCATCTGCCTCGTTTAATCACCCGGCCGAAATCGCTGTGAATTCGTTTTTATTCGAGGTGATTTGAGGATTTTCTTTCATTCATAGAGTGTACAATGCGCGGACACATCAGGACTTTGTGGCCTCGGCCAGACATCCATGGAGTTCCATCTCACCGTACCAGATGACTTGAGGATGCGCGTGGTATGTTCAATCTCACCCTAAATCGGTTGGCATGACCTACTTTCCTGAACATATACTATATATTGCTGCATTTGGATAAAAGGTGCCACATGCAGCATATACGTCAAAGGGGATTTTTTTCCCCTCTTCTTTCTATATTAGGCAAATTAATGATGTATTGTTCTTTCAATTACTCTCATATTTCCATGACATCATGGTTACCCTATCAGTTTAATACTTTAATTATAGATTTTTGTCCTTTGATTTCAACTGCTGTACAGTTCTTTCTATTTCGCCCATATTTGCATGTTACCATATTCTTTAACAATCCTACCATTTTCTGCAGTGCGTCCCTTACTATGCAACAGAATCTGTAGTACACAATCTTTCCCTTTACATAAATCAAGACTGCAAGGACGTCTTACTGAACACAAACCATGGATTTACAATCGTTGCTAATGTAATACTTGATGAACGTGGTCACTCCTATTTTGGCAAGGGCCTTTGGACATAAATTTCTAAGTTTTATGTACTGAAAGCTGGCACTAAAATTGCACTGCATGTAAAAGAGCCTGGTCATGAGATATATGCTAACTTCCCCGACGATATCGTCCGTCCAGACTTTGTTCGAAGTAAGTGTTCTTTTCAAGTATCTGCATGTTGACTTATCGAGCAATATCAAAGGAATTGTGTAGTATTTAAGCAACCAATTGTTATTCCATTTTCTTACTCTATTCCTACCTACTAACTTCTAGTTACCAATACACTTTTGTATTGCCCTGTTTTAACTAAATATTCCCTACACTCCCACTTCTATCAGAAAGCGTCGCTGAAGAGGAGACTCCGGAGGTGGAGAACGGGGCTGCCAACAAGCGGAGGCGTGTCGAGCAAGAACCGCAAGTGACTCCAGCAGGCCTAGACTTCATCAGCAGCCTCCCCGATGATATGTTGATAGTCATCATCTCCCTCCTCTCAATCAAATATGGGGCGCAGAGAACCGTCCTTTCCCAACGGTGGCGCCCCCTATGGCACTCCACCCCTCTCGACCTCATCGACACCCACGAGCTCTGCCATGGCTATCGCAAAAGCTTGGATGCGTTCTCCCAGATCCTCGGCAGTCACCATGGCCCAACCAGAGGCCTTAGCATGGGCAAGTTCCATTCCAACGGCAAGGACCGAGCCAAGCTTGACGAGTGGTTCCGATCCCCCGCCCCAGATCAGCTCAAGGAGCTCACTTTTGAGGATGGGCATATGCGCTCGCTGCCAACGTCCGCGCTCCGCCTCACGCCCACGATGCACGTCACCAAGTTCAGGAACTGCCATTCCCCCCCCCCTTAATGACGCGCCCGCTCTTATTCTACCACGACTGAAGCACCTCGAGCTCGTCGCTGTTTGCCTCCCAAACGGTGTGTCAGGGGGATGAACCCCGGGCAGGCAACGGAACCCGGATCCATTTTAAAAACATCAGGGCCAGTATCGCCCCTCAATCCGGCTCGCACTTGGCCGGGTTCCTCGACCCGGCCAAGTCCCTCAACCCGGCCAAACTCTTTGACCCAACCAAGACGGCAACCCGGCCCTGTCGGCTGGCGCAAGCCGGCTGAACCCAGTGCACTAAGACTTCTCCAGCAAGCTAGCTCCCCTGTGGCGTGTTACTCAACCTGGCCACGGGTCAGCTCCCGTCCCATCCGAGGCAGGCGATGGGATGAGTCACTAGTAAAAGGGATGAGCAAGGCGATAGTACCCCACCAACCCCTCTGACCGGCAGAGGCGTGGCAACAGTGCCCCACCTACCTTGCTGACCGAGGCCGGCGTGGCTACAGCCCACCCATCGTCACCGCTGACACCAGCAGACGGTGACCTGGCGGTGCGCCACTGTAGCGGACTCGACCCGGCCACTCCGTGACGATCGATAAGACGGCAAAGAGTGCCTCCTGGCACATGGGGCCCGTGCACGGAAAACCCGGCGAGCCCTGACACCCGGCGGGTCCCAGCACCGGCTTCCCGGACAATGTCAACCCGGCCCCATGGCCTTGTAACTTTACCATTGTAACCCTGGGGGGTTGACCTATAAAACCCCCCAGGAGGCCTCATGTACGGGAAAAGAGGCAACTCACATAGACACATGCGCACACCAGGGAAGGGAGCAGCCTAAGCCTTGGCTAGTCTTCCTTCTTCCTCCAAACAGCTAAAGGAGCAACTCTGTACCGATACATATAAACCACGCTCGGCAGGACTAGGGGTATTATCTCTCCGGAGAGCCCTGAACCTGGGTATGTCTTGCGTCCCTCACTCGCTCATGCCGACCCCGCCTCTGGAGCCCACTGGTGCCCTCGAGCCTCCTCCTCTCTTTAGCCATCTGTTGGCATCTGCCGTGTGCCCACCATGACAGTTGGTGCCCACCGTGGGGCAGCTCGAGGTCCCGGCCGGAGACATGTTCCAGACGGGGCTCCTCTCCGACTCCGATGAGCCCGTCACGCTGGCGGACGACATCATCGGCGCGCTCGCTGCCTCCTTCGCTGCGCTGCGCATCTCCGATGCGCCCGCGGTCGACAAGTACCCCAGCGGGGTGCTTGACATCTCCGACTCCCCCATCTCCCTCGGCGACGACGCTTCCGCCGGGGGAATGGACCTCTGCGTTCGAGTAGAGATGTTCGCCACTGACACCGGCTCCTCGTCCAGCGCTGCGAGGAAGGCCGCCGAAGCCAAGGCCGCAGCGGACCACGCCAACCCGCCCGACCCGCTGCGCGCCACGATCCAGGGCCTCCGCGTCCCCATCGCCACCGATGTCGACGCCTCCGACGCTGCCGAGACCAGGGCCCAGCTCGAGGAAGATCGCCAGCGCCTGCTGGACCTGTTCGAGACACTTGCTGCCAATCAGCGTCGCCTGGACTCCACTCAGCGGGAGCGCGACGCCGCCTACGGCTTCACGCTTGCCGCCGCCAGGACGAGCAGGCGGCCGCAGTCGGCTTGGACCAGCTGCAGGGCGAGGAGGTGAAGGACCGCCTTCAGTGGGTGAACGAGCTTCTCGACACCGCCAACGCGCAGCAGGACCACCTCAACCGCCTCAATAAGCCGGCGGGATCCGCCTCGCGCCACCGACGATGCCGAGCAGCAGAACACGGCATCTTCGCCACCCGACGAAGCTCATTCCGGCCGCACCCGGACCCGGCGCAACCGCGCCCCGGCGACTGCCGGCGCTTGGCCGAAGAGCCGGTCCCGGAAGATCGGCGCCGACACGATCCTCCCCCACGGCCCAGCCGTCGTCCGGCTTCGGCCGACCCGGCCCCCCGCGGCGCGGTCGCTAGCCGGCTAGGCCCGCGCGCCGTCAACACCACCGATGCTCACCACAGCCTCGACCAACTCGCCCTCTCCTTGGAGCTGGAAGAGAACAACGCGATCGGGCCGGCTTGCTTCATCCCACACATCCGGGATGAGCCCTTCCACAAAGGGTTCACGCTTCCCCGTGACACCCCCAAGTACAACGGCACCGTCAAGCCGGAAGACTGGCTTGTCGACTACACCACCGCCATCAGCATCACGGGCGGCAATCGCCGCGTCGCCGTGCACTACGCCCCGCTCATGCTTCAGGGCTCGGCCTGTACGTGGTTGAGCAGCCTGCCGGCTGGCAGCATCAACGTGTGGGTCGACTTCGGGCAAGCCTTTGTGCGCAACTTCACCGGCACCTACAAGCGGCCCGGCCGCCCCAGCCAGCTCGCCATGTGCGTGCAGGGGCCGACGGAGACCGGCCGCGAGTACCTCGCACGCTGGACCGAACTCCGGAACAGCTGCGAGGGCGTCCATGAGGTCCAGGCCATCCAGTACTTCGTCAGCGGTTGCCGGGATGGCACCCTCCTCAAGCACAAGCTCCTGCGCTCTGAGCCAGCCACCATGGCCGCGCTCATGGTGACGGCGGACAAGTACACCAACGCCGACTCCGCCATGAAGATCCAAGTGGTGCTGGATGAAGCCGGCAAGGCGAAGCCGGTCCCGTCCCCCAAGCCGGCAGGCGAAAGCAGCCGCCAGCAGAACAACCGGCAGAATAACAAGCGCAAGGCTGATCAACCAGCTCGGCGCTACGACGACCGCCTCGTCGCGGCCGCTGAGGAGGCGCCCGTGGCCGAGCCGGCCGCCAAGCGCCGACAAATGGCAAGACGGCATGGCAACCCGCCATGAGCTTCGAGGAGATGCTCGACGCTCCCAGCAAGCACCACAGCGGCGCGAGGCCATCCATGCACACGCTCCGCCAATGCGCCATCACCAAGCGCATCATGAGGGGCGACATCCCGCCGCCTCCGCCTCCTCCTCCTCTACCCCCGGCTAACGGCGCAATGCGCGACGACGTCTACCCCGCCCAGAACGCGACCTACGCCGTCTTCACTAGCCTCGACGACGACAAGCGTAGCGAGCGCCTGCTCTGGCTGGAGGTGAACACGGTCATCCCAGCCAAGCCGGAATACATTCATTGGTCAGAGTGCCCGGTCACCTGGACCCGAGAAGACCACCCGGACGTCATGCTGAACCCGGGTGGCTACGCCCTCGTCCTCGACCCCACCATCGTCGCGCCCCGGCACACATGCAAGTTCTCACGAGTCCTCGTCGATGGCGGCAGCAGCATCAACATCCTCTACCGCGATACCATGACCAAGCTCGGCCTCGAGGCCAAAGACTTGGAGCTGTCCCAGATGATCTCCACGGCATCGTGCCCAGCCTCTCCTGCTCCCCTATCGGCCGGATCCGGCTCGATGTCCGGTTCGGCACCAGCGACCACTTTCAGCGCGAGCCGCTCTGGTTCGAGGTGGTGGATCTGTCCAGCGCGTATCACGCGCTGCTGGGCCGTCTGGCACTCGCCATGTTCATGGCGGTCCCCCACTACGCATATCTGAAGATGAAGCTGCCGGGTCCGAAGGGCCTCATCACCGTCATCGGCGACTACCGCAAGTCCCTGGAATGCGCCCAAGCCGGCGCCAAACTGGCCGAGTCGCTGGTCATAGCCGAGGAGCAATGCCAGCTCGACCGGATCGTCACGCTCGCTAACGAGACGCCGGCTGTGCCGGTTTCGGCTAAGGAGCCGGCTACCGAGGCCTCGTTCCAGCCCTCCAAGGAGACCAAGAAGGTCAAGCTGAACCCGGAAGACCCCAGCTACAGCAAGTACGTCGTCGTGGGCACCCGCCTCGACAGCAAATAGGAAGGCGAGCTCATCGACTTCCTCCATGAGAATCATGATATCTTCGCATGGACCCCAAAGGACATGCCGGGTATTCCGAGGAAGTACGCCGAGCACAAACTCCACATCCGCAAGGACGCCAAGCCCGTCCGTCAACCCCTACGTTGTTTTTTGGAAGAGAAGAGAAGAACCATTGGCAAAGAGGTCGCCAAGCTCTTGGCGGCCGGCTTCATCATGGAAGTGTTCCACCCCGAGTGGCTGGCCAACCCAGTTCTCGTCCTGAAAAAGAACAAGACCTGGCGCATGTGCATAGACTACACAGGCCTGAACAAGGCTTGCCCCAAGGATCCTTTCGCCCTCCCGCGGATCGACCAAGTCATCGAATCCACTGCCGGCTGTGAGCTCCTGTCCTTCCTGGACGCTTACTCCGGCTATCATAAGATAAAGTTGGACCCGGCCGACGCCCTGAAGACATCCTTCATCACGCCCTTCGGGGCGTATTGCTACATCACCATGTCATTCGGCTTGAAGAATGCCGGTGCCACCTTCTAGCGCTGCATGCAGAAATGCTTGCTACCACAACTCGGCCGCAACATCCACGTCTACATGGTCGACATCGTGGTAAAGACCAAGCAGCACCTCACGCTCCTCGACGACCTGAAGGAAACCTTTGCCAATCTGCGTGAGTACCAGATCAAGCTCAACCCAGAGAAGTGCGTTTTCGGCGTGCCAGCCGGAAAGCTACTCGGCTTCCTCATCTCGGAGCGCGGCATTGAGGCGAACTCGAAGAAGATCAAGGCCATCGAACACATGCGCAAGCTGTCCCGGCTGCGCGATGTCTAGAAATTCATCGGCTGCTTGGCCTCGGTCAGCCGGTTTCTTAGCCGGCTAGGCGAGAGGGCCTTGCCCATATATCAGCTGATGAAGAAGACGACGTCGTTCGAGTGAAGCCTTCCGGGATCTCAAGCACATGCTCTCCACCGCACCCGTCCTGCCCGCACCAACCGAGAAGGAGCCGCTATTGCTCTACATTGCCGCCACCTCGTGGTCGGTCAGCACGGTGATGGTGGTCGAGCGACGAGAGAAGGGCAAGATCCAGTCTGTTCAGCGCCCAGTCTACTACCTGAGCGGGGTGCTTTCCGCCTCCAAGCAGAACTACCCGCACTACCAGAAGATGTGTTACGGCGTATACTTCACCACCAAGAAATTGAAGCAGTACTTCCAGGAGCATGTTGTCACCGTAGTCAGCACGGCCCCCATCGGCGAGATAATGGGCTGCCGGGATGCCTCTGGCCGGGTTGCCAAGTGGGCGACGAGCTAGCCAGCCACACCATCCTCTACGAGCCCCGCACCACGATCAACTCCCAAGCTCTAGCCGACTTCCTCGTCGACTAGGCCGAGACCCAGTACCTATCGCCGCCGCCGGATTCAACGCACTGGCGCATGCACTTCGACGGCTCCAAGATGCGCTCCAGCTTGGGAGCCGGCATCGTGCTGTCATCCCGAAAGGGTGACCGGCTCCGCTACGCGCTCCAAATCCACTTCGCCGCCTCCAACAATGTTGCCGAGTACGAAGCCTTAGTGCATGGCCTCCAGCTTGCCAAGGAACTCGGCATCCGGCGCATCCTGTGCTACGGCGACTCGGACCTGGTGGTACAGCAATGCTCCGGCGAGTGGGACGCCCGAGATGCCAACATGGCCAGCTACCGCTTCCTCATCCAGCAGCTCTCCGGCTTCTTCGACGGCTGTGAATTCCTCCACATCCGGCGCGCGGATAACGAGGCCACCGCCGCACTAGCCAAGATCAGCTCATCCCAGCAAGCAATTCCGTCCGGCGTCTCCCTCGAGCGCCTACACAAGCCGTCCGTCAAGCCATCTCCGGACTCTGAATCCATCTTCATCCCAGACGACCCGGCCGCACCCCTCCTCGGCGCGAATCCAGCGGCCACAAGCTCAAGCCCGGGGATTGTCGATCCCGGTCCGGGGACTGCCGCGACCGATCCAGCCGATGCTGGCTCCGACCTGATCCCGAAAGCCGCAGAACCCGGCCCAGGGGCTGCTGAACCTGGCAGAGGCTGCCATGCTTAACCTGGCCGCCATCATCCTCAACCCGGGGGCTGCCGCCTCTGGCTCGGGGGCTGCCGCCCCAGAACCCGCCATGGTGGCCGTCTTCACCATGGTGACGGCTCCATCATGGGCCCTCCCCATCTCAGAGTTCCTGGAGAACGGGGTCCCTCCCATGGACGAGACCGAGGCCCGGCAGATTCAACGCCGGGCGTCCGCCTACAGCATCATCGACAACGAGCTCGTCAAGCGCAACGCAACGGGCGTTTTCCAGTGCTGCGTCGAAAAGGACAAGGGCATAGAAATCCTCCTTGACGTACACCAAGGTGAGTGCGGGCACCACGCCGCCTCGAGGTCCCTGGTGGCCAAGGTTTTCCGCCGTGGATTCTACTGGCTTACGGCCCTCCAAGACGCCGAGTCGCTTGTCCTCAAGTGTGAGGGATGCCAGCGCTTCAGCAAGCGCAGCCACCAGCCAGCTTTAGCACTGCGAACCATCCCGATCACCTGGCCCTTCGCGGTCTGGGGACTCGATATGGTAGGACCTTTCAAGACCGCTCAAGGCGGCATGACGCACTTGCTGGTGGCGGTGGACAAGTTCACCAAGTGGATCGAAGCGTGGCCAGTCAAGAAGCTGGACGGGCCAACGGCCGTCCGGTTCATCAAGGATATCACGGTGCACTACGGCGTCCCAAACAACATCATCATGGACAACGGCACAAACTTCGCCAAGGGCGCGCTCGCGCAGTATTGCTCCACCTCCGGCATCCGCCTCGACTTGGCCTCCGTGGCCCACCCCCAGTCCAACGACCAGGTTGAGCGGGCCAACGGCCTCATTCTATCCAGCATCAAGCCACGGCTCATCGAGCCGCTCGTCCATTCACCCGACAGCTGGCTTGACGAGCTGCCGGCCATCCTGTGGAGTCTCCAAACAACGCCAAACCGGTCGACCGGGTTCACCCCATTCTTCCTCGTCTACGGAGCAGAAGCCTTCATCCCAACCGACATCGAGTTCGACTCACCACGAGTCGTGATGTACACCGAAGCCGATGCCAAGGAGCGCGTGAAGACGGCGTCGACCTACTCAAAGAAGCACGCCTCTTGACGCTCAGCCATTCAGCCATTTATCAGCAAGGCCTCAGGCACTACCACAGCAAGAAGATCAAGCCCCTCGCATTCCGCGAGGGAGACCTCGTCCTCCGGCTTGTCCAGCAGCAAGCCGGCCAGCACAAGTTGTCCTCCCCATGGGAAGGCCCCTTCATCATCAACAAAGCCCTGTGTGACCGCAACGCGTACTACCTCATCGATGCCCGCAAGTCGAACAAGCGCAAGAGAGACACCGCCGACGAAGAAACAACCCGGTCGTGGAATGCAGAACTCCTCCGCCCGTTTTATAGTTAGCCGTGTGCACGTATGTATCACTACCTTTATTAGTTTGTAACCGCATGAAAAACTGTGGGGTCCCCGAACGACGCTCGGGGGCTGCCCCTTTTTTCGCCAAGTTATTGTGTTCACACATTTGTGCAATTTTTCTTAAAAACCCCCACCGCCGGGTTGACTCGCTCAACCCAGGGGCTCGGGGGCTGGCCGGCTTGGCCACCACCCGCCGTCCTCCTTAGCACATCTCGGCGTGTTCGGGTTGCCGTGGCCCTCCACTTCGCCCTACGCCACAGAACCAGCTTCGGCCGTTGGCCGGCAAGAACTATGGGCCAAAGCACCAACACGTCGCGGAAACACTAAGTTGGGTCCGCCGGATTGGCCAACCCGGCCCCGCCACTTTAACTTGCCGCACGACCGGCTGCTCGCCAGCCGGCCCAGTGGGTGTGTCGCTCGCGCTCAATGTTTGAAGAGCCTAAGTACCGCGTGCCTCTTCCTAGGACCGAACTCCTTGTCACAGACCGGAACCCAGCTATCCGACTCACGGGGGGGAGGCCCAAAGAGGGGGGCGAACAAGAAAACGGCTCGAAAAACAGAAAGCAAGAAACGCATACACTCATGAAATATTTACATCATGAATTAAAACAGGCCCAAGGCCAGAGTTCATTACTTTACACCAAAACACCCTAGTGGGTGGGTGGACCTGCTACTTAACCAAAAAAGTTGCAAAGATAAAACAGGGCAGCTTCAGCCTCAGACAGCTCCAGCGCTGGGTTGCGCAACTGCCGGCTCCCTCTCGGTTGCCTCCGGGTTCACCGAGGTGCCGGTGTCTTCCACCTCGGCGTCCTCATCCGCATAGGAGCCCGACTCCTCGGAGCTACCCTCCGGATAATCCAGCAGCAGGCCGAAATCATCAGGAGGGATGACTCCGCCGTTTTCTGTCCGCTCCAGCTGGAACTCATCGTGCATCGAGAACCCGGTGATGTAGCTGGCCCGGGCGGCAATCCAGTTGGCGTCCACCTGCTGCTGGCGCTCCGCGCCGGCTCGCTGGGCCATCAGCCGGTCCAACTCCAAGTCTGGATACCAAGACATCATGAACCTGAGCGCCATCTCGGCACCGGCACGAGCGGCAGAGACACGCCACGCGTGAAGCCGTGCCGGCCCAGCCTCCAACCACCGTGCCAGCCGTGAAAAGCTGCTTGGCGCAACGGCGCCAGGCCAGAGGGCCGCCGTCATCCCCACGCTAGCCTTGGAGACCCGCACCATCTGGTCGCCCAAGGCATGCAGACGAGCTTCGTCGGCGGTCATGATCTCTGAGAAGGTCCAGGTGACATGCGGGTCAGTCCCGGCCCCCACGATCCCCTGCGGCGACCGCTGGAAATGAACGGCCTCCTCCGCCACCCTATGCGTCTCTGGGAAGTGCCCTGCCAAAAAGAACAAAAGCAGTCAGCAACCAAAAAGGAAAGAGGGCCGGCTTCTCAACACGGCAGAATAAAAAAGAAGCACTTACTGGCGAAGGTCTCGTCCAGGTGCTGCGCTTCGAGCAACATACCGTGCCGCTCCCTGGTGCCGGCACAGTCGCGGGCCTGAAGCGCCTTCTCCAGCTCGGCAACCTTGGCGACAGCCGCCTTCAGCTTGGTATCCTTGGTGGCGGCCGCCTCCTCATCCTCCTTATGACGGCGGAGCTCCGCCTGGTGGGCCTCCGCCACCGTGGTCCCCAGCGCCTTCAAGTGCTCCACCTTGGCTTGGAGTTGGCTCTTGTCATCGGCCATCTTGTCGCGCTGCTGGACGACTTCAGCAAGGGCCTGCTGGGCCTCCACTGCCTTGGCCACCTCCGCCTTGAGGCGCTCCACTTCGGCTTGAAGCCGACTCTTGTCACCAGCCAGCTGCTCCTGCCGCTGGCCGGCTTCGGCAAGCGCCCGCTGAGCCTCCGCCGCATCCGCCTTCAGCTCCGCCACCTCGACCTGAAGCCGGCCGGCATCGGCGATGACCCGGTCGTACTGGTAGCCGGCTCGGATCAGCCGGACTTGCCAGGACGACACCTCGGCCGCGCCGGCTGCGCAACAAAGATTCAGAAACAGAAGAAAGACTACCTTTAAGATTCGACCCAACTACTATGTAGTTGGCCCGAATCTCAGGGGCTACACCCAGTGGGTGCGCTAGCGCGCCCCCAGTAAAAGAGCACGCAACAAGTTTACCTTCGGCGACATAAAGCGCCTCCTCCTTGGCGGCGAGCTGCTCCTTGAGCTGCCGGTGCTTCTCCAGGAGCCGTTTAAAGACGCTGACCCGGTAGGCATCCAGTTGCTGCGAAGGACAAAAATCAGTACAAGACAGCAGTTTAAGATTCGACCCAACTACTATGTAGTTGGCCCGAATCTCGGGGGCTACCCCTAGTGGGTGCGCTAGCGCGCCCCCACTAACTAGCCGCAAGAAGAAAAGCAGAAGAAAAAGGGAAGAACTTACCATCACGGCACGTTCCAGCTCCCGTGCCCGCTCCGTCTCGGCCTGGGCAAAGGCCTGGACCCGCTCCATGCGCCCGCGAAGGCGCTGGCTCACGGCGGCCATCGCTGCCTCCTCCTGCGTCAAGGGCCCGATGAAGGCCTCGCTGGGCCCAGCCCGAGCCGGCTGCGACCCGACGACCTGGCGGCTCCCCGGCCTGAACACCAGGGAGTACTCATCGCTCACCGCCTCCTCTGCGGCTGGCGTTCCCATCGGCACGACGACCAGAGTCGTCTTCGGCGCCGCGTTCTGCAGCGCCCCACCCGTCGGCGCCTGGCGCGCCTCGATTGGCATCACCAGTGGCGCCTCCTCCAAGACGGCATCGCCGCCTCCTCCCTCGACCTCCACCAGCTCGACCACGTCGGTCCGCGGTGGGGTGTCGTCGTCAACCTCCACGACCTCCCGGTCGAGGTCCACCACCTCCGCATGGCCATACTAGCCGCGCTCCTCCTCCGTCGGCGGCACAAAAACCGTCGCCGCCGGCTCCCCGCCGGCCCGCTCTCGCACTGCTGCAGCCTCGGCCCAAGCCTAGGCCGACGTCGCCTCCATGTCCGCCACGGCCCGGTCCCGGTCCCGCCAGGCCAGCGCCTCAGAGTCGGCCAGATCCAGGCCAAGGTCCGGATCGGCCACCTCCTCGTCCCGGTCGAAGATGCTAGACTGAGTTCTCCGGAACTAGGCGCCGCCACCGGACGCAGCCTTCGTCGCCGCCAACGCCAGCGACAACGGCGACCTGGAGCACAACGGAATAAACAAACAAGGACAAAAAGAAGCCGTTCAGCGGCTCGCATGAAGTCAACAAGGAGAAAACTCACCCGACCACTAGCGGGACGGTTGGTCTCGCCTCCATCGCCGGCAGGGCGCGACGCTTCCTCTTTGCGGGCGGATAGGTGTCGGCCGCCTGGTCCGCCGCGCGCTTCGCGGCCGGTTTCCGGGGCGCCATGTGCCCCTTTCCGTGTGGCCGGCCAGCAGCCGCCGCCCCAAGAGACGACCCGGCCCTAGCCGCGTCGCCGCCGCCTCCGCTCGGCGCCACTGCGTCATCAACTTACATCCACACCCCCGCCTTTTGGCCGGCATCTCAAGAAATCAAGCACGGAAGCTTACCCGTGTGGCGCGTCTCGCCGGCTTCGGCGTCGGCCTCCTCCGGGTCCTCGTCCTGGGCCGCAACCTCCACCGAGCCGGCCCGCTCCACCTGCGTCAGCGCCCGGTCATACGAATGCCGAATGGCATTCAGTAGCACCTCCCTTGTCGCGTCAGGACGAACTAGAAGTTGGGCAGCGGCGAAGTACAAAGACCAGGGACTCACCGCCGGTGTCGGGTTCGCATGGCTGTAGGGAGGCTTCCCGAACCGCCAGTCCTCCTTCAGCCCGGCCTTCGAAATGTCGTTAACCCGGTGGGCGATCTGATCCGCCGCCAGGCGCAGGCGCGACATCCTGTTGGGATCCTGAAGCCCGATCATCAGGCCAATGATGTGGGTGCGGCGCTGCAGCGGCAGCACCCGGCGCATGATGAAGGCGGCGATGAGATCCATGCCGGTGAGCCCCTCCCGCCCCTTCATCACCTCCACCTGGGCGTGTAAGTTTAACACTGCCTGCGACGGGTGCTTGGGGAAGTAGTTCCAGTTCTGCTTCCCCTGCGGCGTCGCGTCGACGAAGGGCGGCAGATTGATATGGTCCGCGCCAAGGTTGCGGACGTAGAAGAAGGAGTTATGCCACTTCTTGGCAGAATCCTCCAGCGGCATCTTGGGGCACCCCCCGCGCGTCCGCGTCGAGATGACGGCGGCCCCGCAGGAGGACATCTCCCTGGCCTTCGGGCCCTGCTGCTTCAAGGAGAAGAAGCGCACCCAGAGGTCGATCGTGGGCTCGACCCCCAGGTACCCCTCGCACAGGGTGATGAACCCCGAGAGCTGCAAGATGGCGTTCGTGCCCAGATGGTGCGGCTGGAGCCCGAAGAATTCCAGGAAGGCGCGGAAGAAGTTGCTCGCGGGAAGGCCAAACCCGCGCTTGAAATGCATATAGAAGACCACACGCTCGGTCCCCTCCGGCCACGGCTCCTGCTCGCCCTCCGGCAGACGCACGACAACCTCCGTCTCCCTCGGCAGGTGCTTGGTGTCGCGCAGATACTGGACGTCCTCGTCGGTAATAGAGGACCCCATCCACGAGCCCGACGGCAGCGCCATCGACGGTGCGGGGCGGAGCAGGAAAGGAGAGAAAAGATTGACGATGAAGTTTTGCTCAAAGCGGCGGAGCGTCGCAGCGCGCGGCGGTCGCAAGAGCGAAGGGAGGAGGAAGAAGATGGGGAGCGCGAGCGAGACTAATCTCCGCCGCCCCCCGACTCCCAATTTATAAGCCACGGCCCGAACGTGGGGAAGTGGGATCGTTTGCGCTCGCCCCTCCCACTTCCCCGCAATAAGTGTGCACGTACCACGTGCAATAACTGCCTCAAGAATGGCAACCGACCCACGAACGCCGCAATAAATCCGAGTGCGTGGGCCGAGGGCGCACAGTGGCGGGCCCCTGTCGATCACCCTGTCCCGTCACGCGAGTGGCCTGTCAGGCCCCTTCATCTCCCGAGTGCCGTGTGGTGCCCGCACCGAGCCCGAGAGATTGCTTCAAGATTCGATGGACTCCTTGGTTTCCTGCCCGCGCCGGGATGCCGCGATCCGGTTTCCAGAAGCCGGTACACAGTGGGTGTTGCCGGACCCAGCGGTCTCAAACTTCGCCATCGGCTGCCCTCTCAGGGGGGAAACTACGAAGGCCCTCCTACTCGAAGCCGGCGGACCTTCATAGCTTCGGGGACTACTGTCGGGGGGATGAACCCCGGGCAGGCAACGGAACCCGGATCCATTTTAAAAACATCAGGGCTAGTATCGCCCCTCAATCCGGCTCGCACTTGGCCGGGTTCCTCGACCTGGCCAAGTCCCTCAACCCGGCCGAACTCTTCGACCCAACCAATACGGCAACCCGGCCCTGCCGGCTGGCGCAAGCCGGCCGAACCCGGCGCACCAAGACTTCTCCAGCAAGCTAGCTCCCCTGTGGCGTGTTACTCAACCCGGCCATGGGTCAGCTCCCGTCCCATCCGAGGCAGGTGATGGGACGAGTCTCCAGTAAAAGGGATGAGCAAGGCGATAGTACCCCACCAACCCCTCTGACCGGTAGAGGCGTGGCAACAGTGCCCCACCTACCCTGCTGACCGAGGCCGGCGTGGCTACAGCCCGCCCATCGTCACCACTGACGCCAGCAGACGGCGACCTTGCGGTGCGCCACTGTAGTGGACTATACCCGGCCACTCCGTGACGATCGACAAGACGGCAAACAGTGCCTCCTGGCACACGGGGCCCGCGCCCGGAAAACCCGGCGAGCCCTGACACCCAGCGGGTCCCAGCACCGGCTTCCCGGACAATGACAACCCGGCCCCACGACCTTGTAACTTTACCATTGTAACCCTGGGGGGTTGACCTATAAAACCCCCCAGGAGGCCTCATGTACGGGAAAAGAGGCAACTCACGTCGACACACACGCACACCAGGGAAGGGAGCAGCCTAAGCCTTGGCTAGTCTTCCTTCTTCCTCCAAATAGCTCAAGGAGCAACTCTGTACCGATACATATAAACCACGCTCGACAGGACTAGGGGTATTATCTCTCCGGAGAGCCCCGAACCTGGGTATGTCTTGCGTCCCTCGCTCGCTCATGCCAACCCCGCCTCTGGAGCCCACCGGTGCCCTCGAGCCTCCTCCTCTCTTTTGCCATCCTTTGGCATCTGCCGTGCGCCCACCATGACACGGTGACATGGAGCGCCTGCTCTATGGCTGTACTGCACTCGAGTACCTTCATCTTCAGGCGATCAATGGGTTGAGTAGCTTCCACATCACCTCCATGACTCTCCGGACTATTTATGCGTGTTGCTGGTGCTGCAAGAAGACATCACAAAATGTGTACGATGGTATGGTCATTGAGGACACACCTTCACTTGAGAGATTACTTGTAGTTGATCAAGAAGGTCCAACAAGAATCAATGTCATTTCTGCGTCGAAATTGACAGTGGTGGGCTACTCGTCTGACAAATACTCCGAACTTGTTATTGGATCCACAACCGTTCAAGTACAACAGCCGCCTTCTACCTCTCCTTCTAGAAATTAACATTATTTCTAATTTTGAAGATGTATGTTCGTCTGTCATCCAGAAAATGATTCTGACAAGCTTGACCCCGAAACTGCACACAGTGAAGGTCTTGGCACTAGAATCTATCGGCCCCAACCTGGACCAAATTGTCAGTTTCCTGAGATGCTTTCCATGCCTGGAGAAGCTATGTATCGAGGTGATGTTCCTTTCCTGTTAAATGTTAACCATAAGGGAGTTCAATTTTTGACACATTTTTCCAAGTTTACAATGACAATGTACTATGATTTCTGAAGGATTTTTGGAGGATTTCAGTACATACAATGTTCCCCCCTATATTGGTTGCTTGATCCATATGGTTACAATCCATAAGCATTTCTCCTTTGGATTCAGCTGTACTAGTTTTCTTAGGGAATTTTTCATCCACTCCAACCTCTTGTGAAGAAGGCTACATTTTTCTAGATTGTAATCAAATGCCCATGTTAATCATGTCAGATCGAAGATGGCATGTTAGTGCATTTTACAAATCCTGCAAACCAAATAGGCATGTAGTAGTGTTCAAAACTGCATGTAGGCACTAACACATTTTCTTCTTTTGCAGATAAGATTAGGCCCGGTGGTGGATAATGTGATACAATATAACAATCACATCGAATGCCTGGATCTGCATCTCTCAGAAATTACTTTGAACTCCTACCGAGGGACCTTACCAGAGATTATATTCGCCAGGTTCTTTGTTGTCAGAGCAAGGGTGCTGAAGGTAATGAGGTTTGCCCTACATTTATTTTGCAAAAATGAATGGTTTGTTGATCAGCGCTGGCGGCTGCGGCAGAATGGAATAGGCTCCAAAAAAGCTGAATTTCATTTTGGAACTTCAGATGACAGAGTAATTGGAAGTCATCGTGTCAACCCCATACATGACTTCTCAGTGGCTGACCCCTTTGCAAAAATTATGAGGTTTCGAAACCAGCCTTACAAGTGGTAATATTAGTTTGAACCTCTCTTATATCCATGTTCAGCGGATCAGCGCGGGCGTTTGCAGTTGATGAGCTGAATTTCATTTCTAATATCAGTTTGAACCTTGTAATCTTTGAATTTAAGCCATATAACTCTAGAATTTGAATCTTGTAATATTTCGTGCTTTTGTGGTACAATCGTTGAAATGGCATCGTATGAGACTCGTATATTGGTAGCACTATTTTGACCTTAATATGCAATGGACTTAGATTTTATTAACCATTCTCGAATGTGTTTACCTTGTCGATCTCATAGCACACGATCTGTATAGCTAACTCGACTGTGATCTTTGACATTATTGCACATAGTTGGTTTCTTCATCCGTGTGCCCTGTAGAGCGCAGAATTAATTATCGCACTTGAGTGTCCATCATCACCCTTCTGTGTAACTTTGACCTCATCACCCATGGGTAAACTTATGACCGAAATCATTCCACAGACTTCGTTTTTACAAAGCTTTTTACCAATAAACTCCCACGATTTGTCCCTCTTCTAGCCGACGCGTGGCTAAACTAGATGGGCGGGAAGCTTGCGTGGTAAACTGCGCGGTTGCGCGGGAATAGGCTCACCAATGATACATTTGGCGCCTCTTCGAGCCCACGCGTGGTCAAACGAAACACGTGCGGTGTTCTCAAGCGTGCACTGGAATCCTCCGCTATGAACGCGGTGATAAGACGTGACGATTACAGGCCGGTCGGCCCCCATTTATTACAGCGGCCATTTAACCCTTGTGTCTCTTCAACCTTTTGATCGCGCCCCACTACTGCAAGAAGCACACCCACCACGAAAAATTCTTAGAGGGTTTCCTGCACGGCTCCAATGGCGCTTCGAGCGGCTGCCGACGACGAGCAGCAGTTCACCATGCATGCCATGGTGGACACCCACAGAAGGTTCACGAAGCTCTCGGTGGTGTACACCAACAACCCGGTCTCGGTGGAGCACTCCATCCACATCATGGAGCTGTTGCTTGCTGACGAGAAGTACAAGGTGGTCGGGTTCGACCTCGAGTAGACCCGCGCTCGTGCCGGGTCTCGTCCCAAGGTCGTCGTCGTCGCCCAGATGTGTGTGCGCAATCACGTCCTCGTCTACCACTACTGCCTGGCCACAAGGCCTTGCGAGCATTTTGCCAGGTTTGTCAACAGCCCCCACTACATGTTCACTATGGTGGGCATCACCAACGACGTAAAGGTGCTCAAGAATTCGGGCATCGCCTGCCTGAATCTTGTCGACATCCAGGGCCAATACAAGATCTGGGGCAACAACGAGCATGAGGACTCATTGGTTCACTTCGTCGAGGCCATCATCGACCCCTACTACAGAGACATGAAGGATTCCTACAACAAGGACAAGCGTGCCTGGCACTCGGCCTGGATGGAGAAACTCGATAAAGCTCACATCGTGTACGCGGCCAAGGAGGCGTACACGAGCTACGAGATGTACAGGCGGATCGTTGACATGAGGAAGTGCCTCCTTTCCCAAAACGGCCAGGGATCCAGCCGGAAGCAGAGCAATGGCAAGCGTCGTCGCAAGAAGAAGTAGATGATTAGATCCTCGTTTCTCCAAGTTTAGTATGCATGTAATTGCTTTCTTTGGTGTGTGGAAATGTTATGTGTGTAGTCACTTGTGTAATTGTATGCTTAATTTGGTTATGCAATGTTGTCTTTTTAAGTATATATGTTGATGCTCTGTAGACAGAGCGTAGATGTTGTGCGGACAGAGCAAATCACATCGCACACGGACTAAATAATGGAACCCGTCGGTGATGTTTTCATCAATCACTCACAATTGTATACCACCAATCGTTTGCTCACAACACACACGGCTTGTTAACAGGAATCTTCTGTGTTGTTATCGGTCTTCACACACATTTCCGATTGCAGACCTGTTTGCTGCGTATCACACACATCTTGTTAAGTTGAACCGTTTCTGTTCTCTTGGCTCAACACAAATAGTTCATCCGAGTGAACTGTATGCCGTATATCGCACACACATTCATCGGGCTGACCATTTCTTTTGTGTTGCCTAATCACAAATAGTTCATCCGAGTGAACTGTATGCCGTATATCGCACACACCTTCATCTGGCTGCCTGTTTGTATTGGTCCGCCTCATCACAAATAGTTTATCGGGGTGAACTGTATGCCGTATATCGCACACACCTTGCTCTAGCTGCCCGTTTCTATTGTTCTGTCTCATTGCAAACAGTTCGTATGGATCAACCGTATGCCCCGCATTGCACACACATTTAAAATCTGAACCGTGTTTGATGTATCCACCATCGCAAATGTTTTGCATCTTTTTTGACGGTTTTTTTACATCACCGTTTGCGATTAATGCATCGCACACAGTTTCGTCGAAGGGTCTCTGATTGTAGTGTCTCTTTAGCAGCATCCTGCAGTAGAGATTGCTTTAGTAGGTACAACAATTTTTGTTGGTATTTTATGTTTCCTACCCATAACTAAAGATATAAAACAAGAGTGCAAAATAAAAACTACTTAGTGATAAAGCAAACAAGCACACACAAGAATATTCACCCCACGCTATTGCTCCCCAGCAACGGCGCCAGAAAAGGTCTTGATAACCCACAAGTATAGGGGATCAATTGTAGCCTTTTTCGATAAGTAAGAGTGTCGAACCCAACGAGGAGCTAAAGGTAGAACAAATAATCCCTCAAGTTCTATCGACCACCTATACAACTCTACACACACTTAACGTTCGCTTTACCTAGAACAAGTATGAAACTATTTTGTAGGTTATAGGATAGGTTTGCAAGAATAAAACTAGTTGTACTTAGTGAGAATAAACCTATGAATAATTTCCAAGATAATAAAAGTTAGTTGTTTAGTAGAGAGCTTTTGTCACACAAGAAAGTTATTTATCCCTAGGCAATTGATAACTAGATCGGTATTCATTATTGCAATTTTATATTAGGGAGAGGCATGAGCTAACATACTTTCCATACTTGACTCATATGCACTTATGATTGGAACTCTAGCAAGCATCCGCAACTACCAAACATCATTAAGGTAAAACCCAACCATAGCATTAAGTGACAAGTCCTCTTTACTCCCATACGTAACAACCCCCTTACTTGGGTATAAGCATCTGTCACTCTCGCCATCCACTTAGAGAATCATGAATGTATTGCAACACCCTACAGCGGGAATCCCACATGCTTGCGCGACACGGAGGGCACCATAGGACAACACCAAAATAAAACATACAACTCAAACCAATCACGATCATCAATCAACCCATAGGACAAAACAAATCTACTCAAACATCATAGGATAGCCATACATCATTGGGAAATAATATATAGCATGAAGCACCATGTTTAAGTAGAGGTTACAGCGAGGAGAAGACGTGTTACACCACTGCATAGAGGGGAGAGAGAGTTGGTGTTGACGTCGGCGAAGTTGTTGGTGTAGATCACCATCACGATGATTGCCCCGGCGGCATTCTGGCGCTACCGGGAGAGAGCCCCCTCCTTCTTCTTCTTCCTTGGCCTCCCCCCTAGATGGGAGGAGAGTTCCTCCTCTGGTCCATGGTCGCCATGGCGGCGGAGGGGCAGGAGACCCTCCTAGATTGGATCTCTCTCTCTGTTCTCTTATGTTCCACGTTCCTGTTTTGTGGTCAAAAATCATTTCTTAAATTCCTGGAGATTCTTAACTCCGATTGGGCTGAAATTTTAACAAGATTTTTTTCTCGGATATTATATTTCTTGCGGTGAAAGAAGGGCATCAACTGCCTTACGAGGTGCCCACTACCCACCTGGGCGCGCCTGGCCGTGCACCGTCTTGCGTTGATTCTTCTTCCAAAAATTTACATATATTCCAAAATAAATCTCCGTAAATTTTTATCATATTTGGACTTTGTTTGATATGAATATTCTGCAAAACAAAAAACATGCAACAAACAGGAACTGGCACTGGGCACTGGATCAATATGTTAGTCCAATAAATCATATAAATTGTTCCCAAAAGTATGTGAAAGTTGTATAATATTGGCATGGAACAATAAAAAATTATAGATACGACAGAGACGTATCAGGCGGCAAAGATTATTAGGATCGGGCTAAACATATGGCTATCCTCTCTGGGTTTAACATAGCATAGTAGCCCTACACATGCATACTACTGTGTTGATAGAAGGCACTACATGCAAAGTAAAAACATAGGATTGGTATGATCAAAAGTGCAACTTGCTTGTTAAGTTGATGAAGTCCTTCTCACTCAGAATTCTCACAAATCTATGCTTCACACTCCGGACAATCTATCATAAACAATCAATGAGACACACATAAGAAATCAAGCAAAGATCCAAAAAGAAAGCGAAGAAAAGACTTAGGGAAATTCCAAAACCAATCAAATGAAGTTTCTGCACAGAAAAAATTTAATAGTAGAAAAATTATATGATTTTGATATTAACAGAAAGTACATGCCACAAGCTCCAATTTGCAAAAAGATTCAACTAAATTGGAGTTATAGAACTCAAGTTATGGCCTATTTAAGTTTAAATTATCTGTTCAAATTCAAAATTTTAAATTTCAAAAATATTATTTTTTTGGTTTACTGGATAGAGGGGAGTTTTATGAACCCGCAGGAAAAAACAATCACCTAATTTGGATGTATAGAAGTAAATATGCTAAAAGAAAAATTAAGATAGAATATGAAATTGAAAAACTATGAAAACCCTAGATTTCGGCCGACCGTGGCGATCACTGAGTGCCGGCGGGTGTTTGCAGCGGGCGGATGGCCGATGCTTAAAGGTTTCGGTGATTACGATTAGAAAAACAATTCATACCATTTTGTTTAGTAAACCACAGGTTCGAGTCATCTAAACCGAAGAAAACCGAATGGATCTAGTAAAATAAATAATAATAATAAACCAAAACAATTCACGATCTAATCCTAGACGTCCACTCAAGATCTAACAGCAGACGGGGGTTAGGGCTTACAGCGGTGGTGTGAGGGTGAGGTCGACGGCGAGGGGCTCGAGCGTCGGCTGTGGAGGCACTCCGGCGGTCGGCGATGAAGACGGAGAATCCGGGCGGGTGCAGCGGACCAAGGGGAAGCCAGGGGTGGCGGCGATGGAGGTCGGGGACGACGGGAGCGAGCAGGTTGACGACGTTGGAGCTGCGGTGGCCGGCGCACTCCCCCGAGAGCTCGGGTGCTCAGAGACTATGCTGTAGAGGGGGAGAAGGGGCGGCCCCATGTCAAATAGATTCACAAAGGCGGTGGAAAACAATGGACGGAAGGAGGGGTCTCACCGGCGTGGGAATCGATGGCGACAGGATCTTCGGGTGGCGAGATCCGAATGGTGAGGGCGTGGACTTTGGGTGGTCTTGGGTGCTGACAGTAGGGGGAATCGAGAGAGGGGTACGAGGGCTTTTATAGGGACATAGACGTGCGCCAAGGGAAGGCCGGGGACGCGATCCAGAGAGATCTGGGATACGGCCGCGCTCGGACGCGAGATGGGCTTCTCTGGCGTGGGGAAGAAGAAGAAGAAGAAGAAGAAGTGGTGGGGCCCGGCGTCAGTGGCAGCGGGGAGGTGAGCGAGGGAGAGGGAGGTCTCGGTCGCCCGGGGTGTACCGCTCGACGCGTGGGGAGGCTCCTAGGCCGATGTGGCTGGCTGGGCCGGCGGCTGGGTTTCTCTTTTTTTTAACAGAGTTTCCTATTTTCTATTTACAGAAACACTAAAACATAGAAAAGACAAATAAAACAAATTCAAAAAAATACTAGAAAATTTTCACATAATTACTTGGCAATATATAGAGCCATGTGAACTTTTCTTTGGCCTAAAATGCAAGTTTTTTTAAAAAAAAATTGTTATTCTAATAAAATTAGCAATGAAATAAAATTGCAAATAAATCCAAATAAATATATTTTTTCAACTTCGATTTCCAATATTTCATTTCTGTTTTTGAAGAAGTCCTTTTATCATTTTTTTTGAAATAATGGAAATGAATTTGTGAAACCAATATTGATCCAAATTCCAACTTTGAATTTAAGAATTTTCAAAATGAGTTTAGGGCAACTTCCAACTCTCTCTTTTGGTCCTTGAGTTGCACAAAGTACCTTGGATCAATTTCAAATGAAAATCAAATAGGCGCAAAAATGCGTAAATCATGGATGCATAAGAATGATCTATTTATAAACATCCAAATCAAAAATTGGGATGTTACAATAAACTCACAATTCATCGGATCCCAATAAACGCACAACAAAAAGGATTACATTGAATAGATCTCCAAGAACATCAAGGAGAACATTGTATTGAAGATCAAAGAGAGAGAATTGAAGATCAAAGAGAGAGAAGAAGCCATCTTGCTGCTAGCTATGGACCCATAGGTCTGTGGTAAACTACTCACACATCATCGGAAGGGCAACAGTGTTGATGTAGAGGCCCTCCGTGATCGATTCCCCCTCTGGTAGAGTGCCAGAAAGGGCCTCCAGATGGGATCTCGCAAAAACAGAAGCTTGTGGCGGCGAAAAAAGTATTTTGGGTGGCTCTCTGTTGCTTTCCCGATTTTAGAGAATTTAGAGAGTTGGAATTAGGTCAAACGGAGGAACAAGGGGCCCGCAAGGCACATGGGCGCACCCATGTGGCTTGTGGGCTACTCCTTCGCCTTCTGGCCTCCTCCCAAAGCTTCTAGGGTCTCTTATGTCCAGAAAAAAAATCTTCAAAAAATTTCGTGGCATTTGGACTTCGTTTGGTACCGATTTCCTGGAAGAGAAATAACACGCATAAACATCAACTAGCAGTTGGCACTAAGTTAATAGGTTAGTCCCAAAAAATGATATAATGTTGCATATAAGTGCATATAAAACATCCAAGATTGATACTATAATATCATGGAACAATAAAAAATTATAGATACGTTAGAGACATATCACCCACCAAGCACCATGAGACCGACAAAACTAGGAAAACCTAGCTAAGGTATACCTTTGCCTTGCACATTCCACTTGAGCTTGTTGATGATGTTAATGCTTGCCTCAAGTTGGAATCCATTTCTTGACCACAATCACTTGGTGAAGATATTCGAATTGCTTTCCATACTGCAATGAGGGATGCCTTCTCTTAAGCAATCTTCATATGTACATAATCACAATGTGGACCACAAACTTCAAAGCGTATAACCTCCGCCTTCTCATCTCACTTGGACTCCCCAAACTCGATGACCATCACCACTTGATGTCATCCTTACATAGGCTACTTGAAATCTTTCTTTTTATGCAAGCCCATGAGAAACACCTAACCCACATAGACATAGAAAACATAAGCATGGGTTAGTGCACAAAACGCAATTCACAATTACCTACCATACCACTAGATCACTTGATCCCACGTGGTACATTGTTTGCGCTTGTGAGTTGACCATCTAGATACAATCTTCGAGCTTCATCTTGGTCAACCAACATTTTTACTTCAAGCTCTATATAGGTTTCTTGAAATCCATAATGAACTCTTCATTTCCCTTCATTTCTTCAAAAAGATATCACCAAAGACTCTTTCATGACCATATCCAATTTCGCTATGAATATCCTATTGGTCATCATTTGCTCTTCTAAAAACTCCATCATAATCTCTTAAGAGGCACAATGAATTCTTCACTCTAGTAGCTTGCTTCAAGACTTGATCAACTGAGACCCAACACATGAGCTTACCATGATCTTGTCTTGAAGCCATAGCTTGAATTCTTCTCTTTGATTATTCTCTCGAGCTCTTGATTCTTATAAGCCCACATATGTCAATCTTTGAGATCCTCTAACGAACTCCACCTTGAACGGATTTGGTTAGACATTAAAATCAATCTTGATGGCTTCAATATAAATCCCCAAAGACCAACTTGAAACCTCACTAGATATGGGACCTCGAGACCCAAAACCTAGGCCCCGTGTGCACGGGGGACAGGGACCCCGGGTGCACGGGGTATCCAGAGAGTTGACACTTGACCCTGTGCGCACGAGGGTCAAGGGGCCCGTGCGCACGGGGTATTCAGAGAGGGATACCATGAGGACTTCTTCAGATGTTTTGATGGCATTCTTCATAGAACAACCCAATGCACTTCAAGCATCACTACGGAACATATCTTCATATAATATTCAATGCACTTGATGCTTCATAGGAATAATCAATTAATACCAAAGCTTAGAGCAAATATATCTTCATATATATGGACTTCATCCTCGATTCCATCTAATATCCTCGATGCACCATCTATGTACAATACATTCAAATATATCTCAATGAATACATTATGCCATAGAGATTGTCATTAATTACCAAAACCACACTTAGGGGCTACATGCCCTTTCAGTGTGTATCCTCCATTTCTCTGTAGGATCGAAAGTATGCCTAGAGGGGGTGAATAGACTACTAGCAAAATTTTAAGGACTCTTTTCCCAATTTTAGTTCCTCGCAGTTTTAGCTTAGCTAGCAAATTAAGGAACACCCTACACATGTAAGTATAGCGCATAGGCAGCGGAAAGTAAATACATTGCAAGTGATAGTAATGTAGGGAGAAGAGTTTAGAGATACACAATGGTGACACGAAAGATTTTAACCCATGGTTCCGGTAGGTGGTGCTATCTTACGTCCATGTTGATGCATGCTTCAATATTAAGGATCCAAAATCACAAGGATTACGATTGTGGATTCCACGAGGAATCGAGTCCACGAAGGTCCCACACCAACGAAGGGTCCACGAAGAAGCAACCTTGCCTATCCCATCATGGCTTGCCCCACGAAGGGTTGGCCTCAGTCGGGCAGATCTTCACAAAGTAGAAGATCTCCAAACCCTCACAAACTTCTTGTTTCTCCACAAGATTTGGCTTGGCATTTCGACAGCAAGGCTCTTTCTCGATTAAGTCAGCCTACAAAGTCCATGGTGTAGTGCTTAAGAGGGAGGCAAGCAAGAAGAAGACCTGAACTCTGCCAATGATGAATAGCATGCTAAAATGTTTAGAGCAATATGAAACAAAAGTGACCACCAAAGGTGCATCACTTCCTATGGAGGCTAGCGCACAATAGCCACCCCATGTACATGAATATCAGCAAATGCGGAATGGAGCTCAATATGAGGTGTGCAGCATGCGGGCGGCTTTTCGAAGATGGAGGGCATCTCTTCCTGAACCACGGGCTGGTAAAACAACGCCAACGAACACTGTTATTGGAAGTTGTTAGACTACATTTGGCCCAACTACACTACAAAAAAAATACACTTCCATGATGATACGTGTTTGTCGCAGTAGGTCACATTTTCGGTCATGCATGTACATCCATGATGATTTTATGACAGAATCAAAATAGTCATACCTGTGCTGTCATAGAAGTGTTCCATGACAATACCAAAATTATCATCACGGAAGTGTCCACTTCCATGATGATAAATGGCACGTCATGGAAGTGTTTTCGTCAAGGGTAACCGACATGCGGCATCCACCGTAACGGGTCGCCGTTAAGCTATCGGGTTCCGGTTTGGATTCGATAACCCATTAACAGCCCGGACCAATGGGGATTTTCCACGTGTAAAATTCTGATTCGCCGGAGGATTCACATGTTAGCTCAGCTTTGGGACAGATGTCATCCAGCCAATGGACGGGACACGCCTATGATAAGTCGACACGTGGCTCGGCCCAATAGTGGCCCATTCAAGTTAAAAGGCCGGGCCTGTCAGAATAAGCGGGCCGGCCCATTAGCGGCCTACTTGTGTCAGGCCCATTCACAACCATGGCCCATACGAGTTACACAGAATCGGCCCATCAAAGGCCCATTTTAGATTTGACAATTTCCAGCCCATCGTCAGTTCCAACCCGTTAATAGCCGCTACGTCTTTGGGCTCAATTACGGCCCGACCTTCTTTCGGCCTGTTAGCATCCCATTATAGATATGGACCAATATGCTGCCGGTACATCTTTCATCCTTTTCTCAGCCCATTCTGTAGTTGGGCCAACTTTTAGCCCGTTGTGACTTTCGGCCTTTCCTCGGCCCATTCTATACATGGGCTAACTTCTAGCCCATTTTGTCTTTCGGCCTGTTAACAGCCCACACAACAGTTGGGCCTTTGTCAGTGCCACCTGAATTTGGGTCCATTAGCGGCCCACTTTAAGCAGGGCACAATTTCAGCCCGACGGGACTTTCAGCGTGTTAAAAGCCTAGTTCGTAAATTGGGCCTCGATTGGCCCAAAACAATTTCGGCCTCTTACTGGCCCGTCAAGTAAAAGGGCCGAGACAATATTGATATTTATTTTGACCTGCTAGAGGCCCGCGGGCCATTTCCATTTATATGGCCCTACCGAGCTTTCGGCCTGTTAACGGCCTGCAAAGGTTGTTACGATGGGCCGCAGTGATTGGGATCCACTAAATATTAGTTGACCAGCCCAATTAAGGCCCACTTTGACTACACATGTTTGTTCGTTCGGATGGCGTCCAGGTAATATTTGGGCGTGTTGGCCCCCGTTTCAATGATATAGCATATACAAAGAATTATCCTACTCTATACTATCGCCTCTAAAAAACCTACACTGTACAATAAAGAGACTAAGGCATAGAAACGAAGAATAATCCTACACTATACAATAAAGAATTTATAGCAGATTATATCCACTGGGCATTATAGTTCTGCACCAGTGATAATAAAGCGTACAGAAACAGCAAATTACATACACTTGGCAAATAAAGCTCATACATCATGGACGCGCATCAACAGAACTTACCATTTGAACTATAATCTCTTCAGAAAATAGGATTGGCCGGATTCAAATAGCACAAATTTCAGTCTGCAAAATCTCCAATTCCTTTGTGGTTACCTCAGTGTCTTGTTTCATTTTTTTGACTCCTGCATCTAATACCTGCAACTCCAGCCTCAACATTTTGATTACATGTTGAGAATCATATATATGTTGTCTTGTCACTTCTAGTTGATGCTCGAGAACATCAGCACATTCCAATTCCAATCCATAATCACTTGGTAATGGCCATGTCGCACTGCTCTGAGATCTTTGCGTTGATGTCACTTCATCCTGAAATGTTTCTATAAGTACACATGACTAGGGCAAAAATATAGTTACAACAGTGAAGCGAGCAACACAGACTATCTTGTACATGGCAAAACAGGACTAACAATAATGTTACACGTCATGAAGCATAAGCAGGTGATATTTAAAAAAATATAAAAATGGTAGTCTGTGCAGCCCGCATACAGAAATCTCTCTTAGCTCACCAAAGGATCTGGATGTTGGGTCCAAATCCAAAACACAGGCAGGTTACAAATTTAGACCACACACAGCTACTGAACATTATATATATATATATATATATATATGTCTTGCATATAAGTAAGCAATCAGTTGGCCATTCTGTAGCTCAATTAACTAGCTGGAACATTATGTGCCATGTTCCAGAAGAGTCTTAGGGAGCATAATGAACATCAAAGGGATTCATAAAAACCTACTACATCAAGCAAATATATGCAATCATTAGCCTCGTATAAACTAGATTGTGAGCCTCATGCAGTAATAGTTGGTTAATAGACTTCAAAGCATCAGGCACACTTCGCCAGAGTAATTAAATGGTAAGGCCTTTAATTATGTCAACTACTAATAGTTATACAAGTACCCTACATGAGGCATCATTGTTTGGGTATCTCATTAACTGAGGACAAATAAAGCAATTGAAAAGAGCAATTTAACTATGCCTGAAACAAACAAGCAATTGAACTATTGAGTTGGCAGCATGCATACATGCACGTCTCAATAACATCCATGGCCTGGCTACATTTACTATATAAAGGAACAAGTAATGTAATATTGTTTGCCCCCTATGAAGTATCTCGACTAGTATGTAATCAAGATCCTAGTAATGATAGGGAGGCTAATGATGTGAATATGCATTTGGTTATGACATTTATGACATCGACAACTCTACCATAGCAGGAAGCAGTTTCACACTGTTCACTACTATAAGATGTTTTAGATATTTAAAAGTAGACTACATCTGTAATGAGTGAACAAACACATTAAAATGTGTTTACATGCATCTGATTTACAAAAAAAGTTAGAACATCATGTAGTAGTGAGCGGAGGGAGTTTTAATCAATGGCCCAATGACTGGGTTATAGGCGAAGAACCCTACGCAAGCACAATGTTAGACAAATAGGATGTCCTGGTAATTGTAATACAGTGACTTACCATAACTAGTTGAACAGGCTCAGTGCTACTCCTCCTTCTCTTGCAAGACTCCTTCCTAACATCTTGTACTTGGAAATCCTCAATCTTATCTTCATTGCACCCCCTGTGCAAGGTGACACAAACTAGTTACTGGTCTCCTTGGAAGATAAATATGCATACTTTCCAGTCTGTGTACAACACCAAAGGATGAGTTTATAACAAAACAACACCACATAATGAAACATGACGCATCTCTTGCACACAATGAAATGAGCATTTACTATGTGTGCGCTGTGTAAAAACTAGGCATACCTTCGAACTGGACCACCAGGTACTCTTGGAGAGCCTACTTTAGTGTACAGCCAAACCTTTAGTCATCTATGAGTTATACAAGCCCCCACTATAGCAGCCCTTAGTGTTTAAATCATTGACAAGCTCTATTAAGTCAAGAACAGCAAGTAATCAAAGCAAACAGTCCTAGAATGGCTGGCTGATACAAACAAACAATTGAACAGATGTGTGAGCAAATCTTGCACAACACTGAATTACATATCAAGAAAGGAAGCATAGAAGGAGGCTTAAAGACCATCACTTGACTGACCAGATTTAAGGGGCATTTAAACATCATGTGCAACGTATCAACTAATATAAACATTGCATATTTTAGATTCCATAATGAAATGCACATGTATTAGGTTATGCCATGTATGATGCCTAAATGTACACTATAGCAGGCAGGACTGATCCATCATTGCACGCACAATTGAATTGCAGGTTAAGGGCCAGTTCTATTCCGCATTTTCAGAGTTTATTGTCAAAATAAGCCATAAAAGATGTAAAAAACTCATTTTTGAGTTATGGGCTTGGGTTTAACTTATTTCGCTTTGGGGGGTGCTTCGGGTAGAAGCTCACTAAAAATTGAAGGGAAGGGGAATAGCGAAATGACTCTGTTGTCTACCTATATTACACTCAAAATGCCACTGCTCACGCCCGCGTCAGACCTGACCCTCAAGTAAAAACAAACACGCAAGCGTTCATTGCCCTGCCCGCTTGCATCTCCTCTCCCCTTTCCCTCTACCTCAATCCCCTGTCTACAGCGCTAGGGTTCCTCCAGCGAGCCGCCGCCACTGGTCCCATCTAGCTTGCTCCTCGAAGATGCTCTGTCCAGCTAGGCTTCATGGCCGACGGGTAGGGACAAATCTCCCCGGTTGCTCTTCCCTCTGGCGCCGCCCCTCATTCTCATGGTCTCCAGCAGCTGCTCCGCTATGGTCCGTCCAACGCACTACTCCGGCGGTCGCCACACAACTACGGCCAATGCTCCACTCCGGCAGAAGGCACCTCGTTCCCCCTCCCCTCCTCCCAGGCCGTGGCCTTGAGGTGCTGTTGAAGGATGAGCTCATCCAACAAGGTGAGGATCTCCTCTGATTTTTTTGCAAAATTTTCATTCTGATCCGCTATACGATGAATTGCTATGAGCTGCTGCTGCTATATGATGCATTGCTATGAGGTGCTCCTGCTGCTGCAATATGATGAATTGCTATGAGTTGCTTCTGCTGCTGCTATATGATGAATTGCTATGAGCTGCTGCTGCTATATGATGAGTTGCTATAAGCTGCTCCTGCTGCTGCTATATGATGAATTGCTATGAGCTGCTCCTGCTACTACTATATGATGAATTGCTATGAGCTGCTGCTGGAATATGATGAATTGCTAGCTGCTGCTGCTGTATGATGAGTTGCTATGAGCTGCTGCTGCTGCTATATGATGCTTTCAGGTGGTGCTACTATATGATAACAACCAGCCACTTGGACCATCAAATTTCGATAAATAATGGTTCTTCATTTAAATTTAGGCAATGCTTTCTTCATTTAAATTAGGCAATGGGCTCTCTATGGAAGACATTGACCAAAGTAGATTGTGCCAAGTAGATGGTATCTTTGTATTTGCATTTTGAACAAATATTGATGGTCTATTTTCCTATCATATTAACTACTGCACTGGGTTCAATTTGTGATGTTTGCAAGTCAAATTAATTTTCATATGGGCAGCAAAATGACAAAATATAATGCAATCTAGACTTTTCACTAAATACCACAGATAAGCAGAAAAGGCAGGCAATGAAAAGAACTGGTTGGCTTATTATCTGGAGCTTATATTCAAAGGTGCTTATTTTCTTAGCATAACTCGAAATAACTGTCCCTAAGAACCCTGGACAACAGCACTGACATACCATAGCACACTGTATATGCTCACCGCTGCCTCTCCTTTTTTGCGATGTTCCATGAAATTGCCACATACATCTTGTACTAAGAAATCTTTTACTTTTTCATTGTGGCACCCCATCTGCAAATTAACACAGCTAATTTGAGATATCTCTACATGATAATACATTGCATATCCCTTGCGCATATTTAAACCACCAATTAACGATTGTGTGCGTAGCATAAACTAACCATGACTCTGTGTACTGGACTAGCAGGCACTCTAAGGGAGCCTAATGTAGTGCACTGGAATTCCTACATGCCACCTACGATTTTGTGTAATGTACTACCTCTGTTCCTAAATATATGTCATTGTAGAGATTCCACTATGGACCACATACAGATGTATATAGATGCATTTTCGAGTGTAGATTCACTCATTTTGCTTTGTATGTAGTCTATAGTGGAATCTCTAGAAAGACTTATATTTAGGAATGGAGGGAGTATCATGTATGACATCTACATCTCTAATTTAGTAGCCAGTAGTGGAAATCATTTTCTGCACAAAGGGATTATTGGTGAAAAATCCTAGCAAAGCACGCTGGCAGGCACACAACAATACAAGAGAGAGACACACTTACAAGATCATAGCAATGCCTCTGTCCAGGATCTTGGTTGGCCAAGCTGTTAGATCCAGAAGAAACATCGTCCTTGTAGTTCTTGCCAGCTGCATAACATGTAACAGCGACCTGTTAGTATATTTGAAGTACATCAGGCAGGTGATGCTGGACGGGTTTAAAGGTGACAAGTACCTAGGCCGCGGCGGGTGCTTGGCATCTTGCCATACGGTGGGAATCAGGTTAGAAACATCAAGGGTGATGACGCTGCACTGACTGTCGGGGTTCGGTAAGGAGATCTAGAACCGTGGAGTAGGGTGTTTGTAGAGCGGCTCCGGTAGGGTGGACTACGGTGTGGGCGAAGCGGACCTGAGGCCGTGGACGAGGGCGTCGGTGAAGCTGCTCTGGTGGTTGGGTTCAGGATGGTGTCGACGATGCAGATCTGCGGCCGTGGATGGGGCGTCAGAAGCTGCTCCGGTAGGTTGGACGACGGTGCGGCAAAGCGGATCTGAGGCCGTGGACTTGGGCGTTGGCAAAGCGGCCCCGGTAGGGTTGAGAATGGTATAGGTGAAGCTACTCCGGTAGGGTTGAGGATGGTGTCGATGAAGCGGCTCCGGTAGGGTTGAGTAAGATGTCGGTGAAGAGGATCAGAGGCCGTTAACGGGGGCATCGGTGGGGCGGCTCCGGGGGTGTGGACGAAGCATCTCCAGTGGGGAGTATGAAGGAGCCACTGCAGATGCGCTGTAGTTGACGAGAGTACCGGCGAAGCAAATCCGGCGCCGTAGACAAGGCCGAAACTGAATGGGCTGTGGTACAGTGGTGGATGAGCAGTCTACTTGTTTCTAGGGAAGGTGGGAGGGGTAGATGCGACCGCAGAAGCAGATCCGGCGAGGTGGACGACGCTGGCAGTGAATGGGCTCTGGTACGCCGGTGGATGAGCAGTCTAGGGTTTCGAGAGGGAAGGGGTAGAAAGGCTGATAAAGTACGGACAGCGTGATGTAAGATGCTCTGGTGCTGTGGAGTAGTCGTTTTTGCGGGAGGGGGAGAGGAAATGGGGGTGCCGTGTGGTGGGGGGAACCAGAAGTTACCAAAGCAACCCTGACCTATTATGTAAATGAGGGTCGTACTGTAACTATTGTTGTCCGTGCACCAAGGACATAAGGGGAATTTCGCATGCTAAAGACTAGTTGGCGGAAATTTTAGAAGGAAGCAGGAGATTTTGCCACCCGCAGGATCGTTCGTATCCAGTTTCAACTAATTTTGGACAGTGCTAGCGGGAAGGTCATGCGAGACTGTGTACACGGGGCACACGTCAGCAGTTAATAACTGGTATGAAGTCCACCCCAGAAAAAAGACAATAACTCGGGATGATGCACAGATAACTTGGACATTCACACGGGCGCGGCCAATCGTATGGGTGTAGAGGCGCGTTCAAAAAAAAAACGGATCAAATGCTCACAATATGTATTTCTCGTGTAAATATATAATTTAGTGTCATTGGTTATTTATTTTAAACACAATACATTGACGTGTTAATTTTAATTATATTGCGCAGTAACAAATGGATAATATAGATGCACAAAAGAAACAAATATTGTAGTCCGCTACTTAAAAGTGTTACCTCATATGATTACATGGCCTCCATTTCATAAATTGCGTACCCGTTGAATTCATATATGAAGATTACATATATTACTTCATAATAGAACCTTAAATCATCCAAGACTAATGAATTTGAATGCAAAACTAACAATGGTGCATGTATATGATAACTACAGTGGTTGTTTGAAGAAACATCACTATAACTTTGGCATGCACAATTGAAAAAGACTTTGAAAAAAATGTGATATGTGAGTGTCCAATCTTTGTAGCGTTGAATCGATATTGTATCGTTGGCCACGATATGAAGTAGATATTGATTATTATCAAGCGATGCACGTCCACGATCGCTAGATAGTGATACGTGAATGAATTGTGCAATCTCTCTCACACGCATACACATCTCGTTTCTCCGTGGGCATCAGAATCACACACGCGCACTTCGTGTATTTCTCTCCCTCCGTCAAGGTTAGAATTTGTCTTTCTACCCCGTCCCACAAGTCTCTCACACAAAAACACACACGCTCTCTCTGTCGAACACGCCCACCCCTTTAATTCCGCCCACCCACCGCCACTAATGTCTCAAAGTATAACTATGTCTCGCAAACATATGCGTAAGGTTAACTCGAGTCCCGGAACCATATGAATACATACAATGGGATTCTAGCAGAGCACCTTTTCTTCTCACACACAACACACACACACACACACACACAGACATTGTTTCTCTCTTCATTTTTTTCTGGCACTTGCATGCACACCGCTTGTTTATCTCCGTGATGCTTTAAGCATGCCTCGCACACATGCTATCTACCTATCCCTTAATATAGATATGTATCACACAAACTCCTTCTCCCTATATCTAAGTCTCACTAGCACCCACCCACACACACACACTCACACACACATTTCCCGACACCGAAGGAGTAGGGTGACACCTCAATCTTGATACTAATCTATCTACTGGCTTCTCTCTCAAACACACACACACACACACACACACACACACACTTCCCGACACCGAAGGAGTAGGGTGACACCTCGATCTTGATACTAATCTATCTACTGGCTTCTCTCTCAAACACACACACACTTCCCGGCACCGAAGGAGTAGGGTGACACCTCGATCTTGATACTAATCTATCTATTGGTTTCTCTCTCAAACACACACACACACACTCGCTAGTTGTGCCTTTGTGCCTACCGTGCGCACACTCTCAATACGTCTTTCTCTCCCTCCCCCTCCCCCCCCCCCCAACAACGACAGTAGAAGGGTGACACCTCAATCTTGATCTTAATCTATGAATTGGCTTCTCTCTCAAACACACACACACACACTCGCTAGTTGTGTCTCTGTGCCTTGCTCACACACACTCAATATGTCTTTCTCTCCGTAGCCCCCCTCGATATGTAGATTTCTCATGCGCGCACAGCTGTAGTGACGATGACACTGAACCCAGTGTGCCTTGTTTTTACCGGCCTCATGTGATAGTTTTCACCCTGTTTTTTGTTAATTAACAAGGCAACATTTTCTTTGTTACTACGAGTGAATTTGAGATCATTCGGGGAAGACATAAAATATGTCACTTCAACCCAATAATCGCAGTTACTATTTAAAAAGAAACTAGCAAGATGCCCGTGCATTGCACGGAACATCAAGATGCATTTGTATGAGTAGTTTATCTTGTGGGAGAAAAGGATGAACGAGGGAAGGCCTTATTTGCAAATGTGGAGAGGGGTGTGGATGTCTTTTTGCAAAATTGTCATAGTTTCCTTCCTATCCGTCAGATATAAACCGGATGGCCTATATTGCAGGATGGCAGGCACACCATCATCACCAACTCTGTTTTTTAGGCTGGTCGTAATGGGAGTATCATAAGTGGTATCATGCATGCCAACTAGACTTTTTTAATGATGTGGCACACAATTAAATGAGGAAAGAGGATGTGGTATCATATCATGATACCGTATCATATTAAATGTTGTACTACTTTGTGTCATACATGGCAATTAATAAGGCAAGCTAAGATACTAACTTATGATACTATGCATTACGAGAGTAGTATCATATGCATGATACGAGTAAATGATACTCCCCATTACGACCAGCCTTATAAGAGTAGGGATATATCTCTTGCATCATCCACAACGAACATCTGGTGGACTGGTTAGCGCCGGATGCTCGCAACGCGATGACCTAAGTTCGAATTATGTCTTAATAAAACTTTAGATTTTTATTTTTTTTAATATATACTTCTTTCACTACTGTACTGACAGTGGAACCCACAGAGTACTTAGAATACAAGATTAAGGATGGATTTGTTTCTTTTTAATTTTCTATTACGAATCTGTAGCCACCCTGCAAGTCATGTACACTATACATGCAATTAACTTTTTATAGAGGGAGAATCATACACGCAATTAACTCAAATGGATTGGATGTGACTCTATTATTTCCAGCATAAGAGCATCTCCTATGGTAACCGGCAAATTTCCTCCCGCTTCCTTCCGTGGAGGACGACATCCAACGCCAGCGGCATGCATTTTCACAACTCTAACCAACCAAAGGAAATTCATGCAAACACGGACTGATTTCATATAAGCATGAAGGATTTCGTATAAAAAAAGCCGGATCTTCATATAAACATGACGGATTTCATTACATTTGCATGAACTAAGAGGTGCTAATCCGGCTCTCATGGTATAATTAATACCTAATCTAAATGGCCGCCCGCGGATCCCTTTGTCTTCCTCACATCCGGTAGACACTTGTAGGGTCGACGAAGGTCCTCGCAAGAGACAAAGCAGCCAAGAGACCACCTGTATACGCAGTCATCGCCTCGGAGGTGGCCTTCATGGGACCCAAGCGGCAGCGGCCTCCTGTGTTCTACTTCTCCTCGATGATGGCGGCGGACACGGAGAAGCTGGCCACCGACTCGTCGCTCTCCGCGCACCCGGCTTTTGTCTCTGCCTACATGGCGCTGCCGCAGGCACGGGAGGCGCGGCCACAAACACGGGAGGCGCATCCATTGCAGGCACGGGAGGCGTGGCCGCAGACTCTGGTGGCGTGGTACGACGCGGCAGCGACGACACCAGTGCCGCCGTGCTTGCCGCCATGCCAGCGTGGAGCAACTCGCCACTCCTCATCGAGCTGAACTGGAGCGGCGAGTTGCTGAACCACGCGCCGGCTTGGGGCGTCAATTGGCTCCGTCGGGCCAGGTGAGGTAGGTGAAGCACTGAACGGCCTCACTCATATCCAGAGGGCTCGGCTGGCCACCCAGCCGGGTAGTATGCCGGAGAACAACTCCTCGGAAGTCATCGGAAGAGTGGAGAAAATGGTGAAGGAGGAGATGGGGGAGCAGCGGAGGGGTGCGATTCTTGCCCGCTGTCTGGCCTCGTTTGAATAGAGGGCGGACGATAGGAGCTTGGCCGGCGTCTAGCCTCGTTTAAACTGAGGGCGAACGGGAGGAGCTCGGCCGGTGTTGAGTTTAATTCCGGCCCGCTCATGAACAGACGTGTGGCCGGGGTAGGTTTCTCGGTTTGAATGCGGGTTTAACGGAGGCGTTTGATGGAGGCGAGGAGGCGTGTTCAGCCAGGCGTGTAGCAGGCGGCGCAGTACTATTCGATTTGACGGATACTAGTAAACCAGGATGGTAAAAATATATTGAGTAAACCAGGACAGTTCCCGATACGGCTTTAATGCAGACGAGGGAGAGGGTAGCGGTTCCCGAAATGTTGAACGGCCAATGATGCATCCTCCTTTAATTAGCATGCTGAGGGAAAAGAGGTAGCACGATGTGAATGCAACATAGTTTGCACTCATATAAAGGCGCCCATCCATTCTTATACATCTACCACATCGTACGCACCTAAGCACCTACACTAAGCGCAAAAGTGCTCACTCCAGACCCATGGCGGTGATGCGCGCGAGCGGCCAGCGGCTATGCCAGATGGTTCACGACACCGGCATGTGGCATGGCACTGAGGATCGTCTCTAGAGGGTGTTGGCGACCGGTTGGTTCATGGCCATCGTCGACGCCAGCTACGACTCTCAGTTGGACAAGATGATCGTTGCCACCATCAACAAGTTCACCATCGTCAAGAAGCTCGCGGACTACATCACCGTACTCCTCCAGCCCGCGCGCTCGGGCTCCTCATTGCCTGCCACCCTAATCAGCCTCCATGGCGAGAACGTCTTTGAAGCACTGGTGGCCCTGCGACTGCCCGCCGACGCAATGAAGAATGTCCACTTGGAGGTCGCGCTCGCCGCGAGGCGCCTCGCCCTGCAAGAATTCGTCGACCTACACATCCACGTGTACGAGGAAGTCGTGTACATAGGTATCTACAAAGGCCGGTGAGGATGCTACGACATTGGCCTTCGTCAGCCGGCTGGAAGCCTTGGATGCCTTTGTTGAGAAGCATCTTGACCTCGCCACAAAAGCCGCCGCTCCTAAGCCGCCAGTCGGTGGCCCGGCGCACTGAGTCAAGGAGGAGGAGGTCGTACGTTGATGGATGCATCTTTCTTCTTGCCTCCTATAACCACCACTGCGATCACATCATCGTGGCCTTAATTCTTATTGTGCTATCGCATTCTCATTCTAGTCAATAACGACATGTATGATCCCTTTGCTCACATTTGGAGGCAATTATATGCATCACTGTAACTAGTACGCCATCCATCAATTTATAAGTTGTGCTTACCTTTTCCATCAACCTCGTAATTTACGTTTGATGCTTGACCTGACCTACGAACTACTCCTAAATTCAAAAACTGAGACCGAACTTATAAATTCAAAACTACTCGTGCAGCATGCTTGTCACATTCGCAAGTTCAAAACGAGAAACTAGAACACGTACATGAAGCATGTCTCCCTTCCCCGGCGCATACCACACTGTCGTTATGGCCCCCCGGTCAACTCGCATTGGCTAGGCTTTATATGACTACAACATGTGGGACCGCATGTGACCAAACCGACGATGCACCAACCTAGCTACTACCCTGCTTATCTGGCGGGAAAAGCCCCGCCCTAGTGTTTCCAATCGTTATTTCTATCTATCGATCGTGCCAAGGAGCAGAACCAAATGTTACAATTTATACATGTTTCTCTGCTCCTATAAAAGACTCAGTTGGTGATGATGGTGTGTCTGCCATCCATCATTTCTGACCATTAGATCTGCATCTAACGGTTGTGAGGTAAGTAGTGGCATTTTTGCAACAATAGCCCACTTCTCTGCTCCAATTTGCAAAAAAACCTTATTATCTTGAAAGCAACCACATCCCTCCCTCACCTCATCAAAACAGCCTGAGAAATATATTTGAGTGAAACGTAATATATTTTTAGTGGTATATGTATATCAAAACAAGAGTGTTTTCTTTCAAGTTTGTGAACAAGTACTATTCTACTTTGGATCCATTGCAACGTACGGGCACATCTCTACTCTTATAAAAAAACAGAGTTGGTGATGATGGTGTGCCTGCCATCCTGCAATATAGGCCATCTGATTTATATCTGACGGATAGGAAGGAAACTATGGCAATTTTGCAAAAAGATCCCTTCTCCACAATTGAAAATAAGGCCTTCCCTCGTTCATCCTTTTCTCCCACAAGATAAACTACTCATACAAATGCATCTTGATGTTCCGTGCAACGCACGCGCATCTTGCTAGTTGCTAGTAAAAGGAAAAGGCCTGTCGTGTTCGCGTCGCACCCCCACACGCCCGGGAATCGGGAGTTCTCCACGGCCCGTCCGGCACGCCACATAGCTAGGGAAGGCGTGCTGCCTAGCATTTTCAGTTTCATGTGGGACCGCCGTTGAGCAAACCGACTATCGGCAAACCGCACCCCGCCCACCGCGTTGGAAAACAGAAACGAGGAGTGGAAGATCAAGCTGTAGCGCGGAAGCCAAGAAATTTGGTGTCAGATGGGACTCGTTGATAGAGTAGGAGCACTCCGTACTACTCCTACTACGAAGTTTGTACTACTACTACCACTACACAACTAGATACGTGCACCGCACAACATCATAGGAACAAAAAATGGGAAGATCTTGTTTTGGGTGATTTATCTTTTTTTCAATCAACGTAGTATGAATAATATGATGTGGGGGGCACCCATGAAGCCACGTGGCACATCTGGAGGTCTTATTTAGAGCCTCTTGTGTGGATCGATCACACTGCCGTGCTGCTCGTTTGAGAAGAATGTGTATGCGTACAATTAGGTTATACAAGATCCGAATCGCAGCCACCTAGACCATTGGATCAACATCAATCAATGGTTTATATCGTGTACATGCAAATACACGCATTGACTCTGGAAAAATAATGAATATAGAATATATAATACATAATACCGCATATTGGGTTTCTCTAAAGTCAAACTTTGTATACTTTCAACAATTTGTAGGAAAAAGTATTAACATATACACTACCAAATATATATCATTTGATTCATCATTGCTTTTATTTCCACATCGTGTAAATTTGTTAGTGTAAATGTTCATATTGTTTTCACCAAATTCGGTCAAGCTTTATAAAATTTGGCTGCAGTGAAAGCTATATACGTGCGGAGTAAACTACAAACGGAGGGAGTGGACTAGATATAGATATAACTATACAAATAAAAAATATAGTAATATAGTCTATAGATATAAATAAGGCTACTACCCTTTTTCTAGCTTAGAACTCGCGTTGTTGTGTACACATTGTTTTGCTTCGCTATAATTTGCATTTGCGGGGTGTGTGTAGGACTACCGCCTTTTGTTCAGTACCAGCAACCCCACCATTATCCTTAATTAATTCATACTGGCAATTACGATTGCATTATCTTAGTTCTAGCCGGTTCTTCGGTTGCTTGGAGGAACTCCATCTTGTTATTCAGGTTGATTTTGTGCATACGACAAGATCATTGTCCATCGAAGATTTGTTTAGTAACGATTGTCGATTTGTATCACCGGGTACGATATAGTTGGATCGTCAACATCAAAATCCACCAAATCGATACTTATCCCCACTCTCATTGAAAGATTGGGTCGCCATCATAAGACTACCACCTAGACAATTCCTTCTCTATAACATACACATGAGCACCCATCTCATTATTCAGGTCCACACCTCCCTCTCTATCTCTATCTCGAAACACACACACCTCTCCACATGATGCGTGTCTCTTGGTCTCTCTTCCATCCCATGACAAAAAGGCACACCGCCATTCTCTTCTTCCTGCTACCCCCATCTATGTAGTTAGGTCTCCTTGCAACAAACAAGCATTCATCTGTCTCTCTACTATCTCTTTCTACCACACATAACCTTCCACCCCTAGCCAGCCGAGCTGTCGAGGTCTATCCAGCTCTCTCACACGCAAACAGACGCTGTCTGTGTGTCCCTTCATCGCACACACACTATAGCTCTCCCATATCCGAAACCTCGTAACCTTGTCGATCCCGACGTTCCACGCACCTCTCTCTCTCTCACACACACACACACAAACGCACACGCACACACCCTCTCTCTCCCTTTTGGACACTCCTCTCTCTACAACACACACAGTCTTTTGAACACGCATATGCCCCTCTCTCGTTAGGTATCGCTGCCCCTACCCCCCTCTTTGTCACACAAACATTCTCTCTATATCTATCACTCGCAATAATACATGCATAGCCTAAATTGAAACTGCTACTTCTGGAGCTTGCGTTGGTTTTTCCCTTGAAGAGGGAAAGGGTGATGCAGCAAAGTAGAGATAAGTATTTCCCTCAGTTTGAGAACCAAGGTATCAATCCATTAGGAGGTACACGCAAGTCTCCAATCTATGCACCTGCACAAACAATCAAACACTTGCACCCAACGCGATAAAGGGGTTGTCAATCCCTTCATAGTCACTTGCAAGGATGAAATCTGATAGTGATAGATATAAAAGATTACTAAAACGTAAAACAAAGTAAAACAAATAAATTGCAGCAAGGTATTTTTGGGTTTTTTGGTTTATAGATCTGAAAATATATGATGGAAAATAGACCCGGGGGCCATAGGTTTCACTAGAGGCTTCTCTCTTGAAAGAAAATAATACGGTGGGTGAACAAATTACTGTCGAGCAATTGATAGAAAAGTGCAAAGTCATGACGAAATCCAAGGCAATGATTATGAATATAGGCATCATGTCCGTGTCAAGTAGACCGACTCCTGCCTGCATCTACTACTATTACTCCACACATCGACCGCTATCCATCATGCATCTAGAGAATTAAGTTCATAAGATCGGAGTAACGCCTTAAGCAAGATGACATGATGTAGAGGGATAAACTCAAGCAATATGATGAAAACCCCATCTTTTTCCCCTTGATGGCAACAATACAATACATGCCTCGCTACCCCTACTTTTTCACTGGGTGAGGACACCGCAAGATTGAACCCAAAACTAAGCACCTCTCCCAATGCAAGAAGAACCAATCTAGTTGGCCAAACCAACCCGATAATTTGAAGAGAAATACAAAGATATCAAATCATGCATACAAGAATTCATAGAAGATTCAAATAATATTCATAGATAATCTGATCATAAATCCACAATTCATCGGATCTCGACAAACACACCGCAAAAGAATATTACATCGGATAGAACTCCAAGAACATCGAGGAGAACTTTGTATTGAAGATCAAAGAGAGAGAAGAAGCCATCTAGATACTAGCTATGGACCCGTAGGTCTGTGGTAAACTACTCACGCTTCATCGGAAGGGCAATAGAGTTGATGTAGAAGCCCTCCATGATCGAATCCCCCTCCGATAGGGTGCCGGAAAAGGCCTCAAGATGGGATCTCACGGGTACAGAAGGTTACAGCGGCGGAAAAGTGTTTTAGTGGATGCCACTGATCGTTTGGGAATATTTGGGAATTTATAGGCCAAGAATTAGGGTTGGAGGAGTCCCGTGGGGCCCAGAAGCCAGGGGAGCCCCACTAGGGCGCGCCCTGAGAGCTTGTGGAGCCATCGGGACTCTTCTGGCCCCCTCTACAAGTTCCATGGATGTCTTCTGGTCCAAGAAAAATCATCGTAAAGTTTATTCCGTTTGGACTCCGTTTGATATTCCTTTTTTGTAAAACTCAAAAACAAGGAAAAAATAGAAACTGGCACTAGGCTCTAGGTTAATAAGTTAGTCCCAAAAATAATATAAAATAGCATAATAATGCATATAAAACATCCAAAACAGATAATATAATAGCATGGAACAATCAAAAATTATAGATACGTTGGAGACGTATCAAGCATCCCCAAGCTTAATTCCTACTCGTCCTCGAGTAGGTAAATGATAAAAACAGAATTTTTGATGTGGAATGCTACCTAACATATTTATCCATGTAATTTTATTTATTGTGGCATGAATATTCAGATCCATAAGATTCAAAACAAAAGTTTAATGTTGACATAAAAACAATAATACTTCAAGCATACTAATAAAGCAATCATGTCTTCTCAAAATAACATGGCCAAAGAAAGTTATCCCTACAAAATCATATAGTCTGGCTATGCTCCATCTTCATCACACAAAGTATTAAATCATGCACAATCCCGATGACAAGCCAAGCAATTGTTTCATACTTCTGATGTTCTCAAACTTTTTCAACTTTCACGTAATATATGAGCGTGAGCCAAGGATATAGCACTATAGGTGGAATAGAATATGGTGGTTGTGGAGAAGACAAAAAGAAGGAGATAGTCTCACATCAAATAGGCATATTAACGGGCTATGGAGATGCCTATCAATAGACATCAATGTGAGTGAGTAGGGATTGCCATGCAACGGATGCACTAGAGCTATAAGTGTATGAAAGCTCAAAAAGAAACTAAGTGGGTGTGCATCCAACTTGCTTGCTCATGAAGACCTAGGGCAATTTGAGGAAGCCCATCATTGGAATATACAAGCCAAGTTTTATAATGAAAAATTACCACTAGTATATGAAACTGACAACATAGGAGGCTCTCTATCATGAAGATCATGGTGCTATTTTGAAGCACAAGTGTGGTAAATGGATAGTAGCATTGCCCCTTCTCTCTTTTCTCTCATATTTTTGTTTGGGCTTCTTTTGGCCTCTTTTATTTTTTGTAAAGTCCGGAGACTCATCCCAACTTGTGAGGGAATCATAGCTTCCATCATCCTTTCCTCACATGGGACAATGCTCTAATAATGATGATCATCACACTTTTATTTACTTATAACTGAAGAATTACAACTCGATTCTAGAACAAGATATGACTCTATATGAATGCCTCTGGCGGTGTACCGGGATGTGCAATGATCAAGAGTGACATGTATAAAAAATATGAACGGTGGCCTTGCCACAAATACTATGCCAACTACATGATCATTCAAAGCAATATGACAATGATGAAGCGTGTCATAATAAACGGAACGGTGGAAGTTGCATGGCAATATATCTCGGAATGGCTATGGAAATGCCATAATAGGTAGGTATGGTGGCTGTTTTGAGGAATATATATGGTGGGTTTAATGCACCGGCGAGAATTGTGCGGTACTAGAGAGGCTAGCAAAGGTGGAAGGGTGAGAGTGCGTATAATCCATGGACTCAACATTAGTCATAAAGAACTCACATACTTATTGCAAAAATTTATTAGCTATCAAAACAAAGTACTACACGCATGCTCCTAGGGGGATAGATTGGTAGGAAAAGACCATCGCTCGTCCCCGATCGCCACTCATAAGGAAGACAATCAATAAATAAATCATGCTCCGACTTCATCACATAACGGTTCACCATACGTGCATGCTACGGGAATCACAAACTTTAACACAAGTATTTCTACCAATCCACAATTACTCACTAGCATGACTCTAATATCACTATCTTTATATCTCAAAACAAATGCAAGGAATCAAACTTCTCATAGTATTCAACGCTCTTTATACGAAAGTTTTTATTATATCCCTCTTCGATGCCCATCATATTAGGAATAAATTCATAACCTAAACAAGTTACCATGCTGTTTAGAGACTCTCAAAATAATATAAGTGAAGCATGAGAGTTCAACAATTTCTATAAAATAAAGCCACCGCCGTGCTCTAAAAAGATATAAGTGAAGCACTAGAGCAAATTGCCTAGCTCAAAAGATATAAGTGAAGCACATAGAGTATTCTAATAAATTACGATTCATGCATGTCCCTCTCAAAAGGTGTGTACAGCAAGGATGATTGTGGCAAACTAAAAAGGAAAGACTCATATCATACAAGACGCTCCAAGCAAAACACATATCATGTGGTGAATAAAAATATAGCCTCAAGTAAATTTACCGATGGATTGAAGACGAAAGAGGGGATGCCGATGCCATCTAGGGCATCCCCAAGCTTAGATGCTTGGTTGTCTTTGAATATTACCTTGGGGTGCCTTGGGAATCCCCAAGATTAGGCTCTTGCCACTCCTTATTCCGTTGTCCATCAAATCTTTACCCAAAACTTGAAAACTTCACAACACAAAACTCAACAGAAAATCTCATAAGACCCGTTATTATAATAAAATAAATCACCATTTTAGGTACTGTTGTGAACTCATTCTTTATTTATATTGGTGTAATATCTATTGTATTCCAACTTCTCCATGGTTCATACCCCCCGATACTACCCATAGATTCATCAAAATAAGCAAACAACACAAAGAAAACAGAATCTGTCAAAAATAGAACAGTCTGCAAAGATCTGAATTGTTCTCATACTTCTGTAACTCTAAAAATTCTGAAAAATTAGGAAAACAGAGGAAATTTGTATATCAATCTTGTGTAAACAATTCAGATTTTTCACACGCTCCAGTGAATTTAAAAATTCTGTTACTGGACGCAAAAGTTTCTGTTTTTCAGCAAGATCAAATCAACTATCACCGTAAGCCATCCCAAAGGTCTTACTTGGCTCAAACGCTAATTAAAACACCAAAACAAAAATTACTACAGAGGTAATAATGTGTAATTATTGAAAAACAGAACCAAAAACAAAAAACACAAAAATAAAATTGGGTTGCCTCCCAACAAGCGCTATCGCTTAACGCCCCTAGCTAGGCATAAAACATTGATCTAGGTATTGTCATAATAATAAGGGAGATCATCCATGCTCATCTCATACTCCCTTCGTTCAGTGGCAAGTTTCCTTTGTGGTAAGCAAAAATAATGAAAAGGGCTAAATTTAATAGGATAAGGATCCCTAAGATCAAGTTTGGGAGGAATAGGTTCCTCCTTCGGACCCTTGTATTTTATAATCAACTCATCATTATAAGCGTTCCTTTGGTGGAACGTCATAAGCCTATCTTAACATGAACCCTAATCCATTGTTTTTTATAGCAAAATTATCATTGAGTTCGAAAATCTTATCAACCAAAACCTCGGTGGGGACCCTTTTCTTAAATTTTCATTATAGGCAGCATATTTAGGAGATTGCAATCTCATTATTTCCTCTTGGTTAAAAAGGATCTCCTCTATGGGGGGACAACCACCATTTATTTTATAATGCACAAAAATTTCACTAGCTTCTTTCATAATGAATCTAAACTCATGAGCTAGAAATATAGTGGCGGCATGCTTAATAGAAGAATGCTGAATATTGGAGAACTCTAGAAAAATCCTTTGTATGCATGGATGCATATGAACAAATTGTCTTTCAAATTCAATTATGAGCAAAGTTATTGCATCCGCAAGGCTATTAGTTTTATTAAGAATATATCCTCCTAGTGTAGGCAGCGTACTGGCACAAGTAAAGAAATCTTGAATCACCCCTTTTCCAATAACATTACCGCTACCCGCACGGAGTTTTTTAGTATGAATAATAGTGGGTTCTTCATGAGGATCATTATTGGCAAAATCATTAAAACCTTCCTCAAGATTATTGCTATCTTTTTCAATGGTAACCTCCCCAGATTCATACATCGTGGCAGCAAACCGATGTAGCAAACGAGCAACCAAAAAGGCAAACGAAAAATACAAAAGAAAAAAAGGGCGAATAAAACGATGAATCTTTTTGTGTTTTTCTGAAATCATTTTAGAAGTGGGGGAGAGGAAAACGAGAGGCAAGTGGAAAATAATGTAATGCAAGAGATGAGAGTTTATGGTGGGTACTTGGTAGGCTTGATGTAGAACCTCCCCGGCAACGGCGCCAGAAATTCTTCCTGCTACTTCTTGAGCTTGCGTTGGTTTTTCCCTTGAAGAGGAAAGGGTGATGCAGCAAAGTAGAGATAAGTATTTCCCTCAGTTTGAGAACCAAGGTATCAATCCAGTAGGAGGTACACGTAAGTCTCCAATCTATGCACCTGCACAAACAACCAAACACTTGCACCCAACGCGATAAAGGGGTTGTCAATCCGTTCACGGTCACTTGCAAGGATGAGATCTGATAGAGATAGATATAAAAGATTACTAAAACGTAAAACAAAGTAAAAACAAATAAATTGCAACAAGGTATTTTTGGGTTTTTTGGTTTATAGATCAGAAAATATATGATGGAAAATAGACCCCGGGGCCATAGGTTTCACTACAGGCTTCTCTCTTGAAAGAAAATAATGCGGTGGGTGAACAAATTACTGTCGAGCAATTGATAGAAAAGTCTAAAGTTATGACGATATCCAAGGCAATGGTTATGAATATAGGCATCACATCCATGTCAAGTAGACCGACTCCTGCCTGCATCTACTACTATTACTCCACACATCGACCGCAATCCAGCATGCATCTAGAGTATTAAGTTCATAAGAACGGAGTAACGCCTTAAGCAAGATGACATGATGTAGAGGGATAAACTCAAGCAATATGATGAAAACCCCATCTTTTTACCCTTGATGGCAACAATACAATACGTGCCTCGCTACCCCTACTTTGTCACTGGGTGAGGACACCGCAAGATTGAACCCAAAACTAAGCACCTCTCCCATTGCAAGAAGAACCAATCTAGTTGGCCAAACCAAACCGATAATTCGAAGAGAAATACAAAGATATCAAATCATTCATATAAGAATTCAGAGAAGATTCAAATAATATTCATAGATAATCTGATCATAAATCCACAATTTATGGGATCTCGACAAACACATCGCAAAAGAATATTACATCGGATAGAACTCTAAAAACATCGAGGAGAACATTGTATTGAAGATCAAAGAGACAGAAGAAGCAATCTAGCTACTAGCTATTGACCCGTAGGTCTGTGGTAAACTACTCACGCTTCATCGGAAGGGCAATAGAGTTGATGTAGAAGCCCTCTGTGATTGAATCCCCCTCCGGTAGGGTGCCGGAAAAGGCCCCAAGATGGGATCTCACGGGTACAGAATGTTATGATGGCGGAAAAGTGTTTTAGTGGACGCCTCTGGTCGTTTGGGAATATTTGGGAATTTATAGGCAAAGAATTAGGGTTGGAGGAGTCCTGTGGGACCCACAAGCCAGCGGGCGCCCCCCTAGGGCATGCCCTGAGGGCTTGTGGAGCCCTCGGGACTCTTCTGGCCCCCTCTCCAAGTTTCATGGATGTCTTCTGGTCCATGAAAAATCATCGTATAGTTTTATTCCGTTTGGACTCCATTTGATATTCCTTTTCTGTAAAACTCAAAAACAAGGAAAAAACAAAAACTGGCACTGGGCTCTAGGTTAATAAGTTAGTCCCAAAAATAATATAAAATAGCATAATAATGCATATAAAACATCCAAAACAGATAATATAATAGCATGGAACAATAAAAAATTATAGATACGTTGGAGACGTATCAGAAAACCAACCACAAAAATGAGCTCCGATTACAAAAATCAAATCCACTCCCAAACAGAATATGAAAATAGGGTGAAATCATGCACACAAATGTTTGTTGCGTGCATGAATGTCAATGATATGGATGTACTACTCGTATATCCACACAGACCCACTTCACACAAATTACATTAAACCCTTCTCAAAATATGGTGCGCATGTGATGTTTGTTGTACTACTCCTGCCTCCTCCGACATGTTCCAACATATTGTGCTACTTTCGATTCTATTTTTCTCCTCAGACCATGTGAAACCATGAAAAGGTCACCACTCGCCCCCACTAGTATTGTAGCTCGAAGCTCCCATAAGGACACAACACCCACCGGAGCACGCAGCCATTGCCGAAGTGGATGGCACCACGGCCTGGGACGAGGACGGAGTCTCCGACATCGCCGAGGTGGAGCACGCCCTCTACGGCCACGAGTAATGCACGCTGACTGTCCACACGGAGGACAGTGTGATCTAGCGGCTCGCCCTCATCGGCCATGAGGGGTAGCTGTGCTCCAGCAGCATGCCCTGGTCGGTCACGAGGAGGTGCATCGCATCCTCGCTGCTCACAATGTGGATGAGTGCGTTCTCCAGCAGCATGCCCGCAAGCATTGCATCATCAAGAGCACGCCCGCGAACATGGCATCATCGCCGCTCTCAACATGGATGAGCGCGTGCTCCAGCAGCACGCCCGTGAACATCACATCCTTGCCGCTCACAATGTGGACGAGCGCGTTCTCCAGCAGCATGCCCGCAAGCATCGCATCATCGTCGCCCGTGAACATAGCATCGTCACCGCTCTCGACGTGGACGAGCGCGTGCTTCGGCAGCATGCCCGCGAACATCACATCCTCGCCGCTCAGGCGCACGAGCATGTGCTCCAACAACATGGCCGTGAGCATGGCATCCTGGCGGCTCACGAGGTGGTTGAGCGCGTGCTCCAGACAGTACCCCAGGAGTCGGGACGCGAGCACCGCGCCCCCGGCTACGAGGAGTACTGCATGGTGCCCATCGTGGTTTAGGAAAATCCCGTGACTCCGCCGCTCCCTGGAGGAGCGCGAGCTCCAGTGGGCACTCGAGGAGTCCCGCGCTGATATGCAGGTGGCATCGGACGTGCAAGATTATCCTTCGAGCTCTCCTCCTCTTACGAAGATGCCTTCACCGCCCCCGTCGTACGTCCTCTACCTCGGCTCCAGCAGACACTTGGAGTTTAGTTTTATGGAAAATTAATATTTGGATTAATCATACCTCTACCAAACTGTGAAGGATCAAGTCTAATGCAAAAAACAACCTATGACTAACAGGCATAAATAGATGATGTGGCGGCATTGCATGCTGGAGTATATTACAATTTATGGATTGCATGCATGACTAGCTTATGTGGCTTGGTTGCATGGCTAGGAAAGGCTAGAGAAAAATAAATAGATAATGTGTTTAGAGTGCACTCCACTAAATGGGAGCATGTAAATATCTTTAGAGTGCACTCCACTTTTTGTTTTCAGATGCTGACGTGCACCGGATGCCGTGCCACACTACAAAATGTTAGAAAAAATATGCTCCAATGTTTTAAAAATCTATTATTATCTTGAAACCAGCCACACCCGCCCCTCATCTCATCAAAACAGCCCGAGGAATATGTCTTCAGTGAAGCATAATTTTATTTACTGATATATGTATATCAAAACTAGAGTGTTTATATTTCAAGTTTGTGAACAAGTATTATTCTACTACTTTGGATCCATTGCAACGCACAGGCCGGCACATTGGTAGTAGTAAGAACCAAATTCCAAGTTTGGCATGAGTTCGTACTGTGGGAGCACCACAAGGACTGGCACAGGAATTACATTTCCCTCTCGAGGCCCGCGGGACCGAGCTTCAGCGGCTTACTGCACCTGGCTTCGAGTCAATGACATGTGGACCGTAAATGCAGCTGTCCCACATGTTATTCTCATAAAAGCAGAGGGGCGGTGGGACCGAGAGGGGTGAGGCGCAGGTCAGGGGACGTGTGGTGTGATGGGTTCGAACGGCGTCGTGGGAATCGCGTGTGGCTATGATAGAAACTTGATGGTCGCCGCAGTTCATCTGGCCCGCATGTCATGCACACAAAGGCAGAGAACGCGGTGGGGCCGAGAGGGGTGAGGCGCACATCGGGGGACGTGGTGCCGTCGGTTGGAGCGGCGTCGTGGGAATCGCGTGTGGCAGTGATAGAAATGTGATGGTCGTCGTAGTTCAACTTTCATGGACAGGCTGTCATGTCTACTGACACATGCATTGCATACCACTCACTGCAAGGAGTGGTAGTAGAGAAAACTAGGCAGATAAATAGTTCATTATAGTCAAGCAGACCTATATCAATGTACATAGAGTACACTTGTTCCAAAGACATGCACACCAGCGAAATAGTTCATCTATATCAATGTACACAGAGAGGAAATATAATTTTTACAAGAGAGGAAATATTTCATCCATCTATAATGCCCTGCTACTGGTGCAACTTTTCTTCTTTCTTCTTCTTCTTCTTCTTCTTCTTCTTCTTCTTCTTCTTCTTCTTCTTCTTCTTCTTCTTCTTCTTCTTCTTCTTCTTCTTCTTCTTCTCATTTTCTGTGGGAGACGGCTTCGCAACAAGCTCTTTCGACCTTGCAGCTATCTCAAAACTCACACTGGCATCTAGGGCAGCATATTTTATCCGCTCGTAGGTCAAGGGATAATTCTCCCATCCAGACGACCTTAATCCCAGCGTCTCGTCACCCTTCTCAAGATTTGTTCCGAGCACAGAATTTGCTACGTTGAATAGGGATGGTGTTTCTTTACCACAATCGTCTACAGGAATTCTGGTTTGTAGGTCAGCGATGTTTTTTCTAGTCAAGGTTGTACGGCACCAGCTTCTCTTTGTCCCCTTCGATGGCTGCCCCACAAAAGTATATGTCCTCCCGAGACATGAAATCGTGGAGCTCACCTGGTATGGAGGGCGCGTGTATGATGTGATACACCAAAACTTCATCTTCGAGGCGCAGCTGAAGGACGGCGACGCGTTGGATCTTCCCAGTGGCACGCTCCGTGTACTCTGCGTTGAGACAGGCGACCTTCATCTCCACCTTTTGGAGGGAGTTGGATACACCGTTGATCAACTCCCGAACAACCCTTGGGTGGTCGGTGATGTGGCAACTATGCTCAACGAGCCTTCAACGAGGACATGTTTGACGCTAAAAACCTACATAGGGATCTCTTTCGCCATTTGGAACCGCTGGACCAGAGGGCTATGGTTTGGAGAATTAGGATTAAGATGGCTAGTCTAACTGAAGAAGATGATTATTTAAAGGGGCTTCGGAATTACTCCAAGAGGATGTGAATCCAGTGGGGTTTGAATGCAAATGAAGGAGAGGTGAAGAAGTCGAGGAAAATTGGTTCCCAATGGAGAAGTAAATGGGAGAAGTGACATGCAGGCAGTTGATTAGACGGCTAGATAGACCAACCTACAAAACAAAAAGGCTATGTGTGTAGCCTACTGAGGAGTGGTCCGTGTCCGTGTACGTGCCCATCCTTCTATCACTACATGTGCCACTGGTTAGTTGAGGTCACTCTTTCGAATCACCGTGGTGAAACATTTTATGATTCCTTTTTATTTCTGCACCCCTCCTGACAGGTGGGACCTATGCAAAACCCACTTGGGTGGACGAACAGATATACAAACATATCCATCTCTTTGCACACAAAAAATGTGTCGTAGCTGGTTTGGATTGATATTGGCACGTGCCTGCAAGACACAACCTTTTCAGGTTAAGGAATATGCGGTTATCCTAAAAAAATAAAAGCCCTTCTTTGTGCTTCCGCATGCATGAGAATTTGGTTCTGCTCGCAATATGGATGCTACCTGGAGGATGAAGTGAACCTAGAGGCATGCTAGCACGGGAGACCTATTTCCGCTATACAGTACTACTCCGTATGTTACTACTAGTAGTAGTACAACTGTGGTACACTTGATGGTCAAAATAATATTCATCCGGTCCTCACAGTGAAGTGACTAGACCCTGCGCCCGAGGTAACACTAGTCCAGGCGGCGTGTTCAGGTTACCAAAGTCAGCCTCACCTTGTGCACTGTGCAGTCACTGTCACCGCCGCTGTATAGCATGCCTCGCCTCGTCTTCCTCTCCCCTAGCACCACTCCATCTTCATCTCCGTCCCGTCGGAGATCCTGAGGTCACTCTTCATCATCTCACAGTGCCCCCACGTACCCTCGCCTCGCTCGCCTCCCCCGGTACCACTATTCCCTCGCTAGCCGCTCCAGCACCGAGAGCCTTCTCCCCCGTAAATCAAGCCCCCAAAAACCCCACCTTCCAAACTCCACCATGGTCGAACGCGAATAGCGCAGCATCCATATGAGCCGCGATTGGAGCAATCTCCCCAGTGACATCGTCGACCACTGTTGTTCGTGTATGGATATGTTGAGCGCCGTGCGACTGGCTGCATGCTCGAGGGACATGCACACGGCCATCGTCGAAGCGAGGCCTGAGCTTTTCAAGACACCCTGCTTGCTGCTATCTGGTCTAGCGAGATTTGCTCACCATGATACGGAGGCGTACATGATGCCCCTCGACTTCAATCCGACCTCCATTAGCCGAAACTTCTTTGCAGGTATGTAGTGGGTCACCGTACATCATTACCCTCGACTTCGATCCGATCACCATCGCCCAAAACTTCTTGGAAGGTATGTACTGGGTCGGCATGAACTCCCACTGGATGGCTGCCGTCAGAGAAGATGGGAAAAAGTTGGTGCTCGTGAACTTCCACACCTCCCATGAGATTATCCTTCCTTCGTTGGAGTATGTAGGGTTTTACCGTCGCGGTCCAAGTCATCTAGATTACCACGTCAGTTGGACGGTCCTTGTTTTGCAGAAGATTGTAATCTGCCAAGTGCCCACCCGATATGCGGATTACGCAGACTTCAAGCTAATTGCCTTGTTCGACCGCGGACTCGTCGATCTTTCCGCTGGTGCCTTCTTTAGCTGGAGACGACTCACCTCGTAGTGGATCATCAAAGCTAATACACACTTCTTTGATGCTATTGAACACAATGGAATCATCTACGCGATCGACAAAGCAGATGGCATCACGTATTGCTGGGACGACGCGTGTAAGTTGTTTTCGTCTGATTTTAATGATAACGCCATGACACTGTTTGAACTTTTTGTGATGATTGGCATATCCCTGTTTGAGAAGAATTTGAGTAGAACTATGGCAATGTATTAGAGACGCCGTAAATCAGCTATATTTGGAATGAGTTAATTCATGCGATTGTGACCATGTCATTACAGCCAATTTGTACCCTTGAATAATCAAACGGTTAGGAAGATATGGATATTCTCCTTACTTTATAGTAATCTATATACTACTAAATATGAGTGTGTATCAATAGCCATGTTAGTTTCCTCATTTTCATGATGTAGAAACATGCATCACATTGTTGGTTTCATCTAACCATACATTAGGGAAGTCAATGTGCATATGGAGAACTCTATATTTGGAAGTAGTGAAATCCTGTAATGCTTACCATGTCTACATACCTATATCGCCCTTCAGCAATCAATGGATAGAATAATATCCTCACAACAATTTTGCCCACAGAACATGAGTATATAACAATGCATGGTGTGTTAGTTTCCTTGAAGAATTTATTTGTGAGGACAGAACATGATTACATAACATGCATGGTGTGTTAGTTTCCTTGAAGAATTTACTTGTGAGGACAGAACATGATTACATAACATGCATGGCATGGTAGTTTCCTGTGAGGAATCGATTGTGAGATAACATGAGTATAACAATGCATGGCACTTCTATATTTTCGAACCCAGTATACATTTCCCTGTATTTTCCTCTCAGTTCCAACAGGGATAGATCAATGTTGTTTCTTGCATTATCCTACTCATAATCTGAACAATGTTGATCTTACATTAACAATGCCTGTCCTTTTTTATATGATGCAGTGTCCCTACAGTTACTGCCCCTTGTAATCACATCACCTTTGCCAAAAACAGGGAAGCACAACTGGTTCCTCGCTCAATCAGATGACGGCAAAAGACTGATGATCATTCGCACACATGAGCTGGAAAAGTTATATTGCAAAAACCCCACTGTGTACAAGCACCGTGAAATACGTGAGTATCCAGACAGTGGCTGTTACATCTATGAGCAGGATACCAGCTTGTTGGGGCCTTCAGGATTTTTGAGTTGGAGACGGGTAAACAGCCTTGGTTCACACTCTCTGTTTCTCGGACTCAATTATCCGATTAACCAGGAGATCACTGTTGGCAAGGACCTTGATGATAGAGAGGCTCTGTTTGCTAGGGAAAACTGTGTCTACACAGCGAGCCCTAGGACTTCGGGAGCAGACTCCCCTGATTGTCAATGATACAGCCTGTAGCCAAAAGAAGATGAGAATGACAAAGGCATCTGGATTAACTTTGATCCTTGGATGTCTCAAGTCCGACAGGCAGTGATGTGGTTCAAGCCTTCAGGTTGATAGGTAATTGGGCTATTGCGTCGAAAGGGTGGAGTTCTGGTGTCTTCGAATCACTGGTGACTGAAGCGGGGCTACAAATTATGATGGTGTTGGATCATCCCTCTTCGAATGACTTGTTGTCTTTGCAGCTTGTTCTGGATGGGTAGTTCTCTCTCCTTTTATGCATACTCCTTGTCATTTGGTCATCCTCGTCTAAAGTCACTCTTACTATGTAATAGTTGCCTCTATTTAGAATGTCATTCTCGTCTGGATCACGAGAGTCTGAGCACTGCAGATGGGTGCGTTTTGGTCGTGTAGCAAGACTTCTTATGAACTATCATGTCTTGCTATTTATGTCAGTAGTAGTCACTAGTCAGTGTTTGAATGTTGTATATATCATTGTTTCGAACTATTTATTGTCTCGAACTACTGGTGGGCTAAATGAGGTTATCACCATTCTCCAGTGTTCAGAGTATATCTCCTTTTTCAAGTTATAATTTGAGATCAGTGTCTTTTCGATGATGTACACTTGTTTGGGCCAGTAAGGTGTCGCTGAATATGGGCCGAGTAGTAACGCAATGCCAAACAGGTCAATTATGACTCTCAGGCCGGGCGCTTAAAAAAAGAAAGAAAAAGGACTCTTAGGCCGACATGTGGGCGCCACCGGTGTTTTCGTGCGCTTGCGCGCCGAGAGCATATTGGCTCGTGTTCAAAATTCATGCTACCTTTTCATCCCCAATCTCCCGCCCCTCCCCCACCTCTGGAATCTTGATTCCTACTCCAGTTCCCCCAAATCCCCCTCCTGTACTCCCTGTACTGAAGCGCACTATCATGTCGCCGGTCAATGCGAATCTCTGAGCCGGAGATCCTGAGGTCCGTCCTGCCTTCGGGCGCTGCGTGCTGTCGCTCAACAGTGGCATGGCGGCGCTTGACGACCAGTTTGCCGGCAAAGTGCTGATGGTAACCATCAACGGCGACCAGCCTCCCGTCTCGCTGGACGACTTTCTCAAAGCTCTTGGCATTGCACATGGCATCCAAATAAGTGACTTGCTCGTCGAAGTCTGTTCGCCACCGGCTGATTTCTTCGTCAGGTTCTGGACAACTTTCGACTGCAGTCGTTTGTTTGAATCTTCCCGGCGTTTGTTCTGCCATGGCGTGCTGGTGAGCTTTGATCAGTGGCACCCAGGATGGGGCTCGGTGCCCTCTGAGCTTGAGTTTTTAACAAAGCTTACCTTCCACGTCATGCCTCGACGTGCTTGGAACAACGAGTCCATCAATGAGCTTATCAACGACCTAGGAGGTGAGCTCGTAAGTATGATTGTTCCTCTAGACAGCTGGGCTCTGACGGTTATGGCATGGATGAAGAAGCCGTCCACCATACCGAAGGTGATTGGTGTTGAGATACCGGTGCAGGAACCGGGGTTGTACTTGTCGGCGTTCTGGGAACCAGGGTACCCAGACTTGCCTGCCTGCGGCCCATGGCGTGGCTCCATCAACGGCCTGGAATGGCCCATCTACAAGACTATCAAGACAAGACCCTCACGAGGGGCCAAGCCTCGCGAGACGGACGACGCCAAGACCTCCCGAGGGAGCGGCCTCCCCAGGCTGCCTCCTGAGGAGCGGAGATTTCTATGCAGGTACCCAACCTCATGAGGTTGCGATGACTCAAGCTATGACGACCAAGGCCAGGCGGGCGCCAGTGGGCGCAGAGGAGTCAATTTCCTCATTGGTGCTAAGGAGGCAAGGACAGACGTGGGTTCCCAAGGAATCTGGCAAAGGTTTCCATTCTCGTGCAACGAGACCAAGACCGCCAGCACTGCAGGACGGATGTCATCGTCGAGCCCACTGCTGCGTCATGACCAGAGGCTTTGCAGGCAAAGACCACCTTTCGTCAGGATAAGATGTACTACTTGTCCCCTTTCAAATTGGCCACTGTGGGATCCCTTCCCGCCTACGGTTTGGGGGAAGAGGACCGAGGCCACTATAAGTATAGGTTAGCCACCACCGTAGAAGGGGATCGGAATCGGAATCGGAATCGGATCGGATCCATTCCACCCTCACCATCAGAGCCCTCGCGAGGTAGCTCATCCTCTGTACTAGTTCATCCGCAAACCTCCTCGTGAGGCCAATCCACCATAAAGCAGGAGTAGGGTCTTACACCGCAAGGTGGCCCGAACCTGGGTAAACTGCCGTGTTCATCTTCTTCCTTGTTCATGTGAATCGAGCTAGGCCTTGGGGCGACTGGCTGGTTGGCGGATTAGGTTGAGTTCTTCGCACAGGCCCCAGAGTTCGAACCTTTCTTGGGTCTGCGGAGCCCTGAATCCGACATTTGGCAAGCCAGGTAGGGGCGTGTCGAAACCTCTCCTCCACCGTTCGTTCCGCCGCTGTTATGTCGCTCCTATGGCCGACGCTCGCCGTGTTCATGCTGAGTGCTAGGCCGCTCGCGTCGCCCAGACGGCGCCTGTGGGCAACGGCGCTCCTCGCCGCTCTACCTCCCTGGCGGCTAACGCCGCCACTGACCCTGCGGCTTGCGAACAGCAGGATTCATCATGACCACCGTCCGTGCGGCGCGATGGCCGCACCGCAACTCCATCACCCACTCCGGCCACGGCGTCGTCTTCTCATGTTCGTCGCGGGCCGGCAAACACGCAAGCTGCGCTGCTCATGGCGCGAGAGCTTCTGCGTTACCGCGCGGCCAATGACCTCTATGACGACTGGCTCGGCCGCATCGCCGAGCTCGTCAATGCCGCCATTGAGGCCCCTGCACCGTCCCGTTCGCCCCGTCCCCCGCCGACCCTGGCGGGCGATGTGGCTCACGGCGCGCCTCCTCCTCCTCTACACGGTGTGGACCCCGAGCCCAGGCGAGAGGCACCCCAACGTGACTCGCCGCGCAGGGCGCCGGCGCGCGATGAAGAAAGCTGCCAGGTGGTGCAGCGGCCCCAAGGAGAAGCGTGCATGCTTCCAGCACTGCCGCGTCAAGACCGCATGTCGCTGGAGACAGTAGCGCGCGGGCGCCAAGATCAAGCTTCCCCCATGCGACCGGCACCTGTGAGTGTGACAGGCTGCCGTGCTTTCACCTCGGAGCTACACCGCGTTGTTTGGCCCGGCAAGTTCAAGCCAGATCTACCTCCACGCTACGACGGCACCCTCGACCCCGCTGAGTTCCTCCAGCTCTATGAACTAAGCATCGAGGTGGCGAACGGCAATGACAAGTTCATGGCAAAATGGTTCCCCATGTGTTTGCGTTCTGGGAATGGGGGTAACCAGACTTGCCTGCCTACGGCCCATGGCGTGGCTCCATCGACGGCCTGGTACGGCCCAGCTTCAGCAACAAAAACTCAAGACCCTCGCGAGGGGCCAAGCCTCGCGAGGCGGACGACACCAAGACCTCCACGAGGAGCGGCCTCCTCAGGCTGGCTCCCGAGGAGCGGAGATCTCTACGCAAACCCTCACCTCATGAGGTTCGGGTGACGCGAGCCATGACGACCAAGGCCAGGCGGGCGCCAGCGGGCGCAGTGTACCACTTTCTTCTTTGGTGCTAAAGAGGCAAGCGCAGGCGCGGAGTCCCGAGGAATCAACCAAAGGTTTCCATTCCCGTGCAACAAGACCAAGACCGCCAGGACGGCAGGACAGAGGTCATCACCGAGCCCACCACGGCGTCACAGCCAGAGGCTTTCGCAGGCGAAGACTACTTTTGTCAGGATAGCATGTACTAGTTGTCTCCCTTCGAATTTGGCCGTTGTGGGATCCCTTCCCGCCTTTCATTTGGGAAGGGGACCAAGGCCACTATAAATAGAACTTAGCCACCACCGTAGAGGGGGATCAGACCCCCGAACGGATCATTCAGATCACCCTCGCTCCCACTAGCTCACTCGAGCACAAGAACACCTCTCCTCCTGAGGCTGTTCGCCATTGTACTAGTTCATCCTCGGCCCCTCGAGGCCAATCCACCACAAAGCAGGAGTAGAGTTTTACAGCGCAAGGTGGCCCAAACCTGGGTAAACTGCTGTGTCTCTTTTCCTTACAGTTTGTCGAGCTAGGCTGTGAGATTAGCGAGTAGGCAGACTGGGGAGGACGAGTTTTTCGCACGCACCCCAGAGTTTGAACCTCTCAAGGGTTTGCGGAACCCAAAATCCGACATTTGGCGATCCAGGTAGGGGTGCGTCAGGGCCTCTCCCCCGCCGGTCGATCCACCACCGCTCCACCGCTTCCATGGCTGACGCTTGTCGAGCTCGCGCTGAGCGCTGGGCCACCCTCGCCGCCCGCGTCGCTCAGACAACGCCTGCGGGAGACGGCTGCCCTCGCCGTCCCTCGTCTCTAGTGGCGAACGCCGCCACCAGCCCTGCGGGGCACGAGCAGCAAGCTTCGTCACTGCACCCTTCTGTGCGGCGGGATGGGCGCACCGCCACCCCGTCACTGACTCCGGCTGGTTCGTCTTCTCATGCTCGTCGCGGGACGGCGAACGCACAGGCTGCGTTGCTCATGGCGCGCGAGCTCCTGCGCTACCGCCCCGTCGATGACCTCTACGAAGATTGGCTGGACCGCATCGCCGAGCTTGTCAGCGCCACCGGGGACTCTCCTGCACCATCTCGCACGCTGCCTCACCCGCCGCCTGCTGCGGGTGACGTAGTCCACGGAGCACCTCCCCCACCTCCCCGTCAAGATGTCGCCCTCGAGCCAAGGCGTGAGGCCCCGCGGCGCGACCCACCGTGCAAGGCGCCGACGCATGAAGATGAAAGTTGGCAGGTGGTGCAGCGGCCGCAAGAAGATGCTCGTGCACTCCCAGCACCACCACGTCAAGACCGCGCGCTGCCTGCAGTGGTGGCGTGCGAGCGCCAAGACTAGGCTCCACCTCCACGATGGGCTCCCGTGACCACAGCGGGTTGCCGCGCATTCACTCTGGAGCTACGTAGCGTCATCTGGCCGGGGAAGTTCAAGCCCAACCTGCCTCCGCGCTACGACGGCACCCCCGACCCTGCCGAGTTCCTGCAGCTCTACGAGCTGAGCATCAAGGCAGCCAACGGCGACGAGAAGGTTATGGCGAACTGGTTTCCCATGGCCCTCAAGGATGGTGCACGCTCGTGTAGGAGATATGCCCTAGAGGAAATAATAAATGTTATTAATTATCTCCCTGTTCATAATTAAGTTTATATTCCATGCTATAACTGCTATGGTTCCCGAGCCCGTATATCCATAAAGGCTCTGGGGAAAACCCATGTGCACGTGTGGTATAATAAACGGTAAAATGTATTCCTAGTCGTGCCTCTAAGACTAGCTCAAGTGTTGCATGATGATTATGTTTTTCCAATCATGGGCATGTCTATGCCAGCAACTTTGAGGGCACAATGTCAGGAAGGACATTTGTGTTGAATCGACCCGAATTGATGTTATGCTATGAGATACATTCGTCATGAGTTAATGGTTAATAACACAGAGATGGTTAATGTTTGCATGATTCCTCAGACCATGAGAGTATCGAGTTTCTTCATGCTTGATTCATGAACTTTGGGGTTTGTTAAACGTCATCCGTAAATGGATGGCTATTACGGCGGCTTACGGGTTCATGGGAAAGTATGTCAAGTAACTTGATAGCTCAAGATTGGGATTTGCTCCTCTGACGATGGAGAGATATCTCTGGGCCCTCTCGGTGTTACGGTATCCATCATCGTCTGGCCAGACACTTTGTGATTTGATCACGGGGATGCCAGAACACGGTAACGAGAAAAGAGAACAATACCGATAACGGGGTAACTGGCATAGTGGACAAGTTGTTGATCCACGGGGATGCCAACATGTCTAACCTCGGGTATTTGTAACATATCGTGAAGCAGCAGGAATAGCACACGGCAACTGGAGGTTCACTCGAATATTCATTCGTGTGGGTATAGGGGTCAATATGGGTGTCCACGGCTCCGATGTTGATCATTGATCGGAAGGGGTTCCAGGTCATGTCTATACTTCACCGAACCTATAGGGTCACACGCTTAAGGGTCATCTATCTGCTGAATACTAGACAGGGAGTCTGAGAGAAAATCACCGAAAAAGTTTCGGACACCGAAAAGTTTCGGACAGCGGAAAAGTTCCGCAGAGAGAGGTCACCGGATGAGTTCCGGTGAAACTGAAAAGTTGTTTCAGGGGATACCATTAAGTCAAAATGGTTTCGGCACATGCCTGATAATTCTTGGAGGATGCCAGAATCATTCTGGAAACTTCTGGGAATTTTCTGGAAGAAAAACCGGAAATGTTCCGGGGCTGCCGGAACCGCTTCAGATGCTTTTCGCAGATGAAATCACTAAACTGGTATTGTTCCAGAACGCGTTGAAAATTATTTTAGTGGGTACTGGAAATGTTCTAAGCCCACATAAATATTTTCAGTTTGAACGGACGCTGAAAAATGTCGTCGTGAATAGTGAAAGTGCTTTTTGGGTGGCTTCTTGGAGAAGCCACCTTGAGGGTCCTTTGGTATTTTTCCCCTTGGCTTCTTGGAGAAGCCACCCTTGGGCTTGGCCTATAAATAGGGGTGGAGGGGGCTGCCTAAAGACTCACTCCTTCTCACATACAAGTGCCATGCAATGATCTGGCTTCTCTCTCCCTCCCACGAAAAGAGTTTCGTAGAGCCGAAAGGCTGTCTGGGTTCCGGTGGGAACTAGTTCTGGACGGCGAAGCCCTGCCGGATAGTTGACACCGTATGTGTGCAACTCTGTAGAGAGGTCGTAGTTTCGATCTTAGTGCCCGAGGGGCTGTTCGTGAGGGCCTCCCGAAGGGCTGTCCAAGTGACGGTCCGAGTTCTGTGAGTCCTCCCGAAGGGCTGTCCGAGTGACCGTTCGAGTTTCGAAGGTCCTCCCGAAGGGCTGTCCGCGACACCGTCCGGGGGACTGTTTGACCGCCTCCCGGAGGGCTGTCCGAAGGGAAGACGAGGGTATACATCCTCGCGGTTGGGAGGTTGTAAATCCTAGCTGCGGGGATCTGCACCACCGATCGTCATCGACTCTACTTTCGCTGCGCTACGAGTCGGTAACGAAAATGATCAAACCTTGTATGCAGTCTCCATAGTGGTCCTGGGCTGGTGCGTAGGTCGGAAATTTTTTGTTTTCTGCTGCGTTACCCTACAGTGGCATCATGAGCCGTGCTATGCGTAGATGCAGGTTGCGATCTAGAATACATAGAGATGTATGGGTGTTGCACAATATAATTAGGTAGTAGATGAGTTCTATTACTAAAAATTATTTGTGCGGGTAGCAGATGAAATCTGTTACCCGATGTTCTTGTTGCTTCCCTAGAATTTGCGTATTTCTGATCTTGATAACAGTATGGTGGAGTTTCAAAGTTCTGGCAATCCGCGATCCTGATTGATCAACGAAGTGCTAACAGTTCATTGAATTCCACCGTAGTTAAAAGGAAAGATGAAATTTCGCAGACAAAAGGGCAATGCAGATATGATCTGCACGGGGGTCACGCGTATGACGAAGTTTAGTATGGGGCTCGAGATTTTATTATCTCGGTTTTCATACACCCTGGAAAGTTAATCTAGCGACTTGAATTATCATACTTGATGATGGACGTTGGTAGTTTCGGTTTGTTTCGAAACCTTAGAAGCCACGTAAAAACAAGTTTTTGCATGAACCGATTAGAGGCGTCTAACTTGGTTTTGCAGGAGGGTTTGCATGTGCATATGATGTGGTATAGGAGTGCTCATATTTAATTTGATTATGTATGAGATGACTATATGATGTAAATTGATTAACATAACCTGTGTGTCATGATTCGGCATGATGGCTGGAGCCATATGATTGCACTTTAAATAACCTGCGTGTCAAACTTGTTGTAATGCATTATTTTATTAGCTATAGAGATAGCAATATTATCTGGTGCATCGACAAGGTGGTGGCAATCTTCGCAAAGGTGAACACCGACGCGAATGCCGAAGACGAAGAAATACAAGACTTCTCCGTCAGAAAGGGCTATACCATATCATGCTATTATGAATTGCCTGAGATGTTTATCCCTTATGTTGCACCCTTCTTGATTGCGCGGTAGTCGCTTTTATTAGGGTGATCTCTCACAAAATATCAAGTAGTTAGTGTTCTCCCAAGTGTAGCACCGTCACGGCACCTAACTTTTCGGGGCATCACATGGACACATGGGTGCGAACGATTAGGGAAGTGTGAGGCGGGTGAGTTGAGACCTCGCAGCAAGATCACTTGGTTGTCTTGACGTTCTGGAGGAGCGTCCTGAGCTCGGAACACGCCCATCGAAAGATGAACAAGAGTCACATAGAGATGTGATTGGCAAGTTGGCCTACCGATTGCAATTCTCGTCACTTGAGATGGACACATCCTTGGCGTTGAATTGTAATATGGATCTTGAATCACTCACAATCAATTATGAGAGATATTGATTTGAGTGGGAGCGCACTGTTGAATTAACTTGTTTAATTCTCAGTGCAATTAATTATGAACACTGTCTAAGTGTGGTTTGCTAATAGTTGTAGAATAATGGCTCGCGTTTCCACCTTCCCTATTAAAATTGAATAGCTGTTAAATATCTGGTTAAAACTTTATGGTTGGTAACGTAATGTGAGGATTGTCCTCAAGAGTGCCAAGAAGGACTTTGTCCTATCGCATACTTTTGGTATTCTCTCGCTTATGCTATGGATCATGTGACTCTCGTCCTTCGATCCAAAAGCTAGAATTCCATTTTTAGTCAAGTGCAATATGTTTGCTTCCATGAGACCCGAACTTCGAAAGTTTGGATAGTTATGTGATATTCATGGAATCTGAAAATCATTTTCAGAGACAGACAAAGGCTAAAAGATATGAGATATCCAAAGCAATGTTTGTTTGCAAACTATTAGTAAAGGAGTTTACTATGCATTAGACTAATAAGAGAGGGATCCAGTAGAACGCCTGTCATATGATGAAAGGTGAATAAAACAAACAACTTAAAGAGAATGGAAGTGTCCGAAGGGTGTTAGTGAAACTTTCACGCCTAGGAAGTCCGGGGCTAACGCCACTCTTAAGTTGGATGCTTCTTCTGAGAGTAGGAGAAATACTGAAAGTTAAACTTTTAGAAGTATAAAGGCAAAAAGAAAGAAGACTGGAATATCCAGCTCATGTATGAATGTCATACAAGTTTTTGATGTATAGAAGGCTGGTAAAAGATATAGTTCTTGGGAATTATGGTTAAACATGTTAATCACTAATTCTTGGGTATTGTGAGACAATCACAAAGATACCCGCTCGATTGCATTCTGTTGCAATTCGATGTAAGAACTACTATGGCCTAAAAGACTAGCCAGAAATGAGGTTTAGGTATACACAGGGAACATAGTAAATGTTACTATACCTTCCATCGGTGTATTACCGTCTGTATTTATTTTTATAATTCGTTTGGAGTTTCACAAACTCTAGCCCATTGCATAAGGTATCTTGCAAGAAGGTTGTTCATAAGAGAACTTTTGATGTTCGAAGTTATGAATAACATAAGGGCCATACTTTCATTGAGAATGAGATGTATGTTATGAATAATGATATTAATATATTACCTCTAGATTTACTTTCATAATTCATTTTAGAGTTTCATACACTCTAGCCCATTGCAAAATGTTTGTTGCAAAAGGGTTGTTCATAAAAGAACAATTGTTGTTCAGTATTATGAATAACATGAAGGGCCATGCTTCCATCCAGATGGGATGTATGTTATGAATATTGATGGTAATATGATACATCCATAACACTGACGCTAAATGTCGCAAGACTAAAAGAATACCACACAAGTGTGGCACTGCATTTGGTCACATTGGAGAAACCCGCATGGAAAATTCCATTATGATGGATTTTGAAGTCATTTGATTTTGAATCATCTGACACTTGCAACTTTCCTCCGAAAAGTGAAGTGACTGAAATACCGTTCACAGGCCATAAGGAATGAGCAACAAACTTATTGGTGATCATACATTTTGATGTGTGTAGTTCAATAAATGTTGTTGCAAGTAGTGGATTTATCTATCTTCAGAAATGACTCAAGTAGATATATGGATATTTACTTGATGAGACGTAAGTCTGGATCTTTTGAAATCATTCAAAAGGTTTTCAAATATGAAGTAGAAGTTATTATAACAAGAAAATTATGTTTCTACAATTCGATTGCAGAAAGAAATATTTGAGTTACAAGTTTAGCGAATGTCTGATGAGTTGTGAAAAGAGTTTCATAACTTACACCTCCCGGAACACCACTGTGAGTGGAAAGTCCGTGAAGATGTAATCGAACCATTTATGACATGGTAAGATCAAAGATGACATAAATAAATTTGCCATTATCCCTTTTAAGGTGATGCTTTAGAGACTGCGGCTTTTACACTGAAAAGAGCTCCATCGGGTCTGTTGAAATGACACCATGGTATGGTATGCCCAACCATGTCATATCTTTTCTTAACATTTGGAATATGGGGCTTGTGTAAAAGGTTACAAACCTATTTCAAATCAGGCAAGTGCTACTTTGTAGGTTATCCCAAGTAATTGGGTATTCCTCCCTCACTATACCGAGGCAAATAGGTTTGCCACAAAGAACGGTATGCTTTTTGAAGAAAATGGTTCTTTCAAAAGGTGAGTGGGAGAATAGTGCAACTCGACAAGATAAACAGTATCTTCGTCATCAGGTCAAAGAAAAGAGACCTTGGAAGCAATTCCAGAGTTTCCTACTGCGACTGATACGGAAGTCTCTACAATAAAATGTATGGACTTCGGTCGAACTTGCAGCTGAACCACGTAGGCAAGGCTCGTGCAAACCTCTCAGGTGCGCAAACGAGATATTGTTGTTAGACAACAGTATACCTACGATACACAAGGAAGCGTTGATGGGCCCTGACTCCGGAATTGGCTAAATGCCAATACAATCCGAGATAGTTTCCATATAAGTGATTCAAGATTAAAACCTTGATACACCTTTCGGAAGACTTAGAGTCTGACGAATATTTATGGAACTATAACTGATACGAATAAAAATGTTTTATCCATAAAGCTCGACTTGTTGCAATATACAAGTTCAAGGAGTTGACTACGATGAGGTTGCTTCACCGTAGCAATGCTTAAAGTCGGTTCGGGTTGAACTAGCAATTAATACATATTTCATATCATGAGATATAAAACAATGGATGACAAAAGGATTTCCACCTGATGGAAATGAAACCAAGGACTTGCATGTGTTACAGTCCAAGGTATTTTGTCAATCCAGAGGATGCTAGTAAGTATGCAAACTTCAGAGTTCCAGCAATGGACAGAAGAGAGCAAAATGGAGTTGGAATCTTTGTGTTTTGATGAAATGGTTAAAAGGGTTTTGACTTCATCAATGGGTAACAAAGATGCTTGTGATTCAAGAAAGTAAGTGGGAGCATAATAATATTTCTAAAAACGTTGTGTGCTTGACACATTGTTAATTGGAATTAAATTTCTTGACACGAATTAGGACTTCATTTAAAAAGGGTTTTTTGATTAAGTGCTTGGGCTAAATAGCCTTAATATTAGGCATGATGATCTATGGAGATAGATTTACCTGATGGGGCTGAGCAAAGATACATATTGACAAAATGCTAAAACCTTTTAGCATTAAAAACCGTCAAGGAGTGATTCTTGCCGAAGTCACATGGAAAGAGTTTTTGCAAGACTCGGTGTCCCAAAACACTGATGAGCAAAATACATGATGGAGATTCCACACACTCTTGTGTTTGGATTAATCATGTATTCCATGGTATGTAAAAACAACCAGATATGTCCAATACTCCAAAGTTGTTGCGAGTATAGATACCAAGGTGATCAAAAGTTCTGATCATGGGACAACAGTGAAAAAGGGTCATTGAGTACTATAGTAGCACTGATGACATGTTTTCTCGCAAGCGGAGATCATGAAGATTTCGTTGTAAAGGGTTACATCGATACAGTCTTCATCCATGCTCCAAGCGATTTTTTATTTAATTTGAGGGTTTTGTGTAAAACACAATATGGTGGCACGGTAGTTGGAAATTGTTCCAAACAAGTTACTGTGGCGAATTCTATAACAGAGGCGAAGTATGTTGCCGCTTTTAAAAGCGACAAAGAAGATGTTGAATCATGGGACACTACTGCAAGTAGTTGCTCCATAACTCAGTCTGAGGAATCCAGGTTCGACCTGTGATTCACATACATACCAAGCCAAGTCCACACAAAATATGAATTTTGTGAAGGCGTGAAAACGCGAGGATATGCAAAGATACACACGGAGCTGAAGTCGTCAGATCCGTTGGACATCAGGCTATACCACAAGCGAAGTATATTTACACCGGTGTGCCACAGGTGTAAAGTGCATTAGCATCAACTAGATTATTGACTCTAGTGCAAGTGGGAGTCTATAGGAGATATGCCCTAGAGGCAATAATAAATGTTATTAATTATCTCCCTGTTCATAATTAAGTTTATATTCCATGCTATAACTGCTATGGTTCCCGAGCCCGTATATCCATAAAGGCTCTGGGGAAAACCCATGTGCACGTGTGGTATAATAAACGGTAAAATGTATTCCTAGTCTGGCCTCTAAGACTAGCTCAAGTGTTGCATGATGGTTCTGTTTTCCTGATCATGGGCATGTCTATGCCAGCAACTTTGAGGGCACGGTGTTAGAAGAACATTTGTGTTGAATCGACCCGATTGATGTTATGCTATGAGATTCTTTCGTCACAAGTTAATGGTTAATAACACAGAGATGGTTAACGTTTGCATGATTCCTCAGACCATGAGAGTATTGAGTTTCTTCATGCTTGATTCATGAACTTTGGGGTTTGTTAAACGTCATCCGTAACTGGATGGCTATTACGGCGGCTTACGGGTTCATGGGAAAGTATGTTAAGTAACTTGATAGCTCAAGATTGGGATTTGCTCCTCCGACGATGGAGAGATATCTCTGGGCCCTCTCGGTGTTACGGTATCCATCATCGTCTGGCCAGACACTTTGTGATTTGATCACGGGGATGCCGGAACACGGTAACGAGAAAAGAGAACAATACCGGTAACGAGGTAACTAGCATAGTGGACAAGTTGTTGATCCACGGGAATGCCATCATGTCTCACCTCCGGTATTTGTAACATATCGCGAAGCAACAGGAATAGCACACGGCAACTGGAGGTTCACTCGAATATTCATTCGTGTGGGTATAGGGGTCAATATGGGTGTCCACGGCTCCGATGTTGATCATTGATCGGAAGGGGTTCCGTGTCATGTCTATACTTCACCGAACCTATAGGGTCACACGCTTAAGGGTCATCTATCTGCTGAATACTAGACAGGGAGTCTGAGAGAAAATCACCGAAAAAGTTTCGGACACCGAAAAGTTTCGGACAGCGGAAAAGTTCCGCAGAGAGAGATCACCGGATGAGTTCCGGTGAAACTGAAAAGTTGTTTCAGGGGATACCATTAAGTCAAAATGGTTTCGGCACATGCCTGATAATTCTTGGAGGATGCCAGAATCATTCTGGAAACTTCTGGGAATTTTCTGGAAGAAAAACCGGAAATGTTCCGGGGCTGCCGGAACCGCTTCAGATGCTTTTCGCAGATGAAATCACTAAACTGGAATTGTTCCAGAACGCGTTGAAAATTATTTTAGTGGGTACTGGAAATGTTCTAAGCCCACATAAATATTTTCAGTTTGAACGGACGCTGAAAAATGTCGTCGTGAATAGTGAAAGTGCTTTTTGGGTGGCTTCTTGGAGAAGCCACCTTGAGGGTCCTTTGGTATTTTTCCCCTTGGCTTCTTGGAGAAGCCACCCTTGGGCTTGGCCTATAAATAGGGGTGGAGGGGGCTGCCTAAAGACACACTCCTTCTCACATACAAGTGCCATGCAATAATCTGGCTTCTCTCTCCCTCCCACGAAAAGAGTTTCGTAGAGCCGAAAGGCTGTCTGGGTTCCGGTGGGAACTAGTTCTGGACGGCGAAGCCCTGCCGGATAGTTGACACCGTATGTGTGCAACTCTGTAGAGAGGTCGTAGTTTCGATCTTAGTGCCCGAGGGGCTGTTCGTGAGTGCCTCCCGAAGGGCTGTCCAAGTGACGGTCCGAGTTCTGTGAGTCCTCCCGAAGGGCTGTCCGAGTGACCGTTCGAGTTTCGAAGGTCCTCCCGAAGGGCTGTCCGCGACACCGTCCGGGGGACTGTTCGACCGCCTCCCGGAGGGCTGTCCGAAGGGAAGACGAGGGTATACATCCTCGCGGTTGGGAGGTTGTAAATCCTAGCTGCGGGGATCTGCACCACCGATCGTCATCGACTCTACTTTCGCTGCGCTACGAGTCGGTAACGAAAATGATCAAACCTTGTATGCAGTCTCCATAGTGGTCCTGGGCTGGTGCGTAGGTCGGAAAATTTTCGTTTTCTGCTGCGTTACCCTACAGCTCGTGGCTCCTGAAGCTGCTCGCGGGATCGATCTCCTCCTGGGATGAAATGCAAGAGCGTTTAGTCACCAACTTCCAGGGCACTCGCAACCGTTCACCGGCTGCGGGTGACCTGCGGCGCATCAAGCAGCAGCCAGGAGAGACCTTGCAGAAGTACATCCAGCGCTTCAACAGCGTCCGCCTCAAGATCCCCAAGGTGTTGGACGAGGCCATCATCTCGACGTTCACTAATGGCGTCCGCGACGTCAAGATGAAGGAGGAGCTCGCCATACATGAGGACATGTGCACGGCTCTGGAGATGTTCAACATGGCAACTAAGTGTGCGAGAGCTGAGGAAGGTCGCCTCTCTCTCCTGGAGCTCCCAGGGGCTGACCCAGAAGACAAGAAGGCCAAAGCCAAGGACGTGAAGCGCAAGGGACCGGCCGTGCTCGCGGCCAAACCAGAGATGAAGCTCGGCTGCGACCACCCAGAGTCATCCAAGGGAAGCCGCCCGTTCTGCGTCTTCCGCAACGTGCACAGCCACAACACCAACGATTGCCAGGAGCTCAGGGCCATCCGCGACAGGCGCCTCGGTCGACGCCCCGACCGCAGCGACCGAGGCTACAGTCGCGGAGGAGGCCGAGGTGGAGGACGCTGGGATGGCCGCAACCCCCGCCAAGAATGGCGCGATCAGCCTCATGAGGACCGCTGGCAGGGCCAGCCTCATGAGGGCCCTTGGAGGGACCAGCCTCGTGAGGACCGTCCTCAGGGCAACGCTAGCCTTCCTCCGCTGCCGCCACCACCAAGAAGGAATGACGACCACCACCAGGACGAGGGGCTGGGGGCTTCTAGGAGCCTCGGGCCATCGCCTACATCCTGAGCGGCGCTCAGGCCCCTGCCTCTCATCGCATCTTCAAGCAGTTTGCCCGTGAGGTGAACACGGCCCTCCCCAAGCTCAAGGTAACGCGTCCGCTCAGGTGGTCGAAGTGCACCATCACCTTCAGCCCATCCGATCAGCTCAAGTGCGTGGCAACTGCCGGTGCTCTCCTGATGCTCTGCCCGCCTACCATCAGCAACGTGCTCGTCACCAAGACTCTCATCGATGGCGGTGCGGGGCTCAATGTTCTCTCCATCGAGACATTTGACTGACTCCAGGTGCCCTATGACCAGCTGCAGCCTACCAAGCCTTTCTCAGGAGTGACTGACGGCTCCACCACAACGATAGGGCAGATCCGCCTCTCTGTCGCCTTCGGCAAGCGCGACAACTACCGCACTGAGCTCATCGACTTCGACGTCGCCCACATTCGCCTTCCATACAACGCCATCCTTGGGTATCCGGCCCTGGCCAAGTTCGTGGCGGTGACTCATCATGGTTACAATGTCCTCAAGATGCCAGGGAGCTGCAGCGTCATCACGGTCGCCTGCGAGGAGAAGGACGCGGTGTGCTCTCTCGAGCGCGCCTACCAGGCTGTAGCGGTCGAGAACCCCGACGATGAAGGCGCCGTCTACCCTCCTGAGGCTGTCCCCAAGAAGAAGAAGCAGCTGCTCTGCCAAGGACCTCAAGAGAGCAGGGTGTCCAGCGGCACCACCTTAGGCCCTGCGCCCACTGACGGGGCGCCTCCCTCTCTCGCATAGGAAGGCGCGCCCGACGCCCCTCTCAGGCTGGGCTCGGGGGCTCTCCTCTGGAGGGCCTCTGACCTGGCCAACGTCACGAGGGAGGCACTCGGGCACCATGTGGAGGCGTGCTTCAGTGCACGCTTCCGCCAGGAGGGTACAAGGCGTGAGGTGCCAGGTGCTCAGGAGTTCATCACCAAGGCAATCGAGGAGCTTCAGGAGGCAAGAGCTATGCGAGGCGACCATCGCCCACCACCTGGCGCGGCTCCTTATCCCGGCGAGGATAGCGAGCTGCGCGTCTGCGTTAACATCCCAGGGCTCAACAGGGCCGCATCTCAGGAGCGCTTCTGGCCGTCCCGCACTGGCCGGTGCGAGGGTCCCCCTCACAGCTATGTTCGCATGCCTTTGGGCTTGTCGAGCGCAGCTGCTACATTCCAGCGCCACATGCAGGGCGTCCTGGCGGCTCATGAGGCTAGAAGCCAGGTGATCCTGTCAGAGGAGGAGATGGATCCTCGCGAGCCCCTCGGGCTCCCAGAGCCTCCCGAGGTTCAGGGCCTGGGTGGCTCATGAGGAGCGACTTCTGCGGCACGCTTCTTCAGCTACTCCAACATCTCTTCAACAACGGTGCCAGGTGACATTTTCTGGTTTGTTCAGTTGGGGGCGCCCCTCGGGCTGCATTATCCCCAAGCCGCATGGGTCCGTCCCTGCGGCATGTATCGTTTTGCATCTATCAGAACTAGCTCTACCTTATCTATGGGTTGATTTATGTTATCACCTGCTTGCCTGGTGTTCTATCGCCTCCGCGGCCTCCCGCATTGCTGACCAGCCTCTTGCTCATCCCGCAACGGGGGCTACACATGCTGGCATGGCGCTTGTGCTCGGGTCCGTCCCTGCAACGCTGACAAATCTGAGAGATCAGACTCTGGCTCGCGGCCTGCCCCGCGCACGTCACCTCACCAGATCCTCAGTGCCTTCATCTTCTTGCAGAAAGACCAACAGCAGGACAGCAAGCGCGATTATGAGTTATACTCTCCACTCGGACTAACCCGCAGGAATCCATGGAGTTTAGCCATGGGTGGCCCCGCCGGCCGTCCCTTTTTCACGCAATTCGCTTGCACGTTAAAGGGGGGCTCCTGAGCATCGCGCCTCAGGAGCTCTTACTGACTCTCCAACCCTCACCCCCTGGCCTTGACCACGGCATCGCGACCTAGCATACCAGCGGCAGCTGGGCCTCGCTCGAGGGTCGGGACCCAAGGACGTAGAGCACCTAGATGAGTGGGGAGAAGGGGAGTTCAGCGTGAGCCCTACCTGGAAGCATCACTGCCAAGGCACAATCTGGCGCTGCGCAAAGGAATCACTTCAGGCCTACTAAGATAAGTCACCCATGCATATCAGAGTGAACCTCATCGTCCGGTATTTTGATTCTCGCAATCTCGCTCCGGCAATGCCGCTTCCCTTTTCGGCCTCCAAGGAGCTACTTGCACGCCAAAGGGGACCTCTTGAGCATCGTGCCTCAGGAGCTCTTACCGGACCTCGGGCTGCTCACCTCCTGGCCTTGACCATGGCATCGCGACCTGGCATACCAGCGACGGCTGAAGCCTGCCTGGGGACTGGGACCTGCCGGCGTAGAGCACTAAGCTACCGTGAGAACAAAAAGGGGGATCCATGCCGAAGCAAGATGCGTGGCCGTAACATCATACTAGGAATAATATACATTAGAGCAAAAGCATTACAGTTTTTTACATACCCCCACGGGGTTTGTCACAATTCCGCGCAGGGAAACAAAAGAAGGAAACGTCAAGGGACCCCAGCTGCTGGGCATCACCAACGATGCCGAGCGGATGCCGCTGCCATGCTCCGGGCACGGCAAGAGCTCGGCGGCACGTAGCTGTAGTCACTGGACTCCGGAGAATCGCTGGGCTCGGGAGAGTCGCTGGATTCCCAGGAGTCGTCGCTGCTGCTGGAGGAGCTGCCGGCGAGGCCGAAGGCGGGTTCGACGTCCGCGGCCGTGCCACACAGACTGCTTCCCCCAAGGCAGCACTCCAGACGTCGGCCCTCCTCATCGAAGACCTTGAAGAACAACGTAGAGGCACAATCGTACTCAAAGTGGATGGTGAGGGTCCCCTCTGGACGGCAGGCGCGGGCGACCTCGCCCCATCCTCGGGTCATGAAGATGTCGCCCGGGGGGACGACCTCGACCTCCGCCCCCATGGCTAGGCCGCAGCACCCGGCGTGCTGCAGCCACAGCTCAAGTGGCCCCCTCGGCGGCATCTCCTCAGCGAAGAACCTCGGGAGCCGGATCCACGCGCACGGCGGCATTGCCGCCCACACCATGAACTCGCGCGAGGTCCCCTCGCCATGGGTTCGCCGGCCTGCTTGCCGCACAGCCTTGGTCAGTCCGCCGAGACCCCGGCCCGTGCGGCGCTGGGCATTACCGCCCTGTTCAGAGCCCTGCGCGCGGGCGTACAGAGGAGGCGGGAAGCCAGGCGGAGGCCGCTCGTACCAAGGCCACGTCACCTCTTGCCTTCCGCCGGCGTCGTAAGGGCGGCCGAGCCTCTTCTTCGGCAGAAGTGGCCCCGGCTCCTCCCGAGGGGTTTTTCCCTTCTCCGCTGCAGAGAATCTCCTAATCGGTGCCATGGATGCTGCTGCAAGACGGCGAGACAAAGAAGAAGAAGAAGAAGAAGGAGCGGGCAGCGAGAAGATGGAGATGAGTGAGGGAGGCTCTGCCCCTCCCCTCATTTATAGCCGGAGGGAGGCCAACCGCCGGCCTCCACGATCCCACGCAATGAAGGTTTTTCTCTGCATGTAGCAGAGTCTCGTCAAGTCGAACGGTTGCCAAGGCAGCATGGGGAAGCGGAGACGCCCACGTCCCATCAATCGCCACAAGTCGACCAAGGCCGCTGACGGTTAGGGCCCACGGTGCTCCGCACTTGCCCCTTGGCTTCGCCTTGAAGCCAAGTTCGAGCGCACCTTGGGCCCGGGGGCTACTGTCGGTGTTCTGGGAAGGGGGATACCTAGACTTGACTACCTGCGGCCCACGGCGTGGCTCCATCGACGGCCTGGTACGGCCCAGCTTCCGCAACAACAACTCAAGACCCTCGCGGGGGGCCAAGCCTCGCGAGGCGGACGACACCAAGACCTCCACGAGGAGCGGCCTCCTCAGGCTGGCTCCCGAGGAGCGGAGATCTCTATGCAAACCCTCACCTCGTGAGGTTCGGGTGACGCGGGCCATGATGACCAAGGCCAGGCGGGCGCCAGCAGGCACAGTGTACCAGTTTCCTCTTTGGTGCTAAAGAGGCAAGCGCAGCCGCGGAGTCCCGAGGAATTAGCCAAAGGTTTCCATTCCCGTGCAACAAGACCAAGACCGCCAGGACGGCAGGACGGAGGTCATCACCAAGCCCACCATGGCGTCACAGCCAGAGGCTTTCGCAGGCGAAGACTACTTTTGTCAGGATAGCATGTACTAGTTGTCTCCCTTTGAATTTGGCCGTTGTGGTATCCCTTCCCGCCTTTCATTTTGAAAGAGGACCAAGGCCACTATAAATAGGACTTAGCCACCACCGTAGAGGGGGATCGGACCCTCGAACGGATCATTCAGATCACCCTCGCTCCCACCAGTTCACTCGAGCACAAGAACACCTCTCCTCCTGAGGCTGTTCGCCACTATACTAGTTCATCCTTAGCCCCTCGAGGCCAATCCACCACAAAGCAGGAGTAGGGTTTTACACCGTAAGGTGGCCCGAACCTGGGTAAACTGCTGTGTCTCTTTTCCTTATAGTTCGTCAAGCTAGGCTGTGAGATTAGCGAGTAGGCAGACTGGGGAGGACGAGTTCTTTGCATGCACCGCAGAGTTCAAACCTCTCAAGGGTTTGCGGAACCCGAAATCCGACACCATGGTCCTCAAGGATGGCGCGCGTTCTTGGCTCCTGAACCTCCCGGCGGGGTCGATCTCCTCCTGGGACGAGCTACGCGAGCGCTTCATCGCCAACTTCTAGGGCACTCGCGACCGCGCTCCTGCAGCAGGCGACCTGCGGCGCATAAAGCAGTAGCCTGGCGAGACCTTGCACAAGCACATACAGCGCTTCACGAATGTTCGCCTCAAGATCCCGAAGGTGTCGGACGAGGCCATCATCTCGGCCTTCTCTGATGGCATCTGGGACGTCAAGATAAAGGATGAGCTCGCCATCCACGAGGACTTGTGTTCGGCTCTGGAGATGTTCAACATGGCAACCCGATACGAGAGGGCCGAGGAAAGTCAGCTTTCCCTCCGGGAGCTTTTGGAGGTTGATCCTGAAGACAAGAAGGCCAAGGCCAAGGAAGTGAAGCGTAACGGCCCCGCTGTGTTGGCTGCGGAGCCCGAGATGAAGCGTGGCTGTGACCATGATGAGCCTCCTAGGGGCAACCGCCCATTCTGTGTCTTCCACAACGTCCACAGCCACAACACCAACGACTGCCAGGAGCTCAGCGCAATCCGCGACGGGCGCCTTGGCCACCGCCCCGAGCACAGTGAGCATGGCTACGGCTGCGGAGGAGACCGCTGGGACAGCTGCAACCCCCACCAGGACTGGCGCAACCAACCCTGTGAGGACCGCTGGCAGGGCCAGCCTCGTGAGGGCCCTTGGCGGGACCAGCCTCGCGAGGATCGCCCCCAAGGCAATGCCGGCCTCCCTCCGCTGCCGCCACCGCTAAGGATAAATGATGACAACTGCCAAGATGATGGGGCTGGGGGCTTCCAAGAGCCTCACGTGATCGCATGCATCCTGGGTGGCACTCAGGCTCCCGCCTCTCATCGCATCTTCAAGCAGTTCGCTCGTGAGGTGAACGCGGCCCTCCCCAAGCTCGAGACGTCGCGCCCCCTCAGGTGGTCCAAGCACGCCATCACCTTTGACTCCATGGACCAACTCAAGTGCTCAACCGCCGCTGGCGCGCTCCCGATGCTCCGCACGCCAACCATCAGCAACGTCCTCGTCACCAAAACCCTCATCGATGGTGGCGCGGGGCTCAACGTTCTTTCCGTCGAGACGTTTGAGATGCTCCAAGTACCATATGACCAGCTTCTGCCCACCAAGCCTTTCTCAGGGGTGACCGATGGCTCCACCGTTCCCATAGGGCAGATTCGCCTCCCTGTCACCTTCGGCAAGCGCGACAACTACCACACCGAGCTCATCGACTTCGATGTCGCCCACATCCGCCTCCCATATAATGCCATCCTCGGGTATCCGGCCCTCGCCAAGTTCATGGCAGCAACTCACCACGGCTACAATGTCCTCAAGATGCTAGGGAGTGGCGGCATCATCACGGTAGCCTGCGACGAAAAGGATGCGGTGTGCTCCCTCGAGCGCGCCTACCAGGCCGCGGCGGTCGAGTACTCAGATGGCAAGGGTGCCATCCTGCCTCCTATGGCCATCCCCAAGCAGAAGAAGCAGCTCCTCCCAAAGGGCTGTCAGGAGGCTGGGGCGCCCAACGGTCATTCCTCAGGCCCCGCGCCCTCTGCTGGGGCGTCTTTCCCTCTCGCATAGGGAGGCATGCCCGGCGCCCCCCTCAGGATGGGCTCGGGGGCTCTCCTCTGGAGGGCCTCTGACCTAAGTAGCGTGACGAGGGAGGCGTTCGGGCACCATGTGGAGGCGTGCTTTGACGCGCGCCTCCGTGAGCAAGGTGCAAGGCACGAGGCGTCGGGCGCTCAGGAGTTCATCACCAAGGCAATCCAGGAGCTTCAGGAGGCGTGAGCCATGCGTGGTGAGCGTCGCCCCGCACCACCCAGTGCAGCTGCCGCCCCTGATGCGGGCGGCGAGCTGCACATCTCCGTCAACATCCCAGGCCTCAACAGGGCTGCTTCACGGGACCTCTTTTGGCCGTCCCGCGTCGGCCGGAGCGGGGGCTACCCCTGCAGCTACGTCCGCATGCCGTTTGGCCTGCTGAACACGGCCGCCTCGTACCAGCGCCTCACGCAGCGTGCGTGGGTGGCTCACGAGGCCAGCCGCCAGGCAGTCCTGATGAAAGAGGTGCCAGACCCTTGCGAGCCCCCCGAACCTCCAGAGCCTCCCAGGCCTCAGGAGTCGGTCGGCTCGTGAGGAGCGATCTCTACAGTACGCATCTTCAGCTACTCCAACGCTTCCACAACAATGGTGCCAGGTGACTTTTTGGTTTGTTCAACTGAGGGCGCCCCTCGGGCTGCATCATCCTCTGGCTGCTAGGGCCCGACCCCACAGCTGTATCATTTTGCGCATGTATTTGAACTGGCTTTGCCTTCATGAGTTTCCTAAGTATCTCAACTGCCTGTCCGGTGCTTCGTCACTATGATGTCGCTGCATCCTCGTGAACCCGCCCGCGACCGCCTCATGATTAAGGACTGGCACAGCGTCTGTGCTCGGGTTCGTCCCTGCAGCGTCGACAAACCCAAGCGACCGAGCTCTGTCCCGCGGGCCAGCTCCCGTGCGCATCACCTCTCGTGGTCCTTGGTGCCTTGTTCTCGCATGAGCTAATCGCGTGTGGGCAAGTGCAGGCGCACGGCCCGGTTCGTGCAACTGCAGTTCGGCGCTTCGCCATAGTGGGAGCCGTGCGCCGACTGTTTTTCCGTGGGATCGTTGCATGAGAAGACATGGCACGATGTCTGTGCTCGGGTCCGTCCCTGCAGCGTCGATAAAACCTATGGCTGAGCTCTGTCTGGTCGGCCGGCCCCGTTCACGTCACCTCCTAGGGTCATTGGTGTCTGGCCTTCTCATGCGATAACCTTCGGAGGGGCATTCGGCGCAGGACCCCCCCATCGCCCTGCAGGTTTCTTATGCGCGCCCCACGCCGCAAAAATCAGGCGCAACCCGCCTTGAGGTAGGGCCTCGTGAGTCCCGTGCTGGCTCACGAGTGCCTAGATACACCTCCTCCATTTCTGCCGTGCTAGCCACATGTACGAATGGGGTTGTACATGCCCCGGAGTCTCCCCCAGCGGGAACTCCCACCCACGTACCAGTGGAAGCCCCATGCTCCGCGCTGGCGGATGACCCGGTCGAGGAGCGACTATGCCCACGCACCAGTGGAAGCCCCATGCTCCACGCTGGCGGACGACACGGTCGAGGAGCGACTATGCCCATGATAAAGTGGAAGCACCATGCTCTGTGCTGGTGAATAAACAACTGATGGCGCCCTCGCGGCCGCACCAACCTCAGGATAGCCTCTCGGCTTTATACCCGGCAACACCCCACAGCTTTCCCCTCGGGAGGATCGCGCGAGGGGGCTGGACACGGGGGCTGTGCTCAGGCCCCGCCTGGCACACGCTACCCTACCAGGTCCGGGTACCTGGTCTTCTTGCGTTCCCCCCAGGAGAAAGCTGATGGTCAAAGGTATGAGGGCTGCTCGCACGTCAAGGGGGACCTCTTGAGCATCGCGACTCAGGGGCCTCAATAGTCACGTAGCCCCTCGCCCCTTGGTGTCATCCTGGTGATCCGGACGCCCCAACGGCGGTCGAGGTATGCGCGGGGATGGGCCCTGCCGATGCAGAGCATGAAGTCCTACACCCCGGCATCCATGTTTCCTTCATGAGGGCTGCTCGCACGTCAAGGGGGGCCTCCTGAGCATCGCAACTCAAGGCCCTCACTAGTCACGTAGCCCATCACCCCTTGGTGTCGTCCTGGTGATCCGGACGCCCAAACGACGGTCGAGGTATGCGCGGGGCTGGGCCCTGCTGATGCAGAGCACAAAAGCAAGCACGAAGGAAACTTGGCGCAATAAGGAAACCATGGAGTCCTAGTAATTATTACAAGCACAGATTGTTCCACAAGCTTAAACAGAAGTCTTACACCTCCACGAGGCACGGTAAATGTTACAGGGTAAAACTAAGAAGGAACACCGATGCTGCCACCTGCCCCGCTCGTTGGAAGCCCCTCGTCGACAACGCTGCTACCATCCTCACCATTTTTTACTTCTGCTGCTGGAGCCTCAGAGATGGGAACACAGAGGAACTTCCCCAGCAGTGCATCCACATGGTCCCTCACGGCCTCTGCGGCAGTGTCGCGCGACTCTAGTGCCACCGTTGCAGGGCGTTGAGGTAGAAGCCGGGGTCCTGGAGGTAGAGGTGACTGAAGACGCGCGTCGCGGCGGCGGTGAAGAGCAAGCAGCAATCCACCTCCAGGAAGGAGTCCACCGCAGTGGCGGCACCCTTGAGTGCCTCGGCAAGCTTGGGGAGGAGCCCTGCAAGACCGTCTTTAGGAATTGCCAGCGGCTCTTTGTACCCTCCTCCGTGGATGGAGCGCAGCGCCTTGCGGAACCCGAGCTCGAGGGCCAGGAAGGTTTCGCGGTCCGTGGCCGCCTTCTTCTCCGCGGTAATGAGGGCTTTCTCCCTGACCCCCAGCTGGGCTGCCGCCTCGGAGGCATGCTTGGCATGGGCTTCCTGGGCATTGGCCACCTCCTTCTTCAGCGCGTCAAGGCGGCCACGCGCCGCAGCTTGGTCAGTGGCCACCTGGGCCAGCTCGGCGTCACGATTGGCGAGCTTCGCTTCCCGGCCCTTCAGGTCCTCCTCATGCTGGAGCCTTTGGCTGCGCGAGGCTTGTTCCTCCTGAAGGGCCTTCAGCTTAGCCTCCGCCTTGGTGCGGCGCTCTTCGGTTGACGCAACACTCGCCAATGTTGCATCGCGAGCTTCATTGGCTTCGGCGGCCTCCTTCCTGTTATCAGCGGCAGCAGCCTCGGCCCGACCACAGTCCGTCTTGAGAGACGTGTTGGCCTGGAGCCACCCAGAGAGGAGCCCCATGCGCTCCCTCGCGAGGCACCTGTCGGCGTCTTGAAAGTCCACCCGGAGAAGGCCGAGCACAACGAAGGCCTCGTCCAGAGCTCCGAGCCTGACCAAGGGGCCGTAGTTCACGAGCGCGAGGGTCGGAGGAGAAGGCGGCACGAGCACAGTGGGCTGTTCTGCAACTTCGGAGGGGCTGGCAAGGTCGGCTTGGGTCGTCGCGGCCGTAGAGCCTGGCGCGGGCGCAACGGGCGCAGCCGGCTCCGCGGCCTGCTAGCCCGCAGGGGCCAGCTCCTCCCGAGGCGGCATGATCACGTCTTGAGAAGCCCGCTCTGTCACGAGGAGACGGGTGATGGTCTCCCCCGCCTGTACCGAAGGCGCAGCGGCTACAGCAAGAAGTGGCGCCTCCGGAGCTTGAGCTCCTTCCTTCCTCTTCTTCGCCATGGCGCACATCCTAGTCACCAGGGGGAAGCACTGTGAGCACGGTACGATGTGCTGAACAAAAACAAGGTAAGGTACTTACTCATCGGGGGCAATGTACGCCCTCTTCCTGGCCGGAGCAGGGGCACCCCCGCTCTTCTTGGGCACGGCCTTCGTCGCGCTTGGGGAGTGGGCGGGGTGCTCTTCGGCCGACTTCAGCGCGGCACTGCCGCTTGGCGAGGCAGAGGCGCCGCCCTGAGGGAGGGGTGCCGCCCCGCCTTTCTTCGGTGTCGCCTAGCCTGGCCATCGAAGGGCCCGGGGAGTGGACCCGGACCTCGTGATGACCCTGGTGGAGCGTGGGGATTCCACGGCCGGGGGCTCGATGGTGTCGTCGTCATCTGCGAGGCCGCAGAGGAGCTCGCTCTGGGACGGGGGAGAGATCTCTGCCATGTCATCCTTGGTCGCCTCCGAGTCCTCCTTGCCCTCCTCGCCGGCGTTGTCGCCAGAAGACACCAGCACCGGGGAGTTGGGGAGCTCAGGCGGCACGAGCCCCAGCTCGTTGAAGACGGGCATGGCGGCGACCAGCGCCTCCCTGTCGGCACGACTGTATAGCGGTGCATAGGCCTCCGGGAAGTCTCCCAGCTCGCCCTCGAGCAGGGTGTTCATGGCCTTGTCCAGCTCCTCGCCCGTCAAGCTCCACGAGCGCAGCCGGATGTCGTCCTCTGCTCCCTGGAACTCCCACATGGGGCGCGTGTGCGAATGGAGCGGGGCCAGATGCTGCATCAGGAACTCCTTGACGAGCATGCCTCCCGTCAGCGCCCTGTCCTCCATGTTTGCGGTCATCTTCCTTAGGACAGGCGCAGCCCGAGGGTCGGAGAACTTCTTGTGACCCCACCCGTCAAGCTTCTCCGGCAGCTGGGTTGGCAGTTCCAGCCGCGCGTGGAGGCCCTTGGCGTCCATGAAGACCCACTAGCGCCGGAAGTTGTCCACCTTCTTTCCGGCCCTCATGAGCAGGTTGTTCTTGTGGACCGCGACGAAGGACACGCAGCCGGAGCGCTGGGCCAGATCATGCAGTCGCAGGTAGAAGAAGTGCCAGAGGAGCAGAACGGAGGGCCTCACACCCACAAATGCCTCGCAGTAGAAGGCAAAGATGGACATGAGGAGAATGGAGTTGGGCTGAAGATGCAGGGCCTGAACCTGGTAGTGGTCGAGGACGGAGGTGAATAATCCGGAGAAGGGTGGGACAAGCCCCGCGAAGATGTTGTGGAGGAAGAAGGGATAGAACGTCTGCGCCAAGGTTCTTTGCTTGGCGGAGCCGGCCACGAGGATGGTCTCGTTCCACTCATTGTCGTCGCTCACCGTCAGCGGGAGCGTGGCAGCAAGGTGCTTCTCCTCGATGATGGAAGACATGCCGAGGGCCGGCGCAGGAGAGGAGGAGGAACTTGCGGCCGGCGCGGCAGGCTTCGCCTTCCCGGACGCCATTCATGAGATCTTGAAGGAAGGGGGAGGAGTGCGGCCGGATCTGGAGATGTTCTCGGCTGGGAGAAAGGGGATCTGGAGCAAGGTGAAGGGAGAGCAATGATGGCTTGGTAGCAGGCGCCATCCTTTTGTCAGCCTGGGAAGTTGTTGAGGCATCGTGGGAAGCGGAGGCGCCCACATCCCATCAAGCGCCATGCGTCAGCCTGGCCCGCAGGCAATTGGGGCCCGCGGTGCTTCGCCCTTGCCCTTAGGCTTCGCCTTGAAACCAAGTCCGAGCGTGCCTTGGGCCTAGGGGCTACTGTCGACGTTCTGGGAACCAGGGTACCCAGAATTGCCTGCCTGCGGCCCATGGCGTGGCTCCATTAACGGCCTGGTATGACCCATCTACAAGACTATCAAGACAAGACCCTCGCGAGGGGCCAAGCCTCGCGAGGCGGACGACGCCAAGACCTCCTGAGGGAGCGGCCTCCCCAGGCTGCCTCCTGAGGAGCAGAGATTTCTATGCAGGTACCCAACCTCATGAGGTTGCGATGACGCAAGCCATGATGACCAAGGTCAGGCGGGCACCAGCGGGCGCAGAGGAGGCAGTTTCCTCTTTGGTGCTAAGGAGGCAAGGACAGACACGGGTTCCTAAGGAATCTGGCAAAGGTTTCCATTCCCGTGCAACAAGACCAAGACCGCTAGCACTGCAGGATGGATGTCATCGTCGAGCCCACTGCTGCTTCACGACCAAAGGCTTTGCAGGCAAAGACCACCTTTCATCAGGATAAGATGTACTACTTGTCCCCTTTCAAATTGGCCACTGTGGGATCCCTTCCCGCCTATGGTTTGGGGGAAGAGGACTGAGGCCACTATAAGTATAGGTTAGCCACCACCGTAGAAGGGGATCGGAATCGGATCGGGTCCATTCCACCCTCACCAACAGAGCCCTCGCGAGGTAGCTCATCCTCTGTACTAGTTCATCCACAAACCTCCTTGTGAGGCCAATCCACCACAAAGCAGGAGTAGGGTCTTACACCGCAAGGTGGCCCGAACCTGGGTAAACTACCGTGTTCATCTTCTTCCTTGTTCGTGTGAATCGAGCTAGGCCTTGGGACGACGGGCTGGTTGGCGGATTAGGTTGAGTTCTTCACACATGCCCCAGAGTTCGAACCTTTCTTGGGTCTGCGGAGCCCTGAATCCGACAGTACTATTTGTCACTACCAAGGCCACCGTGGACCACATTAGGGATGTACCTGTATCGAGTGTTCGTGCATGTCGAAGAAGTGGTCAATCCATCAATCGAAGTCCTTCCGCCGCCGGTGGTGCCAAGGTCCGTCGACGACATCCATTACAGGAGTCAATGTCAGACTTTCCCCATGTTGCTCGGAACGATGGATGGCACGTGGCCTACTCCATCGCGCGGCGTAGGCCACTACTTCTTTGGGAGAAGAGGCAGGGCTGGTTGCCTGGATGTGCTCTAATTTGAGGTAACAACTGAATCTTCGTAGATACTAGTTAAATCCGAGCTATCGGTGTGAAGCACTGATGTGCCAGTAGATTTGATTGTGACCTGTTATATTTTTGTACCTGAACTTTTTTTAGAAAGGGGTGTACGTCAACTTCATGTGCTAGCAGAACTTATTGTGTTGTCTCTCTATTTTCTTTGCACAGCATTTAAGATATTTCCCCATCATTGATAAAGACGATGAACGGTTATGTACGAGTTCGTTGGTTTCAACATAGCCCTACCCGTAGCGATCCACTTCTTCCACCCTGATTGTGCCGCCTGCATGAAATTTTTGTATGCAAGTTCAGTGTGCTATGATGTTCTATATGATTGTGTCAACTATATAAGTTTTTACTAAGCATCAACAATGCATATGGCTGAAAGATGTATTTACGAGCATCGACCGATGGGTCTCTCTCTATCTCTCTCTCTCACACACACACACACAAGTGGGACCGTTGAATTATTTCTTCGCTCGTGACAGCTTTTAATTAGGTTCCACTGTACTCTAACTTTTTTCTTAAGTTATTAATTGAGCTCAGTGACTTCAAAAAGTTGTACAGAAGCCTTGTTTGGGCCTTTTTAGGCGTCGTTGAATGTGGGATGAGTAGCCATGTAAAGCTGTACTGTAGTACACAGGCCTTTTTCATTGAACATCGGCAATGCAACTGGGCCAATAGTTGTACCCAAGATCCTAAAATAAGCGCAGCCTGGCCTATGTTTCTTTTAATAAAATGCACAGCTCAGTTCAATTTTTATATAATAAGATTACCAAGCCCAACTTAATTTTTTAATAATATTCCTATCTCAATATTATTTCTTATACGAAATGCTCAGTCCAGACCATCATTGTTTTTTCACCCATCCCAAAAAATGGGTCCATTTCTACTAAAATCAAATGGCTTGTAAATTATCAGAAATGATAAATGGGCTGCATGTACGCAATATTATTTTTCACCCAGCCCAGTAAATAGGTGTATTCGAATAAATAATCAAATGCGCTGTAAATTATCATAAATAGTAAATTGGCATTATTATTTTTACCCAGCCTAGGAAATAGATTATTTTTTGAGTCAAAGCCCAGGAAATAGATGTATTAGCAAACAAAATGAAATGGGCTATAAAACCTAAATAAATGGGTTGCATTCTGCCACAGCTTTCGAAGCTGACTTTGTTGGCCCACTAGACGAAGCCTACGCAAGGTGTTGTCCATTTAGTGAACAAAATGATTTAATGGTCTAAAACAAAGAGTCAACAAATTATTCTGACATCTATAGTCGTTGGATTGACATCCGACGGCGATCCTGCTTCTTCAATCTCTGATCTAGTTGCTCTTGCTCCAGCCGCCAAAACCATCGCCGGCTGGAGCGCCTGCATCTGCCTCCCGTGGCTGGCTGTGCTGCCGTGCAGGCCTCGCCGCCCCTGCCTCCCGTGGCCGGCTGTGCTGCCGTGCAGGCCTCGCCGCCCCTGCTACTCCCACCGCTGGCCAGGTCATACCTGTACTCTCCCACATCCCTCCACTGTTGTGGCTTCGCCGCCTCTGGGTCATTCCCTTCCTGGGTCTCGCCGTCGTCCATCGCGTTGGTGTTCTCGGCACGGCATGGTCAACGTTGTCAAAAAACGACAACATCGGAAGAGGGATGTACATGGAGAGGCTGACATTTGGGACCCACATGTTCCATGGCCGCACGCAAGCAAGTACCTCCTTATTACGCCAAAAAGAACGAATCCTCCCCATGATAGCTGGGACCCACCAGCTATATCTTGGCACGGAAGGAAGTGCCTCCTTATTAAGCAAAAAATAACGAGTGCTCCCAATGACAGCTGGGGCCCACCAGATTTGGAGGCTGACTTGTGGCCCTACTAAGTTGACGCGTACGCAGGGCTTTGTCAACTTAGTCAACAAACGATTCTATCACCAGTGACCATTGGATTGTTAACATCCAACGGTCGTTCTACTTCTTCAACCTCTGATTTTCTTGCTCCAGCCGTCCAAACCACCGCGTGCTCCTGCCTCCTGTGGCCGGCTGTGCTGCCGCGCAGGCCTCACCGCCCCCTACTACTCCCACCGCTGGCCAGGCCATCCCTCTACTCACCCACACCCCATGTTATTCTGCGGCGACGGCAGCCTCACACAGCAGCCGTCAACCCTCGTACTACCCTCCGCGTGTTCCCATGCTCTGTGTCGTTCCCTGCCTCACCGTCGTCCACCGCCTGGGTGCTATCCGCGCGGCGTGGTCAATGAACGAGAGCCATCGGAAGAGGACTGTACGCGGTGAGGCTGACAGATGGACCCACCAGATACATCTCCGCACACAAGGAAGTGCCTCCTTATTACGCACAAAAAAAGAATCCTCCCCTTGTCAACTCAGACCCACCATCAATATCTTCGCACGCAAGGATGTGCCTCCTTATCCTCCCTGACAGCTGGGACCCACCCGGTCGAAGCGTACGTAGCGTTGTCATTCTGGTCGAAAACGTGTACGTACATACTGGTCCATCGGTCTTTCTGCCATGATGAACCGTGGCCTAGTAAGGAGCGGTAGCTGTTCAGGCAGTCCCGTCTTTATCGTGTCCACGTACCTACAGCCACGCTGCAAGAAAGTAAATACGGCTGCATACGTACAAATGGGCGGGGTCTCGAACGCGTACAGCGATGGCGTCATGTTCATCGGCAGCCAACCGGCTGGGTCGGAACGGAGAAACAACGTCCTGTTCATCGGGAGGCAACAAACTGGGTTGAAATGCGTCCTGTTCAACGGGAGCCAACCGGCTTGGACGAAACAGCCGAAATGGGGTCTGGCGTACCGCAATACGAAGGAAACGGCCTTCTGTTCGACCGGCTACGGTCGAAACGGGGTCCTGTTGATCGGGAGGGATGTGGCATACCGCAAAATGGAGGAAACGGACTTGTGTTGGAGTGCCTACGGTCAAAACGGGGTCCTGTTCATCGGGAGGGGTGTGGCGTACTGCAAAACGGGACTCCACGGGCTATTGATCATCCACCATCTACTACCTCGCTCCAGCCTCCATGGGCTACTGTTCATCCACCGTCGACTTCCTCCAGCCTCCACCTGCTATTGTTCATCCACTGTCAACTTCCTGCAACCTCCACCAGCTACTGTTCATCCACGGGGGTCCTGTTCATCCAGCCTCCACCGGCTACTGTTCAACCAGCCCTCCACAGGGTCCTGTTCATCCAGCCTCCACCGGCTACTGTTCAACCAGCCCTCCACGGGGTCCTGTTCATCCACCCCCAACCGGCTTGGGTGTGTGACGGCCTCCTCGATCGGGGTCATGTTCATCCAGTGGCAACGACCTCTACTACCACGGGGTCCTGTTCATCCAACCCCCACCGGGAACTATTCATCCAATCCCCAACAATGGTCACTGTTCATCAAGAGGCAGCAGGTTCGATCGGCTTCAGTTAGTAGCAGTAGCGAAGGAATCGCTCGGGTTCAGTTAATAGCTAGGGATCGATCGCTCGGGTTTAGTAACGTAGCTAGTGCAATCGCTCGGGTTCAATAAGTGAACGCCTCGCTCGGGTTCAGTTAGAGCCCAATGCCTCACACCCACGCGTGTACGTGTACGAGAGAAACGCGCAAACCTCTGTCCATCGCTCGGCCCCGACCACCCACCGTAACCGGGAACTCCCCAATATTTTCCTCGCCCTCGCTTCTACCATGATTTTTTCCGTCATGGACGGCCCAAAGAATGTCATGCAGGTGCGTCCCCAGCCCGCCCAGGACGAAAAGCCCATTTTCTGTCATGATTTTTTGTCATAGAAGTAAGAGCCCACCACATCTATGATGATACGTGGTCTTGTCACAATTATCATCATAGAAGTGTCATAAGCATGACAGAACAAAATTCGTTCGGGCCAAAATGTCACGGATGTGTCTTTTTTTTGTAGTGCTAGTGTCAGCAACGGAAGTGGTTCATGCGATCACCCACTTATTATAGGAACCGAGAATGCTCACCATTGCGCTCCTGTGGTCTTGGTGGGCCAAGAGAACCACGAGAATCATGGGGAGCGAAGGGCCACAACAGAGGAGTTCCAAGTTGCTGTCTATATCATGTGAATGAGTGGAAGGAGTTCCTCAATGCTTCACCAGCATCTCAAGTGGCCACCCGAAGTTCCTGGGAGCCACCCCCGCTTGATACATTCAAGATAAACACAGATGGAGCCTTTCCTGGGCAGTCTGGAAGTGGTGGGTGGGGGATAGTATGCCAAAATTCCTCCAGCGAGGTTCTTTTTGATGTTGCTGCTTCCTCCAAGTCTTTAACAGATGCTCTACATGCTGAGATGGGGGCTCTTCTCAATCCGGTGAACTTTTCTGATCAACGGGGGGTGGGGTGGGTAGAGTACCTTTTGAGACCGGTTGTCTAGTGCTTCAGCAAGCCGTGTCGACTGATGCATATGATCTGACACCACTTGGCCAAATGTTCAAAGAGCTCAAATTAAAGGTAGTAACACAATTTATTCATGCAAGCGTAGTGCATACACGTCATGAGCGTAACACGGCAGGGTATGTGCTGGCGATGTTGGGTGCAGGGTTAGCTTCTGGTGAGAGTCGTTAGGGGCTTGAAAACTATCCTAAGAGAAACTCTAGTAGATCCCTTATAATCTCGTATCACAAAATCGAATTACAGGATCCCGCAAAATGGTTTTTACATGTTTTACCCGCAAAAATCATTCATGTCAGATGTGGAGTCCATTTATCAGTAGTTGCATTTGCAACATGGCCCCTAAAAATAGCACAAACACCTCAAAATGAAATCTAGATTATGATTGGGTCCTGGCCGCTCTATTTCAATGGCACGTTGCCCTCCCCACACCGTTGATATGATCTGCGGCTCCCTGGTGGAGCTGGAGCCCGCCGAGGTGGGTCCTACTGCTGCTTGTGGCCTCATGGCCTGCCATGTGATACGTCCATTTTGCATCATGTCTTCCTACTATTATTTATAATGTTTTGGGTCAATATTCCATTTCACGAGGCAATTCTAATGACTTGTCTCTCTTATTTTGCAAGTTTCACATGAAGAGGGAAATTGCCGGCAGCTGGAATTCTGGACTTGAAAAAGCTTTAGTAGAGATAGATATTCTTCGGAGCTCCAAATGACCTGAAAATTTACAGAGAATTATTTTGGAATTAATAAAAAATACTGGAAGAAGAATCATCGGGAGGGCCCCCCACCAATGAGCAACAAGCTCAGGTGGCGCCCCCTGGGGTGCGCTATGTGAGCTTGTGGCCCCACCAGCAGACCCCTATGCCTCTCTTCTCCTATATGATGCCATTTTCCCTAGAAAAAAAAACAAAAGAAGACTTTCGAGATGAAGCGCCGCCGTCCCGAGGTGGAACCTGGGCAGGAGCACTTTTGCTTTTCGGCGGAGTGATTCCGCTGGGGGTACTTCCCTCTAGGAGGGGAAAATCAAAGCCATCGACATAACCAACGATCCTCTCATCTTGGGAGGACCAATCTTCATCAACATCTTCACCAGCACCATCTCATCTCAAACCCTAGTTCACCTCTTGTATTCAATCTTTGTCTCAAAACCTTGGATTGGTACCTGTGGGTTACTAGTACTATTGATTACATCTTGTAGTTGATGCTAGCTAGTTTATTTGGTGGAATATTATATGTCCATATCCTCAAGAATATTCAATACACCACTGATCTTGAACATGAATATGATTTGTGAGTAGTTACTTTTGTTCTTGAGGACATGGGATAAGTCTTGTTATAAGTAATCATGTGAAGTTGGCATTCGTTCAATATTTTGATGATATGTATGTTGTTCTTCCTTTAGTGGTGTCTTGTGAACATCGACTTCATGACACTTCACCATACGTGGGCCTAAGGGAATGCATTGGGGGTATAATGAGTAGATGATGGGTTGCGAGAGTGACATAAGCTTAAACCCTAGTTTAAGAGTTATTCCGTAAGGGGCTGTTTTGGATCCATATGTTTCATGCTATGGTTAGATTTATCTTAATTCTTTTTTAGTAGTTGCAGATGCTTGCGAGAGGGGGTAATCATAAGAGGGTTGCTTGTTCAAGTAAGAACAACACCCTAGCACTGGTCCACCCACATATCAAATTATCAAAGTAGTGAATGTGAATTAACTAAATATGATGGACATGACTAGACGAGAATTCCCATGTGTCCTCGAGAATGCTTTTCTTACTACAAGAAAACATTCCAGCTTGTCCTTTGCTATAAAAAGGATTGGGACACCTTGCTGCACCTTTTCTACTATTATTACTTGTTACTTGCTACGGATTACCTTGCTACAAAATTATCTATCACCGCTACTTTCAGCTCTAGCAGATAATACCTTGCTGAAAACCAATTGTCATTTCCTTCTGCTCCTCGTTGGGTTCGACACTCTTACTTATCGAAAGGACTACAATTGACCCCCTATACTTGTGGGTCATCAAGACTCTTTTCTGGCATCGTTGCAGGGGATTGAAGCGCCTTTGGTAAGTGGAACTTGGAAAGGAAACATTTTTATTACGTGCTGAAATTTATGGTTACTTGTCACTGATAACCCACAAGTATAGGGGATCGTTTGTAGCCTTTTTCGATAAATAATAGTGTCAAACCCAACGAGGAGCTAAAGGCAGAACAAATATTCCCTCAAGTTCTATCGACCACCGATACAACTCTACGCACACTTGATGTTTGCTTTACCTAAAATAAGTATGAAACTATTTTACAAGAATAAAACTATGAGTACTTTGCGAGAATAAAACTATGAATAAATTGCAAGGTAATAAAAGTGGATAGCTTTTTTCAACAAGAAAGTCATTTGTCCCTAGGCAATCGATAACAAGTACCGGTAATCATTCTTGTAATTTTATATGAGGGAGAGGCATGAGCTAACATACTTTCTCTACTTGGATCATATGCACTATATGATTGGAACTCTAGCAAGCATCCGCAACTACTAAAGATCATTAAGGTCGTGAAACCCAACCATAGCATTAAGTATCAAGTCCTTTTTATCCCATATGCAACAACCCTCTTACTCGGGTTTAAGCTTCTGTCACTCTTGCAACCCACCATAAGCGAATCATGAACATATTGCAACAACCTACAGCGGGGATCCCTCACGTTTGCGCGAGATGGAGGGCACCGTAGGACAGCACCATAAATAAAATAAACAATCATACCAACCAAGATCACGATTAACCCATAGGACAAAACGGATCTACTCAAGCATCATAGGATAGCCAAATATCTTTGGGAAATAATATATGGAGTTGAGCACCATGTTTAAGTAGAGATTACAGCGGGGAGAAGAGGTGTTACACTGCTGCATAGAGGGGGATAAAGTTGGTGTAGACGGTAGCAAGATTGTTGATGTAGATCGCCGTCACGATCCTAGCCCCGGCGGCACTCCGGCGCCACCGGGAGAGACGGGGAGAGAGCCCCCCTCCTTCTTCTTCTTCCTTGGCCTCCCCCCTAGATGGGAGGAGAGTTCCCCCTCTGGTCCATGGCCTCCATGACGGCGGAGTGGCGGGAGCCCCTCCGAGATTGGATCTCCCTCTCTGTTCTCTTCAGTTTCGCGTTCCCCAGATCTGGCCCTTCACCGTTTCTTAAATTCCCGGAGATCCGTAACTTCGATTGCGCTGAAATTTTTACACGATTTTTTCCATAAATTATCTTTCTTGCGCCAGAAGAAGGGCGCCAACCGCCTTACGAGGAGGGCATAAGACACCTGGGCGCGCCTGGCACCCCCTGGCGCGCCCTGGTGTATCTTGGGGGCTGTGGTCCCCCGTTTGCGTTGATTCCACCTCCCAAAAATCACATATATTCCAAAATAATTCTCCGTAAATTTTTATCGTGTTTGGAATTTTTTTGATATGGATTTTCTGTGAAACAAAAAACATGCAACAAACAGGAACTGGCACTGGGCACTGGATCAATAGGTTAGTCCAATAAATCATATAAATTGTAGCCAAAAATATGTAAAACTTGTATAATATGGCATCAAACAATCAAAAATTATAGATACGACGGAGACATATCAGCATCCCCAAGCTTAATTCATGCTCGTCCTCGAGCAGGTAAATGATAAAATGGATAATTTTTGTGTTGTAATGCTACCTAGCATAATCTTGATCATATATCTAATCATGGCATGAATATTAAGACATAAGTGATTCAAAGCAATAGTCTATAATTTGACATAAAGACATCAATACTCAGGCATCCCAACAAACAATCATGTCTTTCAAAATATCAACGCTAAAGAAATCTATCCCTACAAAATCATATAGTCTTGTCATGCTCTGTCTTCTTGACACAAAGTATTTATCATGCACAACCCCGATGACAAGCCGAGCAATTGGTTCATACTTTTTAACGCGCTTCAGCTTTTTCAACCCTCACGCAATACATGAGCGCAAGCCATGGATATAGCACTATAGGTGGAATAGAGTATGATGATAGGGGTAAATATTGAGAAGACAAAAAAGTAAGAAAGTCTCACATTGACGCGGCTAACCAACGGGCTATGGAGATGCCCATCAATTGATATCAATGCGAGGAGTAGGGATTGCCATGCAACAGATGCACTAAGAGCTATAAGTGTATGAAAGCTCAACATGAAAACTAAGTGGGTGTGCATCTAATCCTATAATGAAAATTTCCCACTAGTATATGGAAGTGACAACATAGGAGACTCTCCATATGAAAACATGGTGCTACTTTGAAGCACAAGTGTGGAACTAGCATGCCCCTTCTCTCTTTTTCTTTTTCTTTTTTTCTTTTTTTTCCTTTTTTTCTTTCTTTTTTATTTTTTTCTCTCTCAATGTCCGGAGTCTCATCCCGACTTGTGGGGGAATCATAGTCTCCATCATCCTTTCCTCACTGGGGCAATGCTCTAATAATGAAAATTGATGATCATCACCCTTCTATTTACTTATAACTCACAAGAAATAAAAATTACAACTCGATACCTATAATAAAGTATGACTCTATATGAATGCCTCTGGCAGTGTACCAGGATGTGCAATGATCTAGCGTAACATGTATAAAAAAATAATGAATGGTGGCTAAGCCACAAACACTATGTCAGCTATATGATCATGCAAAGCAATATGACAATGAATGCTCAAGTCATCAAAACGGAAGCGGTGGAAGTTGCATGGCAATAAATCTCGGAATGGCTATGGAAAGGCCATAATAGGTAGGTATGGTGGCTGTTTTCAGGAAGATATAATAAGGCTTATGTGTGATAGAGCGTATCATATCACGGGGTTTGGATGCACCTGCGAAGTTTGCACCACATCTCGAGGTGAGAAAGGGCAATGCACGGTACCGTAGAGGCTAGCAAATTGCGGAAAGGTAAGAGTGCGTATAATCCATGGACTCACATTAGTCATAAAGAACTCATATACTTATTGCAAAAGTTTATTAGCCCTCAAAGCAAAGTACTACTACGCATGCCCCTAGGGGGATAGATTGGTAGGAAAAGACCATCGCTCGTCCCCGACCACCACTCATAAGGAAGACAATCAATAATAAATCATGCTCCAACTTCATAGCATAACGAGAGACTATACGTTCATGCTTCGGGAATCACAAACCTTAACACCAATATTCTTACTAACCACAACCGTTTACTAGTACCTCCCACATATTACCATCTCTATATCACAAAACTATTGCAAGGAATCAAACATATCATATTCAGTGATCCATAAGTTTTATGTAGGATTTTATGACTAACCATGCAATTGACCAATTCCTGTTGACTCTCTAAATAGGTATAAGTGAAGCAAGAGAGTTTAATTATTTATACAAAATACCATGCTCTAACAAATATAAGTGAAGCAAAAGAGCATTCTACAAATAACGGTTTTCTATGTGAAGAGAAACAGGCAACCCAAACTTCAAATGATATAAGTGAAGCACATGAAGCATTCTATAAAGCCACACTCAAAAGATATAAGTGAAGTGCAATGAGCATTCTATAAATCAACCATGGAATATCTCATACCATCATGGTGCATAAAAGAAAAATAAAAACTAAATGCAAAATATGCTCCAAGATTTACACATATCACATGAACGAAACGAAGATGAAAACATACCGATACTTGTTGAAGAAAGATGGGATGCCTTCCGGGGCATCCCCAAGCTTAGACGCTTGAGTCTCCTTGAATATTTACTTGGTGTTCCTTGGCATCCCCAAGCTTAATCTCTTGCCTCTCCTCCCTCTCCTCATATCGAGACCTCCTCGATCTTCGATCACTTCATCCACACAAAACTCAACAGAAACCTCGGTAAGATCCGTTAGTATAATGATGCAAATCACTACTCTAAGTACTGTTGCAAACCAATTCATATTTTATTTTTGCATTTTAGATACTGTATTATAACTTTTCCATGGCTTATAACACCGATAAAAATTGATAGTTTCATCAAAACAAGCAAAACAATGCATCAAAAACAGAATCTGTCTTAAACAGGACAGTCTATAGGAATCTGAACACCTACCATACTTATGTTACTCCAATAATTCTGAAAAATTAGGAAAAAATAAACACTTTATATAGAAATACTTTTCAAAAAGTTTCAGAACCTTTTGACGTTTCAGTAAAAAATGTAAAATCGGGCACTACAGCCAAATTTTCTGTTTCTGCACCGCACATACCAACAAGCAATCTAATCATCCTAAAGGCAAATCTTGGCACATTATTTTTATAATACAATGGAATTGTACAAGGGGATAATTATTTTTGTGAGAATCTTCATGAAAAATTCTACATTGTTTCCATGAGCATGAACACAAGTGTTCAAGGTCGATCCCTCACTTCTCCAATGCACAACTTCCAATCGCTTCTCTTTTGTGAAAAAGTTTTTAAGTTCCCCTCTATATTTTTTTTGTTTTTAAACTTTATAAAAGCGCTCAACAGAAAGAAATGACTCTCTAAAACTTCCGGGGTGTCTCCCTGGCAGTGCTTTCTTTAAAGCCATTAAGTTAGGCATAAAGTGCTCAAGTAATGGATCCACCCAGATCCCAAGGTATATCAAAGCCAATTTTAATTAACAATGATTTGGCATTTAGTAGTGAGCACAAAGCAACATATATCATGAAATGACAAAGTCTAACTCTCTTTCTATGCATCGGCATGTCATACAAGAACAATTCATGCACATCAAGTAAAGGCCAATACATAGCATAAGCAGTTTCTTACAATTTTATCGTGTTGGAAACATAGAGAGGCGGAGATGTAGTTCCTCTTTCATAATAATTGCAAGTAGGAGCAGAAAGAACATGCATATTACATTCATCAAAATTATCATGTGCAACGGTAAAAGGCAACCCATCAATGTAATCCTTAATAAGTGCAACCTTCTCCAGTATAGTGTAGTTTGGAGAATTCAAAAAGATAATAGGACTATCATGTGTGGGTGCAATAGCAACAATTTCATTCTTAGCATAAGGAACTATAGCAAGTTCATCTCCATAAGCATAATTCATATTGGCATCTTGGCCACAAGCATAACAAGCATCAAGTTCATCAAAAAGGGATATTTCAAAAGAATCAACGGGATCATAGCAATTATCATAGCATTCATCCTTCGGTAAGCACGGAGGGAATTAAACAATGTATGAGTTGAAGAGTTACTCTCATTAGAAGGTGGGCACAGGTAGTTAATCCGTTCTTCCTCCGTTTGTTCTTCACTCTCCTCATCATCTTTTTCATCCAATGAGCTCATAGTTTCATCATTTTCTTCTTCCATAGACTCCTGCAAAATGTTAGTCTCTTCTTGGACGGTGGAGAAGTACTCAATATATTATTTAACATAAGCATTGGAAGCTTAGTTTTCATAGCAATGTTTAAGTATGGCAAAATTTTCAGATTTGTAAAGATTAGCATCATACTTTTCAATCAAATAAGCAATTTCATAAGCACCCTTAAAAGCAACAAATTCTTCAATTTTTTCAACATCATAGTAATTATAAACACCTTTGGCATAAGAAGATACAATTCCATTATCCTTAAACTCACATTGGAAGGGAAGGTGTTTTTTAGGGTCTTCAGAACAACAAGTAAAATCATGTATTTCATATAAATTCAAAGCATAGCAATACAAACTATTAATATGATGCCATAAAAGTTTCCCTTTTTGAGATAAGCGGTGTCGCACATAATAAGCATGCTCATTTAATGATTTTCCCTCAACTAAGCTAGCTGGGTTTTCAGCACGAGCACAAATGGATCGAAGATGATCCAAGTAGAAAGCTTCAGTAGTATGATAGATTTTGGGTGGTTCTTCAACCATTGGTTTAGCGGGTTTAACTATTTTTTTTGGTATTTTGCGTTTCCTACCCATAACTACAGATAGAAAACAACTTAGAACAGAAAATAAAAACTAAGTGATAAATCAAACAAGCACACACAAGAATATTCACCCCACGCTATTGCTCCCCGGCAACGGCGCCAGAAAAAAGGTCTTGATAACCCACAAGTATAGGGGATCGTTTGTAGCCTTTTTTGATAAATAGGAGTGTCGAACCCAACGAGGAGCTAAAGGCAGAACAAATATTCCCTCAAGTTCTATCGACCACCGATACAACTCTACGCACACTTGACGTTTGCTTTACCTAAAACAAGTATGAAACTATTTTGCAAGAATAAAACCATGAGTACTTTATGAGAATAAAACTACGAATAAATTGCAAGGTAATAAAAGTGGATAGCTTTTGTCAACAAGAAAGTCATTTGTCCCTAGGCAATCGCTAACAAGTACCGGTAATCATTCTTGTAATTTTATATGAGGGAGAGGCATGAGCTAACATACTTTCTCTACTTGGATCATATGCACTATATGATTGGAACTCTAGCAAGCATCCGCAACTACTAAAGATCATTAAGGTCATGAAACCCAACCATAGCATTAAGTATCAAGTCCTCTTTATCCCATATGCAACAACCCACTTACTCGGGTTTAAGCTTCTGTCACTCTCACAACCCACCATAAGCGAATCATGAACATATTGCAACACCCTACAGTGGGGATCCCTCATGTTTGCGCGAGATGGAGGGCACCGTAGGACAGCACCATAAATAAAATATACAATCATACCAACCAAGATCATGATTAACCCATAGGACAAAACGGATCTACTCAAACATCATAGGATAGCCAAATATCATTGGAAAATAATATATGGAGTTGAACACCATGTTTAAGTAGAGATTACAGTGGGGAGAAGAGGTGTTACACCGCTGCATAGAGGGGGAGAAAGTTGGTGTAGACGGTAGCAAGATTGTTGATGTAGATCGCCGTCACGATCCTAGCCCCGGCTGCACTCCAGCGCCACTGGGAGAGAGGGGGAGAGAGCCCCCCTCCTTCTTCTTCTTCCTTGGCCTCCCCCCTAGATGGGAGGAGAGTTCCCTCTCTGGTCCATGGCCTCCATGGCGGCGGAGGGGCGGGAGCCCCTCCGAGATTGGATCTCCCTCTTTGTTCTCTTCTGTTTCACGTTCCCCAGATCTAGCCCTTCACCGTTTCTTAAATTCCCGGAGATCCGTAACTCTTATTGCGCTAAAAAAATTACACGATTTTTTCCATAAATTATCTTTCTTGCGCCAGAAGAAGGGCACCAACCGCCTTATGAGGAGGGCATAAGACACCTGGGCGCGCCTGGCACCCCCTAGCGCGCTCTGGTGTATCTTGGGGGCTGTGGGCTCTCGTTTGCATTGATTCTACCTCCCAAAAATCACATCTATTCCAAAATAGTTCTCCGTAAATTTTTATCGCGTTTGGACTTCGTTTGATATGGATTTTTTGCGAAACAAAAAACATGCAACAAACAGGAACTGGCACTAGGCACTGGATCAATAGGTTACTCCAATAAATCATATAAATTGTTGCCAAAAATATGTAAAAGTTGTATAATATTGGCATGAAATAATCAAAAATTATAGATACGACGGAGGCGTATCAGTCACTATGGAAAATATCCTTTGAGGGGCTTGTTCGGGGTATCTTCACCTCGACCAGAAGTGGTAAGAGTCGCTCCTCAACCTACTGAAGCTACTGAAAATATTTACTATGAAATCCCTTCAGGCATTATGGAGAAAGTGCTTGCTAATCCATATCTAGGAGATGGAACAATACATCCTTATATGCACTTGATATATATAGATGAAATTTGTGGATTGTTTAATCTTGCAGGTTTATCAAAGGATGGAGTTAAGAAGAAGATGTTTCCCTTATCTTTGAGGGAAAAGGCATTATCTTGGTATAGCCTATTGGATGATATTGTAACATGGGACTGGAACCGATTGAAGTTGGAATTCCACCAGAAATTTTATCCCATGCACTTGGTTCATTGTGATCGGAATTATATATATTTTTTTTGACCTCGTGAAGGATAAAGTATCGCTCAAGCTTGGGGGAGTCTTAAATATATGATGCACACATGCCCCAACCATGAGCTCTCAAGAGAGATGATTATGCAAAACTTTTATGCTTGACTTCCTCATAATGATCGATCAATGCTTGATACTTCTTCTACTGGTTCCTTTATGAAGAAAACTATCAAATTCAAATGGGATCTCCTTGAAAGAATTAAACGCAACTTTGAAGATTGTGAAATGGACAAAGGTAATGAGCTAGGTATAAATCTTGAATATGATTGTGTTAAATCTTTTATTGAAACAAATGCTTTTCATAAATTTAGCACAAAGTATGGACTTGACTCTGAGATAGTAGCTACTTTCTATGAATCCTTTGCTGCTCATGCTAATCTCCCTAAGGAGAAGTGGTTTAAATTTCATCCACCAATTAAAGAAATTTGTAAGGAACCTACTATTGCTAAAACTGAAACAATTATTTATAATGTTAATCCAGCTGTACCCACTACTTATATTGAGAAACCCCCTTTTCCTGTTAGGATAAGGAACATGCTAAAGTTACCACTGTGGTTCATAAGAGTTAGGTTAAAACACCAAACCCTTTTGAACAAATTAAAGTGGAACCTGATATTGCTAGTCAACGATCTTTTGGCTGATAGTATTGATGAATATGTCATTTATTTCTGTGATGAAGAGACTAGGATTGCTAAACCACTTAATACTAAATGAGATAAATTAGATAAAAGTAAACCATTTTTTGGCATGCTTGTTGTTTCTGTTAAGATTAGAGATCATTTATATCATGGTTTATGTGATATGGGTGCTAGCGTAAGTGCTATTCCATTTACTTTATATCAAGAAGTTATGCATGATATTGCACCTATTGAGATTGAAGATATTGATGTTACTATTAAGCTTGCAAACAAAGATACTATTTCACCACTTGGGATTGTTAGAGATGTTGAAGTCTTGTGTGGTAAGATTGTCGGGGTATTCTTGCGACAGATGCCAGGGGGTGGCTTATCATGGGTGGAGCCAAGAGGACGTCGTCGGGCCCTGGAAGCGGGAGTGAGCATGAGCTCGATCGCACACGAGACGTACCCAGGTTCGGGGCTCTTCGGGGAGATAACACCCCTAGTCCTGCTCTATGGGGTCTCCGCATGATGACTATGATCAAATGGTGGCTACAAGGTTGCTCCTTGAGCAGCGTTGCTAGAGGAGGAAGAAGGGCAGAGCTGCTACCTTGCTCTTCCTAGCTATGGTGTGTGTGAGTGGCGTGTGTGCTGAACCCTTTGCATGGGTGATCCTGGGGGGCTTATATAGGCCTGCCCCCCAGGGGTACAATGGTAACACGGTCGGGTGTAGGACCCGGACGTCAGTGTCTAGGGTCGCGGGGTACTCTGCCGGCTGCTGGGGCCCGCCTCCGGAGGGCCCCGCCGGCTGCCGAGAATCCAGCCAACAGGTAGGGCTTGCCGCCTGTGGGCCACGCTGATTGCCTTTTGCTGTAGCATTTTACTTGATGACGGAGGCCGCGTCAGGAGTCGTATGGCTACAGTTCCGCCGCTTGGTCAACGCACACTATAGCCATTCTCCGTCTCGTTGAAGTAATTGAGCGCAGACTCTAAGGGGAGGGGAGGGCCAGCTGCTAGAGGCCGGCCCGCCCCCGAAGCCGCCTTCTTGGGGAGCGCCGTCTTCTGGGAGCTCACGGACAGGTAGGGCCTACCGCCTGTAGGCCGTACTAATTGCCTTTTGTTGTAGCATGACCCTGGCTGACGAGGGCCATGTCGTGGGTCGCATGGCTACAGTCCCACGCCTGGCAGGTGGGTGACAGCTTGGTTAGCTTGCACTGTAGCCACGCTCCCTCGGGATTTGGGGGAGTGGGTGGCCCTGTAGCCATGCCCATCTTGTCGTAGTGGTTGAGTGCAGACTCCGAGGGGAGGATGGGCCGTCTGCTAGGAGCCGGCCTCCCCTGAAGCCGCCTTCTAAGAGCGCGTCTTCTTCTGGGAGCCGGCTGCTTGGGCCTAGCCGGCCCAAGGAGCCGGCTGAGAGTCCGGAAGGTGCGAGGGGCTTTTCTAGCCCCGATGTCTTGAAATGCTAAGGGGTGTGGACGAGGCTACCCGTGGTCAATCCCTCCGACAGTAGTCCCCAAAGCTGGTGAGGCACCATGGCTCAAAGTCGGAGTGCCTCTGCAGTTTCCTCCTCCGAGAGGTCCTGTGCCCTTGCTTCGTCCGGCTGGGAGAAGCCGTCCGACAGGAGCCGGCTGATGCAAAGCCGACCGTCTTGTGAATTTGAACCATCATGGCGGGCGCCGAGACGACGCCACCGGGTGGCGCGCTTGCTACCCGTTGCTCGCTTGCCACGCGACGCCAGCAGGCTAGGCCGTCCTGCCAGCACACGCATGCGATGAGACGTCACCGCAGGCCCGGGCCCACCACTACAGGGCCTCGGCACGCGCGCGGATCCGCTGCGGCCGAGGTGGGCGGTTGCCCTTCCGGGGCATATCGATCATGCGTTTTTAAGGCGCGGGATTTACGGGGTTGTGCGAGGCGTGGGCGTAGTTAATTCCCATGTTCCCCATGACCTGCCGCTTCGGCTCAGCCGCCGTTGCCGTATAAGTAGGAGGGAGGGGGTGCGGCCGAACGCACACGCCCCATCGCCTTGTATGAGTCAGTGAAGTTGTGGTAGAAGTCATACTTCTACGTCCACAACGTCCACCCGACCCGTGATTATGTCAACCTGCCGGCCTTTGTGCCTGACCCACCTACTGAACCGCGGAACAATTGGGGGCAGCAGCCCAAACCGTTGCCGGCTGTCATCACCAACGCCCTCGACCGGCTTCAGGAGATGATGGACTCGGAGGGGCTCCAGCCGGCGGACCTGCTTGCCGCCTTCATGTACTGCCGAGTGTCGCCCCTCCAATTCCGGCCGCATCCGATCTGCGACATGAGCGGCCGCCGGGACCCCTGCCGGATGTCGACGAAGGAGCTGCCGACTGTTGAGGTGGTCCGGCATGTTAATTACTTTTCCAACAGCCAACTAAGCGAGACCGACTGGAGCTTTGGCAAGCCACCGTACAGCCGCGCCAACCCGCCACCTGCGGTTAGTATCTGGTCCCCTTTCTTTTCTCATGTTGTGCTCTTCATCCGTCCTGACCACCCGAACACGGCGCAGCGCTTCGCCGGCCAGGCAGCAGTCACCGCGCCGGCTCCTGGCCACCAATGGATGGCGGACCGGGAGGTGAGCGACGTGGGCGAACCCGAGCTGGGGGCGACCGCGTTGGAGGAAGACGACACCGCCGGGGGAGGCGGCGTTGGAGTAGGCGGAGCCGCAGGAGACGGCGCGGGAGGCCACGTCCGGGACTGGCCGGATGATGATGAGGACGGTGACGAGCAACGCCGCCCTGAAGGCACCGACAGGGCAGGTGCCGGCTCCTCGACGGCATGGCCGACAGGTGGGGCGCCGACTGGGGCACCCGGCGCGTCTAAGCGCCGCGCCGACATGGGGATGTTCGACACCAGGCCGACCAAGAAGGCTAAGTCGACGGCTGCCACCAGGTGGAAAGAGGCCGCGAAGACGGCTTCCGTCCGAAGGACCCCAAAGGAACGCCCACTGGTGTCTGCGTGAGTGCTCTTACTGCTCTTGTCATGATTGTTTTGTCTTGGCTTTTCCTCTCTTGCGAATTTCTTATCTTTGCTTGCTTTGCCACGCAGGGCTCCCCTTTCCATGTCACGGGCTTCGCCCGCCTCGCTAATCAGAGCAGCGGGCGGCTCTGAGGAGGCCCGCCGCATGGACCCGGCCGCTGCCCTTCGGGAGGCGACGGAGAGGAATGCGCGAGAAGCGCGGGAGGAGCGGGAGGCCACGGCGCGACTGGAGGCCGAGGCGGCCACCACGGCGCAGACGGAGAGGAATGCGCGAGAAGCGCGGGAGGAGCGGGAGGCCACGGCGCGACTGGAGGCCGAGGTGGCCACCACGGCGCAGGCGGAGGCCGACAGCTTGGTTAGCTTGCACTGTAGCCACGCTCCCTCGGGATTTGGGGGAGTGGGTGGCCCTGTAGCCATGCCCATCTTGTCGTAGTGGTTGAGTGCAGACTCCGAGGGGAGGATGGGCCGTCTGCTAGGAGCCGGCCTCCCCTGAAGCCGCCTTCTAAGAGCGCGTCTTCTTCTGGGAGCCTGCTGCTTGGGCCTAGCCGGCCCAAGGAGCCGGCTGAGAGTCCGGAAGGTGCGAGGGGCTTTTCTAGCCCCGATGTCTTGAAATGCTAAGGGGTGTGGACGAGGCTACCCGTGGTCAATCCCTCCGACAGTAGTCCCCAAAGCTGGTGAGGCACCGTGGCTCAAAGCCGGAGTGCCTCTGCAGTTTCCTCCTCCGAGAGGTCCTGTGCCCTTGCTTCGTCCGGCTGGGAGAAGCCGTCCGACAGGAGCCGGCTGATGCAAAGCCGACCGTCTTGTGAATTTGAACCATCATGGCGGGCGCCGAGACGACGCCACCGGGTGGCGCGCTTGCTACCCGTTGCTCGCTTGCCACGCGACGCCAGCAGGCTAGGCCGTCCTGCCAGCACACGCATGCGATGAGACGTCACCGCAGGCCCGGGCCCACCACTACAGGGCCTCGGCACGCGCGCGGATCCACTGCGGCCGAGGTGGGCGGTTGCCCTTCCGGGGCATATCGATCATGCGTTTTTAAGGCGCGGGATTTACGGGGTTGTGCGAGGCGTGGGCGTAGTTAATTCCCATGTTCCCCATGACCTGCCGCTTCGGCTCAGCCGCCGTTGCCGTATAAGTAGGAGGGAGGGGGTGCGGCCGAACGCACACGCCCCATCGCCTTGTATGAGTCAGTGAAGTTGTGGTAGAAGTCATACTTCTACGTCCACAACGTCCACCCGACCCGTGATTATGTCAACCTGCCGGCCTTTGTGCCTGACCCACCTACTGAACCGCGGAACAATTGGGGGCAGCAGCCCAAACCGTTGCCGGCTGTCATCACCAACGCCCTCGACCGGCTTCAGGAGATGATGGACTCGGAGGGGCTCCAGCCGGCGGACCTGCTTGCCGCCTTCATGTACTGCCGAGTGTCGCCCCTCCAATTCCGGCCGCATCCGATCTGCGACATGAGCGGCCGCCGGGACCCCTGCCGGATGTCGACGAAGGAGCTGCCGACTGTTGAGGTGGTCCGGCATGTTAATTACTTTTCCAACAGCCAACTAAGCGAGACCGACTGGAGCTTTGGCAAGCCACCGTACAGCCGCGCCAACCCGCCACCTGCGGTTAGTATCTGGTCCCCTTTCTTTTCTCATGTTGTGCTCTTCATCCGTCCTGACCACCCGAACACGGCGCAGCGCTTCGCCGGCCAGGCAGCAGTCACCGCGCCGGCTCCTGGCCACCAATGGATGGCGGACCGGGAGGTGAGCGACGTGGGCGAACCCGAGCTGGGGGCGACCGCGTTGGAGGAAGACGACACCGCCGGGGGAGGCGGCGTTGGAGTAGGCGGAGCAGCAGGAGACGGCGCGGGAGGCCACGTCCGGGACTGGCCGGATGATGATGAGGACGGTGACGAGCAACGCCGCCCTGAAGGCACCGACAGGGCAGGTGCCGGCTCCTCGACGGCATGGCCGACAGGTGGGGCGCCGACTGGGGCACCCGGCGCGTCTAAGCGCCGCGCCGACATGGGGATGTTCGACACCAGGCCGACCAAGAAGGCTAAGTCGACGGCTGCCACCAGGTGGAAAGAGGCCGCGAAGACGGCTTCCGTCCGAAGGACCCCAAAGGAACGCCCACTGGTGTCTGCGTGAGTGCTCTTACTGCTCTTGTCATGATTGTTTTGTCTTGGCTTTTCCTCTCTTGCGAATTTCTTATCTTTGCTTGCTTTGCCACGTAGGGCTCCCCTTTCCATGTCACGGGCTTCGCCCGCCTCGCTAATCAGAGCAGCGGGCGGCTCTGAGGAGGCCCGCCGCATGGACCCGGCCGCTGCCCTTCGGGAGGCGACGGAGAGGAATGCGCGAGAAGCGCGGGAGGAGCGGGAGGCCACGGCGCGACTGGAGGCCGAGGCGGCCACCACGGCGCAGACGGAGAGGAATGCGCGAGAAGCGCGGGAGGAGCGGGAGGCCACGGCGCGACTGGAGGCCGAGGCGGCCACCACGGCGCAGGCGGAGGCCGACAGCTTGGTTAGCTTGCACTGTAGCCACGCTCCCTCGGGATTTGGGGGAGTGGGTGGCCCTGTAGCCATGCCCATCTTGTCGTAGTGGTTGAGTGCAGACTCCGAGGGGAGGATGGGCCGTCTGCTAGGAGCCGGCCTCCCCTGAAGCCGCCTTCTAAGAGCGCGTCTTCTTCTGGGAGCCGGCTGCTTGGGCCTAGCCGGCCCAAGGAGCCGGCTGAGAGTCCGGAAGGTGCGAGGGGCTTTTCTAGCCCCGATGTCTTGAAATGCTAAGGGGTGTGGACGAGGCTACCCGTGGTCAATCCCTCCGACAGTAGTCCCCAAAGCTGGTGAGGCACCGTGGCTCAAAGCCGGAGTGCCTCTGCAGTTTCCTCCTCCGAGAGGTCCTGTGCCCTTGCTTCGTCCGGCTGGGAGAAGCCGTCCGACAGGAGCCGGCTGATGCAAAGCCGACCGTCTTGTGAATTTGAACCATCATGGCGGGCGCCGAGACGACGCCACCGGGTGGCGCGCTTGCTACCCGTTGCTCGCTTGCCACGCGACGCCAGCAGGCTAGGCCGTCCTGCCAGCACACGCATGCGATGAGACGTCACCGCAGGCCCGGGCCCACCACTACAGGGCCTCGGCACGCGCGCGGATCCGCTGCGGCCGAGGTGGGCGGTTGCCCTTCCGGGGCATATCGATCATGCGTTTTTAAGGCGCGGGATTTACGGGGTTGTGCGAGGCGTGGGCGTAGTTAATTCCCATGTTCCCCATGACCTGCCGCTTCGGCTCAGCCGCCGTTGCCGTATAAGTAGGAGGGAGGGGGTGCGGCCGAACGCACACGCCCCATCGCCTTGTATGAGTCAGTGAAGTTGTGGTAGAAGTCATACTTCTACGTCCACAACGTCCACCCGACCCGTGATTATGTCAACCTGCCGGCCTTTGTGCCTGACCCACCTACTGAACCGCGGAACAATTGGGGGCAGCAGCCCAAACCGTTGCCGGCTGTCATCACCAACGCCCTCGACCGGCTTCAGGAGATGATGGACTCGGAGGGGCTCCAGCCGGCGGACCTGCTTGCCGCCTTCATGTACTGCCGAGTGTCGCCCCTCCAATTCCGGCCGCATCCGATCTGCGACATGAGCGGCCGCCGGGACCCCTGCCGGATGTCGACGAAGGAGCTGCCGACTGTTGAGGTGGTCCGGCATGTTAATTACTTTTCCAACAGCCAACTAAGCGAGACCGACTGGAGCTTTGGCAAGCCACCGTACAGCCGCGCCAACCCGCCACCTGCGGTTAGTATCTGGTCCCCTTTCTTTTCTCATGTTGTGCTCTTCATCCGTCCTGACCACCCGAACACGGCGCAGCGCTTCGCCGGCCAGGCAGCAGTCACCGCGCCGGCTCCTGGCCACCAATGGATGGCGGACCGGGAGGTGAGCGACGTGGGCGAACCCGAGCTGGGGGCGACCGCGTTGGAGGAAGACGACACCGCCGGGGGAGGCGGCGTTGGAGTAGGCGGAGCCGCAGGAGACGGCGCGGGAGGCCACGTCCGGGACTGGCCGGATGATGATGAGGACGGTGACGAGCAACGCCGCCCTGAAGGCACCGACAGGGCAGGTGCCGGCTCCTCGACGGCATGGCCGACAGGTGGGGCGCCGACTGGGGCACCCGGCGCGTCTAAGCGCCGCGCCGACATGGGGATGTTCGACACCAGGCCGACCAAGAAGGCTAAGTCGATGGCTGCCACCAGGTGGAAAGAGGCCGCGAAGACGGCTTCCGTCCGAAGGACCCCAAAGGAACGCCCACTGGTGTCTGCGTGAGTGCTCTTACTGCTCTTGTCATGATTGTTTTGTCTTGGCTTTTCCTCTCTTGCGAATTTCTTATCTTTGCTTGCTTTGCCACGCAGGGCTCCCCTTTCCATGTCACGGGCTTCGCCCGCCTCGCTAATCAGAGCAGCGGGCGGCTCTGAGGAGGCCCGCCGCATGGACCCGGCCGCTGCCCTTCGGGAGGCGACGGAGAGGAATGCGCGAGAAGCGCGGGAGAAGCGGGAGGCCACGGCGCAGGCGGAGGCCGACACTGCAGCCAAGGCGCAAGCGGATGCGGCGGCCAAGGCGCAGGCGTAGGCCGATGCCAAGGCTGCGGAGAACCCGGCCCGCAGCATGGTTCCGGAGGCCACCGACTTGCGGCAGTCAGAGCCGCCGGTGGTGGTGGATCGGGCACCGACTGGAGCAGCCGAAGCTGACCAGGCGGCCCCGGAGCGGGAGGGGACCGACCCCGTCATCTCGGAGATGGAGGTGGCCCAGCGCGCGTCGGATACTGGCGAGCGAGGGGAGGCCATCCCGAAGGGCCGGAGGTGCCGCCAGCCAGCATCGAGCTGGTGACGAGCCGGGCCATGACGACACGTGCCTCTGCGCGCCTGCGCCCGTCACGGGCGACTTCCGCGCCAAGGCCGGCAGAGGCCAGGGCCGTGAGCTCACCGGGAGCCGACACCGAAGCCTCGAGCTCTGCTCCGCCTGGTTGGACACCAGGAGCCGCCCCGGCCGCCCTGAACCTCGTGGTGTAGGACGTCCTTGACAAGTTCTCCGTCCACGGTGACACCCTCCTAAAGGCAAGGAGCGAGATGGTGGTGATGCAGACGTCTGTCCGGGTATGTTCTTAGTCTTCCTTTTTATCTTTGCAATCTTCAGTGGGGGCGCACTAGCGCACCCACTGGGTGTAGCCCCCGAGTTCCAAGCCGGCTGCTGAGCAAGCGGGTTGGAACTTTTAAGGCGTGTTTCTGAATGCTGAAGTGTTGCTCTTGCCGCAGGACTACCACATCCTGCGTGCGGCCACCTTCAATTCACAGAACCAACAGCTTGCCAACCAGACCGCTGAGTTAACCAAGAGCCGAGGTACGTAGGCCAGCCATCAGTGGGGGCGCGCAAGCGCACCCACTGGGTGCAGCCCCCAAGATTCGGGCCGGCTGCTGAGCAGCCGGGCCGGATCTTCTCGACGACTTCTTGTCTTCGTTGACGCTGACGATTCTTCCTTGTCTTTGCAGAGGCCGCCACTAATCTGCGGTGCCGCGTGCATGAGCTCGAGAGCCAGCTTCAGGCCAAGGAGCTGGAGCGCAGCCAGGCGGCTGCGGAGCGCAACCGGCTTGAGAAGGAGCTGGCTGACCAGGTGACCCGGCATGCGGACCAGGTCCGACAGCTGAAAGACGGGAAGGAGCTCCTCAAGGCCGAGTTCGAGACTCAGCGCTCGAACTGGGCAGAGAGGGAGAAGTGCCTGTCGGAAGGCTATGAGGTGATCGAGGGCATGCTCGAAGGTAACTTTTCTTTCTTGCTTGGGGGTGCCGGCTCTTGCTGGAAGCCGGCCTCTTATTCCTTTGTTTTCTTTTTACGCAGAGTACTTCCCAGACCACGTTGGCGTCATCAGCCAGGCGATCGAGGCACGGCGCAAGCAGCGGAGGCAAGTGGGCGAGGAGATTGCGCTGGGCCGGCCTCGGACCTGGGGCGAACAGTTCTGGGCCATCCAACTACGCCTTCTGCCAGCCCGCCGACTGCTCCCCCGCTTTCAGTGCGCCGGGTCCCAGGTCTTGGAGGGGCTCTGGCCGGGTGTGCAGGTGCCCCGGACTCCCAGTCGAACCGCCGACTGGTTGGAGGTGGCGGCCGAGTGGCTCGACGCTTGGAAGGGTGCCGCGGCACGGGCAGGCGCCAGGGCGACGCTGGAATTCGTCAAGGCGTGGTACCCAGGTGTGAGTTTGGCTCAGCTGGCCACTTTTCGCCAGAAGGCAGCGCCGGAGCTGCAGGCGGAGCGCGAGGCGATCGCCGAACGCGCGGCAGCCCTTGCCGACTATGCCGACGTCAGCGTCTTCATCCTGGAGCGGGAGGAAGATGGCACTGAGGTGCCGCCCTCTTGGTTCGGGCTGAACCTGGATGAGGGGGAGGACCCGGTGGAGGGGATCGCCTCCAGCGATGAAGGCACGGAGGAGAGCGGGGACGAGGAAGGCGATGACGTCGCACCAGACGGCGGAGCGACCAGCCGGACTCAGCCCAACCCGGCCTCGGCCAGCGAGCCATAGGAGACTACGTCAGCCGCCGCCGAGGCCAACCAGGCTGAGACCCGCCAGCCGGAAGCCCCACCAGCCGGTGCCTCAGCCACCGCCGACCTGTTCGAGCAGCCCGCCGCACCTTCGGCCTAGGCGGCCCTTTTATCTTCTTAAATTCTCTGTCTTGTACTTAAGAACAAGTTAATCATGCGTAGTTCCACCCACTGGGGGTGTATTAAAGTCTGATGAATGCTGGCATTGGGCCTTTTGCAATGTAAATAACTTATTTTCACATGCTTGTCTCTCTGCCGGGCTCTGGCTCGGTTTTGCCTTTGCTCTTGTTGGCTTTTTCTTTTGCCGCGTTCCTCTGGCCGCCGCCCTGCCAGCCGGACAGCTACGCTGCGATCTGTGGCCGGGTCAGAGACTTGGCCGTTTAGAATAGGCAAGTTACTTCAGCCGCCTAGAGCATAGCTAGTCGAGCGAGAAGCCGGCCGGCCGGCTGCTGGGCAGCCAGATGGGTGAGGCGAGGAGCCGGCTTGGCCTGTATTAGCGTTCTTCCTTAGTCATTTTTCATGTGGACAGCATTTCCGGCCTTTAGCTCTTGCCAGTCGGACAGTCGCGCTGCGAGCTATAGCTGAGGCGAAGAGAGGGCCTTGGCGTCGGCACACTACTTAGCCGACTTAGGGTGGTGCCAACTTAGGTCAAGGCGGCGAGCCCCCGGGCCGGCTGACTGGACCCGGACAGGGCGGAAGAATGAAAGAACACATTCATAGGCGAAGCTTATCATATAGATAAAAAGGTAGCCCCCGAGTGTGCCTCGGGGGACCTATTGTCTTTGCTAGTACAAAAGATTGCGTGGTACCTACACTGCATCAACTGTAAAATGGGCGGAGAAGGTTCGCATTCCATGGACGCTCCGTCTCTTGGCCGGCATTGTTCCTCTTGCGTGCCCTGGGCTTTTGTGCGTCGATGAGGTAGTAGGAGTCGTTGCCCAGGCCTTGCTGATGATGAAAGGCCCCTCCCAAGGAGCCGAGAGCTTGTGCTGGCCGGCTGTTCGCTAGATCAGCCGGAGCACAAGATCGCCCTCGCGGAAAGCACGCGGCTTGATCTTCTTGTTGTGGTAGCGGCGCAGGCTCTGCTGGTAGATGGCGGACCGGCTGAGTGCTAGCAGCCAGGCCTCTTCCAGCAGATCAATGCCGTCCTCTCGCGCCTCCTTGGCTTCCGCCTCCGTGTACATGGTGACGCAAGGCGAGTCAAACTCGATGTCCGTTGGGATGACAGCCTCGGCCCTGTACACGAGGAAGAAGGGTGTGAAGCCGGTTGCTCGATTCGGCATAGTCCGAAGACTCCAAAGGACGGCCGGCAGCTCCTCGATCTAGTAGCCGGCCGAGCGCTCCAGAGGATCGACCAGCCGGGGCATGATGCCGGACAGGATGAGGCCGTCTGCTCGCTCCACTTGGCCGTTTGACTGTGGATGGGCAACGGATGCGAGGTCCAGTCGGATGCCCTGCATCACGCAGAAATGGGCCAAGGCGCCTTTGGCGAAGTTCGTGCCGTTGTCGGTGATGATGCTGTGCGGGATGCCGTATCGGACGGTGATATCCGTGATGAATGTGACAGTAGTCGGACCATTCAGCTTCTTGATTGGCCTTGCCTCAATCCACTTCGTGAACTTGTCCACGGCAACCAGCAGATGGGTCATGCCGCCGCGTGCTGTCTTGAATGGGCCCACCATGTCCAGTCCCCATACGGCAAACGGCTAGGTGAGCGGAATGGTCTTGAGTGCAGAAGCCGGTAGGTGCTGCTTGGAGCTGAAGTGCTGACACCCCTTGCACTTGCGGACCAACTCCTTCACGTCGTCCAAAGCAGTCGGCCAGAAGAAACCGTGGCGAAAAGCTTTGGCGACGAGGGCTCTGTAGGCAGCATGGTGGCCACATTCGCCTTGATGAATATCCCTGAGGATTGCTATGCCCTTCTCCGGCTCTACGCAGCGCTGGAAGATACCAGCCACGCTGCGCCTGACGAGCTCTCTGTTGACAATTGTGTATGTAGCCGCCCGGCGTTGCACCTGCCGGGCCAAGATTTCGTCGGCTGGCAGCTCGCGGCTAACCAGAAAATTGAGGATGGGCTGCGCCCAAGATGGCGCTTCAACCACCGTCATGACAGCAACCAGCACAAGGGTGGCCGGGTTGGGAGGCGGCGGGTCGGAGCCGGCCGCTGCTTGCTGCATCGTTGAAGTCCCCGGGCCGACTACAACAGTCCCCGGGCCGGGTGCGGGTGCTGCAGCCCCCGGGCAGCCTGCAGAAGTCCCCGGGCCGACTGCTGAAGTCCCCGAGCCGGATTCGACTGTTCCAGCGTCAGCCGGCATGAAGATGGATTCTGATTCCCGCGAAGGTTTGACAGACGGCTTGCGCAGGCACTCAAGGAAGACGCCAGCTAGTATGGCCTACCGAGTGGAGCCAATCCATGCCAGGGCGTCGGCTGCTTCGTTGTCGGCCCGTGGTACGTGGAGGAACTCGCACCCGTCAAAGTGTCCGCTCATCTGCTGGACGAGGAAGCGGTAGCTAGCCATGTTGGCGTCCTTGGCGTCCCAGTCGCCAGAAGACTGTTGGACCACCAAGTCCGAGTCGCCGTAGCACAGAATACAGCAGATGCCGATCTCCTTGGCTAGCCGAAGCCCATGGACGAGCGCCTCGTACTCGGCCACGTTGTTGGAGGCGGCAAAGTGGATCTTTAGCGTGTACTTGAGCTTGTCGCTTTTGGGAGAGGTGAGGACGATGCCGGATCCCAAACCGGTGCGCATCTTCGAGCCGTCGAATTGCATCCGCCAATGCGTGGAATCTGGCGCTGGCGGCAGGTACTGGGTCTCGGCCCAGTCGACAAGGAAGTCGGCCAGCGCTTGGGACTTGATGGCGGTGCGGGGCTGGTAGAGGATGGTGTGGGGAGCCAGCTCGATGACCCACTTTGCCACCCGGCCTGAGGCGTCTCTGTTGCCCATGATCTTGGCAAGGGAGGCGGGGCAGACGATTGTGATGGTGTGCTCCTGGAAGTACTACTTCAGCTTCTTGGCGGCAAAGTACACGCCGTAGTACATCTTCTGGTAGTGGGGGTAGTTCTGCTTGGAGGAAGACAACACCTCGCTCAGGTAGTAGACCGGCCTCTGGACCGGCTGTGCTTTGCCGTCTTCTGGGTGTTCGACAACAATCACGGTGCTGACGACCCGGCTGGTGGCGGCGATGTAGAGGAACATGGGCTCTTTAGTAGCCGGAGCGGCCAGAACAGGCAGCGTGGACAGCATCCGCTTAAGCTGGAGGAACGCCTCATCCGCCTGGTTGGTCCACTCGAAGCATGTGGTCTTCTTCATCAGCTGGTATAGAGGGAGGGCCTTCTCGCCCAGCCGACTGATGAACCGGCTGAGAGAGGCTAACCACCCGGTGAACTTCTGGACGTCCTGCAACCGAGTTGGCTTCTTCATCCACTCAATGGCCTTCATCTTCATGGGGTTGCACTCGATCCCGCGCTCAGAAACAAGGAAGCCAAGGAGTTGGCCGGCTCGTACTCTGAAGACACACTTCTCCGGGTTGAGCTTGATCTGGAAGCGGCGCAGGTTGGCGAAGGTCTCCTTGAGATCCTCCAAAAGGGTGTCGCGCTTCTCCATCTTCACCACAATGTCGTCCACATAGACATGGGCATTCCTGCTGAGTTGCTTCAGGAGGCACTTCTGCATGCAGCGCTGAAAGGTGGCGCCGGCATTCCTCAAGCCGAACATCATGGTGATGTAGCAGAAGGCGCCGAAAGGGGTGATGAAGGCGGTCTTCAGTCGGTCGGCCGGATCTAGCTTGATCTGGTGGTAGCCAGAGTAGGAATACAAGAAGGACAGCAGCTCGCAGCCGGCCGTGGAGTCGATCACTTGATCTATCCTGGGCAAGGCAAAAGGGTCCTTGGGGTAGGCTTTGTTGAGGCTAGTGTAGTCGATACACATGCGCCACTTGTTGTTTTTCTTCAAAATGAGGACTGGGTTGGCAAGCCAGTCCAGGTAGAACACTTCCATGATGAAGCCGGCTGCCAGAAGCCGGGCGATCTCTTCACCAATGATCCTTCTCTTCTCCTCTGATAGGCGGCGGAGGGGTTGCTTGACCGGTTTTGCATCCGATCTCACATGTAGCTTGTGCTCGGCGAAATCTGTCGGAACACCCGGCATGTCCTTGGGGGACCATGCGAAGATATCCCGATTCTCATGGAGGAAGTCGACGAGCTCGCTTTCCTATTTACTGTCGAGGTGAGACCCCACGACAGCAAATCTCTCCGGGTGCGTCGGGTCCAAGGCGATCTTCTTGGTTTCCTTGGCCGGCTGGAAGGAAGCCCCGGTCTCCGCGTCCTTGGGGTCAGGTGGAATGGCCGGCTGCTCGCTGGCCATGGCCACAACCCGGTCAAGGAGGCGCTTCTCTTCGGCGATGATGAGGGACTCGGCCAGCCGGGAGCTGGCAGCGGCGCACGTGAGCGACTTCTGGTAGTCGCCGGCAATGGTGATGAGGCCCTTGGGACCCGGCATCTTCATCTTCAGATAGGCGTAATGCGGCACTGCCATGAATTTGGCCAGTGCAGGCCGGCCCAAGAGCGCGTGGTAGGGGCTATCCAAGTCAACCACCTTGAACCAGATTGGCTCGCGGCGGAAGTGGGTCTTGTCGCCGAACAGGACATCAATCTTGATTTTGCCGATTGGAGAGCAGGAAAGCCCAGGGACAATGCCATGGAACATGGTTCGACTGGGCAGGAGTTGCTTCTCTTTGATGCCCAGCTTCTCCATGGTGTCGCAGTAGAGGATGTTGATGCTGCTACCGCCATCTATTAGGATCCGGGAGAAGCGGCAGGCCCGCCTCTCCATTGAGAAGGTGGAGTCCAGCACCATTGCATAAGCACCCGGCGAGGGAATCACAGCCGGGTGGTCATCATGGCTCCAGGAGATGGGCCTCTCGGACTAGTGCATGAATTGGGGGACCTCTGAGGCGACAGCATTCACCTCGCGGTGGTGCTGGCGCCGGCTGTGCTTGTCGTCGGCTTCACTGGTGAAGACGACGTAGGTGGCGTTGGCGTCGGGGAACTCGTCTTGGAGCATGCCGACTGGGCGGGCCGCCGACTGCTGAGGAGGTGGAGCCGCCGCGTCGGCAGGAGGAGGCGGCAGGCCCTCACCCTTGGCGATTCTGGCGAGCCAGTTTGCACTGCCGGGTGGTGTGGTTAGACGGCTTCGCGCCGCTGTGGAACTTGCACGGGGCATCGAGGGCTTGCTCGAAGGAGAAGGCAGGGAGCCAGGCACCCTTGCCGCCCATCTGGCGCTTGGGGCCGGGTTGCCCGGCCGGCTGCTGATCCTCGATAGTGGCCACTTGCCAGTTGCTGGTAGCTGGCTGTTGGGCCTTGCGCTTGTTGTCATTCGGCTGTTGACGCCAGTTGGAGTCACCAGCCGGCATTTGGGGAGCCGGTGGGAGCACCTTCCTGGACGCGTCAACCCGGATCTCCGACTTCATGGAGGAGTCGGCGGTGGCGTACTTGTCCGCCACGACCAGGAGCTCGTCCAATGTCGTCACACAGAACCTTGTGCTTGAGCAGGGTGCCCTCTCTGCACCAGGCGGTGAAGTACTCGATGGCCTGCACCTCGTGCACCCCTTCGCAGGAGTTGCACAGCTCAGCCCAGCGCGTCAGGTAGTCGCGGGTGGACTTGGTGAACGCACATAGAGAGCTGGCGTGGCTTGGGGGGCCACTTGTAGGTGCTGGTGAAGTTGCGGACGAAGACGTCGGCGAAGTCCAACCAGCTGTTGACGATGTAGGGTTTGAGGCTGTTCAGCCATGTCCGGGCCATGCTCTGGAGCATGAGCGGAACATATTTCACGGCAACACGCTTGTTTCCGTTTGCTATGCTGACTGCCGTAGCATAGTCGGTCAGCCAGTCCTCCGGCTTCACGGAGCCGGTGTACTTGGGAGTGTCTCGGGGGAGCGAGAACCCTTTGGGGAAGGGCTCGTCACGGATGCGGGGGCCGAAGCAGGCCGGGCCGACAGTGTCCTCCTCCTCGACTGCTAGGGACCGAGATAGCCGCTCGATCCGGTGGCGGGCATCATTCTCGGTGACTCCTTCACAGGGGCCTAGCCGGCCCCCGAGAATCGGGTGGTCTACCGGCGCCGGAGAGGCCAGTCTCTCCTTGCGAGGGGGAGGCGGACGCTCATCCTGCTGGCGCCGGTCCTCCACTCTTGGAGGAATTTGTCGGCTGTTGACAACCGTCAGGCGGGTGCGCCGGCTATGGCTAGCAGCCGGCTCCGGGTTCCGCTGGCCGCGGTCGCCGCCGCTTGAGGACCGGGAGGTCGCTCCATGCTCGCGGTGGGGGGGGATGGTTTTCCGCTTGCTTGCCGGCTTCCACCGCGCGGTTGCACGCGTCTTGCTGCGTATTCGCAGCGTCGAGGAGCTCCTGGAGGCGCACCATCTGGCTGCGCCGCTCGTCGCCCTCCAGGTGCTCCAATTCTTCTGCCGCCGCCTAGGCGGCGCGCAGGTTCTGCGCGGGGGTAGCATAGATTGGACGTCTGACCCCCAGCATGCTGGCTATGGCCGCGCCGCGTTGCCGAATGGCGCCGGCTAGCTGGGCTCGCCAGCAACCGGCGTGCCGCCTATGATGCGGTCGATGTCGCACTGGTTGGCCTCCGTGCGGCGCTTCATGGCCGCCATCTTGTTGGCGCTGTCAAGGAGCATGACACGAAACGCCTCTAGTGTCGCCCCATCGGCGTTGGCAGCAACAGGAGTGGCTAGGCCCTGCATGGCCACTCGCAACGGGTCCTGGGCTGCCCCATCGGAGTCCCCGCTGTGGCCAGTGACCAGCACCTCCGCGACGATGCCGGCATCGGCGTTGCTGGCGACAAGAGGGAGAGGATCGTCAACGACCACCACGTCGGCGGGGAACCCATCGGTAGAGGCCGCGTTGGAGACGGTGAGCTTCTCGAAAATCTTGAAGAGGGGGTCGAAGGAGCGAAGGGCCTCGGCGTCGGAGGCGGGCTCGTCGGAGAAGCTGGCCTTGCCAAAGAGGTCGACAAGGCAGCTCGCAAGGCAGGTTGCCCCCGCGTCGGGCGGTGCGCTTGTGCAAGCGCAAGCGGGCGCGCCGGGCTGGCTGATCAGGCCAGCCGCGATGTGCTTGCCGGAGAGAAAGAGGGTTCCCGTCCAGAACATGTCTTCGGCCGACGCTGCGTTAGGCCCCATGGTAGGCGCCAACTGTTGGGGTATTCTCGCGACAGATGCCAGGGGGTGGCTTATCATGGGTGGAGCCAAGAGGACGTCATCAGGCCCTGGAAGCGGGAGTGAGCACGAGCTCGATCGCACATGAGACGTACCCAGGTTCGGGGCTCTCCGGGGAGATAACACCCCTAGTCCTGCTCTGCGGGGTCTCCACATGATGACTATGATCAAATGGTGGCTACAAGGTTGCTCCTTGAGCTGCGTTGCTAGAGGAGGAAGAAGGGCAGAGCTTCTACCTTGCTCTCCCTAGCTATGGTGTGTGTGAGTGGCGTGTGTGCTGAACCCTTTGCATGGGTGATCCTGGGGGGCTTATATAGGCCTGCCCCCTAGGGGTACAATGGTAACACGGCCGGGTGTAGGACCCGGACGTCAGTGTCTAGGATCGCCGGGTTCTCCGCCGGCTGCTGGGGCCCGCCTTCCGAGGGCCCTGTTGGCTGCCAAGAATCCAGCCAAGAGGTAGGGCCCGCCGCCTGCGGGCCAAGCTGATTGCCTTTTGCTGTAGCGTTGTACTTGATGACGGAGGCCGTGTCAGGAGTCGTATGGCTACAGTCCCGCCGCTTGGTCAGCGCACACTGTAGCCATGCTCCATCTCATCGAAGTAATTGAGTGCGGACTCTGAGGGGAGGGGAGGGCCGGTTGCTGGAGGCCGGCCCGCCCCCGAAGCTGCCTTCTTGGGGAGTGCCGTCTTCTAGGAGCTCACGGACAGGTAGGGCCCGCCGCCTGTAGGCCATACTGATTGCCTTTTGCTGTAGCAAGACCCTGGCTGACGAGGGCCATGTCGTGGGTCGCATGGCTACAGTCCCATGCCTGGCAGGTGGGTGACAGCTTGGTCAGCTTGCACTGTAGCCATGCTCCCCCGGGATTTGGGGGAGCGGGTGGCCCTGTAGCCATGCCCATCTTGTCGTAGTGGTTGAGTGCAGACTCCGAGGGGAGGATGGGCCGTCTGCTAGGAGCTGGCCTCCCCTGAAGCCGCCTTCTAAGAGCGCGTCGTCTTCTGGGAGCCGGCTGCTTGGGCCTAGCCGGCCCAAGGAGCCGGCTGAGAGTCCGGAAGGTGCGAGGGGCTTTGCTAGCCCCGATGTCTTGAAATGCTAAGGGGTGTGGATGAGGCTACCCGTGGTCAATCCCTCCGACAAAGATCAAATACCCTACTGATTTTTTAGTTCTTGGATCACCACAAGATGATTTTTGTCCCATTATATTTGGTAGACCTTTCTTGAATACTGTTAATGCTAAAATTGATTGTGCTAAAAGAAGGTCAGTGTTAACTTTTGTGATATGTCTCATGAATTTAATTTCTCACAGCAGATCTGAGCAATGATTTCCAACACGATATTTTTTTAACTTCTAATTTTTGAAACAGATAGAAACACTTAATTACAAGCTTGAAGATTTACCATCCATTATGAAAGCACTGGATTCATGATGGCATTCACTTTCACCTCTTGGGCATATAATATTGTATCAAACTACTGGAGAAAACACGCATATGTATATATAATAACTGTGTATGAAGCTTAGGGGAGGATACTGAATATTAGATGCTGATTGTGACCTTTTCGACACATTTCAAGCTAAGATCATATTTGATAGATGTAAACTCCTACATGAGTATAACATCCAGGTCCAGTATCTGACCAACTATTGCATCGCAAACACTATTGAGTATTGAGTACACCAAGGAGACCTACTTGCTATTTTAAAACTACACGAGGGAGCCTGCTAACTTTCAATATGACAATTTATACAAATAAACAAAGCTGATCTATCCACACTATTTCAATATGACCCAACACACTTGTGCAATTACACATGCCACATCAAATCAAGGAAGGAAATCACCTGCGAAATTGAAAGATGTTCGCCTAATGAAGCACTGGCACAGCGTATATGTTCCATAAGTATCCCTTGCTCTGCCGCTTGGGCACGACCTCAATCCTCAGACTCGCTAGCTCTGTGCATCAGTCATGTCAAAATCTGCACCTAACCCAAAAACATGGAAGAATCACAAATCAATTACTATTAAAAATGTATTGACTTTCCAAAAAACTAAGGTTTGAATAGTAGTTAACTACATGGAAGAACATCTCACAAACATGATGATCGTCCCCCTCTTGCTCACAACCAGGTGTTGTTGAGGGGCTCTGATGATGTTCTTGATATCTCTCAGGCCCTCCGGTTCATATTCATGCCTTCATGGCCATCTTCGACGCATATTTTAATTAGTGATTGAGGAGAAATCCTTAGAATACCTCTGACAGAGGTAGCAATGCTAATTACACTAATAGCTGCAATTTAAATCTACCTGACCCTGATGCCTACTTCGACTTCAACAAGTATTATCAAGATTCATGTTAAACTGATTTTAGAACCATACCATATGAAAAGTGGAAGAGGCAGGAGACTGATACGTCTCCAACGTATCTATAATTTTTTATTGTTCCATACTATTATATTATCAATCTTGGATGTTTATATGCATTATAACGCTAATTTATATCATTTTTTGGGACTAACCTATTAACCTAGTGCCCAGTGCAAGTTGCTGTTTTTTTCCTTGTTTTTGTCTTTACAGAAAATCAATACCAAACGGAACGAAACTTTTTGATGATTTTTCTTGGACCACAAGACACCCTGGAAGCTTTGGGAGGAGGCCAGAAGAGCCACTAGGTCACCACAAGCTCAGGGGGTGCGCCCCAGGGGGGCGCTGCCCAAACTTGTGGGCCCCCCGTGGCACTTCCAACCCTAATTTTTCTTCTATAAATACCCAAATATTCCCCGTAGACCAGGGGGCACACCAAAAATACTTTTCCGCCGCCGCAAGTTTCTGTCTTCGTGAGACCCCATCTGGGGACCTTTTCCGGTACTCTGTCGGAAGGGGATTTGATCACGGAGAGCTTCTACATCAACCTTGCTGCCCTTCCGATGATTCGTGAGTAGTTTACCACAGACCTATGGGTCCATAGCTAGTAGCTAGATGGCTTCTTCTCTCTCTTTGATCTTCGATACAATGTTCTCCTCGATGTTCTTAGAGATCTATTCGATGTAATCTTCTTTTATGGTGCGTTTGTTGAGATCCAATGAATTGTGGGTTTATGATCAGATTATCTATGAATATTATTTGAGTCTTCTCTGAACTCTTTTATGCATGATTTATATAGCTTTGTATTTCTCTCCGATCTATTGATTTGGTTTGGCCAACTAGATTGATTTTTCTTGCAATGGGAGAGGTGCTTTGTAATGGATTCAATCTTGCGGTGCTCAATTACAGTGACCAAAAGGGACATGACACGTATTTGTATTGTTGCCATTAAGGATAAAAAGATGGGGTTTGTTCATATTGATTGGATCTATCCCTCTACATCATGTCATCTTGCTTAAGGCATTACTCCGTTCTTGTTAACTTAATATATTAGATGCATGCTGGATAGAGGTCGATGTGTGGAGTAAGAGTAGTACATGCAGGTAGGAGTCGGTCTACTTGTCACGGACGTGATGCCTATATACATGATCATTGCCTTGGATATCGTCATAACTATGCGCTTTTCTATCAATTGCTCAACAGTAATTTGTGTACCCACTGTATGCTTTCTTTCAAGAGAGAAGCCTCTAGTGAAAACTATGGCCCCGGGGTCTATATTTTATCATATTATTTTTAGATCTATAAAATCAAAAACACAAAAATACCTTGCTGCAATTTATTTACTTTTATTTTATTTAGCACTTTTTCTTATCTTTTATATCTATCACTTTCAGATCTCATCCTTGCAAGTAACCGTGAAGGGATTGACAACCCCTTTATCTCATTGGGTGCAAGTATTTGTTTGTTTGTGTAGGTGCAATTATTGGAGACTTGTGTGTTCCTCCTACTGGATTGATACCTTGGTTCTCAACTGAGGGAAGACTTATCTCTACTTTGCAGCAACACCCTTTCATCTTCAAGGGAAAAACCAACGCAAGCTCAAGAAGTTGCCGGAAGTATTTCTGGCGCAATTGCCGGGGAGGATCTACATCAAGCCTACCAAGTACCCATCATAAACTCTCATCTCTTGCATTTATATTATTCGCCATTTGCCTCTCATTTTCCTCTCCTCCACTTCTAAATCATTTTTCAGAAAAATACAAAAATATTTGCCTTCTTTCTGTTCGCTTTTTCGTTTGCTTGTGTGCTAGATTGCTTGCTTTGTCATCATGTCTCAATTAATCTTTATCCTTACCATAGAAAGTTGGAAGAGATTGAAAATAATGCAAAAAGCTTCATGTCTTTGCAATTTGAGCATAATAGTTTCTTTAGGAATGAACTTAAAGAACAATCTACTATGATAGAGTATATCAATAAATAGCTTGATGATGTTAATAAAGAAGTTATTGGTCTTCAATCTCAACTCGCTCATAATGAAAGTTTAGTAGGCCAAATTCCCGATAAGGAAACTACGTTAGTAAATAAAATGGCTACTAAACCTGAATCTTTGAATCATGATGAGGATCTTAAAGTGATTGGTGTGACTCCTATTGAATATTTGTTTGCTAATATAAAACTTGATAAAGAAGGGACTGGAGAGGAGTCAACTTTAGCTAGAAGGCATCCCAATAATTTGGAGGGTGGAGATCTTAATGAAAAATTTGATGAAAGTGGGTTTGGCGAGGTCAAAACTTTAACTAGTGATGTGCCCACTCTTTTGGATTACAAGGAATTTAATTATGATAATTATTCTTTGATTGAGTGTATTTCCTTGTTACAATCCGCCATTCTTAATTCACCTCATGCTTATGATCAAAATAAGGCTTTTACTAAACATATCGTTGATGCTATGATGAAATCTTTTGAAGAAAAACTTGAGTTGGAAGTTTCAATCCCTAGAAAATTATATGATGAATGGGAACCTACTACTAAAATTAAGATCAAAGATTATGAGTGTAATGCTTTGTGTGATTTGGGTGCTAGCGTTTCCATTATTCCAAAATCTTTATGTTATGTGCTAGGCTTCCATAAACTTGATGATTGTTCTTTAAATTTGCACTTAGCCGATTCCACTATTAAGAAACATATGGGAAGAATTAATGATGTTCTTATTATTGCAAATAGGAATTATGTTCCCATAGATTTTATTGTGCTTGATATTGATTGCAATCCTACATGCCCCATAATTCTTGGTAGACCTTTCCTTAGAACGATTGGTGCAATTATTGATATGAAAGAAGGAAACATTAGATTTCAATTTCCATTAAGGAAGGGCATGGAACACTTTCCAAGAAATAAAATTAAGTAACCATATGAATCTATTATGAGGGCCACTTATGGATTGAATATCAAAGATGGCAATACCTAGATCTATGCAATATGCTAAGCTAGGGGCGTAAAACAATAGCGCTTGTTGGGAGGCAACCCAATTTTATTTTATGTTTTTGCTTTTTCTTCTGTTTTTGAGTAAATACACCATTATACTTCTGTTATGATGGATTTTTAGTGTTTTAATTAGTGTTTGTGCCAAGTAAGACCTTTGGGTGATTTGGAAGATCGTTGATTTGATTATGAGAAAAAACAGAAACTTTTGCGTCGGGTAGAAGAATTGTTAAAATTTGCTGGAACGTGAAAAAATTCTGAATTTTTATATACAGATTGCCTACGTCGTCCTAAGTTTTCAGAATTTTTGGATTTACAAAAGTATGAGCTTAATTCAGGTTTCTACAAACTGTTCTGTTTTTGACAGATTCTGTTTTCATTGTGTTGTTCGCTTGTTTTGATGAATCAATGGGTTGTATCAGGGGGTATGAACCATGGTGAAGTTAGAATACAGTAGATATAATGCAAATATAAAATTGGAATGAGTTTACAACAATACCTAAAAGTGGTGATTTGTTTTATTATACTAATGGATCTCATGAGTTTTCTGTTGAGTTTTGTGTTGTGAAGTTTTCAAGTTTTGAGTGAAGTTTTGATGGTCTAAGGAATAAGGAGTGGCAAGAGCCTAAGCTTGGGGATGCCCATGGCACACAAAGGTAATATTCTAGGAAAACCAAGCATCTAAGCTTGGGGATGCCCCGGATGGCATCCCCTCTTTTGTCTACAATCCATCGGTAAATTACTTGAGGCTATATTTTTATTCACTACATGATATGTGTTTTGCTTGGAGCGTCATGTATTATATGAGTCTTTGATTTATTTGCTTTTTAGTTTGCCACAATCATCCTTGCTAGACACACCTTTTGATAGGTACACACATTAATCGTGAATTTGTTATAATACTCTTTATGCTTCACTTATATCTTGTGAGCTAGGCAGTTGCTCTAGTGCCTCACTTACATCTTTTAGAGCACGGCGGTGGTTATATTTTAAAGAAATTGATGAACTCTCATGCTTCACTTATATTATTTTGAGAGTCTTAAAAATAGTATGGCAATTTGCTTGGGTTATGAATTTAGTCCTAATATGATGGGTATTCAAGAGGGAAATAATAAACACTTTCATGAAGATCATTGAATATATGAGAAGTTTGATTCTTTGCATTTGTTTTAAGATATAAAGATGGCGATATTAGAGTCATGCTAGTGAGTAATTATGGTTTAGTAAGAATATTTGTGTTAAGGTTTGTGATTCCTGAAGCATGCACGTATGGTCTCTCGCTATGCCATGAAATTGGAACATGATTTATTATTGATTGTCTTCCTTATGAGTGGCTGTCGGAGACGAGCGATGGTCTTTTCCTACCAATCTATCCCCTTAGGGGCATGCGTAGTAGTACTTTGCTTCGAGGGCTAATAAACTTTTGCAATAAGTATGTGAGTTCTTTATGACTAACGTGAGTCCATGGATTATATGCACTCTTACCCTTTTCGTAATTTGCTAGCCTCTTCGGTACCGTGCATTGCCCCTTCTCACCTTGAGTTATGGTGCAAACTTCTCCGGTGCATCCAAACCCCGTGATATGATACGCTCCTTCACACATAAGCCTCCTTATATCTTCCTCAAAACAGCCACCATACCTACCTATTATGGCATTTCCATAGCCATTCCGAGATATATTGCCATGCAACTTCCATCGTCCCGTTTTATTATGACACATATCATCATTATCATATTGCTTTACATGATCATATAGTTGACATAGTATTTGTGGCTTGGCCATCGTTCATAGTTTTTATACATGTCACGCTAGATCATTGCACATCCCGGTACACCGCCGGAGGCATTCACATAGAGTCATATTTTTGTTCTAGTATTGAGTTGTAATTCTTGAGTTGTAAATAAATAAAAGTGTGATGATCATCATTATTAGAGCATTGTCTCATGTGAGGAAAGGATGATGGAGACTATGATTACCCCACAAGTCGGGATGAGACTCCGGACTTAAATAAAAAAAAGGGAAAAAAGAGAGGCCAAAAGAGCCCAAGAAAAAAAGAGGCCGAAGTGCCCAACAAAAAAATGAGAGAAAAAGAGAGAAGGGACAATGTTACTATCCTTGTCCACACTTGTGCTTCAAAGTAGCACCATGTTCTTCATGATAGAGAGTCTCCTATTTTGTCACTTTCATCTATTACTAGTGGGAATTTTTCATTATAGAACTTGTCTTGTATATTCTAATGATGGGCTTCCTCAAATGCCTGAGGTCTTCATGAGCAAGCAAGTTGGATGCACACCCACTTAATTTTCCTTTGAGCTTTCATACACTTATAGCTCTAGTGCATCTGTTGCATGGCAATCCCTACTCTTTGCATTGATATCAATTGATGGGCATCTCCATAGCCCGTTGATTAGCCTTGTCAATGTGAGACTTTCTTCCTTTTGTCTTCTCCACACAACCTCCAACATCATACTCTATTCCACCCATAGTGCTATATCCATGGCTCACGCTCATATATTGCATGAGAGTTGAAAAAGCTGAAGTGCGTTAAAAAGTATGAACCAATTGCTTGGCTTTTCATCGGGGTTGTGCATGATAAATACTTTGTGTTAAGAAGATGGAGCATGACAAGACTATATGATTTTGTAGGGATAACTTTCTTTAGCCATGATATTTTGAAAAGACATGATTGCTTTTTAGTATGCATGAAGTATTATTGTTTTTATGTCAATATTAAACTTTTGTTTTGAATCTTACAGATCTGAATATTCATGCTACATAAAGAAAGATTGCATGATAAACATGTTAGGTAGCATTCCACATCAAAAATTCTGTTTTTTCCATTTACCTACTCGAGGATGAGCAGGAATTAAGCTTGGGGATGCTTGATACGTCTCCAATGTATCTATAATTTTTTATTGTCCCATGCTATTATATTATCAATCTTGGATGTTTTATATGCATTATTATGCTATTTTATATCATTTTTGGGGACTAACCTATTAACCTAGTGCCCAGTGCTAGTTGCTGTTTTTTCCTTGTTTTTGTCTTTACAGAAAATCAATACCAAACAGAGTCCAAACGGAATGAAACTTTTTGACAAATTTTCTTGGATCACAAGACACCCTAGAAGCTTCGGGAGGAGGCCATAAGAGCCACGAGGTGGCCACAAGCTTGGGGGGCGCGCCCCCCAAGCTTGTGGGCCCCACATGGCACTTCCAACACTAATTTTTCTTCTATAAATACCCAAATATTCCTCATATACCAGGGGGCACACTAAAAATACTTTTCCGCCACCGCAAGTTTCTGTCTTCGTGAGATTCAATCTCGGGACCTTTTCTGGTACTCTGCCGGAGGGGGATTCGATCACGGAGAGCTTCTACATCAACCTTGCTGCCCATCCGATGATGTGTGAGTAGTTAACCACAGACCTACGGGTCCATACCTAGTAGCTAGATGGCTTCTTCTCTCTCTTTGATCTTCCATACGATGTTCTTAGAGATCTATTCGATGTAATCTTCTTTTGCGGTGCGTTTGTTGAGATCCAATGAATTGTGGGTTTATGATCAGATTATCTATGAATATTATTTGAGTCTTCTCTGAACTCTTCTATGCATGATTTATATAGCTTTGTATTTCTCTCTGATCTATTGATTTGGTTTGGCCAACTAGATTGATTTTTCTTGCAATGGGAGAGGTGCTTTGTAATGGGTTCAATATTGCGATGCTCAATGCCAATGACAGAAAGGGACATGACACGTATTTGTATTGTTGCCATTAAGGATAAAAGGATGGGATTTGTACATATTGATTGGATCTATCCCTCTACATCATGTCATCTTGCTTAAGGCGTTACTCCGTTCTTGTTAACTTAATACACTAGATGCATGCTGGATAGCGGTCGATGTGTGGAGTAATAGTAGTAGATGCAGGCACGAGTCGGTCTACTTGTCATGGACGTGATCATTATATACATGATCATTGCCTTGGATATCATCATAACTATGCGCTTTTCTATCAATTGCTCAACAGTAATTTGTTTACCCACCATATGCTTTCTTTCAAGAGAGAAGCCTCTAGTGAAAACTATGGCCCCCGGGTCTATCTTTTATCGTATTATTTTCAGATCTATAAAATCAAAACCACAAAAATACCTTGCTGCAATTTATTTACTTTTATCTTATTTAGCACTTTTACTTTTCTTTTATATCTATCACTATCAGATCTCATCCTTGCAAGTGATACGTCTCCGTCGTATCTATAATTTTTTATTGTTTCATGCCAATATTCTACAACTTTCATATACTTTTGGCAACTTTTTATATTATTTTTGGGACTAACATATTGATCCAGTGCCCAGTGCCAGTTCCTGTTTGTTGCATGTTTTTTGTTTCACAGAATATCCATAACAAACGAAGTCCAAACGCGATAAAAACTTACGGAGATTTTTTTGGAATATATGTGATTTTTGGGAATAGGAATCAACGCAAGACGATGGCCAAGGGGCCCACGAGCCCTGGAGGCGCGCCCCCTCCTCAGGACGCGACCAGGAGTCTTGTGGCCACCCCGTAAGGCAGTTGGTGCCCTTCTTCGGCCGTAAGAAAGCTAATATCCTGATCAAAATCGTGTCAAAATTTCAGCCCAATCGGAGTTACGGATCTCCTGCAATTTAAGAAACAGTGAAAGGCCAGAATCTTTGAACTCAGAAACAGAGGGAAACAGAGAGAGAGAGATCCAATCTCAGAGGGGCTTCCGCCCCTCCGCCGCCATGGAGGCCAAGAACCAAAGGGGAACCCTCCTCCCGTCTAAGGGGGAGGGCAAGGAATAAGAAGAAGGAGGGGGGCTCTCTCCCCCTATCTCCCGGTGGCGCCGGAACGCCACCGGGGCAATCATCGTGTGACGGCGATCTACTCCAACAACTCCGTCATCTTCACCAAAACCTCCATCACCTTCCCCCATCTATCTAAAGCGGTCCACTCTCCTACAACCCGCTGTACCCTCTACTTGAACATGGTGCTTTATGCTTCATATTATTATCCAATGATGTGTTGCCATCCTATGATGTCTGAGTAGATTTTTGTTGTCCTATCGGTGATTGGTGAATTGCTATGATTGGTTTAATATGCTTGTGGTTATGTTGTTGTCCTTTGGTGCCCATCATATGAGCGCGCGTGTGGATCACACCATAGGGTTAGTTGTATGTTGATAGGACTATGTATTGGAAGGCAAGGGTGACAGCAGCTTCAGCCTAGCATAGAAATTGATGCATACTGGATTGAAGGGGGACCAATATATCTTAATGCTATGGTTGGGTTTTACCTTAATGAACGTTAGTAGTTGCGGATGCTTGCTAATAGTTCCAACCATAAGTGCATAGAATTCCAAGTAAGGGATGACATGCTAGTAGTGGCCTCTCCCACATAAAACTTGCTATCGGTCTCGTAACGTAGTCAATTGCTTAGGGACAATTCCGCAACTCCTACCACCACTTTTCCACACTCGCTATACTAACTTAGTTGTTTCTTTTTCTAAACAGCCCCTAGTTTTTATTTACGTGCTCTTTATTATCTTGCAAACCTATCTTACCACACCTACAAAGTACTTCTAGTTTCATACTTATTCTAGGTAAAGCGAACGTTAAGCATGCGTAGAGTTGCATCGGTGGTCGATAGAACTTGAGGGAATATTTGTTCTACCTTTAGCTCCTCGTTGGGTTCGACACTCTTACTTATTGAGAAAGGCTACAATAGATCCCCTGTACTTGTGGGTTATCAAGACCTTTTTCTGGCGCCGTTGCCGGGGAGCAATAGCGTGGGGTGAATATTCTCATGTGTGCTTGTTTGCTTTATCACTAAGTAGATTTTATTTGCTGTTCTAAGTTGTTCTCTATCTTTAGTTATGGATATGGAACACGAAATACCAAAAAACTTAGGTGTACTTGCTACTCATGGAGATGGGGAACCTCCTAAAAACCTCGATGCTCGCTATGTGGAAAATATTAAACAGTACTTTGATAATCCTGAGAGAACCACATTCAACATGATAATGGGAGACACATTGGATCAACTGGAATACTTTAGGTATTATCACTTGACTCTGAAAGGGAAACTGTTATGGGATCAAATTCATATGTTGCATTGGTATGCTCGAAATTTATGCTTGAGATATGATTACACTTGTTGCTCTAGGATGAAGGCTCGACACCTTCCCTTTTCATGTAAATTTATTGATAATGAAACCTTGGCTTCTTATGCTAATGGTCTATATGATTACTATGATGTGGAACAAATAGAAGAATTTGTTGCTTTTAAGCGTGCTTATGAAATTGAATCTTTGTTTGAAAAGTGTGAAAATTATGATGATGCTGTTTACAGACCTAACAAATTTGCTATACTTAAATATTGCTATGAGAATTATGAATATAATGCCGATATTAATGAGTTTATTGAGAAAGTCTCCGCTGTCCAAGAAAAGACTAATATTTTGCAGGAATCTATGGAAGAAGAAATTGATGACACTGTGAGCTCATTAGATGAAAAAGATGAGGAGGAGAGCGAAGAATAAAAGGAGGAAGAGTGGATTGATCACCCGTGCCCACCTTCTAATGAGAGTAACTCTTTATCCCGTACATTGTTTAATTTCCCTTCGTGCTTATCGGAGAATGAATGCTATGATGATTGCTATGATCCCTTGAATTCGTTTGAAATATCCCTTTTTGATGAACTTGATGCTTGCTATGCTTTTGGCCATGATGCCAATATGAATTATGCTTATGGAGATGAACTTGCTATAGTTTCGTATGTTAAGAATGAAATTGTTACTATTGCACCCACGCATGATAGTCCTATTATCTTTTTGAATTCTCCCAACTACACTATATCGGAGAAGTTTGCGCTTATTAAGGATTATATTGATGGGCTGCGTTTTACCATTACACACGATGATTTTGATAAATATAATATGCATGTGCTTGCTGCTCCTACTTGCAATTATTATGAGAGAGGAACTACATCTCTGCCTCTCTATGTTTCCAATACGATAAAATTGCAAGAAACTGTTTATACTATGCATTGGCCTTTACTTTGTGTGCCTGAATTGTTCTTTTATGACATGCCTATGCATAGGAAGAGAGGTCGACTTTGTTATTGCATGATATATGTTGCTTTGTGCTCACTACTAAATTACAAATCATTGTTAATTAAAATTGGCTTTGATATACCTTGGGATCCGGGTGTATCAATTACTTGAGCACTTTATGCCTAGCTTAATGGCTTTAAAGAAAGCGCTGCCTGGGAGACAACCCGGAAGTTTTAGATAGTCATTTTATTCTTTTGGGAGCTTTTATAAAGTTTAAAAACAAAAAAATATAGAGGGGAACCTAAAACTTTTTCAAAAAGAAAAGTGAAAGTAAGAAAGACGAGCATCGTTGAAGTGGGGAGCTCCTTGAACTTTGTTCGCGCCCATGGAAACTTTGCAAATCTTAAACTACAGAAACTTTTCAACAAAAATAATTATCCCCTTGTACAAATCCATTATATTATAAAAATAATGTGCCAAGATTTTCCTTTAGGATGATTAGATTGCTTGTTTGGTATGTGCAGTGGAAAAACAGAAACTTTGGCTGTAGCGCGTGAATTTACATTTTTTATTGGAATGTCAAAATTTTCTGAAACTTTTACACAGTACTGATATACAATTTTTTTATTTTGTCTTAATTGTTCAGAATTTTTGAAGTTACAGAAGTATGGTGAATGTTCAGATTACTACAGATTGTCCTATTTAAGAAAGATTCTGTTTTTGATGCATTGTTTTGCTAGTTTTAATGAAACTATCGATTTTATCGGTGGTATAAGCTATGGAGAAGTTATAATACAGTAGATACAATGCAAAAAAAATATGAATGGGTTTTCAACAGTACTTAAAGTGGTGATTTGTTTTATTATACTAACAGATCTCACGAGGGTTTTGTTAAGTTTTGTGTGATTGAAGTTTTTCAAGTTTGGGGAGAGAAAATGATGGATGAAGGAATAAGGAGTGGCAAGAGCCTAAGCTTGGGGATGCCCCGGAAGGCATCACCTCTTTCTTTTAACGACCATCGGTAATTTTACTTGGAGCTATATTTTTATTCGTCACATGATATGCGTAAATTCTTGGAGCGTCTTTTGTGTTTATTTTTCCTTTTTCTTTTATGCACCATGCTGGTATGAGATAGTCCTTGGTTGATTTATAGAATGCTCTTTGCACTTCACTTATATCTTTTGAGTATGGATTTATAGAATAATTCATGTGCTTCATTTATATCATTTGAAGTTTGGATTGCCTGTTTCTCTTCGCATAGAAAACCGCCATTTGTAGAATGCTCTTTTGCTTCACTTATATTTGTTAGAGCATGGGCATATCTTTTGTAGAAAGAATTAAACTCTCATGCTTCACTTATATCTATTTAGAGAGTTAACAGGAATTGGTCATTCACATGGTTAGTCATAAAAGCCTACATAAAACTTGTAGATCACTAAATATGATATGTTTGATTCCTTGCAATAGTTTTGCGATATAAAGATGGTGATATTAGAGTCATGATAGTGAGTAATTGTGGATTGTTAGAAATACTTGTGTTAAGGTTTGTGATTCTCGAAGCATGTACGTATGGTGAACCGTTATGTGATGAAGTCGGAGCATGATTTATTTTTTATTGTCTTCCTTATGAGTGGCGGTCGGAGACGAGCGATGGTATTTCCTACCAATCTACCCCCTAGGAGCATGTGTATTAGTACTTTATTTCAATGGCTAATAAACTTTTGCAATAAGTATGTGAGTTCTTTATGACTAATGTTGAGTCCATGGATTATACGCACTCTCACCTTTCCATAGTTACTAGCCTCTTCGGTACCGTGCATTGCCCTTTCTCACCTCAAGAGTTGGTGCAAACTTCACCGGTGCATCCAAACCCCATGATATGATACGCTCTATCACACATAAGCCTCCTTATATCTTCCTCAAAACAGCCACCATACCTACCTATCATGGCATTTCCATAGCCATTCCGAGATATATTGCCATGCAACTTCCATCATCATCATATACATGACTTGAGCATTCATTGTCATATTGCTTTGCATGATCGTATGATAGCTAGCATGATATTTTCATGGCTTGTCCGTTTTTGGATATCTTTGCTATGTTAGATCATTGCACATCCTGGTACACTGCCAGAGGCATTCATATAGAGTCATACTTTGTTCTAGATATCGAGTTGTAATATTGAGTTGTAAGTAAATAAAAGTGTGATGATCATCATTATTAGAGCATTGTCCCAGTGAGGAAAGGATGATGGAGACTGATTCCCCCACAAGTCGGGATGAGACTCCGGACGAAAAAAAAGAGGCCAAAAAAAGAGAGCCTCAAAAAAAGAGAGAAAAAGAGAGAAGGGGCAATGCTACTATCCTTTTACCACACTTGTGCTTCAGAGTAGCACCATGTTCTTCATATAGAGAATCTCTTGAGTTATCACTTTCATATACTAGTGGGAATTTTCATTATATAACTTGGCTTGTATATTCCGATGATGGGCTTCTTCAAATGCGTGAGGTCTTCATGAGCAAGCAAGTTGGATGCACAGCCACTTAGTTTTCAGTTTGAGCTTTCATACACTTATAGCTCTTAGTGCATCCGTTGCATGGCAATCCCTACTCCTCGCATTGACATCAATTGATGGGCATCTCCATAACCCATTGATTAGCCGCATCGATGTGAGACTTTCTCATTTTTTGTCTAATCCACACAACCTCCACCATCATATTCTATTCCACCTATAGTGCTATATCCATGGCTCACGCTCATGTATTGCGTGAAAGTTGAAAAGGCTTGAGAACATTAAAAGTATGAAACAATTGCTTGGCTTGTCATCGGGGTTGTGCATGATGAAATACTTTGTGTGGTGAAGATGGAGCATAGCCAGACTATATGATTTTGTAGGGATAACTTTCTTTGGCCATGTTATTTTGAGAAGACATGATTGCTTTATTAGTATGCTTGAAGTATTATTGTCTTAATGTCAAAAGATAGATGCTTTGAATCACTCGTGTCTTAATATTCATGACATGATTACATTATATGATCAAGATTATTCTAGGTAGCATTCCACATTAAAAATTATCTTTTTTATCATTTACCTACTCGAGGACGAGCAGGAATTAAGCTTGGGGATGCTGATACATCTCTGTCGTATCTATAATTTTTTATTGTTTCATGCCAATATTCTACAACTTTCATATAATTTTGGCAACTTTTTATATAATTTTTGGGACTAACATATTGATCCAGTGCCCAGTGCCAGTTCCTGTTTATTGCATGTTTTTTGTTTTGCAGAATATCCATAACAAATGAAGTTCAAACGCGATAAAAACTTACGGAGATTTTTTTTTTGGAATATATGTGATTTTTGGGAATTGGAATCAACGTGAGACGATGCCCGAGGGGCCCACAAGCCCTGGAGGCGTGCCCCCCTCCCCAGGGCGCGGCCAGGAGTCTTGTGGCCACCTCGTAAGGCGGTTGGTGCCCTTCTTCGGCCACAAGAAAGCTAATATCTGGATAAAAATCGTGTTAAAATTTCAGCCCAATCAGAGTTACGGATCTCCGGGAATTTAAGAAACAGTGAAAGGCCAGAATCTGGGAACACAGAAACAGAGGGAAACAAAGAGAGATATCCAATCTCGGAGGGGCTCCCGCCCCTCCGCCACCATGGAGGCCAAGGACTAGAGGGGAAACCCTCCTCCCATCTAGGGGGGAGGGCAAGGAAGAATAAGAAGTTGGGGGGCTCCCTCCCCCTTTCTCCCGGTGGCGCCGAAACACCGCCGGGGCAATCATCATGTGACGGCGATCTACTCCAACAACTCTGTCATCTTCACCAACACCTCCATCACCTTCCCCTATCTATCTACAGTAGTCCACTCTCCCGCAACCCTCTGTACCCTCTACTTGAACATGGTGCTTTATGCTTCATATTATTATCCAATGATGTGTTGCCATCCTATGATGTCTGAGTAGATTTTTGTTGTCCTATCGGTGATTGGTGTATTGCTATGATTGGTTTAATTTGCTTGTGGTTATGATGCTGTCCTTTGGTGCCCTTCATATGAGTGCGCATGTGGATCACACCATAGGGTTAGTTGTATGTTGATAGGACTATGTATTGGAGGGCAAGGGTGACAGCAGCTTCAGCCTAGCATAGAAATTGATGCATATGGGATTGAATGGGGACCAATATATCTTAATGCTATGGTTGGGTTTTACCTTAATGAACGTTAGTAGTTGCGGATGCTTGCTAATAGTTCCAATCATAAGTGCATAGAATTCCAAGTAAGGGATGACATGCTAGTAGTGGCCTCTCCCACATAAAACTTGCTATCGGTCTCGTAACGTAGTCAATTGCTTAGGGACAATTCCGCAACTCCTACCACCACTTTTCCACACTCGCTATACTAACTTAGTTGTTTCTTTTTCTAAACAGCCCCTAGTTTTTATTTACGTGCTCTTTATTATCTTGCAAACCTATCTTACCACACCTACAAAGTACTTCTAGTTTCATACTTATTCTAGGTAAAGCGAACGTTAAGCATGCGTAGAGTTGCATCGGTGGTCGATAGAACTTGAGGGAATATTTGTTCTACCTTTAGCTCCTCGTTGGGTTCGACACTCTTACTTATCGAGAAAGGCTACAATTGATCCCCTATACTTGTGGGTTATTAGCAAGTAACCATGAAGGGATTGACAACCCCTTTATCGCGTTGGGTGCATGTATTTGTTTGTTTGTGTAGGTGTAATTATTGGAGACTTGTGTGTTCCTCCTACTGGATTGATACCTTGGTTCTCAACTGAGGGAAATACTTATCTCTACTTTGCTGCATCACCCTTTCCTCTTCAAAGGAAAAACCAACGCAAACTCAAGAAGTAGCAGAGACCAGGGCTAATTGCCCATCATGTAAATCCATGTAAAATTTATACAATGTGTGTGTTCATATTTTTTTGGAAAAACTGATCAAATATATACAAGAAAAGCTAATTGTTGCAGGTTAATCAAAAGCTTACACAACCATGTTTTGATAAAATGCAGAGAAATTCCAATTGCAGAGAAATTCCAATTGAGCAGCATGAAAACAGATCAAAGCATGCAGTCTAGCGATATCGATGTGGTGGGTGATTGCATATGCCCAAAACATGGAACAGAAGGGAAAGAGTTTTGTATAGAACATACATAACATATTTAGTACTCCTATTCTGTTACCACCACTTCCATCTAAATGTGCTCTTACATCCCAAATTGCACAATCAATATGCATTACACTAATAATAAAGTGTGTTCCAAGGGTTCGACATTATATCCCTATTAATTAACCCATAAAAATTATGACGCAAGGCAATTGTTTCGGCCATAACAAGATTGTGATCAATAGTGTCATCTTAATGGCACAAAAATAGAGTAGCATCTCACAGGGATCCTTGCTCTCCTTACATGAACTTGCACATAACCAGATAAAAAAACAAAACCACATGTCATGATTCTGAAGCAAATGCATCAGAACAAAAAATGTTCAAAAGCACTTAGCAAATGAACGACATCACCTGGATGAATACAGTTTTTTTCTTATAACTTGGTGTTAAATGGACTACTTGCACTGTAAGTTAGACCAGGAAAGCACAATCAGACCTCAAATAGATAGATTACAACCTACGACTCAGATAAATAGATCACACGAATTTGCTGAGAAGTTTATAGTGCCAAAAGAAAGCAAATCTTGAAAAGAAACACCAACATCACTAAACTTTACCCCGACACAATTGCAGATCCTCTGCCATTTCTTTCATTGTAATCAAACAAGAATTCAGAATATACCATAATGCAAATTACAAAAAATTGGGAGTAGCTTGAGGCCTCATTGAGTCGTAGGGGGAAATTAGGGCATCAATGAAGAGGTAGCAAGCTAAGAGGAACATCTGCGCATGGTGCTCACCATTGACATCGTAGGGGGCAGGTTGCTGACATCCACCTGTACCTCCGTGTAACCCCCGACCTCCTCCCTTTCCACCGCTATATCTCCTTCCATCATGAAGCTTGCCCCGTTCTCCTCGTCTCCTATGCCTCGACTCTCTACTCTGACTCCACCCATGGTCCACCACAACCACAAGCATGTGCTCCGTCCACTCGCACGCGATCTCGCCCATGGATCTTCCGGTTGAACCCACCTTGTTCAGTCTGGCTTCAGCGAATGGGGGGGGGCAGGGAACGGCTGCCGGAGCACAGGCGAGGAGCACCCACACTCGCGGTCGTTGCTGCCAGCGTTTGAGATAGGAAGATGAGGGAGGGGAGGCCGAGACCCCATGCGCTGCACGGCGAGGTGTGGTGGCGACCCAGTCCATGGGTCTCGATAGATATGCCTCGCAGAGTGGAGGGAGGCCGCTAGCGAGAGGGAGGGGAAGAGGATGGTGTGTGTCTACGACAAGGGCATGGAAGGTCAGCGGCGGCTAGGGTTTGCGGGATGCGACTGGCTCTCAGGGGCATTTTCTTTAGGGATATCAATAGAAAAAATGGTGGGTGTTCGCTCGATCATTTTTTGGTTTCGTGGGATGAAAAAAAAATAGACGAAGGTGAAAGGTGAGATGAAAAAACCAGACAAAGGTGGGAGGTTGAGACAAATAAAACCCGGATGAAACGGAGACTACCAAGTCGTCCCTTAGGAGTAGAGATATTGACTTAGGAGCCAAATGAGAACATTTGATCATAGGTCATACTCATCGTTTAAGCACAAGTGAGGTTACCACTTTTACATAAAGCATTAATGTGTTCACATCATTAGAGTTGCTTTTAACTCAATTCTTAGAGTAAAGCTCCCCCTAGATGTGATATCCCCCCAAAGAGGGATGAACTAACCTTGGTTTTTGTCGATGATGACTTCATGTAGATGTTGTTAATGTGGATGCTCAATGTTTATGTAGACCATCAAGAGTTGGGAGCAATCCTGGGAATTTTGCACTTTCAATACCTACATGGGTTAGTCCCACAAGGAACAAACAAGGATATCCATAGACATAGAGCGAAATGCACACACGATGATGTCCATGAATGCATTGAATACCTTGTTCCTTGACTTACCAATAAGAGGGTTTGTGACTCCATGAACTAGTGCAAGATGTTGAAGTTGGTTGCACAAGTCCTTGCCATGAATGAATATGAGTGAAGTTTGTTGGCAGAGTCACCCTCAAGAACTCTCTAGTTCTTCTTCTTTGGGACCTGCATCAACTTGATGGGGATCTTTGGAGTTGTAGTAGTACTTGATGAAGTCTGGGGAACCCATTTTACCAAAGCTTGAGGTGGTTCTTCAAATGAGTCAACCTCTTCTTTAAGCTTGTCCTTGCCTTTTAGCTTGTGGTCTTGTGGTGGAAGATCATCTTGAGCTTAGGTTCCCTCAAAAGAAGTGGGATTATACTTCTCTTCTTGAGGACCAAACTTTGTCTTGGGGTATTGAACTTCTTCCCACTCAACTTCATTGGCATTGAACTTTCGTTCAAAACCAATACCTTGGTTTTCTTCCGGTGCCTTCCTTGCTTGCGCACAATTTCCTCAAATTTCTTACTCCCGACAAGGCTCTTGTAGACACCCTTTTCTATAATTCCTTTCAATAAATTGTTTTCTTGCTCAAGTGTAACTTGGCTAAGAGAATCATTAGTGGAATCAATGGAACTAATAGAAGCAACACTATTTGAGTTAGCACTGTTATTGTTACTGCTAGAGGTAGAACCTTTCTTACTCTTCTTACTAGTTTGAGTAGATTTAACTTGTGGCATAAAAGTAGACAAGAGAAGACATTTGGCAATGTAAGAATAACTCTTCTTTTGAAGATCATCATTGATATCTTTTAGAAGCTCATGCTCTTGCTCTAAATTTAGCTTCTCAAAGCGTAGCTTCTCATGAGTTCTTAGGATCTCTCTATGATCTTCTTGAGTTGTTTCATGAGCTAACTTAAGAGTGTTTAGTTCTTTAGTTAGATGCTCAATCTCTTTCTTAGCATTGTCACTCATTTCATCTTGACTATCATGATTACTAGCAAGTTCATTAGCTCACATCACTAGTTTTATCAACAAGCAAATCATCATCACCTAGCAAATCATCCTCGTCACTATTGAAATCAAGATACTCGAGTGTGATACCTTGGGGCCTCTAGCCATGAAGCATCTTCCAATTCCTTCATTTGGTGAATCAAATTGGTCATAGGAGTTGGAGGATACTAGAGCAAGTCCGACAACACCTTTATCTTGACTATAGTTGGAGTCAGAGTAATAACTTCTCTCGGAGTTGTCGTCGGAGTCGGAGCTGGAAATCTATTCACCAACATGAGCTTGATGTCTTCTTCTAGAGTAGCTCTTGGTTGACTTGTATTTCCCTTCCGAATCCTTGTTTCTTCGAGAAGGTCTTCGTTCATAACGATCATCTCTACTCCTTCTCTCTCTATGAGGTGATTCATCTCTTCTAATCTTCCTTCTAGGCGAGTCATCTCTTTTCTTTTGAGGTGCCGTGCACTCAATGGAGTAGTGTCCAGGTCTTCCACAATTGTAGAAATTATGGTCGCGACTTGATGATCTTTGCTCATATTGTCTTGAGTTGGAGCTTCTCTCTTTGCTTCTATTCTTGTATAATTTGTTGAAGTTCTTCACCATTAGGCTCAATTCCTCATTGGATACTAGTCTATCACTTGATGTTGTAGGAGCGTCGCTTGAAGCTTTGTATGCACCACTTGACTTGTTGTGGAGCTCCTCCTTATCCTTGAGTGACATCTCATGAGCAACAATCCTTCCATTGACTTACGTGGGCTTGAGATCTTTGTAATTGGGCATCATTTGGATCAATGTGCACACGGTATCATATTTTCCATCCAAGGCTCTACGGATCTTCTTGATGATGAACTTGTTGGTCATCTCTTCACTTCCTAAGACGGCAATCTCATTTGTGATGAGATCAAGCCTAGAGTACATTTCGGCAACTCCTTCACCATCCCTTCATCTTGAACTTGTCAAGTTGACTTTGAAGCACATCCAACTTGGATTCCTTGACGCACTCAGTACCTTCATGCATATCAACCAAAATATCCCAAATTTCCTTTGCATTCTCGAGCCGGCTAATCTTGTTGAACTCCTCGGGGCACAAACCGTTGAAGAGAATGGCATGTGCTTGAGCGTTGTATTGTAACATCTTCAATTCTTCCATTGTTGCTTCACGATCTGGTTCCTTGCCATCCTCAAAGAATTCACCTTGCAAGCCAACACGAACAACATCCCAAATGACGGGCTTATGACCAAGAATATGCATTTTCATCTTATGTTTCCAACTAGCAAAGTTTGTACCATCAAAATATGGACCTCTACGGCGATAGTTACCCTCACTAGACACCATACTCTCCTAGGTTGTGAAACCAATGCAATGGAGGCCAAAGCTCTAATACCACTTGTAGGATCGAAAGTATGTCTAGAGGGGGGGTGATTAGACTACTTGACCAACTAAAAACTTATCCTTTTCCCAATTTTAGTTGTAGGCAAGTTTTATCAATTCTACCAAGTCAAGTACACCCTACACATGCAAGTCTAAGAGTTGAGTAGCGGAAAATAAAGACTTTGCATATGAATGTAAAGGAGGGATCGAAGATTTCAAACGCAATGAAGACACGATGATTTTTGTCGTGGTTCCGATAGGTGGTGCTATCATACATCCACGTTGATGGAGACTTCAACCCATGGAGGGTAATGATTGCGCGAGTCTATGGAGGGCTCCACCCACGAAGGGTCCACGAAGAAGCAACCTTGTCTATTCCACCATGGCTTACGCCCACGAAGGACTAGCCTCACTCGGGTAGATCTTGACGAAGTAGGTGATCTCCTTGCCCTTACAAACTCTTTGGTTCAACTCAACAATATCTTGGAGGCTCCCAAGTGACACCTAACTAATCTAGGAGATACCACTCTTCAAAAGGTAATAGACGGTGTTGTTGATGATCAACTCCTTTCTCTTGTGCTTCAAATGATAGTCTCCCCAACACTCAAACACTCTCTCACGGATTTGGCTTTGGTAGAAGAGAGGTTTGAATTGAAAGTAGCTTGGGAAAGGCTAGAAATCAAGGTTCAAATGGTTGGAATGGAATCCCTTGATCTCAACACATGAGTAGGTGGTTATCTCTCAGAAAATGAGTAGTGGAAGTTGTGGTTCGTTCTGATGGCTCTCTTAGAGAGTAGGTGGTGGTGGAGGGGTATAAATAGGCAGCACCAAAAATCCAACCATTACAAGTGTTTGACCCAACTCGGTGACACCAACATGAAAATCTCGGTGAGACCGACTAGTGTAAAAGACTTGGCCGTTAGGCTTTTCGGTGAGACTGAACAGAATGACTCGGTGTGACCGTAGTGCAATGTCTATGGCAAGACCTCATTTAGGACATTTTGATTGGTTCATCGCGGTTATTCCGAAATGAAGCGACTTGATCTAAGAAACTTGGTCAGGCCATCCCGGTCGGACCGAGATCCATTTTGGTTGTACTGAAACGTTAGGGTTTGGCATGTGGCAGTATATGGAGTCATCTCGGTGGGTCCGGATGGGAACTTTTTGATGGGACCGAGATGGACTTTAGGGTTTTGGAGGAAAGTGAAGTGGAGAAGTAGTTGAGGATTTTGGAGCAATACCACTAAGCACTTGAGCAAATTGGGTCATGATCAAAACCTCATCCCCTTTTAATACTATTGGCTTTCCTATGGACACAATGTGTTCTTGGATCACTTAACCAAAAATATAGAGTCTTGGAGCTTTGCCAATCTTTGTCCTTAGCATTTTGGGGGGTCCACAATCACTAGTCCTTGCCTTGCCAATCATTGATCTTCTCTGAAATCTATTATCAATAAGCATTAGATCAATGACTTATATGTTGTTATTAATTACCAAAACCTCCAAGGGATTAGTTGCACTTTCAGTTAGGAACATACATAAACTTGGAATTCTTATTAGGAGGAGTCCTATCAATAGTTTTAACGAAAGAAAAATCGGAACCCAAATTATTAATAATTTCTTCCAACTTATCGATTCTAGTGGGACTTTGTTCTACTCTTTCATTAATTATTGGTTCCTTCTCTTTTAGCATCTTTAATGTAGTTCTTACCTTTGAGACAAATTGAGTAACTTGATTATGGACATTTTTGTCTAGATTCTCAATATGTTCAACAGTAGGCATTTTATTTTCAATAGCTTCTAACCTTCGCATAACATGTTCCAAAGTCAATGTCATTTCAATAATAGTAATAGGTGGTGATCCTACTAAATTTTCCATAGCATTGAAAGCATCATTAGAGTGACTACTAAAGAAATTCCCTTCGGTGATAGTGTCAAGCAAAAATCTATATCAAGTAGTAACACCCACATAAAAGATGCAACAAGAATGGTAGTGGATTGCTTACGAGTTGATCTATTTTGAGCATCGCAAATCCTATACCAAGCATCTTTTAAATCTCTCCTCCCCTTTGTTTAAAATTAAGCACTTCATTCTCAGGGGTACAAGGAACAAGCGAAGAACTAGCCATAGTGGCAAAGCAAGCAAACAAGCAAACAAAATATATTTTTTGTTTTTTTTTGATTTTTAGATAAGTGGAGGGAGATGAAAAAGAGAGGCAAAGGAAAAGGAAAATAAAAAGTAGAACAAGCAATTGATAGTTTATGTGAAGGAACCTGATAAGAGTTTGATGATGTCTCCCCGCAACGGCACCAGAAATTCTTTCTGCTACTTGTGAGATGCGTTGGGATTTTCCCCGAAGAGGAAGGCTGAAGCAATATAGTAGCGGAGAAGTATTTCCCCCAGTAAGAACCAAGATTATCGAACAGATAGGAGAACCACACAAATCCTCGTCGTCAGCACCTACACACACAAAAGCAAATACTTGCACCTGACGCGGGCAAGAGTGTTGTCAATCCTCTTGAACTCGTTACTTGCAATAATTAAATCTGGTAGTGGTAGATAGATAAAAAGAAAAGTAAAAATCAAAAGAGTAAAATTGCAACAAGGTATTTTTGGTTTTAGTAATATGATTAAAGTAGACCCCCAGGCCATAGTTTTCACTAGAGGCTTCTCTCTCGCAACAATAGCACACGGTGGGTAAACAAATTACTATTGGACAATTGATAAAAGTGCATAGTTATGTTGTTATTCATGGCAATGATCAAATATATAGGCATCACGTCCATGACAAGTAGATCGACTCCTGCTTGCATCTACTACTATTACTCCACCAATCGACCGCTATCCAACATGCATCTATGGTATTTAGTTCATGACAAACAGAGTAACGCTTTAAGCAAGATGACACGATGTAGAAAAAGTGAACTCAAGCAATATGAATAAACCCCATCATTCTATCCTTAATGGCAACAATACAAATACGTGTCTCGCTACCCCTTCTGTCACAAGGTGAGGACACAACAAGATTGAACCCATTACAAAGCACCTCTCCCACTGAAGATAAATCAATCTAGTTGGCCAAACCAAAGGGATAAATCAGAGAGAAATACAAAACTATCATAATCATGCATAATAAAGTTCAGAATAGACTCAATTACTTTCAATGAATAATCTGATCATAAACCCACAATTCATTGGATCCCAACAAACACACCGCAAAATAAGATTACATCAGATAGAACTCCAAGAGGATCGAGGAGAACATTGTATTGAAGATCAAAGAGAGGGAAGAAGCCATCTAGCTACTAGCTATGGACCCTTAGGTCCGTGGTGAACTACTCGCACATCATCGGTAGGGCAGCAAGGTTGATGTAGAGGCCCTCTATGATCGCTTCCCCCACCAGCAGAGTACCGGAAAAGTCCTCTAGATGGGATCGTGGAAGAATAGAAGCTTGCGACAGCGGAAAAATTGTTTCAGGTGGCTCTCTAGGGGTTTCCCAATATTTGAGAACTTATATAAGTGGAATTAGGTCAGATGGAGCCACGTGGGGCCCACAAGGTAATAGGGCGCGCCTACCCCCCAGGGTGTGCTCTGTTGCCTTGTCGTCTCCTTGTTTATAGTCTGCTCTCCTCCTCAAGCTTCTAGGGACTCTTTTGTCTAGAAAGAAAATTGTCAAAAAGTTTCATAGCGTTTGGACTGCGTTTGGTACTAATTTTCTAGAAAACCAAAAACAATCATAAAACAACAACTGAACACTAGGCACTGGGTTAATAGGTTAGTTATCATAAATGATATAAAATTTAATATTAAAGCATATAAAGTATCCAAGATTGATAATATAATAGCATGAAATAAGAAAAAATAATAGATACGTTGGAGACGTATCAGCCTCGTTTACATGATGTGTTCGGGACAATATTTTTTGCCAAAAACAGTAAAACGACGGTTATTATATGAATAATCTATTTCAAAATTAATAAATAGCAGTGGCAGCCATTCTTTTTTTTGAGAGTACGCAATCGCGTACCTTAGCTTTATAGAAGGAAGAGATATGTACAAGATGTTGACAAGAAAGAAAAGGAAGGGTGTGCTCGCTCCACATCTTGGATCAGCCAACCCAACGCTCCACTTCCTCACCCAAAACACTACTACTCACAAAAGATGCTTGCTCCATGACACCCGGCTCTAGCCCATATGTGGAGTTCCTTGATAATTGGGAAGTGAAACTGCCCACCGAGGCCAGATGACTCCTGGGGCCGAAGACCCTATTATTGCGATTCTTGCACAGTTGCCAAGGAATGAGCATGGCAAAGGAGTCAAATCCCTTTCTATTTGACTTGGGGATCCACTTCCTAGCCAGCATCCACCATTGTTGCAATGTATCTCCCGTCGATGTCACCAACTCCAAATCAATTCCTTGCCTAAGCGAAACAACTATGCCAGATCTGTCGAGCAAATACGCATTGAAGGAGAATATGACCCATCGTTTCCTCCTCTTGATCGCAAATGAAACATGCCGAGGGTTGATCCTCCAATACATGCCTTAGCCGTCGATCCATTCTCCACAGCCGATATTGTACCGCCAACCACATAAATAGTTTATAGGAAAGAATCGCCCAACACTTCCAAATCGCCTTGGCCAGCTCAAACCTAATACCACCCTCACACAGCATGGCATACATAGACGCCGAAGTGTATGTGCCATTTCCATTACATCTCCAGATTGGTATATCGACACTAGTGGGGTCGAGGTCTTTAGCGATCATGATCTCCCAGAGGTGGACGAGCTATAGAAAGCCGTTAGTCACCAGATCCCCTCACATCATTGGCCCAGCAATGCAGGTGCAAACCTTCCTTAACGGATCTCCTATTAACCACCTGCTTGGGAACCTGAGCGTGGATCAGCGGTGCGATCTCCTTCACTGTCAATCCATTGATCCATCTATCTTTCCAGAACAAAGCATGTTATCCATCTCCCACCTGCCAATGCACAAGGCTTCCAAAAGTTGTTTGAACTTGGTTATCCATGACCAAGGAGAGGTTCTGCCAAGGTCTCTTGTCATCAGTGTGTTTCAACCATTCCCACCGAAGCCTCAAAGCTAAACCATACTTGCTGAGATCAAGCACCCTGAGTCTGCCCAGACTTTATGGGTGACACACTCTTTGCCAGGCAACCATGCATTTGCCTCCATGTATTTGCTATGATCCAGCCCAGAAGAAGGCACAACATCCTTTATCCACCCAATCCAGGGCCCATTTAGGCGCGTCGGCAACTAGCAGATGGTGGGTTGGTCGGGCACGCACCACACTATTAATCAGTACCAATCTACCCGGCCTCGTGACCATCCCTCTTTGCCATCGTGGAAAGAAATTGAGCACCTGATCAACTATTGGCTGCCAATCTACACGAGTCAGTTGCTTAATGGAAAGTTGCAGACTGAGATATTTGCACAGGAATTTATCCATTTTCCATGGCAGCGCACAAGCCACCCTATCCTTGTCAATGTCGTCTGCCTGAATCATGATCGCAAAGGATTTAGAGAAATTGACATGCAGACCCAATGCTGTCCCAAACATCTATAGGGCGTCCCTGCTAAGCACAAATCAGATGTCGACAGTCTTGCAAATAGAATCACATCATCCGTGTATATAGATAGTCTTTGGAGAGGGGAAATTCCAGGCATGGCACTGATTGGCCCCATTTGTTGCACCTTAGTCACCACTACTAAGAGGATGTCCATTGCGATAACAAATAGCAAGGGGGGATGGGGTCCCCCTGCCGTAAACCTTTAGCGTGCATGAACTTCCTCCCTTGGCATCCATTAACCAGCACCCGAGAACTCGTTGTTGTCTGCAAAATCGCCAACCGAGATAGCCACTGCACGGAGAAACCCTTGGCCCTCAGCACCTCAAACAAAAAAGACAAAGAGATAGAATCAAACGCTCGAGAGATGTCGAGTTTGAGTAGGACTCCTTGGACTTTCCTCTTATGCAGACTCCGGGCCACCTGCCTAACCAGCAGAAAGTTGTCGTGTATGCACCTTCCTTGGATATATGCAGATTAGTTCGCACTCACCAAATCTCCCATGCGCAAGCAAAGCCTAGAAGCCATCAGCTTGGAATTGATCTTGCGAATGTTGTGCAACATATTAATCGGTCAAAAATCTCCAATTTGGCAGGCATCCGGTCTTTTAATTTGGGGATCAGCGTGATTATCGCCTGATTTAGCCTCCCAAATCCTCTTCCGTTCCCCAATTGGAACTTGTGAATAGCCGCCATAAGATCTCCCTTAATGATGCTCCAAGCATGCATCAAAAAGAGGTTGATGAAACCATCGGGGCCCGGTGCACGCTCCGTCGGCATGCTTTTGATCACCGCCCAGACCTCTCTTCTGAGTAGATAGCATCTAGCTCCTGAAGATCAATCGACGAGATGTCTAGGAAATCTAGATCAATCATGTGCTCTCTAGCTTGGTAAGTGCCCAACAGATTATTGTATGCATTATAGAATGCTTCTTCCTTTCCGGCTTAGTCTGTGATCACCACCCCTCCATCATTAATCGTCGGGATAAAATTCCCAGATTTGTGGCCATTAGCTACCAAGTGAAACAACTTGGTATTCACATCTCCCACTCCTAACCATCTGATGCAGGATCATTGTCTGGCGATGGTCCTTTCCAGGGAGGCAAGCCCCAGTGAAGCCAACTTAAGCATGCTAGTAACCATCTCTCGCCATCTAAGAGTTGTGATGATCCAAAGCCTTGTCGAGCTGCAAAATAACCCAATTGGCAATCGCAATATGCAACGTTACATTGCCATTTTTTTCTGTCCCCAAGCCGTTAGGTATTGTGCCGCATTACAAAGCAACACATCCAGTCTATGATAAGGATCCGTGATGCCAGGGTCGCATTGCCAAGCCTCGACGACCGCCTCATAGAAACTATCCAGTTTCGTCCAAAAGATCTCAAAACGAAAGCGCATGTGCACGTGAAGGTGTTCGTCCAGAGAGAGGTACAGAGGACAGTGATCTGAGGTCACTATGAAGAGAGCTTGCAGGATGCAGTCAGGATGCTCCAGCTCCTAATCCACTGATACGAAGGCTCTATCATTTTTTTTCAGCGTAGGTATCTCCCTTTCATTACTCCATGTGAACACACGCCCATGCAGAAAAAGCTCTTTGGGTCCAAGATTATCTACAAAGCACTTGAATCTGTTCATCATTCTTCTGTCCTGGTTGGAGTTATTCTTGTGTGCTGCTTGCAGAATCAAGTTTTTTCTTTGAGACAATCTTGCAGAATCAAGTTAAAATCGCCAATCAACAACCACGGGCTTGGGGAGAGACACACGTGGCACCAATTTCCTATACAGCCGCCTCCTCCTCCTCCTCCTCAAAAACAAATCTAGGGTTTGTGCCTCTTGCCGGCACCGCCACAGGTCCGTCTCGTCTCCAGTGGCCCTAGGGCCATGGGGGCGCTGTCGTGGTTTTAACACGGCGGATGCCCTAGTGAAAGGACTTAGATGTGGAGCCATCGCAACATAGGTTAGCTCAAAGGGGTTGAACAGGACAAAGGACTCAAGGTTTACCCAGGTTTGGCCCCTCACAACAAGGTAAAAGCCTACTCCTGCTTTTGTTGACTATAGCTTCAATATCGATTACAAGGGAGCAGAATCGCTTGACCTAGCTCTCGATCAATTGTTTCTTAACTTAAACCGCCACCGGGTCTCACCTTTATATACACAGGTTGAGGCCTGAGGCTTACAAGAGTCCAAGCCGGATCACACAGTGTGACCAACTCGGTTTCTCAGTCACCTTGCCTTACTAGGCCAGTCACCATCTGGTGGCTCACACCTCCGGAGCTTGGGCCTTCAACAGGCCTGCCTCATAAGCCGCCACTAGTCTTCACGTCTCCTCAGGCCCATCAAAGTCTTTCACCATTGAGTCACCAACAGTGTGACCCGGCCCCTCCTGGGCGGGTTATATCCCCAACAATAGGCCCCAGATTGATTTGAACTTGTTCATGTCAATCTTCACTTCTTTCGGTTGGCGAATCTTCTTTCCAATGCTGAGCTTTGAACAAATTATTGTAACCCGCCATGACGTCACGCGGAATAAATCCAGAAAAAACATATGACATCACAACGGATCTTTTCGCATTAAAGGGTCGTCCGAGAATCGAGGTGCCTCCAGTGTTGAGATAATCATGATGTCTCCTTGATTTCCACGCCTGCCATTTCACTGTTCACTTTTTCCTTTATAAATAGGCACGAGGGGCTCCTTTTTCACTTTTACCCCCTTCGCCTCCACTTCTTCTTCTTCCTCGCGACCTCCGCTACACAAGCGCTCCGTCGCTCCGGCCGTTCTTCGCCGGTGACTCCGACAAAAGGCCACTGCATCAACCTGACTGGACCAGAGAATGGCGGCGCACACCCGCTTTGCATCAACGCTCCCAGGTACTCCTTTTTCCCCATCTCAGATCCACATTAACTCAATCCTGTTCATAGGGTTCGTCGGAGTTCTTCGCAGTTCGACCTAGTTCATCCATCTGTTACTTAGCATATGTAGTCCAATCCAAAACTAAGAAGAAGCAGCACGATAGTAGTTTTTAGCCTTTTACTCATATCCAGAATAGATCCCATCTTCCGATAAATCAATACTCAGATCTCTAGTTCTTCCACTGTCATGCTTTAGGTTTAGCATTTATTCTTCATTTTTTGAGTTGCCGTAGATCCAAATTTGCGGGCATACTCTGCAAAACTTGTTCATCCCATACTTAGCAAAATTTCGCCAACCCCAGATCCGTAGACGATTGTCATACTAATGTTACTTGGGCGGCTTAAATAATAAACTCTGTCATCTGCCATCCTCTGGCCAGCTTAGCAGATATATTCTGACTTGCCATACTTTAATTTTTAACCCGAGAGTCGCCGCTCCCTCCTCACCAGGGCGGCATATAATTCCTTCGTACTCTCATTATAAGGATTTATCCCATATATAGAACCACCTCACTGCCACTGATTTATCCTTGCAAATGCTTAAGCGGTTTATCACTTTAATTTTAACCCGCCATACCTTAAATTTTCAGAGTGCTGCTTTTTAACCCGCCAACAATGACCAAGACTCCCACTTCTTGCGACTAGGTCGCCTCCCAAGTCTCCGAACTCTCATTACAGGAGTATGTAGACATAGGGATTTTACCATCCAAAGAGGTCATACATTGGTGGGCCCCTGGTTCTGAAACAACTCCAGAACCCCAAGAGGGTGAAATCGTGATCTTATCAGACCACCTCCTCCGCGGCTTTTCCCCGCCCGGGTCAAAGTTTTTCTGCGATGCTCTGAATTTTTACCAACTTCATCCTCAAGACATTGGTCCCAACTCCGTCTCCAACTTGTGCAATTTTCAAGTATTCTGTGAAGTGTACCTTGGAGAGGAGCCTACTGTTGACCTCTTTAGAGAGTATTTTTATCTCAATCATCAAACCAAGATGACTGATGGACCCAGCTAGGAACTTGGAGGAATTTCTATTCAGCGGCGGAGAGACATAATAAGCCAAGCTGCCTAGTCACCCCAAGGATTGGAATTTCACTTGGTTCTATTGCAGAGACACTTCTCCGGCCGATGAAAATCATTTATCGGGTTATCGCCCCTTCCGGCTCAACACCCACAGCAAACTTCCAGACCGGTTAACCACCGCAAAGCGCGTTAAATATGCCCCCACCTTCTAAAAAATAAGGGCATTGGTAGCCAACGGCTTAACTGCAGTGGATCTAACCTGCTGCTGGGTTGCTTGGAGGATAATACCTTTGATCCGGCGCAGCGGCTTGATGTGTGAATACACTGGAGATACCAAAGATCCGCAGAGTTTTAATCAGACATCCTTGAGTGATAAGGATGTCAATGATGTAGTCAAATCACTGCTCGGGGAGCCCATGGACAACTGCCACAAAGTGGGACCGAACCCTTTCTGCAAACTCAATCCACCTCCGGCTGTAAGTATTTTACACCATCTTTCCTTTTGCTTGTTTACTTCTTGTATAGCATATTCCTTACTTTTCCTGTCTATGTTTAAACAGGCCAACTCCCCCTTTTGGAAGAAAAGATTGCCTGCTGTCACCCCAACCAAGAAGCCCAAGACAAAAACTCGAGGTCCGGGTCGTCCCAAGAAACCATCCGCTGAAGAGCTGCTCAAGCTTGATGACGAGTCAGAGGTAGAACTTGACTCCCTTGGTCATCTTTTTATGCAACTTATTGACACCGACTCTTCTCAGGATAACGCGGAAACAGGTCAAGCTGATGCAGCAGAGGTAATCCCTGTCTCCTCTGACTCAGAACCCTTGGCAAGACAAAAAACTCGGCGGGTCATCCGGAAGGTGAAATTTTCTCATCCTCTTGCTTACTTGGATCCCAACTTTCTTTTGAAGAAACAGCAACACAAAGCAAGGCGCCCGACTCGGAGCAGCAGTTCTCATGACCTTATCTCCCGCTTACCGAATATGCCTATTCCTCGCAAGCGTCAACATGAGGTGCCACATGATCCAGACTCTCTTTATCCATTAGTCGGCTTCATACGTCAGCCTCTTAATCCTTCTAACTCAAATTATCAGAAGACACCTCCGTCGTCTGGCGACTCTTCTGGACCCAGATGCCCATCTTCAAAGTTGCTCAAGGGTAAGTATTTCTATTTGTTTATCAATGACTTGTAATGATATACTCATATACTTTGTATCTGTGTTGTAGAGGTGTTGCCAAAGCAAGCAAGAAACAAAAGCTGGGTAGGTCTTCGAAAGATCCCAAAACCGCTGACCCGGAGAAACAAATAGCAGAAATTTCTGAGACCCTCAGTCAAGACCTTGAAGAGCCTATTAACGACCCGCCACCATCAATTGATGCCACTATCCCTAAACAGATGGATACTGAACTTATCCCGTCGGCAAGCCATGACCCGCCGAGCCCTAAGCTGCCGACTCCGAAGCCAGCTGAAGAGATCCCTCTTGAGAAGGACTCTGATGATGTGACCATCACTGGGACGGCTTACACTGCGCCAGGGGCTTCCATTGTGCTAGCCAAGCATGGTACCAAGGAAGAATCTCCTTCCTTGGACAAAGGCAAGGCAAAGCTGGATCTGGAAACTTATGCTACCCTCAGTGCAAGTGATATCCACGCCGGTTATCTAAACCGCCTTCATACTAGTCATGATCTGGAAGCCGGCTTAGTGAACCTTATGAAGGAATGCTATGAGGTATGTTGCTAACCCCTTTCCATATGCATTTATATAGCCGCCAAGTCTAGAGTATAGGAAAATATTGAGTATGCTGTAGACTTGATGAAAATGTCCAAACTGTAGCCTCTCAGGGCCGGCTTATCTTATCAATATGAGCCAGGGCTTCAAATATCAATCTTGAATGAACCTTGTACAACTTTTCAACCATTAATTTATGGTAACAAGATGAGTCATATTGATAATTAGCTCTAAGATCCAAACATGTAGCCCCCAAGGGCCGGCTTAACTTAACAAAGTGATCCGGGACTTATAATCACTTCAGAAATCCAAACGTGTAGCCCCCAAGGGCCGGCTTAACTTAACAAAGTGAGCCGGGACTTATAGTTACTTCAGAAATCCAAACGTGTAGCCCCCAAGGGCCGGGTTAACTTAACAAAGTGAGCCGGGTCATAATGAAATTGAAATGACCTACATTAGCCCCCAAGTGCAAAGTGTATTGCTTGCAATGCGCTTGGAACTTGATTAACCATATCTTGACCAACTTGCTCCTTGTACTATAACCATTGCCTTATTTATTTCAGGCAGAATTGAACATGAAGGAATCGCAAGTTGGCGATTTAAGAAAGTGCGTAAAACTGCAGCAGACCGAAACCTCCAAGGCCAAGTCAGATCTGAAGGCCTCATTAGAGGAAATTGATAAGCTTAAAGCAGGTTTTGATGCTGAGAGAGCCGCCTGGGAGACTGACAAGGCTGCTCTAACAAAGAAGGCCGAAGACGCTGAAACTGCACTTAAGCCGGTAACTGAAGAGTTATCCGGTTTAAAACAACACTTCTCTCAAATGACAGGCGCCGTCTTCGGTAAGTGTAATATGCATTCAAATTTCTGTAACCCGCCTGGCTTCACACATATGTATTGCTAACTCGCCGACGGCTCTTGTATAACTTCTTAACAGGCCCCAGGAGTGCAAGTCTTGGCCAGGACATGTTATTGAAGCTGAAGTTGATTTATTCGCTGACAGAGCAATTATATAGTGGCACTCTCCACAGTCTTGTGTCTTTGGGATGGAACAGAAAACCGCTGAGCCAAATTAAGACTGTTATGGATCAACTGTCAACGTTCCCAAGCCAGATTGAGGAAATGAAATTATCAGCCGCCTGAGCCAGAGCCATCATTGCTATTGGCTGGGCCAAATCATGGCAATCTGAGCTTGACACAAGCAAATAGCCACCAGGTGTCCGGAATTCAAAGATGACCAGTTAACTTTCGAAGAAAAGGACTTCAATCAATGTGTCCGAGAGATGCGGCCCGTAGCTTGCAAGCATAGAAGAGCTAAACTTAAACAAGGCCGGCTTATGACAATAACAACCAGAAGATTAAGCCGCCAACCCATGATGTTGTCAATCTCATTCCTCCTTGGCGTAAGCATATCTTCGCCCCTGATGTTGATCATTCCATTATACTAAATGACGAAGCCACTTTCAAAGCTTTAACCGGCATCGATTGGACAACGGCTGATCTTCAGATGATCGACGAGGAAGAGCCGACGCGGGATGACCCGGAGTCGTCAAAGCATCCAAAAGAAGTTTGATCAGATAAATGCTGAGCCAGGCGGCTCTCAGACCAGGTCACGGGGGTACAAACCCAAAAAACACTTGATTCACAAACTTTTGGGCTCAGCTGAAGCCTTGTAATAGGGTAGTTGAAAACTTTGAGCCGCCGTGTCATGCCTTTGTGCATGTTTTATCTTGACTTTTGTTCCAATAGTTGATTTTTTGTGGCCTACTTCATTTGACCAAATATGTGAACCGCCTGACGACCATATTCAGCACCTGAGGTCTTTATATATTTTGCAAAAGACCAATCATCATATATACTGGCGACTCAAAGCCGGAAACCATGGCGGGTTACTAAACCCGAATACTCCCAGTCTCATAGCCATAGCTATTGTAAATTATTCATGTTGGCGACTTAAAGTCCAAAACCAGGGTGGGTGACAACCCAAAGGCCGTAGTCTCATAACTACGACTCTTTGAAATCAAAATATACTGGTGACTTAAAGTCCAAAACCAGGGCGGGTTACAACCCAAAAATACTCAAACAGGAGAATCATAACCCGGAGCCTCACGATCTGGGTAATCAAAATTTGCACAAAAGAAAAATCTTTAAAGAATATCATAAAAAATCAAAAAGAGAGATACAACAAAAACTCAAATCTTTGCTAGGCCGTCTTCCAAGACAGGACCAAACAAGTTGGCTCAAGGCCACACAGCCGTTGAGTTTATCCTAGCTCACTGTAAGCCGGCTCTCACGTGACACAAGCCACCGTTTTAACCTTAACAAGTTCAGGGTCTGGCGGGTCACCTGGCGGAGTAGCAAATTGCAAACAGGCAGGATAACTCATAATTTGGCATCTCATGCCTGGTCAAGAGGGTATGAAAGGTAAACCCAGTCGGTTGGAAGCCCCCAAGTGACCTTATGACCAATTAATAAAGACTCAGATACACAGAAATGAAATGACAGAGGCCCTGAATTTTTCAGGGATGCCGGCTTTATTATATTGATCATAAAAGATATATACATTGACAAATGTATGTACAAAGACGAGAGCCGGTGGCTCAGGTGTAGTAAGGCCGAAGATGAGCAATATCCCATGGCCGGCGGGTCTCCTCCTCCGACTTGCGTGAATCCTTGTGTTCTCGTATATCAATGAGGTAATAAGACCCGTTATTCAGGTTTTTGCTGACCACAAAGGGCCCTCCCCAAGGTGGTGATAACTTATGCATATCAGTCTGATCTTGAATCAGCCGGAGCACTAAGTCGCCCTCTTGAAACGCCCGAGTCTTAACTCTGTGGCTATGATAGTGACGCAAGTCTTGTTGATATATCACTGAACGAGCTGCCGCAAGGTCACGTTCCCCATCCAAAGCATCGAGTGCGTTTTGACGTGCTATCTCATTATCAGCTTCAACATAAGCCGCCACACGGGGCGAGTCATGACGGATGTCACTTGGAAGAACCGCTTCTGCACCATAGACCATGAAGAAAGGCATATAGCCTATTGACCTGTTGGGGGTGGTATTGATACTCCAGAGCACTGAAGGTAACTCCTCAACCCAACAACCCGGCATTCGTTTCAAAGGAACCATAAGCCGGGGCTTGATTCCTCTCAAAATTTCTTGGTTAGCCCTCTCAGCTTGACCATTAGACTGTGGATGAGCCACAGAAGAAACATCAAGACGAATATGCTCTCGTTGACAGAACTCCTTCACAGCACCCTTAGACAAATTAGTGCCATTATCAGTGATGATACTATGGGGGTAACCAAAACGGAAGATTAGTTTTTTAACAAACTGAACTGCGGTTGCTGCATCACACTTGCTAACCGGCTCTGTTTCAACCCACTTGGTAAATTTGTCAACCGCCACTAAGAGGCGGGTTTTCTTATCCTTAGACCTCTTGAAAGGTCCAATCATATCAAGCCCCCAGACTGCAAACGGCCAAGTAATTGGAATCATCCTCAACTCTTGAGCCGGCACATGAGCTCGTCGAGAAAATTTCTGACATCCATCACACTTACTGGCGATATCTTCCACATCAGCATGAGCCGTCAACCAATAAAACCCATGACGAAAGGCTTTAGCCACTAAAGATTTAGAGCCGGCATGATGACCACAATCACCTTCATGGATCTCTCTTAAAATCTCATGGTCCTCTTCAGGAGAAACACAACATTGGAACACGCCTGTCACACTGCATCGGTGTAACTCGCCATTGACAATAGTCATAGACTTAGACCTCCTGGTGATTTGTCTTGCCAAAGTTTCATCCTTAGGTAACTCGCCCCGGGTCATATAAGCCAAGTAGGGAAGCGTCCAATCAGGAATAACATGGAGAGCCGCCACCAACTGCGCCTCCGGGTCAGGGACAGCAAGATCTTCTTCAGATGGCAACTTGGCCGAAGGATAATGCAAGACGTCAAGAAACACGTTAGGAGGCACCGGCTTACGTTGAGACCCAAGCCGGCTCAAGGCATCAGCCGCCTCATTCTTCCTTCGGTCAAGCTGCTCCACCTGGTATCCCTTGAAGTGACCAGCAATATTGTCAACCGACCGGCGATAAGCCGCCATGAGCGGGTCTTTGGAATCCCATGTGCTTGAGACTTGCTGAGCCACCAGGTCTGAGTCGCCAAAACACCTGACCCGACTTAAATTTATCTCCTTGGCCATTCAAAGGCCGTGGAGTAAAGCCTCATATTCGGCTCCATTCTTAGTACAAGGAAACATTAGCCTTAAAACATAACAAAATTTGTCACCTTGTGGGGAAGTCAAAATAACTCCAGCCCCCGAGCCTTCCAACTGCCTGGACCCATCAAAATGAATCGTCCAATATGTGTTATCAGGCTTCTCCTCAGGCGTCTGCAACTCTGTCCACTCATTGATGAAATCCACCAGAGCCTGAGATTTGATAGCTGTTCTTGGCACATATTTCAAACATGAGGTCCAAGTTCTATTGCCCACTTAGCAATCCGGCATGTGGCCTCTCTATTCTGAATAATGTCTCCTAAGGGAGTAGAGCTGACCATAGTAATAGGATGACCAAGAAAATAATGCTTCAGCTTGCGACTCGCCATGAACACCCCATACACCAGTTTCTGCCAATGTCGATATCGTTGCTTGGACTCAATCAATACCTCACTGATATAATAAGCCGGCCTCTGGACTAGGTACTCTTTACCCGCCTCCTTATGCTCCACTACAATCGCCACACTGACAGCCTTACTATTAGCCGCCACATATAGGAGCAAAGGTTCTTTCTCAATGGGAGCCGCAAGGACGGGCGGCTCAGCTAATTGCTTTTTGAGCGACTCAAACACCTTATCAGCAGCATCACTCCAGACAAAATGATCTGTCTTCTTCATCATCTGGTATAAAGGAATCGCCTTCTCTCCCAGGCGGCTTATGAACCGGCTTAGATCCGCAATGCGACCCGCCAATCGCTGGACATCATTGACACATGCCGGCTTAGCCAATGAAGTGATAGCCTTGATCTTCTCTGGGTTAGCTTCAATACCCCTCTCTGAGACTAGAAAACCCAAGAGCTTGCCTGCAGGCACACCAAAAACACACTTGGTCGGGTTAAGCATCATCTTATAGACCCAGAGATTGTCAAAAGTCTCCCTTAGATCATCCAGGAGAGTCTCCTTCTTTCTGGATTTGACAACAATATCATCTACATAAGCATGCACATTATGCCCAATCTGACTGTGAAAACAATTCTGAACACAGTGTTGATAAGTCGCCTGAGCACTCTTAAGCCCAAAAGGCATAGAAACATAACATAAGGCTCCAAAAGGGGTGATAAAAGACGTCTTCTCTTGGTCCTTAACTGCCATCTTGATCTGATGATAACCAGAATAAGCTTCCAGGAAACATAAACTCTCACAACCCGCCATGGCATCAATAATCTGGTCAATACGAGGGAGAGCAAACGGATCAGCTGGACAAGCTTTGTTAAGATTTGTGTAATCAACACACATACGCCAAGTGCCATTCTTCTTAAGCACCAGCACCGGGTTAGCCAACCACTCCGGGTGAAAGACTACCACAATAAACCCGGCTGCCAAGAGCTAGGCCACCACTTCTCCAATGGCCTTACGACATTCTTCATTGAAACGACGAAGCAATTGCTTGACCAGCTTAAATTTAGGATCCACATTAAGAGTGTGCTCAGTGAATTCTCTCGGTACACCCAGCATGTCAGAAGGTTTCCATGCAAAGATGTCCCGATTCTCATGGATGAACTCGATGAGCGCACTTTCCTATTTAGGATTCATGTTAGCCCCCACTGTGAACTGCTGAGATGAGTCGCCAGGGACAAAGTAAACCTACTTAGTATCATCAGCCTGTCGGATTCAGGGCTCCGCAGACCCAAGAAAGGTTCGAACTCTGAGGTGTGCGAAGAACTCGACCTAACCAGCCAACCAGCCCGTCGCACCAAGGCCTAGCTCGATTCACACAAAGAAGGAAGAAGATGAACACGGCAGTTTACCCAGGTTCGGGCCACCTTGCGGTGTAAAACCCTACTCCTGCTTTGTGGTGGATTGGCCTCACGAAGAGGTTTGTGGATGAACTAGTACAAAGGATGAGCTACCTCGCGAGGGCTCTGATGGTGAGGGTGGAATGGATCCGATCCGGATTCTGATCCCCTTCTATGGTGGTGGCTAACCTATACTTATAGTGGCCTCGGTCCTCTTCCCCCAAATCGTAGGCGGGAAGGGATCCCACAATGGCCAATTTGAAAGGGGACAGCCAGTACATCTTATCCTGACAAAAGGTGGTCTTCGCCTGCAAATTTTTTGATCGTGACGCAGCGGTGGGCTCGGCGATGACACCCGTCCTGCCGTCCTGGCAGTCCTGGTCTTGTAGCACTGGAATGGAAACCTTTGCCAGGCTCCTTGGGAACCCACGCCTGCGCTTGCCTCCTTAGCAACAAAGAGGAAACTGCCTCCTCTACGCCCGCTGGCGCCCGTCTGGCCTTGGTCGTCATGGCTTGCGTCATCGCAACCTCATGAGGTTGGATACCTGCATAGAAATCTCTGCTCCTCAGGAGGCAGCCTGGGGAGGCCGCTCCCTCGGGAGGTCTTGGCGTCGTCCGCCTCGCGAGGCTTGGTCCCTCGCAAGGGTCTTGTCTTGATAGTCTTGGAGGTGGGCCGTACCAGGCCGTCGAAGGTGCCACGCCGTGGGCCGCAGGAAGGCAAGTCTGGGTACCCTGGTTCCTGGAACGTCGACAGTAGACCCCGGGCCCAAGGCGCGCTCGGACTTGGCTTCGAGGCGAGGCTAAAGGGCAAGGGTGAAGCGCCGCGGGCCCCAATCGCCTGCGGGCCAGGCTGACGCGTGGCGCTTGATGGGATGTGGGCGCCTTCGCTTCCCCACGTCGCCTCGGCAACTGCCCGACTTGACAACTACCTGGCGCATGCAGCGAGGTCATCATGGCTTGGAACGTGAGCGGCCGTCGGTTAGCCTTCATCCGGCTATAAATGGGGGAAGGGGGCGGAGCACCCAGCCCATCTTCATCTTCTTGCTGCTCGCTCCTTCTTCTTCTCCGCCGCGCCGCCATCTCGCCAGAGCACCCATGGCACCAGTGAGGAGGTTCTCCACCACCGAGAAGGGAAAGGCCCCCAAGGAGGGACCAGGCTCGCCACCGCCCAAGAGGGGCCGCGGCCGTCCCCGCAAGCACACCGCGACACCGGCGGTGGCTCCCCGAGGGCATGGGCGCACCCCCTCGAAGGCTGGCACTGCCTCCGGCAGTCATGGGGGTGCTCCCTCCCACGTTGGAGGCTGCCGCGGCCAAGGATGGAGGCATGTGGCAACCATTCGGCCACCGCGCCCGTGATCCCATTCGGCCGATGCGTCCTCGAAGTTCATGGTGTGGGCGGAGAGGCCTCCAGGCGTCTGGTTCCAGCTCCCAAACTTCTTTGCGGACACGCTGCCGGCCAGGGGACCTGACGGCCTCTGGCTCCAGGCCGATGGTTGCTGCAACAAGGCTTCGTGGGTGGAGGTCGAGGTCACCCCCGCCAGTAATGTGTTCCTGAACTGCGGGTGGCAGCCGTTCGCCCGCGCGCGTGGCCTGCAGGGGAGGTGTACTCTCCACTTCAGGCACGACGGCGCTGTGACCCTCTATGTCAGGATCTTCGGGGAGGACGGCAGGCGCCTGGGGTGCTTCCCAAAGAGCGACAACGACGGCGACGACGTCCACCCCTCCGACGACAACGGTCGGAGGGGCGGTAGCATCCTCGGCGGTGAACTTGCCCTTGGCGACGGTCGCGACGCCTCCAGCAGCAGTGGCTCCTCCTCCGGGGAGAGCATGAGTGACGACGACTATGACAAACCGCCACGCCGCCGAGTTCGGACTGGGGAGGGCGACGAGCCGCCTCGCGATCGCGCCCCAGTGAAGTAGGAGGAGGACTCCGACTGAGCGCGGGCGCCACTGGAGCCGGGTCTCAGGAGCCACAGTGGTCGCGGGGCCGCTTTTGCTTTTCTTCTTTTTTTTCTTTTCCCTGCATCAAGAAGTAGAAAGCCCTGCTGGGGCGCGTAATGAACCATGGCGCTTGCGCCATTATATTAATGTTTTTATACTGCATCCTGGCATTCGTATGCTACTAATTGACGGGTTCTTGCTGATCGTGATTGGGACAACTTAGCTTAGTATGCTTGCGGTAGACTCTCATGCTGCGAGGGTGTGCTTCTCTGAAGCTTGGACCTCCTGTGCGCCCCTCGTTCCAGAGAGATCCTGCCAGGAGTTTTCTTCTTGAGGATTCAAAGGCTCTCAGGCCTCGGGAGGCACCCTGTGGCCGCGAGGTTTCCAGCGAGCCATAGCCCTCTGGAGATGTTCCACGGGGCGCCGCGCCCCCGCAAGGACCGATCGCCACTGGTATGCCAGGTCGCGATGCCCAGCGAAGCCAGGGGATGAGGGATCCCGGGGAACGCACACGCCCGTTGGCTCGTTCACGAGCGTCACGCGAGGATTAAGACACCAAAGGCTAGGGCACCAAGGCTTTGGCAAGGTGTGTTCATGGGTGGACCCAGACATACACACTGTGCCCAGCCCCCGCTCACGAGACGCGCGGGGAAGAGCGGCGGGCAGCTGCCGCTCTCCGAAAGCAAGGTTTGGAAAAGTAAACGCTACGAGGAGAAAAATTCCCAACCCTTTCGAATAAAGACGCGAGAACTTCGAATTTCATTCCAAAAAGTGGCAAAACCAGCTACAGAAAGCAAGAGAAAGAACAGCCGCGTCCGGCACCTACACTAGTCTTCTGGTCTTCCCGCCAGCGCGGAGCATGGGGCTTCCACTAAGACGTGGGTGGGAGCCCCCGTGAGGCTCAGGGGCAGCACTCAGGAGACTCCGGGGCATGTACAACCCCACCCATTATTATGTGAGAGTGTCACGAGCGGAGACTTGAGAGGCGCTTCTTGCCCCTGGGCGGGGACCCCGCCCCGCACATACCCCGACCACTGTTGGGGCGTCCGAAAACCAGGATAGGATCAAGGGGCAAGGGGCTATGTGGGCGGTGGTAAGGTGGTCGCGGGTCCTCGGCCGGGGGAGTACCCCGCCCCGCGCGTACCCTGACCACCGTTGGGGCGTCCGGAAACCAGGACAGGACCAAGGAGCAAGGGGCTACGCAGGCGGTGGTAAGGTGGCCGCGGGCGCCTTCCCCGGAGAAGGACCCACTTCTGGATGGCACGCGCCATCACGGTGGTGGCGCCATACGCCTCGTGACGCGGGGGAGCCCTGACACCAGGCTCCCTCGCTGCGGGGTGTTGGTGAAGCCGCTCGAGGTCCTGCCTCTGGAGTTCCTGCGAGTTGGTCACAGAACACGAAGGGCAGCCACGCTTGCTATCCTGCCCATGATCTTTCCGCGAGAAGATGAAGGCACTAAGGACCCGGTGAGGTGACATGCACGGGGCCGGCCGCGAGCCAGAGTTTGGTCTCTTAGGTTTATCAGCGCTGCAGGACAGACCCGAGCACAGACGCCATGCCAGCAGCCCCCGTCGCGGGATGAGCAAAAGGCGGGCTGGCAACATTGTTGTTGAAGCGTTGGAGTAGCTGAATATGCATACTGTAGAGATCGCTCCTCATGAGCCGACCGGCTCCTGAGTCCTGGGAGGCTCTGGAGGTTCGGGGGCTCGCGAGGGTCTGGCACCTCCTCCGTCAGGACTGCCTCGTGCCTGGCCTCGTGAGCCACCCACGCATGCTGCACGAGGCGCTGGTATGAGGCGGCCCCGTTCAGCAGGCCAAACGGCATGCAGACGTAGCTGCAGGGGTAGCCCCCGCTCCGGCCGACACGGAACGACCAGAAGAGGTCCTGCGAAGCAGCCCTATTGAGGCCTGGGATGTTGATGCAGATGCGCAGCTCGCCGCGCGCGTCAGGGGCGGCAGCTGCACTGGGTGGTGCGGGGCGACGCTCGCCATGCATGGCTCGCGCCCCCTGAAGCTCCTCGATTGCCTTGGTGATGAACTCCTGAGCGCTCGATGCCTCGTGCCTTGCGCCTTGCTCACGAAGGCGCGCGTCGAAGCACGCCTCCACGTGGTGCCTGAATGCCTCCCTCATCAAGCTGGTCAGGTCAGAGGCCCTCCAGAGGAGAGCCCCCGAGCCCATCCTGAGGGGGGCACCGGGCGCGCCTCCCTATGCGAGAGGGAAAGACGCCCCAGCAGAGGGCGCGGGGCCTGAGGCACGACCATTGGGCACCCCAGCCTCTTGACCGAGGTGTCGTAGACGGTGGGGACCGCGCCAAGGGCACGGCCGATGGTGCCGCCATGGGTCCGCACCTCGGCGACCCGGCTGGGCTTGGCAGCGGTTGGAGTGAAGACGTACGCAGCTTCGCACTCCCGCTGGGTGGCCTCCAGCCGGCGCTGCATAGCAGCGAGCGTCTCGGCCCTGTCTAGCAGGCGCTTGCGCTCCTCCTCAAGCCGGGCTCGGGCCTCCTCGGCGTCGGTGGCGTCGATGTCGGTGGCGATGGGGACACTGAGGTTCTGCATCGTGGCGCGTAGCGGGTCGGCCAAGCTGGCGTGATCCGCCGCGGCCCTGGCGGTGGCGGCCTTCTTGCTAGACGAAGTAGAGCCGGAGCTGGTGATGAATACCTCTACCCGGACGCAGGGGTCCGCCGCCCCGGCGAAGATGTCGTCGCCGAGGGGGACGGGTGAGTCGGAGACGTCGAGCACCCCGCTGGGGTACTCATCGGCCGCGGGCGCGTCGGAGATGCGTAGAGCAGCGAAGGAGGCGGTGAGCGCGTCGATGACATCGGCCGCCAGCACGACAGGCTCGGGGGACGCGCAGCGTGCAACGCGCTCACCGGAATCGACGAGGGGCCCCGTCTGGAACATGTCTCCGGCCGGGACCTCGAGCTGCCCCACGGTGGGCGCCAACTGTCATGGTGGGCGCACGGTAGATGCCATGGGATGCCTAAAGAGAGGGATAGGCTCGAGAGCACCGGTGGGCTCCAGAGGCGAGGTCGGCATGAGCGAGCGCGGGACTCTCCGGAGAGATAACACCCCTAGTCCTGCCGAGAGTGGTTTATATGTATCAGTACAGAGTTGCTCCTAGAGATGTTCGGAGGAGGAAGGAAGACAGGCCAGGGCTAAGGCTGCTCCTTCTCCTTGTGTGTGTGTGTGTATTTTACTAGTGGTCTGATCGCATGTGCTCGCCCCCGTACATGGAGGGCTCCTGGGGGGTTTTATAGGTCAACCCCCCAGGGTTACAATGGTAAAGATATAAGGACGCGGGGCCGGGATGTCAGCGTCTGGGAAGCCGGAGCTGGGACCCGCCGGGTGCCAGGATTCGCCGGGTTCTTCGGGCGCAGGCCCCGTGCGCCAGAGGGGCCCTGTTCTCCGTCTTGTCGTGCGTCACAGAGTGGTTGGGCCGGCTCAGCTACAGTGGCGCACTGCCTGGTCGCCATCGGCTTGCGTCAGCAGGACGAGGGGTGCACTGTTGCCACGTCGGTCTTGGTCAGCGGAGCAGGTGGGGCACTATTGCCGCGCTCCTACCAGTCAGAAGAGTTGGTGGGGCACTATAGCCACGCTCGTCCCCTCTACGGGGACTTGTTCCATCGTACGCCTTCGATGGGACGGGAGCTGACCCATGGCCGGGTTGAGGAAGATGCCACGGGGGTGCTAGCTTGTTGGAGAAACCTCGGATTGCCGGGTTCGGCCAGTGTGTGCTGGCAGGCCTGGCCGTGTTGCGGTCTTGGCCGGGTTGAAGGACTTGGCCGGGTTGAAGGACTTGGCCGGGTTGAAGGACTTGGCTGGGTTGAAGAACCCAGCCAAGTACGAGCCGGATGGAGGGGCGATGCCAGCCCCGACATTTTTGAAAAAGATCCGGGTTCCGTTGCCTGCCCGGGGTCCATCCCCCTGACAAGTGAACTGCTTGAAGATGCGATGAGAGGCGGGAGCCTGAGCGCCACCCAGGATGCAGGCGATCGCGCGAGGCTCTTGAAAGCCCCCAGCCCCATCATCTTGGCGGTTGTCGTCCTTTCTCCTTGGTGGTGGCGGCAGCGGAGGGAGGCCGGCATTGCCCTGGGGGCGATCCTCACGAGGCTGGTCCTGCCAAGGGCCTTCACGAGGCTAGCCCTGCCAGCGGTCCTCACGGGGTTGGTCGCGCCAGTCCTGGAGGGGGTCGCGGTTGTCCCAGCGGCCTCCACCGCGGTCTCCTCCGCGGTCGGAGCCGCGGTCGCTACGCTCGGGGCGGCGGCCAAGGCGCCCGTCGCGGATTGCCCTAAGCTCCTGGCAGTCGTTGGTGTTGTCGCTGTGGACGTTGTGGAAGACGCAGAACGGGCGGTTGCCCCTGGGAGGCTCATCATGGTCAGGGCCACGCTTCATCTCGGGCTCAGTGGCCAGCACGGCGGGGCCCTTACGCTTCAGTTCCTTAGCCTTGGCCTTCTTGTCTTCAGGATCGACCCCCGGAAGCTCCAGGAGGGAGAGGCAACCTTCCTCTGCCCTCGCGCATCTGGTTGCCATGTTGAACATTTCCAGAGCCGAACACAAGTCCTCGTGGATGGCGAGCTCCTTCTTCATCTTGACGTCTCGGACGCCATCAGAGAACGCCGAGATGATGGCCTTGTCCGACACCTTCGGGATCTTGAGGCAAACATTCGTGAAGCGTTGTATGTACTTGTGCAAGGTCTCGCCCGGCTGTTGCTTTATGCGCCGCAGGTCGCTTGCTGCAGGAGCATGGTCGAGAGTGCCCTGGAAGTTGGCGATGAAGCGCTCGCGTAGCTCATCCCAGGAGGAGATCGACCCCACCGGGAGGTTCAGGAGCCAAGAACGCGCGCCATCCTTGAGGGCCATGGGGAACCAGTTCACCATGACCTTGTCGTTGCCGTTCGCCACCTTGATGCTCAGCTCGTAGAGCTGGAGGAACTCGGCGGGGTCGGGGGTGTCGTCGTAGCGTGGAGGCAGATCCGGCTTGAACTTGTCAGGCCAAACGACGCGGCGCACCTCCGGGGTGAAAGCACAGCAGCCTGCCGCACTCACAGGTGCCGGCCTCATGGGGGAGCTTGATCTTGGCGCTCGCGCACTACTGCCTCCAGCGGCACGCGGTCTTGACGCGCTGGTGCTGGAAGTGCTCACGCTTCTCCTTGGGGCCGCTGCACCACCTGGCAGCTTTCTTCATGGCGTGCCGGCGCCCTGCACGGCGGGTCGTGTTGGGGTGCCTCTCACCTGGGCTCGGGCTCCGTGCCATGCAAAGGAGGAGGAGGAGGTGCACCATGAGCCACATCGCCCGCCAGGGACGGCGGGTGACGGGGCGAACGGGACGGTGCAGGGGCCTCACCGGCGGCGTTGACGAGCTCGACGATGCGGCCGAGCCAGTCGTCGTAGAAGTCATTGGCCGGGCGGTAACGAGGAAGCTCTCGCACCATGAGCAGCGCAGCCTGCGCGTTTGTCGTCCCGCGACAAACATGAGAAGACGACGCCGTGGCCGGAGTGGGTGACGGAGTTCCGGTGCGGCCATTGCGCCGCACGGACGGTGGCAGCGACGAATCCTGCTGTTCGCGAGCAGCAGGGTCGGTGGCGGCGTTAGCCGCCGGGGAGGTAGAGCGGCGAGGAGCGCCGTTGCCCATAGTCGCCATCTGGGCGACACGAGCGGCCCGGTGCTCGGCACGAACACAGCGAGCGTCGGCCATAGGAGCGGCAGAATGGCAGCGGAATAAATGGTGGAGGAGAAGCTTCGACACGCCCCTACCTGGCACGCCAAATGTCGGATTCAGGGCTCCGCAGACCCAAGAAAGGTTCGAACTCTGGGGCGTGTGCGAAGAACTCGACCTAACCAGCCAACCAGCCCGTCGCCCCAAGGCGTAGCTCGATTCACACGAACAAGGAAGAAGATGAACATGGCAGTTTACCCAGGTTTGGGCCGCCTTGCGGTGTAAAACCCTACTCTTGCTTTGTGGTGTAATGGCCTCACGCGGAGGTTTGTGGATGAACTAGTACAGAGGATGAGCTACCTCGCGAGGGCTCTGATGATGAGGGTGGAATGGATCCGATCCGGATTCGGATCCCCTTCTACGGTGGCGGCTAACCTATACTTATAGTGGCCTCGGTCCTCTTCCCCCAAATCGTAGGCGGGAAGGGATCCCACAATGGACAATTTGAAAGGGGACAGCCAGTACATCTTATCCTGACAAAAGGTGGTCTTCGCCTGCAAAGCTTCTGGTCGTGACGCAGCGGCGGGCTCAGCGATGACACCCGTCCTGGCGGTCTTGGTCTTGTAGCACTAGAATGGAAACCTTTGCCAGGCTCCTTGGGAACCCACGCCTGTGCTTGCCTCCTTAGCACCAAAGAGGAAACTGCCTCCTCTACGCCCGCTGGCACCCGCCTGGCCTTGGTCGTCATGGCTTGCGTCATCGCAACCTCATGAGGTTGGGTACCTGCATAGAAATCTTCGCTCCTCAGGAGGCAGCCTGGGAAGGCCACTCCCTCGGGAGGTCTTGTCGCCTTTGGGAGAGGTGAGGACGATGCCGGCTCCCAAACCAATGCGCATCTTCGAGCCGTCGAAGTGCATCCGCCAATGCGTGGAATCCGGCGCGGGCGGCAGGTACTGGGTCTCGGCCCAGTCGACGAGGAAGTCGGCCAGCGCTTGGGACTTGATGGCGGTGCGGGGCTGGTAGAGGATGGTGTGGGGAGCCAGCTCGATAGCCCACTTGGCCACCCGGCCTGAGGCATCTCTGTTGCCCATGATCTCGGCAAGGGGGGCGGTGCAGACGACCGTGATGGTATGCTCCTGGAAGTACTGCTTCAGCTTCTTGGTGGCAAAGTACACGCCGTAGCACATCTTCTGGTAGTGGGGGTAGTTCTGCTTGGAGGCGGACAGCACCTCGCTCAGGTAATAGACCGGCCTATGGACCGGCTGGGCTTTGCCGGCTTCTGGGCGCTCGACAATGATCACGGTGCTGACGACCCGGTTGGTAGCGGCGATGTAGAGGAACATGGGCTCTTTAGCAGCCGGAGCGGCCAGAACAGGCGGCGTGGACAGCATCCATTTGAGCTAGAGGAATGCCTCATCTGCCTGGTCGGTCCACTCGAAGCACGTGGTCTTCTTCATCAGTTGGTACAGAGGGAGGGCCTTCTCGCCCAGCCGGCTGACGAACCGGCTGAGAGAGGCTAGGCACCCGGTGAACTTCTGGACGTCCCGCAGCCGGGTTGGTTTCTTCATCCGCTCAATGGCCTTGATCTTCACGGGGTTGCACTCAATCCCATGCTCAGAAACAAGGAAGCCAAGGAGCTGGCCGGCTGGTACTCCGAAGACACACTTCTCCGGGTTGAGCTTGATCTAAAAACGGCGCAGGTTGGCGAAGGTCTCCTTGAGATCCTCCAGAAGGGTACCGCGCTTCTCCGTCTTCACCACTATGTCATCCACATAGACGTGGGCGTTTCTACCGAGTTGCTTCAAGAGGCACTTCTGCATGCAGCGCTGAAAGGTGGCGCCGGCGTTCCTCAAGCCGAACGTCATGGTGATGTAGCAGAAGGCGCCAAAAGGGGTGATGAAGGCGGTCTTCAGTCGATCGGCCGGGTCTAGCTTGATCTAGTGGTAGCCGGAGTAGGCGTCCAAAAAGGACAAAAGCTCGCAGCCGGCCGTGGAGTCGATCACTTGATCAATCCGGGGCAAGGCAAACGGATCCTTGGGGCAGGCTTTGTTGAGGCTTGTGTAGTCGATACACATGCGCCACTTGTTGTTTTTCTTCAAAAAGAGGACTGGGTTGGCAAGCCAGTCCGGGTAGAACACTTCCATGATGAAGCCGGCTGCCGGAAGCCAGGCGATTTCTTCACCAACGATCCTTCTCTTTTCTTCTGATAGGCGGCGGAGGGTTTGCTTGACCGGCTTAGCATCCGGCCGCACATGCAGCTTGTGCTCGGCGAAATCCTTCGGAACACCCAGCATGTCCTTGGGGGACCATGCAAAGATGTCCCGATTCTCATGGAGGAAATCGACGAGCTCGCTTTCCTATTTGCTGTCGAGGTTAGCCCCCACAACAGCGTACTTCTTCGGGTGCACCGGGTCCAAGATGATCTTCTTTGTTTCCTTGGCCGGCTGGAAGGAGCCCTCAGCCTCAACCCCCTTGGGGTCGGAAGGCATGGCCGGCTGCTCGCTGGCCATGGCACAGCCCGGTCAAGGAGGCGCTTCTCTTGAGCGATGATGAGGGACTCGGCCAGCTGGGAGCTGGCCGCGGCGCACGTGAGCGACTTCTTGTAGTCGCCGGCAATGGTGATGATGCCCTTGGGACCCGGCATCTTCATCTTCAGGTAGGCGTAATGCGGGACCGCCATGAATTTGGCCAAAGCTGGCCAGCCCAAGAGCGCATGGTAGTGGTTGTCCAAGTCAACCACCTCGAACCAGATCGGCTCGCGGCAGAAGTGGGTCTTGTCGCCGAATAGGACGTCAATCTTGATCTTGCCGATTGGAGAGCAGGAAAGCCCAGGGACAATGCCATGGAACACGGTCCGGCTGGGCTGGAGTTGCTTCTCCTTGACGCCCAGCTTTTCCATGGTGTCGCGGTAGAGGATGTTGATGTTGCTGTCGCCGTCTATCAGGACTCGGGAGAAGCGGCAAGCCCGCCTCTCGGTTGAGAAGGTGGAGTCCAGCACCATGGCGTAAGCACCCGTCGAAGGCATCACAGCCGGATGGTCGTCGCGGCTCCAGGTGATGGGCCTTTCGGACCAGTGCATGAATTGGGGACCTCGGGGATGACAACGTTCACCTCGTGGTGTTGCTGACGCCGACTGTGTTTGTCGCCGGCTTCACTGGTGAAGACGACGTAAGTGGCGTTCTCGTTGGGGAACTCATCTTGGAGCATGCCGACAGGGCGGGCCGGCTGCTGAGTAGCCGGAGCCACCGGGCCGGCTGGAGGAGGCGGCAAGCCCTCACCCTTAGCGATTCGGGCGAGCCAGTTGCACTGCCGGGTTGTATGGTTGGACGGCTTTGCGCTGCTGTGGAACTTGCATGGAGCGTCGAGGGTCTGCTCAAAGGAGAAGGCCGGCAACCAGGCCCCCTTGCCGCCCCGCTGACGCTTGGGGCCGGGTTGGCATGCCGGCTGCTCATCCTCGACGGTCGCCACCTGCCGGCTGTTTGAAGCCGGCTGCTCGGCCTTGCGCTTGTTGTCGTTCGGCTGCTGGCGCCGGTTGGAGTCACCAGCCGGTGCTTGAGAAGCCGGCGGGATCACCTTCCCGGACGTGTCGATCCGGATCTCTGACTTCATGGAGGAGTCGGCTGTGGCGTACTTGTCCGCCACAACCAGGAGCTCGTCCAAGGTAGCCGGCTCGTCGCACAGAAGCTTGTGCTTGAGCAGGGTGCCTTCTCGGCACCCGGCGGTGAAGTACTCAATGGCCTGCACCTCGTGCACCCCTTCGCAGGAGTTGCGCCACTCGGCCCAGCGCGTCAGGTAGTCGCGAGCGGACTCGTCTGGCCCCTGAACGCACATGGAGAGCTGGCGAGGCTTGGGAGGCCGCTTGTAGGTGCTGGTGAAGTTGCGGACGAAGACGTCGCTGAAGTCCAACCACCTGTTGATGCTGTTGGGTTTGAGGCTATTCAGCCATGTCCGGGCCGTACCCTGGAGCATGAGCGGAACATACTTCACGGCAACACGCTTGTTGTCGTTTGCTATGCTGACCGCTGTGTCGTAGTCGGTCAGCCAATCTTCTGGCTTCACGGCACCGTTGTACTTGGGAGTGTCGCGAGGAAGCGAGAACCCTTTGGGGAAGGGCTCGTCGCGGATGCGGGGGCCGAAGCAGGCCGGGCCGACTGTATCCTCGTCCTCCATTGCCAGGGACCAAGCTAGCTGCTCGATCCGGCGGCGAGCGTCATTTTCACCGACTGCTTCGCGGGGGCCTAGCCTGCCCCCCAAAGTCGGGTGCTCGACCGGCGCTGGAGAAGCCAACCTCTCCCTGTGGGGGGGAGGTGGTCGTTCGTCCGGCTGGCGCCGGCCCTCCGGTTTCAGAGGAACGTTCCGGCTGCCCACGACCGTTTGGTGAGAGCGCCGGCTACGGCTAGCTGCTGGCTCCGGGTTCCGCTGGCCGCGGCCGCCGCCACTAGGGGACCGGGAGGTCGCTCCATTCTTGCGGCGGGGTGGAGGGTTCTGTTCCGGGAGCTCGGCCTGCCGGCCGGCTCCCACCACGCGGTTGCATGCGTCTTGCTGCGTGTTCGCAGCGTCGAGGAGTTCCTGGAGGCAGTCTAGCTGACTGCGCCGTTCATTGCGCTCCAGGTTCTCGAGTTCTTCTGCCGCCGCCTGTGCGGCGCGCGGGTTCTGCACAGGGGTGTCATAGATCGGACGTCCGACCCCCAGCATGCTGGCGATGTCCGCGCCGCGTTGTCGGATGGCGCCGGCTCAGCTAGGCTCGGCCGCCGCCGGCGTGCCGCCAGCTATGCGGTCGATCTCGCGCTGGTTGGCCTCAGCGCGGCGCTTCATGGCCGCCATCTTGGTGGCGCTGTCGAGGAGCTTGACGCGGATTTCTTCTAGCACCGCCGCGTCGGCGTTGGCTCCGACGGGAGCCGCCAGGTCCTGCAACGCTGCTCGCAACGGGTCCTAGACGGCCCCGCCAGAGGCCTGGCTGTGGCCAGCGACCATCACCTCCACGAAGATGCCGGCGTCGAGTGCGCTGATACGTCTCCGTCGTATCTATAATTTTTTATTGTTTCATGCCAATATTATACAACTTTCACATATTTATGGCATTTTTATATGATTTATTGGACTAACCTATTGATCCAGTGCCCAGTGCCAGTTCCTGTTTTTTGCATGTTTTTTGTATCGCAGAAAATCCATATCAAACGAAGTCCAAACGCGATAAAAATTTACGAAGAATTATTTTGGAATTTATGTGATTTTTGGGAGGTGGAATCAACGCAAACGGGGGCCCATAGTGCCCACAACCCACCAGGGCACGCCCCAGGCCCCAGGCGCGCCCTGGTGTCTTGTGCCCTCCTCGAACGTCGGTTGGAGCCCTTCTTCTAGCGCAAGAAAGATAATTTATGGAAAAAAATTGTGTTAAAATCTCAGCGCAATCGGAGTTACGGATCTCTGGGAATATAAGAAACGATGAAGGGCCAGATCTGGGGAATGCGAAACAGAAGAGAAAAGAGAGGGAGATCCGCCGCCATGGAGACCATGGACCAGAGGGGGAACTCTCCTCCCATCTAGGGGGGAGGCCAAGGAAGAAGAAGAAGGAGGGAGGCTCTCTCCCCCTCTCTCCCGGTGGCGCCGGAGTGCCGCCGGGGCAAGGATCGTGATGGCAATCTACATCAACAATCTTGCTACCGTCAACACCAACTCTCTCCCCCTCTATGTAGCGGTGTAACACCTCTCTTCCCCGCTGTAATCTCTACTTAAACATGGTGCTCAACTCCATATATTGTTTCCCAATGATATTTGGTTATCCTATGATGTTTGAGTAGATCCGTTTTGTCCTATGGGTTAATCGTGATCTTGGTTGGTATGATTGTATATTTTATTTATGGTGCTGTCCTATGGTGCCCTCCGTCTCGCGCAAACGTGAGGGACCCCCGCTGTAGGGTGTTGCAATATGTTCATGGTTTGCTTATTGTCGGTGTTGCGGGGGTGACAGCAGCCTAAACGCGGATAAGTGGGTTATGGCGTATAGGAGTAAAGAGGACTTGATACTTAATGCTATGGTTGGGTTTCACGACCTTAATGATCTTTAGTAGTTGCGGATGCTTGCTAGAGTTCCAATCATAAGTGCATATGATCCAAGTAGAGAAAGTATGTTAGCTCATGCCTCTCCCTTATATAAAATTACAAGAATGATTACCGGTAGTTGTTATCGATTGCTTAGGGACAAATGACTTTCTTGTTGACAAAAGCTATCCACTTTTATTAACTTGCAATTTATTCGTAGTTTTATTCTCGTAAAGTACTCGTAGTTTTATACTTGCAAAATAGTTTTATACTTGTTCTAGGTAAAGCAAACATAAAGTGTGCGTAGAGTTGTATCGGTGGTCGATATAACTTGAGGGAATATTTGTTCTGCCTTTAGCTCCTCGTTGGGTTCGACACTCTTATTTATCGAAGAAGGCTACAAACGATCCCCCATACTTGTGGGTTATCATGCGCCGGCAGAGGCGACGCTTGAGATGGGAGGGAGCGGGTCGTCGATCACCACCACGCCGCCGGGGAACCCGTCGGAGGCGTCTGCGTCGGAGAGGCTGAGCTTCCCGAAGAGGTCGACGAGGCAGCCCGTCGGGCAAACGGCTCCCGCATCGGACGACGCGCCGGAGCAAGCGCAAGCGAACGCATCGGGCTGGTTGATCAAGCCGGCCGCGACGTGCTCGCCGGGGAGGAAAACGGTTCCCGTCCAGAATGTGTCTCCGGCCGACGCCGCGAATGGCCCCACGGTGGGCGTCAACTGTCGTGGTATTCTCACGTCAGATGCCAGGGGGTGGCTTATCATGGGTGGAGCCAAGAGGACGTCGTCGGGCCCTGGAAGCGGGAGTGAGCACGAGCTCGATCGCACACGAGACGTACCCAGGTTCGGGGCTCTCCGGGGAGATAACACCCCTAGTCCTGCTCTGCGGGGTCTCCGCATGATGACTATGATCAAATGGTGTACAAGGTTGCTCCTTGAGCTGTGTTGCTAGAGGAGGAAGAAGGGCAAGGCTAGCTCTCTTCTCCTAGCTATGGTGTATGGTGGAATGAGGGCTCAACCCTTTTGCATGGGTGAGTCCTGGGGGGTTTTATAGGCCAACCCCTCAGAGGTACAATGGTAATACGTTCGGGTGTAGGACCCGGACGTCAGTGTCTAAGGTCGCCGGGTTCTCTGCCGGCTGCTGGGGCCCGCCGCTTGATGGGCCCCGCCGGCTGCCGAGAATCCAGCCGACAAGTAGGGCCCGCCGCCTGCGGGCCATGCTGATTGCCTTTTGCTGTGGCCTCGTACTTGATGACGGAGGACTCATCAGGAGTCGTATGGCTATAGTCTCGCCATCTGACGGGTTGGTGGCCGCTTGGTCAGCGCACACTGTAGCCATGCTCCATCTCGTCGGAGCAGGTGAGTGCGGACTTCAAGGGAAGGGGTGGGCACACTGTGGATTTGCTCGGATCTAGTTGTTGTTCGTCTATATTCGTGTGTCTTCAGGTTGGATCCTTTTGATCTACGTTATTCTTCATCGGCGGCGGTTGCTGTTCTGGTGCGCTGGTCATATGGGGCCTTAGCACGACGACTTCCCGACTGTCTACTACAATAAATTGTGCCTAACTCCGGCGAGGGAGGGGCGATGACTGCGACGCGCCTTCGGCTCGCTTCAGTGCTTGTAGTAGTCGCTAGATGGTCTACGGATCTGAATGTAATTTTTATTATTTCTGATGTTCTTGTACTGCCATGACTGAAAATGAATAGATTGAAAGTTTTCTAAAAAAACCACAGGCTTGGATAAAGCAAACGTCCGGAAGCCAGATCTTCCAAGAATTGGACTTAGTCAATATACTCCTAGGGCCCATAGACCATCGAGAGCCACCAGGGTGGCCCATCCATCAGGGCCACATAGGCTGTGATGAAATTAGTATCGAACACACAGTTAGAGACATTCATCACGCACGAGTCCCAAACGAGAATAATGCCTCCCCTAGTACCAGAAGCAAGCAGATATGAGAATCCATCATACGATGGGCCAAAGCATTGCAAAATCACGAAAGAGTCTACACGCTCAAGTTTAGATTCTTGGATACAAAAAATTGCCAGCCTTGTGGCATCCACAAACTCCCTCAAAGCTTTGCGTTTAGCCGGACTGTTCAACCCACGAACATTTCAGCTCACCAATTCCGATTTGACGCGAGACATTGAGAAACGGTGCGCTCCATGGCAGGACCGACCTACGCCATTGCTTGCACTCATGGGGCTAAATTTCGTGTTTTGAACCTTTTTTAAAACTTGTTTGAGAGCTAACCCTGTTTTGTAAAAAAATTGAGATCTGACCCTTTTCTTACCGCCAGGGTCCATGGTCCCTGGCGGTAGGGTTGCATGTCCTACCGCAGAATTTTTCTAAGTATGAAACACAGTGTATGCTCGCACCTACCGCTGGGCATCTTGACGGTAGGGTTGCACAGGCTACCGCCAGCCTGTTTGGCGGTAAGGTGTTTCCTGCCGCCAATGTCCCTAACGGTAGGTTGTTACACCCTACCGCTATGGACCTTGGCGGTAGCAAAATCCCCCCGCCCCCCCCCCCCCCCGGGGGCCAATGGTGCCTTCTACTGGACGCAGATTCGCCTCCGAAAGATTACCCAATCGGTTACGTCAATGCTGAGAACAAACGTCATTATACAACGGAAATTGTTTAAAACAGCCGGCTGATTACAGCGCGGCGTAAGCCTCCTCCGACGCGCGACACGCGTCCTGGTGGGGACCCGCACACTGCTTCTCCGCCCCGTCCTTATCCCCACGCGAGAGGTCTCAACCACAAAAGAAGCAACTGGTCGTTGACCCAGCTCTCCCGTGGCTCTGCAATTCATCTCTTTCCCCTGGTCGATCCTCTTCCTCTACCTCCTGCCCCATCTGTTTTTTTACCGGTGAAATCGGAAGCCCGCTGCAAGCTGCCCATGTGCTGTCGTGGCCAGCTCGGGAGGCGACGCCCGCTGCAAGCCGCTCGGGGACGCTGGTGCAGGGGGGTCACCGGCGCTGCAATGGGGGTCGCGCGGCGGTGCTGCAACGGGCAAGGGGCGCGGCGGCGATGCAGTGGAGCGCTTGTCGGCGGCTCCCCGGTGCTTCTATGCAGCGCTCGCCGGCGGCCCGAGCTGCGACGGTGCTGCAATGATGCTTCACCGGCGGCTCCAATGGAGCTTCACCGGCGGCCTGGAGCTGCTATGCAGCTGGCGGTGCTGCAATGAAGCTTCATGGGGCGTCGCCGGTGCTGCATCGAAGCTATTGCCGCGCCGCCGGGGCTGCATTGGAGCTGCAATGGAGCTTTACTGGTGCTGCATGCCGGATGAGGCGCGACGATGTCGGGCCACCGGCGCTACGATGGTCGAGGCGGCCGGTGCTGCAATGAAGCCTCGTCCCCGGGCACCGATGCTGCAATGAATTCCTCGTCGCCAGCCACCAGCCACCGGCGCTGCAATGAAGCCAATCGTCGCCGGCCGGAGTGTTTCTCCTACTCTGTAGCAGCGCTGGAGCGTTGACCCCATCCCTGGTGCTGCTCGCCGACCACAAAAGCTATGATGCGTGACCCACAGATGGAAGCAATGATTGAGGAGGAATCGCGCGGCTCTAATCCATCCCAGTTGAGCGAATCCGACGGCAGGCTAGGCGGCTTAAACTTGGACAAAATCAGCCGCCTGATTTGTAGCAGGCGCCCGGGCTGCCGCTGAAGATGATGACCCAATCAGTTACGTCACCCCTGCCAAAAGCAACAACATACCGCAGCCCGATTTGGTGGGACCAACAGATAGCTAGGTGCACGACCCGATCGTCCCCGATGACGGAGACGTACGATTAGCCTTCCTTCCGTCATCCCCTTTCCGGTCGCCAACTTGGCTCCCATCTCCTCCCGCTCCCGGCGACGCATAAATACCCGGGACGACTCGCTCACCAGCACCACCAAGGTAACGCATCAGATATTCATTCATTCAGACGACTCGAGCAACCACTTGTCACGTCCCTACCACGTACTGTACTAGGTACTCCTATGTCGCGATGGCCGCAGCTGCAGTACCAGCCAGGCCCACGAAAGAAGTGCTCCCGCCTGCACTGGGCGCCGTCTCCGAGCCCCCTCCCCTCTTCGATGGCACCACCAGGTAACCACCTACCATACCACTAGTAGTGATCTCAACCTCTGCATCCATCGGGATGCAATTCGTGAGCTAACTAGTAAACTCACCGTCGATTGATTATGTGCGGCGACGTACGTGAAGACTGTACATTTGCTACATCTGCCCGTTTGCTCAGCGCGCCTGGGTTACCCGGAACTGCAAGGTACTTGCAGCCGATGCCAAGTCACATCTTCCATCACTGAACCTTGCGTGGAGAAGAAGAAGAAACTGAAACGCTGTTCCTTTTTCCGTGCGTCGTTCTGTGCAGGGCCTGCAGGGCGAGATCAAGCTAGTCGCCATCAATCTGGAGGACAAACCAGCATGGTACAACGAGAAGGTTTACCCACAGGGCACGGTACGCATCCACACACAGTTCACCGATACATATGATCATCTGTCCCTCGACTGAATTCCCTCCTATTCTCGCACCATCCCAATGCTTATACCTTCATCGTCGTCCCTCCACTCCATATACAGGTGCCTTCCCTGGAGCACGACGGCAAGGTCAGCGGAGAGAGCTTGGATTTGATCAAGTACATCGACACCAATTTCCAAGGCCCGGCACTGCTCCCTCAAGTAAGACTCAAAGCAACATCCCCGTTCACCGTAGGGAAGAAAGTGATGTTTCAGTCTTGCTATAATCTTTGGATGTGTCAACTGCCAGGATCCCGCTAAGAGGCAGTTCGCTGATGAGATTATTGCTTACGCTGACGCCTTTACCAAAGCACTCTACTCGCCCTTGATCTCCCAAGTGGCCATTTCAGATGAAGCTGGTAACTAACAACCATCTCTGCGACTACTTTCTGGATCATAGCCAGGCACATCGTTTCGGACTAATTACATCCTTCTGTTCACCAGTTGCTGCTCTAGACAAGATCGAAGCTGCCCTGTCCAAGTTCAGCGACGGCCCGTTCTTCCTTGGCCAATTTAGCTTGGTATATGCTTAATCCATTCGAGCTTAAACCAAATGTGTTCTGCTTTGATTTCCACCGAAATGTTTGTGGTAATGCCTGCTTCAATTCCTTCAACTTGCAGGTGGACATTGCCTACGTGACCATCTTGGAGAGGGTTCAGATATACTACTCTCACCCGAGGAACTACGAGATCGCCAAAGACAGGCCCAACCTTGAGAGATACACCGAGGAGATGAACAAGATAGAAGCGTATAAGCAAACCAAAAATGTCCCGCTGGCCTTGCTTGATGCTGCCAAGAGGCATCTCAAGGCAAAGACAACTTTCTCTAATCAAATTCTAAGTTCTTTTCTTCATTCCTTTCGGTTTATACTAACGTATATATCGCTGTGAGTTTTCAGATTGCTTGAAGAAGTGGTGATGTCGCCAAGAATGACGGTCGCTTCAGGCTTATTGATGTATTAGTTTATAAGGTTATTGTGAATAATTAATAAAATGGCTGCATGCATCGCCCAGATGCAGAGGCCGGGGGTATATCCTCCTTTAAAAAAAAAAGAATGACGGTCGCTGCCAGGGAACGGCGGCATTTGAGTAGGCCAGGAATGAATTCTCGTCACTGGGGGCTGGGGCTTCTTTTGCCACCATTATCACAATGAGTTGTATATGTTCTCTTCCCAATAAAGGACACCATGTTGTAACCTGTAAGGCCTAAGCTTTTTATGAAACAATAATGTACTCCATCTGTTCTATGTGCATTACAGTTAATTTTGGACATGGCCACATGGGCACCAGTGTGGTGGATCCATGCTTTCCAACACATCTGCTCTATGTTCAAATTCCAAGTTAAAAAAACCCTCTGTCCAACGTAAAGCAGAAAAGTAAACAATAGCATACATATTGTGCATGATAGTGAATGTCTGACATGGTTTGAAGATTTTACAAAAAGGAAGGTAAAGAAAATTTTCACTTGCAAAACTAATTATCTAAGATACTGTAAGATCTAGTTAATCAACCAGAGGGGCGGGGCTGAACGGAAGATTTCAACAATTTCTTCAAAAGAGCTACTTCAAAAGGGTTAATTCTTCGAAGAAAACAAAGTAATCAGGAATAAAACAGAACAATACAAACTAATACCGAAGAAGTACTAAAGGAAAACTTAAGCTAGGCAGCAGTAAACTTAAACATACATGCGATCAGAACTGAAACAATGATGACAAACAGATGATAGCATGAAAACGAAGTAGCAGTATAACTAAAACAGTCTAATGAAGAGGCAGAAACACTTCAATACAACAAAACTGAATACATAACTAAGCATAGTGCATAGCAACGGGAAAGATTTCAGAAAAAGTCTTCAGAGAGAGGAGGAAACAAATTCTTTACATGAGGCATATTGCACAAAGTAAAGTAGAGTTAATAAATGGAGTGAAGACACATAATTTGTTGACTCAGTTCAAGTTGCTGGCACAACTCTACGTCTGGTTGGAGCGGTTGTGCCAAAGCTCGGAAGACACGAAAGTCCTCACCTTATTCTCTTTGAGCCAAGCTCACTTAGAACTCGCCCAACGCTTGTGGTAGATCGTGCGGCGATCTTCAGACCGTCACAAACTTTTTATTCGGCAAATCCATAGGGTGGATGCTCTGAACGAATAGTTAACTGTCTCGAAGATGCTCGGTCTTCAAGATTAACAAGTGTTCAGTGATACTCAATCACTAATCTATTAGGCTCTAGGGTTTTTCCGCACTTAGGATTTACTCAAAAAAAATCAGGAAGATGGTTTGCTCAGACAACACTTTGTCTCGAATCACGCGGAGCAGCCAACCGCAAATGATTGGAGGTAGAGGCTATTTATAGCCGGGGTCACAACTCGAGGGGCCGATATGACCGTTGGACGATACACACATACCAACGTGTTGTCGTCAGCTATCATAATAGTCGGAAATTTGAACTCTCAAATTCTTCATAGTAGGACAACCTTACAACAGGTTTCCTAACTCTTTGGCGAACAAACTCACGTGTTCTACAGAATCACCTTCGACATGCAAGCTTAAATACTTTGCCTGGAAAGATATTTTCAAGTCTTCAACTATGAAGAAATAGGTTCGACTGGCCACACTTAAAGACGGACTGCCTCAAAAACACTTGGACCCCCTTAACACTACAGTCTGTTCTATTGACTCAAAGAAGAATAAAAGGGACTATTAAAGAACTACAAGTCTACACGCCAATTCTACAATGAGCACACCAAACATTACGGTGTTGTCAAAACCTTTTTATGGGTCATACATCATAGGTTAAACCAAATCCTCACAGAGTCTCACCTGCATATGCTCACAAACACATTGGTTCCTTAACCACTTCTGTCATTAATCCAACAAAACCTATAAGGGGGCACTAGATGCACTTACAATCACCCCCTTTTGGTGATCGATTACAAAATTGGTTAAAGTCTCAACAAAGGCGAATAAAAGTTGAAAGTAAAACTAAGGATTTCGATTCCATTATATAGAGAGAACTCCCCATGAAGATGTGCATATTGAAGAATTTTCTTTTGAATGCAAATGCACATGGCATGTTGAAATTGTGGCGAACTCCCCCTATATCATGGAATCAGAGCTAGCAGTGTAATGAGATTTATCATGAAGAACATGACAGTGCATAGCAAACCATGAACTCTCAGGAATGTCAACATGCATATAAGTGTAGCATGATAAACATGCATGAAGAGTTATGAGTAGCAAAAGTTTAGAGACACAAAACATAAAGGGTTGTTTAGTTGGGGAACCAACTATCATTGAATGGAATGGTTCCATTCCTGAGGAATGGGTCGGTTCCAGTCCTGTGTTTGGTAGGAGCAAAAAAGTAGAACGGGTTGGTTCCGTTCTGGTGTTTGGTTGGAAGCACGGAATGAAAAATGGAATGATATAAAATTCAAATTTTTGGCAGCATTTCGTTTGTATTTGCAAGAAAGACATCATAACAAGATATATTGACAAGCGTGACACATAAATGACAGTACATATAATACAAATTTCAACAAGGTGCACATAGTTAACATACTTGACAGCCATACATATCTAGTTCACATACCAAATTTCCAAAAGCAACTAAAGTGCAATAGAGCCATACATGTCAAGTTCACATACTTATGATGGAAATATGCCCTAGAGGCAATAATGAAGTTGTTATTATTATATTTCCTTATTCATGATAAAGGTTTATTATTCATGCTAGAATTGTATTGATCGGAAACTTAAATACATATGTGGATACATAAACAAATACCATGTCCCTAGTGAGCCTCTACTAGACTAGCTCATTGATCAAAGATGGTTAAGGTTTCCTAACCATGGACATGTGTTGTCACTTGATAACGAGATCACATCATTAGGAGGATGATGTGATGGACAAGACCCATCTGTTAGCTTAGCATATGATCGTTCAGTTTATTGCTACTGCTTTCTTAATGTCAAATACATTTTCCTTCGACCATGAGATCATGCAACTCCCGGATACCGGAGGAATGCCTTGTGTGCTATCAAACGTCACAACGTAACTGGGTGATCATAAAGATGCTCTACAGGTATCTCCGAAGGTGTCTGTTGAGTTGGCATGAATCGAGATTGGGATTTGTCACTCCGAGTATCGGAGAGGTATCTCTGGGCCCTCTCGGTAATACACATCACAAGAAGCTTGCAAGCAAAGTGACTAAGGAGTTAGTTACGAGATGATGTATTACGGAACGAGTAAAGAGACTTGCCGGTAACGAGATTGAACTAGGTATGAAGATACCGACGATCGAATCTCGGGCAAGTAACATACCGACAGACAAAGGGAATTACGTATGTTGTCATAAGGTTCGACTGATAAAGATCTTCGTAGAATATGTAGGAACCAATATGGGCATCCAGGTCCCGCTATTGGTTATTGACCGGAGAGGTGTCTCGGTCATGTCTACATCATTCTCGAACTCGTAGGGTCTGCACGCTTAACGTTCGTTGACGATATAGTATTGTATGAGTTATGTGAGTTGATGACCAAATGTTGCTCGGAGTCCCAGATGAGATCATAGACATGACGATGAGCCCCGTAATGGTCCGGAGGTAAAGATTGATATATAGGACGATGCTATTTGGTCACCGGAAAGGTTTCAGGATATACTGGGTATTCATCGGGTCACCGGAAGGGGTTCCGGGAGACCTACGGGGAGTATATGGGCCTAATGGGCCAAGGGGATGGGCCAAGGGGAGGCACACACCAGCCCACAAGGGGCTGGCGCGCCCTCTCCCTGGCCACCGGTCCTAGGGAAGGAAAGAGGGGAGGGCTAGCCCCTCCTGCCTTCCCCTCCACATGGGAGAAAGGAAAGGGGGGGGGGGGGGGCGCCACCCCCTCCTGCCTTCCCCCCGTGCGCCTAAGATGGTAAGGGGGGCGCGGTTATGGCAAGGGCCAAGGGTGGCCGCCGGCCCCCTTGGGGAAACCCTAGGCTGCCTTCCCTCCTCCCCCCACCTATATATATGTGAGGAGGGAGAGGGGCAACACACAACACGATTCTCTAGCCGTGTGCGGCGCCCCTCTCCCTCTAGTTCAACCTCGGTCATATCTTCGTAGTGCTCGGTGAAGCCCTGCGGAGATAGTTGCATCACCACCGTCACCACGCCGTCGTGCTGCCGGAACTCATCTACTACTTCGCCTGTCTTGCTAGATCAAGAAGGCGAGGACGTCATCGAGCTGAACGCGGAGGTGCCGTACGTTTGGTACTTGATCGAGCGGATCGTGAAGGTGTACGACTACATCAACCGCGTTGATAAATGCTTCTGCTTAACGGTCTACGAGGGTACGTAGACACACTCTTCCCTCTCGTAGCTATGCATCTCCATGGATAGATCTTGCGTGTGCGTAGAATTTTTTTTGTTTTCCATGCAACATTCCCCAACAGTGGCATCATGAGCCAGGTCTATGCGTAGATGATATGCATGAGTAGAACACAAAGAAGTTGTGGGCGGTGATGGTCATACTGCTTACCACCAACGTCTTATTTTAATTCGGCGGTATTGTGGGATGAAGCGGCCCGGACCAACCTTACATGTCCACGCACATAAGACCGGTTCCACCGACTGACACGCAACTTGTTTTGCATAAAGGTGGCTGGCGGATGTTTGTTTCTCCTACTTTAGTTGAATCGAATTTGACTACGGCCGGTCCTTGAAGAAGGTTAAAACAGCAAACTTGATAATCACCGTTGTGGTTTTGCGTAGGTAAGAACGGTTCTTGCTAGTTGCCCGTAGCAGCCACGTAAAACTTGCAACAACAAAGTAGAGGACGTCTAACTTGTTTTTGCAGGGTATGTTGTGATGTGATATGGTCAAGACATGATGTAATATACGTTGTTTTATGAGATGATCATGTTTTGTAATATCTACAACCGGCAGGATCCTTAGGGTTGTCTCTTAATTATTGTATGAAATGCAAGTGCCATGTAATTGCTTTACTTTATCGCTATGAGTTAGCAATAGTTGTAGAAGCAATAGTTGGCGAGACGACCCCGACGCAACAATGGAGATCAAGGTGTCAAGCCGGTGACGATGGAGATCATGACGATGCTTTGGAGATGGAGATCAAAAGCACAAGATGATGATGGCCATATCATGTCACATATTTTGATTGCATGTGATGTTTATCCTTTATGCATCTTATTTTGCTTAGAACGACGGTAGCATTATAAGATGATCCCTTCACTAAATTTCAAGATAAAAGTGTTCTCCCCGAGTATGGACCTTGCTAAAGTTCATCGTTTTGAAGCACCTCGTGATGATCGGGTGTGATAGACTCTACGTTCACATACAACGGGTGTAAGCCAGTTTTCCACAAGCAGAATACTTGGGTTAAACTTGACGAGCCTAGCATGTACAGACATGGTCTCGGAACGCTGGAGACCGGAAGGTCGAACGTGAGTCATATAGTAGATATGATCAACATAGAGATGTTCACCATTGATGACTACCCCATCTCACGTGATGATCGGACATGGGTTAGTTGATTTGGATAATGTATCACTTAGATAACTTGAGGGATGTTAATTTAAGTGGGAGTTCATTAGTAATTTGATTAATTGAACTTAATTTATCATGAACTTAGTCTTAATAGTTTTTGCATATCTATGTTGTAGATCAATGGCCCATGCTTCCGTTCCCCTGAATTTTAATGCGTTCCTAGAGAAAGCAAAGTTGAAAGATGATGGTAGCAACTACACGGACTGGGTCCGTAACTTGAGGATTATCCTCATTGCTGCACAGAAGAATTATGTCCTTGATGCACCGCTAGGTGACAGACCTGCTGCAGGAGCTACTGCAGATGTTATGAACGTCTGACGGACTCGATCTGATGACTACTCAATAGTTCAGTGTGCCATGCTTTACGGCTTAGAACCGGGACTTCAAAGACGTTTTGAACGTCACGGAGCATATGAGATGTTCCAAGAGCTGAAGTTGATATTTCAAGCTAATGCTCGGGTTGAGAAATATGAAGTCTCCAACAAGTTCTATAGCTGCAAGATGGAGGAGAACAGTTCTATCAGTGAACACATACTCAAAATGTCTGGGTATCATAACCACTTGACTCAGCTGGGAATTGATATTCCAGTTGAGAATGTTATTGATAGAGTTCTTCAGTCACTGCCACCAAGCTACAAAGGCTTCGTGATGAACTATAATATGCAAGGGATGATGATAACGATTCCCGAGCTCTTCACAATGCTTAAGGCCGCGGAGGTAGAAATCAAGAAGGAGCATCAAGTGTTGATGGTTAACACGACCACTAGTTTCAAGAAAAAGGGCAAGGGAAATAAAGGGAACTTCAAGAAGAATGGCAAGCAAGTTGCTGCTCCCGTGAAGAAGCCCAAAGCTGGACCCAAGCCTGAAACTGAGTGTTTCTACTGCAAGGGAAATGGTCACTCGAAGCGGAACTGCCCCAAATACTTGGCGGATAAGAATGATGGCAAAGTGAACAAAGGTATATTTGATATACATGTTATTAATGTGTTCCTTACTAATGCTCGTAGTAGCACCTGGGTATTTGATACTGGTTCAGTTGCTCATATTTGTAACTCGAAACAGGAGCTGCGGAATAAACGAAGATTGGCTAAGGACGAGGTGACGATGCGCGTCGGAAATGGTTCCAAGGTCAATGTGATCGCCGTCGGCATGCTACCTCTACATCTACCTTCGGGATTAGTTTTAGACCTCAATAATTGTTATTTGGTGCCAACGTTGAGCATGAACATTATATCTGGATCTTGTTTATTGTGAGACAGTTATTCATTTAAGTCAGAGAATGATGGTTGTTCTATTTATATGAGTAATATCTTTTATGGTCATGCACCTTTGATGAATGGTCTATTCTTGTTGAATCTTGATCGTAGTGACACACATATTCATAATATTGATTCTAAAAGATGCAAAGTTGATAATGATAGTGCAACATACTTGTGGCACTACCTTTTAGGTCATATTGGTGTAAAGCGCATGAAGAAACTCCATGCGGATAGACTTTTCGAATCACTTGATTATGAATCATTTGATACTTGCGAACCATGCCTCATGGGCAAGATGACTAAAACTCTGTTCTCCGGAACAATGGAGCGAGCTAATGACTTATTGGAAATAATACATACCGATGTATGCGGTCCGATGAGTGTTGAGGCACGCGGCGGGTATCGTTATTTTCTGACCTTCACAGATGATTTGAGTAGGTATGGTTATATCTACTTGATGAAACACAAGTTTGAAACATTTGAAAAGTTCAAAGAATTTCAAAGTGAAGTGGAGAATCATCGTAACAAGAAAATAAAGTTTCTACGATCTGATCGTGGAGGCGAATATTTGAGTTACGAGTTTGGCCTTCATTTAAAACAATGTGGAATTATTTCACAACTCACGCCACCTAGAACACCACATCGTAATGGTGTGTCCGAACATCGTAACCATACTTTATTAGATATGGTGTGTTCTATGATGTCTCTTACCGATTTGCCTTTATCATTTTGGGGTTATGCATTAGAGACAGCTGCATTCATGTTAAATAGGGCACCGTCTAAATCCGTTGAGATGACACCGTATGAACTATGGTTTAGCAAGAAACCTAAGCTGTCATTTCTTGAAGTTTGAGGATGCGACGCTTATGTCGAAAGGTTTCAGCCTGATAAGCTCGAACCCAAATCGGAGAAGTGCGTCTTCATAGGATACCCTAAGGAAACTATTGGGTACACCTTCTACCACAGATCCGAAGGCAAGATCTTTGTTGCCAAGAATGAGTCCTTTCTAGAGAAGAAGTTTCTCTCGAAAGAAGTGAGTGGGAGGAAAGTATAACTTGATGAGGTAATTGTACCTACTCTCGAATTGGAAAGTAGCACATCACAGAAAACCGTTCCTGTGATGCATACACCAACTAGAGAGGAAGCTAATGATGATGATCATGAAACTTCGGATCAAGTTACTACTTAACCTCGTAGGTCGACCAGAACACGTTCCGCACTAGAGTGGTATGGTAATCCTGTCCTGGAAGTCATGTTATTAGACCACGGTGAACCTACGAACTATGAAGAAGCTATAATGATCCCAGATTCCGATAAATGGCTTGAAGCCATGAAATCTGAGATAGGATCCATGTATGAGAACAAAGTATGGACTTTGGTGGACTTGCCCGATGATCGGCAAGCCATTGAGAATAAATGGATCTTCAAGAAGAAGACAGACACTGATGGTAATGTCACTGTCTACAAAGCTCGACTTGTCCCAAAAGGTTTTCGACAAGTTCAAGGGGTTGACTACGATGAGACTTTCTCACCCGTAGCGATGCTTAAGTCTATCCGAATCATGTTAGCAATTGCTGCATTTTATGATTATGAAATCTAGCAAATGGACATCAAAACTGATGCATTCCTTAATGGATTTCTTAAAGAAGAGTTGTATATGATGCAACTAGAAGGTTTTGTCGATCCTAAAGGTGCTGACAAAGTGTGCAAGCTCCAGCGATCCATCTATGGACTGGTGCAAGCATCTCGGGGTTGGAATATATGCTTTGATGAGGTGATCAAAGCATATGGTTTTATACAGACTTACGGTGAAGCCTGTATTTACAAGAAAGTGAGTGGGAGCTCTCTAGCATTTCTGATATTATATGTGGATGACATATTGTTGATTGGAAATGATATAGAATTTCTGGATAGCATAAAAGGATACTTGAATAAGAATTTTTCAATTAAAGACCTTGGTGAAGCTGCTTGGCATCAAGATCTATAGGGATAGATCAAGACGCTTAATAGGACTTTCACAAAGCACATACCTTGACAAAGTTCTGAAGAAGTTCAAAATGGACCAGTCAAAGAAAGGGTTCTTGCCTGTGTTGCAAGGTGTGAAATTGAGTCAGACTCAAAGCCCGACCACGGCAGAAGATAGAGAGAAAATGAAAGGCATTCCCTATGCCTCAGCCATAGGTTCTATCATGTATGATATGCTGTGTACCAGAACTGATGTGTGCCTTGCCACAAGTTTGGTAGGGAGGTATCAAAGTAATCCAGGAGTGGATCACTGGACAACGGTCAAGAACATCCTGAAGTACCTGAAAAGGACCAAGGATATATTTCTCGTTTATGGAGGTGACGAAGAGCTCATCGTAAATGGTTACGTCGATGCTAGTTTCGACACTGATCCGGATGACTCTAAGTCACAAACCGGATACGCATTTATATTGAATGGTGGAGCTGTCAGTTGGTGCAGTTCCAAGCAGAGCGTCGTGGTAGGATCTCCGTGTGAAGCGGAGTACATAGCTGCTTCGGAAGCAGCGCATGAAGGAGTCTGGATGAAGGAGTTCATATCCGATCTGAGTGTAATACCCAGAGCATCGGGTCCAATGAAAATATTTTGTGACAACACTGGAGCAATTGCCTTAGCGAAGGAATCCAGGTTTCACAAGAGAAATAAACACATCAAGATACGTTTCAACTCCATTCGTGAAAAGGTCAAGGATGGAGACATAGAAATTTGCAAAATACATACGGATCTGAATGTAGCAGACCCGTTAACTAAACCTCTTCTGCGGGCAAAACATGATCAACACCAAGACACCATGGGTGTTGGATTCATTACTATGTAATCTAGATTATTGACTCTAGTGCAAGTGGGATACTGATGGAAATATGCCCTAGAGGTAATAATGAAGTTGTTATTATTATATTCCCTTATTCATGATAAAGGTTTATTATTCATGCTAGATTTGTATTGATCGGAAACTTAAATACATATGTGGATACATAAACAAATACCGTGTCTCTAGTGAGCCTCTACTAGACTAGCTCGTTGATCAAAGATGGTTAAGGTTTCCTAACCATGGACATGTGTTGTCACTTGATAACAAGATCACATCATTAGGAGAATGATGTGATGGACAAGACCCATCCGTTAGCTTAGCATATGATCGTTCAGTTTATTGCTACTGCTTTCTTAATGTCAAATACATGTTCTTTCGACCATGAGATCATGCAACTCCCGGATACCAGAGGAATGCCTTGTGTGCTATCAAACATCACAACATAACTGGGTGATCATAAAGATGCTCTACAAGTATCTCCGAAGGTATCTGTTGAGTTGGCATGAATCGAGATTGGGATTTGTCACTCCGAGTATCGGAGAGGTATCTCTGGGCCCTCTCGGTAATACACATCACAAGAAGCTTGCAAGCAAAGTGACTAAGGAGTTAGTTACGAGATGATGTATTACGGAACTAGTAAAGAGACTTGCCGGTAACGAGATTGAACTAGGTATGAAGAAACCGACGATCGAATCTCGGGCAAGTAACATACCGACAAACAAAAGGGAATTACGTATGTTGTCATAAGGTTCGACCGATAAAGATCTTCATAGAATATGTAGGAACCAATATGGGCATCCAGGTCCCGCTATTGGTTATTGACCGGAGAGGTGTCTCAGTCATGTCTACATCATTCTCGAACCCATAGGGTCCGCACGCTTAACGTTCGTTGACGATATAGTATTGTATGAGTTATGTGAGTTGATGACCGAATGTTGTTCGGAGTCCCGGATGAGATCACGGACATGACGAGGATCTCCGGAATGGTCCGGAGGTAAATATTGATATATAGGACAATGCTATTTGGTCACCGGAAAGGTTTCGGGATATACCGGGTATTCATCGGGTCACCGGAAGGGGTTCCGGGAGACCTACGGGGAGTATATGGGCCTAATGGGCCAAGGGGAGGCACACACCAGCCCACAAGGGGCTGGCGCGCCCTCTCCCTGGTCGCCGACCTGGGGAAGGAAAGGGGGGAGGGCTAGCCCCTCCTGCCTTCCCCTCCACATGGGAGAAAGGAAAGGGGGGGGGGGGGGGAGCCACCCCCTCCTGCCTTCCCCCGCGCGCCTAAGAAGGCAAGGGGGGCGCGGCTAGGGCAGGGGCCAAGGGTGGCCGCCGTCCCTTTGGGGAAACCCTAGGCTGCCTCCCCTCCTCCCCCATCTATATATATATGTGAGTTGGAGAGGGGCAACACACACCACAATTCTCTAGCCGTGTGCGGCGCCCCTCTCCCTCTAGTTCATCCTCGGTCATATTTTCGTAGTGGTCGGCGAAGCCCTGCGGAGATAGTTGCATCACCACCGTCACCACGCCGTCGTGCTGCCGGAACTCATCTACTACTTCGCCCGTCTTGCTGGATCAAGAAGGCGAGGACGTCATCGAGCTGAACATGTGCTAAACGCGGAGGTGCCGTACGTTCGGTACTTGATCGGGCGGATCGTGAAGGTGTACGACTACATCAACTGCGTTGATAAACGCTTCCGCTTAATGGTCTACGAGGGTACGTAGACACACTCTCCCCTCTCGTAGCTATGCATCTTCATGGATAGATCTTGCGTGTGCGTAGAATTTTTTTTGTTTTCCATGTAATGTTCCCCAACAACTTACATTCATATGTCTCTAGTTCACATACGAATTCTCCAAAGTGCAGCCATACGTGTCAAGTTGACATACTCGTTCAAAACAACATCACATTGTCTATTACGCACATCCCTGAATCCACTTGAAGTTCTCTTCCCATGAACAACAAGACCAGCCAAAAAACCAAGCATGGTTTTGGTCATGGAATTGATCCATACAATGATCCCAGCTCTCCTGGAGTTCCCACTTGCAGCGGTGACTTCAACACTCTCGAAGTCCATTTATGTCCAGCCATGAAATAAATTTAAATGTAGTTGCATAAACATCATAAATACACGGTTCAAATATAGTAAATGATACAATATGTCCAACCATCAAATAAATTCAAAATGTAGTTGCATAAACATCACAAATGCATGGTTCAAATATAGTAAATGATACAAACTGTCCAGCCATCAAATAAATTCAAATGTAGTTGCATAAACATCGCAAATACATGGTTCAAATATAATAAATGATACGATATGTCCAGCCATCAAATAAATTTAAACGTGGTTGGATAAACATCACAAATACATGGTTCAAATATAGTAAATGATACAATCTGTCCCGCCATCAAATAAATTCAAATGTAGTTGCATAAACATCACAAATGCATGGTTCAAATATAGTAAATGATACAATCTATCCAGCCATCAAATAAATTCAAATGTAATTGCATAAACATCACAAATACATGGTTCAAATATAGTAAATGATACAATCTGTCTAGGCATCAAATATAGTTGCATAAACATCACAAATACATGGAGTGTGCCACATTCATAGATTAGCATACATGAGTTGTCTATCTTCCCACATTTGGGCTGCCATTTGTAGCCTACGGCCTACCACGGCCCTAGTGTCACTTGCTTGTTGCCTTGATGTTCGAATTGGTTGGGTGGTCCATGTCACTTCCGGTATAATAAAGTCATCAATCCCTTGTGATAGTGCATAATTGTGAAGAACACAACAAGCTATAACAATGTCAACTCAAGAACGAGAGTCGACCGAATAAGACTTTGTGAAGAGGTAGTCGCTGTTGAGGCCAATGGTGGACGCCGCTTGATGACCGGAAGTGAAGGAGGACAAGCACTGTTGCGCCGATTCTTGGGTGCCGTTCGGACCGAGGTGTTGGGCGACGTAGTAATAGGTCGGCTTTCAGCTGGACGGGCCAGGGTTACAAGACGATGCACTTTGGACGATGAGTGTCGGCTTGACCGGCCGCCACCGCCTTTTAAGTCTTGTCCGGCTTCTCCTTCGCCTTGGGGCGCCGGCCTTGGCGTAGCGCATACACGACCTTGCGGGCGAACTCATCCGGGTCCGGGTCCTACATACGCGACCTTGCGGGCGAACCTTGTCATCGACTCCTCCGGCTACTCCATCGTGTCGACGGACGACGAAGCAAGGGGGGAGACGATGATTGGGACGTAAGGAGTGGGAGAGGACGAACTTTCATACGGGAGGAGGGGCATGGTTGTGCAAATGCGCAGGCTCCAAGTGTCGATTTGGGTGGGTCCATGTTGTCGGAATCCATTGTGGCGGATGTCGAAACTCCCCGAAATCTCCTCTGAGTTGATGTCGGTTTGCGGGATTTTTGGACAAGTTCACACATTTTTTGTGACCAACGATAGATGGGTAAAAGTGCGTGAAACGTTCAATTTAGACATTTACAGGAGGTTTGGTCTGCACTGGAGTTGCCATGACAGCTCTAAAAGGCCTTGTACAATGCAAGATGCTTAGGGGAGGTGCTTAGAGAAATAAACCAGGCTTTCTCTAAGCACCGGTGCTTATTTGTGCAGGGTAGACGCTTAGTTAGACGCCTCTCCTATAGAAATAGGCACTGGTGCTTCAGAAAAACCTGACTTATTTTTCTAAGTATCTCTCTAAGCACTTAGCATTGTACAAGGCCAAATGAAACGGTTGCTGGAGTTGCTCACATGTAACTTTTTTTTTGACAACTTGCTCACAGGTAACTTTGTCTAATTCTCCCCCGCAAAATAAACTAAAAACTTTGTCTAATTCTAAGGGAAAATAAAAGTAGATTTGTGGTTGTGGGTTATACGGTGGTTTGTTGCAAACGAGACGTTTCACTCAAACACAACACACCCCAACCAACCCCAAACCGATCAGCAGCTATAATGATAAACAAAGAAAAAAAAACCGAAAGCATGGGCAGCATGGCGCGCCTCCTCCCCGACTCCCGCTCCGCCTCCGCCTCCGCCTCCTGGACCTCTTCCCTCTCGAGCGACCTCGCAACTGCCGCCGCCACCGCTGTCACCGCAACCTCCTCCTCCTCCGCGATGCCGCTCGCGGCCCCATTCCCCGGCCTCGGCGTGCCGCTCTCCGACGCCGACCTCCGCACCACCGCCTACGAGGTCCTCGTCGCCGCCTCCCGCGCCACCGGCGGCAGGCCCCTCATCTACATCCCCCAGTCTGCCCCCTCCTCCACCAGCGCTCGTTCCACCTCCTCCACATCCACCTCGACCTCCTCCTCCTCGTCCTCCGGCCTGCAGCGTTCGCGGACGTCGACGGCGGCCAGCAAGGTGAAGAGGTCGCTCGGGCTCAGGCCCTCGGCGTCATCTAAGGCCGGGGTGGAGGCGCCGCGGAGACCGGAGACGGTGATGGAGCTGGTGCGGGTCAATTTACGTGTCACGGAGCAGGCCGACTCGAGGATCCGCCGCGGGCTTCTCCGCATCGCCGCCGGCCAGGTTGCATCTCGCTTCCTCGAAATGTGGCTTCCCTTTATTTATTTTCGATTGCTTGTTTCGCTGGTTGTTGCAGTGTCGGTGGGCTTCACAGTTGTATTAGATCTCTCGTCTGCGTTCCTGTTAGCCTGTTATTGGTGTGTGTGATTGGTAGGCCAATAGTGTGATCGTTGAGCGGCCAGTGGCTTGTCTCAGTTTGGTGATCTTGAGATTTGGAAGACCATATGGAATTTACTTTCCTTGAGTTATTATATTGGTTAAGATCGTAACTGATATGTGGTGACCAGCTGCTTTTTTATAAGGTAGGAGTAATTAAGTGGAAAGGAATTTGCTCCTTTTTTTGCTGCATGACAATTTAATGCCGTGATATAGTGCATGAATCAGTGATGCAAGTACCTATTCCCTTCTTCATGGTCTCTGTCCTTTGGCAGCCTGTACTTTATGGTCGAATGGTTGCTTAATGATGATGTTTTCTTGCTTTTACATGGGGCCTGAGTGCAGACGTAGGCTCCAATTATGAGCGGGATTGGCAACGGAGAAAAATTGTCCATGTCAACCTGGTATTCGGTTCTGCATATAAGAGTTTTTTTAGATAATGTTGTGGGTGTAATATGAAATCAAACAAGTAGTGATATTCTTTTTTTTTTATCCCGTCAAGCTCTGAGTGTAAATTTGCTAATTGTGTTTCCTAAGGTGAACTGTTCAAACTTCAGTTGCGGTGTTTAGCAGTTATGGTATACGTTATCTGATACAATCTCTGTGAACTGTCAAGAATAATTTGTCATTGGATATTCTCATGGACTTGTATCAGTCGTTGATTCTTATCACTGTCAATACTTCAGTCATTCTATGTAAGAAAAAAGATACTTCAGTTATTCACTGCTCACATAGCAAGGCAATAATAACCTGAATAGATTAGCAGAAACTGAGCATTGAAATCATAACCAATATATGCTCTACCTGTGAGATGTGGACACGCTGAAAAATGGAATTTAATATTTATATCCCTCTCGTTGAGATTTGTTTGGGTACCTTTGATTCTTATTTTGTTGTGATTTCAGGTCGTTATCGACATGCAAAACCTGAAATGCATGCCTCCTTCTAAACATATCAGACATAAACTGTATGTTAGTTGGATTTTTTTTTCAAGATAGAGGAAGTTGGTAGGACATTCTTGCTTGTTCTGGACTTGTCAAGCTCTAACACTGGCAATCATTCTATTTTAGCAAGTGAATTGCTTTGAGCACCATTAACTTGTATAGTTGAACCACCATCAGCCATGCTGTGAACTTATATTCATGTAAAACAGTAGAGATCTCTGTCATGTACAAAAATAGTTTGACCATTAAGATTAATTTCACCTTTTCTTCTTCAAGCAGCTAGGTAGACGTGCTGAATCAATGATTTTGCCCTTAGAGTTTCTGCAGCGATCTAAAGCATCAGATTTCCCTGATCCACATGAGTACGAGGCCTGGCAGTTTAGGAACTTGAAGCTTCTTGAGGCTGGTTTGCTGGTTCACCCACTTATTCCCTTGAGCAAATCAGACATTTATGCACAGACATTGCGAGAGATAATAAGTAGAGCATATGATAAGTCACTTCAAAACGGGAAGAACTTGGAATCGATGCAGGAACTATGCAGTGCGGTGAAGTCCCTTGCTGGTAGGTCCCTAGGTGGAAGTTCTGATGAATGTCACTGGGCAGATGGCTTTCCATTCAATCTCCATATCTATCAAATGTTGGTAGAAGCTTGCTTTGATAGTGAGAATGGTACTGTGGTTGATGAAATTGATGAAGTGATGGGGTTATTGAAGAAGACTTGGGTTATTCTTGGGATTAATCAGATGCTTCACAACCTCTGCTTTACCTGGGCGTTGTTCAACCATTTTGCCACATCGGACCAAGTAGATATTGAGTTACTTTCTGCTGCTGAGAATCAGTTAAATGTAGTTGTAAAAGATGCAAAAACCGCAAAAGATCCAGATTACTGTGACGTATTGATCTCCATTTTAAGTTCCATAACGGGTTGGACAGAGAAAAGATTGCTAGCTTACCATGAAACTTTCAATGCTAGCAACATTGTTTCGATGCAAGGTATTGTCACAATAGGAGTCTCAGCTGCGAAGATTCTTCTTGAAGATATATCTCAAAAATACCCTGGTAAAAGGAAACAAAAGACTGATGTGGTGCTTGGCAAGATCGAAACCTATATACGGTCCTCGCTCCGTACTGCTTTTGCTCAAGTAAGTTTAAACTGTGAATTGTTCTGCTTGGCTCACTTCACTCAAAGGACGAATAATGCAAGTCTCATACTCATTTATTGTTACTATCACCATTTTCTTTTATCTCACCATGAGACAATGGTTTTTAAACGTGCTACAAAATTGGACATTAAACATCACTGATCACTGTCAGCAATATTGATCTGCTTATTTATAGTTTTAGGGAGCGTTAAAAAATGCTTGATCTTAATATTGGTCTTTTGACACTCGTTCTGGTGTTTATGCCAGTAATATGCATTGATTCTGACGCTCTGTTGATTTGTGCAGAAAATGGATGAGGCAGACTCAAAGCGATCATCAAGGAATCCTGTGCCAGTTCTTGCAATCCTCGCAAAGGATATTAGTGACCTTGCTTCGAAGGAGAAAAGTATCTACAGTCCAATACTGAAGAAATGGCACCCACTTGCTTCTGGTGTTGCAGTTACAACCCTTCATTCTTGCTTTGGTAATGAGCTGAAGCAATTTATGGTTGGGCGTACAAAGTTCACACCAGACACGGCTCAAGTGCTTAACACTGCTGACAAGTTAGAGAAGAATCTGGTTAATATTGCAGTTGAAGACTTTCTGGATAGTGATGATGGAGGCAAGTCATTGATTAGACAGATGCCACCGTATGAAGCTGAAAATGCAATTGCTGCTCTGGTCAAAGGTTGGATGAAAGAACGAGTGGACAAACTTAAAGAATGGGTTGACCAAAGTTTACAGCAGGAGGTGATCCTACTCAATGTCCCATACCGTATCTATAGTAGTAACCATGCAAATTCAGTTATTTAGCCTTTTACAATGTTATCCATGGATTTAGTACGCTGTATCCTTTCATCAACCCTTAATTATTACCTATGCAAGCTTTTATAGTTTATTCATAGTTGCTATTATATCAGATTAGTCTATTTCTGCAGCTGGCTGATGCATGTTATAAACTACTAGTGCTGTACTTTAATATGGATAATAGAAGGTGCATTTTCCTATGTTGCAATTGCATATCTTTCTTGAGTGATTAGCATATTTAGATATGCAGCCATTCTCAACCATCTATTGGATAGTCGATATCATTGAATGCCAAGTGCTCTGTCACATTATTTTGTGCAATGCTGTATAGTCTGATATCACTATAGAGTAACCGTACCACTATACCAGTATTCCTCTAATTTTGTGAATCTGCATGCAGACATGGAATCCAAAAGCTAACAGGCAGAGCTTTGCTCCTTCTTCCATGGAGATGCTAAGGATGGTTGATGAAATTTTAGATGCGTTTTTTCAGTTGCCCATATCAATGCACTCTACTTTGGTTTCTGATTTAGCAGCTGGGCTAGATGGGATTCTACAGTATTATGTCTCGAAAGCAAAATCTTGCCATGGTATGTCTGAGCATGAAGATTCTTTTCTCATACAATTATTTCAATATTTATCCAGGGTGGATTCATTTAGTATTGGTGCGCAGGGACCCAGAGTACTGCTACTCCACAACTGCCTCATTTAACAAGATGCGACGTTGGATCCAAATTATTCAAGAAAAAGGAAAAGCCACATGCTCTTCTGAATCGCGGATCGCAAGTTGGATCTTCTACTGGAAAGTCGGAAGGATGCGATCTTTCTGAACTCTGTGTACAAATAAATACATTCCATTACATCCGAACTGAGGTGGAGAATCTGAAGAAGAAGGCGAAAAAATGCTTGCGAAACAGTGAATTATCTCAGGATGGTATTGGCACCACTGATGGAATGAACATCAAGTTTGAGCTATCCCAGGCAAGTTGCCAAGACGGCATCCGTCAGCTGTGTGACGCAACAGCACATAAGGTTGTATTCAGTTATTTGAGTCATGTTCTCTTGGACATGCTGTATGTTGGTGGTGCTGCGTCAAACAGGGTGGAGCCTTTGTTGAGAGAGCTTCACTCTACCCTTGGGGTGATATCTGGCATAATGCGTAATGAGCTGCGGGACCATCTCATAACCGCGTTGATGAAAGCTTCCTTTGATGGGTTCCTGCTGGTGCTTCTTGCTGGTGGACCTACACGCGCTTTCACCCTTCAAGACGCTCAGATCATAGAGAATGATTTCAGAGCCCTCAGAGGATTGTACTTGGCAAATGGTGATGGCCTGCCACATGAACTGGTTGACAAGGCTTCACTGGAGGTGAAGAGCGTTCTGCCACTCCTGCGAACGGACACAGAATCCCTCATCCAGCGTTTCAAGCAAGCGATTACCGAACGCCAGGGATCTCCAACCAAATCTAGCTTCCTGAAACCTCCTCGTGTGCCCGCCCAGTGGAGCGCAAATGACCCGAACACTATCCTGCGAGTTTTGTGCTACCGTTACGATGAGGCGGCCACAAAGTTCCTCAAGAAAACATACAAGTTCCCAAAGAAGCTTTGATATGTGTATGCCTGCTGCCTATCGCCTATGCAAAATTGAGGTAATAAGGAAACGCTTCCAGTTCTCATTTTTGTGTGTGTTAGTTTTGCCGATCCTGGCGTTTTTGTAGGAGTATCAGCTTGCTTGCTTGCGGTTATCTTGGAATAAAGCATATATTCATGTGTGAATAAGCACAATATGATCACACGAGTGTTGGGCATAAACTGTATAGAGGAAAGGATGATATGTTTTGCGTTGCGCACCTGTAATATCTGAGTTGTTTGAAATCGTTGCTACTTGTGTGTTCGTTTATATGCTGGCAAGACTTAACATGCGTTATTTTTTGACTCCTATGAAGAAAGGCATTCTGAAAAGTAGCTCTAAACTTACCAGAAGTCAGAAATAGCATAAATCTATTAAGAAAGGCATTCTGAAAAGTAGCTCTAAACTTACCAGAAGTCAGAAATAGCATAAATCTATTAAGATTTATGGTTTATCCATCTGAAGGTACATTTACATTGGGTGACTAGCAAATACTACTCGTATGTTGGAAGGAACTACTGGCTGGAATTCTTATCTCCTGGCCTTGTGGTTCAACTTGGCTTCTGCAAACAAACATCACAGCGTTCCATTCACTGAAACTGCACAATCATCACGCTGTTCTTGTATGCGTGCTTCCTACGCATGATAGTTGCAAATGTTGCCGAATCCCATGTACTCGTGCCGCGCCATCTTGTGAGTCGTCTTGGAGATGCCGACTCCACCTGAAGACAGTAGATTTAAGAGGAGCTTGTATTGGGTATGAGACCACGTAACCTGAATGGAATGTTTGCAGTGAGAGGGAAACCAGTAAAGGTACCTAGAGAAATCGCGCTGACGAAGATCATGGAGGACAATATGAAGATGATAAATGACGCCCGCCCTAGCCAATTGACCAGCTTCCTTGCGACCCGCTGGCCAACAATCGCGGCAACAAATGTCAGGCCAGTGAAGAAGAGAGCTGCACAAATTTCAGACAAAAATGATAAGATAGCAGTGCATGATCACTACTCCCATAGGAGAAACAGAGAAAGAGAGACAGTACCGTATGGTACAGGGAACCGTTTCAGGAGGTAGTATTCCACGGCCGCCATGGAAGATGAGAACTTCATCGCAAAGCTGGCCGTCGCACTTGAGACCTGCACCAGTGTAATGGAACACACCAACAGGTCAAATATGCGATGAATGAACGAATGAAAAGTACAAACAGAACACCATCAAATGGTTGAAGCATCCGGTAAACAAAGTTTTTATTTTCTGCGATGAACAAAGTTTTTTTTCTCTTTCTTTTTTACCTGCGGATGGATACCGAGCTCCAGGAAGAGAGGCCCCATGACGACGCCCCCACCGACCCCAAGCAGACCGGCGAGGACACCGGCGGTGACACCAAAGAAGCAGTATACTAATATTTGATGAGCTTTCGGGCTGGTCTGGTTATTTGCTCTTGATGAAAGCGCCCTCTTCCCCTGCACCAAACCTGCTGCCTGGTACATGGACACTCCAACTGACACCGGGATCTGCTTACATATCCAACAGGTAAAGGAGCTGTGTTAGTGTAACACGGAGGGATGATTGTAATATGAAGCGCTGACTACGAGATGATACAAGATGACAACAATATGTATGTTTTTTGTTGCAGCGAAGATGCAAATCGAAAGCGAAGACAAAAAGGATGATGATTACAACCTGCGAGAGAATTGCTTTCAAGTTATACTAGATAGTGATGACATTTTCAGGCAGTTTAGCCGCTGGCATAGAAACTTGCTTGAATCCCAGAACCATAAAAGTCGTAACTACGGATCAATTTTATATGAAATGTGGTTGATTAATGAGGTGAAGAAACGCGGTAAGGTTACCTGGAGTACGGTCAAAACCCAGTACCATGTGGAGCAAGTTGCCACGTAGTTCTGCATGCATGAAAGAATAAGTGATGTGCTACCATGCATCATGCAAAACAGTAAATAAGATCATATAAAATGCTAACCTATGATACTATGCACTATGAAGTTGCAATATACATGATACTAATGTATGATACTTTGCACTACGGGTAGCCTAAGGATTACAATTTCTCCGAAAACAGTACTAAGAGCAATTCTAACAAACACCTCAAACACCTACAACTCCCAAAAGGACTTCAATTATTACTGTAGCAGATCCCCGAAAGTTTTTGGGACCTCCCAAAAAACATCATCTAGCTCCTAATACTCGGGGAAGTTTTGGGTTCCCCATTCCCACTTTGAAACAAGAAAATGTCGTGGGAGAAATTTCACCGCCCGGTCACTACCTTCTATCATCATCATCGGAACCATCCGGTTTTTGCCCGGTTTTCCATAATTAACTGGGCAATTCTCTTCTGCTTAATTAATAGATGAGGCAATCTTTGCCTCCATTTCGAAATCATCGGAACCATCGCCGTCCCTCCTCCTCCCACCGGAGACACCACTTGCCGTCTGAGACGAGTCTCCTCGCCGCCACTATTCCAAACCACACGAGCCGAAACTCTCGTCACCACCGTTGCCGCACGTGTAGCCATTCAGGGAGGCACAGCCGCCACCCCAAGCTCTAATGTTGTGGCCATGCCATGCCACGAGCTTCAGCAAGGCGGAGAATCATCTCAATCCCCCATACACACTTCCCAGCCTCCTTGAGCTCCTGCAGGCCACCACAAGCTTCCGTCGGCGACGCACACAAAGTGTTCAACTAAAGGGTTGCATGCTTTTTCTTTTCATTTTTTTAGCAAAACTGCATTTGAAGATTTGCATCCGTTTAATTGTTTAATTCAATGCACAAATGAGGAGTCTTGTTTGGGAGTTTTTTCTCAGACTTTCATGGAGGAAGATGACTTCAAGATGGGGTGGAAGTTAATCATTCAAGAGGAGGAGACCAACAAAATACTTAGACGTGGTTCTCAGCCGGGGCGTGTGTGCTATCTTCTGTATTAGGAAGAAGTTGATGCCTGTCTCGTAAGGGATTACTTGGTGTATCCCGACGCACTCTTCATGCAACGTTTTAGAATGTCTAGTGAGCGCTTTCTGTGAATTGCAACTGTCGTGGAACACAATCATGATTATCTCAAGCAGAAGAGAGATGTAACCAAAGAACTTGGCACATGTGCTTTTTAGAAGATAATGTCGGCAATGCGCATGATCACAGATCCCCAGCTGAAGCTACAAATGAATACCTTTACACCATAGATGAAGACACCATCAAGAGCGTGGGGAAATTTGCAAAGTTTGTGATTGAGCTCTGCGGAAGTGACTACTTGAGAACAACCAATGTAGACGACATTGCAAGGCTGATGGATATTGGTGCATCAATTAGGGTTCCCGAGGATGCTTGAGAGCATGGATTGCATGTGCTAAAGATGGAAGAATTGCCCTACAACGTGGCATGGGCAATTCCCTAGTCGTTGTCATGATTCAACAATCATACTTGAAGTAGTTGCATCCCACAATCTATGGATTTGGCATTGTTACTTTGGGATGCCTAGCTCTCATAATGAGCTCAAATCCAACAAATATCTCCTTTGTTTGTAAGTCTTTTTGTTGGGAATGCTCCACCTTGCATCTTTCAAGTAAATGGTCACTAGTATGATATGTAACACTACCTTGCGGATGGTATCTATCTCTCATGGTCCACATTTGTGAACACTCACCACGAAGGCAACAAAAGAGCTTGCCAAGGATCAATAAGCTATTAGAAAGAATGTTGAAAGAGCCTTTGGTGTGTTGCAAGGTCGCTTTGCAATTGTTAGCAGATGTAATAGATTATGGGACCCAAAGTGTAACACCCCCTTGTAATAAGCTCTGTGACACTCTGTTACAACTGCCAAGTCATGATCGTTTGCAGTGCCAAGTCATATGGGTTAATGATCCAATTCAAATTCACCTCTGAAAATCAATTTAAATTCAAAAGTGAAATATAAAGTTGGTCAAACACTGTTGGGAAAATGTTCATTAAATGGCAAATAATCCAGGAACATTTGTAAAATCAACATCAATAAAGTTGGAGTTAGATAAGTGACTCTAACTAGATGAAACAGCACCCAAAACAGCAATATTAAATTCATTTAAATTCATTACTAAATTAAATGGCTTCCAAAACTGTCCAAACCACTTTTGGGTGAGAGCTAATATTGCATTGCAATATTTGGGCCAACTCCCACATTTTTCAAAAGTGCACAAGTGCCCTAAACATTTCGAAACAGGAAATGAAATAAAGAAGCGGAGAAAACAAAACAGAAAAATAAAAACGAGGCACTGTGCACTGGGCCTTAGTGCACAGTGCCCCGAACCCCGGCCCAGCAGGCCCATGTCGTCGTCTCTCACCTGTGCGTGTCGCCGTCGCAGTGGGCGCGAGCGCGCGCGCCGGTCGCGCGCCGACACGCCGACGCCACCGACGCCCGGAGTCGACGAGGGGATAAGGTCGACGCCCCTCCACTCCGCCCCGGCCTCTCCGTCATTCTTCCCCTTCTCCTCTCGCTCGCTCCGCCTCTCTCCCCTTCTCAGATCCGGTGGCCGAGCGCCCCTGTCGCCGCGTTTCGCCACCGCCGTGGCCACCGGCCTCCCCGCGTCGTCTGAGCGTGCTTGGGAGGAGCCCCGTGGTCGACTGCGTCCTCTGGAGCAATTGGACGGAGCGGAGGAGCACTGCTTCGCCCGCGAGCCTCGTCTTCAACCTCGGGACGCCGCCGCTCTTCTTCGTCTCCGGTGCCGTCTCTGCTGCTACTAAACCTACGCCGGGCCACCTTGTGCCTACCCGGTGAGCATCTCCTCCTCCTCCCTCTCCCTGCATCGCTGATAGACGCTCGCAGCAAGCCATCGCCGTTGCCGCACTCTGGCCTCCGCTGCTAAGCTCGCCGCCGGCGATGCGGTGACCGTCATGCTCACCCAAGCCCACCACCGTGCTCAGGGCACTCGTGTGGTGCGGCTAGCGCCCTCCGTATGCTCGCTAAGCCGCCGTAGGCTCGTTTCCCTCGACCTCCCGAATACGCCGCCGTTTTTGCTCGTCGCCGGCGCCGTTTCCGGCCAAGTCCGGCTGCGCTACCGCCACGAATGGACACGGCGTTGAACGCCCGTTCGAAAGAACCTACCCACGGCCCGAACCGCGCTCTGTAGCGCAAATCCGAGCAACTCCGGCGACGCGCCGCCGCGATTTTGGTCGCCGGCGCAACTCCGGCGCCGGCCGCCGACGTGGCTGCCATGTGGGACACCCCTGGGTCACTGCCAGTGGGTCCCACGGGCCCAGTTGACCGCGTTGACCCGAGTCAACACGGGCACTGTTCGCCCCTGTAGCTGACAGGTGGGCCCCGTGACTAATTAGACTAATTAAATATTTAATTAAATAGAAACTAATTAGATTAACCTAATGTCTCACTGACATGTGGGGCCCACCCCCTAATTAACCCTGGTAATTAAATTAATTCACTGGTTAGAGAAACAGAGGCTGACATGTGGGTCCCACTGGACCCACATGTCAGGTTTGACCCTGGTCAACCGCAGTTGACCTGCTGACGTCACTGTGATGCAATGCTGATGTCATAATTCTTTTTTTGATAAATAAATAAATTCCAGAAATTCAAATAAACTTAAAAAAATTAATAACTTTTAAACCGTAGCTCGGATCGAAAAAGTTAAAACATGAAACTTGCTCAGAACGACGAGCCGAGTCTGATCGTGCCGTCTGTTTCTCCATCGGAACCTCCTACGTAGAAGAACTCGTAACTCCGGACCCGAATCCGGCAGATGAATAGTGTACACACGTCGGATATTAAATCCCAGAATAATTCTAAAAATAACTAAAATGACTTAGATGCATAATTAGGCAACACTGCACTGCATCATAGCATCACACGCACCGTATTGCATTTGTTTGCATTATGTTTACCTGTTTCTTCCCCCTCTTCTCTCTCGGTAGACCCCGACGTTGACGTAGCTCCCGAGGCAGACGCCGCACAGGAGTACGACTACGTCCCCGACGGTACCACTGAAGACCTTGTCCTTGCCCCAGAGCAAACAGGCAAGCACCCCCATTTTGAGCATGCCTATATCGCCTATTCTCTTCTCTCTTATGCTTGCACTAGAACTGCTACTGCTACTGTTTTCCTATATCTGCTGCATAGCCTGATTCTTGTACCCTGCCTTGTTACCTTACTGGTTATCCTAGACTGCTTAGTATAGGCTGGGTAGAGACACGACAGAGACCCCCACTTGATCCCGACTGCCCTGCTGGATATCAGAAGACCCGATCATCGGGATTGAAGACTAGACCCTGGCACCGCACATCACTTCCCCTTAGTTGCCGACACTGCTGGGTTACCGTCGAGTGCCGAGGGTGATACCTCGCCAGCACTTCTGATGTTAACCTTGTAGGTTAGTTAATCGGTCGTGGTAAGCGAGGGTGATTCCTCCTACACCACCCCGATAACGACATCGTCACGCAACTCCTCAAGTGTGGACCTCGAGGGTGATTCCTCCTTCGTTCACCTTGATGATAACATCAGGTGGGGTTCCATCGAGGGTGATTCCTCAGGGCTCCCCTGGTGTCAGACACACAGTTACTATTGATGAGTGGACTTGCACTAAACCTTGATACTAAAGACGGGTCGGCCCTGAGGGGTACCCGCGCGAGCTTAGTGCGAAGTGATGTGGAGTCGGGTTGACCTGGATGGTGCCCGCGAGATAACTACGAGGCGTGGCCGGGCATTCTTAGCCCTTGCCGCAAGTCCTCGAGACGGGGCGACGGGGTCACATCGATCGTGAGTCTCTGCTCGTTTCCGCGCGCTCCTAATCCACTACGGTTTGGATATTTGATCCGAGGGGCCTCTGGCCCGATAGCACTAACCATCACGTGGGCATAGTATGTGCGTTCTGCGTCATATACTTCAGCCGAAGCTTAATGGACGTCAGCGACTGAGCGGCGCGCGCTGGATTGGACTGTTACGCAACCGCGCTTGTATTAAGGGGTTGCTAGGTCTGCTTCCGGCCGCCCACGCAACGCGCAGGAGTTCCCGGGGCGATGGCCCAAGACCCCTGGGGGCATAGGTTTAGTCCGGCGTGCTGACCTCTCTGTTAGGTATTTGGTCGGGTTGCGGCGTGTTGCTTGGCCGAGGCCGGGCATGACCCAGAAAAGTGTGTCCGGCCAGAGTTAAGTGAGCGTGGTGGGTAAGTTGGTGCACCCCTGCAGGGAAGAAACTTCTATCGATAGCCTGTCCTACGGTAACGGACACTCGGAGTTGTATCCCGATCGGTACAACTAGAACATGTGATGAAAACTGGATAGTACGTCTCTGGGATTGCTTTCTCGCAGGGAGTCGAGAAAGGATCTCAGGTCGAGGTTGATGATACTACTACAACTGCTTTACATTATGTTCATCTGATCTCTTCTAATGCTGCAAGACTGTCGAAGATTGTTGAAGATGCTAGTCTTCGATAGGACTAGGCTTCCCCTTCTATTCTGGCATTTCTGCAGCCCAGTCCACATATACAGCCATTCCTTTGACAATGATGCATATGTAGTGTAGATCCTTGCTTGCTGAGTACTTCGGATGAGTACTCACGTTTGCTTTATTTTCTTTTTCCCCCATATTCCATTTGATGCCACCAGACGACGGAGCCCCTGAGTCAGACGCCCCAGCCGACGACCAGTACTACTACCCGCCTGGCGAGTACTACTACTACGAGGAGCCGACTGACGACCAGGAGTAGGATCGGAGGGTCCAGGGCAGGAGGCCTACGCCTTTCGATCGTAGTATTTTATTTTACCCCGCCTCTGTGAAGGCTTATCTCTCTCTCTCTCTGTAATATATCTGTACTCAGATATCTGATGCTTCCGCTGACGCTTGTATGCCATCGAGCTATGTATTCGAGCCCTCGAGGCCCTGGCTTGTAATATTAAGCTTGTATGACTTTATTTATGTTTTAGAGTTGTGTTGTGATATCTTCAAGTGAGTCCTTAGGCTTGATCGTGCGCATTTGCGTGTATGATTAGTGCACGATTAAGCCGGGGTCGTCACACAAAGACACTATGAAGGACCATGACAAAAAATATAATCATGCATAAAAGATAATAGAGAATGAGAGAGGCCAAAAATGAGAACTTTAAGTATTATTAAATGCGAATACCTGGAATGCTTGAGCATCATGAAGACATAATATAGATATTTCTTAAAGCGCGTAGAAAGGTTGAAGACTGACATATGCGTAAGGAACTTTAAGATGACCCTGTGGAGCCCTTTGGGAACTTCATGGCAAGTTCATACATGCACCATCATGTTTTTACTAAATTATTTACTTCACTTGGACCTATGTTTTTTCTGAATTTAAATTTTAAAATTTCAAGATTTGAAAATTATGGATTGAAATGTTGTTGGATTTGTATGGCTGAACATCAATGTTTGAATTAATATGACATAAATAGTGTAGTTGAAATGATGTTTGTATGCATAAAGGAGTGATAATTAGCTAACAAAACTTATTGTGATATAAGTTTAGGGGATATGCTAGAAGACAACCTCCCAATACCCTGATTTTTTGGGAGGCTCCCAATGAGTGGCTTTTGGAAGTTCATGCTAGGGGATATGCTAGAATTCTCTAACATCATTATTTTCAGAGTTCCCAAAAACCGATATGCAAAAATACTGATGGTAAATTTCATTATTTATTATTACATTACTATACCAATACTAATTACATTCTTCCTAAAGAGTCTCACATTAATCAGAGAGGAGAAAAATAAATAATAGAAGTCATCCATTTGGCGACCTTGAATTATAAAGGTTCAGATATATATTTGGAGAAAAAGGTATAGAACCCATGGATAACAAAACTCGAGCATGTCGTGCATTAGTTTTGATGTAACCCCGATCTTACACATGGTATCCACATGTGTTGTCTGATCTATGGTCTCACTCACGAACTAATCATAGGTGCAGTGGCACAGCCAGGATAGGGCTAGGCCCGGGCAAGCCCAAGCCGAACATGTACTACATTTTTAAACAATGTTGAATGTGCTACAATCAAAATCCAGCGACATGACCTAGGTAATGGCCCAAGAAGCCTTGGGGCATAGCTACACCTTTGAATAGGCATACATGAGACCTTTATGTTTTATGGATCATGTCAATGGACAATCATTAGTGCATACTTTCACTTGTTGCTTTCATAAACACTCTAGTTATCGGTTATGCTGGAATGACTATTGGTCCCATTTGCCACTGGTAAGACGATGGCATTTATCTCTTTCACGTAGATTAACCTTCCATGTTAATTTCATCATGTGATAATCCTTTTATATTCAATACTAATATAAAACCAAATCTTGCAATTCTAACCCTATTCTGGATCTCTCCATCTTCGCGCATATTTTTTCCTGCACTTAGTAACTCATTTTTGTGTGTATTTGCTTATGTTTGCTTTTATGGTAAGTAGGTGACAATGTTGAACTAGGAAAAGATAACAAAGAAGCTGACTAGATCATCACAAAGGCATCTTACCTCTCCTTGATCACCTTGATCTTATATTTTGTGATGCATTGTCATGCTATTGTTTTATCAAACATGCATTATATTCTTGAATGATTTACTAAGCCATAAAAAGATAAAACTTTGAATTTGCCACCCTGATTTATCTAGAGTCACGGGTGGAGGACCCCATCGGATAAGGTGGGGCAGCCGCGCTGCCTAAAATTGTACCAAAAATATATTATATATGCATGCATCGCCGGCTAGGTCGAGTTCCTACGTCTGATAGGGGAAGTGAAACGGTGAGGAAGCAGTCTTGTAGTCTGGGATGTTGGATCATCTTTTTGTTGGCTGAGCTGGGCAAGTGATGGAGCTCACCCCACCTTAAATTATGTCCATACTTTGCCATTGTCTTGAATATTATGAAACCATGTTATCTTGTTAGCTAAGAAATATTACCACTCCTTCTAAATTCTACTATTGTTGAAATTTAAACTTACACATGTGTGACAGACAAACTGTTTGTTAAGGTTGGTGCGAAGCACTTCAGCTTTATTGTGATTGCACTGGCATTATGAACACCATAAGGACCAATCCACAATTTCAAAATTTTGTGAGGGGAGAGTAAGCACTAAGTCTAGTATTTGCATGGCTTGGCAACACGAGTTTTTTTTCTCGCAAAAAAACATAAGTTTTATTACAGAATAATTAATAATGATAGCCACATGGCTAAATATAATAGATAGAAAAGGGCATATTTGCTTGATTCCTATCTGGCGAGGATATACACAAAGGGGTATCTGGGATTTAATATCGGGTTCTGGTAGTATTCTCCAATTTTCGATATCTCGTGTGTAGATTGAGGTTGCTTATTCATATTTAATAGATAAGGTAGGGAAAACTGAGAATTAGAGTGTAGAGCCTCATGTATTATATATAAAAACAAATGAACGTTGACATCGAAAACATGAAGTACACGAGAGAATCAGTTTATCACCTTGGTGACTTGAAGTGTAAGGAATGCTACCCAAACGGAGGCCAGAAGGCCAAACTCCTTCCAGTAAATGTTCTTCCAAATGGATACCTACATATGGTAAAAAAAAGGATACCTACATCATCAAGCGAGCTCTTGTGCTATACATGTATAGTACTCGAGATCTCTGCTAGGCTAGGGGGGAAAATCACCGCTTCATCTGTGGGTTTTTTTGTCTCAGCTGCAGGATCGGGTCCTGTAGGCGGTGGCGTATATCTAGTATCTTCATCTGGTAAATCAAGAAAATATGAAAAAAAATCTACATTTTGTTAATAATGATGAATAAGTGTATTGATCTTACTAGATTGCTCTAGTTGTTTTGCCTTTGCCTCCTGAAATGAGTAACATGTTAGCATCCTTAAAAGATATGTACCGCAAAAAAAGTACGAAAAATGTACCAAACCCTTCTTATCACTGTCTCTTGTTTCCATGCTTCAACACCCTTCAGAAAAGCTTTAATCGAAGTACCTGTAATTTCAATTTAAAATGCATTAAGAAGTCAGCTACTTGCTAGAAAGGGTAAAGTGTCATCGGCAGTTTGAGGAAAAGACTGAGAACCTAGAAAGAGGATGATCAAGAGGACTGTGACAAGCCAGTCGGGGAATATCACATTGCAAATAACCCCAATGCTAACCCCCATCATGAGCATGGGCTGTATGAGGAGGGCTAGATCATAGTCTATCATTGGCATGTCCAAAGTTGGGTGTTTCAGCTTGAGATTGCAATACACGGTTGAAACAGCAGCTCCCGTGATCATACCTGGGGAAGAGATTCTTAGAAATGGGGGATTTCTCCTCATTTTTGAAAAATGAAACAATCACAAAATAAGAACCTTGGACATGCTTCTTTGGTGATGATTTTCATATTTTCACTTGTTATATTATTATGATAGATGTTAAGAGCAAATCCATGTTCAATTGATCAACGGAGTACATTTGAGCAAATCCATGCTTAACTGCTATACAATAATCTACTACCTGACAGAGAGCAAGAGGTAACTTTGACCTTCTCAAGACTAATGATGTCATTGCAAATCAGCACCACACTTTATTGGTAAAATTCAAATTATTTCACTTGACTTTGATTTAAAAAAATCTGAGCAGATGTTTCTACATTAAATATGGAGAACATACCAAGCCACATTACAAGCTACGACATCCAGCTGTAAATACGCCGACTTACTAGAAAGCGTGTAGTCAAAAAAATTCAGAAGTTAACTTATGTATACAAATTTATATTATTAAGTGGAAATGTACCGTGAGATTTATCATGAAAAATGTTTTCACAGTACAAAATCCCATATAGTAAGTATACAACAAGGAATGGTCAAACATATTAAAAATTGTGCATCTCTAAAATATCATCTATCTACGGAAGAAGATTACATCATCTATTTATGAATGGAGGTATATAATGTCACAATATGCAAAATACCACAATAATGACCATTATGCAGGGAGTCGTTGCAAACTGAATATAAAAATTAAGAACGATAATATTTTTTGAACGATAAACAAATTCTAGCACAATAAATGAATTGTATCCTCACATTTTGACATGGCTGCTGATGACTTCGGATCAAAGCCAATGGTCAACGTTAGCATTGGAACGAAGATCCCACCTCCGCCTACTCCACCAACGCTGCCAAATGCTGCCCCGAAGAATCCAATGAATGACCCTAACACAATTCACCATCCAAATTTCATGGGCTACGTACAACAAAATGTACCAAATTAGGGAGCACCAAAATCCAACGATGAAGCTAGTACATATTGTGGACGTCGTTTCGGCTGAAGCGGCTGCTCTAACCGAGGGCTTGAAGCTTGCTCCCTCAATTGGAGGCAACTCTGTCGTTGTGCGTATGGATAATTTAATCATCGTGGATGCTCCAAAACTCAATGTAGGTCATTCGATGGTGGTTGGCTCTATTCTAGAAGAGTGTCGGTAGTTATGTGGTGATTTCAGGAATGCTTTTTCAAACATTGTAAGAGAGAATCGAACATGGTCGCTCATATGCTTGCTCAACAGGGACGTGTTGATCCACTGGCCATGTTGTTGGAATCACCCCCTAGTTTTATCTCTCGTTTTCTTGTGAAGGATGTAAGTGTTATTTGAAAGCTAGCCATGAAAGCATTTTCATAAAAATACTCCCACTGTCCCATAATGTAACACGTTTTTTGACACTACATAGAGTCAAAAAAACGTCTTACATTATGAGACGAAGGGAGTGCATCAAATTAGGGAGCACATATAGGTTAGGCATCTGAATATCATTTTACTTTCAGTCGATTTTCTTTATCTTCCCACCTTTGGATTAATAAAATCTAACGACGAATGTTCTTCTTCCTCCTCCAGCATGCCTTCTTCCTCCCACCGGCCCTCCCTCATACCCCTTGCTTCTCCTCTGGAATTCCTGATGAGCCCTCACCAGTGACGCTGCGGCATCCCCGTCTCAAGCTCGGGCTCTGTCTGGGGAGACTAGTATAAGATCAACCCTTTAGATGAGATCGTAGGATCAACCCAAGCATTTCATATTTAGACAATTCAAAAAATTCTGAAAAAAATGTACAACATACCTGCGGGATATGTCTACAACTTTAAAAAAAATTAGCTCAAAACTCGATCTACAGTTAGAGATTCGAAAAAGACAAATTCGAGTATGAATAGTGCCAGCTTTGGGGTGAATAGAACTTGACACTATTCACATCTGATTTTGTCTTTTTTGTCCTCTAAGTGTAGTTCAAATTAGGAGCTGAAACTTTTTGACCTTGTACTTCACACATGAGTGTGTGTCTCCAAAAATTTTCAGAATTTTTAAACATGTTTTGTATCTTCAAAAAAATTTGATCTCACCTAAATGCTGATCCTATACAAGTCTTCCCCGGCTCTGTCTAATCCAAGCGGCGGCCAAAACGAAAAAGGCCTCTCTCTCCTGCGCCGGAAACAACCGTGCCGTCCCCATTTCCATCAAGGTCATGACTCGGCCCCATCTTGGCCTTGGGGCTGCGCTATTTTTCTGTTTTCAAGGGTCGACGACGCTCCCAAATTTCTCAGCTGGCAACTGAGAAATAGCAAAGCCGACCAAATTAACACGGCATGCAACCCAGTTACTGACGATTCACGCGTGAGAAAGCTTACAAAATAAACTCCGGGAGAAAACACAAAGTTGAACAAACTGTGCATATAAACTTGAAAATAAAACAACAGAATGAAAGGCTTTCGGATTTCCATCGATCATTACCGGCCACACATGGTGATAAGCGGTCCCGTACAAGCTGGCCAGCTTGCTCCGGCGCTGCAACGGTGCCCTTGTCGCCATTGGCGACGGCGGTGGCGACAGCGTACGCCATCCCCAGTGCCGCGACGGCATGCCATTTCCTTCCCATTTCCCTCCAAGGAAAGGTTCTCCAATCCCAGTGTTTGATGATGTTCTCAAACTGTTTGCGCTCGTGTACAAAGAGCAGGACCGAACGACGGTCTTGAATGCGCTTGGAGGGCGGTGAGATGGCGTGGGCCGCGGAGCTGCATAAACCCGGGGGGCAAATTTGGACGGCGTGCCGATCATGGGATACACATCATCTTCCAGCTACGGGCTAGTGGCTTATTTGTTTTGGGTCCTTTCGTAAGTTGCTGTATTCCACCGCCTCATTATTAATGCAGCTTGGACCCCTCTCTCCTCTGTTGTTCAGAAAAGAGAAAAGAAAACGATAGAAGAGAGAATGGATATTTTTATAGACAAAGCCTTATGCGCCCTGCTTTATGGAAAGCACAAATATGGTTTGCTGGGATATATACCAGCTTTGCAGAAACGCACTAAGCGCACCTCACGCTAACCTCCCCTGAACCATAATCAGCAGAAAACCGAGAAACGACTACGCCCCACACACCACCGAGGGTTTTGCCGTGCAAATCTTTCGGGTGATGCTCAAACTGATACGACACTTCTTCAAGCAAGCAACAATGAACAAGGGATTATCTTGAGGTACTTCTTCCGTTGAGGTGAAGAAAAAGCTTTTGTTAGAGCATCTACAACCGGACCCCTCAAACCCGTCTCAAACGTCCGGGCAGGCCGCCCGATCGCTGCCCGGTCACGAAATTTGGACCCAGACGGGCCTCTCAAACCGCCCTCAAACGACCGGGCTGACCGGCACCCTCATATTCAGCCCAAATATGGGGTGGATATGGGGCGGTCCGGGCGCGTCCGGACGCGCCCGCCACGTCGACTTGGCCCAGCCTGGCCCACGGCTGCCCCACAAATATCGCCGTCCGAAAAACCCTAGACCGCAGTCAATCCGAACTCCACTTCACTCTCCTCTCCGTCCACTCCACTTCCGATCCCCTCCAAGCGCATCCGATGGCCGGCGACCGAAGCAGCGCTGCGTCCGGTGGGGACTCCGGCTCCGACGAAGACTGGTCTAGCCTGCTGCGCGATGCGGACCCCGACGATGTGGAGGAGGTCGCCCTCCGCATCGCATTGAGGCGTTCGGTCGTCGGCCAAGGCGGATCCACTTCGTCAGCGCCCGGCGCCCGTCGACGCAGCGCCGGCGACGTCGCCGGCCCTTCCCGCCCGGCGCGCAGCTCCGGCCACTCCACTCTGCTCCTGCAGGTACGCCGCCCACCACCAACACCCTCTGCTCCGGAGGTGGTGCCCGGCCACCGATGGTCCTCGTGCCCGCGGCGGGGCCAGCGCGCACTCGGACGCCCGAGTCGGAGGCACGAGCAGCCCGGTGCGAGCAGCAGCGAGCGAGGGAAAGGGCAGCGGCGTTCGAGTCGAAGTCCGCGAGCCGTCCGCGCGCGAGCGCGCCGGTCGATCCCGAGGCAGCGCTCCTCGCTTCTGTCCTCCGCCGCTCGCTCACGACGGCGGAGACGGATGCGCGGCGCCTCCACCGCAAGAATGCCAAGGCGCTCCGACTCGCCATCGATTTGTCGGAGCGCGAGGCAACAAAGGAGGCGGCGGCGAAGGCGAAGGCGGCCCGCCATGCCAAGGAGCAAGACCGCCTGCTCCGCAGGCTGTCGGGCATGAGGTGCACCTCCAACTCAGATATGATGGACGGCTCCACCTCCAGCTCCGACGACGACGCGCCTCCGCACGCCGACGCCTACACGGAGGAGGGGCACAGCCGCGTCAACAGCCGAAAGGGGAAGGGACCGGCGAGGAAATGGTCATTTCCTCCGCCCTTCCTCGTTCTGTTTATATTTTATCTATGTTTGTAGTATGGATTTGCACTGTCCGCTGTTGAACTCCGATGAATCATGTTCCTTTTGCCCGGCTAATCCGATGAATTGCGCTATGATCATGTGTTTTACGTAGCGTTGCATGAATTGCATGGTTTTGAGATTTAAAATATGAGGGACGCAAGTGTAGAAGATGAAATATGAGGCGTGCCCGGTCAGTGCCCGCGGACGCGCCCGGGCACGTCCGCGGGCGTTTGAGGGGTTGGATTTGCCCAATCCGGTTGTAGATGCTCTTAGTTCCACGCTTATCTTCTGCCGCTGGTCGACTCTCAGGAGGCTGCTAGGATTTATGGCATTTCCAATGGTGATTGTTAAATCGGACACTGTATCCATATATGTCTGCGTGAGAACCAATTCGCGGACAGTGATCTGGAGCTGGCCATCCAACCGCATCCCCTAAACTTCTGTCTATTGATGGTGTCCTAGATCAGGGTACTTACCATGTCGACTCTCGGCCAGGTGGACCGGGCTGAGGACCCCTTTTGCCGGTTCTGTCACTTCGGTCAGCCCATGACGTATACAAGGAAGATTTCATAAAATTTGGCATACAAGATGAGGACTCTTTTCCATCGACGCGGCCGGCTCCTGTTATCATAAGCCTCCGGTACATTATATAAACTGATACTAGGCTAGTCAATGGATCATTACAATCATACAACTCATACACACATGATCTTGTGGCAGATTAACCTATAACTTGTACTCCCTCGAAATCAATACAATCAAGCAGGACGTAGGGTATTATCTCATCGAGAGAGCCCGAATATGGGTAAATCCATGTGTCTCCTGTTAACATCGCACCAAGGCTACCAGCTTGAGACCCCCTTCCCAAGATCCGCTGGATTTGATTCCATCACCTAGATCCTGCCAATTTCAAATTCAATTTTACTAAAGCACATCTAGATATGCTCTAAGTATTGCACATCTAAATCCTATGTCATTGATTTTATGATAAGATTCGTGTAAGCATTTTCTTTTGTCTTTTTCTTTTGTTTTTAGTTTGATTGAGTCACTTAGATGTGCAATAACCAGAGCACATCTAGATGTGCCCTAGACAGACCCTTTCAAATTCAAATGCATGGCACCAGATCACATAGCGCGTGCCCGACCACATAGCGCTCGATCACAACCAAAAAGGAGCAAGTATGCATAGTTTTTACATGCCCAATCACAAAAGAATGCCAGTTCGACAGTCCGCGCAAAAAATGGACTTTTGCCCCGTCGGACCAGCCATCCGAGCTTCCACGCTCAGTTTGGTGCCGGCTCCTCCTCACCACCCGCCTCTTTCTCGGTCGCCTTCAGCTCAACTGTCATGTGCTTCAGCATCCTAACACGGATGGCTTGCATGATCGTCCTTGCATCGCAATCCAAACCCTTCATCTTCAAGTTCAACATCTTCGTGTCCTCCGAAGCGGCCGCGAGCTCAATCTTCTTCTATTCGAGCTTGAGCTTCTCGCCGCCAACAACATGTTAAACCTCTCGGCCTTCTTTTCCTCCTTGGCGTCAGAGTGCTTGACATATGCCTCCTCCTTCTTCGCAAAGATGTCATCAAATTTCTCCGTCATCTAGGTCGTCGCCCCTTCTCACTTCGGCTTCTCATCCACCCACTTCTTTCCCTGGAACTCTCTTATAACCTTTTTGGGCGGCTCTTTTGTTAGGTCGGTTGGATCACCTGTTTCTTCCTCAGTGCCAATGTCGGCGGTCTTGACAGAGTTGGCAATGAGTATATTCTATTTGGGTTTCCCTCTCAACTTCAACCAACAATGCATCAGGACGAAGTTCTTTTTCTCCAACTTCAAGAACAAATTACACGCAGGGGAAGGCTACAAAGAGAACACATTGTCAAAAAGTTTCATATCCTACTCGCAAAAAAAAGTTGCATATCCGATTTGGCCAAATGACCAACACATATTAACCAACTCGAGCAAACAAGTTGTGTATCCGGCCAAACGACCAACACATATTAAAATCTCCGGCCAACAAGTTGCATATCCGGCAAAATGACCAACACATATACTAAAAGAAAAAGACACATCCATGACATTATGGTACGAACGAAAATATTTTATATCATGGAAGTGACACCTCCGTGACGATAATAGTGACAAAAACGCGTATCATCATGGATATGGTGGGAACCTACTTCTATGACAAAAAAAATGGGATTTTCATCTTGGGCGGGCCGAAGGCGCACCTGCATGACGCTCTTTTGGCCGTCCATGACGTAAAAAATGTGGTAGAAGTGAGGGCGAGAATTTTTAGGAATTTCCCGCCTTGGATGGTATACGGTGGGTTGTCGGGCCCGAGCGTTGCAGGGGCGGTTTGCTCGTGTGCGAGCGATCCCTTCACATTACTGACTCCGAGCGATCCCTCATTACTGAACCCGAGCGATTGATGCGAGTCTCCCGCTAGACGTTGCGATCGTGCGCAGTAGTGTAGGAGGCCATGATCGATTGTTCTTTGTACGTAACCCTCCTATCGCTCCCCGTCGTTCTTCGTATGCACGAGTATGTAGTAGTTGCAATGAACCATGCACGCCATACGTAGAGTCGATACCAATTGTCCTATTGTTGCATCGAGCCCCCTTATGGGGTACGTAGAGTTGACCTAGCTGGTTGGCTCTCGATGTACATTCCCCATTGCTGCCGCCCACTGATACATCTTCAACGTATCTATAATTTCTGATTGTTCCACGCTATTATAGTATCAATCTTGGATGCTTTATATGCAATTTTATATCATTTTTAGGACTAACCTATTAACCTAGTGCCAAGTGTCAGTTGCCATTTTTTGCCTGCTTTTGATTTTCCATAAAATCTGTACCAAACGGAGTCCAAACGCTAGAAAACTTTTTGATAATTTTTTTTCTGGACATAAGAGACCCTGGAAGCTTTGGGAGGAGACCAGAGGACGTACGAGGAGACGGCAAGGCAACAGGGCACGCACTGGGGGGCGCCCTGATGCCTTGTGGGCCCTTCGAGGCTCCGTCTGACCTAATTCCACTTCTATAAATTCTCAAATATTGGGAAACCAACAGAGAGCCACCCGAAACACTTTTTCTGCCGCCGCAAGCTTATGTTCTTCCGCGATCCCATCTGGAGGCCTTTTTCGGTACTCCACCGGAGGGGGAATCGATCACGGTGGGCTTCTACATCATCATTATTGTCTTCTGATGATGCGTGAGTAGTTCACCATAGACCTACAGGTCCATATCTAGTAGTTAGATGGCTTCTTCTTTCTCTTTGATCTTCAATATAATGTTCTCCTTGATGTTCTTGAAGTTCTATCCAATGTAATCTTCTTTTGTGGTGTGTTTGTTGGGATCCGATGAATTGTGGGTTTATGATCTGAATATTTATGATAAGTAATGGAGTATTTTATGAACTTTATTATGCATGATTGTTATAGGTTTGTATTTCTCTCCGATCTATCCGTTTGGTTTGGCCAACTAGATTGATTTATCTTCAATGGAGAGGTGCTTTGTGATGGGTTCAATCTTGTGGTGCTCTATATCCCAGTGACAGAAGGGGACAAGCCACGTATTTGTATTGTTTCCATTATGGGTAAAATGACGGGGTTTATTCATATTGATTGGGTTTACTTTGTCTACATCATGTCATCTTGCTTAAGGCGTTACTCTGTTTTTCATGAACTTAATACCATAGATGCATGCTGGATAGTGGTCAATTGGTGGAGTAATAGTACTAGATGCAGACAGGAGTCGGTCTACTTATCTCGGACGTGATGCCAATATACATGATCATTGCCTTGAATATTGCCATAACTATGCGCTTTTCTATCAATTGCCTAACAGTAATTTGTTCACCCACCGTATGCTATGTGTTCGAGAGAGAAGCCTCTAGTGAAAACTATGGCCCTCGGGTCTACTTTAATCATATATAAAATCCAAAAATACCTTGCTGCAATTTTTATATTGCAATTTACTTTACTATCTATCACTATCAGAATTAATCCTTGCAAATAACGATTTCAAGGGGATTGACAGCGTTGGGTGCAAGTATTTATTTTGTGTGTGTAGGTGTTGTTCACGAGGCTTTGTGTGATTCTCCTACTGGATTGATACCTTGGTTCTCACTAAGGGAAATATTTATCTCTAATGTGATGTATCTCCTGTCCTCTTCGGGGAAAATCCCAACGCAACTCACAAGTAGCACCCACGCGTATGGCCCACCCCAACCGATGGGGGTTCGATAAACATGACCCAGTGGAGGCCAAGTCATAGGCGTGGCACTGGATGAACAGGACCCCGAGGAGGCCGTTTCGCGGTATGCCACACCACAGCCGGTTGGGATGGATGAACATGAGTGGTTGACGCTGGATGAACATGACCCCATGAAGACCGTTTCGAGGTACGCCCCACCCTAGATGGTGGGGGTTCGATGAAAAAGACCCCGTTGCAGCCATAGGCGGTCGATGAACGAGACTCGTTGGAAGCCATTCCGTGGTAGGCTACACCGAGTTGGTGGGGGGTTGGATGAACACTTCCCTATTTCGACCGTTTCACGGTACGTTAGTTGGCTCCCGATGAACAGGACCCCGTTCCGGCCGTCCCACCCCAGCTGCTTGTTGTGCTCGATGAACATGACCCATTCTAGGTTCCCTGTTGTTGCATACCCCCACCGTCATGTGTGGTCGTCCGTATATACGTAAGTACGACCTGCCGTATATATGCGATTGCGGCTAGCCGGTACATGAATAGTTGGCCCGTATATGCGACTGCGGCTAGCCAGACTGGCGCGACCAGACCAGCCCGGCGCGGGTCAGGGACGACGCCAGACAGGCTTGGCCTCCCCATCTGGAGCTGGGCAATGCCCAAACCTTGCTTGCGGGCGTGACAACCTCCGACCAATGACGGTGGCCCCGAACGGGCACGCGATCCACTCGTTATGGACCATTGAGGCGGGTCACCCGGGCGAGAGCCGTCGACGCAGATCGGGCGGCTCGCAGTTCCCCCGAGAGGCCCCCGTAGCAACCCACCCGGAATAGACGACATGGAGGACCTATCCGCCCACAAAACCCACAAGGAGGCGCGTACTCCATCATCCTTTATAGGGGTAATAACAAATAGAGTACCACAATAAGAAAAGTGACAGAATATAGGCAGTAAAACTATCATTCAAGTGTGATAAAGAAACCATCGTTTTATAGAACTTAGTAGCAACAATGCAATATGTGTTTGTTCCCTTTCTATCACTGGGATGAGTCACCGCAATATTGAACTCAATACCATGCACAACTCCATCTGAAGAACTACCCATCAATCTCTTGGCCAAAAAAGACAAATAGATCGGAGATTATACATGACTACTTAATGCATCAAAAGATTCAATATAATTCAATGAAACATTTGATCATAAAGTGACAAGTCATCATATCCCAACAAACCCAACCATCGATTACATCCTATGGATTACGATCATGTGAGGCGGCTCATGGGAACTTTGTATTAAATACCAAGGGGGAGAGCATGCCATCTAGCTACTGATATAGATACTAAGGTCCTAAGAAAACTACTCACACATGGTCATGGTAGCAACAAGGTTGATGAAGATGGCTCTGGTGATGGATCCCCTCCGGTAGGGTGTCGGAAGAGGCCTCCATATTGGATCTCCCTGGAACAAAAACTTGTGGCAGCGTAAAAAAGCAAAAAAATGGTACCGAGGGTTTCGGGAATATGGGATTCATAGGGAAAAAATGGGCGAGGCCAGGGGCCCGACATGGCTCCCCATGAGGGACGGAGGGAGGCACCCTAGCTGCGCCACCTGGCCGTGTTCCCCCCCATCCCCTTCCGATACTTTATGGATTCTTCTATCTCCGAAAAAAATTCTCGTAAACCCCCAGGTTATTTTGAGCTCCATAAATATTGATTTTCTAAAAATTCAAAACAATGCAGAAAACAGCAACCGGCGCTGGGCATTGAATTAATAGGTTAGTCCAGAAAATAATAAAAGTTGCTATAAAAAGTATTCAAAAGTGATAATAATAGCATGAAATAAAAAAAAAATAGATACGTTTGAGACTCCTAAGCTAAGCGACATCAAGGATTCGCGATGACTTCGAGGTTGGTGAAGACGTGCAGGGTCATGGCATTGAGGATCCAGGCAACTCCTAAGTGGTGTTGCACCGAGGATCCATGACAACTCTGAGGTTAGTGAAGACGTGTGGGGTTGCGCATCGAGGATCCACGCGACTCCTAATTAGAGTGACCTTGAGGATCCACGCGGACTCTGAGGCGCATTCGAGGAGTCCTTCACCTTTCGGCGACTGCACACCTTACCTATTCTTACCTTCTGCTTTGGTCAGAACTTGATTTAGGTGGGGCCATCTAGCCTCATGAGTCAATGAATATTCACATTGCGAGGATTACCCACGGTCGTCACCAAAGTTGAAGTTTAAGAATCAAGTTTAGACTATGGGTATCCTTAGCAACGTGGTTAGGGATGAATAGGCAAGGATGCTGTGGCACCCCGGCTCAGAGAAGACCGGAACGCCCCGTATTCCAGCCCAGGGACAAGTCCTCCGGAATACGGCACTGTTGGCATAGAACAAATCAGCTCTTTATTACAATGGATATGGTTACAAAGGGTACAAGGATTACATCGGCACGGCGACACTACGCCTGCCCGGGGTAGCTCTATGCTAACAGCGGAGTAACTCTCTCGGCAGCGGAACAGCGACGGCGGTGATGGACTCCACTCCGCAGGGACTCTGGCTAGAATGCGTATCCTAGGTCGCAAACTCGGGATCCTCGACAAGCAAGCAATCATGGCATGACCTGCAAACTGGCATGACACGCCAGGTGAGTACTTGGAATGTACTCGCAAGCTCACAACAAACATCAGCATTAAGGTAGGACAACATCATAGCAGTCCAGATTAACAAGCATGGCTATCTAGCAAGATAACTACTGAAGTAAATGCAGTAAGGTAAAGCACATTAAGTAGTTTAATCCATACTCCGAATAATCTCAGGATCCAATCTGAATCTGTTCCAAATTCAATCCATATCATGTGGTCATCCAACCACTCATCTCATAGCCATCTCATGTCTAACATATCATATTCCTGATACCATCTGCACTGCAAGTCTGACAAACTTACTCTCTTCCGGGTTGCCTCACAACCTTCAGAATACTCACGATCCACCGAGTACTTCTGATCTTACGACGAGTTCTTCCAACATTATCACTACTATGGTTGACCACCTAAAGAGGTCTGGACGGACTGTCCAATACCGTGGACACGGCTATTCGAATAGATTTTACACTCTACAGAGGTTGCGCACTTTACCCACACCATGGAGCACCTGACCTCGTGATCCAATTCGGGTGGACCAGCGTTGCTCCAACGAAACCCGCCTGACCCGTGACCCTCCCATCATACCATCGGCAATCATCCTCCCCCGGAGTCCTGCCCTGGGTGGCCCCTGTGTCACCGAGTGACACCTGCCACCGTCGTGGCCTACAAACTGTCCCAAACGGGGACCTGGTACCATATAACTCAACTGGGCTCACAAGGTTATCGCCGCCTACTGGGCCAGGGTAGCGCGCACGCATAACCTCCCCTGTCGGGCGGTACCGGTGAAAGAGCACGCGATCAGACCAAGTCAAGGCTGTCCCATACCAGCAAATGTGGCTGCACGGATAAGTCCGGACAGGTGACTCTGGATCAACCATGAAGTATCTAATCTCCGAACAATCTCTGTCATAGCTGACACTCCGATATCATAACAATCCAAGTCAACACAATATCTGGCTAGAAATCCGGAAACCAGTATGCTTAAGCCACTGCTACTAACTCATCTCCACGAACTGCCGGATGAAATCCAGAATAATCATAGACGGTAATCTCATCATCATGGCATCCACGGGAGGATAAACTACTAGTCACTAACAATCCGGTACTCTACATGGTAGTCACCTATCCAGGAAATTACACCAGCATTGCATAATCCAATTCATTTTACGAAAACTCATACTTGCTATTAAAGTAAATAGTTAAACTATGACATTGTAATGCGATTATGCAGATGAGAGTTGTGGCTTTCCTGGGGATGAAGGAACCATCGAGAAAGAGTGCGGAGAGTCCGCGGAGTTGACTGTCGGAAACAGTTCTCTCTCGGAGGGGGCTGTTTATGGGCAAGGGCAAAATGGTCATTTCCATAGTGTCAAAACATTGTGAAAATGATACCAACATGACGGGCTCGAAGAGACGAAGAAGTGGGCTTTGGAATCACCTCGATCGGAGTTGCAGAGAAAAAGTTATAGTGGTTCTTCTGCTAGGGACCTTTCTATAAAATCAATAATTGCATTCGGGTCCTTGCTAGCAAATCCACCGATAAAGGAGAAAGTGCACTGTGCACTTGGGCCGTTCTGGGCCGAAAGCATCTGGCGCCTGAGCACTGGCCGAGCCGCGGGGGCGCCGCAGCTCCACTTGGGCCGGCCCAACCGCTGTTGCCCCTTTTTTTTAAAAACAAGGGAAGGGGCTGGGTCACTGGCGAGCCGGGCCCGCTGGCAGGTCTTCTTCTTCCTCCTCCACTCGCGCGCCCGATCGGAGACAGGGGCTCACCCCGACGGCGACTGCCGGCGATTCCGGCCGTCTCCCGTGGCGTGCGACCTACCCAAGAGCTCAGGAGGATGGGCTGCATCCATCCCGAGGCTTCACTCCCGCCAGAGAGTGCCGTAGCGAGCGGAACATTGGCCGCAGTGGACGGCGGCTTGGGCGATTTTGAGGGGAGCTCCCCGGGGCATGGGAGGAAAGGAGAGGCTGTGGGGCAAGCTTGGTGGTGGCAGTGGAGGTCTCGGGTGGCGATTGGAGGAGGAGGGGAGCTCGGCGTCGCGCCAATTTAGGCGGAGCCGGTCAACGGCCATGGCGGCAGAGGGAGGCGAGGAGAGGTCCCCGAGCTTGGGCAAGTAGCTAGGGAGGGGTAGGGGAGCGAGGTGAAGGTGATCGTGAGCTCGGGGGGCACGGGGAGGGGCTATATATAGATGGCCGAGGCGAGGCGATAAGGATGGCCATGGCGGCGATCTTATCGGCGTACTGGCACTCGGGGACACATGGAGGGCTTTGGCGATGTCGGCAAGAGCTCCGGGAGGGTGGAGAAGCAGGTAGGGGCTTCGGGAGAGCTCGCGGGAGATAGGGACAGGGGAAAACGACAACGACGGTCACAGGCCGAACAGCGGCGGCGATCATCGTGGCGTGAGGAGGAAGAAACTGGAGGGGGAGAGGGTTCCAGAGCGACGACGAGGCCAAGGGGAAGCTACTGGACATGGTTAGGTGGCGAGGGAGCGAGGGAACGGACGAAACCGAGCGGTTCCATCGCCAGAGCACGCTGGCTGGTATGCCAGCCGCGTGGTCACCGCGTGAACTGGCACACGCGGTGCACCCTGACCGGCCACATCATGTCCAGTTGGTAGTCCCTCCAAGGCACAGTCTCAGGGAGGTGATGGATCGATGAGGGGCACTGTGGTTGGATGTGAATGATCCTCTGAAGTTTGCTGTAGCAAACTTGGCCACACCACTGTGATCCACAGGAAGATGATATGAACCAAATAAGATGTCTGGGAGGTTTAAGGTAGGAAGGACTACAATCCTGTGAAGTTTGGAGAGAATTGGACCAAGATTTAATATAGTTACTTTGCAACTGACCAATCTGGTCCAGAAGCTAAATCTTGATGTGCCACTCTCATGGAGTAGCCAATTGGGCTAAAATTTGGTATGGCATGATGATTTGGTCATATGAGAGTTCCATAAAAGTTTCATGCCATTTGGACAAGCTAAAATGGTACTTCCTTCATAATGAACCTCTCTGACCAGAATCTTAGAAAAATCTTAGGGAATTATTGGGAAGATAAAATGAGCCTAAATTTTGTGGAGATAGTTTATATGGGTAGGAGAATGCTCTGGTAAATTTTCAGCAATTATGGAGCAATATAAAATATAGTTGCTTCACAATGTGAAAATCTGACCAGGAGCCAAGATTTGAGGCTGTGCTCACATAGATGATTGTATAGGGTTGAAACTTGGTGGAGAGTAATGATTTGAGCATAGGAAGATGCTTGCAAAATTTCAACTCATTTGGATACTCCTAGCTAGCACTTGCTTCACAAAGATTCTAGTTGCCCAGAAACTTTGGAAATTAGCCAAGGGAGATTTACTAGCCAAATGAAGTTGAATTTTGGCATGTGGTAATGATATGGATAGGAAAGAATGCCCAAAAATTTTGAGACCAAGCAAGAAAATATAAAGAGTACTTGCTTCTCAACTTGACAGCTGGGGCAGAATCAGAAAAGGAATATTTGGGAAATATTTTTGAACATGGCAAGGAAGGGTTTTGACATATTTGTGGAAGATCTGGCCCAAACAATTTATGAGAATTATTTGGGAGTCTTGGGAATGATAGAAATGTGGGTTGCTTCACAACCCAGGACAAACAGGGTTATTCCTTTAATAAAAAAAGAAATATTCCCAAGGAAACGAATATTGGGGTTGGTCCAAGATGGAAATGACAGGGTCTTGGGATGGTTTTGAGGTTGGCAAGCCACTTGGGAAGAAGATTGAAGAGTGATCCCTCCAGGTTGCAAGACTAATAAGCCACAGAAAAGAAAATCCAGACCAAAATCAAAAGAAAAAGAAAATGGGCAAAATCCAGGGTGTTACAGATGCATAGGGTGACTTGATACGTCTGCAACGTATCTATAATATATGAAGTATTCATGCTATATTTACATGAGTTTTACATGGTTTTGGTGCACTTTTATATTATTTTTTTGACTAACATGTTAATCTAGTGCACAGTGCATGTTCTTGTTTTTTTGCCTATTTCTTTGTTTTCCACCAAAACCATACCAAAAGTAGTCCAAACGCGATAAAAATTTATGATGATTTTTATGGAAGAAAAGAGACCCGAGAAGCTTCGGGAGGGAGCCGGAAGGTGCCTGGGGGGCACAAGCTTAGGTGGCGCCCCTAGGGCGCGCCATGTGAGCTTGTGGGGCCCTCAGGACTGAAAAATCCTATATATTCAGAAATCTCCGAAAAGTAACCTAGATGAGTTTTTCCGCTGCCGCAAGCCTCTATTCTGAAGCGATCTCATTCGGGGCCCTATTCCGGCACCCTGCCGGAGGGGGAATGCCATCATCGGAGGCCATCTTCATCATCCCCACTACTTCCATGATGAGGAGGGTGTAGTTCATCCTCGGAGCTGAGGGTTTGTACTAGTAGCTATGTGTTTGATCTCTCTCTCTCTCTCTCGTGTTCTTGATTTGGCATGATTTTGATGTATCATGAGCTTTATCAATATAATCGAATCACATGATGTTCTTCCCCTCTATCTCTTTTGTAGGGAATTGAGTCTTGCTCTTTGAGGTTTCGTTATGTTGGATTAAGTATTCTTGGATTTGAGATCATTTGATGCATGTCTCACTCACGGATACTTGTGGTGACATTGGGGTATGTAGGTGACATTAGAGTTGATTGATGCGTACTATATGGTGTTGTCACAGTACGGTCTCTAGAACTATTCGTGACACTTTGGGGTGGTTCATAAGATTGATTGAAAACACAACTTTGAGGTGGTTTACTACCTACACGATTTCATTCTACTTTCTCCGGTAGGAATAAAGACTTTAAAGTGATTCTTTGCTGCACTTTGCAGGATTGTTATGTGATTCAATTATGTTAATGATTTTGAGAGTTGTCACTAGTGTAAGTATGAACTCTAGGCCTTATTTTTAAGCACCGAGACACCGTTTTCACACACTTTTGTTGCTTGCTACCTTGCTGTCTTTATTTGTTCAGACTATAAAAGACTATTTCTGCCATCCAGATTACACTTGTATCACCATCTCTTCGCCGAATTGTATTGGGTGTGTTGCAGACACAAGATATTTCTTGTATTTGATTGCAGGGTTATTTAAGAGAGACCATCTTCATCCTATATCTCCCACGGATAGATAAACCTTAGGTCATTGATACGTCTCCAACGTATCTATAACTTTTGATTGTTCCATGCTATTATATTATCTGTTTTGGATGTTTTATATGCATTAATATGCTATTTTATATTATTTTTGGGACTAACTTATTAACCTAGAGCCCAGTGCCAGTTTCTGTTTTTTTTTCTTGTTTTTGACTTTTACAGAAAAGGAATATCAAAGGGAGTCCAAACGGAATAAAACTTTAGGATGATTTTTCTTGGACTAGAAGACACCCAGAAGACTTGGGGAGAGGGCCAGAGGAGTCCGGGCCCCTCGGGAGTCCTCTAACCCTAACTCTGCCTCTATATATTCTCAAATATTCCCCAAACATCAGAAGCGTCCACCAAAATACTTTTCCGCCGCCGGAAGCTTCTATTCTCGTGAGATCCCATCTTGGGGCCTTTTCCGACAGCCTGCCGGAGGGGGATTCGACCATGGAGGGCCTCTACACACTACAAAAAAAGACACATACGTGACATTTTGGCCCGAACGAATTTTTTTTTCTGTCATGCTTATGACACTTCTATGACGATAATTGTGACAAAACCACGTATCATCATAGATGTGGTGGGCTCCTACTTCTATGACAAAAAATCATGACAGAAAATGGGTTTTTCATCCTGGGCGGGCCGGGGACGCACCTGCACGACATTCTTTGGGCCGTCCATGACGGAAAAAATCGTGGTAGAAGTGAGGGCGAGGAAAATTTTGGGGAGTTCCCGGTTACGGTGGGTGGTCGGGGCCGAGTGATGCATGGAGGGATTGCCCGTTTCTCTCGTACACGTACGCGCGTGTGTGCGAGGAATTGGGCTCTAACTGAACCCGAGCAAGGCATTTGCTTACTGAACCCGAGCGATTGCACTAGCTATGTTACTGAACCCGAGCGATCGATCCCTTGGCTGTTAACTGAACCCGAGCGATTCCTTCGCTACTGCTGCTAACTCAAGCCGATCGAACCTGTTGTTGCCTCTTGATGAACAGTGATCGTTGTTGGGGGTTGGATGAACAGTCCCTGGTGGGGGTTAGATGAACAGGACCCTGTGGTAGTAGAGGCCATTGCCGCTGGATGAACAGGACCCCGATCGAGAGGAGGCCGCCACACACCACCCGATCGAGCCGGTTGGGGGTGGATGAACAGGACCCCGTGGAGGGCTGGTTGAACAGTAGCCGATGGAGGGCGGATGAACAGGACCCCGTGGAGGGCTGGTTTAACAGTAGCCGGTGGAGGCTGGATGAACAAGACCCCCGTGGATGAACAGTAGCTGGTGGAGGCTGGAGGAAGTCGACGGTGGATGAACAGTAGCAGGTGGAGGCTGGAGGAAGTCGACGGTGGATGAACAATAGCCCGTGAAGGCTGGAGCGAGGCACTAGACGGTGGATGAACAGTAGCCCGTGGAGTCACGTTTTGCGGTATGCCACACCCCTCCTGATGAACAGGACACCGTTTCGACCATAGGCGCACCAACACAAGTCCGCTTCCTCCGTTTTGCAGTACGCCACACCCCTCCCAATCAACAGGACCCCGTTTCGATCGTAGGCACTAGAACAGAAGTCCGCTTCCTCCGTTTTGCGGTACGCCAGACCCTTCCCGATGAACAGGACCCCGTTTTGATCGTACGCGGTCAAATAGAAGGCCGTTTCCTACGTTTTGCGGTACGCCAGAGCTCGTTTCAGCTGTTCCGTCCAAGCCGGTTGGCTCCCGATGAACAGGACGTATTCCGACCCAGTCGGTTGCCTCCCGATGAACACGATGATGTTTCCTCCGTCCCGACCCAGCAGGTTGGCGGCCGATGAACAGGACGCCGTCACTGTAGCCGTTCGAGACCACGCCCGTATGTACGTACATGGTCGTCTTTTTTGTAGCGTAGCTGTCATATGTGTACAGGATTTAGACGGGACTGCCTGAACTGCTATCGCTCCTTACTCGGCCAAGGTTCATCGTGGCAGACAGACCGATCGACCGGTATGTACACAGACAACGCTACGTACGCTTCGACCGGGTGGGTCCCAGCTGTCAGGGAGGACAAGGAGGCACTTCCCTGTGTGCGAATATATAGCTGGCGGGTCCCAGCGGTCAGGGGCGGAATCATATATTTTTTGCCCTTAATAAGGAGGCACTTCCTTGCGTGCAAAGATGTTGTTGGTGTGTCCCAGCTGTTAGGGGCAGGAATAAGGAGGCACTTCCTTCCTTGCGAAGATATACGTGGTGGGTCTCAGCTTTCAAGGGTAGGAATAATTTTATTTTCGCGTAATAAGGAGGCGGTTGCATGCATGCGTCCATGGACCTAGTGCGTCCCCACTGTCAGCCTCTCCACGTACAGTCCTCTTCCGATGACTCTCGTTTGTTGACCACGTTGACCACGCCACGCCGAGCACACCAAGGCGATGGAAGACGGCGAGGCCCGGACGGCAACGAGCCTGTGATGGGAAGACGCGGCAGTGGAGTCGCAGACGGAGAGGTGTACGAGGGTTAACTGGTTCTGGTGCGGCGTGGTTCTGTAGTCGGCAGAGAATAACAGGAGGTGTGAAGGGGTGGAGGGATGGCTTGGCCGGCGGTGGGGTAGCGCTTCGCAGCGAAGCGTGCTAAGCAGAGCTGCTAGCAGCCGGAGGCGGGAGCAGGTGGTCCCGACGGTGCTGGAGGAAAAAGACGAGAGATTGAAGATGAATGCCGACCGTTGGATGTAAATCCAACGGCTATCGATGTCAGAATCATTTGTTGACTTAGTTGACAACACCTTGCGTTCGCTTCGACCTATTGGCCCACATTTCGGCCTCCAAAAATGTCGCACATATTCAACCCGTTTTTTTAGAATTTACAGTCCATCCGCTGCGCTGGGTGAACAAATAATGTAGCGTCCATGCGGCTCATTTATTTTTTTTCTAAAAAGCTACAGCCCATTTGCACTTTCTAGAAATACATGAATTTGCTGGCCTTGGTGAACAAATAATGTAGCATCCATGCGGCCCATTTATTTTTTCCTAAAAAATTACAGCCCATTTGCACTTTCTCGAAATACACGATTTTGCTGGGTTGGTTCTAATTATAATGTTGGGTTGGGCGCAGCAATGTTATCAAAAAATAAACAGGGGCTGAGCATTTTGTTTTAAATATATTTAAATAATAAGTGCTTTATTTACATTGGTCCTTAAATCTTACCAAGCTTTTGTACACAATCACCTGTATTTTCGTTGACCTTAAGTAAAAAAAAACCAAGATTTTATTGTTAAACATCTATTTTTATAAGTTCATAATACGTGGGATTTTTTTCTTATATATGTAAGTATCTGTTAAATATATGATGATAATAACAATAATATATAATAACATATAAAATAATATAAATATATATAATATAGTTAGAAGGGAAACATAAGTGAACCTGGCGTTCCTATTCTTATATAGAAAAATAGAACAGACCTTTGCGTTTTCTTCAAAAAAATACATAAGTTGGGCTGCGGATGTTTAAGAAAAAATAAAATCTAGGATGGGAGGGCCATAGGCCGGTCGATACATGACGGCCCTCAAAAAAATACAAACCGGCATGTCGTGGGCTGCATATGTTAAAAAAGAAAGCCTAGACTAGGCAGCCCACAACCAAGCTGATACTTGTTGGCCCACTGATAATAAATGATACCTGCCAGCTCCCCGATGATTAGCTTCGTTGTAAATTTATCTCCTTTAGTAAATACGTTGACAAACCCGTGGCCCCCAACTTCAGTATAGCATTAGGAGGAAGTACTTTTTCAATGAGGCACTTGCTTGCGTACGGCCATGGACCTGGTAGGTCCCGATTGTCCGCCTCTCCATGTACAGTCCTCTCTAGATTCCTCTCGGTTGTTGAGCATGTCCACAACGGCAGACAGCGGCGCCGCGGCGAGCGCCCAAAGGCGGAGGATGATGTCTAGGCCCCGGACGAGAACGCACCGGAGCCGGGGAAGACGTGCTACAGTAGTGGTAGATGTTGTGCCTAATTTCTAGCGAAAGTACTGGAGTAGCCCAGTGGCCGAGTTCCACTCCCCAACCGCTGCTCCGCCCGAGTTCGATTCCACCTGTTAAAGTGAAAACATCCATAAATTTTTGCCTGTGCCTCTGACATGTGGGTGCCCATTGTCATCTACGCACAACACCTCCAACACTTGCCAAAACTTTGTCCCTCGGTTTCTCTGTCATTCGCACACTCAACATTGTGTGGGCATTTTGAAAATAGCATATCTTTTTGACTATGCATCATATGAAGATGTGCTATGCATGAGTGTTGATCAGTATGATGTTAACTGGCTAGTAGTTCCATTTTTGACCATGAATAAAACTTCCAACATGATGTTATCCCTATTTGAAAAGGGCGTGTTAATATAAATGCTCTGCCTTTGAAACTTGCAGTTTCTTATCTGAAACTGAAACTTGCAGTTTCTTCTCTAAGAATCACATTGTCTGCACTTTTATATGAAACTACATTTTTTGAAGTGCTAAAAATAGATCTCTAGAATTCATAAAATACTTCATATGCTCAATACTGCAAATCTGAAATTCAAAAGACATTCATATCTGAAAGTACTCTCAAATCTGAAACACAAAACACAATTCACAACCTGCAAATACTGACAACCCGAAGCTCCTCCTTAGACTATTTGGGAGGGGGGAGTCCCCTCCTATTCATCGACGGCAGACAGCCGCCCCGTGGGACGAGGTGAACGGCGAGGGAGAGGATGGCGGGGAAGCGTCATCGCGCCAACTGTTTTTCTCCTCTTGCAGTTGGGTTCGGTCGACGAAGACTCCACCGGCTCGCTCTGCCACGGCACCCTCACAAACAGCACCGTGTAGATGCTCGGTCCTTCAATCTCGGGTGGATGCTCCATCTTGGATCGATACTCCCACCACCGCAGCCTCACGATCGGATCCGGTGAATCTGTTTGCTCCTTGGCCTAGAGGAGCAGCTCTATGTACTCCCGCGCGACTCCCTCCCGGTGTATCGCCTCCTTTTCGCTCTTTTCTAGATATTTGGCCATCCTTGTCGCCGTCGCCGCTAATTGCTCCGGGTTGTCAAACCAAGACTGTATCTCCAACATCCTAGCTAGCTTCACAGGGTCGCCACCTGCGAGCCACATGTATTGGTTGTACTCCTCCATCGATCTACTTCTCCACAACACCTTCACTTGCCGGCGGTGGTTTTTGAAAGGAAGAGGAGAGGAGCGGCGCTGGTTTTGGATTAGAACGGGAGAGGAGCGGCGGTGGTTTTGAAATGGAAGAGGAGAGGAGCGGCACTGGTTTTGGATTGGAACAGGAGAGGAGCAGCGGTGGTTCTGAAATGGAAGAGGAGAGGAGCTGCGCTGGTTTTGGATTGGAACAGGAGAGGAGCGGCGGTGGTTTTGAAATGGAAGAGGAGAGGAGCGGCGCTGGTTTTGGATTGGAACAGGAGAGGAGCGGCGCTGGTCTTGCAAGTTTTTTTTGTTTTGCGTATTTTGGGTCAAAGTTTGACCATGTACTGTATTTGACAAGCAAAATGTGAATGCATGTCATCAAAAATTATATCGCTTGGTTCGTATTAGAATGTACTTTCAAATTATATTATTTTTGCAACGTATAACATATATTTTATTTGTGTAAATCATGGTCAAATATGACCCAGAATACAAGGGAGACTTGTTAATGCGGGGTCGCTTTCTTAATTGAAGGGTAAATTGATTTTGATTTTGATCCAGTCACAGCGCGCCGGCCCTCTCGTCCAATCCTAAATCGCTGTCGCACGCTCCTCTCCCTCTTCTCCATTGCAAAACCACCCCCTCTCCTCTCCATCATCTCCATTCCAAAACTACCGTCTCGTCTCTCCTTCTTCTCCATTGCAAAACCACCCCCTCTCCTCTCCATCTTCTCCATTGCAAAACCATCATCTCGCCTCTCCCTCTTCTCCATTGCAAGACCACCGTCTCTCCTCCCATCTTCCAAAGCTAGCACCGGACCTCTTAGAAGGACATCTATGGAGAGGATGCAGCGGCGAATCAGGCAGATCGCCGGCGGCGACCAGGCGAAGTTAGCCAGGTTGAAGGAGATCCTTACTTGGTTTGACAACGAGTGGGAGATTTCGAGGACGGTGAGGGCCATGTGGCAATGTATGCGAAAGAGAGAGACGGTGGCGATGAGGGCGGTGATGTACTCCCCGGCGGCAGTCACGCCACAGTCCTTCGAGTTCATCGAGTATCTCCTCTGGGCGATGGAGCAGACAGATTTGCTCGAGGCAAAAGTCAGGCGGAGGAGGTGGGCGTACAGGTCAAAGTTTGAGCATCCATAGGATAATGAATCAATCGAGTACGGTGTGCCGTTTGTGAGGGTGCAATGCCAGCCGGAGCCACAGGAGTATTCGTTCTCCCACCGCAAGAGGAGGCCGGATGGCGCGACGTCGCTTCCCCGCCGTTCTCCATAGTTCCCTCGCCGCTCGCCTCGTTTCAATGGCGGCGGTAGTGTTTAAGGTAAGCTTCGCACTAACCTAATCTTCCATCTGCTCATGCTTACAATCAGTGTGATGGCTAATGAAAATCATACGGGTAAGTACTGGGTAGTACTCCGAGTCTCCGAGTACTATGCCAAGCACCCTAAAATAACTCTGGACCAAAAACAAAGTTGTGACACTGTGTAAAAATAAAGAAAAATCTACTGGTACTTCTTTCAGAAAATAGTACTCCCTAGAAAAGTGCCAATATAAGCTACTAGTATTTGATTAGAGGATTTGCTGCCGAGAAAGATCCGTCCACAGAGAGCGCCACCCATCCCACCGGTGGTGGATGCCAATGCTTAGATGGAGCATGGTTGGTGTCGGTAATCTTTACTTGGCACCTCGCACTCTGCATATATGCCGGTTCCATCCGTACATTTGTGCAGTTCCACCAAAATGCAGCTCAATAACCCTGTTTGCACAGATAATGACAAAGCGTGATTACATTATAGTGGCACTAGTTCATGAAACATACACTAATAAATAGAAGAAACTTCATTTTCTTAATGGGAAAATATTGCGATAGTATCACAGTATGCCATGCTGCGAGGGCGAGATGGGCCCTGCGACGCCTCATACGGTAGGCCTCATACTGGAAATCAACTCAATTCTCCCTGATACACCTTCTGCCAGTGATGAACATCAGTGTACAGCGGTAGTACAAGGAGGGGCCTTGAGACATTCAAATCTCTATTTTTGTGCAGATTAACTAAAATTAAGCACCCCAGTTTGCAGAAACACTTAAACATTAACAATGGGACTAGTTGATGAAACATATACTAACAAAGAGAAGCACTTTCTTTATCTACGTTGGAAATGAAATGATAGAGAGGACACTACCTCTATTTTAACTGTATTATTATTTCATTTTATCAGTGGCACTAGGGTCGAGCAGGTGGCAAGCGAGGTGTACCGTGCGTCGCAAGGATGGAGGCCGGGGTGCTTAGATAGGGATGCTGAAGCTGGCTCTTTCAGTCCCTATCTTCCCCCCCTGATGTTTCTGTGGTAGCTTTTGGGTTGTAATCCAAACTTGGTCGAGCTGGGGTTGCGTCCCCCTACCTGCTTAGCTTATGTGGCAAACTTGTCTCCTGCTAGTACTCAGTCCGTTCTAGTAGTAGTTGCATAACTGCCCGTTTACACTGAGATGTTGTCGGATAATGGTTCTCTATGGTTGGGTTTCTTTAATGAAATCGGAGGAAACCCCCTCTTTTGATATATATAAAAAATCAGTGGCACTAGCGGTGCCAAAACATTGCCTCAAATTAATAGTGCCACTAGATTAAGGTGGAAAATAATAACATTACTGCTTTATCATGGCAGTGCCAAAACAGTAGCACAAGAGCAGAGTCAACATGCAGGATCTTTGGCAAACGGTCGGACCAAAAAGGAACATACCTCGTGATGGGAACCATATCTGCAGTCAACGCCATCGTAGAAGGGATGACACCAGTCCCCAACATGGATGATTCAATTCATGGGACCTTTGTGTGCAGTTCACCTAAAATGGAGCAATGTTTGCATCATGCAGTTAGCAAGTACTTGGTCCCATGAGCTAGCAGCTTCTTCATTAGTTGCAATAAAATTGAGCAATTTCAAGGTTGGTCGTGAAGCTCGTGGAATGTTCAACTATAATTTGGATATCATTTTGTGCAGTTCAACTAAGATCTAGCGTGAAATGTATATCTCTGTTTGCACAAAAAGGTGGAAGAAGGGTGACTAACAAGTGATGAAACATACATCAAATGAAAAGAAGCATATTCCTTATCTGAATGGCGGTCATACAAGGACAGTAGCAATTTCTAAAGCAGCATTATTGCTAGATATTAGTGTGGGCATTAGGATTAACTATGACAACCGTTAAATACGACATTACTTTAATGGTGCCATTGCTTCATTTTACCAACAACATTACATTAACAGCTGCTAAAGAGTTGGTATTTGGGCACGGGAGAGTAGGCGGACCAGGACAGTTGCATTTCTAACGAAAAGAAGCAACTTATCTTATTCGGAAATTTAGCAGGACATGAAAAGCAGTGCCATTGATTCATATTATTGGAGGCATTAGATTGAAAACAACATTGGTTTAAAGTGTCCTTACTTTAACAGTGGGACTGCTACATTTTACCAGTGGCATTACATAAGAGGGGCTCGGGGCAACAAACATCCATACAGGATATCTGGGTTGGTCCCATTTTTGTTCGGTATAGCCACCTTATACTGTGTAAGGCTAGTAAATCTAGTGCTGGACATACTCTGTTGACTTGTCCCCCAGTCCCCACTTTCTTTCCTTTTTCAACCAATAGATCGGTTTATATCGAGTTTGTAACGCGTTTCCCTTTATTTCCCTATTAGACCAAGAGACCAGTTGGGTAGCCAGTCTCTGCTACTTTTCGCCCCCATTATTTCCTCTTTCGACCAAGTCCTAGATTCAGGTAACAAATCTTCCCCACCCCCACCCCCTTTCTTCCCTGTTTGAACCAAGTAGTACTAGATTCGACTGCATGAAGTAGTACTACTAGATTCGACTGCATGGAGTAGTTTTACCTCTTAACAGTAAAAATTTAGGTGGCTTTCGAATAGCCGATCGATCCTATCTACGAGGGGGCTTGAGAAATAGTAAAAGATACAAATGCAGCGATGTGAGGAGCTAGCGCAGTAGAGCAAGGCCGGTTTCGAAAGAAGTTATACCTGAGGGTCGCCGGGATGTCGCTAGGTGGGCGGCGGGAGGCCAGATCTGCCCACACTACGGCAGCGAGGAAGAAGGGGTCGGAGGCCCTTCGTAGCTATCCCTATGTGGGAGAGAATGGCAAGGCACGCTGATCGGGACGCGCCGGCAGTGGGTAAGAGCCGTCGCCGAGGACGACCACGTGAAAGTTGCACCTTCTCACCTTCCCTGGCGGAGGGATCCGCCCGGATCTGTGACCAGCGGTGAGCAGAGAGAGAGTGTGGCCACCGCTGTCGTGTTTAGATCTGGAGAGGACGTGAGAGTGTGAAGAGAGCAACACTAGCAAGCAAGCGCAGAGGCTCCTGCCTATATAGTGTAGTAGTTTTCTTTTTTCTACCGGAGCCGGCTTGACCTCATCAATGACTGTCGAGAAGTCTTCATGCACGTGCCCCGAAGGTGCAGTTGTCATCATTTTGATCTGAAGCACCGGATTAACATATAACACGAAAAAATGCCACATGACAAGAAACCATAACCTCACTGCCCCAAGGAGACAACATGAATCCCGACGGACAAACTAGACGAGGATCAACGCTCAAATTAAAGACAAACTCGTAGAAAAGGGGTCAATCGACAGATGTCCTAATTAACATAGCCGGCTTGACCTAGATGGCAGCCGAGTAGTCTTCGTGCATGTGCCCCCAATGACCAGCGCCTTGGAGGAACGCAGTTGTCGCTGTTTAACCCTCGCAGTGATCCGAAGCACATGACACCTAATATTGTGAGATGACAAGAAACCTTTTTTTAGGTTTCTCATCAGAACTACAGCCCTGTACAACACAGCCTGCACGATATGTAGACGATAGCCAATCCAGCCGTCGGCTGGAGTCTGGTCACGTGCATAGATGAACTAATCTCCCGTGTCGTGTTGGGATCGTCCAGGCACTGACGTGTTTACAGCACTGCTCCAGTACTATCGCTCGTCTCTCTCTTCTATTAACTCAGCCGACTTGCAGGGACGGGGGAGTGTACCTATGGTCGGTTCTCAATTGCGGTCCCACATGTGTGTGCAAATGCAATATGACGCGCGTTCCATTCGGAGAGCGGCATGCCAGACCCACCGACGGTCTGGGGTGCGATGCGAACGCGACGGCGTGCTGTATACATGTGTACCACCGTTTTCTTCAGCCTTTGCTCCATGGCGCAATCCATGGATACAAAATTATATTTAAAATCAAGGGCGGGGCTTTTCCCGCGCGGTAGGCGGGGTAGTTCCACCTAGTCGGTTCGACAAAGAGGTGAGAAGATGAGGGAGTAGACTGCTGCAAACGTAGGGCTGTGTGATTTGACGGCTCGTTACTGCTGGATGGGTGGGGCCCTATGATTTGACTTGCCATTATCATTATTACTGTAGCGCTACGACCGGCGTGAGTCTCCCGATTCCTGACCACCTCCATGGTATACAGGTGCCAAGTACTGTACTACTCTACAGTAATGGGCTTATAACCCGCTTACATGGCACTTTTGCTTATATGTCGAGGAGAGAGACATGGGAAAAATTGTGGGAGTGGGCTCTTGTGCAACACCCTAGCTACTTACTCCTTGGCAAATGCAATAAATACTACGAAGAAAGAGATATAGAGAAGTAAAAAAATTACTCTTATAGCCAACCTTATAGCTAACCTTGTTGTATGAGTGACTATAAGTGATGACTATGTATGACATGCCAACATCAGATAGCTTAACGCACCTGGACGGAGGAAGTAATTTCATGCATACGAATTTGGCAAAAAATGCTCATTTATAGCCGACTGAAATCTCCAAGGGCGCGAGCGAGGCGACGGTCGTGGTAGGCACGACCATGATACGAGCTACTGACAGCCCTTGGATCTGAGATCGAACGGTCGCATGCTAAGTTGCTGAAATTTTGCAGAATAACCCTCTAGGATAGGATATTCACCCATAGGTCTAGACTCACGCCATGCAACTATTCGATCTCAGATCCAAGGGCTCTCGGAAGCCCGTATCATGGGAGCATGGAAAGATTCATATCACCTGTAATTTTCCCGACGCTTGACGTGCGAACACGCAGATGCGATACTGTCATGCCTACAAAGTGGGTCTAGTAGACATGACATCTAATTGGGCCCCCATAGTATTGTGCATGAATCCATTTATCCACCGGGCAAGCCACTACCCTGCCGTTCGCACGCCCCACTCAGCATTTTTACAATCAGAAAACCGCTAGCAGTTTGCTCCTACTCGTCCCGGTCGTCCTTTAACATTACGACAGTTTGCTACTAGTCGTCCATCCTTCCGCATTACAGCAGTTCCACTAATCCTAACCCTCCTCCAAAATCCATGGCGTCCCAAATCTCCATGATCGGTGGTGAGTACAAGGTTAGAACCATCATCGGCGATGAGTACGACGTCACCTACACCCGTTCTTCCACGGCGGTGAAAGGATGCCTTGCTCGCTTCAAACGCATGTTCAAAAAGTTAGATGGTGATGAGTGGGTCACTGGGCTAGATGTTGAGTACACCACAGTCCTGGGAAAAGAGAAGAATCTAAAGGAGGAAGAGAAGAAGAAGCCCACCATGATCCAGGTTTGCGTGCATAACTTGTGCTTGGTCTACCACATATGCCATGTCGATGTTATGTGCGAGGATTTTAAGAACTTCCTCACGGAAGACAGAGTCAAATTCATTACTGTAGACTTTCGTAACGACGAGGAAGTCCTGGGTCGGATAGGCCTCGTTGTAGGCCAGCCCTTTGACCTCCAGAAGAATAGGCTGGTGTCCTCCCGTCAGCCTTCAATGCTGACCCTGGCAGGAGCCATGGTTGATCCTTCGTACGGTAAACTGACAAAACCTGACCACAAGTTTCATCTTGCATGGGAGTGGAATTTAATAGATAAAGACCACATACAGTACGCTGCAATGAATGCCTACCTTTGTTTCAATATCTACAAGGGTTGGATGAAGAGCGAGAGCCTAGTGTGTGGTTCAAGCAAAGAAGTATCAGCCAAGAGGAAGAGGGACAAGGACGAAGTCGAGGACGTGGACGAGGAGTCCGTGTAAGGTGGCAGTGTCGTTGCTCATGGTGGTTCTAATGTAGTGTCTACCGGATTAGTTGCTTAGTTTAATTTCAGGGGTGTGTTGTGCTGAGCCCCCAGCAGAACTATGTTATGTTCTTTCTCGTTACTTTAACTCTTCAGTACATACATACTTGTATTTCTTACAGTTCATCTTGTAGTTGGTAGTACTACCACTCATTTCTTCACATTATATACATACAATATATATGGCTAACATCATATAGCCAGCAGTTGGCTATACTATTAACCATGCTCTAAGCATGCCACATACGCAAAACACTTAAATGAGATATGTAATTCTAAAAAAAACTTAAATGAGAGAAGTTTACCCAAAGCATGAAGGAATTTAGTTGTCAAAGAATTAAATAGGTATGCTAATTTCTTTAATAGACTTTAGCACCCCATCTAAGCACGTACTAGCTTTTTTAATAGTACTATATGCATAATTTGGCAACGAGCACTCTCTATGTGTACCACCTTTTTTCTTTAATTCCATCTTGTTAGTTTTGCTCCATGGCGCAATCCATCGATACTACTACTGTACAAAAGTACATTTAAAAGGCTAGAGGGCGGGGCAGTCTCGCTTGGTCGGTTTCACGAGAGGCGAGGGCCTTTGTGATTTGATGGCTCATTACTGCTGGAAGGTGGGGCCTTGTGATTTGGCTGCTCGTATAAATGTTGCCGACGACCTGAGGAGGAGCAAAGAACCGTGCGGTATACTCAAGTTTTCCACTGGAGTAGGAGTAGAACGACGGAGAAGCGCGAAACACGGCAGCCCAGTGCAATATGGCGATAAAAAATGATCTAATTTGCTAGTCATCGATCCCACGTCGCCGCTCATCGTTAGCATTGTTCTATTCGTGCCTCGTAGAGAACGTGACACATGCGGCGAAACACCCAAAGCAAAAGAAGAAACACAGGAGCAAAAGAAGAAGGAAGATTACCCCCCCAAAAAAGAAGGAAGACGCAGACACAAGTCTGGGGCGCTGCTCTCTACTTCATGAAGAGTTGACCGCGGAGTCCTAACTGCTTCTTCATCGCCTCCACGACCTTCATCTCCTCGCTCGTCTCCTCTGCCATCTTCATTCTATCCATGACGCGGGATTTCTCGATGTCAGCGTTCATCATCTCTTCCACGGCAGCATTACGTACCTTGACAGCAGCCGGGTGCTCGATGCGGAGCTTCACCAACTCCTCCTTTTGTTCCATGACGAGGGTGTGCAGCATCTTCACCGAGGAACTACTCTTCTCATGCAGCTTGTTCCAGCCGGCGTTCTCCTCCTTCAGCAGGTCGAGCTCGTGGCGGAGCTTTGCCTTGTCTTCCTGAAGTTGGAGGATTTCGCCGGTCGCCTTCTTACCCGAGGCAATGCTCTCCTTCAGTAGCATCACCAAGCCAGCGGTCAACTCCTCCTGCTTATTGAGCTCAGCGGGCATGTCATCGAGGCTCTCCTTTAGCAGCTCCACCAAGCCGTCGATGAACTCCTTCAGCTTATTGAGCTAATCGGGCATGTCGTCAAGGGATAACGACTCCAGCACCGTCAGCTCGGCATGTTCGCCTCCGCGGCTAGGGCGCTCCTCGGAGCCCTCGCCTGCCCGTGAGAGATCTTTTGAGACCCCCGCAAGGCGGCGAGCCCTCTCTTTTTTTTTCACGGCCTTGGCCGCCGCTCCCTTCTTACTAGTAGTTCTCGACCTAGAGCTCTGCACACCGGCCATGGCAGGGAATGACGAACAAGAAAGACTTATGAGGAGGAAGGTACAGTAATTTTCGACTAGGTAGTTCCCCTTTTTATAACCTAGTAGTACTAGTACTAAAACCTGCATAGTGGGAACACGTTCAGGTTTGATAGGTGTGAACAGGTTTGCACTTGATTATAGCATGGTAGTAGTACTTTGGAATGTGATGGGAACAAGCTAAAGATTTATTGTTGGTTTTTGTTTCGAAGCCCGAAACGGCTCCCGATGAGTTTCCTTGAACACAAATTTCAAGTACTGCTCAAATGCGGTCGCACTTGTCAATGATGTACCTGGTCGTACATGTCAGACCAAGCTGATGCGTGTCCCTTCGATGAGACGCGGGTGCGACCGACCGTCTGTTGGTGCGACCAACCGTCAAGTATTATGCGATGGAGACTTGTGGCTATCGGGTGATTGTCAAGACCAAGCATTCAAAAACTCGTGATAAATCAAGTACCATCTTTTTCCAAATGAACAAGTATTTTCATAGAAATACAATACATATAGATGGAGTGATTGTCACGGTTGCAAACCGCCATGGCGCCGCAAGTTCACTGCAGCAGCAACCGAGTAGGTCACTGCATCGCTGGCGGGGAAGGAGGGCAGCTCACCTCGCCTATGATGCATGCCCAGCGGCGCCGCCGCAGCTGGTCCCACGATTTGGCTTCTCCTACCGCCCATTTGAACAGTTGCACCAGCTGCTCATGCCATTCCGCAGGCATGCACGTTCTTTCCTCCGCAGTCGACTCCGTGAATATGATCTCTGCCATTAGCCCCAGCTCGAAATCAACACGACGCTGCCAGATGCTGGCATTCCTCAGCATCTCTCCCCTGAGATTGACTTGCGCCTCTGCCTTGTGCTTCGCTAGGCGCAGCTCCTTCGAACTTGTCTCCAATCGATGCAACGCTTCCTCGATCTGATTTGCCCTTGCTGCCCACCACCTGAAACACAGCCCTGGCATGTCCTCCGGCGCCACCGATCTGTGATTCTAGAGCAATGGATCCCCTCTGAAACACATGTGGGTTTCACTCAAAGGCGGCAGTGCTGCGGGCCGTAGCGAGAGGGCAGCCCGCGGGATCCTGGGATCTAAGGGATTATCCATGGCGGGATCCGGTGGGCGAGGTGGGGAGGCGAGAGTAGGTGCTGGGAAAGCCCTACGAGGCTAAGATAAAGATAGTACTACTCCACTCCGTCCATATTTAAATACAAAGGCCACCAACAATAACCCAGGCAAAAATTGATCATGTTGCCTACGTCCTGGTTTATTGGCCCCCTTTTTATGTTGTGCCAATTTTTGGCCAAAAATTTAACTAGTAAGAACATTTTAATGCATGTCACCAAAAATTATATCATTGGAATCACATTTGAACATAGTTTTCGATGACATTACTTTTTATGACACGCATAAATATTGTGTTACTTCAAATTATGGTAAAAAATTGGCACAAAATATGAAGGAGACCAATGGAAGTAGCATCCCATGATTTATTTACTCGCATGCACGCAGTGGAGTAGTAATGTCATTCTCAACTACTTCCTCCCTCAAGTCCACTCAACTTGCATGCGCTGTATTAATTGACCATCAATGAAGTGAACGACCTTACACGCGTCAAATTATCACATGGGGTGGATCTTCGTACAAAAATGCGTCCCACCGTGTACCCGCGTGTGTGTGAGAGGGAATGAGTGCATGCGTGCACATCTTCGCTTCGTGCACGTACTGCCAGTGTGCGTGAGAGAGGACGAGTACATTCTTCTGGTACCAGCAGCACGTCACTGTGATCAATCCACACAAGGAGGTCGTGACAATGCCTCCACATGTGCCACGTGGCTTCATGGATGCCCCTACATCATTTGAATCATAATATATTAACTGAAAAAGGGAGAGACACTGTGTAGCGTGCCATTGGAATTGTAATTTATGTGTTTTGCACATACTGGAAGTACACAAGATGAAAGAGATCTGTATCAAGAGCTTATTCTTTTGGATTTAAGCATGGCATTTTCATTCATTTGTAACTATATAGATATATCAACCAGTGCACCATCCATAACATTGGTCAAGGAAGGTGTCGGTGTCAAAACCGGTAGACCTTGGGGTAGGGGGTCCCGAGCTGTGGATCTAGGATCGATGGGGAACAAGGGACGACGAACACAATGTTTACCCAGGTTCAGGCCCTCTCGAAGAGGTAATACCCTACGTCCTGCTTGATTGTATTGGATGTATAATATGGTTTACAGAGTAGATCTACCTCGAGATCCGTATGAGCTAAACCCTAAGGCGATGAGGTGATGAATGTAGCTCTAGCCCTAAGACTAAAAACCCTCGGTTTATATAGACACCGGTAGGGTTAGGGTTACCAAAGATAGATTACAATAAGGGTTTAAAGAAATCCTGCGCCTTCTTGACTTGGAGGGCACACCACGGCTTCATAGATCTCCTATCATTATACGTCTCCACCAGTCCGGCCCATGTACAATGGATCGTCGCCCCGAGGACCCCTTAGTCCATGACTCCCTCAGTAGACCCCGAACTTGCCTCTAACGCCGGGGATTATCCTCTGGAATCTTCAGATCGTCGGCTTGCGAGACGAGTTCTTCCATTCCTCTATTCGGTTGGGAGCCAGGTTAATTTCGCCGAATCCTATTTGGAACTCGGACTAATGTGCTTCAGGCCCGGACATTTTTAAGACTCCGGGCTCCGAAGACATTTCTAGGCCAAGGTGGGCCCATCAGAGTTTAATGCCATTCCTCGGGGCAAGGGCTTCGCACACTTTTTCAGAGGGCGTGTGGCCCAATGACATCTTTCCATGAACCCGTCCTTTCTGAGTTGCCCTATGCGGGGTATTTCTGAGTTGCGAGGACCACTTTGACTTGTGGAGGAAGTATTTCTGTCTTGTCCCTCGCCTCCGGGGGGGGGATCCATATTCGAGGTGGGCGGCGTCGAAGTATGGTGAATAGCTGGGACAGGGTACCCAATTGGGACCCCACAGAAAGATCCCGAAGGATGGACTTCGGAGTGGTTTCACATTGAAGACGTTCCACTCACCAATCCAATTCGGCAAGGGTTGCCTGAATACTCAAACGACCCGCCTATAAAGCGGTTCAACTGGCGGCCTAGACGCCCTTCCCAACAGGACAGTGAAGAGGTGCGTGCGCTGGCGGCCAAGATCAGGTTGCTTACCAGCAGTAAGCTGACCATGGTTGAAGTAATGGCCATCGCTATTACCCGATGCATGCAACCCCTGCAGCAATGGGGTCATCCTTTATGGTGCTATAACGGGACCAACGACGTAACCCGTTACCAACGACAAGGGCCAGACAACAATGCGGGTCTGCCCAAAATATCGGCCGATCTCTTCAAGGGAGAGGAGGCAGAGTTCGCTCGCATGAGTATTCGGGAAGGCTGCTCCAAATACAATCCGGCCGACTGGGTAAGCCACGATCCACTGTCTTGAGCTCATGGATTACACCCGAACTCTGACTGGTTGTATTTAAATAGGGCTGGAGGCGTCAGGTTGCGTCCATTAATTGCCCTCCTCCTCAACCGGAGAATCATTCCCGTGATGACAATCCGGGGTATCATGACGACCCAGAGACGTCGATCGATTTTGAAGATGGGGTTTTCTATTAGGAGAGCCTTGACGACGTCAAAGTTGCTGTGATAGCCGATCACCCCGGGGCTCTTCCCTCTTCCACAGTAAGTGAAAAGAAGGCCCTTACCCAAACAGGGCGCTCATCTCGCGCTATTCCCCACGTGCTGACTTCTACTCCCAAGGGTCGCCGCACTACGCGTAAGACCGTTTTGGGAGGAGTGCGGACCGCGCCAGCTTTGGCGCCTAATGGGAGATCAAAGCGGAAAGCCTCCGCCGAAGCGGAAGCACCTGCCCCCTCAGCCCAGCGGTAACGTATTTCAGAATTGCAGCGAGGGTTGGATTTAGCACTCTTTTACTAAAACTTGCTCAACTTTTGCAGAAGGCGTATGCCTCTGCACCAATCCGAAGATTCCCCGGGTGCACCGAATCACAGCTCCGGTCTCCCCCAAACACACGACGGTCGGCGCGCCTCCGGCGGACTCCGACGATGTTTCAGTCACCAACTCCGAAGTTGAGAGCGTAATGAATCATCGCCGCTGGAGGGAGACGTTACGTCATACTGCCTTTGCCGAACAGGAATTTAGTGCTTTTAATTTGGTGGATGTGTACCTTGGAGCGGCCCGGACAGGTCTTGAAGGGATTGATGGTATTTTTGCCGCCAAGGTGCAGGTATATAGCTTGAAAGCAGATCATGTTCCCTAACCACCTAGCCCCAATCCTTAATTTGGGCGGGACGGCTGAGTTAAGGGTGTGTAATGATATTATTTTTGTAGGCCGCAAGAGAGCAGAACGAAAAGGTGTCCGAGGACCTTAAAGTGAGCTCGAAAAGCCAACAGCGAGTTGTCCGGTATGTAGAAAAGACTTGTTGTGCAGGTATACATTGTATTTTATGCATTAACACCATATTCTCCGTATAGCTGTGGGAGCTGCAAGCGAGCTGCGGAGGGAGCTAGAGGCTGGCAAACGGGTGCTGGCGCGAAGTCAGGAGGAGAAAATTGAGCTCAAGGAAGAGAATCGGCGAAAAACCGAGGAAATTGAAAGCTTAAGAACCCAGCTGGCGCAAGCCTTGGAGGAGAACCAGAAGCTAAAAGGTGGCATATTTGGTAAGTACTGCTCTAACCGGTATGGTGGTCCAGTGTCATTGGTGTTGTAATGACGATATGCAACACCTGCTTGATAGGTCTCCTGACTGGGCGACCCGAGGAAGAAGTCAGCACCTATGACGGGAATCTTTTAAAGGAGCTGTCGAAGACCTACGAAAGGGCCTGGAAAGCCATGAAGAGCATGGCGAAGGCATTATGGCCATCAGATGTGCCGCCAGAGAGTATGGCTGAACTAGCCAATCGCTTTAAAGGGGCTGGACGAAGGTTTGAATTATGGAAGATCTCGGCCTGTCGAGAAGGAGCACGCGAGGCGTGGGCTATGGTAAAGACCCGTTTCACCAAGCTAGACCCGGTCCATATGGCCCGGGTTAGTCCCGTGGTTCCTCACAGTCGAGAGATACCACTGAGCTTGGTGTACGATGAGGTGATGCCAGCCGCTCGCTATTCTCAAAAGGATTGTGCTTTAGAACAATTGATAGACAATGTTGAGAATGAGTAATCTTGTCAATTCTATGTATGTACTTTACGTTGACCGTGCTCAATCCTCATTCTTATTGTTATTTTTTGAAAGAATGTTGTCTTAACCGGCCATCGGCTTCTGCCTCCCCGATCAGAGATCGGGGAGTGTTCCGTACTATGTGCCATGGGAAACAAGGCAACGATTCAGGAACCAGGCAATCTGGCCCTCTGGTTTAAACAGACGAAACATATGCGGAGAGCTATGTTATATTATTGTTTAACATAAGAAACATCTTCCGATGAAAATAGTTCCTCCAAGGGTTCCTTTCATCGGGTAAAATTATAGTCCGGATACGTAGGATCAACGGACACCAATGGCTTTGAAAAAGAACCCTGGTAGTAAGCTCAAGGCTGCATTCACTTCCCTTAGGCCGACTTGTTGTATTATGTAAGAACGCTAGCTTTCGGCTTCACCCGTCTGAGGTACGGTCCCGGATGACCCGGTCGTAACAATCACAGAGGTGCTCCCTTTACACCCTAGCCGAACAATCGGGAACGTAGTGGTAAGCATAGGAGCCAGTCAACCCAGCTTGGCAAAGATCTTAAGTCGAACAAGTGCATATGTTGGCTTAACATGTGTGAGAAGGACGCGATCCGTATGAATGCGATTTATACATTTATTCGGCTGTTCTAAGGGAGCCCCCATGCACAGCTGGCTGTTACATTCAGTGATGTATATAAAACGAGCTTGGTATGCTTCAGTTTAGCCGAACTAGCAGCATGTCGAAAAGAGAGAAAAAGGGAAAAGAAAAGAAAGAAAAGGTGGAGATGGATGTCGAGCTCAGGCGTAGAAACGCTGCAGCCTTGCTGCGTTCCACGGATTCGGCTCCAGGCCGTCATCGGACGGGCGGCGAAGACGATATGCTCCTCCTATGAGTACTTCATCGATGATGTACGGTCCCTCCCATTTAGGTGATAGTTTATTCTTTTGTTTTTCGGGGAGTCGGAGGACGAGGTCTCCCACGTTATATGTCTTTGCCCGGACTTCATGGTTGTGGTAACGTCGTGCTTGCTGTTGATAGAACGCGGACCAAGCTCGAGCTATGTCCCGCTCTTCTTCCAGAGCATCCAGATCATCCTGCCGATCGAGCTTGGCTTCCTTTTCTTCGTACATGCACACTCTAGGCGTGTCATGGATAAGGTCGCATGGGAGAACTGCTTCCGCACCGTATACCATAAAAAATGGTGTGTATCTGGTTGACCGATTAGGAGTAGTGTGCAGCCCCCATAGTACGGAATCAAGTTCCTCGACCCAATGGCAGTCTGATTGTTCAAGGGATCGAACTAGGCGAGGCTTAATGCCGCTCATAATGAGTCCGTTGGCTCGTTCGACCTGTCCGTTGGTCTGTGGGTGGTACACCGAGGCGTAATCAAGCTTAATGCCCATTTTACCGCACCAGTCTTTAACTTCCTGGGCGGTGAAGTTGGTACCATTATCGGTAATTATGCTGTGGGGGACACCACAACGGTGTACGACATCGGATAAGAAGTCGACGACTGGTCCGGATTCTGCCGAAGTGACGGGTCTTGCCTCGATCCACTTGGTGAATTTGTCGTCCATGACCAATAGGTACTTCTTTTTGTTTGTCCCCCCTTTGAGTGGCCCGACCATGTCGAGGCCCCAGACCGCAAAAGGCCACGTGATTGGTATCATCCGAAGAGCTCTGGGGGGCATGTGGCTTTGATTTGCGAACAGCTGGCATCCGATGCAATGTTGGACTAATGTCCGGGCATCTTCACAGGCGGTAGGCCAGAAAAAACCTGCTCGAAAAGCCTTGCCGACCAAAGCCCGAGCTGCCGCGTGGTGTCCACCCATGCTCGCGTGTATCTCTGCCAAAAGCTGCTGCCCCTCTTCTTCAGAGATGCACCTTGGTAAAACTCCCGTGGTACTCTTCTTATAGAGTTCACCCTCATGGACCTTGTATGCTTTAGAGTGCCGAACTATGCATCATGCTTCGGTTTGATCCCCCGGAAGCTGATGTTGTGTGAGGTAGGCTAGCAGGGGTTCTGTCCAGGGTGGGATTACGACCATTACTTCATGTGCGGAAGGTGTTTCCTCGAGTGTGGAGCCATCGATGACGTGATTGTCTTGTTCATTTTCGGGCGAGGCATTGTGAGCGGGCTTGTTGGATAGTGCATCGGTGATGTGGTCCTACCACACCACGAAGGGCTTAAAGAGCCGCTCGAGGAAGATGTTTTTGGGAACCGGGTCACACTTGGCGCCCATGCCGGCGAGGACGTCGGCTGCTTGATTGCTGTCTCTAGTGACATGGTGAAATTCTAGGCCCTCAAATCGAGCTGATATCCGGAGGACCGTGTTTCTATACGCCGCCATCTTAGGGTCTTTAGCGTCGAATTCACCGTTGACTTGAGAGATCGCCAAGTTTGAATCTCCCCTTACCTCGAGGCGCTGCACGCCCATTGGTGTGCCATACGAAGACCATGTAGTAGTGCTTCGTACTCGGCTGTGTTGTTCGAGTCCGTGTATATTATTTGGAGGACATACCGAACAGTGTCACCTGTGGGGGAGATTAGGATGACCCCAGCCCCCAGTCCGGCTAACATCTTTGAGCCATCAAAGTACATTGTCCAGTGCGAGTATGTAGAGTACTCCCGAGGTAGTTCGGCCTCGTTCCATTCGGCTATGAAATCGGCCAGCACCTGAAATTTAATGGCTCGGCGTGGCTTGTATGTTATCTCGAAGGGGAGAAGCTCGATGGCCCATTTGGCGATGCGACCTGTGGCATCCCTGTTATTGATTATATCATTCAAGGGGACCTCTGATGCCACTGTGACCAAACATTCTTGAAAGTAGTGATGTAGCTTTCGAGATGCCATGAAAACTGTGTAGGCTATCTTTTGATAGTGCAGGTATCATGATTTGCATGGCGTAAACACCTCAGACACATAGTAGACCGGCTTCTGGACTTGGAACTTGCAGCCCTCTGATCCCCGCTCCACGACAAGCACCACGCTGACCACCTGATTGGTGGCCGAAATGTATAGCAGCATGGGTTCGCCGACGCTGGGTGCGGCCAGGATAGGGTTGCCGGTGAGGAGTGTTTTAATCTCCTCGAGTGCCATGGTTGCTTCATCTGTCCACTAGAAGTTCTTGGACTTTTTGAGCAGTTTGTAGAGTGGCAATGCCTTTTCTCCGAGGTGAGATATGAAGCGGCTCAAGGCGGCCACGCATCCCGCTAGCTTCTGGACATGCTTAAGCTCTGTTGGTATTGCGAGCTGAGACAGCGCTCTAATTTTGGCCGGATTGGCTTCAATTCCTCTATGGGAAACTATGAATCCGAGTAGCTTTCTGGCAGGGACCCCGAAGACGCATTTCTCCAGGTTGAGCTGTATGTCGTAGGCCCGCAGGTTGTCGAAGGTTTGGCGTAGGTCGTCTATCAGTTGGTCGATGTGTTTGGTTTTGACAACCACATCGTCCATGTATGCCTCGACTGTTCTGCCAATTTGGTTTTCGAGGTATGTTTGAATCATGCGTTGGTATGTGGCTCCCGCATTTTTTAGTCCGAATGGCATGGTGTTGAAGCAGAAAGGCCCGTAAGGGGTGATGAATGCGGTTGCTGCCTGATCGGACTCCATCTTAATTTGATGGTATCCGGAATATGCGTCGAGGAAGCATAACGAGTCGTGTCTGGCGGTGGTGTCGATGATCTGGTCTATCCTTGGCTGGGGGAATGGATCCTTAGAGCAGGCCTTGTTGAGGTCTTCAAAGTCGACACAGAGCCACCATGACTTATCCTTCTTGGGTACCATAACCAGATTTGCTAACCACTCGGAGTGCTTGATCTTACGGATGAATCCGGCCTCTGGCAGTTTTGCAAGTTCTTCGCCCATGGCCTACCGTTTGGGTTCAGAAAATCGGCGCAGGGTTTGTTTCACTGGCTTGAAGCCTTTTAAAATGTTGAGGTTGTGCTGTGCTAGCCTGCGTGGGATTCCTGGCATATCTGATGGGTGACAAGCAAATATTTCCCAGTTTTCATGCAGGAATGTCCTTAGCGCCTCGTCGACTGCAGGGTCCAGCTGTGCTCCTATGGGTGCCGTTTTGTTGGGATCTGTTGGGTGCACTTGAAATTTTACTATTTCGTCTGCTGGCTTGAATGATGTGGGTTTTTGTCTTTTACTGAGAACCACATCGTCCCTGTCGACTATAGTGCGTAGCACTGTCAACTCTTCGGCCGCAGGGGGCTTCAGATAGTGCCTCTAGGGCGAGGGATGCCATCTTGTTTTCGGCTCGCAAGGCTTTGCTCGGGTCGCTTTTAAGAGAGATCACCCCGTTGGACCCTGGCATCTTGAGTTTCATATACCCGTAATGTGGTATGGCCTGAAATCTTGAGAATGCCTCATGTCCTAGAAGGGCATGGTATCCGCTACAGAAGGGCACAATGTGAAATAGTAAGGGTTTAGATCTGTAGTTATCGGGTGTGCCGAACACAACATCTAGGGTTACGCGTCCCGAGCAGTGTGCCTCCCTACCAGGTATTATACCTCGGAATGTGGTATGAATGCGTTTGATGCGAGACCTGTTGAACCGCATCTTGTCTAGAGTATCCTCATAAATGAGGTTGAGGCCGCTGCCTCCGTCCATCAGCACTTTAGTCAGCCGGAAACCGTTGACAATGGGGTCGAGGACCAGTGTGGCCGGTGCGTGGTTGTTACGGGGGCTTGGCTCATCCTTCTTGCTGAAGGTGATAGGCGTGGCTGCCCATGGTTGTGCGGCCGTCACTTGATATATTTGGTTGAGCTCTCGAAGAGCCTCTTTCCTTTTATTGTTTGAGGCAAATGTCTCGTATACCGTAAGGACATTGTGGTCCTGTGGTGAAGCCGAGGACTGTTTATCTAGGGGTGTAAGGCCCAAGATTGGCTTGCCATATTTGGCCACTTGTCTTACCACCCAATAGGCTCGAAGTCTGTGGGTTGGGTTTGCATCTAGCAAGACCGAGTGTATTGGGCATGGTTTATCCAGCAACTCGTCTAACACCGATCTAGGCCTAGTTTTCTTTTCATTAGGCTCACGCTCCGGCGACCGATTTGTGTATGCTCGTTTAAAGCGAGGCTTTCCGTGATGCGCGGCGGGATGTGGACCCATGTTCATCTGTTGCGCCCTCCACGTGTTCTCCATGGCGCAATATTTGCGTACCATGTCTGATAATTCGGTGAAGCTTTGAATTCGGCGACGCACGAGCGCGTTTAAGAGGCCCTCGTCCCTGCAGTTAAACTGGAAGGCTTTAATTATTTCTTTGTCGCAGCAAGGTGCCATCCTGTTCTTTACCAGGAGAAATCTAGCCCAATAATGGTGGACTGTCTCATTTGGCAGCTGTTTGACATACATTAGATCCCATATGTCTGGGTTTCCCGAATCCGGAGAGTATTCCGTGTGGTGGGTGGGTGGGAAAATTTCGAGAATTCCCTCCTGCCGCGGACCCGGACTATCCTTGATGGGTTGTTGAGTCATGTCTGGTTCTGGTCGTGTAGGGCTCGGATCTAGACTAGTGTGCAGCTGGATCGGCTCGAGGCCGGATCCCGCGTTGGGGCTCGAGTCCGGATGTACGTCTGAGCCGGTGTCTGACTTCGAGCTGGAGATTCGAGTGTACACCATTCTTAGCTTGTAGGGTTGTGGCCCCTCTTGGGCCTCTTCGACCGTGGCGAAGAGGTGCGTGATCGGAGGGGTGTTGATTTCTCGGTCGTCGGGTTTAATCCCAATCCGATCGTAGGCCATAGACCTAATAACGGAGATTCCCATTGCACGGAAAAGACTCGCCAAGTGGTCTGCCGGCTGGCCACATGGGGGTGCCGGACACTCCGTCGATTCGGCGGGAGATCTTGTGGGAGGTCTGTCGGGGTACACAAACAGGGGTGTATGTTTCCCCCTGACTTGTGCCCGGATAGGCAGATCCCCGGCGTGACAATAATAGAGCAAACTGCACCAAGCATTCAAGACAAGGCCAAGCAGAAGAGATGGCTCTTTGAGCAATCAAAGGGCGGATCAAGAAGACCGAGACCAACCAAACGAGCAAGATATCACTAAGGAAAAACCTCCCTTGCCGGGCAGGCGAGCCTGGCGGGGTCGTGGTTACTCAAAGGACAAGCCTCAAGACTCCCCCGGCAAGCTTGCCGGGGATGCCAAGGGCGGATTACCCCGCCAAAGCTCCACTGCTCCACCTCACAGCAACGCAAGTCACCCCTCGGTGCGGTGTCGAGCCCCCAAGTGACTAAGTGGCTGTTATTTGGTACGTGGCATGCTATTTCTGAGGAAGAACGCCCCCAATGACACCCGTCCAGGCGACATGTCGCGCGGACAGGCAAAAAGGTGGCTGAATGGCACGACAAGGCTTGCCGGGCTACGCTATGATGTGACACTAAGCGGTGCATTTAATGCACCCTGTCCTGTCTACAGAGTTAGGTATGATAGCACTGTGGCTATCTAATCAGTACATAATGAGTGTTTTGCCATTGTGGTGACCCCTTGACCTATAAAAGGAGGGCCGTGGTAACCTTAGAAAGGATTCGGACCCTTGTACGCTCGTACGCGCGTAGCTGCTCTCGCCCCGAGGCGACCTTGCCGCGCTAGAGCGTTGTGTCTCCACCACGGTCCTTTCATCGATCCACCAAAGCAGGAGTAGGGTTTTATGCCTCGTGTCATCGTTGTCATGCTGCTCTATGATTTCCGCTCTTTGTGCAATGCGCTCTTCCCCCTTGCCGAACCACAAGGGGCCGATCGCCCCATAGGTGGCCATGTGATACCACAACATCTTTGGCGCGCTAGGTAGGGGGGAGAGTTTGCGCGAACCCGAGAGTATAAGCAGTGCGTCATCTTCATCACCATCGATTTTGTCAGCGGCCTCGTTGTTCGTCGCCCCCGACGCGCCAGCTCGAGGGGGAAGCGACATCACTCCTTTGCCGTCTCGCCCAGCTTCCGTCATCTATCCCCGCTGTGGCCACAAGTGGCAGCGAAAACGAGGGACGGTGACGGCATGGCGACCCTGAATGGCTCGAGCAGCGCGGCTACTCTGCGCGCCCCGTTTGGGGAAAAGAGCGAGGTGGTAAGGTACATGGTTTCTCCTTCCGCCATTTTAACTTGTCGACGATCAGGCCACCCTGGGTTTTAGCGTCGTCAACGTCGATGAGCCCGCGCGAAACTCAGTTCAGCATTTGCCCTGCTAAGGGAGAATCCTGAGTATAGTGCCGATGCAAATCCGTTGATTGATGCCCCGGCAAGTACGCTCCGGCAGGGCCTTCCGCATCAGAGTGACCTTTGTGCCAACCGCTGTAAGATTGTCAAAAGTGTAAGTGGAAGGAGGGCGAAACCAGCCCAACCTTACGCCAAGTTCTACCACCCGCAAGAGATTTGCGGCCCCCCTTCGGCCCTTGCCGAGGGTCCAATAGTGGCATGCGAAGGGCCATCTGCCCAAGATGTGCGAACACGGCAAGCGACCACAACCAAGAAGGGAGAAAAGTGTGAGCAAAAAGCTAAGTTCACGTGATCATTGCTCTTTTATAGATCCAGAATTCGCATTTGCCTACCCCCAGAAACCAATGTTCTTTCGTATGGTCAAGCCTTTTGTGTGATGGCACCTTAACGGGTTTGCCTGTGCCCTCGCTCTGTTCCGAGCCTGCTCACGGAACGGGTGGCTGCATCAAGGGCTCCTAGAGGAAAAGCCTGCCGGGACGTACTTTTGCCAGCCAAACGCTAAGGACCCGTTCCTCGCAGCGATCGCGGCAGTATGCTACCGGCAGGCAGCCAAAACACATAAAAAAGAAACTAACCATACGAACATCCATGGATAAAACGCAAGTGGGATAGCATGTGTTCGGAATTAATTAATACACTAGTTCAGCACAAGCAAAAGAAGTACGATGTCTAAACACATGACATGCATCATGTTTTGTTACAGGGCGGAATGCCAATGCGAATGGTTCGGAGCCATGCTTGATGGCCTTATTGGGCCCTAGGAACGGAGAGCACCTTGTTGGCATAGGGGGCAGTCTTCTTCTCAGCGGCAGAAACATCAGCACCTGCCGGGAGCTTCCTGAAGCCATCAGCAAGGTTGAGTTCGGGGTGGCGGTATGCTAGGTTGCTCAAGACCATGAAGAGGGCATTGCGGGCAAGCTTTCGAGACTCGCTATCGAAAAGGGCGTCTCTTCCTTCTTCATGGGTCTTCAACTTTTCAATCAACTCGTTGAAGAAGAGCCCTAGCTTGACGCTCAGGACCTCATAACCGCCAACCGAGAAGACTGGCCCTTCCATGCCCATTGCTGCAGCCTGGGCTATGAGGCGCTCGGCAATATCAATTAGGCTTTTGATCCAAAGGTCGACCTACTCGAATTGGTTCGCCAGCTTGTCCTCTGCATCCTTTCGAAGGCATCTCGCGTTGTCCAGATCCTTCATCAGCTGCTTCTCGCGGACATCACCAGACTCGATCAAGCTCTCCAGGGTGCCAATCCAGGCCTTCTTGTCTTCAATGGTGCCGTTGGCAGTCTCGAGGACTTGACCCTTGGAGGAGAGCTGTGATTGCACCTCTCTCAGAAGGGTCTCTGCTTTCTGCGCCTCCTCCTTGAGGGTCACGACTTCCTTGGCACTCCTAGCAAGCTCTTCTGTCTATTTGTCCACCTGTTGGTCGAGATCAACCTTGGCAGTAGATGCGGCGGCAAGATCATCAGCAAGCTTCTTCAGTTGGGTGGCAGAGTCGGCAGTGAGGGCATCCAGGGCTGCCTTGTGCTTGTCCTCCTGCTCCTTGGTACGCTGTTGTACAAGGGCTTCCAGTTCATCGTCCTTGGCGCGGAGGGCGGCCTTGAGGTTATCCTCCCGGGAAGAGATGCTCTGCTCCCTGGCATTCAGAAGCGCTGTGCGTTCTGCCAGGCGGGCTTCTCGGGCGGCGACATCCTCCTTTGCCATGGAGATCATCTCTTGCTGCCGCAGAAGGACCTGGAACTGTTTGCCGTGCCACTCGTGCAACTCGACGCCCTTGTTCCTTAGCTTCTGATCTACGCTGTTGGCGGAGTTTCGCTGCTCCTTGAGTGCCTGCCACTTCTGGCCATACCGGTTCTGCATTTCTTTGATGCCCGCCGCCACAAACTCTAGAAAGGATAGGTCCAAGACCGCATCAACAGAGCCATCAGTCTCTCAGATTTGCTGTGACAGGGGCGCTATGATGCGCTGGATTTTCTCGTCTAGCTCTGCACTCGCTGCTGCCGAGGAACCAGGGGCTCCGAGGCCGGGTTGGGCAAGCACCAATGCCAGTTGGCTTGAGGTTGGCTGTGGGATCCCAGCTGAGGTGCTAAAAGATGGAGGAGTGCTCATGGTTTGAAGGGGGGGTCTTCTCTTCAACCAGCACCCCCGATCCTGACACACTGCCGGAGGCCTGCCGTGCTTCCTTCAAGGGCTCCTGGGCATCCCCGGCAGCGTGTTCCTGTCCCTCCACGGCAGCAATCTTGGCAGCCTCCTCTGCGGCATCTTTGCCAATGCTGGCCACTTCCTCCAGCAACTCGGGCTCCTCAGCCAGCAGTACTACAAGTAAAAGCAAACCAGCAATCATGAGGAGGAAGAAGCATTGGGGAACCAAGAACTTGGAGCGGGGTTATGAAGGAAAAACAGATAAGTTACCGGGAGTTGTCTGCCGTGGAGGGTCTTCATTTTCCCCGGCAACCTCGATTGCCGGGACGTGGACACCACCCCCTTCCTCGGTAACTACGGTGTCGACCTGGACAGGGCTTTCCGTGGGAGTTTCCATCAGGGTCCCCTCAGCCCGGTCAGCAGGCGGAGTGGGCCTCTCCTGAAAGGCCCCACCTTGGGCAGACCCTTCTTCTTCTCTGGATGGAGATGGGGGGTGCTCTTCCGCGTCATCCTTGGTGGGGGAAACCACCCTCATGTCTTCGTGTCGAGAGCTGGGCTGGGGGCTTGCCACCGGATCTTTTGTGTTGCTCCCCACCTGGCCCGTGCCTCCCGGAGACTCCGGCGGCTCCGCATGCCTAAGCCGTTTGGCTCGGTGGATGAGGGTCTCCTCCTCCTCCTCTTCCCTATCAAAGGCAACAAGAAAGATTGAATAAGCAAACCGACAAGTATGATTAGACTTGGATGAGAACGGAGAATATTGTTCTTACTCTGAGTCCATGAGCATGGAGCCCAGCTCGAACTCCCTGGATAGTGGAGGCGCTCTGCCTCTCTTCAGAACCGAGGCGACAGTACTCCCGGGTAGCTTCAAGTCCTTCTTGGGCGGGAGGATCTCCGGCAAGGATGAACTGCTCGAAGAGCTCGAATCCGACTGGGAGCTGGAATCACTCCCTGTGACTGTCCATCGCTTGGCTGAAGGGCTCTTAGCTTCGGCAAGGCGAGAAGAATGGCGGCCCACCACTTCCTCCCCATCGTTTTTGGAGGCAACCTTCTTCACCTTCTTGTAGGCCCGGGGGCTGGGGCTGCTATTCCCCGGCTGGGCCGCCTACGAGGACGAGGGTCCAAGTCCGGTTCTGGGGCCTGGGGACCTGCAGCAAGCCACTCTTCCCTGGGCGGCACTACCTCTTCGACATTATCTCCTTGCTGGGCTTCCGCTGCCACTGCGCATAGAGCCTCAATCCCGACAGGCTCATTCCCGACAGGCTCATCTCCGGTAGGCTCATCCCCGGCAGGCTCATCCACGACATCCCCTTCCGTGGCTCGCCCTTCGCTCCAACCGTGGGAAGACCCCTCACCTTCATATTCCCCCCTTTTCTTCCACCCTCCCTCTTCTGGGCCTTGCTTTCCCAGCGGCCCGAAGCACTTTGTCGTCCTCAATCCGCCTCTTGATGAATGCCGCATCCGCCTGCGAGGTGCGCTTGAACATATTGGTCTCCACTCTGGTAGCCCTTTCCACCAGGCTGGAGGACCACGCAAGTTCTTCATCAAGCTCGGGCAATTGCCAGTCGCCTACGACCCCATGAGTGTTGCAACCTGGCATCCATTTCAGAAGCTGGTCCCGGGCGGAGTTGATGTTCAGTGGGATGACATTTGCCGGCAATTTGAATGGGCCAAGGCTGCCGAACAATTGTTCGCACAGCCAAGCATGGCCATAGACCATCAAGTTGTTGGCCAGGACCGGGTACAGTCGCATCCTGTCCGCGGCTTCCCCGTACAGCCAGGCGAACATGTCCCTCTTCTGCAGCGGCGCGATGTGGCATCGGAGGAAATCAGCTCCCCCCTGCTCGATGGTTAACCCGGCAGCCTTCAGACGGGCAATCATGTTTAATGCTGGGTGAAGCCTATCATCAGTGGGGCCGAATTCCCTCCAGTCATTGCCACGCTCGATGCATTCCGCCCGCGCCTGGCAATACTCTGGGGCTTCCTCATCCTGGATCCAGCACCAGTCCGCCCTCCACTCCTCCCATCTGTCGCGCTGCTAACCAGGAAGGTAATCCCAAGTTTCCATCGCCACCCGAGGCATCCAGCTTATGTTCCCGGAACGGTGGGTCTTGTTCTCCACCCGCGGGATGAAGAAGTGCCGGAATAGATCTACATTGGTGGCGATCCCGACAAAATTTTCGCACAAATGAGCGAAGATCGCCATGCATGCCATTGCATTTGGTGTGAAATCCAAGAGGTGGAATGCATATACCACCATCATCGCCTCAAAGAAATCTGAGAAGGGGGGACAGAGGCCGCAGAAGAAATACGCGCAGAAGAATCAGTATGCATTCGGCGGCTCCTTTTTTTCCTCCGCCAGAAACTTGGGTGCGCCATGCCCCTTTGGAACTTCCGTCCCCCACATATATCCGTACCTCGCAACCAGGGCATCGTTGTCCAGATTCGACGAGAAGAAAACCACATCTCCCCGCCGCTTCTTATCCAACTCCGCCGCTCTCTTCTTGTTCCCTTCCGCGGCTGCTGTCTTCGCGGCAGCCGCACACCTCCCCTTGTCGATAGCAGCTTTCTTCCCCATCCTTATGAGCAATGAAGGGGTGGATGGTTGGACAAGGTGAATGGAAGCAAGAATGGGTGTGGAGTCGCTGCGTGGCTTGAGGAAGAAGATGAAGGATGGAGAAACGGGTGTGAATGAGCCGCGCCTCTCCGCGTTTTCCCCTTTATGGGAGCGAACATGGGGGAGAGGAGCGGTTCGTCGCTACTTTCCTTCAGAAAGTTACCATTTTGACATTAACTGCTACAGTCCCACGACCCCATAGCCTGCGGTAATTACGCGGAGTGGACATAGGATTGACTGGTCATCATAGCAAATTGCTGCATGCGCAATATATCTTCAACACGTGTCCGTGCACTGTTTTGGGGCCTAACCCAATGTGCCCAGCGACACATATGGCTCAGGCCCGGGGGCTTATGTCGGGGTAGACAAACAGGGGTGTATGTTTCCCCCTGACTTGTGCCCGGACAGGCAGATCCCCGGCGCGACAGCAACAGAGCAAACTGCACCAAGCATTCAAGACAAGGCCAAGCAGAAGAGATGGCTCTTTGAGAAATCAAAGGGCGGATCAAGAAGACCAAGACCAACCAAACGAGCAAGATATCACTAAGGAAAAACCTCCCTTGTCGGGCAGGCAAGCCTGGCGGGGTCGAGGTTACTCCAAAGACAAGCCTCAAGACTCCCCCGGCAGGCTTGCTAGGGATGCCAAGGGCAGATTACCCCGCCAAAGCTCCACCGCTCCATCTCACAGCAACGCAAGTCACCCCTCGGTGTGGTGTCGAGCCCCCAAGTGACTAAGTGGCTGTTATTTGGTACGTGGCAGGCCATTTCTGAGGAAGAACGCCCCCAATGACACCCGTCTAGGTGATGTGTCGCCCGGACATGCAAAAAGGTGGCTGAATGGCACGGCAAGGCTTGCCGGGCTACGCTACGATGTGACACTAAGCGGCGCATTTAATGCACCCTGTTATGTCTGTAGAGTTAGGTATGATAGCATTGTGGCTATGTAATCAGTACATAATGACTGTTTTGCCATTATGGTGACCCCTTGACCTATAAAAGGAGGGGCGTGGTAACCTTAGAGAGGATTCAGACCCTTGTACACTCGTACACGCGTAGCTGCTCTCACCCCAAGGCGACCTTGCCGGGCTAGAGCGCTGCATCTCCACCATGGTCCTTTCATCAATCCACCAAAGCAGGAGTAGGGTTTTACGCCTCGCGGCGGCCTGAACCTGGGTAAAACTTCCCGTGTCATTGTTACTGTGTTGCTTTGTGCTTTCCGCTCTTTGTGCAATGCGCTCTTCCCCCTTGATGAACCACAAGGGGCCGATGGCCCCATAGGTGGCCATGTGATACCACAACATCTTTGGCGCGCCAGGATGTGGGGAGTGTTTGCGCGAACCCGAGAGTATAAGCAGCGCATCATCTTCATCACCATCGATTTCATCGGCGGCCTTGTTGTTCGTGGCCCCCGACGCACCAGCTCGAGGGGGAAGTGACATCGCTCCTTCGCCGCCTTGCCCAGTTTCCGTCATCTATCCCCGTCGTGGCAACAAGCGGCGGCAGAAACGAGGGACGACGACGGCATGGCGACCCTGAACGGCTCGAGCCGTGCGGCCACTTTGCGCGCCCCGTTCGGGGAAAAGAGCGAGGTGGTAAGGTACATGGTTTCTCCTTCCACCGTTTCACTTGTCGACGATCGAGCCACCCTGGGTTTTAGCGTCGTCAACGTCGATGAGCCCGCGCGAAACTCGGTTCAGCATTTGCCCTGCTAAGGGAGAATCCTGAATATAGCGTCGGTGCAAATCCGTTGATTGATGCCCCGGCAAGCATGCTCCGGCAGGGCCGTCCACATCAGCGTGACCTTTGTGCCAACCGCCGTAAGATTGTCAAAAGTGTAAGTGGAAGGAGGGCGAAACCAGCCCAACCTTACGCCAAGTTCTACCACCCTCAAGAGATTTGCGGCCCCCCTCCAGCCCTTGCCGAGGGTCCAATAGTGGCATGCGCAGGGCCATCCACCCAAGATGTATGAACGCGGCAAGCGACCGCAACCAAGAAGGGAGAAAAGCATGAGCAAAAAGCTAAGTTCACATGATCATTGCTCTTTTATAGATCCAGAATTGCATTTGCCTACCCCCCAGAAACCAATGTTCTTTCGTATGGTCAAGCCTTTTGTGTGATGGCACCTTAACGGGTTTGCATGTGCCCTCGCTTTGTTCCGAGCCTGCTCACGGAGCGGGTTGCTGCATCAAGGGCTCCTAGAGGAAAAGCCTGCCGAGACGTACTTTTGCCAGCCAAACGCTAAGGACCCGTTCCTCGCAGCAATCGCGGTAGTATGCTACCGACAGGCAGCCAAAACACATAAAAAAGAAACTAACCATACAAACATCCATGGATAAAACGCAAGGGGGATAGCATGTGTTCAAAATTAATTAATACATCAGTTCAGCGCAAGCAAAAGAAGTACGATGTCTAAACACAGGACATGCATAATGTTTTGTTACAGGGAGGAACACCAATGCGAATGGTTCGGAGCCGTGCTTGACGGCCTTATTGGGCCCTGGGAACGGAGAGCACCTTGTTTGCATAGGGGTAAGCCTTCTTCTGAGCAGCAAAAACATCAACACCTGTCGGGAGCTTCCTGAAGCCATCAACAAGGTTGAGTTTGGGGTGGCGGTATGCAAGGTTGCTCAAGACCATGAAGAGGGCATTGCGGGCAAGCTTTCAAGACTCACTTTCGAAAAGGGCGTCTCTTCCTTCTTCATGGGTCTTCGACTTTTCAATCAACTCATTAAAGAAGAGCCCTAGCTTGATGCTCGAGACCTCATAACTGCCGACTGAGAAGACTGGCCCTTCCATGCCCATTGTTGCAGCCTGGGCTGTGAGGCGCTCGGCGATATCGATCAGGCTTTTGATCCAAAGGTCGACCTGCCCGGATTGGTTCGTCAGCTTGTCCTTCGCATCCTTTCGAAGGCGTCTCGCGTTGTCCAAATCCTTCATTAGTTGCTTCTCGCGGACATCGCCAGACTCGATCGAGCTCTCCAGAGTATCAATCCTAGCCTTCATGTCTTCAATGGTGCCGTTGGCAGTAGCGAGGTCTTGACCATTGGAGGAGAGCTGCGATTGCACCTCTCTCAGAAGGTTCTCTGCTTTCTACGCCTCCTCCTTGAGGGTCACGACTTCCTTGGCACTCCCGGCAAGCTCTTCTGTCAGTTTGGCCACCTGTTGGTCGAGATCAACCTTGGCAGTAGATGCTGCGGCAAGATCATAAGTAAGCTTCTTCAGTTAGGCGGCAGAGTGGGCAGTGAGAGCATCCAGGGCTGCCTTGTGCTTGTCCTCCTACTCCTTGGTACGTTGTTGTACAAGGGCTTCCAGTTCATCGTCCTTGGTGCTGAGGGTGGCCTCGAGGTTCTCCTCCCGGGAAGAGATGCTCTGCTCCCTGGCGTTCAGAAGCACTGTGCGTTCTACCAGGCGGGCTTCTCGGGCGGCGACAATATCCTTTGCCATGGAGATCGTCTCTTGCTGTCGCAGAAGGACCTGGAGCTTTTTGCCATGCCACTCGTGCAGCTCGATGCCCTTGTTCCTCAACTTCTGATCTACGCTGTTGGCGTTGTTTCGCTGCTCCTTGAGTGCCTGCCACTTCTGGCCGTACCGGTTCTGCATTTCTTTGATGCCTGCCGCCACGGACTCTAGAAAGGACAGGTCCAAGACCGCATCAACAGAGCCATTAGTCTCTCCAATTTGCTGAGACAGGGGCGCTATGATGCGCTGGATTTCCTTGTCTAGCTCTGCACTCGCTGCTGCTGAGGAACCGGGGGCTCCGAGACCAGGTTGGGCAAGCACCAATGCTAGTTGGCTTGAGGTTGGCTGTGGGATCCCAGCCGGGGTGCTAAAATATGGAGGAGGGCTCATGGTTTGAAGGGGGATCTCCTCTTCAACCAGCACCCCCGATCCTGACACACTGCCGGAGGCCTGCCCTGCTTCCTTCAAGGGCTCCTGGGCATCCCCAGTAGCGTGTTCCTATCCCTCCACAGCAGCAATCTTGACGGCCTCCTCTGCGGCATCTTTGCCAATGCTGGCCACTTCCTCTAGCAACTTGAGCTCCTTGGCCATCGGTACTGCAAGTAAAAGCAAACCAACAATCATGAGGAGGAAGAAGCATTAGGGAACCAAGAACTTGGAGCGGGGTTATGAAGGAAAAACATATAAGTTACCGGGAGTTGTCTGCCGTGGAGGGTCTTCATTTTCCCCGGCAACCTCGATTGCCGGGACATGGACACCAACCCCTTCCCCGGTAACTACGGTGTCGACCTGGACAGGGCTTTCCATGGGAGTTTCCGTCAGGGTCCCCTCAGCCCGGTCAGCAGGCGGAGCGGGCCCCTCCTGGAAGGCCCCACCTTGGGCAGACCCTTCTTCTTATCTGGATGGAGATGGGGGGTGCTCTTCTGCGTCATCCTTGGTGGGGGAAACCACCCTTATGTCTTCGCGTCGAGAGCTGGGCTGGGGGCTTGCCGCCGGATCGTTCGTGCTGCTCCCCGCCTGGCCCGTGCCTCCCGAAGACTCCGGCGGCTCTGCATGCCTAAGCCGCTTGGCTCGATGGATGAGGGTCTCCTCCTCCTCCTCCTCTTCCCTATCAAAGGCAACAAGCAAGATCGAATAAGCAAACCGACAAGTATGATTAGACTTGGATAAGAACGGAGAATATTGTTCTTACTCTGAGTCCATGAGCATGGAGCCCAGCTTGAACTCTCTGGATAGCGGAGGCGCTTTGCCTCTCTTCAGGACCGGAGGGACAGTACTCCCGGGTAGCTTCAAGTCCTTCTTGGGCGGGAGGATCTCCGGCAAAGATGAACTGCTCGAAGAGCTCGAATCTGACTGGGAGCTGGAATCACTCCCTGTGACTGTCCGTCGCTTGGCGGGAGGGGTCTTGGATTCGGCAAGGCGAGAAGAATGGCGGCGCACCACCTCCGCCCCGTCGTTTTTGGAGGCAACCTTCTTCACCTTCTTGGCAGGCCCGGGGGCTAGGGATGCTACTCCCCAGCTGGGCCGCCTAGGAGGACGAGGGTCCAATTCCGGTTTAGGGGCCTGGGGACCTGCAGCAAGCCACTCTTCCCCGGGCGGCACTACCTCTTCGACATCATCTCCTTGCTGGGCTTCCGCTACCGCTGTGTATAGAGCCTCAATCCCGGCAGGCTCATTCCCGATAGGCTCATCTCCGGTAGGCTCATCCCCGACAGGCTCATCCACGATAGCCCCTTCCGTGGCTCACCCTTCGCTCCTATTGTGGGAAGACCCCTCATCTTCAGCTTCCCCCTTTTCTTCCTCCCTCCCTCTTCTGGGCCTTGCATTCCCGATGGCCCGAAGCGCTTTGTCGTCCTCAATCCGCCTCTTGATGAATGCCGCCTCCGCCTCCGAGGTGCACTTGAACATATTGGTCTCCACTCTGGTAGCCCTTTCCACCAGGCTGGAGGACCACGCAAGTTCTTCATCAAGCTTGGGCAATTTCCAGTCGCCTGCGACCCCATGAGCGTTGTAATCTGGCATCCATTTCAGAATCTGGTCCCGAGCGGAGTTGATGTTCAGCGGGATGACATTTGCCGGCAATTTGAACGGGCCAAGGCTGCTAAACAATTGTTCTCATAGCCAAGCATGGCCATAGACTGTCAAGTTGTTGGCCAGGCCCGGGTACAGTCGCATCCTATCTGCGGCTTCCCCGTACAGCCAGGCGAACATGTCCCTCTTTTGCAGTGGCGCGATGCGGCGTCAAGGAAATCGGCTCCCACCTGCTCGATGGTTAACCCGGCAGACTTTAGATGGGCAATCCTGTTCAGTGTTGGGCGAAGCCTGTCGTTAGTGAGGCCGAATTCCCTCCAGTCATTGCCACGCTCGATGCATTCCACCCGCGCCTGGCAATACTCTGGGGCTTCCTCATCCTGGATCCAGCACCAGTCCGCCCTCCACTACTCCCATCTGCCGCGCTGCTTACCAGGAAGGTAATCCCAAGTTTCCCTCGCCACCTGAGGCATCCAGTTTATGTTCCTGGAACGGTGGGTCTTGTTCTCCACCCACGGGATGAAGAAGTGTCGGAACAGATCTACATTGGGGGTGACCCGACAAAATTCTCGCACAAATGAGCGAAGATCGCCATGCATGCCATTGCATTTGGTGTGAAATCCAAGAGGTGGAATCCATATACCACCATCATCTCCTCAAAGAAATCTGAGAAGGGGAGACAGAGGCCGCAGAAGAAATACGCGTAGAAGAATCGGTATGCATTCGGCGGCTCCTTTTTTCCCTCCGCCAGAACCTTGGGTGCGCCATGCCCCTTTGGAACTTCCGTCCCCCACATATATCCGTACCTCGCAACTAGGGCATCGCTGTCCAGATTCGACGGGAAGAAAACCACCTCTCCCCGCCGCTTCTTATCCAACTCCGCCGCTCTCTTCTTGTTCCCTTTCGCGGCTGCTGTCTTCGCGGCGGCCGCATGCTTCCCCTTGTCAGTAGCAGTTTTCTTCCCCATCCTTATAAGCAATGGAGGGGTGGATGGTCGGACAAGGTGGATGGAAGCAAGAATGGGCACGGAGTCGCTGCGTGGCTTGAGGAAGAAGATGAAAGATGAAGAAACGGGTGCGAATGAGTCGCGCATCTTCGCGTTTTCCCCCTTTATGAGGGCGAACGTGTGGGAGAGGAGCGGTTCGTCGCTACTTTCCTTCAGAAAGTTACCGGTTCGACATTAACTGCTATAGTCCCATGACCCCACGGCCTGCGGTAATTACGCGGAGTGGACGTTGGATTGACTGGTCATCATAGCAAATTGTTGCATGCGCAGTATATCTTTAACACGTGTCCGTGAACCGTTTTGGGGCCTAACACAACGTGCCCAGCAACACGTATGGCTCAGGCCCGGGGGCTTACGTCGGGGTAAACAAACAGGGGTGTATGTTTCCCCTGACTTGTGCCCGGATAGGCAGATCCCCGGCGCGACAGCAACAGAGCAAACTGCACCAAGCATTCAAGACAAGGCCAAGCAGAAGAGATGGCTCTTTGAGAAATCAAAGGCCAGATCAAGAAGACCAAGACCAATCAAACAAGCAAGATATCACTAAGGAAAAACCTCCCTTCCCGGGCAGGCGAGCCTGGCGGGGTCGAGGTTACTCCAAAGACAAGCCTCAAGACTCCCCCGGCAGGCTTGCCGGGGACGCCAAGGGTGGATTACCCCACCAAAGCTCCACCGCTCCACCTCACAACAACTCAAGTCACCCCTCAGTGCGGTGTCGAGCCCGCAAGTGACTACGTGGCTATTATTTGGTATGTGGCAGGCCATTTCTGAGGAAGAACACCCCCAATGACACCCGTCCATGCGACATGTCGCGCGGACAGGCAAAAAGGTGGCTGAATGGTACGGCAAGGCTTGCTGGGCTACGCTACGATGTGACACTAAGCAGCGCATTTAATGCACCTTGTCCTCTCTCCAGAGTTAGGTATGATAGCACTGTGGCTATCTAATCAGTACATAATGATTGTTTTGCCATTGTGGTGACCCCTTGACCTATAAAAGGAGGGTCGTGGTAACCTTAGAGAGGATTCGGACCCTTGTACACTTGTACGCGCGTAGCTGCTCTCGCCCAGAGGCGACCTTGCCGGGCTAGAGCGCTGCGTCTCCACCACGGTCCTTTCATCAATCCACCAAAGCAGGAGTAGGGTTTTACGCCTCACGGTGGTCCGAACCTGGGTAAAACTGCCCGTGTCATCGTTGTCGTGCTGCTGTATGCTTTCCGCTCTTTGTGCAATGCGCTCTTCCCCCTTGCCGAACCACAAGGGGCCGATGGCCCCATAGGTGGCCGTGTGATACCAACCGTTGGTATCACACGGCCACCTATGGGGCCATCGGCCCCTTGTGGTTCGGCAAGGGGGAAGAGCGCATTGCACAAAGAGCGGAAAGCATACAGCAGCACGACAACGATGACACGGGCAGTTTTACCCAGGTTCGGACCACCGTGAGGCGTAAAACCCTACTCCTGCTTTGGTGGATTGATGAAAGGACCGTGGTGGAGACGCAGCGCTCTAGCCCGGCAAGGTCGCCTCTGGGCGAGAGCAGCTACGCGCGTATGAGCGTACAAGGGTCCGAATCCTCTCTAAGGTTACCACGGCCCTCCTATTATAGGTCAAGGGGTCACCACAATGGCAAAACAGTTGTTATGTACTGATTAGATAGCCACAGTGCTATCATACCTAACTCTGCAGACAGGACATGGTGCATTAAATGCGCCGCTTAATGTCACATCATAGCGTAGCCCGGCAAGCCTTGCCATGCCATTCAACCACATTTTTGCCTGTCCGCGCGACACGTCGCCTGGGTGGGTGTCATTGGGGGCGTTCTTCCTCAGAAATGGCTTGCCACGTACCAAATAACAGCCACTTAGGCCCCGTTTGGGTCTTCTCCTACTCCCAGCTTCTGCATCTCCACGCTGGAGACGGCCCGAACGCCACAGCTTCGAGAAGCCAGCTCCTCGGAGCCAAGTCCCCTCGTAGTGTATTTTTGTGGAGCAGTAGAATCCCAGCTCCTAAAAAATGAGAAGTAGGAGTTGATGAAAATTACAGGAATGTGCCATTCCGAAGTGAAACTGTGCGCACCATTTCATCGAGAGGAACCCAGCCCGAGCGATGACCGAGCGACGACCGAGCGTTTCCTCTCTGCCACCAACCCTAGCAGCATGCCAACCCCGACGCCACCCTGTCGCCGGCCGCCAGTCCACGTCGCCAACCCCGCCACCACCCCGTCGCCGGCCGCCAGTCCAGGTCGGCGGCAATAGGACGCCAAACCCCGACGCCTCAACCCCACGAACGCCGGCGGACCGCAACGCTTCAACCCCCACCATCTCTGGCAGCAGTTAGCCTCACCCCCGGCAGCTCCAACACCCCGACGCCGTCGGCCGACGCCATTGTTGCCCCTTCCCCTAGCTCAAGGTGAGCTGCCCCTTCCACTACCTCTCTCTGTTTTCAGATCTGTGTGGTGGTACTATGTAGTGAACAGAGTTGGAGCAGCCGGTGCTGCCGAACGCAGCGCTGGCTCCCCGAGAAGCTGGCTAGCGCCGTCTCCATGAGAAGCTGGCCAAAGTGGGAAGCCAGAGAGGATCCGAACGGGGCCTTAGTCACTTGGGGGCTCGACACCGCACCGAGGGCTGACTTGCATTGCTGTGAGGTGGAGCGGTGGAGCTTTGGCGAGGTAATCCGCCCTTGGCGTCCCCGGCAAGCCTGTCGGGGGAGTCTTGAGGCTTGTCCTTTGAGTAACGTTGACCCCGCCAGGCTCGCCTGCCCGGTAAGGGAGGTTTTTCCTTAGTGATATCTTGCTTGTTTGGTTAGTCTTGGTCTTCTTGATCCACCCTTTGATTTCTCAAAGAGCTATCTCTTCTGCTTGGCCTTGTCTTGAATGTTGTAACCTTGCTCTTGAGCTTGTGTACAGTCCGGGCAACACACCTGGGGGTTTGTTGCATCGGCAGGAGCCCGCGGGCCTGGCATGAATACGCTGTCTAGTACACAGGCAAGCGGGTTGTGGTAGCTCATCCTTTGAGATCTTCTTTGCTTCTTCATTAACCTGTGCTTGAGTCAGTTTTCGGTTTTCCTGTGCGTCGCGTGATGCCAATTGCAGTGGGACCACATTTGTAATGGCCCATGAATGACTTTAATGCACGGGGGAGTAACTACCAATTCACTCTTCCCACCACGTCCTTATCCTTTGCCACGTATGCTGCATGCATTGAGTGGGGTAGGTGACGGAGGCGCTTGGTGCAGGAGAGAGAGAGTCATGGCAGGAGCTCGGCCTTCCTTGGTTGGTGTAAGGGGACGGTGATCGGATCCGGCCGTTGGTGGTAGCTTGGACGGGTCAGATCAGAAAGAAACCCCTCTGGGGCGGGGGCGAAGGATCAGCCCCCAGCCCCAGCTTGCCTATAAAAGAGGGGGCAAGGATGAAGCAGAGGTGTCCATCCACGCACCTCTCTTTCTTTATTTCTTGCCTTCTTCTTTGTTATGTTGAGGGGGAGAGGCCGGGGCCAGGCCCCGGGCTCTATCTATGGGTTGATGATGCCGAACGCTCGCATTGACGCTGGGGGAGTGAGTCTGGTCCGGGGGCACAGGAGATGTAGCGGTCGGGGGTGTGGGCGCCGAACTGTCCACAGTGTGGGAGGCGTTACGCTCCTCCGAGATGGTGAGGCGCCCGCCCCTCCCACACGAGCTGGCCACTTGGTGGAGAGTGCTTGCCTTGGCCACGAGACGCCGAGGTTCGCCAACTTGACGACGAGGCTCCTGGGGCTTCCGGCGCCTGCCTGGGGTGCACCGCTCGGCATCTTTGGTAATCCTAGTACTGCTCCTTTCGGTGTAGTCGGGGCGAACATTGAAGATGGCGGCGCCTTCCTGCCCTCCAAGGTGGGGAGCGGTGCTCCTCGCACGCCTCGGACGCCGCCGTCGCCTGCTGTTTCTCTGGGGGAGGTGTTGGCCCGAGGGGCCGGCGTCCTCCTGGAGTGGTGGTGATGAAGAAAGAATGAGGGAAGGTGGAGAAGGCGGGTGGCAGGCCGTTAGGTCGGAGTACGATGGCACCGCCGCCTTCGTCTTGTACTGCCAGCCCGCTGCCTCATCTTTCCGCTCTTCCCCTCCCTCCCCGGCACCATCATCACCGGCCTCTTTAGGATGGTTGCCGGGGAGGGGGTCACTCTCTTGGTGCCTTCGCCTCCTCCAGCAGTCTTCCAGCTGAGCTCCGGCGGTTCTCCCCGCCGGTGCTTGTAGTGGGGTTTCTTTCTGGCCCTGGAGGTGGTGACCAGGGCACCGCCGAGCTGCTCCCTCCGCCCCTCTCCTTCACAGCCTTGCCACTCCCGATCTTGTCAGGCTGCGCCCGGCAAGCCCTGACGGGATCGGGCTAGGCTTCTTCTCAGGCACTCCTTTTGCCCTCTCCACCTCCCACTGAAGTGCCTAGGGGGAGAGGGACAAGAAAGGGATTACAGGGCACTTATCTTTTTTCAGTCTAAAACATGTAGGCGTTTGCCAAACTTTAGTCTAAATTATGTAATCTTCTTTATCCATGTTAGTGTTCTGTAAGATCTGTATTTGCTTATCAGCATATTAATGAAAAAGACAAGCCTTGCCGGGTACTTGTGCATGTATCATGTCCATGCAGAGGTAAGGTGCCTCTATACGTTTAAGTAAACAAGTTTCCTCCGGCAAGCTATCCTGTCGGTACCTTTAGTTTGCTACCGCGGGGCATGGCCTGCCGGGCATAGAACTATAAAAACGGGACCAGCCCCTCATCGAACCCTCTCCATCAAAGGCCACTGCGACCACCTTGCCTGAAGCAATGTTCGGGACAAAGGATGGGAGCACCTATGTTTCGAAGGTGACGAGGTTTTCATATGCACAAGTTTTCTCTTTACAGAACATGTATGGATGAGAAGGAACTTATCTGTTTGGTTTGCTGGGGACCGCTATGTAGGCTTGTCTCCATTTCTTCTCTTCGGGACCAAGTCCAAGGCAAGAACCCTGCAACTTAGTGCAGATGAAAACAGTGCAACATGCGACCTCATCTACATGATCATGCTATGCTCATGATATGCTTATGCATGCATGCAATCTTGTCGGGGGCCCCCTGGCGCTTCGTTTATTCATCTGTTGCTCAGGGTCTGCGCCTGGCTTTGTACAAAGGGTTACATGCAACATCGGTAAGGCTTGTACAAAAGGGTGGCTGTCGGGCAGGGCCCGACAGCCGCGCCTTACGGGTAGAACTTACAGAGATGCTCAATGTTTCATGAGTTTTGCAACTGAATGCCATATCCGGTCTCTAGACAGACTACGCCGGGTCTGGTGACTCGTACTACCTGGTAAGGGCCTTCCCACTTCGATGTCAACTTGTTTGCACCCTTGGCGGCCTTGTCACAACCCTAGTTAGTGCTTGCATTAGGACAAGCTAGAGTGATGCATCATGTTTAATTTTTTCTTAAACTTGAAATGGGGATCAGCAAACCCCAGCACCCCCCCCCCCCTTGAAAAAAGCAGGTTCAACTGAAAATTGTTTCAATGAACCCAAAATGCCCTTCACAAAAGTTCATCATTTTTGGATTGGTCTAGAACCTCTGCCAAAAATGGTGCACATTTTTCTAGGTCATTTTGGATTTTTGAATTAAATCATAAGGTATTTGCATTTGGACATTTAAATGCTATAAATATTTTTAAATGTCCAAATAATCTTGAAAGCATTTGAGGGCTGTTGGAAATAATTTTAGAAGTGCCCACAATTATTTTCATGATTTTATAATGTGGTTTAGCATTTTTACTAAACCAGAAACAAATACCAGAAAAAGAAAAAGAAAAAGAAAACTAAAGCAAAAAGAGAGAGAGAGAAAGGCCAGAGGCCACTTACCTGGCTGGGCCGGCCCATCTGGCCCGTGCCAGTCATCCTCTACCTCTGCCAGTAGGCAGAGGAGGGAGACAGCGCACAAGCACGTGAGGCGCCACGCCACCTCCCTACTCGCCTGCCTCACCGAGGCCAGCGCAACGCCTCGAAGCCCCTCCTCGGCGCCGCCCTGACCCCCTGGACACCCACTCTCCCCCTGGCTCTCTCCCTCACCTCTCCCCGCCATGGCCGACGCTGCCGCGCACGCGCCGCCGTGAAGCCGCGACCACCACCGCTCCCTCGTCCCTCGTTGTGTCCACGAGCTCCGCCCCGACGCCCTCATCCTCCTCGACATGCCTCAAGCCGTCGGACGCCCTGCACCGCCCTCACTGAGCCGTCCCCGACCGCCCGTCACCGGAGATCCCCCTTGCCGCCCCGATTGCTTTAGGCCCTCCCCGAGCTCGCCGTTCGTCTCGTCGCAACCACCGTGAGCTCCTGCTCCTTCTCCCCCTCTCCGTTCGCTCTGCCGCATGCCGTAGCTGCCGCACCATGTTCACCCGCACAAGCTGCCACGTGTGCTCACCGCCGACATGTCCCTGGCCATCCAACGGCCTGACCATCATGCCCAGCTTGCTCCCCGCGCTGCGTAGAGCCTGTAGGTGCCCCGCACGAGCCGCCTCACCTACCGTAGCCTCGACCCCAAGCTCACCCGAGCTTCGGCAACCGCCAAGGTCGATGCCAGCGACGACTCCGGCCACCCCAGGCCCAACCACCACCACCCTCGATGCGGACGAGTGTCCGCATCACGTAGATGCCCTCCGCCAGTCATTTGGTCGCCGGAGGAGGAGTCTTGCACCTCGCCGTCACGTCTGGCCTCGCCGGCATTGAGCCGTCGGTGGCTTAGCCCTGGTTTGACCAGGAATTTGACCCCCCCGGGTCACTGACATGAGGGCCCTGCCCTGCTAATTAACCTAGGTTAGTGCTAATTAAATTAGGTTAGTTTAGTTAGACACTGACATGCGGGCCCCACATGTCAGTTTGACCTGGGCTGACCCGTTGACTCACTGACATCATCATGACATAGTGCTGACGCAGTATTCCTTTTTCTGGAATTAACTTAATTCTAAATAATTAGAAAATTCAATGCCTAAACTTCAAAAAATCATAGAAATTAATCTATAACTCAGATTGAAAAGATTTATATATGAATTTTTTTTCAGAAAAATCCAATCTATCCATTGGTACTGGTTTCATGCATGACAAAGCAACTTAACCTTGATGTATATATCAAAGCATGTTAATGCACTTTGGAAATTCATAGTTTGAATTTGAATTTGAACCTTTGGTCCAAATAGGCTCAAACCCTCCTGGTTTTAGTTGCATTAGCTCAATACACTCATTTTGCCATGTCATGTGCATGCATCATATTGTTGCATATTGCCATGTATTGATTGTGTTACTGGTGTGATCTCCGTGGTAGGTCCTGCACCCGAGGATATCTGTGAGTATCCAACCGAAGGGCAGTACCCTTCCACCACCCTGCCAGGCAAGCACCCCCCCCCCATTTAATCATTCCGATACAAACCCATCTTCTCGCTTCTGCTCTCATTTACTGCATTAAGACAACAACGTTTCAAACTACTGTTTGCTGCGGTAGTTGAACCCCTTTCCTCTGCCTGACCTGTCTTTGCCACAGTAACTAGATGAAACCCACTAGCATGTGTAGGAGTTGATTGAGCCATGTTGTGTTTCCTACCATGCTATGCCTGCTATGCTTACAGTTGTGTCAGGTCTGGTTCATCTGGGTGATGGATTGGAGTGAAATGGTTGTGTCGGTAATGAGAGTGAAGTGTGAACATGTTTTGGTAAAGGTATTGATGAGAGGCCATGTAGGAGTACATGGTGGGTTGTTTCATTGGAACCGTCCCTAAGAACTGAGTTCTGTGTGTGTGATTCAAGATCAGCTACTAGCACACGTTGGGCCCGAAACCAATGGATCCTCTAGGCTTATTAATCGCCATGTTCTCTGTTGAGGAGTTGCAAGTAGTTTCTGGTGTTTGTAGTATACTGGAGGCCGTGCGCAGCGCTGACCTTAGGGGTGGGCTGTGATGCGGTAGGTACGTGGCACGGTGTACCAACACGCCCGTTTGGCGCCTCGGGAACCCTGCACACATCGTTTGGGGACGTAGTGGAAACCCCGGCCGGACTTCCTTGCGGATGGAACCTGAATAGGTGATAAACCTGGACTAGAGACTTGTGTGGTTAGTCAGGTCGTGGCCGACACCCTCGCTAGGCTTCTACTTGAAGGTTGCTGAGTACATGTCGTGTAAACGACGATAAGTGGCGGAAGCATGTGTGAAGAAGTACACCCCTACAGGGTTATCAAACTATTCGAATAGCCATGTCCGTGGTAATGGACTACTTGGTTGCTTATGCAGTTCATAGACAAGTTAATGGTTACTCAAAAAAGACTCAAGACAAGTGTGAGTGTCGTGGATGGCCCACTCGTGGGACACGAGAGAGGATCCACGATAGAGTATTGTCGTGGTGATTAGTGGACTCGTGTGCGCTATCTCATCTTATTCAAACTACTGATAGACGTAGTGTAGATTAGCCAAGTGTCAAAGCTGGCTTGCTGCAATAAACTCCACTACCCTTGTTGATAATGTTGCATGTATGATAGGATCTGATGTAAGACTTGCTGAGTACCTTTGTACTCATGTTTGCCTAATAAACTGTTGTAGAGGAGAACATCGACCCTTTCGATGGGTTCTATGTAGATCTCGATGTTGACGAGTGACTTGCCACCCAGGCGGTGATCCTGAGTCGTGAAGGGTCACTGTAGATAGACAGGCTTCGTCAAGCCTTCTTTGTTTCTAGTTGTCTGTACCTAGACCTCTTTAGCTTCCACATGTGCTTGTATGACTTGAGTGTTGGGTCGTGTGACCCCTACCTGTATGGATATGTTATGTATGGCTCTCCGGAGCCTTTTAAATAAATACTTTGAGTCGTAGAGTTTTGTTGTGATTCCTTGTTGTATTTGCACATATCGAGCATATTGTGTGTATGCTTTTGAAATGCTTGGTATGTGTGGGATCCGACAACCTAGTTGTTTATTCTTGGTAGCCTCTCTTATGGGGAAATGTCTCCTAGTGCTTCCACTGAGCCATGGTAGCTTGCTACTGCTCCGGAACACATGGGATGATCGGCATGTGTCCTTCTTTGTTCTTGTGGCTGTCCCTTCGGGGAAATGTCACGCGGTGTCTACCGGAGTCCTGTTAGCTTGCTATAGCCCGGATTCACTCATTGTTAACTGACACGTGCATTGCTGGGTCATGTATGCCTGTCCCTATAAGTTAGTGCCACTTTGGGTTTACGACTAGTCATGTCGGCCTGGGTTCTCTGTCATATGGATGCTAGCGACACTATCATATACGTGAGCCAAAAGGCGCAAATGGTCCCGGGCCAGGTAAGGTGGCACCCGTGGGGATACCGTGCGTGAGGCCGCAAAGTGATATGAGGTGTTACATGCTAGATCGGTGTGACTTAGGATCAGGGTCCTGACAGCGTTGGCATCAGAGCCGGACTGCCTATAGGTTCATCAAGCCAAACTGGTCGATGTCGAGTCTAGAAATGCTTTAGTTATATATAGGGGAATTGCTTGTGGGAAGGAACGTAAGGCTCTTTTACTTCTCCCCTCATGTCATTCTCTCTGAGTCAGCCTCTTCTTTTCTACGGGGGTTAAGAACTAGGCTTCTCATCTTCTATCAGGTTCACGTGTTACTAATCTGTAAGACTCTTACGATTGTTGGTTTCAAGCCTCAGTTCAGTTTCTACTACCTCAGTATGTTGTTAGTTGGACCCGGAACCTTGATATGATGTTGTTGAGTGGCTATGCTATCTTTTATAGAATGTCTCAAAATCTATTTTTGAGCATTTACAGCCGTTATGCTGTCCGATTTCTCCTAGAAATTCTAATGCCTTTGCATTATTTCGTGTTTCAGATGGCTGACCGCACCCCCCATCAAGTGGTCCGTTTGACCCGGTGCATTGATGTGCCAGGTCACACGGCCATGTTGGTCCGCGTGATGACCGAGACTGGCTATCGTTGGTATCCTGAGTATACTTTAGAGGAGTTGTATCGGGATTTCAACCAGAGCCAGTACATCTGCATAGTCAGGATATACCCTTTGTATCCTGGAGCTACCGACCCCATCCACTGGTCGTATGGAATTGGGGTTACCATCAAGATGTCCGTGCAGGATGCTACCTACTCGATGATGACTATAATCCGGGCTAGGCATGCCTTACTTCAGAACACAGAGTTCTGCTACATGCCAGCTTCACTCCCTGGCGAGGAGGGTTATTACACTGGTCTCTACACCGATGACGCTCATGAGCAGCCGCTACTTCGGAGTACCACAGAGTTACTGGAGAACAAGGGCCATGAGAACCGTGCCCTCTGGATGGAGCTCTACAACTCTCGAGCACGTCACTGGGCTACTCTGACACATCTAGCACCCGTCGTTCAGACTGGGTATCTTGATATGGCCGCTTTGTATCCAGTACGGTCCCCACTGCCAGACCGTATGGATTGGCCTGATGTCGGGGGCATCACTCCTCCCCGTGGTCCTCTTCTGCCACTAGTTGTGGGACCGTGGCCACACCCGTGTCCATTTGGAACACAGGCTCCACATGATAGGGAGTTTCCAGATCCCCACGTCCAGCTTCCGGGTCACGGGGGTAACCTCTACGAGGCTTACTACGGAGATGCCTGAGGTGGATCGTGGTAGTAGTAGTATTATAGCAGTTGTATCTTCCACAGTCCTGCGTGTCTTGTGGGATATGACTTGGTGTGTACTGAGTTCCGGAGGCGTAGATAAATAATGTATAGGAGCTTGGAATGCCTCTGATGAGATGTATCATCCTTTCACTGTAGTTGTATTTTAGCTTGGGCTTGTACTAAACTATGTATGGTGTGTATGACCGATGGTGTATAAATGGCAGTTTCCTTGTTACCATGTCGTACTGATGTACATCTCTATATTCCGTGTCGTCCATTACATTCTGCACTCCTATGCCAGAGTTTTGTCTTCCTTGTCTAAACCGTGGTTTTGTTTTTCCTAGGATGGTTAACACTCGAAGCACCCCTGCTACCCAGGAGCAGGGCGAAGCAAGTGGGGCCAGGGATGCCAACCTACCCCATCCGCCCTCCCTAGCTGAGGTCATGCTGGAAGCGGAGAGGAACAAACGTGAGACCAATCGACTGCTTGAGCATATCGATCAGAACACTACGCACCATCAAAGAAATGACTTGGTGTCCATCAATGACTTTATCAAGTTGTACCCACCAACTTTCCACCACTCCGTTGAGCGACTCGACGCAGATGACTGGCTTCGTAGCATCACCCACAAGTTACGTTCTGCCAACATAGCTGAGGCTGACAAGGTCACCTATGCTGCTTATCACCTTGAGGGTCCCGCCAGTCTCTGGTGGGAGAATTATGAAGCTATGCATCCAGCCGGTTAGGTTACTTCCTGGGCGGACTTCAGTGAAGCCTTTCGTGAGCACCACATTCTAGAGGGCCTTATGGATTGCAAAAGGGAGGAGTTTTGTAACTTCACCCATGGCAAGCTAATCGTGGATGCCTACAGTTGTGAGTTCGGGAATCTTGCATGTTACGCTCCTGAGGAAGTGTCCACTGACGCTAAGAAGCAGACAAGGTTCCGAAAGGGACTAAGTCCTGAGCTTCACCGAGACCTCCGTCTGCACAAGTGTGCTTCCTTCCATAAGCTTGTGAACAAGGCCATCAGTGCTGAAACTGGCCAGACTGACTATGAGGCTACACGCAAGCACCCCCGTGATTTTGGTTCTTCATCCGGTTCTGGCTCCCAGAAGCGCCGGGTGTGGGTTCCAAACACAGCTCTGCCACCCAGATTCACCCCGAGGCCATCCTATGAGGCGCCTCGCCCAAACCAGCAGTATGCACCACCCAAGGCTTATGGTGGACCAGCCGCCAATGCTGCTCCGCGCACTAACACTGTGACATGCTTCAAGTGCAGAGAGCCAGGCCACTATATCCGCGAGTGTCCTCAGAACAACAACCCCAACCAGCCTGGAAAGTCCGTTGGCCGTGGTAAGCCAGTGGGAAAGGTGTACTATGCCAAGCCAGCCACCACTGCACGTGGCCATGTCAACTATGTCTCAGCTGAGGAGGCTCATGATGATCCCAACGTCGTCCTTGGTATGCTCCTTGTTAACTGCCATTCGGCATCTGTTCTTTTCGATACTGGAGCATCTCATTCATTCATCTCTGAGAGCTATGCTCGAATGCACAACATGACATTCTGTGACATGCCCACCTCCATGGTAATTCAAACTCCTGGTTCTAAATGGCAAACTTCTAGAGTAAGCCATGGGAATGAAATTCTTGTTGATAGACTGGTCTTCCTTGCATCTTTGATAGCTCTCAAGTCCTCAGACATAAACATCATCTTGGGTATGGACTGGATGGCAGCCCATTATGCTAAGATTGATTGTTCCACTAGAACTGTTCAACTTACACACCCATCGGGCAAGATAGTCAATGTTTTGACCCGAGCGTCCGAGCGTCAGCTCTACTCTCTTAACGCCAGCCCTCTTCCAGACCTCGAAGATATACCGGTAGTCCGTGACTTTCCGGATGTCTTTCCAGTAGAACTGCCAGGTGTTCCACCTGACAGGGACGTAGAGTTCATGATAGATCTTGTTCCAGGAACCGTTCCAATCTCTAGAAGACCCTATAAGATGGCATCCATAGAACTAGCCGAGCTTAAGAAACAACTCGTTGAGTCCTTGCAAAAGGGTTTCATCCGTCCTAGTTCTTCTCCATGGGCTTGTCCCGCCCTCTTCATCAAGAAGAAGGATGGAACAGATAGGATGGTTGTAGATTATCGACCCGTCAACCTGGTCACCATAAAGAACAAGTATCCGCTCCCCAGGATCAACAACCTGTATGATCAGCTCGCTGGATCCTCAGTCTTCTCCAAAATGGATTTGAGGTTGGGCTACCATCAAATCAAAATCAAGAACGGGGACATTCCTAAGACGGCCTTTGTTACTCGTTATGGCCAATATGAGTACACCGTCATGTCCTTCGGTTTAACCAATGCCCCAGCCACCATTTCCCACTTAATGAATTCAATCTTCATGGAGTACTTAGATAAATTCGTCGTGGTATATCTCGATGATATACTTATCTACTCCAAGAACAAGGAAGATCATGCCGAGCATCTAAGGCTGGTATTGATGAAACTTCAAGAGCATCGCCTTTATGCCAAATTCTCTAAATGTGAATTCTGGTTGCTAGAAGTGACCTATCTAGGCCACGTAATCTCTGGTAAGGGTATTGCTGTCAATCCCGAGCGAGTTCAGACTATTCTTGATTGGACTCCACCTGAGTCGGTCAAGCAAGTTAGGAGTTTCCTTGTCTTAGCGAGCTACTGTCGTCGCTTCATTGAGAATTTCTCCAAGGTTGCTAAGCCTCTAACTGAACTCCTCAAGAAAGATAAAAAGTTCGAGTGGACCCCACAGTGCGAGTACAGTTTTCAGGAACTGAAAAGACGCCTGACCTCTGCGCCCGTACTTGTGCCACCAGATTTCTCCAAGGACTTTGTTATCTATTGCGACGCCTCGCGACAAGGACTAGGTTGTGTACTCATGCAAGATCATCATGTGATTGCCTATGCTTCTCGACAGTTGCGTCCACATGAGGATAACTATCCCACACATGATCTAGAGCTTGCAGTTGTAGTCCATGCACTCAAAACATGGCGACATTTCCTTCTCGGTAATCGTTGCAAGATCTACAATGATCACCAAAGTCTGAAATACATCTTCACCCAACCGGATTTGAATCTCAGGCGAAGACATTGGGTTGAGTTGATCACGGATTACGACTTAGGAATAACTTACACCCCGGGCAAAGCCAATGTCATGGCTGATGCGCTAAGTCGTAAGTCTTATTGTAATAATCTGATGTTACAACAAGGTCAACCACTTCTCCACGGGGAATTTCGTAAGCTTAACCTTCACATTGTTCCTCGAGGATATCTTTCTACCTTGGTGGCGAAACCTACCCTTACGGATCAGATCATCAAAGCACAGAAGGTTGATCCGGGAATTTCCCGTATCAAGAGAAACATCAAGAAAGGAGTCGCAGATTGTTTCTCCATTGATGATCAAGGTGTCGTGTTCTTCGGAGACCGCTTGGTGGTTCCCAAGATATGAAACCTGAGATGGTTGATCCTTAAGGAGGCTCATGAATCTCCTCTCATGATTCATCCCGGTAGTACTAAAATGTTTCCAGACCTATGTCAGAGGTTTTGGTGGACTAGGATGAAGAGAGAAATCGCTCAATGCATTGCTAGTTGTGACGTCTGTCGCGCATTAAAGCAGAGCATCAACGTCCTGCTGTCACGCTTCAACCTCTAGCTATTCTTGAATGGAAATGGGATAAAATTGGTATGGACTTCATCACCGGATTTCCCATGACCAAGAGAGGGAATAATGCTATTTGCGTTGTCATCAATCGTCTCTCCAAAGTAGCTCATTTCCTGCCTGTTCGAGAGAGTATAACTGCTAGCCAGCTAGCGGATCTATATATCTCTCGGATAGTTTCTCTTCATGGTGTTCCATTGGAGATTAACTCAGACCGTGGAAGTCTCTTTACCTCTCGATTTTGGGAAAGTTTCCAAAATGCTATGGGGACTCGTCTCTCCTTTAGCATCGCCTTCCACCCTCAATCAAGTGGTCAAGTAGAACGAGTCAATCAAATTCTAGAAGATATGCTCCGAGCTTCTGTTATCCCATTCGGTATGGATTGAGAGAAATGCCTTCCATTCGCTGAGTTCGCATATAACAATAGTTATCAAGCTAGCTTGGGCAAAGCTCCTTTTGAAGTTCTTTATGGACGAAGGGGTCGAACGCCTCTTAACTAGTCAGAAACCGGGGAAAGACAATTCTTTGGCCCGGACATGATTCAGGAAGCAGAAGAGCAAGTTCGCATTGTTCGTGAGGAATTGAAAGCATCCCAATCTCGTCAGAAGAGCCAATATGATCGCCATCATAAGGCTGTGACTTACGAAGTCGGCGAGAAGGCTTACCTTCGGGTTACCCCTCTGAAGGGGACCCATCGATTCGGTGTCAAAGGCAAATTGGCTCCTTGTTACATTGGTCCCTTTCACATTCTTGCCAAACGAGGGGAAGTTGCCTACCAATTGGAACTACCTCCGCATATTTCCAGAGTTCATGATGTCTTCCACGTTTCTCAACTCAGGCGTTGCTTCTCGGATCCTATCCGTGGAGTGGACCATGAAATGTTTGATCTCCAAGATAATCTCACATATCGGGAATATCCCGTTCGTATTCTTGATCAAGCCGAGCGTACCACTCGATGCCACAACATCAAGTTCCTCAAGGTTCAGTAGTCACACCATTCCGAGAAAGAAGCTACTTGGGAAAGGGAGGATCGTCTTTGATTTGAGTACCCCACACTCTTCCCAACGGACCCTGAATCTCAGGACGAGATTCTTCTGAGTGGGGGTGAGTTGTCACAGCCCTAGTTAGTGCTTGCATTAGGACTAGCTAGAGTGATGCATCATGTTTAATTTTTTTCTTAAACTTGAAATGGGGATCAGCAAACCCCAGCACCCCCCCTGAAAATACCAGGTTCAATTGAAAATTGTTTCAATGAACCCAAAATGCCCTTCACAAAAGTTCATCATTTTTGGATTGGTCTAGAACCTCTGCCAAAAATGGTGCACATTTTTCTAGGTCATTTTGGATTTTTGAATTAAATCATAAGGTATTTGCATTTGGACATTTAAATGCTATAAATATTTTTAAAATATCCAAATAATCTTGAAAGCATTTGACGGCTGTTGGAAATAATTTCAGAAGTGCCCACAATTATTTTCATGATTTTATAATGTGGTTTAGCATTTTTACTAAAACAGAAACAAATAACAAAAAAATAAAAAGAAAACTAAAGCAAAGAGAGAGAGAGAGAGAGAGAAAGGCCAGAGGCCACTTACCTGGCTGGGCCGGCCCATCTGGCCCGTGCCAGTCATCCTCTACCTCTGCCTGTAGGCAGAGGAGGGAGACAGCGCACGCGCGCGTGTGGCGCCACGCCACCTCCCTGCTCGCCTGCCTCACCGAGGCCAGCGCGACGCCTCGAAGCCCCTCCTCGGCGCCGCCCTGACCCCCTGGACACCCACTCTCCACTACAAAAAAAAGACACATCCGTGACATTTTGGGCCGAATGAATTTTTTTTCTGTCATGCTTATGACACTTCTATGACGATAATTGTGACAAAACCCGGTATCATCATAGATGTGGTGGGCTCCTACTTCTATGAAAAAAAATCATGATAGAAAATGGGCTTTTCGTCTTGGGCGGGCCGGAGACGCAGCTGCAAGACATTCTTTGGGCCGTCCATGACGGAAAAAATCATGGTAGAAGCAAGGGCGAGGAAAATATCGGGGAGTTCCCGGTTACGGTGGGTGGTCGGGGCCGAGCGATGCATGGAGGTTTGTGCGTTTCTCTCATACACGTATGCGCATGTGTGCGAGGCGTTGGGCTCTAACTGAACCCGAGTGAGGCATTCGCTTACTGAACCCGAGCGATTGCACTAGCTACGTTACTGAACCCGAGCGATTGATCCCTTGGCTGTTAACGGAACCTGATCGAGGGATTCCTTCGCTACTGTTGCTAACTGAAGCTGATCGAACCTGCTGCCTCTTGATGAACAGTGAACATTGTTGGGTGTTGGATGAACAGTTCTCGGTGGGGGTTGGATGAACAGGACCCCGTGGTAGGAGAGGCCGTTGCCGCTGGATGAACAGGACCCCGTTCGAGCCGGTTGGGGGTGGATGAACAGGACCCTGTGGAGGGCTGGTTGAATAGTAGCCGGTGGAGGCTGGATGAACAGGACCCCGTGGAGGGCTGGTTGAATAGTAGTTGGTGGAGGCTGGATGAACAGGAGCCCGTGGATGAACAGTAGCTGGTGGAGGTAGGAGGGAGACGCTGTGGATGAACAGTCGCAGGTGGAGGCTGGAGGAGGTCGATGGTGGATGAACAGTAGCCCGTGGAGGCTAGAGCGAGGCAGTAGATGGTGGATGAACAGTAGCCCGTGGAGTCCCATTTTGCGGTACGCCACACCCCTCTCGATGAACAGGACCCCCGTTTCGACCGTAGGAGGTCGAAGAGAAGTCCGTTTCCTCCGTTTTGCGGTACGCCACACCCTCCCGATCAACAGGACTCCGTTTCGACCATAGGAGGTCGAAGAGAAGTCCGTTTCCTCCGTTTTGCGGTACGCCAGACCCCTCCTAATGAAGAGGATCCTGTTTCGACCGTAGGCGGTCGAACAGAAGGCCGTTTCCTTCGTTCTGCGGTATGCCAGGCCTCGTTTCGGCTGTTCCGTCCAAGTAGGTTGGCTCCCGATGAACAGGACGCATTCCGTTGCCTCCCGATGAACACGCAGTTTCTCCGTTCCGACCCAGCCGGTTGGCTGCCGATGAACAGGACACCGTTGCTGCCCTCCGCTGCCTCTCCATGTACACGAGCCCTGGCCGTACGTATGCGCGAGTAGGCGTTCGAGACCCCGCCCGTATGCACGTACGTGTACACGATATAGATGGGACTGCCTGAACAGCTACCGCTCCTTACTAGGCCACGGTTCATCGTGGCTGAAAGAACGATGGACCAGTATGTACGTACACGTTTGCGACCAGAATGACAATGCTACGTGCGCTTCGACCGGGTGGGTCCCGGCTGTCAGGGAGGATAAGGAGGCACTTCCTTGCGTGCGAAGATGTAGCTGGTAGGTCCGAGCTGACAGGGGGAGGATTCTTTTTTTGCGCGTAATAAGGAGGCACTTCCTTGCGTGAGAAGATCTAGCTGGTGGGTCCATCTGTCAGCCTCACCGCGTACAGTCCTCTTCCGATGGCTGTTGTTCATTGACCACGTTGACCACGCCGCGCAGACAGCACCAGGCGGTGGACGACGGTGAGGCAGGGAACGACGCGGAGCCTGGGAACATGCGGAGGGTAGTACGAGGGTTGACTGGTTCGGCTACGGTGTGAGGCTGCCGTCGCCGCAGAATAACAGGGGGTGTGGGTGAGTAGAGGGATGGCCTGGCCAGCGGTGGGAGTCGTAGGGGGCAGTGAGGTCTCCGCGGCAGCACAGCCGGCCATGGGAGGCAGGAGCACGCGGTGGTTTGGACGGCTGGAGCAAGAAAATCAGAGGTTGAAGAAGTAGGAGACCGTTGGATGTTAACAATCCAATGGTCACTGGTGATAGAATCGTTTGTTGACTAAGTTGACAAAGCCCTGCGTACGCGTCAACTTAGTAGGGCCACAAGTCAGCCTCCAAATCTGGTGGGCCTCAGCTGTCATGGGGATCACTCGTTATTTTTCGCATAATAAGGAGGCACTTCGTTCCGTGCCAAGATATAGCTGGTGGGTCCCAGCTGTCATTGGGAGGATTCATTCTTTTTGTCGTAATAAGGAGGTACTTGCTTGCGTGTGGCCTTGGACCATGTGGGTCCCAACTGTCAGCCTCTCCATGTACATCCCTCTTTCGATGTTGTCGTTTGTTGACAACGTTGACCACGCCGTGCCAAGAACACCAGCGCGATGAACGACGGTGAGACCCAGGAAGGGAATGACCCGGAGGCGGCGAAGCCACAACAGTGGAGGGATGTGGGTGAGTAGAGGGATGGCCTGGCCAGCGGTGGGAGTAGTAGGGGCGGTGAGGCCTGTGCGGCAGCACAGCCGGCCACGGGAGGCAGGAGCAGGCGGTCCTGGCGGCGCTGGATTTGGCGGCTAGAGCAAGAAGATCAGAGATTGAAGAAGCACGACGGCCATTGGATTGACATCCAATGGTTACGTCTGCTAGAATCGTTTGTTGACGTATATAATAAGTAAAAAAATCTTGCATACACGTCAACTTAATAGGCCCACAAGTCAGACCATTCCCTATTTTTTTTAATAATTTACAGCTCATTGCAACTTCTTATGCAATTTATTGCAGTCCATTTTTTTTGGTTGGCCAGGGCCAGGGTTAAAAATTTAAACAAAATTTCGCATATTTCGGTAGGGTCCAAACTATTTTTAATACCGAAATGTTGAGCCAGATTTAAAGTACTTTGAAGATATATTTAAATTAGGTTAAAGCCCGGTGAAATTGGAATCTGAAAATGTGAAAAAAAATCAGAAATTATAAAGTAATTGCCAATTTGTCGTCTGTTTTTTATATTTACAGCCCATTTCATATTACTTTCAAGATTTGCAGCCGTCTTGAAAGAGTTGTAGCCCATCAGGGCGTAGAAAAATAAGTAGGCCTGGATTGGGTATTCTTTAGAAAAAATAAAATGGGCTCATTTTCACAAAGAAAAAATAGCTGGGCTGGTCATGTGGTGAACGTAAAATATAAGCCTGGGCTAGATGGGCCACAACCCAGTTAAAACCCTGCTCCGTCTCAACAATAACAAAATAAATACTACTCGAGCAGCTACGTCCCAGGTGTCAGCCGATCTTGTGCTGTTCTCTTGTCTATTGACTATATACGCTGATAATGTCGTGGGTCCCAGATGTCAGGAAACCACTAGGAGGAAGCATTTTCTTTTTCTATACGCTGACAATGGAGTATATATAACAAAAAATGAGGAACTTCCTTGCGTACGGCCATGGACATGGTGGGCCCCTACTATCATCCTCTCCACGTATAGTCCTCTCCCGATTCCTCTTGTTTGTTGACCATGTTCACAACGCAAGAGGGCAGCGCCGCAGCAAGCGCACCAAAGCGTGCGGAGGACGACGGCGAGGCCTCGGACATCGGTGTTAACGATTTAGAGACGGTGGGGCGGCGATGCGTGTGCTGAGGCGCAGCCAGCTGTGGGAGGCAAAAGCAGGTGGCCCCACCGGCGCTGGTTTGGTTTTGGTGGCTGGAGGAAGACATGACTGAAGAAACATGACAGACTGTAAAAGCAGCAGGAGTACTTAACAACCTTAACTGAAACCAGCAGGGGCACTTAACAACCATAGCTGAAAGTAGTATGAGTACTTATACAGGTTCAACCATACAAAGCACGCCTCGAACAGTGCTACTTTGCCTACAGTTAACCAAGGGTGAGGCCACCAAGCCCCAGGACAAGGCCTAGGTGCCACCCCGTGCATCCACAACCTTCTGAAAGCGGCTTCATCTCGCAATGTGGTCAATAAATAGGATATTCGCTTTAGAGCCATGGAAAAGCATGAGCATAACCTTCTATCCTATTCTCCAAGATGGACGGGCCTTCATTATTTAAGACCACCCATGAATAAGTATCTTTTCACCTCCAAGGGGAATGGAGTAGGTCGACATAAACATCATGTTGTGACCAAGCGCAAGTCTGACCCGACCATGGTCAGGCATCTGTATAGGAACAATAGAACTGGGCAGTTTCTGTTTCAAGAAGATCACAGCTGTAAAACTGTGTATAAGCAAGAGTTTATGAACAACATATATAACAGAAAACAGCTCGTACCATAAGTTTCTCGACACAGTTGGACCTGTTCAACGTGTGCAGTAGTGGCACACATATCCCACGTGGCCTTCAATCATTGAAACGCCCCACAAGGACCTCAAGATGATCAATAAAGTGTAGGAACTTGTGGATGTCGTCCCAATCAACTTCAATGCCATCAGTAACAGTCGAGTTCTTATAGAATAACAAACAAGTAGCATGCTTAACTTTGAAATAACCAACATGTGCCACCAATTAGAAGAAATATTAGTTAGAAGTAGCATCTTTGTGAGAGAAGGGGATCACAAATCGTTGCTACTTCTAAAGTTAAATTGTGATTAGTTAGACAGAATAGGTGGATTAAGAAGTAATCGAGGCAACAAGCAAGAACCAGATACAAAACTAACATGGATGAACTACTGGAACGACGTCGGGGTGGAAGATCACAGTGAAGATGAGACCAGGTTCTGCTATTTCCATCAACATTCGTGCGCCAACTTTCAGTCCGTAACACTTGAGAAAGTTTATCCAAGTTCGGCCATAAAAAAAGTAGCGATCTTCTTGGTTCATGAACCCAACTCAGAACTTATATCCATGGCTTGTCTTCAATGTGACCATTAAACTGGTGTATTCAGTTATGGCAAGGCCGACCATCTTGAGTACATGTGTTCTAGCAGAGCAAGGAATTCACTGCAGGAAAAATAATATGAGAACACAATGTATTCGCTATCCAAATCTAGAAATAATTTCCTCCTTCACATCAGTGTTGACCATGGTACTAGTACCTTTTATCCAAATATAGGAATCCAAATTTCCAAATTAGTCGACAACATGTTCAAAAACCCCCACCCTCTCGTATTGAAAAGAGGATTCTAGGAACATACTGTGAGCGTTTTAAAATCATGTGTTAGGATGAGAAGGAACAAGTGTGGCGTCTCACCGAGGGCGCAGAAACCTGTAGGGTCCTCGCACTTTGGGCACTGCAAATGAAACACACTAGATTCAGTAGGAAGAAAAATGCATCAACAGCGGTGGATGCCATCCTAGGATTACCCGCGACCAAGGGACTAGGATTTATCGGGGATGGATGAAGAATTCGTACCTGGTTCTCCATGAGAAAACCCTATGCAATCGCCAAGAGGGGGTTTTCTCTGAACAAGTAGACGAGGGAGAAGGGGATTCAGGCCCACTGAAATATTGTTGCTTCATCCGTCCAGCTTACTGCTAAAGCTGGAAAGGTGGGGTTTTTTGTGATTTGACGGCTCATTGGGCATTACTGCGGTGCTATGACCGGGGTGAGTCTACCGTGCAGTTGTGCACTCTAATTTGGTGCATGGCACGTGGACCCTGTTGCCGGATGCCCCACATATCAGCGAAAGGAAGTAGAAAGGCAGGAGTAACTAGTTACACATAAATATATTTTTGACAGAGAGATACTCCCTCTGTAAAGAAATATAAAAATATTTTATATCACAACTTTATACATAAGAAAAATCAAGGGGAATATATATAACAGAATATGGGGGTTCAGCTGAGAATATAATACTCAAACAGGCTCACGGTTCTAGACTTTGGGCCACAGGCCGGTGGGCCTGCATGTTTGGGGGCCCATGTGTTCTAACTCAGCACATTTCATATTGCAAGCGATCGGTACGGCGCTGGTTTTAGATGCTGTCGCAAGGTGAATACAGAAAATTGAATAAAGCACGGCAGTTGTTAGAATGAAATCGAACGACATTTCCTAACCAGCAATCAGAGTTGCAATTCTATCAACGATATCCTACATGATAAATAATATTGTCGTACTACTTATACACACAGGACACTTGTTTCACCATGCCATATTATTACATCAAAATCTCTCGGAGGATAGATCAGTTCGGCAATTGCGTGCTGCTACTGAAGAATTTCAAAGTTGATTTGGACCAGCTCTCCTTGCCGAGAAAGTTCGATTTTGACATCGTCCCCTACCGCAAGATTTCATTTAGATTTGAACCTTGACCATCCTTTAGCAACAATCATCATGCGACCATCCTTTGTACTTACAATATATTGAGCAGGTTCATTCACACCAAGGCTGCGCATGGTAAGAGAAACTTGGCCACGGTCGCCCAGATTGTTGAACGACTCTCTCGTTACTCTAGGAATTCTCTGTTTGCAAACAAGAAGACATACACAAACAGTTAGATCAACACAGTGAATCATGTGAAACAACATGGAAAGAAAAAAGAACGAAGCACTTGGGCGGCCAATGCTTACCAAGAAAGTGGAGATGTCGGTTTTTGTAAGGACATTGGTATATGTAGTGCGAACTGCAGCCCAGTCTGTTGCCGGTGCAACTGCTGGTTCTGTTGCCGCTGCACGGGCCGGAGCAGATGCAAGTGCAACTTCAAGTGTTGGTGCAGGTGCCGGAGCCGTTGCTGGTGCTCGTGCCAGTGCGACTGGTAGTGCCACTGCTGCTGCCGGAGATGGTGCTCCTTGTGGAGCTGGTGCCGGTGTCAGAGCAGGTGCCGGTGTCTATGCCCGATCCTCCGATAGATCAGCCTGATCCGCTGACGCGGTCGGTGCCCAATCCTTAGGTGGATCAGGCTGAGCTGCTGCCGCTGTCAGTGCTAGAGCAAGTGCCGTTGGAGAAGGTGCCGGTGCTCGATCCATTGCTGAAGGTGGTACCGATGTGCGAGACAGCAGCGGTCGTCTCTGGTCTGCTATGATCAGCTTTCTAACTTGACTAGGCTCCATGACCTTGATCCAGTCTTTTTCTTCATTTCTTTTAAACACGAGAAGGACTAATTGTGGCATGTTTGTTAAACCAAACTGCAGTTCATCATAGGGCTTCAGATTGTACTCAAACAACAGACTGATCCAATTGTGTCTAGTAATATAAGTGATGGACAGTGCCTTCGTTACTGACACGAGATAAGAAGTGAAACCTGCAAAAATAACCATCATAGAGCAAACCAAACGGTTTACTCTGTGATGAATGTCACATGGCAAAACCTGCATCATAAAATTGCAGCAAAAGTAAGAAAACATGACATTAAATCAATAAGATTTAGACAGTAAATCGATAAGATATACTTGATGTGACACGAGTGAATCCTTACCAGGAAATCACTATGTTCAAGTTCTAAACAGAAGATTGATCGTCCAATTACGCGTGGCATGCAGGGCCCCCGCTTACTCTCACAAGCAGGACAGTCCAAAGGTCGTGACAAATCGTATGGACCGAACATCCATGGGACTGGAAATCCTGGTGGGTGCAATAAACCCTGCAATGCATACAGATATTGGAGTGTAACCATAATTGATAAACCGTCCTCACAACAAAGATAATCTGGATACTTCAAAATATACAGACTGAATTGAGTGGACAAACATTAACATAGACTGTTCTCAGGACTCACCACACAACAAAAGCGGCAGTACTAAACAATACAGGGTTCACACACACAAATCAAGTACTGAACAATAGTACTTACTACAGACAAGCAAAGTTGCACTAATTAAACTCTGCAGACTATTTCTTGCCACCGACCTACAGGATGTACCCTGCATAACTGACTAGGCCATGGACTTCATGAGAGATGTCTACCAGCACCATCACCATCTCGTCAACCTTGGAGAACCTAGCAGAGTGGTCTTTCCACTCATAAACATGATGATGAAGACAATCCGCATCAGATTTGTCGGGAAGCTTTACAAGAACCACACCCTTCATAATCAAAGGCACAGCCAGGAAATTGTTGTGGTGAAGTACACCCTCAAGAACACGCCTGGCAACAATGCTACAGGAAAACACTAGTTCATGACACGTGGCGACAAGGACACAGCAGCTGGATAGTTTAGCAGTAGAACTCATCCTCAGGTCTTCCAGTTCACACGGCATGACTTTGAGAACTTCATCTCCACCGCGGACCTGGTTCTAATTCAAACAGAAACCAAATATTTTATTACTACCTCAGTTCAGAAATATAAGATGATTTTCGATATTTTACTCCATATAAGACTACATATACGCACAGAAATGAGTGAACAAAGACACTACAACATGTCTTCAAAGGCATGAGAGCAGAGGGATTACTTGCAATATCCATAACACAAGTTACTGAGGCTAATATACTCTCTTCAAAGGTAGCATTGATGTTCATAAAGTAGTTCAAAGTAATCTATAAGAAATCAGTGTCAACCTCTCGCATGTTTTGGTCAAAAGAGGAATTTAGAAGTCATTTGGCACACAAAAATCACATGCAAGATCACCCAGAAAGTTGTACTACTAGTACTAGTACTGCGTGTTAGATGAAAAAACACGATCAAGATCGAGAAAAAGATCGTCAAGAAGAGATATTACCTGGACTTGCTTAATGAGGGATCCCGGAGAGGGGGCCTTGGACAGGGCGATGGCCTTGAGCTTGTCTGCGGTAGTCTTGGTGGGGTGCTTGCGCTTCTTCATACCCTGAGCCTCGACGGTTTTGGCCAGAGCCATAGACATCACTTCGGCCGGTGCTCCAGGGTCCATCAAGAAACTGTCAAATAGAAATAAAAGAAAAGAAACCATAATCACAAACCCAAAAGAAGAACAGAGAGGGAGTTATAGGATCAGTCTCGGGGTTGCAAGACCGGGCCTTGGCCAGAATCAACACCATTGATGCGCTCACCTTTCCTTCTTTGGGAGAGAAGAACAATGGCAGAAGCAGGTCGGGGTTTTCTTGAAGAAATGAGGAACAAGATGAGGGAGAAGCGAGTTGGAGTTTTCTTCAAGAGAGGAAGCTGAGGGATAAGAGTGAAATGATGGTTGCTTCGTCCGTCCAACTTACTGCTGGAAAGGTGTGGGTTTTGTGATTTGACGGCTCATTGGGCATTACTGCGACGCTTCGATCGGGGTAGTCTAGCGTGCAGTTGGGCACTCTAGTACGGAGTAATTTAGTGCATGGCTAGTGGACCCCGATGCTAGCTGTCCCACACGGCGGCGAAAGTGAGTAGCATTGTTCCCGACGACCGTCGAGGAGGATCCGCACAGTAGAGCGTGTCCACTGTTTCTGAAGAAAAAAATTGATTACATCAAGTGTTTCCACTCTTACGACGGAGGAGTGCAAAACACGGCAGCCACTTGAACTTACACAGTGCTCCTACTACTAGGCATGTGCAATGGTTCATACGTTAGTACTACATAATCTTGTTGCCAGTGTAGTAAGATATGATGATAACAAATGATGTTGTGCGCATGTCAACTATATGAACAGTAATGTAACATACCCCCTTTTTTGACTATCCGGTCGTGAATGAACGGTGAGATCAATGTTAACAAAACTTGGTCTACAGCGCATGGAAAGTACAGTGCTACAGTACTCCACGGAACATGAACCATATGAAGCACGAATCAGTGTTAGGCAGGGTGTATGAAGGGTGCATGGGATGGGAGCAAAAGTTCCCTTCTCGACCCACTTTTGGGTGTTTGGCAGAGTGCATGAAGGATTGAAGGGTGCATGAGTCCACACTAGTAGGTTAACACAAATACACTAGGAGCATGCATGAAGAAGGGTGCTGAGATGAGCATGCACGAAGAGGGAACAACTATATTGAGATGAGAATGCAACCAAACACACCCACACGCTTTGTGCTCCAGTGACTGATCTGCACTGTCTGAGTTTGATCCAATGGTCATGTTGCGCCGAGACATGAATATGCCCATGCAGAGGACGCCTAAACACCACCGAAGTCCCTCTGCTTATCGAGGTGCACGACGTTGGTGATGCAGGGTGCCACCGCCCGCAGAGCCCGCTCCCGGTCGACGAGAGCCAGCTCGTCAAAGATGGCGTCCAATGGCACGAATGGATTCCGATGACGGAGCCCTGAGAGGATTCGCCCGGCAACGGCGACGGCAGCCCGCAACCCCTCCTTGTCCAGCTCCACCCCCACCATCGCGCGGAGATGGCTTAGCTCCTTGGAGATATAGGTGAAGAAGGAGACTAGGTCAGGAAGCCGCAGCTCATTGAAGTCGACGGGGTGGTCGAACGGGTTTAGCTCGACGCCCGGCATGGTCGTGCTGGCACGATGGTAGGCATCACGCAGCCGCAACACGTGCGTGGCAACATGGTCCACCAAGTGGTTGAGGCGATGCTGGACCTCGTCATGATCGGCTCGCTCGCGCTCCAGCCGGCTCGCCTGACCGCCTATCATATCTCCCACTTTCTGCAGCAACGTCGCCGATGCCTCGAGCATCTTGTTGGTGGACGCCTGCCGCTTTTGAAGCTTCGTGAACTCCCGCACATAAAGGAGGAGCATGGCACTCCTCTCCTCCTTGAGCTCACGGAGCTCCACGTCCTTGGCCCTGAGCTTCGCATCCTTGGCCTGGAGCTCCTGTGTCAGGCGCCTCACCTCAGACTCCGTGATCTAGTGCGCCGCCATGGAACTAGGTAGAAGCAATGGGGAGAGGAACCAAAGGGGGCAAAACGGCTGAAAGGCAATGCAATCTACGGGAAGGCAGAGGGAGCCAGCCGAGGAGCGGGGTGAATCTTTTGGTTTTCACCATGGGAAAACACCATTCGATAACTTTTCACATCAGGGAGCAGTGGGTTTTACAGGTGGAGTCATCATGACTAATTGCTGCCACGCCTACTCCCGTCAATCAAAAAAATAAAAATCCTGCCGCGCCTGCCGCACCCAAAGACCACAGCAACGCCGCGGTAGATATTTAAATTTACCTGCCGGCAAGGAGATAAAAAAAGGGATGAAAAAACAAATGTGGCGGCGGCCTAGCTAATCGGTCCCACTAGCCCAACTAGCTAGCCACCGTGCTTCACTGATGTACTAGGCGGGAAAGGTGGTCTTCGTGATTTGACGACTCATTTACTTGCTTCGGCGCTACGACCGAGGAGGACCCAGAAAATGCGCGGTAGGGCATCCCATGTCTCGGCAAGGAAGAAAATATGCGTGCATCACTTGGGAGGACCCAGAAACCGCGCGGTAGGGTGTGCCACGTCTCGGCACGGAGGAAAAATGTGTGTGTAAAAATATACTGTATCAGACGTACTACCTATGGTTCGACCTCGGGACCCAGCCAGTCAGTCAAAAATACCCCACTAGCCACACAGCTTCATCATGCTAACGTGGCACGGAGGATAGGTGTGGTTAGCTCCGTCTCGACCAGCCACAACGTCTCTTGTTCTAGGCGATTCTTCTATTTTCCAAGGATTTTTTTTAGTTATAATAACACCACGGCAAGCTCGCGCCGCTCTTCGTGTGTGCCTGTGCGTCTAAAGGTTAGATGATGGAGAGGAGAGAGAGATCACAGACATGGGACCCACCAGTAAGTGAGTCAACGGTCATGCACATGTTGACGAGCCACTCCCTCTACTCTACTCAACGTAATACTGTATAAAATCAAGTTATGGGGCAAAGCCAACAACCGTTGTTGTTTCAGGCTATCGACTTACACTTTGTAGTCCAGGTTGCCAGTTCGAATCTCGTCTTTCAGATTTGTTAGTTTTAGGTCCAAATTTGATCAATGACAAGTGGGACCCCCGTGTGTTGTTCTGATATTTCAGTGTAGGATGGTTTTTTTGCACAAACACTTTGCGCGGTTAGACAAGAAACGGCATGAGTTACACATATTTTGCAAGTTTAGGAACAAAAATGACAGCGGCATAGAATATCACATCCACCCCGCAGCTTAGATGCTATGGTGATACGAGTTTTTACGTCGTTGGAACTGAGATCCAATGGCTTGGGAGTAGTCTTTGTAATTATGCGCAATTTCCAAACTCTCCAAGGTTTTTTTTGCAAATAAAACATTTAGGCCTCGTGTGTGCCACTGCATCTTGGATCCAACGGCTCCCAGTAGCTCATATTAGGTGCTCCCCGTAGCTTAATTAGCCGCTATGGTGATACGAGCATCTAGGTCGTATGATCTGTGATCAGATGCCACATGCATAGTACTTGTACTTTCTGCGCAATTCCCAAACTCTCTCAGGAGTATATTGCAAAAACATACAAACACTACTGGAATCAGGATCTTTGCCGTCAGCCAGCTCTTTGCCGTCTGCTAGCTGACAGCAAAGAAGGTCTTTGCCATCAGCTTACAGAAAGCTGACGGCAAAGAAAGAGCGGACGACAAAGATGGTGTTTTCCGTCAGCCTGCTCTTTGCCGTCTGCTAGCTGACGGCATAGAACCTTTGCCATCTACTAGCAGACGGCAAAGAGGGTGGGTGGCCCACTAACGAGAATGACCTAACGGCCACTTTCTTTGTCGTCTGCTAGCGGACGGCAAAGCTTCTTTGCCGTCCGCCAGCAGACGGCAAAGAAAGTGGCCATTTTAACGGCCGTTTCCTCCCGGCCCCACCCCACTAGCTAGGCTCTTTGCCGTCTGCTAGCAGATGGCAAAGAGCTGTGACCTAACTGAAAAGGGGCCAGCGCCCGCGGCCCACCCCTCTCTCTCTTCACTCTCTCTCCCGGCCCTCACCTCACCCGCGCCCCCGCCGCCGCCGCCCCCGCCGTCCCGGCGCCCCGCCCCGCCCCCGCCGCCCCGCCCCGCCACCTCCTCCACCACCGTCGGAGCCAAGGTGAACTTTTTTTTCTACTATTATTTGCTGTTTAGGTTTAGGTGTTATTAATAGGTTTAGGTTAGTGCTAGGATTAGGTTAGTGCTAGGTTTAGGTTTAGATAATTAGAAGAAGAAGAAAGTTGAAAAAAAGAAGAATAAGTAGAAGAAGAGGAAAAAGAAAAAAAGGAAGAGGGTCGTGGATCGCCAGTCGCCGAGAGGATAGATGGTGGAGCCAGTGGGTCCTGCCGGTCCCGACGCCGTCGCCCATGCCGAGAATCCCCCGGTTCGAGTGCTGACCCGTCGACCGTGCGCCGCCATACCAGAGGGCGCCCGGGGACGAGCGGGTTAGGGGGTTCCTCGACTTCGATGGAACCCTAAATAGCAAAGTATCGCCGGTGCGAGATACATGTGGCCGTCGGTGTCGAACACTACATCCATGTCCCACAAGTGACGCCGGCGTCCGGCGTCCCGCAGCAACAGTTCTCGGGGTCGATGGCGGTCGAACACCTATGCGAATTTGTTTTGCAGCCTCTGCGATGACGATTAAAAGCCAAGTGTTGAAACTTGAAACACCCAAACTGACTCAAGTCGGTTTGGTTGTTTGAATTTTCAAAACTTGGCTTTAATCCTCATCGCAGAGGCTGCCAGACACATTCGCCAAGGTGTTCGACCGTCATCGGCCCCCAGAACTATTGCTGCGCGCGGGACGCCGGGCGCCGTCGTCACTTGTGGGATGTGGATCTAGTGTTCAACACCGAGCGCCACATGTATCTCGCACCGATGATACTTGCTATTTAGGGTTCCATCGACGCCGAGGAACCCCCTAACCCGCTCGTCCTGTTGTAAATATTTAGTTAGGTTGACGGAAAAAACAATATTTCTATGTTACTCATCTTTCGATTTAAATCTGCAGTTTTTTCTTCACTGCGAGGGTCTAGTGTTCGACGAGCTCCGCCCCTGCATTCGTGGGTGAGCACAAATGACATCTCCTCCTCCCCCCTTCATTTGCTATGTTCTGGTCTTCGTGCCGATGAAACTTGCTAGCTATAGGTGTCTTCAATCATCAGTATGCGTGACCACTATGTGTCTCCCGTTCGAAAGGGTTACATCTATAAATATGCATGCATTTGCATATTTATAACCGTGATTCTTTCGAACTGTCCAACGTTATCCATGGACAGCCCGAGTATGTGTAGATTGGGTTCGTTTTCCCATATGCTCTGCTCCGGATCTGATGCAGAATTTCATCAGTGCCTCCCTGTTGTTCTCCGGGTACACATACTCTCTGCTTATTGCCGAGACGTGTATCAAGAGAACAGCGGGGAGGTGCTGCCGAAATTTTGCGTCGGATCCGATGCAGAGCATGGGAAAACGAACCCAATCTACACATAATCGGGTGGGATTAGGACCTATCTTTACCTATTAGCGTCTAGGTTGCATGGACGTAATAAAAGTGACAAACTCCATTAACTGATGAATATATACATGCTGATTTATATATATATTTCTTATGTGGCCAGTAGCTAGGCAAGATGAGTGATCGTGCGTGGATGTACACCGGTCACACTAGTCAGAAAGACATGACCATTGAATGGTTAACAAAAACCAAGGGGTTTCTGAGAGCCACATTTGCAAATGGCCAGAGGACAACCTGGTGCCCCTGTGCCGGGTGCAACAATTGGCACAAGAGGACAGAGGATGAAATGGGCAAACACCTGTAGAAGAGGGGTTTTATGCCAGGTTATACGGTGTGGACATTTCATGGCGAGTCTGCCCAACGTGCCAGAGCTGAGGTGCTTCGTCGTCGCACCGACGAGCATGGTACCGGGATGGAAGACATGGTGCAAGACTTTGATGATGCTCGGGACTCGGACGATGAGATGGAGGAATCTGCAAAGGCCTTCAATGAAATGTTGGAGTCTTCAAAACGTCCTCTCCATGAGCACACTGAGCTTTGTCAGTTGGATGCCATCTCACAAATAATGGCTCTGAAGGCTCAATTCAACTTGGGCAGAGAATGCTACGACGCGATGATGACAGTATTTGGACGTTTTCTACCCAAAGGCCATGTACTACCTGCAAACCTGTACCAGTCAGACAAAATCCTCCATGCTCTTAATATGCCCTATGAGAAGATACATGCCTGTGAGAAAGGATGTGCATTATTTAGGCTTCAGTATGCAGACTTGAACTATTGTGCCATTTGCATGTCATCCAGGTATGTTGTGGTAGACAACGGTATGGGTGAGAAGACGCAGACCAAAATCCCCGTTAATGTTCTTCGCTATATGCCAATCGTACCAAGACTTCAACGTCTTTTCATGGTCGAAGAGACGGCCAGACAGATGACATGGCACAAAACAGGTAAAAGAACCCAACTAGATGCAGATGGGAAGCTGATGATGGTGCACACATCGGACGGTGAAGCGTGGAAGCGCTTTGATGCATTACATGATGACAAAGTGGCAGATCCGAGGCATCCTCGAGTCGCCATCAGCACGGATGGGTTCAGTGTGTTTGGTCTGACGGCAGCCCAATACAGTTGTTGGCCCGTATTTGTCATTCCACTCAATCTCCCCCCGGACAGATTATGCAAAGAAAGAACATTTTCCTGACGATGATAATTCTAGGGCCCAACTATCCGGGGAAGAATATGAATGTGTACATGCAGCCACTGAAGGATGAATTGCAAGAAGCCTGGGATAATGGGTTCAAGACATACGACGCCTTTAGCAAACGGAACTTCATAATGCGTGTCTGGTACATGTACTCGACGCATGACTTGCCGGCGTATGCGCTATTCGTTGGCTGGTGTGTACATGGAAGATTCCCATGCCCCACATGCAAGGGAGCTCTTCAGTTTTGTTGGCTTCAGTCCGGTCGCAAGTTTTCTTGCTTCGACTTGCATAGACAGTTCCTGGATCCGCGCCATAAGTTCAGGAAAGACAAGCAGAACTTCATCAAAGGTAGAGTTGTCAAAAACTCTGCACCGCCTCCGTTGACAGGCCAAGAGATCCTGGATCAGTTAAATGCTCTCGAGCCAGATCCAGAGCGTCTCGGGTATTTCAAGGGGTATAATTCGGTACACGCCTGGACTCACAAGACATGCTTGTGGGATCTGCCTTACTTTAAAGACCTCTTTTGCCCACACAACATCGATGTGATGCACACTGAGAAGAATATCGCCGAGGCACTTTTTGGTACATTGTTCGGCATAGATGGGAAGTCAAAGGATAATACCAAGGCTAGAGTCGACCAGGAGGCGCTATGTCATAGACCGTTACAAAACATGCAACCACCGAAAGGAAAGCAGAACTGGACAAAGCCAAAGGCATGGTTCAATCTTGGAAGGCCAGCTATGAGGGAAATTATCTTGTGGGTGAAAATGCAGTTGATGTTCCCCGATGGGTATGCAGCGAATCTAAAGAGGGGAGCGAGTCTTCATAAATTGAAGATATTTGGTCTCAAGAGTCATGATTGGCACATATGGATTGAGCGGGTAATGCCGGTGATGTTGCGTGGCTTCATCCCTGAGGATGAATGGCTAGTACTGGCAGAGCTGAGCTATTTCTTCCGTGTTCTTTGTGTGAAAGAACTATCGCCTGGCCTGCTAGAAGAAATGGAAGAGTTGGCGCCGAAGTTGATCAGCAAGTTAGAGAAGATCTTTCCGCCGGGCTTCTTTAATCCAATGCAGCACTTGATTTTGCATATCCCAACCGAGGCAAGATTGGGGGGCCCATGCAAAATTGTTGGTGCTACGCAACTGAGAGGATGCATAAGACGCTACGAGCAAAATGTAAAAATAAACGTAGAATTGAAGCATCGATGGCTGAGGCATTCATTACTGAGGAGGCGGCAAACTTCGTGATAGCACACTACGAAGCCAAAAATCGTCATTTGCATAATCCGAAGCCTCGGTACAATGCTGACGACCCTAAAAAGGGTGGATCCAACCTCAGCCTATTCAAAGGGGATCTCGCACCAGCCGGTGCTTCTAATTCCTTAACGTTGGATTTTGAAGAATGGCAGATTATTTTGTTGTATATCTTCACCAACCTAACAAAAGTGCGGCCGTACATCGAGTAAGTTCTCGGTACATTGTTTAGCAACTTCTAATTCCTTTGAACTGCTCTTATTCCCGGATAAATTTGATACAGTCAATAAGTCGCCAAATTCTCGTATGGAGCGGTGATCCAAAAGGATTCCGTCGAAGAGTATGAGCTTCTAGCAAAGCATGGAGGCGGCTATCCCGGTTTCATCTCTTGGTTCAAACAAACGGTAATTTCCATTAGACCATTTCATTTCTTCATCTAATTTGTGGCTAATGCAACAATCCCTTTCGTATTAAACTTGTAGGCTAATTCAGAGTTTATGGACACCGAATTGAGACAAGTCACTAATGGTTTTGACTTTAAGGTCCGTTCATTTGACAAATACGACATCAACGGGTATCGCTTTCTTACCTATGGCAAAGAGCTATCTATGGCCGACCGAAAGTCTACAAATTGTTGTGTCTCTGCTATCGGCGAAGGAGATACCGAGTATTATGGAAGGGTTGAAGCAATTTATGAACTTCAATTCTATGGTGTAAACCCACCAAACGTCGTAGTCTTCAAATGTTATTGGTTCCAGCCGAAGGAGACTAGAAGGACTCACGAACATATAGGGCTAGTGGAAATCAAACAAAGCACCCATTTGGATGTTCCCGATGTCTATATTATGGCTCAACAGGCAACCCAAGTTTTCTATCTACCGTGGGCCTGTCAAAGTGATCCAAATCTCAATGGTTGGGATGTCATTTATGAAGTGCCGCCACGTGTTAGACCACCTCCCCCCAATGAAGACGATTATGAACCTCACATTAACCCAGACACATATGAAGGAGAATTCTTCCAAGAAACACGTCTTTCCAAAAAACGTTTCAAGAACCGCTCTACTTCACCCCAGAACATTGAAGTAGACAGCGACAGTGAACCCGACTTCACCCCTGAGCCGGAACAAGAAGAGCCTAAACTAGAAGAGGTTACTGCTGTGAATGACCGGTCAATGCTTGACCGATTACGTAAAGGTGGCCTTCCACATGATGATGCATTTATTAATGATGATGATGAGCACGTCATTACTGATAGTGATGATGATGATGCATTTATTGATCCCGGAGCATTTATTGAACCCGACGATCCAGATTATTATTAGGTATTCAATTTTTTATGTTGTACTTGATTTATATAGTTACTTGTATAATTATATGATTTATATAGTTACTTGTATACTTTTCTTACTTTGTATGATTGTTTCTTATACATAGTGCCATGGTCTTGATATCCGTCCTCGTCGGCCCTCGCCCACTTTATGATTCGGATGTGGTAAATTCTCTTTTATAACTATTTGTTGCATTTCGCATTTATGACAATTATGGCCATCAAGTTGACATAGAGATATTTTAATCTAGGAGGTATGTGAACCAGAATTTGCAACCGACCCTCTTGTCGAGAAGTTAAATTTAGTTGAAAAAGAAAATGAGTATTTGAAAGAAAAAATTAAAAGAATTGAAGAAGAGAAGATGACATTGGAGTTGTATGTTGCCGATGTCGTCGATGATCACAAGATGAAGATGAATGCAATGCGCTTGAAGATGGATGCAATGCGCTTGAAGATTAAGAAGATTAGAAAATATGCCATTGATAATGAGGCTTGGTATCATTATGCCGTTGGATCAATTGTTACCTTAGTTGCGATCTTCATTGCATTTGTTGTGATGAGGGTAAGTTTTCTCTAGTGTTTTGCTTAACAAATGCATACTTAGCTTATTTTCCTCCTAAATGGCATAATTACCTAAGTTAGATAAAAAATGAGCTATACTTAGGTCAAAAATTAGCTTACTTAGGTCAAAAATGGCATAACTACCTAGGTTAGCTCAAAAATGACCTACACTTAGCTTCTTCAGTTCATTTATGACATACTTAGCATACTTAGGTCAAAAATGGCATGATAATCTTTGCTACCTCCAAAATGGCATAGACTTAGCTTATTTTCCTCGAAAATGACATAATAACCTTACTAAACTCCAAAATGACCTATTTACCTAGCTTAGCTCTAAAATGACCTACACTTAGCATTTTTACCTAGCTTAGCTAAAAAATGGCATTTTTACCTACCTTAGTTAGAAGGAGAAGAAGATAAAGAAGAGGAGAGGAGAAAAAGAAAGAGAAGAAAAATTCTTCTTCTTCTTCTTCTTTTTCTTCTTCTTCTAGCTACTCTTCTTCTTCTAGCTAGTCTTCTTCTTCTTCTTCTTCTTCTAACTTTCTTCTTTCCCAATTTGCAGATTTGCTTTAGATGAGGAAGCTTGCGTTGATGGAGTCTGCTCTTCTCCTTGTGCTTCCTTTTTGTTTTGATTTTGTAGGATGAACAATGTGAAACTTGCTACCTATATATGTATGTATCGATGAAACCATTGTATGCTTGTTGTTGGATATGTTGGCTAGCTATATATGTTACATATGGACTTTGGATTTGGTATGTATATGTGTTGGATGATCATATCCATATGGCAGGGATATGATTTGGTATGTATATGTGTTGTTATGCTTGTTGAAAGTATTTTCAAATGTGTATATATATATATATCTGTGAAATTGAATGAATTTAAGAAAAAACAGAAAAACAGGGGCTATACAGGCTCTTTGCTGTCTGCTGGCAGACGGCAAAGAGCTTTGCCATCAGCCAGCAGATGGCAAAGCTGCCACGTTAAATTTCTGGGAACTCGTATCACCATAGAATCTACGGTGCGGGAGCACCTCATATTCTCCCGTGCAAGAAAACATCAGGTGCTCTCGCAGCTTGGATGCTACGGTGATACGAGCTTCGAGGTCGTTCGATCTGAGATCCAATGGCATCTGAGCAATCTTTGTGCTTGTAAGCAGTGGCCGAACTCTTTGGGGGCTTTTCTGCAAAAAAACATTCAAACCACCAAGGAGTTTTTGGATCACAGATCCAACGGCTCCGAAGAGCTTGTATCACCAAAGCATCTAAGGTGTGGTAGCACATGATATTCTTACATACAGGAGAATATGAGGTCCTCCTTCATCTTAGATGCTACGGTGATACGAGCTTCGAGGTCGTTGGATATGGGATCCAAGGGCATCTGAGTAGTTTTTGTACAAATTGTGTGCAATTCTCAAACTCATTAAGGTTTCCTGTAAAAATATTAAGACATCCTGTGAGCTACTATATCTCAGATCTACAAGCTCCAAGCAACTCGTATCAGCATATAACATCTAAGGTGTGGGGGCACATGATATTCTCCCGGGGAGGGGGGTGCACAACCAATCGGTGTTTGGGAGGGTGGGGACAAATATAATGTTAAAAAAATATAATCTAAACAATCCTAAATAGAGCTTCACAATTTTATCTAAGGTCGAGGGGTTAACCCCCGACAATCTACATAGCTCCGCCTAAACACAACATTTGCATGTATGTAGTACTAGACTTAATATTCATGTTTCAGTTTCCTGTTCATTTTAAATATTGAATTGAGGACCATGTGATACGTCTCCATCGTATCTACTTTACCAAACTCTTTTGCCCTTGTTTTGGACTCTAATTTCCATGATTTGAATGGAACTGACCCGGACTGGCGCTGTTTTCAGCAGAATTGCCATGGTGTTATTTTTGTGCAAAAATAAAAGTTCTCAGAATGACATGAAACTTCACGGAGAATATTTTTGGAATAAATAAAAAATATTGGCGAAAGAACCAACCGAGGGGGACCCACCGCCTGTCCACAAGGGTGGGGGGCGAGCCCTACCCCCCTGGGCGCGCCCCCTGGCTTGTGGGTCCCACGAAGCTCCACCGACCTCAACTCCAACTCCATATATTCATGTTCGGGGAGAAAAAATCAGAGAGAAGGATTCATCGTGTTTTACGATACGGAGCCGCTGCCACCTCCTGTTCTTCCTCGGGAGGGCAGATCTGGAGTCCGTTCAGGTCTCCGGAGAGGGGAAATCGTCGCCATCATCATCATAAACCATCCTCCATCACCAATTTCATGATGCTCACCGCCGTGCGTGAGTAATTCCATCGTAGGCTTGCTGGACGATGATGGGTTGGATGAGATTTACCATGTAATCGAGTTAGTTTTGTTAGGGTTTGATCCCTAGTATCCACTATGTTCTAAGATTGATGTTGCTATGACTTTGCTATGCCTAATGCTTGTCACTAGGGCCCGAGTGCCATGATTTCAGATCTGAACCTATTATGTTTTCATGAATATATATGTGTTCTTGATCCTATCTTGCAAGTTATAGTCACCTACTATGTGTTATGATCCGGCAACCGCGGAGTGACAATAGTCGGGACACTTCCCGGTGATGACCGTAGTTTGAGGAGTTCATGTATTCACTAAATGCTAATGCTTTGGTCCGGTTCTCTATTAAAAGGAGGCCTTAATATCCCTTAGTTTCCATTAGGACCCCGCTGCCACGGGAGGGTAGACAAAAGATGTCATGCAAGTTCTTTTCCATAAGCACGTATGACTATATACGGAATACATGCCTACATTATATTGATGAATTGGAGCTAGTTCTGTGTCACCCTAGGGTATAACTGTTGCATGATGAATGCCATCCGACGTAATTATCCATCATTGATCCATTGCCTACGAGCTTTTCACATATTGATCTTTGCTTCGTTACTTTTCCGTTGCCACTGTTACTATTGCTACCAAACCGTTACTGTTACTTTTGCCACTGTTACCATTACTTCCATACTACTTTGCTACTAAATACTTTGCTGCAGATATTAAGTCTTTCAGGTGTGGTTGAATTGACAACTCAGCTGCTAATACTTGATAATATTCTTTGGCTCCCCTTTATGTCGAATCAATAAATTTGGGTTGAATACTCTACCCTCGAAAACTGTTGCGATCCCCTATACTTGTGGGTTATCAACACCTTTTTCTGGCGGCGTTGCCGAGGAGCATAGCTCTTTTCTCTGAGTCACTTGGGATTTATATCTGTTGATCACTATGAGGAATTTGAAAGATACTAGAACCAAGATTTTTCCCTCTACTACGAGGGGAGGTAAGGAACTGCCATCTAGCTCTGCACTTGATTCACCTTCTTTTTTGAGGAAGCTTGCGACACCTACACCTGCTAGTAATTCTAATATGTCGCAAGTAATTGATGATGCCACTTCTACTATGCATGATGCTTATGATGATACTACTGCTTTGCTTGATGATACTGTGCCACTAGGTGAATTTCTTGATGAACAACTTGCTAGGGTTAGAGAAAATGAAATTACTGAAACTGATGATATCATTGAAACTGAAGATTATGATTCTCCCCCTATATATGAATTACCTGTTGTACCTGAGGGTTATATTATGGATGAAGAAACTGCTAGAGACTTTCTTGCTTGCAATGATAGAGAGGATCTTAAGAAACTGTTAGCTAAGCTGAAAGAAAAGTCTTTGAATGCTAGAATTCAATATGATCCTAAGTTTGCTACTTCACCTATCATTGTTACTGATAAGGATTATGAATTCTCTGTTGATCCTGAGTTAATTACTTTGGTTGAATCTGATCCTTTCTATGGTTATGAATCTAAAACTGTTGTGGCACATCTTACTAAATTGAATGATATAGCCACCCTATTTGCTCATGAAGAAAAAATCGGCTACTATTATATTCTTAAATTGTTTCCTTTCACGTTAAAGGGTGATGCTAAGTTGTGGTTTAATTCTCTTGCTCCTGGTTGTGTGCGTAGTCCCCAGGATATGATTTATTACTTCTCTCAAAAATATTTCCCTGCTCATAAGAAACAAGCTGCCCTACAGGAAATATTTAACTTTGTGCAATCTGAAGAAGAGAGTCTCCCACAAGCTTGGGGGAGGCTTCTCCAATTACTTAATGCTTTGCCTGATCATCCTCTCAAGAAAAATGAAATACTTGATATCTTTTATAATGGACTAACCGATGCTTCTAGGGACCACCTGGATAGTTGTGCTGGTTGTATTTTCAGGGAACGAACTGTTGAACAAGCTGAATTGCTATTGAATAATATATTGAGTAATGATAATGATTGGACTCTTCCTGAACCAACTCCTAAGCCAACTCTGAAGAAAAGAGGTATTCTATTTCTCTGTCCCGAAGATATGAAAGAGGCAAAGAAATCTATGAAAGAAAAAGGTATTAAAGCTGAAGATGTTAAGAATTTACCGCCTATTGAAGAAATACATGGTCTTGATAACCCGACACAGGTAGTAGAGATAAATTCTCTTTATAGATTTGATGAAGGTGATATTCCTCATAATAAGTCTGCTAGTCAATGCTTGGATGAGTTTGATAATTTTATTGTTAAACAAAAAATTTCAATGCTTATGTTAGTAGACAATTGAAACGTAATGCTCACATGCTTGATTACTTGGGTGATTATATGAGTAGAACTATTAATGATCTTAAGCTTATTAGTAAACATGCTTCCATGGTTACAACTCAAGAAGAACAAGTACTTAAGGCACAGGATGATTTGCTTAATGAGTTGAATAATAAAAATAATGATAATGCTGTTAGGGTTATGACTAGAGGTGGTAAAATGACCCAGGAACCTTTATATCCTGAGGGTCATCCTAAAAGAGTTGAGCAACACTCTCAGAGAATTAATACTGATGCACCTAGTCCTAATAAAAAGAAGAAAACTGATAGGACTTTGCATGCTTCTAGTGAACCTGTTATAGAAACACCTGAGAATCCCAATGATATTTCTATTTCTGATGCTGAGACACAATCTGGTGATGAACATGAACCTAGTGATAATGTTAATGGTGATGTTCATGTTCATGCTCAACCTAGTAATGATAATGATGTAGAGATTGAACCTGCTGTTGATCTTGATAACCCACAATCAAAGAATCAACGTTATGATAAGAGAGACTTTGTTGCTAGAAAACATGGTAGAGAAAGAGAACCATGGGTTCAGAAACCCATGCCCTTTCCTCCTAAGCCATCCAAGAAAAAGGATGATGAGGATTTTGAGCGCTTTACTGAAATGATTAGACCTATCTTTTTGCATATGCGTTTAACTGATATGCTTAAAATGCCTCCTTATGCTAAGTATATGAAAGATATTGTTACAAATAAAGGAAAGATACCTGAAGCTAAAATTTCCACCATGCTTGCTAATTACACTTTTAAGGGTGGAATACCAAAGAAACTTCTGGATCCAGGAGTACCAACTATACCATGCTCCATTAAAAGAAACTATGTTAAAACTGCTTCATGTGATCTTGGAGCCGGTGTTAGTGTTATGCCTTTCTCTTTATATCATAGACTTGAATTGAATAAGTTGACACCTACTGAAATCTCTTTGCAAATGGCTGATAAATCAACTGCTATACCCATCGGTATTTGTGAGGATGTGCCTGTTGTGGTTGCAAACGTTACTATCTTAATGGACTTTGTTATTCTTGATATTCCCGAGGATGACAGTATGTCGATCATCCTTGGTAGACCCTTTTTGAATACTGCAGGGGCTGTTATTGATTGCAATAAAGGCAATGTCACTTTTCATGTTGATGGTAATGAGCATACGGTACACTTTCCGAAGAAACAACCTCAAGTTCATAGTATCAATTCTATTGGAAAATTTTCAACTATTACTATTGGAGGTTTTGAATTCCCTCTCCCTACTGTCAAAAACAAATATGATATTCTTATTGTTGGGGACATGCATATCCCCGTTGAGGTAACTTAGTGTTATTCGAAAATTCTCCGCTTTCATGTTATTCGAAAGAGGTTTGTTAATAAGACTTGATCAACCTTGTTAACGGATACCTTTTGATGAGCATGAGATGGATGAATTTAGAAAGCACAACTTTCTGTACTTACTTTTTACTTTCTGTTATTTAGATTAAATAAAGAAAAAATAGTATTTTCTGTCTGTTTTCTGAATTACCCGTGCAATAAAAAATGTCCCAAAAATAAAAGTTCTCCAAATGCCCTGAAAATTTAGTATGATTTTTTATGGAATATTTTAGAATTTCTGGCACTAAGCATGCACCAGGGGGATGCACCAGTGGGCCACAAGGGTGGAGGGCACGCCCTACCCCCTGGGCGTGCCCCCTGCCTTGTGGGTCCCCTCCACTTATTCCAATACCTATCCACTTTGTCTTCCTCCAGAAAAAATCATGCCGTAGCTCAAACCCGTGTTCTTGCTCATTTTGCTGCCATTTTCAATCTCCTTGTGTAAAGCTACATTTGCAAAACTGTTTTGGGGGATTGTTCTTCGGTATGTGACTCCTCCAATGGCCCAATAAGTTTTTTTAGTGCTTTATATATTGCAAATTTTTGCTACTGTAGTGACCCTGTTCTTGAGCGTGCATGTCGAATTTATATGGTCCAAAGTAGTTTTGATGCATGATATAGCCTCTAGACACTTGTAGGAGTAGTTGCTATCAATTTTGTTGAGTTTGGTTCACTTTTATTTTGAGTCACTAAATATTTTAGAAATTTTCAGAGAAAATGACGAGGAGATTGTTTAGAGGCTCTTCAAGTTGGGGTTCTAAAGAAAAGAAAAATGGAGAGAAGAAGAAACCCAAGTACAACCTTCCTCGCACCGCGGAAGTTCGGCCGTGTGAATGGCCATGTGATGCATTCTTGGAGGCGTCCGGAATTTATGAGGATTTCTATTATTTGGCTGGGAATGCAGGCATCACCGACTTTCTCCACGATAAGTGTGATCAGTACCTCTTACTCACTAATACTTTCATGCAAAATTTTCATTTTCATGCTAGGAGATCACCACCCACGGTAGAATTTTATTTATATGATGAGCATAAGGAGATGACGCTTTATGACTTTTGTGAGGTTTGTAAATTACCTTATGAGGGCAGCGTCGATGAGCCACGTCCTAGAGATGTGGAAAGTTTTATTGATGAGGTTACCGTTGGGGAAGGAAGAGGAGTGTCGGGAGCGAGAGTGTCTAGTTTACATTTTCCTGTTTTACGCTATTACTCATTATTTGTTGGGAGATGTTTAATTGGCCGTGGGGAGAGCGGAGGCCTTAGTGCTCCCGACCTTGCTATTTTGCGCCACGCTTTACTTCATGATAGAACTTTTATTTTGGGTGCTATGGTTGCTCGACGGTTGAGTTTAAGCCGTACGAAGGGTCCTATCTTTGGAGGTATCTATGCCTCCCGCCTCGCTAAACGCTTCGAGATACCCATTAGGCACGATGAGGTAGAGGAGAAGCTGCTGCCCACTATATACTTAGATTATGACAGTATGGTAGCACACGATTTTATTAAGAAAGACGATGACAAGAGACTCATTTATAACCTGGTATTTAGCGAGAAGACTTGTCAAATTATTACCTTGCCTGCACCTTCTTTGTTCGATATTCATTCAGGAAGGTACTTCATCTTGCCCGCGGACATTTACGCATACTGGGAAGGGACGCCATCCCCAGTTCCTGAGCCAGAGCCATCACCTGATCCATATCAGGAGTCTATTTATCAGTGGGAGCCGCAGGAGCTCGTCAACCAGTGGAACCCCCAGGATCCTCCTCAGTACACCAGAGAGAACTACTTTGATCCATGGGCGCAGACCAACTTAGGCCAAAAGCCTAAGCTTGGGGGAGTACGTATTTCTCAACGACATTACATTCATGTTCACAAATTCATTCCCGTTGTCGGTGTTCATACTTTTTCATTGTATTATCCATGTTAGTTTACTTTCTTTTTCCTGCTTTCTTCTTGTGTGTTTGAAAAACTTTGAGAAAAACAAAAAAATTAGTTGTAGTTTTTTTCCCTACCATGTTTAGTAGTAGTATTAAAGAAAACCCAAAAAGATTTCTCGTTCTTCTTTTGCTTGTTGGGAGCTTTCCCGTGTAAATAGTTTTTCTCGTTCCTGTTTTACTTTCTTCAGAAAAACAAAAACTCCAAAAACATTTCAGTGTGTTCTTTGAAATTCTTTTTCTTTTCTTTGGGGTCGAGAGGAGAAGACCGCGATGAAAATGTTGAGTAGCTCTCATATGCATTATTGTTCATCTAACGAAGAGCCCATGTTACCTTGTCTTCTCCTTTGAATAAATGTTTGCAGATTCCAGCTTAGTCCAATGCACGTGCACTAGTATTATTATTCACATCATTCGGTCGTGCAAGTGAAAGGCAACAATGACGATATATGATGAAATGATTGAGATGGAGAAAAGCTGGTATGAACTTGACCTATCTTGTTTTTGTAAATATGATTAGTTCATCATTCCTGATTTAGCCTATTATGAATGAAACATGTTTGCAATGACAATTAGAGATTATAGTTACTCATGCCATGCTTAATTAGCTAGGAGTTTATAATGGTTTACCTTGCGTGCCAACATGCTTTTAAAGTGGTTGTGATGTAGTATGATAGGATGGTATCCTCCTTTGAATGATTCGAGTGGCTTGACTTGGCACATGTTCACACATATAGTTGAGAACAAAATCAATATATCCTCCACGATATTTATGTTCATGGTGATTTATATCCTACTCATGCTTGCACTCAATGTTGGTTACTCTCAATGCATGATTATGACTGTTGTTGCTCTCTAGTTGGTCGCTTCCCAGTCTTTTGCTAGCCTTCACTTGTACTAAGCGGGAATACTGCTTGTGCATCCACTTCCATAAACCCAAAGTTATTCCATATGAGTCCACCATACCTTCCTATATGTGGTATTTACATGCCGTTCCAAGTAAATTTGCATGCGCCAAACTCTAAACCTTCAAATGATAATCTGTTTTTTATGCCCGAATCGCTCATGTAGCGACTGGGGGCTGTCAGTATCTTCCATGCTAGGTGGGTTATTCTCACAATGAGTGGACTCCACTCATCATTCACGAGAAAATGGCTGGTAATCGGGATGCCCAGTCCCATGCTCAAATCAAATCAAAATAAATTAAAAAAAAACTCCCCCAGGATTGTTGCTTGTATGGACGGTACCCATTGTTTCGGACCAGCCATGGAGTGTGCTTGTTGGTTGAGGGGGAGTAAAAAAAACTTTACCATTCTATTTGGGAACCGCCTATAATGTATGTAGCATGGAAGATATCGAGATCTCTCGGTCGTTATGTTGACAATGCAAGCATACTACTCAAAATTATATTCATCTCTGTTTTAAAAGCTCGAGCTCTGGCACCTCTGCAAATCCTTGCTTCCCTCTGCGAAGGGCCTATCTATTTAATTTTATGTTGAGTCATCATTATCTTATAAAAAGCACCAGTTAGAGAGCACCACTGTCATTTGTATGCTTTGCTATTAAATGATATTGAGTATGATTGTGACTGGATCTCTTTTGCCATGAATTACAATGTCTAGTCAGTCCTTGATCTTCAGGGGTGCTCTGCATTTATGTTTTGCGGTCTCAGAAAGGGCTAGTGAGATACCATCTTGTTATATCATATCATGATTGTTTTGGAAAATTGTTGCCATCCGAGATTTATTATTATTACTCGCTAGTTGATTGTGCCATTGATATGAGTAAACGTGAGACCTAAATGTTATTGTGAATGTGGTTAGTTCATAATCTTTGCTGAAAAGCTGAATGCTGGCTATACATATTTGCAACAACAAGATCAAATAGAGTTTGTAAAAGTTTTTCTTTATCACTTTCAGTTTGTCAACTGAATTGCTTGAGGACAAGCAATGGGTTAAGCTTGGGGGAGTTGATACGTCTCCATCGTATCTACTTTTCCAAACTCTTTTGCCCTTGTTTTGGACTCTAATTTGCATGATTTGAATGGAACTAACCTAGACTGACGCTGTTTTCAGCAGAATTGCCATGGTGTTATTTTTGTGCAGAAATAAAAGTTCTCAGAATGACCTGAAACTTCACGGAGAATATTTTTGGGATAAATAAAAATATTGGCGAAAGAATCAACCGAGGGGGACCCACCGCCTGCCCACAAGGGTGGGGGGCGCGCCCTACCCCCTGGGTGCGCCCCCTGGCTTGTGGGTCCCACGAAGCTCCACCGACCTCAACTCCAACTCCATATATTCACGTTCGGGGAGAAAAAAATCAGAGAGAAGGATTCATCGCATTTTACGATACGGAGCCGCCGCCACCTCCTGTTCTTCCTCGGGAGGGCAGATCTGGAGTCCGTCCAGGGTTCCGGAGAGGGTAAATCATCGCCATCATCATCATCAACCATCCTCCATCACCAATTTCATGATGCTCACCGCCGTGCGTGAGTAATTCCATCATAGGCTTGCTGGACGGTGATGGGTTGGATGAGATTTACCATGTAATCGAGTTAGTTTTGTTAGGGTTTGATCCCTAGTATCCACTATGTTCTAAGATTGATGTTGCTATGACTTTGCTATGCCTAATGCTTGTCACTAGGGCCCGAGTGCCATGATTTCAGATCTGAACCTATTATGTTTTCATGAATGTATATGTGTTCTTGATCCTATCTTGCAAGTTATAGTCACCTACTACATGTTATGATCCGACAACCCCGGAGTGACAATAGTTGGGACACTTCCCGGTGATGACCGTAGTTTGAGGAGTTCATGTATTCACTAAGTGCTAATGCTTTGGTCTGGTTCTCTATTGAAAGGATGCCTTAATATCCCTTAGTGTCCATTAGGACCCCGCTGCCACGGGAGGGTAGGACAAAAGATGTCATGCAAGTTCTTTTCCATAAGCACGTATGACTATATACGGAATACATGCCTACATTATATTGATGAATTGGAGCTAGTTCTGTGTCACCCTAGGGTATAACTGTTGCATGATGAATGCCATCTGACATAATTATCCATCATTAATCCATTGCCTACGAGCTTTTCACATATTGATCTTTGCTTCGTTACTTTTCCGTTGCCACTGTTACGATTGCTACAAAACTGTTACTGTTACTTTTGCCACTGTTATTGTTACTTCCATACTACTTTGCTATTAAATACTTTGCTACAGATATTAAGTCTTTCAGGTGTGGTTTGACAACTCAGCTGCTAATACTTGAGAATATTCTTTGGCTCCCCTTGTGTCAGAAACCGATAGCTTCCTAAGGTGGTTAGGAGAGGAAGATTGATCGATACAGGAAGTATGTAGCGTGTGTGCCGAGGGGGGGTGGGGCTAAAAACAACATTTGGATGTAGATAGTACGAGACTTAATATCGACGTTTCAATTTAGTGTACATTGTAAGATTTGAATTGAGGACCATGCATATGGCTTCCGTAATTATTTCGAATTCGTGCCATACTAGGTTTGGAAAAGTTGACATTGACTCGATTGTTGTGCTATTTTGTAGGTCATATGTTTGAATCCATTCAAATTTTTCTCACTACCATGGTGTTCATCTTATACATATGAATTTGTATTAAAAACGTAGCGTGGATACCGTGAAATGCGAAATCCACATTAGAATTGGAGATCGCTATGTGACACACACTCTAATTCAAATAACTCCTCATTAATTAATTTATAGTATCTCGTTTCGAATGACTAATTAATTGCAAGGAAAACACGGGCATGGTAATACATACAGATTCGTTTGCAAATGAAAGAAGATTCGTTTACATTCTCAAATGTAGGCGCACAAGGCAGACCAGGGTCATGTCGTGGTGGTCGCGTGTGTTGTACGGACGCTCGAACCCAGCCACCCCCCCGCCTCCCCTCCCTCCCCCACCCCCCCGCCCCCAAAAAAAAAGAACGACGACAAAATAAGTTCGTGCTTCCACGTTTCGGATTGAAATATCTGGCGGCCCCAATTCCAGCCCTGCAAAATCTCCCTTCTCCACCGTCCCCTTCCGTGCCCAGAGCGCTCAAATCCCTAATTCGCCGCCAACCCAAGCAAAGTTCGAATCGCCCCTCGTCTCATCTCTTTCCCCACCTCTGTGCCGGACGACGACGACAAAGACAAAGACGACGGTCGCGCTTCACCACCGCATCGGAGCTACCTCATCTACGCCCTTGTCCACCGCACCGGGTGGTCCACCGACAACGTCGGCCACCGCAACCGACGTGCCTTACAGACACCGACTTCCACCACATCAGGTGCGCTTCACTGACGCTGTCTCCCACCTCACCGGGGCTACTTCACCGAGCACACCGTCGCACCTCCGCCCCCCGAGGCCGTTGGGGCTTCACCAATGGTCTCGTCCACCGCATCGTAGCGCTCCGCTGCCACTCAAGATCTGCATCCGTGCGCGGCCAGCCAATGCCAGCGCATCACCCTCAACGGCTCTGAAGTGACCCGCACTCTAGCTAGGCGAGCATGCCCAAATGCCGGCCCAAACTAGGTATCCACATATCACTCCCTTGTGCACTGTTCCGATGATGTTTGGATATCCTTTCACTGCTCTCTTAGCTTACACGCCTATGCAACTCTGATTTTAACTCTTATTTCTTCTGGAGATATCATCTGAAACAAGCAAAACCATTTTTTAGCGAAGCATGATGGTGCTACGGGATCTGGTACACATCCTGCACACCGGTATAACCTTGTAAGTACCTGTCCTCCGGTACAATAGCAAGGTCGATTCCTCTTATTTGATCAACCATTCGCCGTGTCAAAAATGCAAAGGGGGATGCAAGGAGCACAAGGCTGCACATCCAAGCAAGTGGTAACATGGACTTGTACATGGAACATCCCAAGCGCAAGCAGAGCTGCAGTGAGCCTGTACAACGAGCTAGAGTAAGTCCCTGCATTTCATTTAATTCATACTGGCCTGCGTGTATGATTTGTGTGCAGTGGCGGATCCACGAATTCAAGTTACCAGGGGCGAAATTTTAACTTAAAAAATACGAAGGCACTTGCACTCCGAAAATCATCATAACTTGAGAAATGTGAAGCTACATGCACTTTGAAAACCAGCTAATGATCCAAAGTAGTTCCAGATTATAAAACACTAAATGATGTAAGCACCAAAAAACACAAAATGCAACAGGGTGTACAAGGACTACTAACATGGTATGTACCTGCTTGAATTATTCGTTGTCTGGCTGAAAACATCGAAGTGTAATTGCACCTATAACTAGTGCGCAAACTGCATATCAATATATCTATCCTGCACAAGTATGCCAATAGTTTCAAACAACATATTAGAAAAGTATTTATGCTACGTTGTCATGATACGGGGACTTTCTGGTAGATGGCCTCGATGTTTCCTCAAGCCATGAAAATGTACTATAATTTGCTTGTCATCAATTCCTGCAAATCTCTATGTCTCTCTCAACATAGCAGATCATCATTAGACACTAAATCCTTCAATGGGAGCTTGCAAAATGCTTGCATTAGATCCCTCATTAGACACTATATGTTCATCACCAGGAGCATGTAAAATGTTTGCATCAAATCCTTCATTAGCAGTCTGTTCATTAGACACTTCAGGCTCAAGAACAACATGAGCTTGTATGTTTGCACCGAAAACTTGATTAGATACATCAGGTTCAGTTAGTTCAGTATTGATTGGGGGAGTTATAAAATAAGCAGAAATTGGTTTCATTCTCTCATAGATTCCCTACATACAAGCAGTATTACAACACCGTCAGGTTTAACTATTGGCCAGAAATTGAACAGTTGAATTAGATATAATCAGGGATGTGATGTACCTGCTCGTTGCGCATGCTGCTCTTGCAAGCTGCGACTGTCCGTTTGCGCAAGCTCGATGCCATGCCCGTGCTGCCGCCACTGCCTCCCACGCAGGCTACACCCAGGGTTGGATCTTCATCTTCTTGTCCTTCCATTCGCTTGAAGCCCGGCGACCGGCATCCAACGAGGGCGCGAGGAAGTGCTGTGTCGGTCTGTCCAGCGGCGGCTAGGTTAGGAGCGAACCGGACTGGAGGCTGGAGCGAACGAATTGGGATTTTTCCTGCTGTCGATCGATATGGGAGGCGCTCATTTGGGCCGCGAGCCTGCTATAGGGCCTGCCTTGCACTTACGTTATTGGCCCATCCAAATTGAAACGTTTTTCTTCATTTTTTACATTGCCTGCTCGTGCGCTGGGACGAACAAAACTAGCCTGGGCCAACCTGGATGACTCAAACTAGGTGCACACTTTCCAGCCACCCGAGGTGGCCGCCCATACCAGCCCCTACGGTGGTGTTGCCCCTTTTTGCGTGTATGATTGGGGTAGTGAAAAATATTCCAGTGGCGCTTTTGATTTACCCACAGAATGGTTGAATTGCTTGTTTCTATGAACTGAGTTCGCCAATAATGTGAAGGATGCCAGTCTTTTCATCCTATTGTAGATTGCTTAGATCTCGATGTGCCAAATGTAATCGCATGAAATATAAAGTAAAAGCCAGTGAGATGTGTGTGGCTACAACTAGTCTGACAACCCGTCCTCATATAACATATTAAGGACGCACCATCTTATCAGATTAACCATTCGACTTACCAATGCAGTGTGGGAAGAAAGAAGTATTGGGACTGCGTATCCAAGCAATTGATGCCATGGACTCCTTCGTAGAACCTTGTAAGCGAAAAAGAAGTTGTTGTGTGCCTGTACAAAGAGCTAGCGTAAGTTCAGTTACCTGCTTCTCGGAATTTTAGTTAGCCACTTATTGCAAAATTGTTCAATTACATTGCTTGTCTTAATTTAGTTTACTACTGATTACATAATGCCATAGCCTGTTAATCCTATTATAGACTGCGCCTATCTATGTGTTTGATACTTACTGTTAAGAATTACCTGTTTGCCTGAACTTAAATAGCTACTTAAGCACGTAGATAGCTGGTCATATGTACTTCTAGGGTGCAGCGGAATTCACGTGTAATTTACGTTCTGATACCCTGTTTGTTTAAATGGTTTGCTGTTATCACTTGTAGCACTAGTAATGTTTGCATGTTCATAGATAGACAACTGTCAGGTTTATATGAGGGACACCGTCTTTTTAACTTATATATATATGTGTTGTAATCATTTTGCTTACATCAAAGAAATTTACAGATGTCTGTGTTGCTGTTAAACGGTACCGACTTGTTACTTTAATATGTTGCCAAGAACTTGTTAGTTTTACTAGTTCATGTGTAATTAAATACGTTGCCAAAACTGGTTAGTTTTACTAGTTTGATGTTAGTTTCTTATGGCTCTTGCAACACTTTATTTATGATTGCTAACATTCAAGTTTGCAGGATCCAACTGAAACTCCATTGGCACAACAGGTATGTTTTCAGAAACTTCCTTGTTTACCTGGTTTGCTGCTGTAACTTGTTGCTGTAATCATCTTACCAACTTCAAGTTTTCAGGATCCAATTGGAAGTCCAATTGCACAGCAGGTACATTTTCAAAAATATATTTGTGTAACAGGTTTGCTGTTGTAACTTGTTACTCTAATCAAGTTACTGACTACTCAACTTTTCAGGATCCAAGAGAAACTCCAATGCCACAACAGGTTCCTTTTGCAAAACTTGTTTGTTTAACTGCTTTGCTGCTGCAACCGGTTGCTCTAATCACGTTACTGGCTACTCAACTTTTCAGGATCCAAGAGAAAGTCCAATGCCACAACAGGTACCTTTTGCAAAACTTGTTTCTTTAACTGCTTTGCTGCTGCAACCGGTTACAATGATGTTAATAACTACTTTTCAGCATCCAATTGAAACTCTTTAATTCCTTGTTTGTTTAACTGGTTTGCTGTTATAACTCCCAGTTGAGATGTTTTGCTAACCTCAACTTTTCGGAATCCAATCGGAACTTTAATGGCAAAACAGGTTAGCCCAAGATCAAAGAGCGAGGTCCCCATGGACGTTGTATCATCCCACAGCATTGGCACCGGCCCAATCATGCATCATGAATTGCCAACTGCTGATGCCCTAGAGGCTAAACTATTGGTAGAAAGAGATTCTGCTTCTGCACTTAGAGATGAAGTTGACATGTTGAGGAAGCAAACAGCACAATCACAAGCAGTACTGAAGACAACCATTAAATATTTGGTGGATTTCAAAACGAAGCAAGCTGAGACTGACCGCATTGTTAAGGTCCTGAAGGAAAAAAGGAAATTGAATTCCCACTTGGTAAATCATAGGTGAAATGTTCTTTCCATCATTGAATAACCTTTGTGTTGTTTGTTCATGTAATCGATCAAACCATTTGTTTTAGAGATCATGTAATAATTGTTTTTTGTTTTTTGGTTTGTAATTTTTTTAGCACAAGTCTGTATTAATTGATAAGACTCTGAGACATTTTATTTTGATTGCTGTGCCAGACCTACAAATATGCCAATCGGGCTAAATGTGCATTCAGCAATGATAGTAGTATAGATGGTCCTTAAGTGGCACGCATCTGAAAGGGCCAAGATGATGTACTAGCTTCGCGAAAACAAGGATGCTCTTCTAGCAAAAAAAGTACAGCGGCCTGGCTTATGTATGTTAGTTGATATTATTGATCCATATACTCTATAAGTGTTTATATGTCTGTTAGTTTTGTACACTATTGGTTGATTGACTCGGTATTTTGAATCTTGAGACATCGCTTGTGTACATATCAAAATGGGAGTACACATTATGCTGCATGTGACACTTGAGTTGGACATAAAGTGGTTTCAAATATTCGAATTCACCTTAAACTGGATTCTAGCTTCTGAATTCGAGTATCGACAATTGTAAATCATATTCATATATGACAGTGGAATACATCTTTGTCGTGCTTTTGAAGATATATAAAAACACATAGAATGATTTATAAAGATTCGTATAAGAATACAAAATGGATTCGAATTTAGTTCCCAGGGTAAACGTGGATGCTTATTGTCCCAAAATTCGAAAGAAGTGGCAAAATGTCCACTCCCACGTCGGCTGCCCGAAGCCAGTGTTTGGGAGATGGAAATTACTGTCTACCCCTTGCACGGACAATCCATCGGCCCGATTTCCACTGCTCTCAATAGGGGTAGGTTAGTAACTTCAATTAGACGTGACACGACCGCCTCTGAGCCCATTCCAACACGGTGGGCGCCAAACATGGGCGGCAAAACACATTTGATTCAAGCTCGTCCAAAAGACCTCTGTCTCTCCCTCCATTTCCCCATTCATACACGGTGGGCGGCAAAACAAACTCGACTCAGCCGAAATCGATGTAGGCAAATATTTTCAATAGGGGCAGGTTTGTAACTTCACTCAGACGTGACACAACCGCCCTACCTGTCAGCCCCGTTCATACACCGTGGGCGCCAACCGTGGGCGCCAAAACACCCTCTCCTCGCCCGAAATCGCTCTGGGCAATATTGGGGACATGCGAGATTACCGTCCTATCCCCAACCGACGAGACGTCCAAATTTTAAACGGGGGCTAAGTTCGTAACTTTCCCATATTTCAGACAGGCGCGTCCCAAAAACATGGTTCCCCGTACCTCTCCCTCCATTTTCCCATTCATACACCGTCCGCGCTAGAACACCATCCCCACACCAGCCTCCTCCGTCCGCCACCCCATCCATTGCCGCCGTCCTCCACCCCATCCATCGCCACCGTCCTCCACCATGCCGGAGCGCCTACCAAGACCGCGTCATCCACTGCTAGAGATGGACGTTTCTCATCCACAGCGATGGACCAGGAGCCTTGCATCGCGTCCTCTCGCTTCATCGGCGCCGTCGTCCTCTTTGCCGGGGCCGCTCACACGACCTTCTCATCCACCGCAATGGGACTTATCCCCCGGTGCACCCGTCTACCATCGCAGATCTGCTTCAACACCACCGACAGCCATCGCACCCCCGATGCCTACACGACGCTGCAAGAGAGGTGGTACTTCATATCTGCTCAACTTTTTTATCTCAACCAGAAAATAGATCGTAACTTGGTTACTGTACTTTCTTTTCAGCTCTTAGAATTTAGTTCTTAGTTCGAAGCGAACAATGGATGCTAAATAGCATTTCTGTGGTTTGCAGCTTTAAATCTATCATGGCACAGTCCTAATAGGGTTTAATTGATCATGCTTAGGGTTTAATTGATCATGTTGGTTCCGTGGTGGTTTCTTTAATAGAAATCGAAGGGGAAACCCTCTTTTGCTCAAAAAAATGCTTAGGGTTTCCCACTTTTATGATCACTATACGATCAACATACGTGCTTCGTGTCATAATAGCACTGCTCCACCCATCAAGCTAAACAAGCTTAGTTGTTCAAATACTAATCTGATATTATTAAAACAGAGTCGTTGAATTGGTTACCTAAATGTTCCTAAATTAGTTTCGAAAATGCATGTACGCCGCTCTGGTGTGTATCTACAGGGTGCCCACGGTGGGCCGCAGCCCACCCTGGGATTTTGGGTCGGCCCAGGCCCCGATTCCCCTCTGTTCTGTTGCGCTTCCGATCTCTACTCGCCCCCAGCTGCCTGCCTCGCCGGCGACTTGCCGTCCCCGGATGACATGACTCTAGGAGGATATGCCGGACTAACAGGAGGTCAGGAGCCGCTCGCCCAACAGCGTCACCGCTGCCTGGGCATGCCGCCATGCCTACCTTCCCAGTCTGTTCAGGGCTCAGGCGTGCAGCAGCCACTAAGCCAACCCGATTTATCCTGAGATATGTCCTCAACACTCAGCAGCCACTCCTCATCACCCATTTTCTAATTGATTCATTACTCATTAGGCAGGACTGTCATTAGGGTTTGTTGTGTACTGAGTGCTACCTACACTTAATGGTTCAGATGTATTTCAGTAATCTTTAGTACCTGTAAAGTTCACAGGGTTTCAAAATTCCGGCCATAGGAATAGACACTAGTCATTTTGGATTGTTGGTCATAGTGACATTGACCCAGATTACTACTGCAGGCCAGGTTTGTTGACAATTTTACTTGTCTTTCTTACTCATTCGATATGATATCCAATTATTCACGTCGATTAGTTGCAAACAATAAGTGCTAGACCAACTTCTTGATTCAGATTTTGGATGGTCTCTTACTGCAGTTACAATTCTGCATACTTGTCCTAGTAAGCTCACAAGTAATGATTGATTCACTACCTCTATGCTTGCCTTGTCATATTTGTTGTCAATATTCTTTTAGGGTGGACCACCCTATTTCAAAATACTGGAACCGCAGACATGAGTGAATAGTATTTCTCCATGCGATCTCTTCCATCATGTGTGTGGAACGAACACTACATTGTATAGAAAGAAAGTGTCATTTCCACCTTTTACATAGACTACGATCTTTTGCATGGAATACAATCTGCCTACTTGCTTTGTGTCGCACTACCAGCACTCCACCCTTGAAGCTAAACATTATGCCGCTCATAATTCCTTAGTTTATTTGTTCAAACACGAATTATTCTAATGTTCCTACTTCAGTTTTGAAATGTGTGTCTGCCTGTTATAGAGACATAAGAGGTTTGTATTTCTGTGTGTGGTCGGGTCAGCACGGTTGGGGGGTGAACTTTGCATATGCAGGGGTTTATAGGGAGACACTCTTCGAGTTGAATCCGCAATGCATTCCATAGATAATCTGACTACTTTTTATGTTTTCATGAATCTCAGATACTGAACAGCATCATAATGATTATGAGCTTGTGCGCATGAAAAGAATAAAGCAGAACAATGCCATGGCTGTCAAACTTGGCATTAAGGGACTGAAATCAAGTCTGGATGCAATGCAATGCAAATGCTCTCCACCTACAGATTCATGCTCAGAATATGATCCTAACAGTGATTCTGAGCTAGATGGAGACCTAAGTCAATGTGGCTCCCTAGTGGAGGAGTCAGAGGCAGATGCCCTATCTTATTCACCCATCAAGGTGCTTGCTCTAACTTTCCAAGGTTATATTGGTCGCACATATCTTGCAACTGATGCTTTGCATTGCTTCTACTTTGTTGCACTGCCATTAGCTTAGTTTACACATTGTGTATGTGAATACGCCCTGCCTATCCATTTTCAGTACATATTCCATCTGTCATCATACCATATTTATCCATTCAAATGTTGTTCTTGTGTATCAGACGTTCAAAAGGAAGAGAGCGATTGCTGATCGCGGAGGAGCACGAACAAAGTATTTGGAAAAGGTAGTGACACCTGATAAATCAAATAGCCCATTAGGTGTAGTTGCAATATCACCAGACCCAGAAAACACGGCCACAACTCTAGCAGACTCTAGCCCTACTACACTGGCCATCTCTGATGCCCCAACTCAGCAGACCCCAACTTCCGCAAATAGTATGATGATGCCAGTTGACATAGCACCAGCTCTACGGCGCAAAACCCCCATTCCAGCAAAGAGTACACCAAATCCAGTTGCCAAATCCCTTTTCGAACGAGAGAGAGCCCCAATTGCAGCAAATAGGACTCCTGTTCCACTTCTTCCTAGTTTAGAAGACGAAGCTTATATTGTTGTCAGGAACTTTGTGCGCATCTTTCCTTCATGGAAAGATTATACCACAGACAAAGAACAATTTCCAATCTTCCTCCGCAACTTACGCGTAAGTAATGTACTAATGTTATTAATGGTAATTATTGCATATGTTTCTGCTGACAGAAGACACAAGATTTCATTCTTTTAAATAGGCGAGGACCAAACTAGATTGTCAAGACGAGCAAGGGTTGGTTGCGCTTTTCAAGCACTCGTTGATGAAGTATCGTTCTTACCTGAGGCAAGCGCACTTCGATGGCAAGCCTCTAAACAAAATTTCAGTAAAGTCTCCGGTGCTACATTTATCAGACAGTGACTGGAATAATCTTGTTACACATTGGTCTCGTCTGCAGCATAAGGTACTGTCTATGATATCACATCACAATTTGAACTACATTTCTGCATGTGCCTTAACGTCTCACTTGTACGAAAACTGTTTGCAGAAGAACATTCATTCTCAAGGGACCACAAAATCTCGCAACTATACTGCACACTGCATTGCTCTTGTGAGTACCTCTTGCCCTGTATGACCATACTTACTTTCATAGCTGGTTGATTATGTAGCATCACTGCACATGTTAGCCTCGTTATCGTCCATTTGGTGGATATTATAAGATCCGTATGGACTCTTACATAAATTTAGAATCAACCCAATGCTTTTGAAGAGGTTTAGCTCTGCAGTCCTCTTGTAAGGACTGAACATCGTCTATCACTGTACTTACATTAACAGCTACTCCCTCCGTCCCATAATATAAGAACGTTTTGTACAGTACACCAATGTTCAAAACACTCTTATATTATGGGAAGAGGGATTGGTTCATTGTGTAGCATTCTGCATCTTATCTCCCTCGCCCACCATTTACTAAAAAATATCAGATCTATATTTAATCTTACCAAAAAGTTGAATACACAGACAATGCCAGTGCAGAAGTGTAGCCCATTGCTCTTGTCAGTACATTTTGTCCTGTAACGCATGTACTTCCAGGGATTGGTAGTTGATTATGTAGCATCAATCTGCATCTTATCTTCATTATCCTCTATCCCTTCCAGTATTATCATATCTATAATTACTCTCTACAAAATGTAGAGTACAGGCAATGCTTATGAAGAAGATTATGTGTTGAAATTCTTGAGTTATCCTTCCCTTGACATGGAGAAGGGCATTATAAAGCCGGTGTTAACTGTTAATGTAAGTCAGTCCTTCTAAAGCCTTTATCCTCAACTGCTATTTAATTTGCTCATACTCCCTATCGTTAACTGCTGTTTAGTTTGTTGTTTCTATCAAAATGCATGTTCGCAACAACCGTAAGTTCCAAGTTTTACTTGTAAAACCAAATTCCTTATTCATACCATGCACATTACTCAATACTTCCTATATGTATGCTTGTTTTTGTGGATCTATAATCTAGTGTGTGGTGAAGCAGCCCACGTTTGCACCTTGTCATCTCCTGTTTTATCTTACTGATGTGGCTGATGATATGAACAACGTGCCATGCACATTAACAAAATAGATACAATGATTGTCTTTGCCCTTCATCTATGCTTGTTTTGTTGACATGGTAATCCAGTAGTGTGGTGAAGCTCCCCGCCTTATGAACAATGCCAAATTATGCTATTGATATTTTGAACTTACTCTTTATTTTCTAATTTGAAATTGGATGGAATTGACAGCCCAATTATCATCTTTGTTTATACACGTACAAAACCTATCATCTCTCTGCTTGTTTCAGGGTGATATGCCTGATGGCATGCACAAGTCTGCTGAAGGCTGTGAGACAAACCCAACATATATTGCAGCAAAGAAGGCAAAACATCTTGAAGATAGCGAGACAACCCCAAAGTCTTGTCTTGATGCAGTGTTCAAGTTACTTGAGACTAGCAGTCAGACAAGCTCACATAATTCACTGTCTGAATCAGTTCGACTTCTTCAGTCCCAAGTTCTAGCAGAAAGGCATTCCGCAACTCAACTTCGACTTGAAGTCCTATCTCTAAGAAAGGTTGCGGAGAACACCAATGAGAACCTCATTGCTAAACAGCTACACCTGGAAGCTATGACCGACATGCTAGGCCGGTCTCATAGCCTTGCTCAGCAGCTTGCACAGCAGTTCCCGTGCAAGGCTAACCTTTCTTGAACTGTCTTGGAAGTGGTATTGGTTCAGTATTATTTTGTTACGCTGCAATGGCACCCAGTTTTTGTAATCTGCTTCTTCGTTGCGCTTTATGATCACTGGTGGCGAACTTCGATGCCCAATGGATGTAATATACCATAAAACCTTTATTGTATAGTGTAGGTTTATTCTAAGTTACTATGCCATAATTTCTTTATCGTATAGAGTAGGTTTGTTCTTAATTCCTACTAGTTACTGTCATCATTCGCTATCTGAAAAAAAAGGAGAAAATCTGATGTAGTCGACCGGGCCGAAACATTCGCCTCTAACGGGCCTGCTTTTTAGCTGGCCACAATTGGGCCGGCCTGCAACTTTCTTGGGCCTGAAAGGCCATTGGGGCCTTCACACTTTGCGCCAGGCCCACAACTTACACGGGCCTATATTCGGCCCAAAGTTTAGTTGGGCCTTTAGTGGACCCAGCGCTTAGTTGGGCCCATGTAGCTTTGGGCCATTAAGAGGTTGAATATTCTGTTGGCCTGTTACGGCCTAGAAGAAACCATGGGCCTTTAGCAGGCCGAAATGCATGTTGGGCCTCAATTTTCACTAGTCGTCGATGGGCCTTCAGCAGGCTGAAATGTAGACCGGGCCTTTTTTGGCCTAGTTATATGACGGGCCATTACCAGGCCGAAACAAATCTCGGGCCTTAGTTGGCTCACTGATATCATGGGCCTTTAAGAGGCCGAAAGCTTAGTAGAGGCATCAACGGGCCGAATTATACGAGAGGCCTTTAACAGGCCCAAAGTCACGTTGGGCTAAACTGTTGCCACCTTTATCACGGGCCGTTAGAGGGCCGGATGTCGCGTCGGACCATATATGGCCCATGGGCAGCACGGGCCATTCCCAGGCCGAAAGACACACCGGGCTGAAATGGGCCCATGTCTACATCGGGCCTCTAACAGGCCGAAATGTCACTGGGCCGTAATTGGGCCCAAATATTCGGCGAACAATTAACGGGCCAGATCTGGCTTCAGGCCATAAATGGGCCATGTTTAAACAGGCCGTTATTGGGCTGGCCCACTAGTACCTGAGTAAATACTACGGGCCTTTGATTAGGCCGGCCTTTTTAACCTATATGGGCCTCTGTTGGGCCCTGCCACATGTCGACGTATCATAGGCATGTCTCCTCCATTGGACGAACGACATCTGGCCCACCGAGGAGCCGACACATGTTTCCTCCAGCCAATGCTGATTTTACAAGTGGAAAATCCCCATTGGTCCGGGCTGTTAACGGGTCATCGGATCCAAACTGGAACCCGATAGCTTAACGGTGACCCGTTACGGTGGATGCCACGTGTCAGTTACCCTTGACGAAAGCACTTCCATGACGCGCCATTTATCGTCATGGAAGTGGACACTTCCGTAATGATAATTTTGGTATTGTCATGGAACACTTCTACGACAGCACAGGTATGACTATCTTGATTCTGTCATAAAATCGTCATGGATGTACATGCATGACAAAAAACGTGACCTACTGTGACAAACATGTATCATCACGGAAGTGTATTTCTTTTGTAGCGCTCCCCCTGGCTCTCTCCCTCGCCTCTCCCCGCCATGGCCGACGCTGCCGCGCACGCGCCGCCGTGAATCCGCGACCACCGCCGCTCCCTCGTCCCCTCGTTGTGTCCACGAGCTCCGCCCCAATGCCCTCGTCCTCCTCGACGTGCCTCAAGCCACCAAACGCCCTGCACCGCCCTCGCCGAGTCATCCTTGACCGCCCGTAGCCGGAGATCCCCCTCGCCGCCCTGACTACTTCGGCCCCTCCCCGAGCTCACCGTTCACCTCGTCGCAACCGCCGTGAGCTCCTGCTCCTTCTCCCCCTCTCCGTTCGCTCTGCCGCATGCCGTAGCTACAACACCGCGTTCACCCACACGTGCCGCCACCTGTGCTCGCCGCCGACGTGTCCCCGGCCATCCAACGGCCCGGCCGTCATGCCCAGCTTGCTCCCCGCGCCTCGTAGAGCCTGTAGGTGCCCCGCACAAGCCGCCTCGCCCGCCGTAGCCTCGACCCCGAGCTCACCCGAGTTCCGGCAACCGCCAAGGTCGACGCCCGGCCACCCCAGGCCCAACCACCACCACCACTCGATGCGGACGAGCGTCCGCATCACGTAGATGCCCTCCACCGGCCATTTGGTCACCGGAGGAGGAGTCCTGCACCTCGTCGTCGCGTCTGGCCTCGCCGGCGTTGAGCCGCTGGTGGCTTAGCCCCGGTTTAACTAGGGATTTGACCCCCCTGGGTCACTGACATGAGGGCCCCGCCCTGCTAATTAACCTAGGTTAGTGCTAATTAAATTAGGTTAGTTTAGTTAGACACTGACACGCGGGACCCACAGGTCAGTTTGACCTGGGCTGACCCGTTGACTCACTGACATCATCATGACGTAGTGCCGACGCAGTATTCCTTTTTCTGGAATTAACTTAATTCTAAATAATCAGAAAATTCAATGCCTAAACTTCAAAAAATCATAGAATTTAATCTATAACTCAGATTGAAAAGATTTATATATGAAAATCTATCAGAAAAATCCAATCTATCCATTGGTACCGGTTTCATGCATGAAAATGCAACTTAACCTTAATGTATAGATCAAAACATGTTAATGCACTTTGGAAATTCATAGTTTGAATTTGAATTTGAACCTTTGGTCCAAATAGGCTCAAACCCTCCTGGTTTTAGTTGCATTAGCTCAATACACTCATTTTGCCATGTCATGTGCATGCATCATATTGTTGCATATTGCCATGTATTGATTGTGTTGTCGGTGTGATCTCCGTGGTAGGTCCTGCACCCGAGGATATCCGTGAGTATCCAACCGAAGGGTAATACCCTTCCACCACCCTGCCAGGCAAGCACCCCCCCTATTTGATCATTTCGATACAAACCCATCTTCTTGCTTCTACTCTCATTTACTGCATTAAGACAACAATGTTTCAAACTGCTGTTTGCTGCAGTAGTTGAACCCCTTTCCTCTGCCTGACCTGTCTTTGCCACAGTAACTAGATGAAACCCACTAGCATGTGTAGGAGTTGATTGAGCCATGTTGTGTTTCCTACCATGCTATGCCTGCTATGCTTAGAGTTGTGTCAGGTCTGGTTCATGTGGGTGATGGATTGGAGTGAAATGGTTGTGTCGGTAATGAGAGTGAAGTGTGAACATGTTTTGGTAAAGGTATCAATGAGAGGCCATGTAGGAGTACTTGGTGGGTTGTTTCATTGGAACCGTCCCTAAGAACTGAGTTCTGTGTGTGTGATTCAAGATCAGCTACTAGCATGCATTGGGCCCGAAACCAATGGACCCTCTCGGCTTATTAATCGCCATGTTCTCTGTCCAGGAGTCGCAAGTAGTTTCTGGTGTTTGTAGTATACTGGAGGCCGTGCGCAGCGCTGACCCTAGGGGTGGGCTGTGATGCGGTAGGTACGTGGCACGGTGTACTGAGACGCCCGTTTGGTGCCTCGAGAACCCTGCACACATCGTTTGGGGCCGTAGTGGAAACTCCGGCCGGACTTCCTTGCGGATGGAACCTGAATAGGCGATAAACCTGGACTAGAGACTTGTGTGGTTAGTCAGGTCGTGGCCGACACCCTCGTTGGGCTTTCGCTTGAAGGTTGCCGAGTACATGTCGTGTAAACGGCGATAAGTGGTGGAAGCGTGTGTGAATAAGTACACCCCTACAGGGTTATCAAACTATTCGAATAGCCGCGTCCGCGATAATGGACTACTTGGTTGCTTATGCAGTTCATAGACAAGTTAATGGTTACTCATAAAAGACTCAAGACAAGTGTGAGTGTCTTGGATGGCCCGCTCGTGAGAGACGAGAGAGGATCCACGGTAGAGTATTGTCGTGGTGATTAGTGGACTCGTGTGCGCTATCTCATCTTATTCAAACTACTGATAGACGTAGTGTAGATTAGCCAAGTGTCAAAGCTGGCTTGCTGCAATAAACTCCAATACCCTTGTTGATAATGTTGCATGTATGATAGGATCTGATGTAAGACTTGATGAGTACCTTTGTACTCATGTTTTCCTAATAAACTATTGCAGAGGAGAACACCGCCCCTTTCGATGGGTTCTATGTAGATCTCGATGTTGACAAGTGACTTGCCACCCAGGCGGTGATCCTGAGTCATGAAGGGTCACTGTAGATAGACAGGCTTCGTCAAGCCTTCTTTCTTTCTAGTTGTCTGTACCCAGACAAGTTTAGCTTCCGCATGTGCTTGTATGCTTGTATGACTTGAGTGTTGGGTCGTGTGACCCCTACCTGTATGGATATGTTATGTATGGCTCTCCGGAGCCTTTTAAATTAATACTTTGAGTCATAGAGTTTTGTTTTATGCCTTGTTGTATTTGCACATATCGAGCATATTGTGTGTATGCTTTTGAAATGCTTGGTATGTGTGGGATCCGACAACCTAGTTGTTTATTCTTGGTAGCCTATCTTATGGGGAAATGTCTCCTAGTGCTTCCACTGAGCCATGGTAGCTTGCTACTGCTCCGGAACACATGGGATGATCGGCATGTGTCCTTCTTTGCTCCTGTGTCTATCCCTTCGGGGAAATGTCACGCGGTGTCTACCGGAGTCCTGTTAGCTTGCTACAGCCCGGATTCACTCGCTGTTGACCGACACGTGCATTGCTGGGTCATGTATGCCTGTCCCTGTAAGTTAGTGCCACTTTGGGTTTACGACTAGTCATGTCGGCCCGGGTTCTCTGTCATATGGATGCTAGCAACAGTATCTATTACGTGAGCCAAAAGGCGCAAATGGTCCTGGGCCAGGAAAGGTGGCACCCGTGGGGATACCGTGCGTGAGGCCGCAAAGTGATATGAGGTGTTACATGCTAGATCGGTGTGACTTTGGATCGGGGTCCTGATAGGACTGAACACGCCTAAGGACAAGGTCGCCTTCCTCAAGGCTCCGGGCATGAACCCTGCGGCTGTGATAGCAATGCAGGGCTTGCTGGTAGCGTGCAGCACGCGTAGCAGCCCGAAGACGGTTCTCCTCAAGTAGCACAGCGTCGTCACGTCGGTGCTGTTCCTGCGCTACTTCATCATAGGCAAGCACTCGAGGTGATCCGTATATGAGTTCCTTGGGGATCACTGCTTCTGCCCCATAAACTAGGGAGAAGGGAGTCTACCCGGTAGCTCGATTTGGTGTCATACAGAGGGACCAAAGAAACACCGGCAGCTCGTCGATCCATCGCCTGCCGCACTTCTGCAGCCTATCAAATGTTCTTGTCTTGAGTCCTCGCAGCACTTCAGTGTTTGCCCTCTCAGCTTGTCCGTTGCTTCTGGGATGGGCAACAGAGGCAAACGAGATTTTGCTTTCGAGGGCATGAACGTATTGCATGAAGGCGCGGCTTGTGAATTGGGTGCCATTGTTCACCTTTCTCCGAAATGGCACACCAATCCTTTCAAGAACTTGATAGCTGACTGTGCGGTCACCTTCCTCACGGGCTCCACCTTTGGCCACTTTGTGAACTTGTCGATAGCGACGAACAAGAACTCAAAGGCCCCGGTAGGACAGGGGAAGGGGCCCAAGATGTCGAGCCCCCAGACCGAGAAGGGCCATGACAAAGGGATCGTCTGGAGAGCTTGAGCAGGCTGATGAATATTCTTGGAGTGGAACTGGCAGGCTTCACATTTGGTGACTAGCTCAATTGCATATTGGAGGGCCGTGGGCCAGTAAAAACCTTGCCGGAAGGCTTTTCCAACCAGGGCCCTCGATCCAATGTGGGAGCCGCATATACCCTTGTGTATCTTTGCCAATAGTTCCTTTCCTTCTTCCCGGCAAATTGACTTCAATTTCACTCCGTTGGGCCTTCTTCTGTATAGTGTGTCGTCAACAAACTGATACATACTGGCCCTCCGGGCTACTCTTTCAGCTTCTTCTTGCTCTTCGGAAAGTTCTCCTGTTTGGAGGAAATGGACTATGTGCCGTGCCCATGTTGGAGCCTGGGGCTCGGCAACAAGGACTAGCGGCACCTCCTCGTTCACGGGAGTGCATGCCTCGACCACAGGAACAGGTGGTTCAGCGGGAGGGTACTGCTCACCAGGTGAAATGGAGTTGTTCCCGCCAACCTCTCTGCCGGGGACCTCAAAGGGCTCTGCCTGGAGAGGCCTGCCGGAGTCCAGTTTCCTCCTCTTCCTGGCCATTGTTGCCGGGGATATGGAGGGTTGAGTCAGATGGAGAACAAAAGTCCCTGGTTCCACAGGGAGTTTTTGCGCAGCGCACTTTGACAGATGATCAGCAATGCTGTTTTCCGCACGTGGTACGTGCTCTGTTTGCAATCCATCAAAGCGCTCCTCCAACTTTCTCACTTCCTCAACGTATGCCTCCATCAATGGGTTTTGATAATCCTTGTTCACTTGCCTCACCACAAGTTGCGAATCTCCATGAATGATCAACTTCTTGATTCCTAGTTCTGTTGCGATCCTGAGCCCGGCAAGGAGTCCTTCATATTCTGCAGTATTGTTGGCAGCCTTCTCCCGGGGGAAATGCATTTGAACCATATACTTGAGGTGGCCCCTTGTGGTTCGGCAAGGGGGAAGAGCGCATTGCACAAAGAGCGAAAAGCATAGAGTAGCACGGCAATGATGACACGGGCAGTTTTACCTAGGTTCGGGCCGCCGCGAGGCGTAAAACCCTACTCCTGCTTTGGTGGATTGATGAAAGGACCGTGGTGGAGACACAGCGCTCTAGCCCGGCAAGGTCGACTTGGGGCGAGAGCAGCTACGCGTGTACGAGTGTACAAGGGTCCGAATCCTTTCTAAGGTTACCACAGCCCTCCTTTTATAGGTCAAGGGGTCACCACAATGGCAAAACAGTCATTATGTACTGATTAGATAGCCACAGTGCTATCATACCTAACTCTGCAGACAGGACAGGGTGCATTAAATGCGCTGCTTAGTGTCACATCATAGCGTAGCCCGGCAAGCCTTGCCGTGCCATTCAGCCACCTTTTTGCATGTCCGCGCGACATGTCACCTGGACGGGTGTCATTGGGGGCGTTCTTCCTCATAAATGGACTGCCACGTACCAAATAATAGACACTTAGTCACTTGGGGGCTCGACACCGCACCGAGGGGTGACTTGCATTGCTGTGAGGTGGAGCGGTGGAGCTTTGGCAGGGTAATCCGCCCTTGGCGTCCCCGGCAAGCTTGCCGGGGGAGTCTTGAGGCTTGTCCTTTGAGTAACCTCGACCCCGCCAGGCTCGCCTGCCCGGCAAGGGAGGTTTTTCCTTAGTGATATCTTGCTCGTTTGGTTGGTCTTGGTCTTCTTGATCCGCCCTTTGATTTCTCAAAGAGCCATCTCTTCTGCTTGGCCTTGTCTTGAAAGCTTGGTGCAGTTTGCTCTCTTGCTGTCGCGCTGGGGATCTGCCTGTCCGGGCACAAGTTAGGGGGAAACATACACGGTCTGTCGGAGTCGGGCTTCGGGGCCGGACTCTGAGAGATATCAGATTTTTGTGAGTCTGCTGGTCCTGGGGTCGATGCCCCTGAACCAACGAGCCCTTCAACGGGGGTGAAGCCTTTAATCTGGTCGAGTTGACTAGTGGGATTGGTGCACACTGATGTCTACTACACAACCTTCTTCTTGTAGACTCGCGTTGGGCCTCCAAGCGCAGAGTTTTGTAGGACAGTAGCAAATTTCCCTCAAGTGGATGACCTAAGGTTTATCAATCCGTGGGAGGTGTAGGATGAAGATGGTCTCTCTCAAACAACCCTGCAACCAAATAACAAAGAGTCTCTTGTGTCCCCAACACACCCTATACAATGGTAAATTGTATAGGTGCACTAGTTCGGCGAAGAGATGGTGATACAAGTGTAATATGGATGGTAGATATAGGTTTTTGTAATCTGAAAATATAAAAACAGCAAGGTAACTAGTAGTAAAACGGAGCAAAAATGGTATTGCAATGCTTGGAAACAAGGCCTAGGGTTCATACTTTCACTAGTGCAAGTTCTCTCAACAATGATAACATAATTGGATCACATAACAATCCCTCAACGTGCAACAAAGAGTCACTCCAAAGTTTCTATCGGAGAACGTAGGACGAAAACGTGCATCAACCCCTATGCATAGATTACCCCAATGTCACCTTGGGAATCCATGAGTTGAGTGCCAAAACATACATCAAGTGAATCAATAGAACATCCCATTATCACCACAGATATCCCATCGCAAGACATACATCAAGTGTTCTCAAATCCAATACTCAATCCAACATAACGAAACCTCAAAGAGCAAGACTCAATTCATCACAAGAAGGTAGAGGGGGAGAAACACCATATGATCCAACTATAATAGCAAAGCTCGCGGTACATCAAGATCGTGCCAAATAAAGAACACGAGAGAGAGAGAGATCAAACACATAGCTACTGGTACATAGCCTCAGCCCCGAGGGTGAACTACTCCCTCCTCGTCATGGAGAGCGCCGGGATGATGAAGATGGCCACCGATGATGATTTCCCCCTCCGGCAGGGTGCTGGAACAGGGTCCCGATTGGTTTTTCGTGGCTACAGAGGCTTGCGGCAGCGGAACTCCTGATCTAGGTTTATTTCTGGAGGTTTTTATATTTATAGGAGGTGTTAGCGTTGGGGACAAGTCAAGGGGGCCCACGAGGCGACGACAAGGCAGGGGGCGCGCCCTTAGGGGGGGCGTCCTCCACCCTTGTGGTTGCCTCGGGACTCCTCTCCGATATCTTTTCATTCCAGTATTTTTTATATTTTCCAAAAATATTCTCCATAAATTCAGCCCATTCGGAGAACTTTTATTTCTGCACAAAAAACGACACCACGGTAGTTCTGCTGAAAACAGCGTCAGTCCGGGTTAGTTCTCATCAAATCATACCAAAATCATATAGAATTGTTGTAAACATGGCATGAATACTTCATAAATTATAGATACGTTGGAGACGTATCAGCATCCCCAAGCTTAATTCCTGCTCGTCCTCGAGTAGGTAAATGATAAAAGAAATAATTTATGAAGTGTGAATGCTAGCAAGTGCACAAGTTTGATCAATAATAATTTCAATCACCTTTTCTAGCATCATTATGTATCATAAACAGTAGCTCATCTCATAAAACTTCTCATGATCAAGTAGCAAGCTATTCACATGTTAAAGCATATACCATAAACTTTCTTGAAAACTAACAAACTATGTTCTCAGTCATCAAACAATTGCAATTCATCTTATTTTCAGGAAGGGTCTATGTAAGAGCTTTGATTTAGCAAATTCCACATACTCAACTATCATATAGTCTTCCATGATTGCTACCACTCAAAGCATATTTTTAGAACAAATAGCATCCATCGAACATAGAGAAAGATAGGGGCTTAGTGTTTCGCCTCCCAACTTATTTATCATATAGATAATTATCAACAATAATAATTCATGATCAAATATATTTGAATGGCCATATATGCTTAGATCTTTCCCCATCACATGATGCTTGCCAACTAAAGAGTAGGTTGGAATGAGAAGGAATACTACTGACTCTTGCATAAAAGTAAAAGATACGCCCTTCGCAGAGGGAAGCAGGGATTTGCAGAGGTGCCAGAGCTCGAAGCTTTTAAAACAGAGATGAATATAATTTTGAGAAGTATGCTTTCATTGTCAACGTAACGACCGAGAGTTCTCACTATCTTCCATGCTAGACACATTATAGGTGGTTCCCAAACAGAATGGTAAAGTTTTTACTCCCCCTCCACCAACAATCACACTCCACGGCTGATCCGAAACAATGGGTACCGTCCATACCAACAACAATCCTGGGGGAGTTTTGTTTGATGATTATATTTTGATTTGATTTCGAGCATGGAACTGGGCATCCCGATTACCAGCCACTTTCTCGTGAATGACAAGTGAATCAACACTCATCGTGAGAATAACCCACCTAGCATGGAAGATACTGACAGCCCCTAGTCGCAACATGAGCGATTCGGGCATACAAAACAGATTATTATTTGAAGGTTTAGAGTTTGGCACATGCAAATTTACTTGGAACGGCAGGTAAATACCGCATATAGGTAGATATGGTGGACACTCATGGAGGAAACTTGGTTCTAGGATTTTGGATGCACAAGCAGTATTCCGGCTTAGTACAGATATTTTAGCTAGCAAAAGATTCTAAATAGCAAGCACCACATGTTGGAGGATCCATAACAATATAACTTCTATACAAATATACCCAAGCATAACTCATTACGTTGTCTTCCTTGTCCAACTTCAACTAATTTGCTCAAATTTGAAAATAATTAATGGGGCTCACAATCATAGAAGATGTCCAAGATAGTATATTTATATGTGAAATCTCTCTTCCTTCAATATTCTTTCATGAATTGTTCAAGTGACCAATACTATGTTTGCTAACTTTCAATAAATTTATCGCATCTACCTCTTATATGTGAAGTCATTACTCCCCATAGGATAAGCATATGAAACATATATAATTTTGGATTTATGATATTCAATTCATTCAACCATTTACTTATAGGATATAAGTGAAGCACACGAGTAAATGACAAACTACTCCAAAAAGATATAAGTGAAGATCAATGAGTAGTCAAATAATTAAGTAGCTATGTGAAGACTCTCTCACAAAAATAGTAATTTAGATCTTAAGTATTTTATTTAAATAGCAAGCAAAATAAAATAAAATGACATTCTAAGGATAGCACATATCATGTGAAGAAGCAAAAACTTAGGCTCAACCAAAACTGACCGATCATTTTTGAAGAAGAAAGGTGGGATGCCAACCGGGGCATCCCCAAGCTTAGATGCTTGAGACTTCTTGAAATATTAACTAGGGATGCCTTGGGCATCCCCAAGCTTGAGCTTTTGTGTCTCCTTAGTTCCTTTTATATCATGGTTTCCCTAAATCTTAAAAACTTCATCCACACAAAACTCAACAAGAACTCGTGAGAAAAGTTAGTATGAATCAATGCAACACCTTATCATTCTCTACTATAGCAAATCACTAAAATTATTATTTAACATTGCATACTAAATGCCTCTGCATATTTAATACTCCTATCCTCAAATCGAATCATTAAACAATCAGACATATGCAAACAATGCAAACATAACAGCAATCTGTCAAAATAGGACAGTCTGTAAAGAGTTCAATTGTACTCATACTTCCCTAACTCCAAAAATTCTGAAAAACTACCACACTGTAGAAAGTTGTCGTTACTCATTGTGTAAAAATTTCAAGATTTTATCATGTTCTGACTTTCCATAAGAATTCAGACAGCTATAGAAAAATTTCTGTTTTCAAAACAGCAACATATAGACTTGCAAAATAAGCATGGTAAAGGCTAAACTTGACCTTTTTATTGAAATAAAAGATGCAAAACATTAATATAAATAACAGCAAGCAAATACTAATAAATTAAAATGATGCTCCAAGCAAAACTCATATCATGTGCCAAATAAAAATATAGCTCCAAGTGAGGTTACCGATAATGTTGGAGATGAAAGAGGGGATGCCTTCCGGGGCATCCCCAAGCTTAGTTGCTTTGATCTTCCTTGAATATTACCTTAGGGTGCCTTGGGAATCCCCAATATTAGGCTCTTGTCACTCCTTATTCTCCTCATATCGATATCTCACCCAAAACTTGGAAACTTCAATCACACAAAACTTAACAAAACCTTCGTGAGATCCGTTAGAATAATAAAACAAATCATTCACTTGGGTACTGTCAAAGACAAGATTCATAATTGTTCTCACACAATGACTACTGTAACTTATCATTTCCACAATTTATATTAAGCAATATAAGCCATAGAAACCATAAAAACAAGCAAACTATGCATTGCAAACAGAATCTTTCAAAAACAGAACAGTACGTAAAGATCTGAATTAAGGTCATACTTATGTAACTCCAAACATTCTGAAAAATTAGGACAACGTAGAAAATTTGTATGTCAATCATCTGTAATAAATTCAGAGTTTTTACAAGTCCATTAAAAGATAGGAATTTCTGTACTTGACGCAAAAGTTTCTGTGTTTGCACAGAATCGAGTCAACTATCATCCACACTATCCCAAAGGCTTTACTTGGCACTTTATTCAAACAAAAGCTATAAAACATGATTACTACAGTATCTTAATCATTTTAATACAAAAAAAAGTAGGGGTAAATATTGGATTGTCTCCCGACAAGCGCTTTTCTTTAATGCCTTTTTAGCTAGGCATGATGATTTTAATGATGCTCACGTAAAACATAGGAATTGAAACATAACGGGTGCATCATGAAGAATATGACTAGCACATTTAAGCCTAACCCACTTCCTATGCATAGGGATTTTTTGAGCAAACAACTTATGGGAATAAGAATCAACTAGCATAGGAAGGCAAAACAAGCAAAACTTCAAGATTTTCAACACATAGAGAGGAAACTTGATATTATTGCAATATGTAAAAACATAAGTTCCTCTCTCATAATAATTTTCAGTAGCATCATGAATGAATTCAACAATATAACCATCACATAAAGCATTATTTTCATGATCCACGAGCATAGAAATTTTATTACTCTCCACATAAGCAAATTTATTCTCATGAATAGTAGTGGGAGCAAACTCAAGAAAATAACTATCATGTGAGGTATAATCCAATTGAAAATTAAAATCATGATGACAAGTTCCATGGTTATCATTATTCTTTATAGCATACATGTCATCACAATAATCATCATAGATAGCAACTTTGTTCTCATAATCAATTGGAACCTCTTCCGAAATAGTGGATTCATCACTAAATAAAGTCATGACCTCTCCAAATCCACTTTTATCAATATTGTGAAAAGATTCAACACCCTCCAAAATAGTGGGATCAATACTACCTAGAGTTGACACTCTTCCAAACCCACTTTCATCAATATAATCATCATAAATAGGAGGCATGCTATCATCATAATAAATTTTCTCATCAAAACTTGGGGGACAAAAAATATCATCTTCATCAAACATAGCATCCCCAAGCTTATGGCTTTGCATATCATTAGCATCATGGATATTCAAGGAATTCATACTAACAACATTGCAATCATGCTCATCATTCAAAGATTTTATGCCAAACATTTTTATTGACTTCTTCTTCTAACACTTGAGCACAATTTTCCTTTCCATCATTTTCACGAAAGACATTAAAAAGATGAAGCATATGAGGCAACCTCAATTCCATTTTTTTGTAGTTTTCTTTTATAGACTAAACTAGTGATAAAACAAGAAACTAAAAGATTCAATTGCAAGATCTAAAGATATAACTTCAAGCACTAACCTCCCCGGCAACGGCGCCAGAAAAGAGCTTGATGTCTACTACGCAACCTTCTTCTTGTAGACTCGTGTTGGGCCTCCAAGCGCAGAGTTTTATAGGGCAGTAGCAAATTTCCCTCAAGTGGATGACCTAAGGTTTATCAATCCGTGGGAGGCATAGGATGAAGATGGTCTCTCTCAAACAACCCTGCAACCAAATAACAAAGAGTCTCTTGTAACACCCTGGATTTTGCCCTTTTTTTCTTTTGATTTTGGTTTGGATTTGTCCTTCGGTGGCTTAGTGGTCTTGAAACCTGGAGAGATCACCCTCGATTCCTCTGCCAAGTGGCTTGTCAATCTCAAAACCATCCCAAGACCTTGCCATTTCCAACTTGGCCCAATCCCAATATTCTTTTCTTGGGAATATTCCTTTTTCCTATTAAAGGAATAACCCTGTCTGCCCTGGGTTGTGAAGCAACCACATTTCCAGCATTCCAAAGATTCCCAAATAATTCTCATAAATCCTTTGGGACACATCTTCCTCAGATATGTCAAAATACTTCCTTGCCATGTTCAAAAATATTTCACCAATATTTCTTTTCTGATTCTGCCCTAGCTGGCCGTTTGTGAAGCAAGTACCCATTATCTTTGCTTGATTGCTCTCAAACTTTTTGTGCACTCTTTCCCATCTATATCATTGCCACATGCCAAATTTCAACTTCATTTGCATAGTAAATATTCCTGAGCAATTTTTCAAAGTTTCTGTTCAAACAGAGGTCTTGTGAAAGAAGTGCAAGCTAGGCATATCCAAATGAGTTGAAATTTTGCAAGCACATTCATATGCTCAAATAATATCTCTTCACCAAATTTGAGCATCATTCCATCATAGATGTGATCACAGCATCAAATCTTTGTTTCTGGTAATTATTTTGGGTTGTGAAGCAACTATAATTTTAATTGCTCCATAATTCATGAATAATTTCTAGAACATGCTTCTACCTATATTTCACCTCTACTCTAAATTTGGGCTCATTTGATCTACCCAATAATTCCCTAGAATGTTTCTAAGATTCTGTCTAGTGGGATGCTGTGTGAAGGAAGTACCATTTTGGTTTATCCAAATGGTATGAAATTTATAGAGTATCTTAATATGCCATAATAACTAGTCTCCTCCAAATTTTAGCTCAATCCAAGCAGCCATTAGAGTGCCACTCCATGATTCAGTTTCTGGACCAGTTTGGGCAGTTGTGAAGCAACTATGACAAATACTGGTCCAAATCCTACCAAAATTCACAGGATCATAGTCCTTCCTACCCTAAGCTTGGATGACATCTTCTGATTCTTAGTGGCCATCCCATTTCACCTTAGCTGCATGACCAAGTTTGCTATAGAAAACTTCTGTGGATCATTCCCATCTACCCACAGTGTTTTTCTTCGAGCCATCACCTCTGAGGTAACCTATCTTGGAGAGACTACACGTTAAACATGATGTAACGGGACAGAATGCACCACGTGTTCCTGTGCATGCGGTGACCACGCGTTTGGCATGCCAATGCATGCGCTCTGTGCATTGGGGCCCTCTGCCTCGTCCGTTTCCCCCTCCCCTCGCCATGTCCAGGAGGTTCCCCTCATCGTCACCTTCGCTCTGGATCCCTCTCCCCCTCTCTAGTCACCTCCTACGCGGTGCCTTGCCCGCGTCCACGGGCAGACCGCGTCTGCCACCTCCATGATCGCCCGACGCGTGCCTCCCCGAGCCTTCTGGAGCACCCCCGAGACCCCTCCACTCCTCTGCGAAGCTGCATGATCCCACAAACGTCCAGCCACGTCTCCCCGGAGCTCCAGTATACGGCTAAGCTCGCCGCCGTGGCCGTGCCTATCCACCCGCTTCGCCGCGGCTATATAAAGCCGTCCCGAGTGCTCCCGTCCTCACCAACCTCCTCTCCTCGCTCTACTGGTCCTCCCCGACCCATCCATCCATCGCCAGAGCCCCTTCTACCCGCCAATCGCCGCCACGGCCGCCGCTCGGCCAGGCCTAAATTCCGGCGAGCCACTCCTCTTCCCTCCCTCCTACCACCACTAGAGAATCGCCTGGATCCCGACGACCCTTCCCCGCACGTTCTCGTCCCTGTTCCACCACCGGAGCTACGGCGCCCAACTTCGCCGGAGACGCTCGGCCGCGGGAGCCCCTGCTCGTCGCCCCCCATGCCCTCCTCGATGTCCGTGCATCGCCGGGACAGCTGCGCGGCACCATCCCGAGCCCACTGGTGGTCCGAGCTCCACCAGGGGTGGCCTGGGCCGCCGAGGAACACCGGCGAGCGCTGCTCGTCTCTCTTCCACGGGCAACCAGCGGGAGGAAGAAGAAGACCCCAGCCAGCGACCCCACCTGCCCGCGGGGCCCATGTGTAAGCGACCCAGGAGCCGGTCCAGCTGGATAAGTGGAGACGTCTTTTCCCAAAATATGTTTTCCACTTCTGAAAGTGTACTCTGGTTCCTCAACAGCAGAAAGTGCATTTTCTTTATGCAGAAAGCGTATTCCACTGAAATGTGTTTTCTGTTTTGCAGCCAGGGGCTTGTTTGTGGATATTCTTTTTACAAATGGGTCCCTGACGTTCCACTCGCTATATCTTTTCATCCGTAACTCCAAACGAGGTGATTCCAAAGCCTACGTCTTCGTCTCGTCGAGCCTGTTCTGCTGGTACCATTTTCATAATGTTTTCACACTATGAAAATGACCATTTTGCCCTTGCCCGTAAACAGCCCCCTCCGAGAGAGAACTGTTTCTGGCAATCTTCTCTGCGGACCCTCCGCACTACTCCCCGGTGGATTCCTCGTCCCCAGGCAAGCCATGACAGCCACTTGCATGATGGATTTGCAGTAGCTATGGTTTCCTACTTGAATAGTTATTTAATGTGTGCATGTTGATATGTTTGAGGATATTGTATATGCTCATGTTTCATGCTTATTCTTATATTCTGTCCATGTGCATCTTGCTAGTTATCAAGTAATCGTTGGCAGCATTATGCTCATGGTTAATACTGGCAGTAGTTCATGCTAAGATGATGACATGTCTGCATGTTTCTTTATCAGTTGTTATGGTTCATCCTGTTATCATGGCTCAGCACATCATCATTCAAATTTAACTGGATGTTAATCAAACTTGAACACCTGTTGGCTGAGTCATAGTGCGCCACCGAATCGAACTCACCAGTGCAACCACACTTGCTGGGATGGGGCAGCCCTAATTTGATCTATTGTCATGCCTCTCGCCGGAACCTCCAACTAGGGAAGGTTATGAGTGCGTGCTACCCTGATCAGGTAGGCGGCTATAACCTTGTGAACCCAGTTTTGGTATTGAGCTCAGGTCCCCGTTTGGGACAGTTTTGTTTGGCCATGACGGTGGCAGGTGTCGGAAGGACACAGGGGTCACCCATGACATAGCCCAAAGGGGAGTTTGTCGGAGTGGCCGGGAGAGTGCCATGCAATAGATTGGGTTTTGTCGGAACGTCGTTGGTCCACCCGAATGGGAGCACGAGGCCATGAGTTCCGTGGTGTGGGTACAGTGTACTAACCTCTGCAGAGTGTATAATCTATCGATAGCCGCATCCTCAGTCATGGGCACAGTTCGTAGTAGGACACACTATGGGTCAACAGTATAATAATGTTGCTTATAACAACCCGGTTCGATGAGGAAGAAGTTGGTTGATCTTTATGTGATCGCGAGAGGATCATCGTGGTATCGAGGATACCGGCGTTGGTTGATCGTGATCACGAGAGGATCACCATGGTATCATGGATACCGAATTTGGTGGATAGTGTTATATGGTGATCTCGGGTAAAGACCAAGCTCCTTGTGATCATGTTATCACTACGGTATTGTAATACCAAGTTTGGTTGGTCCCAAGGTTATCATATGGCACATTCGATGGTAAGTTCTTACATGTGGTGGTTACGAGGTAACCTCAGAACAGAGTAAGTTGCATCATGATAGCTTTATCATGTTGCATGTAGTGACATCCTGTTCATATGCCATGCCATGCTTATGTAGTTCTAGCATCATCATAATTACACCTGATTAACCTGTAAATGCCGTGTTGTTGCTTGTCTTGATTGTTTTGGTTGCTGTGAGCTTGCGAGTACATTCAAAGTACTCACCTGGTGTGTCATGCCAGTTTGCAGGTCATGCCATGATTGCTTGCTTGTCGAGGATTCCAAGTTTGCGAGCTAGGATACGCGTTCCAGCCAGAGTCCCTGCGGAGTGGAGTTCACCACCGCCGTTGTTGTTCCGCTACCGAGGATACTCCGTTTCCTCGGGTTGTTCCGCTGTTAGCATAGAGCTACCCTGGGCAGGCGTAGTCTCGCCGAGCCGATGTAATCTTGTACCCTTGTAACCTTATCCATAGTAACAAAGAGCTGCTTTGTTCTATGCCAACAGTGTCGTATTCCAGAAGACTTGTCTCTGGGCTATAATACGGGGCGTTCCGGTTTCCTCTGAGCCGGGGTGCCACATCTCTTGTGTCCCCAACACACCCAATACAATGGTAAATTGTATAGGTGCACTAGTTCGGCGAAGAGATGGTGATACAAGTGTAATATGGATGGTAGATATAGGTTTTTGTAATCTGAAAATATAAAAACAGCAAGGTAACTAGTAGTAAAATGGAGCAAAAACAGTATTGCAATGCTTGGAAACAAGGCCTAGGTTTCATACTTTCACTAGTGCAAGTTCTCTCAACAATGATAACATAATTGGATCACATAACAATCCCTCAACGTGCAACAAAGAGTCACTGCAAAGTTTCTATTGGAGAACGTAGGACGAAAATGTGCATCAACCCCTATGCATAGATTACCCCAATGTCACCTCGGGAATCCGCGAGTTGAGTGCCAAAACATACATCAAGTGAATCAATAGAACATCCCATTGTCACCATAGATATCCCATCACCAAGACATACATCAAGTGTTCTCAAATCCAATACTCAATCCAACATAACGAAACCTCAAAGAGCAAGACTCAATTCATCACAAGAAGGTAGAGGGGGAGAAACACCATATGATCCAACTATAATAACAAATCTCGCGGTACATCAAGATCATGCCAAATCAAGAATACAAGAGAGAGAGATCAAACACATAGCTACTGGTACATACCCTCAGCCCCGAGGGTGAACTACTCCCTCCTCGTCATGGAGAGCACCGGGATGATGAAGATGGCCACCTGTGATGATTTCCCCCTCCGGCAGGGTGCCGGAACAGGGTCCCGATTGGTTTTTTGTGGCTACAGAGTCTTGCGGTGGCGGAACTCCCGATCTAGGTTTATTTCTAGAGGTTTTGGTATTTATAGGAGGTGTTGGCGTCGAGGACAAGTCAAGGGGGCCCACGAGGCGACGACAAGGCAAGGGGGTGCACCCTAGGGGGGCGTGCCCTCCACCCTTGTGGTTGCCTTGGGACTCCTCTCCGATATCTTTTCGTTCTAGTATTTTTTATATTTTCCAAAAATATTCTCCGTAAATTTTTAGCCCATTCCAAGAACTTTTATTTCTGCACAAAAAAAGACACCATGGTAGTTCTGCTGAAAACAGCGTCAGTCCGGGTTAGTTCTAATCATATCATACCAAAATCATATAGAATTGTTATAAACATGGCATGAATACTTCATAAATTATAGATACATTGGAGACGTATCACGCACTAACATGCCGCCGAAGACGAAGAGATGACCAGGGCGGGGAAGCCCTCGGCGCGGGTGTGGTCTCCAACGACCGGTTGAGCCATCGATTCTATAGGTGATCCAACAGTGGAACTCCCAATGAAAGCACCAATGTCGATGTCAAAACCGGTAGACCTCGGGGTAGGGAGTCCCGAGTTGTGGATCTAGGATCGATGGGGAACAAGGGACGACGAACACAGTGTTTACCCAGGTTCAGGCCCTCTCGAAGAGGTAATACCCTATGTCCTGCTTGATTGTATTGGATGTATAATATGGTTTACAAAGTAGATCTACCTCAAGATCCGTATGAGCTAAACCCTAAGGCGATGAGGTGATGAATGTAGCTCTAGCCCTAAGACTAAAAACCCTTGGTTTATATAGACACCGGTAGGGTTAGGGTTATCGAAGATAGATTACAATAAGGGTTTAAAGAGATCCTGCGCCTTCTTGACTTGGAGGGCACACCACGCCTTCGTACATCTCCTATCATTATACGGCTCCACCAGTCCGGCCCATGTACAATGTACCGTCACCCTGAGGACCCCTTAGTCCATGACTCCCTCAGAAGGCAAGAAAGTAGTTTGAAAGGGAATTCAGGATCAGACAAGGAGGTCAGTAGAAAGAGGAAGGGTGCAGTTAAAACAAGGAAGCAAGGTACACGTGCATTGCACGCATGAGATTTGGCAACCAAATTATGAATAAATACCACACTATAGCATGTAAGCTTTGAGTCATATATGCATGATGTAGACGTTCGTTTAATTCTTATAGTTCATCTCATTCAAAATAAATTAGTTTTTATAAAAAAGTTAATGTATTTTTGGATTCATGGAATTGTGCGTTGTAAAGCATAAAGTAAAAACAAATAATGGCAATTCAACTAGAAAAAAAGTTTGGGCAATTATGATACGGATGATTCTAGAACAAAGGAGAAGTACTTGTGTTTATGGAGTCTTCTAGATTGTACATGTGGCAGAATCTTGTGGAATGTAGATGATATCCAACGGCCAGTAGTGCTCGGATTTGCCATCTCTGCACTGTCAGATTGGCTTCATCCAACGACCATCTTTCAAAGTTATTCGCACACTATATAGGGGTATAGATATAGATATAGATATAGACTAGTGGCACATCATCTAAAGCCTTTCTACATGCTCATTTTTTGTACAAATGTGCTCCACCGTGCACCCGCGTGTCGTGGGAAACCACGGCCACCTATGGGGCCATCAGCCCCTTGTGGTTCGGCAGGGGGGATGAGCACATTGCACAAAGAGCGGAGGAACGTAGCGCAACACGGCAGAGATCACACGGGCAGTTTTACCCAGGTTCGGGCCGCCGCGAGGCGTAAAACCCTACTCCTGCTTTGGTGGATTGATGGTGGATTGTGGTGGAAACGCAGCGCTCTTGCCCGGCAGGGTTGCCTCGGGGCGAGGGCAGCTACGCGCGTATGAGTGTACAAGGGTCCGAATCCTTTCTATGGTTGCCATGGCCCTCCTTTTATAGATCAAGGGGTCACCAAAGTGGCAAATCAGTCATTGTGTACTAATTAGATAGCGAACAGTGCTATCATACCTAACTCTGCAGTCAGAGCAGGGCGCATTAAATGCGCCGCTTAGTGTCACATCGTGGCATGCTCGGCAAGCCTTGTCGGGCTGATCGGCCACCTCCTCGCCTGTCTGCTTGCCATGTCGCTGGACGTGTGTCATTTGGAGGTGATTTCCATAGGAAGTGGCTGTCACGTGCCAAAACAGCCACTTAGTCACTTGGGGGCTTGACACCGCACCAATCGATGACTTGCGTCGCTGTGAGGTGGAGCGGTGGAGCCTTGGCGGGGTAATTTGCCCTCATAGCGCCCGGCAGGCCTGCCGGGACGGTCTTGAGGCTTGACTTCGGGGCCACCTCGTCCTTGCTAGGCTCGCCTGCCTGGCAAGGGAGGTTTCTCCTTAGTGGTGTCTTGCTCATTTAGCTTGTCTTGGTCCTCTTGATTTGCCCTTTGATTCCTCGAAGAGCTGTACTCCTTGCTTGGTCTGGACTTGGATGTTGCAATCTTGCTTTTTTAGGCATGTGCACGGTCTGGGCAACAGACCCAAGGTTTGTTGCACCGACAGGAGCCCCCGGGCCTGGCCCGAACGTGCTGTCGGGCGTCGTCGGGGTAGGCCCTATCCAGTGCATAGGCAAGAGGGTAGCAGTTGCTTGTCCCTTGAGATCTTATTTGCTTCTTCATTAATCTGAGCCTAGGTCAGTTTCTGGTTCTCCCGCACGTCGCGTAATGCCAATTGTAGTGGGAGAGATAACGGGCCACGATCCGTGGGGTACCCATGTCCCACGTTCACGGGGCGGTAACCGCCACCCCATTATCCTTCCCGCCCCAAGGGCCTCCACCATGTGTATTGCATGTATTGCGTGAAGTTGGCGGCGGATGCGAAGGGCGCTGGAATGAGCGCCATGGCGGAAAGCCTGTCGTCGCGGATTGGTGCAGGGGATCGGCCTTGATCCCTTGAGCCGTTAATGGCGAGGAGGAGCCGGACTGGGCGAACGGGGCGGCTACCTTTGTGGAAAAATCTAGCCCCCTGCCCCGCTCGCCTATAGAAAGGGAACGTGGGGCAAGGTGTTTTTCCACACATCCTTCTCCTTCCATTCTTGCAGCAGTCCTTGCCCACCATGGTGAGAGGTCGGGGGCGCGCCGTTGCTCCAGTGGCGGCGACGAGAACTTCTGCTCGACAGGGTCTCCCTCCTCCCTCCGAAGGTGCAGGGGCGGAGCCCACTATGAGAGGAGGTGGGAGGGGGTGAAGTCGTGGTCGTCGCAGCACCCGGGCCCGAGGAGGACGGGGTGGCGCTCTGATTGTGCCCCCACCGGCCGTCCCTCCCCCGATGGAAGGCCATGTCGGAGACCAACCCCTGGAGTTCATCATCAGATTGTACAAGACTCCGCGCGGCCGCCTCCGTCTCCCCACTCCATTCGCGAGGATGATGGAGCTTGAACAGCCGCGCGCACTGAAGCTGCACATGAGGGGGTGCGGGAACGGCGGCATGCGTGTGGATGTGGATTTTCCCGCCCCTCATGTCATGTTCTTTCAACGTAGCCGGAAGACCTTTGCTCGCGCCCATAGCTTGTCAGAGGGGCATGTCCTCCATTTTAAATTAATGGAGGCCGATCTGCTCTCCGTCAAGGTCTTCAGGTGCTCGGACGCTCGCTTAGGGTGCTGCGCGGAGAGCTCGACCGACGACGAAAGCTCCTCCTCGAGTGACAGCGACGAGGAGGACAGTGACGGTGAGGAGGACAGTGACGGTGATGACGACAGCACCGATGGGGAGGACGACGGCTCCGAATCCGGTTGAACACCAGCTGCACCATCACCGTCAGGCCGGGGCACCAATATCCGCACCTGCACTTCGTTCTCGGCAGGGTGATTTGCCGGGGAGTTGGATGCAGAGGTGCGGATGGCGTCCCGGGCTCCTCCAGCAGCTTTCCAGCTGGACCCCGGCAGGCTTCCTCGCGGGCTGCAGCTCCGTTAGCCCTGCCGCGTCCTGCTGGCCCTGGTGGTGGCAGCTGGTGGACTGTCCCTGCCGCTCTCTTCACCATCACCTTCACCCGCGCCCTCCTGCTCTTGTTAGGCCCCTCGCCAAGGGGCCTGACGGGGTCAGGCTGGGCTTCTGCCCAGGTGCCCCTTTTGCCTTCTTCACCTTCCGCCGTAGTGCCTGGGAGGAGAAGGGCAAGAAAGGGCACACGAGGCACTTATCTTTTTTCAATCTAAAATGTGTAGGCACTTGCCAAACATTAGTCTAAATAATGTAATCTTCTTTATCCATGTTGGTATTCTGTAAGATCTGTACTTGTTCATCTGCATATTAATGAAAAAGACAAGCTTTGCCGGGCACTTGTGCATGCATCATACTCATGCAGAGGTGAAATGCCTCTATACATCCAAGTAAACAAGTTATCTCCAGCAAGCTATCCTGCCGGTACCCTCGAATTGTTGCCATGGAGCTAAGCCTGCCGGGCACAAATCGTAAAGAGGGACCAGCCCCCCGCCAAGCCTTCTCCGTCAAAGGCCACTACGACCATCCTGACCGAAGCAATGTTCGAGTCAAAGGATAGGAGCACCTAAGTTTCGAAGGTGATGAGGTTTTCATATGCACAAGTTTCTACTTACAAAACACGTAAGGATAAGAAGAGAACTTATCTGTTTGTCTTGCCGAGGATCGTCACGTAGGCTCGTCTTCATTTCTTCTTTTTGGGACCGAGTCCACGGCAAGAACCCTGCAACTTAATGCAGATGAAAATGATGCCATGTGCGACCTCATCTACATGATCATGCTATGCTCATGATATGCTTATGCATGCATGCAAGTTTTGGGGCCCCCCCAGCGCTTCGTTTATCTCTGTTGCTCAGGGTCTGCGCCTGGCTTTGTACAAGGGGTTACATGCAACATCGGCAAGGCCTGTACAAAAGGGTGGCTACTGGGCAGGGCTCGACAGCCGCGCTTTATGGGTAGAACTTACGGAGATGCTCAATGTTCCATGAGTTTTGCAACTGAATACCATCTCCGGTCTCCAGACGGACTGTGCCAGGTCTGGTGACTCGTACTACCCGGTAAGGGCCTTCCCACTTTGGCGTCAACTTGTTTGTACCCTTGGTGAACTGAACACGCCTAAGGACAAGGTCGCCTTCCTCAAAACCCCGGGCATGAACCCTGCGGCTGTGATAGCGACGCAGGGCTTGCTGATAGCGTGCAGCACACATAGCGGCCCGGAGACGGTTCTCCTCAAGTAGCACAGCATCGTCACGCCGGTGCCGTTCCTGTGCTACTTCATCATAGGCAAGCACTCAAGGAGATCCGAATATGAGTTCCATGGGGATAACTGCTTCTGCCCCATAGACTAGGGAGAAGGGAGTCTGCCCGGTAGCTCGATTTGGTGTCATTCTGAAGGACCAAAGAACCACCGGCAGCTCATCGATCCATCACCTGCCATACTTCTGAAGTCTATCAAAGGTTCTTGTCTTGAGACCTCGCAGCACTTCAGCGTTCGCCCTCTCAGCTTGTCTGTTGCTTCTGGGATGGGCGACAGAGGCAAATGAGATCTTGCTTCCGTGGGCATGAACATATTGCATGAAGGCGCGACTCGTGAATTGGGTGCCATTGTCGGTGATGATTTGGGCAGGCACCCTAAAGCGTCACACCAATCCTTTCAAGAACTTGATAGCAGACTGAGCAGTCACCTTTCTCACGGGCTCTACCTCTGGCCACTTTGTGAACTTGTCGATAGCGACGAACAAGAACTCAAAGCCCACGGTAGCACGGGGGAAGGGGCCCAAGATATCGAGCCCCCAGATCGAGAAGGGCCATGATAAAGGGATCGTCTGAAGAGCTTGGGCAGGTTGATGGATGTTCTTGGAATGGAACTGGCAGGCTTCACATTTGGTAACGAGCTCAACTGCATCTTGGAGGGTTGTGGGCCAATAGAAACCTTGCCGAAAGGCTTTTCCAACCAGAGCCCTTGATCCAATGTGTGAGCCGCACATACCCTTGTGTACCTCTGCCAACAGTTCCTTTCCTTCCTCCCGGCAAATGCACTTCAATTTCACACCGTTGGGCCTCCTTCTGTACATCGTGTCGTCCACGAACTAATACATACTGGCCCTTCGGGCTACTCTTTCAGCTTCTTCTTGCTCTTCGGGGAGTTCTCCAGTTTGGAGGAAATGGACTATGTGTCGTGCCCAGGTTGGGGCCAGGAGCTCAGCAACAAGGACCAGTGGCACCTCCTCATTCGCAGGAGTGCACTTCTCGACCGCAGGGACTAGTGGTCTGGCGGGATGGTGCAGCTCACTGATCGAAGGGGAGTTGTTCCCGCCAAGCTCTCTGTCGAGAGCCTCGAGAGGCTCTGTCGGGTGAGGCTTGCCGGAGTACAGTTTCCTCCTCTTTCTGGCCATTGTTGCCGGGGATATGGAGGGCTGATTCAGATGGAGAACAAAAGTCCCTGGTTCCACAGGGAGTTTTTGCATAGCGCACTTTGACAGATGATCAACAATGCTGTTTTCCGCACGGGGCACGTGCTCTATTTGCAATCCGTCAAAGCGCTCCTCCAACTTTCTCACTTCCTCGACGTATGCCTCCATTTATGGACTTTGGTAATCCTTGTTGACTTGTCTCACCACAAGTTGTGAATCTCCGCGGATGATCAGCTTCTTGATTCCCAGTTCTGTTGCAATCCTGAGCCGACAAGGAGCCCTTCATACTCTGCAGTATTGTTGGTAGCCTTCTCCCGGGGAAAGCGCATCTGGACGACGTACTTAAGGTGCTCCCCAGTGGGGGCAACAAGAAGCACGCCAGCCCCTGCACCTTGTAGGGAGAAGGCACCATCGAAATACATAATCCATTCTTGGGACGCTTCCTTGCCGGGGATGATCGTCTCAAATATTTCTTCATCAGGAGTTGGTGTCCACTCTGCGATGAACTCTGCTAGTGCTCTGCTCTAAATGGTTGATGTGCTTTCAAACTTCAAACTAAAGCTGGACAACTCCAAAGCCCATTCCACAATCCTACCGGTGGCCTCGGTGTTTTAGAGTATGCGTTGCAAGGGGAAGCGGGTGACGACTGTGATCTCGTGGGCTTAGAAGTAGTGGCGCAGTTTCCTTGAGGCCATGACGAGGCCAAAAATCAAATTTTGCATGCCATAGTACCTCAATCTAGCTCCTTGTTATAGGGAGCTGACGAAGTACACTGGGCGCTGCACCACTTTCTTCCTTGCTGCAACCATAGAACCGCTTCCGCTGCACTGCCTTTCTTCGCTCTGGACTGACTTTGGTCTTGCCGGGACGGGTTCGCTTTCCTCTTCAGGGGGAACAATGGTTGTGGCTGCCGCGTCATCCACTTCTCGCTGCGCCACTAGTGCCGCACTAACCACTTGATTGGTTGCCGCTAAGTATAGCAGCAACGGCTCTTGTGGTTTGGGGGCGACCAAGGTGGGCACAGAGGAAAGATAGGTCTTCAAATCTTGCAGTGCAGCATCTGCCTCCGGGGTCCACTCCATGGGTCCTGCCTTCTTCAATATTTTGGAAAACGACAGGGCAAGCTTGGCAGACTTGGAAATGAACCTGCTCAGTGCAGCCATGCATCTAGTCAAACACCTCACGTCCTTGATTGTCTTGGGTGCCTGAATTTGCTCGATAGCCTTGATCTTGTCAGGGTTGGCCTCTATCCCTCGATGAGACAAAAAGAAGCCAAGTAGCTTGCCGGAGGGAACTCCAAACACACACTTCTCTGGGTTCAGCTTCAAGTTGATCCTGCACAGATTAGCAAAGGTTTCTTCCAAATCCTGGATGAGGGTAGATCTGTCCTTGGTCTTGACCACAATATCATCCATGTAAGATTCAATGTTTCTATGCAGCTGGGATTCAAAGCCAATCTGTACTGCTCTTGCAAAAGTGGATCCGGCGCTCTTCAACCCGAAGGGCATCCGTACGAAGCAGTACGTGCCACATGGGGTTATGAATGCGGTCTTCTCCTCGTCTTCCTTGGACATGAAGATCTGGTGGTATCCGGAGTAGGCATGCAGGAAGGAAAGTAGGTCACACCTGGAAGTGGAGTCCACAATCTGGTCGATGCGCGGCAAGGGGAACGGGTCCTTTGGGCATGCCTTATTTAGATCTGTGAAGTCTATGCAAAGCCTCAATTTCCCATTCTCCTTGCGTACCACCACTGGATTTGCTAACCATGTGGGATGCAACACTCCTCTGACCAAACCAGCTGCTTTAAGCTTCTTGATCTCCTCAGGAATAAACTGTTGCCGCTCCAAAGCTTGCTTCTGAACCTTCTGCTTGACGGGCTAGGCATGCGGGCAGACAACAAGGTGGTGCTCGATTACCTCCCTGGGAACACCGGGGATATCAGATGGTTGCCAGGCAAACACATTGATATTCGCCCGCAGGAAGGCAACGAGCGCGCTTTCCTATTTGTCATCAAGGGTGGAACTGATAGTGAAGGTACCATCAGCGCCAGCCAGCCCTGTCGGGACCTTCTTCACAGCAGGTGTAGCAGCTTTGGATCTCTTGCTATTGGAACCCTCCGGCAAGTCATCAATAGGTGCAGCACACTCCGGAGAGGCACGCTTCCCGGATTCCTTGTTGGCATCCTTGCTAGCTCTCTTCATTTTCTTGCTTTCCTTGGCGGGAGCAGTGGCTTCCGCGGCCTCTGTCGCAACTGCCTGTCGGTACATCTTGTACACGCATATAACTGCGTCCTTTTGATCTGACAGAATGGAAATGACTCCTATCGGCCCTGGCATCTTCAAGGTGTTGTAGGCATAGTGGGATGCCGCCATGAACTTGGCCAGAGCTGGGTGACCAAGGATCCCGTTGTACGGCAAGGGGAGGTCTACCACGTCAAACACGATCTTCTCAGTCCGGTAGTTTAACTCCCTTCCGAACGTCACCGACAGCGTGATCTTTCCCTTAGGACGACTCCTGCCGGGGTTGATTTCTTGGAACGTGCCAGTAAACTTGAGCTCCTCATCTGCTATCTGAAGTTTGCTGATGACCTTTGGAGATATCAGATTCAACCCGGCCCCGCCATCAACCAACATCTTTGTGACTTTGAGGTTGCGTATTGTTGGTGAGACCAACATCGGCAAGTACCCTACCATGGTGGTGCGGTCAGGGTGATCCTCTTCGTCAAAGATGATGGGCGTGCGGGACCACTTGAGCGGCTTCCGAGAATCTGCCGCTGGCTCCACGGCATTGACTTCACTCGCCCACTATTTAAGTTGGTGGTGAGAGGAGTGCAGAGATGCACCCCAGTCAATGCACAGGGCGTCAGTGGCTTTCTGGAACTCCTGCTCGCTGGTTTCCTCTTCATCTCCTTCATCGCTCTCATCATTGCAATCCTCCTTCTTACGGCCTCTGGCGGGTTCCCCTTGATTCTGAGGAGCCTTGCCGGGGCGACTTACTCTGTCACCTCGGCCCTTCCCACCAGGACCATCCTGGTTTTTCTACTTATCACGCTTCTCATACTCAGCCCTCTGCTTCTTGACGAGCTGCTCAACCTGATGACACTCCTGAAGGTCGTGGCCCTTGGTCCTATGGATCTTGCAGTACGGCCCATCACACTTCCCAGCCTTCTCGGCAGCCGCGGCCGCCCGGCAGTCAATGCACGCAGCAACCTCCTTACCGGGGGCCTCGGCCTTGGCCTTCTTGCTGGTACTAGGTGTGCTTGATCCTTCGACGGCCATCACAACTTTCTCCTTGTGCTTCTTGTTCTTCTTCTTCTGACTGGTGGCATCGTCGTCATCGTCTGAATCGATGTCGATGGCATCCTCTTCACCGGGAAGTCGCCTTCCCTCCTCTATGCGAGCACACTTATCCACCAGAGTGTATAACTCATTCACAGTCTTGGGCAACCGCACGTTCATTTTGGAACGTATCCTACGGTTGCGCATGTTGGACTGGAATGCGGCTATCACAGCTGCCGGGTGGATATCAGGGATGTTCCTGTGCACTCGACTGAACCTTTGCATGTACTTCCACAGACTTCCTCCTTCCTTCTGTGGGAGGAGCTGCAGATCGCTGGGCCGTCCTGGTTCTTGATGGCCGCCCATAAAGGCGCCAACAAACTCATGGCATAGGTCAGCCCAAGTTGAGATGGAGTTCTCCGGCAGGTGCATTAGCCAAGACCTCACATTTGGCTTGAGTGCCAAAGGGAAGTAGTTGGCGAACAACTTCTCATCTCTTCTCGGCAGCCTGAACAGCGATGGTGTAGATGCTCAGGAAATCTGCCGGGTTCAATCTCCCATCGTACTTTTCTGGTATCTCTGGCTTGAATGTGCGGGAAGGTGGCCAACGGACTTGTCGCAACTCACGAGTGAAGGCGGAAGGTAGGCACCCACCTTCACCAAGAGTGTGCTCGTCGACATCAGAGCCATTGCGCCTATCAGACTGGCGGTGGGTGTCGCGGCACCGCTCGATGGTGACGCGCGCGCCTTCCCCTCGCCTGTCCTCCTGGGCCTGCCGCTGGTCTCGACATGCTCGAGGGCCGGACGAAGCCATCGAGACGTCGTCGGGTTCTTGATAGCATGCCTCTAGCCGTGGCCCCTGCGCAGGCTGCCGTGGAGGGGACTGCACCGTGGGGGTGGCCCCTTCGGCATGGCCAGCAGCGCGGGCCATCGTCATCGCCTGGGGAGACCGTGGCGAGCTAGCTCGCTGTGATCCTCCCGACTCGGTGAAAACAATCAGGCTTTGAATGGTGGCTCTCCACTCATCCATCTGATCGGCTGCCGGCGGAAATCTCAACAGCAGCTGGGCCCGCGCCATAGCCTCCGAAGCGCTGCTTGGCATGGATGACGATGTAGACCGTAGCGTTGCCTGGCTCCTCATGGTGCCAGTAGTAGTTGCGCCGTGTTCTCGTCGTCGTGAGCCCGTCGCCAGGGTGGCGTGGTGATGAGGTGGAGGTGCTTGAGGGCCAGTGGCTCCATTCGGCGCATCGGCTGGGGCAGCTCGTTCCGGGAGCGGCGCGTGCCCTGCGGCCGCACCCGCGGCTGGAGAGTTGCGATTCGCCCCAGAGCGAGCGCCACAGCTACGGTTGTGCCCTTCAGCTGGGCGGAGAGGTGCAGACGGAATGATTTCTCCACCCGTACCTTGTGCAGCGTGGCCACTAGGATGTTGTTGGTGTTGTCCTTCACCGGTGCCTTCCGCCCTCGTTTTGGCCGCAGGGGAGGTGGTGACGACGCCGCCTGCGCCGACGATGTCCCCCGTAGCGTCCACGTCTCTATGCGTCCCCGTAGCCCCCGCGGCGTCGGCGGCCGCGTGCAACGGGGCCTTCGAAGTGGACGGATGGGCTGCAGCACCATGCTTCTTCTTGGGCGCCATGGACAATGGAGCCGTTGATGAAGAAGATGATGAAGATGACGCGCTGCGTACGCTTCTTGGGTTCGCGCAAGCGCTTCCCCCTACCTGGCGCGCCAAAGATGTCGTGGGAAACCACGGCCACCTATGGGGCCATCAGCCCCTTGTGGTTCGGTAGGGGGGATGAGCACTTTGCACAAAGAGTGGAGGAACATAGCGCAGCACGACAGAGATCACACGGGCAATTTTACCCAGGTTTGGGCCGCCGTGAGGCGTAAAACCCTACTCCTGCTTTGGTGGATTGTGGTGGAAACGCAGCGCTCTTGCCCGGCAGGGTTGCCTCGGGGCGAGGGCAGCTACGCGCGTATGAGAGTACAAGGGTCCGAATCCTTTCTATGGTTGCCATGGCCCTCCTTTTATAGATCAAGGGGTCACCACAGTGGCAAATCATTCATTGTGTACTGATTAGATAGCGAGCAGTGCTATCATACCTAACTCTGCAGTCAGAGCAGGGCGCATTAAATGCGCCGCTTAGTGTCACATCGTGGCATGCCCGGCAAGCCTTGCCGGGCTGATCGGCCACCTCCTCGCCTGTCTGCTTGCCACGTCGCTGGACGGGTGTCATTTAGAGGTGATTTCCATAGGAAGTGGCTGCCACATGCCAAATAACAGCCACTTAGTTACTTGGGGGCTTGACACCGCACCGATCAATGACTTGCGTCGCTGTGAGGTGGAGCGATGGAGCCTTGGCGGGGTAATTTGCCCTCGTAGCGCCTGGCAGGCCTGCCGGGACGGTCTTGAGGCTTGACTTCGGGGCCACCTCGTCCTTGCCAGGCTCGCCTGCCCGGCAAGGGAGGTTTCTCCTTAGTGGTGTCTTGCTCATTTAGCTTGTCTTGGTCCTCTTGATTTGCCCTTTGATTCCTCGAAGAGCTGTACTCCTTGCTTTGTCTGGACTTGGATGTTGCAACCTTGCTTTTTTAGGCCTGTGCATGGTCTGGGCAACAGACCTAGGGTTTGTTGCACCGACACCGCGCGTTTGTATGTGGGAACGAGTGCGTGTGTGCACATGTTCTCTTTCGCACACGTAGTCCATCTGTGTGAGAGATACTAAGATATGGTGAGGGAATACGTGTCAATGCAATTTGTGTGAACGAGAGGCCTATATACATACATGTATGTGCATGGGGCCAGGGTGATATACGGAAGGGAGGGGAGGGGTCGACCGCGCGAGATATCGATAGAGACAGATAGAGGGAAGAGCTCTACGAGCGTACAAGCACTAGGATATGGTGTGGCTGGAAGATGGTGTGAGGGGCCAAGTGGAGGGAGACTATGAAGGAGTGCACAAGTGCGAGATCGATATTTAAACAGAGGGAGAGAGAACGTGCGCGGTTGCGCGTAGTGGCGGAGCCATGAAAATTAAATGAGCTAGGGGGCCAAGGATTGCTAATCCTTTACGGGGAGGGCCAATTCATCAACTTAAACCATTTTACCAGCAATTGATCTACTGATCACATTCATATTAGCCTCAATATATAGTGATGTTAGGGGGGCCAGGGCCCTTGCTGCCCCCTGTCTTCGCCACTGTGCGCGCGTCTGAGAGATGAAGCAGAAGGCATGGATGATGAGAGGGAGACGATGGATAGATAATGAGGGTGTATTAGCTATGTAGTCCTATATAGAGAGGTAGATTGATCGATGTGTACGTGTGCCCGAAGTGATGAAGAGGGGGAGGTGTGTGTGTGCATGCATGGGAGACCGAACTGAAGAAAAAGATTGCATGTGTGCGATGGATAATGCCGAGTGGTAGTATGTGTGCATGCATGCACGAGAGAAAGTTAGTGGTACAATTATAAAGAGAAGTCGACTGTGTGGGTGTAAAAAACTAGGTGAGGTCATAATCAATGTAAAGTTGAATTCAAATATTTGAAGAAGAGATCATGATGTTTGAAACCCATGCATGCATGAATATAACTGAGATATGCGTGGTGTGGTTTGGAAACGAGCATGCTATACTGTATACACATTGAACAAGGTCGGACTGATTTTAATTTGAGATACCGATGGTAGGCATCGTTTGGCCACATTGCATCCATGCATGGACACGCTATTCAAATTGGAGATGATGGGTGGCTTTCACATCACAAATCTATACCCCTATATAGTGTGTGAATAACTTTGAAAGATGGTCGTTGGATGAAGCCAATCCGACAGTACAGAGATGGCAAATCCGAGCACTACTGGCCGTTGGATATCATCTACATTCCACCAGATTCTGCCACATGTACAATCTAGAAGACTCCATGGTTGAACTTAAGCATAATGCACAAACCTCAAAACACAAGTACTTCTCCTTTGTTCTAGAATCTTCCGTATCATAATTGCCCAAAAAAAATTCTAGTTGAATTGCCATTATTTGTTTTTACTTTATGCTTTACAATGCACAATTCCATGAATCATAAAATAGATTAACTTTTTTTATAAAAACTAATTGATTTTGAATGAGATGAACTATAAGAATTAAACGAACGTCTATATCATGCATATATGACTCAAAGATTACATGCTATAATGTGGTATTTATTCATAATTTGGTTGCCAAATCTCATGCGTGCAATGCACATGTACCTTACTAGTCTAAATAGTGTGTGTGTGTGTGTGTTAAACACATTGTACATAGTATCATACATGGTTTAGATTCCGAACATCTAGCTAGAGCATACACATACTATGATTTCAATTCAACATAAAATGGATACATATATTTGAATTCGAGATCGTATGTACATGTAGTTCATATTTATATGGCAATTTACTACTCCTATATTCATGTCATGTGTTGTGAAGATAATATTTAGATGGTTGTATAACTAACCCGAGTACAATCCCATTCAAACAGGGAAAATGTACTCAAATTTAGTCCATATGCTAGACAACACGAATTGTTTTTTTATTGTTGAGGGAAGTGCAAATTGATTTGGTACTGTACACATTAAGCTTGTTGTCCCGATTTTTTTAGTTTTTTGTTGTTGTATTTGAATGCATTTGTAGTAATATAGTAAAACGGGACATGGCTCTCTCTAGTGGGGTGCGAATTGTCTTTTTTTTGTACACGTTAAGCTTCTTCTCCCGAAATTTCAAGCCGTGCCTTGTTATGCCGAAATTTCAAGCTAGCATCTCTGTCTATCGTGCTGCGAAACTCCCGCCTCTTCAACCCGCGCCTTGTTACCCTGAAATTTTAAGATATCTCTTTGTCTCGTTGTTCTCCGAAAACTCCCTCCGTCTCAACCCGTGCCTTGCTATCCCAAAATTACAACGCGCGCGAAAACTCCCACCTCCTGCGAAATCCCGACACGCGAAATTCCCATGATACCCCTGAACCGAAAGAACCGCCAAGCTCAAATTGGTGGGGGTACTTTCATAACTTACCCCACATTTCGAACAAGCACATCCCTAAGCCATGGTACCCCCCCTCCCATCCCCTCCGCCCCCATCCGTACACCGAGGCCGCGAAAACCCGCGAAGCCCCACACCCTCCTCCGTCCGCCACCCAGCCGGAGCCTCTTTCCCTACGACGTCGTCCACAGCAACACCTCGACGTCCCTCATCCACCGCACAGGATGAGGATCCATCATCGATCTTGTCGTCCCGCCGGTTTAGCCACCCCATCCTCCACCTCCAAGGAGCTGCCCCGATGTTCCCCTCGTCTTTCGCACCACCTCCATTCCCACAGCGCCGTCTTCACCTGCACCACCGGAAGAGCAGCACCATCACCAATTCCTCGGATGAAGCCGAGGCCTAATCGGCGCCACCAAAGAGGTTCTACACTAATCGCTGCATTTTCTTCTTGATTTGATCTCACGGTGCTGCCGGCGCTCGGTCCCCAACCGACATGGCGCGGCTCCATCTACGGTGGTGTCGCCGGCCACTTCCTCCACGGTGTCGCTCCCTCGGTGGCGGCGTCCACATCAGTAGGAGCTGCTGCTGCTTTGGCTCTAGCTCGCGCTGTTGCTCTGCTCTTGCTCTCGGTCCCCGGCCTGGTCTACTCTTGCTCTTCGTCGCGCTGCTGCTCTTGCTCTTGCTTGCGCTGCTGCTCCACGAGCAGCAGATCCTGCTCTTGCTCGAGCCCCTGCAGCTACTTCCTGAGATGCTACTACATGACCAGCTGCCCCGACTCTCGCACTGCTGCTGCTGCTGCTACTGCTTTTCTGCTACTAGTGCGTTCAGTTTCGACAGTAAAATTCAGTTTCGACAGCAAAATTCAATTTCGACAGTAAAATTCAGTTTCGACAGTTAAATTCAGTTTCGACAGTTAAATTCAGAGATGAGCGGCTGATGTATTTTACATCTAGCACTTTGTGGTTATGTATTTTACATCATCTATTGGAGATTCTATTAGAATTCCACTCAGGTTAACGTTGTCTCTCTTGTCCTGCTTCAGCCTCGCCGTCGTACAACTCACCAGAGCTGCTCCAACGATGAAACCCTCCATCACAGCGGAGCAGTACCCTCGGGTCCATCTCCAGACGCCTAAGATCTTCTTCCCCTCCTCCAACAGCCACATCAGCCAGAGCATCCTCACCGACAAACCCAATCATGCTGAGATTGACATGGCTTCGCCAAAGAGGTTGTACACTTGTTGCATCACTTTTTTACTCTACATGGTATATATATTGTCCACTGAGCACACGTAGTAACGTGAAATACGATTAGTTTCTCCTACTATATGACAAGCAGTGAGGTACCAGGCAACTTAGCTATCCGTGATGGACTCTCTCGAATGCCATCATTATTTATTTCTGTGCGTTTGAGCTGTGCATTTGTAGATGGGCCTGGGAGTTGAGCTAGTAGGGCAGCGGCCTGGGTCCAAAGTAGTAGAAGTAGCACAAAAATATTTTTTGAGTGTAGGCTTTTCCCTGTTCAAGCCTGCCTACTAGAATCGCCAGTGCTTGAAAGGAGAAGTGAAGAAAAACATAGGAATTGGAAAGTTTCCTATGGTACTACTATTCCTGCATTTGGTTCAAAGGAATGGAGCAAATGAAAACTGTAGGATTTGTTCCTTTAGTGTCTCCTTGAAAGAAAAACCATAGGAATTTTAATATCCACTTGTCCTCCTTTTCAAATTCCTATTCATGAAGCACAATACTAAGAGATAGTAGCATAATAGCATTATAACCGTACATTTTATTGTGGTTTGACTTAATCTCACCATGCTTCTTTGCATTCCTGTGATCTTCCAATTCTTGAGAACCAAACACCCAGATTGGCAGAAATCCTGTGTTTTTAAATTCTCTGTTTTGCACGTGCATTCCTATCCTATTCATGTGTATTTCCTATCCCTGCATTGTTAGAATCCTCCAATTCAAACAAGCCCTTACAGAATTACTTCTGTTACAGATATGTGTCAAAGAAAACCTTGTGTGGTTTGTCTCGCTCCTGCTGTGCTGTGGTCCACCCCAGCTCAGCTGCTCCAACGACGGAAGGGTTCGCCACAGCAGGGATCCGCCCTCCAGACTGTCTTTCGCCGCCTCAGATCTTCTTCCCCGCCTCTGGCAGCCACGACAACTGCATTACCATCATCAACTGGGCAGATGACCTTGAGGACTACATGGGTCCGCAAGAGAGGTCGCACTCTTTTGTGTCTGCTTACCTTATGCATCGCTTAATATGATGACATGCTACTTTATCGTCCTGTTCACCGATTAGACTCTGGGTCAGGTCCAAACTAATGCTCAAACTTGAGTTTTTAAATGGTTGTGGGGTACATATTGGGGCAGCAATCAATACTATCTGTCTACTATCTGGTTAATCTCGGGTGTCTACTATGAGTTTCATGTTGGGTGGAAACAAACATTAAAGGAGCCATTATCTATATTTTTAACTGAAGCTATTATCTGCCTGCTATCATTGGTTTTGGGTCTATCCATAGTTTGCTACCATCACTCTGGATTTGTGCATGCACTCCTTACATAATCTCACTATGTTTTATTTCTATGCATGTCAGTTATTGTACACAATGATACTGAACATGTAGAGCAAAAGAGACGAGCCTTGCGTGGCAATAAAATTTCATGAAGACGTCGCTCCATGGTGGGCACAAAAGCAACCCCCTCCCCCAATTCCAGACTATAATCAAGAGGAAGATAACTGTTCAGAGGGGGATTCAGAGGGAGCAGACCACTCCTATTTACCCCCTGAGGTCTTTTGCTCTAACTTGGCATGCTGATGTTGGTCATATCATGCATATGGTGCCTTGCATTACTTACTTTATACATAAAATATGTCATCTGCTTAGTTTAGACATGCATTGTGTGAATACCATATGTTTAGTTTCTATATCATATATGTGAATCATGCAATGCCATCTTGTTTAGCCAGGCATCATATATGTGAATTTTGCAATGCCATCCTGGCTAGCCAGTCATCTTATATGTGAATTATATCATGCCATCCTTTTTTTATTACGTATTAAATTTGTCAACAATTTTAGTACATTCAATTACTCTTCCTGTGCATCAGCCATTTGACACGGTCATGGAAAAATCTGGAGTGAAAACAATGTCTTCAGAGCAAACAATGCTATCTGACGAAGCGCCTATCTTGCTAGTTACGGATAGCTCCTCAGAGGAGGATTCAGAGACAGATGACCAGTCCTATTCCCCCCCCCCCCCGAGGTGCATGCTCTAACTTGGCAGGGTTATATTGCTCATATCGTGCATATGGTGTCTTGCATTGGCATGTCATTTGCTTAGTTTATACATGCTTTGTGTGAATGCCACCTGTTTAGTGTCTAATTACCATATATGTGAATTTTGCAATGCCATCTTGTTGCAAGACATTATATATGTGAATTATGCAATGCTATCTTGTTGCAAGGCATTATGTATGTGAATTATCCAATGCCATGATGTTTAGACAAGCATCATATATGTGAATTATATCATGCCATCCTTTTTTTGTATTACATATTCCATTTGTTGACAATGTTTATACATTCAACTGCTCTTCCTGTGCATCAGCCATTTGAATTGGTGATGGAAAAATCTGGAGTGAAAACAAGGTCTTCAGAGCAGACAATGCTACCTGCTGAAGCAGATATCTTGCTGGTTACAGATAGCTCCTCAGAGGAGGATTCAGAGACAGATGACCAGTCCTATTTTCCCCCTGAGGTGTATGCTCAAACTTGGCAGGGTTATATTACTCATATCATGCATATGTTGTCTTGCAATGCTTAGTTTTTACATCATATACACAATACTGAATGCCATCTGCTTAGTTGACACATCATATATGTGATTGCCCACCGCTCACTTGCTTAGTATATAAATCATATATTTGAATTATATCATGCCATGATGTTTACATAAACATCATGTATCTGAATTATGGCATGCCAACCCATTTTCTAAAGACATAATATAGTTATATCATCTCATCCTGTTTACATAGTCATCATATTTTGAATTATGTCATTCTATCCGTGAATTATATCATGCCATCATGTTTCCATCGACGGCATGTTTGTGAATTATGGCATGCCAACCACTTTAATAGACACATCGTATAGTTATATCATGTCATCCTGTTTACATAGTCATCATATTTTGAAGTACGTCACTCTATCTTGTTTAGTTAGCCATCATATAGGTGAAATTGTGTCATGTTATCCTGTTTAATTAGCCATCATATATGTGAAATTATGTCATGCTATCCTGTTTGGTTAGACAACATAAATATGAATTATTTCATGCCCTGTTTTCTTCCCTACTATCCATTGCACCTATCTATCATACAATGTCTGTACATTCAATTACTTTTCTTGTTTATCAGCCATTTGAATTGGAGGGGGTGATGGCAGTATCTATGGGAGTAAAAACATGGTCTTCAGAAAAGATCGTGCTACCCATATAAACATAACCCAGACTCACGCAGATTGTACCCCAGTTGTACTTGCCCAAGAACCAGCCCCACCACACATAACCCAGACTCACGCAGATTGTACCCCTACCCGGTTGGACAGAGAACCAGCTACACCCCTTCTAACCCCAACCCCAGCAGATAGTAACCCAGTTCCAGTTGACACAGCACCGTCTCCACCACAGAGCACCCAAACACAAGCATTTAGTAAGGCAACTGCAGTGCCCAAAGCACGAGGACCACCACTCCAAACCCCAAGTCAACGCTTAAAGTAGAAGAAGAATTGTTCTCAGGTCAGGTTCCGTAGCTATGGTTCATACTCCTTTGCTCTTGCATCACTTTATTTACTCATACCAACTAATTTCAAATTTAAAGGATGCAATTGAAACTCCAATGGCGCAACAGGTATGTTTTAAACCTGTTTCTTTAACGTCTTTGCTGTTGTAACTTGCTCTATGTTGATTTCAGTTTCAATTGAATAAACAGTTATGTTCTCATGCCATGCACATTACAAGTGTTGTTAGTGCTGTATAGTTTCCCACACTTATATTCTGTCTACCTTGCTTTGTCTTAAACAGATATGATTTGAACTGTCTCTATCTTGATTTGGCAACATAAACTATAATGATATATACCATACAGTGACCATACTACATAGATATATGTTTGTTTCATGCTGTTATCCTGTCCACCTTACTACTGAACTGGTTTACCAAAATGAGTTTCATATACAACATGGTAAACCTGTGATGTGTCTGCTTGTTTCTCTTTTAGAATGCGGACAAAATATTGGAGAAGAGTACCCCGTTATGCAACGGTAAAGGAAGTAATGCAGATAAGGTTCAAGATAGTGAGACATCCCTGTTGGTCTCCAAGAAAGCTGATAAAAACTATCTTGAAGACTGTGAGACAACCCCAAAGTCCTGTCTTGATGTAGTGTTCGAGTTACTGGCCACTACTGCTGGCACCAGCTCTTCGAACTCGCTGCCTGAATCAGTTCGGCTTCTTGAGTCTCAACTTCAAGTTGAAAGACATCGATCAGATGTGCTGCGACAGGAAGCCGAAGGACTGAGGAAGTCCCTGCAGAATTCAGATGCATACTTTCTGGTGCAACAGCAAGCGCTGGAGGATTTAAGCGCCAAACAAGAGAAAGCTAATAAGCTTGCTAAGCGTCTTGCCAGCATGGTGGATACCCAGGATATTGTTTCTTGAGCTCTTGTGAAGTGGTTTCAGTGCTGGACTTGTTTTGCTGCGACGTTTATTTGCACTAGTCGCCAACTTTGACAACCAGTGTATGTAATATGCTGCTTTGTTCCCCATATTTGCACTGGTGGCGAACTTTGATGCCCAGTGGATGTAATATGTGTAATAGCCATAATAGCCTAGCGTAAGTTGCTTGGTTATTTATTTCCTTGTTGCCTTGTTTATTTGTTTGCTTGTAGTCAGTGCAGTTCTTTTTCCGCGGTTTGCTAGTGGCCGCAATAACCTATTTTATAAAACTAGGCCACAATAACCATGGGCTACATATCTACTTTAGTGACCATGGGCCTTCTACGGGCCGTAGAAACAATGGGCCTTCTACGGGCCATAGAATCAATGGGCCTTCTACGTCCCGTATGATTGATTGGCCAAACATGGGCCAATAACGGACCGCATTATGGGTCATATACGGGCTAGAGTGGGAATCGTCCGTTCATGGGCCGACCATAACGGGCTGTTAATAGGCCGATGAGTATAACGGGCTTGTTTCTATCAACAGGCATAACGGGTCGCTAATGGGCCATATTTGATGATGCTATGAAAACGTCCCAATGGATTAATGGGCCACAAACAGGCCGACTTTAACCACGGGCTGAATTTGGCCCACAACCGGAACAGGCCAGTAACGGACCATAAGTAATCGAATGCTGCAAATCAGCCCAAGAATAAATGGGCCTTGAGAAGGCCGAAAGATAACACGGGCTGCAAACAGCCCAATAGAATAATGGGCCGTTAATGGGTATAAAGCGATACACTGTTCATTACGGGCCAGTTTCACCACGGGCCGTTAATGGGCCAAGAGTTACAAAGGGCCTCATATGGGCCGAAAGACGTCATGGGCCATACATGAGCCGAAAATTACAACGGGCTGGAATCATATTGGACGACCCAGATGACGCTACTGGGCCTAATTCGGATAGGACATAATGGGTCGTGAGTTAGCGGGCTGTAAATGGGCTATATGCGAACAGGCTGCTATCAGGCTTTAAGTGGGCCGGCCATTACCTTTTGACCAGGTCAAATGGGTCGGCCTTTTGACCTGAATGGGCCACTATTGGGCCGAGCCACGTGTCAACGTATCATAGGCGCGTCCTGTCCATTCGCTGGATGACAACTGTCCCAACGCTGAGCCGACACATGGATCCACCGTCGAATGAGAATTTTACACGTGGAAAATCCCCATTGGTCCGGGCTGTTAACGGGTTATCGGATCCAAACCGGAACCCGATAGCTTAACGGCGACCCGTTACGGTGGATGCCACGTGTCGGTTACCCTTGACGAAAGCGCTTCCATGACGCGCCATTTATCATCATGGAAGTGGACACTTCCGTGATGATAATTTTGGTATTGTCATGGAACACTTCTACGACAGCACAGGTATGACTATCTTGATTCTGGCATAAAATCGTCATGGATGTACATGCATGACAGAAAACAAGACCTACTGTGACAAACACGTATCATCACAGAAGTGTTTTTTTTTGTAGTGGCATCAACCTTGCTGCCCTTCCGATGATGCGTGGGTAGTTTACCACAGACCTACGGGTCCATAGCTAGTAGCTAGATGGCTTCTTCTCTCTCTTTGATCTTCAATACAATGTTCTCCTCGATGTTCTTGGAGTTCTATCAATGTAATCTTCTTTTGCGGTGCGTTTGTTGAGATCCGATGAATTGTGGATTTATGATCAGATTATTTATGAATATTATTTGAGTCTTCTCTGAACTCTTTTATGCATGATTAAGATATCTTTGTATTTCTCTTCGAACTATCGGTTTGGTTTGGCCAACTAGATTGGTTTTTCTTGCAATGGGAGAGGTGCTTAGTTTTGTGTTCAATCTTGCGGTGTCCTCACCCAGTGACAGAAGGGGTAGCCAGGCACGTATTACATTGTTGCCATCAAGGATAAAAAGATGGGGTTTATGTCATATTGCTTGAGTTTATCCCTCTACATCATGTCATCTTACTTAAAGCACTGCTCTGTTCTTATGAACTTAATATACTCTAGATGCAGGCAGGAGTCGGTCGATGTGTGGAGTAATAGTAGTAGATGCAGAATCGTTTTGGTCTACTTGTTACGTTCGTGATGCCTATATTCATGATCATTGCCTTAGATATCGTCATAACTATGCGCTTTTCTATCAATTGCTCAACAGTAATTTGTTTATCCACCGTATGTTTTCTTTCAAGAGAGAAGCCTCTAGTGAAACCTATGGCCCCCGGGTCTATTTTCCATCACATATTTTTAGATATATAAACCAAAAAACCCAAAAATACCTTGCTGTAATTTATTTATAGTTACTTTAGTTTGCTCTTTTATTTATCTTTTATACCTATCTCTATTAGATCTCACTCTTGTTCGTGACCGTGAAGGGATTGACAACCCCTTTTTCCCGTTGTGTTCAAGTGTTTGTTAGTTTGTGCAGGTGCTTATTGATGTTGACTACGCAACCTTCTTCTTGTAGACTCGTGTTGGGCCTCCAAGCGCAGAATTTTGTAGGACAGTAGCAATTTTCCCACAAGTGGATGACCTAAGGTTTATCAATCCGTGGGAGGCGTAGGATGAAGATGGTCTCTCTCAAACAACCCTGCAACCAAATAACAAAGAGTCTCTTGTGTCCCCAACACACCCAATACAATGGTAAATTGTATAGGTGCACTAGTTCGGCAAAGAGATGGTGATACAAGTGCAATATGGATAGTAGATATAGGTTTTTGTAATCTGAAAGTATAAAAACAGCAAGGTAGCTAGTAACAAAAGTGAGCAAAAATGGTATTGCAATGCTTAGAAACAAGGCCTAGGGTTCATACTTTCACTAGTGCAAATTCTCTCAACAATGATAACATAACTAAATCATATGGCAATCCCTCAATGGGCAACAAAGAATCACTCCAAAGTTTCTATCAGAGAATGTAGGACGAAAACGTGCATCAACCCCTATGCATAGATTACCCCAATATCACATCGGGAATCCGCGAGTTGAGTGCCAAAACATACATCAAGTGAATCAATAGGACATCCCATTGTCACCACAGATATCCCATCGCAAGACATACATCAAGTGTTCTCAAATCCAAGACTCGATCCAACATAACGAAATCTCAAAGAGCAAGACTCAATTCATCGCAAGAAGATAGAGGGGGAGAAACACCATATGATCCAACTATAGTAACAAAGCTCGCGGTACATCAAGATCGTGCCAAATCAAGAACATGAGAGAGAGAGAGATCAAACACATAGCTACTGGTACATACCCTCAGCCCCGAGGGTGAACTACTCCCTCCTCATCATGGAGACCGCCAGGATGATGAAGATGGCCTCCGGTGATGATTTCCCCCTCCAGCAGGGTGCCGAAACGGGCTCCCGATTGTTTTTTCATGGCTATAGAGTCTTGCAGCGGCGGAACTTCCGATCTAGGGTTCTTTTCAGAGGTTTGGGTATTTATAAGAATTTTTGGCGTCGGTCTCACATCAAGGGGGTACCCGAGGGGCCCACAAGCCGGGAGCTAGCGCCCTGGGGGGTAGGGCGTGCCCCCTGGCTTGTGGCCTCCTCGGTCACCTCCTCGTCCATCTCCGGTGCTTCAGGGGTCTCTTTTGGTCCATAAAAAATCACAGTGAATTTGCAGCTCATTCCGAGAACTTTTATTTCTGCACAAAAAACGACACAATGGTAGTTTTGCTGAAAACCGCGTCAGTCCGGGTTAGTTCTAATAAAATCATACCAATACCATATAAAATTGTTGCAAACATGGCATGAATACTTCATAAATTATAGATACGTTGGAGACGTATAAACATTCCCAAGCTTAATTCTTGCTCGTCCTCGAGTAGGTAAATGATAAAAGAAAGAATTTATGAAGTGTGAATGCTACCTAACATATTTATCCATGTAATCTTTCTTTGTTTGGCATGAATATTCAGATCCATAAGATTCAAAACAAAACTTTAATATTCACATAAAAACAATAATACTTCAAGCATACTAATAAAGAAATCATGTCTTCTCAAAATATCATGGCTAAGGAAAGTTATCCCTACAAAATCATATAGTCTTGCCATGCTCTATCTTCATCACACAAAGTATTTTATCATGCACAACCCCGATGACAAGCCAAGAAATTATTTCATACTTTTAATGTTCTCAAGCTTTTTCAACTTTCACGCAATACATGAGCGTGAGCCATGGATATAGCACTATAGGTGGAATAGCGTATGGTGGAGGTTGTGAGGACAAGGCAAAAAGGAGAAAGTCTCACATCAACTAGGCAAATTAATGGGCTATGGAGAGGCCCATCAATTGATATCGATGCAAGTGAGTGGGGATTGCCATGCAACGGATGCACTAGAGCTATAAGTGTATGAAAGCTCAAAATGAAAACTAAGTGGGTGTGCATCCAACTTCCTTGGTCACAAAGACCTAGGGCAATTTAAGGAAGCCCACATTGGAATATACAAGCCAAGTTCTATAATAAAAAATTCCCACTAGTATATGAAAGTGGTAAAATAGGAGACTCTCTATCATGAAGAACATGGTGCTACTTTGAAGCACAAGTGTGGAAAAAGGATAGTAACATTGTCCCTTCTCTTTTTTTTTGGACTCTTTGGCCTTTTTTATTTTGGGCTCTTTGGGCTCTTTTTTATTTTTAAGTTCGGAGTCTCATCCCGACTTGTGGGGAATCATAGCCTCCATCATCCTTTCCTCACATGGGACAATGCTCTAATAATGATAATCATCACACTTTTATTTACTTACAACTCAAGAATTACAACTCGACACTAGAACAAAATATGACTCTATATGAATGTCTCCAATGGTGTACCAAGATGTGCAATGATCAAGAGTGTCATGTATAAAAAATATGAACGGTGGCCAAGCCACAAATACTATGCCAACTACATGATCATGCAAAGCAATATGACAATGATGGTATGTGTCATAATAAACGGAACAGTGGAAGTTGCATGGCAATATATCTCGGAATGGCTATGGAAATGCCACAATAGGTTGGTATGGTGGCTGTTTTGAGGAAGGGTATATGGTGGGTTTAATGCACCGGCGGAAGTTGCGCGGTACTAGAGAGGCTAGCAATCGTGGAAGGGTGAGAGTGCGTATAATCCATGGACTCAACATTAGTCATAAAGAACTCACATACTTATTGCAAAAATTTATTAGCCATCGAAACAAAGTACTAATACGCATGCTCCTAGGGGGATAGATTGGTAGGAAAATACCATCGCTCGTCCCCAACCGCCACTCATAAGGAAGACAATCAAAAAATAAATCATGCTCTGACTTCATCACATAACGGTTCACCATACATGCATGCTACGGGAATCACAAACTTTAACACAAGTATTTTTACCAATCCACAATTACTCACTAGCATGACTCTAATATCACCATCTTTATACCTCAACACAAATGCAAGGAATCAAACTTCTCATATTATTCAATGCTCTTATATGAAAGTTTTTATTATATCCCTCTTGATTGCCCATCATATTAGGACTAAATTCATAACCTAAGGAAATTACCATGCTGTTTAAAGACTCTCAAAATAATATAAGTGAAGCATGAGAGTTCATCAATTTCTATAAAATAAAACCACCGCCATGCTAAAAAAAGATATAAGTGAAGCACTAGAGAAACTACCTATCTCAAAAGATATAAGTGAAGCACATAGAGTATTCTAATAAATTCACAATTAATGTGTGTCCCTATCAAAAGGTGTGTACAGCAAGTATGACTGTGGCAAACTAAAAAGCAGAGACTCATATCATACAAGACGCTCCAAGAAAAACACATATCATGTGGTGAATAAAAATATAGCCTCAAGTAAATTTACTGATGGATTGAAGACAAAAGAGGGGATGCCATCCGGGGCATCCCCAAGCTTAGATGCTTGGTTGTCCTTCAATATTACCTTGGGGTGCCTTGGGAATCCCCAAGCTTAGGCTCTTGCCACTCCTCATTCCGTTGTCCATCAAAACTTTACCCAAAACTTGAAAACTTCACAACACAAAACTCAACAGAAAACTCGTAAGATCCGTTAGTATAATAAAATAAATCACCACTTTAGGTACTGTTGTGAACTCATTATAATTTATATTGGTGTTATATCTACTATGTTCCAACTTCTCCATGGTTCATACCCCCCGATACTACCCATAGATTCATCAAAATAAGCAAACAACACAAAGAAAACAGAATCCGTCAAAAACAGAACAGTCTGTAGTAATCTGGAAATTTCGTATACTTATGTAACTCCAAAAATTCTCAAAAATTAGGAAAACCTGGGAAATTTCTTTATAAATATTCTGTAAAAAATTCAGATCAAAAGCACATTTCTGTGATTTTATAAAATTCTGTCAATGAGCACAAAAGTTTCTGTTTTTCAGCAAGATCAATTCAACTATCACCATAGACCATCCCAAAGGTCTTACTTGGCCCAAACACTAATTAAAACACCAAAACACAATTACTACAGAGGTAATAATGTGTATTTATTGAAAAACAGGAGCAAAAACAAAAAACACAAAATAAAATTGGGTTGCCTCCCAACAAGCGCTATTGTTTAACGCCCCTAGCTAGGCATGATGATTTCAATGATGCTCACATAAAAGATAAGAATTGAAACATAATGGGAGCATCATGAAGCATATGACTAGCACATTTAAGTCTAACCCACTTCCTATGCATAGGGATTTTGTGAGAAAACAATTTATGGGAGAAAGAATCAACTAGCATAGGAAGGTAAAGCAAGCAAAACTTCAAGATTTTCAACACATAGAGAGGAAACTTGATATTATTGAGATACGTAGAAGCATATATCCCTCTATCGTGATAATTTTCAGTAGCATCATGAACTAATTCAACAATATAACTATCACATAAAGCATTATTTTCATGATTCATAAGCATATAATTTTTATTACTCTCCGTATAAGTAATTTTCTTCTCATTCAGAATAGTGGGAGTATCATAAGAAACTTGAATACTATAAATTGTTTCCACATTAAAAGAGTAATGTTCAGAAAAAGTGTAATCATAATTATGACAAGTTTTATAAATATAATCATCACTACTTTTTATAACATAAGTGTCATCACAATAATCATCATAAGTAGCAACTTGGTTCTCATCATAATCAATTGAAACCACTTCCAAGATAGTGGAATCATTACTAAATAAAGTCATGACCTCTCCAAATCCACTTTTATCATTATAATAAGATTCAACACCCTCCAAAATAGTAGGATAATTATTATCTAAGGTTGACACTCTTCCAAACCCACTTTCATAAATATTGCAATCATCATAAATAGGAGGCATGCTATCATCATAATAAATTTTCACATCAAAACTTGGGGGACTAAAAATACCATCTTCATCAAGAATAGCATCCCCAAGCTTGGAACAAACATTAATTGTAGCAAATAAATTTTCAATAATGTCATTCTCATCAAACATAGCATCCCCAAGCTTGTGGCTTTGCACATCATAAGCATAATCACTCTCATCATTAATATTATGAATAGCACCAATAGTATAGCAATTATTATCATCACAATTTTCTAAGTTGGTGCTAAAAAGATTTTCAAGATTATAAGAAGTATCATTATTTTCCCAATCATAATCATCACAACGAGTAATAGGCATAACAAAATCATCCTCAACAGTTTCTTCAGACATGGTACCATAAGACAGAGAATCAATACCATCATCAAGTATATCATCCTCCACATTTATTTTTGATTCATTCTCATGAGGCATAACAATAATAGAAGCAACATCATTTGGGAGGGATACCTTTTTACCTTTGCTTCTCTGTCTTTTCTTTTTCTTCTCCACATCATGTGTGGGTTTAATCAACTTTTTGGAGCTCCTTATTGATGATATTGGTTGCATAGGAAGCTCATTATCATAACCTATTTCATCATGAGAGACAATAGGAGGGAAAGTGGAGAGGTTTACCCTTTCATTAGTATTTCTTTTATTTTCTATTGGTTTTCCCATCTTTCTATAGTTGGCAATATAAGAATTTTCATTGCAATTTACCATACAAAATATATAGATTTCCTTCAAATTAGTTTCAACATGGTCTGTGAATATGAATGCTTCAAACCAACTATTTTTATGTGACAATTCTTCACACCCCAAAAATAAACAATGTTCATTATAAAGTTCAAGGGTGATCAAGTTATTGCAATATTTGGCCACGATCCGGTCATGAAAAAGTATGCATTGGAAATTAAGATGACCAACTCTATTGCAAATTTCACAAGTAATGGGATGAAGAGAGCATAATTTTGTAGCAAATTTATCTATCACCTTAAGCCACCAATTGGTTTTATCATGTTTATGCTTCTTACAAAATATATCATCCCTATAAGGCATGTCTTCACAAACTCTATGCACTCCACAAAAATTGACATGATTATAAGAAACATCTTTATCATGACTAGTGCAATCATCATTGGTATCATGAATATTCATAGCAAGCACACTAACAACATTGCAATCATGTTTATCATTCAAAGATTTAGTGCCAAACATTTTATTAACTTCTTCTTCTAACACTTGAGCACAATTTTCCTTTCCATCATTTTCACGAAAGACATTAAAAAGATGAAGCATATGGGGCAACCTCAATTCCATTTTTTTTGTAGTTTTATTTTATAGACTAAACTAGTGATAAAACAAGAAACTAAAAGATTCAACTACAAGATCTAAAGATATACCTTCAAGCACTCACCTCCCCGACAACAGCACCAAAAAGAGCTTGATGTCTACTACGCAACCTTCTTCTTGTAGACTCGTGTTGGGCCTCCAAGCGCAGAGTTTTGTAGGACATTAGCAATTTTCCCTCAAGTGGATGACCTAAGGTTTATCAATCCATGGGAGGCGTAGGATGAAGATGGTCTCTCTCAAACAACCCTGCAACCAAATAACAAAGAGTCTCTTGTGTCCCCAACACACCCAATACAATGGTAAATTGTATAGGTGCACTAGTTCAGCGAAGAGATGGTGATACAAGTGTAATATGGATAGTAGATATAGGTTTTTGTAATCTGAAAATATTAAAAAAGCAAGGTAACTAGTAACAAGAGTGAGCAAAAATGGTATTGCAATGCTTGGAAACAAGGCCTGGGGTTCATACTTTCACTAGTGCAAGTTCTCTCAACAATGATAACATAACTAAATCATATGGCATTCCCTCAACGGGCGACAAAGAATCACTCCAAAGTTTCTATCGGAGAACGTAGGACGAAAACGTGCATCAACCCCTATGCATAGATTACCCCAATGTCACCTCAGGAATCCACGAGTTGAGTGCCAAAACATACATCAAGTGAATCAATAGAACATCCCATTGTCACCACAGATATCCCATCGCAAGACATACATCAAGTGTTCTCAAATCCAATACTCAATCCAACATAACGAAACCCCAAATAATGTAAATTGCTAGGAGATGAGATTTGTGATTAGGAACCTGGTAGATGTTGATGATGTCTCCCCGGCAACAGCGCCAGAAATTCCTTTTGATGTCGCTTGAACTACGTCGGTATTTCCCGAAAGAGGAAGGGATGATGCAGCACAGCTACGGTAGGTATTTCCCTTAGTTATGAAATCAAGGTATCAATCCAGTAGGAGAACCAAGCAACACTATGTAAACAGTATCTGCACACAAATAACAAATACTTGCAACCCGACGATTAGGAGGGGTTGTCAGTCCCTCTACGAGTAACGGTGCCAGAAATTTTCAAGTTGACGGGATAAAAATTGTGATAGATTGGATAAATAGATCTCGATAAAACGCGAAATAAAACAAATAGCAAAAAAGTGCAGCAAGGTATTTTTGGGTTTTTGGTATAATAGATCTGAAAATAAAAGCGAAAAAATAGATCTCGAAGCAAATATGATAAAGAATAGACCCGGGGGCCGTAGATTTCACTAGTGGCTTCTCTAAAGGAAATAGCATACGGTGGGTAAACAAATTACTGTTGGGCAATTGATAGAACCTCAAATAATTATGACGATATCCAGGCAATGATCATTATATAGGCATCACGTCCAAGATTAGTAGATCGACTCATGCCTGCATCTACTACTATTACTCCACACATCGACCGCTATCCAGCATGCATCTAGTGTATTAAGTTCATGGAGAAACGGAGTAATGCAATAAGAACGATGACATGATGTAGATGAGACCTATTCATGTAGGAATAGCCCCCATCTTGTTATCCTTAATAGCAACGATACATGCGTGTCTTGCTGCCCCTTCTGTCACTGGGAAAGAACACCGCACGATCGAACCCATCACAAAGCACCTCTTCCCATGGCAAGAAAGATCGATCTAGTTGGCCTAACTAAACCAAAGATTCAAAGAAGAAATACGAGGCTATAAGTAATCATGCATAAAAGAGATCAAAGAACTCAAATAACTTTCATGGATATAGATCTGATCATAAACTCAAAGTTCATCGGATCCCAACAAACACACCGCAAAAAGAGTTACATCAAATAGATCTCCAAGAGACCATTGTATTGAGAATAAAAAAGAGAGAAGAAGCCATCTAGCTACTGCCTACGGACCCGTAGGTCTACAATGAACTACTCATGCATCATCGGAGAGGCACCAATGAGGATGATGAACCCCTCCGTGATGGTGTCTAGATTGGATCTCGTGGTTCTAGAACTTGCGGCGGCTGGAATTGTGTTTCGTCTACTCCCCTAGGATTTTTGGAATATTTGGGAATTTATAGGGCGAAGAGGCGGTGCGGGAGGCCACCGACGTGGGCACAACCCACCAGGGCGCGCCTGGGCCCCCAGGCGCACCCAGGTGGGTTGTGCCCCCCTCGGGGCACCCCTCTGGTACTTCTTTGGCCCATCTTGTGTCTTCTGGTCCAGAAAAAATCTCCAAAAAGTTTTGCTGCGTTTGGACTCCGTTTGGTATTGATTTTCTGCGAAGTAAAAAACAAGCAAAAAACAACAACTGGCACTGGGCACTATGTCAATAGGTTAGTCCCAAAAAATGATATAAAGTTGCTATAAAATGATTGTAAAACATCCAAGAATGATAATATAATAGCATGGAACAAGCAAAAATTATAGATACATTGGAGATGTATCAACTACTCACGCATCATCGGAAGGGCATCAAGGTTGATGTAGAGGCCCTCCGTGATCGAATCCCCCTCCGGTAGATCACCGGAAAGGCCCTAAGATGGGATCTCACGGGAACAGAGGCTTGCGGCGGCGGAAAAGTATTTTGGTGGATGCCTCTGATGGTTTGGGAATATTTGGGAATTTATAGTGCAAAGATTAGGGTTGGGGGAATCCCGAGGGGTCCACAAGCCAGGGAGGCGCACCCCCCCCCCTACGGTGCACCCTGAGGGTTTGTGGGCTCGGGACTCCTCTGGCCCCCTCTCCAAGTCCTCTGGGTGTCTTCTGGTCCAAGAAAAATCATTGCGAAAGTTTTATTCCGTTTGGACTCCGTTTGGTATTCCTTTTCTGTAAAACTCAAAAACAAGAAAAAAAACAGAAACTGGCACTGGGCTCTAGGTTAATAGGTTCATCCCAAAAATAATATAAAATAGCATATTAATGCGTATAAAACATCCAAAACAGATAATATAATACCATGGAACAATAAAAAATTATAGATACATTGGAGACGTATCAGTAATCATGTGAACTTGATATGTGTTCGATATTTTGATGATATGTATGTTGTGATTCCCTTAGTGGTGTCATGCGAACGTCGACTACATGGCACTTTACCATATTTGGGCCTAAGGGAATGCATTGTGGAGTAGTTATTAGATGATGGGTTGCTAGAGTGACAAAAGCTTAAACCCTAGTTTATGCGCTACTTCGTAAGGGACCGATTTGGATCCAAAAGTTTAATGCTATGGTTAGATTTTATCTTAATACTTTTCTCATAGTTGCGGATGCTTGCGAGGGGGTTAATCATAAGTAGGAGGTTTTCTCAAGTAAGAACAGCACCTAAGCACCAATCCACCCACATATCAAATTATCAAATAGCAAACACGAATCAAACCAACATGATGAAAGTGACATGGTGAAATTCCCATGTACCCTGAAAAATGCTTTGCTTATCATAAGAGACCGTTTTGGCATGTCCTTTGCCACAAAAGGATTGGGCTACCTTGCTGCACTTTATTTATCGTTACCGTTACTGTTACTTGTCCGTTACAAATTATCTTGCTATCAAACTACCTGTTACCGACTATTTTAGTGCTTGCAGAAATTACCTTGCTGAAAACCACTTGTCATTTCCTTCTGCTCCTCGTTGGGTTTGATACTCTTACTTATCAAAAGGACTACGATTGATCCCCTATACTTGAGGGTCATCAAGACTCTTTCTGGCGCTATTGTCGGGGAGTGAAGCGCTCTTGGTAAGTGGAAATTGGTAAGGAAAAATTTATATTACGTGCTGAAATTTATTGTCACTTGTTACTATGGAGAACCATCCTTTGAGGGGTTTGTTCGGGGTATCTTCACCTCGACCAGAAGCACAATTAGTTGCCCCTCAACCTACTTCACCTACTGAAAATATTGGCTATGAAATTCCTTCGGGTATGATAGAACAACTGCTAGATAATCCTTATGCAGGAGATGGAACTGAACATCCTGATATGCACTTGATATATGTGGATGAAATTTGTGGATTATTTAAGCTTGCAGGTTTATCCGAAGATGAAGCTAAGAAGAAGTTTTTCCCTTTATCTTTGAAGGGAAAAGCATTGACATGGTATAGGGTATGCGATGATATTGGATCTTTGAACTGAAATCGATTGAAATTGGAATTTCACCAAAAAAAATATCCTATGCATCTAGTTCATCGTGATCAGAATTATATATATAATTTTTGGCCTCGTGAAGGAGAAAGTATCGCTCTAGCTAGGGGGAGGCTTAAGTCAATGTTATATTCATGCCCCAATCATGAGCTCTCGAAAGAAATTATTATTCAGAATTTTTATGCTCGGCTTTCTCACGATGATCGATCCATGCTCGATACTTCTTGTACTAGTTCTTTTATGAAGAAGACTATTGAATTCAGGTGGGATCTTTTAGAAAGAATTAAATGCAACTCTGAAGATTGGGAACTCGACGAAGGTAAAGAGTCAGGTATTAAGCTTGAATTTGATTGTATTAAATCTTTTATGAACACTGATGCTTTTCACAAGTTTAGCACTAAATATGGACTTGACTCTGAGATAGTAGCCTCTTTTGTGAATCTTTTTCTACTCATGTTGATCTCCCTAAGGAGAAGTGGTTTAAATATCATCCCCCGACTAAAGAAGAAAATAAAGAACCAGCCATAGTCAAAGATGAAACTATTATTTATAATGTTGATCCAGTTGTGCCTATTGCTTATATGGAAAAACCACCTTTCCCTGTTAGGATAAAGGAACATGCTAAGGTTTCAACTGTGGTTCGCAAAAGTAATATTAAAGCACCTAAACCTGCTGAACAAATTAAAGTAGAACCTAGTGTTTCTATGGTTAAAGATCTCCTGGTAGAAAATATTGATGGGCATGTTATTTACTTCTGTGATGAAGCTGCTAGAATTGCTAAACCTAATGAAATAGATAATCATAGACCTGTTGTTGGCATGCCTGTTGTCTCAGTTAAAATAGGAGATCATTGTTATCATGGTTTATGTGACTTAGGTGCTAGCGTGAGTGCTATTCCTTTTACCTTATACCAAGAAATTATGAATGACATAGCACCCGCTGAAATAGAAGACATAGATGTTACTATTAAACTTGCTAATAGAGACACCATCACACCACTTGGGATTGTTAGAGATGTTGAAGTCTTGTGTGGGAAAATAAAATACCCTACTGATTTTCTAGTTCTTGGATCCCCACAAGACGATTTTTGTCCCATTATCTTTGGTAGACCTTTCTTGAACACCGTTAATGCTAAAATAGATTGTGAAAAACAAACTGTCGGTGTTAACTTTGGTGATGAGTCTCATGAGTTTAATTTCTCCAAGTTTAGTAGAAAACCTCATAAGAAAGAATTACCTAGTAAGGATGAAATAATTGGTCTTGCTTCTATTGTCGTGCCTCCTACTTATCCACTAGAACAATATTTGCTAGACCATGAAAATGATATGCATATGCATGAAAGAAATGAAATAGATAAAATTTTCTTTGAACAATGACCTCTTCTCAAACACAATTTGCCTATTGAAACTCTAGGAGGTCCTCCTCCACCTAAATGTGATCATGTGTTTGAATCAAAACAATTGCCAGACACTTTGAAATATGCTTATCTCGATGAGAAAAAGATATATTATGTTATTATTAGTGCTAACCTTTCAGAGCATGAAGAAGAAAGATTATTAAAAATTCTGAAGAAGCACCGTGCTGCTATCGGATATACTCTTGATGATCTTAAGGGCATTAGTCCCACTCTCTGTCAGCACAAGATGATTTTATCTTAATACTTTTCTCATAGTTGTGCATGATTGCGAGGGGGGTAATCATAAGTAGGAGGTTTGTTCAAGTAAGAACAACACCTAAGCACCGGTCCACCCACATATCAAATTATCAAAGTAGCGAACACGAATCAAACCAACATGATGAAAGTGCCATGGTGAAATTCCCGTGTACCCTCAAGAACGCTTTGCTTATCACAAGAGACCGTTTTGGCATGTCCTTTGCCACAAAAGGATTGGGCTACCTTGATGCACTTTATTTACCGTTACCGTTACTTGTCCATTACAAATTATCTTGCTATCAAACTACATGTTACCGACTATTTCAGTGCTTGCAGAAAATACCTTGCTGAAAACCACTTCTCATTTCCTTCTGCTCCTCGTTGGGTTCGACACTCTTACTTATCGAAAGGACTACAATTGATCCCCTATACTTGTGGGTCATCAGTGGCCTCCTCGGTCACCTCCTGGTCCAGCTCCGGTGCTTCGGGGGTCTCTTTTGGTCCATTAAAAATCACCGTAAATTTTCATCCCATTCCGAGAACTTTTATTTCTGCACAAAAAACGACACCACGGTAGTTCTGCTGAAAACAGCGTCAGTCCGGGTTAGTTCTAATAAAATCATACCAAAACCATATAAAATTGTTGCAAACATGGCATGAATACTTCATAAATTATAGATACATTGGAGACATATGACATATATTGGAGACTTGCTTGTGCCTCCTACTGGATTGTTACCATGGTTCTTAACTGAGGGAAATACTTATCTCTACTTTGCTGCATCACCCTTTCCTCTTCAAGAGAAAAATCAACGCAGGCTCAAGAAGTAGCAGGAAGAATTTCTGGCGCCATTGCCGGGGAGGTTCTACATCAAGCCTACCAAGTACCCATCATAAACTCTCATCTCTTGCACTTACATTATTTGACATTCGCCTCTCGTTTTCCTCTCCCCCACTTCTAAAATGTTTTCAGAAAAATACAAAAATATTTGCCTTTTTATTCGCCCTTCTTTCGTTCGTCTTTTCGTTTGCTTTTTGTTTGCTTGTGTGCTAGATTGCTTGCTTTGTCACGATGTCTCAAGAAAATACCAAGTTGTGTGACTTTTCCGACACTAATAATAATGATTTTATTAGTACTCCGATTGCTCCCGCCACTAGTGCGGAATCTTATGAAATTAATGCCGCTTTGTTAAATCTTGTTATGAAAGAACAATTTTCCGGTAGTCCTAATGAAGATGTCGCGTCCCATCTAAACACTTTCATTGAATTGTGTGATATGCAAAAGAAAAAATATGTGGATAATGATATTGTTAAATTGAAGCTATTTCTGTTCTCACTACGAGATAGTGCTAAAACTTGGTTTTCATCTTTGCCTAAAAATAGTATTGATTCATTGACTAAGTGTAAAGATGTTGTTATTTCCAAGTATTTTCCACCCGCTAAGATCATCTCCCTTAGGAACGATATAATGAATTTTAAGCAACTTGATCATGAACATGTTGCACAGTCTTGGGAGAGGATGAAATTGATGATAAGAAATTGCCCTACTCATGGTTTAAGTTTATGGATGATCATGCAAATTTTTTATGCCGGATTGAATTTTGCATCTAGAAATCTTTTAGATTCCGCTGCGGGAGGTACTTTTATGGAAATTACATTAGGAGAAGCTACTAAACTCCTAGATAATATTATGGAAAATTACTCTCAATGGCATACCGAAAGATCTTCCACTAGTAAAAAGTGCATGCGATTGAAGAAATTAATACTTTGAGTGGAAAGATGGATGAACTTATGAAATTGTTTGCTAGTAAGAGTGCTCCTATTGATCCTAATGACATGCCTTTGTCCACTTTGATTGATAATAATAATGAATCTATGGATGTGAATTTTGTTGGTAGGAACAATTTTGGTAATAACGCATATAGAGGTAATTTCAACCCTAGGCCGTTTCCTAGTAATTCCTCTAATAATTATGGTAATTCCTAGAAAAATTCTTATGGAAATTATAATAAAATACCCTCTGATCTTGAAAATAATATTAAAGATTTCATTAATTCTCAAAAGAATTTCAATGCTATGGTAGAAGAAAAAATGCTTAAGATTGATGACTTGGCTAGAAACGTTGATAGAATTTCTCATGATATTGATTCTTTTAAGATTAGATCTATGCCACCTATGATTGATATTGATGAGTCTCTGAAAGCTATTAGAATTTCTATGGATGAATGTAAAGAGAGAACCGCTAGGATGCGTGCTAAGAGAGATTGGCTAGAAAAAGCATGTTCTTCTAGTTTTTGTGAAAATAATGATGAAGATCTTAAAGTGATTGGTGTGACTCCTATTGAATCTTTTTTTGCTAATATAAATCTTGATAAATATGGGACTGGAGATGAGTCAACTTTAGCTAGAAGGCGTCCCAATAATCTGGAGGGCGAAGATCTTAATGAAAAAATTGATAAAAGTGGGATTGGAGAGGTCAAAACTTTAAGTAGCGATGAACCCACACTTTTGGATTTTGAGGACTTTAATTATGATAATTTCTCTTTGATTGATTGTATTTCCTTGTTGCAATCCATGCTTAATTTACCTCATGCTTATAATCAAAATAAAGCTTTTACTAAACATATCGTTGATGTTATGATGAAATCGTTTGAAGAAAAACTTGAGTTGGAAGTTTCTATCCTTGGAAAGATTTATGATGAGTGGGAACCTACTATTAAGATTAAAATTAAAGATTATGAGTGCAATGCTTTGTGTGATTTGGGTGCTAGCGTTTCCACTATTCCGAAAAATTTATGTGATGTGCTAGGTTTCCATAAATTTGATGATTGTTCTTCGAATTTGCATCTAGCGGATTCCACTATTAAGAAACCTATGGGAAGGATTAATGATGTTCTTATTGTTGCAAATAGGAATTATGTGCCCGTAGATTTTATTGTGCTTGATATAGATTGCAATCCTACATGTCCTATTATTCTTGGTAGACCTTTCCTTAGAATGATTGGTGCAATTATTGATATGAAAGAAGGAAACAATAGATTTCAATTTCCGTTAAGGAAGGGCATGGAACACTTTCCAAGAAATATAATTAAGTTGCCATATGAATCTATTATGAGGGCTACTTATGGATTGCATACCAAAGATGACAATACCTAGATCTATGTTTTATGCCTAGTTAGGGGCGTTAAACAATAGCGCTTGTTGGGAGGCAACCCAATTTTATTTTTATGTTTTTGGTTCTGTTTTTCAATAACTACACATTATTACCTCTGTAGTAAGACCTTTGGGATAGTCTATGATGATAGTTGATTTGATCTTGCTGAAAAACAGAAACTTTTGGGCTCATTGACAGAATTTTAGAAAATCACAGAAATGTGATTTTCATCTGAATTTTTTACACAAGATTGATAGACAAATTTCCCAGGTTTTCCTAATTTTTCAGAATTTTTGTAGTTACAGAAGTATATGCAATTTCCATATTACTACAGATTGTTCTATTTTAGACAGATTCTGTTTTCTATGTGTTGTTTGCTTATTTTGATGAATCTATGAGTAGTATCGGGGGGTATGAACCATGGAGAAGTTGGAATACAGTAGATATAACAGCATTATAAATTTAGAATGAGTTCACAACAGTACCTAAAGTGGTGATTTATTTTATTATACTAACGGATCTTATGAGTTTTGTGTTGTGAAGTTTTCAAGTTTTGGGTAAAGTTTTGATGGACAACGGAATAAGGAGTGGCAAGATCATAAGCTTGGGGATGCCCAAGGCACCCCAAGGTAATATTCAAGGACAACCAAGCATCTAAGCTTGGGGATGCCCCGGATGGCATCCCCCCTTTCGTCTTCAATCCATTGGTAAATTTACTTGAGGCTATATTTTTATTCACCACATGATATGTGTTTTGCTTGGAGCGTCTTGTATGATATGAGTCTTTACTTTTTAGTTTGCCACAATTATCCTTGCTGTACACACCTTTTGATAGGGACACGCTTTGATTTATGTGCTTCACTTATATCTTTTGAGTTAGGCAGTTTGCTCTAGTGCTTCACTTATATCTTTTTAGAGCACGACGGTGGTTTTATTTTATAGAAATTGTTGAACTCTCATGCTTCAATTATATTATTTTGAGAGTCTTAAACAGCATGGTAATTTTCTTAGGTTATGAATTTAGTCCTAATATGATGGGCATCCAAGAGGGATATAATAAAAACTTTCATATAAAGAGCATTGAATATATGAGAAGTTTGATTCCTTGCATTTGTTTTGAGATATAAAGATGGTGATATTAGAGTCATGCTAGTGAGTAATTGTGGATTGGTAGAAATACTTGTTTTAAGTTTGTGATTCCCATAGCATGCACGTATGGTGAACCGTTATGGGATGAAGTCGGAGCATGATTTATTCTTTGATTGTTTTCCTTATGAGTGGCGGTCGGGGACGAGAGATGGTCTTTTCCTACCAATCTATCTCCCTAGGAGCATGCGTGTAATACTTTGTTTCGATGGCTAATAGACTTTTGCAATAATTATGTGAGTTCTTTATGACTAATGGTGAGTCCATGGATTATACGCACTCTCACCCTTCCACCATTGCTAGCCTCTCTAGTACCGCGCAACTTTCGCCGGTGCATTAAACCCACCATATACCCTTCCTCAAAATAGCCACCATACCTACCTATTATGGCATTTTCATAGCCATTCTGAGAAATATTGCCATGCAACTTCCACCGTTCCATTTTATTATGACACATACCATCATTGTCATATTGTTGTCATATGCATGAAGCATTCATATAGAGGCATATGTTTGTTCTAGTATCGAGTAGTAAGTAAATAAAAGTGTGATGATCATCATTATTAGAACATTGTCCCATGTGAGGAAAGGATGATGGAAGCTATGATTCCCTCACAAGTTGGGATGAGTCTCCGGACTTTAAAAAAAATAAAAGAGGCCAAAGAAGCCCAAATAAAAAAAAGAGAGAAAATGAGAGAAGGGACAATGTTACTATCCTTTTCCACACTTGTGCTTTGAAATAGCACCATGTTCTTCATGATAGAGAGTCTCCTATTTTGTCACTTTCATATACTAGTGGGAATTTTTCATTATAGAACTTGGCTTGTATATTTCAATGATGGGCTTCCTCAAATTGCCCTAGGTCTTCATGAGCAAGCAAGTTGGATGCACACCCACTTAGTTTCTTTTTGAGCTTTCATACACTTATAGCTCTAGTGCATCTGTTGCATGGCAATCCCTACTCACTTGCATCGATATCAATTGATGGGCAACTCCATAGCCCATTAATTTGCCTAGTTGATGTGAGACTTTATCCTTCCTTTTTGTCTTCTCCACAACCACCATATTCTATTCCACCTATAGTGCTATATCCATGGCTCACGCTCATGTATTGCATGAAAGTTGAAAAAGTTTGAGAACACCAAAAGTATAAAACAATTGCTTGGCTTGTCATCGGGGTTGTGCATGATGAAATACTTTGTCTGATGTAGATGGAGCATAGCCAGACTATAAGATTTTGTAGGGATAACTTTCTTTGGCCATGTTATTTTGAGAAGACATGATTACTTTATTAGTATGCTTGAAGTATTATTGTTTTTATGTCAATATTAAACTTTTGTTTTGTATCTTATGGATCTAAATATTCTTGCCACAATAAAGAAAATTGCATTGATAAATATGTTAGGTAGCATGTCACATCAAAAATTCTGTTTTTATCATTTACCTACTCGAGGACAAGCAGGAATTAAGCTTGGGGATGCTTGATACCTCTCCAACGTATCTATAATTTTTATTGTTCCATGCTATTATATTATCTGTTTAGGATGTTTTATATGCATTAATATGCTATTTTATATTATTTTTGGGACTAACTTATTAACCTAGAGCCCAGTGCCAGTTTCTGTTTTTTCCTTGTTTTTGACTTTTACGAAAAAGGAATATCAAACGGAGTAAAACTTTACAATGATTTTTCTTGGACCAGAAGACTTGGGGAGAGGGCTAGAGGAGTCCCTAGGAGGCCACAAGCCCTCAGGGCGCGCCCCTAGCTTGTGGGCCCCTCGGGAGTCCTCTAACCCTAACTCCGCCTCTATATATTCTCAAATATTCCGCAAACATCAAAAGCATCCACCAAAATACTTTTGCGCCGCCGCAAACTTCTTTTCTCGTGAGATCCCATCTTGGGGCCTTTTCCGGCACTCTGCCGGAGGGGGATTCGATCACGGAGGGCCTCTACATCAACCTTATGTTGGGGAACGTTGCATGGAAACAAAAAATTTCCTACGCTCACCAAGATCAATCTAGGAGATGACCATCTACGAGAGGAGAGATTGCATCTACATACCCTTGTAGATTGCTAAGCGGAAGCGTTAAGAAACGCGGTTGATGTAGTCGAACATCTTCGCGATCCAATCATCATCCGTCCCGCGAACTCCGATCCAAGTGCCGAACGGAAGGCACCTCCATGTTCAACACACGTACGGCTTGATGACGCCTTCACCTCCTCGATCCAGCGAGTGATGGTGAAGTAGTAGCCCGAGTCCTCCGGCAGCACGACGGCGTGGTGGTAGTGGTGGTGGAGAAATCTCGGCAGAGCTTCGCTAAGCACTACGGAGAAGAAGATGGCTACGAGGGAGAGGGAGGGCAGCGCCGTGGCATAGATGGGTGTGGCTGCCCTCCCTCTACCCCTCTATATATAGGGGGAAGGGAGGAGGAGGGGCGCCCTAGGGTTCCCTAGGGGGGGCCGGCGGCCACCAGGGGGAAACCCTATATGGGTTTTGGTGCGCCTCCCCCCCGGGAGCCTTGGCCCCCAAGGCAAAGGGGGTGGCTGCCCTAGGGGAGCGCCCCCACCCATTCTGGTTGCATGGGAAAGGGTAAGGGGGGGCGCACAGCCCCTTAGTGGGCTGGTTTTCCCCCTCCCATTGGCCCATGGGGCCCGCCAACACTTGTCGGGGCCCCCCGAAACCCCTTTCGGTGATGCTGGTCATCACCCGGTACCCCCAGAACAATTCCAGACTCCAATACCCTTCGTCCAATATATCAATCTTCACCTCTGGACCATTCTGGAGCTCCTCGTCATGTTCGGAATCTCATCCGGGACTCTAAACAACCTTTGGTAACCACCATAATGACTAAACTATACTTATATCTTCACCAAACGTTAAGTGTGTAGACCCTGCGGGTTCGAGAACTATGCAGACATGGCCGAGACACCTCTACGGTCAATAACCACTAGCGGGACCTGGATGCCCATATTGGTTCCTACATATTCTATGAAAATCTTATCGGTCGAACCTCAATGTCAAGATTCTGCTAATCCCGTATGTAGTTCCCTTTGTCTATCGGTATGTTACTTGCCCGAGATTCGATCGTCGGTATCTCCATACCTAGTTCAATCTCGTTACCGGCAAGTCTCTTTACTCGTTCCGTAATACAAGATCCCATGGCTAACTCATTAGTCACATTGCTTGCAAGCTTACTGTGATGTTGTATTACCGAGTGGGCCCTGAGATACCTCTCCGTGATACGGAGTGACAAATCCCAGTCTTGATCCATGCCAACTCAACAGACACCCTCGGAGATACCTGTAGAGCACCTTTATAGCCACCCAGTTACATTGCGACGTTTGGTACACACAAGGTATTCCTCCAGTGTCAGTGAGTTGCATCATCTCATGGTCATAGGAACATATACTTGACATGCAGAAAATGATAGCAATAAACTTGACATGATCATATGCTATGTTTATAGTTTGGGTCTTGTCCATCACATCATTCTCCTAATGATGTGATCCCGTTATCAAATGACAACTCATGTCTATGGCTAGGAAACCATAGCCATCTTTGATCAATGAGCTAGTCCGGTAGAGGCTTACTAGGGACACGTTGTTGTCTATGTATCCACACATGTATTTGAGTTTCCGGTCAATACAATTATAGCATGGATAATAAACGATTATCATGAACAAGGAAATATAATAATAACCACTTTATTATTGCCTCTAGGGCATATTTCCAACAGTCTCCCACTTGCACTAGAGTCAATAATCTAGCATTACATGGTAATGAATCTAACACCCATAGAGTTCTGGTGTTGATCATGCTTTGCCCGTGGAAGAGGTTTAGTCAACGGATCTGCAACATTCAGATCCGTATGTATCTTGCAAATGTTTATGTCTTCCTCCTTGATGTAATCGCAGATACAATTGAAGCGTCGCTTTATGTGTGTGGTCCTCTTGTGAAACCTTGGTTCCTTGGCTAGAGCAATGGCACCAGTGTTGTCACAGAACAGAGTCATTGGGTCCAGTGCACTGGGCACAACTCCAAGATCTGTCATGAACTGCTTCATCCAAACACCTTCCTTCGCCGCCTCCGAGGCAGCTATGTACTCCGCTTCACATGTAGAATCAGCTACCACGCTCTGCTTGGAACTGCACCAGCTTACCGCTCCCCCGTTCAGAACATATACGTATCCGTTTTGAGACTTAGAGTCATCCGGATCAGTGTCAAAGCTTGCATCGACGTAACCCTTTACGACGAGCTCTTGATCACCTCCATAAACGAGAAACATTTCCTTAGTCCTTTTCAGGTACTTAAGGATATTCTTGACCGCTGTCCAGTGTTCCACTCCTGGATCACTTTGAAACCTTTCGGCCATACTTATGGCAAGGCAGACATCTGGTCTTGTGCACAACATCGCATACATGATAGAGCCTATGGCAAGCATAGGGGACGACACTCATCTTTTATCTATCCTCTGCAGTCGTTGGGCATTGAGTCTTACTCAACTTCTTCAAAATCTTATCAAGGTATGTGCTTTGTGAAAGTCCTATCAAGCGCCTTGATCTATCTCTATAGATCTTGATGCCTAATATGAAAGCAGCTTCTCCTAGGTCCTTCATTGAAAAACTCTTGTTCAAATATTCCTTCACGTTTTCCAAAAGTTTTATATTGTTTCCAATCAGTAATATGTCATCCACATATAATAGTAGAAACGCTATAGAGCTCCCACTCACTTTCTTGTAAATACAAGCTTCTCCATAAACTTGTATAAACCCAAATGCTTTGATCACCTCATCAAAGCGAATATTCCAACTCCGAGATGCTTGCACCAGCCCATAAATGGATCGCTGGAGCTTGCACACCTTGTAAGCATTCTCTGGATCGACAAAATGTTCTGGTTGCATCATATACAACTCTTCCTTAAGGAAACCGTTAAGGAACGCTGTTTTGACATCCATCTGCCAGATTTCATAATCGAAAAATGCAGCTATTGCCAACATAATTCTGATGGACTTAAGCATCGCTACGGGTGAGAGAGTCTCATCGTAGTCAACTCCTTGAACTTGTGAAAAACCCTTTTGCCACAAGTCGAGCCTTATAGACGGTGATATTACCATCCGCGTCCGTCTTCTTCTTGAAGATCCATTTATTCTGAATGGCCTTTCACCCTTCAGGTAATACTTCAAAAGTCCACACTTTGTTTTCATACATGGATCCCATCTCAGATTTCATGGCCTCTAACCATTTGTCAGAATCCGAGCCCACCATCGCTTCTCCATAGCTCCTAGGTTCATCGTTGTTGTTGTCCAACAACATGACCTCCAAGACAGGGTTACCGTACCACTCAGGAGCAGTATGTATCCTTGTCGACCTACGAGGTTCGATAGCAACTTGATCCAAAGCTTCATGATCACTATCATTAGCTTCCTCTTCAACTGACGTAGGTTTCACAGAAACATCTTTCTACACCGCACTACTCATTGGTTGAAGTAAAGGTTCAACAACCTCATCGAGTTCTATCTTCCTCCCACTCAATTCTTTCTCGAGAAAGGACCCATTCTTAGTGACAAACACTTTGCCCTCGGATCTGAGATTGAAGGTATACCCAATTGTCTCCTTTGGGTATCCTATGAAGACGCATTTGTCCGCTTTGGGTTCGAGCTTTTCGGGCTGAAGCCTTTTGACATAAGCATCGCAACCCCAAACCTTAAGGAACGACAGCTTAGGTTTTTGCCAAACCACAGTTCATACAGTGTCGTATCTACGGACTTAGATGGTGCCCTATTTAAAGTGAATGCAACTGTCTCTAATGCGTAACCCCAGAACGATAGTGGCAAATCGGCAAGGGACATCATAGAACGCACCATATCCAATAAGGTACGATGACGATGTTCGGACACACCATTACGCTGTGGTGTTCCAGGTGGCGTCAACTGTGAAACAATTCCACATTGTCTTAAGTGATTGCCAAACTCATAACTCAGATATTCTCCCCCTCGACCAGATCATAGGAATTTAATCTTCTTGTTACGATGATTCTCAACTTCACTCTGAAATTGCTTGAACTTTTCAAATGTTTCAGACTTATGCTTCATTAAGTAAATATACCCATATCTACTCAAGTCATCGGTGAAGGTGAGAAAGTAACGATATCCACCGCGCGCCTCAATGCTCATCGGACCGCACACATCAGTATGTATGATTTCCAACAAGTCACTTGCCCATTCCATTGTTCCAAAAAACAGGGCCTTAGTCATCTTGCCCATGAGGCATGGTTCGCATGTGTCAAGTGATTCAAAATCAAGTGACTCCAAAAGTCCATCAGCATGGAGTTTCTTCATGCGCTTTACACCAATATGACCTAAGCGGCAGTGCCACAAGAAAGTGGTACTATCATTATCAACTCTACATCTTTTGGCATCAATGTTATGAACATGTGTATCATCACTATCGAGATTCAATAAGAATAAACCCCTCACAATGGGTGCATGACCATAAAAGATATTACCCATATAAATAGAACAACCATTATTCTCTGATTTAATGAGTAACCGTATCGCATTAAACAAGATCCAGATATAATGTTCATGCCCAACGCAAGCACTAAATAACAATTATTCAGGTTCATCACTAATCCCGATGGTAATCGAAGAGCGAGCGTGCCAACGGCGATCGCATCAACCTTGGAACCATTTCCCATGCACATCGTCACTTCGTCCTTCGCCAGCCTCCGTCTATTCTGTAGTTCCTGCTTTGAGTTGCAAATGTGAGCAACCGAACCGGTATCAAATACCCAGGCACTACAACGAGAGTTGGTAAGGTACACATCAATAACATGTATATCATATATACCTTTGTTGACGTTGGCCCCCTTCTTGTCGGCCAGATACTTGGGGCAGTTCCGCTTCCAGTGGCCAGTTCCCTTGCAATAGAAGCACTCAGTCTCCGGCTTGGGTCCAGCCTTGGGTTTCTTCACGGGAGGAGCAACTGCTTTGCCACCTTTCTTGAAGTTTCCCTTCTTTCCCTTGCCTTTCTTGAAACTAGTGGTTTTATTCACCATCAACACTTGATGCTCCTTCTGGATGTCTGACTCAGCGACTTTCAGCATCGCGAACAGCTCGGAGACTGACTTGTGCATCCCTTGCATGTTATAGTTCAACACAAAGCTCTTGTAGCTAGGTGGTAGCGATTGAAGAACTCTGTCAGTGACAGCCTCTGGCGGGAGCTCAACTCCCAACTCAGCCAGACGGTTGTAGTACCTAGACATTCTGAGTACGTGCTCACTAACAGACCCGTTCTCCTCCATCTTGCAGGCATAGAACTTATCGGAGGTCTCATACCTCTCGATCCGGGCATTCTTCTCAAAGATAAACTTCAACTCCGGGAACATCTCATATGCTCCATGACGTTCAAAATGCCTTTGAAGTCCCGGCTCTAAGCTATACAGCATGGCGCACTAAACTATTGAGTAGTCATCAACACGCGACTGCCAGGCGTTCACAACGTCCACAGTCGCTGGAGGGGGTGGCACACCAAGCGGTGAATCAAGGACATAAGCCTTTTGGGCAGCCGTGAGGATAATCCTCAGATTACGAGCCCAGTCCACAAAGTTACTTCCATCATCTTTCAGCTTAACTTTCTCTAGGAACGCATTGAAATTCAGGGGAGCTACTACACGAGCCATTGATCTACAACATAAATTTGCAAAGATAACTTAGACTATTGTTCATGATAATGAGTTCAATTAATCATATTACCTAAGAACTCCCACTCAAATCAACATCCCTTCGGTTGTCCGAGTGCAACATGATCCAAATTCACCAACCCAAGTCCGATCATCACGTGAGATGAGGTGGTTTCAATGGTGAACATCTCCATGTTGATCATATCTACTATATGACTCATGTTCGACCTTTCAGTCTCTTGTGTTCCGAGGCCATGTCTGTACATGCTAGGCTCGTCAAGTTTAACCCAAGTGTTCCGCATGTGCAAAACTGGCTTGCACCCGTTGTATGTGAACGTAGAGTCTATCACACCCGATCATCACGTGGTGCTTCGAAACGACGAACTTTCGCAACGGTGCACAATTGGGGAGAACACAATTTTATCTTGAAATTTTAGTGAGGGATCACCTTATAATGCTACCGCCGTCCTAAGCAAAATAAGATGCATAAAAGGATTAACATCACATGCAAATCATAAGTGACATGATATGGCCATCAACTTGTGCTTTTGATCTCCATCTCCAAAGCACCGGCATGATCTCCATCGTCACCGGCATGACACCATGATCTCCATCATCGTGTCGCCATCGGGGTTGTCACGCCAACCATGCTTCTACTACTTGTCGGGGGGGATGACCCCCGGGTAGGCCCAAGGCGGCGAAACGATGCTTCAAAACATCGGGGCGGCCGACGCCCCTCAGTCCGGCTGCTCCGGCCGGCTCGCCACCCGGCCGCTCCAGACAGCTCCCTGTCCGACTGCCCCGGTCGGCTCGCCACCCGGCTCCCCGTTTGGCTGCTCCAGCCGGCCTGCTACGCCCATCTGCTGGTGGACCCCGCGTCTGCACCCGGCAGGGCCCTGCGCCCAGCAGCCGGTGGACCCCGCGTCCGCGCCTGGCTGCACCACGCGCCCACCAGCAGGCATCCGCGCCTGGCGGTTTTCCACGATCGTCAGGCGGCACGGACCTCACGGGACAAGACAAAGCAGCGAAAACCCTCCGCCGGACTCTTCGAGTCTCCCGGAGGCTACACCCAGCGGGTGCGCAGGCGCGCCCCCGCTGGAAGCAAGCCGCTCCGGTTGCACGCCCACAGTCGGTTCTCATCAACAATTTCTTCAGCAACAAGACCCTCCGCCCAACTTTTCCAAGTTGCCCGGAGGCTCGGAGGCTACACCCAGCGGGTGTGCTAGCGCGCCCCCGCCGGAAGCAAGCCGCGCCGGCTGTGGTCCCCAGCCGGCCGTCATCAACATCTTCTACATCAACGCCCGCTAAAAAACCTCCGCTCAACTTTTCCAAGTTGCCCGAAGGCTCGGAGGCTACTGTCGGGGGGATGACCCCCGGGTAGGCCCAAGACGGCGAAACGACGCTTCAAAACATCGGGGCGGCCGACGCCCCTCAGTCCGGCTGCTCCGTCCGGCTCGCCACCCGGCCGCTCCAGACGGTTTCCTGTCCGACTGCCCCGGTGGCTCGCCACCCGGCTGCCCGGCCGGCTCCCTGTCCGGCTGCTCCAGTCGGCCTGCTACGCGAGTCAACCGCTGCATCGACCCAACACCGACAAGACGGCCATACCGCAACCACTATTGCTGATAAAGCATACGCTGTTCACTCGTCACGCATGACATCATCTGCAGTGTACTTGTCCCTTGGGCACTATTTTATAAAGTGTCCAGGGGACAACCAGCCATGCCACCATGCCTCATACATGGCTTGGTTTGTAAGCTACCCCAAGTAGCTTACATCCAACGCCATGTCCCATGCCCCTCACAATATATAAAGGGAGCCATGCTCACACACATTCAGGAAATGATCCCCCTGGCTCTCACGCCACACACACTAGCTCTCACTCTCGTACACATCTATGAGATATATAGGAGACAGTGAGCACTCTACTACGGCTCTCAGTCCAATACACCTCCGGAAGCAACTCTGTACCAGATATACCACATATATACAGACATGCAGGAGTAGGGGTATTATCTCTCCCGAGAGCCCCGAACCTGGGTAAACCACCACGTGCTGTTTGCCCAATCCCGTCCCCGGATATTCCACTGCAGCCTTGCCCTCACCTCTGTAACACCCCATGTATTAAGCTACAGTAATTCCCTGTTAATGATGCCACATCACCGCGGTTGCTGTTGTTAATCTCGCGTTAGTTCAAAACGATTCAAATTAAAGTTTGAGTTAACGGCAAATCACAAAAGTTTTCAAATATTAAAACTAAAATGTTCGGTTTGTGCCAAATAATGCATAGGTAATTATGGTGGAGAAACCACACTTTTATAAAAGGTTTAAATCCTCCAAAATAAATAAAGCAGCAGCAAAAGCTATTAATTAAATGCCTTTGGTATTTTGTAAAATACTAAACTATTTTATTTAGTTGTCCAAATTTATTGGGGCAGTAGGTTAAATGCTAATACTAAATTAGGAGTTATTTTAATTTTGTAAAACTATAACAAATAAATAAAAGAAAATACTAACAGTAAATGAAATTACATAATAAAAGGAAAACTAAACAAAAAAATAAATAAAAAGAAAAACCCTCTGGCCCAACTGGGCCTTGGCCCAGCCGGCCGGCCCGTCTACCCCGTGGCCTAACTTACCCCCCCCCCCCCCCCCCCTTACTTACCCCCCCCCCCCCCGCCCCCCCCTACGCCAACAAAACCCCCTACCCCCCCCCGCCCCCCCCCCCCCCCCCCCCCCCCCCACCCCCAAACCCTAACACCTACACGAAAGAAGAAATGGAGTCAGCTTTCACTAATTGATCCTGTCCCCACCATCTCGTGCCCCCTCTCTCACCACTCCGCCCCTGCCGCGGCCCTCTCCCCCCCCCTATCCCTTCTCCTCGCCGTTCCTCTCTCCTTTCTCGTTACCTCTTCTCCCTTCCTTGCACCCTTCTCCCTCCACCTCGCCGGCCGTCCCCGACCGCCTCCCCGAGCCGCTTCATCGCGCCTCGCCGAACCCTGATCCCCTGCTCGCCGGTGAGGCCCGGCCTCCCCTTCCCCCCCGTCCCCGTCGCTCGTCCCGGCCAGCGGCCGCTCGCGCTAGCGCATGCGCCCGCGCTCCCACCTCCCCTCGCCGCGCACTGCAGCTGCGGCTGCTCCGCCGTGCCCGCACCTCGCCGCCGCGCTCACCACGCGCGCCCGCCTTCCCCTGGCCGCGCCCGCGTCGGCCGGCCCCCTGCCATCGCACCCACGACCGTGCCACCGCACCACCGCGCCCGTCGCTCCCCGCGTACGCTCCCGCCTCGCTCTCCGCTCGCCACTGCTCGCCGCCCCGCGCTCGCCTCGGCCAGCCGCTGCACCCGCCGTGGCCGCGCCCACCCAGGCTGGAGCGCTCTCCCCTGGTGGCTCTCGGGCGCTCGCCGGGCGCCCGCGCCCGTAGCCTTCGCGCGCACAGCCCGCGCGCCCGCTATGGCCCCTGGGCCACAGACGGCCGGCCCCCACCCCCCTGTGACTATGACACGTGGGGCCCAACCCCCAGAAAACAAAAACAAAAGCAAAGTAAAAGATTTTAAAAATAAATAAATAAGTAAATAAGAATAATTAATTAGTGAATTAATTAATTTAATTAATTCTGTTTAATTTAACTAATTATGTTTAATTAACCTAATCAACTAATTAAACTAACTAATCTGTTAATTAGGATAATGTGCCACTGATAGGCGGGACCCGCACGTCAGTTTGACCGGTCAACGATCACGTTGACCGCTGACGTCATGCTGACGTAATAAATGTTTTTCGAATTAGATTAATCTGTTAATTTCAGAATATTATTAACACTTTGAAAATTCATATAAAATAAACCGTAGCTCAGATTGAAAAACTTAATACATGAAAGTTGCTCAGAACGACGACACGAATCCAACCGTGCTATCCATTTTTGTGTCGGGACCCTCTATGGAGGTGAACCCGCAACTTTTAGACTGAATTCGATAAATGAATAGTGCTTATACTCCGGTTAATAATTCCAACTTAAAACCTAAAATAACTAATATGACTTAGTCATGACTTTAGGCAACCCTGCACTGCACATTAGCGTAGCCTGCTTTGTGTTGCATATGTTTGTCGTGTATTTATTTGTTTCCTCCCCCCTCTTCTCTCTCGGTAGACCCCGACACCGACGCGGTCCCCGAGACCGACGCAGCTCAGGAGCCCAACGACACCGTTGACGACCTTGCCTTTGCCGCCGAGCAACTAGGCAAGCACCCCCCCCCCCCTTGAGCATACCGATATCGCATATTCTTTCTCTCTCATGCTTGCATTAGAAATTGCTGCTGCTATTGTTTAACCTATTCTGATGCATAGCCTATTTATTGTGAACTGTTATTGAAACCTTACCTGCTTATCCTAAACTGTCTAGTATAGGCTGGGTAGAGACCTATCAGTGACCCCCACTTGTCCCGACTGCCCCGCTGGATTATCAGAAGACCCGGTTAACGGGATTGAAGACCAGGCCCCAGCACCGCACATCACCCCCCTTAGTTGTACGCCACTACTGGGTTACTATTGAGTGCCGAGGGTGATACCTCGTCAGCACTTCTGATGTTAATCTGGTAGGTTAGTTCATCGGTTGTGGTTACCGAGGGTGATCCCTCCTTCACCGCTTCCGATAACGACGCTGTCGTGCACCACCTCAAGTGTGAACCCATCGAGGGTGATTCCTCCGAGTTCACCTTGACGGATACATCAAGTAGGAATCCAACGAGGGTGATACCTCGAATTCCCCTGATGTTATGGACACACGGATACTTGGACTTTACAATTGATACTTTGAAAGGCGGGTCGACCCTGAGGGGTACCCGCGAGTGATGTGGAGACGGGTTGACCTGGATGGTGCCCGAGTGATGAATATGAGGCGTGGCCGGGTAATCTTAGCCCTTGCCGCAAGTCCTCGAGACGGGGCGACGGGGTCACATCGATCGTGAGTCTCTGCTCGTTACCGCAAGCCCCTAGTCCGCTAATGATTTGGATATTTGATCCGAGCAGGCCTCTGGCCTGATAGCACTAACCATCACATGGGAAGAGTTATGGGCACTCTACATCGTAGCATCAGCCGAAAGCTCTGTCAGACGTCCAGTTCAGCCTCGTGGCCGGGCCGGGCCAGTGCCATCCAGGACTGAGGTGGTACTCGTCCCGACCCTATACACACCGACCCGGAGTGCACAGGGCAATGGCCCAAGACCCCTGAGCGCTTAGGATATAGACCGACGGGGACCTCTTTGCTGAGCTGTAGGTAGGGTTGCGGTGTATCGTTTGGCCGAGGCCGGGCATGACCCAGGAAAGTGTGTCCGGTAGGAGTTAAGCGAGCGTGGTGGGTAAGTTGGTGCACCCCTGCAGGGAAGAACACATCTATCGATAGCCGGTCCTACGGTAAAGGACACTTAGAGTTGTATCCTGATCGATACAACTAGAACTTGAGATGATACCTGGATGTATGGCTCTGGGATTGCTTTCTCGCAGGGAGTCGAGAAAGGATCTCTGGGCGAGGTTGATGACTGTATGGCTCTGGGATTGCTTTCTCGCAGGGAGTCGAGAAAGGATCTCTGGGTGAGGTTGATAACACTACTACTACCTTACATTATGATACTCTGCACTCTTCTAATGCTGCAAGACCGCTGAAGATGATGAAGATGCTAGTCTTCGATAGGACTAGGCTTTCCTCTCTATTCTGGCATTTCTGCAGCCCAGTCCACATATACAGCCTTCCTTTGATAATGTTGCATATGTAGTGTAGATCCTTGCTTGCTGAGTACTTCGGAGTACTCACGGTTGCTTTGCTTTCTTTTTCTCCCCATATCAGTTTATCGTGACCTGATGACGGAGCCCCTGAGACAGCTGCTCCCACCGACGATCGCTCCTACTACCCCGAGCATGGATACTACTACGAGTTGGCCGACGACCAGGAGTAGGATCGAAGGGTCCCAGGCAGGAGGCCTGCGCCTTTCGATCGTAGCTTTTGTTTTGTCCCGCCTTGTTAAGGGCTTATCTCTCTGTCTTATGTCTGTACTAAGATATCTAACGCTTCCGCTGATGCTTGTTTGGCATCAAGCCTATGTATTCGAGCCCTCGAGTCCCTGGCTTGTAATATAATGCTTGTATGCCTTTATTTATGTTTTAGAGTTGTGTTGTGATATCTTCAAGTGAGTCCTTAGGCTTGATTGTGTGCATTTGCGTGTATGATTAGTGCACGATTGAGCCGGGGGTGTAACAGGTTGGTATCAGAGCCGACTGCCTGTAGGAACCCCCTTTCCAACTCCATGGCCGAAGCTGAGTCTAGTGGTCCAAAACTGTTTTACTAACTTGGCTGTGTGGCTTACGGGCCCACGTCGCCAATTGGGTGGTATTAGGATATTTTTATTCCTCGTCTTTACTCTGGGACTCTAATCTCTCGTCTATTCAGGTTAAAGAATTTTACTAACTCTGACATTAGGTTCTCGTAACCACTTCATCCCTGAGAGCCCCTTCACCACAGATGATCGTCTGCTTCATCAGAAGACTCTGGAGATACACCTCGATGAATCCCGAGACCCTGTGCCCACTGCTTTGCAGTTCCTGACCACCGATAAACTTCGATGGATAACTACTTACACTCGTTGTTCTTATATTCATTTCAGTTACTCCCGGATTCCATCCGACATATCGAAATACTATCCGACATTTCGGGAATTCTCTGAACCTACTGCCTTGCAGTTCCTTTCTGCCTGAACACACCTACGTATAAATCCTAATACTTATACGGGGTCCGTTCATCCCCAGTTATTCAAGTGCTTTCCAGAACACATTGAATTGCTATTTGATCTCCCGAATATCCTCTGCAGCCTAGTGCTCCCGAAAGTCTTGTCTGCCTGCATTATGGTTAAATCCTTATGTCCGGCAATATTCATTAACATCCTTTGTCATTGTCATCCTGAGCCTATTGATTCATTATGTTGCGAATGCTCGCAACCATCAGTCGAACCCTGAAATTTGACCTTCCTGCTCAGACGTCATTTTGTACATGAGTTGATTCCCAGCCACTCAAGTTGCAATTGATTGTCCATCTATTTCTATTCAACTTACTCATCTGTTGATCAGAGCCTCTGCTTCTGATCCTTCTTTTTGGAATCATAACTCCTTGGTGCATAAGCGTCGAATTATTTCGATGTTTCTATAATCCAATGCCGTTACATTCTTTCTTCTTCTGGTTGAGTACCGCTACCCACGTCAGATCCTTTGTCGTCTACCTGATCTTTTGTTGGATTAATATTCGACAGTGTCCTTCATAGTCAAAAATATTGTGCGCTCTTCCCCTGATACATATTGCCTTTGGTAAATTGTAATCTCTGCTTGGTCAACCTTGCTCTGCTGGCGAGCTTGTGTTATTTACTCCTGAAGTTGTGGTATATGTTCCTAAGATGCCCCAATGGGTTGATCCTATGCTTCCCTAATCCGTGTGAACTCGAAAATTATGCGAGTCATACTCTTCTGGTACTTCGCTAGATAATTCTTCCGCACTACAAATTCTTCGAAAACGAGGAGTAAATGAAAGGTTATGCATTGAAGAAGTGGGAGTCGACCTTGAACCTTTGTGTTCATGCCCATGGACCCGATGTAGAACTTATCATGGAAGCTGCTCGTAAAAATAATTATTTCCTTGGTACAAGTCCATCTTGTATCTATGAATTGATCCTTTGCAATTGTGGTTCCGACCATATTCCTCCTTGATTCCATTTCCCGGATAAGTTAAAATACTTATCCTCTGCAAATCATTTCCCCCGTCCAACCTCTAGTCCGATTTACCTTCCGGTATTACCCCTAGTACTTGTTACTGGGAAGTTTAATACCCCATCACATCATTCCTAGCCTGATCGGCTATATTTTTATCGTGCCAACTTTTAACTGTGCTACCTGGTCCTTATGCCCGGAGCAACTCCCGACGATAAGCTAAGCTTACGTCGATCTTCCTCATCTTATCATTTCACCTCGAACAACAAACTTGACTTCGAGTTTGTGTCGTAACCATGGTTCCAATAATCTTTCGCTTCGTCATTCCTTTTGCCTGATGTCTTGCTGCTCGATGGATCTTCAAAGAGCCTCTCGACAAATTAGTCGTGATACACAGACTTGGTTATGTTTTGCTCATACCTTGTTTTCTTTGTTATTACTGAAGTTATTCCCTGTGTATTCTTCTGGCCTTCAGAGCCAACCTTTTCTTGAAACACCATATCATCGCTACCTCGACGCATGATTGTGGCATTCTGAATATCAACCAGAACATTGGAAGCACATTGCTAAATGTTTCTTGATCAATTATCCAAACACCGTGGTGTGGGTAATATCATGATTCTTCCCTCGCCCCTTTGTCTAAAACTTTTGAACTTGCTGTCCTATCATGTATACCATGCTCCGCTTTTCCTTGGGAAGGATATACCCTCAATGCTTGTGTGCAAACACATTTTCCTTTCCTTTGGTCTGATTAATCCTAATAATCACATTTTCCTTTCCATTGGTTTGTTAATCTTTCTTTTGATCTATATGATATAAGCAGAAATAATTCCCTGCTTATAAAACACTTCGATGGACAACCTTGTCAGTGAGACCTTGTTACTATTGTTGATGACATTCCGGTAACCACCGATGGACGAGAACTTTGCCTATTGGTCCGCCTCGTTCAACGAGCAGGAAAATGGTTCTCTTCGTCTCTCGCCCTTGGTACTGACGTTGTTGCCGACATAACTGACAGGCTATTCTCTGGCATGCCTTGCTATCATAACCGTGCAAGATGTCAGCGCCTTTCCTACCTTCAACCCACATGGTGGGCCCATAACCCACAGTTCCACAGGATCGAAACCTGACTCTCCGGTACACCCTGTTGTCAAAGTTATTCCTCGCGCTTCACTTCGTATGTAATTCACGAGCCACCTGCCTAGTGATCTATTCTGGTATCAGACGCAATACTTATTCTCCTTGCACTGAACCCCTTTCACACCCTGTTTCAGGCATCGAACGATTGCCTGCCCGCTCGAAACTTTCCATGATACCTCCTTACTTTGCTCTCGATATTTTCTTAAGTTTCAATTTGAGAGTTCCTTTCCGCCACCTTCCCCGATGTTATCGACCAGATAGTCAACCTTGCAAAGGTCCGTTCTCCCGGAATACCCACCCTTTATTCTTTCGTAAGTACGATGGAGTTTCCGAAGAAAGGATGTCGACTTCATCTTGATGACCTGAAACAGAGAAATGAAGACATCAATTTAATGGATAGACCTCTTCGAGAAGGGCAACCCAGAACAAAAGGATCCGTTAGAATTTCGTAACCAGAACTTTTCCCCCTTACTCCCCCGCTTAAATCTCGGGACGAGATTTCTTGTAGTGGAGGAGATTTGTAACACCCCATGTATTAAGCTACAGTAATTCCCTGTTAATGATGCCACATCACCGCGGTTGCTGTTGTTAATCTCGCGTTAGTTCAAAACGATTCAAATTAAAGTTTGAGTTAAAGGCAAATCACAAAAGTTTTCAAATATTAAAACTAAAATGTTCGGTTTGTGCCAAATAATGCATAGGTAATTATGGTGGAGAAAGCACACTTTTATAAAAGGTTTAAATGCTCCAAAATAAATAAAACAGCAGCAAAATCAATTAATTAAATCCCTTTGGTATTTTGTAAAATACTAAACTATTTTATTTAGTTGTCCAAAATTATTGGGGCAGTAGGTTAAATGCTAATACTAAATTAGGAGTTATTTTTATTTTGTAAAACTATAACAAATAAATAAAAGAAAATACTAACAGTAAATGAAATTAAATAATAAAAGGAAAACTAAACAAAAAAATAAATAAATAAAACGAAAAAACACCTCTGGCCCAATGGGCATTGGCCCAGCGGACGGCCAGTCTACTCGTGGCCTACTTACCCCCCCCCCCCCCCGCACCCAAAAACCCTAACCCTAGTCACTCCTCCCCCCATCGCGCCCCCACTCTCCCACTCCCCCCAATCCCGTCGCCGACGCCGCTCGCTGCGCTCGGACCTCGTCGCCCCGCCGTCACCCGTCGCCCCTCCACCTCGCCGGCCGTTCCCGACCGCCTCCCCGAGCCGCTTCATCGCGCCTCGCCGAACCCCAATCCCCTGCTCGCCGGTGAGGCCCGGCCTCCCCTTCCCCCCCGTCCCCGTCACTCGTCCCGGCCAGCGGCCGCTCGCGCTAGCGCGCGGGTCCGCGCTCCCACCTCCCCTCGCCGCGCACTGCGGCTGCTCCGCTGTGCCCGCACCCCGCCGCCGCGCGCGCCCGCCTTTCCCTGGCCACGCCCGCGCCAGCCGGCCCCCTGCCCTCACGCCCACGACCGTGCCACCGCACCACCGCGCCCGTCGCTCCCCGCGTACGCTCCCGCCTCACCCTTCGCTTGCCACTGCTCGCCGCCCCGCGCTTGCCTCGGCCAGCCACTGCACCCGCCGTGGCCGCGCCCACCCAGGCCGGAGCACTCTCCCCTGGTGGCTCTCGGGCGCTCGCCAGGCGCTCGCGCCCGTAGCCCGCACGCCCGCTATGGCGCCTAGGCCACTGACAGCCGGCCCCCACCCCCCTGTGACTATGACACGTGGGGCCCAACCCCCAGAAAACAAAAACAAAACAAAAGTAAAAGATTTTAAAAATAAATAAATAAGTAAATAAGAATAATTAATTAGTGAATTAATTAAGTTAATTAATTTTGTTTAATTTAACTAATTATGTTTAATTAACCTAATCAACTAATTAAACTAACTAATCTGTTAATTAGGATAATGTGCCATTGACAGGCGGGACCTGCACGTCAGTTTGACCGGTCAACGATCACGTTGACCGCTGATGTCACGCTGATGTCATGCTGATGTAATAAATGTTTTTCGAATTAGATTAATCTATTAATTTCAGAATATTATTAAAACTTTGAAAATTCATATAAAATAAACCGTAGCTCAGATTGAAAAACTTAATACATGAAAGTTGCTCAGAACGAAGAGATGAATCCAACCGTGCTATCCATTTTTGTGTCGGGACCCTCTATGGAGGTGAACCCGCAACTTTTAGACTGAATTCGATAAATGAATAGTGCTTATACTACGGTTAATAATTCCAACTTAAAACCTAAAATAACTAATATGACTTAGTCATGACTTTAGGCAACCCTGCACTGCACATTAGCGTAGCCTGCTTTGTGTTGCATATGTTTGCCGTGTATTTATTTGTTTCCTCCCCCCTCTTCTCTCTCGGTAGACCCCGACACCGACGCGGTCCCCGAGACCGACGCAGCTCAGGAGCCCGACGACACCGTTGACGACCTTGCCTTTGCCGCCGAGCAACCAGGCAAGCACCCCCCCTTGAGCATACCGATATCGCATATTCTTTCTCTCTCATGCTTGCATTAGAAATTGCTGCTGCTATTGTTTAACCTATTCTGATGCATAGCCTGTTTATTGTGAACTGTTATTGAAACCTTACCTGCTTATCCTAAACTGTCTAGTATAGGCTGGGTAGAGACCTATCAGTGACCCCCACTTGTCCCGACTGCCCCGCTGGATTATCAGAAGACCCGGTTAACGGGATTGAAGACCAGGCCCCAGCACCGCACATCACCCCCCTTAGTTGTACGCCACTACTGGGTTACTATTGAGTGCCGAGGGTGATACCTCGTCAGCACTTCTGATGTTAATCTGGTAGGTTAGTTCATCGGTTGTGGTTACCGAGGGTGATCCCTCCTTCACCGCTTCCGATAACGACGCTGTCATGCACCACCTCAAGTGTGAACCCATCGAGGGTGATTCCTCCGAGTTCACCTTGACGGATACACCAAGTAGGAATCCAACGAGGGTGATACCTCGGATTCCCCTAATGTTATGGACACACGAATACTTGGACTTTACAATTGATACTTGGAAAGGCGGGTCGACCCTGAGGGGTACCCGCGAGTGATGTGGAGACGGGTTGACCTGGATGGTGCCCGAGTGATGAATACGAGGCGTGGCTGGGCATTCTTAGCCCTTGCCGCAAGTCCTCGAGATGGGGCGACGGGGTCACATCGATCGTGAGTCTCTGCTCGTTACCGCAAGCCCCTAGTCCGCTAACGATTTGGATATTTGATCCGAGTAGGCCTCTGGCCTGATAGCACTAACCATCACGTGGGAAGAGTTATGGGCACTCTGCATCGTAGCATCAGCCGAAAGCTCTGTCAGACATCCAGTTCAGCCTCGTGGCCGGGCCGGGCCAGTGCCATCCAGGACTGAGGTGGTGCTCGTCCCGACCCTGCACACACCGACCCGGAGTGCACAGGGCGATGGCCTAAGACCCCTGAGCGCTTAGGATATAGACCGACGGGGACCTCTCTGCTGAGCTGTAGGTAGGGTTGCGGTGTATCGTTTGGCCGAGGCCGGGCATGACCCAGGAAAGTGTGTCCGGCTGGAGTTAAGCGAGCGTGGTGGGTAAGTTGGTGCACCCCTGCAGGGAAGAACACATCTATCGATAGCCGGTCCTACGGTAAAGGACACTCGGAGTTGTATCCCGATCGATACAACTAGAACTTGAGATGATACCTGGATGTATGGCTCTGGGATTGCTTTCTCGCAGGGAGTCGAGAAAGGATCTCTGGGCGAGGTTGATGAATGTATGGCTCTGGGATTGCTTTCTCGCAGGGAGTCGAGAAAGGATCTCTGGGTGAGGTTGATAACACTACTACTACCTTACATTATGATACTCTGCACTCTTCTAATGCTGCAAGACTGCTGAAGATGATGAAGATGCTAGTCTTCGATAGGACTAGGCTTTCCTCTCTATTCTGGCATTTCTGCAGCCCAGTCCACATATACAGCCTTCCTTTGATAATGTTGCATATGTAGTGTAGATCCTTGCTTGCTGAGTACTTCGGAGTACTCACGGTTGCTTTGCTTTCTTTTTCTCCCCATATCAGTTTATCGTGACCTGATGACGGAGCCCCTGAGACAGCTGCTCCCGCCGATGATCGCTACTACTACCCCGAGGGTGGATACTACTACGAGTTGGCTGACGACCAGGAGTAGGATCGGAGGGTACCAGGCAGGAGGCCTGCGCCTTTCGATCGTAGCTTTTGTTTTGTCCCGCCTTGTTAAGGGCTTATCTCTCTGTCTTATGTCTGTACTCAGATATCTAACGCTTCCGCTGATGCTTGTTTGGCATCAAGCTTATGTATTCGAGCCCTCGAGGCCCTGGCTTGTAATATAATGCTTGTATGCCTTTATTTATGTTTTAGAGTTGTGTTGTGATATCTTCAAGTGAGTCCTTAGGCTTGATCGTGTGCATTTGCGTGTATGATTAGTGCACGATTGAGCCGGGGGCGTCACAACCTCAAGCCACCCTGTGGCATCTGCCGTGACGCGGTGCCCCTTGGCCACTCCCGCGAAAATACCACGACACTACTATTGCTACCGCTTAGCGATAAAGTAAAGCATTACATAGCGCTTAATGATTGACACGTAGGTCATACAATAATTAAAGACAACCCTATGGCTCCTGCCTGTTGCCGTATGCATCGGCATGCAAGTCGATATAAACTATTACAAACATGATCATCTCATACATCAAATATACCTCATCATGTCTTTGGCCATATCATATCACAACATACCCTGCAAAAACAAGTTAGACGTCCTCTAATTATTGTTGCATGTTTTACGTGGCTGCTATAGGTATCTAGCAAGAACTATTCTTACCTACGCAAAGCCACAACGGTGATATGCAAGTTGCTATTTAACCACAAGGACCGCCTTTGTCGAATCCGATTCAACTAAGGTGGGAGAGATAGACACCCGCCAGCCATCTTTATGCAACAAAGTCACATGTCCGTCGATGGAACCGGTCTCATGTACGTGGACATTTAAAGTTGGTCTGGGCCGCTTCATCCCACAATACCACCAAATCAAGAAAAGACCAAGAAAGGAAGCAATCTGAATATCAACACCCACAAACTCCTTTGTGTTCTACTCGTGATGTCATCTACGCATAGACCTAGCTCATGATGCCACTGTTGGGGAAAGTTGCATGGGAAACAAAAAATTTCCTACGCTCACCAAGATCAATCTAGGAGATGACCATCTACGAGAGGAGAGATTGCATCTACATACCCTTGTAGATCGCTAAGCGGAAGCGTTAAGAAACGCGGTTGATGTAGTCGAACGTCTTCGCAATCCAATCACGATCCGTCCCGCGAACTCCGATCCAAGTGCCGAACGGACGGCACCTCCGCGTTCAACACACGTACGGCTTGATGGCGCCTTCACCTCCTCGATCCAGTGAGTGATGGTGAAGTAGTAGCCCGAGTCCTCCGGCAGCACGATGGCGTGGTGGCGGTGGTGGTGGAGAAATCTCGGCAGAGCTTCGCTAAGCACTACAGAGAAGAAGATGGCTACGAGGGAGAGGGAGGGCAGCGCCGTGGCATAGATGGGTGTGGCTGCCCTCCCTCTACCCCTCTATATATAGGGGAAGGGAGGAGGAGGGGCGCCCTAGGGTTCCCTAGGGGGGTCGGCGGCCACCAGGGGGAAACCCTAGATGGGTTTTGGTGCGCCTCCCCCCGGGAGCCTTGGCCCCCAAGGCAAAGGGGGTGGCTGCCCTAGGGCAGCGCCCCCACCCCTTCTAGTTGTGTGGGAAAGGGTGAGGGGGGCGCACAGCCCCTTAATGGGCTGGTTTGCCCCCTCCCCTTGGCCCATGGGGCCCCCCAACACTTGTCGGGGCCCCCCGAAACCCCTTTCGGTGATGCTGGTCATCACCCGGTACCCCCGAAACAATTTCGGACTCCAATACCCTTCGTCCAATATATCAATCTTCACCTCCGGACCATTCCGGAGTTCCTCGTCATGTCCAGAATCTCATCCGGGACTCCGAACAACCTTCAGTAACCACCATAATGACTGAACTATACTTATATCGTCACCAAACGTTAAGTGTGTAGACCCTGCGGGTTCGAGAACTATGCAGACATGGCCGAGACACCTATACGGTCAATAACCAATAGCGGGACCTGGATGCCCATATTGGTTCCTACATATTCTACGAAGATCTTATCGGTCGAACCTCAATGTTAAGGATTCTGCTAATCCCGTATGTAGTTCCCTTTGTCTATCGGTATGTTACTTGCCCGAGATTCGATCGTCGGTATCTCCATACCTAGTTCAATCTCGTTACCGGCAAGTCAATTTCCTCGTTCCGTAATACAAGATCCCGTGGCTAACTCATTAGTCACATTGCTTGCAAGCTTACTGTGATGTTGTATTACCGAGTGGGCCCTGAGATACCTCTCCGTGATACGGAGTGACAAATCTCAGTCTTGATCCATGCCAACTCAACAGACACCCTCGGAGATACCTGTAGAGCACCTTTATAGTCACCCAGTTACGTTGCGACGTTTGGTACACATAAGGTATTCCTCCGGTGTTAGTGAGTTGCATGATCTCATGGTCATAGGAACATATACTTGACATGCAGAAAACGATAGCAATAAACTTGACACGATCATATGCTACGTTTATAGTTTGGGTCTTGTCCATCACATCATTCTCCTAATGATGTGATCCCGTTATCAAATGACAACTCATGTCTATGGCTAGGAAACCATAGCCATCTTTGATCAACGAGCTAGTCCGGTAGAGGCTTACTAGGGACACGTTGTTGTCTATGTATCCACACATGTATTTGAGTTTCCGGTCAATACAATTATAGCATGGATAATTAACGATTATCATGAATAAGGAAATGTAATAATAACCACTTTATTATTGCCTCTAGGGCATATTTCCAACACCTTGCTGCCCTTCCGATGATGCATGAGTAGTTTACCACAGACCTACGGGTCCATAATTAGTAGCTAGATGACTTCTTCTCTCTCTTTGATCTTCAATACAATGTTCTCCTCGATGTTCTTGGAGTTCTATCCGATGTAATCTTCTTTTGCGGTGCGTTTGTTGAGATCCAATGAATTGTGGATTTATGATCAGATTATTTATGAATATTATTTGAGTCTTCTCTGAACTCTTTTATGCATGATTAAGATATCTTTATATTTCTCTTCGAACTATCGGTTTGGTTTGGCCAACTAGATTGGTTTTTCTTGCAATGGGAGAGGTGCTTAGTTTTGGGTTCAATCTTGCGGTGTCCTCACCCAGTGACAGAAGGGGTAGCGAGGCACGTATTGCATTGTTGTCAGCAAGGATAAAAAGATGAGGTTTATGTCATATTGCTTGAGTTTATCCCTCTACATCATGTCATCTTACTTAAAGTGTTGCTCTGTTCTTATGAACTTAATACTCTAGATGCAGACAGGAGTCGGTCGATGTGTGGAGTAATAGTAGTAGATGCAGAATCGTTTCGGTCTACTTGTCACGGACGTGATGCCTATATTCATGATCATTGCCTTAGATATCGTCATAACTATGCGCTTTTCTATCAATTGCTCAACAGTAATTTGTTTACCCACCGTATGTTTTTTTTCAAGAGAGAAGCCTCTAGTGAAACCTATGGCCCCCGGGTCTATTTTCCATCATATATTTTCAGATCTATAAACCAAAAAACCCAAAAATACCTTACTGCAATTTATTTATATTTACTTTACCTTGCTCTTTTATTTATCTTTTATACCTATTTCTATTTGATCTCACTCTTGTTCGTGACTGTGAAGGGATTGACAACCCTTTTTTGCGTTGTGTGCAAGTGATTGTTAGTTTGTGCAGGTGCATATATTGGAGACTTGCTTGTGCCTCCTACTGGTTTGATACCTTGATTCTTAACTGAGGGAAATACTTATCTCTACTTTGTTGCATCATCCTTTCCTCTTCAAAGGAAAAATCAACGCAAACTCAAGAAATAGTAGTCATCCACTTGAGGGAAATTTGCTGCTGTCCTACAAAATTCTACGCTTGGAGATCCAACAAAGTCTACAAGAATAAAGTTGCGTAGTAGACATCATTACCTTATAGCGAAGGTCGTCATACATTCGACAAAGTGACACGATGATGTTTTCTAAATATGTTCATCTCCTCGTGGGAGTGCGACCTACATCCTACGAGAGGGTCATCTTGTGTCATGCCTGACGCATGGAACATTTAGAAAGTCGCCGCTTCCAGAGTCCCACGACCCCTGGGTAGGTTGGGTCTTAGAAGGTCCCTCAAACTGCGAATCCCGTCCTCCGTATCTCTCTGAAGAGAGCTAGTAGAGGAGAGTGACATTCCTCTTGAGTTTATTCTAGGGACCTTATATAGCCGAGGGGTCCTTTACAAAGGAGCAAGACTACCCTTGAAGTAAGGAGGTGGAAGAGTAGAACTAGGAAACTTTTCGTCCTTTGGTCATATGTTTGTTCATGTGGGAATAACTTCTGATGGTTAGGTTCTTGTGGTGGAACCAAACCACCAGAGTTCAAGTCCTACACTTGGCGCCGGTGCTCGCATTTTTCTATATTTATTTTAGTTTTTTCGACGATGTTAGTTCAGCATAAGAGATGTTCTCATCGACTACGAGGCATATGTGCTGATACTGGGTTTATTTTAGACTTTTTTGTGACGTTTGTTCAGCGCGAAAAGAGATTCTCGTAGACTACGAAACATCCGCTAATTTCGTTAATTTTAAAATATTGTGCCGGCTTAGAATCTAAGGGGGTAAAGGTAAGAGATGTGTGCGTGCATTTATAGGCATCTATAGACTGTAGCTAGTCGGATGAATGACTCGCTCCGTTGGGACCTGTCCACGTGTGCAGTTGCACTCCACGTAAAAAGTAGGTAATCCCTCCGTTTTTATTTAGTCCCTGTATTAGTTTTGATCAAAGTCAAGTGTTGTAACTTTAACAAAGTTTATAGACAAAAATATTAATAACATATATAATAACAAATCAATACCATTAGGTTCATTATTGAATGTACTTTCACATCATATAGATTTGTTATGGTAAATATTTATATCTTTTTTCTATAAATTTGATCAAATTTTATTAAGTTTGACTTCGGTCAAATCTAATATACAGACTAAATAAAAACAACGAAGTATGTCGTTACAAAATCGTGTATGTAAAAACCAACGACCGGCATGACGGCATCGTTCCAGAACGTACCGGAAGAGCAACCCCACGGCACCTAACACCGCGTTCGCGTCCAGGTGAGGCCGGCCGGCAGACCCCATCCATCCATGGAGCATCACCCGAATCGACGTGTCGAATCCACATTTACTGCCGCACAAGCTCGCACCAATGACTTCGCTCGCTTTCCCCTGCCGCTCGTCACCACTGACGCCCGCCTCCATTTCCCCTCCCGCCCCGTCGCCGTGTATAAAGATCCGCCGCTCGCGACGAGCTGCTCCCCATCGCCGCCTCGTCGCCGCCAGGAGTTCGAGTTCCCCACGAGCCGTCGCCATGGCCGCCGCCGCTGCCGCACCGGTCATGTGAGCAGGCCAAGTCGCGGCGCAGAATCTACTGCGCTTCATTCTCGATTAAATTATTCGAATCCTTTCTCTGTTGTGTTTTTAACTTGGTGTTTGTTTCTCTACTCCAATGTGCGCAGCTCCCCGAAAGAAAATCTGCCCCCTTCGCTGACCTCCACCTCCGAGCCCCCTCCACTCTTCGACGGCACCACCAGGTGAATTTGGAGAAGACATAAGAGAGATCAAATTGCATTGCAGATAAATCAAGGGTTAACCTGCTATTTTTTTTCATGTCTCGCTAAGGTTGTATGTTGCATATCACTGCCCCTACGCACAGCGCGCTTGGATTGCCAGGAACTACAAGGTAACTGCTGTTCTTTGATTTGCTGGTGTAATTCCAACAAAAATCGTACTTTTGCTGCTGCTGTGCAAGCAACACTGAATCATTTTTACACCCAAATCTAATGGTTTATCTTGTCCAGGGTTTGCAAGACAAGATCAAGATAGTCGCCATCGATCTCGCAGACAGGCCGGCTTGGTACAAGGAGAAGGTTTACCCACAGAACAAGGTATGGTGAATCTCAACTCTGCCCCACGTGTACGATATCTTAACACTCTTTCAGTTCATCATCTCTGTGATACATCCACACTATCTTATTTTCGACAGGTGCCTTCACTGGAGCATAACAACGAGGTGAAAGGAGAAAGCTTGGATTTGGTCAAGTACATTGACAGCAATTTCGGTGGCCCAGCATTGCTCCCTGATGTAAATATTTTAACCATCATGATCATAATAGCCAGGTAGAGCAATTTCTCGGCGGTTTCATTGTTTGTATTCATACATTGCAGGATTCTGCCAAGAAGCAGTTTGCAGAGGAGTTGCTTGTGTATACCGATGAGTTCAATAAAGCAATATACTCATCCATAACCTCCAAGGGAGATGTGGCAGAGGAAACTGGTAAAAAGAGCAGAGCCATACCTGTAACTTGTTTAATCATCTAATAAGTTCTACAGGCTAGAGTATGTAATTCATATTTATAACTTCTTATGCATTATCTTCCATTAGTTGCTGTGCTGGATAAAATAGATGCTGCCCTGGGAAAGTTCAGTGATGGCCCTTTCTTCCTTGGCCAGTTCAGTTTGGTATGTCACGCCAATCCGGGAATCCTTAAAATTCCATTTCAGAAGAATTGTGTTGACATGTTGCGATGTTTATCTCTGCACAGGTGGACATTGCATATGTGCCATTTATTGAAAGGTTTCAGATATTCTTTTCTGGTATCAAAAACTATGATATCACCATGGACAGACCTAACATTCAGAAATTCATCGAGGTAAGTCTGAATGTCGCACGATGTGACTATGCCACATTGTATTGTTGTATTTAAAGTATATTCACATTTTTCTGCAAATGTTGTACATAGTCTAATGCAAATCAATTTTCTTCACAATTCTTTGCTGTCGAGAAGGCAACTTAATCGATATGTTACAGGAAGTGAACAAGATCGATGCGTACACGCAAACGAAGGTGGACCCACAATTTCTGCTTGAACACACAAAGAAGCGGCTTGGGGTAACAACATATTCCCTAATTTTTCAGCCTTGGTTCATTTTCAATCCATTTTGCACTTACAAACTTCAACTTCCAGATTGAGTGAAGATGTGAACAAGGATGATCAAGAGACCAGGGAACTACTGCAGCATGGAAGATGAAGATTAAGACACTCAGGAGTGTGCTTGCTTGCTAGTACTATATACTATACTTTGAATAAAAAGATGCATGCTACTAAGGCCCTGCCTTTTGAGAATAAATTAAGTGGTTATTTTGTGATTATAGTCTTTTTAGGCGTTTTGTGATTGTGGTTTGACAGTGTACTTGTTGAATGGTTATGAGTTGAATGGACTGATGCGCCCTCTGTTCTTAATGTTAATCATTCTCATGTGAATTTCCTAATCAAACAACTGCGCAAATATATCAATCTGAATTCAACCTCGCCGCTTAAGCATGTCAGATGGATCATCAGCTCAGAAATCTGTTGGTGCTCCCGGGAGCGCGTGCTCCTACATGCGAAAATAATATTTTAAAGTGTAAAAAAATTCCAAACAAAAATTTGACGCGTACATCTCGACATTATATGTGTGCACGTCAAGTTTCGGATAAAATCGACATTTTTTGTGGCTAGTGTAAAAAAGATAAAAGAATGTTTGAAAAGCATTTTTAAACATCGGATTTTGTCTTTTTCACACGCGACATATAAGTTGTCGGTTTTTCGCGAAATGACTTTGTGAGCATGTACAATATCGAGATGTACATGTCAAGTTTTTGTTTGAATTTTTTCGACATTTTAAAATATGTTTAAAACATATTTTAAAAATCAGGAGTACGTGCTCACATGTACCAAAACACCACTCTCATCATTAGCTATTCTTTTTCTTTTCTGAAAGGGTAAGTCTCTGGGTCTCTACATCCTCAGATGCACACAAGCATATTTTTGTTTAGAAAGATGCAAAGCAATAAGACCATGCTTCAGCTTTCAAAACGAGATCACCTTTGGCCCCTATTTACTGCTGTAATCTATTCCCTCCGTCACAAAATAAGTGTCTTAACTCTAATACAACTTTGGACTAAAGTTAGTATAAAGTTAAGACACTTATTGTAGTATTTTTCAAAAAATATTAAGGGTAGCTTTAGTATAATTTTGGACTAAAATTAGTACAAAGTTAAGACACTTATTTTGAGATGGAGATAGTATTTTTAAAGAATATTAAGGGTTGTCAGACAAGTTTTACCGAAACATGCCCAATTAGGCAATTACTAGTACTTCGTTTTTTGGTAAATTAATTGCTAACTTCACAAAAATTATTAAGGAAAGGAGTATAATATAGCACCAATTACACATAGTCTCTACACCAACATAAAAAATCAAAAGCCAGTCAAAACATCAAACATGCACACGTTAAAAAAGAGGAATGGCCACCGGACAGATGCAATAAAACATCAACATCATGCACCAATGATGGCAACGTAAGGGTAATGACAGAGGTGCTCCAAGAGATCAGATTACAGATTTTCACTGCGAAAGAAGTGTGAGCAAGCTCCATGCAATGTCGTCAGCAAAGGAGCACCACGTGAACATCTTCATTGTCAGGTTCAACCAATGAAGGTCGGACCAAGAGTTCTCACCCTAAAACTCGAGACCCAACACTCAAAGAACAAACGTAACCGAAGTGGCCCTATGCTGCCACCACCATCCGATCCATCATCGCACAACTGCGCACACGTATGGTTCTAATGTGGACCTAGCCACACAGTTGGAACCACGCTCATGTGACACATGTTGCCAAACAACGCCTAGAGATGTCTGCCATCGACACACTGCTCCCATGACACCGAGAGTCTAGGCCGCACGCACATAACTGACTTGGGCCAGCCACATGAGGCATTGTGGACAAGGGCTGAACCACATACCGTTAACTTTGAAATGGTTTTATTACTCTCTCCGTCCCAAAATAGTGTGTACTCCCTCCGTCCGAAAATACTTGTCGGAGAAATGGTTGTATCTAGACTTATTTTAGTTATAGATACATCCATTTTATCCATTTCTAGGACAAGTATTTCCTTACGGAGGAAGTATTATTTATTATTTTAAAGTCAAACTATGTAAACTTTGACCAATTTAATAAAAATAATAATCGACGTCTAGAATACTAAATCAATGTCGTTAGATATATTTTCATATGATATATATTTGGTATTATAGACACAGATAATATTGTCTATAAACTTGATCAAAGTTTATGAAGATTGACTTGCATGAAAATCAAAGCACATATATCATGGTACAGAGGGACTACAATACAAACAGAGACCTAAGGTTAACGACGTGGCAATCTAAGTTCTTGGACAACATAAGCAGAGTACTATATCATGCCGAAGTTGAGTAATCCTCCATATTAAGACACAAAATCTTCTTCTCGCTATTGTTCTATGATAGAATAAATTCATTTTTAGGGGTAAAACATGCTTTACTTTATTCAAACACTTAAGTTTACAGGAATTATTACAGAATCGTGAGGGTTTGTAAGCCACAAATGGCGGCCCTCAGCAAGCAGTAAAGCATGTTTAGCTAGATAATGCGCTTCCATATTGGAAAGACGCCCTTCATGCACAAATATTACTAAACCGAAATCCTTCAAAGTCCCTTGGATCTTCCTCACCACCAAGCTGGTGACTCCATCAGTACCATTGATTATGTCTGTGATCGCCTGTTGACAGTCAGATGCAACGGTGATATGCTGGAGAAGAAGATCTTGTGCCAAACAAAGGCCTTCCCTACAAGCGAGTGTTTCCAGAACATGAGGGTCTGTAACACCAGGGAGCACCACTGCTGAAGATCCAAGGTATTGTCCACCAATGTTGCGACAAACTGCACTAATTGCGTCGGTTTTGGTTGTATCTTGGACTGCTCCATCAACATTTATTTTCATCATTCCAGATGAAGGGGGATCCACCTTCGCTGTTGTACCCGCTGCACCCTTGCTTCACTTGAAACTCTTGGTGGTACTTTCATCTCTAGATCGAACAAGAAACGCGTAATAAACATATGAGTAGCCAATGGACTTTGGTGATCACCTTCGTGAATTAACTTCCGCCGAGCAGTCCATATGGCCCAGATTGTCACCACCATCCTTGTAAATTCTTCCTGTGATAATGTCCCCATCATAGAGAATAACCAATTCCTCGCATTCGGCTCGGCTGTTGTCATCATATGCTCAACTAATTCCGGATCAGAGAGAGTCCACACACATCTCACCATTGTACATAGTAGGAGCGAATGCATCCAGGAGTCCTCGTTCCCGCATATGGCACAACAAGATGTCGTTGACATGTTCCGGTGGTTCGTTACATCGTTTGTAGGAAGAGAACTTTGCGTAAGCCTCCACAAGAAAACTTTTTAATTTGGAAGGCACACTAACTTTCCATAGTCTGGACCAACTCTTCTCCTCCCATGCATTATCTGACGCACAACCTCTCTCGTCAAGCCAAACTTATGACTGGTCCATGAAACCTCATGAACAGAAAATCCATGCATCTGGACTCTTATGACTGTTCCCTATAATGATCATCTATATCTATACCAATATAAAAATATCCAAACAAACAGATTCAACTAATCTCGACCATCGTCAAACTATGTCAATCCAATGACACAGACTGCTCCAATGACGAGTGCTCAACATGTTTAGCGTGCAATTAATAGGAATCAAATATTAATATCAAAGTTAATAATATAATTAACATGCAAATAATATCTACCTAATATGTACGTGCAATTAATATATTGCCTAATATCAACGTGAATCATATAATTAACATGCAAATAGTATCATGCTATGTACGTGCAATTAATATAGGACCCTGATAAGTGCCACACGTGTAGCACGAAGCAATTCCGCCCACACGCCTTTCTAGCCACCTATTATGACACGTCGGCCTTTTGGTTTTTTCACACGTGCATGCAAATAGGGACAAAAACAGATAATGTCGATGGGAATCTTTTGGGTTTTTCAAACTTTAAAATGTTTTATCTCTTAAATGAAAAATCCGATTGAAAATCCGTTTTCACCATTAAATCCGTCGCGACGAGGACTTTGAAACTAGATCTCATATCGATATGTTTCGACTATATTTTTTTGTGATAAAAAATTGCCATGTCTATTGCGCATAAATTGCCATGGTGTTTACACTGAAGTTGCCATGATATGTTTCAATTACGTTTTCAACTACGTTTAAAGTAAATTTTGACATGGTTCTTAATTAAAAATAAATCCATTATCAATTACTTTAAAAATACATAGTCAATGACTCAAATTTGCCATGAACCAGATACTAAAATTGCCATGGTGAATTACTTAAACTTGCCATGATACATGCACTAAAATTTGCCATTGTTCATACAAAAAAAAAATTCATGGTCAAAATACTAAAATTGCCATGATCTATAAACTAAAATTGCCATGATGAATTACAAAAAATTGCCATGATCCATGAATTAAATTTGTCATGGTTAATTACTAAAAATTGCCATGGTCAATTAATAAAGTTTGCCATGAAAAGTAATTGAAATACAATGGTAGCTTTAAATGTAGAAGAAGAAAAAAATAGATGAAACATATCATGGCAACTTTAGTGTAAACACTATAGCAACCTCAGTGTAACATCATGGCAACTTTTGGCAAAAAAAAGTCGTTAAAACATATCAATATGGGATTTAGTTTTGAAAATCTCGTCGAGACGGATTTAATGATGAGAACAGATTTTTAATCGGATTTTTATTTAAGAGATAAAATATTTTTAAGTCCAAAAAAGCAAAAAGATTATGTTGATATCATCTGTTTGATGTGGCAAAATGGATAGTAATGAGGGCGTTGACCATATTACTTCATGACACACGTGTGGCACTTATCATTTGGATTAATATAATGTCTAATACCAATTATCCTATCTAATATATACATGCAATTAATATTCTGTTTAATATCCATGTGTATTGCACTGACATATTTACTACAATATTGTGGAAGAGACATCCCTTCATCCAGTTTGGGACCGCTCCTTTGCTCTCAATTGCTGGATCTCATTATCCTACCAAAGGTAATCAAGATATGCTCAAATATGCTTTGCTCTATGTGCCTTACCGCAAGACATTGGCCTTGATATTATTCTTACTGGGTGGTCGAGCATTTGGTCATTGAGAAATGACAAAATCTTTTCACAAAAAAAAAAGAGAAATGACAAAATCTTTCGCCAAGCTGCCGCACACATGCAAAACTAGACCTACTATCTAAGAGAAGGGCTGGCCATGGCTGAACTAAGAGCTAAACCAGCAAGGGCCATCAAGATCGCGAACCGGATAGAACAACACTTGTAACTTTGTCATGGAGTTCGCAAAAACTGGCATAGGTTGATGGCATTGATTTTTTTTTCTTTTATTTTTTTTCTTTTATACTATTCATTTATGTACATTTGCTTTTTCCGGGTAGAAAAAAGGTTGAGCAATCCCTGCAGACACTACCACACGGGAGTGAGTGACCATTCCCTTTTATTCACCAGTTCGGTTCCCTGGGACCTCACCTCAGTCTGTGTACGGCGTGCAGATGCCATCCGCGTGAAACACGTTGAAGAAGTGCCGCACGGAACGGAAGGTTGAGATGAGCTCCGACACGCCATGATCGCATAGGCCCATCCAGCCAGCGCTCGGGTCCACATTTCTGCTGATGCCTGCCCTGCCGTGAATAATTGCACTCGCCTCCCCTTGCTGGCCGTCACCCCTGCCGACGCCTGCCTCCTCCTCCATCTCCCATTCTCACCTTCCCGTCCCCCAGCACCGCCGGGACATTCCTCCCGAACCGTCGCCATGGCAACCGCCGTTCCACCGATCATGTGAGTGAGCGAAGCAGCAGGGCACAGCACAGTATCTTTGTGTAGTGATGTAGCCTGGCGCTCTGGCCGTTCTGAATCTCGACTAAATTACTCGATTCATTTCCTAGCGTCGCGTGCCTTTCTGTAATTTAATACTATGAACATATGCGCAGCTCCCCGAAGGAAGATCTCCCCCCTCCACTGACCTCCGCCTCCGAGCCCCCTCCGCTCTTCGACGGCACCACCAGGTAGAAATCTAACCACACTAGAAGAAGCCAAATTGCACTGCAGATGCACCTTACTATAACTTTTCAATTTTGCACAGATCAGAGGCTAAATTCGTGTTTTATCTGCTTCGTGTAGGCTGTATCTTGCATATCACTGCCCGTACGCGCAGCGTGCTTGGATTACCAGGAACTGCAAGGTAGTGCTAGTGGGAGTGTTCTTTGATTCAGAGACACAGCCCATACTTTCAGCTCAGCGGTCTTGTATTTCGTTAGCTCGTGCTAGTTCTTTTTTTATGCCTTCAGTGGTCATATGCTAAGTTGAATCTTCTTTCTATATTATTTTGTCCAGGGTTTACAGGACAAGATCAAGGTAGTCGCCATAGATCTGGCAGACAGGCCAGCTTGGTACAAGGACAAAGTTTACCCGGAGAACAAGGTAGTATGATTGATCTCTTTTACTTCTCACCTGTATGTACAAGGAGAATTTTTTACTGCAGTTTATCATTTATATTCATGCACGCGTCCTTTATAATCTGACAGGTGCCAGCCCTGGAGCATAACAACCAGGTGAAAGGAGAGAGCTTGGATTTGGTCAAGTACATTGACAGCAATTTTGATGGCCCGGCATTGCTACCTGATGTAAGGCAGATATACTCGATCAATCTTCATATGTGCAATTTTTGTAAAAGGTGCAAAAATTCCTCAGTGGTATTAAAGTTTGCATTCATATAATTGGTAGGATTCTGCAAAGAAGCAGTTCGCAGAGGAACTGCTTGCATTCAGCGATGGGTTCAATAGTGCATTTTTCTCATGCCTACGCTCCAAGGGAGATGTATCAGATGAAGCCGGTAAAAAGAGCAGACCAATCTCTGTAACACACTGTATTTGTTTCAGAAATTCTATATGAAAAAATTCTGACCAGTATATAGTATAACTCATACTGTAATTTTCTCATGCCATATCTTTCATTAGCTGCTGCTGTGGATAAAATAGAAACTGCCTTGGGAAAGTTCAGCGATGGCCCATTCTTCCTTGGCCAGTTCAGTTTGGTATGTCACTCCAACTGGGAATCCTTTTCCCTTAGCCGTGCCCAAATTCGATAGAACTATGAAAAAAAATGTGGTTTGTTGTGATTTTTGTTTTTGTTTTTTAGGTGGACATTGCATATGTGCCATTCATCGAAAGGTTTCAAATATTCTATTCTGGTATCAAGAAGGATGATCTCGCCAAGGGAAGGCCCAACCTGCACAAATTCATTGAGGTAAGTAATTCAGGATGATGCTAGATGAGATTATTCACATTGTTTGGAAGAGTTGTTCTGACAAGGCTGTATAGTGTAACATACCCCTAGTACACTCTGATGCAACTCGATCTCATGTCAGTTCTCCAATTCGGCATGTTACAGGAAGTGAACAAGGTGGACGCATATACACAGACCAAACTGGACCCACAGTTTCTGCTTGATCAAATGAAGGAGAAGTTTGGCGTACGATATTTCCTTATATCTCGGTGTCGGTTTGTCTTATTTTCCAATCCCGACAAAAGCTTACACGCTAATTTTAACTTTTCAGATTGCTTGAAGATGTGACCAATGATAACCAAACATGCCAGGGAATGGCTGCAGAATACGCAGCAGATTAAGACTTCGGGGGTGTTGCAATATTTTGAATAAAAGATGCATGCCATGCATATAGCCATGCTTTTAGAATAAACAGACAGACAGACAAACTGGGTCTTATTGTAAAATTATATTGTCACGTGAAGGAGGATCATTCTGAGTTGTGTTGAATGCTCGTGAACTTTTCTTAATGAACTGGTGCTCCTTTCTTACTCTTATCAATTTTAGTTGTCCACACCACACGTGTGCTGATCATACATATGAAGGGGTTGCTAGCAGTATCGACTACATACAGATTCATGCGTTCGCTCAGGCGTGGTGGGAATGCGTATTTAATCAGTTCATATCTGATAATGGCGATGCCACAAACCTGCCTTAATCGCTGTGTGTCGGTGCCTCGTAGTTTCTTCCCCGTACGAGGTTCCTAATTGAAATGCTTGGTGTATGCGTTCAACGAACTCCAGGGAGATAACGAAGAGCTACCGACCAAAGTCACTGTCAAAACGAGTTAATTAAAGTCAGTGTCCTCGGCATGTTTTCAACCATCGACTACAACAGCACGATGCCGACTAATCGTCTCCGGCGAATGTGCGGCCTATATCGTGGCACGAACCGCCCGTGACATGGCTTCAGCCATTACCGCTCGCTTCTTCTTCTTCTTCTTCCACGCTAGCTCGGCCGTCACAGCTGATGTCTTTTTTCGATAAAGGGCGCTTTTATTATCTCAAAATATAGCATCGAGCCGATACAAAGCATTTAGAATATCATCCGGCCTCTGCATAACTAGGATGCACACAGCCAAACACCAAAAAGCTGACGCCTGTGCTCGCTCAAAGTTTTCTTCGTACTTCTCCATCAGCCCCACCTTCAGCCGTACTTCCGTTTACCAGTTTGCATAGCGGAAGTGCTTTATATAGGCTTACAAAAATGTATACTACATTTTGAGCGTCCCAGAGTTCCTTGAGCACTAGCTGCTGGTCGCAATGGCAGCGTCTCCAGCAAACAAGTACTGCACAGCTCCTTCCCTAAAATTACTCTGCTGCCGCGCGTGATCACTAGATGGATTTGCTACTTTATGATCGCTCGCTGATTGCTGCTTTATGAAAAATCTGTAGGTTTGCAGGGGAAGCTCTCCCGCCTACCTTGACATCCGCTTCCCAGCAGCCACCTCTCTACGATGGCGCAACCAGGTTGTCTGCTTACTACTTTGCTCTGTTCTCCGAAACTTCCTTTCCTCAAATATGTAGCACCCTAAGCTCACTCGATGTCTACATGTTCGTTTTTGCGGGCACCGATATCTACATGTTCGTTTTTGCGGGCACCGATATCTACATGTTCATGTTCATTTTGACATATCTCTGTGCTCATGTGTGAGAAGCTGGGATTACAGGTTGTACATGACGTATGTCTGCCCGTATGCGCAGCGAGCGTGGATCGCGAGGAACTGCAAGGTACCAACCGAGCTCATCTTCCGATGATCGATGCTCTTTTTCCCTCCACATGAGTTGTTGTCTTCTTTGGTTAGGTTCACTCCATGTTGTGACTTTTGCAATTCGATTTGTTTCCGGTACCAGGGTTTGCAGCACAAGATCTTGCTTGTCCCCATCGATTTGGCGGATAGGCCAGCGTGGCTCAGCAAGATTTACCCCAACAATCAGGTGTGGCTAGACTAAAATACATGGTGTCTCCTTTTTTTTTTTTTGACATGGAACACTAGTATTCCATTTACAACCCGGCATATCGCCGGTTACAGCACAGGTTACATCAACTGGGTAGTCATCATACCAAACACGACTAGTACGGTGATCTAAACCTGCACCCAAAGCCGCCAACACGTGCGCCGGCTTGTTACATTCGAGAGGAACATGATAGATCTCAGCTAAGATGAACTGCGTGTGCATTCATTGTCTAAGTAACGTTCTTTTTCTTATCGAGTGTTAAGATGTTCCTTTTCCCCCAACAAGGTACCCTGCCTAGAGCACAACAACAAAATGATAGGAGAGAGCTTGGATTTGATCAAGTACATGGACAGCAATTTCGGAGGCCCCAAATTGAGTCCTGATGTGAGTTCATTTTGTCTTTAAAGGTTGCAATAGCATGCACTACCCATTGGTCATTCGTGACCTCATGATTGATGATTCTTAAAAATTATTGATGACCTTAGAATCCTGAAAAGCAAGGGCTTGCAGAAGAACTGCTCGCTTATTCAGACACCTTCAATCAAGCGATGATGTCATTGACCGCCAAGGGGGCAGTGACTGCTGATGCTGGCAAGAGCTAAGAACACTCGTCGAAATTCAACTGTAAATATATATTCATGCTGATTACTAACCTGTGATTCGTTGCTGGTCAATAGAAGCTGCTCTGGACAAAATAGAAGCCTCCCTTTCAAAATTTGATGATGGGCCTTTCTTTCTCGGCCAGTTCAATCTGGTAATCCTCGAGTATTTAACAAAAAACTACCACATTTCGTCCAACCGTGCCTACAAACTACCACTTTATAAATTTGTGTCGAAAACTATCATTTTTTGACTAATCTTTGAGTAAAAACTACCATGTCTAGAAAGTACCCGATTCGGCTCGTTTAAACTCGATTATGACAGGGTTGTCCCACACGTCAGGACTAAAAAAGTCAGCACCGTTAAGTTTGACCACATGGTCAACTCAGAAAACAAATCGAACCACATGGAGTCGTGACCATGGCTGAGCTCGAGATCGAGTCCGGGCGCGACGGCGGCCATGGCTAGCTCCTCCAACCGCACCTCCCCGCTGCCCTTAGGACGCCGCCGCCTCGCCAGGAACCTCTCCACCGCTCCCTCTCTCTCTGCCCTAACCTCTCTCTCTCCTCCGTTCTACAGAGACATGCCTCCGTCGCGCCGCCGCACCTGCTCGACGCCGGAGCATCTCCGCCGCTCGATCTGCCTTCCCCAACCTCCGGTGCGCCTCCTCGCCGGATCCAGCCAAAATCTTCGCCCCCGCCGCCCCGTTGACCCGCGGCGCTGCCTTCGCTCGACCGGGAGGAGACGTCGAGCATCGCTGCCCCATGGGCCGTCGGCGACCATCAACAGCCTGCCCCGTGAGAGCTGAGCCATGGGAGGGTTGAGGAAGCAGATCCGGGCGCGGCGAGCCTCTCCTCTCCAGGACGGCGGCGCGGCATGGCTGCGAAGCTCCTGCTCCAAAGAGAGAAGACGAGGGATATGGAGAGGTGATCGGGGCGGCGTGCGTTGACCTGCTCCGGTTGGTCTCCACCATCCCTCTTGCCGTCATTCGCCGCCGGCGACGGGGACTATCCCTGGTCTTCCTCCATGGGGAATCTTAGAGGAAGGAGATAGAAATGACATGTGGGCCTCATACGTTGACGGTCAAACTTTACGGTGCTGACTTTTTTAGTCCTGACGTGTGGACAACCCTGTCATAATTGAGTTTAAACGAGCCGAATCAGTCACTTTTCAAACATGATAGTTTTTAGTCAAAGATTAGTCAAAAAATGATAGTTTTCGGCACAAATTTGTAAAATGGTAGTTTGTAGGCACGGTTGGACGAAAGGTGGTAGTTTTTTGTTAAATACTCTACTCGGTAATCCTCAGTCCCTTATATCAGCTAGATTTTGGCAATTTAAAGAACTAACGCCGTTTGGAACTGGAAACAGGTGGACATCGCATATGCACCATTTGTTGATGGATTCCAGGTATTCTTCGCCAACATAAAGAACTACGATACCACCGCAGGAAGGCCTAACATGCAGAAATTCATCAAGGTAGCAAGAACACGACATCTTTCAGGAGTGTAGCGTTTTGGAGCTTGGGCTACATGAAGCCTGATATTTCAAAATTCAACTTTTAAATTTAAAAACTGAAAAAAATACACATTTACATAGGGATGTATTCTACATGTTTTTGAATTCATGATGAAATGTGTGAAAAATGTGAGCTACAAATCCACTATTTTTTTTTTTTGTGTAGCTCAAATTTTTAACACATTTCATCATGAATATGTATAAACATGTAGAGTACATCTTCGTGTACATGTGTATTTTTTCCTGAAACTTTTAAACTTCAAAAATTGTTTTTGAATTAAGAGCTCCAAATGCAATTTCCGCATCTTTCAGTGTCTATGTATAGTAATTTACTCATGAGAACGGGAAACATATGCAGGAAATAAATGGCATTGCGGCGTATGCGCAGACCAAGCACGACCCTCAAGAACTGCTTGCTCTCACAAAGAAGAAGCTCGGGGTAAGGCGTTCTAGCAACGATTAACTATGTATCAATGCTATAAAGATGATGATCTCGCGCCCGAAATACCAGTTCCGTCCAGACATACAAGTTAAGGATTTTGATTGGTTAAGAATGATAGAAATGCTTTTACTAGTACGTAGTTTTAGCATGGCACACCGAATATAGATCATTGGACTCTTATTTTAAAATACTTACTATACCCTCTGTTCATTAATATAAGATGTTTGGCAGTTTAAATTAAACTGCCAAAACATTTAAAAACAGAGGTAGTACTAATTATGATTTTGTATCACATAAACGTTTATCAAAGTCTCGCCTTAACCAATTAAAGTACACTATGCTAGTTGTGTGAGAGGAGGTTTAACCTGCTCATCCACCAGTGTTTTTTTTTAGTCATATCATAGGACTATTTTTTTTAACATGTTCTTTTTATGATTATAAAGGGATTTCGTCCCGATCTCGTTAAGGAAGTCATTGTAGTAGTACTCCTTCCGCCCAAGTAATTCGGGATGAAGGTAATATTACTTAAGAGTCTGTCTATATCTCATCTAGATGTGAGATATTATCTCACATCTAAACTATGACGTGAGCATAAATCAGCACATGTCCAGCCTATTATATTTGTTTTTTTTTAACCGGCGTGCCACACAGACATGACACGGGCTGATTTGATTGTTTTTTTTTTTTGAACTGGCACGCTGCACAGGCATGACACCGGCCGTCTTGAGTACGAAAAAAAAAATGCTGAAGCACTGCACGTGCTATGAATCGAACTCACGACCCAACAGAAGGGAACATCAGCTACTACCAACACAGCCAATAGCTACTGTTGTTGACTACGAAGTGGTAAACTGTTGATTCACATACAGCGCGAGATTACAAGACATTCTTGATATTTTTGAAACCTTTTTTACAAATTGTAAACAATTTTGAAATGTCGAATACTTTTGAATACGAAAACACTTTTAAAATTTTGAAAAGTCATTTTAAAATGTGAATAAACTTTGTAGTTCTGATCATTTTTTGAAAAATATGAACAAATTTTAGTATTCCGAACAATTTCTTCACGAACAAATTTTGAAAATGTAAATTATTTTTTAAAATCCCCAACAGTTTTTAAAGTGTGGACACTTTTTAAATTACAAACATTTTATTAAAACTAAGAATAAATTTGGTTTATTTTTAATTTAATAAAAAAATCAATAAAACTATTTTTAGGTACCACTTAAAAAATATCGACATTTGAAAAAAAATCATGCATTCGAAAAGAATGTTTGTGATGTTTAAGGAAATGTATTGTACAATGGAAAACAGGTTTCGTCACATTCAAAGAAATGTTCGTGAAAATTCTTAAAACAAACTTCACGCATTAAAAAAATCACAACATTTCTAGAAAATGTGTATGCACTGTAAAAATAGTGTTCGCGTAATTTTTATAAAAGATAACATTTTAAAAAAAGTTCAGCTGAAGTTTGAAAAAATGTTTACCATTTATTCTAAAAAATGCTCGGGCCTGTATTTGAAAAAAATATTCATCATCTATTAAAAAAATGCCCAATGTGTCTTATAAAATGTTTTCCGTGTAAAGAAAAAATATACAATGTGTATTACAAAATTTGATATGTATTTGGGAAAAAAAACTACAATTAGATAGGGGTACTGGGTTGTGGAACGAGTTGCGTGCCGAGAGTGGACATGCAACTATGTTGGGCATGAGTTGCATGTTCAGCTTGGACATGCAACTGGGTCGGGTAGGTTGCGTGTTGGGGTTGGACATGCAACTAGATAGGGGTCGGGGGCAAGTTGCGTGTTGGGGTTGGACATGCAGCTGTGTCGGGCGAGTTGCAAGTTAGTTTGGACATGCAACTAGATAGGAATGGGAGCAACTTGCGCGTCGAGGGTGGACATGCAATTAGGATGGCGAGTTGCGTGTATTTGTTTTACAAAAAATGGTTTGGGCGCTATAAGTACAAAGCCCTTGTTGCGAGTCGAGGGTGGACTTGCAACTGGGGCACCTACAAGTACAAGGCCCTTAGTTACGAGTTGAGGGTGGATGTGGCGCCCCCGACTCGATCGTACACTAATCATGCACGCAAACGTGTACGATCAAGATCAGGGACTCACGGGAAGATATCACAACACAACTCTAAAACATAAATAAGTCATACAAGCATCATAATACAAGCCAGGGGCCACGAGGGCTCGAATACAAATGTTCGATCATAGACGAGTCAGCGGAAGCAACAATATCTGAGTACAGACATAGGTTAAACAAGGTGCCATAAGATGGCTAGCACAAACAGGGATACAACAGATCGAACAGGCGCAGGGCCTCCTGCCTGGGATCCTCCTAACTACTCCTGGTCGTCGGCGTCCTGGACGTAGTAGTAGGCTCCGTCCTGGTGGTAGTAGTCGTCGAAGGTGGCGTCTGGCTCCTGGGCTCCAACATCTGGTTGCGACAACCAGCAAGAAGGGAAAGGGGGAAAGGAGGGGGAAAGCAACCATGAGTACTCATCAAAGTACGCGAAGCAGGATCTATACTACATATGCATGGTATATGTGTAAAGAGGCAATATCGTGGACTGAACTGCAGAATGCCAGAATAAGAGGGGATAGCTAGTCCTGTCGAAGACTACGCTTCTGGCAGCCTCCATCTTGAAGCAATAAAGAGATTAGTTGGAAGTTAACCAAACACAACGTATAGCATAATCCTACCCGTCGTCCTCTCGTCGCCACCATGCGAGAGAGCGACCACCGGGTTATATCTGTCACTTGTAAGGGTGTGTTTTATTAAGTATCCATTCTAGTTGTCATGAGGTCGGAATACAACTCCGGGTCGTCCTTTTAACCGAGGACACGGCTTTCGAATAGATAACTTCCCTGCAGGGCGCCACATATTCCCCAACACGCTCGATCCCCCTTTGGCCGGACACACTTTCCTGGTCATTGCCCGGCCTCGGAAGATCCACACGTCGCAGCCCTACCTAGCTCAACAGAAGAGGTCAGCACGCCGGACTAATCCTAGGCACTCTGGGGTCTGGGCCATCGCCCAGTGCGCTCCTGCACGTTGCGTACCGGGCCGCGAGCAGACCTAGCAACCCACACTCACGGCGGTTACGTTGCGCGTGTCCAACACGGCGCGCGCCGCTCAGTCGCTGACGTCAAGAAAGGCTTCAGCTGATACCCGACGACGCCGGGATACCCATAATACTACTCCCGCGTATTTGGTTAGTGCGTATGGCCAGTGGCCAGACTCAGATCAAATATCCAATCTCGTTAAGCGTGTTATTATGAAGTAAACGCGAACGCCGACCAGGCCTGGCCCACCTGTCTCCTAGGTGGTCTCAACCTGCCCTGTCGCTCGCCACAAAGATCCACACAAAGGGCCGTTGGGACAAAGGTCCTTTCAGCCCCCAATCCGTGAATCACTCGTGGGTACTCTTCGAGCCGACCCGACTTTAGTCACCATCTGTATAGTATGCATATGTGTGTAGTATACACCCCGTGATCACCTCCCGAGTGATCACGGCCCGATAGTATAGCAAGGCAGACTGACAAGATGCAGGGCCAATGATGACAAACTAGCCTCCTACACTAGGCAGTTGGATTGCAGGTAAGGTATCAACAACAGTAGCAACAATGACAGGCTATGCAGCAGAATGGATTAACCGAAAGCATACAGGCTACACTACTCTAATGCAGCAGTATAGAGGAGAATGCGATATCTGGTGATCAAGGGGGGGGGGCTTGCCTGTTGCTCTGGCAAGTAGGGGTCGTCAACAACGTAGTCGGGCCGGGGCACCAGCAGCTGCGTCGTCTCGTAGTCTACCGAAGAGAAAGAGGGGAAGAACAGTAAACCACACGGCAATAATGCAACAGGGATGCATGACTGTCCTAAACGCAGGGCCGGGGTGATATACAGCCTAACTAAGCGATTTATTTAATTTAGGAATTTATTCTGGATTTATTTAATTAAAGTTGGACACTATTCATTTATATCGGAATCGTCTAATTGTTCAACGTTCTCATAGCTGCGGGCGTCTGACGGAGATACCGAGGGCGTATCCTCGGGTTCGTATCGTCGCTCTGAGCAGTTTCATGTATAAAATATTTTCATCGGAGTTTACGGTTTAAAAGTTATGATTTTCTAAAGTTTTTATTAATTTCTGAAATTTAATATAATTATTTAATTCAACATTATCCGAAACAGTATTGATGACGTCAGCATGACATCATGCTGACGTCAGCAGTTAATTAAGTTAATTACTATTACTTTTTAATTAACACTAATCAGTAATTAGATTAACCATAATCAGGATTAATTAACTAATTAATTAATTAATTAATTAATTTAATTATTTATTTTTATTTCTTTCTTTTTTCTTTTATTAAAACGTTCTGGGGGGGGCCCACTGGACAGTGGCACAGCCGGACTCGTCCGCGCTTGCCCGTCCAGAGCCGACGTGTCCTCGGCGGGTGGGGGGGTCAACGCGCGCGCCAGCGCGTACGCACTGGCCGAGGCCAGGGTGCGTGGCCGGCCCAGGGGTGGCGCGAGGGCCAGAGGCCGGAGCGGCGCGCCGGCCGTGGCCGGTGGAGAGGCGGCCGCGGGGAGGAGCGCTGGGGGCCGTCGCCGGCGTGCGGCTTGCTCGCGAGGGCGCGCGAAGGCGAGGCAGGGGCCGAGGGGGCGCGTGCACGTGGCAGGGGAGGGGAGGCCTGGGGCCTCACCGAGATTCGCAGGGACGGGCAGCGGGCTCGAGCTCGTGGAGGGGGTCGGCGACGGGTCGATGGCGGGGCTCCGGCGTCGAGCGCGAGGAGGGGCTCGGGGTGGAGGCCGGAGACGACGGGTCGACGGGGAGGCCGGCGTCGGTGGAGTCCCGAGGCGGCGAGGTCCAAGGGCGACGGCGGTTCGCGACGCGTCGGAGACGAGCGGAGACGGGCGCTCTTGGGGCGAGCGCGCGGGCTCGTGGCCCGAGCGAGGGCACTCGGGACGAGGTCGTCGGCGACGACGCGACGGAGCGAGGTGCAGGCCGGCGGGAGGCGCGGGCTCCGGGCGCGCGAGCGTTCGGCGACGGGCGGACGGATCGGGGATCGCCCCGATCCCGATCCAGCCGAGGGAGGGGGGGGCGACCGTGGGGGGTGGGGGGGGAAAATGTGGATCGGGAGGGGGGTGCGAGGGTTCGGCCGGTGGGGGGGGTGGCTATGTATGCGCCGGCTGGCCGGCCTGGCGGCCCGGTGGCTTGCTTGGGCCGAGGCCCAGTCGGTGCGGGGGGGGGGGGGTGTGTTGCTCTTTTTTTTTTTTTTCTGTTTCTTTTTCCTTTTCTTTATCCTCTTTTCTCTACTGTTAAATGTTTAGGCCCCAAATGGTTTTTGTAAAAAGTGTGACCTATTTCATAAATACCAGTGCATTATTCCTTAACACCTAAAATTAGTTTGGACAAAACATAATTCCATATTTATTTCAGATTTAATAAATGGTTATTAAATATCATCTTCATCCACTGTTTGAGGTTGTTCGAGTCACTTATCCAATTCCAATGATGTTGGTTTCAATTTTAGAATAACCTCTGGAATATTTGTTATTTATCTGACATTTTAGTTTCTATGTTGGACAACTTTTATATCCCACTTTCATTTAAATTTGAAATTGGCTTAGGAGTTGAAATGCAATATGATGCTAATGATGATTGTGCACTATTAACCATGATGACATGGCCTCATCAAAAGGGTGATCTCTGTAGCTTAATACAGGGGGTGTTACAAATCTCCTCCACTACAAGAAATCTTGTCCCGAGATTTAGGAGGTAGAAAGAAACAAAGCGGGGTATTCATCACGAAGACGATCCTCGCGTTCCCAAGTGGCTTCATCCTCAGAATGGTTTGACCACTGAACCTTGAGGAACTTGATAACCTTCTGGCGTGTGCGACGCTCGGCTTGATCGAGAATGCGGACCGGATGCTCTTTATAAGAGAGGTCTTGTTGCAGTTCAAGCAATTCGTGATCTACTCCGCGGATAGGGTCTTTGAAGCAGCGGCGGAGTTGCGATACGTGGAACACATCGTGAACCTGAGAAAGGTTCGGTGGAAGTTCCAATTGATATGCCACTCTACCACGCCTTTCAAGAACAGTGAAAGGACCAATATAGCGAGGAGCTAGCTTGCCCTTGATCCCGAATCGGTGTGTACCTTTCATCGGTGTGACTCGAAGATAAGCCTTTTCGCCAGGTTGATAGACCATATCTTTGTGTTTGCGGTCATACTGACTCTTTTGACGTGACTGAGCAGTCTTCAAATGCTCGCGGACAACGCGAACTTGATCTTCGGCAAGTTGGATAATATCCGGACCGAAGAGTGGACGTTCCCCAGTTTCTGACCAATTTAGAGGGGTTCGGCACTTTCGTCCGTACAATACTTCAAAGGGGGCCATCTTCAGACTGGCTTGATAGCTGTTATTGTAAGAGAATTCGGCATATGGGAGAGATTCTTCCCATTTCCTACCGAAGGATATGACACAAGCTCGAAGCATGTCTTCGAGAACTTGGTTCACTCGTTCAACTTGTCCTTGAGACTGAGGGTGAAAAGCGGTGCTGAAGGACAGATGAGTTCCCATAGCTTCTTGGAAACTTGCCCAGAATCTTGAAGTGAATAAGCTGCCACGGTCTGAACTGATAACCAGTGGAATACCGTGAAGTGAAACAATTCTGGACATGTAGAGAGTTGCGAGCTGACTAGCAGTGATCGTCTCTTTGACGGCTAGAAAATGTGCAACTTTGGAAAGTCGGTCAATGACGACAAGAATAGCATCATTACCTTTCTGTGATTTGGGAAACCCAGTGATAAAGTCCATTTCAACATGGTCCCATTTCCATTCAGGAACAGCAATTGGTTGCAGAGTTCCGGCGGGCCTTTGATGTTCTGCTTTGACGCGACGGCAAACATCACATTCAGCAACATAGCGAGCAATGTCTTGCTTCATGTTTGACCACCAGAATCTTTGACGGATGTCTTGGTACTGCCGGGATGAATAGACAACGGAGTGTCGTGAGCTTCTTGCATGACCTCCTGAGTCATACCCAGGTTACCTTTAGAGGGGACCACTAGACGACTTTTAAAGAACAAGGTGCCAGTATCATCAATAGTGAAGAACGAAGGCCTTCCTTCAGCGAGATAGCGCTTAATCTTGTGGGCTTGAGAGTCATAACCCTGCAGCGTCTTGATGCTGTCCACGAGATCTGGTTTAGCAACCAGGGTATTAAGAGAACCCTGGGAAACAACGTGGAGGTTCATTTTGTAGGAACCTTCAGGAGGGGAAGCGAGTGCTCCAGGAGGAACAATGTGGAGATTCAGCTTTCTGAATTCTTCAATAAGCGAAGGTTGAACTTCGTGAAACTGGAGGTGACTGCAATAAGACTTGCGGCTCAAGGCATCGGCCATTACATTAGCCTTGCCGGGGGTATAAGAAATACCCAAGTTAAAATCCGCTACGGTCTCCATCCATCTCTGTTGACGGAGGTTCAGGTCTGGCTGAGTGAACAGATACTTCAGACTTTGATGATCGGTGTAGATCTCGCAACGATTACCGAGAAGGTAATGTCGCCACTGTTTTAGTGCATGGATGACGGCAGCAAGCTCGAGGTCATGTACTGGGTAATTCTCTTCGTGCGGACGCAATTGACGCGAAGCATAAGCAATTACTCTGCGGTCTTGCATTAGCACACCGCCTAATCCTTGACGGGATGCATCACAATAGATGACAAAATCCTTCTGGGAATCAGGAGGGGCAAGCACTGGGGCAGAAGTCAGCTTGTCTTTGAGCGTCTGGAAACTTTCCTGACACTTTTCCGTCCAATCGAACTTGACGCCTTTATGAAGCAGGTTAGTCAGGGGCTTGGCGATCTTGGAGAAGTTCTCGACAAATCGACGGCAATAGCTGGCGAGTCCGAGAAAACTTCGAACTTGCCTGACGTTCTTTGGAGGAGCCCAATCAAGAATAGCCTGAACTCGCTCGGGGTTGACGGCAATACCATCCTTGGAGATGACATGCCCAAGGTATGTTATTTCGGGAAGCCAGAATTCACACTTGGAAAACTTAGCATATAGTTGATGCTCTCGAAGTTTTTCCAGAACAAGTCGAAGATGTTCAGCATGTTCCTCTTTGTTCTTGGAGTATACTAGGATATCATCCAAGTAAACCACGACGAACTTGTCAAGGTATTTCATGAATATATAATTCATCAGGCGGGAGAATGTGGCGGGAGCATTGGTTAAGCCGAATGACATGACAGTGTACTCGTATGAGCCATATCGAGTAACGAAGGCGGTCTTTGGGATATCCTCTTCACGAACACGGATCTGGTGGTAACCCAACCTTAAGTCGAGTTTAGAGAACACTGATGAACCCGCCAGTTGATCATACAGATCGTTTATCCGAGGAAGGGGATATTTGTTCTGGATAGTTGCTTGGTTAATAGGACGGTAATCTTGGACCAATCGGTTTGACCCATCCTTCTTCCTGACAAAGAGAGAAGGTGCTCCCCAAGCAGAGGAACTTGGGCGAATGAAACCCTTACGAAGTGAAGCGTCGATTTCCTCCTTAAGTTCAAGGAGTTCATGCGGCGGCATCTTGTAGGGTCGCTTGGCGATAGGAGTGGTGCCTGGTTTCAAGTCGATGACAAATTCGACAGCTCGAGCAGGGGGTATCCCTGGGAGTTCTTCTGGGAAAACACCTTGGAATTCGCGAACAACTGGAATGTTCTCGATGCCTTCAAGTGGTGATGCGTTTAACGCATTCAAGGCATAAAGCCTCGCCTCGGCATTTTGGATGATTTGAGCCTGGTAGCTTATTATTTCATCAGAAGGGTGTAGAAGATGGACGATCTTCGTGGCGCAAACTATAGAAGCAGTATGCGCTTTCAACCAATCCATTCCGAGGATGAGGTCGATACTACAAGACTTTAGTATGAAAGGGGAGGCATGAAACTCCAGCCCTTCAATTTCAACGGTGACGTCGTTGCTACCCATGGAGGTTTGACATTGACCCGCGGGGGTGTGTATTACTATTGCAGTGTTCATGACCTCACATTTAATGTCGTGTTTGTATGCAAATTCTTCGGACATGAATGAATGCGATGCTCCCGAATCAAATAAAACAGAAGCTGGTACTGAATTAACAAGGAGAGTACCCATCACGGTGGCAGGCTGGTCCTGAGCTTCTTTGAAATCGGTGTGGTTGGCCTGAATACGCCCATAAGTCTTGGCATTGTTGTTGCGAGGCTGATTGTTCCTACGGCCAGTTGCAGGAAGTGCCAGTTGGTTCTGGTTCTGAATGCAGTTCCTGGAAAAATGACCTGGCTGCCCACACTTGTAGCACAGACTATCATTGGGATTGGGAGCAGGAGCTCGGGGTGGTGGAGCTGGAAGGCCTGGCTGCCTAGGTGGTGGAGGCAGGCGTGGTGCAGTATAGGACCGTCTTGGAGCAGGTGCAGCTGGACGGTACACGCTGTTTGGAATCCAGATCCGACGCTTCTGTGCAGGCTGGCTAGAAGACGAACCAGTGTCACGGTTGCGCCTAAGAGATCCCTGGTGTGCCTGCAGACCAGTCTCGACCTGGATAGCCTTGTTCACCAAGATGGAGAAATTATCAAATTCATGCACAAGGAGCGCCAGCTTGATGTCAGCTTGAAGTCCTTCGCGAAACCTTTCCTGACGGCGAGCATCAGTGGGAATGTCTTCTTCAGCATAGCGGGATAATTCCAGAAACTCCCGCTGATAAGCTTCCACTGTCTTGTTGCCCTGGGTGAGGTTGCGGAACTCTTGCTTCTTCCGGTCCATGATTCCCTGGGGAATGAAACGGGCACGGAAGGCAGCTTGGAAATCCGGCCAAGTGATGACTGTGCCAGCTGGTTGAGTGCGCCTGTGGCTGTCCCACCATTGAGCAGCGGGGCCCTTGAGAAAGAAGGAGGCGAAGGTGACATAGTTTGCAGGGGCAACGCCACCAGATTCCAACTCATAGGTGATGTCGCGAAGCCAGTCATCCGCATCCAGGGGCTGAGTTGAGCCGCGGTAGACGGTTGGGTTAAGGTGCATAAAGTCCTGCAAGGTCCCTGGGCCCGGATACTGGTTCATATTGGGACGAGGAAACTGATCCATGATCCCTTGCATGAACTGACGTTGCAGTTCAAATTGCTGCATCATTCCAGCCATATAGTTCGGCGGTGGTGGATCGTTGGCACCACGTCCACGACCACGACCAGCGGGTCTAACCATCCTGCTAATTTTCAACAGGGGGGTAGTTTAGTAAAAGCAAGCACGAGTGCTTAGCGACAAGCATGATGTAACTCGACAATAGTTTAAGCAGTGCATCAAATACATAAAAGTAGTCGATTAAGACATACAGATCCATACACAACGTCGGGTACAAGCGGACAGCATAACGGCGCAAATCAAAAGCTAGACATACTAGGCGGCGCGCAGGCACGCGGTAAGGAAGTACACAACGAGAGATAGCAAAGGCTACATTTCAACGTCAGGAGAGGAGAGACCACTGTATCGGGGTGGTAGCTGCGAGTGCGGACGACGAATGTTTCGTCGCGGAAACGATTCCTGTTCTCCATTGCAACTCTGATGCAGTAAACCGGTCTCAGCTGTAAGAGAGGTCCACGTGTCGGTGTGTGACCCCCAACAATAGGGCATCAAATACGCGAGCCATACATCTGAGTCCTGTGCGGATAATCAAGATGTGCTCCGGGATGTATCCATCTGCACGAACACGGCACAACTGCGTCATAGCATCGTAGAGACGTGCTCGAGTGGAACCAACTCGTACGGCAAGAGACCCGAACATGCATCCAGGAGCCGAATTGACACTGGATCAGAACGCGCGGTCGTAGGCGCGAGGCTCGTACGGGCACAGATGCTTGTGGTAGTATCCGGTAGCATCTCCAGCAGGGGCATACCGGAATGTATCGAAACTTCGGAGTCATCCAAGATAGCATGTTGCTCCCCTCGTTATACGTACGACACGGAGTAGGCGGCATCATGGACTGCCATCTCAATCGTCACGCCTAACGTGTGAACAGTGAAAAAGGTGTAGCTCGGTGTCTGAGTTGTTCTGCTGATCATAAATCCGAACTTCAGCATAGTACTGTTCCTGGTTGAACGTCGCGGTAACCTCATAAACCAAGTACTCAGGGTACCAACGGTAGCCAAGTCGGGTCATGAGGCGGATAGCAGGACAGTGGAAACCCAGGGGTATTACGAGCCCAAGTGCGAAGCACAAGCTGTGTCGTAGGACGCGGTGGAAACAACGGTCCATCTGAAAATAGAGGAAATTAAGGTTTGTCAAACGACAATAGAGGTTTTAACACAAACTCGAGGAAGAAAGGTGTTAAACAAAACAATGGAAAGGAAAATGGTTATCAGACTAACAGATCAACGACAGAAATCGCACAGATATCCAGCTCTCCGGGTAGACAGAATTTACGAGATCCTAAGTGTTGGCGTTAGTAAACTTCATTTAACACGAAGTAGAAGAGAGATCAGAGTCCCAGAGTATAGACGAGGAATAAAAAGATCCTAATACCACCAGTTGGCAAGTGGGCCCGTAAGCCACACAGCCAAGTTAGTTAAAACGGTGTTTCTTTGTCTAGACTCAACTTCGGCCAGGAATTGGAAAGGGGGATTCCTACAGGCAGTCGGCTTGATACCAACTTTGGCGCCCCCGACTCGATCGGTACACTAATCATGCACGCAAACGTGTACGATCAAGATCAGGGACTCACGGAAGATATCACACAACACAACTCTAAAACATAAATAAGTCATACAGCCATCATAATACAAGCCAGGGGCCACGATGGGCTCGAATACAATGTTCGATCATAGACGAGTCAGCGGAAGCAACAATATCTGAGTACAGACATAGGTTAAACAAGGTGCCATAAGAGCTAGCACAAACAGGGATAAACAGATCGAACAGGCGCAGGGCCTCCTGCCTGGGATCCTCCTAACTACTCCTGGTCGTCGGCGTCCTGGACGTAGTAGTTTAGGCTCCGTCCTGGTGGTAGTAGTCGTCGAAGGTGGCGTCTGGCTCCTGGGCTCAACATCTGGTTGCGACAACCAGCAAGAAGGGAAAGGGGAAAGGAGGGGGAAAGCAACCGTGAGTACTCATCCAAAGTACTCGCAAGCAAGGATCTATACTACATATGCATGGTATATGTGTAAAGAGGCAATATCGGTGGACTGAACTGCAGAATGCCAGAATAAGAGGGGGATAGCTAGTCCTGTCGAAGACTACGCTTCTGGCAGCCTCCATCTTGAAGCAATAGAAGAGATTAGTTGGAAGTTAACCAAACAACAACGTATAGCTAATCCACCCGTCGATCCTCTCGTCGCCACCATGCAGAGAGAGCGACCACCGGGTTATATCTGTCACTTGTAAGGGTGTTGTTTTATTAAGTATCCATTTCTAGTTGTCATGAGGTCGGAATACAACTCCGGTCGCTCCTTTTACCGAGGGACACGGCTATTCGAATAAGTAAACTTCCCTGCAGGGGTGCACCACATATTCCCCAACACGCTCGATCCCCTTTGGCCGGACACACTTTCCTGGGTCATCCGCCTCGGAAGATCCACACGTCGCAGCCCTACCTAGGCTCAACAGACAGAGGTCAGCACGCCGGACTAATCCTAGGCACTCTAGGGTCTGGGCCCATGCCCAGTGCGCTCCTGCACGTTGCGTACGCGGCCGCGAGCAGACCTAGCAACCCACACGATCAGGCGGTTACGTTTAGCGCGGTCCAACACGGCGCGCGCCGCTCAGTCGCTGACGTCAAGAAGGCTGCTTCAGCTGATACCACGACGCCGGGATACCCATAAACACTCCCGCGTAGTTGGTTAGTGCGTATAGGCCAGTGGCCAGACTCAGATCAAATATCCAATCTCGTTAAGCGTGTTATTATGAAGTAACGCGAACGCCGACCGGGCCGGGCCCACCTGTCTCCTAGGTGGTCTCCAACCTGCCCTGTCGCTCCGCCACAAAATCCACACAAAGGGCCGTTGGGACAAGGTCCTTTCAGCCCTCAACCGTGAATCACTCGCGGGGTACTCTTCGAGCCGACCCGACTTTAGTCACACATCTGTATAGTATGCATATGTGTGTAGTATACACCCGTGATCACCTCCGAGATATCACGGCCCGATAGTATAGCAAGGCAGACTGACAAGAATGCAGGGCCAATGATGACAAACTAGCCTCCTACACTAGGCAGTTAGGATTGCAGGTAAGGTATTCAACAACAGTAGCAACAATGACAGGCTATGCAGCAGAATAGGATTAACCGAAAGCAGTAACAGGCTACACTACTCTAATGCAAGCAGTATAGAGGAGAATAGGCGATATCTGATGTCAAGGGGGGGGGGCTTGCCTGGTTGCTCTGGCAAGTAGGGGTCGTCAACAACGTAGTCGGCGGGGCACCAGCACGCGTCGGTCTCGTAGTCTACCGAAGAGAAGAGGGGGAAGAAACAGTAAACACACGGCAATAATGCAACAGGGATGCATGACATGTCTAAACGCAGGGCCGGGGTGATATACAGCCTAACTAAGCGATTTATTTAATTTAGGAATTTATTCGGATTATTTAATTAAAGTTGGACACTATTCATTTATCGGAATCGGTCTAATTGTTCAACGTTCTCATAGCTGCGGGCGTCTGACGGAGATACCGAGGGCGTATCCGGGTTCGTATCGTCGCTCTGAGCAAGTTTCATGTATAAAATATTTTCATCGGAGTTACGGTTTAAAAGTTATGATTTTCTAAAGTTTTTATAATTTCTGAAATTTTAATTAATTATTTAATTCAACATTATCCGAGAACAGTAATTGATGACGTCAGCATGACATCATGCTGACGTCAGCAGTAGTTAATTAGTTATTACTAATTACTGTTTAATTAACACTAATCAGTTAATTAGATTAACCTAATCAGGATTAATTAACTAATTAATTAATTAATTAATTAATTTAATTTTTATTTTTATTTCTTTCTTTTTCTTTTATTAAAACGTTCTGGGGGGGGCCCACTGGACAGTGGAAGAGGACGGGGTGGGGTCGCAGAGGGACGGGGGGGGGGGGGAGAGAACGTAAAGGAGAAAGCGAAAGAAAGAAAGGGAAAGGGGAGGGGGAAGGAAACGGCAGGGGGTGGAGAGAGGGAAAGAGGAAGGAGAGGGGAGAGAAGGAAGTGAAGGTGGAGAGGATGGAGAGGAGGGAGGAGAGATGGGGGAAGGAGAAGCGAGTGAGGAGTGGAGGCGGCGGAGGAAGAAGTGAGAGAACGAGAGGGAGAGAGAGAGAGGGAAGGGGAAGGAGAGGGGGCGAGTGACAAGGCGGAAAGGGGGAGGGGGAGGAAGGGGATAAGAGAGATTAGAAGGGGAAGGGGGCAGAGGGGACTACGAGATAGGGCAGAGGGGTTTGCTTTGGGAAGGGGAGGAGGGGCAGAGGGTGAAAGGAGGGCAGGGAGGAGGAAGGAGAAGCGGGTCGAGGGGCAGGGAGGCAGTGGTGGCAGTCGGGAGGGCGATGAGTGTCAAAGGAGAAGGACGAGGTTAGATGAAGCGGTAGGGAGAAGAGGGAGGGAGACAGGGGAGTGGGGGATGAGAGAGGGGATAGGGAAGAGAGAGGGCAAGTGGGGACGAGGTAGTAGGAGAAGACGGAGACGGAGACGAGGGCAGGGGAGGGGAGGCGCGGGCTCGGGCGGCGGGAGCGGTCGGTCTTCTGGCGACGGGGCGGGACGGGGGATGGGGGGATCGCCCCGATCCAGACCAGCCGAGGGAGGGGGGGGGGCGGACGGGGGGGGGAAGGGGGGGAATGTGGATCGGGAGGGGGTAGGGTTAGGAGGGTGGGGGGGGGCGTAGGTATGAGCAAGGCTGGGCGGACTGGACGGACCGGTGGCTTGCTGGGAAGAGGACAAGTCGGGGGGGGGGGGGGTGTTGCTCTTTTTTTTTTCTTTTCTGTTTCTTTTTCCTTTTCTTTATCCTCTTTTCTCTACTGTTAAATGTTTAGGCCCCAAATGGTTTTTGTAAAAAGTGTGACCTATTTCATAAATACCAGTGCATTATTCCTTAACACCTAAAATTAGTTTGGACAAAACATAATTCCATATTTATTTCAGATTTAATAAATGGTTATTAAATATCATCTTCATCCACTGTTTGAGGTTGTTCGAGTCACTTATCCAATTCCAATGATGTTGGTTTCAATTTTAGAATAACCTCTGGAATATTTGTTATTTATCTGACATTTTAGTTTCTATGTTGGACAACTTTTATATCCCACTTTCATTTAAATTTGAAATTGGCTTAGGAGTTGAAATGCAATATGATGCTAATGATGATTGTGCACTATTAACCATGATGACATGGCCTCATCAAAAGGGTGATCTCTGTAGCTTAATACAGGGGGTGTTACAGTGGACTTGCAACCGGGGTAGCTACAAGTACATAAAGCCCAGTTGCGAGTCGAGGGTGGACTTGCAACTATGAAACTATGACTACAAAAAATCTCTAGTTCCAAGTTAAGGGTGGACTTGCAACTAGGGCAACTCATGTACAAAAAATCCCAAGTTGTGAGTCAAGGGTGGAATTGCAACTATGACAGCTATAGGTACAAAGCCTAGTTGAGAGTCGATGGTGGACTTGCAATTGGGGCAACTACAACTACAAAAAGAACCCTCCCTTGCGAGTCAAGGGTGGACTTGCAACTATGGCAACTACTACTATAAACCCCGAGTTGTAAGTCAACGGTGGACTTGCAACTAGGTCACCTACAACTATGAAGCCTCAAGTTGCAAGTTGATGTTCTACTTGCAACTGGGACATCTACAACTACAAAGCCTCGAGTTGCGAGTCGAGGGTGGACTTGCAACTGGGGCACCTACAGATACAAAGCCCCAGCCGCGGATCAAGGGTCAACTGGGAAACTACAAATTACAAAAGAAAATAAGTTGCGAGTCGAGGGTTGACTTGCAATAAGGACAACCACAACTACAAAAAAAAACCAGTTGCGAGTCAAGGGTGGACTTGCAACTGGGGAACTATAGGTACAAAGCCAGTTGCGAGTCGATGGTAGACATGCAACTAGGCCAACTACAACTACAAGACCTCTAGCAAAACTATGAAACTAGGATGAAACAAACCATGAGACCAGTTGTGAGTCAATGGTGGACTTGGAACCGGGATGGAAAACAAAGCACAAGCTCCAGTTGCGAGCCGATGATGGGCTTGAAACTCGGACAACTACGAGCCTAGTAACGAGTCGATGGTGACTTGCAACTAGGACAACTAGAAAACTAAGAGCCCAGTTGCGAGTCATGGTCGATTTGCAACTGAGATAAACAAACTATTGGCCCAGTTGCAAGTCAAGGGTGGACCTGCAACCGGGTTGAAAAGGTAAACACGGGCCGAGTTGCGACTCAAGGGCGACTTGCAACTGTGATGAAACAAACTACGGGCCTACCCGCGAGTTGATGATGTACTTGCAACTAGAACAACTACATAAAACTACGATACGAGTTGCGAGTCGAGGATGGACTTGCAACTGGGACAACTACACAAAACTATGATACGAGTTGCGAATTGCAAGGGTGGACTTGCAACTAAGACAACTACAAAACTACGAGGCCAGTTGTGAGTGTAGTGTTGACTTGCAAATGGGATGAAACAAACTACGGGCCCAATTACGAATCAAGGGTGGACCTGCAACCGGGATGAAAAACTAAACACGGCCCGAGTTGCGAGTCAAGGGTGGACTTGCGACTGGGACAACTACACAAAATTACGATACAAGTCTAGGGTGTACTTGCAAAAGGGACAACTACACAAAATTATAATACGAGTTGCGAGTCGATGGTGAACTTGCAACTGGGACAACTGCACAAAACTACGATACGAGTTGCAAGCCGCGAGAGTGGACTTGCAAACAAGACAACTATGAAACCACGAGCCTAGTTGCGAGTCAAGTATCGACTTGCAACTCGGATGAAATAAACTATGGGTCCACTTGTGAGTCAAGGGTGTAGTTGGAACTAGGATAAAAGACAAAACACAAGCTCCAGTAGTGAGATGAGGGTGGACTTGCAACTCGGACAACTATGAGCCCAGTTACGAATGGATGGTGGGCTTGCAACAAGGACAACTACGAACTATCATCCCAGTTGCGAGTCAAGAGTCGACTTGCAACTAGGATAAAATGTACAACGAACCCAGTTACGAGTCAATGATGGATCTGCAACTGAGACAAAAACAAAACACATGCCGAGTTGCGAGTCAAGGGTGGGCTTGCAACTGGGATGAAACAAACTACGGGCCTAGTTGCGAGTCGAGTGTGTACTTGCAACTGGGACAACTACACAAAACTACGATACGAGATGCGAGTCGAGGACGGACTTGCAACTGAGACAAGTACACAAAACTACGATAATAGTTGAGAGTCGATGGTGTACTTGCAACTGGGACAACTACAAACTACGAGCCCAGTTGTGAGTTGAGGGTGAACTTGCGACATCGAACTTGAAAAAGAAAACAGAAATATGCAACAAGCAAAATAGTGTGTCCCTTCCACTTCTACAACGCATGCTAGATGAAAATAGGTCACAGAAGCACGAGCAGAAAAAAGCCTGACAAAAAACGTGCAGCGTGAACGTGCCGACAAATGAATAAAATAGAACAAGAAGACATGAGAATACATTGACCGTTGCGCGAAAATTATAGCAGCAAAGATCCAATGGATAGCTATTTAGATGAGACCGGTGAGAAAATGAACTGAAAAGGCAACGACTGTCATAGATCTCTTTTTTTATAGTCTCTTCCAATTCTATGTAACAACATTGCAACAACACGACAAATGTGTCTGCCAGCGCCCCACAATAATGGTTGAGAAAAATGAAGCCAACTAAGCAACAAAAAGAATGAGCGACAAACAACTTGTGACCAGCGAGGCGGGGCATTGAGCGCTTGCATCAAAACTACATAAACTAAAAATCAAACTATGGCAAGCTTAAATGAGACATTGTTTTGTATTAAAAAAATATTTACCAATTTAGAAACTGTTCACATACTTATTTTTCAAATTTATAAAATATTCACAAAATATATTATTTATGAATTTGAAAAAAGGGAAAATAAAAGATAAAATGAAAAGGAAAGAAAGAAAAGAAATGAAAACGGACACAAAAACAAAAAAAGAGAAGTCACATAGAGACAATAGTGAAAAAACTAAAAAGAAAAAAAAGCTTACAATGGAAGAAGAAGAACGTGAGATGGAAGAGGGAGTAACAATAGATAGTGAGAGGGAATACAAAGCTGTAAGCTCGTGAAACAACGGCCAGCTCCTTATTCGTGAAACAAACTAACGAACAGGCTTAAAGCTCGTAAAAAAACAAAACCAACAACGGCCAGATCGAACAGGCTTAAAGCTCGTGAAAAAACAAAACCAACAACGGCCAGATCCATCTCGCATGGAAGTGGACAGGCGGACACGAACAAGCACAAGAGACAAACAAGATTGGATGTCTCTAGACTTAAGATGTGAGATAGTATATTGCATCTAGATGTAAAATAGCAATCCCGATTACTTAATAGGACTAAACAAGTCGTGGTGAAGATGTTTTTACGTGCAGATATAAAGGTTTTCCCTTGGATTTGGATCGGCCGATAACTGATGAAGCATTGCCAATGTATGCTGCGAGCGCAATAAATTGCTATGTACTGTAACGCAAATAAGTTACGTCGAATAAACAACAAATTGCCTTGGCTGGGTGTCAAGTTGTTCTTGCCAGTCGCAGACGCTCCTACTATTACCCGTCGTTTCCGTTTCATAACGTTCGTTGTACTTCTCTCTCAAAAAAAAAAAAAAACGTTCGTTGTACTAATACTGAGAGCCAATGAAAAACATATTTCTTTGCATGCATTCTCCACATATCTTCTGAGCACAACATGCGCACGTTAATGCCCAGGATATCAGTATATAGAACCAAATGGAAGATGAAATAACCTCAAAATTTCCCCAGCCCAACAGTGCGTGTATTTTTAAGCAACACGCAGTTCAAACGCACCAGAAATCCAGCTGCAATGGCTGCAACTTTTGGTTTTCTACAGCAACTTAAGCAACATAATTAATAATACAAGCATGGTGCCAGCAAGAAAGTGGTGTGTATTAACATTTATTAGATTAACTCGTTTAGCTACTTCTGTCGTCGCAGGAAAACCTGCAACCTAAGCACAAGCACAAGGTCCAGGTTGACAACGAAAATGGTACAATAAAGTGGCAGAGAAAACCCATAATAAATCAGGTTGAATGGATGGAGTGTACACATCTCTATCACATGCGCCGATAGGTTTCAGATCATAGGTTGATTGGAAGGAGATGACACACACATGATAAGACCTGACAGATTACTGAATAACCCGCACGGTAACAGGATTGTTCAGACAGAAACCCTTGTTTTTAGCAATGAAGGCATTGGTTGCATCAGTCCTCGAGCCGAACTTTACCAGCACCATTCTTACAGGCTCGGGGACCCCAGCTCTGCACAAGCCATTGGTGGAATCAGACAAGGATGAATGGACTTAATCACATCCTGGCTAACAAGGACCACTGCCCGGAAGTATTACCTGACAAAGTTTTCAAATGGAGGAGGTTCATAGTTAGTGCCGCACAAGAAACGTTCTATGTCATCAACTTGAGCATTTCGAGGGACTCCTTGCAACAGTACCTGGATAGACCCAAACAGCAAAAACAAAGTAAATCAACTAGAAAATATCAATAGCTGCATTATGGATCTCAACAACATTAGCATCAATTAAACTGGAAACTGAAAGAAAAAAAAGTGGGCTTTCTTCTCCCTATTGCATTTATTGGGATTTGCATGGTCAATAGTTGTAACACATACCAAACTTTAAAAGCAAATCTATCACTTACAGCTTTTCCATTCAAAGATATCTTGTGTTCCCACTCATCAGGACTCACCTGTTACATCCAAATAAAATACATATCAGTGTACTGGAAATTACTAATACCAAATGAGATAACTGATCAAAAGAGTGTCGCCTTACCCTCTCAAGCCTGTACATGCGACCCTGAATTGTTTGCCTGACTGCTGTCTCAAATGATTCCACCGAAGGAAACTTCAATAATCTGATCGAAATCGCATTGATAATCACATTAATAAATCAGTAAGAGAACACTATATTTAGCTGCAAACCTGTAACAATTTTAAAATGACAGAGCAATTAAACATGACATGCAATGCATTTAATAAAGACGGATATTTATATACGAGGAAATGAGTTATGTGTGTTAAGACAGGCATGGTTAGTGTCACGCAGGGACATTAATAAGAAGAAACTATGTTTCCTGCATTTCGAGCAACACGGAAAAGTGAAATGTGAATGCCATGCTAGCACACAGAACATAAATAAACAATTGCTTTAGCATACTGCATGAAAAGATCATGATTAAACCATGCAGTCAGAATGGCGGACCAACAAAAGATAAGGACTTGGAAACAAGTTAGTCTATTAAGTATAGACAAGGCTTCTAAATACTGTTGACAATATTCATGCCTTAACCACAAAACAAGGTTCACATTTCAACTGCTATCCTAAAGGGCTATTTCTTTTGAAAGGAGCTACTAAACCCAATTGTAGACTCCTGAGCATTACTGACTTCAGTAATACACATTAGAACAAACCGCTCATGCAAATGCAGCCAAAAGCTCAAGTAAAAACAAGATACATAGATGAATTAGGGAGCAGAAAATAAACCGTACGCGCCCATGGGATAAAATCCCCTGTTGTAATCAATCTTCACATCATCCAGTGACAGTTCACATTGGTCAAGGTAATGGATAATGTCAGTCTTCAGCATGTTCTTGCCAAGACGGCCGACACCAGAAATATTAGTGTAGAACCTTCCATAGGTATGGCCTGTTGCAGTAGATAAGTGTTACTGAAATGTACAACATGATGGTTTTCAAATATAAGAATCACAAAGTTTGCAAAGTTATTACACCATGGAAGAAATTTTACTCTAAAGATTCCACATAGTGCAAAACAGCATAACTACTGCCAAAAAAACAGTACAAATCACAGTGTACAACTAGCTCTGAGTATCAATAGGATAGTGGAGTAGCCCCCAAGCGAAGAACACTCAATCTAACATAAGATAAACAGTAAATCATCCTCAAGATCTCAAGGGAAGGACTACTCAGTTCGAATAATGTATATGAGAAAGGCAAATGACCTTTTCAGTTGATATTTACATCAGTTCAAGAATGTGAAAACAATCTTCTCTTCAGCAGAAACAAAAAGATCCAAAAAATAATGCCGCGAAAGTCACATACAGGAATCGTAAAAGGCATAAAGCTACAAATAAGAACCTTGAATTGACTCAGTATCATGATCATAACTGAAGGAGATAAAATGGTCATCCTTGCAGACTTGTCTGTATGCATTGTAATCCAACCCAATACCTCTTTTCCAATCACAATCAAAGGGAGGACTGGGCCTAATCCCTCTCAATCCAAAACAACTACTGATTTTCACACGCCACGAATAACCAACTAATGTTTTCAGTAAGATTACAGCACTATCTCGTATTTTAGGATTTATGATTCGCATTCCAAACGTTTGATACCCTAAATTCAGATACTCGCAACAGATTACAAAAATATGAACTCCGCCAGAACAGAGTTCCACCATACCTCAATGAACTACATGGTCCATCATCCTACATTCCGCCACTCCTTCTAAAGCGGAACAAAATATTAAACCCTAAACGGCTAGACCTCGCCGGAGAAAAATAAACAGACTAGCAGACGAGAGAATACATACAAGTTAACGAGAATCACAGCACAAGGATGCGGGAGCTACCTTCGCCGGACGATGAGTCGTCCTGTGATCCCGCTACGGCGCCGGATGCGTCGGTTGAGAACAGACGAGAGGATGCAGGGGGAAATGCCACCGAGGTCGAGTACGAGCGTGCCCCAGAGGCGGTGAGGGCGCCGCGGAGGGCGGCGGCCGCGAGCCTCGACATCTCTCCGGCTACGCAGCGGCGGAGGAGTGGCGGCGTTGGGCACAGGGTTTCGGGAGAACGATGCGAATGGACCCTGGATGGGTTTCACTGACATGCTGTAGCATGAGAATGGGCTTTTGTGCTTACCCTCCATTCGGCCCCAGCTATCTAAATGGGCTTTTGTGCTTGGTCATAGTTAGTGGGCTTTGTAACTAAGCACACACAAGCATCGACCTCAAATACCGAGGCTCACAATCTCGCTAAGCATGCATTATCACTTGGTTTAGCCGTCATGTCTGGTTAGGTCAACCCGGCGAATTTCTTTTCATTCTTGTAAACATTGTCATGACATAAATAAAGCTTGAGAGTGTTAAAAAATATATACATGTCTAAAAAAATGAACTTGTATACGAGAGAAAGTTGCCTCAAAAAAATGTATACGAGAGAAAGTTACCTAAAAAAGGTATACGAGAGAAACGTTTTCCCCTCTCGTTAGGATTCGACCTACTCTCGGCGGTGATCATGTCGGCTTAGAGGTCGTGCTCCCCTTGTTGATCTCCTCTTGCTTCCCTCTCAGACTGATTAAGGGGCGCTCTTGCAGCGCTTCCCGGACTTGGATGGGCTTGCGATCTGAAGGAGAACAAGCTAGGGTTTCGTCAAAGCTCGCGGATTTCTCTTCGGGCTAGGTATGTCAGGCATGGCTAGTGAACCCCCTAGATCGAAGGCGTCGGTGGACTCAAGGGATGTGACGGATCTGATGGAGGAATTGGGGTTGCAAGATGGAGATCTGGATGATGTGGTTTTTGAGGTGGAGGAGCCGCCAACACCTGAATCGGTCCGTTGGATGGCTCTCTATAGGGTTCATATGGAAAATACTTACAGTCAATTTTGGTTCTATAAAACTATGAGGGCTGCTTGGGATTTGGCGTGGGAGGTGAAGATCGGACCCTTGGAAGACAATTTGTACACCCTGCAATTCTCATGCTTAGGAGATTGGGAAAGAGTGATGGAAGAGGGGCCATGGAATTACCGGGTTACACGGGGATCATTACACCATATGATGGCTACACCAAACCCTCACAAGTCATGCTGGACTCTAGAAATCTGGTTGTGGATTCATGATCTACCCGAGGTTATGTCCCTATGTTGAAATCCTTGGCAAGGAAAGTTGGGGAAGTGGTTTTTGTTGAACCTAAATCACATGACTTTGAGTCATGGTGCCACCGAATCGAGCTTACCAGTGCAGCCACACTTACCTGGATGGGGAGGCCCTAATTCGGTCTATTGTCATGCCTCTCGCCGGCGCCTCCAACTAGGAAGGTTATGTGTGCGCGCTACCCTGGCCCGGTAGGCGGCAATAACCTTGTGTGCCCGAGTTGTTTGCGCGCTTATGTCCTTGTTTGGGACCGTTTGTTTTTGTTTTGCCACGAAGGTGGCAGATGTCAGTAGTTGGCATCCGGGGCCACCCATGACATAGCCCAAAGGGCAGTTTGTCGGAGTGGCCGGGAGAGTGTCATGCAATTGATTGGTTTTGTCGGAATGTTGTTGGTCCACCCGAATGGGAGCACGAGGCCATGAGTTCCGTGGTGTGGGTACAGTGTACTAACCTCTTGATACGTCTCCAACATATCTATAATTTTTTATTATTCCATGCTATTATATTATCAATCTTGAATGTTTTATATACACTTTCAATCAATTATATATCATTTTTTGCGACTAACCTATTAACTTAGTGCCCCAGTGCTAGTTGCTTTTTTTTGCTTGTTTTTGGTTTTGCAGAATATCGGTACCAAACGAAGTCCAAATGCCACGAAACTTTTTGGTGATTTTTTCTGGACATAAGAGACCCTGGAAGCTTCGAGAGGGGAAGAGAAGATGGAACAGTGGCCCACGAGGCACCAGGGCGCGCCCTGGTGGCTCGTGGGGCCTAGGAGGCTCCGTTTGACCTAACTCTGCCTTTATAAATTCTCTAAAATCGTGAAACCAACAGGGGAGTCCACGAAATACTTTTTCCGCCGCCGCAAGTTCCAGAACCACGATATCCCATTTGGAGGCCTTTTCTGGCATTCTGTCAGAGGGGGGTTCGATCACAGAGGGGCTCTACATCATCCTTGCTGCCTCTCCGATGATGCGTGAGTAGTTTACCACGGACCTATGGGTCCATAGTTAGTAGCTAGATGGCTTCTTCTCTCTATTTGATCTTCAATATAATGTTCTCCTCGGTGTTCTTGGAGATCTATTTGATGTAATGACTTTTTGCGGTGTGTTTGTTGGGATCCGATGAATTGTGAGTTTATGATCAGATCTATCCATGAATATTTTTTGAGTTTTCTCTGAACTCTTTTATGCATGATTACTATAGCTTCATATTTCTTCTCCGATATATTGGTTTGGTTTGGCCAACTAGATTGATTTATCTTGCCATGGGAAGAGGTGCTTTGTAATGGGGTCGATCTTACGGTGCTCAATCCCAGTGACAGAAAGGGACATGACACATATGTATCGTTGCTATTAAGGGTAAAAAGATGGGGTTTATTCATACCTGAGTTTATCTTGTCTACATCATGTCATCTTGATTAAGGCGTTACTCCGTTTTTCCATGAACTTAATACACTAGATGCATGCTGGATAGCGGTCGATGTGTGGAGTAATAGTAGTAGATGCAGAATCGTTTCGGTCTACTTGTCTCGGATGTGATGCCTATCTATGATCATTGCCTTGGATATTGTCATAATTATTTGCTTTTCTATCAATTGCCCAACAGTAATTTGTTTACCCACCGTATGCTATTTTCTTGAGAGAAGCCTCTAGTGAAAACTATGGCCCCCCGGATCTATCTTTTATCATATATTAAAACCAAAAATACCTTGCTGCAATTTTTTATTTTATTTTGTATTTTTGTCCGATCTATCTATGAAAAACTATACAATTTAGTCTTGCTCATAACCGTTGAGGGATTGACAACCTCTTTGTGCGTTGGGTTACAAGTATTTGTTGTTTGTGTGTAGGTGCTGTTAACGAGTCGTTGCTTGGTTCTCCTACTGGATTGATAACCTTGGTTTCATAGCTGAGGGAAATACTTATCTCTACTGTACTGCATCATCCTCTCCTCTTCGGGGAAATCCCAACGCAGCTCATAAGTAGCACCTCTGCAGAGTGTATAATCTATTGATAGTCATAGACTTATTATCTTATTGCTAACGGATGATCTTGCGAGTGTAGGTGGCATCGGTTTCGATCCACTACCCGCACCCTCCCGCTTTGTATACTTGTTGTTCGATGTTTGGTGTCAGCTTTGTCCCATCAGAGTGATGCCGAGGTACCTAGTGTTCCAGACACCATTTCAAGGATTGATGCCCAGGTATCGCGTCGATATCTTCCGCCACACCTATCGTTTCAGAGGTAGACATGTTTCTATCCTGGATCGTGCCATCCCACTCGCCGCTTTGGCAACCCTTACTGGTCTTTGCTACCAGAAAAGGGCAATGCCAGCAAACCCTTTTTTTTCACCGCTATCGTACTATGTCACCCATTCCCTGGACGAGTATGGTTCCCTTCCGTCGCTTGATGATGATGTGGGCGTGGCATCCGTGTCTCGCTACATGATCACTAAGTGCGTCCTCACCTCTAAGCCCGTTCAGATGCAACCGGTGTTAAGCCAGCGCTTGGTGTTGCTCTGTTTACACCAACCCTTCCACAAGTGGATTCACCTTCGTGCACACCGCCATAGCATGTTAGATCGTAGTACCAGAGTTTCCGCGAGATTCATGTGCTTAAGTATGCATGCATATTATGTTGTGAATAGCAGTAAAATGTGATGTTGCTTGTATGTAATCTTGATGCCTTGTGTGCTTTTGTTTGAGTCGTTTCTTTTGCTTCTTTCTTTGGGCCCTCGGTGTCACCTTATCTCCCATTATGAAAGTTGCTCATCAACCGACACCAGACTTAAAGAATCAGTGAGGATACAAATATTTGGAAGCTCAGCTAGATTATGGAATTCTCAGTTGATTGCATTGTATTTGGAATATCTGGTCTGAATACAAATGGTATCTTGAATTGATTATCAACATCAAGTTTACATCAGTGGTGCAATTTTCACAATTGCAATGATTAAGCCAGCTGGAAGACAAGTTGTGTGCATCATGTAACATCCCCAGATGTTAACCCTGTCATCAAGCTTAATGTGCCATGTCATCATATTTCACTAAGTCAAAATGCCACTTGTCTCAAATAAAATTCAAATTCAAATCTAAATTGCAGGTCAAAATATTATTTCTTCAAACAACAAAACAAAAATGTTCATAATATTGCAAATAATCCAGGAGCAATTATAAAAATGTAATCAACATTCATAGAATTCCTAAAAAAACCCTAACTTCCAGAAAACAGCACCCAAGTCAGCTATTTAAATCCCATTATAATTAAATAAAATTCAAATGAATTCAAATGAGGTTCAAACTTATCATGGCAGTGCACAATATTCCCTTGTAATTGTTTTGACCAGTGGCACATTTTAGCAAAGTCATTTGATGGATTAAAATAAATACAAATAGCTACTGTTAAGAATGCAGAAACCGAAAAAGGGAAAAGGCTAGATGTACTGTGCACTTAAGCCTCTGGGCTACAGTAGCCAGCCCAACCCACCTAGCCGCATCGTCGTCCTCATCGCGCGCTGTCAGCCCCGCGCGCTGACTCGCCGTCGCCGCACCTCGCTGTCGACCATCCGGCGCCTCCCCGACGCTGATAAATGCTTCCCCAAGCTGCTCTCCCTTCCCCCGAAACCCTAGCCACTTCCATTTCCCCCTCGTCCTCTCCCTTACTCCTGTTCGAGCTCGTCCGAAAAAGCCCGCCGCCGCCGCCGTCAATCCCGCGTTCTCCGTCGTCCCCAGCCCTCGCCGAGATGTCGTAGGGCATCACCGTCGACCGCTGCGTCGATCGGTGCCCGCCATTGGAATCGGGAACCCCCACCGCGAGCGCCACGACCTCCTCTTCTTCCTCGGGCTTCTTCTTCTCCGTCTCCGATTCGCCGCGGACGAGCCTCCCCGAGCAGGCTAGCGCACATCTACAGGCTCACTGTAATCCCTTCCGTCTTTCCCCTCTCTCTTCCGTACGATTGCATCGCCGTAGCTGCCGCGCTAGAGACGCGCGAATACCTCGCCGCCGATGAGCTCCTCGCCGTGGCCGCACTGCCTGTCAAGCCCAAACGAGCTCGGGTTCGTGCTCAGCACGCCCGCGTGAGTCCAATGCGCTAGGTCCCGTCGGTTGCCGTGCCGTATAGCCGCCGTTCGCTAGATGGCCGAAGTCCGGCGAAGCCGCGGTGGTCGCCGTCGACATTCCCGTCCTCCTCGCGCGCTGCAACCGCCGCCATCGGGCGTGGCTCGCTCCGCCCGATCCAACGAGCCCTCGCGCGCATCGAGTAGCCCCTCCTACGCAATTTTCGGCCACCTCCCGGAGCGCCGCCGCAGCTTTTGGCTCGCCGGAGCGTTTCCGGCGCCGGCGTCCGACGTGACACCGCGTGGGGCCCGCTCAGAGTCACTGCCAGTGGGCCACCGCGCCTCAATTGACTGTGTTGACTCCGGTCAGTGCGCGCACTGTTCACCATTGACCCTGATAGGTGGGTCCCCCACATCAGCAGCCTAATTAGTGACTAATTACACTTAGTCTAATTACCCACTAGACCCACCCTCTAATTAACCTCTGTTAAATTCAAAACACTGATTAACACTGCTGAGACAATGACATGTGGGGCCCCTCCACTGTTTCAGTGGATAAGATTGACCCAGTTAGCTGCTGACTCAGCAGGCTGGACCCACATGTCAGCCTCTGCTGACTGGGCAGTTGACTTAGTCAACTGGCCCCACCTGTCAGCCACTGTGAACACTTCTGTGTACACTGTGCTGGGTGCATTTAGCACTTTTGCTATTTATAATTTCGAATTATAAATAATCAGGAAATTCCAGAAAATGAATAAAACTTTGAAAAATCATATAAAATAAACCGTAGCTCGGATCGAAAAACTTTATATATGAAAGTTGCTCAGGACGACGAGACGAAGCCGACCGTGCTATCTGTTTCCGTGTCAGGACCCTCTACGGAGGTGAACCCGCAACTTTTAGCTCGTTTCTGGTAGATGAATAGTGTATATACACCGGTTAAAAATTCCAACTTTAATCCTAAAACAACTAATATGATTTAGACATGTCTTTAGGCAACCCTGCACTGCACGTTAGCATAGCATGCTCTGTGTTGCTTATGTTTGCTGTATATTTATCTGTTTCCTCCCCCTCTTCTCTCTTGGTAGACCCCGACACCGACGTAATCCCCGAGGCCGACGCAGCTCCGGAGATCGACTACGCCCCTGACGACCCTTCTCTTGCCGCAGAGCTTCTAGGCAAGCACCCCCCTTTTTGAACATGCCGATATCGCCTATTCTTTCTCTCTTATGCTTGCATTAGAAATTGCTGCCGCTACTGTTTATCCTATTTCTGATGCATAGCCTGTTTTTGTAACTGTTGTTGATACCTATCTGCTTATCCTAAACTGCTTAGTATAGACTGGATAGAGACCCACCAGAGACCCCACTTTGACCTATTTGCCCCCGCTGAATTATCAGATGGCTCAATCAACGTGTTCGACAGCCAGGCCCCGGCACCGCACATCACCCCGCTTAGTTGTACGACACTGCAGCGTTACCATCGAGTGCCGAGGGTGATACCTCGTTTAACACTTCTGATGTTAACTCTATAGAGTAGCTATTCGTTCGTGGTCATCGAGGGTGATTCCTCCTAGGTTCTTCTTGATGTTTACATCGGGTGGAATTCCATCGAGGGTGATTCCTCAGATTTTCCCGTGATGTTACGGACACACGGATACTTGGACTTTACAATTGTTACTTGGAAAGGCGGGTCGACCCTGAGGGGTACCCGCGAATGATGTGGAGACGGGTTGACCTAGAGGGTGCCCGAGAGATAAATACGAGGCGTGGCCGGGCATTCTTAGCCCTTGCCGCAAGTCCTCGAGACGGGGCGACGGGGTCACATCGATCGTGAGTCTCTGCTCGTTATCGCACTACCAATACACTAACGATTTGGATATGTGATCTGAGTGGGCCTCTGGCCCGATAGCACTAACCATCACGCGGGAATAAATATGGGTACTCTGCATCGTAGCATCAGCCAAAAGCTCTGTCAGACGTCCAGTTCAGCATGGCGGCCGGGTCGGATCATGCCGATGGCGCTGGTATCCACCCTGCTCGCAATGACCCGGAGTGCACAGGGCGACGGCCCAAGACCCCTGAGCGCTTAGGATATAGACCGACGGGGACCTCTCTGCTAAGCTCTAGGTAGGGTTGCGGTGTGTCGTTTGGCCGAGGCCGGGCATGACCCAGAAAAGTGTGTCCGGCCGGAGTTAAGAGAGCGTGGTGGGTAAGTTGGTGCACCCCTGCAGGGAAGAACTAATATATGCATAGCTGGATCCTCGGTAACGGACGCTCGGAGTTGTATCCCGATCGATACAACTAGAACTGGATACTTGTGATGAGATATGGATATTAGGGCTCTGGGATTGTTTTCTCGCAGGGAGTCGAGAAAGGATCTCTGGCCGAGGTTGATACTTAATACTACTACTACTTTATACTGTACTAATCTACACTCTTCTAAATGCTGCAAGATGCTTGAAGATGCTGAAGATGCTAGTCTTCGATAGGACTAGGCCTTCTCTCTATTCTGGCATTTCTGCAGCCCAGTCCACATATACAGCTTTTCTTTGATAATGTTGCATATGTAGTGTAGATCCTTGCTTGTTGAGTACTTCGGATGAGTACTCACGGTTGCTTGGCTTCCTCTTTTTCCCCATACCCGTTTGATGCAACCAGATGTCGGAGCCCCGGAACCAGCTGCTCTGTCGACGATCACTACTACTACCCCGAGGATGGCTACTACTACGAGTTGGCTGACGACCAGGAGTAGGTTCAGAGGGTCCCAGGCAGGAGGCCTGCGCCTTTTCGATCGTAGTGTTTTCTTTTGCCCCACCTTTTAAATGCCTATCTGTCTTTCTTTTATATCTATACTCAGATATCTGATGCTTCCGCTGACGCTTGTAAGCGAGCTTATGTATTCGAGCCCTCGAGGCCCCTGGCTTGTAATATATAACTTGTATTATTTTAAATTTGTGTCTAGAGTTGTGTTGTGATATCTTCAAGTGAGTCCTTAGGCTTGATCATGTGCATTTGCGTGTATGATTAGTGCATGATTAAGCTGGGGGCGTCACAGGTTGGTATCAAAGCCGACTACCTGTAGGAATTCCCCTTTCCAACTCCTTGGCCGAAGTTGAGTCTAGACTTCAAAAACTGTTTTACTAACATGGCTGTGTGGCTTACGGGCCCACGTCGCCAATTGGGTGGTATTAGGATCTTTTATTCCTCGTCTTTACCCTGGGACTCTGATCTCTCTTCTATTCGGGTTAAAGATTTTGCTAACTCTAACACTAGGTTCTCATAACCGCTTCCTCTCGGAGAGCCCCTTCACCACAGAGATCGTCTGCTACATCAGAAGACTCTGAAGATACTTCTCGATGTTTCCCGAGATCCTATGCCCACTGCTTTGCAGTTCCTGACCACCGATAGACTCCGATGGGTAACTACTTACACCTGTCATTCATATAGTCATTCCAGTTACTCTAGGGTTCTATCTGATATATCGAAATACTATCTGACATTTCGAGAATTTTCTGAACCTACTGCCTTGCAGTTCCTTTCCGCCTGAACACACCTACCAATAAATCCTCATGCTTACCCGAGGTCCGTTTGTCCCCAGTTGTTCTTCTGTTTCCCGAAATATTTCATAATGCTATCCGAGATTCCTTTGCAGCCTATTGCTCTTGAAATTCTTGCATGCCTGCACTATGGCTAATTCCATATGTCTAGTAATCCCCGTCAACATCCTTGCCATTACCATTTTGAATCCCTTGAATCAATATGCTGCGAATGTTCGCAATCGTCAGTCGATTCCTAAAACTCGTCCTTCCGGCTCAGACGTCAATTTGGACATGAGTTGGATCTCGGCCAATCATGTTGCAATTGATTGTCCATCTAGTTTCCATCAACTTGAACGCCGAACTATTCAGCTGTTTCTATAATCTGATGCCTTTGCATTCTTTCCTTCTTCTGATTGAGTACTGATACTCACATCAGATCCATTGAGGACCGCTGAATCCTTTGTTGGATTATTAACCGGCAGTATCCTTCATATTCAAAATTTTGTGCGCTCTTCCCCTGATACATATTGCCTTTGGTAAAATTGTATTCTTTGCTTTGTCAACCTTGCTCTGCTCTCGAGCTTGAGTTATTTACTCCTGAAGTTTGTGGTATATGTTCCTAAGATGCCCCAATGGGTGGAACCTATGTTTTCCCTAATCCGTGTGAACTCAAAAGTTATGCGAGTCATACTCTTCTGGTACTTCGCCAGATAAATCTTCCGCACTACAATTTCTTCGAAAATGAGGAGTGAATGAAAGGTTATGCATTGAAGAAGTGGGAGTCGACCTTGAACCTTTGTGTTCATGCCCATGGACCCGATGTAGAACTTATCATGGAAGCTGCTCATAAAAATAATTATTTCCTTGGTACAAGTTCATCTTGTATCTATGAATTGATCCTTTGCAATCGTGGTTCCGACCATATTTCCTCCTTGATTCCATTTCCCAGATAAGTTAAAATACTTATCCTCTGCAAATCATTTCCCCCGTCCAACCTCTACTCCAATTTACCTTCCGTTATTACCCCTAGTACTTGTTACTGGGAAGTTTAATACCCCATCACATCATTCCTAGCCTGATCGGCTATATATTTATCATGCTAATCTTATCTGTGCTACTTGGTCCTTCTTCCCGGAGCACAATTTCCGACAATGAGCTACACTTACGTCGGTCTTCCTCATCTTATCATTTCACCTCAAACAACAAGCTTGATTTCGAGCTTGCGCCATATCCGTAGTTCCATTAACCTTTCGCATCATCATTCCTTTGACTTGATGTCATCGCCGATCGATTACATCTTCATGAAATCTCTCGACAAATGCGTCGCGATCATCATCATCATTCTGATGCTCTTCCAGGATATCAATCGAATTCATGGCTAGAAATACCATCCCTGGCCCTCGATGATTTGCGTTATCATCGACAACATCCTTGACTTCCTGCCAATATAGACTTGGTCATGTTTTGGTTATATCTTACGTTCCTTGACACTCTTGGAATTGTCCCTTCGTACTTCTTGTGACCTTCAGATTCAATCTTTGCTTAAAACACCATGTCAATGCTACCTCGAAGCATGACTGTGGTATTCCGAATATCAACCAGAACATTGGAAGCACATTGCTAAATGTTTCTGGATCAATTATCCAAACACCGTGGTATGGGTAATATCATGATTCTTCCCTTGCCCCTTTGTCTAAATACTTTTGAACTTGCTATCCTATCATGTATATCGTGCTCCACTTTTCCTTGGGAAGGATATTGTCGTGGTTTTGTCACGGCAGATGTCCTAGAGAAAGGACTTAGTCGTGGAGCCATCGCGACGGGTTAGCTTAAAGGGGTTAAAGCGGACAAGGGACGCAGAGAGTTTATACTGGTTCGGCCCCTTGCAGTGAAGGTAAAGGCCTAATCCAGTTGTTGTGGAATTGCTAGGGTTTCGATGACGAGGGAGCGAATCCGCTATGCCTGGCTCTCGAATTGTTGTCCCCTCAAACCGCCGCCGGGTCGTCCCTTTATATACACAGGTTGACGCCCGGCGGTTTACAGAATCCCGAGGCCGGCTCATAAACGTGTCCGGCTCGGTCTCTACTCTTTTCTTATCTTATAAGACAGGTTACATATAATATGGCGGTTTACACCTACAAGCCCTCAATCCGCCTTTGGGCCCTGGGCCTTCATAAAGCGCCATACTCCTTGTCTTCATGGGCTTCAAATATAAATGACTCATTACGGGGATAACCCGGCCTCTCCTGGCCGGTTTACACCCAGTAACAATATCCCCAACATTAGGCCCCGGATTGATTTGAACTTGTTCATGTCGATCTCCAACACTTAAGAAAATTTCTTCTTCAAAACCTTCGCCTAAGTCTTGTAGACCGCCATGACGTCATCTTCCAGGATCATAATAAATCGCCATGACGTCACCTGTTATTTAAAATGAGCCTCCGAGAATCGAGGCGATAAATCTGTCACATATCCAACCTTTGGGCTCCTCGATTCTCGCGTTTGTCACTTATCTCTTCACCTTTATAAATAAGGCCGGGGGCCCCCTTCATTTTTCCCCCTTGCCTCTTCGTCTTTCTCCTTCTTCCTCGCGCCGACCCGACCGTCACACGCAGCCGCCGTCGTCAAGCTCCGCCTTCTTCCTCAACTCCGGCCGCTGCATCAACCTGAATGGACCAGAAAAATGCGGTGCTCCTTCGCTGCTCCATCCGCCTCTGTAAGTCCCTTTCCTCTTTCTCCAGATTCACCATTAGGGTTTCGGTGTTTGTCGGAGTTCATTAAAGCTCCAGCGCCGTTCGTCCTTGTTCTTCTTAGTACCATAAATGGCTAATTTGGATCTGGTATTTCTTGTGCGGTCGTAGTCATAGCCCCTTTTTCCTCATTAGAGCATCCTCTTCGTATAGAAAAACTCATCTGAATCCGATGAACTGTTGAAGCACCTGTATTTTAGGTCTGAATATATTTCTGTTTTCTGCCACGCCGCAGATCTGAATTTATCTTACCAGTCTGCGAAATCTGTTTTTCCCTCGCTTAGGTACCAATATAGGCGGTTTAGCTTTGTCAAAGAACAATAATCCGGTATGCATCATTAGTCCCCTCTTAAACCGCCGATTCATTGATCTTTGCACCTTCTCCATTGTCAGACTCCGGTTTAGTAATATCAAACTCCGGTTTAACAATATGCATATACCTTTGCTTCTGCTTATTTTGCATTGCTTTATGCTCGCCCGTCATAAATCTTAAACCGGCAATAAATATGTTTCAGCTTCCCATTGAAATGGCCAAACAAGTTTACGAGTGCAACTGGGTTCCTTCCCGGGTTACTGAAGAGCAATTAAACATATGTGTCACAACTGGAGCTTTAGCCGAGAAAGAAGTCATCCACTGGAGGGCCCCTGGTCCGAAAAATCCTCCTGAACCCAAGGACGGAGAAGTAGTTGTATTTACTGACCATCTGGGTCGAGGCTTTAGCCCTCCCGGTTCAAAAAATTTCCGGGACGTGCTGGCCAGCTTCCAACTCCACCCTCAAGATATTGGACCAAACTCTGTGTCCAATATTTGCAATTTCCAAGTATTTTGTGAGGCCTATCTTCAAGAGGAGCCCACAGTTGAACTGTTCCAGGATTTCTTTTATTTAAACCGTCGCACAGAGTTCACAGACGGACCCAACACTGAGCTTGGTGGAATGGCAATTCAAAAGAGGAAGGATGTCAGCTTCCCTCATGCCAAGCTTCATAGTCACCCCAAGGACTGGAATCAGACTTGGTTTTACTGCAAAGACACATCTCCAACTGATGAAAATCCTCTGCCGGGTTACCGTCCCCACCGGCTTAGCAACACTCATCCCTTCCCTCAAAGGCTGACTGCCAAGGAACGGTCCAACTATGCACCACAACTGTCAAAGCTCAGAGCCTTTATGGCAAACGGTTTGACAGGTGTCGACTTTGTTCGCTGTTGGATATCTTGGAGCGTTCTGCCCTTAAGCCGGTGCCCCGATTTAATGTGTGAGTACACAGGGGATTTGAAAGACCCTCAACGACACATCAACATTCAGCTAACAGAAGCCAAAGTTACTGAGGCTGTCAAGAAAATATTGAATGAACCGGAAGCTGTCTGTAGCCAGACTGGGTTAAGCCCTTTCTGCGTCTCCAATAAACCGCCACCTGTAAGAATCACAACTTTCTTGTTTTAGTTTACCCCTTTTCAGATAGTCTCAAAATTTTGTCCATCTTTCACAGGGCGATGACCCATTCTGGAAGAAAAAACCACAGGATAAACCGGCAAAACCACTTCGCCCGAAGACCAAGGTCACCAAGAAACCTGCCAAGAAGAGGACCACTGAATCTTCTGAACCAAATGTTGATGCGGATCTGGCTAATCCGGACTCAGAGGTAGAACTTGACTCTCTTGGTTCTTTCTTCATACACCTTATTGACAACGACTGTTATCAGGACGACGCCGAAGGCAGCCAGGCTGACGATGCAGAGGTAACTATCCTTTCTTCCGGTTCAGACCCTCTGCCAACACAGAAACTCCGTCAAGCAAACCGGAAAATAAAATTTTCTCACCCCTTAGCTCACTTGGACCCAAACTTTCTTTTGAAGAAACAGCAACACGAAGCCCGCTGCACAACCCGGCACAGTGGCCAGGTAGTTACCTCTGCCGGTTTACCGAACACTCCAGTCCGGAAACATCGAACAGAGGTCTCTTATACTCCTGATATTTCTTGCCCCAAGGCGGGTTGTTTTCGACAGCCTCTTAATCCGTCTGATTCAAATTATCAGGGAACACCTAATTCGTCCTCTGGCGAGTCAACGGCCACACAACTTCCAACCCTCAAGACGGTCCCTGGGTAGGTTATGCTTTAATCTTATCCTTAATGTGTTATGTTTGCATACTGTACTGATCTTTATGTTTGTTCTTCTCAGTGCCAAGCCTAGACCCAGTAAGAAGGCCCGGTTAAATAAACCGTCTGATGACAATGTGGATATTGAACCGGAGAAGACTCCCGATCTGGAAAGAACAAATATTGATGTTACACATGATGATCCACCGCCTCAAGATTATAACTTCATAGTTGAACAAACAGAAGTTGACACCACAGGCCACACTGATAAACCGACTAGCCTGGCTCGCGCGGATGATACGTCGGCCAGCCCAGCTAAGGCTGCTGATAAACCGTCAACTCCCGTGAAGGCGGCTGATGATAAAGAAGATGATATTATGATTACTGGCGTTGGCCACACCGCTCCTGGCAATCCTGTTGCTTTATCGAAGCATAGTGCCAAGGACGAGGTTTCTGCTATGGGCAAAGGCAAATGGAACACAGATTTGTCAACCTATGCTCACCTCAACGCCCAAGACATCCATTCTGGTTTTTTAAATCGCCTGTACACAAGCCGCGACTTTGAAGCCGGTTTAGTGAATCTAATGAAGGAGCGATATGAGGTAACTGCATAACTGCTTCTCTCTTGTGTTCAATTCCAAATATTAACTCCAGTAGCCCCCAAGTGCCGGTTTATGATAGTCATCTAAACTGGGACTTTGTAATATCTCAACTTTGCATGCTTAGCCTCCAAGGGCCGGGTTATCTTTCTAAGATAAAATGATACCTTAGAATTGCAATATTACAACTTTCGCCGGTATAGTCCCCAAGGGCCGGTTTAACTGATGAAGATGAACCGGGACTTTTTAGAAGAATACGCATAATGTCACTTTGAGCAAGCATACATTAGCCCCCAAGTGCCAAGAGTAATACTTATATTGCACTTGGGACTTGCAGAAACTTTTGATTACGAGCAAATATGCATTAGCCCCCAAGTATCAGGTGCATAACTTGTTATGTGCTTGGTACTTCAAATATGCACTGCAAATTCATGACATGTTTGTCTCTTATAGGCTGAGCTGAGCAAAAAGGAAACTCAAACCGCTGATCTGCAAGAAAACATCAAGTCCCAGCAGGCAGAAACCTCCAAAACCAAAGCTGAGCTTACCAGTGCCTTAGCCGCTATGGAGAAGCTGAAGGAGAGTTTCAACAAGGAGCGGGCGGATTGGGACACAGAAAAATCCGCATTGCAAAAAAGAGCCGAGGACGCAGAAGCAGCTCTTAAACCAGTGGTAGACGAGCTAACTGGTGTAAAGCGGCAAATACATGCCATGACTGCTGCTGTGTTTGGTAAATATCCTGGCTTTAAATTTTCAACATATCATCCCATACATTGCCGGTTTACTGATGTTTGTAATGGCGCAGGAACTCGCATTAGTCATCTGGGCTCTGACGTACAGAAGAAGCTGAAGGCTGCCTATACTCTTATAGAGCAGTTATATACTGGCGCAACGGATCATCTGCACTGCTTCTCACAACAAGCCGCCCCCAACTTTAATCAAGGAGACCTTAGAAAGGTTGTCAATGCTGCCTGTCCGGGTAGAAGAGCTAAAGAGATCTGCTGCCAGGGCCGGTGCTCTGACCGCACTAACCCGGGCAAAAGCATGGGTGCCTGATCTTGATCCGGTGGATGTGGCTAAAGGCTATCCAAGCTTAAAAGAAGATGGATCAGAATTTGGCCATGAGGACCTCCGAGCAATAAACCGGGAAGTACGCCCACTGGCTTGCCAACTGGCTAAAGAAACTGATCTTTCATATTACCAGGCGAGTTATGATGTCAACAACAAACGGGTTGCTGCACCAACCCCTGAGGCTCAAAATCTTATCCCGCCAATCCGTAAGCACACCTATGCCCCTAACGTTGAACTGTCCACACTTATAAGCGATGAAGCTGTGTCCCGAGCCTTAACTGGGATCGATTGGGCCACCATTGACTTCCAGCCGCTGGGTAGAGAGGAAGAGGATGAACCGGCGCAAGGCGATCCACAACCGTCAGGGCAGCCCGGTGACGAGTCATGATCCGGAGGCCGATTTAACCTTCCGCGTGCTGCAATACTTGCCAAAAAACAATTACTCTTTTGGGCACTGAAACGCCTTGTAATAGGCTAGTTTAAACACTTGGTCTGTTATGCCATCGTGCATATTTTCTTTGCTTGATACTGTTAATTCACCATGCTTAAGGTATATGATGTTCACAATCCAGAGCGATTTATTCAGGCTGTTCCTGCATACAAAAAGTTGAACTTGTCCTGGCGGTTTACCACCGGACGGGTCATGATGCCCAAACATATAGCCTGTGTTTATAAACAAGGCTGTTAAAAATAATCAAATATGAAAATAAATGATACCTGTGACATTGAATCACATCGTAGGTTGACCAACTTTTGTAGTAAGGGCGATACCCCTAACCATGAGTATTGATAACTCCTTCCATATTGTGCCGGTTTATGATAAACCCGTACCGGGTTGTGAAAAAAACACCGGATTACTCATATATAATACTGGCGACTTATAGTCAAAACCAGACCGGGTTAATAAGCACCGGAATATGACTAATCATGTAGTGACAACTTGTAGTTGAAAGCCGAGCCGGGTTGATTAACGCCGGTTTACCAAAATCATCATAAATCTCATCAAAGGAGAAAAAACTTGGCAAATAAAAGCATATGAAAACTTGTAGTCGAGGCTTTTCACGGGCTGCCAGGCCCCAAATTCGAGGCTTTTCATGGGCTGCCAGGCCGCTGAGTTAAGCCATTTTACAAAGCCTTTTAAGATGGACCTCAATCTTTAACCAATCATCGTTTTAACTTTGACAAGTTCAGGGTCTTATGAGATTGACTTGTCGAAGTTCGACAGGTCATACCAGGTTTACCTGGACGGAGTGACTTACTTAAAAAAGGCAGGCTAACCCGGGGTTTTAGGTGTATACACCAGGCTTCCAAGCCGTGGCTTGATAGCCTATTACAAGTGTAGATTCTTTGTTCATTGCGATAGCAAAGAATCCCCAAGCAATATTTTGAGCTATGCTCAGTGGGTGCCTATGTTTGAGTTGTTCTTCTGGAACACTCTCTTTGGCCCCTAAGTAATTTTTCTTTTTGGCTCTGAGCCAATCAAGAGGTGTAGCTATGGTTCGAATATGACCAAGCCCCCAAGTGATTTTATCTGGTGGCCTTGCACCTATCAAGAGGTGTAGCTAAGGTTCGAATACGACCAAGCCCCCAAGTGATTTATATATATGGCTTGATTGCCATGTCCGCTTTGATTACCATGGAATCCTGAACCGGAACTGCCTCCACCATAACCCGGCCCATGAGACCCGGCGCCTGAACCGCCAACTGGTCCATTATCATTCCGGAAAAAAATCTGAATCTTTGAATTCTCGCATAATATAACGATCCTTCCAGAGGTGCGTGGCCGGCTTGTCCCGCGATCCGTGCTTTGGGCAGGGCTGGTTCAACAGGTAATTCAGGCGCTCCGGATTGGGACTTGGTTCTCTTCCACGCGGGGGCGGTTTTCCCTTCCGACGCTAACCATTACCCTGCGCGTTGGTATTAGCTACAAAATCTGAACTGTTATCTGCTTTACGCTTACCGCTGTTTCCATGCCCCGCCGAGTTATGCTGCTGCCCTTTGGTGCTGCCACCCTTCTTTCCCTTTCCTGTCTTGTCATCATCAGATTCAGGGTCCTTGGTACTATCAGAGTCGGCGTATTTCACCAGAGCTGCCATAAGCGTCCCCATGTCATTGCAATGGCGTTTGAGCCGTCCCAGCTTCAGCTTAAGAGGCGTAAACCGGCAATTGCCTTCCAACGTCAAAACGGCCGTATCAGCGTTGATGCGGTCCGATGAATGCAAAATCTCTGAAACCCGGCGCACCCAATGGGTTGTTGATTCTCCTTCCTCCTGGACACAGGCAGCTAAATCCACAATTGACATGGGCTGCTTGCACGTGTCTTTGAAATTCTGAATAAACCAGGCTCTTAGCTCGGCCCATGACCCAATGGAGTTAGCTGGTAGGTTTTTCAACCAAGTGCGAGCTGTCCCTTCCAACATCATGGTGAAGTACTTAGCACATGCCGCATCATCTACGTCCAGCATCTCCATCGCCATCTCATAACTCTCCACCCACGACTCGGGGGATAAATCGGCAGTGTAATTCGACACTTTACGTGGGCCCTTGAAGTCCTTGGGCAGCCGTACATTGCGTAATGCTGGGACGAGACACGGCACCCCCAAAGAACTGGAGGTAACCCCTGGTTCCACCGGAGTTGTTGGACGAACCGGAGTAAGTTGACGGGACGCGTTCTGTGCTGCTAACTCAGCCTCTCGACGTGCCCTAGCACGGTCCACCACATCCTGAGCATCAACACCGCCACCCACCAGGTTATGGCCTCGTAGCGGATTACGATTGCGGGCACTGCTAGACACAGCCGGTTCATCAACATGCCTGCTGTAACTCCGGCTTGGGCGGGGGGTGGAATGAATCCTCTCGCGACTGTACGAATAAGCCTGTTGCTGAGTCAAAGCTGTCTGATGGAGCTCCCTAGCCCGTCGCGTCTCCACCGCTACAAGGGACTCACCATCGACTGGAAGGGCTGCCAATCGTGAAGCGGCCGCGACTATGTTATCCAAGGGGTTGGAATAATGACCCTGAGGCGTGGGCACATGCTGGGATGGGTTATTCTGAAGAGGCGGATCCATTGCGCGCGGCTGAACCGGCGTCCTCGTTCCAGGCGCTTCTACCCGGTTTACCACTGGCTGGTTGCTGGTTCCGGCCCCTGGCGTATTGAAGAGATTCCTGGCTTCGTAAACCGGAGGCAGGTGAGACCGGTACCTTCTCCTCATTACATCATTGGACGCGTTCTGATCCAACATAAGCCGATAGGCCTGTGCATCTAACTCGGCCCGCTCTGCAGCCATCCTGGTGTTTTCAGCTGCCAAATCCACCTTGGCTTGGGCTATCTGATCCTTCACCTTCGCCACTTCTGCGTTGTGCCGCTCCTGATCCGCCGGGCGGACTTTGGCCGCTAACAGTGCTGCCAAGGTGTCGAATAAATCGGACAGAGCCTGAGCCGGTGATGGCGCAGGGCCTCCTGCCCCAGCGGCCGTCGCCGCTGCTGAACTGGAGATCATCGCCGCAGCGGTCGAAGATTGTGGCGCTGACTGCGTACCGGCCATGAAGATCGCAACCCGGCTTGGCGGGTCGAGAGAGTCCGGAATACTGTCGCCATCGGAACAACCACCAAACCGGCCATCTTGCAGCTGGTACAATGACTCGGTCTCTCTAGTAGATGACTTGTCACCGGAATAAACAATGGTTTCGCCATCATATTCCGATCCATCTTCAGATTCCACTCCGTGGATGACTCCCACGAAGGCATGCTTCATGACAGGCTTAACCCGGGCAGATCTGGCACGCTGAGCCATTTTGACGATGTCGGTGCGGATGTCCGGCTCAGGGCCCGGTTCGCCAATCTTGCCAATGAACACATGAATGCCGCCAAAGGGGACCCGGTACCCGTATTCAATTGAACCGGCCTCGGGGCCCCAGCCTGCGTCGTCGATGTAGAGCTTGCCGCGACGACTTTTGGTCATCCGGCCCACAGCGTATCCCTTGAGTCCTTCGAAGCTGCCCTCTAAGAACTCGAAACCATCATGCGATGGCCCCACGGTGGGCGCCAACTGTCGTGGTTTTGTCACAGCAGATGTCCTAGAGAAAGGACTTAGTCGTGGAGCCATCGCGACGGGTTAGCTTAAAGGGGTTAAAGCGGACAAGGGACGCAGAGAGTTTATACTGGTTCGGCCCCTTGCGGTGAAGGTAAAGGCCTAATCCAGTTGTTGTGGAATTGCTAGGGTTTCGATGACGAGGGAGCGAATCCGCTATGCCTGGCTCTCGAATTGTTGTCCCCTCAAACCGCCGCCGGGTCGTCCCTTTATATACACAGGTTGACGCCCGGCGGTTTACAGAATCCCGAGGCCGGCTCATAAACGTGTCCGGCTCGGTCTCTACTCTTTTCTTATCTTATAAGACAGGTTACATATAATATGGCGGTTTACACCTACAAGCCCTCAATCCGCCTTTGGGCCCTGGGCCTTCATAAAGCGCCATACTCCTTGTCTTCATGGGCTTCAAATATAAATGACTCATTACGGGGATAACCCGGCCTCTCCTGACCGGTTTACACCCAGTAACAATATCCCCAACAGATATACTCCCAATTCCTATGTGTAAACACATTTTCCTTTCCATTGGTTTGTTTGACCTTCTCATGATCTATATAATATAAGCAGAAATAATTCCCTGCTTATGAAAACACCCCGATGTACAACCTTGTCAGTGACACCCTGTTACTATTGTTGACGACATTTCGATATCACCGATGGACGAGAACTTTGCCTTATTGGTCCGCCTCGTTCTTACGAGTAGGAAAACGGTTCTCTTCGTCCCTCGCCCTTGGTACCGACATTGTTACCGACATAACTGACAGACTAATCTCTGACATACCTTGTTGTCGTGACCGGTAAGATGCCACCGTTCTCCCTACTTTTGATCGACACACCCCCACAACTCCACAGGATCGGAACCTGACTCTCCTGTACATCCTTAATTCCAAAGTATCCTATGCACTTGGTTTTGTGTGTTATCACGAGCCACCCTCCGAGAGATAATCTATTTCCGATGCTCTAAACCCCCTTCTCACACTCTGTTCAGGTATCGATCGTTTGTCCATTCACTTGAAACTTCTTATTGTACCTTCATACTTCGCTCTCGATGTTTTCTTAAGTTTCAACTCGAGAGACACTTCTGCCTCATTTCCCTCAATTGTTCACCAGATAATTAACCCTATAAGGGTCAATTCTCCCGAAGTTACTCTTTACTTCCCCACTTAAATCTCGGGACGAGATTTCTTGTAGTGGAGGAGATTTGTAACATCCCCAGATATTAACCCTGTCATCAAGCTTAATGTGCCATGTCATCATATTTCACTAAGTCAAAATCCCACTTGTCTCAAATAAAATTCAAATTCAAATCTAAATTGCAAGTCAAAATATTATTTCTTCAAACAATAAAACAAAAATGTTCATAATATTGCAAATAATCCAGGAGCAATTGTAAAAATGTAATCAACATTAATTGAATTCCTAAAAAGACCCTAACTTCCAGAAAACAGCACCCAAGTCAGCTATTTAAATCCAATTCTAATTAAATAAAATTCAAATGAATTCAAATGAGGTTCAAACTTATCATGGCAGTGCACAATATTCCCTTGTAATTGTTTTGACCAGTGGCACATTTTTGCAAAGTCATTTGATGGCTTAAAATAAATGCAAATAGCTACTGCTAAGAAATGCAGAAATCGAAAAAGGGAAAAGGCTAGATCTACTGTGCACTTAAGCCTCTAGGCTACAGGAGCCAGCCCAGCCCAGCCCACCTAGCCGCATCGTCATCCTCATCGCGCGTTGTTAGCCCCGCGCACTGACACGCCGTCGCCGCACCTCGCTGTCGACCATCCGGCGCTTCCCCGATGCCGATAAATGCTTCCCCAAACTGCTCTCCCTTCCCCCGAAACCCTAGCCACTTCCATTTCCCCCTCGTCCTCTCCCTTACTCCTGTTCGAGCTCGTCCGAAAACGCCCGCCGCCGCCATCGATCCCGCATTCTCCGTCGTCCCCAGCCCTCGCCGAGATGTCGTAGGGCATCACTGTCGACCGCTGCGTCGATCGGTGCCCGCCATTGGAATCGGGAACCCCCACCGCGAGCACCACGACCTCTTATTCTTCCTCGGGCTTCTTCTTCTCCGTCTCCGATTCGCCACGGACGAGCCTCCCCGAGCAGGCTAGCGCACATCTACAGGCTCACTGTAATCCCTTCCGTCTTTGCCCTCTCTCTTCCGTATGATTGCATCGCCGTAGCTGCCGCGCCGGAGACGCCCGAATACCTCGCCACCGATGAGCTCCTTGCCGTGGCCGCACTTCCCGTCAAGCCCAAACGATCTTGGGTTTGTGCTCAGCACGCCCGCGCGAGTCCAATGCGCTAGGTCCCGTCGCTTGCCATGCCGTATAGCCGCCGTTCGCTAGATGGCCGAAGTCCGGCGATGCCGCGGTGGTCGCCGTCGACGTTCCCGTCCTCCTCGCACGCTGCAACCGTCGCCATCGGGTGTGGCTCGCTCCGCCCGATCCAACAAGCCCTCGCGCGCGTCGAGTAGCCCCTCCTACGTGATTTCCGGCCACCTCCCGGAGCGCCGCCGCAGCTTTTGGCTCGCTGGAGCGTTTCCGGCGCCGGCGTCCGATGTGGCACCGCATGGGGCCCGCTCAGAGTCACTGCCAGTGGGCCACCGTGCCTCAACTGACTGTGTTGACTCCGGTCAGCGCGCGCACTGTTCACCATTGACCCTGACAGGTGGGTCCTCCACGTCAGCAGCCTAATTAGTGACTAATTACACTTAGTCTAATTACCCACTAATTAGTTCAGTCACTGACAGTAGGACCCACCCTCTAATTAACCTCTGTTAAATTCAAAACACTAATTAACACTTCTGAGACAATGACATGTGGGGCCCCTCCACTGTTTCAGTGGATAAGATTGACCCAGTCAGCTGCTGACTCAGCAGGCTGGACCCACATGTCAGCCTCTGCTGACTGGGTGGTTGACTTAGTCAACTGGCCCCACCTGTCAGCCACTGTGAACACTTCTATGTACACTGTGCTGGGTGCATTTAGCACTTTTGCTATTTATAATTTCGAATTGTAAATATTCAGTAAATTCCAGAAAATGAATAAAACTTTGAAAAATTATATAAAATAAACCGTAGCTCGGATGGAAAAACTTTATACATGAAAGTTGCTCAGGACGACGAGACGAAGCCGACCGTGCTATCTGTTTCCGTGTCAGGACCCTCTACGGAGGTGAATCCGCAACTTTTAGTCTGTTTCCGGTAGATGAATAGTGTATATACACTGGTTAAAAATTCCAACTTTAATCCTAAAACAACTAATATGATTTAGACATGTCTTTAGGCAACCATGCACTGCACGTTAGCATAGCATGCTCTGTGTTGCTTATGTTTGCTGTATATTTATCTGTTTCCTCCCCCTCTTCTCTCTCGGTAGACCCCGACACCGACGTAATCCCCGAGACTGACGCAGCTCCGGGAAACGACTACGCCCCTGACGACCCTTCTCTTGCCGTAGAGCTTCCAGGCAAGCACCCCCCTTTTTGAACATACCGATATCGCCTATTCTTTCTCTCTTATGCTTGCATTAGAAATTGCTGCTGCTACTGTTTATCCTATTTCTGATGCATAGCCTGTTTTTGTAACTGCTGTTGATACTTACCTGCTTATCCTAAACTGCTTAGTATAGACTAGATAAAGACCCACCAGAGACCCCACTTTGACCTAGTTGCCCCCGCTGGATTATCAGATGACTCGATCAACGTGTTCGACAGCCAGGCCCCGGCACCGCACATCACCCCCCCCCCTTAGTTGTACGACACTACAGCGTTACCATCGAGTGCCGAGGGTGATACCTCGTTTAGCACTTCTGATGTTAACTCTGTAGAGTAGCTATTCGTTCATGGTCATCGAGGGTGATTCCTCCTAGGTTCACCTTGATGATTACATCGGGTGGAATTCCATCGAGGGTGATTCCTCAGGTTTTCCGCTGATGTTACGGACACACGGATACTTGGACTTTACAACTATTACTTGGAAAGGCGGGTCGACCCTGAGGGGTACCCGCGAATGATGTGGAGACGGGTTGACCTGGAGGGTGCCCAAGAGATAAATACGAGGCGTGGCCGGGCATTCTTAGCCCTTGCCGCAAGTCCTCGAAACGGGGCGACGGGGTCACATCGATCGTGAGTCTCTGCTCATTACCGCACTACCAATACACTAACGATTTGGATATGTGATCTGAGTGGGCCTCTGGCCCGATAGCACTAACCATCATGCGGGAATAAATATGGGTACTCTGCATCGTAGCATCAGCCTAAAGCTCTGTCAGACGTCCAGTTCAGCATGGCGGCCGGGTCGGATCGCGCCGATGGCGCTGGTATCCACCCTGCTCGCAACGACCCGGAGTGCATAGCACGACGGCCCAAGACCCATGAGTGCTTAGGATATAGACCGACGGGGACCTCTCTGCTGAGCTCTAGGTAGGGTTGCGGTGTGTCGTTTGGCCGAGGCCGGGCATGACCCAGAAAAGTGTGTCCGGCCAGAGTTAAGCGAGCGTGGTAGGTAAGTTGGTGCACCCCTACAGGGAAGAACTAATCTATGCATAGCCGGATCCTCGGTAATGGACGCTCGGAGTTGTATCCCGATCGATACAACTAGAATTGGATACTTGTGAAGAGATATGGATATTAGGGCTCTGGGATTGTTTTCTCGCAGGGAGTCGAGAAAGGATCTCTGGCCGAGGTTGATACTTAATACTGCTACTACTTTATACTGTACTAATCTACACTCTTCTAAATGCTGCAAGATGCTTGAAGATGCTAGTCTTCGATAGGACTAGGCCTTCTCTCTATTCTGGCATTTCTGCAGCCCAGTCCACATATACAACTTTTCTTTTATAATGTTGCATATGTAGTGTAGATCCTTGCTTGCTGAGTACTTCGTATGAGTACTCACGGTTGCTTGGCTTCCTCTTTTTCCCCATACCCGTTTGATGCAACCAGATGACGGAGCCCCGGAACCAGCTGCTCTGTTGACGATCACTACTACTACCCCGAGGATGGCTACTACTACGAGTTGGCTGACGACCAGGAGTAGGTTCGGAGGCTCCCAGGCAGGAGGCCTGCGCCTTTTCGATCGTAGTGTTTTCTTTTGCCCCGCCTTTTAAAGGCCTATCTGTCTTTCTTTTATATATGTACTCAGATATCTGATGCTTCCGCTGACGCTTGTAAGTGAGCTTATGTATTCGAGCCCTCGAGGCCCCTGGCTTGTAATATATAACTTGTATTATTTTAAATTTGTGTCTAGAGTTGTGTTGTGATATCTTCAAGTGAGTCCTTAGGCTTGATCGTGTGCATTTGCGTGTATGATTAGTGCACGATTAAGCTGGGGGCGTCACACATCACCAACGGTATATTTTTAGTCAAAGGTATGGTTCATATACAAGATTTGGTTTAGCTTTGAGTAAAATTTGAATCATGTTATATCTGGAAGCAAGAAAGAATGTGCCATGTATCTAGTGCTCAACAAGAAGGATAATCCAACAAATTCTTTTCATACAAGTAATCAACAGCAGGAATATCCAGGGTATATATGTATGGCATTCAGTCCAGTCTTCCTCCACAAGCTACCAGAGAAGCTTACGACGCAAGGTTCCTCAGTCTTCCTCGGTACGATATGTGGATGACTTCCCATGCAAGATAACCAGTCTTCTTCAGTAAGCTACCATAGAAATCTTCTGGCATAAGTCACCAAATCTTCCTCAATAAGAAACCAGGAGGAGAAGCTTCTGAAATAAGCTACCCAGTCCTCTTCGGCAAGCTGCCCCGATGAAATCTTCGAGCACAAGCAATTCAGTCTTCCTCAGCATGCTACTCTCGATGGCTTCCAACACAAGCTATCCAGTCTTCCTCGGTATGGCACTACAAATAGTTGGCAACATTGGTACAAGATAGTACACAGTGAGTTGGTAGTACATGACAATGCACCTCAAGAAACAGATCTGCAACAATTTGTCAGAAGCAAAAATCAGTTTGTATACAAGTCTGCCTCGGGAATCAATTGCTCAGCTACACATACTTTCATATATATTGTGAGCATGCTATGGTCATGCCAGTCACTCATACGATGATGCAAGCCGGGTAAAATTCCAACAACTACATGAGTTATGCAAGAGGAAGGAAGCCAGTTACGCACCTCAGTGTGATGCTAGGACCAACAGGATATGAAGTAAGAAAACATTGGGACAACAATCTTGGCAGTGTTTATCAAGGCCAGCTTCCTCACACACGACAAGGTGATATTGTTAACCCTTGTTACGAGCTTGTATGATTGTCGACAACAATACAAGTACATGTGGACCGGGTATATTTCCTATGACCCGAGTCATGAACAAGGCTAAGGTATGATTGCCGAAATATTGCACATGACAGCACCCATGGTCACACGAAAAAATTATATGGCCAAACTCTTTGAGCAAGGGATCCAGACAAAGAGAACAATAATGAAGGAGCAAGACCGGCAAAACAGGTGTGATAATCGTGGCATGAACAACATAGTACAAATGCCCAAGACAGTATGATTCCAAATCGATCACTATGGCTATACACCCAAGAGGTCTACTCCTGTAAGAACCTCATGTCAATCCAAGCCGCTCGTCCAAATGTATATGCTCAGAATTGTCAGTGATCCCAGTATGTCATGTCATACCAAAGGTTTCCCACCCAGCTCAGCAGCTTGACTTCAGCGACCGTGTTATAATATCGCACAACCTACTACCCACCTATGGATATACTGACAGAATGAGTAATCAGAATGTTGAACAACAACTCGAATCATGTGTCCTCACATATGGAAACCAGCGAAATGATAACCTGTCTTGAACAAGATTCTTCCGTCAGAACTACTACCAGTCAGTTCCCGAGATACCAATGCTTATAGCATACTACTGCTCCCAAAGCCGTACTCCTTTATACTGGTCACAACAGGCGACAGGCGAATCTTTGGTATGGATTTGATACGCAAGACAGTGGAGTCAGCCAAGATGATTCAGAACTCTCTACAAGTAGTTAGATTCCGCCAAGAGAATAGTTAAGATTCTCGGCATTGTTTTGAACTCGGAGGACATGCATCTATTTGGGTAACCCAATGCAAGGAGTAAAAGGTTTCGTGTCCACCAAGGAAATTTGTTCACAACTCCATTGAATACCATCGGTGCTGGATAGAAGAATGTCACGTCAATTGGAAATCACTCCCGGACTTGTGGAGAGATCACATATTCCAGTCATATCAGATAAGCTAACAGACATAAAAGAATTGGAGTCAGAGTAAGGATGAAAACTTGAAGAGAGACTTGTCAGAATGTTGGGTACAGTGAAGCAAACCCCCTCGGAGCAAGGCAGTCGGTCATATAGAATTTAGTGGGAACATCATAATAAGGAAAAATGATACTCGAGTTGGAAACGGTTTCCTTAAGTCAGAACATTCATACTTGTTCCCTGAGCAACCAAATCTTGGGGACAAGATTTTTGTAAGGGCGGAAGGTTTGTGACACCCTGATTTTTGGCCCTTTATTTTTCTTTTAGATTTCTTTGAAATTTTATTTGGAATTCCTTTTATGTGGCTCCGTGGTCCTGAAACCAGGGAAGATCTTCTCTTCTTCCTCTCTCAAGTGGCTTGTCACTCTCAAATCCATCCCAAGATCATGTCATTTCCATCTTATCCCAATCCCAATATTTATTTCTTGGGAATATTCCTTTTTCTATTAAAGGAATAATCCTTTTTGCCCTAGGTTGTGAAGCAACCTATATTTCTGCCTTGCCATAAATTCCCACAAAATTCTCAAAATTCCTTTGGACCATATGGACCTTGGATATGTAAAATATTCAAGATTTCATGCTCATGGGGAGCACACTATCCAATCTTTGATTCTGGTCATATTTTCAGGTTGTGAAGCAACTATATTTTATATTACTCCATAATTGCTAAAAATTCACGAGGACATTCTACTACCTATATAACCATCCTCCACAAAATTTGGGCTCATTTCACTCATGCAATATTTCTCAAGAATTTTCCTAAGTTTCTGTCCAGAGAGGACCACTATGAAGGAAGTACCATTTTTGTTTATCCAAATGGTATAATGTTTTTACAGTCACTTCATATACCCAAATTATCACCCTCTACCAAATTTCAGCTCAGTCCAATCATCTATGTGAGTGCAACTTCAACTTTCCCATTTCTGTCCAGTGTGGCACTTTGCAAAGCAAGTGCCACCTAGGCTCCTCCAATTGAGCTGATACTTTGCCAAGGTAGTCACCTTAGTGGATCCTCACTCTCAGCCAAAACTCAGACCCAATGGGCTTATGCCATGCTCACACCATTGATAAAACACCTTCTTGATGATTAGTGTATGTGCCTATTCCAGCCACACCTGGAGCCACTGTTCTTGTTCCTTTGCTCCTAGCATCTACTGGGGGAGTGCCCAACCCACCATACATGCCTGGGATGCCCAGAATGCATGGCAATGCCACAGTCACGTGGTGACCACGCGGCTGGCATGCCAAACCACGCGCTATGTAGTTGGGGCCCTCATCCTTTCCTTCATCGAGCTTGAGCCATCGAAGCATGTCTAGCAGCTTTGCAGAGGACACACGCTCGCTCCCCAGCCCTCCCCCCTCCTCTTTCTTCTTCCTCACTCCACGGCAGCTGTGTCCGTGTGTTTTCCGCGTCCCCTCCACCATGGCTTGTCAACCACGCTGATAACCCACAAGTATAGGGGATCGCAACAGTTTTCGAGGGTAGAGCATTCAACCCAAATTTATTGATTCGACACAAAAGGAGCTAAAGAATATTTGTAAGTATTAGCAGTTGAGTTGTCAATTCAACCACACATGGAGACTAAATATCTGCAGTAGAGTGATCAATAGCACAGTAGTATGGTAATTTGATAGTGATAGCAGCGATAGTAACGATAACAGTAGTAACAGTAGTTTTGTAGCAATTGTGACAGTAGTAGAAACAGTAGTAACTTAGCAAGGAACAATATGTGAAAAGCTCGTAGGCATTGGATCAGTGACAATGTTGGATAATATTCATCATGTAACAGTCATAACCTAGGGCGACACAGAACAAGCTCCAATTCATCAATGTAATGTAGGCATGTATTCCGTATATAGTCATACATGCTTATGGAGAAGAACTTGCATGACATCTTTTGTCCTACCCTCCCATGGCAGCGGGGTCCATAAGGAAACTAAGGGATATTAAGGCCTCCTTTTAATAGAGAACCAGAACAAAGCATTAACACATAGTGAATACATGAACTCCTCAAACTACAGTAATCACCGGAAAGAATCCCAATTATTGTCACCTTGGGGTATGCGGATCATAACACGTAGCAGGTGCATATAACTTGCAAGGTAGGATCAAGAAAACAAATATATTCATGAAAACATAAAGGGTTCAGATCTGAAATCATGGCACTCGGGCCCTAGTGAAAGCATTAAGCATAGCAAAGTCATAGCAACATCAATCTCACAACATAGTGGATAGTAGGGATTAAGCCCTAACAAAACTAACTCGATTATATGATAAATCTCATCCAACCCATCACCTTCCAGCAAGCCTATGAAGGAATTACTCACTCCCGGCGGTGAGCATCATGAAATTGGCGATGGAGGATGGTTGATGATGACGAAGACAGAAGACCCCCCCCCCTCTCCGGAGCCCCGAACGAACTCCAGATCTGGCCTCGCGATGAAGAACAAGAGGTGGCGGCGGCTTCGTATTGTAAAACGCGATGAAACTTCCTATCTCATTTTTTCTCGGGAAATAGGAATTTATAGTGCTGAGATTAGGGTCAGCGGAGCCACGTGGGCCCGACAAGCCACCAGGGCGCACCCGAGGGGTGGGGCGCGCCCTGGTGCCTTGTGGGCATAGGGTGCCCCCCTCCAGTGGGTCTTTGCTCCAGTATTTTTTATATATTCCATAAAAAATCTCCAAAAAGTTTCGTCCAATTCTGAGAACTTTTATTTCTGCACAAAAACAACACCATGGTAGTTCTGCTGAAAAAAAGTCAGTCCGGGTTATTTTCATTCAAATCATGCAAATTAGAGTCCAAAACAAAGAGCAAAAGTGTTTGGAAAAGTAGATACGACGGAGACGTGTCACACGCCCTTCTCGAGCTCTCTCCGCGTGTCCTCGAGCCTCTCCACATCGCATGCAACCTCTAGCGCACCTCTCCCCTCTCCTACGTGTGTCCCCCGAGCTTCGGTGTGCAGCGTAGCATAGCCGCAGCCACGACTTCGCCGTGGCAATGTAAGCCACCCCCGGGCCTCTCCAACCTCACCAGCAGCTCTACCACTCTCCTCTAGCCCTCCTCGACCACTCCATCAACCTCGAGGAGCTCCCCTACCCTCCCATTGCCGCCATGGCCGCCGTCTGTGTCACCTTAAATTTGATCCACCCGGGGTCCTTCTCTACCTCCAAACACCACCATCGAACTCTTTGAGCCTCTATGAACCTCTCCGTATCCATCATCTCATCAGGGGGTGACCGGAGCGCCGGCAATGACCTCGGCCGACAGCCTCGTCCGCGGGTCGCCAACAAATTCCAACACTTTGTCAAATGCCAACACTTTGTCAAAACAATCATGATATAATATGACAACTTGGTATCTCGCTGGCCCTTTCTGAGACCACAAAACATAAATGCAGAGCGCCTCCAAAGTTCAAGAAGTGATTAAACATTGTGATTTATGGTAGAAGAGATCGAGTCATGATGCACACAACATTAACTATACACAATGCATGAGGATGACAATAATGCTCTCAGGACTGGTGCTTGTTTGAGTGATGACTCAACAATAGAAGTAAAATAACATAAAAGCAAATGGATAGGCCCTTCATAGAGGGAAGCAGGGATTTGTAAAGGTGCCAGATCTCGAAGCTTAAATCAAAGATAAATGAAATTTTGGGACGTATACCTTTCCTGTCAACGTTACGACCGAGAGTTTTCAATATCTTCCATGCTAAACAAATTAGCGGCAGTTCCCAAGCTGTAAAAGTAAAGTTTACTCCCCCTCCACCAACACACAAGCCATGGCTAGCCGAATCTTCGAGTGCCTGATAACCCACAAGTATAGGGGATCGTTTGTAGCCTTTTTCGATAAATAAGAGTGTCGAACCCAACGAGGAGCTAAAGGCAGAACAAATATTCCCTCAAGTTCTATCGACCACCGATACAACTCTACGCACACTTGATGTTTGCTTTACCTATAACAAGTATGAAACTATTTTGCAAGAATAAAACTACGAGTACTTTGTGAGAATAAAACTACGAATAAATTGCAAGATAATAAAAGTGGATAGCTTTTGTCAACAAGAAAGTCATTTGTCCCTAGGCAATCGATAACTAGACCGGTAATCATTCACTACTGCAGGATGCTGCTAACGCGACACTACGATCAGAGACCCTTTGATGAAATTGTGTGCGTTGCATTAATCACAAATGGTGCTCTAATAAAACTGTCAAAAAAGATGCAAAACATTTGCGATGGTGGTGACATCAAACACGGTTCAAATTAGAGTTGTGTGTGCGATGCGTGGCAAATGGTTAATCCAGAAGAACTGTTTGCGATGAGGCAGAACAACAGAAACGGGCAGCCAGATGAGGGCGTGTGTGATATACGGCATACAGTTCACTAGGATGAATTGTGTGTGATTAGGCAACACAATAGAAATGGTCAGGCAGATCAAGGTGTGTGCGATATACGGCATACAGTTCACTAGGATGAACTGTGTGTGATTAGGCAACACAATAGAAACGGTTCAACTGAACAAGATGTGTGTGATACGCGGCAAACAGGTCCGTAATCAGAAATGTGTGCGAAGACCAATAATAACACAGACGATTGCTGCTAATAAGCCGTGTGATTTGCTCTGTCTACAGAAGAATAACATGTATATATATATAACTGAAATAAACATTCAATTACATAAGTGACTATACGGATCATTTGCACACACCTCAATAAACAATTGCATGCATTCTAAACTAGGAGAAATGATTGTCTAGTCATCTACTTCTTATGACGCTCCCGCCACTACTCTGTGGCTCGATCCATCGTCTGGGGCAGGAAGAAGACACTCCCTCATGTCAATGATCCGCATGTACATCTCGTAGCTTGTGTACGCGTCCTTGGCCGCGTACTTGACGTGTTGTTCATCCAGTCTCTCATGCCAGACACTGTGCTAGGCGTTCTTGTCCTTCTTGCTCTCATCCTTCATCTTCATGTAGTAGGGGTCGATGATGGCTGAGGCGAGGTCAACCAGGGAGTTCTATTTGTTGTTGTCGCTGCCCTAGACCTTGTAGTGGTCCTGAATGTTGACAAGATTCTGGCATTTCAAGCCCGAAACCTTGAGCGCTTTTAGATCGTTGGTGGTGTCCACCGTAGCGAAACTGTAGTCGGAGCTGTTGATAAACCTGGAGAAATGCTCGCAAGGCCTTGTGGCCAGGTGGTAGTGGTAGACGAGGACGTCATGTCGCACGCACAACTGGGCGACGGGCAACCTTTTGATCGTGCCCGGCACGATCGATGGTGTACTCGAGGTCGAAGCCGACCACTTGGTACTTGTCATCGGCAAGCAACTGCTCCATAGTTTGGATGGAGCTCTCCACCGAGACCGGCTCATTCGTGTACACCACCGAGAGGGCCTTCCCCCTCACGTGGGTGTCCACTACGTGATGCGTGGTGAACTACCCGCCGTTGTCGTCGTCGGCCGCTGGGAGCGCCATTGGAGCCACGGGGAGCGCCATTGGAACCGCTGGATGTCCTCTCTATATGTGTCGTCGTGGGTGTGCTTATTGTGTCGTGTGGCACGAGAGATGAAGGTAAATGGCCATAGGAATAAATGGGGGCCGGCGGCCTGGATTCTCGGCGCGTCCGCATGGTAGTTTTTGCAGCGGGTAACAGCATCATCGCGCCGCGCCCGGCGCAACCGCATGCGTAATGGCAGCAGGAACATACGTGATCGTGCGCCGGAGGGACGCGAGAGCAGAGCGCGCGTGGAGGAAGGTGGGCAGAGCGCCCGGAGGGACGCGAGAGCAGAGCGCGCGCGGCTGGACACGAGCAGAGCGCGCCGCGGCCGCCTCAACCGTGAGCAACCACACGCATAGAGCAGTTGAACACGCAGGGAATGATCGCCTACAAGCCGGCCGGCAGTTGCGTTGCTGCGTAGAGAGCGGCCGTGTGCTACTACCTCCGTCTTGGTCTATTAGTCCCCTTTATATTCTGTGCCATACTTTTCCCTTAAATTTAACCAACAAAATGTTAATGCATGTTATAAAAATTATATAATTGGAAACTATGTTCAAATACGAATCCAACGATACAATCTTTGGTGACATGCATTCGTATTTTATTAGTTAAATCCTACTTATAAACCAGGACGGGGGTATAGTAGGTAATTAAATCGCAAACATTTTTTTATTAACCGTATGTGTATGTGTCCTTTCGTCCTCCTTTCGCATGTCTTGTCACCCCGCTGCCGCAGACGGCTTTGAGTGCAAGCTTGAGCAGCGCGCGGGGGTGTTCTTTTGGCCAAACGGTGGTGAGCCCGTTCCCGCGCAACCGCGCAGGTTCCCGCGCAAGCTTCCCGCTCGACTCAGTGAAATCCCCAAAAATCCCAATGCTCACCAGCCTACTATATAAACCCTCACGGCCGACGAGTCCTGCGTCGCATTTTCCCCTCCCTCCCTGTAGCTTATCTCGTCTGCTTCTCCCACAATCACCAATGGCACCGGTCCGTCGTCGTCGCTCAGCCACTCCGCCATCATCAGAGGACAGCTCTAGCTGGGAGGCTACACCGCGGCGGTGGCGCAGTCCCCGGCGTAGTGTAGTGCACATGGCGTCCCTGTTGGGTGTGCGCGGAACAGCCACCATATGCTCCGCCGCCGCTGCCCATCGGCGGCTGTTGCCGGCTGTTGTTGCCGCCACACCACCGTCTGCCGCCATGGCTGCCACACCGCCATCGAAAGCCAGGGCCATCGCCTGCTCAGCCGCCGTGGCCCGAAGGCGGGAGGTGGCCGTCGTGGCCGCCACCCCACTGACGGCCACCATGGCCATCACCCGCTCCGCCACCGCGGCCCGAAGGCGGGAGTTGGTGGTCGTGGCCGCCACCCCATCATCGGCCGCCGTGGCTGCCAGCCCACCGTCGACCGTCAGGGTCATCACCCGCTCCGCCACCGCCGCCCGATGGCGGGAGGCGGAGGTGGAGGCCCGCACGTGCGTCAGCGACCTTGAGTGCTACATCGAGTTCCTGCGGGAGGAGGAGGAGCGCCTCGTCGAGCACGCAAAGAGCCTTACCACAGCCATGGCCGCAGCACACGCCGATGCAGAGGCGAGGAATCAGGAGATCTACAAGCAGTCCCGCCGCTTCGAGAGGGGTCGCCTAGAGCGGCAGAGGGCGTTCAAGGTGAGCGTCACTGAAGGTGCAACAGCGGCAGGCACCGTATTGCAGTTGTCCAGCTCGTCGGTAGGCTCCTCCTCCTCTTCCTCTTACTGAGCGCGCTCGGTAGAGGAGAGGCTGCCGAAAGTAGTACAAAGCCCCTCCGTAGTAGTAGTATTTAGGGGATATTTTGTTCAGTTCATCTGACTATAGATGTGGTGGAACTGTACAACGTACTTAAAATTAGCTAGTATATAGTTGAACTAGCTATTTTAGTACGTGGTTGGCAACAATTGGGGAAAAGTTTGGTCGGTTCAGCTGTCGAGTTGAACTTCTTGTATAAAGAATGACTGCTTAATCTATGAATGAAATCTATGCTTAATTACTGAATTTTAGTTGCAAAAATTAGATAGTGCTAGTGATTTTTAGCTGCATTTTTTGACAAATGGTAGTGTTACAAGGTTGACAAATGGCAGTGTTACTAGATCAACAAATGTCAATCTTTCCAGTTTGACAAATGTCAATCTTTCCAGTTCGACAAATGGCAATATACCCAATATGACAGATGTAAATCTTACCAAATTGTCTGTACGTGGTTGCACACGGGTCATCCGAAAAAACCGTTTGCGTTGAATGGAGGTACAAATCCTGCTTGCCAGATTTTCTCTTGGCTTAGCGCCAAAGTCTCGCTTTGCATACCTTATTCAATCTGAACCGTTTGCATTGAAGAGATGCACAAATCCTGCTCGGTGAATTTTCCCTTGGCTTACTGCGGAAGACCATAGCTCTCACTTTGCATACAGGTGTTCTATCTAAAACATTTGCGATGAAGAGCTGCACAAATCCTACTCGGCACATTTTCCCTTGGCTTACTGGGGAAGCTGTCGGTTTGCATACGGGTGTTCTATCTAAAACGTTTGCGATCAAGAGCTGCACAAATCCTGCTCGGCACATTTTCGCTTGGCTTCCTGGGGAAGCTGTCGGTTTGCATACGGGTGTTCTAACTAAAATGTTTGCGATTAGTGTTTTATATTAAAAACCGTATTAAATTGCAGCTTGGGTGCCATTAATGGAGAGGATGCGAGCAAGGCGGGCGGCCATGGAAGTCAAAGGGCTTGCTTCCCAGTGAGCTTGCGCGGCGTATAGCTCGCACGCTTCCCGGTGAGCCTCCGCATTGGAGTACAGCTCGCACGCCTCCTGTTTAGTCAAGCACCTGTCTGCACGGCACCTCCTAGCCATTAAAAGAGTGAGGCGTGGCGTCACGTGAATGGTTAACAGAACGCACACGATTTAAATTATACAAAATGTTTGAGATGTTACAGTAGCAGCTATTTGTTTCAAAATGCCTTTGTTGGCTGTTATTCGAGTGCGCCTTCTCTCAAAATGGACACGGAAAATAGCACAACATGTCGGGTGCCATTCCATGATAGGATGCCAAGTTTCATGAATTTCAGACGAGTTTTGGATTTACTGGAATTTAAAAACAAAGTATCTCAACGTTTTGCCGGCAATCAACAATGCCCTGGTGTTTGAAATTCATTCTCATTTCTTGCATGGGACCTAAGCATGCACCCAAGGACACAGATTTGATTTTTCAACCAATTTATATGCACTGGAGCATGTGCATGTAGTTCAAATTTGAATTATTGCACATAAAATGCCTAGAAAACCCAATTAATGTATAAAAATGTCCAAACGAACCCCAAAAAATTCCAAAATTTAACAGAACACTCCTGTTGTTCTACTAGAATTTTTTTGAAAGCAATAAGAGGCAACGGATATTGTTTCGTCCCCAAAGGTGGCACGTTCCCTACCGAAACCATCAGGCTTGTTGTGAGAAGCTCTGGTTTGTGAGAAGCTTAGACCCAAACCTGCCCCAAATGGGACAAAAAAATTACCACGGCATGTTGATGCCGCTCCATGATAGCATGCCAAGTTTCATGAATTTCAGACGAGTTTTGGATTTACTAGAATTTAAAAACCACGCATCTCAATGTTTGCGGCCGAGCGACGGTGGCATGGTGTTTGACATTCATTCCCATTTCTTGCATGGGACCTAAGCATGCAACCAAGGACACATATTTGATTTTTCAACCAATTTATATGCATTAGAGCATGTGCCTGTAGTTCAAATTTGAATTATGCACATAAATGCATTGAAAACTCAATTAATGTATAAAAATGTCCAAACGAACCCTAAAAAATTTCAAAATTTTACACAACACTCCTGTTGTTCTATGTTGACACTAGAGAAAAAATTGAAATCAAGAAGAGGCAACGGATATCGTTTCGTCTAGAAAGGTGAAACGTTCCCTACCGTAACCATGAGGCTTGTTGCGAGAAGCTCTGGTTTGTGAGAAGCTTATACCCCAACCTGCCCCAAATGGGACAATATTTTTACCACTGCATGTTGATGCCGTTCCATGATAGCATGCCAAGTTTCATGAATTTTAGACGAGTTTTCGATTTACTATAATTTAAAACCATGTATCTCAATGTTAGCGGCCGAGCGACGGTGGCAAAGGTGTTTGACATTCATTCCCATTTCTTGCATGGGACCTAAGGTTGCAACCAAGGACACACATTTGATTTTTCAACCCGTTTATATGCACTGGAGCATGTGCATGTAGTTCAAATTTGAATTATGCACATAAACGCATAGAAAACTCAGTTAATGTATAAAAATGTCGAAGCAAAGCACGAAAAATCCCAAAAAATGACACAACACTCCTGTTGTTCTACGTTGACACTAGAAATGTTTTGAAAGCAAGAAGAGGCAACGGATATCGTTTCATCCACAAAGGTGACACGTTTCCCTAGCAGAACCACGAGGCTTCTTGTGAGAAGCTTATACCATAACCTACCCCAAATGGGACAATATTTTTTACCCCAGCATGTTGATGCCATTCCATGATAGCATGCCAAGGTTCATGAATTTCAAACGAGTTTTGGATTTACTAGAATTACAAAAGCAAGCACCTCAATGTTTGCCGGAGAGCCACGGTACCGTGGTGTTTGAAATTCATCCCCATTTCTTGCATGGGACATAAGCATCAACCCATGGACACATATATCATTTTACAACCCATTTTGGTGCACCGGAGCATGTGCATGTAGTTTAATTTTGAATTGTGCACCTGAAATGCCTAGAAAACCAAGTTAATGTATAAAAATGTCTAAACGAACCCTGAATAATTCCAATTTTTTTGACGACACACCTATAGTTGCATGTTCACTGCAGATAAAAGTTCTAGCAATTCAAACACCATCCTTTGCAGCTATGACCCCATTATGTAATTCAAATCAAGACGAAAAATCAAGTAGATTGCACACAGTTTATTATCACCAACCATGTGAGATGTAGCACAAAATATCTTGGAGCACCCTCGGAGTATAGTACGCATACGGCTTACGCGAGAAGGTGCGTCGGCTACAGTCCACAGCCGGCGTGTCAAGCACACTAGCTCGCTCCCCAAATATCATTTCACTGTTCAATCGTCGCCGGTGAAAGATGGGGACGTGGACCCGCTTCGTGAGGGCAACTTTGGAGGCCCACTCCGACGAGAGCGCGGCCGCAGCCGCCAGGCGCGTGCTAACAAGCTTCATGAGCATGGCCGCAATCTGCGACCGGGCGGCCAAGGCAGCCCAAATGGCCGCTATTGCTTCTTAGGTGGCGGCAGCAACATCTGCCACAGGGATAGCAACTGGCGACAGTGGCACAGCAGCTGTCCATTACGCAGCGGTGGCCTTAGCCCTGATGGAGTCCGCCCACGACCATGTCGAGGCCACCCACACCCAGCTCATGGAGGTCACCGCACAAATCGAACAAAGCTTCTCCGACAATGGTCGGCAACCCACGGCCGAAGAGTTGGCAATCGTCAAGAGCATTCGAGCAGACGTCCGTTCCTGCGCGGCATACCTTGCCACGACGGAGCCCGCCCAAGCCCAGATCGCGGCCGCCCACGCCCAGCTCGTGGCGGCCTATTCCAAAGATATGGCGGATGCGGATGGCGAGGTGCTTGCCGAGTATGGTGCGATGGATGCCATGGAGCCCCTTCCACAGGAGATCGTCGGGCGCGAGCTGGACATGGAGGAGGCGGCGGAGATCGGCGAGCACCAGCCGTAGTAGTACTCTTTGTTTTGTTTAATTAAGAGCACTGGTCTTTAATTTGTTAGAGTAATGTTTAGGTCAGCTAGCTCGGTTTAATTGCTGTACTTGCTTGATTAAGAAGTGTGGGTGTGCTGTAGTCTCCTTTGTGTACCCAAATTATGCAATGACGTGGATGACCACTGTAACCAGGGAAATTCGTACCAAAAATTTTCACGTTCAAACTCATCACACACGGGTTAAGCTATATGAATCATTTGTGATGTTCACATATCGTACACAGTGCTGAATAAGGGACCGTGTCTGATGACACTTTGCGCGCCAGTTTTTTCGCTGAACCGATTCAAAAATTTTGGCTTCCGCGGAAATATCTACCTCCCCGCCCCCTCCCCCTTACCAAAAGCCACATTTCCCCTGTTTTTGCCTTCCTTTCCAAGTTGAAACCTTCACTCCTTGCTTGCAGCGCCGCCTCCTCGCCGGCGACCCTCCTTCACGCTGCTCGGCCTCGTCTATCCAGGCAGGTAATCCACACCCGATCCCCATCCTCCTCTTCCTTCCACATCCCACATGCCCCGACCGCCGGCATGACACCTTCCACCCAAATCACCGACCCCTCCACTGAATAAGCACCGCCCTAAGCCATAGTGCATGCAGTATAGCCTGGAGCTCAAGGAGCATTTGGCAGCGGAGAAGCAAATCACGGCCGCACGTGCGGATGAGGTCGCGATGGCTGCCATTCATGCCGACCCCCAGATCTTGGAGGAGCACCTCACCGTCGAGGCCACCGTCGATGCCTTGTGCACCGACACCGCGATGTAGTTGGCTGCTTTAAACGACAGTTTGTGGTGTTTTCTCGAGGCCACCCTCGGTGCCTTCGACGAAGACTATGAGGTGTTTTATCAGCGTGCATGTGCTTACCTCAACTCGAGAGCCAGCAGGTTGGTGCCCGGAGCGGCTCAGGCAACTCACCACTACGACGAGGGCACCCACGATATGGAGGCCTCGCCCTCTTCCATGTCCAAGGAGCCAATCATCATCGATATCTCCAACGATGAGGAGTAGCTTGTCTTATTAGCTCACTATAAGGACCCATGTTCAGTTTGCTAGCTACGCCGGTTAAGCATGCTCGGTTTACCCGTTGCATGTGCTACTCCTGCCTTTCCTTAACAAATTCTAGTGAATTGTTCTATCTACTTTTACCATGCAATCTATTGCTCTAGTGTATATGTTCTATATGTCGTGCAATGTGGTGCTCACTTATTAACTGTTTGGTTAATTAGTTGTCGTGTTCAGTTAACTATTTGGTTCAATTCTGCAAATGTGATGTTCAATTCTTTAGGGTGCAATTTTGTATTATTTTCCATGTGAGAAATAAATCGAATTTATCTTTACAAAATACATGAGAAACAAATACAATTGCTATATTTCCAGGTTGTCAAACATGCTTGGTTTGGTTAACTGTCTGATCTTCTAGTATGTTATACATTGTGCAATGTGGTGCTCAGTTAACGTTTGGTTCATTTGTTGTGGTGTTTAGTTAACTATTTGGTTCAATTCTGCAATGCGATGTTCAATTGTTGTGGGTGCATTCTGTTATTGTATACCACGTGAGAAATAAATCGAATTTGGCTGTACTAAATACATGAGAAACAAATACAATTGCTATATTTCCAAGTTGTTAAGCATGCTTGGTTTGGTTAACTGTCTGATCTTCTATTAGGAGTATGTTATATTATGCAATGTGGTGCTCAGTTAATGTTTGGTTCATTTGTTGTGGTGTTTAGTTAACTGCTTGGTTCAATTCTGCAATGCGATGTCCAATTGTCGTGGGTAGAATTTTGTATTGTTGTGCATGTGAGGAATAAATTGAATTTGGCTGCACTTAATACATGAGAAACATATACAATTGCTATATTTCCTAGTTCTTAATCATGCTTGGTTTGGATAAATGGGTTTTCCATGTGGCTTGAATTAATCTGATGAATCTGCAATGTGCTTATTTTTCATCAACATATTTTACTAATAGCATGCGAACCCTCACTTAACCTGATCACTAACTACCTTATATGTGTTGCAGGGAAACAATGGGAAGCACTGAGGTTTACAATCGAGGTTTGCACATGCATGGTCCTTTGTCTAATAGCACATTATTGTGCAATTGCAGGAACCATTCTAATATTTAGGTTTTTAACAATTTGGTCTTGCACATGTAGGTCCTGCTGTCAGAGGTTTTGACCCACTGTTCGACCCTTTTTGCATATGGGGAAATGAGTTGTCCATGAATATCAGTCAAGTCAAGAAACTCAGAAAGATTGTTAGGATAAAGAAATTAGCGACAAAAAACAACAAGATCTTTGTCTGCACAATGAAGAAGACATCAGTTCACTACTGGATGGTACTAACTATTAAACCTTGCCTTTTTTATTCCTTTGCCCCATTTCCAATATAGAGAAGATATTTATGCACATCCTTGTTTTCAGGCCTTTCCAAAGCAGTTCATTGATGATTACCTCTCAAACCACCTACATGGTCAGGAGGCGAGGAAGGTATTCATACAACACTGTCGGTGTACGACACCTATGGGATCTGAAGGACCCCTTTACGATTTGGCAGGGAGAGAGGTATGCACAAAGAGCAGAACCGAGGACCGGCGCGAGGGGATTTTTACCCAGGTTCGGGCCGCTGATCAGCGTAAAACCCTACTCCTGTTTTAGTTTATTATCAGTGTATTCGTCCCAGTTCTTGGAGCGCTTGCAATGAAGAGTGTGTTCGTGCAGCGGCTACACATGCAGAATGGGCCGAGAGTGTTCTCCTCCCTGTAGCAGTTGCCTTGGGCCTCCCTTTATATGCTCGAAGGGGTCAGAATGCCAGGCTGATCGCTGCGCTGGAGCGGTGGCACAGTGGTAGAACCTTGCCGGGGTGCGAATCTTGCCGGGCCGCGCGGGCTACCCTGGCAAGATCTTGCCGGGGGCCGAGCCCCTGGTCTTCAGGTCTCCTTATCTTCTGACCATTGGCTTGAATGTCTCTGATAATCTTGGATTAATCTTCAGCTGTTCCCCGACAAGCCTTGCCGCAGGTATGGCTACAACTGCCCGTGCACAAGTACGGGGTACTAAAGGCCCAATACTTAGTACACCGACAGGAGCCCCCGGGCCTAGGCCACACACGAGTGCAAGGCGTTGTTGGGCTAGGCCCAAACAGTGCACGGGCACGCGTGGCAGGAGTTAATTGCTTGTAATTATTCCTCTTACTGTGCTTCCCCACTACGCGCATTGAATGCGCGACGTGGGAAGCGTGCGCTGAACGGTCGCGGCCGCAGCGCGCTTGTATAGGCATGTTCACATTGGGCAGTAAAAGAGGCAGCCTCGCTCCTTCCCCGTAAAAAGGAATCCGCAGAGGCGCCGCCCATTTACCCCCTCTTCTTTCCAATCTGGAATCCGCCATTACTTTCTTCCCCCCGAGCCCAGAGCAGAACTTCTCCTCATCCGCTCACCGCCTCCGCACCCGCTCTATCCTCGGCTTCCGCCTTCGCAATCGCCATGCCGCCCAAGGCTAGCAAGGGCAAAGGCAAGAGCAAAGAGATGAAGGCTGATGTCCCGGAGAGCGAGCTGGCGAAGATGCGAAAGAAGTATGTCATCTTTGCTCCGACGCTCGACGCGAAAGCCTTGAAGAACCGGTACCAGTGCATGTGGGCGAGGGAGACGCAGGCTCACCTCGCAACTCATGTGGCCCCAGGTTCTTCTTTCAAAGGCGGACCAGATAAATATCCCTTCTTCATCGCTTACTTTTATTGCGGGCTCTGTCCTCCATTCTCCGATTTCTTTATTGACATCATGTACACATACGGCTTTCGTCTTCTGGATTTCACGCCGAATGCCGTAACATGTATGTCTATCTTTCTCATCTTTGCGAAAACTTTGCCGGAGTAGTTCCCAACACTGCCCTCTTCCGCCATTACTTTGTTCCTCACATCCAAAAGGGGGACGCCCTTTCCGGTTCTATCGCCTGGATCCCAAGGGCATGGAACAAGGAGATATATCCAGATGGGGTTTACCGCGAGAAGTGGGAAGAATGGCGGTCCGAGTGGTGCTGGATCAAGGAAGCAGATCCCCATCCATTCTGTTTGCCCCGGCGGTAGAAAGTGGTCTGTGGCGAGGACTGGAGTAATCTTGATGCTCAAGACGACAATCTCACGATCGCCACCACCAGGATCCTTCGTCTGAAAGTTGCCGGGCTCAAAATAGAGATGATTGGGTCTGACTTCCTTCGCCGCCGCATCGCCCCTCTGCAGAATAAGGAGAGACCAGCTTGGGAGTTCCAGAACGCGGCAGACATCATGAGGCTGCGCCCCGGATTAAACAGCAACTTGACAATCATGCAGTTTGCCACTCTCCGCCATAAGCTATTTCAGCGTGATGACAAGCACAAGTTGCCAGCGAGAATTATCCCTTTGTGCAACAACTCCGCCCTGGGGTCGATCATCGCCACGATGCCAATGTTCAACACCCATGGCCTTGACGCAACTTGGGTCGAGCCATCTGAGGAGCAGGCGCAAACTTTCTTCGACAACTTGTCGGAGAGGGCCGTCCGGGAAGAAACAAGACTCGTCCACGCCACCACCGACGAGGAAGTGGCGTATATTGCCAGTAGGGTGGAAGAGGCGAACCTTGCCGCGGAGGCCGGCGACGTCAGCTTCACGGAATGGGAAACCAGTGATGCAGAGGTTGTTTTGGAAGAAAATCTTGCCGAGGAAGATAAGGCTGCTAGGGAGCAGAGTGGCACAGCCGCCGAAAACTCGTCTGATGAGGACGCAGCCGAAGAACAGCCACAAGAGGAGCCCCCAGCTCCAAAGAGGGCAAAGCGTGTCCTTTGAAAAGCCGTCTCTGATGCCCCAGCAAATCAACCTTCTTCGAGCAGTGATGCTCCCGGCAAGAAGGCAGCCGGCAAGGCTGCACCGCGGCAAGGAGTTCGACAACAACCCGTGCGGCGCATGAGACACACACCTGCGGCAACCACTGGGGTGGCAGGGGCATCTCACACAACAGCACCAGAGGTTGAGGCGGCAGAGTCACGCCAACCCCTGCACCTGCTGCAGCCAAGCGACCCAGGACCCCTCCTCCGCCTCCCCATATGGACGCCGCAACGGAGGTCGATTTCGACATCTCCGGTTTCAGCCCGGAATGAGAAGAGGAAGAGTAAATATCCTGTCACAGCCTTTATCTCCCAAATTCTAAATTCGATTGACCTCACTGTCTTGCTTTGTCTTGTTTCTGCAGTGACGCAGAAACTTTGGCGGAAAGGACGGCGAAAAGGGCGAAGACTTCCACGGGTGACGAGCCCCCGGCAAGCTTTACGAACGTGCCAACAACTATCGTCATCAGCCCGGAGCATAGCCCTCAACGCAGCCCCCAGCGTGAGTTCACTACTCATTTTCCGCTGGCGGGTGCTGAGGTTTCTACCTTTGCTGCTAATATCTTTGGGCTTGCAGGAGGAGGACAGCAACATGGAGAGTCATTGGAGGACGTCCCCGTCGTGCCGCCTCCGTCAACCACGCCGCCCGCAAGCGCATCCCCGGCAAGAGCTCGTACCGACGAGCCTACCTTGGAAGAGGAGGAGCCGGCAAACATGGGCACCGGCAACCTTTCCCCGGCAACCCATGTTGCCGAGAGGGATGAAAGCACCCCTCAACAGCTCGACGCAGGTGACTGCTTGCCTCAGAGCACTTGTCATTCTTTCCTTTATCTTTCTCTCTCTTTGTTTTCTTGAACTTCAATCTTGATCTTATTTTGTTTCCTTCCTTCTTCCTCCAGAGTTCCCTGTGATGGAACACATGGACATCGACGTTGTCATCGAGGAGACCGCTAGAGACGCCGCCGCCGAAGCTGACAAGATCGCTGCTAGCGAGGCCGCCAAAGACGCCACTGTTGATGTCAGCAAAGCAGCTACCGAGGAAGCCGCCAAGGAATCTGCCGAGAGGGCCGACGAGAAGACCGATGACCATACTGACGGCATTCCTGCTGCAGGAGTGCCAGGCGCTACACCGGCCACAGAGCCCCCAGCCACCAGTGAGACGATCGTCGAGGATCAACCATCGACATCCGAAGCTCCCTCATCGAGCAAATATCTCAAGGTTAGCGACTACCTATTCATCAACTTGCCGGGCACGACAAGTATTGGAGCGCCGACCGAAGGGGAAACCTTTGATGTAGAAATCATCACCACTGCCGGGCTCGAAATTGTTGATGAACCAAGCGCCAGTAGTGGCAAATCTGAAGAAGATCAGCTCCTTCAGGCCATGGGCGATAATTTCCACAAGCTCCAAGCACTCCACCGTGCTCGAAAGGAGAAGGCAGATTCCAGAGTTGCAGTTGTCGAAGCAGCTGAGGCAGATTTCTAGAAGCGCGTTGAGCAGATGCAGATCTGGTACGTCGAGGCCCTTCAGGAGTTGACTGCCAGCCGGGAACAAGTGAGCCAAAGCTGGACAGAGCTCCTTCTGAGGCAATCCGATATAGAGAAGGCGCAAGAGGAAAATGCGCAAAGGATTGCCGCTGAGGAAGCCTTCTTAACGGAGTGCCGCGTTGGGCTTGATGCTCACGAAGAAGATCTTGCCGCGTGCGAGCAGGCACTTGCTGCCAAACTCCGCGGCAAGGACGAAGAAATTGAAAAACTTGTCGCGCAGCGGACCCAGGAGCTGGAGCAGAAACACAAGGAGGCACTCGAAGCTTCAACTGCAGATCACGCCAGCAAGCTCAAGGAAACCATCGATGCCGCCGAGGCTGCAGAGGCCATCAAGAACGAGCTAAGCAACAAAGTGAAGAAGCTAGAGGTGGATCTTGAGGAACACAACAAGGAGCTCTCAACGCTCAAAGGAGACAGGGAGAAAACTCTCCACAGCCTGGTGGATATGCAAATTGCTATATCCGACAAGACCAAGCAGCTCTCTTCAGCCAACGATGCCATTGCCGATCTGAGGCTGAAGCTAACCACGCTGGAAAAGTCTCTTGAGGACGGCAGGGCCCGCGAGAAGGCCCTAAGCAAAGACCTTCAGGATGAGAAGAACTTGCTTAAGAGCGCTGCTGCCGCCCAAATCAACTATGAGAAGGGTGTGAATATCTGGACTGATCGCCTTGTCGACACCGCGGAGTGGCTCACAGCACAATTGTCAACCATGGGCCAGGATGGCCTGCAAAACTTCAGGTATTCCTCTGAAGAAAGGATATCCTCGAGCGCCCTGCTGACCATGTTCTTCAAAAGCATTATTGATGCTCTGAAGCTGCTACAGTCCAATCGAGCGGCCCAACTGGCCAACGAATCCCGCAAACTTTGCCGGGCCGTCCTCCGCAAGGTACTCGTCAAGGTGGTACATAAGAACCCTGACGTTGATCTCACCAACGTGCTCGACCGCTTGCCGAAGGATGCAGATCTCAAGGCACTTGAGGACCTTGTCGCACCCATCCTTGAGAAGGTGGATTCAATCAAGAGGGTCGAAGGCCAGTGCAGGGACTAGCCGTCTTACTTTTACTTGCCGCCACCATTCCATGCCAAAGACAATTTAGTCTTAAGTTAGAATTGTGGCAACTATCGATGTAATATATAACTTGCTATAACTGAATACATGCATGCTATTTCTCCTGTCCAATTTCTTTCCGTATGGTATACGCCCTACGCTAACTGGAAACTTGCTGGCGCGCAACCTGCCGCGAGCGCTGGGTGCGGGACTTCAGCAGCCTGCTGGAGGTGCAGCAGCCAGCAAGACACCTTGGCGCTCTTGGTGCAGCCACTTAAACTGTTGAGCGGACTCGAAACAAAACAAGGGCGCAACCAATTACGACAAGGGTTCCTTCGCGTGCAGGTTTTCCATACAAGGACCGATATCGTCTAAAGAAAATAGCCTGATTGTAAAAATTGAAAAACTTGCTCAAAGTTTCGCAACTTAGCTTTCTGTCACTGTACTCCTTCCGGCAAGACATCAATTCTGAACATTGCCCATTGGTATCCATACCTTCCTTCCCCCCCCCCCCCGGCAAACTGTGCGCGAAGGAACCTTCCATCCTTTGAGAAAAAGAAAGAAGAGAAAATAAAGATATGGAACCTTGGTGGTTCGTTAATGCTTACCGGGAGCAAGTGTCATACAATATCTCAGACAAGCATGCATATATATAAACATGGAAATCAACAAGAAATGTACAACACTTAAGCTTATTCAACTGCGCACAGGGTCTGCGCCTGGCTTTGTACAAAGGACTATATGCCTTGCCGGCAAAACTCGTACAAAAGGAGGTTATCGGGAGCCCTCGGCAACCGCGCCTTATGGGTAGAACTTGCGAAGATTATCGATATTCCAGGAGTTACTCACTGGAACGCCATCCTCGGTCTCCAGGCGGACAGCGCCGGGCCTGGTGACTCGTACTACCCGATGAGGGCCTTCCCACTTCGGCGTCAACTTGTTTGAATTCTTGGCGGACTGAATCCGCCGAAGAACAAGGTCGCCTTCCTCAAGACTTTGGGCATGAACTTTGCGGCTATGGTAGCGACGCAAAGCTTGCTGGTAGCGTGCAACTCGCATAGCAGCCTGAAGACGATCCTCCTCAAGGAGCACAGCGTCATCTTGCCGCAATTGCTCTTGCTCAAGCTCATCATAAGCGAGCACTCGAGGTGACCCGTATATGAGTTCCGTGGGGAGAACTGCTTCCGCTCCGTAAACTAGAGCGAAGGGTGTCTGGCCAGTAGCTTGATTTGGTGTCGTTCTGATTAACCAAAGAACCGCCGACAACTCATCAATCCAGCGCCTTCCGCAATTTTTCAGCTTGTCAAAAGTCCTGGTCCTGAGACCGCGCAGCCCTTCAGCATTAGCCCTCTCTGCTTGGCCGTTGCTTCTCAGGTGAGCAACAGAGGCAAAACAGATTTTGCTGCCAAGATCCTGGACGTACTGCATGAAGGTGCGACTTGTGAATTGTGTGCCATTGTCGGTGATCATCCTGTTGGGCACACCGAAACGGCAAACTATCCCTTTAAAGAACTTGACGGCTGATTGTGCTGTCAGCTTCCTCACCGCTTCCACCTCCGGCCACTTTGTGAACTTGTCGATTGCAATGTACAAGTACTCAAAGCCCCCGGTAGCATGGGGAAAAGGGCCCAGTATGTCGAGCCCCCAGACCAAAAATGGCCAGGAGAGAGGGATTGTCTGAAGAGCTTGAGCTGGCTGATGTGATTTCTTTGAATGAAACTGGCACGCTTCACACTTGGTTACTAGTGCAGTTGCATCCTGAAGAGCGGTGGGCCAAAAGAAACCTTGTCGGAATGCCTTTCCGACAAGCGCTCTTGACCCTATGTGAGAGCCACATATGCCTCCGTGTATCTCCGCCAACAGCTCTAGTCTATCCTCCCGAGGAATACACTTCAATTTCACACCGTTCGGTCTCTTATTGTACAGAACGCCATCGACGAACTGGTACATGCTAGACTGACGGGCTACTTTTTCCGCTTCTTCCTGCTCCTCAGGGAGTTCTCCTGTCTGAAGAAAATGGACAATGGGCCATGCCCAAGCTAGAGCCTGGGGCTCAGCAACTAGGACTAAAGGCATCACTTCTGCCGGGGGAACATTTGTCTCGACGGCAAGGGCCTGAGCCCCTGCTGGAGCCTGTTGTTCCCCGGCAGGCTTGTCGTTGATCTCGGCAACTTCCTTACCGGCGGCTCCCGGGAGCTCTGCTGGAAAGTACTGACCAGAATTCAACTTCCTTCTCTTTTCTTGCCTCATTGATGGTGTTACAGATGGCTGAGTTAAGTGGAGCACAAAAGTTCCTGGTTCCATAGGTAACTTGAGGGCAGCGTGCTTTGACAGGTCATCTGCAATACTATTTTCGGCACGAGGAATGTGCTTTGTTTGCAGGCCGTCAAAGCGCTCTTCCATTTTCTCACTTCATCCACATAGGCTTGCATCAATGGACTTTGATAATCTTTGTTGACTTGCCTGACAACAAGCTGCGAATCGCCTCTGATGACGAGCTTCTTGATACCAAGGTCTGCCGCGATCCTGAGACCGGCAAGCAGGCCTTCGTACTCCGCAGTGTTGTTCGTCGAGCTCTCCCGGGGAAAATGCATCTAAATTACGTATTTGAGGTGCTCTCCGATGGGTGCGACAAGCAGCACGCCAGCACCGGCGCCTTGCAGCGAGAAAGCCCCGTCAAAGTACATAATCCATTCTTGATCTGTTTCCTTGCCGGGAAGAGTCGTTTCTTGAATCTCTTCGTCTGGCGTTGGGGTCCATTCCGCAATGAACTCCGCCAAAGCTCTGCTCTGAATTGTTGAAGTACTTTCAAACTTGAGACCAAAGCTTGATAGTTCCAACGCCCACTCCACAATCCTGCCGGTTGCCTCTGGATTTCGCAAGATCCGCTGCAACGGGAAGCGAGTGACGACGGTAATCTCATGTGCTTGAAAATAATGGCGCAGCTTCCTCGAGGCCATAAGGAGACCGAAGAGCAGCTTCTGCACACCAGAGTATCTTGATCTAGCTCCCTGTAAAAGAGAGCTAACAAAATAGACTGGACGCTGCACCATCTTCCTTTTTTGCACTGATTCCTCTGACTGCGCAGATCCTGTCTTGCCAGAACCAGACCTTGCCGGGGAAGATCCCGGCGCGTCACTTGACGGTCCTGCCGCTGCCGTTGCCTCCTCATCAACTTCTCTCTGCGCCACTAACGTAGCACTAACCACTTGATTCGTTGCCGCTAGATACAACAGCAATGGCTCTTGTGGCCTAGGTGCGACTAGCGTCGGCGGAGAGGAGAGGTACCTCTTCAAATCTTGCAACACTGCCTCCGCTTCCGGAGTCCATCTCATTGGACCTGCCTTCTTCAAAATTTTGAAAAAGGGCAGGGTGCGCTCAGCGGATTTGGAGATGAACCTGCTTAGGGCGGCAATGCAGCCGGCAAGACGACGTACATCCTTGACGCGTCTTGGTGCTTCAATCTGCTCAATAGCTTTGATCTTGTCGGGATTCGCTTCGATTCCACGCTGAGATACAAAGAACCCGAGAAGCTTGCCGGAAGGGATGCCAAACACACACTTCTCAGGATTGAGCTTTAAATTGATCTTGTGCAAATTTGTAAATGTTTCTTCTAGATCTTGTATGAGCGTCGCATTATCCTTGGTTTTGACCACTATGTCATCCATGTATGCTTCCATATTTCTATGTAGCTGAGGCTCAAAACCAATTTGGACCGCTCTCGCAAATGTAGAACCAGCACTTTTCAACCCGAAAGGCATTCGTATAAAACAATACGTACCACATGGGGGTATAAATGCAATCTTTTCTTCATCTTCTTTTGCCATGAAGATCTGATGATATCCCGAGTAGGCATCAAGGAACGACAGTAGGTCACAACCAGTAGTGGAGTCCACAATCTGGTCGATGCGCGGCAAGGGGAAAGGATCTTTTGGACAGGCTTTATTGATGTCTGTATAATCAATACACAGCCTCCATTTCCCATTCGCCTTGCGCACTACAACCGGATTGGCCAACCACGTTGGGTGAAGCACTCCTCTGACCAAGCCTGTCGCTTCTAGCTTTCTGATTTCTTCGGCAATGAATTCTTGCCGCTCCAAGGCTTGCTTCCTTACCTTCTACTTGACGGGCCACGCATGAGGACAGACAACAAGGTGGTGCTCAATTACCTCCCTGGGAACACCGGGGATGTCAGACGGTTGCCATGCAAACACGTCGACATTCGCCCGTAGGAAGGCAATGAGCGTGCTTTCCTATATGTCATCTAGGGTGGAACTTATGGTGAAAGTTCCTCCCATTCCGTCCTCCTTGACGGGCACCTTCTTGATCTCTGGTGGAGCAGCCTTGGATTTCTTGTTCTTGCCGGTGGAACTCTCTGGTGCGTCCTCAACGGAAGCGCAGCACTCTGAGGAGGTGCGGTTGCCGGAGTTTGCGCCAAAGATCTTGCCGGTCTTCTTCCCCCCGGGAGTTCTAGCGGCAGGAGCAGATGCCTTGACGGCAGGTGCTGCAGTTGCCTCCCGGTATAGTTGGTCGGTGCAGATAAGTGCATCCTTCTTGTCAGAGTGGATAGTGATGACACTTATCGGCCCGGGCATCTTCAACACATTGTACGCATAGTGTGATGCCGCCATGAACTTAGCCAGCGCTGGGCGACCAAGGATCCCATTGTATGACATAGGGATCTTGGCGACATCAAACACTACCTTCTCTGTCCTGTAGTTGAGCTCGCTACCAAATGTTACCGGTAGCGTAATCTTGCCTTTTGGCTGGGTTCTTCCTGGATCGATCCCCTGAAATGTGCCTGTTTCCTCGAGGTCTTCATCAGGAATTTGCAGCTTCTTGAGCACGTCCGGCGAGATTAAGTTCAGCCCGGCCCCATCGTCAACTAGCATTTTTGTCACCTTGGGGTTGCGGATTATTGGTGAGACCAACAAGGGCAAACACCTGACCGCAGTTGTGAGATCAGGGTGATCCTCGGCGTCAAAAATGATAGGCGTGCTGGACCATTTTAAAGGTTTGCGTGCATCAAACGACGGCTCTGTTGCATTAACCTCACGCACCCACTGTTTAAGTCGGCGATGAGAAGAATACAATGAGGCGCCCCCGTCAATACACATGGCCTCTGTGGCTTTCTGAAACTCATGCTCACTGGATTCGTCGTCTTCTCCATCATCATCGCCTCCCTCGTCTTTGTCGCGGCCTCGGGCGGGCCTCTCCTTGTGTTGCTTATCCTTGCCATGGCGGCCTCCTCGGCCACCACGCTTCTTGCCAGATCCCTCAGCACCGTCTTGGGCCTTCTCCTTGTCACGTCTTTCGTACTCAGCTCTCTGCTTCTCGACAAGCTGCTCAACTTGCCGGCAGTTTTGGAGATCGTGGCCCTTGGTGCGATGGATCTTGCAATACTGCTTGTCGGAGTTTTCCGACTTGTCGGTAGCCGCCAAGGCCTGGCAGGAGGCGCACCCGGCAACTTCCTTGCCGGGGTTGTCAACCTTGGCCTTCTTGGCGGTGCCGGGGTTGCCGGATTCCTCGACAGCAAGCACAGCCTTGCCTCTGCGCTTCTTGTTCCACCGCCGGCCTTTCTTTGGCGGGGTTGCAGCATCTTCATCTTCTGATTTGCCCCCTGCGCCAACACCCTCGCCAGGGAGTTTCCTCCCTTCTTCAGCTCGAGCGCACTTGTCGGCCAAAGCGTAAAGCTCGGCAGTACTCCTGACTTTGTTCATCGTCAGCTCTTCGCGCATCTTGCGGTTACGCACGTTCTGATGAAACGTGCTAACAACAGCGGTAGGATGAACATCTGGAATATTGTATTGCACCCGGCTAAATCTCTGGATAAACTTGCGCAGGGGTTCGCCCTCCTTTTGAGGGAGGAGATGCAAATCACTCTCTTAGCCAGGAGCTTGGTGGCCTCCAACAAAGGCGCCAACAAACTGATGGCACATATCTGACCAAGAAGAAATGGAATTCTCCGGCAGATGCATCAACCACGACCTGACGTTGGGTTTGAGCACCAATGGGAAGTAGTTGGCAAGTATCTTGTCATCTCGACCCCCGGCAGCCTGCACCGCAATGGTGTAGATGCTCAAGAACTCCGAGGGGTGAGTCTTGCCGTCATATTTCTCCGGGACCTCTGGTTTGAACTTTCGGGAGTTGGGCCACTGGACTCGCCGCAGCTCACGGGTAAACGTTGGACAACCTACCTCATAGGGCAAGTTGCCTACGTGCCCTGGCGCAGGCTTGCCGACAGTAGGCCCTGCTCGTTTATCGGACTGATGACGCGCCTCCCGTCGCAGCTCGATGGTAGTTCGAGCGTCTTCTTTGCTTCATTCCCGAAGAGCTTGGCGCTAATCGTGGCGCATCCGCGGATCAGATGACGTCGTGGAATCATCATCATGGCCGTCAGTCCGCCGGGTTGACGACCACTGCTGCTGTCGTGGAGGGGAGTGCACCGTGGTCGCACCGCCTCCAGTCTTCTCACCATCGGCTCATGTCGGATTAATAGACCGCTGCCGAGAGGGCCCCGCAGGCTGCGGCCCATCCTTGTTGACGAAGCCGATGAGGCTCTGGATAGTAGATCGCCACTCCTCCATCTTCTCCGGAGCAGGAAGGAAATCGAGGAGCAACTGCGCACGTGCCAAGGCTTCTGCTAGCGTAGGTGGCGATGACAGGTGAGAGGTACGTGAGGTGCTCTGACTTCTAACAGTGTTAGAAGGAGCACCATCACGATCACGCGACAGCGCGCCACTTCCATCGGCAGTTTGGCCTGCATGCTGGGCCTGCGCATCTTGGGATCGATACGCAGAAGTCTTTCCGTGGGGACGTTCAGACCCACCAACGCCACGGTGCTGCTCGTCGTGTGCGACCTGAGAAGGCCGCAACGCTTGCGCCGGCGTGAGAGTCTTAGAAGGCGTCCTCCGATCTCTGGAGTTCGCTGCGCCGCCCGTAGGCAGCACGGCTCCATTTCTGGATCTAGCGGCGTGCGGGTTGCCGTCGCCGCTGCGAACGACGCCGCTTGCCTGGCTCGGATCACCAGAACGCCGTGGAGGCTCTAAACCTCCATCTCCTGCATCCAGGCCATCACCCGTCCGAGTAGGTACGGGTAAGACGGACGTAGATGGAACAACCGCTGCCGCACCCTTCTTCTTGGGCGGCATGATGACAAAGACGGTGAAGAAACTGACACGCTGATCACCGGATCAGGTTCACGCAACCTCGATCCCCCTACCTGGCACGCCAAAGATGTTGGCGTACGACACCTATGGGATCCGAAGGACCCCTTTACGATTCGGCAGGGAGAGAGGTATGCACAAAGAGCAGAACCGAGGACCGGCGCGAGGGGATTTTTACCCAGGTTCGGGCCGCTGATCAGCGTAAAACCCTACTCCTGTTTTAGTTTATTATCAGTGTATTCGTCCCAGTTCTTGGAGCGCTTGCAATGAACAGTGTGTTCGTGCAGTGGCTACACATGCAGAATGGGCCGAGAGTGTTCTCCTCCCTGTAGCAGTTGCCTTGGGCCTCATTTTATATGCTCGAAGGGGTCAGAATGCCAGGCTGATCGCTGCGCTGGAGCGGTGGCACAGTGGCAGAACCTTGCCGGGGTGCGAATCTTGCCGGGCCGCGCGGGCTACCCCGGCAAGATCTTGCCGGGGGCCGAGCCCCTGGTCTTCAGGTCTCCTTGTCTTCTGACCATTGGCTTGAATGTCTCTGATAATCTTGGATTAATCTTCAGTTGTTCCCCAACAAGCCTTGCCGCAGGTATGGCTACAACTGCCCGTGCACAAGTACGGGGTACTAAAGGCCCAATACTTAGTACACCGACAAACACCCACGGTTCAATATTGAAGTGTTCCTGAAGAGGACGAAGGATGGACGGTCAATCATCCACAGGCACCGGCCTAAAGTTGCAAAGACCTTCAACATCAATGAAGGCTCAATATTCGCCTTCCGCTTCAGCAGTTTTCCAGATGAGATTCATCTGTCTATGTACCGTCTATGATGCTAATTTCAAAAGGTTATAGATGTTGCATGTGAAACTTGGTGCTGGTGCAGTTGTGTAATGGGGTAGCTGAGTGCTGAAGCTATATGATGTTGTACTCTGATGTATTTCAATTATGAAATCCTGCTTCCTTAATATGAAAATGAAATATATTGTCTGCTTAATATGAAATGTCAATTAGATTAATAAATGGATTATTAATAATAGGATAATTAGCCTGCTAATGGCCAATTAGCGTGCTAATTGGGTTTTTCTATTGCAAACGGTTGTTGAGAAAACAACGTGGGCGATGACCTCAGGCAACGCACATAGTTTCTAGGAATAAACCATATTGGATCAATGAACAATCACACACGACATCCTCTTGAAAACTATTTGCGTTAGGCCACCTTGCGCAAATGTTTACCATATAAAAAGTGTGTGTGATGGATAGCCTTTGCCACACAGTTTCTTCTATGCACCGTGTGTGATGACATTCAATAACCCAAATGATAAAATTGTTAATATCGTGTGTAATGGCAACGCTATCACAAACGATGTAGTGGGGAAAATTGTGTGTGATGCAACTGCGAACGGAAACGTTTTCCTTGGAGTGACTGTGTGGGATGTATATACGAACGGAAACGTACTTCTTGGATTAACTGTGTGGGATGTACATACTAATGGAAACGTACTCCTTGGATTGACTGTGTGCAATGTACATACGAATGGAAACGTTTAGCCGGGACTGACTATGTGGGATGTACTTACGACCGGAAACGATTTGGCCTGTATAATTGTATTTTTTTAGCACAACTATACATATAACCATATTTGATCGCTCGCCCGTCGGACACGACCTCACTTTGCCGAGCGTGTGTGACCGAAGGGCCTATCCCAGACGATTTCTGGGTCTTGTGGGAAGGACCCCCCTATCACAGTCACTCACTTGGCGACGGTTCAAAACGCTGTCACGAAAAGGGGTTAAAAACAGTTTGTATAGCACCTCGTTGTACCAGTGATTCTTGCAATTTTATATGAGGGAGAGGCATGAGCTAACATACTTTCTCTACTTGGATCATATGCACTTATGATTGGAACTCTAGCAAGCATTCACAACTACTAAAGATCATTAAGGTCATGAAACCCAACCATAGTGTCGGTGTCAAAACCGGCAGACCTCGGGGTAGGGGGTCCCGAGCTGTGGATTCTCGGATCAATGGTAATAGGGACGAAGGAGACAATGTTTTACCCAGGTTCGAGCCCTCTTGATGGAGGTAAAACCCTACGTCCTGCTCTTGTTTATATTGATGATGGAGTATCGAGTACATAGTTGATCTACCTCGAGATCATGAGTTGTGGTCTAAACCCTAGTGGTGTGATGATGAATGTCATAATAATCTATTGACTAGCCTGGCCTCGGCTTATATAGTGTACCAGAGGCCTAGGATTACAAGAGTCCTAGTCGAATATGTCGGTGGAGAGGAGTCCTTGTCTTGATCACCAAGTCTTGTGGAATCTTCCTCATATATGTCATCGACTGTCCGAACTGGCCCAATAGTGAACCGCCATGGGGGTCCTCGCCCCGATCCAGCTGGTTGGGAGACGATGTGGTGAGTACCCCCTAGTCCAGGACACCATCAGTAGCCCCTTGAACCGGTATTCAAGTTGGGGATGCTCCTCGGTTCTTTCGAACTGTTCTTTAACTTTGGTCATCGGCCTTGAAAACTGATTCAACAAATCTTTCCATGTTCGAGCTTGAGGATTGCCGAGCTAAATCCGAATAGTTTATACGTCGGGCATCCGAGGAGCCCTTTAAGTTCTTGGCCTCTATCAATGCCTTTATATTTTTATGCCACACCACGGGTTTGAAGTGTTTCCCATGCGGCGGTGTCCTCTTGCGTCCGAGCTCCAATGCGGGACTGCATCCAAGCTCCAATGCCGGACTGCATTCGAGGTGTCTTTTTGCAGCCGAGTTCCAACGCCGAACTGCATCCAAGCTCCAACACCGGACTGTATCCGAGCTCCAATGCCGGATTGTATCCGAGCTCCAACGTCGGACTATATCCGAGGTGTCATAGATCACCTTGGTTCGAAAAAGTCGAAGGAGTTTAGCCGAGCTTAATGCCGGAAATGCCCTCTATGGAGCCAGCCACTTTTATCCGAGCTTTATGCCGGACTGCATCCAAGGTGTTGCACCACCTCGGTCTTGGACTGATTTTTTGCGGATATATTTTTCTCCATTGGTGCAATTTATTCTCTGCGGAGATATATAGCCAGTAGCCCTCAAGGTGTGTGTCGGCCTAAAATCCGAGATGCACCTGAAGGAAAACATGAAACCGCTGATCCCAGTAGCCCCTGAGACTCAGGTTGATTCACGAAATCAGCCTGAGGATCAACTCCTAGCTCGGCAGCATACGTAGGAATAGAAACGCGGTGTAATATATTAGAGGAGATAGTGATCGACGGATGGGCCCTTGAGAGAGGGTCTTGAGAAGTCGCCGTAATATATTAGCTTGATGCCGGATAGGTCCCAGATGGTACCAATTGTTGTCCGAAGACGCATTTGCCCATAGCTTGGTCAAGCTGAACAATGGGCATTTTAAATTTTCTGCATTGAATAGGCAATGCAGTAGCCCCCGAGCCACTGTCGGGTGGCAACACCAGATCAGGGGATCGATGTACCCCTTTAATGGCTTTTAAGTGAGAAGCGTGAAGCCAGTAGCCCCCGAGCCATAATTTGGGCAAGGGTGGCCGAATTAAGGATCAATATTCAGAGTAAACCGACTTTAATCACAATTTATGTGTAATGATTCTATGTATCCAAGTACTCTACATCATTAATGTTCGGATCCGCATTGTACAAAACTTTGTTGACCGGCCATCGGCTTCAACCTCCTCGGCCAGTAGCCAGGGAGTGTTTATCCTACTTTATAAAGCCTTTATAAGGGCAAAGGTTTACGGAAAACAAGGCAATCCGACCATATGGTTTTATAAACAAAGGTACACGGAGAGGTATGTTATATTACTATTTAAACTAAGAAACATCTTCCAAAGAAAATAGTCCCGCTATCGGTTCCTTTCTTTGGGTTGTCATGATAACCATGATCATGAAACCTCACCTCCGATCAATCTGGGAGGAAAACATTGAGGATTTAGTTTGGGGAAAGTTCCTGAACTCTATGGTCTTAATGAGCTGAAATTTTCACTTTCGTCGTTGCCGACCAATTATATCTTTAAGATGGCTAGCTTTCGGCTTCACCCAGTCTGAGGTACTAACTCGGATGACACGGTAGTAACAATCACAGAGGTGTCCCCTTTACCGCCTAGCCGAACAATCGGGAACGTAGGGGTAAGCACAGGAGCCAGGCAACCCAGCTTGCCCAAAATCTTAAGTCAAATTGATGCATATTTATGGCTTTATAACGATAATTACGGAAGGCAGCGCTCGTATAGTGAACACAAATGCTGATGATATATATTTTTATTTTGACTCTGTTGCGACCGTTTATAATCTGAAAGTGGCCCATCATCAGCTTCTACCCCTTTGTAGATGCTATGCAGGGTGTTTCCGTACTAATAAGACAACCCTTAGCCGACGTCTCGGTGCCCGAAGGCGGTTGTGTTAACGAAAACAAGGCAATCAGATATCTAGGCTTTATAACTTTCACTTAGTCATAGGAGCTTAAAGTTGGGAGGCCAGTTACTAGCCCCCGGTTAGTGTTCGGCACTGACCGAAGTCTAGCCATTAACACTTCGGCCAATGTTATGAAAGGCCCATCGTTTAATACGGGGTAATCGCTATCGATCTATAGTTTGACACCGTCATCGGATCGCTGACCAGTTTACGCCCATTGTGACAGTCAGTTTCCGGCTTTCTCCACTGAGGCGCTTAACCATTCAAGCTAGAAGCACAATCGCAGTGGTTCTCCCTTTGCACACCTAGCCGAACAAAGCGGAACATAGGAGGCAGGCACGGGATCCCGGCAACCCAACTATTGACCGAAGACACAATTTGAAACTGATGCATATAATGCAATATCCGAGAATGTTTTGCCGAGGAGTCCATGGAGTACCTTGGCTTTTGGTGGGTTCGGCTCTAGTCGTAATCCGCATTGATATTGCCGAAGCTTTAAAGGTGTCCGGCATCGTACTGTGAGACTTATGCTGGAAACACACAAATAGGTTAAAAGTGCCACAAGCTTGGAAAACCAAAAAACTTCAGTAAAAACTTTACGTCAGAACTAAATCAAGTTTTTTGTGCCAATCCGAAATCGGTCTTAAATTTTTTTGTGCTTCTGTCGTGCTTTAACATGACACATCCGATCTCTAAACTTCAAGTAGGTCAGCCTTCGGCTTCAACCTCCTTATCCCGAAGGCGGAGTGCTTCTCCGAGGCCAGTTTAGCGAACTAAACTCAAGCGGCTTTAGAGAGAAGCCAGGCTATCCGGCTGTTGACCATACACTCGAGTCGAAAAAGGAGTTATAGAAAAAGACTTTGCAACGACTGAGAAGAAAAACATTCATTATAAAATGGCTCGTATAAATTTTAAGAGCCCCCAGTTAACCTAGGACAAGAAGTGTTTTTAACAAACAATGCTTTTAACAAATAAATGTTAACATAAAAATAATGCTTGGTCTAACCGAAAAAATTAAGAATTGAGGAAACTTGAGCATGAAAGTGACTTAGCTGGTTAGTGTGTTCGGTGTTGCTGACGAGTCCGGGCTTGTGGCGGGACGAAGACGTAGTCCTTGGCCTGGCCGAGATCCTAGCCCCCAAGTCTGAGGTGACCGAGCAAAGAGCTTGGCTTGACGAAGTGGCGATGCAGCAATGGTCGATGCGGCGAAGCGAAGCCCCCGGTCCAGCTAACGTGATGAAGCTGGTCGGCTAGTGATGCCGAAGTCCCCCGTAGTAGGTTGATGACGAAGCCCCCGGTCTAGCCGAGTTGACGGAGCAGGTCGGTAAGGTGACGTTGCAATCCCCATACCCGCTGAGTTGTCGAAGCAGGTCGGCGTGGTGGACATAGGCTTGAAGAAGCAATAGTGCGGCGATGCCGATGCAGGTCAGATCTTATGACACGGTCGATGCCGGCATGATGAAGTGACCGTGCGGCGATGCCGGTGCGCCTGCTCCATGTAATACATGTGGCGACAATGTTGGTGACGATTTAGCCTTCACGATGCCGAACTCTTGTTTGGCTTGCCGAGATGATGATCTGATAAGGTTGGGCTCGGTTCGATGAAGCGATGACCAGTCTGGCGCAGGTTGGCAGCCGTGCAGCAACGTTGTCGGGCTGGTTTGACACCGGCGCGATGGTGACGATTATATTGGAAAAGGCTTTAAAATTAGTGGGATGTGTTTGAGAATAAAACACAATACCCCATACAAAACTTCCTTCAAAAAGGATGCCCGAAATCCCATTGATAAAAAAGATGAACTCGGATCGGATTCGTTCTCGCGCAGAAAATTGATCTAAAAATCGATGCGCTCACCGGAGGTTTCCCGGAGTTTGAACGGTTGGATCGAGCTTAAATTTTGAGGGGTGGTAGATATAGGAATTCCACAGCCGATCAACGGTTGGATCTTCCAAAGGACATCCGAGCTAGATTCTGGACACCAAGCTCCAAACTCGTCCGGATTCTCGTCCAATTCCGCACAATTCCACCAAAGGAATCGTCAAAGCGATGCTCGAGGAGGCGGTGGCAGCGGATACAAGTTCGCTGTCCGGAAAAACAGCACGGTCGCCCAAGGGCAATGTTGACATTGAGCCCCTGAGCTCCATGGATGATTCCTCCATGATCATGATAGAGATCGGAGTTGATGTTGATGAAGGCCCTTGTCCGAACATGATGATCGGAGGCAGGGCACAGTCCTCGGTCGAGCCAAGGTGACTAGTAGAGCCGGCGACGAAGATGCCGACATCACAGTTGATCTGCAGGCGAGCCATTGATCCTTTGCCGATCACACAGCGGACCTCTCAATGAAAGCACCATTGTCGGTGTCAAAACTGGCAGACCTCGGGGTAGGGGGTCCCGAGCTGTGGATTCTCGAATCAATGGTAATAGGGATGAAGGAGACAATGTTTTACCCAAGTTCGGGCCCTCTTGATGGAGTTAAGACCCTATGTCCTGCTCTTGTTTATATTGATGATGGGGTATCGAGTACAGAGTTGATCTACCTTGAGATCATGAGTTGTGGTCTAAACCCTAGGGGTGTGATGATGAATGTCATAATAATCTATCGACTAGCCTGGCCTCGGCTTATATAATGTACCAGAGGCCTAGGATAACAAGAGTCCTAGTTGAATACGTCAGTGGAGAGGAGTCCTTGTCTTGATCACCAAGTCTTGTGGAATCTTCCTCATATATGTCATCGGCTGTCCGAACTGGCCCAATAGTGAACCACCATGGGGGTCTTCGGCCCGATCCAGCTGGTTGGGAGACGACGTGGTGAGTACCCCCTAGTCCAGGACACCGTCACATAGCATTAAGTATCAAGTCCTCTTTACTCCCATACGCCATAACCCACTTATCCGTGTTCAGGCTGCTGTCACCCCGGCAACCGACAATAAGCGAATCATGAACATATTGCAACACCCTACAGCGGGGATCCCTCCGTTTGCGCGAGACGGAGGGCACCGTAGGACATCACCATAATAAAATATACAATCATACCAACCAAGATCACGATTAACCCACAGGACAAAACGAATATACTCAAACATCATAGGATAACCATAGATCATTGGGAAATAATATATGGAGTTGAGCACCATGTTTAAGTAGAGATTACAGCGGGGAGAAGAGGTGTTACACCGCTGCATAGAGGGGGGGTGGGAAAGTTGGTGTTGACAGTAGCAAGATTGTTGATGTAGATCGCCGTCACGATCCTTGCCCCGACGGCACTCCAGCGCCACCGGGAGAGAGGGGGAGAGAGCCCCCTCCTTCTTATTCTTCCTGGGCCTCCCCCCTAGATGGGAGGAGAGTTCCCCCTCTGGTCCATGGCCTCCATGGCGGCGAAGGGGCGGGAGCCCCTCCGAGATTGGATCTCCCTCTCTGTTCTCTTCTGTTTCGCGTTCCCCAGATCTGGCCGAAAACCGTTTCTTATATTCCCGGAGATCCGTAACTCCGATTGCGCTGAGATTTTAACACGATTTTTTTCCAGATATAAGCTTCCTTGCACCCGAAGTAGAGCTCCAACTGACGTACGAGGTGAGCACAACCCACCACCCCGCGCCTGGGGCCTGGGGCGCGCCCTGGTGTATGTTGCCCACTGTGGGCCTCCGTTTGCGTTGATTCCAAGTCCCAAAAATCACATATATTCCAAAATAATTCTCCTTAAATTTTTATCGCGTTTGGACTTCATTTGATATGGATATTCTGCGAAACAAAAAACATGCAAAAAACAGGAACTAGCACTGGGCACTAGATTAATAGGTTAGTCCAATAAATCATATAAAATGTTGCCAAAAGTATGTGAAAGTTGTATAATATTGGCATGAAACAATAAAAAATTATAGATACGACGGAGACGTATCAGCATCCCCAAGCTTAATTCCTGCTCGTCCTCGAGTAGGTAAATGATAAAAAAAGACAATTTTTGATGTGGAATGCTACTTAGCATAATCTTGATCATATATCTAATCATGGCATCAATATTAAGACACGAATGATTCAAAGCAATAGTCTATAGTTTGACATAAAGACATCAATACTCAGGCATCCCAACAAACAATCGTGTCTTTCAAAATATCAACGCTAAAGAAAGCTATCCCTACAAAATCATAGAGTCTTGTCATGCTTTGTAACACCCCCGGTGATTAGCAACAGTAATCACTTTTGATAATGACATGTCAGCATGGTTAACACTGCATAATCATCATTAGCATCATATTGCATTTCAACTCCTAAGTCAAATTCAAATTTAAATGAAAGTGAAATATAAAAGTTGTCCAACATAAAAACTAAAATGTTTGATAAATAACAAATATTGCAGAGGCTAGTCTAAAATTGTAACCAATAAATAATAAAATAATTGGGTGGCTCTAACATAATTAAAACAGCTAGGATTAATGCATATTATTTATTATAATAATTATGTGAACTCAAGTTGACTCCAAACTAACTTTTGGTAGTGCTAGGTAATGCCTAGTATTTGTTGGAGCAATTGTTATGTTTTACAAAAACCATTAGGAGGCCTGACTATTTACTAAACAGAGAAATGAGAATAAAGAAAAAGACAAAAGAAAAACAGAAAAAAAAGAAAAAGAAGAAAAAGAGAAACCCCCCCCCCCCGGCCCAACTGGCCCAGGCCCAGCTGGCTCGGCCGGCCCACCCCCAGCCCCCTGTATCAATGGGAGACCCCCAGAAACCCTAGCCACTACCCACTCCCCTCGCACCCCCCTCCTCCCCCGATCCCCTCCTGGATCGGGATCGCCCCGAGCCGCGCGCTCGCCTCGCCCTCGCTCGACGCGCCCCGCCGCCTCGACGCCGCCACGCCATCGCCGACCGCCATCGCCGCCCCGACCCCGACTTCCTCCCCGCGCCCACTGCCCCGTGCCCTACTGCTCGCGGTGAGCTCCGGCCCCGTCGCACCCCCCTCTCCCCTCGCTCGCGCACGCCTCGCAACGCCTCTGCCGCCGGCTGCGCTCGCCCTGCTCCGCGCCCGTCGCCGCGCTCCGCCCGCTGCTCGCGCTCCGCGCCCCGGCCACTCCTCCCGCCGGCTCGCTCAGCCCCGCACCCGCGCGCGCGCCCGCCTGCCGCTCCTCCCGCTCGCCCCTGCTGCTGTTGCCGCGCCGTGCAACGGCCGAGCCCCATCGCCAGCGCCTCGCCCGCGCTCGCTCAAGGCCTCGCCTCGCCCTCGCCATGCGGCCCCGCACTGCGCGCCGTTCCCCGCGGCCGCCTCTGCCGCCGTTGACGCCCGCTCCGGCCACCCGCCGCGCGCTCCTCCGCTGCGCCCCGCCGCGGCCAGCGCCCCCCCGCCATGGCCCCGACTGGCCGCGTCCAGTTCGGGCGCCCCGTAGCGCCCGCTCGCCCGCGCGCCCGTGCACGCTGTGGCCAGGGCCACTGACCACTGGGCCAGTGCCACCTGGCCCAATGACATGTGGGGTCCGGCCCCACCGAACGTTTTAGAAAAAAAAAATTAAAAAAATTAATTAATTAATTAGTTAATTAATCCTGATTAGGTTAATCTAATTAACTAATTAGTGTTAATTAAACAGTAACTAGTAATTAACTTAATTAACCTTGCTGACATCAGCATGATGTCATGCTGATGTCATCATCAGCACTGTTTCGGATAATGTTGAATTAAATAATTAAATAAATTCCAGAAATTAATAAAAACTTTAGAAAATCATATTAAATAAACCGTAACTCCGATGGAAATATTTTATACATGAAACTTGCTCAGAACGACGATACGAACCCGGAAACGCCCTCCGTATTCCCGTCAGACGCCCGCAGCTATAAGAACATTGAACTTTTAGACCGATTTCAGTAAATGAATAGTGCCCAACTTGAATTAAATAAATCTAAATAAATTCCTAAATTAACTAAATCATTTAGTTAGGCAGTAGAACACCCCGGCATATCATTTAGGCATGTCATACATGTTGTTTGCATTATTGCCGTGAATTTATTGTTTCTCTCCCCCTCCTTCTCTCTCTCGATAGACGCCGAGACCGACGGCGCTGCACCTGGATACGACTACTCTACCGACGAGCAGCCCATTGACGACCTTCCTCTCTTGCCAGAGCAACCAGGCAAGCCCCTCCCCCGCTTGAGCATTCCAGATATCGCCCACTCTATTCTCCTGCTTGCATTAGATTTTGCTACTGTTAATGTATGCTCCTATTCTGATGCATAGCCTACTGTTGTATCCTGTTCATTGCTACCTTACCTGCCTATGATAAACTGTTTAGTTTAGGTTGGAATGAACCATCAGTGACCCCACCATTTTTCCCTTGTTGCCCTTGCTTGATCATCGACGACCCGATCAACGTGATCGTCGACCAGAGACCGACACCTCACTTCACACCTCCTTAGTTGTACGACTCTGCATAGTTATTATCGAGTGCCGAGGGTGATACCTCGTAACGCACTCACGATGAATACTCTGCAGTGTAGCTGTTCGGTCATGGTCATCGAGGGTGAATCCTCCTTCTCCACTTCCGATACGACTCTGTCGTGCGACCCCTCAGTGTGAACCTCGAGGGTGATACCTCATACGTTCACCCTGATGTTTTCGTCAAGTGGAATCCTCCGAGGGTGATTCCTCGGGTTTCCCCCTTGATGTTATGACCACACGATTACTTTGACCCTTGTTACAGGCGGGTCCACCCTGGTGGGTACCCGCTGGGGATCTATGATTTTGGGTGCCGGAAGGGCACTCGAGTGTGACATTGTGGCGGAGCATCAGAGACTCTGATTGTCTCCGCGTGATACTAATTGAGCCTATTGGATTTGGGTGTGTGATCTGAGTGGGTCGACGTGCCCTATACGCACTACCACCACGCGGGATAATGGTTATGGGACCCTCTGCGAAGTACGCTTCTCCGAAAGCTCGTCTGACGTCACGATTCACCGTGCGGGCTGATTGTCGGGATTGGGCTGGATACTTCACTGACGAGTTCAGTGTCGCGCCTGCACCCCGGCTAGTCTCGCAATGCGGAGGGTGCCCAGGGCGATGGCCCGAGACCTCTGGGTGCATAGGTTAGTCCGGCTTGCTGACCTCTCTGCCGAGCCTAGGTAGAGCGCTGCTTTGTGTTGATCTTCCGAGGACGGGCATTACCCAGCAAGTGTGTCCGGCCAGAGTTGATCGAGTGTGTTGGGTAACAGTAGTGCACCCCTGCAGGGATGAATCTTCTATCGATAGCCGGTCCTATGGTAAAGGACGCTCAGTTTGTGTATCCCGATCTACTACTCAAACTGGATACTTGTTACTTAACTGAAGCTTCGGGATCGCTTTCTCGCTTGGGAGTCGAGGAAGGATCTTTAAGCTGTACTTCAACATGTTTGCTAAATAAAATGCTATTCTACTCTCTTCTACTGCTGCAAGAGGATGGCCTTGTGAAGATGTTTGAAGATGCTAGTCTTCGATAGGACTAGGCCTTCTCTCTATTCTGGCATTTCTGCAGCCCAGTCCACATATACAGCCTTTCTCCATTGATAATGTTGCATATGTAGTATAGATCCTTGCTTGCTGAGTACTTCGGATGAGTACTCACGGTTGCTTTACTTTCTCTTTTCCCCATATACCCCACATTGATGATGCAAACAGACGATGGAGTCCAGGAGTCAGATGCCACCACCGGAGCCTACTACCAGGAGGGTCCAGAGGGTACTTACTACTGGATCGAGCCAGATGACCAGGAGTAGGATCGGAGGCTCCCAGGCAGGAGGCCAACGCCTTTCGATCTAGTGTTGCTGTTTGTGCTAGCCTTCTTAAGGCAAAACTTGTCTAACTATGTCTGTACTCAGATAATATTTGTATGACTGACTTATGTATTCGGATCTTCGGATCCCTGGTTTGTAATATTGTGGACCTCCGTTTAAATTGTGTTAGAGTTGTGTTGTGATATCTTCCCGTGAGTCCCTATGCTTGATCGTACACGTTTGCGTGTATGATTAGTGTACGATTGAGTCGAGGGCGCCACAAGTTGGTATCAGAGCCGACTGCCTGTAGGAAGCCCCCTTCCAATTCCTTGGCTGAAGTTGAGTCTAGACATCGAAAAACTAATTTACTAACTTGGCTGTGTGGCTTACGGGCCCACGTCGCCAACTGGGTGGTATTAGGATCTTTTATTCCTCGTCTATACTCTGGGACTCTGATCTCTCTTCTACTCGGGTTAAATAAATTTTACTAACGCCGACACTTAGGATCTCGTAAATCCCGTCTACCCGGAGAGCTGGATATCTGTGCGATTTCCCTGTCATTGATCTGATTAGTCTGATAATCATTTTCCTTTCCATTGTTTTGTTTAACCTTTCTCTCCGAGTTGTGTTAAACTTCTCATTGTCAATTGACAAATCTGAATTTCCTCTGTTTCAGATGGATCGTTTGTTTCCACCGCGTCCTACGATACAGCTTGTGCTTCGCACTTGGGCTCGTAATGCCCCTGGGTTTCCAGCTGTCCTGATCGCTCTCATGACCAGACTTGGCTACCGTTGGTATCCTGAGTACTTGGTTTACGAGGTTTACCGCGAGTTCAACCAGGAACAGTACTATGCTGAAGTTCGGATTTATGATCAGCAGAACAACTCAGACACCGAGCTACACCTTTTTCACGGATTAGGCGTGACGATTGAGATGGCAGTCCATGATGCCGCCTACTCTGCTGTCGTACGTCTCCGAGGAGAGCACAATGCTAACTTGGATGATACTGTGTTCCGATACATTCCGTATGCACCTGTTGGAGATGCTACTGGATACTACACAGCTATATGTGCCCCGTACGAGTCTCGACGCTACGACCCGCAGGTTCTGATTCAGTGCACTCAGGCTCTGGATCGCACTGTTCGGGCTCTTGCCGTCGAGTTGTTCGCCACTCGAGCACGCTACTATGAGGCTATGACACAGTTGCTACCAGCTGTTCGTGCAGGGATACATCCGGAGTATATTCTTTACCCACGCAGGACCGAGATGCCGCCAGGTATTGATTGGCCTGCGGTGGGAGGTCACACGCCTGCACGTGGACCTCTTCTTACAGCTCGAGACCGGCTTCTGCATCAGAGTGCACACGGAGAGTAGGATCCAGCAAGTTGATCGATCATCGGTGTTTTCTAAACTCGACCTGAGGTTGGGTTATCACCAGATCCATGTCCGTGAAGAGGATATTCCCAAGACTGCATTCGTCACTCGTTATGGCTCCTATGAATACACCGTCATGTCATTTGGCCTAACGAATGCTCCAGCTACGTTCTCCCGTCTGATGAATTATATATTCATGGATTAGCTCGACAAATTCGTCGTGGTTTATTTGGATGATATCCTGGTTTATTCTAAGAATAAAGAAGAACATGCTGAACACCTCCGTTTGGTACTAGAAAGGCTCCGAGAACACCAGTTGTATGTCAAGTATTCCAAATGTGAATTTTGGCTATCTGAAGTAACTTACCTTGGACATGTGATTTCCAAGGATGGAATTGCTGTTAACCCCGAACGAGTTCAGGCTATTCTTGACTGGACTCCCCCGAAGAATGTCAAGCAAGTTAGAAGTTTTCTCGGACTTGCTAGTTATTGCCGTCGATTCGTTGAGAACTTTTCCAAGATTGCAAAACCATTGACAAATCTGCTTCACAAAGGTGTTAAATTTGACTGGACAGAAAAATGTCAAGAAAGCTTTCAGACACTAAAAGATAAATTGACATCTGCCCCAGTATTAGCACCCCCGGATTCCCAAAAGGATTTCGTGATATACTGCGATGCCTCCCGTCAAGGATTAGGCTGTGTCCTAATGCAAGAACGCAAGGTGATTGCTTATGCCTCCCGACAATTGTGTCCTCACGAAGAAAATTACCCAGTGCACGATCTCGAACTTTCTGCGGTTATCTATGCCCTGAAGCTATGGCGACATTACCTTCTCGGTAACCGTTGCGAGATATATACGGATCATCAAAGTTTGAAGTATTTATATACTCAACCGGATCTGAACCTTCGTCAACAAAGATGGCTCGAGACAATAGCCGATTATGATATGAATATCTCATACACCCCTGGCAAGGCAAATGTAATGGCCGATGCTTTGAGCCGTAAGGCTTATTGCAGCAACCATATGGTTCAGGAATCACAACCTCTTCTTTATGAAGAGTTTCGTAAATTGAACCTCCACATTGTTCCACAGGGTTATCTCAATACCCTCGTTGTCGAACCAGATTTAGAACACAGCATCAAAACTATGCAACGGTATGACTCTGAAGTTGAAAGGATCAAGCGATACCTTGAAAAAGGAAAACCGTCGGAGTTCCATCTTGATAATGATGGGATCCTATTTTTCCAACACCGTCTCTTCGTACCTAAGTTCAAAGATGAGAGAGAACACGTTATGATGGAAGCTCATGACACTCCTCTGTCAATTCATCCTGGTAGCACAAAGATGTACCGTGAAATTTGTCAGAGATACTGGTGGCCTAATATGAAGCGAGATATTGCTCGTTATGTTTCTGAGTGTGACGTTTGCCGCCGCGTTAAAGCTCAACATCAAAGGCCCGCAGGAACTCTGCAACCCCTTGCAATTCCTGAATGGAAATGGGACAAGGTCCAAATGGATTTCATTACTGGTTTTCCCAAATCCCAGAAGGGTAATGATGCTATATTTGTCATCATTGACCGATTCTCTAAGGTTGCTCACTTTCTACCAGTTAAAGAGACAATCACTGCTAGCCAGTTAGCAGACTTGTATGTTTCCCGAATTGTGTCACTCCACGGTGTTCCGTTGGAGATCAGTTCTGATCGTGGCAGCCTCTTCACCTCCAGATTCTGGAATAGTTTCCAAGAAGCTATGGGAACACATCTGTCGTTCAGTACCGCTTTTCACCCTCAGTCATAGGGTCAAGTTGAACGAGTTAATCAAGTGCTCGAAGATATGCTTCGAGCTTGCGTCATCTCCTTTGGTAAGAAATGGGAGGAATCTCACCCGTATGCCGAATTCTCTTACAACAATAGCTATCAGGCTAGTCTGAAGATGGCACCGTTTGAAGTTCTATACGGTCGTAAGTGTCGAACCCCTCTGAATTGGTCAGAAACTGGGGAACGCTCACTCGTCGGACCGGACATTATTCAGCAAGCAGAAGATCAAGTCCGCATCGTCCGTGAACATTTGAAAACTGCTCAGTCTCGTCAGAAAAGCAACTATGACCGAAAGCACCAGGAAATAGTCTATCAACCTGGCGAGCAAGCTTACCTCCGCGTCACTCCGTTGAAAGGCACTCATCGGTTCGGAATCAAAGGCAAGTTAGCTCCTCGCTACATTGGCCCGTTCCGTATTCTTGCCCGTCGAGGAGAAGTGGCATATCAATTGCAATTGCCGCCAAATCTTTCTCAAGTACATGATGTCTTTCATGTATCCCAACTCCGTCGCTGCTTCAAGGATCCTATTCGAGCTGTGGATCACGAAGTGCTTGAATTACGGGAAGATCTGTCTTATCTAGAATATCCCATCCGTATTCTTGATGAAACTGAATGTCGGACTCGTCAAAAGTCAATCAAATTCCTCAAGGTTCAGTGGTCAAATCATTCTGAAGATGAGGCCACTTGGGAACGCGAGGATCGTCTTCGTGAAGAATACCCCTCTTTCTTTCAGTCTTCCTCTTAATTCTCGGGACGAGAATTCTTAATAGATGAGGAGAATTGTAACACCCCCGGTGATTAGCAACAGTAATCACTTTTGATAATGACATGTCAGCATGGTTAACACTGCATAATCATCATTAGCATCATATTGCATTTCAACTCCTAAGTCAAATTCAAATTTAAATGAAAGTGAAATATAAAAGTTGTCCAACATAAAAACTAAAATGTTCGATAAATAACAAATATTGCAGAGGCTAGTCTAAAATTGTAACCAATAAATAATAAAATAATTGGGTGGCTCTAACATAATTAAAACAGCTAGGATTAATGCATATTATTTATTATAATAATTATGTGAACTCAAGTTGACTCCAAACTAATTTTTGGTAGTGCTAGGTAATGCCTAGTATTTGTTGGAGCAATTGTTATGTTTTACAAAAACTATTAGGAGGCCTGACTATTTACTAAACAGAGAAATGAGAATAAAGAAAAAGACAAAAGAAAAACAGAACAAAAAGAAAAAGAAGAAAAAGAGAAACCCCCTCCCCCCCGGCCCAACTGGGCTCCAGCCCAGCTGGCTCGACCGGCCCACCCCGCCTCCCTTATCCCCTGGGAGACCCCCAGAAACCCTAGCCACTACCCACTCCCCTCGCACCCCCCCTCCCCGCCTCCCCCCTCCTGGATCGGGATCGCCCCGAGCCGCGCGCTCGCCTCGCCCTCGCTCGACGCGCCCCGCCGCCTCGACGCCGCCACGCCGTCGCCGACCCGACCCCGACTTCCTCCCCGCACCCACTGCCTCGTGCCCTACTGCTCGCGGTGAGCTCCGGCCCCGTCGCCCCCCCCCTCTCCCCTCGCTCGCGCGCGCCTCGCAACGCCTCTGCCGCCAGCTGCGCTCGCCCCGCTCCGCGCCCGTCGCCGCGCTCCGCCCGCTGCTCGCGCTCCGCGCCCCGGCCACTCCTCCCGCCGGCTTGCGCAGCCCCGCACCCGCGCGCGCGCCCGCCTGCCGCTCCTCCCGCTCGCCCCTGCTGCTGTTGCCGCGCCGCGCAACGGCCGAGCCCCGTCGCCAGCGCCTCGCCCGCGCTCGCTCACGGCCTCGCCTCGCCCTCGCCGTGCGGCCCCGCACTGCGCGCCGTTCCCCGCGGCTGCCTCTGCCGCCGTTGATGTCCGCTCCGTCCACCCGCCGCGGCCAGCGCCCCCCCTCGCCGTGGCCCCGACTGGCCGCGTCCAGTTCGGGCGCCCCGCAGCGCCCGCTCGCCCGCGCGCCCGTGCACGCTGTGGCCAGGGCCACTGACCACTGGGCCAGTGCCCCCTGGCCCAATGACATGTGGGGTCCGGCCCCACCGAACGTTTTAGAAAAAAAAAAGAATTAAAATAATTAATTAGTTAATTAATCCTGATTAGGTTAATCTAATTAACTAATTAGTGTTAATTAAACAGTAATTAGTAATTAACTTAATTAACCTTGCTGACATCAGCATGATGTCATGCTGATGTCACCATCAGCACTGTTTAGGATAATGTTGAATTAAATAATTAAATAAATTCTAGAAATTAATAAAAACTTTAGAAAATCATATTAAATAAACCGTAACTCCGATGGAAATATTTTATACATGAAACTTGCTCAGAACGACGATACGAACCCGGATACGCCCTCCGTATTCCCGTCAGATGCCCGCAGCTATAAGAACATTGAACTTTTAGACCGATTTCAGTAAATGAATAGTGCCCAACTTTAATTAAATAAATCCAAATAAATTCCTAAATTAACTAAATCATTTAGTTAGGCAGTAGAACACCCTGGCATATCATTTAGGCATGTCATACATGTTGTTTGCATTATTGCCGTGAATTTATTGTTTCTCTCCCCCTCCTTCTCTCTCTCGATAGACGCCGAGACCGACGGCGCTGCACCTGGATACGACTACTCTACCGACGAGCAGCCTGTTGACGACCTTCCTCTCTTGCCAGAGCAACCAGGCAAGCCCCCCCCCCTTGAGCATTCCAGATATCGCCCACTCTATTCTCCTGCTTGCATTAGATTTTGCTACTGTTAATGTATGCTCCTATTCTGATGCATAGCCTACTGTTGTAACCTGTTCATTGCTACCTTACCTGCCAATGATAAACTGTTTAGTTTAGGTTGGAATGAACCATCAGTGACCCCACCATTTTTCCCTTGTTGCCCCTGCTTGATCATCGACGACCCGATCAACGTGATTGTCGACCAGAGACCGACACCTCACTTCACACCCCCTTAGTTGTACGACTCTGCATAGTTATTATCGAGTGCCGAGGGTGATACCTCGTAACGCACTCACGATGAATACTCTGCACTGTACTTGTTCGGTCGTGGTCATCGAGGGTGAATCCTCCTTCTCCACTTCCGATATGACTCTGTCGTGCGACCCCTCAGTGTGAACCTCGAGGGTGATACCTCATACGTTCACCCTGATGTTTTCATCGAGTGGAATCCTCCGAGGGTGATTCCTCGGGTTTCCCCCTTGATGTTATGACCACACGATTACTTTGACCCTTGTTACAGGTGGGTCCACCCTGGTGGGTACCCGCTGGGGATCTATGATTTCGGGTGCCGGAAGGGCACTCGAGTGTGACATTGTGGCGGAGCATCAGAGACTCTGATTGTCTCCGCGTGATACTAATTGAGCCTATTGGATTTGGGTGTGTGATCTGAGTGGGTCGACGTGCCCTATACGCACTACCACCACGCGGGATAATGGTTATGGGACCCTCTGCGAAGTACGTTTCTCCGAAAGCTTGTCTGACGTCACGATTCATCATGCGGGCTGATTGTCGGGATTAGGCTGGATACTTCACTGACGAGTTCAGTGTCGCGCCTGCACCCCGGCCAGTCTCGCAACACGCAGGGTGCCCAGGGCGATGGCCCGAGACCTCTGGGTGCATAGGTTAGTCCGGCGTGCTGACCTCTCTGCCGAGCCTAGGTAGAGCGCTGCTTTGTGTTGATCTTCCGAGGACGGGCATTACCCAGCAAGTGTGTCCGGCCAGAGTTGATCGAGCGTGTTGGGTAACAGTAGTGCACCCCTGCAGGGATGAATCTTCTATCGATAGCCGGTCCTACGATAAAGGACGCTCAGTTTGTGTATCCCGATCTACTACTCAAACTGGATACTTGTTACTTAACTGAAGCTTCGGGATCGCTTTCTCGCTTGGGAGTCGAGGAAGGATCTTTAAGCTGTACTTCAACATGTTTGCTAAATAAAATGCTATTCTACTCTCTTCTACTGCTGCAAGAGGATGGCCTTGTGAAGATGTTTGAAGATGCTAGTCTTCGATAGGACTAGGCCTTCTCTCTATTCTGGCATTTCTGCAGCCCAGTCCACATATACAGCCTTTCTCCATTGATAATGTTGCATATGTAGTATAGATCCTTGCTTGCTGAGTACTTCGGATGAGTACTCACGGTTGCTTTACTTTCTCTTTTCCCCATATACCCCACATTGATGATGCAAACAGACGATAGAGTCCAGGAGTCAGATGCCACCACCGGAGCCTACTACCAGGAGGGTCCAGAGGGTACTTACTACTGGATCGAGCCAGATGACCAGGAGTAGGATCGGAGGCTCCCAGGCAGGAGGCCAACGCCTTTCGATCTAGTGTTGCTGTTTGTGCTAGCCTTCTTAAGGCAAAACTTGTCTAACTATGCCTGTACTCAGATAATATTTGTATGACTGACTTATGTATTCGGATCTTCGGATCCCTGGTTTGTAATATTGTGGACCTCCGTTTAAATTGTGTTAGAGTTGTGTTGTGATATCTTCCCGTGAGTCCCTGTGCTTGATCGTACACGTTTGTGTGTATGATTAGTGTACGATTGAGTCGGGGGCGCCACATGCTTTGTCTTCTTGACACAAAGTATTTATCATGCACAACCCCGATGACAAGCCGAGCAATTGGTTCATACTTTTTAACGCGCTTCAGCTTTTTTAACCCTCAAGCAATACATGAGCGCAAGCCATGGATATAGCACTATGGGTGGAATAGAGTACGATGATAGGGGTAAATATAGAGAAGACAAAAAAGTAAGAAAGTCTCACATCGACACGGCTAACCAACGGGCTATGGAGATGCCCATCAATCGATATCAATGCGAGGAGTAGGGATTGCCATGCAACGAATGCACTAAGAGCTATAAGTGTATGAAAGCTCAACATGAAAACTAAGTGGGTGTGCATCTAATCCTATAATGAAAAATTCCCACTAGTATATGAAAGTGACAACATAGGAGACTCTCTATATGAAAAACATGGTGCTACTTTGAAGCACAAGTGTGGAACTGGCATGCCCCTTCTCTCTTTGTTTTTTTTATTTTCTTTTTCTTTCTTTTCTTTTTTCTTCTTTTTCTTTTCTTTTTTTCTTTCTTTTTTCTTTTTTTCTCTCTTTGTCCGGAGTCTCATCCCGACTTGTGGGGGAATCATAGTCTCCATCATCCTTTCCTCACTGGGGCAATGCTCTAATAATGAATATTGATGATCATCACACTTCTATTTACTTACAACTCGATACCTATAACAAAATACGACTCTATATGAATGCCTTTGGCAGTGTACCAGGATGTGCAATGATCTACCGTAACATGTATAAAAAATGATGAACGGTGGCTGAGCCACAAACACTATGTCAGCTATATGATCATGCAAAGCAATATGATAATGAATGCTCAAGTCATCAAAACAAAAGCGATGGAAGTTGCATGGCAATATATCTCGGAATGGATATGGAAAGGCCATAATAGGTAGGTATGGTGGTTGTTTTGAGGAGGATACAATAAGGCTTATGTGTGATAGAGCGTATCATATCACGGGGTTTGGATCCACTGGCGAAGTTTGCACCACGTCTCGAGGTGAGAAAGGGCAATGCACGGTACCGTAGAGGCTAGCAAATTGCGGAAAGGTAAGAGTGCGTATAATCCATGGACTCACATTAGTCATAAAGAACTCATATACTTATTGCAAAAGTTTATTAGCCCTCAAAGCAAAGTACTACTACGCATGCCCCTAGGGAGATAGATTGGTAGGAAAATACCATCGCTCGTCCCCGACTGCCATTCATAAGGAAGACAATCAATAATAAATCATGCTCCAACTTCATAGCATAATGAGAGGCTATACGTGCATGCTTCGGGAATCACAAACCTTAACACCAATATTCTTACTAACCACAACCGTGTACAAGTACCTCCCACATACTCCATCTCTATATCGCAAAACTATTGCAAGGAATCAAACACATCATATTCAGTGATCCATAAGTTTTATGTAGGATTTTATGACTAACCATGCAAATGACAAATTCCCGCTAACTCTCTAAATAGATATAAGTGAAGCAAGAGAGTTTAATTCTTTCTACAAAAGACCATGCTCTAATAAATATGAATGAAGCAAAAGAGCATTCTTCAAATAACGGTTTTCTATGTGAAGAGAAACACGCAATCCAAACTTCAAATGATATAAGTGAAGCACATGAAGCATTCTATAAAGCCATACTCAAAAGATATAAGTGAAGTGCAATGAGCATTCTATAAATCAACCATGGACTATCTCATACCAGCATGGTGCATAAAAGAAAAATGAAAACTAAACACAAAAGATGCTCCAAGATTTACACATATCACATGAACGGAACGAAAACGAAAACATACCGATACTTGTTGAAGAAAGATGGGATGCCTTCCGGGGCATCCCCAAGCTTAGACGCTTGAGTCTCCTTGAATATTTACTTGGGGTGCCTTGGGCATCCCCAAGCTTGATCTCTTGCCTCTCCTCCTTCTCCTCATATCGAGACCTCCTCGATCTTTGATCACTTCATCCACACAAAAGCTAACCGAACTTTTAGTGGCAGGGTTAGTGAATATGGCAGTCAAATACCATCATGTACTGCTATAACATTATTGTATAATTATAATAAAACATTACCCACTGTATGCTATCACAATTCTATGGCCCCAAGTCAAAGGAGGCTCAACAAGATTTCAAACATACGCAAATAATGAAGCTATAACAACAATCTGTGAAAACAGGATAGTCTGTAAAGATCTAAACATTCACCATACTTTTGTAACTCTAAAAATTCTGAAAAAATAGGACGAAATAAAAAAATTGTATAGAAATACTGTGCAAAAAGTTTCAGAAGCTTTTGACATTCTAGCAAAAAAATGAAAATTCACACTCTACATCCAAAGTTTCTGTTTTTACACCGCACATACCAACAAGCAATCTAATCATCCTAAAGGCAAATCTTGGCACATTTTTTTATAATACAATGGATTTGTACAAGGGGATAATTATTTTTGTGAGAACTTCCATGAAAAATTTACATTATTTCCATGAGCATGAACACAAGTGTTCAAGGTCAACCCTCACTTTTCCAATGCATCACCTTTCAATCGCTTCTCATTTTGAAAAAGTTTTTAGGTTCCCCGCTATATTTTTTTGTTTTAAAACTTTATAAAAGTACTCAACAGAAATAAATGACTCTCTAAAACTTCCGGTTTGTCTCCCTGGCAGCACTTTCTTTAAAGCCATTAAGCTAGGCATAAAGTGCTCAAGTAATGAATCCACCCGGATCCCAAGATATATCAAAGCCAATTTTAATTAACAATGATTTGGCATTTAGTAGTGAGCACAAAGCAACATATATCATGCAATTACAAAGTCTAACTCTCTTCCTATGCATTGGCATGTCATACAAGAACAATTCATGCACATCAAGTAATGGCCAATACATAGCATAAGCAGTTTCTAGCAATTTTTTCGTGTTGGAAACATATAGAGGTGGAGATATAGTTCCTCTCTCATAATAATTGCAAGTAGGAGCAGCAAGCACATGCATATTATATTCATCAAAATTATCATGTGCAACGGTAAAAGGCAACCCATCAATGTAATCTTTAATAAATGTAAACTTCTCTGATATAGTGTAGTTTGGAGAATTCAAAAAGATAATAGGACTATCATGTGTGGGTGCAATAGCAACAATTTCATTCTTAACATAAGGAACTATAGCAAGTTCATCTCCATAAGCATAATTTATATTGGCATCTTGGCCACAAGCATAGCAAGCATCAAGTTCATCAAAAAGGGATATTTCAAATGAATCAATGGGATCATAACAATCATCATAGCATTCATCCTTCGGTACGCACGAAGGGGAATTAAACAATGTATTGGATAAAGAGTTACTCTCATTAGAAGGTGGGCACGGGTGATCAATCCGCTCTTCCTCCCTTTGTTCTTCGCTCTCCTCCTCATCTTTTTCATCCAATGAGCTCACAATTTCATCAATTCCTTCTTCCATAGACTCCTGCAAAATATTAGTCTCTTCTTGGACAGCGGAGACATTCTCAATGAATACATCAATATCGTAATTGCATTTATAATTATCATAGCAATACTTAAGTATAGCAAAATTTCCAGGTCTATAAACATAATCATCATACTTTTCAAACAGAGATTCAATTTCATAAGCACCCTTAAAAGCAACAAATTCTTCTATTCTTTCCACATCATAGTAATCATATCTACCATTAGCATAAGAAGCTAAGTTTTCATTATCATTAAATTTGCATGAAAAGGGAAGGTGTGGAGCCTTCATCCTAGAGCAACAAGTATAATCATATCTCGAGCATAAATTCCAAGCATACCATTGCAACATATCAATTTGATCCCATGATAATTTCCCTTTTTGTGTCAAGCGATAATCCCTAAAGTATTCACGTTGATCTAACGTGTCTCCCATTATCATGTTGAATGGGGTTTTCTCAGGATTATCAAAGTAGTGTTTAATATTTTTCACATAACGAGCATCGAGGGTTTTAGGAGGTTCCCCATCTCCATGAGTAACAAGTATCACTAATTTTTTTGGTGTTTCGTGTTCCATATCCATAACTAAAGATAGAGAACAACTTAGAACAGAAAGTAAAAACTACTTAGTGATAAAGCAAACAAGCACACACGAGTATATTCACCCCACGCTATTGCTCCCCGACAGCGGCGCCAGAAAAAGGTCTTGATAACCCACAAGTATAGGGAATCGTTTGTAGCCTTTTTCGATAAATAAGAGTGTCGAACCCAACGAGGAGCTAAAGGCAGAACAAATATTCCCTCAAGTTCTATCGACCACCGATACAACTCTACGCACACTTGATGTTTGCTTTACCTAAAACAAGTATGAAACTATTTTGCAAGAATAAAACTACGAGTACTTTGCGAGAATAAAACTACAAATAAATTGCAAGATAATAAAAGTGGATAGCTTTTGTCAACAAGAAAGTCATTTGTCCCTAGGCAATTGATAACTAGACCGGTAATCATTCTTGCAATTTTATATGAGGGAGAGGCATGAGCTAACATACTTTCTATACTTGGATCATATGCACTTATGATTGGAACTCTAGCAAGCATCCGCAACTACTAAAGATCATTAAGGTCATGAAACCCAACCATAGCATTAAGTATCAAGTCCTCTTTACTCCCATACGCCATAACCCACTTATCCGTGTTCAGGCTGCTGTCACCCTGCAACCGACAATAAGCGAATCATGAACATATTGCAACACCCTACAGCGGGGATCCCTCCATTTGCACGAGACGGAGGGCACCGTAGGACAGCGCCATAATAAAATATACAATCATACCAACCAAGATCATGATTAACCCACAGGACAAAACGGATCTACTCAAACATCATAGGATAACCATAGATCATTGGGAAATAATATATGGAGTTGAGCACCATGTTTAAGTAGAGATTACAGTGGGGAGAAGAGGTTTTAAACCGCTGCATAGAGGGGGAGAAAGTTGGTGTTGACGGTAGCAAGATTGTTGATGTAGATCGCCGTCACGATCCTTGCCCCGACGGCACTCCGGCGCTACCGGGAGAGAGGGGGAGAGAGCCCCCCTCCTTCTTCTTCTTCCTTGGCCTCCCCCCTGGATGGGAGGAGAGTTCCCCCTCTGGTCCATGGCCTCCATGGTGGCGGAGGGGCGGGGGCCCCTCCGAAATTGGATCTCCCTCTCTGTTCTCTTCTGTTTCGCGTTCCCCAGATCTGGCCGAAAAACGTTTCTTATTTTCCCGGAGATCCGTAACTCCGATTGCGCTGAGATTTTAAAACAATTTTTTTCCGGATATAAGCTTCCTTGTGCCCGAAGTAGAGCTCCAACCGACGTACGAGGTGAGCACAACCCACCATCCCGCGCCTGGGGCCTGCGGCGCGCCCTGGTGTATGTTGCCCACTGTGGGCCTCCGTTTGTGTTGATTCCAAGTCCCAAAAATCACATATATTCCAAAATAATTCTCCGTAAATTTTTATCGCGTTTGGACTTCGTTTGATATGGATATTCTGCAACACAAAATACATGCAAAAAATAGGAACTGGCACTGGGCACTGGATCAATAGGTTAGTCCAATAAATCATATAAACTGTTGCCAAAAGTATGTGAAAGTTGTATAATATTGGCATGAAACAATAAAAAATTATAGATACGACGGAGACGTATCAGTGCCCTCCATACCAACATCTTTCCGGGGAGTTTGTTTTATTATTATTGTAATTTTGATCATGGGACTGGGCATCCCAATTACCGGCCCCTCTCGTGCAAGGAGAAGTGAATAAACACTCGTCACGAGAATAACCCGCTTAGCCTGGAAGATACTGACCACCCCCTGTTGCTCCATGAGTGGTACAGACACGCAAAACAGATGTTCATTTGAATATGTAGAGGTGGCACATGCAAATTTACTTGGAACGGCAGAGCAATATATACCGCATATAGGTAGATATAGTGGACTCATTTGGAATAACTTTTGTTTAAGGATTTTGATGCACAAGCAGTATTCCCGCTTAGTACAGGCTAAGGCTAGCAAATCGGTTGAGAAGCGACCAACTAGAGAGCGAAAACGGTCATAAACATGCGTTGTGAATAATTAACATTGAATACTAGCATGAGTAGGATATAAATACGATGAACATAAATATCGTGGAGGCTATGTTGGTTTTGAATCAACTACATGCGTGAACATGTGCCAAGTCAAGCCACTCGAAACATTCAGAGGAGGATACCATATCATCATACTACATCACAACCATTTTAATGCATATTGATACCCAAGATAAATTATTATCCACTCCTAGCTACTCAAGCATGGCATGAGCAACTGTAATCTCTAATTGTCATCATAAACATGTTTAATCATAATATGCTGAATCATGAATACTGAGTTAAACATATTTACAAAAACAAAAACAAGTTGAGTTCATACCCACCTTTCCTTGCCTCAGTCACTTTATCAAATATCATCATTATTGCCTTTCACTTGCACGACCGAATGAGATGAAAATAATAATAGTGCAAGAGTGCCCTGGACTAAGCTGGAATCTGCAAACATTTTATTCAAAGGAGAAGACAAGGTAAAATGGGCTCTTTGTTAGATCAACAATAATGCATATTGAGAGCCACTCAACATTTTCATCGTGGTCTTCTCCTCATAATGAATCAACAAAAGAAAAGAATTTCAAAGAAACACACTGAAATATTTTTAGAGTTTTTGTTTTTTCTTGAAGAAAGCAAATTAAAGAAGGAAAAACAAAAGCGAGAAAAAACTATTTACATGGGAGAGCTCCCAACAAGCAAAAAAGAACGGGAAATCTTTTTGGGTTTTCTTTTAATACTACAACTAATTTAAACTAGAAAGAAAAACCAAAAAGAAGTGAGAAATATATTTTTTTCTAAAAAAAATTCAAACACACAAGAAGAAAGCGAAAAAATAAAACTAACATGGATTATACAATGAAAAAGGATGAACACCGATAACTGGAATGAAATGTGTGAACATGAATGTAATGTCGGTGGGAAATACGCACTCCCCCAAGGTTAGGCTTTTGCCTAGCTTGGTAATCACCATCCGTAGTAGCCATCCGGTCCCATGTGAAAGCGCTGAGGCGGCGCAGCTGAGCGTCCCACTCCTGGACCTCATCCCCTGTCGCTGCTAATGCATTCCGGTAAGCAACGATGTCCTCTGGTAGGATGGTGTATCTGTTTCTAGCATTAGAATCAAACAAAGTAGGTGAGGCAACGAAATAATATCACGAGTTACCTCACTAAAAACCAAGTTATAACGAATATGGTGAGGAGGCTCGGGAGCATCAATAAAGTGGTGGTCCTCCATAGACTAGTGATCTAGGTAAACTCTAGGCAACAAGTAATCATGGGGGCGTATCTAAACATTAAAGCGTCTCGCTAGGCGAGTAGCATAAATACCACCATGAATTTTGCCCTTAGTCCTATTATTGTGAAGGCGGCGTCAACGATAGCTCCAAGGCTATAAGTGTTGTCATTATGAAGTGCACGACGTAAAATGTCAAGGTCAGGGGCACTGAGAATACCACCCTGCTCTCTAGCAGTCAAACATTTCCCTATGACTAAAGTAAAGTAATGAATGGAAGGAAATTGCGAGCTAGTGGCTCCGGCTTTCGACATGCCCCTTTCCTCACCCACAATTAAAGTGCAGAGGAAACCCTCAAACTCCGCCGGTCTAGGCTCTTGAATTTCCCCATCAGAGGGAATCAAGCATATCTCGCAAAACTCAGTAAGCGGTATCTGGTGATGCTCAACATATAAATCAAAGCGCACCTCGGGGGGTTCGAGCCTATTCAAGAAATGAAAGTTTTGCACAAAGGAATTCGTATGGAGGTGGTGTTGGTCACACTCATCTGTGAGGAAGTTGGTTAGTTCGACATTAGCAACGAATTGCGTGAACTCTTGGTAGAATCCGACTTCGTTCATGAAGGCAATGTGCGGCCATTCGCACGGACAGACCTCCGTCCTACGCAAAGTGTTGAGGAGTGTTGAGGTCACTATCCGAGGAGTCCCCAATGACTCCCTTGGCATTCCGTTTCGAGGAACTCCTTCGGAAGAAATCCATTTTTCTTATGAACAAATTTCTGAAATTTTTTGGGTCACAAAATAATATCAATAAAATTTCACCGAATTTATAGCAACTACTCATATGGATGTCTAGAGGCTATATCAAGCATTCAAACTACTTGGAATTAGAAGAATTCAACATGCAAGCTCATTTTCAGTAGCACCAAGAGCAGCTAATTATGTAAAATATAGTCCACAAAAACAAAAACTAATTGGAGCAATGGAGGAGTCACATACCAAGTAGCAATCCCCTAAAACAGTTTTGGAAACGCAGTTTCGAGCAAAGAGATCAAAAATCATAGGTTTGGGAGCAAGAACTCGCGAGAGAGAACCAGTGTGAATTTTTTTCTAGAGGTGAGTGACAAAGTGGGCTAAAGTAATAAGTGAGGGGGTCCTTGTGGGGCCCACAAGCCACCAAGGTGCGCCCTAGGGGTGGGGCATGCCCTGGTGCCTTGTGGGCACCTGGGCACCCTCCTGTGGTGTTTTCACTGCCAAAAATTCTTAGATACTCAATAAAAATCGTGTAAAAATTCAGGTTATTTTGAGCACTTTCATTTTTTGGCACTTTTTTATTGCACAGATAATTCAGAAAATAGGATGTTTATGGCATTTTATTGCATTTAACTAAAAATAACAGAAAATATAAAGTGGGCACAAAAGGTTGTGCCTACTAAATTCATAGACCACATGCCTCTAAAAAATAATCAATTAATAAGGTTGATCAAGTCTTATTAACAAACCATTTTCGATTAACATGAAACCGAAGAATCTTTGTAAAACACTAAGTTACCTCAACAGGGATATGCATCTCCCCAACAATAAGTGTTCCATATTTCTTCTTAACAGTAGGGAGGGGAAGTTGAAAACTTCCAATAGTAATTGTCGGAGTCTTTTCAATAACATGAATACCATTTACTTGAAATTATTTCTTCGGAAAGTGCACCGTATGCTCATTACCATTGATATGAAAAGTGACCTTGCTTTTGTTGCAATCAATAACAGCCCTTACAGTGTTTAAAAAGGGTCTACCAAGGATAATCGACATGTTGTCATCCTAGGGCATATCAAGTATAACAAAGTCTGTTAAGATAGTAACATTTGCAACTACAACGGGTACATCCTCACAAACACCGATAGGTATGGCATTTGATTTGTCAGCCATTTGCAATGATATTTCAGTGGGTGTGAGTTTATTCAAATCAAGTCTTTTATATAAAGAGACATGCATAATACTAACACCGGCTCCCAAATCACACAAAGCAGTTTTGACATAATTTCTTTTAATGAAGCATGGTATAGTTGGTATTCCTAGATCTCCTAGTTTTTTAGGTACTCCATCCTTAAAAGAATAATTAGCAAGCATGGTAGAGATTTCAGCTTCAGGTATTTTTCTTTTATTAGTGACAATATCTTTCATGTATTTAGCATAAGGGGCCATCTTTAAAATATCAGTCAAACGAGTACGCAAAAAGACTGGCCTAAGCATTTCAGCAAAGCGTTCAAATTCTTCCTCATCTTTATTCTTAGATGGTTTAGGTGGGAAAGGCATGGGTTTCTGAACCCATGGTTCTCTTTCTTTACCATGCTTTCTAGCAACAAAGTCTCTCTCATCATAATGTTTACTTTTAGAAGGTGGGTTATCAAGATCAACAACAGGTTCTATTTCAACATCATTATCTGGTTCCTTATCATTTTCTGGTTGAGCATCTACATGAACATCATCATTGTCATTATCATTGTCACTAGGTGAATGTTCATTGCCAGATTGTGTTTCAACATCAGAAATAGAAACATCATTTTCATTCTCAGAAGGTTTTTCTACCTCAGGTTCACTAGAAGTATGCAAAGTCCTATCATTTTTCTTTTTCTTTTTCTTTTTTGATGGACTAGGTGCATCAATATTAGGTATTTGAGAGTCTTTTTCAATTCTTTTAGGGTGATCTTCAGGATAAAGCAGCTCCTGAGTCATTCTACCTCCTCTAGTCATTACTCTAACAGCATGATCATTCATATTATTATTCATTTCATTGAGCAATTCACTTTGAGATTTAGCAACTTGTATTAACTGAGTTTGGACCATAGATGCATGTTTACTTACACCTTTGACATCATTAACAATTTTAAATAGAAAGTCACTCAAACGATCAATCATGTATGCATTTTGTTTCAATTGTTTCATAACATTTGCATTGAAATGATCTTGCTTAATAATGTAATTATCAAATTCATACAATCATTGGCTAGGAGATTTATTATAGGGAATATCACCTTCATCAAACTTTATAACAGAATTTACCTCTACCACCTATGGTGGTGTGTCAATACCATGTATTTCTTCAATAGGTGGTAAATTCTTAACATCTTCAGCTTTAACACCCTTTTCCTTCATACATTCCTTTGCCTCTTGCATATCTTTAGGACTGAGAAATAAAATACCCCTCTTCTTCGGAGTGGGTTTAGGCGGTGGTTCAGGAAGATTCAGTCATTATCATTTTTTCCATATATTATTCAAGAGTTCCTCAGCTTGTTCAATAGTTTGTTCCCTGAAAACACAACTAGCACAACTATCTAGGTAGTCCCTAGAAGCATCGGTTAGTCCATTATAGAAGATACCAAGTATTTCATTTTTATTAAGGGGATGATCAGGCAAAGCATTTAGTAATTGGAGAAGCCTCCCCCAAGCTTGTGGGAGACTCTCTTCTTCAATTTGCACAAAGTTAAATATTTCCTTTAAGGCAACTTGTTTCTTATGAGCAGGGAAATATTTTTCAGAGAAGTAATAAATATATCCTGGGGACTACGCACACAACCAGGAGCAAGAGTATTGTACCATATCTTAGCATCACCCTTTTATGAGAAAGAAAATAACTTAAGAATATAGTAATAGTGGATTTTTCCTTATGAGCAAATAGGGTGGCTATATCATTTAATTTAGTAAGATGTGCCACAACAATTTCAATTTAATAGCCATGGAAAGGATCAATTCAACCAAAGTAATTAACTTTGGGTCAACAGAGAATTCATAATCCTTATTAGTAATAAAGATAGGTGAAGTAGCAAACTCAGGATCATATTTCATTTTAGCATTCAAAGATTTTTCTTTCAACTTGCATAGTAATTTCTTAAGATCATCTCTATCCTTACAAGCAAGAAAATCCCTAGCAACCTCTTCTTCCATAACATAACCTTCAGGTATCTTAGGCAGTTCATATCTAGGAGAGATAGGTTGAATAGGTGTTTCATAATTTTCAGTCTCAATAATTTCATCAGTTCCAGCATTCTCAATTTCTTTAGCTCTAGCAAGTTGTTCATCAAGAAATTCACCTAGTGGCACAGTCTTATCAAGCAAAGTACTAGCATCATCATAAGCATCATTCATAGCGGAAGTAGCATCAATTACTTGCGACATATTAGAATTAATAGCAGGTGGTGGTTTGCAAGCTTACTCAAAACAGGAGGTGAATAAAGTGTAGAGCTAGATAACAGTTCCTTACCTCCCCTCATCTTAGAGGGAACGATCTTGGTTCTATCATCCTTAAGATTCTTCATAGTAATCAACAGAGATAAATCCGTGACTCAACAAATATAGCTATGGTCCCCGATAACGGCGCCAGAAAAAGGTCTTGATAACCCACAAGTATAGGGGATCGCAACAGTTTTCAAGGGTAGAGTATTCAACCCAAATTTATTGATTCGACACAAGGAGAGCCAAAGAATATTTGTAAGTATTAGTAGTTGAGTGTCGGCGTACGACACCTATGGGATCCGAAGGACCCCTTTACGATTCGGCAGGGAGAGAGGTATGCACAGAGAGCAGAACCGAGGACCAGCGTGAGGGGATTTTTACCCAGGTTCGGGCCGCTGATTAGCGTAAAACCCTACTCCTACTTTAGTTTATTATCAGTGTATTCGTCCCAGTTCTTGGAGCGCTTGCAATGAACAGTGTGTTCGTGCAGCGGCTACGCATGCAGAATGGGCCGAGAGTGTTCTCCTCCTATAGCAGTTGCCTTGGGCCTCCTTTTATATGCTTGAAGGGGTCACCACAGTGGCGAACTGTTCATATGCGTGGTGTAAAGTAGCTACAGGGTTATCATACCTAACCACTGGCGGTTTAGGACAAATACATTTAATGCACCATGAAGTGTCCGTTTAGGTGTCCCTACTTTCTTGGGGATGGAAAAAGGGGCCATCCCATCAGCACCGCTTAAGCTCACCTCCACTAGCGCCTTCCCACGCATCCAGAGATGGGGCCAAAATGCCAGGCTGGTCGCTGCGCTGGAGCGGTGGCACAGTGGCGGAACCTTGCCGGGGTGCGAACCTTGCCGGGCTCCGCGGGCTATCCCGGCAAGATCTTGCCGGGCTCCGAAGGCTACCCCGGCAAGATCTTGCTGGCGGCCGAGCCCCTAATCTCCAGTTCTCCTTATCTTCTGGTCCTTGGCTTGAATGTCTCTGATAATCTTGGATTAATCTTCAGCTGTTCCCCGACAAGCCTTGCCGCAGGTATGGCTACAACTGCCCGTGCACAAGTACGAGGTACTAAAGGCCCAATACTTAGTACACCGACAGGAGCCCCCGGGCCTAGGCCACACACGAGTGCGAGGCGTTGTTGGGCTAGGCCCAAACAGTGCACGGGCATGCGTGGCAGGGGTTAACTGCTTGTAATTATTCCGCTTACTGCGCTTCCCCACTACGCGCGTTGAATGCGTGATGTGGGAAGCGTGCGCTGAACGTCCGTGGCCGCAGCGCGCTTGTATAGGCATGTTCACATTGGGCAGTAAAAGAGGCAGCCTCGCTCTTTCCCCGTAAAAAGGAATCCACAGAGGCACCACCCATTTACCCCCCTCTTCTTTCCAATCTGGAATCCGCCATTACTTTCTTCCCCCCGAGCCTAGAGCAGAACTTCTCCCCATCCGCTCACCGCCTCCGCACCCGCTCTATCCTCGGCTTCCGCCTTCGCAATCGCCATGCCGCCCAAGGCTAGCAAGGGCAAAGGCAAGAGCAAGGAGACGAAGGCCGATGTCCCAGAGAGCGAGCTGGCGAAGATGCGGAAGAAGTACGTCGTCTTTGCTCCGACGCTCGACTCGAAAGCCTTGAAGAACCGGTACCAGTGCATGTGGGCGAGGGAGACGCAGGCTCACCCTGCAACTCGCGTGGCCCCAGGTTCTTCTTTCAAAGGCAGACCAGATAAATATCCCTTCTTCGTCGCTTACTTTTATTGCAGGCTCTGTCCTCCATTCTCCAATTTCTTTATTAACATCATGTACACATACGGCTTCCGTCTTCTGGATTTCATGCCGAATGCCGTAACATGTATGTCTATCTTTGCTCATCTTTGCGAAAATTTCGCCGGAGTAGTTCCCAACACTGCCCTCTTTTGCCATTACTTTGTTCCTCGCATCCAAAAAGGGGACGCCCTTTCCGGTTCTATCGCCTGGATCCCAAGGGCATGGAACAAGGAGATATATCCAGATGGGGTTTACCGCGAGAAGTGGGAAGAATGGCGGACCGAGTGGTGCTGGATCAAGGAAGCAGATCCCCATCCATTCTGTTCGCCCCGACGGCAGAAAGTGGTCCATGGCGAGGACTAGAGTAATCTTGATGCTCAAGACGACAAGCTCATGATCGCCACCACCAGGATTCTCCGTCTTAAAGCTGCCGGGCTCACAATAGAGATGATTGGGTCCGACTTCCTTCGCCGCCACATCGCCCCTCTACAGAATAAGGGGAGACCAGCTTGGGAGTTCCAGAACCCGGCAAACATCAAACAACAACTTGACAATCATGCAGCTTGCCACTCTCTGCCACAAGCTATTTCAGCGTGATGACAAGCATAAGTTGCTAGCGAGAATTATCCCTTTGTGCAACAACTCTGCCCTGGGGTTGATCATCGCCACGATGCCAATGTTCAACGCCCATGGCCTTGACGCAACTTGGGTCAAGCCATCTGAGGAGCAGGCGCAAATGTTCTTCGACAACTTGTCGGAGAGGGCCATCCGGGAAGAAACAAGACTCGTCCGCGCCACCACCGATGAGGAAGTGGCGTATATTGCCACTAGGTTGGAAGAGGCGAACCTTGCCGCGGAGGCTGGCAATGTCAGCTTCACGGAATGGGAAACCAGCGACGCAGAGGTTGTTTTGGAAGAGAATCCTGCCGAGGAAGATAAGGCTGCCGGGGAGCAGAGTGGCACAGCCGCCGAAAACTCGTCTGATGAGGACGCAGCCGAAGAACAGCCACAAGAGGATCCCCCAGCTCCAAAGAGGGCAAAGCGTGTCCTCCGAAAAGCCGTCTCTGATGCCCCAACAAATCAACCTTCTTCGAGTAGTGACGCTCCCGACAAGAAGGCGGCCGGCAAGGCTGCACCGCGGCAAGGAGTTTGACAACAACCCGTGCGGCGCATGAGACACACACCTGCGGCAACCACTGAGGTGGCAGGGGCATCTCACACAATAGCACCCGAGGTTGAGGCGGCAGAGTCACGCCAACCCCCCGCACCTGCTGCAGCCAAGCGATCCAGGACCCCTCCTCCGCCTCCCCATACGGACGCTGCAACGGAGGTCGATTTCGACATCTCCGGTTTCAGCCCGGAACAAGAAGAGGAAGAGTAAATATCCTGTCACAGCCTTTATCTCCCAAATTCTGAATTCGATTGACCTCACTGTCTTGCTTTGTCTTGTCTCTGCAGTGACGCAGAAACTTTGGCGAAAAGGATGGCGAAAAGGGCGAAGACTTCCACGGGTGACGAGCCCCCGACAAGCTTTGCGAGCGTGCCAGCAACTATCGTCATCAGCCCGGAGCTTAGCCCTCAACGCAGCCCCCAGCGTCAGTTCACTACTCATTTTCCGCTGGCGGGTGCTGAGGTTTCTACCTTTGCCGCTAATATCTTTGGGCTTGCAGGAGGAGGACAGCAACAGGGAGAGTCATTGGAGGACGCCCCCGTCGTGCCGCCTACGTCAACCACGCCACCCGCAAGCGCATCCCCGGCAAGAGCTCTTACCGACGAGCCTACCTTGGAAGAGGAGGAGCCGGCAAACATGGGCATCGGCAACCTTTCCCCGGCAACCAATGTTGCCGGGAGGGATGAAGCCACCCCTTAACAGCTCGACGCAGGTGACTGCTTGCCTCAGAGTACTTGTCATTCTTTCCTTTATCTTTCTCTCTCTTTGTTTTCTTGAACTTCAATCTTGATCTTATTTTGTTTCCTTCCTTCGTCCTCCAGAGTTCCCTGTGATGGAACACATGGATGTTGACGTTGTCATCGAGGAGACCGCCAGAGACGCCACCGCCGAAGCTGACAAGACCGCTGCTAGCGAGGCCGCCAAAGACGCCACTATTGAGGTCAGCAAAGCTGCTGCCGAGGAAGCCGCCAAGGAATCTGCCGAGAGGGCCGGCGAGGAGACTGATGACCATACTAACGGCATTCCTGCCGCAAGAGCGCCAGGCGCTACATCGGCCATAGAGCCCCCAGCCACCGGTGATACGATCATCGAGGATCAACCATCGACATCTGAGGCTCCCTCATCGAGCAAATATCTCAAGGTTGGCGACAACCTATTCATCAACTTGCCGGGCACGACAAGTATTGGAGCGCCGATCGAAGGGGAAACCTTTGATGAAGAAATCATCACCGCTGCCGGGCTCGAAATCATTGATGAACCAAGTGCCAGCAGTGGCAAATCTGAAGAAGATCAGCTCCTTCAGGCTATGGGTGATAATTTCTGCAAGCTCCAAGCACTCCACCGTGCTCGAAAGGAGAAGGCAGATTCCAGAGTTGCAGTTGTCGAAGCAGCCGAGGCAGATTTCCAGAAGTGCGTTGAGCAAATGCAGATCTGGTACGCCGAGGCCCTTCAGGAGTTGACTGCCAGCCGGGAACAAGTGAGCCAAAGCTGGACAGAGCTCCTTCTGAGGCAATCCGATATAGAGAAGGCGCAAGAGGAAAATGCGCAAAGGATTGCCGCTGAGGAAGCCTTCTTAACGGAGCGCCACGTTGGGCTTGATGCTCACGAAGAAGATCTTGCCACGCGCGAGCAGGCACTTGCTGCCAAACTCCGTGGCAAGGACGAGGAGATTGAAAAGCTTGTCGCGCAGCGGACCCAGGAGCTAGAGCAGAAACACAAAGAGGCGGTCGATGCTTCAACTGCAGATCACGCCAGCAAGCCCAAGGAAACCATCAATGCCGCCGAGGCTGCAGAGGCTTCCAAGAACGAGCTGAGCAACAAAGTGAAAAAGATGTAGGCGGATCTTGAGGAACACAGCAAGGAGCTCTCGACGCTCAAAGGCGACAGGGAGAAAACCCTCCACAGCCTGGCGGAGATGCAAATTGCTATATCCGACAAGACCAAGCAGCTCTCTTCAGCCAACGATGCCATTGCCGATCTAAGGCTAAAGCTAACCACGCTGGAAAAGTCTCTTGAGGACGGCAGGGCCCGCGAGAAGGCCCTAAGCAAAGATCTTCAGGATGAGAAGAACTTGCTTAAGAGCGCTGCCGCCGCCCAAATTGACTATGAGAAGGGTGAGAAAATCTGGACTGATCGCCTTGTCGACACCGCGGAGAGGCTCACAGCACAACTATCAACCATGGGCAAGGATGGCCTGCAAAACTTCAGGTATTCCTCTGAAGAAAGGATATCCTTGAGCGCCAGGCTGACCATGTTCTTCGAAAGCATCATTGATGCTCTGAAGCTGCTACAGTCCAACCGAGCGACCGAACTGGCCAACGAATCCCGCAAACTTTGCCGGGCCGTCCTCCGCAAGGTACTCGTCAAGGTGGTACATAAGAACCCTGGCGTTGATCTCACCAACGTGCTCGACCGCTTGCCGAAGGATGTAGATCTCAAGGCACTTGAGGAGCTTGTCGCACCCATCCTTGAGAAGGTGGATTCAATCAAGAGGGTCGAAGGCCAGTGCAGGGACTAGCCGTCTTACTTTTCCTTGCCGCCACCATTCCATGCCAAAGACAATTTAGTCTTAAGTTAGAACTGTGGCAACTATCGATGTAATATATAACTTGCTATAATTGAATACATGCATGCTATTTCTCCTGTCCAATTTCTTTCCGTATGGTATACGCCCTACGCTAACTGGAAACTCGCTGGCGCGCAACCTGCCGCGAGCGCTGGGTGCGGGACTTCAGCAGCCTGCTGGAGGTGCAGCAGCCAGCAAGACACCTTGGCGCTCTTGGTGTAGCCACTTAAACTGTTGAGCGGACTCGAAACAAAATAAGGGCGCAACCAATTACGACAAGGGTTCCTTCGCGTGTAGGTTTTCCATACAAGGACCAAAATCATCTAAAGAAAATGGCCTGATTGTAAAAATTGAAAAACTTGCTCAAAGTTTCGCAACTTAGCTTTCTGTCGCTGTACTCCTTCCAGCAGGACATCAATTCTGAACATTGCCCATTGGTATCCATACCTTCCTTCCCCCCCGGCAAACTTGTGCGCGAAGGAACCTTCCATCCTTAGAGAAAAAGAAAGAAGAGAAAATAAAGATATGGAACCTTGGTGGTTCATTAATGCTTACCGGGAGCAAGTGTCATACAATATCTCAGACAAGCATGCATATATATAAACATGGAAGTCAACAAGAAATGTACAACACTTAAGCTTATTCAACTGCGCACAGGGTCTGCGCCTGGCTTTGTACAAAGGATTATATGCCTTGCCGGCAAAACTCGTATAAAAGGAGGTTGTCGGGATCCCCCGGCAACCACACCTTATGGGTAGAACTTGCGAAGATGTTTGATATTCCAGGAGTTACTCACTGGAACGCCATCCTCGGTCTCCAGGCAGACAGCGCCGGGCTTGGTGACTCGTACTACCCGATAAGGGCCTTCCCACTTCGACTTCAACTTGTTTGAATTCTTGGTAGACTGAATCCGCCGAAGAACAAGGTCGCCTTCCTCAAGACTTCGGGCATGAACTTTGCAGCTATGGTAGCGACGCAAAGCTTGTTGGTAGCGTGCAGCTCGCACAGCAGCCTGAAGATGATCCTCCTCAAGGAGCACAGCGTCATCTTGCTGCAGTTGCTCTTGCTCAAGCTCATCATAAGCGAGCACTCGAGGTGACCCGTATATGCGTTTCGTGGGGAGAACTGCTTCCGCTCCGTAAACTAGAGCGAAGGGTGTCTGGCCAGTAGCTCGATTTGGTGTCGTTCTGATTGACCAAAGAACCACCAGCAACTCATCAATCCAGCGCCTTCCGCACTTTTTCAGCTTGTCAAAAGTCCTGGTCCTGAGACCGCGCAGCACTTCAGCATTAGCCCTCTCTGCTTGGCCGTTGCTTCTCGGGTGAGCAACAGAGGCAAAACAGATTTTGCCGCCAAGATCCTGGACGTACTGCATGAAGGTGCGACTTGTGAATTGTGTGCCATTGTCGATGATGATCCTGTTGGGCACACCGAAACGGCAAACTATCCCTTTAAAGAACTTGACGACTGATTGTGCTGTCACCTTCCTCACTGCTTCCACCTCCGGCCACTTTGTGAACTTGTCGATTGCAATGTACAAGTACTCAAAGCCCCCGGTAGCACGGGGGAAAGGGCCCAGTATGTCGAGCCCCTAGACCAAAAATGGCCAGGAGAGAGGGATTGTCTGAAGAGCTTGAGCTGGCTGATGCGATTTCTTTGAATGAAACTGGCATGCTTCACACTTGGTTACTAGTGTAGTTGCATCCTGGAGAGCGGTGGGCCAAAAGAAACCTTGTCGGAATGCCTTTCCGACAAGCGCTCTTGACCCTATGTGAGAGCCACATATGCCTCTGTGTATCTCTGCCAACAGCTCTAGTCCATCCTCCCGAGGAATACACTTCAATTTCACACCGTTCAGTCTCTTCCTGTACAGAACACCATCGACGAACTGGTACATGCTAGACTGACGGGCTACTTTTTCCGCTTCTTCCTGCTCCTCAGGGAGTTCTCCTGTCTGAAGAAAATGGACAATGGGCTGTGCCCAAGCTGGAGCCTGGGGCTCGACAACTAGGACTAAAGGCATCTCTTCTGCCGGGGTAACGTTTGTCTCGACAGCAAGGGCCTGAGCCCCTGCTGGAGCCTGTTGTTCCCCGGCAGACTTGTCGTTGATCCCGGCAACTTCCTTGCCGGCGGCTCCCGGGAGCTCTGCCGGAAAGTACTGACCAGAATTCAACTTCCTTCTCTTTTCTTGCCTCATTGATGGTGTTACAGATGGCTGAGTTAAGTGGAGCACAAAAGTCCCTGGTTCCACAGGTAACTTGAGGGCAGCGCGTTTCGACAGGTCATCTGCAATACTGTTTTCGGCACGAGGAATGTGCTTTGTTTGCAGGCCGCCAAAGCGCCCTTCCATTTTTCTCACTTCATCCACATAGGCTTGCATCAATGGAATTTGATAATCTTTGTTGACTTGCCTGACAACAAGCTGCGAATCGCCTTTGATGATGAGCTTCTTGATACCAAGGTCTGCCGCGATCCTGAGACCGGCAAGCAGGCCCTCGTACTCCGCAGTGTTGTTCGTCGAGCTCTCCCGGGGAAAATGCATCTGAATTACGTACTTGAGGTGCTCTCCGGTGGGTGCGACAAGCAGCACGCCAGCACCGGCGCCTTGCAGCGAGAAAGGCCCGTCAAAGTACATAATCCATTCTTGATCTGTTTCCTTGCCGGGAAGAGTCGTTTCTTGAATCTCTTCGTCTGGCGTTGGGGTCCATTCCGCAATGAACTCCGCCAAGGCTCTGCTCTGAATTGCTGAAGTACTTTCAAACTTGAGACCAAAGCTTGATAGTTCCAACGCCCACTCCACAATCCTGCCGGTTGCCTCTTGATTTCGCAAAATCCGCTGCAACGGGAAGCGAGTGATGATGGTAATCTCATGTGCTTGAAAATAATGGCGCAGGTTCCTCGAGGCCATAAGAAGACCGAAGAGCAGCTTCTGCACACCAGAGTATCTTGACCTAGCTCCCTGTAAAAGAGAGCTAACAAAATAAACTGGGCGCTGCACCATCTTCCTCTTTTGAACTGATTCCTCTGACTGCGCAGATCCTGTCTTGCCGGTACCAGACCTTGCCGGGGAAGATCCCGGCGCGTCACTTGACGGTCCTGCCGCTGCCGTTGCCTCCTTGTCAACTTCTCTCTACGCCACTAACGCAGCACTAACCACTTGATTCCTTGCCGCTAGATACAACAGCAACGGCTCTTGTGGCCTAGGTGCGACTAGCGTCGGCGGAGAGGAGAGGTACCTCTTCAAATCTTGCAACGCTGCCTCTGCTTCCGGAGTTCATCTCATTGTCAGAGTGGATAGTGATGACACTTATCGGCCCGGGCATCTTCAACACATTGTACATATAGTGTGATGCCACCATGAACTTAGCCAGCGCTGGGCGGCTGAGGATCCCATTGTATGACATAGGGATCTTGGCGACATCAAACACTACCTTCTTTGTCCTGTAGTTGAGCTCGCTACCAAATGTTACCGGTAGCATAATCTTGCCTTTTGGCTGGGTTCTTCCTGGATTGATCCCCTGAAACGTGCCCGTTTCCTCGAGATCTTCGTCAAGAATTTACAGCTTCTTGAGCACGTCCGGCGAGATTAAGTTCAGCCCGGCCCCACCATCAACTAGCATTTTTGTCACCTTGAGGTTGCAGATTGTTGGTGAGACCAACAAGGGCAAACACCCGACCGCAGTTGTGCGATCAGGGTGATCCTCGGCGTCAAAAATGATAGGCGTGCTGGACCACTTTAAAGGCTTGTGTGCATCGAATGACGGCTCCGTTGCATTAACCTCACGCACCCACTGTTTAAGTCGGCGATGAGAACAATGCAACGAGGCACCCCCGTCAATACACATGGCCTCTGTGGCTTTCTGAAACTCATGCTCACTGGATTTGTCATCTTCTTCATCATCATCGCCTCCCTCGTCTTTGTCGCGGCCTCAGGCTAGCCTCTCCTTCTGTTGCTTAGCCTTGCCGCGGCGGCCTCCTCGGCCACCATGCTTCTTGCCAGATCCCTCAGCACCGTCTTGGGCCTTCTCCTTGTCTCGTCTTTCATACTCAGCTCTCTGCTTCTCGACAAGATGCTCAACTTGCCGGTAGTTTTGGAGATCGTGGCCCTTGGTGCGATGGATCTTGCAATACTGCTTGCCGGAGTTTTCTGACTTGTCGGCAGCCGCCAAGGCCTGGCAGGAGGCGCACACGGCAACTTCCTTGCCGGGGTCGTCAACCTTGGCCTTCTTGGAGGTGCCGGGGTTGCCGGATTCCTTGACAGCAAGCACGGCCTTGCCTCTACGCTTCTTGTTCCGCCGCCGGCCTTTCTTTGGCGGGGTTGTAGCGTCTTCATCTTCTGATTCGCCCCCCGCGCTAACACCCTCGCCAGGGAGTTTCCTCCCTTCTTCAGCTCGAGCGCACTTGTCGGCCAAAGCGTAAAGCTCGGCAATACTCCTGACCTTGTTCATCGCCAGCTCTTTGCGCATTTTGCGATTACGCACGTTCTGATGAAACGTGCTAACAACAGCGGTAGGATGAACGTCTGGAATATTGTATTGCTCCCGGCTAAATCTCTGGATAAACTTGCGCAGGGGTTCGCCCTCCTTTTGAGGGAGGAGATGCAAATCACTCTCTTGGCCAGGAGCTTGGTGGCCTCCAACAAAGGCGCCAACAAACTGATGGCACAGATCTGATCAGGAAGAAATGGAATTCTCCGGCAGATGCATCAACCACGACCTGATGTTGGGTTTGAGCACCAACGGGAAGTAGTTGGCAAGTATCTTGTCATCTCGGCCCCCGGCAGCCTACACCGCAATGGTGTAGATGCTCAAGAACTCCGAGGGGTGAGTCTTGCCGTCATATTTCTCTGGGATCTCTGGTTTGAACGTTCGGGAGTTGGGCCACTGGACTCGCCGCAGCTCACGGGTAAACGCTGGACAACCTACCTCATAGGGCAAGTCGCCTACGTGCCCTGGTGCAGGCTTGTCAACAGTAGGCCCTGCGTGTTTATCGGACTAATGACGCGCCTCCCGTCGCCGCTCGATGGTAGTTCGAGCGTCTTCTTTGCTTCGTTCCTGAAGAACTTGGCGCTGATCGCGGCGCATCCGCGGATCGGATGACGCCGTGGAATCGTCATCACAGCCGTCAGTCCGCCGGGTTGACGACCGCTGCTGCTGTCGTGGAGGGGAGTGCACCGTGGTTGCACCGCCTCCAGTCTTCTCACCATCGGCTCGCGTCGGATTGATAGACCGCTGCCGCGAGGGCCCCGCAGGTTGCAGCCCATCCTTGTTGACGAAGCCGATGAGGCTCTGGATAGTAGATCGCCACTCCTCCATCTTCTCTGGAGCAGAAGGGAAATCGAGGAGCAACTGCTAACGTGCCAAGGCTTCTGCTGGCGTAGGTGGCGGCGACAGGTGCGAGGTACGTGAGGTGCTCTGACTCCCAACAGTGTTAGAAGGAGCACCATCATGATCACGCGACCGCGCACCACTTCCATCGGCAGTTTGGCGTGCATGCTGGGCCTGCGCACCTTGGGATCGATACGCAGAAGTCTTTCCATGGGGACGTTCAGACCCACCAACGCCACAGCGCTGCTCGTCGCGTGCGACCTGAGAAGGCCGCAACGCTTGCACCAGCGTGAGAGTCTTAGAAGGCGTCCTCCGATCTCTAGAGTTCGCCGCGCCGCCCGTAGGCAGCACGGCTCCATCTCTGGATCTAGCGGCATGCGGGTTGCCGTCGCCGCTGCGAACGACACCGCTCGCCTGGCTTGGATCACCAGAACGCCGTGGAGGCTCTAAACCTCCATCTCCTGCATCCAGGACGTCACCCGTCCGATTAGGCACGGGCAAGACGGACGTAGATGGAACAACCGCTGCCGCACCCTTCTTCTTGGGCGGCATGATGACAAAGACGGTGAAGAAACTGATATGCTGATCACCAGATCAGGTTCGCGCAACCTCGATCCCCCTACCTGGCGCACCAAAGATGTTGGTGTACGACACCTATGGGACACGAAGGACCCCTTTACAATTCGGCAGGGAGAGAGGTATGCACAAAGAGCAGAACCAAGGACCAGCGCGAGGGGATTTTTACCCAGGTTCGGGCCGCTGATCAGCGTAAAACCCTACTCCTGCTTTAGTTTATTATCAGTGTATTCATCCTAGTTCTTGGAGCGCTTACAATGAACAGTGTGTTCGTGCAGCGGCTACGCATGCAGAATGGGCCGAGAGTGTTCTCCTCCTGTAGCAGTTGCCTTGGGCCTCCTTTTATATGCTTGAGGGGGTCACCATAGTGGCGAACTGTTCATACGCAAGGTGTAAAGTAGCTACAGGGTTATCATACCTAACCACTGGCGGTTTAGGACAAATGCATTTAATGCACCGTGAAGTGTCCGTTTAGGTGTCCCTACTTTCTTGGGGATCGAAAAAGGGGCCATCCCATCAGCACCGCTTAAGCTCACCTCCATTAGCGCCTTGCCACGCATCCAGAGATGGGGCCAGAATGCCAGGCTGGTCGCTGCGCTGGAGCGGTGGCACAGTGGCGGAACCTTGCCGGGGTGCGAACCTTGCCGGGCTCCGCGGGCTATCCCGGTAAGATCTTGCCGGGCTCCGAAGGCTACCCCGGCAAGATCTTGCTGCGGGCCGAGCCCCTGATCTCCAGTTATCCTTATCTTCTAGTCCTTGGCTTGAATGTCTCTGATAATCTTGGATTAATCTTCAGCTGTTCCCCGACAAGCCTTGCCGCAGGTATGGCTACAACTGCCCGTGCACAAGTACGGGGTACTAAAGGCCCAATACTTAGTACACCGACATTGAGTTGTCAATTCAACCACACCTGGAGACTAAATATCTGCAGCAGAGTGATCAGTAGCACAGTAGTATGGTAATTTGATAGTGATAGCAGCGATAGTAACAACAATTGTAATGGTAACAGTAGTAACAATAGTTTTGTAGCAATTGTGACAGTAGTAGCAACAGTAGTAACTTAGCAAGGAACAATATGTGAAAAGCTCATAGGCATTGGATCGGTGACAACGTTGGATAATATTCATCATGTAACAGTCATAACCTAGGGTGACACAGAACTAGCTCCAATTCATCAATGTAATGTAGGCATGTATTCCGTATATAGTCATACATGCTTATGGAAAAGAACTTGCATGACATCTTTTGTCCTACCCTCCCGTGGCAGCGGGGTCCATAAGGAAACTAAGGGATATTAAGGTCTCCTTTAATAGAGAACCGAAACAAAGCATTAACACATAGTGAATACATGAACTCCTCAAACTACGGTAATCACCGGAAAGAATCCCAATTATTGTCACCTTGGGGTATGCCGATCATAACACATAGCAGGTGCATATAACTTGCAAGGTACAATCAGGAACACAAATATATTAATGAAAAAATAAAGGGTTCAGATCTGAAATCATGGCACTCAGGCCCTAGTGACAAGCATTAAGCATAGCAAAGTCATAACAACATCAATCTCACAACATAGTGGATAGTAGGGATGAAGCCCTAACAAAACTAACTCGATTACATGATAATCTCATCCAACCCATCATCGTCCAGCATGCCTATGAAGGAATTACTCACTCCTGGTGGTGAGCATCATGAAATTGGTGATGGAGCATGGTTGATGAAGACGAAGATGGAAGATCCCCCTCTCGGAGCCCCGAACGGACTCCAGATCTGGCCATCCGATGAAGAACATGAGGTGGCGGTGGCTAAAACGCTATGAAACTTCCTCTCAGATTTTTTCTCAAGAAATATGAATTTATAGTGCTGAGATTAGGGTCAGCGGAGCCACATGGGCCCCACAAGCCACCAGGGCGCGCCCTAGGGGTGGAGCGCGCCCTGGTGCCTTGTGGGCACAGGGTGCCCCCCTCCAGTGGGTCTTTGCTCCAGTATTTTTATATTCCATAAAAAATCTCCAAAAAATTTCGTCCAATTCCGAGAACTTTTATTTCTGCACAAAAACAACACCATGGTAGTTCTGCTGAAAACAACGTCAGTCCGGGTTAGTTTCAGTCAAATCATGTAAATTAGAGTCCAAAACAAGAGCAAAAGTGTTTGGAAAAGTAGATACGACGGAGATGTATCACACGCCCTTCTTGAGCTCTCTCCGCCTGTCCCCAAGCCTCTCCACATCGCATGCAACCTCTGGCGCACCTCTCCCCTCTCCTATATATGTCCACCGAGCTTTGGCGTGCAGCGCATGCTTAGCCGCGGCCATGACTTCGTCGTGGCATTGTAAGCAACCCCCGGGCCTCTGCGACCTCACCAGCAGCTCTACCACTCTCCTCTAGCCCTCCCCGGCCACTCCATCGACCTCAAGGAGCTCCCCTGCCCTCCCATTACCACCATGGATGCCGCCAGTCTCACCTTAAATTCGAGCCACCCGGCCTCCCTCTCTACCTCCAACCACCACCATGGAACTCCTCGAGCCTCTACGAACCTCTCCGTATCCATCATCTCGTCGGGGGGGTGACCGGAGCGCCGGCATTGACCTCGGCCAATAGCCTCGTCCGTGGGTTGCCAAGCCGTCGTAGCCCCATCCCTCCTCGGCGCCCGTGCCTGGCCTAGGTGGGCGCGGCACTCCGTCCTGAGCCCGTCGGTGCCACCCACTCGGCCGGAGGTGGCCGGAACCGCTGGGGCCAGCGCCACCGCGCCCTGCCTCGCCCTCCTTTGTTTCTGTAGGGAGGTAGAAGAAGACAGGGGAGAGTGGGAGAGTCAACGTGGGTCCCGCCTACCAGCGACCGAAGCCCAGGCCCGCGCAGATTCAATTGGATGCGTACTTCCAAAAGTATGCTTTGTCTTAATGAAAGTGCAATCCTGTTCTGCTTCAGAATGGAATACGTTTACTTGTACCGAAGGCGTATTCCAACAAAATGCGCTTTCCATTTTCAGCCCAGCACCGAAATCCTTATATTATGGACGTTCACCAGTTAGCAGCAGAAAAGAACAGATTTTTATTCAATTTCTTCCTAACGAATGAACGGCCGTAACTCCGCAACTGTAACTACGATTCAGGTGATTCAAAAGCCCACGTTCTCTATTCGTCGAGCCCATTCCGATGGTATCATTTTCATTAGGTTGTCACATCCTGAAAGTGACCATTTTGCCCTTGCCCTTAATCATCCCCTTCGAGAGGGAAATGTTTACGGCAAATATTTCTGTGAGCTCATCGCACTTATTCCCGGTGAATCCGTCAACCCCAGGCAAGCCACAACAGCCACTTGCATGATGGTCTTGCAATAGCCATGGTTTTCACTTGAATGATTAAATAATTGTTTGCTCATTTAACTAATCTGTGAATGCTTTGAATATGATTGTGAATTCATGCTCATCCTTATGCCATGTTCATTTGTATCCATTTAGTTAAATGATTAAATGCTAATGTTATTATTGTCATGTTCATCATTGTAATCACTTTCGTATGCTAGTGATAATGCTATGCTCATATGAATTATTATCGTCTGTTATGAAAATACTTGTGATATTCTTGATCATCACTATGCCATGCTCATGTACATCCTGTAGACTAAATGATTTATTGCTATTGATGCAATGATTCATATGTTAAATGGTTATGCTGCCCATCCATGCTTATGTTGATATCATGGTCATATGCATTGTCATTTCATCATGTTATTTTATTATGACTCAGCTCATCACCATTTCAAGTTTAACCTCACATTAACCGAACTTGAACAAATCTGTTGACCGAGTCATGGTGCCACCGAATCGAGGTTACCAGTGTAGTCACACTTGCCTGGATGGGGAGGCCGTAATTCGGTCTATTGTCATGCCTCTCGCCGGCGCCTCCAACTAGGGAAGGTTATGTGCGCGCGCTACCCCGGCCCGGTAGGTGGTAATAACCTTGTGTGCCTGAGTTGTTTGCGTGCTTATGTCCCCATTTGGGACCAATTGTTTTTTGTTTTGCCATGACGGCGGCCGACCACGAAGGTGGCAGATGTCAATAGTTGGCATCCGGGGCCACCCATGACATAGCCCAAAGGGAAGTTTGGTGGAGTGGCCGGGAGAGTGTCATCCAATAGATTGGTTTTCTTGGAATGTCGTTGGTCTACCCGAATGGGAGCACGGGGCCATGAGTTCCGTGGTGTGGGTACAATGTACTAATTAACCTCAGCAAAGTGTATAATCTATCGATAGCCGTGTCCTCGGATATGGACACAGTTCGTAGTAGGTCACACTATGGGTCAACAGTAATAAAAACCTGAATAATAAACAACCTCGGTTCCACAAGGAAAGCAGTTGGTTGATCTTTATGTGGTCATGAGATGATCATGGATAAGGATCGAGTTGTTGGTGGTCATGTGATGATCACGATGGTATCAATGATATTGAAGATGGTTGATCATGAGGTGATCGCATGATGATCACGGTGGTAAGTAAGATTGATCCTGAAAAGAGTAAGTTGGTCCAGGATATCTTATACATGTTAGTGCTAGCATCATCATGTTCATATCATGAGTAACATGTACATGACATGTGCTACTTCTTGAGCTTGCATTGGTTTTTCCCTTGAAGAGGAAAGGATGATGCAGCAAAGTAGAGATAAGTATTTCCCTCAATTAAGAACCAATGTATAAATCCAGTAGGAGGAACACACAAGTCTCCAATAATTGCACCTGCACAAACAAACAAATACTTGCACCCAACGCGATAAAGGGGTTGTCAATCCCTTCCCGGTTACTTGTAAGGATGAGATCTGATAGTGGTAGATGTAAAAGATAAATAAAAGTGCGAAATAAAATAAAAGTAAATAAATTTCAGCAAGGTATTTTTGGGTTTTTGATTTTGTAGATCTGAAAATAATATGAGAAAAGATAGACCCGGGGGCCATAGTTTTCACTAGAGGCTTCTCTCTTGAAAGAAAGCATACGGTGGGTAAACAAATTACTGTTGAGCAATTGATAGAAAAGCGCATAGTTATGACGATACCCAAGGCAATGATCATGTATATAGGCATCACGTCCGAGACAAGTAGACTGACTCCTGCCTGCATCTACTACTATTACTCCACACGTCGACCGCTATCCAGCATGCATCTAGTGTATTAAGTTAACAAAAACGAAGTAACGCCTTAAGCAAGATGACATGATGTAGAGGGATAGATCCAATAAATATGAAAAAAAACCATCTTTTTATCCTTAATGGCAACAATACAAATACGTGTCATGTCCCCTTTTGTCACTAGGATTAAGCATCGCAAGATTGAACCCATTACAAAGCACCTCTCCCATTGCAAGAAAAATCAATCTAGTTGGCCAAAACAAATCAATAGATCGGAGAGGAATACAAAGCTATGTAAATCATGCATAAAAGAGTTCAGAGAAGACTCAAATAATATTCATAGATAATCTGATCATAAACCCGCAATTCATCAGATCTCAACAAACACACCGTAAGAGAAGATTACATCGAATAGATCTCCAAGAACATCGAGGAGAACATTGTATTGGAGATCAAAGAGAGAGAAGAAGCCATCTAGCTACTAGCTATGGACCCGTAGGTCTGTGGTAAACTACTCGCACATCATCGGAAGGGCATCAAGGTTGATGTAGAAGCCCTCTGTGATAGAATCCCCCTCCGGCGGAGTACCGGAAAAGGTCCCTAGATGGGATCTCACGAAGACAGAAACTTGCGGTGGTAGAAAAATATTTTTGGTGTGCCCCCTGGTCTACGGGGAATATTTGGGTATTTATAGAAGAAAAATTAGGGCTGGAAGTGCCACGGGGGGGCCACAAGCTTGGGGGTGCGCCCTCTGAGCTTGTGGCCATCCCGAGGCCCTTCTAGCCTCCTCCCGAAGCTTCCAGGGTGTCTTGTGGTCCAAGAAAAATCATGAAAAAGTTTCGTTCCGTTTGGACTCCGTTTGGTATTGATTTTCTGTAAAGACAAAAACAAGGAAAAAATAGCAAATGGCATTGGGCACTAGGTTAATAAGTTAGTCCCAAAAAATGATATAGAATAGCATAATAATGCATATAGAACATCCAAGATTGATAATATAATAGCATCACTACTGCAGGATGCTGCTAACGTGACACTACGATCAGAGACCCTTTGACGAAACTGTGTGCGATGCATTAATCGCAAATGGTGATGAAAAAACCCGTCAAAAAAGACGCAAAACGTTTGCGATGAATGATACATCAAACACGGTTCAGATTTTAGTTGTGTGTGCGATGCTGGGCATACGGTTGATCCATACGAACTGTTTGCGATCAGACAGAACAACAGAAATGGGCAGCCAGATCAAGGTGTGTGCGATATATGGCATATAGTTCGCTCCAATGAACCGTTTGCGATGATCGAGGTGAACATAAACAATTCGGCGTAACAAGATGTGTGTGATACCCGACAAACAGGTCGGTAATCAGAATTGTGTGCGATCATTATAGACAGCCCATACGGTCTTTTTTTGTGAATTGTGTGCTCGTCAGGGAACACAGTTCAACAAACCAACTTGTGGGCGATAATGTAGAAGATCTCTGTTGAATACGTATTACTAAACGTCTGCGATGAGATTGATAGGATAAACAGAGATAACAAATTAATATGAGCGAACGGAAACAGAGATATATACAGTCTACTTAATTTAGTCCTTGTTGTTGTTGTTGTTGTTGGATGGCCCCGCGACATCATCTTGGCGAGGACGCTTCTTGCCGCTGACCGTTGGCTTTTCATCGCCGCCGCCGTCGTCATCGTCGTTGCTGTCGTCGTCGTCCTCCTCCTCGTTCGACCATTCCTCCTCATCATCATCGTCGTCCTCTTCTTCATCCTCCGACGGCTGCTCGTCCATCTGGTTGTCGTCTGATGACTCCGGAGGCGGCGTCCCTTCCATGATCCGGATATAATCGAGGTCTGGGATCGACGCCGGACTCATGGAAGACGAACGGGATGATTCCGATGTTGACCTATCATCGGGCGCTAGACTGCAGGCCGAACTATCGTCCTCGCTGTCGCTCGACATGGTTGCAGAGTGTGTGCCAGTGTGTAGCGCGGCCTGCCGGGGACGATGAACATGGTGGACACTTAAGCGGGGTATGCAGAGAAGAGGAAATGCCAATGGAAGCAGGGGTTGACGTATCTAACTGCTGATATAATCAACGCAATTATTTGTACCCAGTCGCTCCAAATTCCTGGGGTTGTGCAGGACTCCTATTGGCTGGTTTCTTTTTTCAGGACAAAAACAAGGAACGAGTTTTGGGATTATGCACCGGTACCGGTACAAACGGAGTAGGACAGTTGGCAAGCAATACATTGAGCTCTTCTTATTGATAAAGCCAGTAATAATCAAACTACAAAGGAAAAGAAAAAAAGACAAAGGAAAATATCTGCACGAATCTTCGCGTAACATCAATGGCATAGGACCTAGATGTGCATTACTTAGAGCACATCTAGATGTGCTTTAGCAATACTGTCAAACAAAACCCCTAATCATAATTGCAAACAACGCATAGAACATGGCTAATGCGACAACCACAACTACACATGCTAGTTCCTTCTTGTCTCTTACTTTCATCTGTTGCCTGTGATTGATTCTTTCTTGCTTCATCGTACTGATTGTACATTCCAGATCAGCCAGTTTCTTCTTCAACTTTACGTTATCTTCTGTGAGCTTGGTGATAACACTTCGAGCCCTGCCATGCCATTCTTCATCCAGCCAGTTAACAAAGGCACAAGCCTCATATCCCTGCCAATGTTAAATAGTATTCAGGATGAGCGGTGGCATTAACTCAAGTAAAATGATGAACTTAGCATTAACCTCTAAGGGGCAACTGAGAAACCGCCTACCAATGTTGAATCCCTCCGTGCATACATGTCGAGCGGGAGTGTGCCCGTGCACACAACTCATCTTTTGGTACTTCTCGGTGGCGCAAAACTCAGAGTCGAACTCGTGTTGCGGGAGTCTGGAGTCATGCTCCGGATCTGCGGCAGATCGCTTTCCTGGGGGGGGGGGGTCATTCAGGACGGATTTAGCAAGGAGCTACTTTGGACATGCTAAAAAAGATCGGGATAGATTGGAACCTGACAGGACGATTCGGATCTGTAGTACACCTACCTTTTGATGACCTTAGGCAAGTGCTCGGCGGTGACCGCCGTCGTGGCAGCGATACGAGCAGGAGCAGCTGCACCAAAACCATCAGCACCACTCGTCTGCATTCCCCCAATGTCAGGGCCATGCGAGGGAATTTGGAGGCTATGTAGGGATTTGGGGGAAATGGGGAAACTATGGGGATAAGCTAACGGTCGGGAACTACTTATGGCACTATATGTTGTATACGGCACACTATTTATACATATCGTTTGTGTTAGGTATTACAACGTCACACACGATTTCCGCACCAAACCATGTGAGAAGACAACGTAGGTGAGACACGATTGCCGTTACATAACCGTATGCGATGTACTACCATGTACATATAATTGAGTTACAGTGAAACCGTGTAAACACCCGCTCTGCGGATATCCGTCAAAAAATAAAACAGCCGCTCTGCATATAGAGATGGCGGCAGCGGCCTAGGCAGCGGCTACCAGAGAAGAGGTCAATCCTCGGTCGGTGGGCGGTGGCGGCGTCATAGGAGGTCAATCCTCGGTCTGCGGCGGGAGATAGGAGGAGCTCAACCATCGAGGTCGGCGGTGGCGTGATTCGAGCACATCCATCGTGGTCGATGGCGGGATAGTGGAGGTCGAACTTCAGGTGGCAGCCGCACTAAGCTTTGCTCCTCGACCCTGCTGTCTCAGCGTGCCGCCGCATCGCGCTTCTTTGTCTGCTGGGTGGAGGTCGCCGCGCGGCTAATTAATTAAGGTATTCTTTTTGTGAGTGGCTTAATTAAGGTATTCAATTCCTAAGGGTAGTGCTGTACTAGTACTCTGCATGTAAATTGACTGGCCATTAATTTTGGTCATTCACGTCTGGATAACAATATGGAGCGCCCTCAGTAATTATGAAAATAAAACCTTGTGATTTATGCACGCATCTTTGGGCAGCAGTTAATCCGTGTATTAATGTTGTTGTTTTGTTTTTAATTACCATTCGTGTGGTGCAGATGGAACGATGTCGATGGATGAAGAACCGGAGAACCGCATATTTTATTAGTGGCGTGACAGAGTTCATGAATTTGGCTGAAAGTACAAAGAGGAGAATTGGTGATGCGGATTACATCCTGTGTCCATGTACTGATTGTGCCAATACAGAGTCACGTGAAGTTGCAGATGTCCAGTGGCACTTAGTCTCTCGGGGATTCATGGATGGATATACACGTTGGACCAGACACGGTGAAGAGGAGGTCATGGATGAAGATACCCAGGGCTGCGAGATGCCAAACCCCGATCAGTGTCACATGGATGTTGAATCTAACATCGGGGCAGAGGCGTCAAGCTACCAATGGAACACCGGAAAGCCGAAACGCCCACTGGAAAACCAAGACGTCGACGCAGATGACGATGATCTTGATATGCCAGATTTTGCTGCTATGATTGCAGATTTTGAGGGCCCAAAAAAGGATATGATTGGGTACAAGGATCTGCCAACCATTGATGTTGACTCCAAGAAAGAATTGTATCCAGGTTGCAAAAAGAAATATTCCAAGTTGAGTGCCACCCTGGCGCTTCTCAGATTTAAAGCAGCAAATGGTCTATCAAACAAGGGCTTCACAGAGATGTTAGGTCTTTTCAAAGAAATTCTTCTGGAAGATAATGTGCTCCCCAGAAGCACGAATGAAGTGAAGAAAATTGTTTGCCCATAGGAACTTGAAGTACAGAAGATACACGCTTGTGTGAATAATTGTATATTGTACCGTGGTGAGTACAAAGATTTGCGTGCATGTCCCACATGCAAGCATGCATGATACAAGCACAGGAGAGCAAAGGACAAGTACAAATTGGATGACGAGATTAAGACAGGAATCCCGTTCAGGGTTGTTTGGTACTTGCCTTTAATTCCAAGGTTGAGGCGTTTGTTTGCAAACCCTAGAGAGGCAAAGAGGTTGCGGTGGCATCATGATGAGCGAATTGCGGATAAGTATATAAGGCACCCGAAAGATGGGGCTCAGTGGGAATTAATCGACAACAAGTTTCAAGACTTTGCCAAGGATCCTAGAAGTATAAGGCTCGGGGAGTGTACTGATGGGATGAATCCTTTTGGCGATATGAGCACCAATCACAACACATGGCCGGTGCTTCTGTGCATATATAACCTAGCTCCTTGGTTGTGTATGAAGAAAAAATACATTATGATGTCAATGATTATCCAAGGCCCGAAGCAACCTGGAAATGACATCGACATTTACTTTTAGCTACTGGTAGAAGAACTGCTGACAGTGTGGATAGGTGCGCCCCCTGTAAAATGTTATGATGCTTACAGAAAGGAGATTTTCGATCTACATGAGATGCTGGTGCACACCATTCAAGATATGCCGGCATTAGGCAACACATCGGGGTAGAAAACAAAGGGAGATGTAGGGTGTGTCACATGCATGGATAGGACAGCTAGCAGATTTCTTCCCAACTCGCGCAAAACCGTGTATTTACGCCATCGTAGGTTCTTACGGAAAAATCACCCATACCGAAAGATGAAAGCTGAATTTGATGGTACGGCAGAGGTAGGTGTGGGCCCAAGACCCTATGATGGGGAGGTGGTCCACAACATGGCTAAACAAATTAATGTTGTGCTTGGCAAGAAGCACGCTTTGACGGTGAAACAAACACCCAAGGGTCAAGTGTTTAAGAAGAAATCGGTGTTCTGGAAATTACCTTACTGGGAGATTCTACGTGTACGTCACTGCATCGATGTCATGCATGTAGAGAAGAACGTATGTGAAAGCATCCTTGGTACTCTGCTCAAGATTAATGGTAAAAGAAAGGATGGTGACGGTTCACGACTCGATATGCTTGCCGATCAATCAAAACGCAAGAGTGAAGCAGAAGATGATGACAAATTCATCAAAGCTCGCCAGAGTTACAATTTAAGTACAAAAGAAGCAACACAGTTCTTCACCTATTTGTTTTCAGTTAAGACACCCTCTTCCTACTCCGCAAACATCAGAAGTCTTGTGGATGTGAGCTCAGGTAAAATGAAGTTGGGACACATGAAGTCACATGATTGCCACGTAATGTTGACACAAATCCTCCCGGTGGCCATCAGGAATCTGATGGACAAAGATATAAGAAACACACTCATTGAGCTCTGTGATTTCTTCAACCAACTATGGCAGAAAGTTGTAGATCCTGAAGAGTTGGATCATATGCAAGATGATATTGCAAGAATATTGTCCAACCTAGAGATGTTTTTCCCACCGTCATTCTTTGATGTCATGGTCCATCTCACTGTGCACCTTGTCGACGAGATAAAGTATTGTGGTCCTGTGTTTTCTTCGCAACATGTATCCCTTCGAGCGGTTCATGGGAATACTGAAGCGCTTTTGTCGTAACCGAAACGATCCAGAGGCAAGCATCCTACAAGGTTATACCGCAGAGGAGGTGGTTGAGTTTTGCACCGAATACATGAAACAAAGACCTATAGGTTTGCCCCTCTCTCGCCACGAGGGAAGGTTGAAAGGTAAGCCGGTCCTTGCTGGCACGCAAATGGCTGCACCCGGAGAATTGGCAGAGAAAGCCCATTTGACGGTACTGCTTAACAGCCCAGTTCTCAGCACTTATGCCAAAGAACACTTGGCGGAGATACGCCAAAGCTTCTTACCAATGGTGCCTTCATCGGATGTGGAGATGAAGGAGCACACTAAGAACTACGCCGAATGGCTAAAGAATCGTTTGGCACAAGGATCCATCGATGACATTGCTATGTGGTTGGCACAAAAGCCATCACCTACGGTGTTGATGTACCAAGCATATGACATAAATGGATACACGTTCTACACTAAGGAATGTTATGAGAAGACCTCATATAAGAACAGCTCTGTTCGAATAGAATGCATGACTGTAGATGAAGCTGATAAAAGGGTATACTATGGAACCATCAAAGAGATTTGGGAGCTTGACTATGTGAAAGTTAAGGTGGCATTATTCAGGTGCGCATGGATCCCTCTTGGTCATGTAAAGGTTGATGATTACAGGAAGACCTGTGTTAACAGGACAACGATGGCATATAACGCGAACCCGTTCATTCTTGCCAGCGATGCTACCCAGATTTTCTTTGCGGAAGACCCCTTGCGTAAGAACTGCCATGTAGTGATGCATGGGAAGAGGAGGGTACTGGGTGTCGAGGATGTTGCCGATGAGGACGAGTACGATGAATTTGCTGAGTTGCCAGCCAAGGGATCACGCACCCGTGTAACAGAGAAGCATAAAATCATCAGAAAACCCAAGTTCATTCGGGGTCAACGTAATGATCCCAGTTCCCCCATGTACATGGGAATTAAGCCGTAAGACTAGTCTTTATGCCTACCCTGCAACTTAATTCGTTCAATTTAGAACTGTCGCGTGTATTGAATTTTGTGAGTTATGCCCGGTTTTCTATTGATGTAAGAACCGTCAATATGTTGACCTTGATATGCTGTCAGCTCAGGCAATGAATATGAACTGTTTTTTGTTATTATTATTATTATATCATAGAGGTAGCACACTCAATTGATCTCACTACAGTATGTGTGAACAAAGATATGCAATCTGGTTTGTGAATAGCACACGGTTCGTTGATGAAAGCCGTGTGCCGACCAAACCCTGCCTGCGATCTGAGTCGTGCTTTCTGATTGGCCAGAACCCAAACCCCACGGATCATACGTCTGCACCGTTGGATGCTCCCAGATCGAACGCCGATCCTCATCCCTTTCGACATCACATGCAGTTCCGGTTGTAATTTTATTTTTATGCACAAAATGCATGTTAAACTCAAAAAATGTCTTAAATATAGCTAACGATACCTGAAATGCGCTAGAAAATCAAACCCGTGGTATAATGGTGATTGCGTACCATGGAAATTTTTATGAGGCCAAATGATGAAGTCACCGGCCACTAGAGTTTGAATTGACACGTCTCCTTTTGGAAACCATGATCCTTCATGTGAGATGCTCCGGTTTGGAAGGAGCGATCATCAAAACTTGTGCCAAACTTTACCAATTTTTTCCATTGGGTCGTGAGAGCACGGCACGAGCACACATTGATTTTGATGATGTCCGGACTCCATCTGAATTTCCTGTAATTAAAATACCAACTAGGCCTACACCAGTGGCCGCACCTCGCGGCCGAAATGTTTGAAACGTCTCCCTGCTTCTCGGACAAACGGATGAAAACTCGCAAAGCGACGCACAAATGATTTGTACACCTTCTTTGCTAAGGGTGGCCATAGTGGGGGTATCATAGCCGGTATCATGCACTCGGGAATAGCAAATATGATGATGTGGCAAAGAATTAAATTAGGGAGAGTGGGTTAGAGTAACATAGGTAGATACCGTAACATAATAAATGCTATACTACTTTGTGTCATGCATGGCCATAAATACGGTCATCTATGATACTACTCTATGATACTATGCACTATGAAGGTACGTACGTAGTATCATACACTAGTATCATATGCATGATACTATATTATATGATACTCCCCACTATAAGGCTGGCCATAGTGGTGGTATCATAGCCGATATCATGCACTCGGAAATAGCAAGTATGCTGATGTGGCAAAGAATTAAAGAAGATAGAGAGGGTTAGAGTAACATATAGGTAGATACCCTATCATGTGAAATGCGATGCTAGTTTGTGTCATGCATGGCAATAAATATGATCATCTATGATACTACTCTATTATACTATGCACTATAATTAAAGGTAGTATCATACACTAGTATCATATATATGCATGATACTAGTATATGATACTCTCCACTATGAGTAGCCTAAGTATAGCCTAACTAAAACACCCACATGTAGTTGTAGTAGGGTTTTTGACTTTATATGCACTAAAATGCAAGGGAAGTGCAAAGAATGACTTAAACATAGTAAACGAGACCTGAAATGGGCCGGAAAATCAAACCAAGGGTATATCCGTGATTGTTTACCATGATTTTTTTTCAAGGCGGAACGATGTAGTAACTGACGATTTGGAGTCCGAAGTGCCGCGTCTCCTTTTGGAAACTATGATCCTTCTTGTGAGATGCTCCGGTATGGAAGGTGCGAGCACCAAAACTTGTGCCAAACTTTACCAATTTTTTTCCATGCGATCGTGAGAGCATGCCACAGTGACACAATGATTTTCGTTATTTTCCGGACTCTATATGCATTTCCTGAAATTAAAATACCAACAAGGCCTACGCCTCTGGCCGCACCCTGCGGCCGAACTGTTTGAAGTTTTTTCCCGTTTCTCGGACAATGAATGAAAACTCGCAAAGCGACACACAAATGATCTTGCTAACACCCACGGGTAGTTGTGACTATATATATATATACATACAAATGAGATCTTTTTTTTTCATATTCAAAGTTTGAGATTGCTAGCCAGGCCTGCCGCCTGGTAAAATGTACCAGAAAATCGAACCATAGGGTACAATCGTGATTTCTTATCATGGAAAAAAATTGGAGGCGAAACAATGAACTCATGTTTTCATTCAAACGAAAATACGCTGTTAGTTAATGTAAATGTTTTCAAATAGCACACGGTTCACTCACAAAAGCCGTGTGTCCACTAAACCGTGGCCGATGCCCCCCTACCACGTGCGCGATCTGAGTCGTGCGTTCTGATTGGCCAGAACCCAAACCCCACGGATCGTACGTCTGCACCGTTGGATTCTCCTTGATAGAACGGCGATCCTCATCCCTTTCGACAGCACATGCAGTTCTGGTTGTGATTTTATTTATATCCACAAATTGCACGTTAAATTCAAAAAATGTCTTAAATATAGCAAACGATACCTAAAATGCGTTAGAAAATCAAACCCGTGGTATAATGGTGATTGCGTACCGTGGAATTTTTTATGAGGCCAAACGATGAAGTCACCGACCACTGGAGTTTGAATTGACATGTCTCCTTTTGGAAGCCAAGGTCCTTCATGTGAGATGCTCCGGTTTGGAAGGAGTGATCATCAAAACTTGTGCCAAACTTTACCAAATTTTTCCCCGGGGTCGTGAGAGCACGCCATGGGCACACACCGATTTTGATGATGTCTGGACTCCATCTGAATTCCCAATAATTAAAATACCAACTAGGCCTACGCCGGTGGCTGCTCCACGCGGCCGAAATGTTTGAAACTTCTCCCCGTTTCTCAGACAATGGATGAAAACTAGCAAAGCGACACACAAATGATTTGTACACCTTCTTTGCTAACAAGCACCTAGATGTAGTTGTAGAACGGTTTTGAATTTAATTATATGCACTAAATGCAAGGTAAGTGCAAAAAAATGACTTAAATATAGCAACGAGACCTGAAATGGGCCAGAAAATCAAACCTAGGGTATATACGTGATTGTTTACCGTTTAAAAAATTCGAGACAGAATGATGTAGTCACTGACGATTGGAGTCCGAAGTGCCGCGTCTCCTTTTGGAAACTATGATCCTTATTGTGAGATGCTCTGATTTGGAAGGTGTGAGCATCAAAACTTGTGCCATCTTTACCAAAAAATTTCCATGTGATCCTGAGTGCACGCCACGGTGACACACCGATTTTCGTTATTTTCGGACTCTATATGCATTTCCTGTAATTAGAATACCAACAAGGCCTACGCCTCTGGCCGCACCCTGCGAACGAACTATTTGAATTTTTTTCCCGTTTCTCGAACAATGAATGAAAACTCCCAAAGCGACACACAAATGATATTGCTAGCTAGCACCCATGTGTAGTTGCGACTATAGCAAACGACTCAAATATAGCAAACGATACCTCAAATGCATGAGAAAATCGAACCATAGGGTACAATGGTGATTTCTTACCGTGGAAAATAATTTGGAGGCGAAACGATGATCTCTTGTTTTCATTCAAACGAAAATATGCTGTTAGTTCATGTAAATGTTTTCAAATAGCACACGGTTCACTCATGACAGCCGTGTGCCTACCAAACCGTGGCCGATGCCCCCCCCCTTGCTGCGCGCACGATCTGAGTCGTGCGTTCTGATTGGCCAGAACCCAAACCCCACGGATCGTACGTCTGCACCGTTGGATGCTCCCAGATCGAACGGCAATCCTCATCCCTTTCGACAGGAAATGCAGTCCGGCTAGGATTTGATTTATATGCCAAAATGCACGGTAAATGCCAAAAAATGTCTTAAATATAGCACACGAGACCTGAAATGCGCCAACAAATCAAACCCGTGGCATAATGGTGATTGCTTAACGTGGGAAAAATTTAGAGGCGAAACGATGAACTCACGTCTTCATTTCAAATTAGTACGTCTTCATTTCAAACGAAATTATTCTCTTTGTGCACACGGGCGCTGAGAGGCAACCGTTTGCGTAGGCCTTTTCGCGCGGCGACCGGGGAATATTTTCACCCTTTTCACCTAGGCCGCCAACACCCCCCACCGCCCGCCCGCGTTTCACTCAACTAGTCCACCCAATCTCCATCGCCAACTCCCCCCTCCCCAAGATCCACAGCAGAACCCTCTCCGGCGCCGGCGTGCTCACCCCGGTCGTGTGCCCGCTCTTCGGCGTCAAGCCTACCTCCACTGCCGTTCCCAACACGCGGCTGCCCGCGCCTCGCCGTCTTCTTTTGCTCACCAACCACCCTCGAGCATATCGATCCTGTAACTCTCGCCTCTCCTGTGGTCCGGCCGGGTTTGCATTAAGAAACCTGCTAGTTACTGCTCTCCATCGCGGTGAGGCATATTTCCTCGCAATCCCTCTTCCTATTTCATTCCGTATGTTCCCAAATTGGCTATAAAATAACGGATAGCGTATATATGTTCATTATCTACCTTCCTAACTAGTACATATAAGTTGTATTTATTCCAATAAGTTACTGCCTATTTACAGATCACGGGCGCCCGAGTCACACAAACTTAACAAATAAGTCGTACATTTTCTAAATTATTGCATGACATGTTTAGACAGCTTGATACCAAGTTGTTAGTTTTATGCTTATCCTCCTTTCCTGAATTTCGCATGTGTTCTCTGTAGATGCCGAATAGCAGCGACATCACTCATGCTTCAGGCGATGTATCTTCATCTGATTCCGACAACCCTAGGTCTTCAGCAGATGGTGAGGGATCAAGTAATCTTGAACGGGATAGAGCTGCAGCAATTACCGTTCTGGCCAGGACACGGAGGAACGCTCCAAGGAAGCCCACACACCAGCCTAAAGGTGTATATGAAGTAACCGAGATCGATTTAAAGTCTTGGGCTCCAACTAAACCAGATAAAGCACGCACGAGGTTCAGGAGTGTGTGAGGATTTGTTGGCAGGGCAAGGCTCAACATTAATCTGCCAGGGTTTCAGAAGGCTGACACAGAAACACGACAATGGATAGTCCGGGAGATCATGGATCACTTCAATGTTCCAGAGCAGTGGAGAATGCAGGTGGAACACACTGCACTGAAGAAGGCTAGGGATGCTTGGAGAAACTGGAAGCACGTGCTGTACAAGAAGTACTTGAGTGAAGGCAAGGACCCAATCCCCGCATTCCCCCAAATTACAAAGGCAGACTGGGCAGAATTTCAAAAGGGCCAGGGCAACTAAAGAGTTTGCTGAGAAGAGTGCCAAGCAATCGGAACTTCAGAAGAAGAACACACACCCCCACCGTATGGGTGTGGCAGGATACTACGGCATGAAACCGATATGGGACCAGGAGGACAAAGAAGCAGTAGCGGCGGGTGGGAAACCGGCCTTTACTGAAATCAGGGGCGAACGCACCAGAGACTACTTGCGAGCACGTGCAAGAAGGCGTGATGACGGAACTTATTACTTTGAAAACTCACATGACGAAGAACTGTATCAAGTGATGTTAAAGGCTTCCAAGATCCCTGGAAGGTTCTACAGGAACTCAGGGCCATGTGACATTCTGTCCGATGCTCTGGAAACAAGAGAGCCCCATGGCCATGCAAGGGGTATAGGTTTTAATGTCCCGCACAAGAGGGCTTTCACACTCAGCAAAGAAGAGAGGCTCAGCATGAAAAAAGCGAGGAGTGAAATGAAGCAGAATGAATTGTATGAAAGGTTGAGGAAGGACATGTATCCAGCTGTTCGAAAGGATATTGAGGAGTCAGTGATGATGCAGAAGACTCTAACACTGACAGATAGCCAGCAGATGGGAGGGGAGGCAGGCATGGAGGATGTTGCTTATTGCGCGACAACACCACACAAGAGTAGTTGTGCATCAGCTGACCCAGCGACACTGAGACCGAAGCTGCTCATGATGATGCTATATCTGATCTATCTGGAATGAAAGACAGACTGAAGGGCGTGCTTACACATTATGAAGGTACATTAAAATGTGCAATAGCCCGGGTTGCCCACCCTTCTTGGAAGAGGGCCTCTTGTTGGACAATGTGCCACTGAAGCCGGGCTATGTGAAGTGCTACGTGACTGAAGTAAAGCCTGGATTCAATGAATTTGCCTTGAAGAATGTCCTAGGAGGCTTTGATGAGCAAAGGACCTTGGGAGAAACACTGTTACATCACATCCAGCAGCCATGAAAGGAAATAGAGTTCATCGATGAGATCCCTAAAGCCCTGCCAAGAGCAACCAATGTCGCCCCTCAACCGGTGACGCTCTCCTTGCCACAGCAGCTCTCGCGTGCTTTCCCCAAAGAACCTAATACTCGTAATCCGACGGCTGATGCATCAACCTGTGATTAGCCAGCCCGACTTTGTGCCGTACAGGCCATGTCATCCTCCGCCCCAGAGCAGCCAGTGGCAAGGCCTACAACTGCTGAAGACGGACCACCGGTTCAGATGCCGGCCGCTGAAGCAGCGGGGGCAGACCCAGCTGCAGCACATGCTCAGCAGACCAACCTGGTGGAATGGACTGCTAAGCAGTATGATGCTTCGGAACCGCCTGCTAAGCAGTCTGTAGGTCCAGAACCGACTGCTCATTAGTCCGTCGGTCCGCAGTCGCGTGATCAGCATACCAATGCGTCAGCACTTCCTGCTCAGCAAACCAACGCGTTGGCACGGCCTCCTCAGCACACCGACAAGTTGGCACCACCTGTGCAGAAACCCGACATAGCTTCAACGCATGGTCAGCAGTCCGATGCCTCTGCTCCTACAGCCCAGCAGTCCGTCTCAGTAGCACCGCCAGCTCAGCGGTTCGGCATAGATAAACCGTCTGCTAAGCAGTCCGTCGAAGCTTCACCGTCTGCTCGGCAGTCTACCTTGCAGCCAACCAGACGTTCTGCCAGAATGCTTCAAGTACCAAGAAGGAAGCAGCCAAAAAGGCTGCACCCACGAGGAAGCGCGACGGGAGAGCAAAGAGTAAAGAGAACGATTGCCTCTTACTTAAAGCACTCATCTCCCAGAACCAAATTAACAGCAGGTTGTTCGAATTGGGGAGTAATATTATTTCTGACGACATGGATGATGAAGAAATAGATTTGCAGCTTGCTAAAAATAAAGTAGACGTACTTGAAGCACGCAATTACGTCGATGGCCAGGCATTTCTTGTTGGCGAATACTTTGATGAGTGCCGCTCCAATTGCCGCAAGTTACATGAATATTGCATGGATCAAATGTCAGCAGATCATCATGGTCTGCTAGTCCACTACAACAGAGATCATTTCCGACACGATGCTGGTTCCATCAATGTGAGTTTTGAGGACTTACATCTCTTCTTCAACTTCAACGAGCTCGATGCCACTCTTGTTATATGCCTGATTTTGTAAGTACTTAACAAACTCTAATCAACTTCTCCATACAAGGTTGTAAATGATAAACAACTAACTTTATTTTATTCCTCTCAGGGGATTGAACGCGCAGAAAAGAAAAAGGGAGAGTGTGTATTTCATAGATCCTGCATTAGCAAATGGCACAACATTAGATGGTAAGGACCTACGGGACTAGGCCATTAACACGGTCGTCCGTATCTTCGAAAACACGTCCCATGCAGAATCATTTCTCTGGCCATATCATGAACGGTAAGTCAAGTAAACAACCACGCATACACTGATTGTCTTTCATATTTCGACATAATTTGTAAGTTCATGGCTTTCTTAATATGTAGCGATCACTGGATATTGGTATTCATTGTTCCAAACAAGAACACAGTTTACTACATGGATTCTCTCAGAGAGTCAACAAACGCTCAGGATCTGACGCATCTTCAGCAATTCATGGATAGGTATTGAATTCTATGATATTGAAATTAATTTGCATTCATATCTGGTTCAATAATTGATGTTGTCAAAATTCATCTTCATTTGCAGTGTGCTCGCATTGTGGAAAACTAAACCAGGGAACCTGTTCAAGAGGGAACTACCTCTGCAGCACGAGATCGTTTCTCCGGTAACACACCGAAATCCGTTATTTTTGGAAAATTTATCCAGTAGTCTGCAAATACCTTTTCTTACGCTAGTCAAATGTTCAAGCTTCTAAATAAACCTCTTTCTATTTCTGTCTGAAGAAAAAATAATACATATAACACCGGTTAGGTAGTTCCTAACAGGACAAATACATGACTAATTCTGTACAAAAAATTTCAGTGTCCTCAGCAACAAGCAGGGACCAACCTTTGTGGATACTATGTTTGCAGACACATGATCTCCATCTGCAAATCTGCTGATAGTTGTGAAGATCCTCGCGAATTAGTACTAGTAAGTCTATCTTAATTAATATCTTCTACTCCACTCATATGGCACATTCTGATCTTAAAAATACTGCAACTCATCTTAGACCCGAGGACCCCTAAACCGCTCCCCGCTGGTGAATTGCTGATGGTTCGGAGATTTATCAACGACTTCTTCCTGAATCACTACATCAATCCCACTGGTGATAATGAAGATTTCAGCATGCGTTCTCCTGAAACATTGAGTAAGAGTTAGTTGCTAAACATATACACATGGATCCATTGTTTTCCATCTGATGAGGTCTTCGTATTTCGTACACTATGATTAATTATGTAATGCATATATGTGTGGACAAATCATTGGAATTTAGCTACCATATGTTCAATTGCAATTGTTGCGAAATCTGATGAATGTTCTTCCTGTGGACACTATTTGTTCAATTGAATATTGTGGTGAATTTGCTTTTTGCATGCCGACTCAAAATGGGATATTTTTGTTTTAACCTGGCAATTGCTCCGCACACGGTTCAACTAAATGAGTGTGTGCGATCCACATCGGAAAGCATACGTCAATCGTAGCGGAACCGTCGGTGATACACAGCAGATCGCAAATGATTTGCAGCGCTACTACGTGTGCGTAGGGTCTCCGGAACTATTTGTGATATCACGTTATCGCACACGAGAGCTCGGAGTGAACCGTGCCCAATGTAAAATACAATCCCAGTCGTAAATTTTTCAGGAAACGTGTGGGATCCCAAACGAAAAGCACACGTCACTCTTGTCGCAACCGTCGGTGATACACAACAAATTACAAACGGTCTACAGCACTTGTATGTGTGAGAAGGGGCTCCTGAACCGTTTGTGATAGAACATTATCGCACACGGTAATTGTTGGGAAACGTGTGCGATGGAGTCTTGCATGGCAGACGGGTTCCGCAGAAAACTCGTGTGCGATGGGGCACATATCGCACACAGTTCATATGTTGGCCCGTGTGCCTTACATACTGTTTCCCAAATGTTTCATTACGACACACCGTTTGGTTTCACTGCGTCATTAGAAACTTTTAATCACCGATCCCACACGTGCGAAAGAATTCAGTGTGTGCTGCATCGCACATGATTACATTTTGCAAGGCCTCTGGATCATGGCTCCATATCCCTGACGGTTTCTAGGTCGTGTGGGAAGGACCCCCTATCGCCCACACTCACTTGGCGACGGTTCCAAATGCTGTCGCGGAAAGGGGTTAAAAACCGTGTGTATAGCACCTCGCTGTACCAGTGCATGGAACAATAAGAAAATTATAGATACGTTCGAGATGTATCAAGCATCCCCAAGCATAATTCCTGCTCGTCCTCGAGTAGGTAAATGATAAAAACAAAATTTTTGATGTGGAATGCTACCTAACATGTTTATCATGTAATCTTTCTTTATGTGGTATGAATATTCAGATCTGTAAGATTCAAAACAAAAGTTTAATATTGACATAAAAACAATAATACTTCAAGCATACTAACAAGCAATCATGTTTATTCAAAATATCATGGCTGAAGAAAGTTATCCCTAGAAAATCATAGTCTTGTCATGCTCCATCTTCTTAACACAAAGTATTTATCATGCACAACCCCGATGACAAGCCAAGCAATTGGTTCATACTTTTTAACGCGCTTCAGCTTTTTCAACTCTCACGCAATATATGAGCGTGAGCCATGGATATATCACTATAGGTGGAATAGAATATGATGTTGGAGGTTGTATGGAGAAGACCAAAAAGGAGAAAGTCTCACATTGACGAGGCTAATCAACGGGCTATGGAGATGCCCATCAATTGATGTCAATGCAAGGAGTAGGGATTGCCATGCAACAGATGCACTAGAGCTATAAGTTTATGAAAGCTCAAAAGAAAACTAAGTGGGTGTGCATCCAACTTGCTTGCTCATGAAGATCTAGGGCATTTGAGGAAGCCCATCATTGGAATACACAAGCCAAGTTCTATAACAAAAAATTCCCACTAGTATATGGAAGTGACAAAAATAGGAGACTCTTTATCACGAAGAACATGGTGCTACTTTGAAGCACAAGTGTAGAAAAGGATAGTAACATTGTCCCTTCTCTCTTTCTCTCATTTTTTTCTTTTTTTTGTTGGGTACTTTGGCCTCTCTCTTTTTGTTGGGCACTTTGGCTTCTTTTTTTATTTAAGTCTGGAGTCTCATCCCTACTTGTGGGGGAATCATAGTCTCCATCATCCTTTCCTCACCGGGACAATGCTCTAATAATGAATATGATCATCACACTTCTATTTACTTACAACTCAAAAATATGACTCTATATGAATGCCTCCGGCGGTGTACCGGGATGTGCAATGATCTAGCGTAATATGAACTATATCCACCATATGATCATGCAAAGCAATATGACAATGATGATATGTGTCATAATAAAATGGAACGGTGGAAGTTGCATGGCAATATATCTCGGAATGGCTATGGAAATGCCATAATAGGTAGGTATCGTGTCTGTTTTAAGGAAGATATAATAAGGCTTATGTGTGATAGAGCGTATCATATCACGAGGTTTGGATGCACCGGTGAATTTTGCACCACAACTCAAGGTGAGAAGGGACAATGCACGGTACCGAAGAGGCTATCAAATTGCGGAAAGGTGAGAGTGCGTATAATCCATGGACTCACATTAGTCATAAAGAACTCACATACTTATTGCAAAAGTTTATTAGCCCTCGAAGCAAAGTACTACTACGCATGCTCCTAGGGGGATAGATTGGTAGGAAAAGGCAATCGCTTGTCCCCGACCGCCACTCATAAGGAAGACAATCAATATTAAATCATGCTCCAATTTCATAGCATAACGAGAGACCATACGTGCATGCTTTGGGAATCACAAACCTTAACACTAATATTGTTACTAAAACCACAATTACTCATTATCATAACCTTCATATTACCACCTTCATATCTCAAAACTATTGCAAGGAATCAAACTTCTCATATAATCAATGATCTTCATGAAAGTTTTTATTATATCCCTCTTGAATACCCATCATATTAGGACTAAATTCATAACCTAAGAAAATTGCCATACTATTTATAAGACTCTCAAAATAATGTAAGTGAAGCATGAGAGTTCATCAATCTCTATAAAATATAACCACTGCCGTGCTCTAAAAAATATAAGTGAAGTACTAGAGCAACTACCTATAGCTCAAAAGATATAAGTGAAGCTCAAAGAGTATTCTAATAAATTCACGAATAATGTGTGTCCCTATCAAAAAAGTGTGTCCAACAAGGATGATTGTGGAAAACTAAAAAGCAAATAAAGCAAAGACTCAAATAATACATGACACTCCAAGCAAAACACATATCATGTAGTGAATAAAAATATAGCCTCAAGTAATTTTACCGATGTATTGTAGAAAAAAGAGGGGATGCCATCCGGGGCATACCCAAGCTTAGACGCTTGGTTGTTCTTGAATATTATCTTGGGGTGCCTTGGGCATCCCCAAGCTTAGGATCTTGCCACTCCTTATTCCTTAGCCCATCAAAACTTCGCTCAAAACTTGAAAACTTCACAACAGAAAACTCGTGAGATCCGTTAGTATAATAAAGCAAGCCACCACTTTTAGGTACTGTTGTAAACTCATGAAAATTTCATATTGGCATTATATCTACTGTATTCTAACTTCACCATGGTTCATACCCCCCCCCCCCCGATACAACCCATAGATTCATCAAAATAAGCAAACAACGCATAGAAAACAGAATAGTCCGTAGTAATCTGGACTTTAGCCAAACTTTCGCAACTCCAAAAATTCTGAAAAATTAGGACAATGTAGAAAATTTGTATATCAATCTTTTGTAAAATATTCAGATCAAAGGCACGTTTTTGTGAATTTACAAAATTCCAGAACTAAGCGCAAAATTTTCTGTTTTTCAGCAAAATCAAATCAACTATCACCCAAGACCATCCTAAAGGCTTTACTTGGCACAAACACTAATTAAAATACTAAAACACAATCATAACAGTAGCATAATTGCATATTTATTAAAAACAGAAAGGAAACCTATTGGGTTATCTCCCAATGAGCTCTTTCTTTATAGCCAATAAGATAGGCTTGAGAGATCAATGATGCTCACATGAAAGATAGCAATTGAAACACGAAGAGAGCATCATGTAGCATGTGAAAAACAAGATTAAGTCTAACATACTTCCTATGCATAGTCATTTTATAAGCAAATAAATTATCAAGACAAGCAAAAACTAGCATATCGAAGGAAGAAGAAAGAAACAATAGCAATCTCAACATAACGAGAGGTAATTTAGTAACATGAAGATTTCTACAACCATATTTTCCTCTCATAATAATTACATGTAGGATCATAATCAAATTCAACAATATAATTGTAACATAAAATATTATCTTCATGATCCACATGCATGCAAAGTTGACACTCTTCCAAAATAGTGGGATTATCATCAATTAAAGTCGTGACCTCTCCAAACCCACCTTTATCAAAAAATTCACAAGATTGATAATTCTCCAAAGTAGTGGGATCATTATTACCTAAAGTTAACACTCTTCCAAACCCACTTACAATATTTTTGCAAAGATTGTTATCAATAACATATTCATCATGAGGCTTAAATAAATTTTCAAGATCATAAGAAGCATTATCACCCCAATCATGATCATTGCAATAAGTAGTGGACATAACAAAATCATCATCCCCAAGGTTGTAGATTTGCATATCATTAGCACAATTGACATTCATATAATTTATAATAACATCATCACAATCATGCTTTTGATTCAAGGAACTATCAAGTATGGGTGCAATAGCAATAATTTCATGTTTAACATAAGGAACTATAGCAAGTTAGTCTCCATAGGCATAATTAATATCGGCATCATGGCCATAAGAATAACAAGCATCATGTTCATCAAGGGGGATATTTCAATCAAATCAACGGAATCACAATTATCTATAGATTCATGCATATCATTATTTTCTTCCAAAGCAGCAGACATTCTCCTAATGAATTCACTAACATGGCATTAAAAGCATAGTTTTCATAGGAATATTTAAGTATGGAATTTTTTTCAGATTTGTAGAGAGTAATATCATACTTTTCAATCAAAGAAGCAACTTCATAAGCACCCTTAAAAGCAACAAATTCTTGAATTTTTTTGATATCATAGTAACTATAAACACCCTTTTCATAAGAAGATAAGATTTCATTATCATTAAACTCACATAGGTAGGGAAGGTAATTTTTAGGGTTCTTAGAGCAACAAGTAAAATCATAAAGTTCACAAAGATTTGAAGCATAGAATAGCAAACAATTTATTTGATTCCATAAGAGTCTCCCTTTGTGAGACAAGCGGTGACACACAAAATGAGCATGCTCATCCAAAGATTTTCCATCTACTAAGCTAGTTGGGGTTTCAGCACGAGCACAAATGGACCGAACATGATCCAAGTAGAAAACTTTAAGTGGATCCATAGTTGTCTTTATTTTTCTTGTTTCTTTTCTGTTTTTGAGTCATGAAGGCAAAACAAGCAAGCAAACAAACAAGCTAAAAGAAAATGAAAATGGAAAGAAGGCAAATAAAAAGGTAGATATTTTTGTATTTTTCTAAAAACATTTTAGAAGTGGGGGAGAGGAAAACGAGAGGCAAATGGCAAATAATGTAAATGCAAGAGATGAGAGTTTATGATAGGTACTTGGTAGGCTTGATGTAGATCCTCCCCAGTAACGGCGCCAGAAATTCTTCCTGCTACTTCTTGAGCTTGCGTTGGTTTTTCCCTTGAAGAGGAAAGGGTGATGCAGCAAAGTAGAGATAAGTATTTCCCTCAGTTAACAATTCAGTAGGAGGAACACACAAGTCTCCAATAATTGCACCTGCACAAACAAACAAATACTTGCACCCAACGCGACAAAGGGGTTGTCAATCCCTTCACGGTTACTTGCAAGGATGAGATCTGATAGTGGTAGATGTAAAAGGTAAATAAAAGTGCGAAATAAAATAAAAGTAAATAAATTGCAGCAAGGTATTCTTGGGCTTTTGATTTTGTAGATCTGAAAATAATATGATAAAAGATAGACCCGTAGGCCATAGTTTTCACTAGAGGCTTCTCTCTTGAAAGAAAGGATACGGTGGGTAAACAAATTACTGTTGAGCAATTGATAGAAAAGTGCACAGTTATGACAATATCCAAGGCAATGATCATCTATATAGGCATCATGTTTGAGACAAGTAGACCTACTCCTGCCTTCATCTACTACTATTACTCCACACATCGATCGCTATCCAGCATGCATCTAGTGTATTAAGTTAACAAAAATGGAGTAACGCCTTAAGCAAGATGACATGATGTAGAGGGATAGATCCAACAAATATGAAAAAACCCCATCTTTTTATCCTTAATGGCAACAATACAAATACGTGTCATGTCCCCTTCTGTCACTGGGATTAAGCACCGCAAGATTGAACCCATTACAAAGCACCTCTCCCATTGCAAGAAAAATCAATCTAGTGGGCCAAACCAAATCAGTAGATCGGAGAGAAATACAAAGCTATATAAATCATGCATAAAAGAGTTCAGAGAAGACTCAAATAATATTCATAGATAATATGATCATAAACCCACAATTCATCGGATCTCAACAAACACACCGCAAAAGAAGATTACAACGAATAGATCTCCAAGAACATCGAGGAGAACATTGTATTGAAGATCAAAGAGAGAGAATCTAGTACTAACTATGGACCCGTAGGTCTGTGGTAAACTACTCGCACATCATCGGAAGGGCAGCAAGGTTGATGTAGAAGCCCTCCATGATCGAATCCCCCTCCGGCGGAGTACCGGAAAAGGTCCCCTGATGGGATCTCACAAAGACAGAAACTTGTGGCGGCGGAAAAGTATTTTCGGTGTGCCCTCTGGTCTACGAGGAATATTTGGGTATTTATAGATGAAAAATTAGGGCTGGAAGTGCCACGGGGGACCCACAAGCTTGGGGGCGCGCTTGATAGGTCTCCAACATATCTATAATTTTTTATTGTTCCATGTTGTTATATTATCAATCTTGGATGTTTTATATTCATTTACTAGCAACTTTATATCATTTCTTGGGACTAAACTATTGACTAGTGCCCAGTGCCAGCTGCTGTTCTTTGCTTGTTTTTTACATCGCAGAAAATCAATACCAAACGGAGTCCAAATGCCACAAAACTTTTTGGAGAATTTTTTCTGCCTAGAAGACACCCAGGAGGCCCAAGAAGTGCACCAGAGGGGGCCTATGGGGCCCACTAGGCACCAAGGCGCGCTAGAGGCCCTAGGCGCGCCTTGGTGGGTAGTGGAGCCCACAGGCACCCCTCCACTGACCTTCTCCTCTACAAATACTCTAAAATCCCAAAACCCTAGGGGAGTCGACGAAACACAATTCCAGCCGCCGCAAGTTCCAGAACCACGAGATCCAATCTAGAGGCCTTTTTTGCCACTCTCCCAGAGGGGTCAACGATCACGGAAGGGTTCTTCATCATCACCCTTGCCCCTCCGATGATGCGTGAGTAGTTTACCTTAGAACTATGGGTCTGTAGGTAGTAGCTAGATGGCTTCTTCTCTCTTTTTGATTTTCAATACAATGTTCTCCTCGATGTTCTTGGAGATCTATTTGATGTAATGACTTTTTGCAGTGTGTCGGGGTACACAAACATGGGTGTATGTTTTCCCCTGACTTGTGCACGGACAACACCCCTCCGGTCTGGCAACTCTCAGCACCCAGGACAAGGCCAAGCAGAAGAGATCAGCTCTTTGAGGAATCAAAGGGCGGATCAAGAAGACCAAGACCAACCCAAGGAGTAAAATACCACGATGGGAAAACCTCCCCTACCGGGCAGGCGAGCCTGGCGGGGACGAGGTTGCCCCGAAGACAAGTCTCAAGATTGCCCCGACAGGCTTGCCGGGGATGCTGATGGCGGATTACCCCGCCAAGGCTCCACCGCTCCACCTCACAGCAACGCAAGTCACCGATCGGTGCGGTGTCGAGCCCCCAAGATGCTAAGTGGACGTTATTTGGCACGTGGCAGCCATCCCGAGTGGAAATCACCTCCAAATGACACTTGTCCAGTGATGTGTCACGCAGGCAGGCGAGAAGGTGGCAAAACAACACAGCAAGGCTTGCCGGACTAGGCTACGATGTGAGACTAAGCGGCACATTTAATGTGCTCTGTCCAGTCTGTAGAGTTAGGTATGATGGCACTGTTTGCTATCTAATCAGTACACAATGACTAATTTTCCATTGTGGTGACCCTTTGATCTATAAAAGGAGGGCCATGGCAACCTTAGAAAGGATTCGGACCCCTGTACACTCCTACACGCGTAGCTGCTCTCGCCCCGAGGCGACCTTGCCGGGCTAGAGCGCTGCGTCTCCACCACGGTCCTCACATCAATCCACCAAAGCAGGAGTAGGGTTTTACGCCTCGCGACGGCCCGAACCGGGGTAAAAACTGCCCGTGTGATCGCTGTCGCGCTGCCCCGCGCCCTCCGCTCTTTGTGCAATGCGTCCTTCCCCCCTGCCGAACCACAAGGGACCGATGGCCCCATAGGTGGCCATGTTTTCCCACAACATCTTTGGCACGCCAGGTAGGGGGAAGCGCTTGCGCGAACCCGAGAGCGTACGCAACGCGTCATCTTCCTCATCGTCTTCTTCATCGACGACTTCATCATCCATGATGCCCATGAAATGACAGAACATAGCAGGACGGAAGGGGAGCGGTATCGCTCCCCCGCCTACCCTGTCCAAACTCCATCGCCTCCTTCCGCCGCGGCTGCAATAGCGGCGGGGACCAAGAATGATGGCAACATGGCGGCCCCAAACAGTTCGGGCGGCGCGGTCACCATGCGAGCCCTGTTCGGGAAAAGGAATGAGGTGTGGGGGCAGAAGGTTTCTCTCTCCACCACTTTCACTTATTGACAATCGAGCTACTCTGGGTTCAGCGTCATCAACGTCGATGAGCCCACGCGATACTCGGTCCAGCATTTACCCTGCTTAGGGAGATCCTGAGTAGAGTGCCAGTGCGAATCCATTGATTGACGCCCCGGCAAGTACGCTTCGGCAAGGCCGTCCGCGTTAGCGTGACTTTTGTGCCAGCCACAGTCAGATTGTTTAAGAAAAAAGTGTGAAGGGGAGGAGAGGGAAGCCAATCGAGCCTTACACCGCATCCTGCTGCCCGCAAGATACATATGATTATTGCCAGCACCTGCCGGGAGCCGGAGAGCAACACGAGCAATGCCATCCTTCCCTAAGCATGCAAGTGCGACAAGCAACCGCAATTGAAAGAAGTGGGAGGAAGCAAGGATAAGAGCTAAGTCCGCACAATCTTTGCTTCATCGTATACCTAAAATTTGGATTTGCTTGTCCCTTGGATACTAAGGTGTTCGTATGAGGAAATCCTTCGCGTGATGGCACGTTACTAGTTCTTTGTCTACGCCCTCGTTCTGTTCCGAGCCTGCTCGCAGAATGGGCGGCCGCACCTCAAAAAGTACCAAAGGAAAAACCTGCCGGGACGTATCCTCGCCAAGATGACTGTTAAGGGCTAGACCCTTACGACAATCGCGGCAATATACTACCGACAGGCAACCAAAACGCGCATAGACACTAATCATACGAATGCCAACTAGTAAACTTAAAAGGGATAAGCATGCAGCTAAGATTAAGTAAATACATCAGTTCCATGCAAATAAAAGAAATACGGCGTCTAAACACGAGACATGCATCATGTTTTGTTGCCGGACAACACGATGGCAAGGATAATTCAAGACCGCGCCTGGCGGCCTCATGGAACAGTGGGGACGCCAAGAACCTTGTCGGCATAGGGGGCAGCTTTCTCCTCGGCAGCAGAAGTGTCTGCGTCCCTCGGCAGCTTCCTGAAGCCGTCGGCAAGGTTGAGGTCTAGGTGGCGATGGGCAATGTTGCTCAGAACCATGAAGAGCGCGTTGGGGGCAAGCTTCCGGGACTCACTCGCGAAGCGACCGGCCCTTCCCTCCTCGTGTGCCTTCAGCTTTTCGATCAGCTCATTGAAGAAGAGCCCTAGCTTGACGCTGGGGACCTCATGCCTGCTAGCTGAGAAGACTGGCCATTCCATGCCCATCGCCGCAGTTTGGGCAGTGAGACGCTCGGCAACATCGACCAAACTCTTGATCCAGAGGTTGACCTTCTCGGTGTGGTTCGCCAGTTTGTGCTCTGCATCCTTCCGGAGGAGCCTGGTGGTGTCCAGGTCCTTCGACAGCTGCTTGATGTCTGCTAGAACTACATCGGTATTTCCCCAAAGAGGAAGGGATGATGCAGTATAGCGACGGTAGGTATTTCCCTCAGTGATGAGACCAAGGTTATCGAACCAGTAGGAGAACCACGCAACACTACGTGAATGACACCTGCACACAAATAACAAATACTCACAACCCGACGTATTAAAGGGGTTGTCAATCCCTTTCGGGCAATGGTGCCAGAAATGGCTAGTGGACGGGAGAAAGTTGTAATATATTGGATAAATAGATCTCGAATAAATGCAAAATAAAATAAAGTGCATCAAGGTATTTTTGGGTTTTTGGAAATATAGATCTGAAAACAAAAGCAAATAAAAATAGATCGCAAAGGCAAATATATTAAAGAAGAGACCCGGGGGCCGTAGGTTTCACTAGTGGCTTCTCTCGAGAAAAATAGCAAACGGTGGGAAAACAATTACTGTTGGGAAATTGATAGAACTTCAAATACTCATGACGATATCCAGGCAATGATCATTATATAGGCATCACGTCCAAGATTAGTAGACCGACTCTTGCCTGCATCTACTACTATTACTCCACACATCGACCGCTATCCAGCATGCATCTAGTGTATTAAGTTCATGGAGAAACGGAGTAATGCAATAAGAATGATGACATGATGTAGACAAGATCTATTTACGTAGAAATAGACCCCATCTTGTTATCCTTAATGGCAACGATACATACATGTCGTTTCCCTTTCTGTCACTGGGATCAAGCACCGTAAGATCGAACCCATCACAAAGCACCTCTTCCCATTGCAAGATAAATAGATCAACTTGGCCAAACAAAACCCAAATATCAGAAAATAAATACGAGGCTATAAGCAATCATGCATATAAGAGATCAAAGAAGACTCAAATAACTTTCATGGATAAAAACATAGATCTGATCATAAACTCAAAGTTCATCGGATCCCAACAAACACACCGCAAAAAAAGAGTTACATCATATGGATCTCCAAGAGAGCATTGTATTGAGAATCAAACGAGAGAGAGAAAGCCATCTAGCTACTAACTACGGACCCATAGGTCTACAAAGAACTACTCACGCATCATCGGAGAGGCACCAATGGACATGATGAACCACTCTGAGATGGTGTCTAGATTGGATCTGGTGTTTCTGGAACTTGTGGCAGCTGGAATTGATTTTCGTCGACTCCCCTAGGGTTTCTGGAATATTGGGGTATTTATAGAGCAAAGAGGCGGTGTAGGAGGCCACCGAGGTGGGCACAACCCACCTGGGCGCGCCTGGGCCTCCAGGCGCGCCCTGGTGGGTTGTGCCCCCCTCGAGGCACCCCCAGGTGCTTCTCCAGCCCACTGGATGTCTTCTGGTCCAAAAAAATCCACAAAAAGTTTCACTCCGTTTGGTATTGATTTCCTGCGATGTAAAAAACATGAAGAAAACAGCAACTGGCACTGGGCACTATGTCAATAGGTTAGTACCAAAAAATGATATAAAATGACTATAAAATGATTGTAAAACATCCAAGAATGATAATATAATAGCATGGAACAATCAAAAATTATAGATACGTTGGAGACGTATAAGCATCCCCAAGCTTAATTCCTGCTCGTCCTCGAGTAGGTAAATGATAAAAATAGAATTTTTGATGTGGAATGCTGCCTAACATGTTCATCACATATTCTTTTCTTTATAGCATGGACATTTGGACTTTTATATGGTTCAAAGCAATAGTCTAGTTTTGACATGATAACTTAAATACTGAAGCATATCAACAAGCAACCATGTCTTTCAAAATATCAATGCTAAAATAAGTTTTCCCTAGCCCATTATGCTCAATCATTGATCCATTCATGAAACACACTCGCATATTAGCTACACCCAATGCTCAAGTACGATCATAGTGCCCCTTAGTAGGTGCTTTATAAGAGAAGATGGAGACTCAAAAATAAAAATTGCATAAAGTAAAAGAAAGGCCCTTCGCGGAGGGAAGTAGGGATTTGTAGAGGTGCCAGAGCTCAAAGCGAAAATTAAGAGATAAAAACATTTTGGGAGGTATACTTTTCCCACCAACGAAAATGACTTAGAGTTCCCCACACTTTCCATGCTAGATATATCATAGGCGGTTCCCAAACAGAAAATAAAGTTTATTCCTTTTTCCACCATACTTTCACTTTCCATGGCTAGCCGTATCCACGGGTGCCCAACATACCAACACTTTCCAAGGAATTTATTATTTGACAACATAAAGTAAATTCATTTATTCATTTAGGGACTGGGCATCCCTAATACCTTTGCCTTACTCTCGTGCAATGACAAGTGAATAAACACTCATCGTGAGAATAACACATCTAGCATGGAAAATATCGGCCACCCCTCACCGCCTCGCGAGCGGTACGAGCACACAAAAGAGAGATTTATTTTGAAAATTAGAGATGGCACATGCGAATTTGCTTAGAACGACAAAAGAATACCGCATATAGGTAGATATAGTGGACACATATGGCAAAACTGGTTTAAAGGGTTTTGGATGCACAAGTAGTGATCATACTTAGTGCAAAATGAAGGCTAGCAAAAGATTGAGAAGCGACCAACCAAGAAACGAAAAATCTCATAAGCAAGCATTAAGCATAATTAACACCGAATAATGCACCACAAGTAGGATATAATTTCATTGCATAACTATTGACTTTCATGCATGCATAGGGAATCACAAACCTTAACACCAATATTCTTACTAAAGCATAATTACTCATTAACATAACTCACATATCACATCATCATATCTCAAAACTATTACTTGGAATCAAGTTTATTTTGTCCAATGATCTTCATGAAAGTTTTTATTATATCCTTCTTGGATATCTATCACTTTGGGACTAATTTTCATGTGTTGCTTTTGATAAGCTCAAACAAATATAAGTGAAGATCATGAGCATAATATTTCTTTCTCTCAAACTAATTTAACTGAAGCAAGAGAGAATTTCTTAAAAAAAATTACTAACTCCCAAATAAATCTAAGTGAAGCATGAGAGCATTTCTTCAAAAATAATAAAGCACACCATGCTTAAAAAGATATAAGTGAAGCACTAGATCAATTCCATAGCTCATAAAGATTTAAGTGAAGCGTAGAGAGCAATTCTAACAAGTCATGGCATAATTTTGGCTCTCTCAAATAGGTGTGTCCAGCAAGGATTCAAGACTTAAAACAAAAAGAAAAACAAGCAAAGACTCATATCATACAAGACGCTCCAAGCAAAACTCATAGTATGTGATGAATAAAAATATAGCTCCAAGTAAAATACCGATGGTCATTAGAAGAAAGAGGGGATGCCACTCGGGCATCCCCAAGCTTAGTTGCTTGCTTCTCTTTGGATAATAGCTTGGGATGCCATGGGCATCCCCAAGCTTAGGCTCTTCTTACTCCTTATTCCTTCATCCATCGTAAAATCACCCAAAACTTGAAAACTTCGATCACACAAAACTCAACAAAACCTTCATGAGATCCGTTAGTATAAGAAAACAAATCACTACTATAAGTACTGTAGCAAACCAATTCATATTTTATTCTTGCATTATATCTACTGTATTCCAACTTTTATATGGCAAAAACTCTTCAAAGAAAACCATAGAATCATTAAAACAAGCACACAACGCAAAGAAAACAGAATATGTCTAAAACAGAACAGTCTGTAGCAATCTGAATATTTCGAATACTTCTGTAACTCCAAAAATTCTGAAAAATTTGGACAACAGAGGAAATTTGTATATCAATCTTGTGTAAAAAATTCAGAATTTTTAATCACTTCTGTAATTCTAAACAATTATTTTTTTAGACGCAAAAGTTTCTGTTTTCTAACAAGATCAAATCAACTATCACCCAACATAATCCTAAAGGCTTTACTTGGCACAAACACTAATTAAAACACAAAAAACTCAATCATAACAGTAGCATTATTATGCTAATACTCAAGAACAGAAAGCAAAAGGCAAAAAATAAATTTTATTCATTGGGTTGCCTCCCAGCAAGCGCTATCGTTTTACGCCCCTAGCTAGGCATAAAGCAAGGATCTAAGTATTGTCATCTTTGTTCTTGTTTTCCGTGGAGGTATATTTTTTTTCAGGAGGTTTTGCAAAGATAACATAAAATACATTATCCATGGAAACTTTAGCACTATCAAGTTGCTTATCATCATATCCCCTTTGATTTCCGGCAGCAATCCAAGAATAATGTTGATTAACATCATTGAAAACTTATTGGATTAGATCTAAAACAGGGACTTGCTTTTTAAGATTATCATCAAAAATTTGGTTATCCCCAAGCAAATGTCTTAAAGCATAATCACTATTATAAATAATTTCATCTATCACTGGTTTTTCACGATTCATACCATAGAAATCAAAGATCTCCCTAGCTTCCCGTATTATGTGGTCAAATTCATTCATAAGAACAAGAGTGGCCAACTTTTTAGCTATAGGATTCTATATGACGGGTAACTCATAAAACAATCTTTGCAAGGTAGGATGAGTACGGACAAACTTATTTTCAAGTTTCAGAACTAGTGCTGAGATAGCTTCCGCATAAGACTTAGTCTTTTTAAGTATAGGGACATCATCAAGACTTAAATTTCCAACACAATTGAAAAATTCTTGGATATGTTCTTTTCCCATAAAATTCCCTTGCCCCAAGACAAAAATTTTGGCATCCAGATTACCCGTACACTCCATTTTAGGAGTTAGGCCATCATCTATTTCTGCCATACCGAAATCACTCATGATTGCAAGCAAAGGATAGATCTGACGAGAAAATGGCGAACGAAAAAGAGGGCGAATAAAACAGCAAATTTTTGTGAAGTGGGGGAGAGGAAAACAAGAGGCAAATGGCAAATAATGTAAATTGCGAGGAGATGAGATTTGTGATTAGGAACCTGGTAGATGTTGATGATGTCTCCCCGGCAACAGCGCCAGAAATTCCTTTTGATGTCTGCTAGAACTACGTCGGTATTTCCCCAAAGAGGAAGGGATGATGCAGCACAGCGACGGTAGGTATTTCCCTCAGTGATGAGACCAAGCTTATCGAACCAGTAGGAGAACCACGCAACACTACGTGAACGGCACCTGCACACAAATAACAAATACTCGCAACCCAACGTATTAAAGGGGTTGTCAATCCCTTTCGGGCAACGGTCCCAGAAATGGCTAGTGGACGGGAGAAAGTTGTAATAGATTGGATAAATAGATCTTGAATAAATGCAAAATAAAATAAAGTGCATCAAGGTATTTTTGGGTTTTTGAAAATATAGATCTAAAAACAAAAGCAAATAAAAATAGATCGCAAAGGCAAATATATTAAAGAAGAGACCCGGGGGCCGTAGGTTTCACTAGTGGCTTCTCTCGAGAAAAATAGCAAACGGTGGGAAAACAATTACTGTTGGGCAATTGATAGAACTTCAAATACTCATGACGATATCCAGGCAATGATCATTATATAGGCATCACGTCCAAGATTAGTAAACCGACTCCTGCCTGCATCTACTACTATTACTCCACACATCGACCGCTATCCAGCATGCATCTAGTGTATTAAGTTCATGGAGAAACGGAGTAATGCAATAATAATGATGACATGATGTAGACAAGATCTATTTATGTAGAAATAGACCCCATCTTGTTATCCTTAATGGCAACGATACATACGTGTCATTTCCCTTTCTGTCACTGGGATCAAGCACCGTAAGTTTGAACCCATCACAAAGCACCTCTTCCCATTGCAAGATAAATAGATCAAGTTGGCCAAACAAAACCCAAATATCGGAGAAGAAATACAAGGCTATAAGAAATCATGCATATAAGAGATCAAAGAAGACTCAAATAACTTTCATGGATAAAAACATAGATCTGATCATAAACTCAAAGTTCATCAGATCCCAACAAACACACCGCAAAAAAAGAGTTACATCATATGGATCTCCAAGAGAGCATTGTATTGAGAATCAAACGAGAGAGAGAAAGCCATCTAGCTACTAACTACGGACCCATAGGTCTACAAAGAATTACTCACGCATCATCGGAGAGGCACCAATGGACATGATGAACCCCTCCGAGATGTTGTCTAGATTGGATCTGGTGTTTCTGGAACTTGCGGCGGCTGGAATTGATTTTTGTCGACTCCCCTAGGGTTTCTGGAATATTGGGGTATTTATAGAGCAAAGAGGTGGTGCGGGAGGCCACCGAGGTGGGCATAACCCACCTGGGCGCGCCTGGGCCTCCAGGCACGCCCTGGTGGGTTGTGCCCCCTCGGGGCACCCCCCAGGTGCTTCTCCGGCCCACTGGATGTCTTCTGGTCCAAAAAAAATCCACAAAAAGTTTCGCTCCGTTTGGTATTGATTTCCTACGATGTAAAAAACATGCAAAAAACAGCAACTGGCACTGGGCACTATGTCAATAGGTTAGTACCAAAAAATGATATAAGATGACTATAAAATGATTGTAAAACATCCAAGAATGATAATATAATAGCATGGAACAATCAAAAATTATAGATACGTTGGAGACATATCACTGCTTCTCGCGAGCCCCACTGGTTTCATCCGAGCTCTCCAAAGTGCCAATCCTGGCCTTCAAATCTTCAACAGTGCCATTGGCGGTCTCAAGGCCCTGGCTCTTGGAGGAGAGCTATGATTCCACGTCCTTCAGAAGGATCTCTGCTTTCTGCGCCTCCTCCTTGAGGGTCGTGACCTCCTTGGCGCTCCCGGCAAGCTCTTCAGTCAGTTTGGCCACCTGTTGGTCAAGATCGGTCTTAGCCGAAGACGCAGCAGCAACTTCGTCAGCGAGCTTCTTCTGTTGGACAGCAGCATCAGCAGTGAGGACGTCCAAAGCTGCCTTATGCCTGTCCTCCTGCTCTTTGGTACGCTGCTGCACGAGAGCTTCTAGTTCTTCATCTTTGGCATGAAGGGTGGCTTTGAGTTTCTCTTCCTGGGAAGAGATATCCTTCTCCTTGGCGTCCAAGAGCGTCGTGCGCTCTGCCAAGCAAACCTCCCAGGCGATGACATCCTCCCTTGCCATGGAAATCACCTCCTGCTGCCCCATGAGGACCTGGAACTACTTGCCGTGCCAATCATGCAGCTTGCTACCCTTGTCCCTTAGCTTCTGGTCCACCTTGCTGACGGACTTGCGCTGCTCCTTGAGCATCTTCCATTTCTGGCTATGCCGGCCCTGCATCTCCTTAATGCCTGCCGCCATGGACTCCAAGAAAGACAAATCCATGGCGACGGTGGCAGAGTCATCCGCCTCTTCAACGCCTTGGTACAGCGACGCCAGGATGTCCTGAATTTCTCCATCAAGGTCCATGCTCGTCGCTGCTGACGAACCGAGGGCTCCGAGCCCACGCTGCGCAAGCACCAGCGCTAGTTGATTCGAAGCCGGCGACGGGATCCCCGTCGAGGCACCAAATGAGGGAAGGGGGTCCATAGTTTGGAGGGGGATTTTCTCTTCAACCGAAACCCCCGACCCTGACGTGCTATAGGGGGTTTTCTCTGATTCCTTCGGGAACTCCTGGACACCCCCGGCAGCATGCTCCTGCCCCTCCGCGGCAGCGATCTTGGCAGCTTCCTCTGCAGCATCTTTCCTTATGCTAGCCACTTCTTCCAGCAGTTCAGGTTCTTTGATCAGATGAGCTGCAAGCGGAGTCAACAATCCATAATGAAGGTGCAGAGTTATTAGCAAACCAGGGACTTGGGGCAAGATGATGGAAGCAGCAGAATTAAGAAGGGAAAATGGATTACCCAAAGATGCCTGCCATGGAGGAGTTTTGGTTTCCCCAACAACACCAGTTGCCGGGCCATGGTCACCATCCCCTCCCTCGGTAACCATGATGTCATCCTGGGCAGACTCTTCCATGGAAACCCTTGCTGGGGATCCCTCAACTCGATCGGTGGGTGGGGCGGGCCCCTCCTGGAAGGACTCACCCTGAGTAATCCCCTCATTTCCTGCAGGCGCGGAGGTGGGGAGCTCTCCTCCGTCACTTCCGGCAGGGGGAGCCAACCCTGCACCTTCAGGCCGGGGGCTGAGCTGGGGGCTTGGTGTCGGGTCGTCCATGCTGGTCCCTCCCAGGCCCTTGCCTTCCACAGTCTTCGGCGGCCCCGCGAGCCTGAGCCGCTTGGTCTGGTGGATGAGGGTCTCGCTTTCTTCCTCCTCCTCCCTGGCAAGGACAGCAAGCCAAGATTAGTCAGCAAGCAAGTATATATGCGAGAACTGCAGTGAAGAAGGAAGAATGTTATTTCTCACTCTTTGTCGATGAGCATGGAGCTCAGCTCGAACTCTATGGGCGGTGAGGACGCCCTGCTCCTCTTCTGGGGCAGAGGGGCGAAGCTTCTCGGCAACTTCGAGCCTTGCTGAGGCGCAGGAGCCTCCGACGAGGATGAGCTATGCGAGGAGCTCGAGCTGGACTGGGAGCTAGAATCGACTTCCGTGGCCACCAATTGCTTGGCGAGAGGGGTCCTAGCCCCAGAAAGGCGAGAGGACTGCCGGCGCGCCGCATCCGGCTTGCTGCCCTTGGAGGTAGTCTTCTTCACCTTCTTGGCGGCAGGTGCGGGATCGGGAACCACTGCTCCCCAGCTAGCCACACGCCTGCGAGGATGCTGCTCCAAGATTGGCTCAAGGGCTTGAGGGCCTGCCGCGAGCCACTCTTCCCCGGGCTACTCCACCTCCGCAGTCCCCTCTTCCTCCTAGGCCTCTGCCGCTGCGACATATAGAGCCTCAATCCCGGCAGGCTTGTTCCCGGCAGGCTCACCCCCGACAGGATCTTCCCCGGCAGCCTCCTCTGTGATCTGCGGCTCGCTTCGGCCGCGTGAGGAACCTTCATCCTGAGACTCCTCCTCCTCCTCCTCCGCCGCCGTCTTCCCGGCCCTCACCCTCGCGGCAGCTCGGAGTGCTTTGTCCTCCTCGATCCACCTCTTGATGAACGCTTCTTCCACCTTGGAAGTGCGCTTGAACATGTTGGTCTCTACCCTGGTAGCCCTTTCCACCAGGCTGGAGGACCACGCAAGCTCTTCATTAAGTTCGGGTAACTGCCAGTCACCCAAAACTCCCTGAGCATTACAGTCTGGCATCCATTTCAGAATCTGGTCCCGGGCGGAGTTGAAATTTAGTGGGATGATATTTGCCGGCAGCCTGAACGGCCCAAGGCTGCCGAACAGTTGTTCGCACAGCCAAGCGTGGCCGTAGACTGACAGGTTGTTGGACAAGGCAGGGTACAACCTCACCTTGTCTCCAGCATCTCCATACTGCCAGGCGAACCTGTCCCTTTTCTGGAGCGGCGCGATACGATGTCGAAGGAAGTCAGCTCCCACATGACCGATGGTCAGCCCGACAGCCTTTAGACGGGCAATCCTGTTTATTGCCAGGCAGAGTCTGTCATCGGTAAGACCAAGTTCCCTCTAGTCGTTGCCGCGCTCAACAAACTCCATACGCGCTTGGCAGAAATCTGGGGCTTCTTCATCTTGGATCCAGCACCAGTCTCCCCTCCACTCCTCCCATCTGCCGCGCTGCTGCCCGGGGAGGTAATCCTAGTTTTCTCTTGCCACACGGGGAATCCAGCTTATGTTCCCAGAACGGTGGGCTTTGTTCTCCACTCGCGGGACAAAGTAGTGCCTGAACAAGCTGACATTGGGGGCAACTCCAACGAAGTTCTCGCACAAGTTGGCAAAAATTGCCATACAGGCCATTGCATTTGGCATAAAATCCAGAAGGTGGAATCCGTAGATCACCATCATTGCCTCGAAGAAGTCCGAAAAGGGAGGACAGAGGCCATAGATGAAGTATGCGCAAAAGAATCTATATGAATTAGGCGGATCCTTTTTCCCCTCTGCCAGGACCTTGGGTGTGCCATGCCCGTTCGGAACCTCCCTCCCCCAGAGATATCCGTACCTTGCTTTCAGCACATCACTGTCTAGATTCGACAGGAGGAATACCACATCTCCCCTTCGCTTCTTGTCCAGCTCTGCCGCTCTCTTCCTGCTCCCCTCGGCGGCCGCCTCCTTCATGGTGGTTGTCCGCTTCCCCTTGGGAGCAGTGGTTTTCTTCCCCATCTCTTTAGGTTGCGGCGAAGATTGGGGGAAGGAAGTTGGGTGAGAATCGGCGGTAGGTATGGGCGAGGAAGGAGAGCAATCGCTTGGCTTGTGGAAGAAGATGGTGGATGGGCGAGGCAGACAATGAATGAGCAGTACCCCTTCGCGTTTTTCTCTCTTAAGGGAAATGACATGGGGGAGAGGCGAGACTCTTCAGAAAGTTACCATTTCACATTAACTGCTGCAGTCCCACGACCCCACTATCCGCGGTAAGTACGCGAAGTGGACGTTGGATTGACTGGTCATCATGACAAACCACTGCGCGCGCAGCGTTCTCTCGCCACGTGTCCGTGCACTGTTTGGGGCCTAACCCAACGTGCCCAGTGACACGTATGGCTTAGGCCCGGGGGATTCTGTCGGGGTACACAAACAGGGGTGTATGTTTTCCCCTGACTTGTGCACGGACAACACCCCTCCGGTCCGGCAACTCTCAGCACCTAGGACAAGGCCAAGCAAAAGAGATCAGCTCTTTGAGGAAGGGCGGATCAAGAAGACCAAGACCAACCCAAGGAGTAAAATACCACGATGGGAAAACCTCCCCTGCCGGGCAGGCGTGCCTGGCGGGGACGAGGTTGCCCTGAAGACAAGTCTCAAGATTGCCCTGGCAGGCTTGCCGAGGACGCTGAGGGCGGATTACCCCGCCAAGGCTCCATCGCTCCACCTCACAGCAACGCAAGTCACAGACCGGTGCGGTGTCGAGCCCCCAAGATGCTAAGTGGTCGTTATTTGGCACGTGGCAGCCATGCCCAGAGGAAATCACCTCCAAATGACACTCGTCCAGTGATGTGTCACGCAGGCAGGCGAGAAGGTGCCAAAACAGCACGGCAAGGCTTGCCGGGCTAGGCTACGATGTGACACTAAGCGGTACATTTAATGTGCTCTGTCTAGTCTGCAGAGTTAGGTATGATGGCACTGTTTGCTATCTAATCAGTACACAATGACTGATTTGCCATTGTGGTGACCCCTTGATCTATAAAAGGAGGGCCATGGCAACCTTAGAAAGGATTCGAACCCCTGTACACTCCTACGCGCATAGCTGCTCTCGCCCCGAGGCGACCTTGCCGGGCTAGAGCGCTGCGTCTCCACCATGGTCCTCTCATCAATCGACCAAAGCAGGAGTAGGGTTTTACGCCTCGCGGCAGCCCGAACCTGGGTAAAAAACTGCCCGTGTGATCGCTGTCGCGCTGCCCCACGCCCTCCGCTCTTTGTGCAATGCGTCCTTCCCCCCTGCCGAACCACATGGGGCCGATGGCCCCATAGGTGGCCGTGTTTTCCCATGACAAGTGTGTTTGTTGGGATCCGGTGAATTGCAAGTTTATGATCAGTTCTATCTATGAATATTATTTGAGTCTTTGCTGAACTCTTTATGCATGATTTGTATAGCCTCGTATTTCTTCTCTGAAACTTTGGCTTGGTTTGGTCAACTAGATTGATTTTTTCTTGCAATGGGAAGAGGTGCTTTGTGATGGCTTCGATCTTGCAGTGCTCAATCTCAGTGACAGAGGGAGACATGACACACATGTATCATTGCCATTAAGGATAAAAAGATGGGATCTATTCCTACATGAATAGATCTTGTCTACATCATGTCATCGTTCTTATTGCATTACTTCATTTTTCCATGAACTTAATACACTAGATGCATGCTGGATAGCTGTCGATGTGTGGAGTAATAGTAGTAGATGCAGGCAGGAGTCGGTCTACTAATCTTGGACGTGATGCCTATATACACGATCATTGCCTTGGATATCGTCATAACTATTTGCTCTTCTGTCAATTGCCCAACCGTAATTTGTTTACCCACTGTATGCTATTTTCTTGAGAGAAGCCTCTAGTGAAATCTACGGCCCCTGGGTCTATTTCCTATCATATTGAAATCCAAAAATACCTTGCTACACTTTTTCTTTATTTTTTTTGTGTTTTTGCAAGATCTATCTATCAAATCTCATACAATTTAATCTATCTCAATACCGAGGAGGGATTGACAACCCCTCTTACGCGTTGGCTTGCAAGTATTTGTTATTTGTGTGCAGGTGCTGTTTACATAGTGTTGCTTGGTTCTCCTACTGGATTGACAAACTTGGTTTCATAATTGAGGGAAATACTTATCGTTGCTGTGCTGCATCATCCTCTCCTCTGCGGGGAATTACCAACGCAGATACAAGCAATCTGGAAGAATTTCGGGCGCCCTTGCCGGGGGGACATCATCAACATCTATCTTGTGTGCCCGTACCGCTCATGAAGCGGCAGGGTGGCCAATATTTTCTATGCTAGATATTTTATTCTCAAGATGAGTGTTTATTCACTTGTCATTGCACGAGAGTGTGGCAGGTAATAGGGATGCCCAGTCCCGAAATGAATTTTTTTTACTTATGTTGTTCAATAATAAATTCCTTGGTAAGTGTTGGTATGGAGGGCACCCGTGGATACAGCTAGCCATGGATTGTGAAAGAATGGCGGAAAAGGGAATAAACTTTATTTTATGTTTGGGAACCACCTATGATTTATCTAGCATGGAAAGTATTGGAAATTCTCGGTCGTTTTTGTTGACGGGAAAAGCATGCCTCTCAAAACAATTTTATCTCTCAATTTAAGCTTTGAGCTCTGGCACCTCTGCAAATCTCTGCTTCCCTTTGCGAAGGGCCTATCTATTTACTTTTAGTCTCCATATTCTCTTATAAAGCACCAATTAGGGAACACTATGATCATACTTGTGCATTGGATATAGCTAATATTTGAGTGTGTTTCATGAATGGATCAATGATTGAGCATAATGGGCTAGGGATAGCTTTCTTTAGTGTTGATATTTTGAAAGACATGGTTGCTTGTTGATATGCTTGAGTATTGATGTCCTCATGTCAAATACAAACTATTGCTTTGAATCATCTAAAGTCCAAATGTCCATGCGAGAAAAGAAAAGATTATGAGATGAACATGTTAGGCAACATTCCACATCAAAAATTCTGTTTTTATCATTTACCTACTCGAGGATGAGGAAGAATTAAGCTTGGGGATGCTAATATGTCTCCAAGGTATCTATAATTTTTTATTGTTCCATGCTGTTATATTATCAATCTTGGATGTTTTATATTCATTTACTAGCAACTTTATATCATTTATTGGGACTAACCTATTGACATAGTGCCCAGTGCCAATTGCTGTTTTTTGCTTGTTTTTTACATCACAGAAAATCAATACCAAACGAAGTCCAAATGCCATGTAACTTTTTGGAGAATTTTTTCTGCCCAGAAGACACCCAGGAGGCCCAGGAAGTGCACTAGATAGGGCCTGTGGGGCCCACTATGCCTCAGGGCGCGCCAAAGGCCCCAGGCGCGCCTTGGTGGGTAGTGGAGCCCACAGGCACCCCCTCCACCGACCTTCGCCTCTATAAATACTCTAAAATCCCAAAGAACCTAGGGGAGTCGACGAAACACAATTCCAACTGCCGCAAGTTCCAGAACCACGAGATCGAATCTAGAGGCCTTTTCCGGCACTCTGCCGGAGGGGTCAACGATCACGGAGGGGTTCTTCATCATCACCCTTGCCCCTCCGATGATGCGTGAGTAGTCTACCACAGACCTACGGGTCCGTAGGTAGGATCTAGATGGCTTCTTCTCTCTTTTTGATCTTTAATACAATGTTCTCCTCGATGTTCTTGGAGATCTATTTGATGTAATGACTTTTTGCGGTGTGTTTTTTGGGATCCGATGAATTGCGAGTTTATGATCAGTTCTATCTATGAATATTATTTGAGTCTTTGCTAAACTATTTTATGCATGATTTGTAGAGCCTCGTATTTTTCTCCGGAACTTTGGTTTGGTTTGGCCAACTAGATTGATTTTTCTTGCAATGGGAGGAGGTGCTTTGTGATGGGTTCGATCTTGCGGTGCTCAATCTCAGTGACAGAAGGAGACATGACACGCATGTATTGTTGCCATTAAGGATTAAAAGATGGGGTCTATTCCTACATGAATAGATCTTGTCTACATCATGTCATCGTTCTTATTGCATTACTCTGTTTTCCCATGAACTTAATACACTAGATGCATGCTGGATAGCGGTCGATGTGTGGAGTAATAGTAGTAGATGCAGGAAGGAGTCGGTCTACTAATCTTGGACGTGATGCCTATATACACGAACATTGCCTTGGATATCTTCATAATTATTTGCTCTTCTATCAATTGCCCAACAGTAATTTGTTTACCCACCGTATGCTATTTTCTCGAGTGAAGCTTCTAGTGAAATCTATGGCCCCGGGGTCTATTTCCTATCATATTGAAACCCAAAAATACCTTGCTGCACTTTTTCTTTATTTATTTTATTTTGTGTTTTTGCAAGATCTATCTATCAAATCTCATACAATTTAATCTATCTCAATACCGAGGAGGGATTGACAACCCCTCTTACGTGTTGTGTTGCAAGTATTTGTTATTTGTGTGCAGGTGCTGTTTACATAGTGTTGCTTGGTTCTCCTACTCAATTGATAACCTTGGTTTTAGCGCCCCCTGAGCTTGTGGCCATCCCATGGCCCTTCTGACCTCCTCCCGGAGCTTCCAGGGTGTCTTGTGGTCCAAGAAAAATCGTCAAAAAGTTTCGTTCCATTTGGACTCCATTTGGTATTGATTTTCTGTAAAAACAAAAACAAGGGAAAAAGAACAACTGGCACTAGGCACTAGGTTAATAAGTTAGTCCCAAACAATGATATAAAATAGTATAATAATGTATATAGAACCTCCAACATTGCTAATATAATAAATGGAACATTAAAAAATTATAGATACGTTGGAAGCGTATCACGGCGTGGTCAACATGGTCAACAAACGACAACCATCAGAAGAGAACTATACGCAGTGAGGCTGAAAGATGAACCCACCAGCTATATCTTCGCACGCAAGGAAGTGCTTCCTTGTTATGTGAAAATAAAAATGACTCCTCCCCTGACAGCTTGGACCCAGCAGCTATATCTTCGCACACAAGGACATGCGTCCTTATCCTCCCTGACAGCTGGCACCCACCCGGTCAAAGCGTACGTAGCGTTGTTTGTCTGGTCGCGAACATGTATGTACATACTGGTCGATTGGTCTCTCTGCAATGATGAACCATGGCCGAGTAAGTAGCAACACGTGTCATTGTAGAGCCCCCGACGTAGTAGATCAGGTAATCCCATCTAAATCGTGTACACGTACGTACAACCACGTGCCAAAAAATACGGGCACATACGTACATAAGGGCGGGGTCTCGAACGCATACTCGCACATACATACAGCTAGGGCTCGTGTACATGGAGAGGCAACGGATGGCAGCAATCGCGTCCTATTCATCGGCAGCCAACCGGTTGCGTCGGAATGGAGAAACAACGTCGCATCCTATTCATCGGGAGCCAATCGGCTTGGATTGAAACAGCCGAAACGGGGTTTGGCGTACCCTAAAATGAAGGAAATGACCTTCTGTTCAACTGCGTACGGTCGAAATGGGGTATGGCGTACTGCAAAACAAAGGAAACAACCTTCTGTTCGACCGCGCACAGTCGAAACGGGGTCCTGTTCATTGGGAGGGGTCTGGCATACCGCAATTGGAGGAAACAGACTTCTGTTTGAGCGCTTACGATCGAAACAGGGTCGTGTTGATCGGAAGGGGTCTGGCGTACAGCAAAACGGAGGAAACAGACTTCTATTCGAGCGCCTATGGTCGAAACAGGGTCTTGTTCATCGGAAGGGGTGTGGCATACCGCAAAATGGGACTCCATGGGCTACTGTTCATCCACCATCTACTGCCTCACTCTAGCCTCCATGGGATACTGTTCATCCACCGTCGACTTCCTCCAGCCCCCACCTGCTACTGTTCATCCACCGTTGACTTCCTCCAGCCTCCACATGCTACTGTTCATCCACCGCGACTTCCTCCAGCCTCCACCAGCTACTGTTCATCCACGGGGTCCTGTTCATCCACCCCCAACCGGCTGGGGTGTGGCGGCCTCCTCGGGGTCCTGTTCATCCAGCGGCAACCACGGGGTCCTGTTCATCCAACCCCCACTGGGAACTGTTCATCCACAACCAACCAACTGGCTAGGTCAACTCACCACGTCTCGACTCGTTCTATGTATCATGCGCACGACAGCAATGGGCACTATTCATGAAGAGGCAACCCAACACACCGGCTGGCCACGTCTCGCATGGTGGATCGATCACCTTCAGTGAGCAGCGAGAAGGATCGATTGATTGGGTTCAATTAGCAGTAAAGGAATCGGTCGGGTTCAGTTAGCAGTGAAGGAATCGCTCGGGTTTAGTTAGCAGCGAAGGGATCGATCGATCGGCTTCACTACGTAGTGGGATCGATCGCTCGTGTTCAGTATGTAGCTAGTGCAGTCACTCGGATTCAGTAAGCAAACACCTCGCTCGAGTTCTATTAGCGAGCGCCTCGCACACATGCGCGTACGAGAGAAACGTGCAACCACACTACATATTGCTTGGCCCCGACCACCCACCATAACCGGAACTCCCCGAAATTTGCCTCGCCCTCACTTCTACCATGATTTTTTATGTCATGGACGGCCCAAAGAATGTCATGCAGATGTGTCTCTGGTTCGCCCAGGAAGAAAAGCCCATTTTCTGTCAAGATTTTTCGTCATGGAAGTAGGAGCCCACCACATCTATGACGATATCTGTTTTTGTCACAACTATCATCATAGAAGTGTCATAACCATGACAGAAAAAGTTTTTGTTCGGGCCATAATGTCACGGATGTGTCTTTTTTTTGTAGTGAACGCCCCACACAGCGCACCATGATCGCCAATGATGATGGCACATGCGACTCCATGAGCGATGAAGAAATGGAAGCACTTGAGCACGTGGCCATGCACCGACAAGTGAATGAAGATGAAGACACTCAAGTCTTTTGCGACAATGATTCGAGCCTCGCTCTCGTTGTCTCCAAGATCTTGACACTTCAACAATAATAAGACAAGGACCCATGTTGTCATATTTTCCACACCAAAGCGGGCATCCAAGGACATTTCGTCAAGGTCATCATCGGCGATGGAAGTTGCCACAATTTGGCAAGCGAAGAATTATGCTCCAAGCTACAATTGATCAAGGAGAAGCACCCTCTCCCCTACAAGGTCCAATGGCTAAGTGACTCCAGCACCATTCAAGTGGAGCACAACGTTCAAGTGTCCTTCAAATCAGCGCCTACGAAAACACCTTGGAGTCTGATGTGGTTCCTATGTTTGTGTGCCATCTCCTCTTAGGAAAACCTTGCCAATTCGACTGCGGCATCATCCACAATGGGCGAACCAATCACTATAGCTTCAAGATGAAGGGCATCGAGTACGTGCTCCAACCCATGTCGCTAAGTCAGGTGATCGCCAACAAGCAAGCCTCAAGCCATCATGGAGAGACTAGTGAGAAAGTGAGCCACCAAAAAGAGAGTGAGCGCCACAAGCCAAAAATGTGTGACTCCACATTGAATGACAAGAAAGATTTAGTGATTTTAGCCACCAAAAGATACATGAGGAATGTGACTGAGAGCCCATCGAGTGTCCTTCACTTTGTACTTGTGTGCAAAGATGAAGCGGTGAGGACTAATACTTCACAACATCTTCCTTTGGTTTTGTCTCATCTATTGCAGGAATTCGTGGACGTCTTCCCTGTTGGGGATATAACCCCGTGGTATAATCTGCCCTGAAGGGCCCAGTTCAAGTCAGTGGCGACTCTCGAAGTTAGGCCTCAGATGGGCCAGGACGATCAAGATGCAGGACCAGAAGGGCGGCTCACAAGATGGGCTGACTTAAGGGTCCGAAGCCAGAAGACGGCCCAGAGGTGTAAGCCGCCATATGGAGACTTGTCATAGAAGGCAAGGGGACTTAGAGATAGGCTTGGTCATGGATCGTGACCAGACCCGGACTCTTGTAAGGCTGGAGGTCGCGACTTGTATATAAAGGCGAGTTCTTGGCACAGAATAGGGCAAGTTACAATCAATCGATAGCTAGGTCAAGCGAATCCGCTCCCTTGTAATCGATACTCAATCAATAAGCAACAAGAGAAGGAGTAGGCTTTTACCTCCACCGTGAGGGGCCAAACCTAGGTAAACTCATGTCTCTCGACCCGCTCAACCCCGACAAGTTAATCACCGTTGCGATGGCCTCACGCGTAAGTCCTTTCACTAGGACATCTGCCGTGACAAAACCACGACAGTTGGCACCCACCGTGGGACCAATGCACGGTGGTTTCGAGTTCTTGAAGGGATCTTTCCCAGGGATCGAGGGATATGCCATTGGCAGGATGACCAAGAGTCGTCGCGGCAAGCTCTACATCAACGACGTTGGCAGGGGTCCCGAGGCCGACTCAATCGAGTACGGGTACCGGGTCCCCTTCGGCGGAATTCACGTTTTCATCGGCAAGATCAGCGGATCTGAGCCTGAGTCGGACATCTGCACTGACCTCATTGAGTCCTCGACCGACGAGATAGAGTTAGTCTATCAAGCCAGCCGGATCCAAGCTGGTCGGAAGCATGTCTTTGTTGGTTTCGTGCAGGGCGCGGAACTTGTGGAAGATTCTGTGTCTGGAGGAGAGACTCTCATCTATTCAGGCGATGAGTCCTCGACCGGCGAGACGGAGTCAGTCTATCAACTCCAAGACGGTGGGCTTGGGGGCTATTCTGATGGCAACATGATTCTGGACCCCTATGAGCCGTCATGCTGGGCCGCCATCTTCATGGCCGGGACCAGGACGACTCTCAATTCTTCAACTGCTGCAGCAGCAACATCTGACCCGGCTGCCGCAACGGCCAGTGCGTCCGGCTCAGCCAGGCCACCGGCTCAAGTATTATCTGACCTCATGGGCACTTTGACGACCTTGCTGGCGACTGAGGTTACCGCTGAAAACCAAGCTGAGTGCAATGCAGAAATTTCCAAGATTCGAGAGCAGATGACCAAGGCCCAGGAGGATATTAATGCTGAGAGCGTTCGCATGGCTACGTTGCAGGCCGAGGTTCGCGCAGAACAGGAGTGCCTGAGGGCAGAAGCTTGGCGTTTAAGTCTGGATCAAAATGCTTCTAATGTAGTCCTTAGAAGGAGGCACCAGACCCGTTTACCCCTGAATGATGAACCCATGAATTTGTTCAACACAGCAGGGGCAGGACCAAGCACAACAGGAGCACCTACTATACCCCAATTAACCGTGGATGCACATGGAAACAGAATGGCAGCCCAGCCTCACCAGCCAGAGCTGGTTCGGAGGGAAGAGTCGGTCCGGATGGAGTAGCCGGGACCTAACCCGCCCCCGGTCAGACATCACCGCCGCGCTTTCTGACACCACCGGGTCACTTTTCTAACCCGGTGGATAACATGGTGGCGGCGGTAACCCAGCTTGCCACGATTCCCGTCATCGGTGAGTCGCCAGTTGCAGTGGAGACCCGGAACGGCATTGAGTTGTTGCAGACTGTGGTAGCTCAATAGGCTAACTATTCTTATAGCCGGCAGCGTGTGCATTCAACCCCTTTGCCGAGCCACAGTTATAGCCGGCGCATGGAGTCGCCCGCAATCTCTAGCAGCGAGCGACGCCGTAACCCGCCCCATGTTAACCCGCCTCTTAATCCAAGGACTGATGCTCAAGCGGTTGTGGACGGTGCGAGGGCCCGCCGGGAGGCGGAGGTAGCAAACTGGGGGGCTTATGAGCCGCCCCCTGTGGTTCCTTCAGCTTTGGTGGAAGCCGGGTTAAGTGCCAGAAGCAGTGGAGTGTCGTGTTTAGTGCCGGCTTTACGTAATGAACGCATGCCTAAGGATTTCAAAGGTCCCCGTAAGATACCCAATTACACAGCGGATCTGGAGCCTGCGGGTTGGATCGAGAGTTATGAGCTAGCCATGGATATGTTGGATGTTAGTGACGTAGTGTGTGCCAAGTACTTCACCATGATGTTGGAAGGGCCGGCTCACACGTGGCTAAAAAATCTGCCTCCTAATTCTATCAGCTCATGGGCGGACTTAAAGGCGCATTTTATCAAGAATTTTCAAGGAACATGCAAGCAGCTGATGACGATTGTTGATTTGGAGCACTACATGCAGCGTGAGGATGAGTCAGCCCATCATTTGGCAGACTCAGGCTGTTCTGATTCTAGAGAAGAACTATCACTTCCTACCCCTTAAGCAAAAGCTTGGGCAGCTCAAGCGCAAGTGCTAGGACATGGGTGACCTCATGAGTGCTCTCACCAAATATGCGGACTCTGATAATACAAAGGACCCTAATTCTTATGATGATAAGTCTAACAAGGGCAAGAAAAACAACGGTGCTAAGGGCCAGCAGTAGTATGTGGCAGGGCACAATGGCAATAACCAGGGTAATGGTGGTAAGCGCAGACACCCCGATGGTGGGTCAGATCTAGTAGCTAACACCAACAGTGGGTATAAAAATCAACGTCGTAATGGCAATGGCAAGCCGCCCTTCAATGAAGGAAGGTCCAAGAATCTTGAGGAAATGCTTAGTGCCCCTTGTCCGAAGCACAGTTATCCCAACAAACCGTCACGTCACGCCTGGAAGGATTGATATGTCATGCGGGAGTTCAAAAACCAAATTTTCCAGCATCACTATAATGATAATGGGTCGTCTGGCGGGTCAGGCTCAGGCGGCTTCCCGGGAGCCGGCTTCGGCGGAAGCAGCTCAAACTCCAGGTATCAGAACCAAGGAAATCACGGGGATCATAATCAACAGTCTGGTCAGGGCAATCAGCAGAATAACCAGTCTGGGTATCATAGTAACCCTAAGCAGTTAAACAGTGGCCAATATCATGTCTTCACTACAAGTATTTGCAAGCATGATCAGAAAGTTCATAAGCGGGCGGTTCATGCAGTAGAGCCGGCTGTTCCACAATATTTAAGGTGGTTAGAGCACATAATAACATGGAGTAGGGCGGATCACCCGCCCCGGGTTGATAACCCGGGTCACTTGGCTCTTGTAGTGGCCCCCCAGGTGGGTGGTTATAAATTCACCAATGTTCTTATGGATGGTGGTAGTAACATCAACATCTTGTATCATGACACTTTCCGACGGATGAATCTCACGGAGAAAGATCTTAAGCCGTCATCTACAGTCTTCCATGGCGTGGTGCCTGGCAAGTCGGCTTATCCTGTTGGGAAGATTGCCCTGGAGGTAGCTTTTGGTGATGAATACAACTACAGAGCAGAGACTTCGTTGTTTGAGGTGGTCAGAATTAAGAGTCCATATCATGCCTTGTTTGGACGGCCGGCTTACGCTCGATTTATGGCCCACCCTTGTTATATCTACTTGCAGCTTAAGATGCAAGGGCCAAAAGGGATAATTATGGTTCATGGTAATCGAAAAGTCACCTTGGAGTGTGAAGAAGGTGATGCCGCTTATGCAGAGGCGGCTTGTGCTACTGAGGAGCTCAAATTATATAAGGACAATGTTGACCCAGCTGACATGACGCCTCTGAAGAAGCCCACCACTGAACAGGACCCTCTGCTCAAGTTCAAGATGGCTGATGATACAAAGCAAGTGGATTTTGTCCCTGGCGACTCTTCTCAGCAGTTCACTGTTGGTGCTGGGATGGATCCCAAATAGGAAAGTGCGCTCATCGAGTTCATCTGTGAGAATTGGGACATCTTTGCATAGAAACCTTCTAACATGCCAGGTGTACCGAGAGAATTCACTGAGCACCACCTTAATGTGGATCCCAAAGTTAAGCTGGTCAAACAGTTCCTCCATCATTTTAATGAAGAGCGACACAAGGCTATTGGAGAAGAGGTAGCCCGGCTCTTGGCGGCCGGGTTTATCATTCAAGTTTCACCCTGAGTGGTTGGCTAACCCTGTGCTCGTACTTAAGAAAAACGACACATGGCGTATGTGTGTTGATTACACATACCTCAACAAGGCCTGTCGGGCTGATCCATTTGCTCTCCCCCGTATCGACCAGATTATTGATGCAACGACGGGTTCTGAGAGTCTATGCTTCCTGGACGCTTATTCCGGTTACCATCAGATCAAGATGGCAGTTGAGGACCAAGAGAAAACAGCTTTTATCACACCCTTTGGAGCTTTCTATTATGTTTCTATGCCTTTTGGACTCAAGAGTGCCCAGGCGACTTTCTAGCATTGTGTCCAGAATTGTTTCCATGCACAGATTGGGCGTAATGTTCATGCTTATGTGGATGACATTATGGTTAAATCAAGAAAAAAGGAGACCTTGCTTGCTGATTTGAAGGAAACTTTTGACAATCTTTGGGTTTATAAGATGATGCTTAACCCGGCCAAGTGTGTTTTTGGTGTGCCTGCAGGCAAATTGCTAGGTTTTCTAGTTTCAGAGCGGGGCATCAAAGCTAACCCGGAGAAGATCAAGACCATCACCTCCTTATCTAAGCTGGCCTATATCAATGGTGTTCAGCGCCTGGCAGGTCGTATTGCAGCCCTGAGCCGGTTTATAAGCCGCCTGGGTGAGAAGGCGATTCCTTTGTATCTGATGATCAAAAATACTGATCACTTTGTCTGGAGTGATGCTGCTAACGAGGCTTTTGAGGCGCTTAAGAAGCAGTTGGCTGAGCCGCCTGTCTTGGCTGCTCCAGTTGATAAAGAGCCTATGCTCCCGTACGTGGCGGCTAATAATAAAGTCGTCAACGTGGCAGTTGTCGTGGAGTGTAAGGAGGCAGGGAAGGAATGCCCAGTCCAGCGGCCAGTTTATTATGTCAGCGAAGTTTTAACAGAATCCAAGCAGAGATACCCGCACTGGCAAAAACTGGTACTTGGAGTGTTCATGGCGAGTCATAAATTGAAGCACTATTTCCTTGGACATCCAATCACAGTGGTTAGTTCAGCCCCTCTGGGAGATATCATACAAAATAGAGAAGCTACTAGCCGGGTTGCTAAGTGGGCAATTGAACTTGGTCCACATCATCTTAAATATTTGCCCAGAATAGCCATCAAGTCTCAGGCTTTGGTGGATTTCATTAATGATTGGACAGAGCTGCAATCACCTGAGGAGAGGCCGGATAGCACATACTGGACGATACACTTTGATGGTTCCAGGCAATTGGAAGGCTCGGGGGCTGGAGTTATTTTATCTTCCCTGCGAGTTGACAAGTTCTGTTATGTTTTGAGGCTAATGTTTCCCTGTACTAATAATGCAGCTAAGTATGAGGCTTTGCTACATGGGCTCTGCATAGCCAAGGAAATTAACTTGAGCCGAGTTAGGTGCTTGGGCGACTCAGACCTCGTTGCACAGCAAGTTTCAGGGAAATGGGATTCTAAAGACCCTCTCATGGCGGCTTATCGTCAGGCAGTCACCAACATCGCTGGTCACTTTAAAGGTTATCAAGTGAATCACATCGACCGGCAGCAGAATGAGGCGGTTGATGCTTTATCTCGGCTCAGATCTCAGCGTAAGCCGGTCCCCCTTAATGTGTTCCTAGATGTGCTGCATAACCCGTCTGTAAGGTTACCTTCAGAGGAAGACCTCGCTATTCCTGACCCGGAGGGGCAGCTGGTGGCGACTTTACGTGCTATTCCAGACTGGACTCTACCTTATTTGAATTATTTAATGAGAGGCAAGTTACCAGATGATGAGATCTTGGCGTGGCAAATCATGCGGCGATCTAAGTCCATGACATTTGTCAATGGCGAGTTGCACAGGTGCAGTGTAACCGCGCGTGTTTCAACATTGTGTTTCCCCTGAGGAGGCTGTGAGATTCTTCAAGAAATTCATGCTGGGGACTGTGGTCATCATGCCGGGTCAAGATCCCTAATGGCTAAAGCTTTCAGACATGGGTTTTTCTGGTTGACGGCTCATGCTGATGCTGAGGATATTGTGCGAAAGTGTGATGGTTGCCAGAAATTTGCAAGATAGGCTCATGTGCCAGCTCAAGAGTTGCGGATGATCCCAATAACTTGGTCATTTGCGGTCTGGGGATTGATATGGTTGGACCCTTTAAGAGGTCTAGGGACAAGAAAACCCACCTACCGGTGGCATGTGATAAATTTACCAAGTGGGTTGAAGCAGAGCCAGTGAGTAACTGTGAGGCGGCAACTGCAGGTCAGTTTGTGAAAAACCTGATCTTCCGCTTTGGTTATCCTCATCGTATCATCACTGATAATGGGACAAATTTATCTAAGGGTTCTATGAAAGAGTTTTGTGAGATAGAGCATATCCGGCTTGATGTGTCGTCAGTAGCTCATCCACAATCTAATGGCCAAGCTGAGCATGCTAACTAGGAGATATTAAAGGGGATCAAACCCCGGCTCATGGTGCCTTTGGAGCGTACTCCGGCTTGTTGGGTTGAAGAGCTTCCTGCAGTCCTTTGGAGCATCAGGACCACCCCCAACATATCAAGAGGCTACACGCCCTTCTTCAAGGTTTACGGCGCAGAGGCGGTTCTTCCAAGTGATATTCGTCATGACTCACCTAGGGTGGCGGCTTACGTTGAAGCAGATAATGAAAAGGCACATCAAGACACCCTGGATGCTTTGGAAGAAGAACGTGATCTTGCGGCGGCTCGCTCGGCGATTTACCAACAAGACTTGCGTCGCTATCATAGCCGCAGAGTTTGAAGCCGGACGTTCTAGGAGGGCGACTTAGTGCTCTGTTTGATTCAGGATCAGACATGCATGCATAAGCTTTCCCCGCCTTGGGAAGGACCTTTTGTGGTCAGCAAGAACCTTAACAACGGGTCATACTATCTCATCGACATACGTGAGAACAAAAAGTCACGTACCTCTGAGGAGGAGACCAATCGGCCGTGGAACATTGCTCATCTTCGGCCTTACTACACTTGTGCCACTGCCTCCAATCATTGTACATACATATCATGTATATATTTTTATGATCAACGTAATAAAGCCGGCATCCCCAAAACTCGGGGCCTCTTTCGTTTCATCTCATATTTACTGTGCATGAGTCTTTATTAATTGATCATAAGGTCACTTGGGGGCTTCCAACTCAATGAGTTTAGCTTACTCACTCATTTGACCAAGAAAAGAACGCCACCTTATTGATTATACCTGCCCGTATGCTTGATGCTACTCTGAACAAGATGACCCGCCGTACTCTTGATAAGTCAATCTTTAAGACCCTGAACTTGTCAAAGTTAAAACGCCGGTTGAAGTCATGTGAGTGCCAGCTTACTGAAAGCGAGGATAAACCAAGGCTATTATGCCAAGCTTCATTGAAGCAAGATTTGAGCCTTGAAAGCCAGTCTTTTTATTGAGCTTTATAAGCCAAATTATAATTGATATATGCTTGTGCCTTTTATTTCTGTGTTTTCAGGAATTATTTGCACTCGGTCATATTATTGCTCATGATATAAATCTCCGGGTTACATAAACTCCGGGTTAGCATTGATCAATATTGAGCTTATTGTGGCCATGAGCTGCCCGGTGATCCCCTCAAGTTTTTTCATGACCATGAGTCATTGGGTTACTAACCCGCCATGGCTTTTGACTATAAGTCGCCATTATGGGATGGTTGGAGCCCTTACTGTTTATATGTCAAACTGTCAGATAAGCACCCGTATTCAAAAGTGGCGCAAAGCAAAGATGCAGATCCAATTTGATCAAGCATACAAAGAAGTTGAGTCATATAGCTAATGGATCATCAGTTAAAAGACATGCAGGAAGGCATGACAAGGAAACCAAATGTTTTTAGCTAAGCCTATTACAAGGCTTCAGTTGAGCCAACAGTTCAACAAAGTTTTTCTAAGGAGTACAACTACTCCTGTAACCAGTTCCTGTGAGGTCCGGGTTATGTCCCACCGGGTTAGCATCATCCTGGTGTCTTGCAGTGGAAGTCCCGGTCATCCTGTGCTGGCTCTTCTTCGCTTGCAATTTAAAGATTGTCCGAGGTCCAGTCGATACCAGTTAAGGCTTTGAAGATTGCTTCATCATTCATGACAGGGAAGGGTCAATATCAGAGGCAAAAATATGCTTACGCCTTTGAGGAGTCAAGTCAACAACGTCAAAAGAAGGCGCCTTGATCCGGTTGGTACTTCTTTAGATCAAGCTCTTGTGCAAGTTGACACGCCAATGGTCGCATCTCTTTGATACACTTGGCAAAATCTGCTTCACTGAATACCGACCCATCATCGTTGTATTCCGGAAACCCGCCGACCAGTTCTTTCGGATCCAATTCTGATTGGTAAGCTTTCACCCGGCTTAGCGAAGTTATCGCTCCTGCCCGAGCAGCTGACAACTTCAGCTCTTCAATCGGTTTGGGTGTTGTTGAGAATTGATCCAACATGTCCTTTATCAGCTGTGGTGGTTTCTTGCCATTAGATACAGCTACAAGAGTGCGGAGGGTTCCAGCATATATTTTTTCTGTCAAGGAATAGATGGCTTTCAGCTTGGTCAGCATGTTTTGCCCAAGGTTGGAGCTCTTGGCACCTGTCATACATTCAAAACATGAGTCACCAGGTGAGTTACATTCAAGTCGCAGGTGAGTTATTTCAATGGAGTTTAAGAATCTCTTACCAAAGATGGGTTCAATCATCTGAGAAATATGCTTTTTTAAGATGACCAATTCTTCAGCCATCGGCTTAAGCTGATTTTCGGCGTCTTCCGCACGTTTCAACAGAGCGGCCTTTTCAGTTTCAAAGGCGGATCTCTCAGCATCAAAATTCACCTTGATTTTTTCTAAGTCTTCCAAAGAAGAGTTCAAGCTTGATTCAGCCTTGGCACGTTCGGCTTGTTCAGATTCCAAATATTTCTTTAAGCCGGCCACATTTGACTCGCCCAGACTTAAAGCTTCCTGCAAAATGTTTAAACAGAAGACTATCATTCAAAGATAACAATATAAGTCTGCTAGATTGGTTAAGTCAGCATTTGACAGAGATGTTATGGCAAAAATTTTCAAGTCCCAAACACATTGCAAGCAATGTCCTTGGCACTTGGGGGCTAATGTACGTCGCTCTTTTCAATCTATACTATAGAAGACCCAGCTCATCTCAGGAAGATAAGCCGGCCCTTGGGGGCCACAAGCAATTCTTCAAAGTGGTCGTCTTGAAAAACCCAGCTCATCTCAGGAAGATAAGCCGGCCCTTGGGGGGCTACATGATGTTCTCTTTTCAAGAAAGTCTAAAGAACTGGCTTATAATTTACATGATAACCCGGCCCTTGGGGGCTACACTTTGGAATCTACAGATCTTTCTTCAAGTCTTAACCATACTCAAAGTTTTTCATATGATCAAGACTTGGGGGCTACATGAGTATATATATATATATATATATATATATATATATATATATATACATATATATATATATATATAAAGCTGAGAGGGATCAAGTCTATCCATACCTCATATTTCCGCTTCATCATGCTTACCAAGCCGGCTTCCATTTCACGACTGGTAGAGAGGCGGCTTAGATAGTCCGCATGTAACTCGTCTGCTGATTTCTTCATAGTTCGACAGCTCAAGTTTTGCTTTGCCCTTTTCTAATAAGGGCGCCTCATTGGACATGTCTGGGGTTTTATGACCCGCCCCGGTGATAGCAATTTCTTCATCAATTCTTTGATCAGAGGGAATGTCTTCGGTTGCTTTCACAAGACTTGAAGTAAGAGTGGGACTCGGCGGGTTAAGGTTGTCTGCCGGGTTAGCATCAGAGTTCACAGCTTTAAAGGCCGTTACTTCAGTTTGCGGGGGCGGATCATCTTGACCGTCATGGTGGCCTTCAGGTTCTTCGATATTGGCCTCAGGGGTCACCAACACTTGATTTGCCGACTCAGGGATCTGGGGCATCTTTGAAGAGTCGTCCACTTTCCTTTTCTTGCTTTTGCCTTGGGCCCTGTGGTCAGAGTAAAAGATTCAAAAACACATGACAACAAAGTTAAACTATCAACTATCAAGTATAGTTACTCACCTCGGGTTAATAACAAAAGCTGGTAGCTGAGTTGAAGATGAGCCGCTTGAAGATGGTGGCGACTCCTGATAAATTGAATCAGAAGGGTTAAGAGGTTGCCGGATGAGACCAGCCTTGGGTAAAGAAGGAGTTGGACTGTGCGGCACCTCATTATGCCGTTTGCGGTTAGAGGGTTCGCGAGTTAACCCGGCCACCAGGTCACTAGAGCCGCCACTCCGAGTTTGGCACCTTGCATCATGCTGAGCCCTTTTCAAAATAAAGTTCGGGTCTAGATGAGCATCTGGATGAGAAAAGGGTATTTTCCGAACGACCCGCCTTATTTTCTTTATTGGCAAGGAGTCTGAGCTGGAAGAGATGGAAATTACCTCAATATCATCCGCCCGGCTTGTTGCTACCTCATCCTGAGAACAAGAGGCATCAGCTAATTCAATAAAGAGGCGGCCAAGAGAGTCAAGTTCTACCTCTGATTGATCGTCAGCATCTACTGATTCACCCATAGCAGTCGGCTCAGTTACAACAGCTGGTTTGTTCCTTTTCTGCGTTGGGGGCCAGTCCTGGTTTTGGCCACAACAGTTTTCCTCTTCTTGTTCCAAAAGGAAGAGCCGAGCTGTGTAATGAAGAGGGATTAATAAGAGACACAGAATAAGTCAAAAGATATTTAAGCCGAATATAAATGAGTACTTATAGGAGGGGCCGGGTTGAGCTTGAAGAATGGTAACAGCCCTGTCTTGTTACAATTATCTTGAGACTCGCCAAGCAAACTCTTCGCAGTTTTATTGACTTCGTCAGTGGTAAAATTATCAGAGTTGTACCGCTGAGGGTCATTTGACTCACCTGAGTATTCGCACATTAAGCCGGGTTGGCGGCTTAAGGGGAGGATTCTCCACGAGACCCAGCGCCGGGCTAAATCAACTCCAGTTAACCCATTGGCTAGCAAGGCCTTTACTTTTGAGTAATGTGGGAGCACTTCATCATGTTCATCTGGAAGAATCTTTCTTGGCGGGTCAAAATCTATAGGGAGGCGGTCAGCCCTATAACCCGACAGAGGGTTCTCATTGGCTGGGGCAGTGTTCTTGCAATAAAACCAAGTTTTAACCCATCCTTTAGGGAGACTTGGTAGAGTAGCTGAAGGAAAACCGCCATCCCTACGTCTCTGAATTGAGATTCCACCCAGTTCTTGACTCGGGCCATCCGCACATTCAGTTTGGCGGTTCATATAGAAGAATTCTTTAAAGAGAGCGACAGTGGGCTTCATTTGCAGATATGCTTCGCAGAAAATTTGTAAGTGGCAAAGATTTGATACCGAATTTGGACCTATATCTTGAGGATGAAGATTGAAATAGTGCAAGACATCTCGAAAGAACTTTGACCCGGGCGGTGTGAAGCCAGTGAGGATATGATCAGTAAAAAACTACTACTTCTCCTTCACTGGGTCTAGGGACATTTTCCCTTTGACTGACTCGCCAGCCAATTTCCTCCTGAGTCGCCAAGAGACCTTGGTCTTGATAATCTTTAAGGATGAATTCGGTGACTAGGGAAGATTGCAGATGGTGGTTTTCGACATACTGAGCCATTTAAATACAATAAAATACTGCGGAAATATAAAGGGGTGGTTTACTTTAAAAGTAATGACTCGTTATCACCGTTATATAAATAAAGCAGCATAAGGGTAAGTCGCTCTAAACAGTGGCGAGTTATTTAAAAGAGGCAATTTCTGAAGCATTGGTGAGTTACAGACATGTTGGTAAGCCGCCCAAGGTACAAGGGCGGGTTAGCTAAGTTCGGGATTGTTGAAATTTTGCTAAGTGTGGAGCAAACAAGTTTCAGATTGAACAACTATATTTATGGATCTATGGGCAGTCCAAAAAAGAAAAATAAATGCTAAACCTAATGGTGGTGGCAGAAGAATTGATGAGTTGCTCATGGGGTTTAGTGGAAGTATGATCCGTTTAAGGACAAGACTGGTATTGAATCTATTACCGCGACATTTATATGCGCATATCAGAAAAAAAACAGGATCTTCTCAGGAACTATAGGGAATAGCAGATGAACACCGACAAACACCGACGAACCCTATGAACTCCGATGAGGTAATGTGAATCTAAGGAGGAGAGGTTCTGGTACCTGACTGTGCTTGTGAAGAGCGAAGATACGCCGTTGAACTTCGGTGAAGGCGGAGCAGTGCTGCGGCCCCAAGCAAGATGGCTGGCACAGGTCGACGGGCCCGGCGGAGCTTCGGTTGCAAAGGGCTTCGCAAGGAAGAAGAAGAAGCAGAGGAGATGAGGTAAAATGAAAAGAGGTGACCCCTGCGTGTATTTATAGGGGGAGGTAACAGTAAATGGCAGGTGCAAGACCCGAGGAGGCGCAGTAATTTTTGGAACTAAAAGGGTGCCTCGATTTTCAGGATAAATGGATTTGCACAAGATTCGTTATGACATCATGAAGGATTTCCTGAAAATACGGAGGTGACATCATCTTTTCATATGGCAGGTTATGAAGTTTTCCAAGGCTGGGATTGTGAAGCTCAAAGGGAAGACTCGCAGACTGAAGGATTGAAGATTGAAATGAACAAGTTCAAATCAATCTGGGGCCTAATGTTGGGGATATAACCCCGCGGTATAATCCGCCCTGAAGGGGCCGGGTCAAGTCATTGGCGACTCTCGAAGTTAGGCCTCAGATGGGCCAGGACGATCAAGATGCAGGACCAGAAGGGCGGCTCACAAGATGGGCCGACTTAAGGGCCCGAAGCCAGAAGATGGCCCAAAGGTGTAAGCCGTCATATGAAGACTTGTCATAGAAGGCAAGGCGACTTAGAGATATGCTTGGTCATGGATCATGACCCGACCTGGACTCTTGTAAGGCTGGAGTTCTCGACCTGTATATAAAGGCGAGTCCCTGGCACAGAATAGGGCAAGTTACAATCAATCAATAGCCAGGTCAAGCAAATCCGCTCCCTTGTAATCGATACTCAATAAATAAGCAACAAGAGCAGGACTAGGCTTTTACCTCCACCGTGAGGGGCCGAACCTGGGTAAACTCGTGTCTCTCGACCCTCTCAACCCCGACAAGTTAATCACTATTGCGATGGCCTCACGCTTAAGTCCTTTCACTAGGACATCTGCCGTGACAAAACCATGACATTCCCTGATGAGCTACCTTTGGGACTACCTCCTTTGCGTGGAATCGAACACCGCATTGACCTCATCCTTGGTGCACCTTTACCGAACAAGGCACCTTACTGTGTCAACCCCGACGAGACAAAAGAGATCCAAAGGCAAGTACAACACCTTCTCGAGAATGGGTATGTACACGAGAGCCTAAGTCCATGTGCCGTTCCGCTAATACTTGTGGCTAAGAAAGATAGTAGTTACTGCATGTGTTTCGATTGCCGTCCCATTAATGCTATTACCATTAGATATCAACACCCCATTCCACGCCTTGATGACATACTAGATGAACTTAGTGGAGCCACCATTTTCTCAAAAATTGACCTTAAAAGTGGCTACTATCAAATTCGCATGCAAGAAGGTGATGAATGGAAAACATATTTTAAAACTAAATTTGGTCTATATGAACGGTTAGTCATGCCTATTGGCTTATCTCAAGAACCTAGCACTTTTATGCGTGTGATGCACTATGTTCTTCGAAAACTCATTGGCATTTGTGTTGTTGTATACTTCGATGATATACTTGTTTTTAGTCAATCTCTTGAAGATCATGTTACACATCTTACAGAAGTCTTGCAAACTCTTAGAAATGAGCGACTTTATGAAAACATGGAAAATGCACTTTTGGTGTTGATAAGCTTGCTTTCTTGGGTTATGTCGTCTCCTCTAAGGGCGTTCAAGTAGATGAGTCTAAGATTTTTGCTATTAAAACTTGGCCACAACCAACCAACTTGCTTCAAGTGCATAGTTTTGTTGGTCTAGCCAGATTTTATCGTTGGTTTGTTAAGGATTTTAGCACTATTGCATCACCATTGCACGCATTGAGTAAGAAGAATGCACAATTTGTTTGGGGATCTTCCTAATATACCGCATTTAATGAACTTAAAATCTTACTTACTCATGCTCCATTACTTGCCTTACCCAATTTTGAGAAAACTTTTGAAGTGCATTGCAACGGGTAATGGCATAGGTGGCATGTTAATGCAAGAAAAACGCCCCACCGCATTCTTCAGCGAGAAACTTTTCAGAGCACAACTTAATTATCCCATTTATGACAAGGAGTTATATGCTTTAGTGCGAGTCTTGCATGTGTGGGAACATTACCTCCGCCCTCATGAATTTGGCATCCATACGGATCATGAGACACTTAAATACCTTAAAGGTTAAACGAAATTAAATAAGCGACATGCCAAATGGAGTGAATTAATTGAGTCTTTTCCTTATGTTATCAAGTACATCAAGGGTAAGGAAAATGTTGTGGCCGTTATTGGATTTGAGCACATTAAAGACTTGTATGTGCATGATACTTCATTTACGATTACTTTTGACAAATGAATAACTCACACTTATTGGGAGCGCTATTATCTCAAGGATGGCTATCTTATGCGAACTAACAAGCTTTGTGTCCCCGAGTCTTCTCTTTGTTTGTTGCTTTTGCAAGAGGCTCATGGTGGAGGACTCATGGGACACTTTGGACGCGAGAATACATTTGCCACGCTCTCCAACAAGTACTATTGGCCCAAGATGTTTCGCAATGTCGCAGCTACACTAATTGGTGCTCTACATGCCGCGAAGCTAAGTCTAAAGCCCAATGTCATGGTCTATATATGCCACTTCCTATTCTGTATCACCCATGGGAAGATATTAGTATGGACTTTGTGCTTGGTTTTCCTAGAACTCAAAACGGCAAAGATTCGGTATTAGTCATTGTAGACCGTTTCTCTAAGATGACACATTTTATTCCATACAACAAGATAGACGATGCTTCATATGTTGCAAATCTCTTTTGTAGGAAAATATTGCATGGAGTGCCCAAGACGATTGTATCAGACCGTGACGTCAAGTTCCTTAGCTACTTTTGGAAGACACTATGTGCCAAGCTCGGAATAAAGCTCCTATTCTCTTCGAGATATCATCCGCAAACCGATGGACAAACGGAGTTCACCCACCGGACACTCTCCACACTCCTTCATGTGTTGATGAAGAAAAACATCAAGGAGTGGGAGGAATGCTTGCCCATCGCCGAGTACACCTACAATCGATCATGACACTCTACAACCGGCAAGTCCCCCTTCGAGGTCATCTATGGCTTCAACCCATTGTCATCGTTGGACATCCTCCCACTACCACTACAAGATCGCTGTGATACGTCTCCAACATATCTATGATTTTTTATTGTTCCATGCTATTATATTATCAATCTTGGATGTTTTATATGCATTATTATGCTAATTTATATCATTTTTTGGGACTAACCTATTAACCTAGTGCCCAATGCTAGTTGCTGCTTTTTCCTTGTTTTTGTCTTTATAGAAAATCAATACCAAACAGAGTCCAAATGGAACGAAACTTTTAGACAAATTTTCTTGGACCACAAGACGCCCTGGAAGCTTTGGGAGGAGGCCAGAAGAGCCACGGGATGTCCACAAGCTCAGGTGGAGCGCCCCAGGGGGGCGCGCCCCCAAGCTTGTGGGCCCCCTGTGGCACTTCCAACCCTAATTTTCTTATATAAATACCCAAATATTCCTCGTAGACCAGAAGGCACACCAAAAATACTTTTCCGCCACCGCAAGTTTCTATCTTCGTGAGATCCCATCTGGGGACCTTTTCTGGTACTCCACCGGAGGGGGATTCGATCACAGAGGGCTTCTACATCAACCTTGCTGCCCTTTCGATGATGTGTGATTAGTTTACCATAGACCTACAGGTCCATAGCTAGTAGCTAGATGGCTTCTTCTCTCTCTTTGATCTTCAATACAATGTTCTCCTTGATGTTCTTGGAGATCTATTCGATGTAATCTTCTTTTGCGGTGTGTTTGTTGAGATCCGATGAATTGTGGGTTTATGATCAGATTATATATGAATATTATTTGAGTCTTCTCTGAACTCTTTTATGCATGATTTATATAGCTTTGTATTTCTCTCTTATCTATTGATTTGGTTTGGCCAACTAGATTGATTTTTCTTGCAATGGGAGAGGTGCTTTGTAATGGGTTCAATATTGCGGTGCTCAATCCCAGTGACAGAAAGGGACATGACACGTATTTGCATTGTTGCCATTAAGGATAAAAAGATGGTGTTTGTTCATATTGATTGGATCTATCCCTCTACATCATGTCATCTTGCTTAAGGCGTTACTCCATTCTTGTTAAGTTAATACACTAGATGCATGTTGGATAGTGGTCGATGTGTGGAGTAATATTAGTAGATGCAGGCAGGAGGCGGTCTACTTGTCTCGGACGTGATGCCTATATACATGATCATTGCCTTGGATATCATCATAACTGTGCGCTTTTCTATCAATTGCTCAACAGTAATTTGTTTACCCGCCGTATGCTTTCTTTCAAGAGAGAAGCCTCTAGTGAAAACTATGGCCCCCGGGTCTATCTTTTATCATATTATTTTCCGATCTACAAAATCAAAAACAAAAAAATACCTTGCTGCAATTTATTTACTTTTATTTTATTTCACACTTTTATTTATCTTTTATATCTATCACTATCAGATCTAATCCTTGCAAGTAACCGTGAAGGGATTGACAACCCCTTTATCGCGTTGGGTGCAAGTATTTGTTTGTTCATGCAGGTACAACTATTGGAGACTTGTGTGTTCCTCCTACTAGATTGATACCTTGGTTTTTAACTGAGGGAAATACTTATCTCTACTTTGCTGCATCACCCTTTCCTCTTCAAGGGAAAAACCAACTGATGCGGCTAGAAACTACGTCGGTATTTCCCCAAAGAGGAAGGGATGATGCAATATAGCTACGGTAGGTATTCTCAGTTAAGAAACCAAGGTATCAATCCAGTAGGAGGCCAGGCCAAGCTATGTAAACGGTACCTACACACAAAGAACAAATACTTGCAACCTGACACATAAGAGGGGTTGTCAATCCCTCCTCGGGCAAAAGATAGATTGGTTTGTATGATTTTGGATAAATAGATCTCGCAATAACACAAAATAAAATAAATAAATAAAAAGTGCAGCAAGGTATTTTTGGGTTTTTGGAATAATAGATCTGAAAATAAAAGCGAATAAAAATAGATCGGACATCAATATGATGAAAGAATAGACCCGGGGGCCGTAGATTTCACTAGTGGCTTTTCTCGAGAAAATAGCAAACGGTGGGTAAACAAATTAGTGTTGGGAAATTGATAGAAGATCAAATAATTATGATGATATCCAGGCAATGATCATTATATAGGCATCACGTCCAAGATTAGTAGACCAAAACGATTCTGCATCTACTACTATTACTCCACACATCGACCGCTATCCAACATGCATCTAGCGTATTAAGTTCATGGAGAAAGGGAGTAATGCAATAAGAACGGTGACATGATGTAGAAAAGATCTATTCATGTAGGAATAGACCCCATCTTGTTATCCTTAATAGCAACGATACATGCGTGCCTCGCTGCCCCTTCTGTCACTAGGAGAGGACACCGCAAGATCGAGCCCATCACAAAGCACCTCTTCCCATGGCAAGAAAAATCGATCTAGTTGGCCTAACTAAACCAAAGATTCAAAGAAGAAATATGAGGCTATAAGTAAGCATGCATGTAAGAGATCAAAGAAAACTCAAATAACTTTCATGGATATAGATCTGACCATAAACTCAAACTTCATCGAATCCCAACAAACACACCGCAAAAAGTCATTACATCAAATAGATCTCCAAGAGACCATTGTATTAAGAATCAAAAGAGAGAGAAAGCCATCTAGCTACTTCCTATGGACCCATAGGTCTATGGTGGACTACTCACACATCACCGGAGAGTCACCAATGAGGATGATGAACCCCTCCGTGATGGTGTAGATTGGATCTCGTGGTTCTGGAACTTGCGGCCGGTGGAATTGTGTTTCGACGTCTCCCCTAGGGTTTCTGGAACATTTGGGAATTTATAGGGCGAAGAGGCGGTACATGGGGTCTACGTGGGGACCACAACCCCCCTGGGCGCGCCTGGACTCCTGGGCGCGCCCTGGTGGGTTGTGACCCCCACGGGCCTCCCCTCTGGTACTTTCTTGGCCCCCAAGGTGTCTTCTGGTCCAAAACAAATCTCCAAAAAGTTTCATGGCATTTGGACTCTGTTTGGTACTGATATTCTACGTAGTAAAAAACAAGCAAAAAACAGCAACTGGCACTGAGCACTATGTCAATAGGTTAGTCCCAAAAGATGATATAAAGTTGCTATAAAATGATTGTAAAACACCCAAGAATGATAATGTAACAACATGGAATAATAAAAAGTTATAGATACGTTGGAGACATATCAGCATCCCCAAGCTTAATTCTTGCTCGTCCTCGAGTAGGTAAATGATAAAAATAGAATTTTTGATGTGGAATGCTACCTAACATGTTCATCACATATTTTTTCTTTTGTAGCATGGACATTTGGACTTTTAGATGGTTCAAAGAAATAGTCTAGTTTTGACATGAAGATTTCAGTACTCAAGCATATCAACAAGCAACCATGTCTTTCAAAATATCAACACCAAAGAAAGCTATCCCTAGCCCATCATGCTCAATCATTGATCCATTCACGGAGCACACACGAATATTAGCTACATCTAATGCTCAAGTACGATCATAGTGCCCCTTAGTTGGTGCTTTATAAGAGAAGATTGAGACTCAAATAAAAATAAAAATTGCATAAAGTAAATAGATAGGCCCTTCGCAGAGCGAAGTAGGGATTTGTAGAGGTACCAGAGCTCAAAGCAAAAAATTGAGAGATAAAAACATTTTGAGACGCATGCTTTTCTTGTCAACGAAAATAACCAAGTAGTTCCCAATACTTTCCATGCTAGATATATCATAGGCGGTTCCCAAACAGAAAATAAAGTTTATTCCTTTTTCCACCATTCTTTCACACTCCACGGCTAGCCGTATCCACGGATACCGTCCATACCAACACTTTCCAAGGAATTTATTATTTGACAACCTAAAGTAAATTCATTTTTCATTTTGGGACTGGGCATCCCTATTACCGCCGTACTCTCGTGCAATGACAAGTGAATAAACACTCATCTTGAGAATAACACATCTAGCATGGAAAAATATTGGCCACACCCTGCCGCTTCATGAGCGGTACGGGCACACAAAAAGGAAATTATTTTGAATATTAGAGTTGGCACATACAAATTTGCTTAGAACGGCATGGAAATACTGCATATAGGTAGGTATGGCGGACTCATATGGCAAAACTGGGTTTAAGGAATTTGGATGCACAAGTAGTATTTCTACTTAGTACAAGTGGAGGCTAGCAAAAAGATTGAGAAGCAACCAACTAAGAAACAAAATCTCATAAACAAGCATTAAGTATAACTAACACCGAATAATGCACCACAAGTAGGATGTAATTTCAATGCATAACTGTTGACTTTTGTGCTTGCATAGGGAATCACAAACCTTAACACCAATATTCTTACTAAAGCATAATTACTCACCAACATGACTCACATATTACTATCATCATATCTCAAAACTATTACAAGGAATCAAGTTTAATTTGTCCAATGATCTTCATGAAAGTTTGTATTATATCCCTCTTGAATATCTATCACTTTGGGACTAGTTTAATATATTGCCATTGCTTTTGACAAGCTCAAATAAATTTAAGTGAAGAACATGAGCATAAAGATTTTCATCTCTCAAAATAATATAAGTGAAGCATGAGAGAATTTCTTCAAAATTACTAACTCTCAAATAAATCTAAGTGAATCATGAGAGTATTTCTCCAAAAAAAATATTAAAGCACACCGTGCTCAAAATGATATAAGTGAAGCACAAGAGCAATTCCATGGCTCAAAAAATTTAAGTGAAGCATATAGAGCAATTCTAACAAATCATAGCATAATTTCGCTCTCTCAAATAGGTGTGTCCAGCATGGATACTTGTGACAAACTAAAAAGAAAACCAAGCAAAGACTCATATAATACAAGACGCTCCAAGCAAAACTCATGATATGTGACGAATAAAAATATAGCTCCAAGTAAAATACCGATGGTCGTTAGAAGATAGAGGGGATGCCACTCGGGGCATCCCCAAGCTTAGTTGCTTGTTTCTCCTTGAATATTACCTTGGGGTGCCGTGGGCATCCCCAAGCTTAGTCTCTTTTTACTCCTTATTCCTTCATCCATTGTGATCTCACCCAAAACTTGAAAACTTCAATCACACAAAACTTAACAAAAACCTTCGTGAGATCCGTTAATATAAACAAACAAATCTTCACTTTAAGTATTGTTGAAAACCTATTCATATTTTATTATTGCATTATAACTACTGTATTATAATTTTACCATGGCTTATACCCCCCTGTTACAATTCATAGATTCATCAAAATAAGCACAAAATGCAACGTAAACAGAATCTGTCAAAAACAGAACAGTCTGTAAATATGCGAATTTATCTCATACTTATGTAACTCAAAAAATTCTTAAAAATTTGGAAAAAGTAGTAAATTTTTATATAATTATTTTGTAAAAAATTCAGAATTTTTCGTCACATATGTGAATTTTAAAAATTCTACTACTAGACGCAAAAGTTTCTGTTTTCCAACAAGATCGAATCAACTATCACCCAACATGATTCCAAAGGCTTTACTTGGCACAAACACTAATTAAAACATAAAAAACACAATCATAACAGTATCATAATTGTGCAAACACTCAATAACAAAAAGAGAAAGGCAAACATAAATTTTATTCATTGGGTTGCCTCCCAACAAGCGCTATTGTTTTATGCCTCTCGCTAGGCATAATGCATAGGTTCAAGTATTGTCAACTTTAGTTTTTGATCCATAGGTTGCCCTCATGATTGATTCATATGGTGGCTTAATTCTTGTTCTAGGGAATTGTTCCATACCCTTTCTTAGTGGAAATTGAAATTTAATATTTCCTTCTTTCATATCAATCACGACACCTATAGTGCGTAGAAACGGTCTATCAAGTATAATTGGACAAGACGGATTGCAATCAATATCAAAAACAATAAAATCTATGGGCACATAATTCCTATTTGCAAGAATAAGAACATCATTAATTCTTCCCAAAGGTTTTTTAATAGTAGAATCCGCCAAGTGTAAATTTAAAGAACACTCTTCAGTATTGGTAAGACCAAGCACATCACGTAAAGATTTCGGAATTGTGGAAACACTAGCACCCAAATCACATAAGCAAAAAACTCATAATTTTTAATATTTACTTTAATGGTAGGTTCCCATTCATCATGTAATTTTCTAGGAATTGAAATATCTAATTCCAACTTTTCTTCAAAGGCTTTCATCATGGCATCAACAATATGTTTAGTAAAAGTTTTATTTTGTTCATAAGCATGGGGTGAATTTATCATGGATTGCAACAAAGAAATGCATTCAATCAAAGAGCAACTATCATAATTAAAGTCTTTGTAATCCAAAGGAGTGAGCACATTGCTAGTTAAAGTTTTGACCTCTCCAATCCCACTTTTTTTATCAATTTTTTCATCAAGATTTTCACCCTCCAAATCATTGGGACGCCCTCTAGCTAAAGTTGACTCTTCTCTAGTCCCTTTATCATCAATTATAATCTTACTAAACAAGGAATCAATAGAAGAAACAACAATTACTTTAAGATCTTCATCATCTTTATCCTCTAGCGAAACTGGTTTAGTGGCCATTTGATTTACTAGCATAGCTTGTGCATCTAATATTTTACCTAGCAAATTTTTAGCATGAGCATACTTGGATTGGAGATTAGAAACTTCTCTACTAACATCATCAAGTTATTTTGTTCTAGCATCTAGCACAACGGAGTGCTCTTTAAGTTCCTCAGTAAAATACTTATTATGCTCAAATTGTGTAGTCATATATTCCTTGGTACTTTTTTCAATCTCAAGTAAAATATTGGGGTAAGGAACATCATAATACTTTCTTTGAGGCATCATGACTTCACAAACAAGATTGCAAACAAAAAGAGATCTGACAAGAAAAAGGAGAACGAAAAAGAAGGCGAATAAAAATGCAAATTTTTGTGAAGTGGGGGAGATGAAAACGAGAGGCAAATGGAAAATAATGTAAATTGCAAGGAGATGATATTTGTGATTAGGAACCTGATAGATCTTGACTTGATCCCCCCCGGCAACAGCGCCAGAAATTCCTTTTGATGCGGCTAGAAACTGCGTCGGTATTTCCCCAAAGAGGAAGGGATGATGCAGTACAACTACGGTAGGTATTTCCCTTAGTTAAGAAACCAATGTATCAATCCATTAGGAGGCCAGGCCAGCTATGTAAACGGTACCTGCACACAAAGAACAAATACTTGCAACCCAACGCGTAAGAGGGGTTGTCAATCCCTCCTCGGGCAAAAGATTGATTGGTTTGCATGATTTTGGATAAATAGATCTCGCAATAACACCAAAAAAATAAATAAAGAAAAAGTGCAGCATGGTATTTTGGGGTTTTTGGAATAATAGATCTAAAAATAAAAGTGAATAAAAATAGATCAGAAAGCAATATGATGAAAGAATAGACCAGGGGGCCGTAGATTTCACTAGTGGCTTCTCTCGAGAAAATCGCAAACGGTGGGTTGCTACTTCTTGAGCTTGTGTTGATTTTTCCCTTGAAGAGGAAAGGGTGATGCAGAAAAGTAGAGATAAGTATTTCCCTCAGTTAAGAACCAATGTATCAATCCAGTAGGAGGCACAAGCAAGTCTCCAATCTATGCACCTGCACAAACTAACAAACACTTGCACTCAACGCGAAAAAGGGGTTGTCAATCCCTTCACGGTCTCGAACAAGAGTGAGATCTAATAGACATAGGTATAAAAGATTACTAAAACGTAAAACAAAGTAAAAACAAATAAATTGCAGCAAGGTATTTTTGGGTTTTTTGGTTTATAGATCTGAAAATATATGATGGAAAATAGACTCGGGGGCCATAGGTTTCACTAGAGGCTTATCTCTTGAAAGAAAACATACAGTGGGTGAACAAATTACTGTCGAGCAATTGATAAAAAAGCGCAAAGTTATGACGATATCCAAGGCAATGATTATGAATATAGGCATCACGTCCGTGTCAAGTAGACCGAAACGATTCTGCATCTACTACTATTACTCCTCACATCGACCGACTCCTGCCTGCATCTAGAGTATTAAGTTCATAAGAACAGAGCAATGCTTTAAGTAAGATGACATGATGTAGAGGGATAAACTCAAGCAATATGATGAAAACCCCATCTTTTTACCCTTGATGGCAACAATACAATACGTGCCTCGCTACCCCTAGTATGTCACTGGGTGAGGACACCGCAAGATTGAACCCAAAACTAAGCACCTCCTATTGCAAGAAAAACTAATCTAGTTGGCCAAACCAAACCGATAATTCGAAGAGAAATACAAAGATATTTAATCATGCATAAAAGAGTTCAGAAAAGACTCAAATAATATTCATAAATAATCTGATCATAAATCCACAATTCATCGGATCTCAACAAACACACCGGAAAAGAATATTACATCGGATAGATCTCCAAGAACATCGAGGAGAACATTGTATTGAAGATCAAAGAGAGAGAAGAAGCCATCTAACTACTAGCTATGGAACCGTAGGTCTGTGGTAAACTACTCACGCTTCATCAAAAGGGCAGCAAGGTTGATGTAGAGGACCTCCGTGATTGAATCCCCCTCCGGCAGGGTGCTGGAAAAGGCCCCAAGATGGGATCTCACGGGAACAGAGGCTTGCGGTGGCGGAAAAGTATTTTGGTGGACGCTTCTGTTGGTTTGGGAATATTTTGGAATTTATAGAGCAAGAATTAGGGTTGGGGGACTCCCGAGGAGCCCACAAGCGAGGGAGGCGCCCCCCTAGGGCGTGGCCTGAGGGCTTGTGGGTCCCTCGGGACTCTTCTGGCCCCCTCTCCAAGCTCCGTGGATGTCTTCTAGTCCAAGAAAAATCATCGTAAAGTTTTATTCCGTTTGGACTCCGTTTGATATTCCTTTTCTATAAAACTCAAAAAACAAGGAAAAAAACAGAAACTGGCACTGGGCTCTAGGTTAATAGGTTAGTCCCAAAAATAATATAAAATAGCATATTAATGCATATAAAACATCCAAAACAGATAATATAATAGCATGGAACAATCAAAAATTATAGATACATTAGAGACGTATCATGGGTAAACAAATTACTGTTGGGCAATTGATAGAAGATCAAATAATTATGATGATATCTAGGCAATGATCATTATATAGGCATCACGTCCAAGATTAGTAGACCAAAACGATTCTGTATCTACTACTATTACTCCACACATCGACCGCTATCCAGCATGCATCTAGTGTATTAAGTTCATGGACAAATGGAGTAATGCAATAAGAACGGTGACATGATGTAGACAAGATCTATTCATATAGGAATAGACCCCATATTGTTATCCTTAATAGCAACGATACATGCGTGCCTTGGTGCTCCTTCTATCACTGGGAGAGGACACCACAAGATCGAACCCATCACAAAGCACCTCTTCCCATGGCAAGAAAAATCGATCTAGTTGGCCTAACTAAACCAAAGATTAGAAGAAGAAATATAAGGCTATAAGTAATCATGCATATAAGAGATCAAAGAAAACTCAAATAACTTTCATGGATATAGATCTGATCATAAACTCAAACTTCATCGAATCCCAACAAACACACCGCAAAAAGTCATTACATCAAATAGATCCCCAAGAGACCATAGTATTGAGAATCAAAAGAGAGAGAGAAAGCCATCTAGCTACTTCCTACGGACCCGTAGGTCTATGGTGGACTACTCACGCATCATCGGAGAGGCAACAATGAGGATGATGAACCCCTCCGCGATGGTGTAGATTGGATCTCGTGGTTCTGGAACTTGCGGCGGCTGGAATTGTGTTTCGACGTCTCCCCTAGGTTTTCTGGAATATTTGGGAATTTATAGGGTGAAGAGTGATGACCCACAAGTATAGGGGATCAATACTAGTCCTTTCGATAAGTAAGAGTGTCGAACCCAACGAGGAGCAGAAGGAAATGATAAGTGGTTTTCAGCAAGGTATTTTCTGCAAGCACTGAAATAGTCGGTAACAAGTAGTTTGATAGCAAGATAATTTGTGATGAGCAAGTAACAGTAATGGTAAATAAAGTGCAGCAAGGTAGCCCAATCCTTTTGTGGCAAAGGACAGGCTAAAATGATCTCTTATGCTAAGAAAACCGTTCTTGAGGGTACACGGGAATTTCACCATATCACTTTCATCATGTTAGTTTGATTCGTGTTCGCTACTTTGATAATTTGATCTGTGGGTGGACCGGTGCTTAGGTGATGTTCTTACTTGAACAAACCTCATACTTATGATTAACCCCCTTGCAAGCATCCGCAACTACGAGAAAAGTATTAAGATAAAATCTAACCATAGCATTAAACTTTTGGATCCAAATCAGTCCCTTACGAAGTAACGCATAAACTAGGGTTTAAGCTTCTGTCACTCTAGCAACCCATCATCTAATAACTACTCCATAATGCATTCTCTTAGGCCCAAATATGGTGAAGTGCCATGTAGTCAACATTCACATGACACCACTAAGGGAATCACAACATACATATCATCAAAATATCGAACACATATCAAGTTCACATGATTACTTGCAACATGACTTCTCCCGTGACCTCAAGAACAAAAGTAACTACTCACAAATAATAATCATGCTCAAGATCAGAGGGGTATTAAATAGCATAATGGGTCTGAACATGTAACCTTCCACCAAATAAACCATATAGTAATCAACTACAAGATGTAATCAACACTACTAGTCACCCACAGGTACCAATCTGAGGTTCCGGTACAAAGATTGAACACAAGAGATGAACTAGGGTTTGAGAGGAGATGGTGCTGTTAAAGATGTTGATGGAGATTACCCTCCCAAAGATTAGAGAGTTGTTGGTGATGACGATGGTGATGATTTCCCCCTCCGGGAGGGAAGTTCCCCCGGCGGAATCGCTCCGTCGGAGGGCAAAAGTGCTCCTGCCCAAGTTCTGCCTCGAGACGGTGGCGCTTCATCCTGAAAGTCCCCCTTGATTTTTTCTAGGTTAAAATGACCTATATACCAGAAAATGGGCACCGGAGGTGGGCCGTGCTAGGCACAACCCACCAGGGCGCGCCTGGGGGCCCAGGCGCACCTTGGTGTCTTGTGTTGTGCTCACCAGGGTGCCCCCTCCGGTAGTTATTTGCTCCAGTATTTTTTATATATTACAAAATAATTCTCCGTAAATTTTCAGCTCATTTGGAGAAGTGCAGAATAGGTAACTCTGATGTAGCTTTTTCAGGTCCAGAATTCTAATTGCCGGCATTCCCCCTCTTTGTGTAAACCTTGCATATTATGAGAGAAAAGCATTAGAATTACTCCAAAAAGAATTATTAGGCATAAAAACATTATAAATAATAGTGGGAAAACATGATGCAAAATGGACATATCAAAGAGGCGGTGCAGGGGGTCTACGTGGGGACCACAACCCCCTGGGCGCGCCTTGGTGGGTTGTGCCCCCCACGGGCCTCCCCTTTGGTACTTTGTTGTCCCCCAAGGTGTCTTCTGGTCCAAAAAAATCTCCAAAAAGTTTTGTGGCATTTGGACTCCGTTTGGTACCAATGTTCTGCAAAGTAAAAAACAGGCAAAAAACAGCAACTGACACTATGTCAATAGGTATATCCAAAAAAATGATATAAAGTTGCTATAAAATGATTGTAAAACATCCAAGAATGATAATATAACATCATGGAACAATAAAAAATTATAGATATGTTGGAGACGTATCACCCACGCAAGCTCAAGAAGTAGCATGCACCAACATGGACGCGAGCGTGAGAACCCACAAGTATAGAGGATCGCGACAGTCTTCAAGGGTAGTATTTCACCCAAATTTATTGACTCGGCACAAGGGGAGCCAAAGAATATTTGTAAGTATTAGCAGTTGAGTTGTCAATTCAACCACACCTAGAGAACTAAATATTTGTAGCGAAGTGTTTAGTAGCATAGTAGTACGATAGTTTGATAGCAGTGGTAATAGTAACAGTAACAGTAACAGTAGCAGTTTTGTAGTGATTGTAACAGCAACAACAACGAAAGTAACTTAGCAAAGATCAATATGCGAAAAGCGTAGGCATTGGATCATTGATGGATATTTGTGTTGGATGATATTCATCATGTAACAGTCACAACCTAGAGCAACACACAATAGCTCCAATTCATCAATGTAATCTAGGCATGTATTCCGTATATAGTCATCCATGCCTATAATAAGAACTTGCATGCCATCTTTTGTCCTACCCTCCCATGGCAGCGGGGTCTATAAGGAAACTAAGGGATATTAAGGCCTCCTTTGAATAGAGAATCGGAACAAAGCATTAACACATGGTGAATACATGAACTCCTCGAATTACAGTCATCCCCAGATAGTACCTCAACTATTGTCACTTTGGGGTCTACGGATCAGAACAATAACAAGTGCATATAACTAGCAAATAGGACCAAGAACTCAAATATATTCATGAAAACATAGAGGGTCCAGATCTGAAATCATGGCACTCGGGCCCTAGTGACAAGCATTAAGCATAGCAAAGTCATAGCAAATCAATCTCAGAACATAGTGGATACTAGGGATCAAGCCCTAATAAATTGACTCAATTACATGACAAATCTCATCCAACTCCATCACAGTCCAGCAAGCCTACGAAGGAATTGCTCACTCCCGGTTGTGAGCATCATGAAATTGGTGATGAAGAAGGGTTGGCGATGATGATGGCGACGAATCCCCCTATCTGGAGCCCCGAACGGACTCCAGATCAGCCCTCTAGATGAAGAACAGGAGGTGGCGGCGGCTCCGTATCGTAAAACGCGATGAAACTTCTTCTCTTATTTTTTTTTCTTGGGAAGACCGAATTTATACACTTGAGATTAGGGTCAGCGGAGCCTCATGGGCCCCACAAGGTATCCCGGCGTGTCCAGGGGGGTGGTGCGACCTGTTGCCTTGTGGATAACAGGTGGCCCCCCTCCGGTGGGTCTTTGTTCCAGTATTTTTTATATATTCCCTAAAAAATCTCAAAAAAGTTTCGTCCAATTCTAAGAACTTCTATTTCTGCAAAAAAAAAACAATACCATGGTAGTTTGCTAAAAATAGTGTCAGTCCAGGTTAGTTTCATTCAAATCATGCATATTAGAGTCCAAAACAAGAGCAAAAGTGTTTGGATAAGTAGATACGACGGAGGCGTATCAACTCCACCAAGCTTAACTCATTGCTTGTCCTCAAGCAATTCAGTTGACAAACTGAAAGTGATAGAGAAAAACTTTTACTAACTCTTTTGTTCTTGTACCCATATATAAGCTTAAATAGCACCCAAGTTTTCAGCAAAGATCATGACCTAACCATGCAAATGATAAAACCTAAAAATCACATTTACTCGTATCAATGGCATAATCAACTAGCGAGCAATAATAACATATCTCAAATGCCAACAATTTGCTAAACTAATAATGATATAATATGGTAACATGGTATCTCGCTAGCCCTTTCTGAGACCACAAAACAAAAATGCAGAGCACCTCCAAAGTTCTAGGAGCTACTAAACATTGTAATTTATGGTAGAAGAGATCCAGTCATGATGCACACAACATTAACTATACTCAATGCATAAGAATGACAATAGCACTCTCAGGACTGGTGCTTTAATTGAGAAGGCGATGACTCAACAATAAAATCAAATAACATAAAAGTAAATAGACGGGCCCTTCATAGAGGGAAGCAGAGATTTGCAGAGGTGCCAGAGCTCGAAGCTTAAATCAAAGATGAATACATTTTGAGAGGTATGCTTTTCCTGTCAATGTTACGACTGACAATTTTCAATATCTTCCATGCTAATCACACTACCAGCGGTTCCCAAGCGTAAAGGTAAAGTTTACTTCCCCTCAACCACAAGCCAGTGCTAGCTGAATTCACGGGTGCCCTCCATACCATCAACTTTCCGGGGGAGTCTGTTTTCATTATATTTTTCTTTATTTTGATTACGGGTCTATGCATTGATATGTCTCCAACGTATCTATAATTTATGAAGTATTCATGCCATTGTTTACAACAATTTATATGGTTTTGGTATGATTTGCATGGAACTAACCTGGACTGACGCTGTTTTCAGTAGAACTACCATGGTGTTGTTTTTTGTGCAGAAATAAAAGTTCTCCAAATGCAACGAAACTTTTTGACAATTTTTTTGGAAGAAAAGAGCCACTAGAAGCTTCATGGGAGGGCCAAAAGAGCCACGAGGGCCCCACAAGACACCAGGGCGCGCCAGGGAGGGCTGACTCGCCATGGTGGGTTGTGGTCACCTCGAGGCCCATCTTCGCGTGAAACCGACGCCCAAAAATCCTATCAATACAGAAACCCCCAGAAATAACCCTAGATCGGAAGTTCTGCCGCCGCAAGCCTCTGTAGCCATGAAAAACCAATCTAGACCCTATTCCGGCACCCTGCCGGAGGGGGAAATCATCACCGAAGGCCATCTTCATCATCCCTATGGCCACCATGACGAGGAGGGGGTAGTCCACCCTTGGGGCTGACAGTTTGTACCAGTAGCTATGTGTTTAATCTCTCTCTCTCTCGTGTTCTTGATTTGGCATGATCTTGATGTATCGCGAGCTTTGTTAATATAGTTGGATCATATGGTGTTTCCCCTCTCTATCTTGTTGTGATGAATTGAGTTTTCCCTTTGAGATTTTGTTTTTATCGGATTGAATACTTTTATGGATTTGAGAACACTTGATGTATGTCTTGCTATGAATACCGATGGTGACAATGGGGTATCATATTGATTCACTTGATATGTGTTTTGGCACTCAACTCGCGAATTCCCGAGGTGACATTGGGGTAATCTATGCATAGGGGTTGATGCATGTTTTCGTCCTTGTTTCTCCGGTAGAAATCTTGGGGCACTCTTTGAGGTTCTTTGTGTTGGATTGAGTATTATGAATCTGAAATTGTTTGATGCATATCGTGTAATCAAATCACGGATACTTGTGGTGAACTTGGAGTATCTAGGTGACATTATAGTTGGTTGATGTGTATCATATGGTGTTATTTTAGTACGAACTCTTAGATAGATCGATTGGAAAGGATAACTTGGTGTTATTTTAGTACGAACTCTTGGATAGATCGATCGGAAAGGATAACTTTGAGGTGGTTTCGTACCCTACAAACAATTTCTTCTTATGTTCTCCGCTAGATAGGAACTTTGGATTGATTCTTCATCGCATGTTGAGGGATGGTTATATGATCCAATTATATTAGCATTGTTAAGAGATTGCACTAGCGAAAGTATGGACCCTAGGCCTCATTTTCAAGCATTGCAATACCGTTTGTGCTCACTTTTGTTACTTGCTACCTTGCTGTTTTTTATTGTTCCTATTACAAAAATCAATATCTACTATCATTACTACACTTGTATCACCATCTCTTCGCCGAACTAGTGCATCTATACAATTTACCGTTGTATTTGGTGTATTGGGGACACAAGAGACTTTTTGTTATGTGGTTGCAGGGTTGTTTGAGAGAGACCATCTTCATCCTACGCCTCCCACAGATTGATAAACCTTAGGTCATCCACTTGAGGGAAAATTGCTACTGTCCTACAAAACTCTGCGCTTGGAGGCCCAACACGAGTCTACAAGAATAAAGTTGCGTAGTAGACATCAGGCATCCCAATTACCAGCCTCTCTTGTGAAATGACAAGTGAATAAGCACCCATCATGAGAATAACCCGCTTAGCATGGAAGATACTGACCGCCCCCTGTCGCTCTATGAGCGGTACGGGTACACAAAACAAATGATTATGTTTGCATTGTTTGCATATGTTTGCTTGTTTAATGATTCTATTTGAGGATAGGAGTGTTAAATATGCATAGGCATTTAGTATGCAATGTTAAATTATAATTTTAGTGAATTGCTACAGTAGGGAATGATAAGGTTATTGCATTGATTTATACTAACTTATCTCACGAGTTCTTGTTGAGTTTTGTGTGGATGAAGTTTTTAATATTTAGTGAAACCGTGATATAAAAGGAATTAAGGAGATACAAAAGCTCAAGCTTGGGGATGCCCAAGGCATACCAAGATAATATTTCAAGAAGTCTCAAGCATCTAAGCTTGGGGATCCACCGGTAGGCATCCCACCTTTCTTCATCAATAATTATCGATTAGCCTCGGTTGAGCCTAAGTTTTTGCTTCTTCACATGATGTGTGCTATTCTTAGAATTTCATTTTATTTTGTTTTGCTTGCTGTTTTAATAAAATACTTATATCTGAAATTTTTAAATAAGAGAGAGTCCTCACATAGCTACCTATTTACTTAACTACTCATTTGATCTTCACTTATATCTTTTTGGAGTAGTTTGTCGAACACTCTCATGCTTCACTTACATTATTTTGAGAGTTGATACTAGTGATGACAATTTGCACAAGCTATGAAATTGGTCCCAAAGTGATAGATATCCAAGAAGGATATAATAAAAACTTTCATATAGATCATTGGATATGATAAGTTTGATTCCTTGCAATAGTTTTGTGATATGGAGATAATAATATGTGAGTCATGTTAGTGAGTAATTGTGCTTGAGTTATGAAATGAAGTTACATCCTACTTGTGGTGCATTATTCGGTGTTAGTTATGTTTAATGCTCTTTTATGATCGTTTTGTTTCTTCGTTGGTCGCTTCCCAATATTTGCTAGCTTCCATTTGTACTAAGTGGGAATACTACTTGTGCATCCAAATTCTTAAACCCAAAGTTGTGCCAAATGAGTCCACCATACCTACCTATAGGCGGTATTTCCATGCCGTTCCAAGTAAATTTGTATGTGCCAACTCTAATTTTCAAAATGAATTTCCTTTTTGTGTGCCCGTACCTCTCATGAAGCGGCAGGGGGTGGCCAATATTTTTCCATGATAGATGTTTATTCACTTGTCATTACACGAGAGTGTGGCGGTAATAGGGATGCCTAGTCCCGAAATGAAAAGAATTTTTATTTACGTTGTCAATAATAAATTCCTTGCAAAGTGTTGGTATGGAAGGCACACGTGGATACGGCTAGCCATAGATTGTGAAAGAATGGTGGAAAAAGGAATAAACTTTATTTTATGCTTGGGAACCGCCTATGATATATCTAGCATGGAAAGTGTTGGGAATTACTCGGTCGTTTTCGTTGACGGGAAAAGTGTGCCTCTCAAATATTTTATCTCTCAATTTAAGCTTTGAGCTCTGGCACCTCTACAAATCCCTACTTTCCTCTACGAAGGGCCTATCTATTTACTTTATGCAATTTTTATTTTATCTGAGTCTCCATCTTCTCTTATAAAGCACCAAATAGGGAACACTATGATCATACTTGTGCATTGGATGTAGCTAATATTCGAGTGTGTTTCATGAATGGATCAATGACCGAGCATAATGGGCTAGGGATAGCTTTCTTTAGTGTTGATATTTTGAAAGACATGGTTGCTTGTTGATATGCTTGAGTATTGATGTCCTCATGTCAAATTATAGACTATTGCTTTGAATCATTCAAGTCCAAATGTCCATGCTACAAAAGAAATGAGTATATGATGAATATGATAGGTAGCATTCCACATAAAAAAAATCCGTTTTCAATTGCTATTTTATCATGATAAGTTTTATGAGAAAGAGTCACTGTTATGATGCTAGGAAAAGTGATTGAAATTATCATTGATCAAACTTATGCACTATGCTAGCATTCACACTTCATAAATTATTTATTTTATCATTTACCTACTCGAGGACGAGTAGGAATTAAGCTTGGGGATGATGATATGTCTCCAACGTATCTATAATATATGAAGTATTCATGCCATGTTTACAACAATTTTATATGGTTTTGGTATGATTTGCATGGAACTAACCCGGACTGACGCTGTTTTCAGCAGAACTACCGTGGTGTTGTTTTTTGTGCAGAAATAAAATTTCTCCAAATGCAATGAAACTTTTTGATGATTTTTTTGGAAGAAAAGAGGCACTAGAAGCTTCATGGGAGGGCCAGAAGAGCCATGAGGGCCCCACAAGACACCAGGGCGCGCCTGGGGGGCCTGACTCACCCTGGTGGGTTGTGGTCACCTCGAGGCCCATCTTCACGTCAAACCGACGCCCAAAAATCCTATAAATACAGAAACCCCCAAAAATAACCCTAGATCGGAAGTTCTGCCGCCGCAAGCATCTGTAGCCACGAAAAACCAATCTAGACCCCGTTCCGGCACCCTGCCACAGGGGGAAATCATCACCGGAGGCCATCTTCATCATCCCTATGGCCACCATGATGAGGAGAGAGCAGTCCACCCTCGGGGCTAAGGGTTTGTACCAGTAGCTATGTGTTTAATCTCTCTCTCTCTCTCTCTCGTCTTCTTGATTTGGCACGATCTTGATGTATCATGAGCTTCGTTAATATAGTTGGATCATATGGTGCTTCCCCTCTCTATCTTGTTGTGATGAATTGAGTTTTCCCTTTGAGATTTTGTTTTTATCGGATTGAATACTTTTATGGATTTGAGAACACTTGATGTATGTCTTGCTATGAATACCCATGGTGACAATGGGGTATCATATTGATTCACTTGATATGTGTTTTGGCACTCAACTTGCGAATTCCTGAGGTGACATTGGGGTAATCTATGCATAGGGGTTGATGCACATTTTCGTCCTTGTTTCTTTGGTAGAAATCTTGGGGCACTCTTTGAGGCTCTTTGTGTTGGATTGAGTATTATGAATCTGAAATTGTTTGATGCATATCATATAATCAACTCACGGATACTCGTGGTGACCTTGGAGTATCTAGGTGACATTAGAGTTGGTTGATGTGTATCATATGGTGTTATTTTAGTACGAACTCTTAGATAGATCAATCGGAAAGGATAAATTGGTGTTATTTTAGTACGAACTCTTGGATAGATCGATCGGAAAGGATAACTTTGAGGTGGTTTCGTACCCTACAAACAATTTCTTCTTATGTTCTCCGCTAGATAGGAACTTTGGAGTGATTCTTCATCGCACGTTGTGGGATGGTTATATGATCCAATTATATTAGCATTGTTGAGAGATTGCACTAGCGAAAGTACGGACCCTAGGCCTCATTTTCAAGCATTGCAATACCGTTTGTGCTCACTTTTGTTACTTGCTACCTTGCTGTTTTTATTGTTCCTATTACAAAAATCAATATCTACTATCATTACTACACTTGTATCACCATCTCTTCGCCGAACTAGTGCATCTATACAATTTACCATTGTATTTGGTGTGTTGGGGACACAAGAGACTCTTTGTTATTTGGTTGCAGGGTTGCTTGAGAGAGACCATCTTCATCCTACGCCTCCCACGGATTGATAAACCTTAGGTCATCCACTTGAGGGAAAATTACTACTGTCCTACAAAACTCTGCGCTTGGAGGCCTAACACAAGTCTACAAGAATAAAGTTGCGTAGTAGACATTAGGCATCCCAATTACCAGCCTCTCTCGTGAAATGACAAGTGAATAGGCACCCATCATGAGAATAACCTGCTTAGCATGGAAGATACTGACCGCCCCCTATCGCTCTATGAGCGGTACGGGTACACAAAACAAATGATTAGAGGTGGCACATGCAAATTTACTTGGAACAGTAGAGTAATACTGCATATAGGTAGATATGGTGGACTCAACTGGAACAACTTTGGTTTTAAGGATTTGGATGCACAAGCAGCATTCCCACTTAGTACAGGCGAGGGCTAGAGAATAGATTGAGAAGCGGCCAACTAGAGAGTGACAACGATCATAATCATGCATTGCGAATAATTAACGCTAAATACTAGCATGAGTAGGATATTAACACCATGAACATAAATATCATGGAGGCCTTGTTGGTTTTGAATCAACTACATGTGTGAACATGTGCCAAGTCAAGCCACTTGAAACATTCAGAGGAGGATACCATGCTAACATACTACGTCATAACCATTTTAATGCATGTTGACATTCAAGATAAATCATTATCCACTCCTAGCTACTTAATCATGGAATGAGCAACTATAGTCTCTAATTGTCATCACAAACATGTTTACTCATAATATACTGAATCATGGATACTAAGTTAAACATATTTACAAAAACAAAAACAAGTAGAATTCATACAAAGTTTTCATTGCCACAGTCACTTCATCAAATCATCGTCATTATTGCCTTTCACTTGCACGACCGAATGATGTGGAAATAATAATAGTGCAAGAGTGTCGTGGACTAAGCTGGAATCTACAACCATTTTATTCAAAGGAGAAGACAAGGAAATGTTGGTCTTTGTTAGATCAACAATAATGCATATGAGAGCCACTCAACAATTTCATCATGGTATTCTCCTTACGACAACTCAACGAAAAGAAAAGAAATTCAGAGAAACACACTGAAATATTTTTGGATTTTTTAGTTTTTCTGAAGAAGGCAAACTAACAAAGAAAAACTAAAAGCAAGAAGAACTATTTACATGGGAAAGCTCCCAACAAGCAAAAGAAGAAACGCAAAATCTTTTTGGGTTTTATTTTACTACTACGAACTAAATGAACAAGAAAGAAAAACCAAAAAGAAGCGAGAAATATTTTTCAATTTTTCAAAGTTTTTCAAACACACAAGAAGAAAGCAAAAATAAAACTAAGCATGGATATACAATGAAAAAGGACGAACACCGACAACCGGAATGAATGTGTGAACATGAATGTAATGTCGATGAGAATTACGTACTCCCCCAAGCTTAGGCTTTTGGCCTAGCTTGGTAATCACCATCGCTGATCAGGATAATAGTCATAATGATAGCTCATGGAGTCATGTTGGGTGAAGTCGCTTGAACTACGTCGGTATTTCCCCAAAGAGGAAGGCATGATGTAGCACAACTACGGTAGGTATTTCCCTCAGTTATGAAACCAAGGTATCAATTCAGTAGGAGAACCAAGCAACACTATGTAAACGGTACCTACACACAAAGAACAAATACTTGCAACCCGACGCTTATGAGGGGTTGTCAATCCTTCTTACGGGTAATGGCGTAGGAAATTGTCAAGTTGACGGGATAAAATTGTGATAGATTGGATAAATAGATCTCGATAAAACGCGAAATAAAAGATGCAAATAAAAAGTGCAGCAAGGTATTTTTGGGTTTTTGGAATAATAGATCTGAAAATAAAAGTGGCAAATAATAGATTGGAAATCAAATATGATGAAGAATAGACCCGGGGGCCGTAGATTTCACTAGTGGCTTCTCTCGAGAAAAATAGCATACGGCGAGTAAACAAATTACTGTTGGGCAATTGATAGAACTTCAAATAGTTATGACGATATCCAGGCAATGATCATTATATAGGCATCACGTCCAAGATTAGTAGACCGACTCCTGCCTGCATCTACTACTATTACTCCACACATCGACCGCTATCCAGCATGCAACTAGTGTATTAAGTTCATGGAGAAACGGAGTAATGCAATAAGAATGATGACATGATGTAGACAAGATCTATTCATGTAGGAATAGACCACATCTTGTTATCCTTAATGGCAACGATCAATATGTGTCTTGCTGCCCCTTCTGTCACTGGGAAAGAACACCGCACAACCAAACCCATCACAAAGCACCTCTTCCCATGGCAAGAAAAATCGGTCTAGTCATCCTAACTAAACCAAAGATTTGAAGAAGAAATACGAGGCTATAAGTAATCATGCATATAAGAGATCAAAGAAACTCAAATAACTTTCATGGATAAATAGATCTGATCATAAACTCAAAGTTCATTGGATCCCAACAAACACACCACAAAAAGAGTTACATCAAATAGAGCTCCAATAGACCATTGTATTGAGAATCAAAAGAGAGAGAGGAAGCCATCTCGCTACTAACTACGGACCCGTAGGTCTACAACAAACTACTCACCCATCATCGGAGAGGCACCAATGAGGATAATGAACCCCTCCATGATGGTGTCTAGATTGGATCTGGTGGTTCTGGAACTTGCGGCGGCTGGAATTGTGTTTCATCGACTCCCCTAGGGTTTTTGGATTTTCTGGGTATTTATAGAGCAAAGAGGCGGTGCGGGAGGCGGCCGAGGTGGGCACAACCCACCAGGGCGTGCCTGGGCCCCCAGGCACGCCCAGGTGGGTTGTTCTCCCCTTGGAGCCCCCCTCTAGTACTTCTTTGGCCCAACAGGTGTCTTCTGGTCCAGAAAAAAATCTGCAAAATTTTTCGCTGCGTTTGGACTCCATTTGGTATTGATTTTCTGCGAAGTAAAAAACAAACAAAAAACAACAACTAGCACTGGGCACTATGTCAATAGGTTAGTCCCAAAAAATGATATAAAGTTGCTATAAAATGATTGTAAAACATCCAAGAATGATAATATAACAGCATGGAACATGCAAAAATTATAGATACGTTGGAGACATATCAGCATCTCCAAGCTTAATTCCTACTCGTCCTTGAGTAGGTAAATGATAAAAACAAAATTTTTGATTTGGAATGCTGCCTAACATGTTCATCACATAATCTTTTCTTTTGTAGCATGGACATTTGGACTTTTATACGATTCAAAGCAATAGTTTAGTTTTGACATGAAGATTTCAATACTCAAGCATATCAACAAGCAACCATTTCTTTCGAAATATCAACACTAAAGCAAGTTATCCCTAGCCCATTATGCTCAATCATTGATCCATTCATAAAACACACTCGCATATTAGCTACACCCAATGCTCAAGTACGATCATAGTGCCCCTTAGTTGGTGCTTTATAAGAGAAGATGGAGACTCAAATAAAAATAAAAATTGCATAAGGTAAATAGAAAGGCCCTTCGCGGAGGGAAGTAGGGATTTGTAGAGGTGCTAGAGCTCAAAGCGAAAAAAAGATACAGATAAAACATTTTGGGTGGCATGCTTTTCATGTCAACGAAAATGATCGAGTAGTTCCCAATACTTTCCATGCTAGATATATCGTAGGCAATTCCCAAACAGAAAATAAAGTTTATTCCTTTTTCCACCATACTTTCACATTCCACGGCTAGCCATATCTACAGGTGCCGTCCATACCAACACTTTCCAAGGAATTTATTATTTGACAACATAAAGTAAATTCATTTTTCATTTCGGGACTGGGCATCCCTAATACCTTTGCCTTACTCTTGTGCAATGACAAGTGAATAAACACTCACCTTGAGAATAACACATCTAGCATGAAAAAATATCAGCCACCCCCTACCGTTTCATGAGCGGTACGAGGACACAAAAAGGAAATTTATTTTAAAAATTAGAGATGGCACATACAAATTTGCTTAGAACGGCACAGAAATACCGCATATAGGTAGGTATAGTGGACTCATATGGTAAAACTAGGTTTAAGGATTTTGGATGCACAAGTAGTATTCCTACTTAGTACAAGTGAAGGCTAGCAAAAAGATTGAGAAGCATCCAACCAAGAAACGAAAAATCTCATCAACGAGCATTAAGCATAACTAACACCGAATAATGCACCATAAGTAGGATATAATTTCATTGCATAACTATTGACTTTCGTGCTTGCATAGGGAATCACAAACCTTAACACCAATATTCTTACTTAAGCACAATTACTTACCAACATGACTCACATATCATTATCATCATATCGCAAAACTATTACAAAGAATCAAGTTTATTTTGTCCAATGATCTTCATGAAAGTTTTTATTATATCCCTCTTGAGTATCTATCACTTTGGGACTAGTTTCATATGTTGCTTTTGATAGCTCAAACAAATCTAAGTGAAGAACATGAGCATAAATTTTTTTCGTCTCTCAAAATTATAAGTGAAGCATGAGAGAATTTCTTCAAAAATTACTAACTCTCAAATAAATCTAAGTGAAGCATGAGAGCATTTCTTCAAAATTATTAAAGCACACCGTGCTAAAAAAGATATAAGTGAAGCACTAGAGCAATTCCTTAGCTCAGAGAATTTAAGTGAAGCACATAGAGCAATTCTAACAAATCATAGCATAATTTTGGCTCTCTCAAATAGGTGTGTTCAGCAAGGATACTTGACACAAAACAAAAAGCAAAACAACCAAAGACTCATATAATATAAGACGCTCCAAGCAAAACTCATGATATGTGACGAATAAAAATATAGCTCCAAGTAAAATACCGATGGTCGTTAGAAGAAAGAGGGGATGCCAAGGGCATCCCCAAGCTTAGTTGCTTGTTTCTCCTTGAATATTACCTTGGGGTGCCGTGCGCATCCCCAAGCTTAGGCTCTTCTTACTCCTTTTTCCTTCATCCATCATGATCTCACCCAAAACTTGAAAACTTCAATCACACAAAACTTAACAAAACCTTCGTGAGATCCGTTAGTATAACAAAGCAAATGAACACTCTAAGTACTATTGCAAACCCATTCATATTTTGTTATTGCATATATCTACTGTATTCTAACTTTGCCATGGCTTATACCCCCCGATACAATCCATAGAATCATCAAAATAAGCACACAATGCAAAGAAAACAGAATCTGTCAAAAACAGAACAGTCTGTAAAGATGCGAATTTTTCTCATACTTATGTGACTCCAAAACGTCTGAAAAATTAGGACAATGTATGAAATTTGTATATAAATCTTGTTTAAAAAATTTAGAATTTTTCGTTGCTTCGGTGAATTTAGACAATTATTTTTCTGGACGCAAAAGTTTGTGTTTTCCAGCAAGATCAAATCAACTATCACCCAACATGATCCCAAAGGCTTTGCTTGGCCAAAACACTAATTAAAACATAAAAAACACAATCATAACAGAGGCATAATTGTGCAAACACTCAAGAACATAAATAAAAATGCAAAAATACATTTTATTCATTGGGTCGCCTCCCAACAAGCGCTATCGTTTTACGCCCCTAGCTGGGCATAAAGCATCGATCTAAGTTTTGTCATTTTCTTCTTATTTTTCGTAGATGTGTTTTTATCAGGAGGTTTTGCAAAAATAACTTGAAACACATTATCCATAGAAATTTTGGCATTATCAAGTTGCCCATCTTCGTATCCCCTTTGATTTCCAGCAACAATCCAAGAATATCGTTGATTAACATCATTGAAAACTTGTTGGATTATATCTAAAGCGGGGATTTCCTTTTTGAGATTCTCGTAAAAAAATTGATTATTACCAAGCAAATGTCTCAACATGTAATCACTATTGTAAAGGATCTCATCTATTACTGGTTTTTCATGGCTCATACCATAAAAATCAAAAATATCCCGAGCTTCCCGTACTATGTAATCAAATTCATTCATAAGAACGTGGGTAGCTATGTTTTTGGCTTTAGGATGTTTTATAGATGGTAGCTCATAAAACAATCTTTGCAGGGTAGGATGCGTATGGATAAATCTACTTTCAAGTTTCAGACCTAGTGCTGAAATAGCTTCCGCATAAGATTTAGTTCTTTTAAGTATAGGAGCATCATCAAGAGTCAAAGTTCCAACACAACTGAAAAATTCTTGGATATATTCTTTTCCCATAACGTTCCCTTGCCCCAAAACAAATTTTTTAGCATCCAGATTGCCAGATCGTCCAATCTTAGGAGTTAGGCCATCATCTATTTCTGCCATACCAAAGTCACTCATGGTGACAAGTTCAAGCAAGTAAGAGACCTGACTAAAAAAACGGCGAACAAAAAAGAGGGCGAATAAAACGGCAAATTTTTGTGAAGTGGGGGAGATGAAAACGAGAGGCAAAAGGAAAATAATGTAAATTACCAAGGTATCAATCCAGTAGGAGAACCAAGCAACACTATGTAAATGGTACCTGCACACAAAGAACAAATACTTGCAACCCGACGCTTATGAGGGGTTGTCAATCCCTCTTACGGGTAACGGCGTAGGAAATTGTCAAGTTGACGGGATAAAATTGTGATAGATTGGATAAATAGATCTCGATAAAACGCGAAATAAAAGATGCAAATAAAAAGTGCAGCAAGGTATTTTTGTTTTTTTTGGAATAATAGATCTGAAAATATAAGTGGCAAATAATAGATCGAAAAGCAAATATGATGAAGAATAGACCCGGGGGCTGTAGATTTCACTAGTGGCTTCTCTCGAGAAAAATAGCATACGACGGGTAAACAAATTACTGTTGGGCAGCTTATATAACTTCAAATAATTATGACGATATCCAGGCAATGATCATTACATAGGCATCACGTCCAAGATTAGTAGACCGACTCCTGCCTGCATCTACTACTATTACTCCACACATCGACCACTATCCAGCATGCATCTAGTGTATTAAGTTCATGGAGAAACAGAGTAATGCAATAAGAACGATGACATGATGTAGACAAGATCTATTCATGTAGGAATATACCCCATCTTGTTATCCTTATTGGCAACGATCAATACGTGTCTTGCTGCCCCTTCTGTCACTGGGAAAGAACACCGCACGATCGAACCCATCACAAAGCACCTCTTCCCATGGCAAGAAAAATCGATCTAGTCGGCCTATCTAAACCAAAGATTCAAAGAAGAAATACGAGGCTATAAGTAATCATGCATATAAGAGATCAAAGAAACTCAAATAACTTTCATGGATAAATAGATCTGATCATAAACTCAAAGTTCATCGGATCACAAAAAACACACCGCAAAAAGAGTTACATCAAATAGATCTTCAAGAGACCATTGTATTGAGAATCAAAAGAGAGAGAGAGGAAGCCATCTAGCTACTAACTACGGTCCCGTAGGTCTACAATGATCTACTCACGCATCATCGGAGAGGCACCAATGAGGATGATGAACCCATCCGTGATGGTGTCTAGATTGGATCTGGTGGTTCTGGAACTTGCGGCGGCTGGAATTGTGTTTCATCGACTCCCCTAGGGTTTTTAGATTTTTGGGGTATTTATAGAGCAAAGAGGCGGTGCGGGAGGCGGCCGAGGTGGGCACAACCCACCAGGGTGCACCTGGGCCCCCAGGCGCGCCCAGGTGGGTTGTGCTCCCCTCGGAGCCCCCCTCTGGTACTTCTTTGGCCCAATAGGTGTCTTCTGCTCCAGAAAAAAATCTCCAAAAAGTTTGCTGCGTTTGGACTCTGTTTGGTATTGATTTTCTGCGAAGTAAAAAACAAGCAAAAAACAGCAACTGGCACTCGGCACTATGCCAATAGGTTAGTCCCAAAAAATGATATAAAGTTGCTATAAAATGATTGTAAAACATCCAAGAATGATAATATAACAACATGGAACAAGCAAAAATTATAGATATGTTGGAGACGTATCACTGGGCTGCCTCCTCACCGAGATGGGTAGCTTCCACTGCCGCGTTATACTCACGTGCCTCATTCTCATAGATGAAATATCTTTGTTTGCTCTGAAAATCAAAGAGAATAGGCACAGGCAAAATAACAGAGATAACACGGTATTTATCAATTATCAAGTTATGGTCATATCTATGAGTGTTATTCTTAATAAATTCATGGCACTGCATCGCCTCAAAATCTAGATATTTATCAGGTAAAATAGGATCATTGGGCCGCGGGGAGACCCCAAGCCTAGCAGCTACGCGGGAGGCATACATTCCTCCATACAAATCACCATTGCCCGCATTACGATGCAACCTATGTGCAACAATTGCCCCAAGATTATACGGTTTATGGCCTGTTAGGGCGGTATGAAAATGCTCAAGTCGGAGGCACAAAGTGCACTATAGTCTTGTTTACCAACAATACATTTTCCATTAAAAAGTGCAAAGTATTTAATAGAGAGAAAAGGAATTCTTTTGATTCTAGCTTGCGAAACTCCTCTATCTTCACCATTGCAAAGACTACTAAGGAATATATCATAATCAGATTTCGGCAGTTCGCTAAGTGAACCCCAATACGGAATTTTTCAGGCATCACATAATTCTTCTAGAGACATACCATAGGATCGATCATAAAGATGAAACAAATCTCTAGAATTATGGGAATGATACTCAAACCTCTGAGTGAATGAATGGGTGAGGTTGTAGTGCTGAGGGTGCTTATCACTGATGAAGGCGAAGAGCTCAGTGTTCTGAATGTATTAATCAAATTCTTCCTTAATGCCTACACCTATCATGAACTCATTGCAAGGCCAGCAACCTGATTTTGCTTCGGCAATTTGCACCGAACTTGCCCTTGGTTCAACATACGCTTGCCGTGCCAAGCTTTCGCTTGATGATCCTTCCATGGACCTCCTTCTCGAAGAAATCCTCCTAAAGAAGTTCATTTACCTAAGAGAAAATTTCTGAAATATTTGGACCATGAAAAGATGTTACCAAAACTTCACAAGATTGATAGCAACTACTCATATGGATGTCCAGAGGCTATATCAAGCATTCAAACTACTTGGAACTCAAATAATTCAACATGCAAGCTCATTTTCAGTAGCACTAGTAGCAGCAAAATATGAAAAATATAGTCCACAAAAAAAAACTAATTGGAGCAATGGAGGGGTCACATACTAAACAGCAATCCCCCAAAACAGTTTTGGAAATGGAGCTCCGAGCAAAGAGATCAAAAATCTCAGGTTTGGGAGCAAGAACACGAGGGAGAGAGCTACAAGGATTTTTTTTCTGGAGGTAGGAGATGAAGTGGGCTGAATGGGTAAGTGAGTGGGGTCTTGTGGACCCCACAAGGCATCTTGGTGCGACCAGGGGGTGGTCACGCCCTGTTGCCTTGTGAGCAACAGGGGCACCCCCTGGGATGTATTCGATGCCAAAAATTCTTAAACATTCTAGAAAAAATCATGTTAAAATTTTACGACATTCTGAGCACTTCTATTTTTGGGCCATTTTTTATTGCATGGATAATTTCATAAAACAGGATAATCATGGCATTCTACTTTATTAAACTTTAAATAACAGAGAGAAAACTATGATTAGAGAAGGTTGTGTCTACTAAATTCATCGATCATATGCCCCTAAAAAAGAATCCATTAATAAGGTTGATCAAGTCTTATTAATAAACTATTTTCGAGTAACATGAAACCGAAGAACTTTCGTATAACACTGAGTTACCTCAACGGGATGTGCATATCCCCAACAATAAGAGTTTCATATTTCTTTTTGACTAGCAGAAGAGGGAATTCAAATCCTCCAATAGATTGTCAAAACTTTTTCAATACAATTGATACCATTCACTTGGAGATGTTTCTTCGGAAAATATACCATATGCTCATTACCATTGACATGAAAAGTGACTTTGCTTTTGTTGCAATCAATAATAGCCCCTGCGGTATTAAAAAAAGGGTCTACCAAGGATAATCGACATGTTGTCGTCCTCGGGCATATCAAGAATAACAAAGCTTGTTAAGATAGTAACATTTGCAACTACAACAGGCACATCCTCACAAATTCCAATAGGTATGGCAGTTGATTTATCAGCCATTTGCAAAGAGATTTCAGTAGGTGTCAGCTTATTCTAATCAAGTCTTCTATATAAAGAGAAAGGCATAACACTAACACCGGCTCCCAAATCACATAAAGCAGTTTTGACATAACTTCTTTTAATGGAGCATGGTATAGTAGGTATTCCTGGATCTCCTAGCTTCTTAGGTACTCCACCCTTAAAAGAATAATTTGCAAGCATGGTGGAAATTTCAGCTTTAGTTATATTTCTTTTATTAGTGACAATATCCTTTAGGTATTTAGCATATGGAGGCATTTTCAAAATATCAGTCAAGCAAGTGCGCAAAAAGACAGGTCTAAGCATTTCAACAAAGCGCTCAAAAACCTCCTCGTCCTTATTTTTTCGAGGCTTTGTAGGAAAAGGCATGGGTTTCTGAACCCATGGTTCTCTTTCTTTACCATGCTTTCTAGCAATGAAATCTCTTTTATCATATCTTTTATTCTTAGGAGGTGGGTTATCAAGATCAACAACAGGTTCTATTTCTACATCATTATCAGGTTCTTTATCATTATCTAGTTGAGCATCAACATGAACATGATTATTATCATTATCACTAGGTGGACGTTCATTACTGGATTTTGTCTCAGTATCAGAAACAGAAACATCATTATGATTCTCAGAAGGTTTTTCTACCACAGGTTCACTAGAAGCATGCAAAGTTCTATCATTTTTCTTTTTATTTTTCTTCTTAGATGAACTAGGTCCATCAATATTAATTCTATGATAATCTTGATCAATTCTCTTAGGATGACCTTCAGGATATAGTGGCTCCTGAGTCATTCTACCTCCTCTAGTCATTACTTTAACAACGTGATCATTCATTTTATTATTCAACTCATTAAGCAAATCATTTTGTGACTTAGCAACTTGTTCTAACTGAGTATGAACCATGGATGCATGTTTACCTAAACCTTTAACATCATTAGCAATTCTAAATATCAAGTCACTCAAGAGATCAATCAGGATAGCATCCATTTCAATTGATTCTTAACATACATATTGAAGTGTTCTTGCTTAACAATGTAAGTATAAAATTCATCCAGGCATTGACTAGAAGATTTATTATAAGGAATATCACCTTCATAAAATCTATAAAGTGAATTTACCTTTACTACCTGTGTCGGGATATCGAGTCCATGTATTTCTTCAATAGGTGGTAAATTCTTAACATCTTCAGCTTTAATACCCTTTTTTCATAGATTTCTTTGCCTCTTGCATATCTTCTGGAATGAGGAATAGAATACCTCTCTTCTTCGAAGTTGGTTCAAGTGGTGGTTCAGGAAGTGTCCAATCATTAGCATTTCTCAATATATTATTTAGTAGTTCTTAAGCCTTTTCAACAGTCCGTTCCTTGAAAACACAACCAACACATCTATCTAGGTAGTCCCTAGAAGCATCGGTTAGTCCATTATAAAAAAGTATTTCATTTTTCTTTAGAGGATGATCAGGCAAAGCACTAAGTAATTAGAGAAGCCTCCCCCAAGCTTGAGTGGGATTCTCTTCTTCAATTTGCACAAAGTTAAGTATTTCCTATAAGGTAGCTTGTTTCTTATGAGTAGGAAAATATTTTTTAGAGAAGTAATATATCATATCCTGGGACTACGCACACAACCTGGAGCAAGAGTATTAAACCATTTCTTAGCATCACCATTTAAAGAGAAAGGAAACAACTTAAGAATATAGTAGTAGCGATTTTTTTCCTCATGAGCAAATAGGGTGGCTATATCATTTAATTTAGTAAGGTGTGCCACAACAGTTTCAGACTCATGACCATGAAAAGGATCAGATTCAATCAAAGTGATTAACTCAGGATCGACAGAGAATTCATAATCCTTATGAGTAACAAAGATAGGAGAAGTAGCAAACTTAGGATCATATTTCATTCTCGCTATCATAGATTTTTCCTTCAGCTTACTCAATAGTTTCTTAACATCATCTCTATCATTACAAGCAAGAAATTCTCTAGCTATCTCCCCATCCATAACATAACCCTCGGGTATCTTAGACATTTCAACTCTAGTGGGAGAGCTAGGCATAATTGGTGAATCATAATTTTCATCAGTTTCAGCATTCTCAAATTCTTTAGCTTTAGCAAGTTGTTCATCAAGAAATTCACCTAGTGGCAGAGTTTTATCAAGCAAAGTACTAGCATCATCATAAGCATCATTCATAGCAGAATTAGCATCATCAATAACTTGCGACATATCAGATTGAATAGCAGGTGGTGGTGTCGCAAGCCTACTCAAAACATAAGGTGCATGAAGTGTGGAGCTAGATGGCAGTTCCTTACCCGCCCCCTTGTCTTAGAGGGTACGGTCTTGGTCTTAGTGTCTTTCAATTCTTAATAATGATCAATAGATATAATTCCCATGTGACCCAACAAATAGAGCTATGCTCCCCGATAGCGGCGCCAGAAAAAGGTCTTGATAACCCACAAGTATAGGGGGTCGCGATAGTCTTGAGGGTATTATTTCACCCAAATTTATGATTTGACACAAGGGGAGCCAAAGGATATTTGTAAGTATTAGCAGTTGAGTTGTCAATTCAATCACACCTAGAGAACTAAATATCTGTATCAAAGTGTCTAGTAGCACAGTAGTATGATAGTTTGATAGCAGTGGTAATAGTAACAGTAACAATAACAATAGCAGTCTTGTAGTGATTGTAACAGTAGCAACAACGAAAGTAACCTAGCAAAGATCAATATGCGAAAAGCATAGGCATTGGATCAGTGATGGATATTTGTGTTGGATGATATTCATCATGTAACAGTCACAACCTAGAACGACACATAATAGCTCCAGTTCATCAATGTAATGTAGGCATGTATTCTGTATATAGTCATACGTGCTTATAATAAGAACTTGCATGACATCTTTTGTCCTACCCTCCCGTGTCAGCATAGTCCATAAGGAAACTAAGGGATATTAAGGCCCCCATTTAATAGAGAACCGGAACAAAGCATTAACACATGGTGAATACATGAACTTGTCGAATTATAGTCATCCCCAGAGAGTATCCCAACTATTGCCAATTTGGGGTCTACAGATCAGAACAATAACAAGTGCATATAACTAGCAGATAGGATCAAGAACTCAAATATATTCATGAAAACATAGAGGGTTCAGATCTGAAATCATGGCACTCAGGCCCTAGTGATAAGCATTAAGCATGGCAAAGTCATAACAACATCAATCTCAGAACATAGTGGATAGGGATCAAGCCCTAACAAATTGACTTGATTACATGACAAATCTCATCGAACTCCATCACCGTCCAGCAAGCCTACGAAGGAATTACTCACTTCTCGTGGTGAGAATCATGAAATTGGTGATGAAGAAGGGTTGGGGATGATGATGGCGACGAATCCCCCTCTCCGGAGCCCCGAATGGACTCTAGATCAGCTCTCTCGATGAAGAACAGGAGGTGACAGCGGCTCCGTATCGTAAAACGCGATGAAACTTCTTCTCTTTTTTTCTCTCGGAAAGACATAATTTATAGACTTGAGATTAGGGTCAGCGAAGCCTCCTGGGCCCCACAAGGTATCCCGGCACGGTCCGGGGGGTGGCCACGCCCTGTTGCCTTGTGGGCAACAAGTGGCCCCCCTCTGGTGGGTCTTCCACTACAAAAAAAGACACATCCATGACATTTTGGGTCGAACGAATTTTTTTCCTGTCATGCTTATGACACTTCTATGACGATAGTTGTGACAAAACCTGATATCATCATAGATGTGGTGGGCTCCTACTTCTATGACAAAAAATCATGACAGAAAATGGGCTTTTCATCCTGGGCGGGCCGGAGACGCACCTGCATGACATTCTTTGGGCCGTCCAGGACGGAAAAAATCGTGGTAGAAGCGAGGGCGAGGAAAATTTTGGGGAGTTCCCGGTTACGGTGGGTGGTCGGGGCCGAGCGATGCACGCGAGGTTTGCGCATTTTCTCTCGTATACGTACGCGCGTGTGTGCGAGCCGTTGGGCTCTAACTAAATCCGAGCGAGGCGTTCGCTTACTGAACCTGAGCGATTGCACTAGCTACGTTACTGAACCCGAGCGATTGATCGATCCCTGGCTGTTAACTGAACCCGATCGATGGATTCCTTCGCTACTGTTGCTAACTGAAGCCGATCGAACCTGCTGCCTCTTGATGAACAGTGAATGTGGGGGTTGGTTGAACGAGTTGAGACGCACGTGGTTGGGGTTGGATGAACAGTTCCCGGTGGGGGTTGGATGAACAGGACCCCGTGGTAGTAGTAGTAGGCTGTTGCTGCTAGATGAACAGGACCCTGAGAGGAGGCCGCCACAGCCGAGCTGGTTGGGGGTGGATGAACAGGACCCCATGGAGGGCTAGTTGAACAGTAGCTGGTGGAGGGCTGGATGAACAGTAGCCCGTGGATGAACAGTAGCTGGTGGAGGAAGGAGGAAGACGCGGTGGATGAACAGTGCAGGTGGAGGCTGAAGGAAGTCGACGGTGGGTGAACAGTAGCCCGTGGAGTCCCGCTTGCGGTACGCCACACCCCTCCGATGAACAGGACCCCCGTTTCAACCGTAGCGCTCCAACACAAGTCCGTTTCCTCCGTTTTGTGGTACGCCACACCCCTCCCGATGAACAGGACCCCTGTTTCGACCGTAGCGCTCCAACACAAGTCTGTTTCCTCCATTTTGTGGTATGCCACACCCCTCCAGATGAGCAGGACCCCCGTTTCGACCGTAGCGCTCCAACACAAGTCTGTTTCCTCTGTTTTGAGGTACGCCACACCCCTCCCGATGAACAGGACACCCGTTTCAACCATAGCCGGCCGAACAGAAGGCCGTTTCCTCCGTACTGTGGTATGCCAGACCCTGTTTCGGCTGTTCCGTCCAAGCCGGTTGGATCCGTTGAACAGGACACATTTCGACCCAGTCTGTTGCCTCCCGATGAAGAGGACACTGTTTCTCCGTTCCGACCCAGCCGGTTGGCTAGCCGATGAACAGGACGCCGTTGATGCCGTCCGTTGCCTCTCCATGTACACGAGCCCTGGCCGTACGTATGCGTGAGTAGGCGTTCGACACCCCGCCCGTATGTACGTACATGGCCGTATTTTTTGGCATGTGGCTGTATGTACGTGTACATGGTTTAGAAGGGACTGCCTGAACTGCTACGTCGGGGGCTCTACTACTACATGTGCCGCTGCTTGCTCGGCCACGGTTCATCGTTGCAGAGAGACCGATCGACCAGTATGTACGTACACGTTCGTGACAACGCTACGTACGCTTTGACCAGGTGGGTCCCGGCTGTCAGGGAGGATAAGGACGCACTTCCTTGCGTGAGAAGTTATTGATGGTGGGTCAGAGCTGTCAGGGGAAGGATTCATTTTTTTTGCACCTAATATGGAGGCACTTTCCTTGCGTTCGAAGATATAGCTGGTGGGTCCCAGCTACCAGGGGGAAAACATTTTTTCGCAAAATACAGCTAAGCCAAAATACAGAGGCCCTTACGGTAGGTCCCTGCTGTCAGGTGCAGGAATCATTATTTTGCGCGTAATAAGGAGGCACTTCCTTGCTGCGGTCGTGGACGCAGCTGTCAGCCTCTCCGCGTACAGTCCTCTTCCGGTGTAAGTCATTCCTTGACCACATTGACCACGCCGCGCCGAGAGCACCAAGGCGGTGGATGACGGCGAGGCCTAGGAAGGGAATGACCCGGAGCCAGGGAAGACTCGGTAGTTGTTTCCCACGCAGAGGGGCATACGAGGGTTTACTGGTTGGGCTGCAGTGTGAGGCTGCCATCGCCGAAGAATAAGAACAGGTCTGGGTGAGTACAGGGATGGCCAGGCCAGCGATAGGAGTAGGGTGGGGCGGTGAGGCCTGCGCGGTAGCAGAGTCGGCCACGGGATGCAAGAGCAGGCGGCAAGACCGGCGCTGGTTTGGGCGGCTGGAGTAAGAAGACCAGAGGTTGAAGAAGCACTATGGCCGTTGGATGGACATCGTATGGTCACTGGAGCTAGAATAGTTCATATTGACTAAGTTGACAAAGCCCTCCGTCCGCGTCAACTTAGTAGGACCACAAGTCAGTCTCCAACTATGGTGGGTCCAAGATAGCAGGGGGAGTATTCATTTTTTTGTGCATAATAAGGAGGCACTTCCTTGCGTGCGAAGATATAGCTGGTGGGTCCGAGCTGTCAACGGGAGGAACGTTTTTTTTCGCGAAATACAGAGGCCCTCCCGGTGGGTCCCTGCTGTCAAGCGGTGGAATCATTATTTTGCGCATAATAAGGAGGCACTTCCTTGCGTGCGGCCGTGGACCCAGCTATCAGCCTCTCCACATACAGTCCTCTTCCGATGGATGTCGTTCGTTGACCACGCCGCGCCAAGAGCACCAAGGCAGTGGACGACGGCGAGGCCTAGGAAGGGAATGACCTGGAACCAGGGAAGACTCGGCAGTGCTTGCCCACGCGGTGGGGAGTACGAGGGTTTACTGGTTCGACTGCCGTCGCTGGAAAATAATAGGAGGTGTGGGTCAGTAGAGCAATGGCCTGGCTAGCGATGGAGTAGGGTGGGGTGGTGCGGCCTGCGCGGCAGCACAGCCGGCCATGGGAGGAGGGAGCAGGCAGTCCCGCTGGCGCTGGTTTGAGCGGCCGGAGCAGGAAGAGCAGAGATTGAAGAAGCACGGCGGCCGTTGGATGGACATCCAACAGTCACTGCTCTCGTGTGTTGACTAAGTTGACACGGCCTTGCGTGTGCGTCAACCTTTTTTTTAGGAAAGCGTACGCGTCAACCTATAGTAGGCACACAAGTCAGCCTCAAATCTGTGGAAAACAGCATACAGCCTATCTGCCATTATTTCTAATAATTTACAGCTCATTTGCTCATTCTTAAGGATTTTTTTGGAGCCCATATTCTTTTTGTTAGCATTACAGCCCATATTGTGGCCACGGTTAAAAATTTCTACAAAATTTTGCATATTTCGGTGCTGTCCGAACTGTTTTTAATCCAAAAAATTTGAGTCAGGTACAAACTAATTTAAAAATAATAAATTTATATCAATTTAAAATCCAACATAATTTTCCCCGCAAAAAAACAATTAAATTCAATATGTCGAAATCTTTAAAAAATGATATTTGAAACTAATTGACGGTTTGCTGTGTTTATAAATTTACATCCCATTTCTTACCACTTCCTTTTCTGGGCAAGAGAATACATCGCTCTCGTCTTGAAAGATTTGCAGCCCAGCAGGGCTGAGAAAGCAAGTAGGCATCCGTTGGGTATTTCTTTAAAAAAAGTAGAACTGGGGTAGCCATTTCCAGCAAGAAAAAACACAACTGGGCTCATCATGTGGTAAACATAAAATAAAACCCTGGCTAGATGGGCCACAGCCCCCGCACAGCCCCGTTGTTACCCTGATCCGTCTCTAAAACTAGTATAAATAACAACTGCTTGTTCCTAAAAAAAAGTAAATAACAACTGCGTGACTTGCTGGGTCCCTGGTGTCAGCCGCTCGTTGTGCAATTCTCTTGTTTATTGACTACGCTGACAATGGCGTGGGACCCAGATGTCCAACCATTAGGAGGAACCATTTTTTTGGGCTTGTAATAATGAGGCACTTGCTTACGTACTGCCATGAACCCTGATGGGTCCCTACTGTCATCCTCTCCACGTACAGTCATCTGCTTGTTCCTCTCGGTTGTTGACGACATTGACAACGCCAGACGGCGGCGCACCGTGCACGGCGAGCAAACCAAGGCGGAGGACGACGGCGAGGCCTCGGACGGAACGAACAGGAGCCATGGAAGATGCGCCAGTCTATTCGCAGGCGGAGGAGTACGAGGGTTGACTGGTTCGGGTGCGGGTGCGTGTTGGGGCTGACGTCGCCGGAGAATAACAGGACGTGTGGGGGAATAGAGGGAGGAACTAGCCAACTTTTGAGGGTATGGTAGGGCGGCGGAGGCGCAGCCAGCGGTGGGAGGCGGTAGCAGGCGGAATCGACGGGGTGGTTTGGTTTGGGCGACTGGAGGAAGAAGACAAGAGATAGAAGATACACGACAGATGTTGGATGTCAATCCAACGGCTGGTAGGCAGAATCGTTTGTTGAGTAGTAATTTAGTCGACACCACCTGGGATAGGCTTTTTCCTCATGGTCCCAAATGTTAGAATCCAAATCTGTCGCGGTCATGCAGCCTTTCTTATGAAAATTTATAGCCCATTTGGTCAGCTAGTTCAAAATAAGTTTGTGGGTGCTGGTGGGGGCTAATCACTTGGGTTCTGTACTGCACAGTGAGCTCAAGCAGCCGGCGAGAGTGATGTTATTTCCCTTGGTTGGGATTTGTTACAATATTTCACTCTTAATTAGACATTTGCCTTGTTTCAAAGAAAATATGACAGTCACAGCCGAGTTGAAAAGGGCAAAAACATCTAACTCCAGCTTACAAACTGTACAAAGGCACGAGGGTTAATTGTTCATCAGGTTTAGACAAAACCCAGATTGAAAAAGGCAACAACATCTAACTCCAGCACTGTTTTTGGCAGTCACAGTCAAATGGATCGGCCAGGTCCATAGAATGAACATCCTGGGTCGTAAAATTTACTGGATTATGACCACAAGATGTTGTAAATAGAAGCCCGGCACGTTCAGAAACCCTTTTGTCCACCTGAAACTCCTTTTTTTGCTCTTTGACATACCCATCCATCAAAACCATGCTGCTGATAAACTTAAGCCTGGTGGACAATAGTAACCTCGCATTCAGCAGGAGGAATGTGACAAATCTAGTGTTTGCATGGTTGGCTACATATCGTTCCAGCATTATTGTCTTCAATCGAATGTCATGAGAAGTGAGAAAATCCCGGTGCTTACGAATCCACCGATTGGTTATAACTTTCTTACCCCGTCCTATTGCCTAAATAGACATGAAGATTGAAAACAGTTAAGGTCTAAAAAAAGAGTGTCGAAAGAGCAACAGCTGAACGGTTAATTCTAGTACACTATATGCGGGCTTCCAATGTGCGTGAAATTATCACCTTTATATACAACTTCTCCAGACATGGAAAGCATTGCAGCAAGCCAATAATCTTGTTCAGATCAAAACTATTCATTTGGATATATAAGATCTTGACAGAATCCAGCACCATTGATAGGCTATCCATGGAGAAACTCTTCATTGAGCATAAACATAATATTAGTACAAAATGTGTACTCCAAGATGATATAGAACTTATGCGCAGAAATTTAAAATGCAGCTTATGATTACAAGTGTAGATGATAATATACAGTACCTGAAGAACTGTGGAGCCAAAGACCATCTTGAAATGAGCACAGAGATCATGTATTACACCCAAGGTCTCCAGTTTAGGCGCAGAGACGACAATTATTTGCGACGGTGAATAACTAGAATCAAGGATCAACCTTTGAAGTGAAGGGGCATCTTCGATGATGAGCTACCTTCCATTAAAAGAAGTTCCAATTCTTACAAGGTTAGGCGACTTTATTTGGAGACAACCGATTCTAACTATGAAAACAAGCACCAAGCACTCCAGGGCAGGGCAACTGGAGTGGATAATGCTGTGCAATGAGGCCTCTGATATATGAACCCGCACAAGTGAAAGTTATTTGAGAAATGGGAGTTGAAGGTTTAGTACCAGATTGTCTGGTAGGTAGCATAGCGCAAAGCTGGCGGTGTGGAGAGAGGAGGAAAACCACGAGATGGACATCGGTGCTGAGGGCACAAGTACATGGCGTTCGGTATCTGGTAGGTGATTTTTTGGGGAATAGTAGAACTCAAGCAGCTGTAGTTCTGTGAATTCAGGGGATTTCAGTGAGGCGTCCACCGTGCAGGGCATGCTATGCTTGCTCAGGTAGCATGACAGGATGCAGAGGCTTTGAACGGAGCCCTGGTGGGAGGAGATGATGGCTCTGGGAGTTCAAAATCATTAAAGAGAGATAACTGACGACAGTCAAGATTAAGGGGCGCGGCGCGCCATAGAGGTTACCACCGAGTTGAGAGGACTTGGGTGCGACAGCAATCCTTCGTGGGAGAAGCGAGATGATCTCCCCAAGGATGGCGTTCGGGAGATCGCTAATGCGGTCCACCCGAGATTCTACGGATTCCTGGGATCCAGTGGGGGTGGGCTCGCCGCTTCTCCCCGCGCTGCCGGGTGCGAGATCTACAACAGGCATCACCGCTGGTGGGAGCCTCATCTTCTTGGCACTGGGGTTAGCCGACTCCATTTTCCTCGAGGGCGTCGTGTCGAACTCACGGATTTGAGCAGAGTAACGAATGACGAGCCTAGTTGTAGTGCGAGTGAAGAAGAAGGGGAGCTGGGGTTTTCTGTAGTAGTCAGGAAGAAGGGGAGCTGGGGTTTTCTGTAGGAGTGAGGTGAGGAATTTGGGGGTACGAGTGGACCGACCTGACGTGAGGTGGGTGGGAGTGAGGAGGAAGAAGAGCACCCAGGTTTTTTTGGGGGGCGGTATGCTAGGTAGCGCCTCTCATTAAGTAAATATATGGGCTTTTGAATTGATTTTATTATTTACTAGGGTGGATGGGCTGTTTTGTCTTGGGTCCAGAGAAACAATTACTACTAGTACAGTGGAGACACTCTACAGCTACTCAGAAAAACAATTACTACTAGTACAATGGATGCACTACCGCTTCTGGCTCCTCCGAGGTCATCGAAACGTCTCCCTCTACTAAATGCCATTTTACTTTGGTTCACCGACATGCGGGCCATGCAGCCCGCGGGCCCAAATTCCATCCACCAAATTAGAAGGCGGTATGCAGGCGGAGAGTCACCCCGGTTGTGGTGCGGCAGTAACGAGTCGTCATATCCCAAAACCCCACCTCCCCGTAGTCAATATTGACGGACGAAGCAACCATCATTTCACTCTTCGCTGAATCCCCTTCTCCCTCACCGTCTTCAAGAAAGCCAACACTCGCATCTGCCATTGTTCTTCTCTCCCAACGAAGGGAAGGTAAGTGGATCCGTGATGTTGGTATATTTTCTTTCAGAAAAAAAGAACTTATACAAAGCAGTAACCAATCCTCACTCTTTTTTTTATTTCATTGTCATTGCGATTGTGTTTTCCTTTCAGTTGTCTCCTAGTATTCGTCAGTTTCATGATGGACCAAGGAGAACCAGGCAAAGATCTGCCGATGTTGGAGCAGACACGGGAGGCTGATCCCCACGAGACAGAGAGCTCAAAGAAGATGGAGGCAGCCACCGAGCCGACCCGAGATACGCTCACGGCCACTACTAAGATGGTCAACGCCCCGTTTGAGGTTACAGCCCCCGTGGCCCTGCAGGAGCAGTTTTCCCCCTTCGAGGATGTGTCCCCCCCCCTGCTGAGCTGCCCAAGGTGATTTTCTTCTTTGTCGATCTCGATTGTGGTTTTTCATCTAAGTATGTGGTGATAAATAATGCAAAATTTTATTAGCTTCGATGCCATGCTACCTTCCCTGTCATGCATACTTTTGACTCTACATAGTGGTTTATATAACTTGTGTTTCTTATATTGGAAAGTAATTCAGAATTTGTTTCTGTTTCAATTAGAGCCCTGATGCAGACAAGGATTGTGTGGTTGTACATGTCACTCGCTATGAGGCGGATGACCTGAATATACGTACTAGGAAAACAAAGTTCTTAGGCTATTGGATCCTGGAAGCCATTTGCACTTATACCAATGTCGAGATGTATTCCAGCCTCACTGTTGTCAGGCGTGTTGTCCAGGGTGTATTGAAGCACAAGAAGTTCAAAGCTACTCCTTCGTTTGTGAGGCATACTGTTCTTGTCAAGCTTATGCAGGAAATGACGTGGCATGCCTCCACAAACAAGTTTATGAGTGGCAAGGCCACAAGGTTATCTTCAGGAAGGTTCACAGGATTAAGCTGCTGCCGGACGTCCTCGATGATGTTCATGGCAAGGTCCGTCTTGTGTCCATCCCAAATTAGATCGAGGCATGAAATAGTTGCCCCAGCTAGTGTTTAAAAGTAGTTTGGATTGTGTCTAATTATCCGAACCTTGCCTATTATCGAGCCCTCTGGGGCTAGTACTCTGTTTGAATCCGCCTATGGGAACTACTGCTACTTTTGTGTGCCCGTTAATCATGTGAGAACCATCCTAATTGTTGCCGAAACAGATGCGTCCTCACTAGTTTTTTCATGTAATATGGCATGGTAAGACAAAAGTTGTCACGGTTTATCATATGAGCAGTGCGTGTTTGATGAAATAGAGTACTTGTTCGACAACTGCGCGCCGACATATACATAGGGTACGTAAGGCTGGTTAAGTACTTGTAAACACTGTTGGTGCTACCCCACTTGTAAGCAGTTGTGCAAAACACGGCACATTGGCTCAGCTCGCTTCAACACTCGAAAAGTCGGCTATCGACCAGCTAACAGTCAATAATCTGCTGTCTGACATATAAGCAACTACGTATCTTGTTACAGTTGTTCATGCAGTTAACTGAGGCCACAATGTAAATTCCAAACGTTCACAGCTAGTCCAGCGTTCATGTGGAACAATCACATTAAACTCGGCTTCATAAAATACTTGAAAAGCATAAGTTAAGCAATTTTATACATCTCAATGATTCATAGAACATAACCAACATTTACTAGTCTCTACTCTTATAAAAAATAGAGTTGGTGATGATGGTGTGCCTGCCATCCTCCAATATAGGCCATCCGATTTATATCTGACGGATAGGAAGGAAACTATGGCAATTTTGCAAAAAGATACCCACACCCCTCTCCACATTTGCAAATAAGGCCTTCCCTCGTTCATCCTTTTCCCTCACAAGATAAACTACTCATACAAATGCATCTTGATGTTCCGTGCAACGCACGGGCATCTTGCTAGTTCACAGCAAAAGACAAAGTTCTGAGAAGGTTTACAAATCAGGAAAAATCAAGCAAGGCTTCTCTGAGCAAAGGGCCTCCCTAGGCAGGATTTAATTTCCTGGAGCGCACTCTGGTTTTTCTTGTTGCCACCATCCAGGGTTAGGTTCTCTCATTCCAGAATAACCAATTATAATTGTTTTCTCAGTTGGAATGCTGAACTGAACCATGTAGTGTACTGACCATATGAACTTCTTGTGCAGTTCCACTAAATTTAAGCACCGCTATTTGCATAAATAAGAAGACCACAATGCCCCTTGTCCACGCACCTGTCCCAAAAACCTCCGTGCAGCTGTGCCAGCTAGTCCTTTGTCCATGGATGAACTGGGAGAAAGTGCATTCCCGACTAGGATGCAGTTGTTTTCGCTCGTCCCTGCACTGCAATCAGGAAGTAAAATGTACGAATCAGCTTCTTTTAGATTGCGTTGGTCATTCTACCTAGTTACTACCAATGTAGGAATACCTGGAATACGGGTGGTTAGACGACGGTAGCTAGGAATAGCCATCTCATTTTGTGCAGTTCTACAAAAACTGAGGTGTGTACTTTTGATTGCGCAGATAGAAACGATATGGAGACAGACATCCCTGTTTGCGCAAATATGAAATAAGGTTATTTAAACAGTGACAGTTATTTGCAGTGGCATATGATTAACAGCAGCATCTATTGTGTTCTAATTGGCACTACATTGACAGTATGAGAGTGCCCTTAAGTAAGAAGTAGCATCACATCACATCAACACTGCCACTAGATTAACATGCAGAACAATAGCATTAGTATTACTGTCATGAGAGTAGCACATGGTCACTAAATGTGCAATCAAATTTGTGCAGTTCCACTGGGATGAAGCAATGTTAGGGGTGTGAGATTTAAGTGTAACTGCAAAAACACAATTCATGGGAAATAAAGCAAGACGGAAGCAATTCATAAAATGGTGGTGGCATAGCTTCAATTTATCGACGGCACTAGACCATTACTTAATAGTGACATTAGGTGGCATTGCTTCAATTTATCGACGGCACTAGACCATTACTTAATAGTAACATTAGGTGGCATTGGTTAATGCTTCATGTGATTTTACATTAACAGTAGCGATATGGGCGTAGGGACAGCAGGGGCATAAAGTGGTGAGGCAGATGTGGTTGCCGAGAGCGGCAAACACTCAGGCAGCATGTATGCATTTGTCCCATTTTTTATCTCCTCGGCGACATTTTCCTATGTGAGCACAGGAAATCTAGACCTGCTCGTTCTCATTTGCGTTGTCCCCCAACACCCCTCACTTTCTTTCCTTTTTCGACCAAGAGACAGGTCCACCTCCCCCCACCCTTCGCCATCCACCACACTTTCTTCGCCTTTTCAACCAAGAGACCGGATGGGTAGCCAGTATCTACTACTTTCCCCCGTTTCCTCTTAGAACCAAGTCCTAGATTCATGCTACAGCTTTCCCACTTTCTTCCCTGTTTCAACCAACTCTTAGATTCGACTGTATGAACTAGCTTTACCTCTAATAATAGTAAAAGTCTAGGTGGCTTTGGAACAGCCGACGGAAGTAGAAAAAGATCCACACGCAGCCACGTGGGGAGCTGGGGCAGTAGAGCAAGGCATGTTTCGAAGGAATATATACCTGAGGGTCATCGGGATGTGGCAAAGACGGCGTCGGGAGGCCGCATCTTGGCCACAATACCACAGGGACGAAGAAGGGGTCGGAGGCCCTCCCGAGCCGGCCCTGTCTCGGATAGAACGGCACGGCCGCCGGTCAGGATGCGCAGGCAGCTGTTGGTCTCCTCCCTCGCCGCCGACGACCGCGTGAACGATTGTGACGCCCCCGGCCCGATCGTGCACTAATCATACACGCAAATGCACACGATCAAGCCTAGGGACTCACGGGAAGATATCACAACACAACTCTAAATCATAAATAAAGTCATACAAGCTTTATATTACAAGCCAGGGGCCTCGAGGGCTCGAATACATAAGCTTGCGAACAAGCGTCAGCGGAAGCATCAGATATCTGAGTACAGATATGAAATAGAAACAGAAAGGCCTTTAGAAAGGTGGGGCAAAATAAAACACTACGATCGAAAGGCGAAGGCCTCCTGCCTGGGACCCTCCGATCCTACTCCTGGTCGTCGGCAAGCTCGTAGAAGAATCCATCCTCGGGGTAGTAGTAGCGATCGTCGGCGGGGGTAGCTGTCTCAGCGACTCCGTCATCTGGTCACGACGAACTAATATGGGGGAAAAAGAAAGAAAAGCAACCGTGAGTACTCTGAAGTACTCAGCAAGCAAGGATCTACACTACATATGCAACATTATCAAAGGGAGGCTGTATATGTGGACTGGGCTGCAGAAATGCCAGAATAGTGAGAAGGCCTAGTCCTATCGAAGACTAGCATCTTCAGCGGTCTTGCAGCAATAGGAGAGAGTAGAACAAACATAGTATAATATAGTAGTAATACTATCAACCTCACCCAGAGATCCTTTCTCGACTCCCTGTGAGAAAGCAATCCCAGAGCCATACAGTCATCAAACCTCGTCCTGAGATCCCTTCTCGACTCCCTGCGAGAAGCAATCCCAGAGCCATAGTATACGGTCTCATCATAGGTATCCAGTTCTAGTTGTATCGATCGGGATACAACTCCGAGTGTCCTTTACCGTAGGACCGGCTATCGATAGTAATGTTCTTCCCTGCAGGGGTGCACCAACTTACCCATCACGCTCGCTTAACTCCGGCCGGACACACTTTCCTGGGTCATGCCCGGCCTCGGCCAAACAACACATCGCAACCCTACCTACGGCTCAGCAGAGAGGTCCCCGCCGGTCTACATCCTAAGCGCAAGGGGGTCTTGGCCATCGCCCCTCGCCCTCCGGGTCGTTGCGCACATGGCCCAGATCCAAGCACCACCGCAATGGCGCCAATCACTCCATGCCGCACTGCTGAACTGGACGTCTGACAGAGCTTTCGGCTGATGCATACGATGCAGAACGCCCATACTATGCCCACGTGATGGTTAGTGCTATCAGACCAGAGGCCTGCTCGAATCAAATATCCAAATCGTATGTGGCCTAGGGGCTTGCGGAAAACGAGCAGAGACTCACGAAAGATGTGACCCCGTCGCCCCGTCTCGAGGACTTGCGGCAAGGGCTAAGAATGCCCGGCCGCACCTCGTATTCATCACTCGGGCACCATCCAGGTCAACCCGTCTCGTAAAAGACTGTCGGGAACTCAGGTCCACCTCTACTGGGTGGTACCGCCTGTCCCTTCAGTCCTGTAGTAAAAGTAACTTCCTCGGGTGCCCCTTCGGGGCCGACCCGTCTTTATCAAGGTTCAGCAGTAAAGTCACAGGTCTTCAATCCCGTTGATCGGGTCTTCTGATAATCCAGCGGGGCAACAAGGATCAAAGTGGGGTCCTCTAGTGGGTCTCTACCCAGCCTAGACTAAACAGTTTAGGATATGTAGGTAATTATCAACAGCAGGTTACAATGAACAGGCTATGCATCAGAATAGGTAAAGCAGCAGCAATTCTAATGCAAGCATGAGAAATAGAATGGGCGTTATCGGGATGATCAAAAGGGGGGGGGCTTGCCTGGTTGCTCGGCGGCAAGGGCAAGGTCGTCTATGGTGTCTTCGGGATCCGGAGCTGCGTCGGTCTCGGGGACGACGTCGGTGTCAGGGTCTACCGAGAGAGAAGAGGGGGAGGAAACAGTATAAATATAGAGCAAACTTGAGCAACACAAAGTACGACATGATAATACGCAGTGCCGGGTGTGTCCTAACATATGGTTGCACGTCACTGAGGAAGGAGGAATCCATCCGGGAATGTTTTCCCGGTTCCGGACATTTGTCAGACAGATGACCGGAGGGGAACGGTTGCATGTTCTGATAGTTAGAGACGTGTGGCGGACGAACGGACTGCGTATTCGGATTCGTCTCGTCGTTCTGAGCAACTTTCATGTACAAAGTTTTTCGATCTGAGTTACGGATTATTTTATATGATTTTCTAAAGCTTTTATTAATTTCTGGAATTTATTTTAATTAATTAAATGCAACATTATCCAGAATAGTGTTTGCTGATGTCAGCATGACATCAGCAGTCAACTCTGACCGTTGACTGGTCAAGCTGACACGTGGGTCCCACTGTCATTGACTGAGATTAACTAAAACAGATTAATTAGTTTAATTAGTGACTAGATTAATCTAATCAGGATTAATTAAGTTAATTAATCATTTAATTAACTAATTATTCTATTTTATTTAGTTATTATTATTATTTATTTTTATCACATATTATATATAATTTTTTTTTAATTAACATGGGCGTGGGCCCCTCTGTCAGTGGCACAGAGGCCAGCGGACATGTCCGCTGCGCACTCCTTGGGGAGGGGCGGACAAGTCGGGCCACCGCGGCACGGGCGCGCGGACGGGCGCCGGCCGATGCGGCGGCAAGGCCACGGCCACGGCGTGCTGGCCGCCGGAGCCGCAGCAGCAGGTAGAGGGGGGAGGCGAGCGTGGTGTGGGCGCGGTGGCGCGCGGGACGACAGGGGTGGTGCGCCGCGGGGGCCGGTGGGGCGAAGGCAGCGCGCCGGCGCGCCGCGAGCTAAACGGGTGCGGTGGTGGCGGGGTCGCGTGGGCGAGCGCGTGCATGCGCGCACGGCGCGGGCGTGGCCAGGGAAGGCACCGCGTGTGAGCGGCGGCGGCGGGGTGCGGGCACGGCGAGCAGCCGCAGCTGCATGGCGCGGCGAGGGGAGGTGGGAGCGCGGGCGTCGCTAGCGCGAGCGGCCACTGGCCGGGACGAGCGACGGGAAGGGGAAAAGGGGAGGCCGCCTCACCGCGAGCAGGGGATCGGGTTCGGCGAGGCGCGATGAAGCGACTCGGGGAGGCGGTCGGGGACGGCCGGCGAGGTGAAGGGGCGACGGTTGATGGCGGGGGACGGCGCGGCGTGGTGGCGACGGGAGAGGCTCCGGCGCGGTCCGCGGGCGTCGGCGGCGACGGAATCGGGGGGGGGGGGAAGAGGGACGAGAGTGAGGGGGAAAACGGGGTTAGGGTTTGTTGCGGGCGAGGCCATATAGGCCAGGGCGAGCGCGGCGGGCCAGCTGGGCCGGCCGGCTGGGCCGGTTGGCCCAGTTGGCCGGGGTTTTCTATTTTTAATTTTCTGTTTTGTTTATTTTTATTTCTTTATTATTTCTGTTTTGCAAAAAGTGTGGCCCCCATTAGAGTTTTGTAAAATATGACCTAGCCCATAATTCACAGGGCATTGTATGCCACTGCATAAAATAGCTTGGTGTCCATATCTTTTTGGTTTGGATTTTATTTAATTGAAAAGGGGTTGAATAGTGCTATGTTGCTGCTGTTTCTTGTTGTTCGAGCCACAATATTTTAGTTAACACTACTGCTAATTTTTATATTAGCCTCTGGATTATTTGCAACATATGTACATTTTTGTTTCTGGATCTGAACAACTTTAAATTTCACTTTCATTTAAATGTTGAATTTGACTTAGGAGTTGAAATGCATTATGGTGCAAATGATGATCATGCACTGTTAACAATGATGACATGGCATAATCAAAAGGGTGATTACTGTAGTTAACCACTGGGGGTGTTACAAATCTCCTCTACTAACAAAATCTCGTCCCGAGAATTAGAAGTTAGAAAGAAAAAGTTTGGGGCATTCCGCACGAAGATTATCCTCGCGCGTTCCCAAGTGGCTTCATCTTCAGTATGATTTGACCACTGCACTTTGAGAAACTTGGTAACCTTCTGACGGGTCCGACGTTCAGCTTCATCGAGGATGCGGATCGGATGCTCCTTATAAGAAAGATCATCTTGGAATTCAAGCATCTCGTGATCCACAGATCGGTGCGGAGATTCCTTGAAGCATTTACGAAGTTGCGACACATGGAAGACGTCGTGGATATGAGAGAATTGCGGCGGCAATTCCAATTTATACGCCACTTGACCACGTCTAGCAACAACGCGGAAAGGACCAATGTAGCGTGGAGCTAGCTTGCCCTTGATTCCAAAACGGTGAGTGCCCTTCATAGGAGTGACACGTAGATAAGCTCGATCACCAGGTTGATAAGTCAAACCCCATCGTTTGCGATCATAGTTGCTCTTCTGGCGGTCCTGAGCCGCCTTAAGATTTTCTCGGGCAATACGGACTTGTTCTTCGGCGTGTTGAATAATATCCGGCCCAACAAGAGGTCGTTCCCCAGTTTCTGACCAATTCAGAGGGGTTCGACACTTACGTCCATAGAGAACTTCAAAGGGGGCCATTTTCAAGCTGGCTTGATAGCTGTTGTTATAGGAGAACTCGGCATATGGAAGAGATTCTTCCCACTTCTTGCCAAACGATATAACACAAGCTCGCAACATGTCTTCAAGCACTTGATTAACTCGTTCAACTTGGCCTTGGGATTGAGGATTATAAGCTGAACTCCAGGTGATATGAGTTCCCATAGCCTTTTGAAAACTTTCCCAGAAATGACCAGTGAATATGCTGCCACGGTCTGAACTGATCTCTTTCGGGATACCGTGGAGTGAAACAATTCTGGAGATATATAACTCTGCTAACTGACTAGCAGTGATCGTCTCCTTGACAGGCAGAAAGTGTGCAACTTTGGAGAGTTGGTCGACGACGACAAGAATAGCATCGTGACCCTTCTGTGACCTGGGAAGTCCTGTAATGAAATCCATCTGAACCTTATCCCATTTCCATAGAGGAATAGGCAACGGTTGCAGAATTCCAGCTGGTTTCTGATGTTCTGCTTTAACGCGACGACACACATCACATTCAGCAACATAACGAGCGATGTCCTGCTTCATTCTAGACCACCAGTATCTTTGACGGAGATCACGATACATTTTGGTGCTACCCGGATGAATAGACAACGGGGTATCATGTGCCCCCTTCATGACTTTGTCAGTCATAAGCTCGAAGCGAGGTACTACAATGCGGTCTCTGAAATACAAGGTTCCATCTTCAGACAGCGAGAAATCCCTGTACTTTTCAAGGTGAAGACTTTCCTTCATCAGATCAACTTCAGCATCTTTAGCTTGCGCATTCTTAACAGCTTTCTCAAGATCGGGTTGTATCACAAGGTTATTAAGAGAACCCTGTGGAACAATACGCAGATTCAGCTTGCACAGTTCTTCAAAAAGACGAGGTTGAGCTCGCCTAACCATGAGGTTGTCGCAATAGGACTTGCGGCTTAAGGCATCAGCCATCACATTAGCCTTGCCAGGGGTATAGGATATACCCAAGTCATAGTCCGCAATGGTCTCCATCCATCTTTGCTGACGGAGGTTTAGAGATGGCTGAGTGAACAAGTACTTCAGACTTTTATGATCCGTGTAGATCTCGCAACGATTACCGAGAAGGTAATGTCGCCATAACTGCAATGCATAGATCACAGCAGCTAGTTCTAGATCATGTACCGGATAATTCTCTTCATGTGGGCGCAATTGACGAGAGCCATAAGCAATCACTTTACGCTCTTGCATTAGGATACAGCCTAATCCTTCACGGGATGCGTCACAATAGATCACGAAGGCTTTGCGAGAATCTGGAGGAGCAAGAACTGGAGCAGAAGTTAGCTTGTCCTTGAGTGTTTGAAAACTTTCCTGACATTTTTCTGTCCACACAAACTTAACGCCCTTGTGAAGCAGATCAGTCAAAGGCTTAGCAATCTTTGAGAAATTCTCGACAAAACGACGGCAATAGCTTGCGAGGCCGAGAAAACTTCTCACTTGCTTGACGTTCTTCGGAGGAGTCCAGTCCAGAATAGCCTGAACTCGTTCTGGGTTAACGGCAATGCCATCCTTGGAAATCACATGGCCGAGGTATGTCACTTCAGACAACCAGAATTCACATTTAGAATATTTGGCATACAGTTGGTGTTCACGCAGCTTCTCCAGTACAAGCCGAAGATGTTCGGCATATTCTTCTTCATTCTTCGAATATACCAGAATATCATCCAGATATACCACGACGAATTTATCGAGGTAATCCATGAAGATGTAGTTCATTAACCGGGAGAAGGTTGCTGGAGCATTTGTTAAGCCAAATGACATGACTGTGTACTCAGAAGAACCATAGCGAGTAACGAATGCTGTCTTCGGAATATCCTCTTCACGAACTCGGATCTGGTGGTATCCCAATCTCAAATCAAGCTTAGAGAATACTGAGGAACCAGTAAGTTGATCATACAAATCGTTGATTCTGGGAAGCGGATACTTGTTTTGGATTGTGGCTTGGTTGACAGGTCGGTAATCCTGAACCAATCGGTTAGTTCCATCCTTCTTCTTTATGAAGAGTGAAGGTGCTCCCCAAGCAGAGGAACTGGGGCGGATGAAACCTTTCTTAAGTGGCGTGTCGATTTCTTCCTTAAGCTCGAGAAGGTGGTGCGGAGGCATCTTATAGGGTCGCTTCGCAATAGGGGTTGTGCCTGGTTTCAAGTCAATGACGAACTCAACAGCTCTAGCAGGGGGTATTCCTGGAAGCTCTTCTGGAAAGACGTCTTGAAAATCACGAACAACTGGAACGTCCTCGATGCCTTCAAGAGGTGAAGCATTCAATGCATTCAGAACATATATCTGAGCTTCGGCGCCCTAAACTGTTCGAGCTGAGTATTGTACTCTCTGGCCAGAAGGGTGAGTGATGCGGACTGTTTCAGTGGCACAGTCAATCAAAGCTTTATTGGGCTTCAACCAGTCCATACCCAGAATAATGTCTATGTTGGAGGTCTTGAGAGCAATGAGAGAAACGGGGAATATCAATCCTCCAATCACAATGTGTTTACCGTGGCTTACCATGGTAGTTTGCCAATTAGCCCCAGGTGACTGGATTACTAATGGAGTGGACATCTCCTCGAAATGTATATCATGGCTTCGCGCAAAACTTTCGGACATGAAGGAGTGCGATGCTCCAGAATCAAAAAGGACTGAAGCTGGGATTGAATTCACTAGAAGGGTGCCCATCACAATTTTGGGGTCCTGTCGAGCTTCTTCAAGGTTGACTTGGTTGACATGAACACGCTGAGTAGCAGGTGGTCTGGTTTCAACGTTCCTAGAAGGATGTTTTCGACGGCTCTTCCTGCAACCAGCAGAAGGACGTGTTGCGTGTTGAGGCTGACTCTGGTGACAGTTGAAAGCACGGTGCCCTGACTGTCCACACTTGCGGCACAAACCATCATTATGGAGAGGAGCCACAACATTGGACTGTCCACCCTGAGTCGTTAGCTGGCTTGGGGGCGGAGGCAGACGAGGCGCCACATATGACGGCCTTGGTGTAGGGGCAGGCCGGTGATGAACATTGTGTGGGATCCAGACTCGACGTTTTTGAACAGGCTGACCCGAGGATGAGCCAGCTTCATGAGTGCGCTTGAGCGACTCCTGGCATTCAGTCAGAGCTGTTTCAATTTGGAAAGATTTGCTGACAAGCGTTGCGAAGTCTGTGCAATCAAGGACGGCAAGTGCGAGTTTTATGTCAGTACGGAGTCCTTCACGGAATTTCTCCTGCTTGCGGGCGTCAGTGCAGACGTCATCTTCAGCATAGCGGGACAATTCAAGAAACTTCCTCTGATATTCATCCACAGTCATTGTGCCCTGTGTGAGTTTGCGAAACTCCTGCTTCTTCTGATCTATCAGACCTTGAGGAATGTATCGTGCATGAAAAGCTGACTGAAATTCCTGCCAAGTGATTATAGTCTCTGCAGGCAACATACCCTTGTGGCTTTCCCACCATTGAGCAGCTGATCCCCTCAGGTGATACGTCGCATAGGTGACGTAACTGTCAGGGGTAACATTGGCCGACTTCAACTGAAAGGCAATGTCACGGAGCCAATCATCAGCATCCATTGGATCAGTCAAGCTGCGAAAAGTAGACGGATTGAGGCGCACGAATTCTGGCAGAGTTATTGGAGCAGACTGTTGCTGAGCATTCTGAGTTGGGAACTGAGCCAATACTCCGGTCATAAACTGACGGTTGAGTTCAAACTGCTGACGGTTGAGTTCAAACTGCTGCATCATTGCGGCAATATAGGGTGGAGGTGGAGGATCGTCAGCCATCCTGCCAAATCAACAGGGGCAGTTTAGCAAGTAAAACTGCATGTGTATGGAATTATTCATGAAGTAACACGCACGACAGAAGGAAGTGCAATAGATACTTCATCATAGTCACACCAGACATTCAAATCCACACATAGTCTCGGTTACAAACCGACATTATGACAGCTGAAAAGAGAAGGCTAGACAACTAGGCGGCGCGCAGGCACACGGTAAGGGAGTACACAACGAGACATAGCAAAGGCTACATCAACGTCGGAGAAAACTGACGGAGCGAGGAATCTGCAAGTGACAACACAGGGTGCCCTCGATAAAAGGATCCTGTAAGCAGAACCTGGCCCACAATCTTGAAGCAAGGGGGGAATATTTTTCAGAACTCCGGGTGGATGTGAGCACGAGAACCTAATGTTGGAGTTAGTAAAAAAAATTAACCCGAATAGAAGAGAGATCAGAGTCCCAGAGTAAGGATCGAGGAGTAAAAGATCCTAATACCACCCAATTGGCGACGTGGGCCCGTAAGCCACACAGCCAAGTTAGTAAATCAGTTTTCAAGTTCTAGACTCAACTTCGGCCAAAGAATTGGAAAAGGGGGTTCCTACAGGCAGTCGGCTCTGATACCAACTTGTGACGCCCCCGGCCCGATCGTGCACTAATCATACACGCAAATGCACACGATCAAGCCTAAGGACTCACGGGAAGATATCACAACACAACTCTAAATCATAAATAAAGTCATACAAGCTTTATATTACAAGCCAGGGGCCTCGAGGGCTCGAATACATAAGCTTGCGAACAAGCGTCAGCGGAAGCATCAGATATCTAAGTACAGATATGAAATAGAAACAGAAAGGCCTTTAGAAAGGCGGGGCAAAATAAAACACTACGATCGAAAGGCGAAGGCCTCCTGCCTGGGACCCTCCGATCCTACTCCTGGTCGTCGGCAAGCTCGTAGAAGAATCCATCCTCGGGGTAGTAGTAGCGATCGTCGGCGGGGGTAGCTGTCTCAGCGACTCCATCATCTGGTCACGACGAACTGATATGGGGGAAAAAGAAAGAAAAGCAACCGTGAGTACTCTGAAGTACTCAGCAAGCAAGGATCTACACTACATATGCAACATTATCAAAGGGAGGCTGTATATGTGGACTGGGCTGCAGAAATGCCAGAATAGTGAGAAGGCCTAGTCCTATCAAAGACTAGCATCTTCAGCGGTCTTGCAGCAATAGGAGAGAGTAGAACAAACATAGTATAATATAGTAGTAATACTATCAACCTCACCCAGAGATCCTTTCTCGACTCCCTGCGAGAAAGCAATCCCAGAGCCATACAGTCATCAAACCTCGTCCTGAGATCCCTTCTCGACTCCCTGCGAGAAGCAATCCCAGAGCCATAGTATACGTAGACATCAGCAAACACTATTCTGGATAATGTTGCATTTAATTAATTAAAATAAATTCCAGAAATTAATAAAAGCTTTAGAAAATCATATAAAATAATCCGTAACTCAGATCGAAAAACTTTGTACATGAAAGTTGCTCAGAACGACGAGACGAATCCGAATACGCAGTCCGTTCGTCCGCCACACGTCTCTAACTATCAGAACATGCAACCGTTCCCCTCCGGTCATCTGTCTGACAAATGTCCGGAACCGGGAAAACATTCCCGGATGGATTCCTCCTTCCTCAGTGACGTGCAACCATATGTTAGGACACACCCGGCACTGCGTATTATCATGTCGTACTTTGTGTTGCTCAAGTTTGCTCTATATTTATACTGTTTCCTCCCCCTCTTCTCTCTCGGTAGACCCTGACACCGACGTCATCCTCGAGACCGACGCAGCTCCGGATCCCGAAGACACCATAGACGACCTTGCCCTTGCCGCCGAGCAACCAGGCAAGCCCCTCCCCCCTTTTGATCATCCCGATAACGCCCATTCTATTTCTCATGCTTGCATTAGAATTGCTGCTGTTGCTGCTGCTTTACCTATTCTGATGCATAGCCTGTTCATTGTAACCTGCTGTTGATAATTACCTACATATCCTAAACTGTTTAGTCTAGGCTGGGTAGAGACCCACTAGAGGACCCCACTTTGATCCTTGTTGCCCCGCTGGATTATCAGAAGACCCGATCAACGGGATTGAAGACCTGTGACTTTACTGCTGAACCTTGATAAAGACGGGTCGGCCCCGAAGGGGGACCCGAGGAAGTTACTTTTACTACAGGACTGAAGGGACAGGCGGTACCACCCAGTAGAGGTGGACCTGAGTTCCCGACAGTCTTTTACGAGACGGGTTGACCTGGATGGTGCCCGAGTGATGAATACGAGGTGCGGCCGGGCATTCTTAGCCCTTGCCGCAAGTCCTCGAGACGGGGCGACGGGGTCACATCTTTCGTGAGTCTCTGCTCGTTTTCCGCAAGCCCCTAGGCCACATACGATTTGGATATTTGATTCGAGCAGGCCTCTGGTCTGATAGCACTAACCATCACGTGGGCATAGTATGGGCGTTCTGCATCGTATGCATCAGCCGAAAGCTCTGTCAGACGTCCAGTTCAGCAGTGTGGCATGGAGTGATTGGCGCCATTGCGGTGGTGCTTGGATCTGGGCCATGTGCGCAACGACCCGGAGGGCGAGGGGCGATGGCCAAGACCCCCTTGCGCTTAGGATGTAGACCGGCGGGGACCTCTCTGCTGAGCCGTAGGTAGGGTTGCGATGTGTTGTTTGGCCGAGGCCGGGCATGACCCAGGAAAGTGTGTCTGGCCGGAGTTAAGCGAGCGTGATGGGTAAGTTGGTGCACCCCTGCAGGGAAGAACATTACTATCGATAGCCGGTCCTACGGTAAAGGACACTCGGAGTTGTATCCCGATCGATACAACTAGAACTGGATACCTATGATGAGACCGTATACTATGGCTCTGGGATTGCTTCTCGCAGGGAGTCGAGAAGGGATCTCAGGACGAGGTTTGATGACTGTATGGCTCTGGGATTGCTTTCTCGCAGGGAGTCGAGAAAGGATCTCTGGGTGAGGTTGATAGTATTACTACTATATTATACTATGTTTGTTCTACTCTCTCCTATTGCTGCAAGACCGCTGAAGATGCTAGTCTTCGATAGGACTAGGCCTTCTCACTATTCTGGCATTTCTGCAGCCCAGTCCACATATACAGCCTCCCTTTGATAATGTTGCATATGTAGTGTAGATCCTTGCTTGCTGAGTACTTCAGAGTACTCATGGTTGCTTTTCTTTCTTTTTCCCCCATATCAGTTCGTCGTGACCAGATGACGGAGTCGCTGAGACAGCTACCCCCGCCGACGATCGCTACTACTACCCCGAGGATGGATTCTTCTACGAGCTTGCCGACGACCAGGAGTAGGATCGGAGGGTCCCAGGCAGGAGGCCTTCGCCTTTCGATCGTAGTGTTTTATTTTGCCCCGCCTTTCTAAAGGCCTTTCTGTTTCTATTTCATATCTGTACTCAGATATCTGATGCTTCCGCTGACGCTTGTTCGCAAGCTTATGTATTCGAGCCCTCGAGGCCCCTGGCTTGTAATATAAAGCTTGTATGACTTTATTTATGATTTAGAGTTGTGTTGTGATATCTTCCCGTGAGTCCTTAGGCTTGATCGTGTGCATTTGCGTGTATGATTAGTGCACGATCGGGCCGGGGGCGTCACAACTATGACATCAGCAGTCAACTCTGACCGTTGACTGGTCAAGCTGACACGTGGGTCCCACTGTCATTGACTGAGATTAACTAAAACAGATTAATTAGTTTAATTAGTGACTAGATTAATCTAATCAGGATTAATTAAGTTAATTAATCATTAATTAATCATTTAATTAACTAATTATTCTTATTTTTATTTAGTTATTATTATTATTTATTTTTATCACATATATATATATATATATTTTTTTTAATTAACATGGGCGTGGGCCCCTCTGGTCAGTGGCACAGAGGCCAGCGGACATGTCCGCTGCGCACTCCTTGGGGAGGGGCGGACAAGTCCGGGCCACCGCGGGCACGGGCGCGCGGGCGGGGCGCCGGCCGATGCGGCGGCAAGGCCACGGCCACGGCGTGGCTGGCCGGCCGGAGCCGCAGCAGCAGGTAGAGGGGGGAGGCGAGCGTGGGTGTGGGCGCGGTGGCGCGCGGGACGACAGGGTGGTGCGCCGCGGGGCCGGTGGGGCGAAGGCGAGGCGCGAGGCGGCGCGCGCCGAGACTGAAACGGTTGGCAGGTGGTGCGGGGGAGACGTGTGGAGAGAGCCGGGACAGAGCGAAACGGGCGGGGTGGAGGGGAAGGGAGCACGAGAGGTGGTGGAGGGCGGCGGGGTGGTGCGGGAAGGCGGAGGAAAGCAGCAGCTGCAGGTGCGTGGCGAGGGGAGGTGGGGAGCGGGCGTGCGCTAGCGCGAGCGCACTGGCCGGGACGAGCGACGGGGAAGGGGAAAGGGGAGGCCGGGCCTCACCGGCGAGCAGGGATCGGGTTCGGCGACGCGAGTGAAGCGACTCGGGGAGGCGTCGGGGACGGCCGGCGAGGTGAAGGGGCGACGGTTGATGGGGGGGACGGCGCGGCGTGGTGGCGACGGGAGAGGCTCCGGCCTCCGCGGTCGCGGGCGGCGGGGCGACGGAATCGGGGGGGGGGGGGAAGAGGGACGAGAGTGAGAGGGGGAAACGGGGTTAGGTTTTGGTGGGGCGAGGCCATATAGGCCAGGGCGAGGCGGGCGGGCCAGCGGGCGGGTGGCCCAGTTGGCCGGGGTTTTCTATTTTTTTAATTTTCTGTTTTGTTTTATTTCTTTTATTATTTCTGTTTGCAAAAGTGGGCACCCATTAGAGTTTTGTAAAATATGAGACCTAGCCCATAATTCACAGTGCATTGTATGCCACTGCAATAAAATAGCTTGGTGTCCATATCTTTTTGGTTTGGATTTTATTTAATTGAAAAGGGGTTGAATAGTGCTATGTTGCTGCTGTTTCTTGTTGTTCGAGCCACTTAAATATTTTAGTTAACACTACTGCTAATTTTATATTAGCCTCTGGATTATTTGCAACATGATGTACATTTTTGTTTCTGGATCTGAACAACTTTTAAATTTCACTTTCATTTAAATGTTGAATTTGACTTAGGAGTTGAAATGCATTATGGTGCAAATGATGATCATGCACTGTTAAACATGATGACATGGCATAATAAAAAGGGTGATTACTGTAGTTAACCACTGGGGGTGTTACAACGATGCACCTACACCCCTGCCCCGGCCGAGGTGGTCCGACCGGATTTGTGACCAGCCATGAGCAGAGAGAGAGTGTGGCCACCTATGTCTTGCTTAGATCTGGAGATCATGAGAGAGTGAAAGAGAGGAACCCTAGTAAAGCAAGCGCCGAGGCTCCTGCTTATATATATATAGTGGAGTGATTTTGTTGTAGCAGCCGTTATTAAATTGAATACGCGGGAACCACTATTTTCATTTAAAGTTCAAGTAAAAATAAAACTCGATCAATAACGTGCCACCGCTTCTAGGTCGCACTATCAAATCACCGCGTCCAGGACGCACTATGTACTGTATCATTCACGTGCGGTCCCCGACCCTCCATCAAGTTGAAAACTAGACTAGTCAAAATGTCAATTGGGATGCCTCTTTGTAAACAAATGCGCTCCTAGCTTAAAAAAATGCGCTCCTACGTGTACCCGCGAGTGGGTGTGAGAGAACTAGTACGTGCACCGCTTCTCTTCGTGAGAGTACAATATACTACGCCCAAAGAACGTTCGCCACAAGAGTAATAGTATAAGTGTGTGACGTGTGAGTTAAAATAAAAGGTGCGCGACGTCTTTTATTTTTTAGAAGTTCTGAGGTTAGGGTGTGAAGAGCACATATGTGTGTGACATCTACCTACAGATAGACGGTGGGTGCGAGAGGACTCGGGAGAGTCGTGACTCGTGAGGGTGCGTGTGTGCGTGAGAGAGAGGGGGCACCGGGCACGTATCAATGCAATGCATGTGTCCGTAAATCATATCTGACAAACGTTCGCCACAAGCCGTTTCCTGACGAACGCCGTAAGAACTGTTAGATCGGCATCCGACAGTGTCAGTTTTTCCATGGCATTTAACAGAACAGCCACTCCTCCGACACACAAATCTTCCATGTGAGTGTTAGCAACTGCCGTATGCTCCTCCCTCCATTCCAAAATGTAGTGCATATAGCTTTATTGAAAATTCAAACTTCAAAAACTTTTACCGAGTTTTCATATACCAAAATGCACATATAGAATACCCAATATATATCATTTCATTCATCTTCGAGAGGTCACTATAAAGATGGGGGAGGAGTGTACAAAGAAAGACCGTCGTATCACCTACAGCAATTTCAACCATCCTTTGGTGTGGAGGAATAACATAAGAACTCTATACGATATGATTTTTATAGGATTTTTTCCTTTAGAGCCAATTGGTTCATAGGAATAGATTCATATACTCCACATTTCAAAGGAAAATAAACATGATATCATTTTTATAGCTTTAGAGCCACTTGGTTCATATGAATGGATTCCTATACTCCCACAATTTCAAAGGAAAATAAACATTAGCGTATATTCAATAGAAAAGTTCCTATGATGTGAACCAAATGACATCTCTTTTCTAATCCCTCCACATAGGAATTGAGATACATGTCATCTCTAGATTCAATAGAAAAGTTCCGATGATGTGAACCAAATGACATCTCTTTTCTAATCCCTCCTCATAGGAATTGAGATACATGTCATCTCTAGTTTCAATAGAAAAGTTCCTATGATGTGAACCAAATGACATCTCTTTTCCAATCCCTACTCATAGGAATTGAGATACATGTCATCTCTTTCCCTACAACTTCCATATATACATCTTCTATTCCTAAATAGCTAGTACAACCCACTAGTAGCTTTTTTCCTGGACATGCAACTATGGCACATGAACACGTCATGCATGCAAGTCATAAATCACATTGTTTTTGTACTCTATGCATGCAAGCACCACATCATCAATTCGTGCATGTTACTCATAAGTTATTTCTTGCATTAGATTTTGTATTGACAATGTATGTGTTGGTCACGTGCACACATATGTAGTTCACATTCACATTTTTGTTAGAAATGTCATTCTTTTATCTGCAATTCATTTTTTCTCTTTGTATTACATTTTCATTTTAAGCATACATTCACTTCCCATTAGTTATAGATGTTTTTGGAGGAACTTTTATGCATTATTTTGAGTAGCAAATTTCATGCGGCCGCGGGTATATCAAAATGCGGGGCCCATGCGTCATTGCCTTTCGGTTGAACCTACGTCCACAATTTTTTGTATGTATATCTCCACTGGTCCCCGAACCAAAAATGCTGCCTCATTCCCGTAAAACCAAGCGGCCCACCCGTATTAAGGCGTCGACTTGAACTCAATCCCTCTCCCGTTTACTACGGCGTGGCCCCACATGCCGTAGTACTCCTACAAACCCTACCCACCGCCCGCGTCATCGGTTTCCTTCAAGAGGACGAGGGAGAAGCGGATTTATAGTGGAGGCTCCTACCCTAGGGTGCCCTAGGAAGCTGCCGCATGCATCATCGGTTTTGTTTTTTCTTTATGCTCTTGCGCCCTAGAGTGAAATGATGGTTGCTTCGTTCGTCCAGCTTAATGCGGGAAAGGTGGGGCTTTATGATTTGACCCCTCATCGCTCATTTACTACTACTACGGCGCTATGACCGGGGTGCCTCCAAGTCCAACCGCTGCTGCGAACTGTAATTTGGTGCATCGCACGTGGAACAAGACGGTGGATGAGCCACATGTCGGCCCTAGGGGTCCTGTTAAGTGTGTCGCCATTTCGTGTGCGGACTGACCCTGTGTGACGCCCGGATAATTAAGCTACAGTAACCCTCTGCTAATGATGCCACGTCACCTCGATTACTATTGCTAATCTCGCGTTAGTTCAGAACCGATCCAAATTCAACTTTAAATTAAAGTCAAATGATAAAAGTTTTTAAACATTAAAACTAAAATGTTCGGGTTGTGCCAAATAATGCATAGGTAATTATGGTGAAGAACCACACTTTTATAATGTGTTTAAATGCACAATAATAGATAAAATAGTAGCAAAACAATTAGTTGAATGCCTTTTACAATAAATAAAATATTAAACTATTTTATTTAGTTTCCCAAACTTATGTGGCAGTAGCCTATTTATTAACACTAAATTAGGGACTACTTTTATAGTTTATAAAACTAAAATAAAAGAGGAACTAAAATAAAACAGCAAAAGAAAAGGAAAATAAAAGAAAAATAAAAGAAAGAAGAAAAGACCCCCCCTCTCCCCTGGGCCAAGTGGCCCAGTTGGCCACAGCCGACCAGGCCGACCCAGGCCACCCCCTGCCTTTACCCCCCCCCCCCACCACGGTAACCCTAGCCCACTACCCCACCACTCGCCCTCCCACCCCCACGATCCCCTTCCCCCTATCCCGATCGGGATCGAGATCGGGCCAACGCCCGGTCACCGCCCCCGGTCCCCGCGCTCCCTCGCGACAACACCGCCTCGCGTGACCCGCACGGTCGCCGGCCATGGAGCCCTCGTGTTGGCCTGCAGCTTCATCACAGGCCGCTGTCATCCTCCACGCGCTCCACCGCGCTGCCTTGTCCCCTTCCGCTACGACCACCGGTGCGCCCAGCACGAGCCGTCACCCCCCCTCCCCGCTGCTCCGACGCCATCCGGCCTCCCCGAGCACACTGCCTAACCCTACAACGAAGATGTGAGCCCCATCCATCGATTCCCTATGTTTCTCCTTCCTTTCCCGACACATTAGGTCACCGACCTCGTTGGACCCACGCTCACGGAGAGCGTGCGCCCCGGCGCCCCTGAACGCGCCCACGGTCGCCCCCGCACACAAAAAAATGGCTGACAGTGTAATCGCCAAAGCGAATGTTGCAGATCGGTTCTTGCCCGACCGCAGCGACCCGCGCCGACCACACGCGCGCCCGACTCTGGCGCCCACCTGCCTCCCCGCGTGCCCATGCCGTTCGCGGCCACCGCCACCGCCACCGCACCACCGCCCCGTGCGCTCGCCCGCGCCTCCCTGCAACTCGCAACTTGCCCCACCAGCCGCGCGCGCCACGCCACCTATGGCCGCGCCCCTTCCCCTTGCCCCGCCCCCGCAGCCTCCTGCGACCGCCGACGCCGCCGCTCCGTCTGCCAGCCTCCTTGGCCACCGGCCTCTCCACTCACCGCGCTCCGCCGTCCTTGCTGGCCCCACCCGCAGCCCCTACTCGCTGGCGCTCACGCCAGCGCGCACCCTGGTTCGTAGACGGGTTGGCGCCCGTTCGCCCACGCCCAGCAAATCCAACGCCCAGCGCCCGTTAGCGCCCGCTTGGCCCCCTGGGCAAATGACACGTGGGGCCCAACCCCCCAAAAAAAGAAATGTAAATTAAATAAATAAATAAATAAAATTAATTAGGAACTAAATATAATTAATTAATTAATTATGTTTAATTAAACTAATTAAACTTAATTAACTAGCTAATTAGTCTAACTACTGTTAATTAGTTAACAGTCATTGACGAGCGGGCCCCATCTTTCAGTTTGACCGGTCAACGGTCACAGTTGACCGCTGATGCCATGCTGACATCATGCTAATGCAGTAAACCTATTTTGATTTAAATTAAATCTGTTAATTCCTGAAAATGATTAAATCCTTTTTAAATTAATATAAAATAATCTGTAACTCGGATGAAAATACTTTGTACATGAAAGTTGCTCAGAACGATGAGACGAATCTGAGTATGCAGTCCGTTCATCCACCAAACGTCCCTAGCATAGCGAACCTGCAACCGTCCCCCTCCGTTTCATCTGCCCGAGAATGCCTAACACCGGGAATGCTTTCCCGGATGTTTTCCCCCTTCGCCGGCATCGCCTAGTACCGCATTAGGGCATACCTAGCACCGCGTATTACCTCGTTATGTTTTGTGATACTTTGTTTGCTCCGTATTTACTGTTTCTTCCCCCCTCTTCTTCTCTAGTAGACCCCGAGACCGGCGCTGATGCAACTAAGTACGACTACATCACCGATGACCCTTCTTCTTGTACAACAGAGCTTCCAGGCAAGCCCCCCCTTGTTCATCCTGATATCGCCTACTCTTTCCCTCTACTGCTTGCATTAGAGTAGTGTAGCTGTTACTGCTTTCGGATGAACCTATTCTGCTGCATAGCCTGTCCTTGTTACTTCTGTTGTTACCTTTACCTGCAATCCTAAATGCTTAGTATAGGATGCTAGTTTATCATCAGTGGCCTTACACTCTTGTCTGTCTGCCATGCTATAGTACTGGGCCATGATCACCTCGGGGGTGATCACGGGTACATATACTATATACTTTTACATTACTTATGGTACTGTTCGGAGATGGGGGCTGAAGGGGCAGGTGGTTCCACCCAAGTAGTGGTGGGCCTGGGTTCCCGACGGCCCTCGAGTGTTACTTTGTGGCGGAGCGACAGGGCAGGTTGTGACCACCTAGGAGACAGGTGGGCTTGGACCTGGTCGGCGTCCGCGGTTACTTCAAATAACACGCTTAATGAGATCTGGATATTTGATCTGAGTCTGGCCACTGGCCTATACGCACTAACCAACTACACGGGAACAGTTATGGGCACTCGACATCGTGGTATCAGCCGAAGCCTTCTTGACGTCAGTGACTGAGCGGCACACGCCGGATTGGACTGGAATGCCTGCTCTTGTATTAGGGAGGCTAGGTCTGCTTCCGGCCGCCCTCGCAACGTGCAGGTGTGCAATGGGCGATGGGCCCAGACCCCTGCGCGCTTAGGATTTAGACCGGCGTGCTGACCTCTCTGTTGTGCCTAGGTAGGGCTGCGACGTGTTGATCTTTCGACGCCGGGTATGACCAAGGAAAGTGTGCCCGGCCAGAGGGATCGAGCGTGTTGGGTAATGTGGTGCACCCCTGCAGGGAAGTTTATCTACTCGAATAGCCGTGTCCCTCGGTAAAAGGACGACCCGGAGTTGTATTCTGACCTTATGACAACTAGAACTGGATACTTAATAAAACACACCCTTTCAAGTTCCAGATACAACCCGGTGGTCGCTCTCTCATAGGGCGATGAGGAGAGGATCGCCGGGTAGGATTATGCTATGCGATGTTACTTGATGCTGCACTTGCTACTCTCTTCTACATGCTTCAAGATGGAGGCTGCCAGAAGCGTAGTCTTCGATAGGACTAGCTATCCCCCCTCTTATTCTGGCATTATAAAATTCAGTCCATAGATATTACCCATTTATATAGATACCAATGCATATGTAGTGTAGATCCTTGCTTGCGAGTACTTTAATTGAGTACTCACGGTTGCTTTGCTACTTCTTTTTCCCCTTTTCCCGGTTATTGCGATCATATGATGGAGTCCAAGAGCCAGAGGATCCCGAGGATGATTCTACGTGGAGTTCGGCTTCGAGAAGTAGTTAGGAGGTCCTAGGCAGGAGGCCTCGCCTTTTCGATCATTGCTACTTTTGTGCTAGCCTTCTTAAGGCAAACTTGTTTAACTTATGTCTGTACTCAGATATTTTTGCTTCCGCTGACTCTTGTGTCTTTGAGCTTATGTATTCGAGCCCTCGCGGCCCCTGGCTTGTAATATAAAGCTTGTATTATTTCAATTTTTGTCTAGAGTTGTGTTGTGATATCTTCCCGTGAGTCCCTGATCTTGATCGTACACATTTGCGTGTATGATTAGTGTACGGTCAAATCAAGGGCATCACAAGTTGGTATCAGAGCCGACTGCCTGTAGGAATCCCCCTTCCAATTCCTTTGCCGAAGTTGAGTCTAGTCATTGCAAAACTTTTACTAACATGGCTGTGTGGCTTACGGGCCCACGTCACCATTGGGTGGTATTAGGATCTTTTACTCCTCGTCTATACTCTGGGACTCTGATCTCTCTTCTATTCGGGTTAAATGATTTTACTAAATCTGACTCTAGGTTCTCGTAACTACTTTCTCCCGGAGAGCCCCTTATTACAGATGATCGCCTACTGTGCCAGAAGATTTCGAAGATACTCTCTGATGTTCTCTCAAGACTTTGGGCCCGTCGCTTTTGCAATTCCCTACCACCGATATATCCCTATGGATAAAAATACATACACATGTCGTTCTTACTTTTATTCCTAGTCGATTTTGTTGTTACAAGATATCCTGAAATTGTCTCTCTATTGTTCCGAGAATACTTTGTGCCTACTGCCTTGCAGTTCTTTGCCACCTGAATACCCCTACGGATAATTTCTCGCACTTATCGAGTATCCGCTCATCCCCAGTTGATACATGTGTTTCACAAAAGTCTTCGAAATACCAGTCGATCTTCCAAAAATCCTCAACAGCCTATTGCTCTTGAAATTCTTGCTTGCCTGCATTATGATTAATCCCATAAGTCTGGTAATCTTATTGACATCCTTTGTCATTATCATTTGGAGTCTGTTGATGCATTATGTTGCGAATGCTCACAATCCTCAACCAAATCCTAGAATTCATCCTTCTGGCTCAGACGTCATTTTAAACATGGGCTGGATCTCGGCCAATCAAATTTCCATCGATTGTACCCCTAAGCCGGCTCAACTTACCCATCCTAAATCAGAGCGTTTGCTTCTGATCCCTTGATGTGGAAATCATAATTCGTCTGCATTTAAGCTTGAATTAGTCAGTTGTTTCTATAATCTTATCTCCTTGCATTCTTTCTTCTTCTGGTTGAGTACCAATGCTCACATAAGATCCCTCGTGGACCACCAGATCCTTTGTTGGATTTTATCTGACAGCTTCCTTCATATTCAATAACCTTGTGAGCCTTTCCTCGGATACATAATGCCTTTAGTAAATTGTATCCTCTGCTTCCTCAACCATGTTCTGCTTTCGAGCTTATGTTTATTACTCCTGAAGGTTGTGTTTTATGTTCCTAAGATGCCCCTATGGGTTGAACCTATGCCTTCCCTAATCTATACGAACTCGAAGGTTATGCAGGTTATACTCTACTGGCGTTCTGCCAGATAAAATTTCAACACTACAACTTCATCGAGCGCGAGAAGTGGATGTAAGGTCATGCATTGGAGAAGTGGGAGTCGACCTTGAACTTTTTGTTCATGCCCATGGACACGATGTATATCTTATCATGGAAGATTCTTGTAATAATAACTATTTCCTTGATAAATATCATCTGGTATCTGTGAATTGATCCTTTGCAACTATGGTTCCGACCATGATTGTTCTTCTTTGATCCCATTTCTCGGACAAGTTAAAGCATTTGTCTTCTACAGATCATTACGCCTGCCCAACCTCTATTATGATCTACCTTCGAGTATTACCCCTGGTATCTCGAGAATATCAAAGAACTGTGTCGCTTCCTATGAGTCTTCATCTAGAATTGCTTCTCATCGATTTCAAATTTTCCCCGGGTTCTGAGTTATTAGTCACTCGAGAACACCGATAAGTGAATCGATTTCGCACTCCGATTCAATAACTCTAAGTAATTTTCATTGCTTATGAGTTTAGTAATCCTTCAATTCATTCCTAGCCTGATCGGCTATATCATTATTGTGCTAAATTTTAATTGTGCTACCTGGTCCTTCTTCCCGGAGCACAATTTTCGACGATGAGCTAACCTTACGTTGATCTTCCTGGTCTTATCATTTCACCTTGACCAGCAAGCTTGATTCCGAGTTGGCGTCGTACCCTTGGTTCCAATAACCTTTCGCTTCATCATTCCTTTGACTTGATGTCATCGCCGACCGATTACATCTTCATGAAACCTCTTGACAAATGTGTCGTGATCATCATCAACATTTTGAGCGTTTCCAGGATATCAATCAAATTCATGATGAGAGATATCATCCTTGCCCCCTCGATGATTGTGTTAACATCGACAACATTCTTGCATTTCCGCAACACAAAACTGGTTCACGATTTGTGTTGTACCTTGAGTTCCTTGCTATCCAACTTATGTTATGTTCTACCTTGGAGTATTACCATCTTTTATGTCAAAAATGTTGTGAGAATTTCACCACCTCTTAGGAATTCTTGATATAGTAATACTTCTCGCCATCTCCATTCATATCTTGGTCCCCATGTTGTTTCTAACCGGGATACGAGCCATTTAACTTTGATGTGTAATTTCAAAACTTCTAGCAACCCTATTACTTGAAGTTAATGGTTGATAGATTGATTCTTAGTCTATTGGTTATTGAATCACCAGTCTAACATCGATCGGGCTACTTAGTCCATCCTTCCAGGTGCACGTTTTGATCAATGTTTACTCATGGATGTTTTCCTCGAACATACTTCGTTATCTACTTCGATATGTCCAATATTATCTCTTTGTTCACATAATTGTGGAAATCCATCTTTTTGGAAACCTCGATGAATTGTCGCTGATTCCATCAGCCACCTCCTCATCCTCTCGTTGGTTTACTGATGAACTCTTGTTTCGGAACTCGCTTCCATAGTTCATTTCCCAAGAATTTTACAATGTCATTTCGTCAATTTGTGTTGAACCTTTTCTTCTAAGGCATCCTGAGTCTGAGGTATTTTGACACCAATCAGATCTGAATCTCGGTCAGATATGATGGTTGGGACATATTTCCAGGAGTTATAACATTGGTCGTTATATGACCCGGTAAGGTGATGTCATGCCTAGTACACCTAGCCGGAGGACCTATTGTTATAGTTTCCTTGTTAGCAAGGTTATCCATTCTTCCATGATGAAATTGTAAAACTTATTCTATAAGTTGTTCTTGATGGATCCTTTGTGTATCCAAAATCTGACCCTTACATGATGACCATGTCAATGCTATCTCGAAGCATGTATGTGGTACTCCGATTTTCAATAAGAACATTATCAAATTATCCAACACCGTTGTATGGGTAATGTCATGAAATTTCTCCCCCCCTTTCCTAAAGGGTTTTCTACATTATACCCTGTCATGGATATCATGCTATGTTTGTCCTTGGGAAGGATATACCCCTGAATAATGTGTTTAAACAAATTTTCCTTTCCATTGTTCTATTTAATCTAATGATCACCTTTTCCTTTCCATTGTTTTGTTTAACCTTTCTGGTGATCTAGATGATCTAAGCAGTAATATTCTTCTGCTTATGTAAACACCTAGGTATACAATCGTGTCGGTAAGACCCTGTTACTATTGTTGATGACATTCCGGTAACCACCGATGGACGAGAACTTTGCCTATTGGTCCGCCTCGTTCAACGAGCAGGAGAATGGTTCTCTTCGTCCCTCACCCTTGGTACCGATGTTGTTGCCGACATAACTGACAGTCTATCCTCTGGCATGCCTTGCTTACATGATCGTGCAAATCGTCATCGCCTTCCTACTTTTTAACCCACATGGTGGGCCCATAACCCACAGTTCCACAGGATCAAAACCTGACTCTCCTCTACACCCCCTATTCCCAAGGTTGTTCCTCGCGCATGGCCTCATATGTAATTCACGAGCCACCTTCCGAGAGATCATCAATTCTGTTATCAGACACAATACTTATTCCCGTTGCTTTGAACCCCTTTCACGCCCTGTTTTAGGCATCTAACAATTGCCTACCCGCTCGAAACTTCCCATGATACCTCCTTACTTTGCTCTCGATAATTTCTTAAGTTTCAATTCGAGAGTTACTTTCCGCCACCTTCCCCGATATTATCGACCAGATAGTCAACCTTGCAGAGGTCCATTCTCTCGGAATACCCACCCTTTATTCTTTCGTAAGTATGATGGAGTTCTCGAAGAAAGGATGCCGACTTCATCATGATGACCTGAAGCAGAGAAATAAAGACATCAACAAAAAGGATCTACTACTTCGGGAAGAGCAACCAAGAGCGAGAAGACTCATTAGAATTTCGTAACCAATTCCTTCCTGTTAACTCTACCTCTTAAATCTCGGGACGAGATTTCTTGTAGTGGAGGAGAATTGTGACGCCCGGATAATTAAGCTACAGTAACCCTCTACTAATGATGCCACGTCAACTCGATTACTGTTGCTAATCACGCGTTAGTTCAGAACCGATCCAAATTCAACTTTAAATTAAAGTCAAACAATAAAAATTTTCAAACATTAAAACTAAAATGTTCGGGTTCTGCCAAATAATGCATAGGTAATTATGGTGAAGAAACCACACTTTTATAATGTGTTTAAATGCACAATAATAGATAAAACAGTAGCAAAACAATTAGTTGAATGCCTTTTACAATAAATAAAATATTAAACTATTTTATTTAGTTGCCCAAATTTATGTGGCAGTAGCCTATTTATTAACACTAAATTAGGGACTACTTTTATAGTTTATAAAACTAAAATAAAACAGCAAAAGAAAAGGAAAATAAAACAAAAATAAAAGAAAGAAGAAAAGACCCCCCTCTCTCCCCTGGGCCAAGTGGCCCAGTTGGCCACAGCCAACCAGGCCGACCTAGGCCACTCCCTGCCTATACCCCCCACCACGGTAACCCTAGCCCACTACCCCACCACTCGCCCCCCACCCCCATGATCACCTTCCCTCCCCCATCCCGATCGGGATCGAGATCGGGCCAATGCCCGGTCGGCGCCCCCGGTCCCCACGCTCCCTCGTGACCCCGCCGCCTCGTGCGACCCACACGATCGCCGGCCATGGAGCCCTCGTGTTGGACTGCAGCTTCATCACAGGCCGCCGTCATCCTCCACGCGCTCCACCGCGTGCCTGGTCCCTTCCGCTACGACCACCGGAGCGCCGCCAGAAGCCGTCCCCCCCCCCCCCCCGATGCCCCGACGCCATCCGGCCTCCCCGAGCACGCTGCCTAACCCTACAACAATGATGTGAGCCCCATCCATCGATTCCCCCCTGTTTCTCCTTCCTTTCCTGACGCATTAGGTCCCGACCTCGTTGGACCCGCGCTCACGAAGAGCGTGCGCCCCGGCGCCCCTGAACGCGCCCACGGTTGTGCCCCCCCCCCCCGCTGCCCGTTGCCCTCACTCACCACGCACGTGCGCTCGGTTCTTGCCCGACCGCAGCGACCCACGCCAACCGCACGCGCGCCTGACTCTGGCGCCCACCTGCCTCCCCGCGCGCCCGTGCCGTTCGCGGCCACCGCCACCGCACCGCCGCCCCGCGCGCTCGCCCGTGCCTCCCCGCAACTCGCAGCTTGCCCCGTCGGCCACACGCGCCACGCCGCCCTTGGCCGCGCCCCTTCCCCTTGCCCCGCCCCCGCAGCCTCCTGCGGCCACCGACGCCGCCGCGCCGTCTGCCAGCCACCTTGGCCACCGGCCTCTCCACTCGCCGCGCTCCACCGTCCTCGCTGGCCCCGCCCGCGGCCCCTGCTCGCTGGCGCTCGCGCCGGCGCGCGCCTTGGTTCGTAGACGGGCTGGCGCCCGTTCGCCCACGCCCAGCGAATCCAACGCCCAACGCCCGTTAGCGCCCGCTAGGCCCCGTGGGCAAATGACACGTGGGGCCCAGCCCCCTAAAAAAAGAAATGTAATTTAAATAAATAAATAAATAAAATTAATTAGGAACTAAATATAATTAATTAATTATATTTAATTAAACTAAATTAACCTGTTAATTAGTCTAACTACTGTTAATTAGTTAACAGTCATTGACGAGCGGGCCCCATCTGTCAGTTTGACCGGTCAACGGTCATAGTTGACCGCTGATGTCATGCTGATGCAGTAAACCTATTTTGATTTAAATTAAATCTGTTAATCCCGAAAAATGATTAAATCCTTTTTAAATTAATATAAAATAATCCGTAACTCGGATGAAAATACTTTGTACATGAAAGTTGCTCAGAACGACAAGACGAATCCGAGTACGCAGTCCGTTCGTCCACCACACGTCCCTAGCATAGCGAACCTGCAACCGTCCCCCTCCGTTTCATCTGCCCGAGAATGCCTAACACCGGGAATGCTTTCCCGGAGTTTTCCCCCTTCGCCGGCATCGCCTAGTACCGCATTAGGGCATACCTAGCATCGCGTATTGCCTCGTTATGTTTTGTGATACTTTGTTTGCTTCGTATTTATTGTTTCTTCCCCCCTCTTCTTCTCCGGTAGACCCCGAGACCGGCACTGATTCCACTAAGTACGACTACATCACCGATGACCCTTCTTCCTATACAACAGAGCTTCCAGGAAAGCCCCCCCTTGTTCATCCCGATATCGCCTACTCTTTCTCTCTACTGCTTGCATTAGAGTAGTGTAGCTGTTACTGCTTTCGGATGAACCTATTCTGATGCATAGTCTGTCCTTGTTACTTCTGTTGTTACCTTTACCTGCAATCCTAAATGCTTAGTATAGGATGCTAGTTTATCATCAGTGGCCTTACACTCTTGTCCGTCTGCCATGCTATAGTACTGGGCCATGATCACCTCGGGGGTGATCACGGGTACATATACTATATACTTTTACATTACTTATGGTACTGTTCGGAGATGGGGGATGAAGGGGCAGGTGGTTCCACCCAGGTAGTGGTGGGCCTGGGTTCCCGACGGCCCCCGAGTGTTACTTTGTGGCAGAGCGACAGGGCAGGTTGTGACCACCTAGGAGACAGGTGGGCCTGGTCCTGGTCGGCGTCCGCGGTTACTTCAAATAACACGCTTAACGAGATTTGGATATTTGATCTGAGTCTGGCCACTGGCCTATATGCACTAACCAACTACGTGGGAACAGTTATGGGCACTCGACGTCGTGGTATCAGCCGAAGCCTTCTTGACGTCAACGACTGAGCGGCGCGCGCCGGATTGGACAGGAACACCTGCTCTTGTATTAGGGAGGCTAGTTCTGCTTCCGGCCGCCCTCGCAACGTGCAGGTGTGTAATGGGCGATGGGCCCAGACCCCTGCACGCTTAGGATTTAGACCGGCGTGCTGACCTCTCTGTTGTGCCTAGGTAGGGCTACGACATGTTGATCTTCCGAGGCCGGGTATGACCCAGGAAAGTGTGCCCAACCAGAGGGATCGAGCGTGTTGGGTAATGTGGTGCACCCCTGCAGGGAAGTTTATCTATTCGAATAGCCGTGTCCCTCGGTAAAAGGATGACCCAGAGTTGTATTCTGACCTTATGACAACTAGAACCGGATACTTAATAAAACACACCATTTCAAGTGCCAGATACAACCCGGTGGTCGCTCTCTCACAGGGCGATGAGGAGAGGCTCGTCGGGTAGGATTATGCTATGCGATGTTACTTGATGCTGCACTTGCTACTCTCTTCTACATGCTTCAAGATGGAGGCTGCCAGAAGCGTATTCTTCGATAGGACTAGCTATCCCCCTCTTATTCTGGCATTCTGCAGTTCAGTCCATAGATATTACCCATTTATACAGATACCAATGCATATGTAGTGTAGATCCTTGCTTGCGAGTACTTTGGATGAGTACTCATGGTTGCTTTGCTACTTCTTTTTCCCCTTTTCCCGGTTATTGCGATCATATGATGGAGTCCAGGAGCCAGAGGATCCCGAGGATGATTCTACGTGGAGTTCGGCTTCGAGGAGTAGTTAGGAGGTCCCAGGCAGGAGGCCTCGCCTTTTCGATCGTTGCTACTTTTGTGCTAGCCTTCTTAAGTCAAACTTGTTTAACTTATGTCTGTACTCAGATATTTTTGCTTCCCCTGACTCTTGTGTCTTCGAGCTTATGTATTCGAGCCCTAGAGGCCCCTGGCTTGTAATATAAAGCTTGTATTATTTCAATTTGTGTCTAGAGTTGTGTTGTGATATCTTCCCGTGAGTCCCTGATCTTGATCGTACACATTTGCGTGTATGATTAGTGTACGGTCAAATCGGGGGCGTCACACCCTGCTGAGTTGCTACGCCAACATGATAGGAGCAGCCTACCACTTGGTTTTGCTCCTTGGTGAATCTCGACTATATTGATCTAAAAAGATACTACTCCCTCCGTCTCGGTTTATAGGGCGTGCACGTAGTTCTAGGTCATCCATTTGACTAACTAAGTATGAGTTATATGTCACAAAAAGTATATCATTTAATTCTTAAGCGGATGTAGTTTCTAAAGATATATTTGTCATCACATATAATACATATATAGCTAGTTAAATTCTCAACCTAGAACGACGTGCATGCCCTGTAAACCGAGACGGAGGAAGTAGTAAAAATGAGGTGATTTTACCGAGCGGTGGGCGGGGGAGCATGGCCTGTCATGCGGGCCCATGTGTCATGATGTACCAAGGCGATGCGCGTCCCTCTTGAGGCAGAACAATGGCAGACGCAATACGTGGTTTTCTTGAAGGAGATGATGGCAAAGCGGATTCAGCGAAGTGTGAAATAATGGTTGCTTCGTCCGTCTGGGGGAAAGGTGCGGCATTGTGATTTGACGTCTCATTGCTCATTACTACTCTACTACTGGGGCGCTACGACTGGGGTGCGTCCCCCTGCTGTTCTACACTGTTATTTGGTGCATGACACGTCGACCCGGTGCTATATGTCCCACATGTCGGCGAGAGGAAGTACATAATCCATGAAAGTGAGCGTCTCCACTCTTTTAGTACGATGGAGGAGTACAAGACACGGCTTGGTTTTTGCTGCTTCACGCGATCCATCGATACAAACCCGGATTAAAAAAGGCGAGGGTGGGTCTTTTCCCGCGCGGCAGGCAGGGGAGTTTGGCATAGTCTGTTCGAGGCAACGAGGCAGGAAGGGAAACAAGTAAATAAAGGTTGAGCGACTTAGTTTTGGGAAAATCTGATTTTATGGAGTACGTACCCACTATGGAGGTAGTACTACTTACTACTCCCTCCTTTCCGGTTTATAGGGCTCATCTAAAAAAATTCATTTTTCCATTTTATAAGTCTCAATTCTACTAGTACTTACCATCACATGTTTGGATTTCGAGGTGCATTAAATCACCCGCTGTAAGCAGTATCAAGAGAAAACTCACCAATGCATGTAGAAGTTCATGGAAATTTAGTGGTAATGCATGCATTCATTGTAATTAATGCATCGGTAAACATAACTTTTTGAGAAAAATGAGCGTACTAAATAAGTACTTGTGCAAACTACGAAATTAATTCCACCACTCACCGTCTACCTTGGTTGGAGAGATTTTGAAATTGAGCCATAAACCGGAAAGGAGGGAGTAGTAACATAGCCTAGGGTAGCTTGTTGCACCACGGACTCCAAGGAAATTACTGTAGTACTACTCCTATGTACTACCACTGTACTACTCCTACTAGTACTAAAAGACATATATTTCAAACAATATGATAATCTCTATAACCAAGGTAGGGGAGTATATGTCTAACGGAGGGAGTAGTAAAATTTTCTCCTCATCCTGCGAGCCACCGCGCGCGTGGGCGAGGGAGCAAGCGTAGGCGTAGTAAGCAAGCTTCTCCTCGTCCTGCGACTCTGCGAGCCACCGCACCCGTGGGCGGGGGAGAGGGCGTAGCAAGCTTCTCCTTGTTCTGCGAGTTGACGGGATACATCAAAAGTAGTACTACAAAGCATCTCTAGTGTATAGAGCCTTGCCTCTAAGGTAGGCCCCACATGGTTCGCCTCTTATCAAATGAGAAAACCACAATGTATAGAGACTCTAACCAGCCTCTAAGGTGGGCCCTAGCAGAAATTTAAAAAGTATTGATTAGCACCACATTTGTCCAATCAGTACTATTTTATCTTGTACTCCTACTTTCTTATGCTTCCTAAGGCTGACAAGTGGGACCAGATGGATTGTTACATTGTTAGAGGCAGCCTCTAAGGTTAGACGCGATGCTAGCCAATTTTTTGTTAGAGGCAGTTCATGCAATGTATAGATGCCTGCCTCTAAGAGGAGAGAGAGAGAGAGAGAGGGCTTAGAGGAAACAAAAAACATACATTGTGGATGCCCTAAGTGCCTACTTTCCGGTCTATATGACTCAATTTAAAATCCACAATGTATCCATAATAGATGCTAAGTGGTGGAATAAATTTGTTACTTCCATAGTTCGCAAAAGTACTGAGCATGTGAGATGGTGAACGGAGGGAGTACGATACCATTAGTACTACGTACAGTTCTTTTGGAAGGGTTGTAGTAGTCCCTCCCATTCACATGTTCACATTTCAAGCTTCAATAAAAACGTTGCATGCAAGGATTAAGAGAAACCTCAGCAATGCATGTACTCCCTCAATCCATAGGGTCTAAAATGCGTTTTGGAGGCTAACTTTGACCACATGTTAGAGCAATAATATGACATCCAACTTACACAAATCTTACCATCAAATTCGTACGTGGTCATTATACTGCTAACACATGCATGCGTTGCACTTAGTATGTACTTACATGATACAGTAGTAAACACTCACTATCTAGTAGTACTAGTACTCTAGTACACTACTACTACTACTATGAGGCCATCCAACTGTATCCCGGCAGAAGACAGCGGACACCGATTATTCGTTCATATTTAAATTTGTTTTCACACAGCACAATATCCATGAAAACAACACATGACAAAATTTCACGGCGAACAAGGGATTTGAATGTGATGGGAGGGGTGGGGCTGGAAGGGGCTGTTTGGATCTTGCCCGGGGTAGCCAAAATATTGGCGACCCTTTTGTCCACCCGTGCCTTTGCCACCGATGAACGAGGAAGAGCTCGGGTGCTCATGCATCCTCCAGCGCGCGCGTTGGAGATGAGCTCGCATGAGCTGTGCTTTTTTTGTCCCACCACGCTGCCCGAGCCGGCCGCAGACCGACCGGTGACCCGCAAATTACGCCATCAAACCATAGCCACACACATTCTGACAGCAACTCAACCAACCGGACGAAATTCATGCAAACACGGCGATATTTCATATAAACAATGACAAAATTCATATAAAATATCGGATTTTCATATAAACATGACAGATTTCATTACATTCAAATCAACTAAGCGGTGCTACTCCTGAACAACACAGGAATAATAATACCTAGCCTAAATGGTCACCCCTGAATCGATTTGTCTTCCTCATGTCCGGCAGCACGATCACCGGACTGCCGGGAGCCCCGGAGGGATATGCTTCAGCGCAAAGGACGGCTCGCTTTACCACCGCTCAACTAAAATCGTTGGCTGATGCCCAACATGGAGTCTGAAGGGGGCTTCTCTGCTTCCATGGAGCCCATGCGGGGTCGACGAAGGTCCTCGCAACAGAAGGATCCGACAAGACACCTGTTGTGTACGCCGGCATCGCCTCGGCGGTGGCCTTCATGGGACCCAAGAGGCGGTGGCCTCCCGTGTTCTACTTCGCCTCGATGACGGCGGCGGACGCGGAGGCGCTGGCCACCGACTCGTCACTCTCCACGCACCCGGCTTCTGTCTCTACTTGCATGGCGTGGCCGCAGGCATGGGAGTCTCGGCCATAGAAACGGGAGACGCAGTCGCAGACACGGGAGGCGCGGTACAAGGCGGCGGCGTGGACGGCAGTGACGACGCCCGTGGTCCACGCCGTGCCGGTGTGGAGCAGCTCGCCGCTCCTCGTCGAGCTAGCCTGGAGCAGTGAGTTGTTGAACCACGCACCGGCTTGGGGCGACAACTGGCTCCGTCGGGCGAGGGGAGGGAGGTGGATCAGCGAGCTGCATAGCTTGTATCCGGCAGGCTCGGTGGGCCAACCAGCCGGCTTGGATGCCGGATAACTACTCTTCGTAAGCCATTGTAAGAGTGGAGAAAATGGTGAAGGAGGAGATATGGGAGCGGCGGAGGTGTGCGATTCTTGGCCGGCGTTTGGCCTCGTTTGAATAGGAGATTAAATAGACGGCGGACGGGAGGAGCTCGGCCGGCGTTGCGTTTAATGCCGGCCCGGTCATGAACGGACGTGTGTCTGGAGGGGGTTTCTCGGCTTCCACATGGGTTTCATGGAGGTGTTTGAATGCGGCAAGGAGGCTTGTTCAGCCGGGCGTGTGATAACCCACAAGTATAGGGGATCGCAACAGTTTTCGAGGGTAGAGTATTCAACCCAAATTTATTGATTTGACACAAGGGGAGCCAAAGAATATTCTCAAGTATTAGCAGCTGAGTTCTCAATTCAACCACACCTGAAAGACTTAATATCTACAGCAAAGTATTTAGTAGCAAAGTAGTATGAAACTAACGGTAACGGTGGCAGAAGTAACAGTAACTATTTTGTAGCAATCATAACAGTGGCAACGGAAAAGTAACGTAGCAAAAATCAATATGTGAAAAGCTCGTACGCAATGGATCAATGATGGATAATTATGTCGGATGGCATTCATCATGCAACAGTTATAACCTAGGGTGACACAGAACTAGCTCCAATTCATCAATATAATGTAGGCATGTATTCCGTATATAGTCATAAGTGCTTATGGAAAAGAACTTGCATGACATCTTTTGTCCTGCTCGCCCGTGGCAGCGGGGTCCTAATGGAAACTAAGGGATATTAAGGCCTCCTTTTAATAGAGAACCGGACCAAAGCATTAGCACTTAGTGAATACATGAACTCCTCAAACTACGGTCATCACCGGGAAGTGTCCCGACTATTGTCACTCCGGGGTTGCCGGATCATAACACATAGTAGGTGACTATAACTTGCAAGATAGGATCAAGAATACAAATATATTCATGAAAACATAATAGGTACATATCTGAAATCATGGCACTCGGGCCCTAGTGACAAGCATTAGGCATAGCAAAGTCATAGCAACATCAATCTTAGAACATAGTGGATACTAGGGATCAAACCCTAACAAAACTAACTCGATTACATGATAAATCTCATCCAACCCATCACCGTCCAGCAAGCCTACGATGGAATTACTCACGCACGGCGGTGAGCATCATGAAATTGGTGATGGAGGATGGTTGATGATGACGATGGCGATGATTTCCCCTCTCCGGAGCCCCGAACGGACTCCAGATCTGGCCTCCTGAGGAAGAACACGAGGTGGCGGTGACTCCATATCGTAAAACACGATGAATCCTTCTCTCTGATTTTTTTCTCCCCGAACGTGAATATATGGAGTTGGAGTTGAGGTCGGTGGAGCTTCGTGGGACCCACAAGCCAGGGGGCGCACCCAGGGGGGTAGGGCGTGCCCCCACCCTTGTGGACAGGTGGTGGGTCCCCCTCAGTTGATTCTTTCGCCAATATTTTTTATTTATTCCAAAAATATTCTCCGTGAAGTTTCAGGTCATTCCGAGAACTTTTATTTCTGCACAAAAATAACACCATGGCAGTTCTGCTGAAAACAGCATCAGTCCGGGTTAGTTCCATTCAAATCATGCAAATTAGAGTCCAAAACAAGGGCGAAAGAGTTTGGAAAAGTAGATACGATGGAGACGTATCAACTCCCCCAAGCTTAACCCATTGCTTGTCCTCAAGCAATTCAGTTGACAAACTGAAAGTGATAAAGAAAAACTTTTACAAACTCTGTTTGATTTTGTTGTTGCAAATATGTTTAGCCAGCATTCAGGTTTTCAGCAAAGATTATGAACTAACCACATTCACAATAACATTTAGGTCTCATGTTTACTCATATCAATGGCCCAACCAACTAGCGAGTAATAATAATAAATCTCGGATGACAACAATTTTCCAAAACAATCATGATATGATATAACAAGATGGTATCTCGCTAGCCCTTTCTGAGACCGCAAAACATAAATGCAAAGCACCCCTGAAGATCAAGGACTGACTAGACATTGTAATTCATGGTAAAAGAGATCTAGTCACAGTCATACTCAATATCAATTAATAACAACGCATACAAATGACAGTGGTGCTATCTAACTGGTGCTTTTTATAAGAGGATGATGACTCAGCATAAAAGTAAATAGATAGGCCCTTCGCAGAGGGAAGCAGGGATTTGCAGAGGTGCCAGAGCTCGAGCTTTTTGAAATAGAGATGAATATAATTTTGAGCGGTATGCTTTCATTTTCAACATAATGACCAAGAGATCTCGGTATCTTCCATGCTACATACATTATAGGCGGTTCCCCTCAACCAACAAGCACACTCTACGGCTGGTCTGAAACAACGGGTACCATCCAACTAACAACAATCCTCGGGGAGTTTTGTTTTAAATTATTTTGATTTGATTTGAGCATGGGACTGGGTATCCCGATTACCAGCCATTTTCTCGTGAATGATGAGCGGAGTCCACTCATCGTGAGAATAACCCACCTAGCATGGAAGATACTGATAGCCCCCAGTCGCTACATGAGCGATTCGGGCATATAAAACAGATTATCATTTGAAGGTTTAGGGTTTGGCACATGCAAATTTACTTGGAACGGCAGGTAAATACCGCATATAGGAACGTATGGTGGACTCATATGGAACAACTTTGGGTTTATGGAACTGGATGCACAAGCAGTATTCCCGCTTAGTACAAGTGAAGGCTAGCAAAAGACTGGGGAGCGACCAACTAGAGAGCGACAACAGTCATAAACATGCATTGAGAGTAACCAACATTGAGTGCAAGCATGAGTAGGATATAAATCACCATGAACATAAATATCGTGGAGGCTATGTTGATTTTGTTTCAACTACATGTGTGAACATATGCCAAGTCAAGCCACTCGAATCATTCAAAGGAGAATACCATCCTATCATACTACATCACAACCATTTTAAAAGCATGTTGGCACGCAAGGTAAACCATTATAAACTCCTAGCTAATTAAGCATGGCATGAGTAACTATACTCTCTAATTGTCATTGCAAACATGTTTCATTCATATTAGGCTGAATTAGGAATGATGAACTAATCATATTTACAAAAGCAAGATAGGTCGAGTTCATACCAGCTTTTCTTCATCCCAATCATTTCATCATATATCGTCATTATTGCCTTTCACTTGCACGACCGAACAATGTGAATAATAATAATAGTGCACGTGCATTGGACTAAGCTGGAATCTGCAAACATTTATTCAAAGGAGAACACAAGGTAATATGGGCTCTTCATTAGATCAACAATAATGCATATGAGAGCCACTCAACATTTTCATCATGGTCTTCTCCTCTCGACCCCCAAAGAAAAGAAAAGAATTTCAAAGAAACACACTGAAATGTTTTTGGAGTTTTTGCTTTTCTGAAGAAAGTAAAACAGGAACGAGAAAAACTATTTACACGGGAAAGCTCCCAACAAGCAAAAGAAGAACTAGAAATCTTTTTGGGTTTTCTTTAATACTACAACTAAGCATGGTAGGGAAATAAGGTATAACTAATTTTTTTGTTTTGTTTTTCTCAAAGTTTTTCAAACACACAAGAAGAAAGCGGGAAAAAGAAAGTAAACTAACATGGATAATACAATGAAAAAGTATGAACACCGACAACTGAAATGAGTGTGTGAACATGAATGTAATGTCGGTGAGAAATACGTACTCCCCCAAGCTTAGGCTTTTGGCCTGAGTTGGTCTAGGGCCACGACTGGCCCGGATTGTATCCGAAATCATAGATGGGGTTGTACTGTGCTGCGGCAGCTACCGCTTGGCGAGCTGCTTCTTGATGGCGAGCGGCCTCCGCTGCCCTCTCATACTCGTTCGCCTCCTCTCTAGTTATAAAATACCTCCCATTTACCTGAAAGTTAAAGAAGGCAGGAGCAGGAAGGGTAATATGGACAACACACCATCTGTCAAAGATTAGTTGGTAATGGAGGGACTGTTCGTTCCTCTCAAGAAACTGGTAGCGTACCATAGCATCAAAATCTAGAAAAGCAGGTGGCAACTCAATATCATTCCCTCTTATGGGTACACCAAGATAATTAGCTAAACGAGTTTCATAAATCCCACCAAATAAATCTCCATCTTTAGCATTAAGATGTAACCTCCTCGCAATAATAGCCCCCAAGTTATAATGCCTATCACCAAACACCGCACACTTGAGGACAATAAGATCTGGAACGCAAAGGTGGCAATGCTCATGCTTACCATTAATGCATCTACCTATAAAGAGAGCAAAATAATGTATGGCAGGAAAGTGAATGCTCCCTATGGTAGCTTGTGTGATATTTCTAGTTTTTTCCACAGTGATGCTAGCAAGGAAATCATTGTACAGCTTTGTGAGGCTCACTAAGAAGGCCCCATTGTGGGATTTTGCAAGCAGTATTAAAATCCTCAAGGTCCATGGTATATGATTCATCCTAAAGATCAAATAAAATAGTATGGGTATTGCGCCTAGATGAAAATTCAAACCTCCACACAAAGGAATCGGTGAGGTAGTAGTATTGTCGGCACTTATCTGACACGAAGTCCTCAAGGCCGGCATTTTGTACATATGCATCAAACTCATCCTTGAAACCTGCATGAACCATGAATTCATCCGACGGCCATTCACAAGGCCGCACCTGAGCTTCCCTTGGTGGTTCAAGGTCCGGCTCATGTATCGCGAGCCTTGGTGCTTGCTTCCTCGAAGAACCACCTTGGTACATTTTCCTAGACATTTTTCTTCCTCTGAAAAATTTCTGAAACTTTTAGTGACTCAAAATAAAAGTGAACCAAACTCAACAAAATTAATAGCAACTACTCCTACAAGTGTCTAGAGGCTATATCATGCATCAAAACTACTTTGGACCACATAAATCTGACATGCAAGCTCAAGAACAAGGTTACCACAGCAACAAAAATTTGCAATAAATAAAGCACTAGAACAAAAACTAATTGGACCATTGGAGGAGTCACATACCGAAGAACAATTCCCCAAAATAGTTTTGCAAATGGAGCTTTGCACAAGGAGATCGAAAATGGCAGCAAGATGAGCAAGAACACAGGTTTGAGCTACGGGATGATTTTTTCTGGAGGAAGACGAAGTGGATGGGTGCTGGGATAAGTGAGGGGGACCCACGTGGGACCCACAAGGCAGGGGGCACACCCAAGGGGGCAGAGCGTGCCCTGCACCCGTTTGGTCCACTGGTGCAGCCCCCTGGTGCATTCTCAGTGCCAGAAATTCTAAAATATTCTATAAAAAATCATACTAAATTTTCAGGGCATTTGGAGAACTTTTATTTTTGGGACATTTTTTATTGCACGGATAATTCAGAAAACAGACAGAAAATACTATTTTTGCTTTATTTAATCTAAATAACAGAAAGTAAGAGGTGGGTACAGAAGGTTGTGCCTTCTAAATTCATCCATCTCATGCTCATCAAAAGGAATCCGTTAACAAGGTTGATCAAGTCTCATTAACAAACTTCTTTCGAATAACATGAAACCGGAGAATTTTTGAATAACACTAAGTTACCTCAACGGGGATATGCATGTCCCCAACAATAAGAATATCATATTTCCTTTTGACAGTAGGGAGAGGGAATTCAAAACCTCCAATAGTAATAGTTGAAACTTTTCCAATAGAATTGATACTATGTACTTGAGGTTGTTTCTTCGGAAAGTGTACCGTATGCTCATTACCATTGACATGAAAAGTGACATTGCATTTATTGCAATCAATAACAGCCCCTGCAGTATTCAAAAAGGGTCTACCAAGGATGATCGACATACTGTCATCCTCGGGAATATCAAGAATAACAAAGTTCGTTAAGATAGTAATGTTTGCCACCACAACAGTCACATCCTCACAAATACCGATGGGTATAGCAGTTGATTTATCAGCCATTTGCAAAGAGATTTTAGTAGGTGTCAACTTATTCAATTCAAGTCTACGATATAAAGAGAAAGGCATAACACTAACACCGGCTCCAAGATCACATAAAGCAGTTTCAACATAGTTTCTTTTAATGGAGCATGGTATAGTTGGTACTCCTGGGTCTCCAAGTTTCTTTGGTATTCCACCCTTAAAAGTGTAATTAGCAAGCATGGTGGAAATTTCAGCCTCCGGTATCTTTCTTTTATTTGTAACAATATCTTTCATATACTTAGCATAAGGAGGCATTTTAAGCATATCAGTTAAACACATACGCAAAAAGATAGGTCTAATGATTTCAGCAAGGCGCTCAAAATCCTCATCATCCTTTTTCTTGGATGGTTTAGGAGGAAAGGGCATGGGTTTCTGAACCCATGGTTCTCTTTCTTTACCATGTTTCCTAGCAACGAAGTCTCTCTTATCATAGCGTTGATTCTTTGATTGTGTGTTATCAAGATCAACAGCAGGTTCAATCTCTACATCATTATCATTACTAGGTTGAGCATCAACATGAACATCATCATTAACATTATCACTAGGTTCATGTTCATCACCAGATTGTGTCTCAGCATCAGAAATAGAAATATCATTTGGATTCTCAGGTGTGTCTATAACAGGTTCACTAGAAGTATGCAAAGTCCAATCAGTTTTCTTTTTCTTTTTAATACTAGGACTAGATGCATCAGTATTAATTCTCTGAGAATCTTGCTCAACTGTCTTAGGATGACCCTCAGGATACAAAGATTCCTGGGTCATTTTACCACCTCTAGTCATAACCCTAACAGCATTATCATTGTTCTTACTATTCAACTCATTAAGCAAATCATCCTGTGCCTTAAGTACTTGTTCTACTTGAGTTCTAACCATGGAAGCATGTTTACTAATAAGCCTAGTATAATTAATAGTTCTACTCATATAATCACCCAAGTGGTCAAGCATGTGAGCATTACGTTTCAATTGTCTACTAACATAAGCACTGAAATTTTCTTGTTTAATAATAAAATTATCAAACTCATCCAAGCATTGACTAGCAGACTTAGTATGAGGAATATCACCTTCATCAAATCTATAGAGAGAATTTACCTCTACTACCTGTGTCGGGTTATCAAGACCATGTATTTCTTCAATAGGTGGTAGATTCTTAACATCTTCAGCTTTAATACCTTTTTCTTTCATAGATTTCTTTGCCTCTTGCATATCTTCAGGACTGAGGAATAGAATACCTCTTTTCTTCGGAGTTGGCTTAGGAGTTGGTTCGGGAAGAGTCCAATCATTATCATTACTCAATATATTATTCAATAGGAATTCAGCTTGCTCAACAGTTTGTTCCCTGAAAACACAACCAGCACAACTATCTAGGTGGTCCCTAGAAGCATCGGTTAGTCCATTATAAAAGATATCAAGTATTTCATTTTTCTTGAGAGGATGATCAGGCAAAGCATTAAGTAATTGGAGAAGCCTCCCCCAAGCTTGTGGGAGACTTTCTTCTTCAATTTGCACAAAGTTAAATATTTCCTTTAAAGCAGCTTGTTTCTTATGAGCAGGGAAATATTTTTCAGAGAAGTAATATATCATATCCTGGGGACTACACACACAACCAGGAGCAAGAGAATTAAACCATAGCTTAGCATCACCCTTTAACAAGAAAGGAAACAATTTAAGAATATAGTAATAGCGGATTTTTTCCCTCATGAGCGAATAGGGTGGCTATATCATTCAATTTAGTAAGATGTGCCACAACAATTTCAGATTCATAACCATAGAAAGGATCAGATTCAACCAAAGTAATTAACTCAGGATCGACAGAGAATTCATAATCCTTATTAGTAACAAAGATAGGTGAAGTAGCAAACTTAGGATCATATTGCATTCTAGCATTCAAAGACTTTTCCTTCAGCTTAGCTAACAATTTCTTAAGATCCTCTCTATCATTGCAAGCAAGAAAGTCTCTAGCAGTTTCTTCATCCATAATATAACCCTCAGGTACAACATGCAATTCATATCTAGGGGGAGAATCATAATCTTCAGTTTCAATAATATCATCAGTTTCAGTAATTTCATTTTCTCTAACCCTAGCAAGTTGTTCATCAAGAAATTCACCTAGTGGCACAGTATTATCAAGCAAAGCAGTAGTATCATCATAAGCATCATGCATAGTAGAAGTGGCATCATCAATTACTTGCGACATATCAGAATTACTAGCAGGTGTAGGTGCCGCAAGCTTACTCAAAACAGAAGGTGAATCAAGTGCAGAGCTAGATGGCAGTTCCTTACCTCCCCTCGTAGTAGAGGGAAAAATCTTGGTTCTAGTATCTTTCAAATTCCTCATAGTGATCAACAGATATAAATCCCAAGTGACTCAGAGAATAGAGCTATGCTCCCCGGCAACGGCGCCAGAAAAAGGTCTTGATAACCCACAAGTATAGGGGATCGCAACAGTTTTCGAGGGTAGAGTATTCAACCCAAATTTATTGATTCGACACAAGGGGAGCCAAAGAATATTCTTAAGTATTAGCAGCTGAGTTGTCAATTCAACCACACCTGAAAGACTTAATATCTGCAGCAAAGTATTTAGTAGAAAAGTAGTATGAAAGTAACGGCAACGGTGGCAGAAGTAACAGTAACAGTTTTGTAGCAATCGTAACAGTGGCAACGGAAAAGTAACGTAGCAAAGATCAATATGTGAAAAGCTCATAGGCAATGGATCAATGATGGATAATTATGTCGGATGGCATTCATCATTCAACAGTTATAACCTAGGATGACATAGAACTAGCTCCAATTCATCAATATAATGTAGGCGTGTATTCCGTATATAGTCATACGTGCTTATGGAAAAGAACTTGCATGCCATCTTCTGTCCTACCCTCCCGTGGCAGCGGGGTCCTAATGGAAACTAAGGGATATTTAGGCCTCCTTTTAATAGAGAACCGGACCAAAGCATTAGCACTTAGTGAATACATGAACTCCTCAAACTACAGCCATCACCAGGAAGTGTCCCGACTATTGTCACTCCGGGGTTGCCGGATCATAACACGTAGTAGGTGACTATAACTTGCAAGATAGGATCAAGAACACAAATATATTCATGAAAACATAATAGGTTCAGATCTGAAATCATGGCACTCGGGCCCTAGTGACAAGCATTAGGCATAGCAAAGTCATAGCAACATCAATCTTAGAACATAGTGGATACTAGGGATCAAACCCTAACAAACCTAACTCGATTACATGATAAATCTCATCCAACCCATCACCGTCCAGCAAGCCTACGATGGAATTACTCACGCACGGCGGTGAGCATCATGAAATTGGTGATGGAGGATGGTTGATGATGACGATGGCGACGATTTCCCCTCTCCGGAGCCCCGAACGGACTCCAGATCTGGCTTCCCAAGGAAGAACAGGAGGTGGCGGCGGCTCTGTATCGTAAAACGTGATGAATCCTTCTCTCTGATTTTTTTCTCCCCGAACATGAATATATGGAGTTGGAGTTGAGGACGGTGGAGCTTCGTGGGACCCACAAGGCAGGGGGCGCGCCTAGGGGGGTAGGGCGCTCCCCCCACCCTTGTGGACAGGTGGTGGGTCCCCCTCGGTTGATTCTTTTGCCAATATTTTTTATTTATTCCAAAAATATTCTTCGTGAAGTTTCAGGTCATTCCGAGAACTTTTATTTCTGCACAAAAATAACACCATGGCAGTTCTGCTGAAAACAGCGTCATTCCGGGTTAGTTCCATTCAAATGATGCAAATTAGAGTCCAAAACAAGGGCGAAAGAGTTTGGAAAAGTAGATACGATGGAGACGTATCAGTGTGCAGCGAGCGGCGCCCTCGACTCTGACGTACGAAACCGCGCCGTTCTTCCATTGACGTGTGGGCTTGTTGGGTACATGGCTTGCATGTTAGTGACCCAACGCAGGCAGTGCACGGTAGAGGAGCTTTTGGTGGGCCGGGGCAGTGAGAAGCGGGCATTTCATAAACCCATGATTGTTCATTGAGTGTGACATCATCTAATTCATGTAGGTTGATAAGCCTACTATATAATGTAAGAGAATTTTGAAATTTTCATATATACGTTGATAGCCCGTTCGATACGTTGTGATTCATAATGACCGCTGCAAACATCAATGTTCTGCTTATCACAGATAAGATTGATTAATACCCGTAAGAATCCATGTCCTTAACAAAGGGTGCATGCACGTATAGGTTGAGCGTGTGTCTTGCGTCGTGTGCTGTGTGCATGCAGGCGTGCGAGTGTTGTGTGCGCGCATGTGTACGTTTCAGTGTTGCATGCATGTGTGCGTGCGTGCGTGCGTGTGTTCGTGAGTGCATGTGTACATGTTAGTGTTGCATGCCTACATGCGTGCGTGTGTTAGTGCGAGTGTTGCGTGCGTGCATGTGTATGTGTGAGTATTGCATGCATGCATGCGGGCGTGTTTGTGCGCATGTGTGATGTGTTTGTATTCACCATAGTGGCTCGTGCGTGCGTGCAATTAAAATGGCCCGCTCAGCATATCATCACAAGGCGATCCTTGTCCGCTATGGTTAGGGCGCGCGGGCTGCCAACCAGAGGTCTCATGACTTCGAATCCCCACCGACCAATAATTTATTACCATTTCTGTCTTTCATATATGCGCTGACGGGTGGGCCCTACGGTAATGTGCGCTGGTGAATGTGGACCATTTGACTGGTCAATTGATCGTGTCATCAACAAATTACAGAGCTGTATGGTGAGCCAGTGACCGTATGATCACCATAAAATGTAGTATTTTATTAACATAGTACAGACTCAAGCTACCATTTCTTTCTTTCATATACGCGCTGACAGGCGGGCCCCACGGTTACGCGTGCTGATGGTGCAACACTAGTTGCGCCACGTGGAACGTTTGACTGGTCAATTGATCATGTCATCAATAAATTACGGAGTTGTACGGGTGAGCCAATGACCGTATAATCACGACATGTATTTTTTTAACACACTATAGATGCAATCGCTCATATATACGCGCAAACACTCACCGCTATAAGCGCACACACGCACACCCTACCCCTATGAGCACCTTCGAGAGAGTGAGCCAGCATATGATCTTGAGATTTTACGAAGTCACCATAGTTGCCCCCTAGTCAAGGGGAACGTCTCCTCCCACTGAACGCACATCGCCGGAAAATACTAAGATTAATCCAGGATAAATGCGAGCACCAGGACTTTAACCCTGGTGGGCTAGGGAAACCACTGTCTTCCAAACCATCCAACCACAGGTTGGTTAGCACCAAAAAATGTATAAGGTGACCGTGATGAGTTATTCTGAAGTCCAATGACCATATCGTGCTTTCGCTTCAAATACAATGACTGTAAGTGTCATCAACAAAATACGGAGCATGCATCAAATACAATGTTCGTCAGTGTCATCCACAAAATACGGGGACGTACCATGAGCTAGATACCGTATGATCACCACGAGAATGTATACGGTGACTGTAATGAGCATATTCTGAAGTCCAGTGACCGTATAGTGCTTTTGCTTGAAATACAGTGACCGTCACGCATGAATGTGTCAGGGGCATACTTTTAGAGGGCCGACAGATAGTTTGTGTGCATACGTGAAAGTGGTGTAGAGAGAGGGGGTGTCCGGTGGAGACAAGGAGAGATATGCCCTTCGTTTCTCTTCCCCGTGACTAATATTTTAGGAGAAAATATAAACATTCACAATGCAGAACAAATATTATTGGATGCACCATGCAATTAACTTTCATGTATAACTTTGTACTATTGTACATGCTTATTTTCTTAGTGGCCGATTGTGTGTGGGGTGTGGTGGGCACATCATTTCTAGTTGTGGTGGGTCAACGTGAGGACTCATGGGTCGGTTCCATCCTGCGCCACATAGGTTGGACCGAGACGCGTTATACGAAGACCCATGTGGAGGACTCGGCGTACAAGATGAAGCTACCAGAGTCATGGAGGACTCTATCCCCACTGATGATAAGCCGACTATATATGATTTGTAACCCTAGGCCCCGAGTATGTTATATAAGCCCGAGGGCTAGTTCGTTGATAGTATACACACATGCACAATGCCTGGTATTTATCTGTACGTTGTACACACCCCTATCACAAATATACAGTACCAGGAGTAGGCTTTTTCCTCAACTGCAAGGGCCCGGACTTGGGTAAAACTTTGCCTCGTATTACCATCCAACCTAACAGTCAGGGATATCCTACCGAATGATCTGATGGAATCATATCTGCCAAGTACTAAGAGAGAGGTGTGGGGGGGGGGGGGCAATGTGTGTGAGAGAGGCCTAATGTGCGTGCGGGAGACACGTAGGCACATATATGTGCCTATAGAGGGCTAGTAGAGACCGTGCGTGTGTGTATATGCATGCGAGAGAAATAGTGTTTTCCAACTGAGATTAGTGAAAAGAGTGGTACATAGTAGTAAGAAAGAGAGAGGGAGATATATAGAGAGTGTGTGCGTGAGACACCCCGGGAGAGATTGTGAGCATGTGTGAGAGAGAAATGCCGATGTATATAACGTGTGTGCACTTATGCGTCAGATAGAGAGATATATAGCGCGTGTCCAAGAACGGGCCGAGGCATAGTGCATCTACGTGTAAAAGGCGGTTCTACGCATTAAATTAAAATATAAATGGCATTATTATTTTTGGATGAGGTCATGAATTTTGCAATTTGCGTATGAATGAACATCGGTCTATCAGACACCCATACTCTATTGAATTCTAGCATGTGCATGGGTTTATTTGATATTATCGATCCATAGAGTGAGAGTGGTTTGAAATCCAGACAATGCATTGCTTTTACCATTCATATATAAACATTAATTAGTGCACTCCATGTTGTTAGTGTCAAGCACTTTATACATTTGTCACTTACATGGTTACATTCCAAATTGCTAGCTACGAAATAGAATAAATGTTGAATTCAACATAAAGGGGGTTTCGAAGATTCGAATTCATAGGAAGTGCATTCATCTATTTGAATCCGAGATAATGGCATTTGTAAATCAGAGCTAAAAGGGGGCATCAATCTTTGTTGTGCGTTTGAACATGCTATATATTCATACGCATGTCTAACTATTTTTTTGCAACCAAGGAGATTATATCTGGAACCATGCATGAATTGAGGAAAGTTGCATATTTTTTAATATATACTCGTGTACAATGTATATTCAAATGTACCCCCTCCATTCCAAAATAATCGTAGTTTTAGTATTTTCAAGAGTCAAGATTTGTGAAGTTTGACAAATCCTGAAAGTTCAATTCAAGAGAACTAAAAACGTTAATCTTCTGCTCCCAAATATTGAACGAAGCGCCAAATAAGCCTCTGGTCACCCGAAACCGCGCGAGACTAATGTTTGGTGGTAGGAAATTACTGTCCTGACTCTGACCCGTGTAGCCTATCGGCCCGGTGTCCAAAGGTCTAAACCGGGGTAGGTTTGTAACTTCACCAAGACACCAGTCTCAACAGCCTTCGAGAAGCATTCACACGCCTTGGGCGCCTAAACACCCATGCGCTCAGCCGAAATCTATCCCACCCACCATTTGGGACACCTGAGATTACTGTCCTACCCCCGACCCGCAATATGTCCGAAGTTTTAGATGGGGGCAAAGTTTGTAACTTTCCCCAAATTTCAAACAAGCGCGTCCCAAACTGAAACATTGTTCCCCCTTAGTTCCCCCTCCATCTGTTTCCCCATTCATACTCCGTGGGAGCCAAAACACCCTCTCCACCAGCCGCGAAACCCCAGCCTCCTCCGTCCTCCACCCCATCGTGCCAATTCCACCGCCGCCCTCCTCCATCACGCCGGAGCCGGTACCCCAATGTCGTCGTCCACCGCAACCGCAATGCCCTCAAGGACTTAGCAGTTGAAGCCGAGGCAGAGCTGCCTCCACGACGCCGACGTCGACGTGCGCCGTACCAGAACCACTTCGACTACGCCGTCCTGCGCCTCACCACTGCCGCTCCACTGTCGCAACCGTCCACCGCACCGGAGCTGTTCCCACTATGCCATCGTTCGCGCCTCGGATCTGGTTCCCCACCGCCGACAGATGGCCACCGCACCACACTCAACAACTTGGCCATGGGTTCGTCCAAGGCTCCACCGTCCTCCACAACTTCTCATTTCCAGCGAACCACAAGAAGATCATTGGAAAAACAGAAGGAGGACACAGCACTGCCAGCAGAAAGAGGTACTCCTCTTCCCTTATTCGTGCAAATCTTATGTCTCTGCTCACACCGTATTCATCCCACGAAAGAAACTAGTTGAGCGCTTCTTACTGCACCTTCTTCGTGATACTAAATGCACAAGGTTTCCTCCCATTTACTATTTCACCTTAGCTAGAGGTCAGTCGCCCGCCTGGATTTCAATTTAGGGTTAGTTGATTCGCAATTAAAAGAAGCAGCACCCGCTTAGGCGCGTGGAGAACCTAGTCCGCCTATTCGCTGGGGAAGCGGTGCATTGGTGTCTATCATAGCGGTGTGGGGCGCAGGAGCTGCTTGCACCTGATCTGGAGGTCGGCGGGGCTTGAAGGGATGGCTGGGGGCAGTGCCAAGCACGGCGGTGCGGTGAGGTCAAGGGGAGGGTGGAGGCAGGGGACTGGACCGGTGGCAAGGAAGATCGTCAACACTGACTGGCTGGAGGTAGATGAAGGCGATCTGCCTGTTTTTTGTACATCGGACGGTGCATAAAAAATGGATTGACCTATTTGTTTTCAGTTGACTGGTATTTTCATAGGACCAAACCTCGTGGTGTGCTGGAGGAGCATCTGCATTTCCCAGCCATCCCTGTGCTCATATTTTGAAATCCTAGAATCTAGTAATTTTGTGTGCCATGCATGTTGTAGAGCTATCATATGTCTCTAGTCATTTATTTCTCACCCACCTGCTATCTGCTACTTTTACACTGTACTACTTGTGCACACACTTCACCCATACTCATACTATTGTTTTTTTATGCATGGGTATTTCAGACTCTGACGCAGTGTTGATGAATACACAAAAGAAAAGACAGAAGTCACTCCAGTGTAATTCAAAGATAAGCACTAAGCGTTTTAGCGCTCTAAAGGGTGTAGTGTCTGCAGATGGAGACAGTAAACGTAGACCTGCAGTTGATGATCTCAATTGCCACACACAACCATCCCAGGTGCTTGCTTTAACTTCGCGCTGTCAAATGTGGTTGCATGTTGCATATGGTGTCTAGCTTGTATTGCTTCCAATTTGGTTAAATTGCATCTGCTTACTTTAAACATTATACCTTTGATAATGACATGCCTTCCTATTTTTGATACATACTACATATGTCTATTAACCATGTTCTTACATCAAACTAATGCTCTTTTGTATCCCTCATCAATCACTTATGATGAGACAGTCACCCCAGTGGGTTACTGTGAGACGCGCTACTCGTTTAAAGAGTGCAGTGTCATCCTCCCCACATGATTCTCAAGAAACAACAAGGCTAAATGAAGATAGTCAATGTAGCTCTCTAGTTGATGACCGCAATTCCCCTACACCACCATCGCAGGTGCTTGCTCTTACTTGGCAATGTGATATGTGGTTGCATGTTGCATATGGTGTCTACCTTGTAATGCTTCTAATTAGGGTAAATTGCATCTGCTTAGTTAACACATTATACCTGTGAATATGACATGCCTTCCTGTTTTTGGTACATACTACGTCTTTCTATTAACCATGTTCTTACATCAAACTACTTTTCTTGTGTATCCCTCATCAATCACTTCTGACGAGACACCTTCAAATTGACAGTGTAATATTGGTTGCATCTTGCATATCATTTCAAACATGTATTGCCTCTAATTTGTTGAAATTCCACTTATAATGAGACACTTCTAACTTGGTAGAGTGATTTTACTTGGATCTTTCATATGGTGTCTAGCTTGCATTGCTTCCAATTTGTTGAAATGCCTTCTGCTTAGCGTTTTTCATACATATTCAATCCTCCTACAATGTGGTTGCCTTACATAAAAGTTGTGTTCGTCAGTATCATGCATCAACGAATTGGGAAGAGCGAATTTCATTCCTTTTTCTTGTGTGTTTACTTGACAAGGAAAAATCTAAAAGGACGAACGCACGAAATGATGGTGGTCCTCTGGAGCAACCGAAATAGATGATCTCTGCAGATTCTCCTGCTACTCCTACTGCAGTGTAAGTTCCAAATCTCATCTCCCCTACTCCACACCAGGTGCTTGCTCTAACATGGTAGTGTGATATCTGGTTGCATGTTGCATATGGTGTCTAGCTTGTATTGCTCCTAATTTATTAAATTGCATCTCCTTAGCTTACACATTATACATGTGAATATGACACGCCTTCCTGTTTTTGGTACATACTACATCTGCCTATCACACCATGTTCTTACATCAAACTACTGTTCTTGTGTATCCTGCATCTATCACTTATGATGAGACAGTCACGCACGTGGGTTAGTATGAGACGCGCTACTCTTATAAAGAGTGCAGTTTCATCCTCCCCACATGATTCTCAAGAAACAACAAGTCTAAATGAAGATATTGAACGTAGCTATGTACTTGAAGACCGCATTTCCCCTACACCACCATCGCAGGTTGTAGGATCAAAAGTATGTCTAGAGGGGGGGTGATTAGACTACTTGACCAAATAAAAATCAAGCCTTTTCAAAAATTTAAGTCTTGGCAGATTTTAGCAACTTAGCACAAGTCCAGCAATCAACCTACACATGCAATTCGAAGAGTATAGCAGCGGAATGTAAATCATTGCGTATGAAGGTAAAGGGGAGGAGTTTGGAGGGAGCAAACGCAATATAGACACGGAGATTTTTGGCGTGGTTCCGATAGGTGGTGCTATCGTATGTCCACGTTGATGGAGACTTCAACCCACGAAGGGTAATGGTTGCGCAAGTCCACGGAGGGCTCCACCCACGAAGGGTCCACGAAGAAGCAACCTTGTCTATTCCACCATGGCCATCGCCCACGAAGGACTTGCCTCACTAGGGTAGATCTTCACGAAGTAGGCGATCTCCTTGCCCGTACAAACTCCTTGGTTCAACTCCACAATCTTGACGGAGGCTCCCAAGTGACACCTAACCAATCTAGGAGACACCACTCACCAAAAGGTAATAGATGGTGTGTTGATGATGAACTCCTTGCTCTTGTGCTTCAAATGATAGTCTCCCCAACACTCAACTCTCTCTCACAGATTTGGATATGGTGGAAAGATGATTTGAGTGGAAAGCAACTTGGGGAAGGCTAGAGATCAAGATTCTTATGGTTGGATTGGAATATCTTGGTCTCAACACATGAGTAGGTGGTTCTCTCTCAGAAAATGAATGCTGGAAGTTTAGGCACGTTCTGATGGCTCTCCCCTCGAATGGAGGAAGGGTGGAGGGGTATATATAGCCTCCACACAAAATCTAACCGTTACACACAATTTACCAAACTCGGTGGAACCGAATAGTGAAACTCGGTCAGACTGATTTAGTTCAAAATGTGAACGTTACGATTTCCGGTGGGACCGACATGTCAACTCGGTGAGACCGATTTCGTTAGGGTTAGGGCATAACGTAATCTCGGTGAGACCGATCACATGAACTCGGTGAGACCGATTTCTATAATAGGCAAACAGAGAGTTGGTCAGGCAAACTCGGTTGGACCGATCGCTCATTTCGATGAGACCGAAATGTTACGAAGATGAAACAGAGAGTTTGCATTGCGAACTCGGTGGGACCGATCACTCATCTCGGTTAGACCGAAACGTTACGAAGGGAAACAGAGAGTTAGCAATCCCATCTCGATGAGACCGAGATCCCTATCGGTGAGACCGAACTGATTAGGGTTTTTGGCAGTGGCTATGTCAAATGAACTCGGTGGCGCTGGATAGATCAAATCGATGGGGCCGAGTTTGACTTTTGGGTTTAGGACATATTTGGAAATGAGAAAGTGGTTGAGGGCTTTAGGAGCATATCACTAAGCACTTTGAGCAAGCAAGCCATTAAGCAACACCTCATCCCCTTTTAATAGTATTGGCTTTCCTATGGACTCAATGTGATCTTGGATCACTAAAATGAAAAGAGTAGAGTCTTGAGCTTGAGCCAATATATGTCCTTAGCATTTTGAGGGGTCCACATCTCTAGTCCATGCCATGCCAATCATTGAACTTTCTGAAATGATCATCTTGAAAGAGTATTAGTTCAAAGAGCTATATGTTGTTAAGAATTACCGAAACCACCTAGGGATTAGTTGCACTTTCACAGGTGCTTGCTCTAACTTCGCAGTGTGATATGTGGTTGCATATTGCATATGGTGTCTAGCTTGTAATGCTTCTAATTAGGGTAAATTGCATCTGCTTAGTTTACGCATTATACCTGTGAATATGACATGCCTTCCTATTTTTGATACATACTACATCTATCTGTTAACCATGTTCTTACATGAAACTACCTCTCTTCTGTATCCTGCATCAATCACTTACGATGAGACACCTTTATTCGTTGCATATTGCATATTATTTCTAGCCTGTTGCCATGTATTGCTTCTAATTTAGTCAAATACATTTATGAGGCCACCCTTTTAATTTGGCAGAGTGTTATTGGTTTCATCTTTCATATGGTTTCTAGCTTGCATTGCTTCTAACTAGTTCAAACACCTTGTGCTTAGTTTACACTTTACACATCATACATGTCAATATGTCATGCCGTCCTATTTTTCATACGTATTCCATCCTCCTATTATGCGGCTGCCTTACATGAAAGTAGTGTTCGTCATATCATGCATCAATGAGTTCTGAAGAGCAAATTTTTTTCCTTTTTCTTGTGGGTTTGACTTGACAAGGCAAAATCAAAAATGAGGAAGGAAAAGAGTAAGGAAGGCGATGATGGTGGTCCTCTGCAGCAACGTAAATGGAGCATCTCTACGGATTCTCCTCGTACTGCTAGTGCATTACAAGTTCCAAGTCTCCGTTCCCCTACTCCACCATCCCAGGTGCTTGCTCTAACTTGGCAGTGTGATATTTGGTTGCATGTTGCATATGGTGTCTAGCTTGTATTGCTTCTAATTAGTGTAAACTGCATCTGCTTAGCTTACACATGATACGTGTGAATATGACACGCCTTCCTGTTTTTGGTACATACTATATCTGTCTATCACACCATGTTCTTACATGAAACTACTCTTCTAGTGTATCCTGCATCAGTCACTTATGATGGGACACCTTTAAGTTGGCAGTGTGATATTGGTTTGCGTCTTGAATATGATTTCTAGCATGTAGTGCTTCTAATTTGATGAACGCCACCTGTGACGAGACAGTTTTAACTTGGCAGAGTGATATTGATTGCACCTTCCATATGGTGTCTAGCTTACAGTGCTTCTAATTTGTTGAAGTGCCTTCTGCTTAGTTACCACATCATAGGTGTGAATATGTCAAGCCGTCCAGTTTTTCGTACATAGTCCATCCTCGTATCATGACTTTGCCTTTCATCAGAGTAGTATTCATCAGTATCATTCATGAATGAGTTCTGAAGAGCAAATTTTATTCCCTTTTCTTGTCGGTTTGACCTCACAATGCAAAATCAATGAAGCGGAAGGAAATTGGTAAGGCATAGGATGATGGTGGTCCTTCCGAGCAACTGAAACAGAGGGTCTCTACAGATTCTACTCCGCCATCCTCCCAACAAGATTCGCAAGACAACGCAAGGCTAGACAGTCAACGTAGCTATGTAGATGATGAGCACATCTCCCCTACTCCACCATCACAGGTGTTTGCTCTAACTTGGCACTATTATATGTGGTTGCATGTTGCGTATGATGTCTAGCTTGTATTGCTTCTAACTTTGTTGAATTGCATCTGCTTACTTTACACATCATGCCTGTGAATATGACACGTATTCCTGTTTCTAGAACATACTATATCTGATCACACCATGTTCTTACATCAGACTACTGTTCTTGCATATCCCGCATCAGTCACTTATGATGAGGCACCTTTAAGTCGCCACTGTGATATTGGCTGCGTCTTGCATATGATTTCTAGCATGTACTGCTTCTAATTTGTTGAAACGCCAGACAGTTTGAACTTGGCAGAGTGATATTGGTTGCATCTTTCATATGGTGTCTGCTTGCAGTGCTTCTAATTTGTTGAAATGCCTTCTGCTTAGTTACCACATCATAGGTGTGAATATGTCACGCCATCCTATTTTTCGTACATATTCCATCCTCGTATCATGTGTTTGCCTTTCATCCGAGTAGTGTTCGTCAGTATCATGCATGAATGAGTTCTGAAGAGCGAATTTTATTCCTTTTTCTTATCGGTTTGAATTCACGATGCAAAATCTATACAGCTGAAGGAAATTAGTAAGGCAGTGGATGATGGTGGTCCTTCGGAGCAACTCAAACAGAGGGTCTCTACAGATTCTACTCTGCCATCCTCCCAACAAGATTCCCAAGACAACACAAGGCTGGATAGTCAATGTAGCTGTGTAGATGATGAGCACATCTCCCCTACTCCACCATCATAGGTGCTTGCTCTAACTTGGAACTGTTATATGTGGTTGCGTGTTCCATATGATGTCTAGTTTGTATTGCTTCTAATTTTGTTGAATTGCATATGCGTAGCTTACAACTTATACCTGCAACAATCACTTACCCATAAGACACATTTAACTTGGGAGTGTGATGTAGGTTGCATCTTGCATTGTCTTCTAGCTTGTACTACTTATAATTTCTTGAAATGGCACTTACGACGAGACACTTTTTACCTGATAGAGTGATATTGGTTGCATGTTCATATGGTGCCTAGCTTTCATTTCTTCTAATTTTGTTGAAATGCCTTCTGCTTACTGTTTTTCATACATATTCCATCCTCCTATCGTACGTGTGAATATGCAATGCTGTCTTTTTTTGTATATATTCCATCCTCCTATCATGCGCTTGCCTTACATCAAAGTAGTGTTCGTCTGTATCATGCATCAACCAGTTATGCAGAGCTAATTTTATTCATCTTCTTGTGGTTTTGACTTCAGAAGGCAATATCAAAAAAGAGGAAGGAAAAGAGTAAGTTAGGGGATGTTGGTGGTCCTCCGGACCGACGCAAACAGAGACTCTCTAGATTTGCCACTGCTACTGCTAATGCAGTTGAAGTCCCAAGTCTACATGATGAGTTCATCTCCCGTACTCCACCATTGCAGGTGCTTGCTCTAAGTTGACAATGTGATAATTGGTTTCATGTTGCATATGTTGTCTAGCCTGTATTTCTTCTATTCTGATTAAATTGCATCTGCTGAGTTTATACGTTATACATGTGCATATGACATGCCTTTCTGTGTCTAGAATACACTACATCTATCTATCATACCATGTTCTTACATCAAAGTACTGCTGTTGTGTATCCCACATTAGTCACTCATGATTGGACGCTTTTCACATGGCAGTTTGATAGTGGTTGCATCTTGCATTGATTTCTAGGTTGTACTGCTTCTAATTTTTCAAAATGCCACTTATGACAAGACACTTTTAACTTGGCAGAGTGATATTGGTTGCATCTTTCATATGGTGTCTAGCTTGCATTACTTCTATTTTCTTGAAAATCCTTCTGCTTAGTTTACACATCATAGCTGTGAATATGTCACGCCGTCCTATTTTTTTTACATATTCCATCCTCATACGGTTGTCTTACATCAAAGTATTGCTTGTCTGTATCATGCATCAATGAGTTCTGAAGAGCGATTTTATTCTTTTGTGTTGTGGGTATGGCTTGATGACCCACAAGTATATGGGATCAATTGTAGCCTTTTCGATAAGTAAGAGTGTCGAACCCAACGAGGAGCAGAAGGAAATGACAAGCGGTTTTCAGCAAGGTAATGTCTGCAAGTACTGAAATTGTAAGTAGCAGAGTAGTTTGATAGCCAGATAATTTGTAACGAGCAAGTAACAATAGTAGTAACAAAAGTGCAGCAAGGTAGCCCAATCCTTTTGAGGCAAAGGATAGGCCAAAATGGTCTCTTATAATAAGCAAAGCGTTCTTGAGGGTACACGGGAATTTCATCTAGTCACTTTCATCATGTTGGTTTGATTCATGTTCGCTACTTTGATAATTTGGTATGTGGGCGGACCGGTGCTTAGGTGATGTTCTTACTTGAACAAACCTCCTACTTATGATTAACCCCCTCGCAAGAATCCGCAACTACGAGAAAAGTATTAAGAATAAATTCTAACCATAGCATTAAACTTTTGGATCCAATCTGTCCCTTACGGAATAGCGCATAAACTAGGGTTTAAGCTTCTGTCACTCTCGCAACCCATCATCTAATAACTACTCCACAATGCATTCCCTTAGGCCCAAATATGGTGAAGTGTCATGTAGTCGACGTTCACATGACACCACTAAGGGAATCACAACACACATACTATCAAAATATCGAACACATATCAAGTTCACATGATTACTTGCAACATGATTTCTCCCGTGACCTCAAGAACAAAAGTAACTACTCACAAATGATAATCATGCTCAAGATCAGAGGGGTATTAAATAGCATATTGGATCTGAACATATAATCTTCCACCAAATAAACCACATAGTAATCAACTACAAGATGTAATCAACACTACTAGTCACCCACAAGCACCAATCTATAGTTCCGGTACAAAGATTGAACACAAAAGATGAACTAGGGTTTGAGAGGAGATGGTGCTGTTGAAGATGTTGATGGATATTGCCCTTCCCAAGATGGGAGAGTTGTTGGTGACGATGATGACGATGATTTCCCCCTCCGGGAGGGAAGTTCCCCCGGCGGAATCGCTCCGTCGGAGGGCAAAAGTGCTCCTGCCCAAGTTCTGCCTCGAGACGGCGGTGCTCCGTCCCGAAAGTCCTCTCTTGATTTTTGTCTAGGTCAAAATGACTTATATACTAGAAGATGGGCACCGGAGGTGGGCCGAGGGGAGCACAACCCACCAGGGCGCCCCTGGGCTCCCTGGCGCGCCCAGGTGGGTTGTGCCCACCTGGTGGGCCCCCTCTGATACTTATTGGCTCCAATATTTCTCATTTATTCCATAAAAAATCCCCGTAAAGTTTCAACTCATTTGGAGTTGTGCAAAATAGGTAGCCTGACGTAGCTTTTTCAAGTCCAGATTTCCAGCTGCCGGAATTCTCCCTCTTTGTGTGCACCTTGCAAATTATGAGAGAAAAGGCATTAGAATTACTCCAAAAAGCATTATTATGCATAAAAACATCATAAATAACAGTAGGAAAACATGATGCAAAATGGACGTATCAACTCCCCCAAGCTTAGACCTCGCTTGTCCTCAAGCGAAAACCGAAATCGAAAAACATGTCCACATGCTTAGAGAGACAGGTGTTGATAAAAACAAAATACGGACATAGAAGCATCATGTAGTTTTATTATAACAGCAACAAACTTTAACATAAAACTTTTATCATAGACTTCTCATGAATAAGTAACAATTCATCACACAATCGAAGTATAAATCATAAACTCTATTAGAAACCAACAAACTATGTTCTCAGTCAACTTTGCAACTACAATTCATCATCTTTTCAGGAAGGGTCACGTATCGGAGCCTTTAGGCAAGTCCACATACTCAACCATCATATAGTCTTCTATGATTGCTAACACTCACCGCATACACATGAGCAAAACGCTTCAACCGGACACATAGAAAGATAGGGGCTTATAGTTTCGCCTCCCAACGTATTCACCTCAAGGGTGATGTCAACAATAATAACTCATGCTGCCCATATTCAACTGGACATATGTGCCTAGATCTTTCCTCACCACATGATGCTTGCCAAAGGAGAAAAATAAAAGGGAAAGAGAGAAGAACTTTGACTCTTGCATAAAAGTAAATACATAAAAGTAAAAGATAGGCCCTTCACAGAGGGAAGCAGAGGTTGCCATGCGCTTATTTGTTTGTATGCTCAACCCCTTAATGCAAAAGAACGTCACGTTATATTGCCCCTTGTGATGGCAACCTTTATTATGCAGTCTGTCGCTTTTATTCTTCACCATCACAAGTTTGTACAACGCTCAATTTTCTCTTACACTAAATGATCTCACACTTTTAGAAGCAATTTTTATTGCCTTATTGCACCGATGACAACTTACTTGAAGGATCTTACTCAATCCATAGGTAGATATGGTGGACTCTCGAAAATAAGATTTGGGTTTAAGGGTTTTTTGGATGCACAAGTAGTATCTCTACTTAGTGCGGAATTTTTGGCTAGCAAAGATAGGGGCAAGCACCACATGTTGAAGGATCTATGACAATATAACTTCTATGTAAATATGAACAAACATAAATCATTAAGTTGTCTTCCTTGTCCAACGTCCACAATTTTGGCATATAATATTTTGATGGGGGCTCACAATCACAAAAGATTTCCATGATAGTGTATTTATATGTGAATCTTCTCTTCCCTTATTAATTCTTTCATGAGTTGCATCATTGACTAATGCTATGTTTGTCAATCTCTAATAAAATGTTCTACTTATACTTTTTCCTTATGTGGTGTTATCACCTACCATAGGATTAGCATATGATCTTTTCATTTATTTCCTTTCTCTTTATTGAAACATGAAAGTAAAGAAAGCAAAACTCAAGCTAAACTTTATTATATATCTCGCACACGATTACAAGGATGGATTACTAAGCAAGCTCTCAAAAAGAAAGGATCGAACTAAACTTTTATTCATCTAAAGCAAAAGATAACCATGGATCGAACTAAGAAAAGTAAAGGCAAAAGATAGTGGGGGTGATATGATACCGGGGCACCTCCCCCAAGCTTGGCGGAAGCCAAGGGGAGTGCCCATACCCGATACTCAATTTTCTTTTGGTGATGAAGAAGGGGGTGGTGGTGATGAGGAAGTAGAAGCGATCTTGTCCTCGGGTTTCCATGGCAGGGGCTCACCATTACAAGTGGAGGAGTGAGTCTCACGGGTCCTGCAACTGGCAGCCAAACTCATACCTTTAAACCTTGCCTCATATTCAAAGACTTGGTTTTGGAGGTCGTAGATCTGGCTCTGGAGGAAGTTGATTTGCTCGTTGAAGGAGAAGACGATGTCCTTCATGGACTTGCCCTCCACCTTGAGATCACGGGTGTAGTCCGCGATCATGAGGTGATTGGCATTGAGTCCACGTTCCACCATCCCCTTGCACCAGAAAATGTCCTGTTCCACAGCTTCAAGCCTAGCCTCCATGGATCCAGTCCCCTTGGGGCCTTGCACATCGCGGATGTGGAGCACCCCCTCATGCATCTGGATAGCTTGAGGGTGCTGCATCACCTCCCGCAGATATGGGTTGATGACGTTCTCGAAGAACTTGTCCTTGGAGGAGCTTTAAGCGGCCATGGTGGATTAGATCTGTCAGAAAACAGCAAGGAAAAGAAAACAGGAGATTTCTCCGCGATACAGAGGTCAATAGGTTTGGGGGGTATATAAAGATTTTTTATCTTGGGAAACAAGCAAACAAAATAAAAACGGAGTCCGGAAGGTACCCGAGGTGGGCACAACCCACCTAGGCGTGCCTGGCAAGCCAGGCGTGCCCTGGTGTCTTGTGCCCACCAGGGGTGCCTTCCTGGTTGCTTCTAATTTTCCTAATTTTCTAAATATTCCAAAACTGACAAAAAATATTTTTGTGGATTTTTCGGAGTTCGTTTACTTACCGTATCACGTACCTCCTCTTTTTCATGATTCTGGAGTGTTCCGGAAGGACTCTTTTATGTGTTCTTCCGGTGTCATAGTTTGGATAATATTACTTTCAACATTAATGGGCGTACCTAAGATATAATGTTTTATTCGTTGCCCATTAACAACCTCCGGGTTAGTACCTTCGGCATTATTTATTTTGATAGCTCCAGACCGATAAACCTCCTCGATAACATAGGGCCCTTCCCATTTGGAGAGGAGTTTTCCTGCAAAGAATCTGAAACGAGAGTTGTACAAAAGAACATATTCTCCAACTTTGAACTCACGCTTTTGGATTCTTTTATCATGCCATCTTTTAACTTTTTCTTTAAATAACTTGGCATTTTCATAAGCTTGGGTTCTCCATTCATCTAATGAGCTAATATCAAATAACCTCTTTTCACCGGCAAGTTTGAAATCATAGTTGAGTTCTTTAATTTCCCAATATGCTTTATGTTCTAACTCAAGAGGCAAATGACAAGCTTTTCCATAATCCATTTATAAGGAGACATACCCATAGGATTTTTATATGTTGTTCTATAAGCCCAAAGTGCATCATCTAGTTTCTTAGACCAATTCTTCCGGGACCTATTGACAGTCTTTTGCAAAATTAATTTTATTTCTCTATTGCTAAGTTCAACTTGACCACTAGACTGAGGATGATAGGGTGATGCAATTCTATGGTTAACATCATACTTGGCAAGCAGTTTACGGAAAGCACCATGAATAAAGTGTGAACCACCATCAGTCATTAAATATCTAGGGACTCCAAACCTTGGGAAAATAACTTCCTTAAGCATTTTAATAGAGGTGTTGTGATCAGCACTACTGGTTGGAATAGCTTCTACCCACTTAGTAACATAATCAACAACAACCAAAATATGAGTATACCCATTAGAGGAAGGAAAAGGTCCAATGAAATCAAACCCCCAAACATCAAATGGTTCAACAGCAAGAGAATAATTCATAGGCATTTCTTGACGCTTACCGATATTACCAATTCTTTGACATTCATCACAAGATAAGACGAACTTACGAGCATCCTTGAAGAGAGTAGGCTAATAAAAACCAGATTGCAATACCTTATGAGCAGTTCTGTCTCCCGCATGATGTCCTCCATAAGCTTCAGAGTGACATTTCCATAGGATTTGTCCCTGTTCATGCTCAGGTACACAATGTCTAATAATACCATCTACTCCTTTATAAAGATGTGGGTCATCCCAGAAGTAATGTCTTAAATCATAGAAGATTTTTTTCTTTTGTTGGTATGTAAAGCTAGGTGGTAAATATTTAGCAACAATGTAATTAGCATAATCAGCATACCAAGGAGTTTTATTAGAAACATTTATTGCCGCTAACTGCTCATCAGGAAAGCTATCATCAATATGTAGTGGGTCATCAAGGACATTTTCAAGCCTAGACAAGTTATCAGCTACGGGATTCTCTGCTCCTTTTCTATCAGTAATATGCAAATCAAATTACTGTAGCAAGAGAACCCACCTAATGAGTCTAGGTTTAGCATCTTTCTTTTCCATAAGATATTTTATAGCAGCATGATCGGTGTGAACAGTCACTTTAGAATCAACAATGTAGGATCTAAATTTATCACAAGCAAACACAACTGCTAAGAATTCTTTTTCAGTGGTAGCATAATTTCGTTGGGCATTGTCTGGAGTTTTACTAGCATAATGGATAATATTTAGTTTCTTATCAACTCTTTGTCCTAGAACAGCACCAACATCATAATCACTAGCATCACACATAATTTCAAAAGGCAAGTTCCAATCAGGTGGTTGAACAATAGGTGCAGCAATTAAGGCTTTCTTGAGTGTTTCGAAGGCTTCTAAACAATCATCATCAAAAACGAAAGGAGTGTCCTTTTGCAAAAGATTTGTAAGAGGCCTAGAAATTTTAGAAAAGTCTTTGATAAATCTCCTATAGAAACCAGCATGACCAAGGAAACTACGAATACCTTTGATATCTTTAGGACATGGCATTTTCTCAATTGCATCAACCTTAGCTTTGTCCACCTCAATACCTCTTTCAGAAATTTTATGGCCCAAAACAATACCTTCATTAACCATAAAGTGGCACTTCTCCCAATTCAAGACAAGATTTGTTTGCTCACATCTCTGCAAAACTCGATCAAGGTTGCTTAAACAATCACCAAAAGACTTCCCATAAACAGAAAAGTCATCCATGAAAACCTCAACAATCTTTTCACAAAAGTCAGAGAATATAGCAGTCATACATCTTTGAAAGGTAGCAGGTGCATTGCATAAACCAAAAGGCATACGTCTATAAGCATAAGTTCCAAAGGGACAAATAAAAGTGGTCTTTTCTTAATCAGGTTGAGAAACAGGTATTTGTGAAAAACCAGAATATCCATCAAGGAAACAAAAATGTGTGTGCTTTGACAATCTTTCTAGCATTTGATCAATAAAAGGCAAAGGGTAATGATCTTTTCTAGTTGCTTTGTTTAATTTTCTAAAATCAATTACCATTCTATAGCCTGTAACAATTCTTTATGGGATGAGTTCATTTTTATCATTAGGAACAACAGTAATTCCTCCCTTCTTAGGGACACAATGAACATGACTTACCCACCTACTATCAGCTATAGGATAGATTATACCTGCTTCCAGAAGTTTTAATATTTCTGTTCTTACCACTTCTTTCATCTTCGGATTAACCGACGTTGGTGATCAACAACGGGTTTAGCATCAGGTTCCATATTAATTTTGTGCTGACATAGAGTGGGACTAATGCCCTTAAGATCATCAAGAGTATATCCAATAGTAGCTCGGTGCTTCCTTAGAACTTTCAATAGTCTTTCTTCTTCATGTTCTAAAAGGTTAGCACTAATAATAACAGGATATATCTTTTTCTCATCAAGATAAGCATATTTCAAAGTGTCTGGCAATTGTTTTAATTCAAACACGGGATCACCTTTAGGTGGAGGAGGACCTCCTAGAGTTTCAATAGGCAAATTGTGTTTAAGCAGAGGACGTTGTTCGAAGAAAATCTCATCTATTTCATTTCTTTCATGCATATGTAAATCATTTTCATGGTCTAGCAGATATTGTTCTAAAGGATCAGTAGGAGGCATAGCAATAGAAGCAAGACCAATTATTTCATCCTTACTAGGCAATTCTTTTTTATGAAGTTTTCTACTAAACTTGGAAAAGTTAAACTCATGAGACTCATCACCAAAACTGACACCGACAGTTTGTTTCTTACAATCTATTTTAGCATTAACGGTGTTCAAGAAAGGTCTACCGAAGATAATGGGACAAAAATCATCTTGTGGGGAACCAAGAACAAGAAAATCAGTAGGGTATTTTATTTTCCCACACAAGACTTCAACATCTCTAACAATCCCAATTGGTGATATGGTGTCTCTATTAGCAAGTTTAATAGTAACATCTATGTCTTCTATCTCAGCGGGTGCTATGTCATTCATAATTTCTTGATATAAGGTAAAGGGAATAGCACTCACGCTAGCACCTATGTCGCATAAACCATGATAACAGTGATCTCCTATTTTAACTGAGACAACAAGCATGCCAACAACGGGTCTACGAATATCTGACTTATCAGGTTTGACAATTCTAGTAGCTTCATTACAGAAGTAAATAACATGCCCATCTATGTTTTCTTCTAGGAGATCCTTAACCATAGCAACACTGGGTTCTACTTTGATTTGTTCATCAGGTTTAGGTGTTCTAATATAACTTTTGTTGACCACAGTTGAAACTTTAGCATGTTCCTTTATCCTAACAGGGAAAGGTGGTTTCTCAATATAAGCAGTAGGAACAACTAGATCAACATTATAAATAATAGTTTCCTCTTTAGCTGGTATCGGTTCTTTAATTTCCTTTTTAATAGGTGGGTGATCAACATTACAAACACAGTATCACCTGCTCCACCAGCTGCAGCATCCGCTTCAACTGTACTGGCATCTCAACGAGTTACTCGTTCGTTTGCTCCGCAACTGGCCAGTTCCCAAGCTACCTTCACACCTAACACTACTTTCGAAGCACTGCTGACACAACAGGACTTGGCAAGATCAGATGAACCTCATGAGCATCAACACCAATACGGTACCTGACCGAGTCAAGTTGCAGTTCATGCTCCTTTATATGTACTCTCACAGTTTGATGTGCACTAACACTTTCCACATTCGTTGTTGAACTAGCACCACGGCGCAAGAGGAAACAGACATCAGGGATAATGCTTGACAGATTAACAAAATCTAAAGGAGGAAGAATGGAGATCCATTTTGAGGTAGGTTTAAAAAGGCCACGTGATGCTACAGAGTCAGCCAAGTTAGTATCAGAGGCAGCCGTTGCCGTTAGGTGTCATGCACGTATCCTCCCAACGTGGATCCAGTACAGGAATGAGAAAGATGATACCCAGTTTAACACCTTCCTTGACCATTTATCCGTAAGTAATGTTATTCATCGCAATTCGTAATATTGTCTTGCTCTGTCCCATACTTTCTAGTTTCCTCCTAATAAGACACACATTCTTTTTTCAACAGATGAGGTTCAAGTTGGATCCGAAAGATGATGCAACTAAACAAGCATGCACCCATGTTTTTTAGTCTGCTCTGCGACAGTATCCGCATCACCTTAGAAAAACTCACTTTGAAGGCAAGGCTAACAATGAAATTGCCCAAAAATCTCCAGTGGAATATATTACAGATGAAGACTGGACAGCCCTTGTTAAACACTGGTCTGATCCAAAGTATCAGGTAGGGTATATGTATTTGATCAGATCACATATTGAACTTGTATTTACGTATGGGCCTTACAAATGTATCTTATTCTAGGCTAACTGTTTGAAGAACAAGACCAACCGTTCTAAAGTGAAATTCCAACAGACAACAGGATCTCGTAGCTATACTGCACACTGCGAGGCTCTTGTAAATACCTGCTAGTTCCTTCTTTTTTCTGTGCCATATTATCGTATCTATATTGACTTGTTCCAAATACAGAGGAAAGCCCATGCGGACCAAAAGAACCTGAACCGAATGCAGTGCAAATCTTCAAGGATTGCCACACCAGCAAGATGAAGGGCATGAGCACACCAGTTCAAGCCGCTGTTGTAAGTCCTTACTCCTCCTGCCTTTGAACTGCTTGTTACTGTGACGTGTTCATTTAACTGTTTGGTTTGCAGCCAATGTCAGTTACTCTGTTCACTTTTATACACATTTGTCTTAATGTATCATTTCACCTTACACGGTTTAAAAGAGATGAAGGATATTCTTTTGGTCTTGATCTGTAATCTAGTTGTGATGTTCACGTGCCCACACAATGATACAATAGCCTGTTTGTTTTATATCTGTTTGCCCATGATATGAATGATGTCATACTATGTTCATCCTACTTTAAACCATGTCTCTTTATCCTTACATGTCAACGAATGTGAGGAAATAGACAATACAGTAGGCATGCTACATGGACATATGTTCTGAAAGTGATTTTATTATGTAGTTGGCACTACAATACATGCTAATGTATTACAGTAGTTCACCAAAATAAGTTATGTATAAACAAGAAACCTACTTTGTTTGTTTTTGTCTCATTAGTAACTTATCTGGTACACTAATCTACAAGTTCAAACTTTCAGCAAGCTATGGAACAAATGATTGAACATCCACAACCACCTGAAGGTGACAAGGCTACAACAGGCACAATGTCACCTCTTGCTGCAGTGCGTCAGTATCTCTCCACTAACAGTGCAAAAAGCACCTTCCTGCGTAATTCTGGGTTGGTTGTCAAGGTAACCTCGTCCAAATCGCCTACTGAACAAAATCTTCCGGCTAGACAGAGTGATATATCTGTGCTCCAGACACAAGTCCAATCCCTAATGGACGTCATTTCGGAAACAAGAATAGTGGTTGACAAATGTCGTCAAGATATGAATGGTTTTGAAACCAGACTATCAGACATTTGCTTCGTTGTTCAAGAGCAATGGCGGAAAAAAGGGGAAGATCATGCTGCTCCATCAGATTCTACAGCCTAAAACATTAGCACTCAGGTCAAATGATCTGTGCTTCTATACATCTGATGGTACTTTTATCTGCAAGGACTGTAAACTTTATGCCAACAGGCCTTTTGTTGTATGGCTGGAATTTATTTTGTTGTGATACAGCATTTATCGTGCTGCTAAAGGCTGTAGAAATTACGATGCTATTTTTGTATAGTGTAGGTTTATCTTAGTAATGTATTCAGCCAAAAGCTTCGTAGGTGCCCAACGTGCCAACATTCGTCAGGCCCATTCCAATTGGGCTAAAAACGATTATGGGTCATAATTTGCATGTGGCCCACTAAAAATATCTGGGCCTAAATCAGCATAAGCTTTCATATTGTTGGTAGGCCTATGCCCCTAGTGGGCCTTTAACAGGCCTAAACATAATTTGGGCCCTCGGTAACAATAGGCCCTTAACATTTGTAAACATCTTGAGCCCATAAAAAACATGGGCCTTTAATAGGCCGAAAGTGAGGTTGGGCCCTGATTGTGCCAAATAACCACTGGTCATTAGCAGGCCAAAATGTATCTCAGCTCGTGGTGGCCCATTTACAATGCGGATCGTTCAGATGCCGAAATTCAGACGGGCCGTAAATGCGCCAACCTACTACACGGGCCTTTAAGATCCCACCGGAATTCAATGGTCTTCTTCATAAAGGAACCAGTACAAGAAGTATCAAGCATGGATTGATCATCACGAGAAAGCCGAGCATAAAAATTCTGAATAATAATTTCTCTTGAGAGCTCATGATTGGGGCATGAATATAACATTGACTTAAGCCTCCCCCAAGCTAGAGCGATACTTTCTCCTTCACGAGGCCAAAAATTATATATGTAATTCCGGTCATGATGAACTAGATGCATAGGATAATTTTTTTGGTGAAACTCCAATTTCAATCGATTCCAATTCCAAGATCCAATATCATCGCATAGCCTATACCATGCCAATGCCTTTCCCTTCAAAGATAAAGGGAAAACCTTCTTCTTAACTTCATCCCCGGGTAAACCTGCAAGCTTAAACAATCCACAAATTTCTTCCACATATATCAAGTGCATATCAGGATGTTCGGTTCCATCTCCTACATAAGGATTAGCTAGCAGTTGTTCTATCATACCCAAAGGAATTTCATATTCAATATTTTCAGTAGGTGCAGTAGGTTGAGGGGTAACTAATTGTGGTTCCGGTCGAGGTGAAGATACCCCGAACAAACCCCTCAAAGGATAGTTTTCCATAGTAACAAGTGACAATAAATTTCAGCACGTAGTAATAATTTTTCCTTACCAATTTCCACTTACCAAAAGCGCTTCACTCCCCGGCAACGGCGCCATAAAATAGCCTTGATGACCCACAAGTATATGGGATCAATTGTAGCCTTTTCGATAAGTAAGAGTGTCGAACCCAATGAGGAGCAGAAGGAAATGACAAGCGGTTTTCAGCAAGGTAATGTCTGCAAGTACTGAAATTGTAAGTAGCAGAGTAGTTTGATAGCCAGATAATTTGTAACGAGCAAGTAACAATAGTAGTAACAAAAGTGCAGCAAGGTAGCCCAATCCTTTTGAGGCAAAGGACAGGCCAAAACGGTCTCTTATAATAAGCAAAGCGTTCTTGAGGGTACACTGGAATTTCATCTAGTCACTTTCATCATGTTGGTTTGATTCGTGTTCGCTACTTTGATAATTTGATATGTGGGTGGAAAGGTGCTTAGGTGCTCTTCTTACTTGAACAAACCTCCTACTTATGATTAACCCCCTCGCAAGCATCGGCAACTATGAGAAAAGTATTAAGAATAAATTCTAACCATAGCATTAAACTTTTGGATCCAATCGGTCCCTTACGGAATAGCGCATAAACTAGGGTTTAAGCTGTCAGATTCAGGGCTCCGCAGACCCAAGAAAGGTTTGAACTCTGGGGTGCGTGCGAAGAACTCAATCTCCCCAGCCTGCCGACCCATCGATCTCACCGCCTAGCTCGATGAACAGGAAAGGAGAGGGACTCAGCAGTTTACCCAGGTTCGGGCCACCTTGCGGTGTAAAACCCTACTCCTGCTTTGTGGTGGATTGTCCTCGAGGTGGGCTGAGGATGAACTAGTACAGAGGGAGAACAACCTCAGGAGGAGTGTTCTTGTGTGGGTGTGAGCTGGTGAGGGTGATCTGGTTTCGTCCCCCGTCTATGGTGGTGGCCTAGCTATATTTATAGTGGCCTCGGTCCTCTTCCCCCAAAATGAAGGCAGGAAGGGATCCCACAACGGCCAAGTTTGAACGGAGACAAGTAGTACATCTTATCCTGACGAAAGGTGGTCTTCGCCTACAAAGCTTCTGGTCGTGACGTCGTGGTGGGCTGTGGCACCCCGGCTCAGAGAAGACCGGAACGCCACGTATTCCAGCCCAGGGACAAGTCCTCTGGAATACGGCACTATTGGCATAGATAAAATCAACTCTTTATTACAATGGATATGGTTACAAAGGGTACACGGATTACATCAGCACGGCGACACTACGCCTGCCCGAGGTAGCTCTATGCTAACAGCGGAGTAACTCTCTCAGCAGCGGAACAGCGACGGTGGTGATGGACTCCACTCCGCAGGGACTCTGGCTAGAATGCATATCCTAGGTCGCAAACTCGGGATCCTCGACAAGCAAGCAATCATGGCATGACCTGCAAACTGGCATGACACGCCAGGTGAGTACATTGAATGTACTCGCAAGCTCACAGCAAACATCAGCATTAAGGCAAGACAACATCATAGCAAATAGCTACTCAAATAGATGCAGTAAAGTAGAGCATATTTAATCCATACTCCGAATAATCTTAGGATCCAATCCGAACATGCTCCAAGTCCAATCCAAATCATGTGGTCATCCGACCACTCATCTCATAGCCATCCCATGGCTAACATATCATATTCCTGATACCATCTGCACTGCAAGTCTGACAAACTTACTCTCTTCCAGGTTGTCTCACAACCCTCAGAATACTCACGATCCACCGAGTACTTCCGATCTTACGACGAGTTCTTCCATCCTTAACACTACTATGGTTGACCACCTAAAGTGGTCTGGACGGACTGTCCAATACCGTGGACATGGCTATTTGAATAGATTTTACACTCTGCAAAGGTTGCGCACTTTACCCACACCATGGAGCACCTGACCTCGTGATCCCATTCGGGTGGACCAGCGTTGCTCCAATGAAACCTGCCTAACCCGTGACTCTCCCATCGTACCACCGGCAATCATCCTCCCCAGGAGTCCTGCCCTGGGTGGCCCTTGTGTCACCGCGTGACACCTGCCACCGTCGTGGCTAACAAACTGTCCCAAACGGGGACCTGGTACCATATAACTCAACTGGGCTCACAAGGTTATGGCCGCCTACCGGGCCAGGGTAGCACGCACACATAACCTTCCCTGTCGGGCGGTACCGGTGAAAGAGCACGCGATCAGACCAAGTCAAGGCCGTCCCATACCGGCAAATGTGGCTGCACGGATAAGTCCGGACAGGTGACTCTGGATCAACCATGAAGTATCCTATCTCCGAATAATCTCTGTCATGGCTGACACTCCGATATCATAGTAATCCAAGTCAAAACGATATCTGGCTAGAAATCCGGTAACCAGTATGCTTAAGCCACTGCTACTAACTCATCTCCATGAACTGCTGGATGAAATCCAAAATAATCATAGACGGTAATCTCATCATCATGGCATCCATGAGAGGATAAACTACTAGTCACTAACAATCCGGTACTCTACATGGTAGTCACATATCCAAGAAATTACTCCAGCATTGCATAATCCAATTCATTTTATGAATACTTCATACTTGCTATAAAAGTAATTAATTTGACTATGACATTGAAATGCAATTATGCAAATGAAAGTTGTGGCTTTCCTGGGGATGAAGGAACCATCGGGAAGAAGTGCGGAGAGTCCGCGGAAATGATTGCTGGAAACAGTTCTCTCTCGGAGGGGGCTGTATACGGGCAAGGGCAACATGATCATTTTCACAGTGTTAAAACATTATGAAAATGATACCAACATGTCGGGCTCGAAGGGACGAAGAAGTGGGCTTTGGATTCACCTTGATCGGAGTCTCGGTTAAAAAGTTATAGCCGTTTGAAGTCCAGGGACCAATCTGCAAAAAGATTCCTCACAAACAAGTCCCTGGTGGCTGAAAACAGAAAACGCCTTCTCCGAGAATACGCTTCCCTGCGGGGAAAATGTACTTTACCCTGAAGAAGCATCGAAGTACGCTTTCGAGAGGGGGAGAGGGTTCCAGAGCGAGGGCGACGACGAGGCGAAGCCTCTGGACATGAAGAGATGGCAAGGGAGCGAAGGAACAGACGAAACCAAGAGCCCCAATGCACAGAGCGCGTGCATTGGCATGCCAGCCGCGTGGTCGCCGCGTGCACTGGCGCACGCGGTGTACCCTGGCGTGCCAAGTCATGTCCAGAGTGTTGTCCTTCCAAGTAATAGTTCCAGAGAGGTGATGGCTCAAAGAAACACACTGTGGTTGGATGTGAATGATCCTCTGAAGTTTACTGCATCCAACTGTTGTATGAGACTGTGATCAACAGGAAAGGGATAAGAGCCAAGTGTGATGTCTGGGAGGTTTAGGGTAGAAAGGACTACAATCCTGTGAAATTTGGAAAGAAATGGACCAAGATTTAATATAGTTGCTTTGCAACTGACCAATCTGGTCCAGAAGCTCAATATTGATGTCCCACTCACATGGAGTAGCCCATTGGGCTGAAATTTGGTGGAACATGATGATTTGGTCATATGAGAGTGCCATAAAAATTTCATGCCATTTGGACAAGCCAAAATGGTACTTCCTTCACAGCTATCCTCTCTGACCAGAATCTTAAAAAAAATTCTAGGGAATTATTGGGAATATGAAATCCGCCCAAATTTTGTGGAGATATGTTATATGGGTAGGATAATGCTCTGGTAAATTTTCAGCAATTATGGAGCAATATAAAATATAGTTGCTTCACAATGTGAAAATCTGACCAGAAACCAAGATTTAAGGCTATGCTCACATAGAGGATTGGATAGGGTTGAAACTTGGTGGCGAGTCATGACTTGAGTATATGAAGATGCTTGCAAAATTTCAACTCATTTGGATGCTCCTAGCTAGCACTTGCTTCACAAAGCTCCAAGTTGACCAGAAACTTTGGAAATTAGCCAAGGGAGTTTTAATATCCAAATGAAGTTGAATTTTGGCATGTGGAAATTATATGGATAGGAAAGAATGCCCGAAAAGTTTGAGACCAGGCAAGCAAATATAAAGGGTACTTGCTTCTCAACTTGACAGCTGGGGCAGAATCAGAAAAGGAATATTTGTGAAATATTTTTTTGAACATGGCAAGGACGGGTTTGACATATTTGTGGAAGATCTGACCCAAACAATTTATGAGAATTATTTGGGAATCTTTGGAATGATGGAAATGTGGGTTGCTTCACAACCTAGGACAACAGGGTTATTCCTTTAATAGAAAAAGGAATATTCCCAAGAAAAGAATATTGGGGTTGGTACAAGATGGAAATGACATGGTCTTGGGATGGTTTAGAGGTTGGCAAGCCACTAGGGAAGAGGAATCCAAGGGTGATCCCTCCAGGTTGCATGACTACTAAGCCACGGAAAAGCAAGTCCGGACCAAAATCAAAAGAAAAAGAAAAAGGGCAAAATCCAGGGTGTTACAAACCTACCCCCCTTAAAGAAATCTCGTCCTCGAGATTTGGTTGCTCAGGAATCAAACATGAATATTTCCACTTGAGGAAACCGTTTCCAACTCGGGTTTCCTTTTTACCTTTGTATAATGCTCCCACTGAGTTTCATATGACTGACTGCCTTGCTTCGGGGTGGTTTGCTTTACTGGACCCTTTTTCTGGCAAATCTTAGCTCACATGTTACTCTGACTCCAATTCTTTTGTGTCTGCTGACCTGTCTGGGGTAATAAATTATCCTGACCAAACTATGTGCCCTGCTCGTAAGTCCGAGGGTGGTTCCTCATGGACGTGTCGTGATGAGGTCCAATACGATCGACCGTTCACTGAGTTGTGAACAGATTCCCTTGGTGGACACGAAATCTTTTACTCATTGCATTGGGTGACTTCAAATGGCTGTGTGTCTTCCTGGTTCAAAACAGTACTGTGAATCGTACCATTCTCCTGGTGGAATCTGACTTCTCGCACGGATTGCTGGGTCATCTTGGGTATCTTCACTGTCTTGGGTATAAATCCTACCAAATATTTGACTGTCACATGTCGTGACCAGCATAAAGGTGTACACTGATATTATCCATAGACTTGACTGACAGCGGTCCTGGCAGCAGAATCTTGTTCACGGCAGGTTAGTCTTTAACTGATTCCCATCTGTGAGGACACATGCTTCGAGACTGTTGTTCATCCTTCTGATTACTCAGTCTGTCGGTATCTCTATATGGATGGTAGGCCGTGTAATGCTTTAACATGGTTGCTGAATTTGAACTGTTGAGTTAATCTTTCGGCTGACCTGACCAGCTTGGTTGCCCTCTTCTGACGATTCTGAGCATATCTGGTTGGCTGGGCGGGTTGTCTCTATATGGGGTCCTTGCAAATGGAATAGACCCCGTGGGTGTGTACCAATGGTGACTGGTACCGAGCCAGACTATCTGGAGTATTTGTACCATTACCATACATGTATGGACAACCTTGTTTTTTTTTCCTTATAGTTCTCCTTGCCTGGATCCTTTGCTGACGAACTTGGCCTAATGTGTTCTTGATTCTCTGTGTGACCATAGGTGTTGTCTGGTGCAATATTCCGGCAGGCATATTACTTTACAGGTTGTAGCTATAGGGTAACGATCGTCTGAACCCTTGGATAAAGTCGGCAAATAAACCAGTAGCCACCAGAACGGTCTTTACAACTCAGATCTGGGACATTACTGGAGTAACTCAACCCCGACTCAAGACGGCTGAAAAGCAGCTCAGAGCATGAGACGGTGTCGATAAGAAGAAAGTAGTAGTTCCCTAAGACGGCCGAAAAACAGCTCAGAGCATAGGGTCACTGCTACGGAGAGAAATTCAACAGCTGCCTGAGATGGCCGAAAAGCAGCTCAGAACACGGGCCAGTTGTTGACAAGAGAAATAAAAGTCGGCATCCACCCCGGATGGCCGGAAACAGCTCAGAACACAGGCGTGGTGCCGTCACCAAAGAAAGATGGGCAAGGGTTCATCCGCATCCTAAACAGCTCACTATTATGCATACAGGGTATTCGGCTATCCTTCTTGCTGAACACTAAGTTCATAGCACATTCTGGCTTGCTTTCAAGACATAGCAGGGTTCAAATTGTACTCATAGCAGTCTCAAACCTTGTATATGAATCATACCTTTGACTCGAAATGTACTGTTGATCATGCACACATCTTTGCCATCTTGCTGGTGCGATCATTACTGCTGTGAAAGTTGCACTGATGTATACTTGATGCTGATAATCGATCCAGCTAGGATATCATTTGTATTCAGGCCCGATATTCCCGATATAACACAGTCTACTGAGAATTCCATATTGTTGATCTGAGCTTCCAAATGACTGTCTCTTCACTGACTCTTTGGGTTCAGGGTCGGTGAGCAACTTCCATAAGGGGAAAATAAGGTAACACCAAGGGCCCAAATAAAGAAGCAAAAGAAACGACTAAACAAAAGCACACAAAGCAGCAAGATCACACACACAAGCAATATCACATTCTACAGCTATTCACATCAATAATATGCATTCCTACTTAAGCACACAAATCTCGCAAGGACTCCAGTATTACGGTCTAACATGCTGTGGCAATGTGCACGAAAGTGAATCAATGTGTGGAAGAAAATTGGTGTAAAAAAGGCTACACCAAATACGAGCTTAACACCGGTTCCATCTGGACGGACACGGTGGCGAGGACGAACTTGGTGATCGGGGGTCAGAACGCAGAAGTTACGACCACATCATCATCAAGCGTACGGAACAAAATCGTACACGTCCAAAGAATAGGTGGCGGAATGAGTTGGTGATGGAGAGAAAGGCTTGCAGACATTGCCCTTTTCTGATAACAAGGATTAGTAAGGGTTGCCGAAGCGGCTAGTGGAATGGCACGATCCGGGATAGAACTTGTCTATCACCGAAACGATAGGGGTAGCTAAAGAGAATATATTGGTGTGGTACCGGTGCATCAATCTCGCTAGTGATCGACACCCCTAAGTACCTTGGCATCACTCCGCTGGGACGGAGATAACACCACACCAAGGAACGAGTATCTAGCTGGAGGGTGCAGGTAGTGGGTCGAAACCGACGCCACCTACACTCACTAGATCCATCGTTAGTGATAAGATATCTAGTCTATATGCATGCCATGCACAAACAAATGCAACAAACAAGTGCAGCAAACCAACTGGATCCTATACTGCCGGTTACTAACGCTCGCGCCTAGACCGCGCGTCCTATAGCCAAACCTGCTTTGATACCAATGCCTGTGGCACCGCGGCTCAAAGAAGACCAAAACACCCCGTATTCCAGCCCAGGGACAAGTCCTCTGGAATACGGCACTGTTGGCATAGAACAAATCAACTCTTTATTACAATGGATATGGTTACAAAGGGTACAAGGATTACATCGGCACGGCGACACTACGCCTGCCCGGGGTAGCTCTATGCTAACAGCGGAGTAACTCTCTCAGCAGTGGAACAGCGACGGCGGTGATGGACTCCACTCCGCAGGGACTCTGGCTAGAACGCGTATCCTAGGTCGCAAACTCGGGATCCTCGATAAGCAAGCAATAATGGCATGACCTGCAAACTGGCATGACACGCCAGGTGAGTACTTTGAATGTACTCACATGCTCACAGCAAACATCAGCATTAAGGCAAGACAACATCATAGCAAATAGCTACTCAAATAGATGCAGTAAGGTAGAGCATATTTAATCCATACTCCGAATAATCTTAGGATCCAATCCGAACCAGCTCCAAGTCCAATCCAAATCATGTGGTCATCCGACCACTCATCTCATAGCCATCCCATGGCTAACATATCATATTCCTGATACCATCTGCACTGCAAGTCTGACAAACTTACTCTCTTCCGGGTTGTCTCACAACCCTCAGAATACTCACGATCCACCGAGTACTTCTGATCATACGACGAGTTCTTCCATCCTTAACACTACTATGGTTGACCTAAAGAGGTCTGGACGGACTGTCCAATACCATGGACACGGCTATTCGAATAGATTTTACACTCTGTAGAGGTTGCGCACTTTACCCACACCATGGAGCACCTGACCTCGTGATCCCATTCGGGTGGACCAGCGTTGCTCCAACGAAACCTGCCTAACCCGTGACTCTCCCATCGTACCACCGGCAATCATCCTCCCCCGGAGTCCTGCCCTGGGTGGCCCCTGTGTCACCGCGTGACACCTGCCACCATCGTGGCTAACAAACTGTCCCAAACGGGGACCTGGTACCATATAACTTAACTGGGCTCACAAGGTTATCGCCGCCTACCGGGCCAGGGTAGCGCGCACGCATAACTTTTCCTATCGGGCGGTACCTGTGAAAGAGCACGCGATCAGACCAAGTCAAGGCCATCCCATACCGGCAAATGTGGCTGCACGGATAAGTCCGGACAGGTGACTCTGGATCAACCATGAAGTATCCTATCTCCGAATAATCTCTGTCATGGCTGAAACTCCGATATCATAGTAATCCAAGTCAAAACGATATCTAGCTAGAAATCCGGTAATCAGTATGCTTAAGCCACTGCTACTAACTCATCTCCATGAACTGCCGGATGAAATCCAAAATAATCATAGACGGTAATCTCATCATCATGGCATCCACGAGAGAATAAACTACTAGTCACTAACAATCCGGTACTCTACATGGTAGTCACCTATCCAGGAAATTACTCCAGCATTGCATAATCCAATTCATTTTATGAATACTTCATACTTGCTATAAAACGAATTAATTTGACTATGACATTGAAATGCAATTATGCAAATGAAAGTTGTGGCTTGCCTGGGGATGAAGGAACCATCGGGAAGAAGTGCGGAGAGTCCGCGGAAATGATTGTCGGGAATAGTTCTCTCTCGGAGGGGGTTGTTTACGGGCAAGGGCAACATGGTCATTTTCATAGTTTTAAAACATTATGAAAATGATGCCAACATGTCGGGCTCGAAGGGACGAAGAAGTGGGGTTTGGATTCACCTCGATCGGAGTCTCGGTTAAAAAGTTATAGCCGTTTGAAGTCCAGGGACCAATCTGCAAAAAGATTCCTCACAAATAAGTCCCTGGTGGCTGAAAACAGAAAGCGCCTTCTCCGAGAAAACGCTTCCCTGCGGGGAAAACATACTTTACCCCGAAGAAGCATCGGAGTACGCTTTCGAGAGGGGGAGAGGGTTCCAGAGCGAGGGCGACGACCAGACGAAGCCTCTGGACATGAAGAGATGGCAAGGGAGCGAAGGAACAGACGAAACCAAGAGCCCCAATGCACAGAGCGCGTGCTTTGACATGCCAGCCGCGTGGTCACCGTGTGCACTGGCTCACGCGGTGTACCCTGGCATGCCAAGTCATGTCCAGAGTGTTGTCCTTCCAAGTAATAGTTCTAGAGAGGTGATGGCTCAAAGAAACACACTGTGGTTGGATGTGAATGATCCTCTGAAGTCTACTGCATCCAACTGTTGCATGAGACTGTGATCAACAGGAAAGGGATAAGAGCCAAGTGTGATGTCTGGGAGGTTTAGGGTAGAAAGGACTACAATCCTGTGAAATTTGGAAAGAAATGGACCAAGATTTAATATAGTTGCTTTGCAACTGACCAATCTGATCCAGAAGCTCAATCATGATGTCCCACTCACATGGAGTAGCCCATTGGGCTTAAATTTTGGTAGAACATGATGATTCTGTCATATGAGAGTGCCATAAAAATTTCATGCCATTTGGACAAGCCAAAACGGTACTTCCTTCACAGTTATCCTCTCTGACCAGAATCTTAAAAAAAATCTAGCGAATTATTGGGAAGATGAAATCAGCCCAAATTTTGTGGAGATATGTTATATGGGTAGGAGAATGCTCTGGTAAATTTTCAGCAATTATGGAGCAATATAAAATATAGTTGCTTCACAATGTGAAAATCTGACCAGAAACCAAGATTTGAGGTTGTGCTCACATAGATAATTGGATAGGGTTGAAACTTGGTGGAGAGTTATGATTTGAGCATATGAAGATGCTTGCCAAATTTCAACTCATTTGGATGCTCCTAGCTAGCACTTGCTTCAGAAAGCTCCCAGTTGACCAGAAACTTTGGAAATTAGCCAAGGGAGTTTTAATATCCAAATGAAGTTGAATTTTGGCATGTGGAAATGATATGGATAGGAAAGAATGCCCGAAAAGTTTGAGACCAAGCAAGCAAATATAAAGGGTACTTGCTTCTCAACTTCACAGCTGGGGCAGAATCAGAAAAGGAATATTTGTGAAATATTTTTTTGAACATGGCAAGGACGGGTTTGACATATTTTTGGAAGATCTGACCCAAACAATTTATGAGAATTATTTGGGAATCTTTGGAATGATGGAAATGTGGGTTGCTTCACAACCCAGGACAACAGGGTTATTCCTTTAATAGAAAAAGGAATATTCCCGAGAAAAGAATATTGGGGTTGGTACAAGATGGAAATGACATGGTCTTGGGATGGTTTAGAGGTTGGCAAGCCACTAGGGAAGAGGAATCCAAGGGTGATCCCTCCAGGTTGCACGACTACTAAGCCACGGAAAAGCAAGTCCAGACCAAAATCAAAAGAAAAAGAAAATGGGCAAAATCCAGGGTGTTACATGGGCTCGGCGATGACCTCCGTCCTGGTCTTGTAGCACGGGAATGGAAACCTTTGGCTGATTCCTTGGGACTCTGCGTCTGCGCTTGCTTCCTTAGCACCGAAGAGGAAAACTGCAGTACTGTGCCTGCTGGCGCTCACCTGGCCTTGGTCGTCATGGCTTGCGTCATCTGAACCTCACGAGGTGGGGCTTGCATGGAAATCTCCGCTCCTCAGTAGCAGGCCTGGGGAAGCCGCTCCCTCCGGAGGTCTTGGCGTCGTCCGCCTCGCGAGGGTCTTGTGTTGTTGATGCTGGAGAAGGGCCGTACCAGGCCGCTGATGAAGCCACCCTGTGGGCCTCAGGCAGGCAAGTCTGGGTACCCTGGTTCCCAGAACACCGACAGTAGCCCCCGGGCCCAAGGCGTGCTCGGACTTGGCTTCGAGGCGAAGCCAAAGGGCAAGGCAGAAGCGCCGTGGGCCCTATCCGCCTGCGGGCCCGGTAGGCGCGTGGCGCTTGATGGGACGTGGGCGTCTCCACTTCCCCATGCTGCCTCAGCAACCGTCCTGGGCTGACAAAAGGCTGGCACCTGCCGCTGAGCCTTCATTACCTTTCCTTCGCCTTGCTTCAGATCTTCTTCTCCCTTCTCAGAGCGCCTCCAGATCTGCCGACCTTTCCCCGAACTTGTCGCCGATGGCAACTAAGAAGGCGAAGGCCTTCGCTTCTCCCGCGCGTCCGGCCTCGCTCGAGCCGGCCCTTAGCGTGTCCACCATCACCGAGGAGAAGCACCTTGCCGCCGTGCTCCCACTGGCGGCGAGCAACGACAACAAGGGGAGGGAGACAACGCTCCGGGTCGGCTCCGCCAAGCAGGAAACCTTGGGGGAAACCTTCTACCCCTTCTTCATGCACAGCGTCTTTGCTGGGCTCGTCCCTCCCTTTTCCAATTTCTTCTTTGCCGTCCTCAACCATTACCAGATCCGCGCCCTTCATCTTCATCCCAACTCCATCCTCCTCCTGTCGATCTTTGCCTTTTACTGCGAGGCGTTCGTGGGGGTGGCGCCCTCCGTTGCGCTGCTCCGGCACTTCTTCTACCTCCGGATGCGTAGCACGGACCAGTGCTCCGGGTGCGTCTACTTTGTTGCGTCCCATGGTAGCAACGCGATCTCGAGGGTCGGGAAGAAGGTGGACGACTTCCGGCACATGTGGATCTTCATGGACGCCAAGCGTTCTCACGCTCGGCTGGAGCTGCCGACCGCATTGCCGGTGAAGCTGGACCGGTGGGCTCACGAGAAGCTCACTGACCCCCGGGTGGAGCTGTTGCTGGAGAAGATGACAGCGGACCTGGAGGCGGAGAAACTGACAGGGGCCATGCTCGTCAAGGAGTTCCTAACGCATCGCTTGGCCCCACTCCAGGCGCACTCGCGCCCCTTGTGGAGTCTCAAGGGCGCAGAAGACGACCTCCGGTTGTGCCCGAAAGACTTGACTGACGAGGAGTTGAGCAAGGCCTTGTGCACCTTGCTCAAGAAGGACCCGGGCGGCCTCTCGGAGGCCTTCCTCCTGCTTTACCGCCGCGACGATGGGACAGAGGTGGCCGCCGCCATGCCTGTCTTCAACGAGCGGGGGCTCGTGTCGTCGAAGCTCCACAAACTCCCGAACTCCCCGGTGCCGGTGTCCTCTGGCGAGATCTCCGGGGAGGAGGGGGAGAAGGACTCGGAGGCGACCTTGGAGGGGGTGGGGGAGACCTCACCCCCATGGCAGAGAGAGCTCCTCCACGATCTCCCCGGCGACGACGACGCCGGCGAGCACTTGGTTGAGGGGTCCCCTCGCCCCACCGGGGTCGTCACGAGGTCCGGGGGCACCCCCTTGCGGAGGCCGAAGCGAGGGGCCCCGAAGGAGGGGGAGGCGATGCCGACGCCCCAGGGCGACGCCCCCGCCTTGTCGCCCGTCGCCGCCATTCTGGAGCCAGCCGCCATGCGCCCGGCCGGTCCTGAGAGCACGGCGATTCCCGCGCTCAAGAAGCTCGGAGGTGCTGCGCTCCTGGCCAAGAAAAGGGCATATGTTGCTGACGATGAGTAAGTATTTTACCTTGCTTTTTGCTTCCCATCCTCGACGTCGTGCTCACGATCCCCTCCTCCTGGTGGCCAGGCTGACGCCGGTGGTGAAGAAGAGGAAGGGAGAGGCCAAAGCCCCCAAGGCCGCGTGACCCGCCGTGGCCGCGGTGACCCCGGCGCGTGCAGAAGAGGCCGTCCCACGTGCGCCAGTGATGGAGCGAGCCTCCCGAGGCTCGGTGGCCGAGCCTCAGGGGGACCGCCTCCGTAGCCAAGCCGACTCCGGAGGTGCCTACCTCCAGCGCGCCTGCTAGGGGTTTGAGGGCTCTGGAGCCCCCTGTCGCCCTTGCCGTTGTAGTGACGCCAGTCCTGACGCTGGTGCCGCCTCCTCCTCGAGTCCTCACGCTCGCGGACCATGACACCTCTGTCATACCCAGCGCTTTGGAGGAGGCCTTCATCGCGCTGGGGCAGCATAAGACTGATCTTCAGGGCGCCGACTGGCGTGCGGTGACGGGACGTCTAGGGCTGATCTCGGGGTGGCTCCAGGCCGACTCCTCTGTCAGGGCGGCCTGGGGCCAGGCCGAGGCTGTCATCGCGGAGGGCAGGAAGGAGGCCGGCGAGGCCACAGCGGCTCGCGACGCAGCGCTGACCGCCGGCGCGTCTGTCGAGGAGTGCTGCCGCACGGTGGAGGCCGAGCTGAAGGCCCTTCGTGATGAGCAAGCCGCCCGCGCTCGCCAGCTTGGAGAGCAGGAGGAAGATCTCAAGGCCCGGGAAGCTGCACTCGCCAACCGGGACGCCGGGCTGGAGCAAGTGGCCCAGGGATAAGCCGCGGAGCCCAGCCGCCTGGGGAAGCTGAAGGAGGAGACGGAGGCGGCCCAGGCGTCCCACGCCAAGTTCGTCTCTGAGGAGAAGGCTCGGCTGGAGGCCAAGGAGAAACTCCTTGCCACAGCTGAGAAGGCGGCCGTGGCGGGGCGTGACGCCTTCGTCTCCCTTGAGCAGAGGTCCCACGCAGCCCTGCAGTCCCTTTACGGGGAAGGGTACGAGGGACCGCTGGCTAGTCCGGAGGAAGGCCCTACCGGGCTGCTCCCCAAGCTTGCCACGGCGCTCGAGGGTATCGTCGCCGGGGTGGGCCCCCTGGTGGAAGCGGAAGCTCGCGCGCTTTTCTCCTCGGCCGCGACCCGCATCTTCAGCCACCTCCACCTCCGGGACCCGAGCTTCGATCTTGGTGCGCTGCTTGAACCCGTGGCCCCTGAATTCCAAGATGCTGCTTCTGAAGCCGTGGGGAAGCAGGTGGAGGCCCTGCTCCAGAAGTTTCTCTGTGTCGACCCCGCGACTGCGACGAACGGAGCCAATGGTGAAGACGGCGGCGACATTGTTGACAACGGGCCTCCCCGGGCAAGCGACAGTGGCATCCAAGGCTGAAGAGGAGGTTCGAAGGCGGCGCTTCCTCCTGTTTTATCCCTGCAATATTTTATCGTGCCTCATGGAGGCATGAGAACTTCTGCTTTAAGCTTTTAAGAGACAACATGTTTTGTAATAATTTGCTAGGATTTCGCGATTTCCTTTCCGTTTGCCTTAGTGTTCTGCGTTGGCAGGGCCCGGCCCCGCGCATACCTCATCCGCCGTTGGGTCATCCGGATCGCCAGGACGAGACCAAGGGGTGAGGGGCTATGTGGCAATTGAGGCCCCTGAGTCGCGATGCTCAGGGGTCCCCCTTGACGTACGAACAGCCCTCAGGAAGGAGATGTGAGTGTAAGTTTCAGCGTTCTGCGTCGGCAGGGCCCGGCCCCGCGCATACCTCAACCGCCGCTGGGTCGTCAGGATCACCAGGACGAGACCAAGGGGTGAGGGGCTACGTGGCCAGTGAGGCCCCTAAGTCACGATGCTCAGGGGTCCCCCTTGACGTACGAACAGCTCTCCATACCTTTCCTCATCGGGCTTTCGCTCGGGAGGGACGCGAGAAGACCAGGTCCGAGAGACCTGGTGAGGCGGCGTACGCCAGGCGTGGCCTGAGCATAGCCCCGTGCCCAGCCCCCTCGTGCTACCTTCCCGAGGGAACGCAGCGCGGTGAGGCTGAGCGGCGAGCCTGGTGGCTCTCCTGAGGTTACTGCAGCTGCTAGGTTGCCCTCAATTGTTTATTCACCAGTGCGGAGCATGGTGCTTCCGCTCTTGCATGGGCATAGCCGCTCATCGACTATGTTGTCCGCCAGCGCGGAGCATGGGGCTTCCACTGGTCCGTGGGTGGGAGCCCCCTCTGAGGGGAGACTCTGGGGCGTGTACAACCCTGTCCTGGCACGTGGCTTGCACGGCAGGACTAGAGGAGGTGTATGTGGGCACTCGTGAGCCAACGCGGGACTCACGAGGCCCTACCTCAAGGCGGGTTGCGCCTGAATTTGGTTCGGAACACTGGCAAGGGTCATGCGAGATGGTTAGGTAGCCTGCGCCGAGTGAATCTCCTGAGGATATCGCATGAGAAGGCCAAACACCAACGACCCCAGGAGGTGACGTGTATGGGGCCGGCCCGCCAGACAGAGCTCAGCCGTTGGGTTTGTCGACGCTGTAGGGACGGACCCGAGCACAGACGCCATGCCCAGTCTTCTCATGCGAAGGTCCCGAAGAAAGACAACCGGCGCGTGGCTCTCGCGCGGCGAGGCACCAGGTCGCGCGCCCTAACATATCCGCTCCCGATTAGCTCATGCGAGAACAAGGCACCAAGGACCATGGGAGGTGACGTGCATGGGAGCTGGCCCGCGAGCCAGAGCTCAGCCACTTGGATTTAGCGAAGCTGCAGGGACGGACCCGAGCACAGACGCCGTGCCAGTCCTTAATCATGAGGCGGTCGTGGGCGGGTTCGTAAGGGCGCACGACGCTCATGGCGACGAAGCACCGGACAGACAGGTGATAATCATAAAGCAACTCATGAAGAGGTAAGGCCAGCTCTGATAGATGCAAAGAACGATACATGCCATAGGGACGGACCCACATGGCTTGGGGATAATGCAGCCCGAGGGGCGCCCCCAACTGAACAAAATGAAAAGTGTCACCTGGCACCGTTGCTGAAGAAGTGTTGGAGTAGCTGAAGACGCGAGCCGTAGAAGTCGCTCCTCACGAGCCGTCCATGTCCTGAGCCTCGCGAGGCACCGGGGACCCGTGGGGCTCGCGAGGGTTCGGCGCCTCCTCCGACATGATCGCCTGGTGCCTGGCCTCGTGAGCCGCCAGGATGCTCCGCATGTGGAGCTGGTGCGTGGCAGCCTGGTTCAGCAAATCGAAAGGCATGCGAACGTAGCTGTGAGGGGGGCCCTCGCACCGGCCCACGTGGGACGGCCAGTAGAGCTCCTAAGATGCGGCCCGATTGAGCCCTAGGATGTTGATGCAGACGCACAGCCCACTGCCCTCGTCAGGGGAGGGAGCTGCGCCTGGTGGTGCGGGGCGACGCTCGCCTCCTGAAGATCCTCGATCGCCTTGGTGATGAACTCCTGAGCGCCTCGCGCCCTGCGCTCTTCTCGCGAAAACGCGCGTTGAAGCACGCCTCCACATGGTGCCCGAACACCTCCCTCGTGATGTTAGCCAGGTCTGAGGCCCTCCAGAGGAGAGCCCCCGAGCCCAGCCTGAGAGGGGCGCCGTGCGCGCCTTCCTATGCGAGAAGGGAAGGTGCCCCGTCAGTGGGCGCAGGTCCTGAGGCACGGTCGTCGGGCGCCCCATCCTCCTGGGGTCCCGGGCGGAGCAACTGCTTCTTCTTCTTGGGAACGGCCTCGGGAGGGTAGGCAGCGCCCTCATCGTCTGGGTTCTCAACCGCTGCAGCCTGGTAGGTGCACTCGAGGGAGCACACCGCATCCTTCTCATCGCAGGCGACCGTGATGATGCCGCCCCTCCCTGGCATATTGAGGACATTGTGCCGTGGTGAGTGGCGGCCATGAACTTGGCCAGGGCTGGATACCCGAGGATGGCATTGTACGGGAGGCTGATGTGGGCGACGTCGAAGTCGATGAGCTCGGTGCGGTAGTTGTCGCGCTTGCCGAAAGTGACAGGGAGGCGGACCTGCCCTATCGGGGTGGTGGAGCCGTCGGTCACTCCTGAGAAGGGCTTGGTAGGCTGAAGCTGGTCGTACGGCACCTTGAGTCTATCGAACGTCTCGACGAAGAGGACATTGAGTCCCGCACCGCCATCGATGAGTGTCTTGGTGACGAGGACGTTGCTGATGGTAGGCGAGCAGAGCATTGGGAGCGCGCCGGCAGCGGCCGCGCACTTGAGCTGGTCAGTAGAGTCGAAGGTGATGGCGCACTTGGACCACCTAAGCGAACACGTCGCCTTGAGCTTGGGGAGGGCCGCGTTCACCTCACGAGCGAACTACTTGAAGATGCGGTGAGAGGCGGGAGTCTGAGCGCTGCCCAGGATGCAAGCCACGGCACGAGGCTCTTGGAATCCCCCAGCCCCATCATCTTGGTGGTGGTCATCATTCCTCCTTGGCGGTGGCGGCAGCGGAGGAAGGCCAGCGTTGCCCTGAGGGCGGTCCTCATGAGGCTGATCCCTCCAGGGGCCCTCGCGAGGCTGGCCCTGCTAGCGATCCTCACGGGGCTGGTCACGCCAGTCCTGGCGGGGGTCGCGGTGGTCCCAGCGTCCGCCACCTCGGGCTCCTCCGCGGCCAAGGCGTCCGTCCCGCTCAGGGCGGCGGCCAAGGCGTCCGTCCCGGATGGCCCTAAGCTCTTGGCAGTCGTTGGTGTTGTGGCTCTGCATGTTGTGGAAGACGCAGAACGGACGGCTGCCCTTGGAGGACTCCGGGTAGTCGCAGCTGCGCTTCATCTCAGGTTCTGCCGCGAGCACAGTTGGCCCCTTGTGCTTTACGTCCTTGGCTTTGGCCTTCTTGTCTTCTGGGTCGGCTTCTGGGAGCTCGAGGAGGGTGAGGCAACCTTCCTCGGCCCTCGTGCATCTGGCTGCCATGTTAAACATTTCCAGAGCCGAGCACAAGTCCTCGTGCATGGCGAGCTCGTCCTTCATCTTGACATCCCGGACGCCATCAGTGAACGCGGAAATGATGGCCTCGTCTGTTACCTTGGGAATCTTGAGGCGGACGTTGGTGAAGTGCTGGATGTACTTGTGCAAGGTCTCCCCAGGCTGTTGCTTGACGCGCCGCAGGTCGCCTACAGCCGGAGCGTGGTCTCGAGTGCCCTGGAAGTTGGCGATGAAGCGCTCCCGCATCTCATCCCATGAGGAGATCGATCCAGCGGGGAGGTTCAGGAGCCATGAGCGCGCATCGTCCTTGAGGGCCATGGGAAACCAGTTCGCCATGACCTTCTCGTCGCTGTTGGCCGCCTCGATGCTCAGCTCGTAGAGCTAGAGGAACTCTGCAGGGTCGGGGGTGCCGTCGTAGTGTGGAGGCAGGTCAGGCTTGAACTTCCCTGGCCAGAAGACGCCGCGTAGCTCCGGGGTGAACGCACGGCAGCCTGCCGCGCCCACGGAAGCCCGCCGCAGAGGGGGAGCCTGGACCTGGCGCTCGCGCACCGCCGCCTCTGGCAGTACGCGGTCTTGACGTGGCGGCGCTGGGAGCGCGCACGCCTCTCCTTGGGGATGCTGCACCACTTGGCAGCTTTCTTCGTCGCGCGCCGACGCCCTGCACGGCGGGTCGCGCTGAGGAGCCTCACGCCTTGGCTCGAGGGTGACTTCTTTCCTGGGAGGTGGAGGAGGCGTACCGTGGGCCACGTCGCCCGCAAGAGGTTGTTGGGGAGGCAGTGAGCGAGACGGTGCAGGGGCCTCTCCGGCGGCGCTGACGAGCTCGGCGATGCGGTCCAGTCAGTCTTTGTAGAGGTCGGCAGTCGGGCGATAGCGCAGGAGCTCACGTGCCATAAGCAACGCGGCCTGCGTGTTCGCCGGGCCGCGACGGGCATGGGAGGACGAAGCAGCCACCGGAGTCAGCGACGGGGTGGCGGTGCGCCCGTCGCGCCGTACAGAGGGATGCAGCGATGAAGCCTACTGCTCGTGGGCCGCGGGGCCAGTGGCAGCGTTTGCCACGGGCGATGGGGAACGGCGAGGGGCAGCCCGGCGCTCAGCGCGAACTCGTTGAGGGTTGGCCATGGGAACGGTAGAACGGCGGCGAATCAGTCGGCGAAAGAGAGGCTCCGACGCTCCCCTACCTGGCGCGCCAAATGTCGGATTCAGGGCTCCGCAGACCCAAGAAAGGTTTGAACTCTGGGGTGCGTGCGAAGAACTCAATGTCCCCAACCTGCCGACCCGTCGATCTCACCGCCTAGCTCGATGAACAGGAAAGGAAAGGGACTCAGCTGTTTACCCAGGTTCGAGCCACCTTGCGGTGTCAAACCCTACTCCTGCTTTGTGGTGGATTGGCCTCGAGGTGGGATGAGGATGAACTAGTACAGAGGGAGAACAACCTCAGGAGGAGTGTTCTTGTGCGGGTGTGAGCTGGTGAGGGTGAGCTGGTTTCGTCCCTCGTCTATGGTGGTGGCCTAGCTATATTTATAGTGGCCTCAGTCCTCTTCCCCCAAAATGAAGGCGGGAAGGGATCCCACAACGACCAAGTTTGAAGGGAGACAAGTAGTACATCTTATCCTGACGAAAGGTGGTCTTCGCCTGCAAAGCTTCGTCTTGGGAAAGATCCGCCCTCCTAGCCGCTCTCCACGCCGCCCCTTCCCCAAGCAACTACACCGGCGGCGGGGACTGTTACATGGACACGGGCGCCGCTGCTCATATGGCGTCGCACCCCGGTATCCTCTCTCATGCCTCTTTGTACCCCTTCTTCTCTCGCATCGTCGTTGGTGGTGGCTCTACACTTCCCATCACCCACCACGGCGCGTCTTCCCTCCCCCTCTCATTGTCATCATTACATCTTAACAATGTTCTCGTGTCTCTGTCCTTAATCAAAAATATATGTTCCGTTCGTACTCTTACTCGTGAACACCCTGTTACGGTTGAGTTTGACAAAAATGGTTTTTCTGTTAAGGATGCTCAATCCCGGAAGGTTCTGCACCGATGTGATTCCCCCGGCGACCTCTATCCATGCGGCCCAACGACGAGCAGCGGTCCCGTCGCCCTTCACACTGACGTCTCCCTATGGCATGCTCGTCTTGGTCATCCCGGCGCCGATGTTCTTCATAAAGTTTTGCGGACTTTTCCGTTTTCATGTAATAAATCGGAGGCACACACTTGTCATGCCTTTCGCGTAGGAAAACATGTTCGTTTGCCGTTTTCTTCTTCATCATCAATTGCCACTTTTCCTTTTGATGTGATTCACTGTGATGTTTGGACATCTCCCATGCCTGGCAATTCGGGTTTAGCATATTACCTCGTGATTTTGGATGATTTTTCTCACTTCACTTGGACTTTTCCGTTACGCCGCAAATCCGACGTCGCCTCGACTCTTCATGACTTCTACGCTTATGTTGCCACCCAGCTTCATCGCACCATTGCCCATCTCCAAACGGACAACGGAAAAGAATTTGATAACCTCGCTATTCGCACTCTTTTATCCACTCATGGCACCATTTTTTGCCTCACATGTCCATATACATCACAGCAAAACGGTCGTGCCGAACATGTTCTTCGCACGCTCAATGAGAGTGTTCGTGCTTTGCTTTTCCACACACACATGCCTGCCTGGTTTTGGCACGATGCTCTTGCCACAGCTGCACTTCTTCTCAACATCCGGCCTTATACACCCTGGTGGAACTACACACCTCATCATCTCCTATTCGGGTCACCTCCGTCATATGATGATCTTCATGTTTTCAGTTGCCTTTGTTATCCTAACATCACAGCCACGGCGCCACATAAGTTGGTGCCTCGTTCCCTTGCCTGTGTCTTCCTTGGGTACCAACCCAACACCAAAGGCTTCCGCTGCTACGACCCGGAGTCCCATCGTGTGATCGTGTCCCGGCACGTTTATTTTGATGAGGTTGTTTTTTCCTTTTCAGTAGGCATCGACGCGTTCCTCGCCGTCTCCGAACGCCCCTCCTCGACGGGTTCATGGAGCCCTTGCGCTCCCTTCGCCACGTCACTTGGGCGCGGCCGCGACCCCGTCGACCTCTTCGTCCTAGGTCGCGGCCCCGCCGCCCTCGGCGTCTCCCTCGCTGGCTTAGGAGGAGCCGGCCTCCCGGGCCTCGCTGGTCTCTCACCTCTCGGCTCAGGAGGAGCCGGCCTCCCGGGCCTCGCTGGTCTCTTACCTCTCGGCTCAGGAGGAGCCGGCCTTGCCCCCAGCCGGGCCCTCGGGGGTCTCGTCCCCGACCACGGCATCGCCCTCGGCTGGGTCTCTGCTGGCCTCGCCGACCCCCTCGCTGGCTCAGGAGGAGCCGGCCCTCTTGGCCCCGTCGGCGCCTTCGCCGCCGCCCACGGCCGGGCCCTCCGGTGCCTCTTCGGCCGCACCGTCGGCCTCGCCGTCCGCGCCCTCTACTCCGACGCCCGTGGCCTCGCCCGCGTCTTCATCATCGTCTGAGCCACCGGTTGTGGCTCCTCGCCGCGGTCCACGCCCGGCTCCCCCACCACCTCATCACTCCATGGTGACGCGTGCCAAGGCCGGGGTGCATCAGCCGAACCTGCGCTACCACAATCTCAGCATCACGACCATCTCTCCAGTTCTGCGCTCGGTGCGTTCTGCGTTGAGTGATCCGCATTGGACCGCCGCCATGCGCGCTGAGTACGATTCTCTTGTCGCCAATCGGACTTGGACCCTCGTTCCTCGTCCTCCTGGGGCAAATGTCATCTCCGGCAAGTGGGTTTTTCGTCATAAACTCCTCCCGGACGGTTCTCTCGACAGGTACAAGGCTCGCTGGGTTGTCTGTGGCTTTGCACAGCGTGCCGGTGTTGACTTCTCCGAGACTTTTTCTCCGGTTGTCAAACCCGCCACGATCCGTGTTGTCCTCTAGCTGGCCGCTTCTCGTCGCTGGCCCGTACATCAGCTCGACATCAACAATGCTTTCTTGTACGGCCATCTTCAGGAGCGGGTTCTCTGTCAGCAGCCGGCCGGGTTTGTTGACCCTCAGCGTCCGGATGATGTTTGCCTGTTGTCACGGTCGTTATACGGCCTCAAACAGGCTCCGCGCGTGTGGTACCAGCGCATCGCGATGTTCCTCGGCCTTCTCGGGTTTCGCAGCACCACCTCTGACACGTCGTTGTTCGTGCTCCATCGGTCTGATCATGTGGCTATGCTTCTGCTATACGTCGATGATATTGTCATCACTGCCTCCCGAGAGGATCTTCTTCGCGACATCATCGGTCGTCTTGGCTCTGAGTTTTGGCTGAAGGACCTAGGCGCGTTGCACTTCTTCCTCGGCATTAATGTGCGACGCGATGCCTCTGGGTTCTTTCTTCATCAGGGTCAGTATGCTCTTGATCTTCTGGACCGTGCCGGCATGACTGACTGCAAGCCAGCCGCCACGCCTGCTGAGGCTAAGCCGAAGCTCTCCGCCACCGCTGGCCAGCCCGCTGCTGACACCGCCCTCTACCGCAGCATTGTTGGCGCTCTTCAGTACCTTACGCTCACCAGACCAGACATTCAGTTTGCGGTGCAGCAAGTTTGCTTGCATATGCACTCGCCCCGTGATGTTCACTGGTCTCTGGTTAAGCGCATTCTTCGGTACATTCGTGGCACGCCGACCTACGGTCTTCGTCTCTGCGCCTCCGCCTCGACTGAGCTCATCGCTTATACTGACGCGGATTGGGCTGGCTGTCCTGACACCCGGCGTTCCACGTCTGGCTATTGTGTCTTCTTCGGTGACTCTCTTGTCTCATGGTCCTCTAAACGGCAGCCTACTGTCTCCCATTCGAGTGTTGAGGCTGAGTACCGGGCTGTTGCCAACGTGGTCGCGGAGACCTGTTGGCTTCGTCACCTTCTTGGTGAGCTTCGGATTACCATTCCGAAAGCTACTGTGGTCTTCTGCGATAACGTGCCGGCCACCTACCTCGTGGCTAATCCGGTGCAACACAAGTGCACCAAACACATTGAGCTGGATGTTCACTTTGTGCGCGAGAAGGTTCAGTTGGGTCAGCTTCGTGTTCTTCACGTACCGACTACCCAACAGTTCGCCGACATCATGACCAAGGGGTTGCCAACTGCTACATTCCAGGAGTTTCGTTCCAGTCTTTGCATCGCCGACGCCGACGCTTCGACTGCGGGGGGTGTTGAACCGTGACATATCTGTATTTATTACCGACTGATTCTCCTATCATCTCTAGCCTTGTATAGGTTAACTCCTAGAGATATTGTAGGGTTAGTTGGCTTGTCACGCAAGACATCACCTGTATATATTGTAATAGACTCCGATGAATACAATTGAGTTGCATCCTATAGTCTTCTACACAAGGGTTGGGATGAACCTCTTTTACCTTCTTGTGTTGGATTTGGACCTTTGTACCCTTCTATGTGTATGTGGATTTAGCACATGTGTGATTGGATCTTTGTCATTTGAGTGTTCATCTTGTCTTCTTCTCTTGTTTTGCCCTTTCCCCCCCTCCAAGTGTGAAAATACCATGAACTAGGGGTTCCACTCCACATCAGAAGTGTAGTCCTACGCGTGTGGTTTTCATTGCGAAAAATACAAGCTTTCATAGAGTCCCAAATTTTCCACAAAATAGCGAGCACAATCGACGGCCAAATGTCGTAGTCGAGTCGAGTCCGTGAAGCTATAACCCAAATTGCAGCAAGTGAGAGTGGTGCGGCGAGCTGTAGGGCATCCCATACCTGAGCTGTAAACGGGCAGTGGACGAACAAGTGAGTAGCATCCTCCACCGGTGCATCACATCGAGGGAAAATAGAATCATTAGTGATCGTCTTCTTGAGGAGATTGTGCTTGGTGTTAAGACGATCCTTGAAGAGGAGCCAACCAAAAATCTTGACCTTGATCGGGACCTTGGATGACCAAATAAGCTCGACGAAGGGACCGATGGCGTCCTCCTCAGTGATGATGGAGTAGGTCCGTTTGGAGGAGAAAGGTGTGCCGTTTTGTAAGAACCTATCATCAGAAGCATCATTTGGGGCGAAGTCCTGCAACAAAGACAACACAACTTCTAGCTCGTTTGAAGCAACATTAGTAAGGCGATCATGTTGAACGTTAAGCGCGGGAAATACTAACGAGAGGTCTCGGCTTCGATGCCACGCCTCAGCTCTAATTTTTATTTTCTATTTCTCTTCGTCTCCGGACAAAAGATAATAAGGCATTTACATCAGCAATGTACATAATGTGGCTTGGATCGGGTGGTTATAACGCGCGTGCACCACTTTTTCGTTTCCCTTATTTCTCTCCCTCGCTGACAAGTGCCCCATGCCCCCCCCCCCCCCCCCCCCCTCCCCCGCAACATTTCCCTTCTTTCTCACCCCCGCTAACAGTGCCCCCCCCCCCCCCCCCCCCCCCGCGTGCGAGCTGCTGCTGCATTTAACATGCAGTAGACGGCGTGCCATCAGATTTAACGAGATTGTATAAAAATGTTCCATCAAGAAAGTTAAAGGGCCACTTTTATGGCGGCTTTTTTTAGTTCTTATACCATTTTGTTCTCTCATATACAAGTTTATGTACTAATAATGATATTAACTCTTGTTAAATCGCGCCCGTCTTCCCAAAAAAAATTGCGCCCGCCCATCCGACGCGTGCACGAACCGCCACATGGCAGGACAGGCGTGTGTACATCTGCTTATTAGGCCACTTTTAATGCATTGGTGCTTACATGAGGTGCTAAGTGCATTAAATACCTTAGCAACTGTAGTCTCCCCAATGCATAGTTGCTTAGGTTTTGTAGCTAAGCTTCCCTCATTGAATTGTTTAACAATTAAACTCCTTTATGTATTGGTAGGTAGTCATTTTGCATAGGTTAACGTGCTTAGCACCCTTAATGTTCTCTTTCTTTTTTAATTGCTTTGCCACATCACTTTTTTTTGCCTATGTGACACCCTTACCCACTGTACTACACCGTAGAGCATTGGGAAGGGCCTTAGATTTTCGATTGATTCTTCTAGTACCACCTTTCTCTCCCGAATAGGGAACAGATTCCTATACGCGTGTTGGACTAGGAGGTTAGTCAAGTTAATTATGCTAGTTTTTTTTTAAACATCATTACAGACACAAGCGCTCATATACACGCGCATACACTCACCTCTATGAACGCGCACACGCACACCCTACCCCTATGAGCACCTTCGAAAGACTGAGCCGGCATATCATCTTGAAATTTACGAAGTCACCGTAGGCACCTCGTCGTCGACGGGAACGTCTCCGCCCACTAAATGCGCATCACCGAAAATCCTGAAATAAATCCAGGAATAAATGCGAGCACCAGGATTTGAACTCTGGTGGGCTGAGGATACCACAGTCCCTCTAACCATCCAACCACATGTTGGTTCGCTTAATTACGCTAGTTGATGGTTGTGTCCGACACTGACTCGGACTCGTGTACGTGTGTGCGCGTGAGTCTTTCTTCTGAGCCTATATAAGTACTAGATCATGCCGGCGCGCGTTGCTGCGCCCGTTTATTGTTACGATCTAATGTTAGGCAATGATACAGTGTGCGCGTGAGTCTTTCTTCTGAGCCTATATAAGTACTAGATCATGCCGGCGCGCGTTGCTGCGCCCGTTTATTGTTACGATCTAATGTTAGGCAATGATACAGAGAAACGAAGCTACGGATATATGTAGAGATGTTGATTAATTTTTGTATTGGAATTTTACCTTGTACTGGAGATGTTCTATACTTCAGAATGGTGTGTGAGAGGTTGGCCTAATGGTCATTATGTGGTGTTTAATTGGTGTGTAATATTCAGGCATTTATAACTATTCAGTTATATTTTGCACCATGTATTTGGAACTGAATAGTAAATAAGATTTTCGATAACTGATGAATAAATTTGTGACCTAATGGTCATTATGTTGTGTTTAATTGGTGTGTAATATTCACGCATTTATAACTATTCAGTTATGATTTTGCACCATGTGTTTGTAACTGATTAGTAAATAAGTTTTTGATATCTGATGAATAAATTTGTGGTAACTGTTACTCCACCTGCGTTCGCCTGGAAAAGAAGAGGAAGAAGACATTCCAGGCTGCAATTTTTTTGGTGGTTGGCACTACAGTTCTGCTGGGTAAGAATTCTGATTTTGCATATGAATTTGGAGACTAAGATAGTCAAATCAGAAATTAGCTTCTGCTCATGTGAGGAGAAAGTTTAACTGGAAACTGAATAGGTGCATTTTTTTATGCTAATACAATTTGAGATAATATAGCATGGAGAGTTGAACATTCTTGGCAGAATAGTAAAATATAGAATCAGTGCATCTATCAAAACAAACACTATTTAGAGGTAGAATAACCATATGTATAGAATTGCATTGTTTAACTATTCACGGTATAGAAGAGTCATAGTGTTTGCAAAAACAGCACCAAAACACGTAACTTGTGAAGACAAAGTTGCTGATCATTTGATCATGTAGTAGCATTCGCACGCAGGCGATATATTTACAAGGAAAACTAAATCACTTGAAAATATGGGCGTATGCAGAACGTCGCCGATAGCACTTCAAATGCTGATCCAAGCTCTTTTTAAGATTATTAGTGCATCTTCTTTGCTGGAGGCGATTTGTTGGCTTCAATTCCAGCCCTGTAATCCACAAAATTGTTTGTAAATAAATATTAAGCGGACATGGAGAAATTTTAGGTTTTAAGTTGTAGTTTAGACCTTTTGTAGGACTTCTTGCTAGTTCTGGGTGAATCATTTTTGGTTGCAGTACCAATGTCAGAAGCTAGTGCTTCTTGTCTGAATATGGTGCTAAGCCTTTAATTATTCATAGAAAATCACAGTGATAATGAAGCAAATGATTTTAGTCAAGGGTATAAAAATGTAAGAAATGGTTGTACCATTGCATCATGTATAGGAGAAATCTGCACTCCACTGTTATCATTTCCATCACTGTTGTCCCTGTCCTTGTCCTCGAGTTCTTTCTTGTTACTGCTTGTGTTTACCTATCAAATAAATATAGTGATAGGTTAGTTTAGTACAACTTGAGTAAGGACAGGTGAGTATTTAGTTGTATTTTTTAGTGATTACATTGCTTCCATCCACATGAGCATGAAAGATTGAGATGGCTATTGCCTGACAATCATGAAAAGTGCAATTATACATTAGGTAAATAAATTGATTTTTTTTTATATCGGTAAAGCAAAAGTACACACCCTGCTAGCTTGCCAAGATGACTTAGTTGATGTGCTGCTTGACCCAGAGCAGTATGTTGCTCAAATTCGTCCTTGTATACAACCTGCATTTTTTGCGGCACAAAGAACAACTTCAGTGAACAAAAAATTTCCATAGATGGATAAAGAATTGGGGGAAGAGGTGATGCAGGAACGAGGAATAATTGGAACTAATTGCAGACATAAGAATCACCAATCGTTGCTGGAGAATGATTTGCAGAAGTGAGGAGAGTGGAGAACGAGCAGCGGCAATGTTGGGATTATAGGGGCGTGCATGAATTGAATGAAAATTATGAATCCCCAATTGTAACAAACCTGCAACAATCGACATCCGGCGCATCAGACTGTGAGTAATGGTTGGTTAAACATTCAATCAATCATCGTTGAATTGGCGATAGAACCTCAAAGGACGCATACCTTTCTGCCGCCACAAACCATCCTGCCAGCCGTGCAACCGAACAGATCGAGTAAATCGAGCTTCCACCGACGCCAGGAGCCGGATTGCAGAACAAACAAAACCAAATAACCAAGAGAAAAGGAGGAACCAGAACGGGGAAAATAAAGCAATGTGTACTGCAGTTTGTACCTTCGATTAAGCATGTGCAGGTCAATCGATTAGGCTGCCCATCGAGAAGCTGAAAGGATGTAGTAGACAAGTACTCCAGTAAGCGCGTGCTCATGGAGTACTTGTGTCCTTTTTCCAGGACGCCGCGCCCTGACGGTAAGTCGCACCTCCTCGCCCAGGTGGATCGATCTGTCGGTCGCTCCATGTTCACCACCGGTCATGGGGATGGGAAAGGAAACGACACCGACTGGAGATCTTTTTTCACGACGGGGTGATGGGTGGAGGTTGATCGGACCAGCGCATCGGTCGCGGCGGCGGTTGACGAGAATATGGATTGCCCTCTCCGGGCGTCTCCTCTGCTAGGGTTCGTGAGGCATTTCTTTTCTGGCTCGACTGTGATCGATCGGGAGGCCTTTCTCCAACAAAGCTCTCGTGGGAGAGGAGTGGTTTGCTAGTTGGGCCGGCGAAAAAGGCCCAGGCAACCAGAGGGCTCAGATTTTGCCCCTGAGCAGCTGTCCGATGCAGCCCAGTTAACCAGAGGGCTCAGAAAAAGCTACCGGAGCAGCTGCCCTTGCGACATTTAGCCCACTTCGTGATTCAAGTACAGTCAAACGAAGATCCAACGGTGAAGAATGCCTAGTTGACGAAATCCAACGGCCAGAAACGCCTAATTACTGAGAGGGCAGAGATTAGGTGCAGTTTTACTGTTCTTTTTACTGTTCTTAATAAGGGCAGACCGTGAGTTTTGTTTGACCCTAGATATAAGCAAAAGGGCAGAGCGTGAGTTGTAACACCAAGACAAGAAAAAGGAGAGCAGGTGGCGTGAGCGAGCAACTTCCGGCGAGCGCCCAACGTGCCGGCGACTGTAGCTCATCCCAAGTTCCACAAATAACTCGATGGCCGCAGACACGTTCCCCGATGACGTCATCCTCGAGATCCTCGCGCACGTGCCGGACGCGCCCGCGCTCCTCCGCTGCGCCGCCACGTGCAAGCGGTGGCGCGCCCTCGTCGCCCACCCCTCCTTCCTCCGCCGCCGCTGGCCAGACCCCGAGTACTCCCTCCTCAGCTCATTCCGCCCCAAGGAGTTGAACGAGGGATCGGCCCTAGCGGACGGTCGCCGCTTGCTCAACTCGTGTCCCCGACGCTGCCGGCCTTCCCGCCGACTCCGTCTGGCCGCTGACGTCGCGCGACGGCCTCGTCCTCTTCAGACTCCTCAACCATAGCCCCGGGCCGCTGATCGGTGTCCCGCTGGCCATGTGCAGTCTGCTCACCGGCACATGCGTCGTGCTGCCCCCGTTCGAATGGTATATATACTACCTAGGTTAACATTTGAGAAAGCATAGGCTTTCCTACACCCCATTATCTAGCCATTCATTTTTGCATCGCGATTCGTGCGAGCAACTTTTGTCTTTTTTGTTTCTTCTAAATAGAACAACATATGAAGTTGAAACTTTGGAGGACAATGAAACATTCTAACTAGAATGTGGGAAAAAACTTTCAGATTTTTTCGTGAATCATATATACAAAAAATTAATATTTTTTACTCAAAAAATCTCATTTTGTTTATTTATGTCGGACAGAAAAATCTGAAAGTTTTTTCCCACGTTGTAGTAAGAATGATTTGTTGTCCTGCAAAGTTTGAAATTCATATGTTGTTTTGTTTTGAAGGAATAAAAAAGAGAAATTTTTGTGCTGTAAGTTAGTTGTGTAGCACAGATCTTAAAGCAAGATTGGAGGGTAAGAATAAGAGTCCACAAACCTGAGCTTTATAAATCCACGTTCACTACGTAGGCCATGCCATTCTAACCAGCGCGGACTGCCGGCCATCGTCGTCGTCGGTCGTCCTCGTTCAAAGTGCTAATGATCGTAGCAGGGGAGACGGACTACGACCTCCACACCTTCGTGGCTGGCCAGCCGAGCTGGAACGCGCCTACCAGGTGCCTAAGCAGGGCGGCGCTGGGGTTCCTCATGAACAGCGACGCCGTCGTCTGCCAGGGCGCAGCGCACTGGCTCTTCTGCGCCTCCTCCAGGTTTCACGTCCTTTGCGTCGACGCCGACTCAACCAAGCTCATGAGCCCCATGAGCCCGTGTGTCAGCAACCACGATCTCACTGTCCAGGGCGACCGAAGCCGCCTCGCTACCACCACCGATGGAAAGCTCTTGTCGCTCTGCTTGTATGACGCAGGCCTCCAGTTGGTGGAGATCTGGACGCAGCCCGCGGCAGGCCATGGACAAGACTGGTCGCGCACCGGGGTGATCGATCTAGAACCAATCCTGGAGCAGCCTCAACGAGTTCCATATGTTTGGCTGCGAGGGAGGTGCGGCAAGCTGATCATCATGCTCCCACAGCACCATGGCTACCTTGCCAATCTCCAAACCGGGATGACGCAAGAGCTGGACAGCATGTCTTCTTCTGGCCCCATCGGCGAATCTGGAGTCTACATGGAGATAGATTGGACCGCCTTCTTCATGGCTCGCCTAGCATGCAGAACTGGCTACAACCAACCATAATACTAATAAAGAATTCTTTGTTAATTCCTACTAACGGTTTGTGTGACCCATATATAAATCATTAAATGTATTACACTCACACAATATTACATATAGTAGTTAATTTGTTAGAACTTGCTTAGTAGTGAATTGGGAACAAGAAGAAAAAGAAAAGGTTGGTGCTTCCGTCGTTGAGGTAAGAGCAAATGATCTTATTCGCGATTTCCTAAGAATTGAGTTAGTCAAGTCCACTATCTCGTTTACACGAAAAAGGTATGATAGGAAAAGTGCAGGACCGATTTCCCATAATAGGTTAGATCGCGCCAATATTAAATTTTTTTATTCCAAGGCGAAGATTGAATCACTTAGCCAACATCCAGAAGTTATTGGCACTTTGTTGAATCGAAATAGAGTACTCTCATTTTAGCATGCCAATATTTGGGCAAAGCTGAACTTATGATGCTCTCTTCGAATTGTTTGCGGGTCACAACCACGTCCACTACTCCCTCTCTAAATAAAACTAAGATCGTTTACATCACTAAAGTACTCCCTCCATCTTTAAAAGAGTATACTTTCAACTTTGTTGGAGGGTCAAATTATCTCAAAATTTGACTGCGTTTGTGCAAAAATATATCAATGCTTGTGAAACCAAATAGGTATATGACGAAAATATATTTTATCATGAATCTAATGCTACTAATTTGATGACATAAATGTTGGTCTATTATTGTATAAATACGGTCAATCATAAAAAAGTTTGACTTTCCAACAAAGTTGAAAGTACACTCTTTTAAGGACAGAGGGAGTAGTCTGTTCCATGTTAAGAAAACAAACTGAGAGCATCTACAGCGGGGTGCCCCAAATCAGCCTTAAACGCCCGGGCAGCCCGATCGGTCACTGACCGGCCACGAAATTTCGATCCAGACGGGTGCCTCAAACGGGCCTCAAACGTCTGGGCTGACGGGCACCCCTTATATCCAGCCCAAATATGGGGCGGATATGGGGCGCATGGGCGCGTCCGCCACGTCAGACCCAACCCACCTTGGCTCACACAACCCCACATATATTCCTCCCCATCCGCTCGTCGGACCAAACCCTAACCACTTCACTCCACTCCCCTCCGCCACCCAAGCTTGTCTCTGGCGCCGTCCGGCCATCCCCGGCATGGCGAGCAGCGGATCTGAGTCCTTCACCTCCAGATCCATCGACCCCGAGCTCATCCCACGCGACTCCGAGGAGGAGATGGCCGTCTGACTTGCGCTCTGCAGCTCCCGGGAGGAGGCCCGTGCACGGCAGCGCTCGGACTCCTTCCATCGGGAATCCATTGTGTCCGCCCAAATGGGGCATGGATCCGGCGCTAGGGCAGCCGTTGCTGCCTCACCAGAGGCGGTACGGTCCGTATGGCGTCCGAACACGGTGGCGGACGTGCAACTCCTCCGTTGGCGCCCTGAGGCCATGGACGCACCGTGGGCATCGTCCGACGCAAACATGGCGTGACGTGCCCGCCGTGTGAGGCAGCGGGCGCGGGAGGCGGCAGTAGCCCTCGCGGCGGTTGATACGTCTCCAACGTATCTATAATTTTTTATTATTCCATGTTGTTATATTATCATTCTTGGATGTTTTACAATCATTTTATAGTCATTTTATATCATTTTTTGGTACTAACCTATTGACATAGTGCCCAGTGCCAGTTGCTGTTTTCTGCATGTTTTTTACATCGCAGGAAATCAATACCAAACGGAGTCCAAACGCAGCGAAACTTTTTGTTGATTTTTTTTGGACCAGAAGACATCCAGTGGGCCGGAGAAGCACCTGGGGGGTGCTTCGAGGGGAGCACAACCCACCAGGGCGCGCTTACGGATCCAGGTGGGCACAACCAACCGGGACTAAAGGTTTTAATTTGAAAAAAAATTGATTTTTTTTTGAAAAAAAAAATTGAATTTTTTTCGGATTTTCAAATTTCTGAATTATTTGACGATTTAATCTCTAATCACCCCTCATCACTGCTCAAGTGTGAAGCACTCATTCCAAATCATCTAACTTCCCGGCCGGTCACCCATCCTCTCACTACTCCAACCTGAGCACACTTAACTTCCGAGTTCTATTCCCCCTAGTTTCCAAGTCTGCACTTGTTGTTTTCCTGATAATACTAAGCTATCAATCCTATTAACCCTCAGGAGTTTAGCTTGAGCATGAAGTCACACGTTTCACCGTTTGAGTTTGAAACTATTATTCTTAAAAACAATAATTATTAAGTAACAATAATATTTCTTGAATAAGTAGTTTGACCATAGTTTGACACGATTTGACCAAAATTCAAAAAAAATGAAATAATTATTTAGTAACGCTAATATTCTTGAATAATTATTTAGTAACACTAATATTTCTTGAATAAGTAGTTTGACCACACTTTGACCAAATTTAACCAAAATTCAAAAAAGCTGAAATTTGAGCATAACTTTTTTTCCTTTTAGAATTTTAGGATTCTAAAAATTTGCAAAATGGCCTATGGCCATCAAAATCGGATGCGGATTTTCGTGCTGAACATTTTGATATATTATACGTTTTTTTTCGACATCGTATGCAAAAGATATAGTCGTTTTACTTTTTCATAACACTTTTTTGCAAAACATGTCGAAATTTATGATTTTAAATTTACCTAACTAGTAGATGTAGTAACATAACTACATCTCGAAGAATTTTAATTTTTGAAGTTTTTATCATTTTCTTTTGTTTTTTTTTTCAAAACTGAAAAGGTGATAGGGGGTAGAGTTTGAAAATTGCCCTTTAGTCCCGGTTTGTGTCTCCAACCAGGACTAAAGGTTAGACCCCTTTAGTCCCGGTTTGTGACACGAACCGGCACTAAAGGGTAGACCTATAGTCCCGGTTTGTGTCACAAACCGGGACTAAAGGGGCTCGTGGGGCCCCGGCCTGACGCCAGCCTACCACCACCCCTTTAGTCCTGGTTTGTGACACAAACCGGGACTATAGGTCACAAATGAACCGGGATTAATGCATAGCCGTTCGAACCGGGACTAATGGTACCATTAGTGCCAGTTCATTTACAAACCGGGACTAATGAGCTAAACATTAGGCCCTTTTTCTACTAGTGACTAGCCATCTCTGGCGCCGTTGCCCGAAAGGGATTGACAGCCCCTTTAATACGTCGGGTTGCGAGTATTTGTTATTTGTGTGCAGGTACCGTTCACGTAGTGTTGCGTGGTTCTCCTACTGGTTCGATAACCTTGGTCTCATCACTGAGGGAAATACCTACCGTCGCTGTGCTGCATCATCCCTTCCTCTTTGGGGAAATACCGACGTAGTTCTAGCAGACATCAAAAGGAATTTCTGGCGCCGTTGCCGAGGAGACATCATCAACATCTACCAGGTTCCTAATCACAAATCTCATCTCCTCACAATTTACATTATTTTCCATTTGCCTCTCGTTTTCCTCTCCCCCACTTCACAAAAATTTGTCGTTTTATTTGCCCTCTTTTTCGTTCGCCGTTTTCTTGCCAGATCTGTTTTTGTGTGCTTTCTTGTTTGCATAGTCATGATGCCTCAAAGAAAATATTATGATGTTCCTTACCCCAATATTTTGCTTGAAATTGAGAAAAGTACTAAGGAATATATGACTACACAATTCGAGCATAATAAGTATTTTACTGAAGAACTCAAGGAGCACTCCGTTGTGCTTGACGCTATAACAAAACAACTTGATGATATTAGCAGAGAAGTTTGCAATCTCCAATCTAAATATGCTTTTGCTGAAAGTTTGCTAGGAAAAATATACAATGCACAAGCTACCCTAGTAAATCAAATGGCCGCTAAACCAGTCTCGTTAGAAGATAAAAGTGATAAAGTTCTTAAAATGATCGGTGTTTCTTCTATTGATTCTTTGTTTAGTAAAATTAATATTGATGAAAAAGGGACTGGAGAAGAGTCAACTTTAGTTAGAAGGCGTCCCAATAATTCGGAGGGTGAAAATCTTGTTGAGAAAATTGATAAAAATGGGTTTGAAGAGGTCAAAACTTTAGCTAGTGATGTGCCCACTCTTTTGGATTACAAAGACTTTAATTATGATAGTTGCTCTTTGATTGATTGTATTTCTTTGTTGCAATCCATGATAAATTCACCTCATGCTTATGAACAAAATAAAGTTTTTACTAAACATATTGTTGATGCTATGATGAAAGCTTTAGAAGAAAAGTTGGAATTAGAGGTTTCAATTCCTAGAAAATTATATGATGAATGGGAACCTACTATCAAAGTCAAGATTAAAAATTATGAGTGTTTTGCTTTATGTGACTTGGGTGCTAGTGTTTCTACAATTCCGAAATCTTTATGTGATGTGCTTGGTCTTACCGATATTGAAGAATGCTCTTTAAATTTGCACTTGGCGGATTCTACTATTAAAAAGCCTATGGGAAGAATTAATGATGTTCTTATTCTTGCAAATAGGAATTATGTGCCCATAGATTTTATTGTTCTTGATATTGATTGCAATCCGTCTGGTCCAATTATTCTTGGTAGACCATTTTTACGTACTATTGGCGCCGTGATTGATATGAAAGAAGGCAATATTAAATTTCAATTTCCACTAAGGAAGGGTATGGAACACTTCCCTAGAACAAGAATTAGGCCACCATATGAATCAATCATGAGGGCATCTTATGGATCAAGAACAAAGATGGCAATACTTAGATCCTTGCTTTATGCCTAGCTAGGGGCGTAAAACGATAACGCTTGTTGGGAGGCAACCCAATGAATAAATTATTATTTTTGCCTTTTGTTTTCTGTTCTTGAGTGTTAGCATAATAATTCTACTGTTATTATTGAGTTTTTTGTGTTTTAATTAGTGTTTGTGCCAAGTAAAGCCTTTAGGATTGATTTGGGTGATAGTTGATTTGATCTTGTTGGAAAACAGAAATTTTTGCGTCCAGTAAAACAATTTTAAAAATTCACATCAGAGACTAAAAAATCTGATTTTTTTTACACAAGATTTATATACAAATTTCCTATGTTTTCCTAATTTTTAAGAATTTTTGGAGTTACATAAGTATTCCAAATATTCGGATTACTACAGACTTTTCTGTTTTAGACAGATTCTGTTTTTCTTTGCGTTGTGTGCTTGTTTTAATGATTCTATGGTTTTCTTTGAAGAGTTTTTGCCATAGAAAAGTTGCAATAAAGTAGATATAATGCAAGAATAAAATATGAATTGGTTTTCTACAGTACTTATAGTAGTGATTTGTTTTCTTATACTAACGGATCTCACGAAGGTTTTGTTGAGTTTTGTGTGATTGAAGTTTTCAAGTTTTGGGTGATCTTACGATGGATGAAGGAATAAGGATTAAGAAGAGCCTAAGCTTGGGGATGCCCATGGCACCCCAAGCTATTATCCAAAGAGAAGCAAGCAACTAAGCTTGGGGATGCCCGAGTGGCATCCCCTCTTTCTTCTAACGACCATCGGTATTTTACTCGGAACTATATTTTTATTCGTCACATACTATGAGTTTTGCTTGGAGCGTCTTGTATGATATGAGTCTTTGCTTGTTTTGCTTTTTGTTTTAAGTCTTGAATCCTTGCTGGACACACCTATTTGAGAGAGCCAAATTATGCCATGACTTGTTAGAATTGCTCTCTATGCTTCACTTAAATCTTTATGAGCTATGGAATTGCTCTAGTGCTTCACTTATATCTTTTTGAGCACGGTGTGCTTTATTATTTTTGAAGAAATGCTCTCATGCTTCACTTAGATTTATTTGGGAGTTATTAAATTTTTTAAGAAATTCTCTCTTGCTCTCTTGCTTCACTTAAATTAATTTGAGAGAAAGAAATATTATGCTCATGATCTTCACTTATATTTGTTTGAGCTTATCAAAAGCAACACATGAAAATTAGTCCCAAAGTGATAGATATCCAAGAAGGATATAATAAAAACTTTCATGAAGATCATTGGATAAAATAAACTTGATTCCTTGTAATAGTTTTAAGATATGATGATGTGATATGTGAGTTATGTTGATGAGTAATTATGCTTTAGTAAGAATATTGGTGTTAAGGTTTGTGATTCCCTATGCATGCACGAAAGTCAATAGTTATGCAATGAAATTATATCCTACTTGTGGTGCATTATTCGGTGTTAATTATGCTTAATGCTCGCTTATGAGATTTTTTGTTTCTTGGTTGGTCGCTTCTCAATCTTTTGCTAGCCTTCATTTTGCACTAAGTATGATCACTACTTGTGCATCCAAAACCCTTTAAACCAGTTTTGCCATATGAGTCCACTATATCTACCTATATGCGGTATTCTTTTGCCGTTCTAAGCAAATTTGCATGTGCCATCTCTAATTTTCAAAATAAATTTCTCTTTTGTGTGCTCGTACCGCTCGCGAGGCGGTGAGGGGTGGCCAATATTTTCCATGCTAGATGCGTTATTCTCACGATGAGTGTTTATTCACTTGTCATTGCACGAGACTAAGGCAAAGGTATTAGGGATGCCGGTCCCAAAATGAATAAATGAATTTACTTTATGTTGTCAAATAATAAATTCCTTGGAAAGTGTTGGTATGGAGGGCCCCCGTGGATACGGCTAGCCATGGAAAGTGAAAGAAATGGTGGAAAAAGGAATAAACTTTATTTTCTGTTTGGGAACCGCCTATGATATATCTAGCATGGAAACTGTGGGGAACTCTAAGTCGTTTTCGTTGGTGGGAAAAGTATGCCTCTCAAAATGTTTTTTATCTCTCAATTTAAGCTTTGAGCTCTGGCACCTCTACAAATCCCTACTTTCCTCCGCGAAGGGCCTTTCTTTTACTTTGTGCATTTTTATTTTGAGTCTCCATCTTCTCTTATAAAGCACCAACTAAGGGGCACTATGATCGTACTTGAGCATTGGGTGTAGCTAATATGCGAGTGTGTTTCATGAATGGATCAATGATTGAGCATAATGGTCTAGGGATAACTTATTTTAGCGTTGATATTTTGAAAGACATGGTTGCTTGTTGACATGCTTGAGTATTTGAGTTATCATGTCAAAACTAGACTATTGCTTTGAACCATATAAAAGTCCAAATGTCCATGCTATAAAGAAAAGAATATGTGATGAACATGTTAGGCAGCATTCCACATCAAAAATTCTGTTTTTATCCTTTACCTACTCGAGGATGAGCAGGAATTAAGCTTGGGGATGCTGATACGTCTCCAACGTATCTATAATTTTTGATTGTTCCATGCTGTTATATTATCATTCTTGGATGTTTTACAATCATTTTATAGTCATTTTATATCATTTTTTGGTACTAACCTATTGACATAGTGCCCAGTGTCATTTGCTGTTTTCTGCATGTTTTTTACATCGCAGGAAATCAATACCAAATGGAGTCCAAACGCAGCGAAACTTTTTGTTGATTTTTTTGGACCAGAAGACATCCAGTGGGCCGGAGAAGCACCTGGGGGGTGCTCCGAGGGGAGCACAACCCACCAGGGCGCGCCTGGAGGCCCAAGCGCACCCAGGTGGGTTGTGCCCACCTCGGCCACCTCCCGCACCGCCTCTTTGCTCTATAAATACCCCAATATTCCAGAAACCCTAGGGGAGTCGACAAAAATCAATTCCAGCCACCGCAAGTTCCAGAAACACCAGATCCAATCTAGACACCATCTCGGAGGGGTTCATCATGTCCATTGGTGCCTCTCCGATGATGCGTGAGTAGTTCTTTGTAGACCTACGGGTCCGTATTTAGTAGCTAGATGGCTTTCTCTCTCTTGTTTGATTCTCAATACAATGGTCTCTTGGAGATCCATATGATGTAACTCTTTTTGCGGTGTGTTTGTTGGGATCCGATGAACTTTGAGTTTATGATCAGATCTATGTTTTTATCCATGAAAGTTATTTGAGTCTTCTTTGATCTCTTATATGCATGATTTCTTATAGCCTCGTATTTCTTCTCCGATATTTGGGTTTTGTTTGGCCAACTTGATCTATTTATCTTGCAATGGGAAGAGGTGCTTTGTGATGGGTTCGATCTTACGGTGCTTGATCCCAGTGACAGAAAGGGAAACGACACGTATGTATCGTTGATATTAAGGATAACAAGATGGGGTCTATTTCTACATAAATAGATCTTGTCTACATCATGTCATCGTTCTTATTGCATTACTCCGTTTTTCCATGAACTTACGGTGCTTGATCCTAGTGACAGAAAGGGAAATGACACATATGTATCGTTGCCATTAAGGATAACAAGATGGGGTCTATTTCTACATAAATAGATCTTGTCTACATCATGTCATCATTATTATTGCATTACTCCGTTTCTCCATGAACTTAATACACTAGATGCATGCTGGATAGCGGTCGATGTGTGGAGTAATAGTAGTAGATGCAGGCAGGAGTCGGTCTACTAATCTTGGACGTGATGCCTATATAATGATCATTGCCTGGATATCGTTATGAGTATTTGAAATTCTATCCATTACCCAACAGTAATTGTTTTCCCACCGTTTGCTATTTTTCTCGAGAGAAACCACTAGTGAAACCTATGGCCCCCGGGTCTCCTCTTTAATATATTTGCCTTTGCGATCTATTTTTATTGGCTTTTATTTTCAGATCTATATTTCCAAAAACCCAAAAATACCTTGCTGCACTTTATTTTATTTTGCATTTATTCGAGATCTATTTATCCAATCTATTACAACTTTTTCCCGTCCACTAGCCATCTCTAGCGCCGTTGCCCGAAAGGGATTGACAACCCCTTTAATACGTCGGGTTGCGAGTATTTGTTATTTGTGTGCAGGTACCGTTCATGTAGTGTTGCGTGGTTCTCCTACTGGTTCGATAACCTTGGTCTCATCACTGAGGGAAATACTTACCGTCGCTGTGCTGCATTATCCCTTCCTCTTTGGGGAAATACCGACGAAGTTCTAGCAGACATCAGCGGTGGACGTCGGCGAGGCGGAGTCGCCGTCTCTGGCGCCCCGTATGGTGCATCAGTCCGGGCGCCGCAACCGCATCGTAGTGGATGTCGCCGGCTCGTCCCAGGACGGATCCATCATCGATCTGCCGTCCACCGGCACCCAACGGGTTTCGGGCTCTGACGAGGAAGAATAGGGCATGGGAGACGGTGGCGCCTTGAGTCCCGTGAGCCGCCTGATACGTCTCCAACGTATCTATAATTTTTTATTGTTCCATGCTGTTATATTATCATTCTTTGATGTTTTACAATCATTTTATAGCAACTTTATATCATTTTTTGGGACTAACCTATTGGCATAGTGTCCAGTGCTAGTTGATGTTTTTTGCTTGCTTTCTACTTCGCAGAATATGCCTATCAAACGGAGTCCAAACGCAGCGAAACTTTTTTGGAGATTTTTCTTTTGGACCAGAAGACAACTTGAGAGCCAAGGAAGCACCTGGGGGAGGCCCGTGCCTGGCGTGCCCTGATGCGTTGTGGGGCCCATGGGGGTCTCCTCCACCGCCTCTCAGCTCTATAAATAACCAAATATTCCAGAAACCTTAGGGGAGTCGACGAAACACAATTCCAGCCACTGCAAGTTCCAGAACCACGAGATCCAATCTAGAGCCCTATTCCGGCACTCTGCCGGAGGGGAACACGATCACGGAGGGGTTCATCATCCTCATTAGTGCTCCTCCGATGATGCGTGAGTAGTTCACCATAGACCTGCGGGTCCGTAGGCAGTAGCTAGATGGCTTCTTCTCTCTTTTTGATTCTCAATACAATGGTCTCTTGGAGATCTATTTGATGTAATGACTTTTTGCGATGTGTTTGTTGGGATCCGATGAAGTTCGAGTTTATGATCACATCTATATCCATGAATATTATTTGAGTCTTCTTTGATCTCTTATATGCATGATTATTTATAGCCTCGTATTTCTTCTTCGAATCTTTGGTTTAGTTAGGCCAACTAGATTGATTTTTCTTTCAATGGGGAGAGGTGCTTTGTGATGGGTTCGATCTTACGGTGTCCTCACCCAGTGACAAAAGGGGTAGCGAGGCACGTATGTATCATTGCTATTAAGGATAAAAAGATGGGGTCTATTCCTACATGAATAGATCTTGTCTACATCATGTGATCGTTCTTATTACATTACTCCGTTTCTCCATGAACTTAATACACTAGATGCATGCTGGATAGCAGTCGATGTGTGGAGTACTAGTAGTAGATGCAGAATCATTTCGGTCTACTAATCTTGGACATGATGCCTATACTCATGATCATTGTCTGGATATCGTCATAATTATTTGTTCTTCTATCAATTGCCCAACAGTAATTTGTTTACCCACCGTATGCTATTTTCTCGAGAGAAGCCACTAGTGAAATCTACGACCCCCGGGTCTATCTTTTATCATATTTCTTTCAGATCTATCTTTTATCATAATTTTTTCAGATCTATTATTCCAAAAACCCCAAAATACCTTGCTGCACTTTTTCTTTACTTATTTCGCATTTTATTCAGATCTATTTATCCAATCTCATACAAACCAAACTATCTTTTTACCGTGGAGGGATTGACAACCCCTCTTACGCGTCGGGTTGCAAGTATTTGTTCTTTGTGTGTAGGTACCATTTACATAGTGTTGCTTGGTTCTCCTACTGGATTGATACCTTGGTTTCATAACTGAGGGAAATACTTACCGTAGCTGTGTTGCATCATCCCTTCCTCTTTGGGGAAATACTGACGCAATCTAAGCCACGTCACCGGCTCGTATCCCATGCCCTACTCTACCTTGCCAGCGACCGGACCAACACTCTGGGGAGCGCAGCCGGCCGCCGGACATGGGCATGGCGACCGGGCGAGCTCCGCTTAAAGATCGCTACGTTGCATGTAATAATAGGGATTTGAGGTTTCTAATTTGGTATATCCGGATGTGGAATGCATTATTTGAGGTGTGACCGATCAGTGTCCGTGGGCGTTTGAGGGGCCGGATTTGTCAAGTCCAGCTGTAGATGCTCTAACATCATTGTAGATCGATTGCTTGCAAACGATACTCATCCACCCTATGCTACTCTTTGGGAAAGGATAGCAGTGAATCATCAGAGCATTCAGATCAAAACATCCCATATATAGGACAACTAAGGGCATCTTCAACGCTGACCCTCAAACCACCCGCAACCGTCCGGATGTATTTTGCCATCCAACGCGATCCTGCATCGGTCTGCAGGTCAGTCTGGACATGCTTTTTCCCGCCTGCATTGGTCCGCAGGCTGGTCTGGACATACTTTTTCCCGTAAACAAGAGACAAGGGGGGGCTTTGCGGGCATCCGGACCACTGCCACACCTGTTCCTGACTATCCCGTCCCACCAAAAACCCTCCACCCTCATGAGCGCGGGTTCTCGCCCTTTCGTCAGCTGCCTGCATTCATGTCGCTATAGAGCGGCCCCTCCGCATTGACGTCAGCCTAGAGCAGACGCGACCTCTCACTGGTGTAGGTATTGATGCGACACGCCGACCAAGATCGCCGCCCGCGACGCATCCCCGGTTCATGCCTGTTCAATGTCAGTGAGGAGTTTACTGGACGGGGCGAGACAAATATCTACCACGCCCGTTGAAAGCCCGTCCTTCCGTATGCCGCCATTAAGCAGGCTTGCCGGCCGAGGAACCAACTACGACGCTGCGTATTGACCCACGGATGCTTGGCCTCACCGGAATCCGCTATTTACAGGTGGCCACACCCGACTAACTCCACACCACAACACATCTGCTCCACATCCTCCTCCCTTGCACCACATCCGCCATGATCGCAAGCGGAAACGCTCTGTGGGATAGTCTATCGTCATAGATGAAGCACGAGGTGGCCACCCTTGCAGCCGCTTGGCAGTCCCGCCACGCCAGGCGGATCGAGCACAGCATGCTGGCTAGCTCACCGGAGGTCTCCAATGATAATCCCACGATGGAGATGGGCTCGAAGAACGACACCACGCGCGGAACCCGTGCATGTGCTTGCTGGCTTAACCATGGAGTGGGTGCAGGCGCACTACGAAGCCACCATGGCGGAGGAGGAGCAGCCTACACCGGCTCCTATGTCAGTGTTCTGGCAGGCGTAGGAGGAGCAAAGGTACAACTTGTTCCTCCTCAAACAGCACTGGCTAGTGGAGGGCCAAATCTACGGCGAGCGCGCAAGCGAGGAGGTCATGGCGAGCAAAGGTACAACTTGTTCCTCCTCGAGCAGCACTACCTAGTGGAGGGCCAAATCTACGGCGAGCGCGCAAGCGAGGAGGTCGTGGCCGCCATGGTCGCGGCGAACCTGAACTTTCTTGTGGAGCAGCAGGCGCTCTACGATATTGTGTGTTCTAAACGCGTCGCTCGCAACAAACAGACGGTGCAACCGGACATGGACGTGACAGCACACGCGTTGGCGACGCAGGTCGGGAACGTGAACGTCGTCAGCTACGCGTCCTATGCGCCGCCGTCCAACTTTCGGGTGCACATGTGGCAGGTGGACAATGACGGACCATCCACGTCCATCATCGACGTCGCGTCCACCGGCGCCGGCGGCAAACAGGTCGCGAACTCCTCCGAGGACGAGTAAGGCATGGGAGGTGGCAAGGCATTCCCTGTGGGCCGATCCATCTCTGATGTCCTACTCTTCCTCGCCAGAGACCGCACCTTCACTTCACGCTTAAACTCCGTCGGCGCTCATGGAGACGGCAAATGGAGGACATGGTCGCCAATGCGGAATACAAAGGAAATGGACGATGGGCATCGCCGTAGGATAGGTTTAGATCCGACCGCTCTTTTTTAATGAAAAATGTCCGAATTGTAATGAATGTGCTCCGGTTTATATGAAAATCAATCGGTTTGCATGAATTGCGTTCGGTATGTTTAAATCTGTTTTGAACTGTATGCATGTTGGCAGCAATGATAGCAAAATTTAGCTACCACAAAGCTCAGCTAGCACCAGCAATGGTAAAATTCAGCTAGAAGTGCAGCACCACAACATCGCTATCTCTCTCATTCTCCTTTCACAACCCGACTGAGGCTGTTGCAATGGGGAGAAAAAAATCGCATGCCTATCCCAATAAGTATGACTCAAAACCACAACAGGTCCACATCCTGTTTTTTAACATGACACCTCACCCGTGTCACTGCTTAAACTCCTTCAGGCACACTTTCCTCAGCTACATGTATAAAACTACCATCAAGGCTGCAAGACAACACATAAGCTCCTTTTTTGGAACATCACACATCTCTTGTTGAGAGGAAATGGGCATTGGCACCACCAAGTAAATCAATCTCGAAAAGGAATAAAGTTTCTAGACTTGTTTACTGAATCGTGTTACACAAATGTACTTCAGGTCTCTTCTCTATAGTTTCATACCGGAGAAAAAAGATGTCATATAAACATAAAAATGGTCAGGTTACTTTACAAGAACAAACTTTTTTTAATGATGAAACCTTCTAACTGTATCCCAAAGGTTGGGATCAAAGCAAACATAGGATCCTCGTTCATACAGCGAACTTTTGACAAGAGGTGGCGCATTTGGAGTTCGTGTGAGCCACACACGATACTCTCTATGGTACAATCTTTGCTATATCTGGAAAAAAAGTAGAATAAAAAATCTGAGTACCAGTTGTACTTTGATTTTCCTGATACAACTGATCAATCCCAGGACACCAGTAGATATGTTGTATTCACATTCATTCTCTTTGAATGTTAATAGTTGTCCCAAATTTTGTATTTTGAGTTCGTATCCATCCTATAGATTCACCATTTTTTCCTAAACGAATAAGATTAGCATCACATGTGTAAAACAATAATTATTTAAATACTACAGGATATGCACAACATCAAAGAGTTTCTTTTTCACTTAGCAGCCTATAGTTTAGAAAAGGCTCACATATCTATCTTGTTCGAAGAAATGGCTCTTCGGAATTGAGCAGTGGCCTAAAAACTAAAATATTTGGTATGCTTTCACAGGTGGTGACTTGCTAGCTTCTCTCTATTATCTAATTTTCGGGCACATTGGCATACTAGCATGATAAAGACAGGGTGACTTTGCTTCAGTCAAATTCATGTACCTATGTGTCTCTACGGAAAAAATGCAAGGAATGCCCCCAAGTGCGCCGCAGCAAGCATGGGAGTTCCTCGCCTCTCCAGCGACCACCATGTGACTCTCCAATCCGTCGACTTCAAGAGCTATCTCAGGGGGCTTAAGTTTTCGAGATCAAATGAAAGGTCAAATTCAAACAATTATTAAGCAATGCTATAACTCAACTCATATTTAAGCTGAAGGATCTCCTATATCAAGATGAAGCTTGCATTCGGATGATGTGCCATCATACACATCCATTACAAATATACCACCTCTCTTCTAGGCAAAACTGCATCTGACATGGTCGAATTGGCTGAACATTTCGTAAATGAAGAATATGAGTGCTCATAGCTTCTCATTTCTGTGGAGCCATCATTACTAGTAACATTTAGACCTTGCACGAGATCAGTAATCTTTTGCTTGACAAGGTGAGAGATTCATTTGGCTGTAGTTCCATCAAAAAGCAACAATCTCAAATACCCATCAGCTCCAATCTTGCTCAGGTTGTTTTCAAGTCACCACTCAAGTGACTCGCGGTCAAAGTCTAAGTCGAGTGATGTTCGTCTTGTATCAGTGCGAAGCCACTCAGTACCACCGACAGAGGAAAAAAGAGATAATGAGTAACACATGCACTCATACTTTGAAGCTAAATAATAATCTCTTCCATGTTGAACACCGTTAAATATTGACCAAAGTTCCAAAGAGTAACCATTTTAATATGCCAACTCCTACGTATATGTGTGTCAAATGTAGTATTAGAATGATCATTTCTAAGTTCTAACTAATGGGACTCTTAAGATCCTCGACAATAGATATCTAGTGCGCCCAAGGTGTTTAGAAACTAACATAAGGAGGATTGTGCAAAGGCTATGCTTATTGCTTAGTAGTGCTCTGACCTGAGGAGGGTCGTGTTTAGGGCCGGTCCTGAGATTTTGGGGGTCCGGGACGAAACTAAAACTTAAGGCCCTTAGTTATGACCATCATAAAAATAATAATCGGCATCTCTATGATGTCTACCCTCCCCCATTTTTGATCATCTGGTCTGCATGTAACACATGCAGTGTTGGTTGTTGTATTGCAAAAAGACCCCAACTACTCTGCTTTGTAGAAAACCCCTCAGTCCCCCAAAACCAGCCCCAACCCTTCCCCACAGCTCCCAAACAAATAGGGGGCATATACTTGGGTGACACCTAACATATTTTTAGTGATATATATCAAAAATAGGTTTGTATGTTTTTCAAGTTTCCGAACAAGTATCATTCATTTTGGATCCGTTGCAAGGCACTGGCACTATATATATTTAAATCCATCCAAAACCAATATTCGTATGAAATAGTTTATACACTCAAATACACAATGTTACGACATGGCCCATGTGGTAAGCAACAAAAAAAAACAATACACAGTGTTGAAAATAAAAAATACGAAGTACATCATAAGTTGAACAGTGAAAAAGCTATGCGTCATATAAGTAGAGATAAATTACTTATAATTATGTAATAAGGAATAGCAATATGGTATACCTCAGATCAGTTGGATCGGCCTTGGTGATGGTCTGATCGGGCGCTCAGCGATCACGCAATGTTGATTGGCAGAGCATGATGTACTTTATTTAGTCAGTACGTCTACCGTCGGCGATGAGGGGGAACACCTGGAGCGGAGATTGGAGGGCATGGTACGCCGGCCGGTGAAATGGTAACTCACGATCAAAACAAGGGTCGGGACAGGATCGTGATCCTCGGGAAGACGTGAATCGCGATCAGATCTTGTCATCTGGGAAGGGCATTTAATCTTTTATTAAATCTCGGAAGGGCATTTAATTTTTCAATAAATCTCGGAAGGAAATTAGGAAACCTAATAGCCACGCGTTCGAGGCTACAACTATGAGCTACAGCGGACGATGGTACGCAAGCCGCTGCATGTGTGTGCAAACCCAGCCCAATAGGCATAGCTGCGTGTTCATCGGGCTGTGGGTAGGGGAGCTGGCTGCGTACGTACCCCTGGGTGGGGCCCCTGCATCTTGGGGGCCCGAGGCGGCCGCCTCTCTGCCTCCCCTCAGAGCCGGTCCTGGTCGTGTTAGAATAAATCTGAGGCACGCAGTCTATTTAACGAGGACCAAACAATCACACGAATAGGACATCAAGATTTGTTAACGAGATTCATCAATATGGCTACATCCCTGGGGCTTGACTACGGGCGCTTCTTCCCATGACACCGTCACAATACCGCACACCAGCCACCCAGGCGCCGCACATGCCGCCAGCTCCCCCTTGCACACTTGTGCTATTATATTGTCATAAGTTACATTGTGTGTTTACCCTCTCATTATATAAGAGGCCAAGGATATAAGTGTCATAATAGGACACGACACCATATCCCATCTAAACACAATACAACTCGGAGTCCAACTGTAACCTACCTTGTACACAATATTCGACACAACTCTAACAAATTTCACCTTGGCGAATATTCTCCACCACCTTGAATTCATCCATGTGTCAAACTTTCATGTACATTGGACTTGAGCTTATCCCATGAGTACCGCTGCTATTCCAAAGGCTCCATGTGACTCCACCTACAACTTGTAGTCCCTTCTTTTCTTGATCACAGTCAACGCTCGAGCAAAATTAAGGTCCTCTTTACTCTAGTTTGTGCTCCCAACTTTCAGAATATCCGTTCAACACCATCACATACACACTGTTCGATGACCTGCGTGAAAGTGAATGTTGGGAAACGTAGCATGCAATTTCAAAAAAATTCCAACGCTCACGCAAGATCTATCTAGGAGATGCATAGCAATGAGGGGGAGAGTGTGTCTATGTACCCTCGTAGACCGAAAGCGGAAGCGTCTGACAACGCGGTTGATGTAGTCGAACTTCTTCTAGCTCCGATCGATCAAGTACCGAACGTACGGCACCTCCGAGTTCTGCATACGTTCAGCTCGATGACGTCCCTCGTCCTCTTGATTCAGCAAGGTGTCGAGGAAGTAGATGAGTTCCGTCAGCACGACGGCGTGGTGACGGTGATGGTGAAGTGATCCGCGCAGGGCTTCGCCTAAGCACTACGAAGATATGACCGAAGGCGTAAACTGTGGAGGGGGGCGCCACACACGGCTAACAATTGTTGTTGTGTGTTCTAGGCGGCCCCTCCCCATGTATATATAGGTGGGAGGGGGAGGGGAGCAACAAGGGTGCGCCCCAAGTAGGAGGAATCCTACTTGGGGTCCTCCCCAATTCGGCCTCCCCCCCTTCCATATTTGGCGGAGGGGGAAAAGGGAAGAGGAAGGAGAGAAGGAAAGGAGGGGGGGCGAACCCCCTCTTTCCCTTCTCCCACTCGGCCTCCTTCCTTGGGGGGGGGGGGGGGGGCGCCACCCCTTGTGGGCTGGTGTGCTCCCCTTTTATGGCCCATATCTTTCCCCCGGGGGTTCCGGTAACCCCCCCCCCCGGTACTCCGATAAATACCCGATACTATCCGGAACACTTCCGGTGTCCGAATACTATCATCCTATATATCAATCTTTACCTCTCGACCTTTTCGAGACTTCTCGTCATGTCCGTGATCTCATCCGGGACTCCGAACAACATTCGGTGACCTAATCACATAACTCATATAATACTAAATCGTCATCGAACGTTAAGCGTGCGGACCCTACGGGTTCGAGAACTATGTAGACATGACCGAGACACCTCTCCAGTCAATAACCAATAGCGGAACCTGGATGCTCATATTGACTCCTACATATTCTATGAAGATTTTATCGGTTGAACCGTAATGACAACATACGTTATTCCCTTTGTCCACCGGTATGTTACTTGCCCGAGATTCGATCGTCGGTATCCACATACCTAGTTCAATCTCGTTACCGGCAAGTCTCTTTACTCGTTCCGTAATACATCATCCTGTAACTAACTCATTAGTCACTTTGCTTGCAAGGCTTTTTAAGATGTGTATTACCGAGAGGGCCCAGAGATACCTCTCCGATACTCGGAGTGACAAATCCTAATCTCGTTCTATGCCAACCCAACAAACACCTTCGGAGATACCTGTAGAGAATCTTTGTGATCACCCAGTTACATTGTGATGTTTGATAGCACACAAGATATTGCTCTGGTATTCGGGAGTTGCATAATCTCATAGTCGAAGGAATATGTATTTGACAGGAAGAAAGCAATAGCAATAAAACTAAACGATTAATATGCTAAGCTAATGGATGGGTCTTGTCCATCACATCATTCTCCTAATGATGTGATCCCGTTATCAAATGATAACTCATGTCCATGGTCAGAAAACCTTAACCATCTTTGATCAACGAGCTAGTCAAGTAGAGGCTCACTAGGGACACATTGTTTGTCTATGTATTCACACATGTATTTAGGTTTCCGATCAATACAATTCTAGCATGAATAATAAACATTTATCATGAATAAGGAAATATAAAATAACAACTTTATTATTGCCTCTAGGGCATATTTCCTTCAGTCTCCCACTTGCACTAGAGTCAATAATCTAGATTACATTGTAATGATTCTAACACCCATGGAGTCTTGGTGCTGATCATATTTTGCTCGTGGAAGAGGCTTAGTCAACGGGTCTGCTACATTCAGATCCGTATGTATTTTGCAAATCTCTATGTCTCCCTCCTTGACTTGATCACGGATGGAGTTGAAATGTCTCTTGATGTGTTTGGTTCTTTTGTGAAATCTAGATTCCTTCGCTAAGGCAATTGCTCCAGTATTATCACAAAAGATTTTCATTGGACCCAATGCACTAGGTATTATAGCTAGATCGGATATGAACTCCTTCATCCAGACTCCTTCATTTGCTGCTTCCGAAGCAGCTATGTACTCCGCTTCACACGTAGATCCCGCCACGACGCTCTGCTTGGAACTGCACCAACTGACAGCTCCACCATTCAAAATAAATACGTATCCGGTTTGTGACTTAGAGTCATCCGGATTAGTGTCAAAGCTAGCATCGACGTAACCATTTACGATGAGCTCTTTGTCACCTCCATAAACGAGAAACATATCCTTAGTCCTTTTCAGATACTTCAGGATGTTCTTGACCGCTGTCCAGTGATCCACTCCTGGATTACTTTGGTACCTCCCTTCCAAACTTATAGCAAGGCACACATCAGGTCTGGTACACAGCATAGCATACATGATAGAACCTATGGCCGAGGCATAGGGAATGACTTTCATTTTCTCTCTATCTTCTGCAGTGGTCGGGCATTGAGTCTGACTCAACTTGACACCTTGTAACACAGGAAAGAACCCTTTCTTTGACTGATCCATTTTGAACTTCTTCAAAACTTTATCAAGGTATGTGCTTTGTGAAAGTCCTATTAAGTGTCTTGATCTATCTCTATAGATCTTGATGCCCAATATATAAGCAGCTTCACCGAGGTCTTTCATTGAAAAACTCTTATTCAAGTATCCTTTTATGCTATCCAGAAATTCTACATCATTTCCAATTAACAATATGTCATCCACATATAATATTAGAAATGCTACAGAGCTCCCACTCACTTTCTTGTAAATATAGGCTTCTCCGAAAGTCTGTATAAAACCATATGCTTTGATCACCTCATCAAAGCGTATATTCCAACACCGAGGTGCTTGCACCAGTCCATAGATGGATCGCTGGAGCTTGCACACTTTGTTAGCACCTTTAGGATCGACAAAACCTTCTGGTTGCATCATATACAACTCTTCTTTAAGAAATCCATTAAGGAATGCAGTTTTGACGTCCATTTGCCAGATTTCATAATCATAAAATGCAGCAATTGCTAACATGATTCGGACAGACTTAAGCATCGCTACGGGTGAGAAAGTCTCATCGTAGTCAACTACTTGAATTTGTCGAAAACCTTTTGCGACAAGTCGAGCTTTATAGACAGTAACATTACCATCAGCGTCAGTCTTCTTCTTGAAGATCCATTTATTTTCTATGGCTTGCCGATCATCGGACAAATCCACCAAAGTCCACACTTTGTTTTCATACATGGATCCTATCTCAGATTTCATAGCCTCAAGCCATTTTTCGGAATCTGGGCTCATCATAGCTTCTTCATAGTTTGTAGGTTCACCATGGTCTAGTAACATGACTTCTAGAATAGGATTACCGTACCACTCTGGTGCGGAACATGCTCTAGTTGACCTACGAGGTTCGGTAGTAACTTGATCTGAAGTTTCATGATCATCATCATTAGCTTCCTATCTAGTTGGTGTAGGCATCACGGGAACGGTTTTCTGTGATGAGCTACTTTCCAATTCGAGAGAAGGTACAATTACCTCATCAAGTTCTACTTTCCTCCCACTCACTTCTTTCGAAAGAAACTCCTTCTCTAGAAAGTTTCCATTCTTGGCAACAAAGATCTTGCCTTAACGTCTATCAATTGCCCAACAGTAATTTGTTTACCCACCGTATGCTATTTTTCTCGAGAGAAGCCACTAGTGAAATCTACGGCCCCTGGGTCTATTCTTCATCATATTTGCTTTCTGATCTATTATTTGCCACTTTTATTTTCAGATCTATTGTTCCAAAAACCCAAAAATACCTTGCTGCACTTTTTTGTTACTTCTTTTATTTCGCGTTTATTCGAGATCTATTTATCCAATCTATCATAATTTTTATCCCGTCAACGTGACAATTTCTGGCACCGTTACCCGTTGAGGTATTGACAACCCCTCCTAATCGTCGGGTTGCAAGTATTTGTTTTTTGTGTGCAGGTACCGTTTACATAGTGTTGCTTGGTTCTCCTACTAGATTGATACCTTGGTTTCATAACTGAGGGAAATACCTACCGTAGTTGTGCTGCATCATCCCTTCCTCTTTGGGGAAATACCGATGTAGTTCAAGCGACATCATTGTCTCACTGGCAATTGAAGACAATTCAGTTTGACACCAAGGGCAAAACTGTTCTGTTGCAAGGAGTCAAAATAACAGCCCTGCCTCCCATCTCTGAATTGGATGCATACAAGTTACATTGCATGGAGGTAGCTAATGATATTTGGACAACATCTTTGGTTACCATTGAGAAGAATGACGAAACACAAGGCGCAACCATCCCACCAAATATTCAAAAAGTCCTGTCTGAATACCAAGACGTTTTGCTGAACCAACAACCTTGCCCCCGCGCCATCAGTGCGATCATGGAATTAATCTAGAGCCGGGCACTGCACCCATCAACACCAAACCGTACCGTTACTCTCTGGCGCAGAAGGATGAGATCGAACGGCAAGTCCACGATATGCTCAAATCTGGTGTCATCTCGCACAACATGAGTCCGTATGCTACACCTTTCTTGCTCGTCAAGAAGAAGGACGGCAACTCGCGCTTCTGTGTTGATTTTCGACGCCTGAATTCCGCCACTGTGAAGAACAAGTTTCCGCTCCCTGTTGTCGACGAGCTTCTCGATGAACTTGTCGGGGCAAAATACTTCTCCAAGATTGATTTGCACATGGGATACCATCAGATCCGCATGCGTGAAGAAGACAAGGAGAAACCCGCTTTCAAAACTCATCACGGGCACTACCACTTTCGGGTGATGCCATTTGGATTATGCAATGCGCCGACAACATTCCAATGCTTGATGAACACTATTTTCGGCTGCTACATGCGTACGTTCATAATCATCTTCCTGGATGACATTTTGGTTTTCAGCATTGACCTGTAGGAACATGAAGAACATTTGCGTCTTACTCTGAACCTTCTTCGCGAGCATCAATTGTTCGGCAATTCCAGCAAGTGCTCCTTCGCGCAGACCAGCATCGAATACCTCGGGCACGTGATCTTCCAAGACGGTGTTGCCACGGACACAAGCAAGACCAGCGCCATGCAGGCCTGGCTCGTGCCCAAGACGCCCACCGAGCTGCGCGGCTTCCTGGGATTGACAGGCTACTGATACGTCTCCAACGTATCTATAATTTTTGATTGTTCCATGCTATTATATTATCTGTTTTGGATGTTTTATATGCATTAATATGCTATTTTATATTATTTTTGGGACTAACCTATTAACCTAGAGCCCAGTGCCAGTTTCTGTTTTTCCTTGTTTTTCAGTTTCGCAGAAAAGGAATACCAAACGAAGTCCAAACGGAATAAAACTTTCGCGATGATTTTTCTTGGACCAAAAGGAAACCAGGAGACTTGGATATGAAGTCGGAGGAGCCACGAGGCAGCCACAAGGATGGAGGGCGCGCCCAGGGGGTAGGGCGCGCCCCCCATCCTTATGGGCCCCTCGTGCACCTCCTGACCTAATTCTTTCGCCTATATATACTCATATATCCCCAAACCAGCAGAGGCATCCACGAAAAGACTTTTCCACCGCCGCAACCTTCTGTACCCGTGAGATCCCATATAGGGACCTTTTCCGGCACCCTGCCGGAGGGGGATTCGATCATGGAGGGCTTCTACATCAACCCTATTGCCCTTCCGATGAAGCGTGAGTAGTTTACCACGGACCTACAGGTCCATAGCTAGTAGCTAGATGGCTTCTTTGATTCTCAATACCATGTTCTCCGTGATGTTCTTGGAGATCTATTCGATATAATACTTTTTTGCGGTGTGTTTGCCGAGATCCGATGAATTGTGGATTTATGATCAGCTTATCTATGAATATTATTTGAATCTTTTCTGAATTCTTATATGCATGATTTGATATCTTTGTAATTTTCTTCGAACTATCGGTTTGGTTTGGCCAACTAGATTGGTTTTTCTTGCAATGGAAGAAGTGCTTAGCTTTGGGTTCAATCTTGTGGTGTCCTTTCCCAGTGATAGTAGGGGCAGCAAGGCACGTATTGTATTGTTGCCATCGAAGATAAAAAGATGGGGTTTTCATCATATTGCTTGAGTTAATTCCTCTACATCATGCCATCTTACTTAATGCATTACTCCATTCTTTACGAACTTAATACTCTAGATGCATGCTAGATAGCGGTCGATGTGTGGAGTAATAGTAGTAGATGCAGAATCGTTTCGGTCTACTTGACACGGACGTGATGCCTATATTCATGATCATTGCCTTAGATATCGTCATAACTTTGCGCTTTTCTATCAATTGCTTGGCAGTAATTTGTTCACCCACCGTATTATTTTCTATCTTGAGAGAAGCCTCTAGTGAAACCTATTGCCCCCGGGTCTATTTTCCATCATATAATCTTCTACTTTTCATCAAACAAGTTCCTGATCTACTATTTTGCAATCTTTTACTTTCCGATCTATAAAACAAAAATACCAAAAATATTTACTTTATCGTTTATCTATCTCTATCAGATCTCACTTTTGCAAATAACCGTGAAGGGATTGACAACCCCTTTATCGCGTTGGGTGCAAGTTGTTTGAATGATTGTTTGTGCAGGTATTCGGTGATTTGTGCGTTGTCTCCTACTGGATTGATACCTTGGTTCTCAAACTGAGGGAAATACTTATCTCTGCTTTGCTGCATCACCCTTTCCTCTTCAAGGGAAAAACCAACGCAAGCTCAAGAAGTAGCAGGAAGAATTTCTGGCACCGTTGCCGGGGAGATCTACGCCAAGTCAAGACATACCAAGTACCCATCATAAAACTCTCATCTCTTGCATTAAATTATTCGCCATTTGCCTCTCGTTTTCCTCTCCCCCACTTCTAAAACGATTTTCGAAAAGATTTGCCTTTTTATTCGACCACTTTTTCATTTGCCTTTTTCTCGTTAGATCTCTTCTTTGCTTGTGTTACCATGTGCCTTCTTTTTGCTCGCATCTTCGCTTGCTAAAAGTTTATGGATCCTCATCCACTTGCTAATCTTTTTAAGAGATCCAATTATGATGAACCAATTTCTAGTGATTTGAGTGCACTGGATTATCTTTATGAAGTTTTGCTTGAAATTCGTGAATCTAAAATGTGTGATGAAGTGTTAAAAGAAGAAATCTATGAAGTGATTCACGATAGCTCCTTGGATGAAAAGCATGATTGCAATGGTTCTGCTATAAATTCTATTAATGTCCACTACTTATTGCAATGATCATGATTGGGGTGATTCTTCTTATGATCTTGAAAATTTATTTAAGCCTCATGATAATAGTGTTTGTAATAATATTGAAAGTGGGTTTGGAAGAGTGTCAACTCTAGGTAATGATGATCCCACTACTTTGGAGTATGATCAATCTTATGAAATTTTTGATAAAAGTGGGCTTGGAGAGGTCATGACTTTATTTGATAACCCCACTATTTTGGAAGAGTGTCAACTTTGTATGCATGTGGATCATGAAGAGAATATTTTATGTGATAGTTATATTTTTGAATTTGATTATGATCCTACATGTAATTATTATGAGAGAGGAAAATATGGTCGTAGAAATTTTCATGTTACTAAATTACCTCTCGTTATGTTGAGATTGCTATTGTTTCTTTCTTCTTCCTTGCATATGCTAGATCTTGCTTGTCTTGCTAATTTGTTTTCCTATAAAATGCCTATGCATAGGAAGTGTGTTAGACTTAGATGTGTTTTTCACGTGTTTTATGATGCTCTCTTTGTGCTTTAATTCTTCTCTTTTATGTGAGCATCATTGAAATTATCAATGCCTAGCTAAAAGGCTTTAAAGAAAAGCGCTTGTTGGCAGACAACACAATATTTTTCCTTGTTGTTTTTCAATAAATTTATCATCTAGCCTCTGGTTAGATGTGGTTTTGTGTTTTAATTAGTGTTTGTGCCAAGTAATACCTTTGGGATGGCTTACGGTGATAGTTGATTTGATCTTGCTGAAAAATAGAAACTTTTACATCCAGTCTCAGAATTTTAGTAATTCACTGGAGAGTTGAAAAACTCTGAATTGTTTATACGAGATTGATATACAAATTTCCTCTGTTGTCCTAATTTTTCAGAATTTTTGGAGTTACAGAAGTATTAGAACAATTCGGATCTTCCCAGACTGTTCTGTTTATGACAGATTCTGTTTTCCTTGTGTTGTTTGCTTATTTTGATGAATCTATGGGTAGTATCAGGGGGTATGAACCATGGAAAAGTTGGAATACAGTAGATATTACACCAATATAAATAAAGAATGAGTTCACAACAGTACCAAAGTGGTGATTTATTTTCTTATACAAACGGAGCTTATGAGATTTTCTGTTGAGTTTTGTATTGTGAAGTTTTCAAGTTTTGGGTAAGGATTTGATGGACTATGGAATAAGGATTGGCAAGAGCCTAAGCTTGGGGATGCCCAAGGCACCCCAAGGTAATATTCAAGGACAACCAAGAGCCTAAGCTTGGGGATGCCCCGGAAGGCATCCCCTCTTTCGTCTTCGTCTATCGGTAACTTTACTTGAGGCTATAATTTTATTCACCACATGATATGTGTTTTGCTTGGAGCGTCTTGTATAATTTGAGTCTTTGCTTTTTAGTTTGCCACAATCATCCTTGCTGTACACACATTTTGAGAGGGACACGCATGAATCATGATTTATTAGAATACTCTTTGTGCTTCACTTATATCTTTTGAGCTAGGCAATTTTGCTCTAGTGCTTCACTTATATCTTTTTAGAGCACGGCGGTGGCTTTATTTTATAAAAATTATTGAACTCTCATGCTTCACTTATATTATTTTGAGAGTCTTTAAATGGCATGGTAATTTGCTTTGGTTATAAATTTAGTCCTAATATGATAGGCATCCAAGAGGGATATAATAAAAACTTTCATATAAAGTGCATTGAATACTATGAGAAGTTTGATTCCTTATGATTGTTTTGAGATATAAAGATGGTGATATTAGAGTCATGCTAGTGAGTAATTGTGGATTTGAGAAATACTTGTGTTAAAGTTTGTGATTCCCGTAGCATGCACGTATGGTGAACCGTTATGTGATGAAGTCGGAGCATGATTTATTTATTGATTGTCTTCCTTATGAGTGGCGGTCGAGGACGAGCGATGGTCTTTTCCTACCAATCTATCCCCCTACGAGCATGCGCGTAGTACTCTGTTTCGATAACTAATAGATTTTTGCAATAAGTATGTGAGTTCTTTATGACTAATGTTGAGTCCATGGATTATACGCACTCACACCCTTCCACCATTGCTAGCCTCTCTTGTACCACGCAACTTTCGCCGGTACCATACACCCACCATATACCTTCCTCAAAACAGCCACCATACCTACCTATTATGGCATTTCCATAGCCATTCCGAGATATATTGCCATGCAACTTTCCACCATTCCATTTATTATGACACGCTTCATCATTGTCATATTGCTTTGCATGATCATGTAGTTGACATCGTATTTGTGGCAAAGCCACCATTCATAACTTTTTTTCATACATGTCACTCTTGATTCATTGCACATCCCGGTACACCGCCGGAGGCATTCATATAGAGTCATATTTTGTTCTAAGAATCGAGTTGTAATTCTTGAGTTGTAAGTAAATAAAAGTGTGATGATCTTCATTATTAGAGCATTGTCCCATGTGAGGAAAGGATGATGGAGACTATGATTACCCCACAAGTTGGGATGAGACTCCGGACGAAAAATTAAAAAAAAAGGCCAAAAAAATGAGAGAAGGCCCAAATAAAAAAAATGAGAGAAAAAGAGAGAAGGGGCAATGTTACTATCCTTTTACCACACTTGTGCTTCAAAGTAGCACCGTGATCTTCATGATAGAGAGTCTCCTAAGTTGTCACTTTCATATACTAGTGGGAATTTTTCATTATAGAACTTGGCTTGTATATTCCAATGATGGGCTTCCTCAAATTGCCCTAGGTCTTCGTGAGCAAGCAAGTTGGATGCACACCCACTTAGTTTCTTTTTGAGCTTTCATAAACTTATAGCTCTAGTGCATCCGTTGAATGGCAATCCCTACTCACCCACATTGATATCTATTGATGGGCATATCCATAGCCCGTTGATACGCCTAGTTGATGTGATACTATCTCCCTCTTTTTGTCTTCTCCACAACCACCTTCTATTCCACCTATAGTGCTATGTCCATGGCTTACGCTCATGTATTGCGTGAAAGTTGAAAAAGTTTGAGAACATCAAAAGTATGAAACAATTGCTTGGCTTGTCATCGGGGTTGTGCATGATTTGAATATTTTGTGTGGTGAAGATGGAGCATAGCCAAACTATATGATTTTGTAGGGATAAGCTTTCTTTGGCCATGTTATTTTGAGAAGACATAATTGCCTTGTTAGTATGCTTGAAGTATTATTGTTTTTATGTCAATATTAAACTTTTGTTTTGAATCTTACGGATCTGAACATTCATGACACAATAAAGAAAATTACATGATAAATATGTTAGGTAGCATTCCACATCAAAAATTCTGTTTTTAGCATTCACCTACTCGAGGACGAGCAGGAATTAAGCTTGGGGATGCTTGATACGTCTCCAACGTATCTATAATTTTTTATTGTTCCATGCTATTATATTATCTGTTTTGGATGTTTTATATGCATTAATATGCTATTTTATATTATTTTTGGGACTAACCTATTAACCTAGAGCCCAGTGCCAGTTTCTGTTTTTTCCTTGTTTTTGAGCTTCGTGGAAAAGGAATAAACGGAGTCCAAACGGAATAAAACTTTCGCGATGATTTTTCTTGGACCAAAAGGAAACTAGGGGACTTGGAGATGAAGTCGGAGGAGCCACGAGGTGGCCAGAAGGACGGAGGGTGCGCCCCCCACCCTTGTGGGCCCCTCGTGCACCTCCTGACCTAATTCTTTCGCCTATATATACTCATATATCCCCAAACCAACAGAGGCATCCACGAAAAGACTTTTCCACCGTCGCAACCTTCTGTACCCGTGAGATCCCATCTAGGGACCTTTTCCGGCACCCTGCCGGAGGGGGATTCGATCACGGAGGGCTTCTACATCAACCCTATTGCCCTGCCGATGAAGCGTGAGTAGTTTACCATAGACCTACGGGTCCATAGCTAGTAGCTAGATGGCTTCTTCTCTCTCTTTGATTCTCAATACCATGTTCTCCTCGATGTTCTTGGAGATCTATTCGATGTAATACTTTTTTGCGGTGTGTTTGCCGAGATCCGATGAATTGTGGATTTATGATCAACTTATCTATGAATATTATTTGAATCTTTTCTGAATTCTTATATGCATGATTTGATATCTTTGTAATTCTCTTTGAACTATCGGTTTGGTTTGGCCAACTAGATTGGTTTTTCTTGCAATGGGAGAAGTGCTTAGCTTTGGGTTCAATCTTGCGGTGTCCTTTCCCAGTGACAGTAGGGGCAGCAAGGCACGTATTGTATTGTTGCCATCGAGGATAAAAAGATGGGGTTTTCATCATATTGCTTGAGTTAATTCCTCTACATCATGTCATTTTACTTAATGCATTACTCTGTTCTTTACTAACTTAATACTCTAGATGCATGCTGGATAGCGGTCGATGTGTGGAGTAATAGTAGTAGATGCAGAATCGTTTCGGTCTACTTGACACGGACGTGATGCCTATATTCATGATCATTGCCTTAGATATCATCATAACTTTGCGCTTTTCTATCAATTGCTCGGCAGTAATTTGTTCAGCCACCGTATTATTTTCTATCTTGAGAGAAGCCTCTAGTGAAACCTATGGCCTCCGGGTCTATTTTCCATCATATAATCTTCTACTTTTCATCATACAAGTTTCCGATCTACTATTTTGCAATCTTTTACTTTCTGATCTATAAAACAAAAATACCAAAAATATTTACTTTATCGTTTATCTATCTCTATCAGATCTCACTTTTGCAAATAACCGTGAAGGGATTGACAACCCCTTTATCACGTTGGGTGTAAGTTGTTTGATTGTTTGTGCAGGTATTCGATGATTTGTGCACTGTCTCCTACTGGATTGATACCTTGGTTCTCAAACTGAGGGAAATACTTATCTCTACTTTGCTGCATCACCCTTTCCTCTTCAAGGGAAAAACCAATGCAAGCTCAAGAAGTAGCAGCTACTACCGCAAGTTCGTTCCTCACTACGACATCATCGCCAAGCCCCTTATACAGCTCCTCACGAAGAAAGGGTTTCTCTGGAGCGACAAGGCACAACAAGTGTTCGACATGCTCAAGCACGCCATGGTGAGCACGCCGGTCCTGGCGCTCCCCAATTTTACTCGCCCATTCGCCATCGAAACCGATGCGTGTGACACGGGCGTTGGTGCGGTGCTCACCCAGGATGGCCACCCGGTCGCCTACCTCAGCAAGGCTCTTGGAGTGCGCAACCAGAAGCTTTCAACGTACGAGAAGGATTTCCTCGTCGTGGTGATGGCCATCGACAAGTGGTGGCCGTACTTACAACACGCCCCGTTCGAGATCGTCACCGACCACAAGAGTCTGTGCACGCTTGGTGCTCAACAACTGGTCACTGATCTTCAGCGCAAAGCCATGTCGAAGATGGTGGGCCTCCAATTCTCCTTCCGCTACAAGAAAGTCGTCGAAAATGGCGCCACCGATGCGTTGTCTCACGTCTGCCATCTCCTGGCCCTTGATGTGCTATCCATGTGCCAACCACAGTGACTTCAAGAGGTGGCCAACTCCTACGAAACCAACCCTGACTCGCAAGACCTTCTCGCCAAGCTAGCCATCATCAGCGAGGACGACCAAGGGTGCACGCTTCAGAATGGCGTGATTCGGCAACGCGGTCGCCTGTGGATCGACGCCAACTCCGCGCTCTAGACCAAGCTCATCGCCACACTCCATCATAGCACTGTGGGAGGACACTACAGTGCCATTGCCACCTACCACTGGGTGCACAAGCTCTTCGCCTGGCCCGGCCTGAAACGCGTCGTGGAGGATTTCGTTCGTCAGTGCGCCATCTGTCAGCATGCCAAGCACGAGAACACGCACCCGGCCGGCAAGCTACAACCCCTCCCGATTCCGAACGCGCCTTGGCAAGACCTGACCGTGGACTTCGTCGAGGGGCTACCCAAATCTGAAGAGTACGATTCCATCATGGTGGTCGTCGATCGACTGACCAAGTTTGCACACTTTGTGCCGCTTCGTCACCCCTTCACTGCCGTGCAAGTTGTGCGCGCATTCTGGGAGCACATCATCAAGTTACATGGTGTCCCCCACTCCATCGTCTCGGATAGGGACAAGATCTTCACCAGCGCAATGTGGCGGGAGGTGCTTGCCACGGCCGGCACCAAGCTCCTGTACTCCATCGCATACCATCCACAGATGGACGGCCAAACTGAACGCATCAACCAATGCCTTGAGATGTACCTCTGGTGCACCGTCCATGAAACCCTGAAGCAGTGGCGCAAGTGGCTGCCAGCGGCTGAATTCTGGTACAACTCCACGCATCACTCGTCCCTGAAGTGCTCTCCCTTCAAAGCGCTCTACAACACCGACCCCAACCTGGGAGGTTTGCCACATCTCAGCTCCGCCCTACCAGCTGACCATCAACCGGTGATCTGGATTGGGCCGCGCACACAGACCTGCTCCGCGAGCATCTCTCCCGCGCCTAGGCGTGCTTCAAGAAGCAGGCCGACCGCCACCATGCCGAGCGCGCGTTTGACGTGGGAGAACATGTACTGATCAAACTATAGCTATACGCTCAATCTTCCGTCGCCAATCGCCCCTGTCGGAAGCTCTCCTACAAGCTCTATGGTCTGCTCATGGTGGCCGAACGGATCGGAACACTGGCGTATCGCCTGCAACTACCGGCAGACAGCCGCATTCACCCGGTATTCCACGTCTCCCAGCTGAAGCCCATCACTTCTAATTACACACATGTTTTCTCTAAGCTGCGAAGAGTGCCTGACCTTGTCACTGATACGTCTTTGTCGTATCTATAATTTTTGATTGTTTCATGCCAATATTATACAACTTTCACATATTTTTGGCAACATTTTATATGATTTATTGGACTAACATATTGATCCAGTGCCCAGTGTTAGTTCCTGTTTGTTGCATTTTTTTGTTTCGCAAAATATCCATATCAAACAAAGTCCAAACGCGATAAAAATTTACGGAGAATTATTTTGGAATATATGTGATTTTTGGGAGGTGGAATCAATGCAAACGGAGGCCCACGGCCTCCACTACCCACCAGGGCGCGCCGGGCACCCCCTGGCGCGCCCAGGTGTCTTGTGGGCTCCTCGTAAGTCGGTTGGGGCTCTTCTTCGGGCACAAGAGAGATAATTTATGGGGAAAATCATGTAAAAATGTCAGCACAATCGGTGTTACGGATCTCTGGGAATTTAAGAAACAGTGAAGGGCCAGAAAACAGGAATGTGAAACAGAAGAGAACAGGGGGATAAATCCAATCTAGGAGGAGCTCTCGCCCCTCCGCTGCCATGGAGGCCATGGACCAGAGGGGAAACCCTCCTCCCATCTAGGGGGGAGGCCAAGGAGGAAGAAGAAGGAGGGGGGATCTCTCCCCCTCTCTCCCGGTGGCGCTGGAACACCGCCGGGTCAATCATCGTGTGACGGCGATCTACTCCAACAACTCTGTCATCTTCACCAACATCTTCATCACCTTCCCCCATCTATATTCATGGGTCCACTCTCCCGCAACCCGCTGTACCCTCTACTTGAACATGGTTCTTTATGCTTCATATTATTATCTAATGATATGTTGCCATCCTATGATGCCTGACTAGATTTTTGTTGTCCTATCGGTAATTCACTGGTACAACGAGGTGCTATACAAACGGTTTTTAAGCCCTTTCCGCGACGGCGTTCTGAACCGTCGCCTAGTGAGTGACTGCGATAGGGGGGTCCTTCCCACATGACCCAGAAACCGTCGGGGATATGCCCTCCTGGCACACACGCTCGGCAAAATGAGGTCGTGTGCGACCGGCGAGCGATCAAATACGGTTATACCTACAGTAGTGCTAAAAAATACAATTATACAGGCAAAATCGTTTTCGGTCGTAAGTACATCCCACACAGTTAGTCCCCGCTAAACATTTTCATTTGTATATACATCCCACACAGTCGCTCCAAGGAAAACGTTTCCGTTCGCAGGTACATCACACACAATTTTCCCCATTAAATCGTTTGTGATAGAGTTGCCATTGCACACGATATTAACAATTTTATCGTTTGCATTATTGAATGCATCACACACAGTGCATAGAAGAAACTGTGTGGCAAAGGCTGTCCATCACACACAGTTTTTATGTGGTAAACGTTTGCGCAACGTGGCCTAACGCAAACAATTTTCAAGAGGATGTCGTGTGTGATTGTTCATTGATCTAACACGGTTTATTCCTAGAAACTGTGTGCGTTGCCTGAGGTTATCGCCCACGGTGTTTTCTCAATAACCGTTTGCAATAGAAAAACCAAATTAGCAGGCTAATTGCCCTATTATTAATAATCCATTTATTAATCTAATTGACATTTCATATTAAGCACACAATATATGTCATTTCCATATTAAGGATGCAGGATTTCATAATTGAAATACATCAGAGTATAACATCATATAGCTTCAGTACTCAGCTACCCCATTACACAACTGCACCAGCACCAAGTTTCACATGCAACATCTACAACCTTTCGAAATTAGCATCATAGACGGAACATAGACAGATGAATCTCATCTGGAAAACTGCTGAAGCGAAAGGCGAATATTGAGCCTTCATTGATGTTGAAGGTCTTTGCAACTTTAGGCCAGTGCCTGTGGATGATTGACCATCCATCATTCGTCCTCTTCAGGAACACTTCAATATTGAACCGTGGGTGTTGTATGAAAACCTTCCTCGCCTCCTGACCATACAGGTGGTTTGAGAGGTAATCATCAGTGAACTGCTTTGGAAAGGCTTGAAAACAAGGATATGCATAAATATATTCTCCAGATTTGAAATGGCGCAAAGGAATTAAAAAGACAAGGTATAACAGTTAGTACCATCCCGTAGTGAACTGATGTCTTCTTCATTGTGCAGACAAAGATCTTGTTGTTTTTTGTCGCTAATTTCTTTATCGTAACAATCTTTCTGAGTGTCTTGACTTGACTGATATTAATGGACAACTCATTTCCACATATGTAAAAAGGGTCAAACAGTGGGTCAAAACCTCTAACAACAGGACCTACATGTGCAAGACCAAATTGTTAAAAACCTAATATTTAAAAACAAGAAGTGGAAAGGTGTGTTATTAACTGCAACAGGCCTAATATTTAAAAACAAGCAAACGTAGTCGTTCAAACTTGTATTGTGCAGGTCTAAGTACACTAGTTATTGGCCCTGTTTGGATCCATGGGTTAGAGTTAGTATGAGCTAGTTTGGGCTCAAATAGCCCTAAAGTATCCAAACATGAGGGCTAGTTTGAGCTAGTTGCGTCAAACCCACCCAAAACAACTATCCCACCCAAGAGGTGCTAATTGGGGCTAGTTCTCCTAGTGCATTTATTATCAATCTAACACTGTCATCCAATCACCTCTTTGGCTAGAGTTAGTTCAGGGTTAGTCATTGTTGAGTATCATTGTTCTTTAGGAAACGTAGGATAGCGTAGGATTTATTCTACCTTGACTTGTACTCCAAGATGACCATGTACTCCTATATATATATGTGTGCCCATGAGTCTCAAGAAATACAATCAACTATTCCACCAATCTCTCTCTCCCTTTTAATTGTCATGAGCTAGAAACTAACTCTAACCTCTAGCTAAGTTAGAGTATCCAAACAGTGCCATTGTTAAATCAAATGGAAAGGCGTGGTCAATACTCCCTCCGGTCCTTTTTACTCTGCATATAAGAATTGTCTGAAGTCAAACTTCATAAAGTTTGACCTTATTTATATGAAAAAATATCAACATCTAGCATGCTAAAGTTATACAATATGAAAATTTAAGTCATGACACATGTACTGATATTTATTTCATATTGTGAATGTTGGTATTTTGTTCTATAAAGTTGGTCAAACTTTAAGAGGCCTGACTTTAGACAAATCTTATATGCGAACTAAAAAGATTCGAAGGGAGTACAACATGCTTAACAGCAACCAAATATAGTCATTCATAGAGCTATTGTTAAATTTGGTATTGATGAAATTGAACTACACAGTTCATACTAGCACATATAGAACATCACACTGTTAATAGCTAAAATAAACAAGGCATACTACGAACAATCAAAGATGGCAATTGAAACTAGACATATGCTAACTACAAAGAACCGAACAACCATAAACCATAGAAATAAACAAGGCGTAATGCAAACAACCTAATATAGCAATAAATACTGGACAGGTTCTCACTACAAAAGGGGTTCGAGAAAACAAATCATGGGTTTCCTCACTTGTCACAGATTGGTTCCTCCTCATGGTCGCCGTCGATGAGGTCTGACTTGCCAGCTGAGGATCCCAGGCCAGCGTCGCAGAACGTGTCCTTCAGAAATGACAAAAGGGGCTCCATGGCAATGAAGGATGGCAAACTGTTCATAACGAGCCGCAAGAGATCAGCGGCAGGGCCATCGATTAGATCGACGGCTGTCGAACCCGAAGGGTTGGGGGTGGGCAACTTAACCTGTGACATAACCCGCGTCAAGCCGTCGGTGTCGACGACCTCGATGTCGTAGCCGGCGTCCGCGACATGCCACAATACTGTAGCCCACTAATTGAAAGGCTCAATCCAGGTCCAGTCATCGTCGTCAGCTTCCTCGGTGGCCACCTCACGACATCGGGTGAAGAGGCCACGGTAAAGCTCTTTTGGGCCATTCGCTCCTCGAGATCCCCGGGAAGCGTAGCCGGGCTTAGGCTGCGACGCTCTGGAGTGGGGGAGGGGGTGTGGATGGGGATCTCTGGGAAAGGGGGCGTTTCGCAGGCGTCATCTAAGAAACTCAGGGCGGCGAGGGTATGTATATCGGTGGGTAAACTGCACGGGCAGACCGGCAGAGGTTGACGATGGAGGCGGCGCGGCGGCGGCGACGACCTAGCTAAGTTTGGAGCGAGGGAGGGGTGGTGTGTATGTGTGTGAGCGGGGGATTTGGGGTGAGCGAAGGATTTGGGGTGTGTGTGTGTGGAGGGGGTCCAAGGTGGTGTTTGAGGAAATGCCGCGGGTACTAAAAAATTTACTAGGCAGGAGTAAAATGGCGGGGCTACCGAAAATTTGGATCAAGGGATTGAAGCAGAGCGTGGCGGGAGTAAAATGTCGGGGCTACTAAAAAATTGGATCTACTGATTGAAGCAGAGCGGGAGTAACAGACATCGCACACGGTCCAGACATACTAATCGTGTGCTATCAAACAGAAAAACCATCTACGCGGGTAGATATTTTCGAGATTGCGAGGGAGTAGATATTTTTGAGAGGGGAGGGAAGCCTCGTGGAGCCCAATCTACTGTGATCATGTGGGTGACAGGTGAGGGGCAGGGGCACAGCACATGGGTAGTCCTAGGGAACCGTGTCTGTTTCGTACCCGATCGCAGACAATTGCTGCGTCCGACTCGTCTGCTATTTATAAATTTGGCCAAAAAAATGCGGGAAAGGGTCAGAACACGAACACACTTGCATGTGGACCAAATATATGTATGAAAAGGGTGGTTTTATGTTCAAATACCCAATGCACAACTTTGATGTGGCTCCTGTCGCACAAAGCACACGTTATTATTTGCTTACCCCCCCCCCCCCACCCCCCCCCCCCCAAACACACACACACTTCGTGTTGCCGGGAGGGGAATCCTAGCTATGAACACATGCCCCCAAATAGCTAGGTCTGACATCTCACCGTACCGTAACACCAAACCAAAAGGAGTACATCACCCCCCCCCCTTTGCTTCCGATCAAATGTGGACCGTGTGCGGGCCCACAGATGTGTTCTTCTGGCGTTAGATGGGTGACACCACTTACCAACCACACCTGCGGGTGGCCCGATGTGTGTGTGTATGTGTGTGTGTGCGTGTGTGTGTGTGAAAACGATGTGCTATGATATTTAAATAACCAAATCACAAATTTGATGTGGCACATGTGCATCGCAAATTAACCGGGCATCCCCAACCCCACGGAGGTTCATCTAGTACGAAGTAGTACTGTGCCCCCCCCCCCCACACACACACACTTTGAGTCGGGGGGAGGGGGCATCTCACTAAGGCGTATTGTAAGACTGACCAAGAAGAATCACCACTTTGGTCGTATAACCTCTCTTGTTTGTTGGGTCAAAGTCATCCATTGACGTTCCACACGCGGCCCCACAAAATAGGCTAGCTTGTCGCCGATAACCACACGAGGGAGTGCCTGAAGACAACCACTGCGTGCATGTGGCCCAAACATATGTATGAAGTGTCATGTGGTGTTTGAATAATATACCCAATGCACAACTTTGATTCATGTGTATGTGAGCCCTCAAACTTAGGTCTCGAATCTCACCATGATCGACGTACGACTATACGGTAACGCGAACCAAGAGAAGAAGAATCCACCCTGGTAACCTCTCTCGCGTTGTTGGTCGAAGTGATGGAGACGTCCACGCGGGCCCACGAATATATAGGCCATCGATGATAACCAAGCGAGGGAGAGTGTCCAAAGACAACCACTGCATGTATGTGCCCCAAACATATGTATGGACATGCGTGATGCATGCATATATGTTTGAATACCAAAAGCACAACATTTTGATGTGGTGCATGCATGCGTCGAAAAACGCACAGTCCCCACACAGATCTGGTTCATGATGCGTCGTGTGCTCCCCCCCCCCCCACCACTTCGACCCGGTGGGAGGGATTCGTGTGTACACATGTGCGTGAAGTATAGTTGCATGTACCGAACCGTATAAGACAAACCAAAATTTAATCCACTCCTAATTATAAGTCAAATTAACCTCTATCGCTATCGGTCGAAGTGATTGACCAAGCAGGCACACAGATATGGATGAAGCATATCGCTGATAACCCCGTGAGTGAGTGCTAGAGGACAACCGCCATCGCTTGCTTGTGGGCCAAACACATATGTATGGAGATGTGTGGTTGTGATGTTTGAATACCTAATATATATGCAGAACTTTGATGTGGCACCTGCCTCAGAAACCTTTAAGTCCCCCACACACGAACCGAGGTTCATGACACGTAGTATTTATATGATGCCCCCCTTCCCTCTTTGACGCGTAATATATACTCCTACATACGTACCGTAACACAACCCGAAAATAATCCTCCTTGTTCGTCAAATTACCTTTCTCGTTGTGTCATATATTAGATGGACGATGACCTCGCGGGCCCATGGAGGGAAGAGTCGCAGGCGAATGAGTAACAACCATCGTCTGCACGTGGCCCAATGTGTTGGTGATGTTTTTAATACCCAATATGCACAACTTCTTTGCGGCACCTGCCTTGGAAACCGAAAAGTCCCCACACGGAGCGAGATCGATTCATGATGTGTGTGTAGTATATATGTGCTACCCCGGCCCCCTCCTCCCCTCTTCGACGTGTACTATATACTCCTACCGCAACACAACCCAAAAAGAAACCTCCTTGCTGGGTCAAAGTGATGGAGGACAACCTCGTGGGCCCACGGATGGAAGCATCGCACGCGAGTGAGTGTCCTATATGACGCGTAGTATTGCCCCCGGCCACCCTCTTCAACGCGTACAAAAACCAAAAAATGACCATCCTTGTTGGTCAAATTAACCTCTCTCATCGCATGTCATAGTGCTAGACGGCGACCTCGCGGGCCCACGCGAGTGAGTGTCCTAGGACCACCGTGTGCATGTGGCCCAAAGATGCATGTCAAACTTTTTCTGCTGCGAACATGCGACCAAAGGAGTTTAGTGTTGAAAATTGAAAAAAATAGATAACATCTATTTGTTTTTTATACATTGATTGATTTCCCAGGGATTTAAAAGTGCAAAATCAAATTTGATCTACATGAGACCCGTGATAGTGCACGAAAATGGATTGCAAAATCATATGTGTACGTGTCCCTGGGTGCATGTTTAGTCCCCATGCAAGAAATTTTAACATCTAGAATCTTGATTTTAAAATACAATAAATCCAAAACTAAGTTGAAATTCATGAAACCTATCGTGGTGTCATATGGACACCAATAGACTGTGATATTATTATTATTTTTCAAATTTGAGACAAGTTTTGATATAATCTTCTTACATACAGGAAATTATAAATAATTATCAACCAATATCGCAAACGAACTCTTTATTCGAACCGTGTGCGTTAGACCAACAATGTAAGTGCCGTGCTTCGGTTAAGCAATAAAGCGGCAGAATTAATCATCAAAAAGGAAAAATCAATATAATACGTGCCGCGCATGCGTCCCGTGTGCCGTACGAGCATGCATGAGTTGACGAGACGCATGCTAGCAGGCAGACTGGGAGGCCGAGGCATGCGCGTGTTCGCTACACACTCACTGTGGGGCGTGCTAGTAGCTGTGTGAAATGACGGTAGGCGTGCCAGCAGTCCGCCGTGCAGGCTCACCGGGAGGCGAGCCAGCCCTTTGACCGTCGCACACCTCGCTCCCACTGCTCCATATTAATGACGTGCCCGCCTCACTCCGTGAAATGATGGTATAGGAATGCCAGAAGTCCGCCGCGCAGGCTCACCGGGAAGCGAGCCAGCCTTTGACCGCCACCCGCCTCGCTCCCACTGGTCCGTATTAATGGCGCGCTCGAGCGGCCGCACCCCTGCCCCCCCCATGCTCGCCACACACACAATCCTCTCTCCCCGCCCGCATCCTCGACGCCGCACTCAGTCCTCAAAGCTGGCACCCCCCATCCTTGCCACACACACAATCCTCTCTCTCCGCCCGCATCCTCGACGCCGCTCTCAGTCCTCAAAGCCGTCAGTGTATGAGGATGCCGCCGAAGCGCCTCATTGGAGGGAGTGGCGACGCCGGGGCTGCTGAAGCACCGGAGCACGGCGTGAATATGGAGACAGAGGTTTCCGTCGCCATCGACGAGGTGGAGAACGAGGCTGCCAACAAGCGGAGGTGGGTCGAGAAAGAACCGCAAGTGACTCCAGCAGGCCTTCATCAGCAGCCTCCCCGATGATATATTGACAGTCATCATATCCCTCCTCCCAATCAAATATGGGGCGAGGACAACCGCCCTTTCCCGGCGATGGCGCCCCCTATGGCTCTCCACCCCTCTCGACCTCCTCGACGCCCACGAGCTCTGCCATGGCTATCGCAAAAGCTTGGATGCGTTCTCCCAGATCCTCGGCAGTCACCATGGCCCAATCAGAGGCCTTATCACGAGCATGTTCCGTTCCAATGGCAAGGACCGAGCCAAGCTTGACGAGTGGTTCCGATCCCCCGCCCTAGATCAGCTCGAGGAGCTCAGTTTTAATGATGGGCATACGCGCTCGCTGCCAACATCCGCGCTCCGCTTCGCGCCCATGTTGCGCCTCGCCAAGTTCATGAACTGTCATTCCCCCCCCCCCTTAATGACGCGCCCGCTCGTTTTCTACCACGACTGAAGAACCTCGAGCTTGTCGCCGTCTGCATCCCAAAGGATGACATGGAGCGCCTGCTCCGCGTCTGTACTGCACTCGAGTTCCTTCGTCTTCAGGCAATGAATTGGTCGAGTAGCTTCCACATCACCTCCAGGACTCTCCGGACTATTTATGTGTGTTGCTGGTGCTGCAACAAGAGATCACAAAAGGTGGACCACAATATGGTCATTGAGGACACACTTGCACTTGAGAGATTACTTGTAGTTGATCAACAAGGTCCAACAAGAATCAATGTCATTTCTGCGCCAAAATTGACAGTGGTGGGCTACTCGTCTGTCAAATACTACTACTTTCAGGTACAACAGTCGCCTTCTACCTCTCCTTCTTGATATCAACATTATTTCTAGTTTTGAAGATGTATGTTCGTCTGTCATCTAGCAAAGCTTCACCCAGATTCTGCGCACAGTGAAGGTCTTGGCACTAGAATCTGTCGGCCCCAACCTGGATGAAGTTGTCAGTTTCCTGAGATGCTTTCCGTGCCTGAAGAAGCTGTATATCGAGGTGATGTTCCTTTCCTGTTAAATGTTAACCATAAGGGAGTTCAATTTTTTGCACCTTTTCCCAAGTTTACAATGACAATGTACTACGATTTCTGAAGGAATTTTGGAGGATTTCAGGACATACACCCCCCACCCCATATTGGTTGCTTGATTCATATGGTTACAATACATCAGCATTTCTCCTTTGGATTCATCTGTACTAGTTTTCTTAGGGAATTTTTCATCCAATCCAACCTCTTGTGAAGAAGGCTACATTTTTCTAGATTGTAATCAAATGCCCATGTTAATCATGTCAGATCGAAGATGGCACGTTGGTGCATTTTACAAATCCTGCAAACCAAATAGACATGTAGTAGTGTTCAAAACTGCATGTAGGCACTAACACGTTCTCTTCTTTTGCAGATAATAATAGGCCCAGAGGTGGATAATGTTTATAACGACAATCACATCGAATGCCTAGATCTGTATCTCTCAAATATTACTTTGAACTACTACCGAGGGACCTTACCAGAGATTACATTCGCCAGGTTCTTTATTCCCAGAGCAAGGGTGCTGAAGGTACTGAGGTTGAACACGCATTTAATTAGGAAAGATGAATGGTTTGTTGATCAGAGCCGGCAGCTACTAGAGAATGGAAGAGGCTCCAAAAAAGCTAAACTTCATATTGGAAGAGCATATAACAGAGTAATTGGAAGTCATTGTGCCAAACCCATACATGACTTGTCAGTGGCTGATCCCTTTGCAGAAATAACGAGGTTTGGAAAGCGGCCTTACTATCTTAATTTTTAGTTTGAACCTCTCTTATATCCATGTTCAGCTGATCAGCACGGGCGTTTGCAGCTGAATGAGCTGAATTTCATTTCTAATATCAGTTTGAACCTTGTAATCTTTGAATTTGAGCCATGTAACTCTGGAATTTGAACCTTGTAATATTTCGGGCTTTTGTGGTACAAACGTTGAAATGGCATCGTATGAGACTCGTAGATTGGTGGTACTATTTTGACCTTAATATGAAATATACCTAGATTTTATTAACCATTCACGACCAGGGATCCAACCAGAAGCAGAGCAATGGCAAACGTTGTCGCAACAAGATGTAGATGATTAGATGCTCATTTCTCCTAGTTTAGTATGCATGTAATTGCTTACTTTGGTGTGTGGAAATGTTATGTGTGTAGTCACTTATGTAATTGTATGCTTAATTTGGTCATGCAATGCTATTCTTATAAGTATATATGTTGATGTTCTGTAGACAGAGCATATCACATCGCACACGGACCACACTAGGGAACCCGTCGGTCATGTATTCATCAATCGCAGACGGTTGTATACCAGCAAGCACTTGCCCACAACACACACGGCTTATTCCATCACAAACAACTCGGATGGATCAACTGTATGCCACGTATCGCACACGCAACTCTAATCTGATTCGTGCTTGATGTCTCCGCCATCGCTTGCACAGTTCGTCTTATTTGCCACGTATCACTGTGCCGGCCTCTGCTCGCGTCCCTCGGCGCGCTGTGCTCACCGTTAGGCGCCACGGCGCGCTCTGCTCATGTCCGTCGGCATGCTCTGCTGTCCGTCGGCGCGCTCTGCTCGCGTACCTCCACGCGCTTGGCTTGTGGACAGCTTTTCCTTGTGTGTTCAACTGCTATATGCATATATATGGTTGCTCGCCGTTGAGGCGACCGCAGAGCGCTCTGCTCGCGTCCCTCCGCCTGTGCTCTGCCAGCGGTTGGGCCTGCGCACGATCACGTCGGGGGCACCATATGCATGCGTATGCGCCGCGCGTGTCACCACGCGATGCAGTTACGTGCGGCACGATGGAGTTACGCGCTGCAAATTAGAACTGCCATCCGGGCGTGCCGATATTCCAGGCCGTCCGGCTTCCCCTTTAATTCCCGCGGCCATTATAATAACCTTAGTCTCTTCAACCTTTCGATCGCGCCCAACAACACAACAAGCACACCCACGACGACACATAGAGAGGGGATGTCTAGCGGCGCTCCAATGGAGTTCGGCGAGCATAAAGTGGAGACCCACGCGAGGGAGATGGATCTCTCGGTGGTGTACACCATCGACCCAACCGTGGTGGATGACTACATCAACACCATTGAGTAGTTGCTTGCTCGAGACAAGTACAAGGTGGTCGGCATCGACCTCCAGTACACCGGCGATCGACCCAACATAGATCAGAAGGTTCCCGTCGCCCAGTTGTGCGTGCGCCATCATGTCCTCATCTACCACTACTGCATGGCCACAGAGCCTTGCGACTGTTTCGCCAGGTTTGTCAACAGCACCAACTACAAGTTCGCTATGGTGGAAACCACCGACGATGTAAAAGTGCTCAGGGTTACGGGCTTGGCCTGCAAGAACCTTGTCGAAATCCGTGAGCACTACAGGGTCTGGGGTAGCACGAAGAAGGACTCCCTGGTTGAACTTGCCTCGGCCATCATTGACCCATACTATGAAAAGATGAAGGAGGATGCCAACAGAACACGTCCCGTATCCTGGCACGGAGCCTGGATGCGGCAACTGGATGAACCTCACCTCAGGTTCGCGGCCAAGAGCGTGTACACATGCTGTGAGATGCACAGGCGGATCGTTGACATGAGGAAGTACCTCGTTACCGAAATCGACGAGGCCGGATTGAGCCACAAGCAGAGCAGTAGTGGCAAGCGTCACAAGAAGTAGATGATGATCAGATGATCATTTATCCTAGTTAATTATGCATGTAATATATAGTTGACTTTGGTGTGTGGAAATTTCATGTGTGTAGTAGCCACCTATGTAATTATGCATGTAATAGTTTACTTTGGTGTGTGCAAATGTCATGTGTGTAGTAGCCACCTAGGTAATTGGATGTTTAATTTGGTTATGCAACCATGTCCTTATAAGTGTGTATATATATGTTGTTGTTCTGTATGCAATCCCAACACACAACACACACATCTTATTAGCAGCAATCGTCTGTGTTATTATCGGTCTTCGCACACATTTCTGATTACAGACCTGTTTGCCGTGTATCACACACATCTTGTTAAATTGAACTATTTCTGTTATCTTGCCTCAACGCAAACAGTTCATCCGAGTGAACTGTTTGCCCTCTATCGCACACACCTTGATCTGGCTGCCCGTTTCTTTTGTTCTGCCTCATCACAAATAGTTTATCCGAGTGAACTGTATGCCATAGATAGCACACGCCTTCATCTGGCTGCCCGTTTCTTTTGTTCTGCCTCATCACAAACAGTTTATTGAACTGAACCGTATGCCCCGCATCGCACATGCAACTAAATTTTGAACCGTGTTTGATGTATGCTTCATCGCAAACGTTTTGCATCTTTTTTGACGGTTTTTTACATCACCGTTTGCGATTATTGCATCACACACAGTTTCGTCGAAGGGTCTCTGATCATAGTGTCGCGTTAGCAGCATCCTGCAGTAGTGATTAGTGACTTGCTATGATTGGTTTAATTTGCTTGTGGTTATGTTGATGTCCTTTGGTGCCCACCATATGAGCGCGCGTGTGGATCACAAAATGGGGTTAGTTGTATGTTGATAGGACTATGCATTGGAGGGCAAGAGTGACGGAAGCTTCTTCCTAACATAGAAATTGATGCATACGAGATTGAAGGGGGACCAATATATATCTGAATGCTATGGTTGGGTTTTACCTTAATGAACGTTAGTAGTTGCGGATGCTTGCTAATAGTTCCAACCATAAATGCATAGAATTCCAAGTAAGGGATGACATGCTAGCAGTGGCCTCTCCCACATAAAAACTTGCTATCAGTCTAGTAACGTCGTCAATTGCTTAGGGACAATTCCGCAAATCCTACCACTACTAATCCACACTCGCTATACTAGTTTAATTGTACTTTAATTAGAACAACACCTACTTTTTATTTTTATGTTCTTTATTTTCTTGAAAACTTATCCCTTCATACCTACAAAGCACTTCTAGTTTTATTCTTGTTCTAGGTAAAGCAAACGTTAAGTGTGCGTAGAGTTGTATCGGTGGTCGATAGAACTTGAGGGAATATTTGTTCTACCTTTAGCTCCTCGTTGGGTTTGACACTCTTATTTATCGAAAAAGGCTACAAATGATCCCCTATACTTGTGGGTTATCAAGACCTTTTTTCTCGCACCGTTGCTGGGGAGCAATAGCGTGGGGTGAATATTCTCGTGTGTGCTTGTTTGCTTTATCACTAGTTAGTTTTTATTTTCTATTCTAAGTTGTTCTCTATCTTTAGTTATGGATATGGAACATGAAATACCAAATAAATTAGTTGTACTTGCTACTCCTGGAGATGGGGAACCTCCTAAAACCCTCGATGCTTGTTATGTGAAAAATATTAAACACTACTTTGATAATCCCAAGAAAACCCCATTCAACTTGATAATGGGAGACACGTTGGATCAACATGAATACTTTAGGGATTATCACTTGACTCAAAAAGGGAAACTGTTATGGGATCAAATTGAAACGTTGCAATGGTATGCTTGGAATTTATGCTCGAGATATGATTATACTTCTTGTTCTAGGATGAAGGTTCGACACCTTCCCTTTTCATGTGAATTTAGTGATAATGAAACCTTGGCTTCTTATGCTAATGGTAGATATGTTTACTATGATGTGGAACGAATAGAAGAATTTGTTGCTTTTAAGGGTGCTTATGAAATTGAATCTATGTTTGAAAAGTATGAAGATTATGATGATGCTGTTTACAGACCTGAAATTTTTGCTATACTTAAATATTGCTATGAGAATTATGAATATAATGCCGATATTAATTAGTTTATTGATAAAGTCTCTGCTGTCCAAGAAGAGACTAATATTTTGCAGGAAACTATGGAAGAAGAAATTGATGAAACTGTGAGCTCATTGGATGAAAAAGATGATGAGGAGAGCGAAGAACAAAAGGAGGAAGAGCGGATTAGCTACCCGTGCTCACCTTATAATGAGAGTAACTCTCCAACTCATACATTGTTTAATGTCCCTTCGTTCTTACCGAAGGATGAATGCTATGATAATTGCTATGATCCCTTGGATTCGTTTGAAATATCCCTTTTTGATGAACTTGATGCTTGCTATGCTTGTGGCCTTGATGCCAATTTGAATTATGTTTATGGAGATGAACTTGCTATAGTTCCTTATGTTAAGAATGAAATTGTTGCTATTGCACCCACACATGATAGTCCTATTATCTTTTTGGATTCTCCCAACTACACTATATCGGAGAAGTTTGCACTTATTAAGGATTATATTGATGGGTTGCGTTTTACCATTGCACTTGATGATTTTGATGAATATAATATGCATGTGGTTGATGCTCCTACTTGCAATTATTATGAGAGAGGAACTACATCTCCACTTCCCTATGTTTCCAACACGATAAAATTTCAAGAAACTACTTACGCTATGTATTGGCCTTTACTTTATATGCATGAATTATTCTCTTATGACAAGCCGATGCATAGGAAGAGAGTTAGACTTTGTCATTGCATGATATATGTTGCTTTGTGCTCACTACTAAATGCCAAATCATTGTTAATTAAAATTGGCTTTGATATACCTTGGGATGCGAGTGGATCCATTACTTGAGCACTTTATGCCTAGCTTAATGGCTTTAAAGAAAGCTCTGCTAGGGAGACAACCCGAAAGTTTTAGAGAGTCATTTTATTATGTTGAGTGATTTTATAAAGTTTAAAAAAATATAGAGGGGAACTTAAAACTTTACAAAAGGAAAAGTGAAAGTGAGAAGGATGAACACCGTTGGAGTGGGGGATATCCTTGAACTTTGTTCATGCCCATGGAAACTTTGTGAATCTTGAATTACAGAAACTTTTCAACAATAATATTTATCCCCTTGTATAAATCCATTGTATTATAAAAATAATGTGCCAAGATTTGCCTTTAGGATGATTAGATTGCTTGTTGGTATGTGCGGTGCAAAAACAGAAACTTTGGCTGTAGTGCATGAATTTACATTTTTTACTGTAATGTTAAAAGTTTCCGAAATTTGTACACAGTACTGATATGCAAAATGTTTATTTTGTACTAATTTTTCAGAATTTTTGGATTTACAGAAGTATGGTCAAAGTTCAGATTGCTACAGACTGTTCTGTTTTTGACAGATTCTGTTTTTGATGCATTGTTTTGCTTGTTTTGATGGAACTATGGACTTTATCGGTGGTATAAGCCATGAACAAGTTAGGATACAGTAGGGATAATGAAAAAATAAAATATGAATGGGTTTGCAACAGCACTTAAAGTAGTAATTTGCTTTATTATGCTAACGGGTCTCACGGAGGTTTTTGTTAAGTTTTATGTGGGTGAAGTGTTCAAAGATCGAGGAGGTCCTGATATGAGGAGAAGGAGGAGAGGCAAGAGTTCAAGCTTGGGGATGCCCAAGGCACCCCAAGTAAATATTCAAGGAGACTCAAGCATCTAAGCTTGGGGATGCCCCGGAAGGCATCCCATCTTTCTTCAACAAGTATCGGTATGTTTCGGTTTTCATTTCGTTCACGTGATATGCGTAAATCTTGGAGTGTCTTTTGTGTATATTTTTCCTTTTCTTTAATGCACCATTCTGGTATGATATAGTCCTTGGTTGATTTATAGAATGCTCATTGCACTTCACTTATATCTTTTGAGTATGGCTTTATAGAATGCTTCATGTGCTTCACTTATATCATTTGAAGTTTGGATTGCCTGTTTCTCTTCACATAGAAAACCGTTCTTTGTAGAATGCTCTTTTGCTTCACTTATATTTGTTAGAGCATGGTCTTTTGTAGAAAGAATTAAACTCTCTTGCTTCACTTATATCTATGTAGAGAGTCAACAGGAATTGGTCATTTGCATGGTTAGTCATAAAATCCTACATAAAACTTGAGGATCACTGAATATGATGTGTTTGATTCCTTGCAATATAGAGATGATATTATGTGGGAGTGAAAGTGCAACTAATCCCTGGGTGGTTTTGGTAATTCATAACAACATATAGCTCATTGGACTAATATCCATTCAAGATAAATATTTCAGGAAGTTCAATGAATGACATGGCATGGACTAGAGATGTGGACCCCTCAAAATGCTAAGGACAAATATTGGCAAAAGCTCAAGACTCGTCATCTTTATTTTAGTGATCCAAGATCACATTGAGTCCATAGGAAAGCCAATACTATTAAAAGGGGATGAGGTGTTGCTTAATGACTTGCTTGCTCAAATGCTTAGTGATATTGCTCCAAAACCCTCAGCCACTTTCTCCATCCAAATATGTCAAAGCCCTAAACTTCAACTCAGCCCCATCGATTCTTTCTACCCGGAGCCACCGAGTTCACATGACATAGCCACAGCCAGAAACCCTAGCAATTCGGTCTCACCGCTACGGATCTCGGTCTCACCGAGATGGTCTTGCCAACACTCTGTGACTTGTTGCATTTATTTCGGTCTCATCGAGTTATGCAATCGGTCTCACCGAGTTGGCTTGACCAACTCTCTGTTGCCCTATTATTTCACTTCATTCTCACCAAGTTGATGCAATCGGCGCCACTGAGATGAGGTTGTCCCTAAGCCCTAGCACGTCGGTCCCACCGAGTTGTTCCAGTCGGTCCCACCGAGATTCCTAACATTCACATTTTTGAACAAATTGGTGCCACTGAGTTTAACCATTCGGTCCCACCGAGTTGAGTCAAATGTGTGTAACGGTTGGATTTGGTGTGGAGGCTATATATACCCCTCCACCCCCTTCTCCATTTGTGAGAGAGCCATCAGAACATGCCTACACTACCACCATACATTTTCTGAGAGAGAACCACCTACTCATGTGTTGAGATCAAGACATTCCAATCCTACCACAAGAATCTTGATTTCTAGCCTTCCCTAAGTTGCTTTCCACTCAAATCATATTTCCACCATAGCCAAATCTGAGAGAGAGAGAGAGAGTTGAGTGTTGGGGAGACTATCATTTGAAGCATAAGAGCAAGGAGCTCATCATAAACACACCGTCTATTACCTTTTGGAGAGTGGTGTCTCCTTGATTGGTTAGGTGTCGTTTGGGAGCCTCCGTCAAGATGTGGAGTTGAACCAAGAAGTTTGTAAGGGCAAGGAGATCACCTACTTTGTGAAGATCTACTCAAGTGAGGCAAGTCCTTCGTGGGCGATGGCCATGGTGGGATAGACAAGGTTGCTTCTTCGTGGACCCTTCGTGGGTGGAGCCCTCCGTGGACTCACGCAGTTGTTACCCTTCGTGGATTGAAGTCTCCATCAACGTGGATGTACGATAGCACCACCTATCGGAACCACGCCAAAAATCTCCGTGTCTCCATTGCGTTTGCCTTCTCCAAACCCTTCCCTTTACCTTCATATGAAATTTTTTACTTTTCGCTGCTACACTCTTAGAATTGCATGTGTAGGTTGATTGCTTGACTTGTGCTAATTGCTAAAATCTGCCCACAACTAAAATTGGGAAAAGGATATATTTTTATTTGGTCAAGTAGTCTAATCACCCCCCTCTAGACATACTTTCGATCCTACAAGTGGTATGACTATCAGAACCACGCCAAAAATCTCCGTGTCTCCATTGCGTTTGCCTTCTCCAAACCCTTCCCTTTACCTTCATATGCAATGTTTTACTTTCTGCTGCTACACTCTTAGAATTGCATGTGTAGGTTGATTACTTGACTTGTGCTAATTGCTAAAATCTGCCCACAACTAAAATTGGGAAAATGATAGATTTTTATTTGGTCAAGTAGTCTAATCACCCCCCTCTAGACATTCTTTCGATCCTAAAAGTGGTATCAGAGCATTGGTCTCCATTAGCCTTGATTTCCATAGCTTTGGTGATCATAACCTTGGTTTCATAACCTAGGAGAGTATGGCGTATAGCGAGGGGAATTATCACCATAGAGGTCCTTACTTTGATGGTACAAATTTTGCTAGTTGGAAGCATAAGATGAAAATGCATATTCTTGGTCATAACCCCGCCGTTTGGGCTGCTTTTCGTATTGGCTTGCAAGGTGAATAATTTGAAGATGGAAAAGAACCGGATCGTGAAGCTACCGCGGATGAATTGAAGATGTTGCAATACAGTGCTCAAGCTTGTGATATTCTCTTCAACGGATTATGCCCCGAAGAATTCAAAAAAATTAGCCGCCTTGAGAATGCAAAGGAAATTTGTTATACTTTGGTCGATATGCACCAAGGTACCGAGTCCGTCAAGGAATCCAAGTTGGATGTGCTTCAAAGTCAACTTGACAAGTTCAAGATGAAGGATGGTGAAGGAGTAGCCGAAATGTACTCTAGGCTTGCTCTCATCACAAATGAGATTGCCGGCTTAGGAAGTGAAGAGATGACCGACAAATTCATCATCAAGAAGATCCTTAGAGCCTTGGATGGAAAATATGATATCGTGTGCACTTTGATCCAAATGATGCCAAATTACAAAGATCTCAAGCCTACGGAAGTCATTGGTAGAATTGTTGCTCATGAGATGTCACTCAAGGATAAGGATGAGCTCCACAACAAGTCAAGTGGTGCTTACAAAGCTTCAAGTGATGCTCCTACAACATCAAGTGACAAGCTAGTTTCCAATGAAGAATTGAGCTTAATGGTGAAGAAATTCAACAAGTTCTACAAGAATAGAAGCAAAGAGAGAAGCTCCAAGTCAAGGTTCTACAATGACAAAAGATCTTCTAGTCATGATCGTAATTGCTACAATTGTGGAAGACCCGAACACTACTCCAATGAGTGTACGACTCCCTATAAGAAAAGAGAAGACTCACCAAAAAGGAGGAGTAGAAGAGATGAATCACCTCCAAAATAGAGAAGGAGTAGAGATGATCGTTATGAACGAAGACCCTCTCGTAGAAGCAAGGATTCGGAAAGGAAGGACAAGTCATCAAAGAGCTACACAGGACGAAGACATCAAGCTCACGTTGGTGAATGGGTATCCGGTTCCGACTCCGACAACTACTCCGAGAGAAGCTATCACTCCGACTCTGACTGAGGGAGTCACGGACTAAGGGGTCCTCGGGGTGCCGGCCCATTGAACACGGGCCGGACTGGAGAAGCCGTATAGTGGCGGGAGATCTATGAAGCCGTGGTGTGCCCTCCAAGTCAAGAATGCGCATGATCTCTTTAATCCCTTATTGTAATCTATCTTCGGTAACCCTAACCCTACCGGTGTCTATATAAACCGAGGGTTGTAGTCTTTAGGGCTAGAGCTACATCCATCACCTCATCACCTTAGGGTTTAGCTCATGCTGATCTCGAGGTAGATCTACTCTGTAAACCATAATATACATCCAATATAATCAAGCTGGATGTAAGGTATTACCTCTTTGAGAGGGCCCGAACCTAGGTAAACACTGTGTTTGTCGTCCCTTGTTCCCCATCGATCCTAGATCCACAGCTCGGGACCCCCTACCCCGAGGTCTGCCAGTTTTGACACCGACATTGGTGCTTTCATTGAGAGTTCCGCTGTGGGGTCGCCCAAAGGATCGATGGCTCGCCTGATCATAGGAGAAGGCATTGGATCTGGGAACTTCTTCGTCCCCGGTCATCTCTTCGTGTTTGGCAGCATCATGCTGCACGCCGACCCGACTGGTCGTCTGGGTCAGATCGACACGTTTGCTCCCGGACACCGAATTCGATTGGTGGTCTGGAATACGTTGCGGAAACACGGGGCGATCTGGTTTTCACCGGATTCACTTCCCCCTCCCGCACCCTCGACATGCCCGCTCCGGAGTCCCCCTCCGATCCAATCTGTAGATCGGCACCAACAGCTTCGAGCCAGGAGAGCTCCGCTTCAAGCGGGGGCCAGCCTCCGCCTTTGTCCGGACCCATCATGACGGCGGAGGACCTATCCTCGACCTTCGAGGTAGAATCTGGAGGCAGAAGCCAAGAGTCAATCTCGACTGAACCTTCCCTTCATGACGCTCACCTGGCCTTAAGCCCTTACGACAAAGCGGCAGCCAATGGCCAGGGGTCACCCCCGGCCCAAAGCAGCTCGATCTCAAACCCCGGCGGGGAAGCCACACGCAAGGACCAAAGCCCGTCCTTGACCTCCAGTGATGATCTGGACCCCTTCAAGGATCCGGCTCCGCACCCCAAGCTTAGCACGGCGAGCGGAAACCATGGACCAGCCAGGGAACTAACTGCCCCCACCCCGTTACAACGGAATTTGGCCCGGAGCCCTCGAGTTCGGCGACCCTCGGAATGTTAAACGAGGCGCTAGACCGAATTCAGAAAATGACCATCCAGGAGGACCTGCCCTCCGCCTTCAATCATCAACCCTTCGAGGCGTACCATAGGGAATTTTGCGTCCCACCCACCACCCACTTGCTAGCCACTATCGATGATTAAACCGATATGCTAGACTATAATTCCGAGAATGCCGAATACATGGACGAGGAGGGTGGAGCCACGGCCAATACTGATGTTGCCCCCCCATCACCGGCCGCTGGTCGGCCACATCCACCTACGATATTTACATGGTGGACACCCCCAAGGACGGCGATGGCACTCCTAATCAGGACCGAGGTGAGCCCAAAGATGAGCCGCCCAAATGCCGAAAATAGCACCGTCGATCAAAGCCACGTCGAAGCCATGCGAGCAACATGGACTATGCGGAGAAAGGCACCATAAATAATACGGATGACCTCGCCGGAGATGCAGCCAACGAACATCATCAAGATGACCCCGCGGGGTAGGAGGACCCGCTCAATCCAGAAAACCCCGACGACTCCGAGGATAGCAATTACCTCCCACTCTCTAAAGAGGAGGTCAGTCTCGGGATGACGATTTCATCATCCCCGAAGACCCTCTGGAGCAGGAACGGTTCAAACGGAGGCTTCTAGCTACCGCCCGCAGCCTAAAGAAACAAAAATGCAAAATCAAGGCCGAACAGGACACCCTCGATGACCGATGGACTAAAGTCCTAGCTGCCGAAGAGGGGTATGGCCGCGAACAACCAACCAAGAGTTATCCCAAGCGAAGACTATTGCCACAGTTTGACAACGAGGCCGTAGAGCCAACACGTCCGATATACACAAGCACTGAACAGCCGGACCGCCCCCCTAGAGGGCGGGACGGAGAAGTTGATGAGGCCGAACACCCAGCCGCCCCACCTCACCATTACTACAAGGATCAAGTGCGGCCCACTTACAAGTACAACCTCCGCCAGGACCTAGATGCTCGAGGAGGCCGTACCAGGTCCATCTACGGACCCACAGAAGACCCGCCCGCTTACCGGGAAGGATACTACGATCGGCTAAACTGAAATGATAGAATCCGGGAGCAGCAGCAGGCTCGGAGGCCCAAAGACCTCCGACGCAATGTAGCCCGAGTTCGGGGTGCCGCACACCCCCTGTGCTTCACAGAGAGGGTAATACAACACCAATTCCCGAAAGGCTTCAAGCCTGTGAACATCAAATCATACGACGGAACCACAGATTCAGTCGTATGGATAGAGGATTTCCTCCTCCACATTCACATGGCGCGAGGAGATGACCTCCATGCCATTAAATATTTTCCGCTAAAGCTTAAAGGTCCAGCTCAACACTGGTTGAACAGCCTTCCCGAAGACTCTATAGGCTGCTGGGAAGAGCTTGAGGATGCTTTTCGAGCAAACTTTCAGGGCACCTATGTTCGGCCTCCGGATGCTGATGACCTAAATCGCATCACACAACAACCCAGAGAATCTGCCCGACAATTTTGGAACCGATTCCTAACCAAGAAAAACCAGATTGTCGACTGTCCGGATGCCGAAGCCTTGGCCGCCTTCAAGCATAGTGTCAAGGCTGAATGGCTCGTAAGGCAGCTCGGCCAGGACAAACCAAGAACTATGGCAGCCTGCCAGCCCTTACTTCTCTCATGACTCGCCTTTGCGCGGGTGAAGACAGTTGGCTCGCTCGGAAAAACACCAACCCCGACACACCCGGTACCTCCAAGGTTTGGGACGGAAATGGAAAGCCCCGACGAAGCAATACTAAACGTCGCCACAATGACGGCGAGGGCGAGGATACGACAGTAAATGCCGGATTCCAAAACCAGAAGTCCGGACCCCGAAAGAAAGCCCCTAAAGGCAACAGTGCCGGCCCATCCAGACTGGACACAATTCTGGACAGGCCTTGCCAGATCCATGGCACATCAGAGAAGCCCACCAACCACTCCAACCTAAACTGTTGGGTGATCAAACAGGCTGGCAAACTCACAGCCAAAGACTCGGGCAAAAGCCCACGAAGCGAGGACGATGATGAGCCCCGCAGGCCAAATAGTGGAGGACAGAAACCCTTTCCTTCTGAGGTCAATATGGTAAACATGATCTATGCAACCCACGTACCAAAGAAGGAGAGGAGGCGAGCGCTACGAGACGTGTATTCTGTCGAGCCAATAGCGCCGAAGTTCAATCCATGGTCAGCCTGCCCACTCACGTTAGATCGCAGGGACCATCCGACCAGCATACGCCATGGAGGGTCCGCAGCCTTAGTGCTCGACCCCATCATCGATGGATTCCACCTCACTAGGGTCCTCATGGACGGAGGTAGCATCCTCAATCTAATATACGAAGATACAGTGAGGAAAATGGGGATTGATCCATCAAGGATCAAACCCAGTAACACCACCTTTAAGGGGGTCATTCCGGGAGTGCAGGCCCGCTGTATAGGCACTGTGACGCTTGAGGTAGTGTTCGGCTCTCCGGATAACTTCTGAAGCGAGGACTTGATTTTCGACAATGCACCCTTTCGCAGCGGCTATCACACCCTCCTCGACCGAACAGCGTTCACCAAATTCAATGCCGTTCCGCATTACGCGTACCTCAAGTTGAAGATGCCTGGTCCTTCGGACATCATAACTATCAACGGCAACACAGGACACTCACTTTGAACTGAAGAGCACACTGCGGCCCTAGCGGCCAAAGACCAAACCGGCCCATACAGGTCCGGATGCCGACCCGCCGTAAAGGCCGGCGACAACAGTAAACGGGTTCGAACCCATTCCCTGTCATGGGAACCCGCATGCGTTCGCCGCAAATAGGTATGCGTGCCCCACGGCACGCCCACATTCTTCGCGCTCCACATGCCTTGTCAGCACAATTTCGCACTCAAAATACCATGGGCAGCCGTGAGGCATATATCAATAAATCCGAATTACATGTTCGACTAACCCGAACTTCGGAACTACCTTGTCTTCGGACGACCCGGGGGCCAATTCCGGAAACCCCCCAAGCATAAAGCTCCATCGGCAGGATCCCCGCCCCCCAAGGTCTCATCGAAGGTCCCAACCCCCACCTCCCAGAAGCAAAGGCGCAGACGTGCAATAGGGCACAGTGAAGGCTTCGACTCACGCATCAAGGCCCTGCGTAAACCTTTATTCTGTAAAACTCTTTTATTTTTAATAATGCCTTGGCAGTCCGAATTGTACGGTTAGACGTCTGGAGCTTACGAGAAATAATAAAAACACCCTTTATGGTGTTCGGATATCTGCATCTCGCGATTTTCTATCTCCTTTCTGATTCTCCACTCACTCTTAGAATAGCCCGACATGAAAATATATTCGTTTAACTAACCAAGAGTTCGATTTACACATCAGCTCCATATCTTAAAGTCCGGCACTGCTTTCCACTAGGTGTTCGGCGTCTCAGATATTGCACTATATGCATCAAGTTTCGAACTATGTCTTAGGTCAATAGTTGGGTTGCCCAGCTCCTGTGCTTGCCCCTTATGTTCCGCACGTTCGGCTAAGAGGGCAAAGGGAGAACCCCTGTGATTGTACTTCTGACTCGCCCGGTCAAGTACCTCAGGAGGAGAAAGCCAAAAACTGACCGTCATAGTAAGCGCGAACTGATCAGCGATCCGATGACGAGGTTTGACTCCAAAACTCATTGGTGATTTTGCCGTATCACACGAAGGGTTCATTTTAACACAAACCATGTGATCGGAAAGGGTAGGCATTCGCCCCCAAGTACATTACAAAACACAGGGGGCTAGTCCTTAGCCCCCACCGTCAAGCTCCTTAGGCCAAGTGAAAGCAGTAAAACCGAATAGTCCGATTGCCTAGTTTCGCTCGCACACTACCGCCTCTGGGTACCAAGACGTTGGCTAAGGGTAATAGTGCGGTGATAAAACTCCCCTCGTGATATTCACTTGGAGGCAGAAGCCGACGACCGGTAGCTTTCAGAATAAACACACGGCCGCATAGGAGTCAAAATTAAATCATGACAATATAAAATAAGTCAGGCGGACACATAATAAAGCATAAGGTCCACTTGGTACAAACTTAATACAATCACTCAAGCATTACATCTTTCGAACACTGGCCCTCTATCGCCTGCGCGCCATTCATCACCTGTGCAAAGTACTGCTCAGGGCGGCGATGCTCTTTTCCCTTGGGCAGAGGACCAGTGGCCATGTCCATTGGATTAATCTTCGGCCAATGCACCATGGTCTTCGCAAACGCAAGCCTCGCCCCCTCAAGGCATGCTGAGCGCTTCATGGCATCAATCCGGAGTGGTGCCTCTCATAGTTTCTGCACAAGGCCGAAGTAAGTGTCCGGAATGGGCTCGGCAAGCCACAGACTGACACGGAGGTCCTTCATGGCCAGCTCGGACATCCGATGCATCTCCATCAGCTGCTTCATTTGATCGCTGAGGAGGGGAGGACGCTCGGAATCCGGAAACTATGACCAGAAGAGCCACTGCATGGAGTCCTCCTCGAGAGTAGCGTAGTGCTTCCCTGTGGCCGCCACATTCTTCGGAAGTTCGGCGAAGACGCCTGCGGAGCGCCAGACCCGTGTCAGCAGGGAGAATATGTTGCCTCCGAACACACTCTGCAGTAAGCATTTCTTACCGTTTGCAATTTGCCTGACTTGGCGGAGCTCTTCCTGGGCACCTCGCGCTTCGGTCCTTGCCTCCTGGAGCTCCTTCTCCACCTTGGACAGCCGGGAGGATCGCTCCTCCTGCTCCTTCTCAAGGACCTCCAGCTTCTTGGCGGCATCTTGGAGCTCCACTTGCACTTCGGTTACTCGAGCCTCGTGTTGATCAGCAGCGAGCTTGGCCTTCTCAAGCTCGGCCACCGCCTTCTCAGCGGCCGTTTTCTTTGCGGCCGCCTCTGCCTCGGCTTTCTTCAAGGCCTCCCTCAAGCCCTTGACCTCGGCGGCGGCAACTGCAACATCATCACAATAAGGGATTAACATATAGTCTGGATCGTCAATATCCGGCATCAAGCAGTTGTACACCTTATCAAAGGGCTTACCTTGTGCCTCGTCAAGTCGTTTGTTGACAAGGTCAAGCTCTTTATCGGAATGCTTGAGCTTTCGATCCATCTCCTCCAGTGCTGCAGCATTAGCAGTTGCGGCCAGAGAAGATGCCTGTGACATTTAAAAATTCACACCATTTCAGATCACGGCCTGTAGAACGAGATCCTCCGCAGGTTTTTTCGCAAACCTTGCAGAGTCTCGGGGGCTACTACAGATATGGCATACTTAAACTAAGGACTAAATCCAATTTATGAGGAAAGAACATTACTTGACTTACCTCAAAGCCTGTTAGCAGGCCTTGAACAGCGTCGTTCAGTCCGGAATGAAGGAACCGAACACCCTATATAACCGCACTCATAAGAGTGCGGTGCTCGTTGACAACAGCAGAGTTGTTCGCCAACTTCGCCAGCGCGTCCGGCCAGCCCACCGCCACCCGAGTGGAGGTGTTCGGCATGGGCATCGGGCCCCCAGCACCTTCCCCAACGAAAGGAGGTACTGGCTCCCTTGGGGGCTCGGGGGCCGAATTCGGCAGGGGTTCGGATGATTCGGATCCCCTCCCCGCGGTAGCTAGGAGGGACGCATCCCCCTGGTCTTCAACGACCGAGTCATCGGCCTTGGCCATGGTGGCATCGACCTCCTCCCCTGTGTTCGGAGGAGGAGGGGTCTTTCGTGACACCACCTCCCCAGCTTCTTCGGGGATTGGAGGAGGTGCCGAGCGTGAGCCACTGTCCACCAGTTCGGCGGGCAGGGACGTCCCCGAAGAGGTCTCCTCGGTGGGGTGGCCATGTGGAGGGCTGCACCACCAGAAAAGTAATCAATCTACGTCCTACCAAGGACTACTAAAGGGATAAAGCAATTGAAAATGTCGCAGTACATACCTGGCCGCTTGGGGCTTGACCCTGGGTTCCTTCTCCGGAACCTTTTCGGACGCTTCGGACTCCTCGTCGAAGTCCGAGCTGTCGGACAGGACCAGCTTGGGCCGGCACTGTCTCTTCCGGGCCTGAGGAGGTTGAACTTCCTTGACGTCACTAGACGCCACCCTCTTCTTAGAGTGCGAGGAGGCGCTTTCCTCCTCGTCCTTGTCCCCTCCTGTGCGGACTGGGCTGCGGTGTCTCCGGACCTACTGTCCAGACGGGCTTTGCGACGGAGGCCCTCTCGGGCCTCCGTCACCTTCGCCTTCTTGCCCTTCTTGTCAGGCACCTTGTAAGGCACCACGACCAATAACTTCTCTAGCTGCTTGAATCGGGGCCCTTCTGGTAGTGGCGCTGGGCCGCTGATCTTCTCGGCCTGGGCAAGCCAGCCCTGCAAAATCCACATAAAAGAGGTTCGGATCAAATCATGTGGTGCTAATATTCGGATTTATGATAAGACAAGTGTCACTCACCTTCCTCAGAGGGTTCGCGGCGTCGATACCGATGTCCTCCCCCTCGACCGGCCACTCCTTATGAGGTTTGAATAGCAGACTCCGCACTTTCTTGTGGGTCATGCCGAAGAGGTGCTGCACGGTGGCCGGATCTTCGGGGTCGTACTCCCACATTGGCTTGGCCCTCTCCTGGCAGGGGAGGAATCGACGATGGAGCATGACCTAAATCATGTCTACTAGCTTTGTGCCGGTCTCCATGACGCTGACGACGCGCTTCTGCAGTGCCTTCAAATCGTCAGCGGACCCCCAGTCCAGGCTCTTGTTGATCCATGAGGCCAGCCTGGTAGGGGGTCCGGATCTGAATGCAGGAGCTGCCGCCCAGCCGGCTCCCCGTGGCTCGGTGATATAGAACCATTCCTTTTGCCACATTCTGATGGTATCGACGAAGTGGCCCTTTGGCCACTGGACCCGCGTCAGTTTACTGATCATGGCCCCGCCACAGTCCGCCTGCTCCCCGCCAACTACCTTGGGCTTGACATTGAACACCTTTAGCCACAGGCCGAAGTGTGGCTGGACTCGGAGGAAGGCTTCGCAGAAGATAATAAAGGACGAGATGTGGAGGAGGGAGTTGGGGGCTAGATCATGAAAATCTAGCCCATAGAAGAACATCAGCCCCCGCACAAAGGGGCGCAGGGGAAAATCCTAGCCCCCTAAGGAAATGGGGGAGAAATACGACCCTTTCGCCCGGCTTGGGCATAGGGATGATCTGGCTCTCTTCGGGGGGCCGATGAGCAATGTCGGCCGACAAATAGCCGGCCCGCTTCAGCTGCACGATGTCATCTTCGGTAATGGTGGAGGCTTGCCACTTCCCGTTGGCGCCGGAACCGGCCATGGTTGAAGGAGACAGGACGGGATTTGCTGTGGAAGTGGAGAAAAGGGGGCACTGGAGCTCTGAGGATCTGCGTGAGCGGGAGGTGGAAGAAGGCGTGGGATGTTGACTGTGGTAGCTCCCCCCTTTATAGGCTGTTGATAGGCCAGGAGTTCCTTTTTCCACGCCGTTGGCTTCTCCACTTCCCGATAAGCTCACAACGTTATGTGCGGGGAGGGGAATCGAAATCATTGATCATATCCCCTGAAAGGCGGGGCACGATCCCCACCTTGATGAGACATGTTGAACATGGGTGGGCCTTGAGCCACGCTCCGAGAAATACTAACCGCTTGGCGTTATGGTCGGACGCGACTCTTCGATTGAAAGAGAAAAAGTTGTCAGATGAAGGCACTATTTACACTTGAACGGTTTGTTGTTATTGCCTTCATTGTTAAGTAAAACTGCCGTTTCAGATTCCGAACATCACTTGGCTCTGAACATGGGCAAATACATACTGAAGAACTTGCCTCACAAGCCGAACACTGATTGAGTGAGCGGATGCCGGATACAAGCCTTGGCATTGGAGGCAAGTTCGGGGTCTACTGAGGGAGTCGCGGACTAAGGGTTCCTCGAGGTGCCGGCCCATTGAACATGGGCCGGACTGGAGAAGCCGTATAGTGGCGGGAGATCTATGAAGCCGTGGTGTGCCCTCCAAGTCAAGAATGCGCAGGATCTCATTAATCCCTTATTGTAATCTATCTTCGGTAAACCTAACCCTACCGGTGTCTATATAAACCGAGGGTTGTAGTCTTTAGGGCTAGAGCTACGTTCATCACCTCATCACCTTAGGGTTTAGCTCATGCTGATCTTGAGGTAGATCTAATCTGTAAACCATACTATACATCCAATATAATCAAGCAGGATGTAGGGTATTACCTCTTCGAGAGGGCCCGAACCTAGGTAAACACTGTGTTCGTCGTCCCTTGTTCCCCATCGATCCTAGATCCACAGCTCGGGACCCCCTACCCCGAGGTCTGCCGATTTTGACACCGACACTGACTATACTCAAGATGAAGGTGTTGCCGGTCTTGCACTTGTGTCATCCAACTCCTACGACATATTTGATTCACCAAATGAAGGAACTGGAAGATGCTTCATGGCTAAAGGCCCCAAGGTATCACACCCTGAGTATGTTGATTTCAATAGTGATGAAGATGATTTGCTAGGTGATGATGATTTACTTGTTGACAAAACTAGTGATGAAAACTATGATGAACTTGCTAGTAATCATGCTAATCAAGATGAAACGAATGACAATGATAAGAAGGAGATTGAGCGTCTAACTAAAGAACTAAACACTCTTAAGTTAGCTCATGAAACAACTCAAGAGGATCATAGAGAGCTCCTAAGGACTCATGAGAAGCTACGCTTCGAGAAGCTAAATTTAGAGCAAGAGCATGAGTTCCTAAAAGCTATCAATGATGATATTCGAAAGAAGAGTTCTTCTTACATTGCCAAACGTCTCCTCTTGTCTACTTTTATGCCACAAGTAAAATATAGCAACAAGAGCAAGAAAGATTCTTCTTCTAGTAGTAACAATAACCATGTTAAATCCAATATTGTTGCTTCTAGTAGTTCTCTTGATTCCACTAATGATTCTCTTAGCCAAGTTCCACTTGAGCAAGAAAATAGCTTATTGAAGGGAATTATAGAGAAAGGTGTTTATAAGAGCCTTGCCGGGAGTAAGCAATTTTAGGAAATTGTATGCAAGCAAGGAAGGCACCGAAAGAATCAAGGTGTTGGTTTTGAACGAAAGTTCAATGCCAATGGAGTTGAGTGGGAAGAAGATCAATACCCCAAGACGAAGTTTGTTCCTCAACAAGAGAAGTATGACCCCACTTCTTTCAAGGAAACACAAGCACAAGATGATCTTCCACCACAATACCACAAGTCAAAAGGCAAGGACAAGCTTCAAGAAGAGATTGAATCATTTCAAGAAGCTCCAAAGGCCACGGTCAAGTGGGTTCCCAAGACTAGGTCAAGCTCTACATCACCAAGTTCAACTACAACTCCAAGGATTCCCATCAAGTTGATGTGGATCCCAAAGAAGAAGAACTAGAGTGTTCTTGAGGGTGACTTCGCCAACATACTTCACTCATATTCATTTTGGCAAGGACTTGTGCAATCAACTTTCATATCTTCCACTAGCTCATGGAGTCACAAACCCTCTTGTTGGTAAGGCAAGGGACAAGGTAACCTAATGCTTTCATGGACATCATCATATGTGCAATTCACTCTATGTCTATGGATATCCTTGTATGTTCCTTGTGGGACTAACCCGTGTAGGTATTGAAAGTGCAACACTCCAATGGATTTCTCCGAATGATCTACATCAACTTAGAGCATCCACATCGTCACTATCTACATGAAGTCATCATCGACAAAACCCAAGGTTAGTTCATCCCTCTAAGGGGGGATATCACATCTAGGGGGAGCTTTGCTCTAAAAATTGAGCTAAAGCAACTCTAATGGTGTGAACACATTAATGCTTTATGTAAAAGTGGTAACCCCACTTGTGCTTAAATGATGAGTATGACCTATGATCAAATGTCCTCATTTGACTCCTAAGTCAATATACTCATATATAGATGACCTAGTCATTGCCAATTGCTTGATAGATGCTAGAATTGTTTATGCATGCTTTGACACATGTTTCATTTGCTATCTTATTGTGTGAGCATGCTGGTTGCATAATTTCTCCATTCGAGGACATCCATTTGTTGTTTTGATTGTCTTGGTTTTTATTGGCCAAATGGATGGAGAAGAATGTCTAAGAACTTTCTCTAGCTATATATGCTCTTCTTGTCTCAAACTCTATTCATGCTACACCACAAAAATTTGAACAAGTATTTTTCGGACCCTCCAGGTGAGGAGCACTCGGAGCCACCGATCCATCAAGGGCTGCTTTCCAAAACCTTCTGGTGCATTTCGGTCAGACCAACAACTCAAACTCGGTCCCACCAAAAGCATTAGACTGGTCTAGGTTTTCATCTCCGTGATACCGATTAGAATGACTCGGTCCCACCGAGTTGCAAAAACTGCACGCAGTTTTGCATCTCGGCGCCATCGAAACATTCCATTCGGTGCCACCAACAGCACATGGGTATATATTCAGCGGACTCGTACGGTTGAAAATTACTTCAAACCACTCGTGCCCGCGCCCCATTGTTGTTGCCCTCTTGGTCTCCGAATCATCACCGTCTTCGCCTGTGCGCCTTCCCGCAGGACTCCGTCGCCGTCAACAGGAATCTCCATCGCCGTTGTTGCCGTAGAGAATCGTCACCGAGTTAGGGTATGGTTCGATCTCTTTGTGCTATCCCCTTTCCGATTCTATGCACAAGGATAATGCCGAGATTCTTGCCACGTATGAGATCATTCTATCCACATAAAAACTCCATTAGATTAGATTTGATGAAAAAATTTAGGGTTAGGTTTCCGCCGAGCTCATCTCGGACCGACCGAAATGAATCTCTCGGTCCCACTGATTGGCCCTGGCCATTGCACTAAGTACAACTTGGTGCCACCGAAATGTACTAATTGGTGAGACCGAAAGCAAAACCTCAGTGAAACCCTAGCATCTCAGAGTCACTGAACCGCAACTCGGTCTGACCGATTTTGTGTGTTTAGACTCTGTTAATGCTTCGGTGTCACCGAGATTTTCATATCGGTAGCTCCGAAATGCTTTCTGCAGAAAACTAAAACTAAAGTTTTGATTCAAATTTTTGCAAAACCAGCTATTTTTTTGTGATGCTCATCCACTCTGCCCATACCTATCTATTCACAGGGTCTGTTTGCAAGATGTATGATGCAAGTGACAGCCAGAACAAGTTAGAGCACGAGGTTAATCTCAGTGAGGGCACTAGCCCTAGTGGAAGCTATGATGATGGCAGCAGAAGCACTCCAAGCAATCTACCTCAAGCTGCCACAAGACAAAGCAAGAAGAGAACCTCAGAAAGTGAGGATGAGGACTTTGTTGTTGATGAGGAAGTAACCTCAAAGAAGAAAGTGATGAAGAAATAGTATGGCACTGCAGCCGCTACTAAGCTAGGTCTCAAGAAGAAAGCCCCTGCAAAGAGAGTTCCAATGTCTAAGGCCAGAAAGTCTATACAAGAGAATATGACTTTCACTCTTAAGCAAACAGAAGAAGAAGAAGTTGCTGCTGGAAAGAAAAAGAGGAAAGAGAGAGTGAAGAAGACCATTGTCAGAGTAATTGGCAGACCATCTATGATGGTGGATGATGAAGAAGAAGAGGAGGAGGAACCAGCTGCACCCCCTGCCAAGTCTCAAAAGCTCATGGCAAATGCCATTAAGACAGGTGCTGCTCCCTCCAAGCCCAAGCCCAAAGCTCCAGCTCCTGCACCTAAGCCTGCTGCACCCAAAAGATCAACTAGGAACATCCCAGCTGCTGAAAAGAACAAGGCCCCAGTGCCAGAAGTTCAAGAGGATGAAGAGCCCCAAGTGCTCAGAAAGTTGAAACCAAAGATTCCAGATCATGATGATGGACATCCAGTTGCTAAAAATATGAAGCTCAGAAAGGACAAAGGTCTGAGAGATTGGAGGAAAAGTGATCCCTATTCTGCAAGAAGAAGAACAGCTTGTGACTATCGTTTCCAGACCAGAGAACAGCAAGATTTTTATGAGACAGTGCTGCTTGACAAGAAGCCCATCATAAGCAACATGAAATGGGTGGACTGGAAGTACATAGATGACAATGAAGACTACTTCCACCATGTTCATGAGAGCTTCAGGCTTACAGGTGTTGATGCTTCACTACAAAAAAAACCACTTCCATGATGATACGTGTTTGTCATAGTAGGTCACATTTTCTATCATGCATGTACATCCATGGCGATTTTATGACAGAATCAAGATAGTCATACTTGTGCTGTCGTAGAAGTGTTCCATGACAATACCAAAATTATCATCATGGAAGTGTCCACTTCCATGATGATAAATGGCGTGTCATAGAAGTGATTTCGTCAAGGGTAACCGACACGTGGCATCCACCGTAATGGGTTGCCGTTAAGCTATCGGGTTCCGGTTTGGATCCGATAACCCGTTAACAGCCCGGACCAATGGGGATTTTCCACGTGTAAAATTCTCATTCGCCGGAGGAACCACGTGTCATCTCCGCGTTGGGACAGGTGTCATCCAGCGAATCGACGGGATGCGCCTATGATACATCGACACATGGCTTGGCCCAACAGCAGCCCATTCAGGTCAAAAGGCCGGCCTGTTTGACTTGGTCAAAAGGAAGCGGGCCGGCCCACGGAAAGCCTGTTAACGGCCTATTCGCATATAGCCCATTTACAGCCCGCTAACTCACGACCCGTTATGGCCTATCCGAATTAGGGCCAGTAGCGTCATCTGGGCCATCCAATATGATTCCAGCCCATTGTAACTTCCGGCCCATGTATGGCCCATGACGTCTTTCAACCCATATGAGGCCCTTTGTATCTCTGGGCCCAATAAAGGCCCGTGGGGAAACTGGCCCAGAATGAACAGTGTATCGCTTTATACCCATTAACGGCCCATTATTCCATTGGGCCGTTTCCAGCCCGTGTTATCTTTCGGCCTTCTAAGGGCCCATTTATTATTGGGCTCATTTCTGGCATTCGATTACTTACGGTCCATTACTGGCATGTTCTGCTTGTCAGCCAAATTCAGCCCGTGGTTAAAGTCAGCCCGTCTGTGGCCCATTAATCCGTTGGGCCGTTTTCATAGCGTCATCAAATATGGCCCATTAACGACCCATTATGCCTGCCGATAGAATTAAGCCCGCTGTATACATCGGCCTATTAACAGCCCGTTATGGTCGGCCCATAAACAGACGATTCTGATTCTAGCCCGTTTACGGCCCATATTGCGGTCCATTAATGGTCCACGAAAGTACGGCCCATGTTTGGCCAATCGATCAAACGGCCCGTAGAAGGCCCATTGAATCTGCGAGCTGTAGAAGAACCATGGATCATACGGACCTTAGGAAGCCCACTACAGCAGCCAGCAGGACCATGGTTACAACGGTCTGTATGTTGCCCATGGTTATTGTGGCCTAGTTCTAAATAAAAAGGTTAGCGCGGAAAATGAACTGCAGCGACTACAAGCAAAAAAATAAACAAGACAATAAGGAAATAAATAAGCAAGCAACTTACGCTAGGCTATTACAAATATTACATCCACTAGGCATCAAAGTTGGCCACCAGTGCAAATATCGTGAACAAAGCAACATATTACATACATTGGGCGTCTAAATTGGCCACCAGTGAAAATAAACGTGGCAACAAAACAAGTCCAGAATTGAAACCACTTCAGAAGAGCTCAAGAAATGATATCTTGGATACCCACCATGCTGGCAAGAAGCTTAGCAAGCTTATTAGTTTTCTCTTGTTTGGCGCTAAAATCGTCCAGCGCTTGCTGTTACACCAAAAAGTATGCATCTGAATTCTGCAGGGACTTCCTCAGTCCTTCAGCTTCTTGCCGCAGCACAGCTGACTGATGCCTTTCAGCTTGTAGCTGAGACTAAAGAAGCCGAAGTGATTCAGGCAGCGAGTTCGAAGAGCTTGTGCCAGTGGTAGTGGCCAGTAACTCGAACACTACGTCAACGCTGGACTTTGGGGTTGTCTCACTGTCTACAAGATAATTTTTATCACCTTTCTTGGAGACCAACAGGGTTGTCTCACTGTCTTGAATCTTATCTGCATTACTTTCTCTACCATTGCATAATGGGGTGCTCTTCTCCAATATTCTGTTCACATTCTACAAGAGAAACAAGCAGACACATCACAGGTTTAGCATGTAGTATATGAAACTCATTTTGGTAAACCGGTTCAGTAGTAAGGTGGACAGGATAACAACATGAAACAAACAGATATCTATGTACTATGGTCACTGTATTATCTATATCATTCTAGTTTATGTTTCCAAATCAAGATAGAGACACAGTTCAAATCATATCTTTTTAAGACACAACAGCATAGACAGAATATAAGTGTGGGAAACTACACAGCACTAGCAACACTTGTAATGTGCATGACATGAGAACATAACTATTTATACAACTGAAACTAAAATCAACATAGAGCAAGAAGTTAGAACAGCAATCCAGCTAAAGAAATAGGTTTAAAACATACCTATTGCGCCATTGGAGTTTCAATTGGATCCTTCAATTTCGAAATTAGTTGGTATGAGTAAATACAGTGATGCAAGAGCAAAGGAGTATGGACCATAGCTATGGAATCTGACCTGAGAACAGTTGCTCTTCTGCTTTAAACGTGGAGTTTGGGTTCGTTGTGGTGGCCTTCGTGCTTTGGGCACTGCAGTTGCTTTACAAACTGCTCGTGTGGGGGTACTCTGTGGTGGACATGGTGCTGTGTCAACTAGAAGTGGGTTACTATCTGCTGGGTTGGGGTTAGATGGGGTGTAGCTGGTTCTCTGTCCAACGATGTAGGTGTACAATCTGGAAGAGTCTCGATTATGTGTGGTGGGGCTAGTTCGTGGGCAGTACAATGATGGTTCTATCTGCATTGACGAGTAGCACCGTCTTTTGTGAAGAACGGGTTTTTACTCCCTTAGATACTGCCATCACCCCCTCCAATTCAAATGGCTGATAAACAAGAAAAGAAATTGAATGTGCAGACATTGTATGATAGACACATGTGGTAATTCACATATATGTTGTCTAACCAAACAGGACAACATGACACAATTTCACATATATGATGGCTAACTAAACAGGATAGCATGACACAGTTTCAGATATATGAGGGATAACTTAACAGGATATAATGGCATAATTCAACATATGATGAGTATCTAAACAGGATGACATGACATAACTATATGATGTCTCTCTAAAATAGGTTGGGATGAAATAATTCACATACATGTTGTCTAAGTATACAGGATAGCATGATATAATTCACATAATTGATTCATGTACTAAGCAGCTGGCACTCGCATGTATGATCTCTAAACTAAGCAGATGGCATTGAATATTGTGTATATAATGTCTAAACTAAGCAATGCAAGACACCATATGCATGACATGAGAAATATAAACATTGCAAGTTAGAGCATACACCTCAGGTGGGATATAGGACTGGTCATCTGTCTCTGAATCCTCCTCTGAGGAGCTACCTATAACCATCGAGATATATGCTTCAACAGGTACCATTGCCTACTCTGAAGACCTTGTTTTCACTCCAGATTTTTCCATAACCGGCTCAAATGGCTGATACACATGAAGAGTAGTTCAATATACACAGATTGTTAACAAATGGAATACGTAATGAAAAAAAGGATGGCGTGAGATAATTCACATATGTGATGCCTGGTTACACAGGATGGCGGTGCATAATTCACATATATGATAACTGGCTAAAAAACATGGCATTGCATAATTCACATATCAGATATAGAAAGCAAACAGGAGGCATTCACACAAAGCATTTCTAATCTAAGAAGATGGCATGGCAATCCAAGACACCATATGCATGATATGAGCAATATAACCCTGCCAAGTTAGAGCATACACCTCGGGGGGCGGGGGAATACGACTAGTCATTTGTCTCTGAATCCTCCTCTGATGAACTATCTGTAACCAGCAAGAAATCTGCATCGACATGTAGCACTGACTGCTCAGAAGACCTTGTTTTCACTCCAGATTTTCCCATGAACGACTCAAATGGCTGATGCACAGGAAGAGTAGATGAATGTACAAAAATTGTCGACAAATGGAATACATTATGGAAAAAATTGTATGGCATGATACAATTCACATATACGATGACTGGCTAAACAGGATGGCATTGCATGATTCACGTATATGATGCCTGGCTAAAGAAGATGGCATTGCATAATTCACATATATGATATAGAAACCAAACATGTGGCATTCACACAAAGCAAATCTAAACTAAGCTGATGACATATAAGATGTATAAAGTAAGCAATGCGAGGCGCCATATGCATGATATGACCAACATCAGCATGCCACGTTAGAGCAAACACCTCAGGGGGTAAATAGGAGTGGTCGGCTCCCTCTGAATCCCCCTCTGAACAGTTATCTTCCTCTGAAATACAATCTGGAATGGGGGAGGGGGCCCCCACTTCGCCCACCATGGAGCGACGTCTGCATGACATTATATTCCCACGCAACGGTCTTCTCTTTTTCTCTACATGTTCAGTACGATTGTGTACAATAACTGACATGCATAATAAAAAAACATAGTTAGATTATGTAAGGCCTAAGGGGTGCATGCAGAAATCAAGACTAATGGTAGCAAACGAGTGGATAGATCCAAAAATAATGATAGCAGGCAGATAATAGCTTCAGTTTAAAAAGATAGACGATGGATCATCTGCTGTTTGTTGCCCACCCAACATGAACCACATAGAAGACCCGAGATGAACCAGATAGTAGACATATACTATTCGTTGCTTCCTCAATATGTGCCCCACAGGCATTTTAAAACTCAAGTTTGAACATTAGTTTGGACCTGACTCAGAGTCTAAGAGGTGAACAGGACGATAAAGTAGCAGGTAATAATAAATGATGTATAACATAAGCAGACACGAAAGAGTGCAACCTCTCTTCCGGAACTGTGTCGTCCTCAGGTTCATCTGCCTAGTCGATGATGATAATGCAGTTGGCGTGGCTGCCAGCAACGGGGAAGATGATCTGGGGCAGCGAAAGAAGGTTTGCAAGGGGATCTCTGCTGTAGTGAACGCTTCCGCCGATGGTGCACCTCAGGTGGGGTGGATGACGGCACGGCGGGAGCGGGACAAAACACACAGATTTTTCTTTGACACCTATTTGAAAATGAAGTAAATCTGTAAGGGCTCCTTAGAATTGGAGGATTCTAAAAACGCAGGCACAGGAAAAACACAGGAATAGGATAGGAATGCATGTGCAAAACAGAGCATTTGCAAACACAGGATTTCTGTCAACCTGGGTGTTTGGTTCACATGAATTGGAAGAACACATCAATGGAGAAACATGGTCAAATTAAAGTCAAACCACATGAAAATGTAAAATAAGAATCTTATTATGCCAGTAATGCACTTAGCCCTGTTCTTCATGCATATTAATTTGAAAAGGGCGTCCAAGTGGATATTAAAATTCCTACGTTTTTTCTTTGAAAGAGACACCAAAGGAAAAAATCCTCCAGTTTTGCTTTGCTCCATTCCTTCTAACCTAATTCATGAATAGTAGTACCATAGTAAAGTTTCCAATTCCTATGTTTTCCTTCACTTTTTCTTTGAACCAGTGGCGATTCTAGTAGGCAGTCTTCAACAGGCTGAAGCCTGCCCTCGAAATATTTTGTGAGCTTATTTGGTCCGCATGAATATCATATTATGGCTATCTTACTAAACCGATTCAAATTGTGGTTCAAAAGAGCATTTAGTTTTCTCCCTGCTAACTTTGTGACCACGATTCATTTCTTTCTAGATTTGCAACTGCTTTGAACCAAAGGATCCCTGTGGGATCGACATGAATGTAGAGTAACAAAGTGATGCGACGAGTGTACAACCTCTTTGGCGTAACCTTGTCAACCTCAGCATCATTGGGTTGGATGTGGAGGATGGTGATGCTGGAGTGACTATCGGAGGCGGGGAAGAAGATCTGAGGCCTCTGGAGATGGCGCCGAGGGTACTGCTCCGCTGTGATGGATGGTTCTGTTGTTGGAGCAGCTCCGGTGAGGTGTACGACGGCGAGGCTAAAGCAGGATAAGAAAAACAACATTAATCTGAAGTGGGAATCTAATAGGATCTGCAATAGATGATGTAAAATACATCACCAAAAAGTGTTAGATGTAAAATGCATCAGCCGCGCCGTGGCCGCTCCGACAAATGCTGTAAATACTGTTGACTCCGAACTTAACTGAAGAAACTGAACTTTACAGTCGAAACTGAATTTTACTGTCGAAACTGAATTTTACTAACGAAACTGATTGAACTAGTAGCAGAGCACTGCAATAGAAGTTTAGGGCATTCGAGCACTGGTAGCAGAGAAGTAGTGATCTAAATCAGCAGGTCGTGCAGCAGCAGCAGCGCGAGCAAGAGCAGAGCAGAGCAGCAGCATGAACGAGAGCAAGAGCGGAGCAGCAGTGCGACTGATAGCAAGTGCATAGCAGAGCAGCAGCAACAATGAAAGAAAGAGCAGAGCAGAAGTGCGACCGACAGCAAGAGCAGAGTCGCAGCGTGAGCGAGAGCCAGAGCAGTAGTAGCTAGTGCTAGTATGGAAGTCGCCGACGAGAAAGCAACGACATGGGGAGGGACGTCGTGGAGGAAGTGGCCAGCGACGGCGCCGTCGATGGAGACCCGCCATGGCTGCTCTGTATCGAGCACTGACAGCCCTGTGAGATCGAATAAAAGATAAAATGTAGCGGTGAGTGCAGAACCTCCTTGGTGGCACCGAGTAGGCCTCGGCTTCATCGGAGGATTGGTGAGGGTGCTGCGGTTTCGGTGGGGCAGGTGAAGACGACGCTGTGGGGTTGGAGGTGGCGCGATAGACAAGGCGAACATCGGGGCAGCTCCTTGGAGTTGGAGGACGGGGCGGCTGATCCGGCGGGACAATGAGTTCGATGACGAATCCTCATCCGTTGCGGTGGATGAGGGACGTCGAGCTGTTTCTATGGACGACGTCGTCGGGAAGAGGCTCCGGCTGGGCGGCGATCGGGAAGCCGACGGAGGAGCGTGGGGTTTCGCGAACGTACCCCACCGGTTTTGACCACGCGACATTGAGGCGGCATTTCCGGCTGAGGGGTGGAAGGGGGATTTTGCGTGTCTGGGCTGCGAGACCGATTTCAGATGAGGAGGGAGTTTTTGCGCGCGTCGAAATTTCGGGATAACAAGGCACGGCGTGGGTTGAAGAGGCAGGAGTTTCGTAGCAGAAGAGACAAAAGATACTCTAGCTCGAAAATTTCAGGATAACAAGGCACGGATTCCATGTTCGGCAGAATAAACTTAACGTGTAAAAAAAGACAATTCATACAAGACATAAGAGAGTCATGTCCCCTTTTAGTATATTGCTATAAATGCCATGGAAAAACTACAAGAAAAAAGTAAAAAAAATTGGAAGAACAAGATTAGCCTGTACAGTACCAAATCAATTCGCACTTCCCTCAACAACAACAAAAAGCAAATCAATTCTCACCACAAGAAAGAGTCATGTCCCTTTTTATATGATTACAAATGCCAGGATCTCGAATTTCAATTTTTGAATCCACGTTATGTTGAATTCGAATATATCGTTAGGTGATCTTGCGGTTTATAATGGATGTAGTCCTACATTTTTATCTTCCATCTTATATGAACATTTTACTCCACCCTATGAATATATATAATGTCGTCTACCATATGGACTAAATTTGAATCAATTTTCCCTATTTGAATACGATTGTTATCAAGTTATACCATCATTTAAATATTATCTTGATAACATAAAACATGCACATAGTAGTAATCATATTTAAATATGAACTACATGTACCATATGATCTCCAATTCAAATATTTGTATCCATTTTATGTTGAATTCAAATCACAGTACATTGGTCTAGGTAGCGAGATGTTCGGGATAATTTAAACCTTGTTTTCATATGTATAATGTGCTTAACACACATAGCAATGCATCCCCCACCCCCCACCGCCCACACACGCAATATTTAGATGTTAGCTTTGAAAGGCACACATTGTCTCAAATTCGAATAGTTATGTGCATGCGCGGATGTAATGTGGTCAGACGATGCCTGCCATCGGTATCACAAATTCAGATCGATTTGGCCTTGTTCGATGTGAATATAGTATATAGCACGTTTGATTCAAAACCACACCAGGCATATCTGCATTATATTCATGCATGCATGAGTTACAAACATCATGAGCTCTTATTCAAATATTTGAATCCACTTTTATATTGATTATCGTCTCTGTGAGTCTTTTACATGCACACACACACTCCTCCTCCCTTCATGGATACCAATAACTTCCCTGTCGTGCATGCATATATGCACACACACTCCCCACCGCTTTGCATCCTCTACATCGCACACACACGTTCTTGTTCTTTAGGTCGGTCTCCCACGATCTCCCCATGTCTCCATCTTTCCAACACACACCGATCGATATACCCCTCTAGCTAGGTAGGCCTGCCTACAACACACATAGTCCCTCCCCTCCTCTCACCATCCATGCCCCCACCCTAACTCTGAGGCACACGGGCACTGTCGCCCCCTCTGTTGTTATCCATCTTGTACTCGTACAGTGTCACAACCTAGATGCACCCCCCCACTACACACACACCTCTCCCTAGCTGTCTTCATCACTCCGGGTGTTCTTTATCTCTGACACATGCATGCATATGCACCAATCGATTTCCCTCTATGTGCGGCCAGGTCTCTCGCTATTTCCCCACACAAAACGTCCGATCTATATCTCTAGTTAAGTCTCCCCCTCTCTACCCACGTACACATCGACCAAACCACGACCTCTCTACATAGGACCACCTACCACACACACATTAATTGCCCCTCCCCGTCTCATCATCCATGCCTTCCGCTTTGTCTATCAACGAGACAAGCGCGCCCACGCACGTTATCGTCCCCTCTCTTTAATTATCGATCTCGCACTTGTTCTCCTTCATTGTCTTCGCCTAGTTGGCCTCTCGCATCATCTTCCAATATGCACCCCCCTCTTTCCTAGCACTTGTATGCTCATAAAGTTCTTCCCTCTATTTGTGTGTATTGATATGTTGCATAAATGATCCCTCCCCCTCTCTTCTCGTATATCGCCCCCTCCACATACATATACTATGTATTCAGGCCTCTCTTTGACAGAAGCATATGTATAGAGGCATGTCGGACACACCATCTCCCTCTCTATCTCTAACACACCCACGTGTTGTATGCGATCGAATCTTGCGGACGGATAGAGCAATGGAATCACCAAGTCGTATGAAAAGAGGGCTAGGTGGAGCCGTGGAGGACAGGTATGAAGAGAAGAGGTGCACTCACGCACGCACTGCCTCCCTCACACACACACGCGGGTACACGGTGGAGCACATTTCTCTAAGGAGAGTTAGCCCTCGTGATAATTTGACGCATGTTGAAAGATTTGTTAGATGATGTGGCACCAGTACTTTGAGCATGGTTAATAGTACGTATAGCCAACAATCGGCTATACGGAGTTGCCATGTCATATATAGTCAACCTAATAGCCAACGTGTATAGTATAGCTAGTTGCTAACAGTACTACTTTATTAATGCATGGCCCACTGTACACTGTCACAATATTTCTTAGAGTCCGTGCTGTAGCCGGCTGTTAATCTATAGCCTGCTTCCCTTCTCTCTCCTCTTCTCTCTCATCCAACTCAACACAAATATGATTGTTTAATCATTATAGTCTGCTGACTGTAACTTATTATACTTGCTCTTCCGGTACGTGCAAAGCAAGTAGGAAACAAAATACTAGGAAGTTTTTGTTTCGGGAGATGCCTCTCTTTTTCAGTCAATATATTTTTGAATAAAATGATGGGGGAGCTCAATGAAGCCACGTGGCACATGTGGAGGTGTTGTTTTCCAGCTTCTTGCGTGGTTTGATCACACTGACGTGCTGATGCTTCCAGAAGAATGTAGACACTGCTGGGTACAATGAGGTTACTGTAGACGTGAATCCCAGCCATTCCGAGGCACTTAGACCATTGGATCAATATCAATGAACAGCTAATATCGCGTCACACGTGAAATTGAGAATTTCTAAACTGATTATAGAAATAGCCAGCAGCGGGCTACTCATTTTTTGCTCCGAGAGGTTGCGGGTGTCTGGCTCTGCCACGATGGCCTCTGAGAACGTGGGCCCATGTATGCATCCGAGAAACATATGTAATGAGGATTTCTAGCGACCAATCTCGTTAAGGAGGCAAACCAAGTGTTACCCTTTACAAATTAAGTTAGGCGGTAAACTTACAGCCCGTCGCGCTGGCATCGCCCCAACACACGATCGGTGCGGCCCGCCCCTCACCGAAGGGACGTGCATCGGCTTGGTGCATCACTGACATGTGCGACCGCATGTAAGCAGTAGCACCAACACACAGTCGGTCTGCCGCTTAGCATGAAAATACGGTATGTCCGGCCCGCCGCTCACCGAAGCGACGCGCATCGGCTTGGTACATCACTTTATGTTCGACCGCATGTGAGCAGTAGCAAACCAACAGGCCAAGCTCCCCCCCACCTACCGCGCACCTAAAGCCGGCCTTTTATTGTAGATCGCTTTAAAAAAATGAAGATTGCACATAGGAGCAGACCATGGCAGTTGCGAACGCTCGAGTGGCAGTTTCATGGGTAGGGGAGGGGCGTGGTGTGGCAGTTTTGTAATATGCCATGGCACTTCTTTTTCTACTGTTGTGTATGTGCAATAACTGACACCGTCGGATACATATCTTACGGTAACTGGGGCGTTCCCTAGGAATAGCCTTGTGGCGAGCTATTGACTAGCCTTTTTTTCACACGCATTACATCGACACATATCATCTCTCTCCCTCTTTCCCACGCACACACCTAGTCTCTCGAGACTTCTCGCACGCACCATATCTAGCTATCTAGGTCGATGCCACTCACATACACTACGGTTAGTATGTTGTACACGAAGAGAAGAGGTGCACACAAGCACTCGTCCTCTCTCACACACGCATCTGTAGCTACGAATTGTAGTGTTCTCAACCATCCGATTGGCTCTATCATAGGTTCACATTGCTCCTTGGCCTTGAGATTGAGAAGTTTAAAATGCGGAGGCTCAGCTGGAGGCGCGATGTTTTGGTTAATGTGCAGGCCGCACACAGCACTGATGTCTACTACACAACTTGTTCTTGTAGACTCGTGTTGGGCCTTCAAGAGCAGAGTTTTGTAGGACAGCAGCAATTTTCCCTCAAGTGGATGACCTAAGGTTTATCAATCCGTGGGAGGCGTAGGATGAAGATGGTCTCTATCAAACAACCCTGCAACCAAATAACAAAAAGTCTCTTGTGTCCCCAACACACCAAATACAATGGTAATTTGTATAGGTGCACTAGTTCGGCGAAGAGATGGTAATAAAAGCGTAGTAATGATAGTAGATATTGATTTTTGTAATAGGAACAATAAAAAAACAGCAAGGTAGCAATTGATAAAATAGAGCACAAACGGTATTGCAATGCTTGAAAATGAGGCCTAGGGTCCGTACTTTCACTAGTGCAATCTCTCAACAATGCTAATATAATTGGATCATATAACCATCCCTCAACGTGCAATGAAGAATCGCTCCAAAGTTCCTATTTAGCGGAGAACATAAGAAGAAATTGTTTGTAGGGTACGAAACCACCTCAAAGCTATTCTTTCCGATCAATATATCCTAGAGTTCGTACTAAAATAACACCAAGCTTTCGTTCCGATCGATCTAACCAAGAGTTCGTACTAAAATAACACCATATGATACACATCAACCAACTCTAATGTCACCTAGATACTCCAATGTCACAGCGAGTATCCGTGAGTTGATTATACGATATGCATCAAACAATTTCAGATTCATAATACTCAATCCAACACAAAGAACCTCAAAGAGTGCCCCAAGATTTCTACCTGAGAAACAAAGACGAGAACGTGCATCAACCCCTATGCATAGATTACCCCAATGTCACCTCGAGAATCCACGAATTGAGTGCCAAAACACATATCAAGTGAATCAATATGATACCCCATTGTCACCACAGGTATTCATAGCAAGACATACATCAAGTGCTCTCAAATCCATAAACGTATTCAATCCGATAAAACGAAATCTCAAAGGGAAAACTCAATTCACAACAAGATAGAGAGGGGAAAACACCATATGATCCAACTATATTAACAAAGCCCGCAATACATCAAGATCGTGACATCTCAAGAACAAGAGAGAGAGAGAGAGAGAGATTAAACACATAGCTACTGGTACAAACCCTCAGCCCTGAGGGTGGACTACTCCCTCCTCATCATGGTGGCCATAGGGATGATGAAGATGGCCTCCGGTGATGATTTCCCCCTCCGGCAGGGTGCCGGAATGGGGTCTAGATTGGTTTTTCGTGGCTACAGAGGCTTGCGGCGGCGAAACTTCTGATCTAGGGTTACCCCAAGGGTTTTGGAATATTTGGCAATTTATAGGGCGAAGAGGCGGCGTGGGAGGTCACCGAGGGGGGCACAACCCCCTGGGCGCGCATGGGCTCCTGGGTGCGCCCAGGTGGGTTGTGTCCACATCGAGCCTCCCCTCTGGTACTTTTTTAGCCCATCCTGGGTCTTCTGGTCCAAAAAAATTCTCCAAAAAATTTCGTTGCGTTTGGACTCCGTTTGATATTTATTTTCTGCGATGTAAAAGCAAGCAAAAAAACAGCAACTGGCACTGGGCACTATGTCAATAGGTTAGTACCAAAAAATGATATAAAGTTGCTATAAAATGATTGTAAAACATCCAAGAATGATAATATAACAGCATGAATACTTCATAAATTATAGATACGTTGGAGACGTATCAGCATCCCCAAGCTTAATTCCTACTCGTCGTCGAGTAGGTAAATGATAAAAGAAATAATTTATGAAGTGTGAATGCTAGCAAAGTGCATAAGTTTGACCAATGATAATTTCAATCACTTTTCCTAGCATCATAACATCAATTCTTTCTCATAAAACTTCTCATGTTAAAGTAGCAAGCAATTCACATGTTAAGGTTCAAACAATGAATTCTCTTGAAACTCAACAACCTATATTCTTAGTCACCAAACAATTGCAATTCAACTTATTCAACAGACTCTAAGTAAGAACTCCACATACTCAATCATCATATAGTCTTCTATGATTGCTAGTACTCAAAGCATATTCTTAGAACAAATGGCATCCATCAAACACAGAGAAAGATAGGGGCTTAATATTTTGCCTCCCAACTCATTTATCATAGAGATAATTGTCAACAATAATAAATCATGATCAAATATATTTGACTGGTCATATGTGCCTAGATCTTTCCCCACCACATGATGCTTGCCAACTAGAGAATAATTGAGGTTGAAATAAGAATGCATTCTATTGACTCTTGCATAAAAGTAAATACTGAAAAGTAAAAGATAGGCCCTTCGCAGAGGGAAGCAGAGGTTGTCATGCGCTTTTTATTTGGATGCCCAAACTCTTAATGCAAAGGAACGTCATGTTATATTGTCCCTTATGATAGCAACCTTTATTATGCAGTCCGTCGCTTTTATTACTTTGCCATCACAAGTTCGTACAACGCTCAATTTTCCCTTACAATAAAAGATCAAACATATTTAGGAGCAATTTTTATTGCTTTATGCACCGATGACAACTTACTTGAAGGATCTTATTCAATCCATAGGTAGGTATGGTGGACACTCATGGCAAGACACTGGGTTTAAGGGTTTTTGGATGCACAAGTAGTATCTCTACTTAGTATGAATTTTTGGCTAGCAAAAGATCCTAGGCAAACACCACATGTTGGAGGATCCATAACAATATAACTTCTATGCAAATATACCCAAACATAACTCATTACGTTGTCTTCCTTGTCCAACTTCAACTAATTTGCTCAAGTTTGAAAATAATTAATGGGTATTCACAATCATAGAAGATGTCCAAGATAATATATTTGCATGTGAAAGTTCTCTTCCTTATACTAATCATTCATGAATTGCTTGTATGACCAATATTGTGATTGTCAAGCTTCAAAAGATTTCACTTTCTAAACCCAATGTGAAGCTACCACTAGGCATGATATAATTTCAACTTCATGATATTCAATTCATTCAACAATTTACTCATAGGATATAAGTGAAGCACAAGAGTAAATGACAAGCTACTCCAAAAAGATATAAGTGAAGATCAAGCGAGTAGTTAAGTAAATAGGTAGCTATTTGAGGACTCTCTCTTATTTAAAAACTTTTAGATCTAAGTATTTTATTAAAACAGCAAGAAAAACAAAACAAAATGACATTCCAAGAATAGCACACATCATGTGAAGAAGCAAAAACTTAGGCTCAACCGATACTAACTGATAATTCTTGATGAAGAAAGGTGGGATGCCTACCGGGGCATCCCCAAGCTTAGATGCTTGAGACTTCTTGGAATATTATCTTGGGATGCCTTGGGCATCCCCTCTCCTTAATTCCTTTCATATCATGGTTTTCATAAATCTTAAAAACTTCATCCACACAAAACTAAACAAGAACTCGTGAGATAAGTTAGTATAAATCAATGCAATAACCTTATCATTATCTACTGTAACAAATCACTAAAATTATTATTTAACATTGCATACTAAATGCCTCTGCATATTTAATACTCCTATCCTCAAATAGAATCATTAAACAAGCAACACATATGCAAACAATGCAAACATAACAGCAATCTGTCTAAACAGAACACTTTGTAAAGAGTGCAATTATCCTCATATTTAGCTCCAAAAATTATGAAAATTTACCACATTGTAGAAAATTTATCATATCTTATTGTGCAAAAAATTCCAACATTTTATTACATTCTGACTTTTCTCAAGAATTCACGCACTAGCGTGCAACATTCTGTTTTCAAACAGCCACATATAGACTTGCAAAATAAGCATGGTAAAGGCTATGCTTGACATTTTTATTGAAATAAAAGATGCAAAACATTACTATAAATAAAAGCAAGCAAATACTAATAAAATAAAATTATGCTCCAAGCAAAACACATATCATGTGACGAATGAAAATATAGCCCCAAGTAAGGTTATCGATAATATTGGAGACGAAAGAGGGGATGACTTCCGGGGCATCCCCAAGCTTAGTTGCTTGGATTTTCCTTGAATATTACCTTGGGGTGCCTTGGGAATCCCCAATCTTAGGATCTTGTCACTCCTTATTCTCCTCATATCGATATCTCACCCAAAACTTGAAAACTTCAATCACACAAAACTTAACGGAACTTTGTGAGATACGTTAGTATGATAAAGACAAATCCTTCACTTTGGTACTGTCAAAAATAAGATTCATAATTGTTCTCACACAATTCCTAATGTACCCTACAATTTCTACAACTTATATTAAGCAATGTAAGCCATAGAAACCATAAAACAAGCAAACTATGCATTGAAAACAGAATCTGTCAAAAACAGAACAGTTCGTAAAGATCTGAATTAAGGTCATACTTATGTAACTCTAAAAATTCTGAAAAACTAGGGAAACGTATATAATTCGTATACACTTAAACTGTAAAAAACGCAGAATTTTTCCATGTTCCAGTAAAATATAGTAATTTCTGCACTGGACGCAAAAGTTTCTGTTTTTGCACAGAATCAAGTCAACTATCATCACACATTCCAAAAGGCTTTACTTGGCACTTTATTGAAACAAAAACTATAAAACATGATTACTACAGTAGTATAATCATGTGAACACATAAAAACAGTAGGTAAAAGTGTTGAGTTGTCTCCCAACAAGCGTTTTTCTTTAATGCCTTTTAGCTAGGCATGATGATTTGAATGATGCTCGCATAAAAGATAAGAACTGAAACACAAAGAGAGCATCATGAAGCATATGACTAGCACATTTAAGTATAACCCACTTCCTATGCATAGGGATTTTGTGAGCGAATAATTTATGGGAACAAGAATCAACTAGCATAGGAAGGCAAAACAAGCATAACTTCAAGATTTTTAACACATAGAGAGAAAACTTGATATTATTGCAATATGTAAAAGCATATGTTCCCCTCTCATAATAATTTTCAGTAGCATCATGAATGAATTCAACAATATAAATATCACATAAAGCATTCTTTTCATGATCCACATGCATAAAAAATTTATTACTCTCCACATAAGCAAATTTATTCTCATCAATAGTAGTGGGAGCATACTCAACAAAATAACTATCATGAGATACTTGATTGGCATAATCATATTGAACATTAAAATGATCATGACATGTTTCATGGCTATCATTATTCTTTATATCATAAGTGTCATCACAATAATCATCATAGATAGGAGGCATGCTTTCATCATAGTAAATATTCTCATCAAAACTTGGGGACTAAAAATATCATCTTCATCAAACATTACATCCCCAAGCTTATGGCTTTGCATATCATTAGCATCATGGATATTCAAAGAATTCATACCAACAACATTGCAATCATGCTCATCATTCAAATGTTTTATGCCAAACATTTTATTGAATTCTTCTTCTATCAATTGAGCACAATTTTCCTTTCCATCATTTTCAATAAAGACATGATAAAGACGAATAATATGAGGCCACCTCAATTCCATTTTTTGTAGTTTTCTTTTACGAACCAAACTAGTGATAAAACAAAAACTAAAAGATTCAATTGCAAGATCTAAAGATATACCTTCAAGCACTCACCTCCCTGGCAACGGCGCCAGAAAAGAGCTTGATGTCTACTACACAACTTGTTCTTGTAGACTCGTGTTGGGCCTCCAAGCGCAGAGTTTTGTAGGACAGTAGCAATTTTCCCTCAAGTGGATTACCTAAGGTTTATCAATCCATGGGAGGCGTAGGATGAAGATGGTCTCTCTCAAACAACCCTGCAACCAAATAACAAAAAGTCTCTTGTGTCCCCAACACACCAAATACAATGGTAATTTGTATAGGTGCACTAGTTCGGCGAAGAGATGGTAATAAAAGCGTATTAATGATAGTAGATATTGATTTTTGTAATAGTAACAATAAAAAACAGCAAGGTAGCAATTGATAAAACAGAGCACAAACGGTATTGCAATGCTTGAAAATGAGGCCTAGGGTCCGTACTTTCACTAGTGCAATCTCTCAACAATGCTAATATAATTGGATCATATAACCATCCCTCAACGTGCAATGAAGAATCACTCCAAAGTTATCTAGCGGAGAACATAAGAAGAAATTGTTTGTAGGGTACGAAACCACCTCAAAGCTATTCTTTCCGATCAATCTATCCTAGAGTTCGTACTAAAATAACACCAAGCTATTCGTTCCGATCGATCTAACCAAGAGTTCATACTAAAATAACACCATATGATACACATCAACCAACTCTAATGTCACCTAGATACTCCAATGTCAATGCGAGTATCCGTGAGTTGATTATACGATATGCATCAAATAATTTCAGATTCATAATACTCAATCCAACAGAAAGAACCACAAAGAGTGCCCCCAAGATTTCTACCGAAGAAACAAAGACGAGAACATGCATCAACCCCTATGCATAGATTACCCCAATGTCATCTCGGGAATCCACGAGTTGAGTGCCAAAACACATATCAAGTGAATCAATATGATACTCCATTGTCACCACGGGTATTCATAGCAAGACATACATCAAGTGCTCTCAAATCCATAAAAGTATTCAATCCGATAATACGAAATCTCAAAGGGAAAACTCAATTCACAACAAGATAGAGAGGGGAAAACACCATATGATCCAACTATATTAACAAAGCCCGCGATACATCAAGATCATGACATCTCAAGAACACGAGAGAGAGAGAGAGAGAGATTAAACACATAGCTACTGGTACAAACCCTCAGCCCCGAGGGTGGACTACTCCCTGCTCATCATGGTGGCCATAGGGATGATGAAGATGGCCTCCGATGATGATTTCCCCCTCCGGCAGGGTGCCGGAATGGGGTCTAGATTGGTTTTTTGTGGCTACAGAGGCTTGCGGCGGCGGAACTTCTGATCTAGGGTTACCCCAAGGGTTTTTGGAATATTTGGCAATTTATAGGGCGAAGAGGCGGTGCGGGAGGTCACCGAGGGGGGCACAACCCCCCTGGGCGCGCTTGGGCTCCTGGGCACGGCCAGGTGGGTTGTGCACACCTCGGGCCTCCCCTCTGGTACTTTTTAGCCCATCCTAGGTCTTCTGGTCCAAAAAAATTCTCCAAAACTTTTCGCTGCGTTTGGACTCCGTTTGATATTGATTTTCTGCAATGTAAAAAACAAACAAAAAACAGCAACTGGCACTGGGCACTATGTCAATAGGTTAGTATCAAAAAATGATATAAAGTTTCTATAAAATGATTGTAAAACATCCAAGAATGATAATATAACAACATGAATACTTCATAAATTATAGATACGTTGGAGACGTGTCAGGCACCAACACGGCACGAGCTTGGTCTGCCTGGTGCGTTGTCGGGTGAGTAGTACTAGTAGTAGTACTTCTTTGATGTGTCGCATCAACTCGCAGAAGTATGCAACACTTCCTCAACAAACAAGCATATAAGCAGCTTATACTCCTTACCCGAAGCATCTTTATATCCAACAGACACCAAATATCCCTTCGACTGTTGGAAATTACATTAATTGTTGATCTCATGTCGAAGTAATTGCTGCATCGCCAGCAAAATCCACCATCTCTTAAGCTAAAGTATACCGAGCTAACCCCTATATTAGCATATTACTAAGATAAACAGAAGGCACTGTAGAATCATTTAGGAGGTGAGCTTGTCAATCTGAATGTGGAGGGACACCGTCCTCGACAACCCAACCCTGTCCAGCAGCTTGGGCGGCACTGTGAAGAAGGTCAGCTCCTGCACGGCGATGGCGCCGGGCTCCTTGCTCCTTGTCACCTCGATTTCCACCTTGACGGCGTCGGTCCTGCCTTTGGGCTCCCCCGGCGGGCCGTTCGCCCATAGCTTGGCCACGTAGTGCAGTAGTGGGGACGCCCCCGCTCTGATGCAGATGACCGACATGGCGATAGGCGCGCCAATGTCGATCATGCCACCGACCACAAAAAACACGCGGCCGTCCTCCTCTGTGAACAGCAAGCGCCGCAGCTCCGACACCAGCACTTGCAGCTGGAGCACCTTACCGTATTGGATCCTGTGCACGGGCATGGGATGCATGGTGCTGATGTGGTGGGGGAGCACCGGCGGCGGGCCTTCGTAGCCGCAGACGGGCACGGGGCATTTGCAGGGCGCGAGCGGACACACGCTCTGGTGATCGGCTAGCTTGTGGTAAGTGACGTAGAGCCCACAACCTTTGTGCGGGCACTCCACCCTCACTGAGGAGAGGATGGCGTCCATTGCCGTGTTGCGCACATCGAAGCCGCCACCACGCTCGCACTTCTGGCACTGCCGCTGGTTCCCGGGGCGCTCGCCGCGGCAGTCCGCGCAGGCCAGGTGCCCTCCCTTGCACTGCACAAACCAATCGAACAGCACATCAATCAAGAAACCTGCACCTTGCTCGATCAGCTGAACGAACGAGGTGTATTCGAACCTCGTACACTGGAGGCTTCAAGGGGCGGAGGCACAAGGGGCAGTGGAGCAAGGTGAGGTCCATAGAGACCTCCATCGTCGGGTCATGTTCCGTCGGCATGATCTCACCCTCCTCATGCACCACCATCTCTCGCTTTAGGGACGGGGCAATAGAAAGTTTTACCATCACATATTCATACTACTTGAAGGTGCATTAAATCAACACATGCAAGTATCAAAAGGAAAGTCACGGCATGCATGCATGCGTTGTAATTAATGCATCGGTAAACGCAAATTATTGAAATATATCAAGTGCACTGCTTTGATGTGTCACGTCAACTCGTACAACAAGGAGAAGCTTGATTACAACGCCCTCTCCCTCGCCCATAAGCGTGCTAGCTCGCAGGACTAGGAGAAGCTTTCGCTACACGCTCTCCCTCCCGCACGCGGTGGACATGCAGCAGTTCATTCGGTGTCAGATGGCCAGAAGCATACTAGTAGTACTCCACTGTAGTAGTACCATCATTGTTCGACTTCCCGAAGAGGCGAAGAGCCAAGCACAACCCGAACGTTCGTGTGGCAGTTTCATGTGCAGGGGAGGTAGTATAGTAATATAGTCTAGGATAGCGTGTACCGTGCCTCTAAGCTTAAAATCGTTGGAGTCGGCTCCATGCTATGAGGCCGTCTCAAAGCATTTTTTGATTAAAATAATCTTCCGGCCCTACCTGTCATCCTGGTGATTGTGGTTTGCACGCTGATCTGTTCAAGAGAGGAATATATATATTTTAATTTGTGGTGGGGTAAATGTTAGAGGTTGTAGCAAATATTGTACACTGCGGGTCTTTTAGCCAAGTTTAGAGGCAAGCATGTGGGGCCCGTGCTATGATGTGTCGCGTCAACTCGTACAACAAGGAGAAGCTTGATTACTAGGACGCCCACTCCCTCGCCCATGCGCGCGGTGGCTCGCAGACTAGGAGAAGCTTTTGCTTACTACTCCTACAACAAGCTCTCCCCCCCACGCAGTGGACGGACATGTAGCAGTTGATTCGATACTGTAGAAGTAGTAGTAACATCATTGTTCGACTTCTCGAAGAGGCGAAGAGCCAAGCGCAACCCGAATGTGGCAGTTGCGAACGCTCGCGTGGCAGTCTTATGTGTAGGGGTGGGGCGTGGTGTGGCAGTTTTGTGGCAATTCTTTTCTATTGCTATTTGCGTCCAATAGGTGCCACCGTCGGATGCAGATCTTACGGTTATTGTGGTGATTGCTAGTTATAGTCATCTTACAAAAATCAAATAATCCCAAAACAAACCCGACCACGTTTTTTGTTTCTAGACATAAATAGGAATCAACCAATAAGAGACGTGGGCCGTGTATGTTTTTAATGCCTTGAGACGTACCTAGCACGGCATGCAGTGGTCAGTTCATTGCATGCAATGGTATTAATTAGCAAATACTCCCTCCATTCCTAAATATTTGTCTTTCTAGAGATTTCAACAGGTGACTACACTGTAAATGAGTACATACGGATCAAAATGAGTGAATCTACACCGTAAATATTTAGGAACGGAGGGAGTAAATATTAATTTCTCTCATTTTCCTCTCCGCCTTGGTCACGGTGCATAATATTGAGTACCACTACTGACTAGTCTCTTTTTGACACGCATTTACATTGATACGGCTTGAATGCCAACGAGGGAGAGGGTAGCGGTTCCCGAAACGTTGAATGGTCAATGATGCCTCCTCATTCAATTAGCATGCAGAGGGAAGTAATTGGAGAAGCAGAATGGAGCCAGCATGATCTAAATGCAATGCAGTTTGGACTCTCATATAAAGGCGCCCCACCACTCCAATCCATCTACTCCTAGTCTCTGCACAACACTGCTCACTCCAATCCAAGACCAAGTGACCAGAAGCCACAATCACCCATGGCATCGATGGACGCGAGCGGCAGTCGGTTGTGCCAGATCATCCAAGATGCCGGCCTGTGGCCCCGCACCGCGCATCGTTTCCAGACGGTGCTAGCGACCGCCGGTGTCATAGCCCTCGTCGACGCCGGCTTCATCTCTCGCATGGGCGAGATGATGGTCTGCTCCATCTGCAAGTTCACCATCGTCAAGACGCGCGCGAACGACCTTCTCGTACTCCTCCAGCCCGCGCACCCAGGCTTCTTGTTGCCTGCCACCCTCATCGGCCTCCAAGGTGACAAACTCTTTGGAGCACTGGTGGCCCTGCAGCTGCCGGAGGTCGCGACGAAGAATGTGCACCTCGAGGCCGCCCTCGCCGCGCAGCGCCTCGCCATGCAAGAAAGCCGCTGCTACTTAGCTGCCATTCGGTGGGCCGGCGCCCTGAGTCGAGGAGTAGGAGGTCATTGATGGATGCATCTTTCTTCTTGCCTCCTATAACCAGCACTGCATCGCCTCGTGGCCTTAATGTTTTATTAGTGTATGGCATTTTTATTCCAGTCGTAAATGACATCATTGTTCGACTTCTCGAAGAGGCGAAGAGCCAAGGGCACACCGAACGTGGGAGCTACGCATGCTCGCGTGCCAGTCTTATGTGTAGGGGAGGGGCGTGGTGTCGCAGTTTTGTGGCATTTCTTTTCTATTGCTGTTTGCGTCCAATAGGTGCCACCGTCGGATGCAGATCTTACGGTTATTGTGTCGATCGCTTATGAAAACCTTATAATCTGAAAACACTTAGGCGCGGTGGATTAACTTGGCCTCGTTTCTTGTTTCTTGACATGAATAAAGGAATCAACCAATAAGAGACGTGGGTCGTGTATGTTTTTAATGCCTTGAGACTACCTAGCACGGCATGCTGCGGTCAGTTCATTGCATGCAATGGTAGTACTACAGTAAATATTAAGTTCTCTCATTTTCCCCTCCGCCTTGGTCGCGGTGCACAACGTAGTAATGACTAGTCGCTTCTTGACCCGCATTTACATTGATACGGCTTGAATGCCAAGGAGGGAGAGGGTAGAGGTTTCTGAGACGTTGAACAGTCAATGATGCATCCTCAATTAGTAGCATACAGAGGGAATTAATTGTAGAAGCACAATGGAGCCAGCACGATGTGAATGCAACGCAGTTTGCACTCTTTGAAGCCGCCCCACCACTCCAATCCATCTACCAAATCATACGCACCACTACTCACTCCAATCCAAGACCCAAGACCAAGTGACCAAAAGCCATAAGCACCTATGGAGGCGATGGACGCGAGCGGCAGTCGGCTGTGCCAGATCATCCAAGACGCCGGCCTGCGGCCCCGCACCGCACAACGTTTCCAGACGGTGCTGGCGACCGGCGGCGTCGTAGCCCTCGCCGACGCCGGCTTCGCTTCTCGCATGGATGAGATGATGGTCCACTCCATCCGCAAGTTCACCGCCGTCAAGAAGTGCACGGACGACCTTGCCGTACTGCTCCAGCCTGCGCGCCCAGGATCCTTGTTGCCTGCCACCCTCATCGGCCTCCATGGTGATGAACTCTTTCAAGCCCTAGTGGCCCTGCAGCTGCCGGAGGTCACGACGAAGAATGTGCACCTCGAGGTCGCGCTCGCCGCGAGCGCCTCGCCATGCAAGAAACGTCGACCTACACATCCACGTCTATGAGGAAATCGTCTACATAGGCCACTACAAGGCCAGGGAGGGTAGAAAGACGTTGGCCTTCTTCTACCGTCTTGAATCTTTGGACGCCATTGTTCAGAAGCACGTTGACCTGGCCACGAAAGCCGCTGCTACTTAGCCATTGTTCGGTGGGCTGGCACCCTGAGTCGAGGAGGAGGAGGTCGTCGATGGATGCATCTTTCTTCTTGCCTCCTGTAACCAGCACTGCATCTCCTCGTGGCCTTAATGTTTTATTAGTGTATGGCATTTTTATTCCTGTCGTAAATGACATGGGTGATCCCTTGCTCTTATTTGGTGTTAATGGTATGTAGTATCACTATCTTCATCGTGGTGTACTACCTAGGTCTTGGTTTATTAGTCCTTTTGTAATTTGTGCTAAATTTTGACCAAAGATTTATTTGACAAAATGTTAGTGCATGTCAACAAAAATTATATCATTTGATTTGTATTTGAACATAGTTTTCAATGATATAATTTTGGTGACATGCATGAACCTTTTGTTAGTCAAATTTATGGTCAAAATTTGGCACAGATTACGATGGGGAGCAATAAACCAGGACGGAGGTAGACTGGTCACCATCGTGTTTTGTGCCAAATTTTGACTTCAATGACCCAACCTACATGGAGGAAGTACTATATATATTGGCACGACAACCAAACTTATATATATATATATATATATATATATATATATATATATATTCAAAACTGAGCGTTACTACATGTCACGAGTTCAAAACGAGAAAGTGGAACAAGTACAGCACGCCTGTGTCGTTCGCGTCGCACCCCACACTGTCGTTCCGGCCCGCCGCTCAGCGCACATTGGCTTGGCATTTTCTATGTACAAGTTATAAAGGTAAAGACTGCCGCGTTCGCGTCGCACCCCCACACGGTCTGTCCGGCACGCCGCTCAAGCTAGGGAACACTTGTTGTCTTAGCATTTTCACTGTCAGGTGGGGCCGCAGTTAAGCAAACCGACTATCGGCAAATCCCCACCCCGCCCACCACGCGTCGGCTGAGTTAGAATTTGAAGAGAGAAACGAGGGAGAAGAGCTAGCTGTAGCACGGACACTGTTGTCAGATGGGACTCGTGTTGATAGAATAGGAGTACCGAGTACTCGTACGTCTAGTACTGAGTACTATTAGGTGGGTGCGTGAGACCTATACCTGTCATCACTTTAGGTCTCCTTTTCGAACCGCAGCTACGCTTCATAGTACATATTGTTTTCACGCATTTTTCCTCCTATATGTACTCCTAGGCTATTTCCACGTGCTTCCTTTCGTCGACATGTGGGACATAGAGCATCTGGGTCATAATGCATGCACGACTCGGAGCATATGCAACCATGCCGACGTAGTTTACATTTCAGACCTGACAAATTACATGCAAACCCCCTGCAGAAGAATAAATAAATGAATGAATTACTACATGAAAACCGGATTATTTTCATAGAAACCGGAGCACGTTCATTAAATTTTGGACATAACACATTTATAAAAAACGACCGGGCCTAAACCAGTCTAAGGGCCTCTTTGATTCGCAGGATACTGAAAACACTGGAATGGGGAAAATATGATGGCGATGAACCGAGAGGAGGAGGAAGAGGAGGAGTACTATACATGCTAGAGACTGGACTGCTGGTTCACTGGGCTGCTGTGTTTCGCACTCCTCCGACGTGAGTAGTAGTATATACTACGTAGTACTATATATACCACATGATTCTTTGCTCCTTCTTACTTTGCCGACATATGGGAGAGCCAGCATCCGGGTCGACGTGTCATGCACCAGATTAGAGTGGGGAACGGAAGGGGGGCATCACCCCGATCGTAGCGCCGCAGTAATAATGACTATAGTGAGTAGTCATATCACAAGACCCCATCTTTCCAGCACTAACGAGCCGTCAAATCGCACATCCCTATCTTTCCACCAGTAAGTTGAATCCGCTACTCCCTCACCCTCCTCGCCTCTCTGTCAAACCAGCTACGCGAAAACTGCCACGCGTACTGCCCGGGAAAAGCCCCGCCCTCAACTTTTAAATACTCATAGTATAATTTTGTATCGATGAATTGCGCCATGGAGCAGAAAACCAAAAGAAAAAGGTGGTACATGTAAACAAATACAGTTCAAGCTCTAGCTAGCGATTCGGAATGTAAACCATGCATGTGTTTATACGTATAGGTTACTTCAAAGTACTGAGTCCGTTGATGCAAACTGTACCATTGATATCTCAAAGCCAAAATAGTTCGAGCTTGTTCGTTCTATATTAATAGTACTATATGTTTATTCACCCGAGGGGTTGTTCAATGAATGGAGGGCCGGGGAGCATAAGTGAACAATACTACTAGTAAGTAGGAGTAGTACAATACAGTACAAAGTGCGACGTGCAGTTAGTCATGTTAAATGGAGAGTTTCTTTTCTTTAATGCCACGTACATAGATTGAAACGCTTGTTGTGGAGAGAAAAAGATAATCACTCCATTATATATATAGGCAGGGGCCTGAGCGCTTGCTTTACTAGGGTTGCTCTCTTCATTCTCTCATCCTCTCCAGATCTAAACAAGACAGTGGTAGCGACATTTTCTCTCTGCTCACCGCTGGTCACAGATCCAGCCGGATCCCTTCGGCCGGGGTGTGTAGGGCACTAGGTTTATCGTTCACGTGGTCATCGACGGCTAGGGAGGAAACCCACAGCTGTCGGCGAGGCCCGATCCTCTGCTCATGCCATTCTCTCCGACACAGCGCCGGCTCGGGAGGTCCTCCGACCCCTTGTTCCTCCCTGCCGTATTGTGGGCAGACCCGACCTGCCGCTGGCCTCCTAGACACATCCCGACGACCCTCAGGTATAAGTTCCTTCGAAAGCGGTCTTGCTCTACTGCCCCAGCTCCCCACGTGTCTGCATGCGGATCTTTTTCTACTTCCATCAGCTCTTCCAAAGCCACCTAAATTATTAGTATTATTAGAGGTAAATCTACTTCATGTAGTCGAATCTAGGACTTGGTTCAAACAGCGAAGAAAGGGGGTAAAGTTGTAGCATGAATCTAGGACTTGATTCAAAGTGGAAATAACAGGGGGGAAGTAGTAGAGACTGGATACCCAATTGGTCTCTTGGTTGAAAAGGGAAATAAAGGGAAAAGGCAGTACAAACTGGATAAGGAACAGATCTACTATTGGTTGAAAAAAGGATAGAAAGTGGCAGCTGGTGGACAAGTCAACAGAGTATGTCCAGGATTAGATTTGCTGCCCTCACATAGTAAAAGGTCTCCAGGATTAGATTTGCTGCCCTCACAGAGTATGAACAAACTCGGCATCACCACTTTATGTCTCCTTGTAGGTACATTGTGTTGATGCGTCCACTGTCGCATGTCCTTATACCAACTTTTTGCTGTTGTTAATGTAAGGGCGCATGTAAAATGAAGCAATCACACTGTTACCGTAAGGACATGTCTAACCAATGTTATTGTTAATCTAATGCCTCCAGTAATATGATGCAATTAAACTGTGTTACAAATGGTACTCCTGCTATTTTTCCAAGTATGATAAGTAAGTTGCTTCTTTACGCTGTTGAGTGTCCTGGTGTCCCCACTGTCCCATGCCCTTGAACCAACTCTTTAGCTGCTGTTGATCTACTGTATCTGGTAAACAAGCAATGTCATCATTAAAGTAATCCCATATTTGACGAATATCATTGTTGACCGTAATGCTTCCGGTAACATGAAGCAATGCTGCCATTTTAAAATTTCTAATGTTCTTGCGTGATTGCCATGAACATAATCAAGATGCTTCATTTCATTTCGTGTATGTTTCATATCTTGTTATTGACCAGTAACTGTTTATTTTCTATCTTTTTGTGCGGATAGGGATATCCATTTCACGTCATTGCTATTGTGACCTTTTGGTGAACTGTACAAAACACTTTTTTTTTTGAATGAGTGTCTTGTGCAGTTCAACTAAAATGTCACGTGGGCAACTTCTCTCAATTTTGGTTGAACTGCACAAAGGTTGATTGGAGTTTCTAACATCTCCATCAAACTCTGCTGGTAATCTCATGCAACATTTTATTAGCCTTTGCAAGATGAGCCGTCACTGTCACCACAATGGCACTTTATTTTAGTGGAACTACACAAAAGGATAACCAAATTATAGTTGCACCTTGCATGAGCAGGACAGCCAACCTTAATGTTGCTCAATTTTAGTGCAACTACTAAAGAAGAACCTGCCAGCTCATGAGAGCAAGTACTTCTTGCTAGCTACATGATGCAATCTTTGCTTCATTTCAGGCGGACTGCAGAAAAAGGTCGCATGAATTGAATCATCCGAGTGGATCTGCAGGTTCACCACATCGAGTCGTGGCGGCGTAGGGCCCCTCTCTCAGTTATGGTTCCCATGACCGGGTATGTTCCTTTTTGGTTGATTTTGACTCTGCATCCAGCTAGTGATCTTGTGCTACTTTTTTGGCACTGCTATGAGAAAGCAATAATGATATTGTTTTTGCATCTTAATTTAATGCCACTAATAATTTGTGGCAATCTTTTGGCACCGCTACTGCCACTGATAAAATGAAGTAATAATACATTTAAAATAGAGCTACTGTCTTAGCTACCATTTCATTTCCAATATAGATAACTTGCAGAAGGCCTATCCGGCAGAATCAAGTCCATGTGCACTACATCAATCACATAGCTGCAATGAACTAGTTGAGTCCATCACGCCTACCATTGAGGTGGCGCGGGCCCCCTCTCTAACTGGCGAGCGCCATAATTTTAGTGGAACTGCACAAAAAAGTGATTGGAATGAATCGACGCTCCTCCTTCTACTGCCACATTGAGGTGTTAATGCATGTCAACGAATCGCCTTCATGGCAAGATACGGGGACATTGAGAATAACTTGATCTCCCAAAGTCATCTCACACAGGTCAGTACTGTCCTTTATCAACATGATTGTGCTTTTTCATACTGTGCTAATGTTGTATTTTTTTAATAAAGCTATTCTATCGCAATCTTTTCTCGTTTTGGAAATAAAGTTTCTTTAACTAGTGCCAATATTATAGTAATCATGCTCTTTCTTATCTATGCAAATAGGAATACTCAACTACAGATGTTGTGATGGTCAAAAGCATTCGCCAAGTTCTTGGGTTGTACAACACGGCTAGCCAAGATGGATTTAATCCCGAGATTCACTTTATCCAAAGGCTCTAAAGTGCCATGCGTGTGTGCAAGGTGGAAAGAGATATTTCAGGACGTTGATAGATGATTCCACTAGATTTTTCTATGTGTATTTGTTAAATACTAAGGATGAGGCTCTATACACACTACTTCAAAATCTAGAAGGCCCTCTTATGCATATATTTGAAGTGGTAGCGCCACCAGTGATGCAGAATATTTCTGCTGCCAATGTTTGACCAGCATGGCCTTAAAAAGGACTGGTTTCAATGTTCAAGCAAATCCTTGGATCAAATTGCTTACATGAAGCATCGATCAATTTTTATTTATTTGTTCACATTCTCACAACGTTTGAGTTGTACAGTTATGATTGGCTCTGATATGTGAATCATTGAGATGTGTAGGCATCTTTGTTGTACTTATTATTTGAATCTAATGGGTTGGTTCTGAATCTTGCAAGCTGGGAATCATTGTGATGTGTAGGCATCTTTGTTTTACTTATTATTTCAATCTTATTGGTTGGTTCTAAATCTTGCAAGCTGGGAAACACAGCATGATGATACAGAGGACAACAACCATAACAAGTTATTCAAACTTGGTAGTATTGTCTGTGTGAAAGTGCGGCAAATGAGCTGATCATTTGCGTCATGAGAATAATAATTCTAATTGTTGTGCATGTTGATCCTGTGGCACTGATAGAACGAGCCAATGCTTTGCTTGTTTCAAGAATAAATTTTAATTAAAGCTAATAAAATTTAAGTAAAGTGACCACTAACACTTGCTATTACAGTACCAATACAGACCCGCTCATGAACCCGAGGGGGCATGTTCTACCGGGCGTGTAGTGGGCGAGGGAGGGGTAGTAACTGTTGTCGCCTGTACACACTCAGTTTACTATTGGATGCAGTTCCCCAAGAGCTGAAAGACGAACTGTTGCCGCCGCCTACCCACTCTTTCACCGTCGATTGCAGTTCCCCAAGATTGGAAAAGCGAACTGCTGCTGCCGCGGTGCCGCCCCCCAGTACCCCAGTACACATCGATTGTCTTCATCTCCCCCTGCCCCCAATCCCCACAAAACGAGAACCGCCACATCAACTCTGCGTGAGAAGATACTCCAATGGCGATCCGAGGGGTGAGCCTGCTGGATATGGACTTCAGCAAGGAGTTCACCTTTGAGCTCGCCGTTCAGACCCATGGCAGCACCAAGTTGAATGTGTTGTACACCAATGATCCGGACTTGGTGAAGCTCTGCCTCGCCAAGTTCAAGCAGTACCTACATGAGGAGAAAGCACAAGGTCGCGGGACTAGACCTTGTGCCCATCCATTCGTCTCCTGACAGGGACCAGCGGATCGCCGTCGCCCAGGTATGCGTGCGGGATGAGGTTCTCGTCTAACATTGCTGTAGGGCCATCAGAGGTTCTAGAGCATTCGCCCATTTCATCGGCATCGCCGACTGCACCTTTGCTATGGTGGATAGCAAGAAGAACGCGACTGTGCTTTACGATTCGGCATCCTGGTGCAACAAGCTTGTTGACATCCAGAAGCAATACAAGATCATCGGCAACGGGCAGGAGAAGGACTCCGTGGTTGACCTCGCCGCGACCATCATCGACCCCTGCTACGCCAAACATGAAAGAAGACATCGATACCAAGGACCTGAACACGAGGGAGGTACCTCTGAATCTAGCCTACATAACCTACGCGGCCAAGGACGCATACGCATGCTATGACATGTACAGGAGGATCTTGGACATGAGGGCGTGTCTGCTTCCCGTAACTGACGAGTACACGGACAGTGGCAACATCATGATCAAGCGTGCCAGGAAGGTCTAGATGATGTACTTTATCTGTTTAAGCACCTTTATCATCTGAGTGTTTCATGCATTAGCCTATGTGTCGTAATTATCTGTTTTGTCTGAAATATTTCGTCTAAGAACCCATTAACCTGTTTGCTTTTTTTTGACTGGCTATTTGCTTCTGTATGTAACTAGTTCACTGGACTGTCGTGCTTTGAATCTCCTTCCTCCCAACATATTCCCCTTCACAGGTGGACCCAGCAGGTCTCGTACACAGACATCTGGGACCAACCACCTATCCATTTGTATTTCTTTATTTTGTTCAACCTTTCGTCCTCTTCCTACAGAGGCTGGCGGCGCTGCTGCGCATGCCTCGGTGACCCATCCTAGCCTATGGCGCTGGCCAGTCCATCCCTCTACTCCCACACATTCTCCGGTGGCGGCAGCTCCACCGGCCCACCCTGCACTCGAACAAGTCAACCCTCATACTCCCCTCCGCCTGCGTCTTCCCCGGCTCCGGTTCATTCCAGTCCGAGGTCTCGACATCGTCCTCCGCCTTGGTGCTCTCACCGCGGCGTTGCCGTCTGTCATTCCCAACATGGTCAACAAATTGAGAGGAATCGGGAGACGACTGTTCGTCGAGAGGCTGACAGTCCTGGGACCACCAGGTCCATGGCCTAGGTTTTGTTGTTTAACATGCACAGCCCACGACATGCAGACACAGTTGATCCAGCTGGTTTCAACTTTTTTTTGGGGTCCAGCAGGTATCAAGCGGCCTTTGGGCCTCCCAGCCTAGCTTGTCTATAACATCAGCAGCCCAAGTTATGTTTGTTTTTTCAAGACGACGCACAGCTCAGTTCTATTTTTCTATAAGAATGCAAAACTGAACCTATGTTTTCCCTTCTATAATAGTATATATATATTTACATTTATATCTTATTTTACTACATATATATAATAGAAACAACATAAGGTTCCGTTAAACCTGTCGTTCGTCCAACCATTGTATAGACCTTCCCACTTCCTTTATTTTTCGTTTTTATTAATCCTATATCTGAATTTTCTCCCACTTTCTTATTCGATGTAATCTGAGTTTTCTCCCAGTACTTTTCCCTAGAACCAACTCAACTGTCCCACGTCTAGCCTAAAAAATAATAATACCCCACGTCCTATTAACTCATCAAATTAAAATGATATTTTATTTCGTAAATCGAAAGTTCTTACAAAATAATAATAATAATTGTTTATATATAACTTGGCAAGTTAACTCCTTGTGATAAGCTTGCAAAGATTTTACTGACCAATGCAGTAATAGACGTGCAATCATGTGTTTATGTTTTTATAACATTTCTCCGTCCAGCCCAACATGATATTTTCACCCAGTCGAGCAAGTCCGCGGATTTCAAGAAAAATGCAAATGGGCTTTAAATTCTAACATAATATATAAACGGGCCGCATAGACGCTACATCATTGTTTCACCCAGCCCACCAAATGGACTAAAAAACCAAATGCACTGGCTGACATGTGGGCCAGTAAGTCAAAGCCTAAGAACTTTCGCAAAAAAAATACAAAGGTCGAAGCGTAAGCAAGGCGTTGGATTTACATCCAATGGACGACATTCTTCTTCAATCTCTCGTCTTCTTCCTCCAGCGCTGCCGGGACCGCCTGCTCCAGCCTCCGGCGCCCAGCGGCACTGTTTTGCGCGCCTCGCAGGGAAATGCTACCCCACCGACGGCCAGGCCATCCCTCCACTCCTCCGCACCTCCTATTATTCTCTGCCGAGTGTAGGCCCACCCCGCACCCGAACCAGTCAAGTTTCTCATTCCTCTCCGTATGCGACTCCACTGCCGCGTCTTCCCCATCTCCAGGGCGTTCCAGTCTGGAGCCTCACCGTCGTCCACCGGCCTTGGTGCGCTTAGCACGGTGTGGTCAACGTGGTCAACAAACAAGAGTCATCGAAAGATGACTGTACGTGAGAGGCTGATAGTGGGGATGCACCACGCCCATGGACGCATGCATGCAACCGCATCCTTTTTACGCTTAAAAATAATGTTTTCTCCCCCTAACAGCTGGGACCCACCAGCTACATCTTCGCACGCAAGGAAGTGCGTCCTTATTATGGGCAAAAAAAGATTCCTCCCCCTGACAGCTGGGACCCATCAGCTATATCTTCGCACGCAAGGAAGTGCCTCCTTATCCTCCCTGACAGCTGGGACCCACCCGGTCGAACCGTACGTAGGGTTGTCTCTCTGGTCGCGAACATGTACGTACATACTGGTCGACCGTTCTCTCTGTAAGGATGAACCGTGGACGAGCAAGGAGCGACACGTGTGACGTAGACGTTGAGGCAGTCCTGTCTAAATCGTGTACACGTACGTAAAGCCACGCTGCAAGAAAGTAAATATGGCTACGTACGTACATATGGGCGGGGTCTCGAACGCGTACAGCGACGGCGTCCTGTTCATCGACAGCCAATCGGCTGGATCGGAACGGAGGAAATCACGTCGTGTTCATCGGGAGGCAAGCGACTGGGTCAGAATGTGTCCTGTTCATCGGAAGCCAACCTACTTGAACGGAACAGCCCAACCGGGGTCCTATTCATTGACTTGGGGTCTCGCGTCCCGCAAAACGGAGGAAATGGAGCTCTCTTCAACCGCTTATGGTCGAAATGGGGTCCTGTTCATCGGGAGGGGTCTGGCGTACCGCAAAACAGACGAAACCGACTTCTCTCCAACCGCCTACGGTCGAAACGTGGTCCTGTTCATCGGGAGGGGTTTGACGTACCGCAAAACAGATGAAACAGACTTCTCTCCAACCACCTACGGTCGAAACGGGGTCCTGTTCATCGAAGAGGCATGTGGCGTACCACAAAACGGGACTCCACGGGCTACTATTTATCCATCGTCGACTTCCTCCAGCCTCCACCAGCCACTGTTCATCCACGTGCTACTCTTCATCCAGACTCCACGGGGTCCTGTTCATCCACCCCAACCGGCTGGGCATGTGTGGCGGCCTCCTCGGGGTCTTGTTCATCCAGCACAACCGCGTACTACCACGGGGTCCTGTTCATCCAGCGGCAACCACGTACTACCATGGGGTCATGTTCATCCAGCGGCAACCGCCTACACACGGCCGGGGTCCTGTTCATCCAACCCCCACCAGGAACTGTTCATCCACACCCAACCCAACCGGCTCGACTCACCACGTCTCGACTTGTTCTACGTATCGCGCGCGCGACAACACTAGGCACTGTTCATCCAGAGGCAACCCAACCGGCTAGTTACATCTCGCGCGGGGGTTCAATAGGCTTCAGTAAGCAGCAGCAGCGTGATCAATCGGGTTCAGTTAGCAGCAGAGTCGATCGGGTTCAGTTAGCAGCAAAGGGATCGACGATCGATCGGCTTCAGTACGTAGGAGTGCGATCACTCAGGTTCACGCCTCGCTCGGGTTGAGTTATAGCGAACATGGCTCGCACCACGCGCGCGTAGGTGCAAACCACACTGCATCGCTCGGCCCGACCACCCACCGTAACCGGGAACTCCGCGAAAATTTCCTCGCCCTCACTTTTACCATGATTTTTTATGTCATGGATGGCCCAAAGAATGTCATGCAAGTGCGTCCCCGGCCCGCCCAGGACGAAAAGCCCATTTTCTGTCATGTTTTTTTCTCATAGAAGTAGGAGCCCACCACATCTATGATGATACATGTTTTTGTCAAAATTATCGTCATAGAAGTGTCATAACCATGACAGGAAAAAATTTCGTTCGGGCCTAAATGTCACGGATGTGTCTTTTTTTTGTAGTGCTTTTCTGGGATAAAAGCTTACAAATTGGAATGATGAGATGGTGATGCAGTTTTACTCCAGAACACACTTTTATTCGGATGGAAGAATTGTGTGGACGACTGAGGGCACAAAATACCAATCATCTATTTCTGAGTGGGCTGCTCTCATTAATGCCCCAGAGGAGGATGAAAATGACATTGATGTCTATGGGAAGCCCAGGATGGATTATAACACTATGGCACATATGTACAAGACCATTCCTGGCGAGGCTTTGGATACACACAAGTTTGGATCCATATACTATTTGCTTGCTGGTTTGGCCACCATAAACTATATTTTGAGGCACACCTTGTTACCCAAGTCTGGAGATGAGAGGATGATTCGTGGCCACTCCATCAACCTACTCCACTTGTTTGATATTCAACAGAAGTTCAAAGTCATGAGCCTGATTGTTGAGACAATCAAAAGGACAGCTGCTGACCAGAAGAGGTCATGTGGATATGCACCACACATCCAGATGCTTATCAACTCCAAGGTTGGTACAGGCACATATCTACTTGATAGAAAGCACCTTCCTCTTCAACCAGAGTTTGAAGATAATGAAGTGGTGATGGATGCTTCACATCCAACTTCAGTTGAGGCTCAAGAGATGGCAGAGAAGGCAAAAGCAGCAAAGGCAGCAAATGCACCCAATGCATCAATAGTCAATCTCAAATCAAAGCAAGACCAGTTGACATATCTGCTAGAAGCAACACTGAGGATTGAGCAAAGTCTGGCCAACTTAGCCAAGAACCAGGAGAGCCTAGAGCGGATAGTTGAAGACAAAATGTACAATCTTGATGTCAAGGTCACAGAGATACAATATATTGTGGAGAAGCTAAGAGATGATGCTGAAGATGGCAATGAGGACACTACCACTGAGAGATATCAGGCTGTGCCAAGGGCACCCAGGTCTTCAGCTGTGCCAGTTGCAGACACGAGGCCTACACACTCTGCACCTGCCACCACTACCACAGTGCCAACCCCAGTATCGACACCACCAGCTCAACAGACATCAGTCAAGGCATTTGCAGAAGCAGTTCTTTCAACGCCTTCTACGCACACCGGAGCAACAAGCTAGAAGACCCCTTCAGGAGCTCCCAGAGATCGTGCCTAGAGTGCCGTATAGCATTATACTTTTTCAAGCTTTTTGGTAACTTGTTGCCAAAGGGGAAGAAAATGTATAGATCATAGGCTTCGAGAGAGAGAGAGAGAGAGTCTCGTTCTTTGCTCATTGGTTTTATTGCCAGTTGCTACTTCGTCCGTTTGGTTTATGCTACTTATTGTTTTATGCTCGTGAGATACTTTGTGTGGTTGTGTGATTGATCATACGTTACTTAATGTGTGATTCATGCTTATCCCTATATTTACTTGTGTATGATCATTCACTTATGTATTTGGTGATGCGTGCATGTTATTTCACTCTTATCATTTTGTGCGCTCCACCAAGATGTATGTGACATGGAAGAGTGACCCATGATCCTAATCGATTGTGCATTTGCATTCAAACGCAAATTTTAAACAATGCACAAATTTAGGGGGAGCTCTTGCTTATCACATACTTCTCAAAGCGACGATGTATTTCATTCATTTTATCATTTGTCGAAGCTTTGATCTATATGTTATCATCAATTACCAAAAAGGAGGAGATTGAAAGTGCAACTAATCCCCGGGTGGTTTTGGTAATTCATAACAACATATAGCTCATTGAACTAATATCCATTCAAGATAAATATTTCAGGAAGTTCAATGAATGGCATGGCATGGACTAGAGATGTGGACCCCTCAAAATGCTAAGGACAAATATTGGCAAAAGCTCAAGACTCTTCATCTTTATTTTAGTGATCCAAGATCACATTGAGTCCATATGAAAGCCAATACTATTAAAAGGGGATGAGGTGTTGCTTAATGACTTGCTTGCTCAAATGCTTAGTGATATTGCTCCAAAACCCTCAGCCACTTTCTCCATCCAAATATGTTAAAACCCTAAACTTCAACTCGGCCCCACCGATTCTTTCTACCCGGAGCCACTGAGTTCACATGACATAGCCACAGCCAGAAACCCTAGCAATCCGGTCTCGCCGATACGGATCTCGGTCTCATCGAGATGGCCTTGCCAACACTCTGTAACTTGTTGCATTTATTTCGGTCTCACCGAGTTATGCAATCGGTCTCACCGAGTTGGCTTGACCAACTCTCTGTTGCCCTATTGTTTCACTTCGGTCTCACCGATTTGATGCAATCGGCGCCACCGAGATGAGGTTTGCCCTAAGCCCTAGCACATCGGTCCCACCGAGATTCCTAACGCTCACATTTTTTAACAGATCGGTGCCATCGAGTTTAACCATTCGGTCCCATCGAGTTGAGTCAAATGTGTGTAATGGTTGGATTTTGTGTGGAGGCTATATATACCCCTCCACCCCCTTCTCCATTTGTGAGAGAGCCATCAGAACGTGCCTACACTTCCACCATACATTTTCTGAGAGAGAACCACCTACTCATGTGTTGAGATCAAGTCATTCCAATCCTACCACAAGAATCTTGATTTCTAGCCTTCGCGAAGTTGCTTTCCACTCAAATCATCTTTCCACCATAGCCAAATCTGAGAGAGAGAGTTGAGTGTTGGGGAGACTATCATTTGAAGCACAAGAGCAAGGAGTTCATCATCAACACACCGTCTATTACCTTTTGGAGAGTGGTGTCTCCTAGATTGGTTAGCTGTCGCTTGGGAGCCTCCGTCAAGATGTGGAGCTGAACCAATAAGTTTGTAAAGGGCAAGGAGATCGCCTACTTCGTGAAGATCTACCCAAGTGAGGCAAGTCCTTCATGGGCGATGGCCATGGTGGGATAGACAAGGTTGCTTCTTCGTGGACCCTTCGTGGGTGGAGCCCTCCGTGGACTCGCGCAGCCGTTACCCTTCGTGGGTTGAAGTCTCCATCAACATGGATGTACGATAGCACCACCTATCGGAACCACGCCAAAAATCTCCGTGTCTCCATTGCTTTTGCCTTCTCCAAACCCTTCCCTTTACCTTCATATGCAATGTTTTACTTTCCGCTGCTACACTCTTAGAATTGCATGTGTAGGTTGATTGCTTGACTTGTGCTAATTGCTAAAATCTGCCCACAACAAAAATTGGGAAAATGATAGATTTTTATTTGGTCAAGTAGTCTAATCACCCCCCTCTAGACATACTTTCGATCCTATAGGGAGGTACTAGTAAATGGTTGTGGTTAGTAGGAATATTGGTGTTAAGGTTTGTGATTCCCGAAGCATGCACGTATAGTCTCTCGTTATGCTACGAAGTTGGAGCATGATTTATTATTTATTGTCTTCCTTATGAGTGGCGGTCGGGGACGAGCGATGGTGATTTCCTACCAATCTATCCCCCCAGGGGCATGCGTAGTAGTACTTTGCTTCGAGGGCTAATAAACTTTTACAATAAGTATATGAGTTCTTTATGACTAATGTGAGTCCATGGATTATACACACTCTCACCTTTCCGCAATTTGCTAGCCTCCTTGGTACCATGCATTGCGCTTTCTCACCTCGAGAGTCGGTGCAAACTTCACCGGTGCATCCAAACCCCGTGATATGATACGCTCTATCACACATAAGCCTTATTATATCTTCCTCAAAACAGCCACCATACCTACCTATTATGGCATTTCCATAGACATTCCGAGATATATTGCCATGCAACTTCCACCGCTTCCATTTTGATGATTTGAGCATTCATTGTCATATTGCTTTGCATGACCGTAAGATAGCTAGCATGATATTTCCATGGCTTGTCCGTTTTTGATATCCTTGCTACGCTAGATCATTGCACATCCTGGTACACTGCCAGAGGCATTCATATAGAGTCATACTTTGTTCTAGGTATCAAGTTTTAATATTGAGTTGTAAGTAAATAGAAGTGTGATGATCATCATTATTCATTATTAGAGCATGTCCCAGTGAGGAAAGGATGATGGAAACTATGGTTCCCCCACAAGTCGGGATGAGGCTCCGGACAAATATAAGAAAAAGGAAAAAAGAAAAAAAAAGTGAGGCCAAAAAGAGCCCAAGAAAAAAGAAAAAAAGAAAAAAAAGAAAAAAGAAAAAAAAGAGAAAAGAGAGAAGGGGCATGCTAATTCCACACTTGTGCTTCAGAGTAGCACCATGTTTTTCATATAGAGAGGCTCCTATGTTTTCACTTTCATATACTAGTGGGAATTTTTCATCATAGAGTTAGATGCACACCCACTTAGTTTTCAGTTTGAGCTTGCAGACACTTATAGCTCTTAGTGCATCCGTTGCATTGCAATCCCTACTCCTCGCATAGACATCAATTGATGGGCATCTCCATAGCCCGTTGATTAGCCGCGTCGATGTGAGACTTTTTTACCTTTTTGTCTTCTCTATATTTACCCCTATCATCATACTCTATTCCACCCATAGTGGTATATCCATGGCTTGCGCTCATGTATTGTGTGGGGGTTGAAAAAGCTGAAGCACGTTAAAAAGTATGAACCAATTGCTCGGCTTGTCATCGGGGTTGTGCATGATAAATACTTTGTGTTAAGAAGATGGAGCATGACAAGACTATATGATTTTGTAGGGATAGCGTTCTTTAGCATTGATATTTTGAAAGACATGATTTTTTGTTGGGATGCCTGAGTATTAATGTCTTTATGTCAAATTATAGACTATTGCTTTGAATCACTCGTGTCTTAATATTCATGCCATGATTAGATTATATGATCAAGATTATGCTAGGTAGCATTCCACATCAAAAATTATCTTTTTTATCATTTACCTACTCGAGGATGAGAAGGAATTAAGCTTGGGGATGCTGATACGTCTCCATCGCATCTATAATTTTTGATTGTTTTATGCCAATATTATACAACTTTCACATTATTTTGGTAACATTTTATATGATTTATTGGACTAACATATTGATCCAGTGCCAGGTGCCAGTTCCTGTTTGTTGCATGTTTTTTGTTTCATAGAATATCCATATCAAACAAAGTCCAAACGCGATAAAAAATTACGGAGAATTATTTTGGAATATATGTGATTTTTGGGAGGTGGAATCAACACAAACGGAGGCCCACGGCCTCCACTACCCACCAGGGCGTGTCGGGCACCCCCTGGCGCACCCAGGTATCTTGTGGGCTCCCCGTAAGTCGGTTGGGGCTCTCTTCTTCGGGCACAAGAAAGATAATTTATGGAAAAAAATCATGTAGAATTTTCAGCGCAATCGGAGTTACGGATCTCCGGGAATTTAAGAAACGGTGAAGGGCCAGAAAACAGGAACGTGAAACGGAAGAGAGCAGGGGGATAGATCCAATCTAGGAGGGGCTCTCGCCCCTCCGCCGCCATGGAGGCCATGGACCAGATGGGAAACCCTCCTCCCATCTAGGGAGGAGGCCAAGAAGGAAGAAGAAGGAGGAGGGCTCTCTCCCCCCTCTCCCGGTGGCGTCTGAACACCGCCGGGGCAATCATCATGTGACGGCGATCTAATCCAACAACTCCGTCATCTTCACCAACATCTTCATCACCTTCCCCCTGTCTATATTCAGCGGTCCACTCTCCCGCAACCCGCTGTACCCTCTACTTGAACATGCACTACAGGAATCAGGCACTTTGCCGTCTGCCATGGCTGACGACAAAGGCACGCCTGGCGGATGGCAAAGGCCTTTGCCGTCAGCCAGCAGACGGCAACAGGTCCGGCTGAATAAGCTACGGCAAAGGGCACTTTGCCGTCTGCTGGCGGACGGCAAAGATGAAATGGTCTTTACCATCTGCCAGCAGATGGCAAAGAGCCTGGACGGCACACGTGGCAGGTTAGGTTTGTTAGGGGGCTAACGGCGTGCTTTGCCGTCTGCTGGTAGACGACAAAGAAGCAAAGGTCTTTGCCGTCTGCCAGCAGACGGCAAAGTGTCCAAAGTGTCCAGAAGCACAGACGGCAAATCTCCTTCTTTGCCATCTCTGTCATTGATTTACAGTATGTTTAGCAATTCATATTCATATGTATAGCCCATGCATATATCACAAATATCAACATAGACCACTGGAAAATAAGAACATCACAAGATCATCCATAAAAACATATATATCATACGACCTGTATCACAAAGTAAGACGAGATCACACAAGTGTCGACAAATAAGATCACAAAGGTTGGCCTCCACATAACACAAAACTCAGGTGAGCATCATGGGATCTAGCAGCAACAACACCTAACCTACTGGATGGACACTGCAGTCCAGACCCAACTCCACAAGCACACTACATACTGATTTGCGACCGCGCCGGTGATGCAACCACCACAACCAAAATTAAAAAGGCAAGGGAGGTGGGTGGTCCAGGTTGCTGTCTCCACGCCGCCTATGTTTGCCATCTCTAAATGCCAACAGGTCCAGGTTGTGGTCATCAGCCTTCTTCATGCCATCAGCATGATCACCATTGCCTCCCGCACCCCGTCATCATCAGGCTGATTTGCTGCTGCTACTCGTCCTCCTACTCCATCTGCATGGACAAGAGCAAGTTAGTTGAATGGCATGCACGATAAAACTGCAAGGCATATATATTCATCTACATTAATTCTACTACAGTACAGATTTTGCATGGATGGGTTTGACTTCAATAGAGACTGAAAGAAGAGCATTTTCCCCTCCCAATCCAAAACCTGCAGTACAAGTACAGCTCTAAGAGAAGGAACCGTGGCACAACAAGAGGCGCTCCAAATCGAACTAAATCTTAGTTTCTTTATTTACCTAAGAAACAGCACAACCATAACTTCTGCCAAGCAAGCAGTTATCATACTATCAGCTAAAGAAAAACAAAGGAAGATCACGTGTCACTTTCAGGGAAAACATCAGAAGTAGATGATAGGCAAAAGTAGATGATCATCAAATTCCCTCACACTCAACAGTGAATAATGCTACTACTATTGATAGCAAGGACTAACTATTCCCACTACCTGGATGCAGCGTCCTTCATTTTGCAAACAAAAAAAGAGCACATTATCCAATTCCTTCACATACATAAATGAATAGCAGCAACCAAATTCAACGGTACTACCAAAATCAAATTATTAATATAATAGCTAGACGCCCATCATCAAAATTGGTAACATAATCCAAGAAGTTCAGTAGCTAGTATTAATTAATATAATCTAGTTGATTAAGAGGAGCAAGCACGGATTGGGTTTGAAGCAGTCAACTTACATCTGGCGCTGCTTGAGGATGGTCTCCTACAAGGGTCCAGACCTCATCTTCTCGTCGATCTTGATCTTCGACTTGAGCGATGACCCTGTGGATCCATGACTTCAAAGTGATCTTCCGACTGAAGTCTTACTAGAGCATCATGGGACCACCGAGTAGTAGGACTTGTCTGATCGCCGTGAATTTGGTTCACGCACATGTTTGAAAGCTGGTCATCCTTCAAAAAAAGATGCACAGGAGCATATACAGTAATAGTATGAAACAAGGGAAATAAAGCTGTACAAATTTAACTAGTGCCAACTTTCTAGTATAAAAGAAGTTGATTGCGAGGGAGGAAGGTTTCCTGGGATGGAATTCAGAGGTGCTACAGCTGGGCAATTTCAGAGAAATAACCATGTGTTTAAGCAGGAGAGAAGCTACTTGTTTTAAAATGGATATTTCTATCTCTCCATTCATGTTTTTGTGCTGCCAAACTTGCGCAGCTTTTCTGTCTATTCTTTCTCCTTTTATTCAGCTTACAGCAGAAATAACGGAAGAGGTGGAGTGCTGCGCGCGCCACGATCCGTTCTGATCGTGCCATCCCACGACCTCGCATTGCGGCGCGCATCAACACCCTCCCGAGCTACAACTACGGAACTGAAAAAAAAACAAAGTTTGAACTAGTCTGCTAACTGAACTGCTAACTGAAGAAATGGAAAAACAGCTAAGGAAACACATGTGCACGAGATTACTAGCTAACAGTACAATGCACGAAAAATTCAGTACGAGTAGCCTTTTTTTTCATGAAAGGAGTACAAGTAGCATTGCTTTGATTCTAATTGTAATTCCTAGTTGATTATCAAAATTCTGTATGAGCAAATATCCATTGCCAAATACTCCTACATGACAGATCTAGCACATGACCAAAAGAAGTGCTCCATAGCCACAACCGGACTGACCAAAATGCAACTAAATATGACCAATAACTACCAATTCATGGATGATCTGAACCTGTACTACATTACTGTTGTACATAGCAAAAAAATAATGAATACTTAGGCCAGAGAAAGAGGAGCTTCCGTTGACTTGGGGAAAGGAGAGACGCCACGCCCGCAGCAGCAGCAGCTCGACGCAGTAGCAGCAGCCTGACGCAGCTGCTCCCCGGCTCATTGTCATGCCCGCAGTAGGTGTAGCTCGGCGCAGGAGCAGCATCCCGATGTAGCTCCTCCCCAGCACGTCGCTGTGCCCGCAGCAACATCAGCTCGACGCCGCTGGGGCCTCCTCGCGGTGCACCACCACCAGTGCCTGGGCGTGGCTCTCCTGGGCGAGGAGAGAAACCGGTCGGTGGAGATGGTGAGCGGGGAGAGGTGACCTCGGGGAGGAGAGCTGGGCGGTGGGGAACGGTGGGGATCACCGGAATCTGGCGGCGGAGTGGGGTGGAGAAAGGGGATCGAGGAAGACGAGAGAGATGGGATCCAACGTGGGTGTGTGTGTGCGTGGGTTGGGCGTGGGTGTGTGTGCATCGTGGGTGGGGCCCGGGGCTGCGTGGGTCGTGGGTGGGTGTGTGCCAAGTCATCGATCCGTGGGATCGATCCGTGGCATGCATTTCTTCTTTGGCGTCTGCCGGGGGTGGGGGCGGCCGTTAGATATGTTAGGTTATTTTCTTTGTCGTCTGCTTTCGGGCTCTTTGCTGTCTGCTAGCAGACGGCAAAGAAAGTGGCCGTTAGGTCATTCTCGTTAGTGGGCTACCCACCCTCTTTGCCGTCTGCTAGCAGACGGCAAAGATTCTATGCCGTTAGCTAGCTGACGGCAAACACCCTCTTTGCCGTCCGCTCTTTCTTTGTCGTCAGCTTTCTGTAAGCTGATGGCAAAGACCTTCTTTGCCATCAGCTAGCAGACGGCAAAGATCCTGATTCCAGTAGTGATGGTGCTTTATGCTTCATATTATTATCCAATGATATGTTGCCATCCTATGATGCTTGAGTAGATTTTTGTTGTCCTATCGGTAATTGGTGAATTGCTATGATTGGTTTAATTTGCTTGTGGTTATGTTGCTGTCCTTTGGTGCCCATCATATAAGCGCGCGTGTGGATCACACCATAGGGTTAGTTGTATGTTGATAGGACTATGCATTGGAGGGCAAGAGTGACAGAAGCTTCTTCCTAACATAAAAATTGATGCATACGGGATTGAAGGGGGACCAATATATATCTTAATGCTATGGTTGGGTTTTACCTTAATGAATGTTAGTAGTCGCGGATGCTTGCTAATAGTTCCAATCATAAGTGCATAGAATTCCAAGTAAGGGATGACATGCTAGCAGTGGCCTCTCCCACATAAAAACTTGCTATCGGTCTAGTAACGTAGTCAATTGCTTAGGGACAATTCCGCAAATCCTACCACTACTAATCCACACTCACTATACTAATTTAATTGTACTTTAATTAGAACATCGCCTACTTTTTATTTTTACGTTCTTTATTTTCTTGTAAACTAATCCCTTCATACCTACAAAGCACTTCTAGTTTTATTCTTGTTCTAGGTAAATCAAACGTTAAGTGTGCGTAGAGTTGTATCGGTGGTCGATAGAACTTGAGGGAATATTTGTTCTACCTTTAGCTCCTCATTGGGTTCGACACTCTTATTTATCGAAAAAGGCTACAAACAATCCCCTATACTTGTGGATTATCAGTCACCGGCGAGTCTGAGCCCGTGGCCATCTTGGAGCGTCGCATGATGAAGAAAGGAGACATGCTAGTCATCCAGTTGCAGATTCAGTGGTCCAATATGCCTCCGGCGGCCACCACGTGGGAGGACTATGACACCCTCAAGGAACGCAACCCTACGGCCTGCATCTGGGATGGGGCACCTTCTCAAGGAGGGGACAATGTCACGACTGCAGATGACATATCTGCAGCAGACTGAAAGTGAAGTTTAACTGAACTGCAATAGAAAGAGAGTGGTGTGTGTTGGGCTGAATGCCGTGTAATGTGTTGGGCCCAAGGTCAGGGTTGGCTAGCCCAGGTGGGCAGCTACCTATTGTACGATGACCAGTGTGTGAAGCAGTGATGGAAATATCAACTAGTTTCCCTTTTCCCTTCTCCAAGCTCGCTCTCACCTAACTTGCTTCTCCTCGCCTATCTCCCTTCTCGATCTCGATCCCCTTCTCACCCGGGTCATGACACGTCCAAATCGGCGGCGGGGGAGCTCGAGCATCCGTTCATGGCCTGCACCAGGAGAGACCGGGAGTGAGGAGTAGGAGAAGGGAGGAACATGAAGAAGGGGGAAGTGAGCGGTGCTAGGGTGCAGCTGCTGTTGCCCGCGGTCGACGGAGGCCAGCTCCGGCTTGGGCTTGTCGCGATGGAAGGCGCGTGAGGTTGAGGACAGAACCATGTTTTTTTAAGCAAGCGTTTTTTTGCATGATTAAAGAGAAAGCAAGAGGGTTCTGCAAATATGTCAGCACCTGACAAGCGGGCCCTGCTTTTCAGTTTCCCTGTCAAAATGGGTTTGGGTTCATACGAGGTTTAGCTCGATTTGTTACAGTCTGCCCCAAACTTGGTACCGACGTGCAAAAAACCGTAAAGTGGTACCAATTCGTAACCCTACCCCAAATATGGTATCAACACGCAATTAACTCCCGTAGTGTTCGTCTTCCGCTACTGCTTCCCTAGAACTGTCACCGTCGGAGTCCTCCTGGCGGCACGACGACGCGTCGTAGGTGGCGTGGGGGGGGGGGGGGGGGGGGGAGGATAAAGCAGTTGCGAGAGAAGGTAGCTGTGGTGGCTCGTCTCCCTACCCTTTTCCTCCCTCCACCAGTCGCCGCCAGCATACGACCACTACCAGCGCCGGTTCTTCCCTCCGTCATCCTCCTCTTCATCTGCCATGGGCCGGATCCACCCCAAGATGGTGACCTCAAGAGAGGAGCAGAGGAACAAAGCAAGAAGGTGCGGGGTGGAGGCATGCGTTGGGGGAAGGGTGGCGGCGGCGGCTGCCATGGAAAGGGATCAGAGCGATGTGTGGGGACGGAGATTTTAAAAAAAGACGAGTTGTTTTTCACTTATTTTTTGGACCACTTGTTGAATACCCAAAACCACATAGACTATTTTGTAAAATAAGGGATAAAATTAGTGGCAGACAGACAGAAGCACTAATGACTTTATTAGTAGGTAGGTATAGAGTATAGATTTATACTTATTGAATATTTGGTCTTACTGATATTTAGTGTCATTTCCCTGTTCCAAAGAAAAGGCAGTGGGTTTACGCGTGGCCACGGGAGAAAGGTCCTGTCCTCCCTCTCCGGGGACTTCGACGGCGAAGAAGAAGAAAAGGAAGAAGAAGAGCGACGCAGCGAGCACCTGCCTGCCTACGGCGGCCAGACGCTAGGGGAGCTGCGTCCGAGGCTCTGATTCTTCACCGGCAAACCGTAGCGCTCACCGCAGCCGTAGCATGAGTTGGCGGCCGCCGATCTCGCCTGGCTGCCTCCTTCTTGTCGTTCAATTCGTCGCCCTCTGCTCGATTCCTGGTGAGATCCGGCTCTTACCTCTCCCAATGCTGCTTTCTTCTTCGGATTTAAGCAGCCAATCTTTCCGCGTGGACATTTGACCGAATTTAGTTTACCTTTTTTTTACGGGCAGTTTACCCTATTTTGTCCGTGGAGAGTGGTTGCTTCCATAGGAAACAGCCCATTTTTAATCTGTATTATTCGAATGCGTTGGCGGCTTGCTGAACAAGTTGGCTGCAATCTAAGCGCTTACCAGTTCATCAACTTGACTTCTATTGGCAATGTCGTGCGTGAAAGGGCATTAGTGATTTATAGAGCCTTGAAAGCAAGTGTTATGAAAAAACAATACTATTTGGATGTTCTGCTGGTTTGATTTGGATTGTCCTAGTCCAGCAATCCTTAGTGTGGCCCCGTTTCGGTTTCACCGTGAAAAATTATTTTGGTTAGGCTCCATAATTAGTTTGTTTTCTATCAGTATAACTCAATGCAAATCATAAGTCAAACCATCATATTCTGTGCATGTTCCATATTCTTAGTAGCTCTGCTATCGAGTTATGTGAGCACATTAGTCTAGTGAAAGTAGGATTATTACTAGTTTTCTATCTGTAGAAAACGAGGATTGTTACTAGAAATAAAATCTCATGCTCCCGTTGTTGAACATTTGTTGGAGCTGGTGGTAGTTGTTCAGCTGAAGGTGTCTTTTTAGATAGGGATCAATATGTACTCGGAGCAGTTCTTGACCCTGCTTTCTAATTAAACTGGGTTACATCCTGTTGAGGGGATATCTGGTGCTTCCTTACCTTACAGTGGTTCCGTTCTACCACCAAAAAATATGAAAAGGTCTGGACGTCTGGTGAAAAATGAGAACATCGATACAAGATTCATCTATGATGCCACACAATTCGATCCACACATCGAGAAACAAGAATGACAAATTCTGCTCTGGTAGTAGCTAATTCAAATTCAGAGGTGAAAATAGTTTTGTGCATTATTAATATTAACAGCAGAATTTCTCATTTTTGTTTCTTCATGTGTGTATCTATTTTGTTTCTTGTAACTTTGTGGCATCGTAGTTGAACCTTGTGAACATAATTTTCTTATGACCTTTTTTCCTTTGAAATGGGTTCTTATCACTTTCTAGTGGTGCTTCTCATGTTGGTAGCATGGGTGCGCTGTATGAGGAGGAAGGACTGGGTATGTTCTCACTGCCTATGGTATAGAAAAGTGCCGTGTTTGACCATGTGAAAGCAGTGGCTGGTGTGTGGAGTATAAGACTTGGGGTGAGTTTCTATTGTGCTAGTATCTTGAGTAATAGATTGTATTCTCAGTATGATAATATCTCAAGTTGCGCGTTAGACTAACACAAATATCATAGAGAAGAGAGATTGATTGATTGATTAGACTGTCTCTGCTACTGTATTACATAGCATACTCATGTTAGTAACCTACTGAATAAGCTTTAGAGAAACATAAAGGTAAAGAAAGGAAAGAGCATAATCAAAGCCTTGTACTTCTTACATTGAATACTGGATAGTAATCCTTGTGTGATTCGAGCTGAGAAAAAATTGTAGGGGAAATACCATATGAATTATGAGTATACCCTTGCTGAAGTGGGAATGCATAGAACTAAAATTCATGTATGGTTTCTCTGTTGCATTTTTGTGTTCTCGTGTATGTAGTTGAACAGGATATAAAATTTGATAATATTTCTTCTATTGCCCTTAATAATTCTTTGTGCACGACTGATTATGCTTAATTTGTAGGGGCTTTTTCTTCGAGGCTTGTCACACTTGATACCGTTGATATATTTACCACTCATGAATGGTTCTCCAGACCAACTGTGTTTTTCCGCTGCAGTGGAGATAACCGGACATATTTGCCTGACGTGAAGGAGGCAAACTTGATATATACCTTTAAGGGTGAAGAGTCATGGCAGGTCAGTCTAACTTTTACTTAAGATATTGTTGGCTTCCTCTCATTTGGTTCACACCTGATACTGGTTTTCAGTAATCGTGGTGTTTGCGTTTATCTTCTTTACTAAGCACTGAATTCCTTATTACATCATGTTGGCAGCCCTTAACGGAACTTCCAGAAAAGAAGTGCAAGCGATGTGGTTTGTATGAAGAGGATATGTTTAGAAATGATGTGTTTGATGAATGGGAGCTGTGTTCTAGTGACTTCAAAGACGGCAAGTACACACACTTCAAGGAAGGGCAGTTCAATGCGACTTTCCTGTGCCCAAACTGTACTGTCTCTGCTGGTACGGCTCATATTCAGTACCTCTAGTTTCACTTCTTCAAAACTTTCTTCATATAATTTGCGGTTGCTTTTCTCTTATCATGGTAACAACATTGCAGCATATTTGATGTCGAGTTTGCTCTGTTGAATTGTTAGATTGTTAAGTAGATGCTGTGCGTGTTTGAGCTCCACATGGCTATTGCTCAAGATTTTTGTTTCTCTACCACTGACAGGTGATGCTGCAACTCATCACTCTAGCTCGGAGGTGGAAACCAAGAAGACATCTGTTGCTGTTATCATAATAGTAAGCGTTCTCGCTTCCGTCATCGTCGTCCTCGCCTTGTTCGGAGCCTACAAGTACTGGCTGAAGAAGAAGAGGGAGCGGGATCAGTTACGATTTCTCAAGCTCTTCGAGGAGGGAGACGACATGGACGACGAATTGGGCCTGAGCAATGAACTCTAAGATAGCGAATACAGTCTGACGCCCTGATCTCCAATCATCTCAGATTAGTTCACGTCGCTGTGTATAAAATGTTCTTATTCTCTCCATTTCTCTTTTCAGTTTTAGCTTCAAATTTTTGTGATGTACAGCACCTCCACGGTTGAGAGAAACAACTCTGACAGCAACAGAACAACTCTTTCGATTCGTCGCACTTTTCCGGTTTTCCCCCTCATAAGATCTGGCAACGATTAGCGCTGCTTATTCAGTTATGAGTGGGTCGTCACATGTCAGTCTTCATTGTATCCCTCGCATTTCCCCTCATCTGTCGGGTTACAATGCTTACCAGGGTAGGCACCTGCGATCAGCTGGCCAACGACGCTCTCTAGTGCCGCCGGCTCTACTGCTGGGTCGAAAACCTCAGCATGAGCAAGAAAAGATCTCGAGAAATACATACGGTTGGGTAGACTCTTTTATATTGAGGCGAGCTGATCATACGTCGAGTCGCATTAGGAACTGAAATGTGCACGTTCCTCATGCCAAGGAGCAACCATGGACTGTTAGCTAGTAACTGTAAGCTAATTATAAGCACCCTTTTCTGCATAATCACCGAACTCGTTGTAGTATAGTGGTAAGTATTCCCGCCTGTCACGCGGGTGACCCGGTTCGATCCCCGGCAACGGCGCTCTTTTTTTTTTTTTTTTTACCTTTGCATAGTTTTCTTGCGTATCAATTGAACTTGTGTCTGGTTTTAATCTTTTTTCGAAAGGGCATTTGTATTGCCCCAAATGCTAAAAGGCTTTCTTTGCACAGCACACTTGGGCGGCATAGGCAGTTTTTTAAGCATGCCCCACGACCGCCTCCCACATTTTTCTCAACTCTGCTAGGGTTTCACCAATGAACTTGCATGAAAAGGAGAAGAGGGAAGGAAGACGACGCAAATTAGTGGGGGAACTGGAAGGCGGGAGCACGACCGCGGTTGTCCGAGGCGAAGCTGGATTCAACAACTGCATGGCTAGGGCTACAAGAGAAGCTCGATGCTTGTGAGTCGTTTGAGATCGCAGACAGTTTTCCGCCCATGCCCCACAACCGCTTCCCATATTTTTCTCGACTCTACTAGGGTTTGACCGACAACCTTGCTTGAAAAGGAGAAGAGGGAGGGAAGACGGCGCAAGCGAGTGGGGGAACTGAAAGGCGGGGGCGTGATCGCGGTTGTCCGAGGTGAATCTGGGTTCAACGGTTGCGCGGCTAGGGATGCAAGAAAAACTCGATGCTTGTGGGCCGTTTGAGATCACAGACAGTTTTCACCCATGCCCCACAACCGCCTCCCATATTTTTCTCGACTCTGCTAGGGTTTCACCGACTACCTTGCGTGAAAAGGAGAAGAGGGAGGGAAGACGACGCAAGCCAGTGGTGGAACTGAAAGGCGGGGGCGCGACCGCAGTTGTCCGAGGCGAATCTGGATCCAACGGTTGCACGGCTAGGGCTGCAAGAAAAGCTCGATGCTCATGAGCCATTTGAGATCGCAGACAGTTTTTTGCCCGTGCCCCACAACCGCCTCCCATATTTTTCTCGACTCTGCTAGGGTTTCACCGGTGACTTTGCATTAAAGGAGAAGAGGGAGGGAAGATGACGCAAGCGAGTGGGGAACTGGAAGGCGGGGGCGCGATCGTAGTTGTCTGAGGCGAAGCTGGATCCAACGGCTGCACGACTAGGACTGCAAGAAAAGCTCGATGCTCATGAGCCATTTGAGATCGACTCGTATTTTTGCTCTACTCGATATGGACTCGAAAATAAATGAGTTGTGCATGAGCACTTTATTTAGCTTGATCGAGGAAGGAGTCGATCTTGAGCCAACACTGGCTCCCTCGATTCTAGATCGATATCATGTAATTACATTAAATAATCTTGATATGTGTTAAAAGAAAATAGGGTAATTTATTATCATATGTATTGTGTATGCTTTTTCTCCATTTTACCACTAGCAAGCGTGGAAGCTTAATTAAGCACGAAGAAAAATTAGTCTCAATATGTGTAAATATCCTGTTATTTTTTTGCCAAAGTTTGAGAGCAGATGCACCTTCATTTTCTTCCTCTTCTAGTTCACCCACGATATCTTGCTATTAAGTACTAGTCTTCAGTTGACAGAGAATGAGTCAAATTTTATAATTGTTTTTTATGTTGTGTTGTGTTCTATCTTGTTGGAAAATTTGGCTTAGATTATAACGAAAAACATCTTATTTAGCTCAAAACTATTTCAAGACCGACTTAAGTTACTTTCTATACAACTCGACCATGAGCTTCTTAGTTTGTGCTCGCTCAAATTTTAGTATAAATTTAGATGAGCCTAGTCCAACTCGCTCAAACTCGACTCGTTGGCAGGCCTACGAGGCGAGGGGGCCGTCGGAGACAATGAGAGAAGGGAGAGAGGATGACGAAGGGACAAAGGGCTGTGTGAACATCCGAGGCGGGCGCCGATGGCCAAAGTTCAGGTAACCCATTGGTAGGAAAACCCTTATATAAATAGATAATTATTGGCACCCTCAAAATCTGGAACGCCGCTGATAATTTTTCAAAATATCAATGACGTTCGTGTACTCGTGGCCGCTACTGATAATACAATACTAGTGGCGTGGGTCACTGCTCGTACGTCAGTAGTTGGTTGGACTCAACTATCCGGCCGACCAACTAGAGTTACTGGCATGGGAAGGTCGCACACTAGTCACTAGTCTCTCAATCTCACGAGATGCAACTCAAGAAAGTAGGAGATAGAAGAGAAGGGAAACAATGGAGGAGATCAACAATAGGCTTCAAGATCCATCCACAAATCCCCCTTAACATATAGGGGCGATAAGGGTTTGGGGGAGGTGGTTTGTGGTTCAAAAGAGTGGTAGAGATATGTATGAACAACTCCCAAACCAACGCGAAAGAAGTGTTAGGAATCATAGTAGAAAACAAAAAAAAATCATCCTACGAAACTAAACCTAGATCACTATGAAGATACATGCAAGCTTAGATCTGATCTTTACCAACAACGAGTTGCATCGAAAGAAGAGTGGGTGAAGATCATTATTGAAGTCCCTCAAACACGAACAGTTCCCTCAAATAAGAATCGAATGCACGATCCCTCTGTGGATTGCACGCGTACGATACCAGTGATCCGGCAGCGCTTCGCCGTCCAGAGCTTGACGATACAAAAGTAGAAGAGGAGGGAGGAGCATTCTTGTGGCATTCACAATCTTTTGGAGAACTAGAGGGAGTGAGGGGGTGCCCGATATGTACGAGAACTTGTGTCTCAATAGGGGGCCCCACCTTGGGTATATAGGTGGAGGGAGGGGAGGCCGACTTGAGGAGGGGCCTCCCTCCCTTGTGGCGGCGGCCAAGGGGTGGGACCCACCCCTCCAAGCCTAGCCGCACCAAGTAGGGACTTGGTGGCCAAGGGAGGGTGGCGCCACCCTATTGGGCCCTAAGGCCCATATGGCTGCCCCCTAATAGGCCCTAGCCTATTTGTGTAGCCCAGGGCACCTAGAATAATTCTAGGGGGCTCCTGGTAAATCCGGAGCCCTCCTTGTCGTGGTGATCTCACGGCAGATGCCATGGGATGGCTAAAAGTGTGTGTGTGTGTGTGTGTGGGGGGGGGGGGGTGGCGTGAGGACGCCGGTGGGTTCCAGAGGCGAGGTTGGCACGCGCTAGTGTGTGACAGGAGATGTACCCAGGTTCGGGGCCCTCCGTGGGAGGTAACACCCCTAGTCCTGCCGAATGGATGATATGTACTAGGTTACAGAGTTGCTCCTGGAGCTGTTTTGGGTGGAGGAGGAAGAAGGGCTAGGCCTCTGTCTTGCCTCTCCGGTGAGTGTGTGGGGGGTATGTATGGGTCTGTTCTACTAATGTTTGCCTGTTGGCTGCCCGCGTACATGGAGGGCTCCTGGGGGGTCTTATAGGCTGATCCCCCAGGGTTACAATGGTAAAGATACAGAGATGCGGGTCCTTGGTGTCATCGTCTGGGAGCCGGCGGTGCGGGCCGCCGGGTTCGCCGGGTCCGTCGGGTGTGGGTCTCGCTGGGTCTGGGCCGCGCTGGGGCCGCTGGGCGCGGGGCTGGCTAGCGGCACGGCACTGTGGCACGCCTCGTCCCACGTCACGGGGTGGCTAGCGCCGCCCAGCTACAGGGTTGCGCCGCCTGGACACCGTCCACTACGGGCGGGGGCGCAGGGCGGACTGTAGCCACGTCCGCCTGGGTCGGCGTAAAGGAAGGATTGTTGTAGCCATGCTTGCTTGTCATTGGAAGTTGTCTTCTTGTGGCCATGCCGGCTGGGCTGGGTGGCTGTACCCGGCCGGCTCGCGCTCGGGAGCCGGCAGGTAGGCCAGTCGGATTAAGGGGCCTGGCTTGCCCCGATATTTTAAAAAGGGATCCGGGTTCCGTTGCCTGCCCAGGGGGCATCCCCCTGACAGTAGTCCCCGAAGTTGTGAAGGCTCGCCGGCTCCAAGCAGGGGGGGCTTCGCAGCTTACCACCCCCCAAGGAGGTGATTTTGTTGGTGAAGAACGCTAGCCCGGCCGGGTGGCGCCTGACTCCCGGGCGCTGGCTTCGAGGTTGCAGGTTCCGGCAACACCCACTGGATGCCGGCTTCCGGAAGCCGGATCGTAGCACCCCGGCCTGGGCGGGAAACCGAAGCGTTCGCCCGCACAGTCTTGGTTCGTACGATGGTTTGCGCCCCCGCGGCACGGCGGGCCGCCATGTAGCGACGTGCGGCGGACGAGGCCCTGCCAGGCCACGCGCGCGATGGGACGCAATAGTGGGGTCAGGCCCTACCACGCCGCGCCCTCAGCCCACACGCATGGGATTTATTGCGGCGGCACCGGATGGTTGCTTTCCCCGACGCAGTTAATGCGTGCGGGGAACGTGCCCGCACAGCACGGGGGAGTGGAGATCATGGGTACGGTCGATCCCACTTCCCTACGTTCTACCTCGGTTATAAAGTAGGGGAAGGGAGCGCGGCGGAGGCGCCCACGCACACACCCCCGCTTCCCCTTCGTCTTCCTCTCCTCCTTCTCCTCCGAGCCCAGGCGAAGCCTTGTCGCGGTGCCGTCCTGCCGCCTAAGCCGCCGCCCGCATCACCACTCAACTGCCGTGCGTGCGTGCAGGTCTTCTCTCCTCCTTCTTCCTCTTCGTCACCGCGCTTGCGCCCCGGAGAGTTCCACCGATGGTGCGGCCAAAGGGCTCTTGGGAGGGCTTCGAGACCAGCGACGATGACATCAAGTACCTCCGCGACACCAAGCGGCTGCCACCGGCAGAGGCGGTGGCGGCGCGCGTGCCCGGGGCAGAGAGGATCCCAGCGCCGCAGGAGGGCGAGGTCGTGGTATTCTACACCCACTTCGCCCGCGAGTTCGGCCTCCCTGCGAGCCTCTTCTTCCGCGTGTTCCTGGAGTTCTTCAGGTTGCAGCCGCACCATCCCGAGGCCAACGCCGTGCTGCAGCTCGCCGGCTTCGCCACGCTCTGCAAGGGATACCTCGGCGTGATGCCGGATACTGATCTCTAGGTGAAGATGTTCTTCCTCAAGCAGCAGGGGGCGACGACCGGCGCCATGTTTGACTGCGGGGCGGCCGCGATCTCCGGCCGGCAGAACGGACCGTTCCCCAAACGGCCCCTCGAGGATTTGGCCAAGAAGTGGCAAAAATCCTTCTTCTACGTGCGCAACGTCGTCCCAGGGGCCGACTTCATCAACTTGCCGCCGTTCGTCAATGAGACGCCACACGCCAAGACGAACTGGGGCTACCTGCCCCGGAACCCTCCGCAAGAGATGTTGAACTTCTGCCGGCGGGTCAAGGAGATGACAGAAGGCGAGGGCCTCACAGGAAAGGACCTCATCGCGAGGACCTCAACGTCGTCCCAGGGGTGTTGCCGCTGCAGCGCCGGGTGCACAAGATCTGCGAGATGAGCGGCCCGCGCGACCCCACTCGGATGTCGACCCAGGAGCTGAAGCCGGACTAGGTCGCTGAGCGAGTCAACAACATCTCGAAGGCCGGCTTGGATGGGGCGACGTGGCACTTCGGGAAGGCGCCGTATGACTGGCAGAACCCGGCACCGTCGGTGAGTCCCTGGTCCCTCTTCTTTGCCACCTCGACATTGTTCTTGCGCCCTGACGCGACGGGAGGGCTGCTGCTATTCGAGGGCCAGGACCGCCATGATGGGCCGACTCCCCAGCTCCTGTTGGACGACGTGCCCAACTCGGACGGGGAAGGGGCCGGTGCCAAGGACGAGAGAGCGGCCGAGGCGCACCTGGCCGGTACTGAAGAAGGCGGCCCGCGCCAAGTAGGTAAGTCTCCGGCTCCCGACCTACTGCGAGTATGGTCAGATGATGACGATGATGATCTGATCGGTGGCCATAGTGCAGCGTCTCCGCACCGGGGGGGGACGCCAGCGTTGACCCGCCAAGGCGTCCACGGAAGACGGCCGACACCGGGCTGTCCCGCTAGCCGGCAGCCGACTGCCGGCCTCACGGGAAGGAACCGGTTGAGCCGCGGCCGGCTATGAAGCATCCGGCAACGACACAGCCGGGGCATGGGAAGAACACCATGAAGAAGACGTGCGTGCTCCCCCCGTCGTCGGGGCCAAAGCAGGTGGTCCCCATGGTCATTGGGTAAGTGTTTCTAGTTGCTTGCCTTTCTCTTGCTAGACATTGCAGTTGCGCTAACTTTGCAGTGTTTAGGTCCGCCACTGTGGCGGCGACGGCGGCTGCGACGGGCGAGGTCGCCTGGAGGAGGACCCGGAGCAGCACCATCGACCGCGACCCGGACCGGACCGCAGAAGAGGACCTCGCGGCCCACCAGACTGGGCGGGACCCCGACGCGGCGGAGCATGCCGCTTGGCGGGATTGGGAGGAGGCATTGAAGGAGGCGGCAGAGGCCAGGAAGGCGGCATAGGAGGCCTCGGCCCGGGCGGGGAGAGGGCCGCCGCGTCGCGGGCAAGGCCTATCGCAGACCCGGCCTGACCAAGATGGCGAGGGGCACGACGCCGGCCACCATGATCATCGAGCCGCAGCTGGCAGGGATGGGCGAGCCGGTCGACCATGCGGAGCCGACCGACGGCAAGTCGGATGTTGATGAGGACATCATCATGGACACGCCGCCCCGGGCCGACCCGGCGGGAGGAGGCAAACCCGGTGGGGAGAACCGCAGGCCGGATGCATCGTGAGCCGGCGGGAGGCAGCCGTCACCAGCCTCGAAGGCCGCACCATGGGGTGGCAGCGCCTTGGTGATCGTGCCGCCCCAAACCGCCACGCATCCCGAGTGGCCGGGTGGGAGCGGATCTGGTGCCGGGAGTGCGATACAGCAGCCTTGGGCGGATGCCGGCGAGGTCACGGTCGGGCCGCGCACCCGGGAGGACGCGACGGTAGACGCCCTGCGCCTGCAGCTCCGTGGGCGGAACGAGTGCTTGCAGGCCTTCGTCCGGGTGGAGCAGGAGTAGGCGTTCACTGTAAGTTTTGTTCTTTGCTTGTTTTTGGTCATTTGCGCAGTGGGGGCGCGACAGCGCACCCACTGGGTGTAGCCCCCGAGGCCCGGGCCGGCTGCGGAGCAGCCGGGTCAGGTCTTCATACGCGTCTTTGCCTCCTTCTGACTCTTCTCTTTACGCAGCATCTGTACGACCTGTGGTCCGGCGCGTACAACCGGCTTTTGGAGCGGTACCGTGAGGCCAGCCCTCAGCTCGCCGCCAAGGAGGAGGAGCTAGCCCAGGCCAAAGGTACGACTCACTTGCTTCCAGTGGGGGCGCGACAACGCATCCACTGGTGTAGCCCCCGAGATTCGGGCCGACTGCGGAGTAGCCGGGTCAAATCTTAAGGCATTGTCTTTTCTTTTTTCCGATGCTTGACTCATGGTCTTCCCATGCAGCCACCGCGGCCAGTGTGCCGGGACTCTAGACCCAGCTGGCCGAAGCCGGCCAGCGGCGAGACCAAGCCGTCGCCGACCGCGATCGGCTCCAAGCCGAGGTGGACCGGCTGGTGGCGGAGGCGGCCAAGGCGTCGGACGCCCACTAGGCGGAGCTCAACCGGCTGGCGGAGGAGCACGAGAAGACGGTCACCGCGGAGGACGCGGAACTGAAGGCGGCCACCAAGAAGAGCTCCCAGCTTGAGAAGGAACTCGAGAGCCATGGCCGCGCGTGGGCCCTGCGGGCAAATGGGATGCTGGGCGAGGCGCAACACCTCGACGAAGCCTTCACCCGTAAGTAACTTGCCTTTCTTCTCCAAAAGGCCGGCGTCGTGACCTGGCTGGGTTATCTTCTTGGCTAATTCCTTTTTCTCCTTTGCCAAGGGTCTTCCCCGAGATGCAGGAGTCGACCGACGTGGCCGTGCGCGCGCACCGGGCGGACCAGCGGGCTACTGATAACCCACAAGTATAGGGGATCGTTTATAGCCTTTTTTGATAAATAAGAGTGTTGAACCCAACGAGGAGCTAAAGGTAGAACAAATATTCCCTCAAGTTCTATCGACCACCGATACAACTCTACACACACTTAACGTTTGCTTCACCTAGAACACGAATAAAACTAGAAGTACTTTGTAGGTGTAAAGGGATAAGTTTGCAAGATAATAAAGAACGTGAAAATAAAAGTTAGGTGCTGTTCTAATTAAAGTACAATTAAATTAGTATAGCAAGTGTGGATTAGTGGTGGTAGGATTTGCAGAATTGTCCCTAAGCAATTGACTACATTACTAGACCGATAGCAAGTTTTTATGTGGGAGAGGCCACTGCTAGCATGTCATCCCTTACTTGGAACTCTATGCACTTATGATTGGAACTATTAGCAAGCATCTGCAACTACTAACGTTCATTAAGGTAAAACCCAACCATAGCATTAAGATATATATTGGTCCCCCTTCAATCCTGTATGCATCAATTTCCATGGTAGGAAGAAGCTTCTGTCACCCTTGCCCTGCAATGCATAGTCCTATCAACATACAAATAACCCTATGGTGTGATCCACATGCGCGCTCATATGATGGGCACCAAAGGACAGCAACATAACCACAAGCAAATTAAACCAATCATAGAATTCAGCAATTACCGATAGGACAACAAAAATCTACTCAAGCCTCATAGGATGGCAACATATCATTGGATAGTAATATGAAGCATAAAGCACCATGTTCAAGTAGAAGGTACAACGGGTTGCGGGAGAGTGGACCGATGTAGATAGATGGGGGAAGGTGATGAATATGTTGGTGAAGATGACGGAGTTGTTGGAGTAGATCGCCGTCACACGATGATTGCCCCGACGGTGTTCCGGCGCCATCGGGAGAGAGGGGGAGAGAGCCCCCCTCCTCCTTCTTCTTCTTCTTCATTAGCCTCCCCCCTAGATGGGAGGAGAGTGCCCCCTCTGGTCCATGGTTTCCATGGCGTCGGAGGGGTAGGAGCCCCTCCTAGATTGGATCTATCCCTTTGTTCTCTCCTGTTTCGTGTTCCTGTTTTCTGGCCGAAAACCGTTTCTTATATTCCCGGAGATCCGTAACTCCGATTGCGCTGAGATTTTAACATGATTTTTTTTCCGGACATAAGCTTCCTTGCGCCCGAAGTAGAGCAGTGATGTTTACTACACAACTTGTTCTTGTAGACTCGTGTTGGGCCTCCAAGCGCAGAGTTTTGTAGGACAGTAGCAAATTTCCCTCAAGTGGATGACCTAAGGTTTATCATGTGACGACCCCGGCTTAATCGCGCACTAACCATACACGCAAATGCACACGATCAAGCCTAAGGACTCACTTGAAGATATCACAACACAACTCTAAAACACAAATAAAGTCATACCAGCTTTATATTACAAGCCAGGGCCTTGAGGGCTCGAATACATAGCTCGATGGCATACAAGCGTCAACGGAAGCATCAGATATCTGGGTACAGATATAACAGAGTTACAGATAGGCCTTTAAGAAGGCGGGGTAAAATAAAAGCTACGATCGAAAGGCGCAGGCCTCCTGCCTGGGACCCTCCGAACCTACTCCTGGTCGTCGGTCGGCTCCTCGTAGTAGTACTCGCCGGGAGGTTAGTAGTAGTAGCCGTAGTCGTCAACGGGGGCAGCTATCTCAGGGGCTCCGTCATCTGGCGGCGTCAATTGGATATGGGGAGAAAAATAAAATAAAGCAAACATGAGTACTCATCCGAAGTACTCAGCAAGCAAGGATCTACACTACATATGCAACATTTTCATAGGAGGCTGTATATGTGGACTGGGCTGCAGAAATGCCAGAATAGAGAGGAAGGCCTAGTCCTATCGAAGACTAGCATCATCAATCATCTTCATCGGTCTTGCAGCATTAGAAGAGTGCAGATTAACATAATGTAAAGTAGCAGTAGTGTATCAACAACCTCGGCCAGAGATCCTTTCTCGACTCCCTGCGAGAAAGCAATCCCAGAGCCATACTATCCAGTTATCATCTCAGGTTCTAGTTGTACCGATCGGGATACAACTCCGAGTGTCCGTTACCGTAGGACAGGCTATCGATAGATTAGTTCTTCCCTGCAGGGGTGCACCAACTTACCCACCACGCTCGCTTAACTCCGGTCGGACACACTTTCCTGGGTCATGCCCGGCCTCGGCCAAACGATACGCCGCAACCAGACCGAATACTTAACAGAGAGGTCAGCACGCCGGACTAAACCTAGGCATCCAGAGGTCTTGGGCCATCGCCCCGGACGCTCCTACACGTTGCGAACGCGGCCGGTGAGCAGACCTAGCCCCCCTTATACAAGTGTAGGGCATTACCAGTCCAACCCAGCGTGCGCCGCTCCACGCTGACGTCTATTAAGCTTCGGCTGATGTGTACGACGCAGAACGCCCATACTATGCCCACGTGATGGTTAGTGTTATCAGGCCAGAGGCTCCTCAGATCAAATATCCAAACCGTTTAGTGGATTAGGAGCGCGCGGTAACGAGCAGAGACTCACGAAAGATGTGACCCCGTCGCCCCGTCTCGAGGACTTGCGGCAAGGGCGAAGAATGCCCGGCCACGCCTCGTGTTCAACTCTCGGGCACCATCCATGTCCACCCGATTCCACATCACTCACAATTAAGCTCGCGCGGGTACCCCTCAGGGACGACCCATCTTTAGTAACATGTTTCAGTGTAAAGTCATAGTAACAAAGGTAACCGTGTGTCTAACACCAAGGGGAACCCTGAGGAATCACCCTCGATGGAATTCCCTCTGATGTTACCATCAAGGTGAACGAAGGAGGAATCACCCTCGAGGTCCACTCTTGAGGAGTTGCTCGATAGTGTCGTTACCAGGAATGGAGAAGGAGGAATCACCCTCGATGACCATAACCGATAAACTAACCTACAAGGTTAACATCAGAAGTGCTGACGAGGTATCACCCTCGGCACTCGATAGTAACCTAGTAGTGTCGAGCAACTAAGGGGAAGTGACATGCGGTGTCGGGGCCTGGTCTTCGATCCCGTTGATCGGGTCTTCTGATGATCCAGCGGGGCAGTCGGGATAATGTGGGGTCTCTGCTGGGTCTCTACCCAAACTATACTAAACAGTTTAGGATAAACAGGCAGGTAACAATAGCAGGTTACAATAATCAAGCTATGCAGCAGAAATAGGATAACAGCAGCAGCAGTAACTTCTAATGCAAGCATAAGAGAGAAGAGAATGGGAGATATCGGAATGCTCAAAAAGGGGGGGGGGTGCTTGCCTGTTTGCTCTGCGGCAAGGGCAAGGTCGTCAGGGACGTAGTCGTGCTCCGGAGCTGCGTCGGTCTCAGGAGCTGCGTCGACGTCGGGGTCTAACGAGAGAGAAGAGGGGGAGGAAACAAATAAATACACATCAAATATATGCAACACAGAGCATGCTATGCTATGATGCAGTGCAGGGTTGCCTAAAGATATGTCTAAGTCATTTTTAGTTATTTTAGGATTAACGTGGGATTTATTAACCGGTATGTATGCACTATTCATCTACCGGAATTGGGCTCAAAATTACGATTTCTCCTACGTAGGGGGTTATGATATGGAAACAGACGACACGATCAGATTCGTCTCGTCGTTCTGAGCAACTTTCATGTATAAAGTTTTTCAATCTGAGCTACGGTTTATTTTCTATGCTTTTCCGAAGTTTATTTGAATTTCTGGAATTTCTGGATTTCTTAATTTGAATTTAAACAGTAACCGGAAACGCTGGGTGCACCTGGTGCACTGCACCCAGTGTGCACCAGAGAGGCTGGCAGTGGGCCCAGTCAACTGCATAGTCAGCAGTTGACTGGGTCAGCGTTGACTGGGCAGTGGGTCCAGTGGGACCCACCTGTCATTGATTGGGTCCAGCCCAGTCAGCTGGTTGACTGGTCAACTGGGCCCAGTGGGACCTAGCTATCAGCCTCAGGGCTAACCTAACAGCGTTTAAATTAATCTAACTAATTTAATTAGGATGCGGGCCCACACTGTCAGCGACACCGATGAACAGTAAAACTAACTTAAACTGTAATTAGCTACAGGGTGCAGGCCCACACGTCAGCATCTCAGAGGGGCTGTTAGTGGGGTAATTAGCCGAACTGGCCGGAGTTTAAACGCCGACAGCAGCCCGATGCGGCGGAGTGGCGCGGGATTGGTCCACGGGCCGCCCCCCCGGCTAGCTGAGCCCATCGGAGCGTAGCCCTCGCTCGTCCGCATCCAAAGGTGGCGGCAGCGAGCCTTGGGGTGGCCGGAAGCGGCCCAAATGACGGTGTCGGGCGACGGCGAAGCTACGGCAAGTGCGGGCTCGGCGCTACGGCGAGCCAGCGACCAAACTAAACGGCGGGGAACTAGCTACTAGGCGCGGGGAGCTCAACGGCGCTACTGGACCGAACCGTAGAGACTCGGGTGCGCGAGCTCGCAAGTCACGGCGGACGGAGAAGCACGGTGAATGAGGAAAGGCAGCTACGGGGAGCTAGGAGGGAAAGGGAGGTGTCCAGGTGGACTGGTGGCTTACAGCGGGTCGGCTGGGCAGACTAGCGCGCTCGATGAAGCGTTGGAGATGACGAGGTGCTCGCGGCGATCTCGCCGGTCCGAGGAAGAGGAAGAAGACGTGGGCGAGGGTCGAGCGGCTCCCCGCTCCGTTTCAAGGGTGCTGGCGACGCGACGGAGCATAGCCGTCCTCCTGGGCAAGGTGGCGCGGCGCGAGGAGGCCGAGGGCCACGGGAACGTCGACGACACGGCGGAGATGGGGCTCGGTTGCAGTGGGGAAATGAGGGGAGAGGCGAGCGCTCGAGAGAGAGGAGGGAGGGAAAGACAGAGGAGGCCAGGGGGGATGGATGGAGGCTCGGCCTTATCTCCTCCCTGTCGGTGGCCGTTGTGTCGACGAACAGCTGGCGCGTGTCGGCGCAGCCACGGGGAAGGCGACACCGCGAGGGAGAGAGAAGGAGAGGTGGGAGATGGGCCTCGGTGGGCTGGGCTAGTGCATTGTGCACTTAGGCCCAGTCCACCGTGGTAGCATAGGGCCTTTTTTAATTTACTTTTCTGTTTTATTTTAACAGAGGGGTTTTGAAATATTTTGAGCAGTCAAAACATTTAGCAAAAATGTGGAACTTGGCCACATAATTACTTTGGATTACTCTGCATTACCAGAAAAAGATTGGGCAGCATTTGAATCCATTTGGATTTTTGTAAAAATGCTTTTAGGCATTTTATAGTGCTGTTTTAACTCTGTTTCTTCTGTTTGAGTCTCTTAGTTAATTTAGTAAATGTTGGTTCTAATTTTAGAATTGTCTCTGGATTATTTGTTGTTTAATGAACAATTTTCCAACAGTGTTTGAGCAACTTCATATTTCACTTTTGAATTTGAGTTGATTTTCAGAATAGAATTTGAATTGAATAGTTAACCAAAGTGATTAGGCACTGCAAATGGAGATGACTTGGCATAATTAGCAGAGTGTCACAGTGCTTATTACAAGAGGGTGTTACAAATTCTCCTCCTCTAAAAGAAATTCTCGTCCCGAGAATTAAGTAGGGAAGTAAAGAGTAACTTCGAGAGAAACAACCCTTATAGGGTTAACTATCTGATGAACATTTCAGGAAATGTGGCAGAAGTTTGTCTCGAGTTGAAACTTAGGAAAACATCGAGAGCAAAGTATGAAGGTACAATAGGAGGTTTCAAGTGAATGGGTAAACGATCGATACTTGAGCAGAGTGTGAAAAAGGGATTTATAGCATCGGAAATGGATCATCCTTCGGAGGGTGGATTGTGGTAACACTGAAAGCCAAGAGCATACGATACTTCGGAATCAAGGATTTATACAGGAGAGTCAGGTTTCGATCTTGTGGAACTGTGCGGGGGGGGGGGTGTCGATCAAAAGTAAGGAGAACGGTGACATCTTACCAATCACGGCTACAACGTATGTCAGAGAATAGCCTGTCAGTTATGTCGGTAACAACGTCGGTACCAAGGGCGAGGGACGAAGAGAACCATTTTCCTGCTCGTTGAACGAGGCAGACCAATAGGCAAAGTTCTCGTCCATCGGTGATACCGTAATGTCATCAACAATAGTAACAGGGTCTCACTGACAGAGTTGTAGACCGAGATGTTTTCATAGGCAGAGAATTATTTCTGCTTAGATAAGCTAGATTACTGTAAAGGTTAAACAAAACAATGGAAAGGAAATTATGATTGATTGATTATTCAAATTAACCAATGGGAAGGAAGATGTGTTTACACACCAAAAAATTGGTAGTATATCCGTCCCAGGGAAAGAGCGGAACAGGATATACATGATAGGGTAGCAAGTTCAAAAGCATTTATATAAAGGGGCGAAGGAAGAATCATGATATTACCCATACAACGATGTTTGGATAATTGATGAAGGGACATGCAATGTTGCGTTTTCACTGTTCTCAATGATATTCGGAATACCATAGTCATGCTCCGAGGTAGCGATAACATGGTGTTTCAAGTAAGGGTTGGATCGAAAGATCACAAGAGAAACAAAGGAACACTTCCAAGATTATCTCGGAACGTAAGGATTAACCAAACACAACCAGGTCTGTGTTGGCGGACAGTCAAGGAGGTCATTGATGATATCACAAATCATCGAAGAGCAAGGATGGTATTTCTCACCACGAATTCAACTAACACCTCTGAAGAAGCCAAAATGTTGACGTTGATCATGACTCATCTATTGAGAGATTTCAATAAGATGTAATCGATCAGCGATGACATCTAGCGAAAGGGATTGATGAAAAGTGAAAGGTTATTGAAGCCACGGATTCGACACAAGCTCGAAGACAAGCTTGTTGTTCGAGGTAAAATGATAAGATGAGGAAGATTGACGTAAGCTTAGCTCATCATCGGAAGTTGCTCCGGGCATAAGGACTAGGTAGCACGGTTAAAATTTAGCGCGATATTGATATAGCCGGCCAGGCTAGGAATGATGTGATGGAGTATTAGACTTCCCAATAACAAGTACTATGGGTAATATCGGAAGGTAAATCGGACTAGAGGTTGGACGGGTGATATGATCTGCAGAGGACAAGTATTTTAACTTACCCGGGAAATGGAATCAAGGAGGAAATATGGTCAGAACCACGATTGCAAAGGATCAATTCATAGATACAAGATGAACTTGTACCAAGGAAATAATTATTTTTACAAGCAGCTTCCATGAAAAGTTCTACATCGGGTCCATGGGCATGAACACAAAGGTTCAAGGTCGACTCCCACTTCTTCAATGCATAACCTTTCATTCACTTCTCGTCTTTGAAGAAGTTGTAGAGTTGAAAATTTATCCGAAGAAACGTGAGTATAAGTAACCCGCATAACTTTCAATTTACACAGGTTAAGAAAAGCATATGTTCAACCCATCCGGGTATCTTAGGAACATACACCACAATTTGCAGGAGTAACAAACTCAAGCTCGGAAGCAGAATATAGTTGATAGAAGGAGAGGATACATTTTACCATAGACATTCTGTATCCGAGGAAAGACTCGCAAGATTATTGAATATGATTGATCCTGTCGGATAGCAACCCAGCAAAAGATCAGATGGTCGGCAAAGGATCCGATGTGAATATCGGTACTCAAACAGAAGAAGAAAGAATGTAACGGCATCAGACTATAGAAGCATCGGAATAATCCGACGTTTAAGTACAAATGAGTAATGGCTCAGAAACGAAGGATCAGAAGCAAAAGCTCTGTCCAAATATGAGTAGGTTGAACAGAACTAGATAGACAACTTTAGGGTTCCGTCTTGCAGAGATCTCCACCCATGGTTACGGGACATGTCCTGGTCAGTAGTTAGTCCCAAGTCAATATGGAGAAGGAATGCACCGCCTCTCCGTGCCATGCAAGCAGGGCGGATATACAGACGGCATGAAGTAGAGGATGCTTCAGTGCCAAAGGCAATGTCAACGGGGAAGGAACCGATAAGGTTCTTAGAATAGAAAAGAATCGGTCGGATAATTGTCCACAAAAGGAATCAAGTGATCCATGAGAACTAACGGGGTAAGGTTTTAACAACTGGTTCCACCTGAGAGTCCTCCGAGAAAGGACGGGAGGCAAGCACATCGAATTTAGGAAGTTCTTGAACAACCCAAGTATAAAATTCAGGGGGATCACGATTTCCAAAGCCATGAGTGACAATTAGTTCACCTGGGCAGAGGGACGAGTGATTTGTACATGCTTAGTTGGACAATCAATACTTGATTGGCCGAGAACCAGCTCATGTCCGGAATGGTGACTGAGCCGGAAGGACGAATTTCTAGGAATCGACTGATGATGGCAAACATTCGCAGCATATAGGTTCAGGGGATTCAAAATGGTAATTGGCAAAGGATGTTGACGGGGATTACTAGACATATGGAGTTAACCTTAAGGCAAGCAGGCAAGAATTTCAAGAGCAATAGGCTGCAGAGGATTATCGGGAGATTAAATAGCAATTCAACATGTTCCGGAAAGCACTTGAACAACTAGGGATGAATGGACCCCGTGTAAGTATGAGGATTTATTCGTAGGTGTGTTCAGGCGGAAAGGAACTACAAGGCAGTAGGTTCAGGGAATTTTTGAATTAACGAAGAGTATTACGGGGTATCTCGCACATAAAGGAGTAGCTGGGAATGAACATACAGATGACAAGGATGGTTAGTTATCCACGAGGGTTTGTCAGTGGTCAGGAATTGCAAAGCAGTGGCACAGGGTCTCAGTTAATGTCGAGGAGTATCTTCAGAATCTTCTAATGTAACAGTCGATCATCTGTGGTGAAGGGGCTCTCCGGGAGGAAGTGGTTACGAGAACCTAATGCCAGAGTTAGTAAAATCTTTAACCCGAATAGAAGAGAGATCAGAGTCCCAGAGTAAAGACGAGGAATAAAAGATCATAATACCACCCAGTTGGCGACGTGGGCCCATAAGCCACACAGCCTAGTTAGTAAAATGGTTTTGGACGACTAGACTCAACTTCGGCCAAGGAGTTGGAAAGGAGGGATCCTACAGGCAGTCGGCTCTGATACCAACCTGTGGCGACCCCGGCTTAATCGTGCACTAACCATACACGCAAATGCACACGATCAAGCCTAAGGACTCACTTGAAGATATCACAACACAACTCTAAAACATAAATAAAGTCATACAAGCTTTATATTACAAGCCAGGGCCTCGAGGGCCCGAATACATAGCTCGATGGCATACAAGCGTCAGCGGAAGCATCAGATATCTGGGTACAGATATAACAGAGTTACAGGTAGGCCTTTAAGAAGGCAGGGTAAAATAAAAGCTACGATCGAAAGGCGCAGGCCTCCTGCCTGGGACCCTCCGAACCTACTCCTGGTCGTCGGTCGGCTCCTCGTAGTAGTACTCGCCGGGAGGTTAGTAGTAGTAGCCGTAGTCGTCGACGGGGGCAGCTATCTCAGGGGCTCCGTCATCTGGCGGCGTCAATTGGATATGGGGAGAAAAAGAAAATAAAGCAAACGTGAGTACTCATCCGAAGTACTCAGCAAGCAAGGATCTACACTACATATGCAACATTTTCATAGGAGGCTGTATATGTGGACTGGGCTACAGAAATGCCAGAATAGAGAGGAAGGCCTAGTCCTATCGAAGACTAGCATCATCAATCATCTTCATCGGTCTTGCAGCATTAGAAGAGTGCAGATTAACATAATGTAAAGTAGCAGTAGTGTATCAACAACCTCGGCCAGAGATCCTTTCTCGACTCCCTGCGAGAAAGCAATCCCAGAGCCATACTATCCAGTTATCATCTCAAGTTCTAGTTGTACCGATCGGGATACAACTCCGAGTGTCCGTTACTGTAGGACAGGCTATCGATAGATTAGTTCTTCTCTGCAGGGGTGCACCAACTTACCCACCACGCTCGCTTAACTCCGGCCGGACACACTTTCCTGGGTCATGCCCGGCCTCGGCCAAACGATACGCCACAACCCGACCGAATACTTAACAGAGAGGTCAGCACGCCGGACTAAACTTAGGCATCCAGGGGTCTTGGGCCATCGCCCCGGACGCTCCTGCACGTTGCGAACGCGGCCGGTGAGCAGACCTAGCCCCCCTTATACAAGTGCAGGGCGTTACCAGTCCAACCCAGCGCACGCTGCTCCACACTGACGTCTATTAAGCTTCGGCTGATGTGTACGACGCAGAACGCCCATACTATGCCCACGTGATGGTTAGTGCTATCAGGCCAGAGGCCCCTCGGATCAAATATCCAAACCGTTTAGTGGATTAGGAGTGCGCGGTAACGAGTAGAGACTCACGAAAGATGTGACCCCGTCGCCCCATCTCGAGGACTTGCGGCAAGGGCGAGGAATGCCCGGCCACGCCTTGTGTTCAACTCTCGGGCACCATCCAGGTCCACCCGATTCCACATCACTCACAATTAAGCTCGCGCGGGTACCCCTTAGAGCCGACCCGTCTTTAGTAACATGTTTCAGTGTAAAGTCATAGTAACAAAGGTAACCGTGTGTCTAACACCAAGGGGAACCCTGAGGAATCACCCTCGATGGAATTCCCTCTGATGTTACCGTTAAGGTGAACGAAGGAGGAATCGCCCTCGAGGTCCACTCTTGAGGAGTTGCTCGACAGTGTCGTTACCGGGATTGGAGAAGGAGGAATCACCCTCGATGACCATAACCGATAAACTAACCTACAAGGTTAACATCAGAAGTGCTGACGAGGTATCACCCTCGGCACTCGATAGTAACCCAGTAGTGTCGAGCAACTAAGGGGAAGTGACATGCGGTGTCGGGGCCTGGTCTTCGATCCCGTTGATCGGGTCTTCTGATGATCCAGCGGGGCAGTCGGGATAATGTGGGGTCTCTGCTGGGTCTCTACCCAAACTATACTAAACAGTTTAGGATAAACAGGCAGGTAACAATAGCAGGTTACAATAATCAGGCTATGCAGCAGAAATAGGATAATAGCAGCAGCAGTAACTTCTAATGCAAGCATAAGAGAGAAGAGAATGGGCTATATCAGAATGCTCAAAAGGGGGGGTGCTTGCCTGTTTGCTCTGCGGCAAGGGCAAGGTCGTCAGGGACGTAGTCGTGCTCCGGAGCTGCGTCGGTCTCAGGAGCTGCGTCGATGTCGGGGTCTAACGAGAGAGAAGAGGGGGAGGAAACAAATAAATACACAACAAATATATGCAACATAGAGCATGCTATGCTATGATGCAGTGCAGGGTTGCCTAAAGATATGTCTAAGTCATTTTTAATTATTTTAGGATTAACTTGGGATTTATTAACCGGTATGTATGCACTATTCATCTACCGGAATCGGGCTCAAAATTACGAGTTCTACTACCTAGGGGTTTTTGATATGGAAACAGACGACACGATCAAATTCGTCTCGTCGTTCTGAGCAACTTTCATGTATAAAGTTTTTCAACCTGAGCTACGGTTTATTTTCTATGCTTTTCCGAAGTTTATTTGAATTTTTGGAATTTGTGGATTTATTAATTCGAATTTAACTAGTAACCGGAAACGCTGGGTGCACCCAGTGTGAACCAGAGAGGCTGACAGTGGGCCCAGTCAACTGCACAGTCAGCAGTTGACTGGGTCAGCGTTGACTAGGCAGTGGGTCCAGTGGGACCCACCTGTCATTGACTGGGTCCAGCCCAGTCAGCTGGTCAACTGGTCCTAGTGGGACCTAGCTGTCAGCCTCAGGGCTAACCTAACAGTGTTTAAATTAATCTAACTAATTTAATTAGGATGCGGGCCCACACTGTCAGCGACACCGATGAACAGTAAAACTAACTTAAACTGTAATTAGCTACAGGGCACGGGCCCACACGTCAGCGTCTCAGAGGGGCTGTTAGTGGGCTAATTAGCCGAACTGGCCGGAGTTTAAACGCCGACAGCAGCCCGACGCGGCGGAGCGGCGCGGGATTGGTCCACGGGGAGCGCCCCCGGCGAGCTGAGGCCAACGGAGCGTAGCCCTCGCTCGTCCGCATCCGAAGGTGGCGGCAGCGAGCCTTGAGGTGGCCGGAAGCGGCCCGAATGACGGTGTCGGGCGACGACGAAGCTACGGCAAGTGCGGGCTCGACGCTACGGCGAGCTAGCGACCAAACTAAACGGCGGGGAACTAGCTACTAGGCGCGGGGAGCTCAACGGCGTTACTGGACCGAACCGTAGAGACTCGGGTGTGCGAGCTTGCAAGTCACGGCGGACGGAGAAGCACGGTGAATGAGGAAAGGCAGCTACAGGGAGCTAGGAAGGAAAGGAAGGTGTCCAGGCAGACTAGCGCGCTCGATGAAGCGTTGGAGACGACGAGGTGCTCGCGGCGATCTCGCCGGTCCGAGGAAAAGGAAGAAGACGTGGGCGAGGGTGGAGTGGCTCCCCGCTCTATTGCAAGGGTGCTGGCAACGCGATGGAGCATAGCCGTCCTCCTGGGCAAGGTGGCACGGCGCGAAGAGGCTGATGGCCACGGGAACATCGACGACACGGCGGAGATGGGGCTCGGTTGCAGTGGGGAAACAAGGGGAGAGGTGAGCGCTCGAGAGAGAGGAGGGGGAGAAAGATAGAGGAGGCCAGGGGGATGGATGGAGGCTCGGCCTTATCTCCTCCCTGTCGGTGGCCGTCGTGTCGACGAACGGCTGGCGCGCGCCGGCACAGCCACGGGGAAGGCGACACCACGAGGGAGAGAGAAGGAGAGGTGGGAGATGGGCCTCGGTGGGCTGGGCCAGTGCACTGTGCACTTAGGCCCAGTCCACCGTGGTAGCATAGGGCATTTTTCAATTTACTTTTCTGTTTTATTTTAACAGAGGGGTTTTGCAATATTTTGAGCAGTCAAAACATTTAGCAAAAATGTGGAACTTGGCCACATAATTACTTTGGATTACTCTGCATTACCACAAAAAGATTGGGCAGCATTTGAATCCATTTGGATTTTTGCAAAAATGCTTTTAGGCATTTTATAGTGCTGTTTTAACTCTGTTTCTTCTGTTTGAGTCTCTTAGTTAATTTAGTAAATGTTGGTTCTAATTTTAGAATTATCTCTGGATTATTTGTTGTTTAATGAACAATTTTCCAACAGTGTTTGAGCAACTTCATATTTCACTTTTGAATTTGAGTTGATTTTCAGAATAGAATTTGAAAAGTGATTAGGCACTGCAAATGGAGATGACTTGGCATAATTAGCAGAGTGTCACAGTGCTTATTACAAGAGGGTGTTACAAATTCTCCTCCTCTAAAAGAAATTCTCGTCCCGAGAATTAAGTAGGGAAGTAAAGAGTAACTTCGAGAGAACTAACCCTTATAGGGTTAACTATCTGATGAACATTTCAGGAAATGTGGCAGAAGTTTCTCTCGAGTTGAAACTTAGGAAAACATCGAGAGCAAAGTATGAAGGTACAATACAAGGTTTCAAGTGAATGGGTAAACGATCGATACTTGAGCAGAGTGTGAAAAAGGGATTTATAGCATCGGAAATGGATCATCCCTCGGAGGGTGGCTTGTGGTAACACTGAAAGCCAAGAGCATACGATACTTCGGAATCAAGGATTTATACAGGAGAGTCAGGTTCCGATCCTGTGGAACTGCGGGGGGGGGGGGGGGGGGGGCGGGGGGGGGGGTTGGGGTGGTCATCAAAAGTAAGGAGAACGGTGACATCTTACCAATCATGGCGACAACGTATGTCAGAGAATAGCCTGCCAGTTATGTCGGTAACAACGTCGGTACCAAGGGCGAGGGACGAAGAGAACCATTTTCCTGCCCGTTGAACGAGGCGGACCAATAGGCAAAGTTCTCGTCCATCGGTGATACCGTAATGCCATCAACAATAGTAACAGGGTCTCACTGACAGAGTTGTAGACCGAGATGTTTTCATAGGCAGAGAATTATTTCTGCTTAGATAAGCTAGATTACTGGAAAGGTTAAACAAAACAATGGAAAGGAAATTATGATTAGTTGATTATTCAAATTAACCAATGCGAAGGAAGATGTGTTTACACACCAAAAAATTGGTAGTATATCCTTCCCAGGGAAAGAGCGGAACAGGATATACATGATAGGGCAGCAAGTTCAAAAGCATTTAGATAAAGGGGCAAAGGAAGAATCATGATATTACCCATACAACGATGTTTGGATAATTGATGAAGGGACATGCAACATTGCGTTTTCACTGTTCTCAATGATATTCGGAATACCATAGTCATGCTCCGAGGTAGCGATAACATGGTGTTTCAAGTAAGGGTTGGATCGAAAGATCACAAGAGAAACAAAGGAACACTTCCAAGATTATCTCAGAACATAAGGATTAACCAAACACAACCAGGTCTGTGTTGGCGGAAAGTCAAGGAGGTCATTTATGATATCACAAATCATCGAAGAGCAAGGATGGTATTTCTCACCACGAATTCAACTGACACCTCTGAAGAAGCCAAAATGTTGACGTTGATCATGACTCATCTATCGAGAGATTTCAAGAAAATTTAATCAATCAGCGATGACATCTAGCGAAAGGGATTGATGAAAAGTGATTGGTTATTGAAGCCACGGATTCGACACAAGCTCGAAGACAAGCTTGTTGTTCGAGGTAAAATGATAAGATGAGGAAGATCGACGTAAGCTTAGCTCGTCGTCGGAAGTTGTTCCGGGAATAAGGACTAGGTAGCACGGTTAAAATTTAGCGCGATATTGATATAGCCGGCCAGGCTAGGAATGATGTGACGGAGTATTAGACTTCCCAGTAACAAGTACTAGGGGTAATATTGGAAGGTAAATCGGAGTAGAGGTTGGACGGGTCATATGATCTGCAGAGGACAAGTATTTTAACTTATCCGGGAAATGGAATCAAGGAGGAAATATGGTCGGAACCATGATTGCAAAGGATCAATTCATAGATACAAGATGAACTTGTACCAAGGAAATAATTATTTTTACAAGCAGCTTCCATGAAAAGTTCTACATCGGGTCCATTGGCATGAACACAAAGGTTCAAGGTCGACTCCCACTTCTTCAATGCATAACCTTTCATTCACTTCTCGTCTTTGAAGAAGTTGTAGAGTTGAAAATTTATCCGACGAAACGCGAGTATAAGTAACCCGCATAACTTTCAATTTACACAGGTTAAGGAAAGCATATGTTCAACCCATCCGGGTATCTTAGGAACATACACCACAATTTGCAGGAGTAACAAACTCAAGCTCGGAAGCAAAATATAGTTGACAGAAGGAGAGGATACATTTTACCATAGACATTCTGTATCCGAGGAAAGACTCGCAAGATTATTGAATATGATTGATCCTGTCGGATAGCAACCCAGCAAAAGATCAGATGGTCGGCAAAGGATCCAATGTGAATGTCCGTACTCAAATAGAAGAAGAAAGAATGTAACTGCATCAGACTATAGAAACATCGGAATAATCGGACGTTTAAGTACAAAGGAGTTATGGCTCAGAAACGAAGGATCAGAAGCAAAAGCTCTATCCAAATATGAGTAGGTTGAACAGAACTAGATAGACAAATTTAGGGTTCCGTCTTGCAGAGATCTCCACCCATGGTTACGGGACATGTCCTGGTCTGTAGTCAGTCCCAAGTCAATATGGAGAAGGAATGCACCGCCTCTCTGTGCCATGCAAGCAGGGCGGATATACAGACGGCATGAAGTAGAGGATGCTTCAGTGCCAAAGGCAATGTCAACGGGGAAGGAACCGATAAGGTTCTTAGAATAGAAAAGAACCGGTCAGATAATTGTCCACAAAAGGAATCAAGTGATCCATGAGAACTAACGGGGTAAGGTTTTAACAACTGGTTCCACCTGAGAGTCCTCCGAGAAAGGACGGGAGGCAAGCACATCGAATTTAGGAAGTTCTTGAACAACCCAAGTATAAAATTTAGGGGGATCACGATTTCCAAAGCCAGGAATGACAATTAGTTCACCTGGGTAGAGGGACGAGTGATTTGTAAATGCTTAGTTGGACAATCAATACTTGATTGGCTGAGAACCAGCTCATGTCCGGAATGGTGACTGAGCCGGAAGGACGAATTTCTAGGAATCGACTGATGATGGCAAACATTCGCAGCATATAGGTTCAGGGGATTCAAAATGGTAATTGGCAAAGGATGTTGATGGGGATTACTAGACATATGGAGTTAACCTTAAGGCAAGCAGGCAAGAATTTCAAGAGCAATAGGTTGCAGAGGATTATCGGGAGATTAAATAGCAATTCAACATGTTCCAGAAAGCACTTGAACAACTGGGGATGAACGGACCCCGTGTAAGTATGAGGATTTATTCGTAGGTGTGTTCAGGCAGAAAGGAACTGCAAGGCAGTAGGTTCAGGGAATTTTTGAATTAACGAAGAGTATTACGGGGTATCTCGCACATAAAGGAGTAGCTGGGAATGAAGATACAAACGACAAGGATGGTTAGTTATCCACGAGGGTTTGTCGGTGGTCAGGAATTGCAAAGCAGTGGCACAGGGTCTCAGTTAACGTCGAGGAGTATCTTCAGAATCTTCTGATGTAACAGTCGATCATCTATGGTGAAGGGGCTCTCCGGGAGGAAGTGGTTACGAGAACCTAATGCTGTTACATAGATAGATCACTAAGCGAGCACTCGAAAATAGATCGAACTAAACTTTTATTCAACTAGATTTTTACATCTGTGCCCCTGGTTCCTTAGCTCTACTCATTCATCACCATGCTCTTAACTTTTGCTCACTTTTCCCCACTCCCTTGTTTGAAACCCTCATAAATGGTCACAACGGAGGATGCCGTCGGGTCAAACCATTGACCGTTAACTCTGACGAGTGGGGACACATTGAGACACATCAGATGAGCTTGTCTGAGGGATCCCCTTGTCTGAACTCTGAACCTCGAGCAACGACAGCACCAGGCCGCTCTGCCCCCTCCACCACCGTCGTTCAGCCTCCTCCGCCATCGTGCCCTCCAACCACTAACCCCATTTCGCCTCCGCCGCCATTGTGCCCTCCGCCAGATCTACCCCCACATCCCCCTCAGGATTAAGCAGCGATGTCAGGGGAGCAGGTTCTCAAGCCCATCGACCGTGGAGAGGATTGGGTTGAATCGGCGGTGGATAATTCATGGATTACACCTGGGTAAGCATCGTTTCCCCTCTAACATATTTGATGATTCATACATTCGGCCCTATTTGACAGCTAGTCGCGTGAATCGGTCAAATTTTGCTGAATTGTTCCCGGCCTAACTGTAACTTTTCCTTATTTGAATCGAATAGGATTGATCCTGCGCTTGCTTTTCGGCTGGCGGTTAGGATGGAAGTTAGTGTGCTGCGCGGTAGAAAACCACATATGATTACTGGATTTTTCTATCCAAAGGTGGTAGAAACAAGTATGTCGTTGAAAGATTTGCTCGCGACGCTCCAAAATTCTTCATATGGGTGGAGCCCTGCCGATGCTGTTGAACTAAAAAATTTCAGCCGTACCGAGCAAAAATTTCTCCCACTAACTTGCGATGAGCATCTTGGATTCTCTTTACTTTGAATGCTGAAAGATGCTTCGGTAAAATCCTTATCGAGGTGCTTCAGCCACGCAATGAACGTGACAAGGGGAAATCTTCTGTCTCTGCTAATAGCGAGCGCCCCGGCACTCCTTGTAGGTCAAAACCAAGCAAAGCTAGTGGTTCTGAAAGTCACAATATGTCTGCTGCCACTTCTTGTGCCGCTTCTCCTGTCGCTGCTGCAGCCGATGTAGAGCCAGACGAAGAGGTGCCTCGAAATGATGATGAGGATGAGAATATGTTCCCTGATCTTGTAGATACTGTTAGTAAACAAGCAATGGAAGATGAATATCAAGAGCAACCTATCAGCCGTGCTAGATTTGATGACACTGACGATGAAGAGAGGCAGGAGAACATCGACAGCCTAGTTTTAGATGAATATGATGGTGAGGACATGCCAACAATTGAGTGGAACAGGGAAGATCCTCAGCTAGCTGTCGGCACCATATTCTAGTCGATGGTGGACTGTCGTAATGCAGTGACTACATATTGCATTCTCACTGAAAATACATATGTGGTTGATAGGAGTGAGCCAACAAGGTTCACCGTTCATTGCCCATATGATAGGTGTAGATGGAGGTTGCATGCATCACATATGTTGAGGAGCAAGTTCATTCAGGTTTGTGTATTTCAGTTTATACTGATTCATTTTATTTTTAGATCATTGTGTAATGTTTTCTAACAATATTTTGTTTGGCTCCCATTTTGTTTCAGATAAAAAAGAACACACACCAGCACACTTGTCCACCAGGAGGGGGAGGAGGGAAGGCTAAAACAAAGCTAGCAAAGACTAGGTGGGTGGCAGATGCAATTTTGGATTGGTTGAGAGAAACACCAACACTTGGTCCAACAACACTCCATGGGAAGCTATTTGAGAAGTACAAGATTGATATACCTTACATGAGGATTTTCTATGCTAAGGAAATGGCTCTTGACAGGATTAATGGTCCTTCGAATGAGAGCTTTCAGTTGCTCTACACATTTAAATTTGAAGTGGAAGCTGCTAGTCCAGGGAGTGTTGTAGAGATTGACAAGCATACAGTTACATACAAAATAAAAGGGAAGTCATTTCAGAAGGAGTGCTTCAGGAGGGCTTTTGTTTGTTTCAAGGCTTGTTGGCAGGGGTTTCTTGATGGTTGCAGGCCCTATTTGGCTGTTGATGCAACTGCTTTGAATGGAAGGTGGAGAGGACAACTAGTGGCAGCTTCTGCAGTTGATGGACACAACTGGCTATTCCTAGTTGCATTTGGTGTGATGGAGGCAGAGTCTGAGGAAAGTTGGGTCTGGTTTCTACAACAGTTGTGCAACCTTATAGGTACACCCCCAGGTTTAGCTATACACACATATGCTTGCAAGGGTTTGGAGAGTGCAGTGGAAATTGTATCCCTGGAGTGGAGCATAGGGAATGTATGCGACACCTAGCGCAGAATTTCAGAAACAAATTCAAAGGTAAAGTTTATGATGAGAACTCATGGCCAGCATCATACACATGCAGTGAGAGGAAGCATGAGCATCATTTGAGAGTGTTGTATGCTCACAATCCTCTGGTGAAGGATTACCTAGATGCACATCATGGAAAGTTGTGGTCAAGAAGCAAATTCAATGAAATCTGCAAAGTAGACTATGTGACCAGTAACCTGGCAGAGTGTTTCAATGCAAAGATCAAGTCATTGAAAGGGCTTCTGATATGGCAAATATTTGATAAGATTCGGCAGATGATCATGATAAAGATGGCTCTTCACAAAAGAATTGCAGAAATATAATATGTTGGTGTCGGCGTTCTGGGAACCAGGGTACCCAGACTCGCCTGCCTGCGGCCCATGGCGTGGCGCCATCGACGGCCTGGTACGGCCCATCTGCAACACCTTCAAGACAAGACCCTTGCGAGGGGCCAAGCCTCGTGAGGTGGGCGACATCAAGACCTCCAGAGGGAGCGGCCTCCTAGGGCTGGCTCCTGAGGAGCGGAGATTTCTATGCAGGTGCCCACCTCATGAGGTTGAGGTGACGCAAGCCATGATGACCAAGGCCAGGCGGGCGCCAGCGGGCGCAGAGTAGCAGGTTTCCTTTTTGGTGCTAAGGAGGCAGGCGCAGGCGCGGGGTCCCGAGGAATCACCCAAAGGTTTCCATTCCCGTGCAATGAGACCAAGACCGCTAGGACGGCAGGACGGATGTCATCACCGAGCCCACCGCGGCATCACGACCAGAGGCTTTGCAGGCGAAGACCACCTTTCGTCAGGATAAGATGTACTACTTGTCCCCTTTCAAATTGGCCGTTGTGGAATCCCTTCCCACCTTCATTTTTGGGGAAGAGGACCGAGGCCGCTATATATAGGTTAGCCACCACCATAGGAAGGAGATCGGACCTGGAACAACTCACTCTCACCAGAGCAAGCCTAGCGAGCTTGTTCATCCTCTGTACTAGTTCATCCTCAGCCCCTCATGAGGCTAATCCACCACAAAGTAGGAGTAGGGTATTACACCGCAAGGTGGACCGAACCTGGGTAAACTGTCGTGTCCATCTTCTTCCCTGTTCTTCGAGCTAGGCTATAGGGCGGCGCGTTTGGTTGGCTGGATAGGTTGAGTTCTTCGCACACGCCCCAGAGTTCGAACCTTCTTTGGGTCTGCGGAGCCCTGAATCCGACATATGGCGCGCCAGGTAGGGGCATGTCGGAGCTCTTCTCCAACCTTTGCGCCGCTTATGCTCCGTCGCTTGCATGTAAGGGGTTCCCCGAGCTTGCGCCGAGCATTGGGCCACCGGAGGCGCTCAGGCAGCATCCCCTGGCCGCGGACCCCATCACCCCATGCTCCCCGCGGTCGGCGCGACCGCTGGTGTCACCGGCCTTCGGCCACACGAGCTACTTTCGCCCTCCCTCGTGCGGCGCCACACTCGTGCCACCGCGTGGTCTTTCGGGTACGCCGCGACATCGTCCCTGCGCGCTCGCCGAGAGCAGTCGAACACGCACGCCACGCTCCTCGTGGCACGCGAATTACTGCGATGCAGGCTGGCAGAGCGCGGGCACTACCCCTTACTCGGCCGGGTCGCCGCGCTGCTCGACGACGCCTGCGAGGGCGTGACGCCTTTCTGCGTCCTGCCCGCGTCTCGGGCACCGTCGGGAGCTCGTGTCTGCCCCCGCGCTGCCCACTCGCCCCTTTGAGGGGAGCCCGGAGGATCCCGCGGCAGGAGTCTATCGCGCAGCGCCGCCTACCCGACCCAAGATGCGTTTCCCCGAAGCGCGGCCGGGGTAGGCGACCTCTCCTGGGGCCGCGCCGAAGGACCGCCCCTTGGCCGGCACGACCGGGCACCAAGGATGATGGGCGGCGGAACAGAGGGACTAGGGGCTGGCCTCTGATGTCTACTACGCAACCTTCTTCTTGTAGACTCATGTTGGGCCTCCAAGCGCAGAGTTTTGTAGGACAGTAGCAAATTTCCCTCTTTATCAATCTGTGGGAGGCGTAGGATGAAGATGGTCTCTCTCAAACAACCCTGCAACCAAATAACAAAGAGTCTCTTGTGTCCCCAACACACCCAATACAATGGTAAATTGTATAGGTGCACTAGTTCGGCGAAGAGATGGTGATACAAGTGTAATATGGATAGTAGATATAGGTTTTTGTAATCTGAAAATATAAAAACAGCAAGGTAGCAAGTAACAAAAGTGAGCAAAAATGGTATTGCAATGCTTAGAAATAAGGCCTAGGGTTCATATTTTCACTAGTGCAAGTTCTCTCAACAATGATAACATAATTGGATCACATAACAATCCCTCAACGTGCAACAAAGAATCACTCCAAAGTTTCTATCAGAGAACATAGGACGAAAACGTGCATCAACCCCTATGCATAGATTACCCCAATGTCACCTTGGGAATCCGCGAGTTGAGTGCCAAAACATACATCAAGTAAATCAATAGAACATCCCATTGTCACCATAGATATCCCATCGCAAGACATACATCAAGTGTTCTCAAATCCAATACTCAATCCAACATAACAAAACCTCAAAGAGCAAGACTCAATTCATCACAAGAAGGTAGAGGGGGAAGAAACACCATATGATCCGACTATAATAACAAAGCTCGCGATACATCAAGATCGTGCCAAATCAAGAACACGAGAGAGAGAGAGAGATCAAACACATAGCTACTGGTACATACCCTCAGCCCCGAGGGTGAACTACTCCCTCCTCATCATGGAGACCGCCGGGATGATGAAGATGGCCACTGATGATGATTTCCCCCTCCGGCAGGGTGCCAGAACGGGCTCCCGATTGGTTTTTGGTGGCTATAGAGGCTTGCGGCGGCGGAACTTCCGATCTAGGTTTCTTTCTGGGGGTTTCTGGATTTATAGGAATATTTGGCGTCGGTTTCACGTCATGGGGTCCACGAGTCAGCGATAAGGCAGGGGGCGTGCCCTAGGGGGTGGGGGTGCCCTCCACCCTTGTCGTTGACTCAGGACTCTTCTGGCCCAACTCTTTTGCTTTGGGGGCTTCTTCTGGTCCATAAAAAATCACCGTAAATTTTCAGGTCATTTGGACTCCATTTGATATTCCTTTTCTGTAAAACCCAAAAACAAGGAAAAAACAGAAACTGGCACTAAGCTCTAGGTTAATAGGTTAGTCCCAAAAATAATATAAAATAGCATATAAATGCATATAAAACATCCAAAACAGATAATATAATAGCACTGAACAATCAAAAATTATAGATACGTTGGAGACGTATCAAGCATCCCCAAGCTTAATTCCTGCTCGTCTTCGAGTAGGTAAATGATAAAAACAGAATTTTTGATGTGGAATGCTACCTAACATATTTATCCATGTAATCTTTATTGTGGCAAGAATATTCAGATCCATAAGATTCAAAACAAAATTTTAATATTGACATAAAAACAATAATACTTCAAGCATACTAATAAAGCAATCATGTGTTCTCAAAATAACATGGCCAAAGAAAGTTATCCCTACAAAATCATATAGTCTGGCTATGCTCCATCTTCATCACATAAAGTATTCAAATCATGCACAACCCCGATGACAAGGCAAGCAATTGTTTCATACTTTTAATGTTCTCAAACCTTTTCAACTTTCACGCAATACATGAGCGTGAGCCATGAATATAGCACTATAGGTGAAATAGAATATGGTGGTGGTTGTTAGGAGAAGACAAAAAGGAGAAAATCTCACATCAACTAGGCGTATCAATGGGCTATGGAGATGCCCATCAATAGATATCAATGTGAGTGAGTAGGGATTGCCATGCAACGGATGCACGAGAGCTGTAAGTTTATGAAAGCTCAAAAAGAAACTAAGTGGGTGTGCATCCAACTCGCTTGCTCATGAAGACCTAGGGCAATTTGAGGAAGCCCATCATTGGAATATACAAGCCAAGTTCTATAATGAAAAATTCCCACTAGTATATGAAAGTGACAACATAGGAGACTCTCTATCATGAAGATCATGGTGCTACTTTGAAGCACAAGTGTGGTAAAAGGATAGTAACATTGCCCCTTCTCTCTTTTCTCTATATTTTTTCCCTTTTTTTTAGGCTCTCTCTTTTTTTTGGCCTCTTTTTTTTTCGTCCGGAGTCTCATCCCGACTTGTGGGGGAATCATAGTCTCCATCATCCTTTCCTCACTAGGACAGTGCTCTAATAATGATGATCATCACACTTTTATTTACTGACAACTCAATATTACAACTCGATATTAGAACAAAGATATGACCATATGAATGTCGCCGGCGGTGTACCGGTATGTGCAATGAATCAAGAGTGACATTTATGAAAGAATTATGAACGGTGGCTTTGCCACAAATATGATGTCAACTACATGATCATGCAAAGCAATATGACAATGATGAAGCGTGTCATAATAAACGGAACGGTGGAAGTTGCATGGAAATATATCATGGAATGGCTATGGAAATGCCATAATAGGTAGGTATGGTGGCTGTTTTGAGGTGCGTATAATCCATGGACTCAACATTAGTCATAAAGAACTCACATACTTATTGCAAAGATCTATTAGTTATCGAAACAAAGTACTACACGCATGCTCCTAGGGGGATAGATTGGTAGGAAAAGACCATCGCTCGTCCCCGACCACCACTCATAAGGAAGACAATAAATAAATAAATCATGCTCCGACTTCATCACATAACGGTTCACCCTACGTGCATGCTACGGGAATCACAAACTTTAACACAAGTATTTCTACCAATCCACAATTACTCACTAGCATGACTCTAATATCACCATCTTTATATCTCAAAACAAATGCAAGGAATCAAACTTCTCATAGTATTCAATGCTCTTTATATGAAAGTTTTTGTTATATCCCTCTTGGGTGCTTATCATATTAGGACTAAATTCATAACCTAAGCAAATTACCATGCTGTTTAAATACTCTCAAAATAATATAAGTGAAGCATGAGAGTTCATCAATTTCTACAAAATAAAACCACCGCCGTGCTCTAAAAAGATATAAGTGAAGCACTAGAGCAACTCACAAACTACTCCAAGAAGATATAAGTGAAGATCAATGAGTGGTCAAATAATTATGTTGCTATGTGAAGACTCTCTCTCATAAAAGAATTTTAGATCTTAAGTACTTTATTCAAACAGCAATCAAAACAAAATAAAATGACATTCTAAAAATAGCACACATTGTGTGAAGAAGCAAAAACTTAGGCTCAACCGATACTAACCGATAATTGTTGAAGAAGAAAGGTGGGATGCCAACCGGGGCATCCCCAAGCTTAGATGCTTGAGACTTCTTGAAGTATTAACTAGGGATGCCTTGGGCATCCCCAAGCTTGAGCTTTTGTGTCTCCTTAATTCCTTTTATATCACGGTTTCCCTAATCTTAAAAACTTCATGCACACAAAACTCAACAAGAACTTGTGAGAAAAGTTAGTATAAATCAAATGCAAAACCTTATCATTCTCTACTGTAGAAATCACTAAAATTATTATTTAACATTTCATACTAAATGCCTCTGCATATTTAATACTCCTATTCTCAAATAGAATCATTAAACAAGCAAACATATGCAAACAATGCAAACATAACAGCAATCTGTCTAAACAGGACAGTCTGTAAAGCATATAATTGTACTCATACTTCCCTAACTCCAAAACTTCTGAAAAATTGTCACACTGTATAAATTTTTTTGTTACTCATTGTGTAAAAATTTCAAGATTTTTCCACGTTCTGACTTTCCAGAAGAATTCAGAAAATAATAGAAAACTTTCTGTTTTCAAAACAGCAACATATAGACTTGCAAAATAAGCATGGTAAAGGCATACTTGACACTTCTATTGAAATAAACGATGCAAAACATTACTATAAATAGCAGCAAGAAAATACTAATAAAATAAAATGATGCTCCAAGCAAAACTCATATCATGTGACGAAAAAAAATATAGCTCCAAGTGAGGTTACCGATAATGTTGAAGACGAAAGAGGGGATGCCTTCCGGGGCATCCCCAAGCTTAGTTGCTTGTGTATTCCTTGAATATTACCTTAGGGTGCCTTGGGAATCCCCAAGCTTAGGGTCTTGTCACTCTCCTCATATCAATTTCTCACCCAAAACTTGAAAACTTCAATCACACAAAACTTAACGGAACTTCGTGAGATGGGTTAGTATTATAAAACAAATCATTCACTTTGGTACTGTCAAGACAAGATTCAAAATTTTTATCACATGATGCATACTGTACCCTATCATTTCTACAATTTATATTGAGCAATATAAGCCATAGAAACTAGAAAACAAGCAAACTATGCATTGAAAACAGAATCTGTCAAAAACAGAACAATCTGTAAATATCTGGATTAAGGTCATACTTATGTAACTCTAAATATTCTGAAAAATTAGGAAAACGTAGAAAATTTGTATACCAATGAACTGTAAAAAATTCAGAATATTTACACATTCCAGTGAAATATAGGAATTTCTGTACTGGACGCAAAAGTTTCTGTTTTTGCACAGAATCAAATCAACTATCAACCACACTATCCCAAAGGCTTTACTTGGCACTTTATTGAAACCAAATCTATAAAACATGATTACTACAGTAGCTTAATCATGTGAAAACACAAAAACAGTAGGGGTAAATATTGGGTTGTCTCCCAACACGCGCTTTTCTTTAATGCCTTGTAAGCTAGGCATGATGATTACAATGATGCTCACATAAAAGATAAGAATTGAAACATAAAGGGAGCATCATGAAGCATATGACTAGCACATTTAAGTCTAACCCACTTCCTATGCATAGGGATTTTGTGAGCAAACAATTTATGGGAACAAGAATCAACTTGCATAGGAAGGCAAAACAAGTGCAACTTCAAAAAGTTCAACACATAGAGAGGAAACTTGATATTATTGCAATTCGTAAGAGCACATGTTCCTCTCTCATAATAATTTTCAGTGGCATCATGAATGAATTCAACAATATAACTATCACATAAAGCATTCTTTTCATGATCCACAAGCATAGAAATTTTACTACTCTCCACACAAGCAAATTTATTTTCATGAATAGTAGTGGGAACAAACTCAATAAAATAACTATCATGTGAGGCATAATCCAATTTAAACTTAAAATCATGATGACAAGTTTCATGGTTATCATTATTCTTTATAGCATACATGTCATCACAATAATCATCATAGATAGGAGGCATGCTTTCATCATAATAAATTTTCTCATCAAAACTTGGGGGACAAAAATATCATCTTCATCAAACATAGCATCCCCAAGCTTATGGCTTTGCATATCATTAGCATCATGGATATTCAAATAATTCTTACCAACAATATTGCAATCATGATCATCATTCAAAGATTTAGTGCCAAACATTCTATTGATTTCTTCTTCTAACAATTGAGCACAATTTTCCTTTCCATCATTTTCACGAAAGATATTAAAAAGATGAAGCATATGAGGCAACCTCAATTCCATTTTTTTGTAGTTTTCTTTTATAAACTAAACTAGTGATAAAACAAGAAACTAAAATATTTAGTTGCAAGATCTAAAGATATACCTTCAAGCACTCACCTCCCTGGCAACGGCGCCAGAAAAGAGCTTGATGTCTACTATGCAACCTTCTTCTTGTAGACTCGTGTTGGGCCTCCAAGCGCAGAGTTTTGTAGGACAGTAGCAAATTTCCCTCAAGTGGATGACCTAAGGTTTATCAATCCGTGGGAGGCGTAGGATGAAGATGGTCTCTCTCAAACAACCCTGCAACCAAATAACAAAGAGACTCTTGTGTCCCCAACACACCCAATACAATGGTAAATTGTATAGGTGCACTAGTTCGGCGAAGAGATGGTGATACAAGTGTAATATGGATAGTAGATATAGGTTTTTGTAATCTGAAAATATAAAAACAGCAAGGTAGCAAGTAACAAAAGTGAGCAAAAACGGTATTGCAATGGTTAGAAACAAGGCCTAGGGTTCATACTTTCACTAGTGCAAGTTCTCTCAACAACGATAACATAATTGGATCACATAACAATCCCTCAACGTGCAACAAAGAATCACTCCAAAGTTTCTATCGGAGAACGTAGGACAAAAACGTGCATCAACCCCTATGCATAGATTACCCCAATGTCACCTCGGGAATCCGCGAGTTGAGTGCCAAAACATACATCAAGTAAATCAATAGAACATCCCATTGTCACCACAGATATCCCATTGCAAGACATACATCAAGTGTTCTCAAATCCAATACTCAATCCAACATAACAAAACCTCAAAGAGCAAGACTCAATTCATCACAAGAAGGTAGAGGGGAAAGAAACACCATATGATCCGACTATAATAACAAAGCTCGCGATACATCAAGATCGTGCCAAATCAAGAACATGAGAGAGAGAGATCAAACACATAGCTACTGGTACATACCCTCAACCCCGAGGGTGAACTACTCCCTCCTCGTCATGGAGACCGCCGGGATGATGAAGATGGCCACCGGTGATGATTTCCCCCTCCGGCAGGGTGCCGGAACGGGCTCCCGATTGGTTTTTGGTTGCTACAGAGGCTTGCGGCGGTGGAACTTTGGATCTACGTTTCTTTCTGGGGGTTTCTGGATTTATAGGAATTTTTGGCGTCGGTTTCACGTCAGGGGGGGTCCACGAGTCAGCGACAAGGCAGGGGGGCGCGCCCTAGGGGGTGGGGGCGCCCTCCACCCTTGTCGTTGACTCGGGACTCTTCTGGCCCAACTCTTTTGCTTCGGGGGCTTCTTCTGGTCCATAAAAAATCACCGTAAATTTTCAGGTCATTTGGACTCCGTTTGATATTCCTTTTCTGTAAAACTCAAAAACAAGGAAAAAACAAAAACTGGCACTGGGCTCTAGGTTAATACGTTAGTCCCAAAAATAATATAAAATATCATATAAATGCATATAAAACATCCAAAACAGATAATATAATAGCATGGAGCAATCAAAAATTATAGATATGTTGGAGACGTATCAGCCTCGGGATGGTGGCCCTTGGAGCCTCCATGCCGCCACCGATGGGTTCGCTGCACCGGCAGAGGAGAAGCCCATGTGCGTTTCCCTCTTCAGCTTGGACGACGGAGTCGCCAAGGCCGCGCAGGGCCGGGGCCCTCCGCGAGCTGACCCAACGCCCCGACGCCACCACCCACAACAACAGCTATCAGTTACAACCCATATCTTCGGGAAATGCCGCACTAACTTTGGATCGCAGGTAGATCGTGCCAAGACGGCGCGCCTCCGTGGATTGGCCTCGCCCTGGGTTGGCAGGGCACACCAGGAGGTCGCGCAGGGACGCGCCCCGTGCGCAGCGGGGGCCCGGCGCCAAGGCTTCCCCAGTGTCGCGGGGCGTGTGGCGCCACCACTACGGTGGCGTGTGCCGTCCAGGAGCGGGTCCTCTCTTGGGGGAGGCGCCGGCGAGACCTCCCCCCAGTGGGGGCCCACGGCCCCCTCACCACCGCTCGCGTAGTCCCTCGCCCCTTGGTCCTATCCTGGTTTCCGGACGCCCCAACGGTGGCCGGGGTATGCGCGGAGCGGTGTTCCTGCCCAGGGGGCAAGGAGCGCCCCTCAAGTCTCCGCTCGTGACACTCTCACGTAATGTGGCACCCCGGCTTAGAGAGACCGGAACACCCCGTATTCCAGCCCAGAGATCGAGGTAAGTCTCTGGATACGACACTGCTTGGCATAGAACAAATCAGCTCTTTATTACAATCGATATGGATACAAGGGGATTACATCGGCACGGCGACACTACGCCTGCCAAGGTTGCTCTATGCAAGCAGCAGAACGACTCATAGCAACGGAATAAAATTCTAGCAGCGGAAAGACGACGATAGCGATGGACTCCACTCCGCAGGGACTCTGGCTGGAACGCTTATCCTAGCTCGCAAACTCAAGATCCTCGGCAAACAAGCAAGCAGACAAGGCATGACCTACAAACTGGCATGACACGCCAGGTCAGTACATTGAATGTACTTGCAAGCTCACAACAACCAAAGCAATCAAGACAAACAACAGCATGGCATTTACAGGTTAAAGCAATGATGAACATGATACCACTAGAACATTATAAGCTTTGCATGAACATGATGATCATAACACATCTAGAATCACATGAAATGAGCATGGCAATGTTACTCATGATATGCACAAGATGATACTAGCATGCAGCATACTTAACATGATCCACTTACTCTGTTCGGGGTTACCTTGTAACCACCACATATACCACTTACCATCGTGGACATCACACGATCACCTCAGGATCAAATCAAGCTTGGTATTAACAATACCGTAGTAATCATTACATGACCACAAGGAGCTTGATCCTTACCCGTGATTACCGCATAACTCCACAAACATCAACCAGCTTCAGTATCCACGATACCACTGTGATCCTCTCACGATCACATAAAGATCAACCAACATCTTTCCTCATCGAACCAGGGTTATAATTAAGCAGGTTATTATTTCTGTTGACCCATAGTGTGACCTACTACGAACTGGGCCCTTATCCACGGGCACGGCTATCGATAGATTAAACACTCTGCAGAGGTTAGCACACTGTACCCACACCATAGAACCCATGGCCTCGTATTCCCATTCGGGTGGACCAACGGCGTTCCGACAAAAACGATCTATTGCCATGACACTCTCCCGGCCACTCCGACAAACTCCCCTTTTGGCTAAGTCATGGGTGGCCCCGATGTCACCTCGTGACATCCAACGACCACCGTCGTGGCAAAACAAAAACGGTCCCAAACGGGGACAAGAGCGCTCAAACCAACATGGACACACAAGGCTTATGTTCGCATACCTGATCAGGGTAGCGCGCGCCCATAACCTTCCCTAGTTGGAGGCACCGGCGAGAGGCATGACAATAAACCCAATCAGGCCCCCCCATAAAGGCAAGTGTGGCTGCACTGGTTAGCTCGATTCGATGGCACTATGACTCAACCAACAGATGTTCAAGTTTGATTAATGTCTGGTTAAGCTTGAAAAGTAAATAGCTGAGCCATAATAACATGATGAAATAATAATGCACATGAGCATGATATCAACATAAGCATGGATGGGAAGCGTAACCATTTAACATGTCAACAACAATAAATCATTTACTCTACTAGCTGTAGATGAGAATGGCATACCGAGCACAAGTATAACAGTACACATTAGCATGGCATGACCACTAGTATCAATAATAAATACCAGAATAGAGCATGGTAATATTAGCAAGTACTCATTTAACCCAATAGATGAAAATGATCATGTCATAAAGATAAGCATGGATTCACAAGCATATATAAAGCACTCACAAAATATTTTATTGTTCAAGTTGAAAACCAATACTACTGCAAGGCTCTCATGCAAGTGGCTATCGTGGCTTGCCTGGGGATGAAGAATACTCCGAGGAGAAGTGCGGTGAAGCCGCGGAAAGAGTTGCCGGAAGTACTTCTCTCTCGAAGGGGGCTGATTCGGGGCAAGGGCATAATGGTCATTTTCATAGTGTGACGACCTCATGAAAATGATACCAACAGATAGAGTTTGACGAGACAAAGATGTAGGCTTTGGATTCACCTCAATCGGAGTTACTGTTGCGAAGATACGGAGGGTGGAAGATCAGGGACCAATCTGTTAAAAGATCCTCACAAACAGGCCCCTGGCGGTTAAAACAGAAAACGTATTTCAGGTAATACGCTTTCAGAACAGAGAAGCGTATATGGAGCTGAAGAAGAAAGAGAATATGCTTTCCAGAGACGAAAGCGTATTTTAAGAATTACGCTTCCACTTACTATGCGCGGGCCCGGGCCTGGGTCAACGCGGAGGGGCTAACGGGTGCGGTCCGCGGGGAGGAGGGGGCCAGCCTGGCCCCTGTCTTCTTCCTCCTCGCCCTGCCCCCGATCAAAACAGAGGAGGGGTGCAGGGGAGCGGCGACCGGCGACGGCCCGGCCGGCTCCGACCGTCCCCGATGGAGCTGGGACCACCGGCGAGCTCGGAGGGCCACGCCGCCTCCGTCCAGGGCCTCACACGCGCCGGAGAGAAGCCAGGATGACGGCGACGAGGAGCAACAGAGAAGGAGTGGGCGGTGGCCGGACGAGGGGCACGCAACCACGGGGCACTCCGGCAAGGGGCGAGGGGATGGGGAGGCGCGCCGGAGCGAGGAGAAGAAGATGGTGGTGGTGGAATGACGAGAGAGAGCTCGAGGCGGCCGGAATCAAGAGGAAACCGGCGATGGCCGTGGTGGCCGAGGAGGAAAAGTGGTGCTCCGGTGGTCGGGGGCCTTGGGGAGGAAGTGGTGAGGTGCGGAGGAGGTCGGGCACTCCTTAAATAGCCGAGGGGAGCGCTCGGGGATCCTCGAGGGAGCTCGGGCAACACAACAATGGAGTTCCGGGAAGGTTAGCGTCACGGGTAGCTCGACGGCGACGCAACCATGGTGAACCAAGACGAGGCAGAGGCACGGGTCGATGCAGGGGATCACGAGGAAGTTGTAGGGCATTAAATGAGCTCGAGGAGAAGAGGGAGCGGACGAGAACAGTGGCCGGAACGAGCCAGAGCTCGCTGTGTGCATGACGCAAGCGTGATCACCGCGTGCACATGACCATTGCTCGTGCTCTGGGCTGTAAAACCTTGTCTGGGAGATGCAACCTTCTGCCCTTAGTGCAAATGAAGAAATAAATGAGCTCAGGGGCAAAGAAGCGATTAGCACTTGGCTCCAATGCAGATGAACAACAACCTGTTTGTGCTGTGGTGAGGAAGCTATGAGAGGGGATAGACTCGGGTGTTTGGCAAGGTGTGATCACTCACTAAGATGAGCATCTCTGCAAATTTGCAGCTCATTAAGATGAAGATAAGTGGCACTTGCTGTACAAACCACCATTCTGTACAGAAATGCAAACAATGAAGTGGCACTCACATATCAAGTTGGATTGAGCTGAATTTTAGAGGAGATGAGTTATTTGAGAATAGGAAGCTACTGTAAAATTTTCATACCATTTGAAAATACCAAAATGTACTTGCTTCATAGTGTAGCTCTCTGGACAGAATATAGGAAAAATTGTAGAGGGAAAATGGCTTGATGAATTGAGCCAAAAATTTGTGGAGAGAGTTTATATGGGTAGGAGCATGCCCTGGTAAATTTTCAGAAAAAATGAAGCAATATAAAATATAGTTGCTTCACAACCTGAAAATCTGACCAGAAGCCAAGATTTGATGCTGAGCTCACATAGAGTGATGACATGAGCCCAAATCTTGAGGAGAGTGATGATTTGATCATATGAAGGACCTTGCAAAATTTCAACTCATTAGGATTACCCTAGTTAGTACTTCCTTCACAAAGGCTTCCCTCAGACAGGAACTTTGAAAAATTGCTCAGGAATATTCACTAAGCAAATTGAGTTGAATTTCAACAAGAGGCAATGATATGGACAGGAAAAGGTGTCCAAAAAATTTGGGGTCAATCAAGCAAAGATAAATAGCACTTCCTTCTCAAAAAGCCACTTAGGGCAGAATGAGAAAAGGAATATTTGTGAATTATCTTTGATGATGCCAAGGAAGGGTTTTGACATGTCTGTGGAAGATATGACCCAAACAATTTATGATAATTATTTGGGAATTTTGGGAGTGACATAAATATAGGTTGTTTCACAACCTAGGGCAAAAAGGATTATTCCTTTAATAGAAAAAGGAATATTCCCAATAAAAAAAATATTGGGATTGGGCTAAGATGAAAATGACAAGGTCTTGAGATGGTTTTGAGGATGACAAGCCACTTGGGAACCTGAGAAGAGATGCTCTTCCCAGGTTTCAGGACCACAGAGCCACATAAAATCAATTTAAATCAAAAATTTAAATAAATCCAAAAGAAAAAGAAAGGGCCAAAAATCAGGGTGTGACAAACCTTCCCCCCTTAAAGAAATCTCGTCCTCGAGATTTGGTTTCTCAGGGAACAAGTATGAATATTCCGACTTAAGGAAACCGTTTCCAACTCGGGTATCCTTTTTCCTTTATATTATGTTCCCATGAAATTTCATATGACTTGACTGCTTGCTCTGGGCTGGTTTGCTTCACTGTATCCATATTCTGACAGGTCTTACGTCATATGTCACGTTGATTCCCATTTCTTTTATATCTGTTGGCTTAACAGGGTGTGGTAGATTATTATGACTGCAATATATGCCCATCTCACAAATCCGAGAGTTGTTTCTGATGGATGTGTCACACTGACCACATTTCATGGAGTTGTGAACAACTTTCTTGGTGGACACCCAATATCTTACTCCTTGCATGGTTGCTCAAATAGCTGCAAGTCCCTGTTGGCTAGCTCCACTGTCTTGAGTACCAAATCCGTACCAAAGATTTGACGGTCGTTTGCCGAGACCAGCATAAAGGGGTACGACCTTATAACGACAGTATCCACAAACTTGACTGGCAGTGGTTTTGGAAGAAGAATCTTGTTCATGGCAGACTATCCTTTAACTGATTCCCATATACGAGGGCACATGCTTCGAGAATATTGTTCAACATTCTGATTACTCATCCTGTCGGTATATCCATGTGAATCATGCATCAATTATCATACCTTTATCCTCATCTCCTGACATGGTAACATCGTTTAAATGGCAGGTTCATCGTCTCTCAAGTTTTAACCATAGGGAAATGATCATCCGAACCCTTGCCAGAAATCGGCAAATAAATCAGTAGCCACCAGAACGGTCTTTACAACTCAGATCTGGGACATTACTGAAATAACTCAACCATGGCTCAAGACGGCCGAAAAGCAGCTCAGAGCATGAGACCGTGTTGATAAGAAGAAAGTGACAGTTCCCTAAGACGGCCAAAAAGCAGCTCAGAGCATATGGTCACTGTCACAAAAAGAAACTCAACAGCTGTACGAGACGGCCAGAAAGCAGCTCAGAACTCATGACAGTTGTTGAATAGAGAGAAATAAAGTTGGCATCCACCCCAGACGGCCAAAACAGCTCAGAACACAGGCGTGGTGCCGTCACCAGAGAAAAGTAGACAAGGGCTCATCAGGATCATATACCAGGTTCACAGGTACTTGTACAGAGCTCACTGTTGTCGTCAATCTTCATAGTCCTTTGTCACACTGAGGTGTATAACTGGCTTCCTTCTTTTAACAATACTCATGTGGTTGTCAGATTCCATTTTCATCATCGTTCGAGTGACTTGCAAGACCTTGGTTGTATGCTCACAACGAAAGCATGTGTAGTTGAGCATTTGGTTCCTGAGGGAGACACTTGTGTCCAGACTAGCTCGCGTTCCTGACCAAACTGTTGTGGATCTGATTTTTGAGATGCATTGCCATATGCTGCCAACTCGCTGTGTAATACCTTGCATCAGTGCCATACTGAGGAAGCTTGTGCTGAAAGCCTTCACGCTGAGGAAGACTGAATAACTTGTGCTTGAATCTTTCGTCAGACAGCTTGCTGAAAAAGATTGGGTACCGTTCCTCAGAAGCTTCCCCCCTTAATGACTTGCTGGGGAAGACTTGATACCTTAGGCCAGAAGCTTTTGCGGTGGCTTATGGAAGAAGCCTGAGTATCTTGCACTGGAAGTCATCCATATATCGTACTTGGAAAGATAGAGGAATCTTGCATTGGAAGCTTCTCGGGTAGCTTGTGAGGGAAGACTGAGTTGCTTACACCAGAAGCTTCTTACTATGGTATGCTGACTGAATGCCATATATATACCCTTTTATTTCTTTTTTTGCTGCCGATTACTCGTATGAAAAGGTTGTTCGACTATCCTTCTTGCTGAGCACTGAATTCATAATATATTCTGGCTGGTTTCCAGTGTATAGCATGGTTCAAATCTTACTCATAGCAGAATCAACCTTGTATATGAACCATACCTTTGACTCGAAATATACTGTTGGTCTTGCACACAATCTGTCTTTCGGTTGACGTCATCATTACTGCTGTGAAGAGTGCACACTGACGTAAACTTGATGCTGACAATCAAGCCAAGATATCATTTTTATTCAGACCAGATGCTCCAATACAATGCTGTCAGCTGAGAATTCCATAGTGCTGTTGAGCTTTCAAGTACTTGAATTCCTTGCTGATTCTTCGGGTCCGGTGTCAGTTGATGAGCAACTTTAATAAGGGGAAAATAAGGCAACACCGAGGACCCAAAGAAAGAAGCAAAAGAAACGACAAAAACAAAAGCACACAAAGCATACAAATAATAGACATGCAATATCATATTCAAGCAACATCACACATTACTGCTATAAAAATAATATGCATGCATACCTAAGCACACAAATCTCGCGGAAACTCCTGTATTGCGATCTATTATGATGTGGCGGTGTGCATGAAAGTGAATCCGTGTGTGGAAGGAGTTGGTGTAAACAAAGCTACACCAAGCGCTGGCTTAACACCGGTTACATCTGGACGGGCTTAGGGGCGAGGACGAACTTGGTGATCATGTAGCGAGACACGGATGTCACGACCACATCATCATCAAGCGGATGGACGGAAACCATACACGTCCAAGGAATGGGGTGACAGGGTAGGATAGAGGTGGAAAACTGGGCTTGCTGGCATTGCCCTTTTCTGATAGCAAAGATCGGTAAGGGTTGCCGAAGCGGCGAGTCGAAAGGCACAATTCAGGATAGAAACATGGCTATCACCAAAACGATAGGGGCGACTGGCGGAAGGATAAGGATGTGATACCCACAAATGGTGTCTGGAACACTTGGTACCTCGGCATCACTCCGCTGTGACGGAGATGACGCCAAACACCGAAGAGCAGGTATGCAAAACTGGAGGGGTGCAGATAGTGGATCGAAACCGATGCCACCTACACTCACAAGATTAACCGTTAGTGACAAGATAATGAGTCTATATGCATGCTATGCGACAAACAAATGCAACAATCAAATGCAGCAGACTGACAAGACTCTATACTACCACTTTCTAACGTTCGCGCGGACTAGGGCGTCCTACAGCCAGACCTGCTCTGATACAAAGCCTTGTGGGACCCCGGCTCAGAGAGACCGGAACACCCCGTATTCCAGCCCAGAGATCGAGGTAAGTCTCTGGAATACGGCACTGCTTGGCATAGAACAAATCAACTCTTTATTACAATCGATATGGATACAAGGGGATTACATCGGCATGGTGACACTACGCCAACCAAGGTTGCTCTATGCAAGCAGCAGAACAACTCATAGCAACAGAATAAAATTCTAGCAGCACAAAGACGACGATAGCGATGTAATCCACTCCGCAGGGACTCTGGCTGGAATGCTTATCCTAGCTCGCAAACTCAAGATCCTCGGCAAACAAGCAAGCAGACAAGGCATGACCTGCAAACTGGCATGACACGCCAGGTCAGTACATTGAATGTACTTGCAAGCTCACAGCAACCAAAGCAATCAAGACAAACAACAGCATGGCATTTACAAGTTAAAGCAATGATGAACATGATACCACTAGAACATTATAAGCATTGCATGAACATGATGATCATAACACATCTAGCATCACATGAAATGAGCATGGCAATGTTACTCATGATATGCACAAGATGATACTAGCATGCAGCATACTTAACATGATCCACTTACTCTGTTCGGGGTTACCTCGTAACCACCACATATACCACTTACCATCGTGGACATCACACGATCACCTCAGGATCAAATCAAGCTTTGTATTAACAATACCGTAGTAATCATTACATGACCACAAGGAGCTTGATCCTTACCCGTGATTACCGCATAACTCCACAAACATCAACCAGCTTCGGTATCCACGATACCACTGTGATCCTCTCACGATCACATAAAGATCAACCAACTTCTTTCCTCATCGAACCAGGGTTATAATTAAGAAGGTTATTATTTTTGTTGACCCATAGTGTGACCTACTACGGACTGGGCCCTTATCCGTGGGCACGGCTATCGATGGATTAAACACTCTGCAGAGGTTAGCACACTGTACCCACACCACGGAACCCAAGGCCTTGTATTCCCATTCGGGTGGACCAACAGCGTTCCGACAAAACCTATTTATTGCCATTACACTCTCCCGGCCACACCGACAAACTCCCCTTTGGGCTAAGTCATGGGTGGCCCCGATGTCACCTCGTGACATCCAACTGCCACCGTCGTGGCAAAACAAAAACGGTCCCAAACGGGGACGAGAGCGCTCAAACCAACACGGGCACACAAGGCTTATGTCTGCCTACCTGATCAGGGTAGCGCGCGCCCATAACCTTCCCTAGTTGGAGGCACCGGCGAGAGGCATGACAATAAACCCAATCAGCCCCCCCATAAAAGGCAAGTGTGGCTGCACTGGTTAGCTCGATTCGATGGCACTATGACTCAACCAACAGATGTTCAAGTTTGATTAATGTCCGGTTAATCTTGAAAAGTATACTGCTGAGCCATAATAACATAATGAAATAATAATGCACATGAGCATGATATCAACATAATCATGGATGGGAAGCATAACCATTTAACATGTCAACAACAATAAATCATTTACTCTACTAGCTGCAGGTGAGCATGGCATACCGAGCACAAGTATAACACTACACATGAGCATGGCATGACCACTAGTATCAACAATAAATACCAGAATAGAGCATGGTAATATTAGCAAGTACTCATTTAACCTAATAGATGAAAATGATCATGTCATAAAGATAAGCATGGATTCACAAGCATATATAAAGCACTCACAAAATATTAGCATGCACAAAAAATTTTATTGTTCAAGTTGAAAACCAAAACTACTGCAAGGCTCTCATGCAAGTTGCTGTCGTGGCTTGCCTGGGGATGAAGAATACTCCGGGGAGAAGTGCGGTGAAGCCGCGGAAAGAGTTGCCGGAAGTACTTCTCTCTCGAAGGGGGCTGATTCGGGGCAAGGGCATAATGGTCATTTTCATAGTGTGACAACCTCATGGAAATGATACCAACAGATAGAGTTTGACGAGACAAAGATGTAGGCTTTGGATTCACCTCAATCGAAGTTACGGTTGCGAAGATACGGAGGGTGGAAGATCAGGGACCAATCTGTTAAAAGATCCTCACAAATAGGCCCCTGGCGGTTAAAACAGAAAACGTATTTCAAGGAATACGCTTTCAGAACAGAGAAGCGTATATGGAGCTGAAGAAGAAAGAGAATATGCTTTCCAGAGACGAAAGCGTATTTTCGGAATTACGCTTCCACTTACTATGCGCGCGCCCGGGCCTGGGTCAACGCGGAGGGGCTGACGGGTGTGGTCCGCGGGGAGGAGGGGGCCAGCTTGGCCCCTGTCTTCTTCCTCCTCGCCCTGCCCCCGATCGAAACAGAGGAGGGGAGTAGGGAAGCGGCGACCGGCGATGGCCCGGCCGGCTCCGGCCATCCCCGGTGGAGCTGGGACCACCGGCGAGCTCGGAGGGCCACGCCGCCTCCGTCCAGGGCCTCACACGTGCCGGAGAGAGGCCAGGACGACGGCGACGAGGAGTAACACCGAAGGGGTGGGCGGTGGCCGGACGAGGGGCACGCAGCCACGGGGCACTCCGGCGAGGGGCGAGGGGATGGGGAGGCGCGCCGGAGCGAGGAGAAGAAGATGGTGGTGGTGGAATGACGAGAGAGAGCTCGAGGCGGCCGGAATCAAGAGGAAACCGGCGATGGCCGTGGTGGCCGAGGAGGAAAAGTGGTGCTCCGGTGGTCGGGGGGCTTGGGGAGGAAGTGGTGAGGTGCGGAGGAGGTCGGGCACTCCTTAAATAGCCGAGGGGAGCGCTCGGGGATCCTCGAGGGAGCTCGGGCGACACAACAATGGAGTTCCGGGGAGGTTAGTGTCACGGGCAGCTCGACGGTGATGCAACCATGGTGAACCAGGACGAGGCAGAGGCACGGGTCGATGCAGGGGATCACGAGGAAGCTGTAGGGCATTAAATGAGCTCGAGGAGCAGAGGGAGCGGACAAGAACAGTGGCCGGAACGAGCCAGAGCTCGCTGTGTGCATGACGCAAGCGTGATCACCGCGTGCACATGACGATTGCTCGTGCTCTGGGCTGTAAAACCTTGTCTGGGAGATGCACCCTTCTGCCCTTAGTGCAAATGAAGAAATAAATGAGCTCAGGGGCAAAGAAGCGATTAGCACTTGGCTCCAATGCAGATGAACAACAACCTGTTTGTGCTATGGTGAGGAAGCTACGAGAGGGGATAGACTCGGGTCTTTGGCAAGGTGTGATCACTCACTAAGATGAGCATCTCTGCAAATTTGCAGCTCATTAAGATGAAGATAAGTGGCACTTGCTGTACAAACCACCATTCTGTACAGAAATGCAAACAATGAAGTGGCACTCACATATCAAGTTGGATTGAGCTGAATTTTAGAGGAGATGAGTTATTTGAGAATAGGAAGCTACTGTAAAATTTTCATACCATTTGAAAATACCAAAATGTACTTGCTTCATAGTGTAGCTCTCTGGACAGAATATAGGAAAAATTGTAGAGGGAAAATGGCTTGATGAATTGAGCCAAAAATTTGTGGAGAGAGTTTATATGGGTAGGAGCATGCCCTGGTAAATTTTTAGAAAAAATGAAGCAATATAAAATATAGTTGCTTCACAACCTAAAAATCTGACCAGAAGCCAAGATTTGATGCTGAACTCACATAGAGTGATGACATGAGCCCAAATCTTGAGGAGAGTGATGATTTGATCATATGAAGGACCTTGCAAAATTTCAACTCATTAGGATTACCCTAGTTAGTACTTCCTTCACAAAGGCTTCCCTCAGACATGAACTTTGAAAAATTGCTCAGGAATATTCACTAAGCAAATTGAGTTGAATTTCAACAAGAGGCAATGATATGGACAGGAAAAGGTGTCCAAAAATTTTGGGGTCAATCAAGCAAAGATAAATAGCACTTCCTTCTCAAAAAGCCACTTAGGGCAGAATGAGAAAAGGAATATTTGTGAATTATCTTTGATGATGCCAAGGAAGGGTTTTGACATGTCTGTGGAAGATATGACCCAAACAATTTATGATAATTATTTGGGAATTTTGGGAGTGACATAAATATAGGTTGTTTCACAACCTAGGGCAAAAAGGATTATTCCTTTAATAGAAAAAGGAATATTCCCAATAAAAAAATATTGGGATTGGGCTAAGATGAAAATGACAAGGTCTTGAGATGGTTTTGAGGATGACAAGCCACTTGGGAACCTGAGAAGAGATGCTCTTCCCAGGTTTCAGGACCACAGAGCCACATAAAATCAATTTAAATCAAAAATTTAAATAAATCCAAAAGAAAAAGAAAGGGCCAAAAATCAGGGTGTGACACGTAATAATGAGTGGGGCTGTACACACCCCAGAGTCTCCTGAGCGCTGTCCCTTAGCCTCACGGGGGCTCCCACCCACGTCCAAGTGGAAGCACCATTCTCCACACTGGCAATCGACACTGCCCCCCAATGGCTATGCCCACGCCCAGTGGAGGCCCCATGCTCCACGCTGGGGGAAGACTAGAATACCAATGTAGACGCCGGACGCGGCCGTCTTTTTTGCCCTCTTTTGTAATCCGATTTGCTGCCTTTGGAATGAAATTTGAAGCTTCTTGCACTTACTAAAAGAAAAAAGGGGGAATTTTTTTGACTCGTGGTGTTTCCTTTTCCTTCGATTTGTGTTTTGGGAGGCACGGCTTCCGCCTGCTGCTCTCCCCCCGAGCGCCCCGCGAGCAGGGGCTGGATGTGGCGTGCACATATGAGCTAGCCCGAGCGGCGTCAGGGCCCCCTCGGGGCCAAGCACATCTGCCACGGGTCCGCCCGTGTGCACACCTTGCCAAAGCTTTGGCGTTTGGCTCCTCGCGCGGCGCTCTCGAGCGAGCCAGCAAGCACGCACCATGCCTGACGTTCAACCCCAGGCTTTAAGGGCACTCAGCGTTGGGCGCTTCCCCACACTTCCGTGAAGCTCGACGCCTGGCAGAGGTGCACCGGGAGGCCCTAAGCCCCCACAAGCCCCTCCTGCGATCCCGCGGACTGGGGGCTCCGGAGGGCCCGTCTCAGGAGAAACGCGTCCCTGCGGTACAAGAACCCATCCAAGATCGCGAGCACAAAAGCTAAGCCACGCCAACTCACTACAAAAAAAAGACACATCCGTGACATTTTGGGCCGAACGATTTTTTTTTGGTCATGCTTATGACACTTCTATGACGATAATTGTGACAAAACCCAGTATCATCATAGATGTGGTGGGCTCCTACTTCTATGACAAAAAATCATGACAGAAAATGGGCTTTTCGTCCTGGGCGGGCCGGAGACACAGCTGCATGACATTCTTTGGGCCGTCCATGACAGAAAAAATCATGGTAGAAGTGAGGGCGAGGAAAATATCGGGGAGTTCCCGGTTACGGTGGGTGGTCGGGGCCGAGCGATGCACGGAGGTTTGCGCGTTTCTCTCATGTGCGCGCGTGTGTGCGAGGCGTTGGCTAACTGAACCCGAGCGATCGCACGTTACTGAACCCGAGCGATCGATCCTTGGCTGTTAACTGAACCCGAGCGATTCATTCGCTGCTGACTGAACCCGAGCGATTCCTTCGCAGCTGCTGCTAACTGAACCGAGCGATCGATCACTGCTGCTGCTTACACTGAAGCCGATCGAGCCCCCGTGCGAGACGTAGCTAGCCAGCCAGTGTTGGTTGCCTCTCGATGAACAGTGACCATTGCTACCATGTGTGCGGTACGTAGAACGAGTCGAGACGTGGTGAGTCGAGCCGGTTGGTTGGCTGTGGATGAACAGTTCCTGGTGGGGGTTGGATGAACAGGACCCCGTGGTAGTAGGCCGTTGCCGCTGGATGAACAGGACCCCGAGGAGGCCGCCGCACCCCAGCCGGTTGGGGGTGGATGAGCAGGACCCCGTGGAGGCTCTATGAACAGCAGCCGGTGGAGGCTGGAGGAGGTCGCTGGTGAATGAACAGTAGCCCGTGGAGGCTAGAGCGAGGCTGTAGACGGTGGATGAACAGGACCTCCGTTTCGACCGTAGGCGCTCCAACACAAGTCCGTTTCCTCCGTTTTGCGGTACGCCACACCCCTCCCGATCAACAAGACCCCGTTTCAACTATAGGCACTCCAACACAAGTTCGTTTCCTCCGTTTTGCGGTACACCAGACCCTTCCCGATGAACAGGACCCTGTTTCGACCGTAGGCGGTAGAACAGAAGGCCCGTTTCACTATTGCAGGATGCTGCTAACGCGACACTACGATCAGAGACCCTTTGACGAAACTGTGTGCGATGCATTAATCGCAAACGGTGATGTAAAATAATCATCAAAAAAGATGCAAAATGTTTACGATGAAGGATACATCAAACACAGTTCATATTTTAGTTGCGTGTGTGATGAGGGGCATATGGTTCAGTTCAATGAACTATTTGCGATGAGGCAAAACAAAAGAAACGGGCAGCCAGATGAAGGCGTGTGCGATATACGGCACACAGTTCACTCGGATAAACTGTTTGTGATGAGGCGGAACAACAGAAATGGGCAGCCAGATGAAGGTGTGTGCGATATATGGCATACATTTCACTCGGATGAACTATTTGTGTTGAGCCAAGAGAACAGAAACGGTTCAACTTAACAAGATGTGTGTGATACACGGCAAACAGGTCTGTAATCGGAAATGTGTGGGAAGACCGATAACAACACAGATGATTCCTGTTAACAAGCCGTGTGTGTTGTGATCAAACGATTGCTGGTATACAATTGTCAGTGATTGATGAAATCATCATCGACGGGTTCCATTGTTTAGTCCGTGTGCGATGTGATTTGCTCTGTCTACAGAGCATCAACATATATACTTAAAAAGACAGCATTGCAAAACCAAATTAAGCATACAATTACACAAGTGACTACACACATAACATTTCCACACACCAAAGTAAGCAATTACATGCATACTAAACTAGGAGAAACGAGGATCTAATCATCTACTTATTGTTGCAACGACGCTTGCCATTGCTATGCTCCCGGCTGGATCCCTAGCCGTTTTGGGGAAGGAGGCACTTCCTCATGTCAATGATCCGCCTATACATGTCGTAGCTCGTGTACGCCTCCTTGGCCGCGTACATGACATGAGCTTTGTCGAGTTTCTCCATCCAGGCCGAGTGCCAGGCACGCTTGTCCTTGTTGCAGGAATCCTTCATGTCTCTGTAGTAGGGGTCGATGATGGCCTCGGCGAGGTGAACCAGTGAGTCCTTCTCATGCTCCTTGCTGCCCCAGATCTTGTGTTGACCCTGGATGTCGACAAGATTCTGGCAGGCGATGCCCGAATTCTTGAGCACCTTTACATCGTTGGTGATGTCCACCCTAGAGAACATGTAGTGGGGGCTATTGACAAACCTGGCGAAATGCTCGCCAGGCCTTGTGGCCAGGCAGTAGTGGTAGACGAGGACATGGTTGCACATGCACATCTGGGCGACGGCGACCTTGGGACGAGACCCAGCACGAGCGCGGGTGTACTCGAGGTCGAACCCGACCACCTTGTACTTCTCCTCGGCAAGCAACAGCTCCATGATGTGGATGGAGTGCTCCACCCAGACCAGGTTGTTGGTGTACACCACCGAGAGTTCCGTGAACCTTCTGTGGGTGTCCACCACGGCATGCATGGTGAACTGCTGCTCGTCGTCAGCAGCCGCTCGGAGCGCCATTGGAGCCGCGCAGGATACCCTCTAAGAATTTTTTGTGGTGGGTGTGCTTCTTGCAATGGTGGGGCACGATCGAAAGGTTGAAGAGACACAAGGGTTAAATGGCCGCTGTAATAAATGGTGGCCGGCCGGCCTGTAATCGTCATGTCTTGTCACGGCGTTCATAGCGGAGGATTCCAGTGCATGCTTGACAACACCACACCGCACGCGTTTTGTTTGACCACGCGTGGGCTCGAAGAGGCGCCAAATGTATCGTCGGTGAGCCTATTCCCACGCTACCGCGCAGTTTACCGCGCAAGCTTCCCGCCCGGCTAGTTTGGCCACGCGTCGACTAGAAGAGGGACAAATCGTGGGCGTTTATTGGCAAAAAGCTTTGTAAAAATGAAGTGTGTTGAATGACTTCGGTCATAAGTTTACCCATGGGTGATGAGGTCAAAGTTACACAGAAGGGTGATGATGGACACCTGAGTGCGATAATTAATTATGCGCTCTATAGGGCACATGGTTGAAGAAACCAACTGTGTGCAATAATGTCGAAGATCGCAGTCGAGTTAGCTATACAGATCGTGTGCTATGAGATCGACAAGGTAAACATATTTGAGAATGGTTAATAAAATCTAAGACCATTGCATATTAAGGTAAAAATAGTGCTACCAATATACGAGTCTCATACGATGCCATTTCAATGATTGTACCACAAAAGCTCGAAATATTACAAGGTTCAAATTCCAGAGTTATATGGCTCAAATTCGAAGATTACAAGGTTCAAACTGATATTAGAAATGAAATTCAGCTCATCAGCTGCAAACGCTCGCGCTGATCTGCTGAACATGGATATCAGAGAGGTTCAAACTAATATTACCACTTCTAAGTCTGGTTTCGAAACCTCATAATTTTTGCAAATGGGTCAGCCGCTGGGAAGTCATGTATGGGGTTGACACGATGACTTCCGATTACTCTGTCATCTGAAGTTCCAAAATGAAATTCAGCATTTTTGGATCCTATTCCATTCTGTCGCAGCCGCCGGCGCTGATCAACAAACCATTCATTTTTGCGAAATAAATGTAGGGCAAACCTCATTACCTTCAGCACCCTTGCTCTGACAACAAAGAACCTGGCGAATATAATCTCCGGTAGGGTCCCTCGGTAGGAGTTCAAAGTAATTTCTGAGAGATGCAGATCTAGGCATTCGACGTGATTGTTATATTGTATCACATTATCCACCACTGGGCCTAATCTTATCTGCAATAGAAGAAAACGTGTTAGTGCCTACATGCAGTTTTGAACACTACTGCATGCCTAGTTGGTTTCTAGGATTTGTAAAATGCACTAACATGCCATCTTTGATCTGAGATGATTAACATGGGCATTTGATTACAATCTAGAAAAATGTAGCCTTCTTCACAAGAGGTTGGAGTGGATGAAAAGTTCCCTAAGAAAACTAGTACAGATGAATCCAAAGGAGAAGTGCTTATGGATTGTAACCATATGGATCAAGCAACCAATATGGGGGGGGGGAACATGTATGTACTGAAATCCTCCAAAAGAATCCTTCAGAAATCATAGTACATTGTCATTGTAAACTTGGAAAAAGGTGTCACAAATTGAACTCCCTTATGGTTAACATTTAACAGGAAAGGAGCATCACCTCGATATATAGCTTCTCCAGGCACGGAAAGCATCTCAGGAAACTGACAACTTGCTCCAGGTTGGGGCCGATAGATTCTAGTGCCAAGACCTTCACTGTGCGCAGTTTCGGGGTCAAGCTTGTCCGAATCATTTTCTGGATGACAGACAAACATACATCTTCAAAATTAGAAATAATGTTAATTTGTAGAAGGAGAGGTAGAAGGCGGCTGTTGTACCTGAACGGGTGTGGATCCAATAACAAGTTCGGAGTATTTGTCAGACGAGTAGCCCACCACTGTCAATTTCAGCGCAGAAATGACATTGATTCTTGTTGGACCTTCTTGATCAACTACAAGTAATCTCTCAAGTGCAGGTGTGTCCTCAATGACCATACCGTGGTACACATCTTGTGATGTCTTCTTGCCGCACCAGCAAAACACATAAATAGTCTGGAGAGTTATGGAGGTGATGTGGAAGCTACTCAACCCATTGATCGCCTGAAGACGAAGGTACTCGAGTGCAGTACAGCCATGGAGCAGGTGCTCCATGTCACCGTTTGGGAGGCAGACGGCGACGAGCTCAAGGTGCTTTAGTCGTGGTAGAATAAGAGCGGGCGCGTCATTAAAGGGGGGGGGGGGGAATGGCAGTTCCTGAACTTGGCGACGCGCAGCGTGGGCGCGAGGCAGAGCGCGGACGTTGGCAGCGAGCGCATATGCCCATCATCAAAAGTGAGCTCCTCGAGCTGATCTAGGGCGGGGGATCGGAACCAGTCGTCAAGCTTGGCTCGGTCCTTGCCGTTGGAACGGAACTTGCCCATTCTAAGGCCTCTGGTTGGGCCAAGGTGACTGCCGAGGATCTTGGAGAACGCATCCAAGCTTTTGCGATAGCCATGGCAGAGGTCGTGGGTGTCGATAAGGTCGAGAGGGGTGGAGTTCCATAGGGGGCGCCACCACCGGGAAATGATGGTTGTCCGCGACCCATATTTGATTGGGAGGAGGGAGATGATGACTGTCAACATATCATTGGGGAGGCTGCTGATGAAGTCTAGGCCTGCTGGAGTCGCTTGCGGTTCTTGCTTGCCCCGCCTCCGCTTGTTGGCAGCCTCGTTCTCCACCTCTGGAGTCTCCTTGTTAGCGGCGCTTTCTGATAGAAGTGGGAGTACAGGGAATATTTAGTTAAAAAAGGGCAATAGAAAAGTGTATTGGTAACTAGAAGTTATTAGGTAGGAATATAGTAAGAAAATGGAATAACAACTTGTTATTTAAATACTACACAATTCATTTGATATTGCTGGGTAAGTCAACATGCAGATACTTGAAAATAAAACTTACTTCAAACAAAGTCTGGATGGATGATATCGTCGGGGAAGTTAGCATATATCTCATGACCAGGCTCTTTTATGTGCAGTGCAATTTTAGTGCCAGCTTTCAGTACATAAAACATAGAAATTTCTTTCCAAAGGCCAGTGCCAAAATAGGAGTCACCATGTTCATCAAGTCTTACATTAGCAATGATTGTAAATCCATGGTTTGTGTGCAGTATGACATCCCTGCAGTCTTGATTTATGTAAAGGGAAAGATTGTGCACTACAAATTCTGTTGCATAGCAAGGGACGCGCTGCAGAAAATGGTAGGATTGTTAAAGAAAATATGGTAACATGCAAATATGGGCCCAAATTGAAAGAACTGTACAACAATTGAAATCGAAGGACAAAAATCTATAATTAAACAGATAGGGTAAACATGATGTCATGGAAATATGAGAGTAATTGAAAGAACAATACGTCATTAATTTTCCTAATATAGAAAGAAGAGGGGAAAAAAATCCCCTTTGACGTATATGGTGCATGTGGCACCTTTTATCCAAATGTAGCAATATTTAGTATATGTTCAGGAAAGTAGGCCAAGCCAACCGATTTAGGGTGAGATTGAACATACCGCGCGCATCCTCAAGTCATCTAGTACGGTGAGATGGAACTCCATGGATGTCTGGCGGAGGCCGCAAAGTCCTCATGTGTCCTCAAATCAACTCGAATAAAAATGAATTCACGGCGATTTCGGCCGGGTGATTAAAGGAGGCAGATGAACTGGGATAAGAGATGAGATAATATCTCATTAAATTAGTTACCTTGTTGTCCATGAGAAAGAACCCTCAGTACGACGGATTCCCCAACCGAGCGGAGCTGGGTCGACTGCGAGCGGCGTCGAGAAAGTTGATGGCGATAGGCGGCGGCAAGCGAAAGTGGCGAAATGCAGTGGGGTTTGCCGGCAGCCTGGCGGCAGCGGCAGGCATTGAGCTAAGTGGTTGCCGCCGCGATAGGCGGTGCCATGCATAGACGCGGAGGAGCTTGTGCAGGTGTGAATGGGGACCGGAGGGGGTGGCGGGCGGGGTGAGGGTTTTTGTGACATGGAGATGGTGAGGGTTTTCTTTTTTCTTTTTTGAATTGGGTGGTGAGGGTTTTCTGTCCCACAAAGAATTTTGGAGGCAACGGTTTGCTAGAGCCAACCGTGTGTGATTGACGCAATAGGCAAAATGAAAGTTATTGCACACGGTTCCAATTTTGGGAACCATGTGTGATTGACGTACTACCTCCGTCCTGGTTTATTGGTCCCCTTTGTAATTTGTACCAAATTTTGACCAAATATTTAACTAAGAAATGTTTATGCATGTCACCAAAAATTATATCATTGAACACTATGTTCAAATACACATCCAACGATATAATTTTTGCTGACCTGCACTAACATTTTGTCAGTTAAATCTTTTGTCAAAATTTAACACAAATTACAAAGGGGACCAATAAACCAGGACGAAGGTAGATTCCATCAACCGAACTGATTGCATCCATATCCCACATTTATACATAAGTAATCATAGATTAAACATACTCAGACATAGATAATAAGCGTACACAAGCATAGTTCAACCATAAGTACATAGTTCAACCATCATTAAGCATACTCAAGCGTACATAGTTCGATCCCACATCTCATCTCATCTGCCGGCACGATCCCGAAGCTTCTCCAGGTACTCGGCGTATGCGGCGTGCGCCACCCTGCGAGAATACTTCTGCTTGAAGGAGCCAACGGCTCGTCCTCTTGCATGCGCCAGAACACTTTCATACGCGTCATGATGCTTTTGGTTGCAAAATGGGCATCGATAGCTGCCGTCCCAGGTCCTAATACGCCTGTTATGCATTCCCGCATAAAGCTCCCTCGGGATTTGCCTCTTGTATCTCCTCTGGCATCTTCATCCTCGCTGTCCACATCGTCAGACAACACCTATACAAATAGTAAAAAAATGTGGCATCAAATTAATGTTTACAAACTAATCTCTAGCGAACATTTGGCAATTGCCAAAATTTGGCATCAAATCAATGTTTACATGCCGTGAAGTAGGATTAGGAATTTATGGCTATTTTTTTATACATATCCAGAGATTATGGTTTGATTTTTAAGCACAGTCGTCTATGTACAGACCAATCTTGAAGAAAATAATGGCACAAACATATATGTAGGTCATTCAAAATCAATTGTCAAGTCCTGGCTAGGAATTATTAGCACGAACACTAACCCTAGTAGGATTAGTAGCAGAAATCATTTGCACAGATGAAACAACTAATCACTTATCACTTGTACCATTCAAACAATCAATACACTACACGGATCTAACGAAACTTACTCAGATTTCATGGATTGGGAGAACATAACCATATAATTTCTATTCCAAAAAGCGGGAGGTAGGAGTAACCAGAGAAACCCTAGGATCTATTTGACACATAAATGGGTATAGATGACTAACCAGTTATCCGTCATCGTCAGAGTCGTCGCCGGAGTAGTCGTCGGAGTCATCGCCGGGGTCATCGCCCGAGTCGTCACCAGAGTCGGTGTGGAACTCTGCCTCCGACTGTGGAAGCTCGACGGCGTCAACGACGTCAGGGTGCAGTGATACCTCGCCGGCAGTGACGGCAACCTCTGTCTCCATCTCCACACCATGCTCCGATGCTTCAGCAGCCCCGGCGTCGCCACTCCCTCCAATGGGGTGCTTCGGCGGCATCCTCATACACTGACGGCTTTGAGGACTGAGAGCGGTGTCAAGGATGCAAGCGGAGAGAGAGGATTGTGTGTGTGGCGAGGATGGGGGGTGCGGCCGCTCGGGCGCACCATTAATATGGAGTAGTGGGAGAGAGGCGGGCGGCGGTCAAACCGCTGGCTCGCCTCCCGGTGAGCCTGCGCACCGGACTGCTGGCATGCCTACCGTCGTTTCACACAGCTACTCGCACGCCTCCCGATGACACTGCGCAGTGAGCACGCCTCCATCAATTCACACGCCTGCACGCACGCCTCCCGGTCTGCCTGCGCGATGGACTGCTCGCATGCGTCCCGTCAACTCACGCCTGCTCGCACGGCACACGGGTCGCGTGGCGACACGTATATTGTTTTTCTATTTGGACGATTAATGCTGCCGCTTTATTGCTTAACCGAAGCATGGCATGTATCCATTGTTGGTCTAACGCTCACGGTTCGAATAAATAATCCGTTTGGGATATTGGTTCCCAATTATTAATAATCTCCTGTTTGTAAGAAAATAAAGATTACATCAAAACTGGTCTCAAATTTGACAAAAAAAGTACAATGCCACTTTGTATTGGTGTCCATATGACAACACGATAAGTTTCATGAACTTCAAATAAGTTTTGGATGTACTAGAATTTAAAAATCAAGATTCTCAATGTTTGAAATTTCTTGCACGGGGAGTAAACATGCACCCAGTGAGACACATGTGTTTTTGCAATCCATTTAGGTGCACTGTCACGTGTGCATGTAGCTCAAATTTGATTTTTGCACATTATACCTGCAGAAAATCAATCAATGTACTAAAACGTCTTAATGATCTCTGTTTTTTTTAAATTAAAATGTCCCTCCTTTGGTAACATATGTTCACCGCGGGATAATTTAACATGCATCGTAGTTGCGGTGGATTCGCGGTGTGTGTGTGGGTGTGTGCGTCTGGGGGGTGGCGGGTGGCTCGCAGTACACTACGAGTTGTGAGCCACCATGTGGGTTGGCAGTTTTGTTAGGCAGGTGCCACATCAGAGTCGTGAATTCGTTATTTAAAACATTACACAACCCTTTTATACATACATGTTTTGGCCACATGCAGTCAATGGTTGTCCTACACAACACTCGATACACGCGTGTGACGCTTTCTGTGGGCCCGCGAGATCGTCGTCCATCACTTTGACGAACAGCCAGCAGTGAGGTTAATTTGACCAGCAAGGTAGAATCTTTTTTGTTTGTGTTATGGTGGGAGTATATATATAGTACGCGTCGAAGAGGTGGGAGGGGACTAGCATATATACTATATGTACGCATCCATGAACAAGTACACCTCACTCAGTGTCGGGACTTTTCAGTTTCTGAGGCACGTGCCACATCAAAGTTGTGAAATTGGCTATTCAAACATCACACAACACCTCTTTGGGCCACATGCATGCAGGCGGTGGTTATCCTAGCTAGGACACTCACATGTGACGCTTCCATCTGTGGGCCCACGAGGCCATCGTCGATGCATGCATCACTTTGACCTACATCGGGAGAGGTTAATTAATTTCACCATCGAGGAGGATTCTTTTTGGGTTGTATTACGGTAGGAGCATATAGTATGCGTCGAAGAGGGGGAAGGGGACCATCATATGTAGTACGCTTCATGAACCTCACTCTGTGTGGGGACTTTACGGTTTTTGAGGCATGTGGCACATCAAAGTTGTGCATTTTGTGTATTCAACATATGTTTGGCCCACATGCAAAGCGATGGTGGTTGTCCTCTCGCACCCACTTAAGCGGTTATCAGCGATATCGATGCTTTCCATCTGTGGGCCTGCTTGGTCCATCACTACTTTTTGCCTGACAACGAGAGAGGTTAATTTGACTTAGGAGGGGATTATTATTTTTGTTTGTAATACGGTATATATATAGGTCATGCTCTGGGATGACATGATACAGTTTGAGCACACACACATGCATGTGTACGCATGAATCCCTCCCATCGAGTTGAAGTGGCTAGTACAATGACACGTCATGAACCGATCTCGCTCTGTGTGGGGACTGTACGATTTTCGACGCACGCGCCACATCAATGTTGTGAAATGGTATTCAAACATGCATGCACGCATCACCTCCATACATATGCATGTAGTGGTTGTCTTCGAATGGTACACTCCCTTGCGTGGTTATCGGTGACAAGCCTATATATTCGTGGGCCCGCGTGGACATCCATGATCACCTTGACCGACAACAAGATAGGTTACCATGGTGGATTCTTCCTTTGGTTCGTGTTATCGTAGTATAGGTCATGGTGAGATTCAGACCTAATTAAGTTTGAGCGCATACTATGCACGCATGCATGCATGAATCCCCGTCATCAGCTTGAAGTGTGGTGTGACATACATATGCATCGTCAACCTAACCCTCACTCAGTGTGGAGATTTCTGGTTCGAAAGCACGATGCCATATCAAAGTTGTTCCATTGTGTATTCAAAACACACCTCTCCATACATATGTTTGGGCCACACGCATGCAGTGGTTGTCTTCGAGGACTAGCTACTTGCGTGATTATTGGCGAGCTAGCCCATCTCCGGGGTCGCATGGACAGCCATCACTTTGACCAACAACAAGAGAGAGGTTGTACGACCAAGGTGGATTATTCTTGGTCCGTTTTACGATCCATCTTGGTGAGATGCCTCTCTGGCCCGCCGACTGAAAGTGGGTGTGGTTGTATGGGGGGGGGGCTTCTACTTCGCACTTTGCTAGGTGAACCTCGGTTGGGGGGGGGGGGGCATGCATTCATAGCTTAGGATTCCCTTCGTGCCGACACGAGGGGGGGAAGCAATACCGTGCGCTTTGCGAGATAGGTGCCACATCGAAGTTGCATTTGGTATTTGAACATCAAACCACCCTTTTCATACATAAATTTGGTCCACATGCAAGTGTGTTTGTGTTCTGACCCTCTCCCTCGTCATTTTTCACCAAATTTATGAACATTAGACAAGTCGGATGACGCAACAGACACGGTTCACTCACACTAACCGTGTGCCACGCCAGTGCCCCTGTCACGCACATCCGCACAGTATATTGGGCTCCACGAGGCTTCCCCTCTCAAAAATATCTACCCGCTTGCAGCTTTTTTTTGTTTGATAACACACGGTTATTATGTTCCGACCATGTGTGATGTTTCATGTTCCCAATCCCGCCTGCATCCCTCGAAAATATCTGCCCGCCTCGAGGGTTTTTCTGTTTCATAACACACGGTTGTTATCTCCGGACCGTGTGCGATGCACCATCATCCAAATTTTCAATAGCTCCGGCATTTCACTTCTGCGTTTGACTCCCGCGTAGTAAAATTTTCAGTAGCCGCGTCATTTCCTCAAACACACCCCCGCCGCCCCCCTCCACACACACACACAGACACACACCAAAACCTCCTCGGGCGCGTGCGCGCGCACACACACACACCCCCTCCCTCACTCGAAACCCTAGCAAGGTCCCCGCCGCCGCCGCCGCCGCTGCCGCAAGGCCTCCATTGTCAACATCTGCCGGTTTGCCCGTGTAGCTTACCCACCGATCTCCATACCCAGGCCGCCCTGAGTTTCTTAGATGACGCCTGCCAAATGGCCCCTTTCCCACAGATCCCCATCCCCATCCCCCACTCCAGAGCATCGCAGCCTAACCCCGGCTACGCTTCCCGTGGAGCTCGAGGAGCGACTGGCCCAAAAGAGGTGTATCGCGGTCTCTTCGCCCGACGTCGCCGAGGAAGCTGACGACCATTACTGGCCGCAGGCACTCAATCAGCAGGCTAGAGTATGTGGGTATGTCGCGGACGCCGGCTACGACATCGAGGTCATTGACAGCGACGGCCTGAGGCGGGCTATGTCACAGGTTAAGTGGCCCACCCCCAACCCCTCGGGTTCAGCCGCCATCGATCTCATCCATGGCCCCGCCACTGATCTCCTCTAGCTCGCTGTCAAGAATTTGCCATCCTACATCGCCATCAAGCCCCTTTTGTCATTTCTGAAGGAAACGTTCTGCGACGCTGGCTTGGGATCCACAGCTTCCAAGTCAGACCTCATCGACGGCGACCACGAGGAGGGCACCCTCTCCGGCTCTTCCAAGGGGAAAGAGCCCATCTGCTCTTCCAAGGGGAAAGAGCCCGTTTGCGACATCAGGGCGGGCACCCTACAGCCGTGCTCTTCCAAGGGGAAGGAGCCCATCTACGACAACATGGAGCGCATCCAGGGTCCGTGCTCTTCCCACGGGAACGAGCCCATATGTGACAAGTGAGGAAACCCATGATTTGTTTTGCCGTGCCTCTTCACAGGGGGGAACCCATGATTTGTTTTGTCGAGTACCTTTTGTAGTGTAGTGAGAATATGCCCAGTTTTAATTGCTATATTTGGTTGTTTGCAGTATGCCTTGTTTTAATTGCTATATTTCAATATGTGATGCTCTATATGTGCAATTATTTACTGTGCAGTACATTTCATCAATCCAGTTTTAAACATACCGATAGGAATGCATATATTTGCTTGCTGTTAAGCCCGTTATAGCTAGCATATGCCTCTTTTAAAGTTTTTTGATTGTTCGGTTGTTTGTAGGTAGCATATGTCCAGTTTCAAATGCTATCTTTGGTTGTTCGTAGTATGCCTTGTTTATTCCAGTTATTCACAACGTGATGTTCTATATGTGCAAGTATGAACTGTGCAGTTCAATTTCATCATTACCAGTTTCAACAATACCACTATGAATGACTACATTTGGTTGCTGCATCTTGTAGTTAACACGCCTTTCCATTTTTATTTAACAATAACCAGTGTACTTAGACCGGCACAATACCAGTTTGAATGACTATGTTTGCTTGTTGTTAAATGTTAGGCCTGTTGCAGTTAACACACCTTTCCACTTGTTTTGCTTTACTAGCGTGCTTAAACCTGCACACTGAAGCTATCTTTTGGAGATTATTTTGTCTACCATGGATAATTTTGGTTGATGTTTAGCCTGTTGTGGTTAACATGCCTCTCGATGTACCTACACAGGACAATTTTGGGAACGACTGCTGTTTTCCATCGAGGTTAGTTTCATCCCATGGCTTATATATACTCACTGTTGAGGATATGGGTAGCTGGTACCATATAGGCCGGGGGCTGATAAGGTACTAATCGGTGAATAGGACTTTTAACTGAATATATCTGTAACCCATTTATCGTTAGGTTAACTAGGGCCATATGTAATATATCTGAGGCTACATAGCAACATGCACTATACTTAATGTCTAAATATGCAATCCTAGGCTACATAGCAACAAGGAAGAGTGTTACCTTAATGTTCTGATGATGTCTAGATATACGTAGAAGAGCAGCAGTAGGAAAAACAACAACACAACCCTGTTTGGATACTCAACTTAGCTAGAGGTTAGAGTTAGTTTCTAGCTCATGACTAACCCTGAACTAACTCCATCCAAAGAGGTGTTTGGATGACAGGGTTAGATTGACAATAAATGCACTAGGAGAACTAGCTCCAATTAGCACCTCTTGGGTTGGATAGCTTTTTTGGGTGGGTTAGATACAACTAGCTCAAACTAGCCCTCATGTTTGGATATACTTTAGGGCTATTTGAGCCCGAACTGGCTCAAACTAACTCTAACCCATGGATACAGCAGCAGTTAATCAGCCGATAATTTGTAAGAATGCAATAAACTCCTTCCGGCCCATAATATAAGATGTTAATTCACCTAATATGTGAGTATATTGGATGTTATAAAATATTATAGAAGAGTGTTGTACTACATCATTGTGCAATTCCTGTTTAGCTTCTAATATTAACTTGGTGCTTTTAGGTACATATGTCATTGGTAAAGATCCGCGCTTCGACCCTTTCTGTGTATGGGGCAATGAGATATCGATGAACCAGCATCAAGTGAGGAAGCTGATAAAGATTGTTAGTAAAATGGGTCAAAAGATGGCAATTAAATTATTTGTTTACACTTTATCCAAGACAACAGCGAACTGCAGGATGGTAAGTAAGAACTCTGCAGCCTTCTTTTTACTGCCCATAATGAGTTGTGTTAGATGACAATGTCTAAATCTTTTTCCTTTGCAGTGGTTCCCAAAGCAGTTTACTCAAGATTACCTCTCAAACTATATGATTGGTGGGCATGCAAAGGTTAAAGTATTTCTACCAGAACACGATGATTATCTAGATGTTTTCATGCAGACCGTGAAGGATGGGCGGTCGGCCATCACAAGGGGTTGGACTAGAGTGGTGCGTGCCTTCTGCATGGAGGAGGGCACAATATGGGCATTCCGCTTCACCTTGTTCAGCAACCAGAATGTATTTCGCCTCTTTCTTTACCATCTTTAATAGTACTAGTATACAACTGTGGTTCATCATTCTTTATTTGGTTCTTACGTAATTCTTGAACATATGTACCTATGAATCGAATAATGCATTGGTTGTTTGAACCTGATGCATATGAATAAAGCTATAGCATACATTCAAATTCAAATTCAAATTTGGTACAATTTGAAATAGTAGCAATTAAATTACGGTGAAATTACGCTCTCCAGGTCATTACGGCACACACGGTTGGTAAAACACAAACGTTTGCGATATACACCATAATCCGACACGGTTCACAGAGAGAAAACGTGTGCAAGCATGCACACAGTTGCCGTTTGCAAAGCGTGTGCGATGTCAGACAATATCACAAACGGTGCAGGCAAACTAAACGTTTGTGAAAGTTGCCTCATCGTACACGATTCGCAACCATGAACTGTTTCTGATGAAGTATGCATCGTAAACGTTGCACCACAGAATAGCGTGTGAGATAGTTGTCGTGTACGACGATGTTACGATGGTCTGACGTTTCATAATCCTTGTCCGACACTCATAGGACGATTAGCTAATCTTCTTAATTAGTTATCGCATACGGTTTGGGAAAAGCGAATGTGTGTGATTGTCTGCTTATCATACACGTCCTATAATAGTGAACCGTTTGTGATGGGCCGTGCATCGTAAACGTAGCACCACAGAATACCGACTGCGATGGCAATGCGAGCACAAACGAGTAGGAGTACTGTATATGCATCAAGGCTCCCTATCCCCGACGTTTTTTGGGTCGTGTGGGAAAGACACCCTATCGCCCACACTCACTTGGCGATGGTTCCAAATGTCATCGCGGAAAGGGGTTAAAAACCGTTTGTATAGCACCTCGCTGTACCAGTGTTTCCTCCGTTCTGTGGTATGCTAGACCTCGTTTCGGCTATTCCGTCCAAGCTGGTTGGCTCCCGATGAACACGACGTATTCTGTTGCCTCCCGATGAACACAACGCATTCTGTTGCCTCCCGATGAACACGACGTAGTTTCTCCATTCCGACCCAGCCAGTTGGCTTTCGATGAACAGGACGTCGTTGCTGCCGTCCGTTACCTCTCCATGTACACGAGCCCTGGCCGTACGTATGCGCGAGTATGCGTTCGAGACCCCGCCCGTATGTACGTACGTGGCCGTATTTTTTGCTATCTGGCTGTACGTACATGTACACGGTTTTGACTGGACTGCCTGAACTACTACCGCTCCTTACTCGGCCACGGTTCATCGTGGCAGACAGACCGATCGACCGGTATGTACACAGACAATGCTACGTACACTTCGACCGGGTTGGTCCCAGCTGTCAGGGAGGGCAAGGAGGCACTTTCTTGTGTTCGAATATATAACTGGCGGGTCCCAACGGTCAGGGGCGGCATCATATATTTTTTTCCCGTAATAAGGAGGCACTTCCTTGCGTGGAAAGATGTTGTTGGTGGGTCCCAGCTGTCAGGGGCAGGCATAAGGAGGAACTTCCTTCCTTGCTAAGATATACGTGGTGGGTCCCAGCTTTCAGGGGGAGGAATAATTTTATTTCCGCGTAATAAGGAGGCGGTTGCATGCGTGCGTCCATGGACCTGGTGCGTCCCCATTGTCAGCCTCTCCACGTACAGTCCTCTTCCGATGACTCTCATTTGTTGACCACGTTGACCACACCGGGACGAGCGCACCAAGGCGGTGGACGACGGCGAGGCCCCGGACGGTAACGAGCCGGTGATGGGAAGACGCGGCAGTGGAGTCGCAGACGGAGAGGTGTACGAGGGTTAACTGGTTCTGGTGTGGCACGGTTCTGCAGTCGGCGGAGAATAACAGGAGGTGTGGAGGGGTGGAGGGATGGCTTGGCCGGCGGTGGGGTAGCGCTTCGCAGTGAAGCGTGCTAAGCAGAGTTGCTAGCAGCCGGAGGCGGGAGCAGGTGGTCCCGGCGGCGCTGGAGGAAGAAGAAGAGAGATTGAAGATGAATGCCGGCCGTTGGATGTAAATCCAACGGCTATCGATGTTAGAATCATTTGTTGACTAAGTTGACAATGCCTTGCGTTGGCTTCGACCTATTGGCCCACATTTCAGCCTCCAATAATGTCGCACATATTCAACCCATTTTTTTTAGAATTTACAGTCCATTCGCTGCGCTGGGTGAACAAATAATGTAGCGTCCATGCGGCCCATTTATTTTTTTGTAAAAAAACTACAACCCATTTGCACTTTCTAGAAATAAACGAATTTGCTGGCCTGGGTGAACAAATAATGTAGCGTCCATGCGACCCATTTATTTTTTCCTAAAAAATTACAGCCCATTTGCACTTTCTCGAAATACACGATTTTGCTGGGCTGGTTCTAATTATAATGTTGGGTTGGGCGCAGCAATGTTATCAAAAAATAAACAGGGGCTGATGATTTTGTTATAAATATATTTAAATAATAAGTGCTTTATTTACATTGGTCCTTAAATCTTACCAAGCTTTTGTACACAATCACCTGTATTTTGGTTGACTTTAAGTAAAAAAACCAGGATTTTATTGTTAAACATTTATTTTTATAAGTACATAATACATGGGATATTTTTTCTTATATATGTAAGTATCTGTTAAATATATGATGATAATAACAATAATATATAATAAGATATAAAATAATTTAAATATATATAATATAGTTAGAAGGGAAACATAAGTTGGACCTGGCGTTCCTATTCTTATATAGAAAAATAGAACAGACCTCTGTGTTTTCTTCAAAAAAATACATAAGTTGGGCTGCGGATGTTTAAGAACAAATAAAACCTAGGATGGGAGGGCCATAGGCCGGTCGATACATGATGCCCCTCAAACAAATACAAACTGGCATGTCGTGGGCTGCACATGTTAAAAAAGAAAGCCTAGACTGGGCAGCCCACAACCCAGCTGATACTTTTTGGCCCACTGATAATAAATGATACATGCCAGCTCCCCGATGACTAGCTTTGTTGTAAATTTATCTTCTTTAGTAACTACGTTGACAAACCCGTGGCCCCCAACGTCAGTATAGCATTAGGAGGAAGTATTTTTCCAATGTGGCACTTGCTTGCGTACGGCCATGTACCTGGTAGGGCGATAGACGTGCTACAGTAGTGGTAGATGTTGTGCCTAATTTCTAGCGAAAGTACTGGAGTAGCCCAGTGGTCAATTTCCACTCCCCAACCGCTGCTCCGTCCGGGTTCAATTCCACCCGATGCAGTGAAAATATCCACAAATTTTTGCCTCTGCCTCTGACATGTGGGTGCCCATTGTCATCTACGCACACCATCTCCAACACACTCAACATTGTGTGGACATTTTGAAAATAGCATATCTTATTGACTGTGCATCATATGAAGATGTGCTATGCATGAATGTTGATCAGCATGATGTTAACTGGCTGGTAGTTCCATTTTCGACCATGAATAGAAGTTCCAACATGATGTTATCCCTGTTTGAAAAGGGCGTGTTAATATAAATGCTCTGCCTCGGAAACTTGCAGTTTCTTATCTGAAACTGAAACTTGCAGTTTCTTCTCTGAGAATCACATTGTCTGCACTTTTATATGAAACTACATTTTTTAAAGTGCTAAAAATAGATCTATAGAATTCATAAAATACTTCATATGCTCAATACTACAAATCTGAAATTAGAAAGACATTCATATCTGAAAGTACTCTCAAATCTGAAACACAAAACACAACCTACAAATACTAACAACCCTAAGCTCCTCCTCAGACTATTTGGGGGGGGGGGAGAGTCCCCTCCTATTCCTCGGTGGCAGACAGCAGCCCCGTGGGATGAGGTGAACGGCGAGGGAGAGGATGGCGGGGAAGCGTTGTCGTGCCAACTGTTTTTTCTCCTCTTGCAGTTGGGTTCGGTCGACGAAGACTCCACCGGCTCGCTCTGCCACGGCACCCTCACAAACGGCACCGTGTAGATGCTCGATCCTTCAATCTCGGGTGGATGCTCCATCTTGGATCGATACTCCCACCACCGCAGCCTCATGATCGGATCCGGTGAATCTGTTTGCTCCATGGCCCAGAGGAGCAACTCTATGTACTCCCGCGCGACTCCCTCCCGGTGTATAGCCTCCTTTTCGCTCTTTTCCAGATATTTGGCCATCGCTTTCGCCGTCACCGCTAATTGCTCCGGGTTGTCAAACCAAGACTGTATCTCCAACATCCTAGCTAGCTTCAAAGAGTCGCTGCCTGCGAGACACACGTATCGGTTGTACTCCTCCATTGATCTACTTCTCCGCGGCACCTTCACTCGCCGACGGTGGTTTTGGAATGGAAGAGGAGAGGAGCAGCGTTGGTTTTGGATTAGAATGGGAGAGGAGCAATGGTGGTTTTGAAATGGAAGAGGAGAGGAGCGGCGCTGGATTTGGATTGGAACAGGAGAGGAGCGGCGGTGGTTTAAGAGGAGAAGAGCGGCGCTGGTCTTGGAAGTATTTTTTTTGTTTTCCGTATTTTCGGTCAAAGTTTGACCACATACTGTATTTGACAAGCAAAATGTGAATGAATGTCATAAAAAATTGTATCGTTTGGTTCGTATCTGAATGTACTTACAAATTATATTATTTTTGCAACGTATAACATATATTTTATTTGTGAAAATCATGGTCAAATATGACCCAGAATACAAGGGAGACTAGTTAATGTGGGGTCGCTTTCTTAATTGAAGTGTAAATTGATTTTGATTTTGATCCACTCACAGCGTGCTGGCCCTCTCCTCCAATCCTAAATCGCTGCCGCACGCTCCTCTCCCTCTTCTCCATTGCAAAACCACCCCCTCTCCCCTCCATCATCTCCATTCCAAAACCACCGTCTCACCTCTCCCTCTTCTCCATTCCAAAACCACCGTCTCGCCTCTCCATCTACTCCATTGCAAAACCACCGTCTCGCCTCTCCCTCTTCTCCATTGCAAGACCACCGTCTCTCCTCCCATCTTCCAAAGCAGACCTCTCAGAAGGACATCTATGGAGAGGATGCAACAGCGAATCGGGCAGATCGCCGGCGGCGACCAGTCGAAGTTAGCCAGGTAGAAGGAGGTCCTTACTTGGTTTGACAACGAGTGGGAGATTTCGAGGATGGTGAGGGCCATGTGGCAATGTATGCGAAAGAGCGAGACGGCGGCGATGAGGGTGGCGATGTACTCCCCAGCGGCAGTCACGCCGCAGTCCTTCGAGTTCATCGAGTATCTCCTCTAGGCGATGGAGCAGACAGATTCGCCCGACGCAAAAATCAGGCGGAGGTGGTGGGCGTACAGGTCGAAGGTCGAGCATCCAGAGGATAACGAATCGATCGAGTACGGTGTGCCGTTCGTGAGGGTGCAGTGCCAGCCGGAGCCACAGGAGTATTCTTTCTCCCACCGCAAGAGGAGGCCGGATCGTGCGACGTCGCTTCCCCGCCATTCTCCACGGTTCCCTCGCCGCTCGCCTCATTTCAATGGCGGCGGTAGGGCTTAAGGTAAGCTTCGCACTAACCTAATCTTCCATCTGCTCATGCTTACAATCAGTGTGACGGCTAATGAAAATCATGCTTACAATCAGCCTCCAAGTACTACGCCAATCACCCTAAAAATAGCTCTGGACCAAAAACAAAGTTGTGACACTGTGTACAAATAAAGAAAAATAGATTGGTGCTTCTTTCAGAAAAGAGTACTCCCTAGAAAAGTGCCAATATAAGCTACTAGTATTTGATTAGAGGATTTGCTGCCGAGGAAGATCTGTCCACAGAGAGCACCACCCATCCCACTGGTGGTGGATGCCAATGCTTAGATGGAGCATGGTTGGTGTTGGTAATTTTTACTTGGCACCTCGCACTCTGCATATATGCCGGTTCCATCCATACATTTGTGCAGTTCCACCCAAATGCAGCTGAATAACCCTGTTTGCACAGATAATGAAAAAGCGTGATTACATTATAGTGGCACTAGTTGATGAAACATACACTAATAAATAGAAGAAACTTCATTTTCTTAATGGGAAAATATTGCGATAGTATCACAGTATGCCATGTTGCGAGGGCGAGATGGGCCCTGCGACGCCTCATACGATAGGCCTCATACTGGAAATCGACTCAATTCTTCCCGATACACCTTCTGCCAGTGATGAACATCAGTGTACAGTGGTAGTACAAGGAGGGGCCTTGAGATATTCCAATCTCTATTTTTGTGTAGATTAACTAAAATTAAGTACCCAGTTTGCAGAAACACTTAAACATTAACAATGGGACTAGTTGATGAAACATATACTAACAAAGAGAAGCACTTTCTTTATCTACATTGGAAATGAAATGATAGAGAGGACACTCGGTCTATTTTAACTGTATTATTACTTCATTTTATCACTGGCACTAGGGTCGAGCAGGTGGCAAGCGAGGTGTACCGTGCGTCGCAAGGATGGAGGCCAGGGGTGCTTAGACTGGGATGCTGAAGCTGGCTCTTTCAGTCCCTATCTCCCCCCCTGATGTTTCTGTGGTAGCATTTGGGTTGTAATCCAAACTTGGTCGAGCTGGTGCTGCGTCTCCCTACCTGCCTAGCTTATGTGGCGAACTTGTCTCCTGCTAGTACTCAGTCCGCTCTAGTAGTAGTTGCATAACTGCCCGTTTACACTGAGATGTTGTCGGATAATGGTTCCCTATGGTTGGGTTTCTTTAATGAAATCAGAGGAAACCCCCTCTTTCGATATATAAAAAAAATCAGTGGCACTAGCGGTGCCAAAACATTGCCTCAAATTAATAGTGCCACTAGATTAAGGTGCAAAATAATAACATTACTGCTTTATCATGGCAGTGCCAAAACAGTAGCACAAGAGCAGAGTCAACATGCAGGATCTTTGGCAAACGATCGGACCAAAAAGGAACATACCTCATGATGGGAACCATATCTGTAGTCAACGCCATCATAGAAGGGATGACACCAGTCACCAACATGGATGATTCAATTCATGTGACCTTTTTGTGCAGTTCACCTAAAATGAAGCAATGTCCCATGAGCTAGCAGCTTCTTCTTCATTAGTTGCAATAAAATTGAGCAACATCAAGGTTGGTTATGAAGCTCGTGGAATGCTCAACTATAATTTGGATATCATTTGTGCAGTTCAACTAAGATCAAGCGTGAAATGTATATCTATGTTTGCACAAAAAGGTGGAAAGGAGGGTGACTAACAAGTGATGAAACATACATCAAATGAAAAGAAGCATGTTCCTTATCTGAATGGAGATCCTACAAGGACAGTAGCAATTTCTAAAGCAGCAGCATTGCTAGTTATTACTATGGGCATTAGGATTAACTATGACAACCGTTAAATACGACATTACTTTAATGGTGCCATTGCTTCATTTTACCAGCAACATTACATTAACAGCTTCTAAAGAGTTGGTATTTGGGCACGGGAGAGTAGGCGGACCAGGACAATTGCATTTCTAACGAAAAGAAGCAACTTATCTTAATGGGAAATTTAGCAGGACATGAAAACAGTGCTATTGATTCATATTAAAGGAGGCATTACATTAAAAACAACATTGGTTTAACGTGTCCTTACTTTTAACAGTGGGACTGCTACATTTTACCAGTGGCATTACATAAGAGTGGCTCGGGGCAACAAACATCAGAACATGATATTTGGGTAACTGGGTTGGTCCCATTTTTGTTCGGTATAGCCACCTTATACTGTGTGAGGCTAGCAAATCTAGTGCTGGACATACTCTATTGACTTGTCCCCCAATCCCCACTTTCTTTCCTTTTTCAACCAATAGATCGGTTTATATTGAGTTTGTACTGCGTTTCCCTTTATTTCCCTATTAGACCAAGAGACCAGTTGGATAGCCAGTCTCTGCTACTTTTCGCCCCCATTATTTCCTCTTTCGACCAAGTCCTAGATTCAGGTAACAAATCTTCCCCACCCCCACCCCCTTTCTTCCCTGTTTGAACCAAGTAGTACTAGATTCGACTGCATGAAGTAGTTTTTACATCTTAACAGTAAAAATATAGGTGGCTTTCGAACAGCCGATCGATCCTATCTACGAGGGGGCCTGAGAAATAGTAAAAGATACAAATGCAGTGACGTCAGGAGCTGGGGCAGTAGAGCAAGGCCGGTTTCGAAGGAAGTTATACCTGAGGGTCGCCGAGATGTCGCTAGGTGGGCGGTGGGAGGCCGGATCTACCCACACTATGGCAGCAAGGAAGAAGGGGTCGGAGGCCCTCCCTAGCCGGCGCTGCGTGGGAGAAAACGGCAAGGCACGCTGATCGGGACGCGCTGGCAGTGGGTAAGAGCCGCCGCCGAGGACAACCGCGTGAACATTGCACCTTCTCACCTTCACCGTCGGAGGGGATCCGGCCGGATCTGTGACCAGTGGTGAGCAGAGAGAGAGTGTGGCCACCGCTGTCATGTTTAGATCTGGAGAGGATGAGAGAGCGTGACGAGAGCAACACTAGGAAGCAAGCGCGGAGGCTCCTGCCTATATAGTGGAGTAGTTTTCTTTTATCTACCGGAGCCAGCTTGACCTCGTCAATGACTGTCGAGAAGTCTTCATGCACGTGCCCCGGAGGCGCAGTTGTCATCATTTTGATCTGAAGCACCGGATTAACATATATACATAACACGAAAAAATGCCACATGACAAGAAACCATAACCTCATTGCCCCAAGGAGACAACATGAATCCCGATGGACAAACTAGACGAGGATCAAAGCTCAAATTAAAGACAAACTCGTAGAAAAGGGATCAATCGATAGATGTCCTAATTAACATAGCCGGCTTGACCTAGATGGCAGCCGAGTAGTCTTTGTGCATGTGCCCCCAATGACCAGCGCCTTGGAGGAACGCAGTTGTCGCTGTTTAACCCTCGCAGTGATCCGAAGCACATGACACCTAATATTGCGAGATGACAAGAAACCCCTTTTTAGATTTCTCATCAAAACTACAGCCCTGTACAACACAGCCTGCACGATATGTAGATGATAGCTAATCCAGCCGTCTGCTGGAGTCTGGTCACATGCATGGACGAACTGATCTCCCGTGTCGTGCAGGGATCGTCCAGGCACTGACATGTTTATAGCACTGCTCCAGTACTACTATCGCTCGTCTCTCTCTTCTATTAACTCAGCCAACTTGCGGGGACGGGGGAGTGTGCCTATGGTCGGTTCTCAATTGTGGTCCCACATGTGTGTGCAAACGCAATATGACGCGCGTTCCATTCGGAGAGCGGCGTGCCAGACCGATCGACCGTCTTGGGTGCGATGCGAGCGCGACGGGCGTGCTGTATACATGTGTACCGCCGTTTTCTTGAGGCTTTGCTCCATCATGGCGCAATCCATGGATACAAAATTATATTTAAAAGTCGAGGGCGAGGCTTTTCCCATGCGGTAGGTGGGGTAGTTCCGCCTAGTCAGTTCGACAGAGAGGCGAGAAGATGAGGGAGTAGGCTGCTGCAAACGTAGGGCTGTGTGATTTGACGGCTCGTTACTGCTGGACAGGTGGGGCCCTGTGATTTGACTTGCCATTATCATTATTACTGCGGCGCTACGACCGGCGTGAGTCTCCTGGTTCCTGATCACCTCCATGGTATACAGGTGCCAAGTACTAGTACTCCTTACTCCTTGGCAAATGCAGTAAATACTACGAAGAAAGAGATAGAGAGAAGTAAAAAAAATACTCTTATAGCCAACCTTATAGCTAACCTTGTTGTATGAGTGACTAAGTGATGACTATGTATGACATGCCAACATCAGATAGCCTCGCACCTGGACGGAGGAAGTAGTTTCATGCATGCGAAGTAGGCAAAAAATGCTCATTTATAGCCGTCTGAAATCTCAAGGGCGCGACCGCGAGCGAGGCGACGGTCGTGGTAGGCGCGACCATGATACGGGCTGCTGACAGCCCTTGGATCTGAGATCGAACGGTCGCATGCTAAGTTGCTAAAAATTTGCAGAATAACCCTCCAGGATAGGATATTCACCCATAGGTCTAGAATCACGCCATGCAACCGTTCGATCTCAGATCCAAGGGCTCTCGGAAGCCTGTATCGTGGGAGCATGGAAAGCTTCATATCACCTGTAATTTTCCCGACGCTTGACGTGCGAACACATAGATGCATGAAGCCATTTAATTGGGCGTCTAGTAGACATGACATCTAATTGGGCCCCCATAGTACTGTGCATGAATCCATTTATCCACTGGGCAAGCCACTACCATGCCGTTCGCACGACCCACTCAAGCATTTTTACAATCGAAAAACTGCTAGCAGTTCGCTCCTACTTGTCCCCGGCCGTCCTTTAACATTACGGCAGTTCGCTCCTAGTCGTCCCGTCCTTTCACATTACAGCAGTTCCACTAATCCTAACCCTCCTCCCAAATCCATGGCGTCCCAAATCTCCATGATCGGCGGTGAGTACAAGGTTAGAACCATCACCGGCGATGAGTTCGACGTCATCTACACCCGTTCTTCCGCGATGGTGAAAGGATGCCTTGCTCGCTTCAGACGCATGTTCGAAAAGTCATATGGTGATGAGTGGGTCGCTGAGCTAGATGTGGAGTACACCACAGTCCTGGGAAAAGAGAAGAATCTAAAGGAGGAAGAGAGGAAGAAGCCTGCCGTGATCCAGGTTTGCGTTCATAACTTTTGCTTGGTCTACCACATATGCCATGCCGACGTTGAGTGCAAGGATTTTAAGAACTTCCTCGTGGGCAGCAAAGTCAAATTCGTTACTGTAGACTTTACGAACGACAGAAGAGTCCTGGGTCGGATAGGCCTCGTTGTAGGCCAGCCCTTCGACCTCCAGAAGAATGGGCTGGTGCCCTCCCGTCAGCCTTCAATGCTGACCCTGGCAGGAGCCATGGTTGATCCTTCATACGGTAAACTAACGAAACCTCCTCCCGAGTTTCATCTTACATGGCAGTGGAATGTACTAGATAGAGACCACATCCAGTGCGCTGCAATGGATGCCTACCTTTGTTTCAATATCTACAAGGGTTGTATGAAGAGCGAGAGCCAAGTGTGCGGTTCAAGCAAAGAAGTATCGGCCAAGAGGAAGAGGGACAAGGATGAAGTCGAGCACGTGGATGAGGATTCCGAGTAAGGTGGCAGTGTCGTTGCTCATGGTGGTTCTAATGCAGTGTCTACTGGATTAGTTGCTTAGTTTAATTTCAGGGTGCTTAGTTTTATTTGATGGGTGTGTTGTGCTGAGCCCCCAGCAGAACTATGTTATGTTCCTTCTCGTTACTTTAACTCTTCAATCACAATAGGTGTTTTATAAAAAAAATGCATCTTGATGTTCCGTGCAATGCACAGGCATCTTGCTAGTACATTTAAAAGGCTAGAGGGCGGGGCAGTCTCGCTTGGTCAGTTTCACGAGAGGCGAGGGCCTTTGTGATTTGATGGCTCATTACTGCTAGAAGGCGGGGCCTTGTGATTTGACTGCTCGTATAAATGTTGCCGATGACCTGAGGAGGAGCAAAGAACCGTGCGGTATACTCAAGTTTTCCACTGGAGTACTAGTACGACAGAGGAGCACGAAACACCGCAACCCAGTGCAATATGGCAATAAAAAATGATCTAATTTGCTAGTCATCGATCCCACGTCACCGCTCATCATTAGCATTGTTCTATTCATGCATCGCAGAGAACATGACATGTGCGGCGAAACACCCGAAGCAAAAGAAGAAACACAGGAGCAAAAGAAGAAGGAAGATTATCCTCCCAAAAAAAGAAGGAAGACGCACACACAAGTCTTGGGCACTGCTCTCTACTACATGAAGGGTTGCTGGCCGTGGAGTCGTAACTGCTTCTTCATCGCCTCCACGACCTCCATCTCCTCGCGCATCTCCTCCGCCATCTTCTTCATTCTGTCCATGACACGGGATTTCTCGACGTGAGCCTTCATCATCTGTTCCACGGCCGCATTACGTACCTTGACAGCAGCCGGGTGCTCGATGCGGAGCTTCGCCAACTCCTCCTTCTGTTCCATGACGAGGGCATGCAGCATCTTCACCGAGGAACTACTCTTCTCATGCAGCTTCTTCCAGCCGGCGTTCTCCTCCTTCAGCAGGTCGAGCTCATGGCAGAGCTTCGCCTTGTCCTCCTGAAGTTGCAGGATTTCGCTGGTCGCCTTCTTACCCGAGGCAATGCTCTCCTTCAGCAGCATCACCAAGCTAGCGGTCAACTCCCCCTGCTCATTGAGCTCAGCGGGCATGTTGTCGAGGCTCTCCTTTAGCAGCTCCACCAAGCCGTCGATGAACTCCTTCTGCTTATTGAGCTGATCGGGCATGTCGTCGAGGGATAACGACTCCGGCGCCGCCAGCTCTGCATGTTCGCCTCCGCGGCTAGGGCGCTCCTGGGAGCCCTCGCCTACCCGTGAGAGATCTTTCAAGGTCTCTGCGAGGCGGTGAGCCCTCTCTCTTTTTTCTACGGCCTTGGTCACCGCTCCCTTGTTACGAGTAGTTCTCGACCTAGAGCTCTGCACACCGGCCATGGCAAGGACGGACGAACAAGAAAGACTTATGAGGAGGAAGGTAGAGTGATTTTCGGCTAGGTAGTTCCCCTTTTTATAACCTAGTACTAGCACTAGTACTATAAAACCTGCATAGTGGGAACACGTTCAGGTTTGATACGTACTAGGTGTGAGCAGGTTTGCACTTAATTATAGCATGGTAGTACTACTTTGGAATGTGATGGGAACAAGCTAAAGATTAATTGATGGTTTCGGTTTCGAGGCCCGAAACGGCTCCCGATGAGTTTCCAGGAACACAAATTTCAAGTACTACTGCTCAAATGCGGTCGCACAAGTCAGTGATGTAACTGGCCGTACATGTCAGACCAAGCCGATGCGTGTCCCTTCGGTGAGATGCGGGTCCGACCGACCGTCTGTTGGTGTGACCGACCGTAAGTATTACGCGATGGAAACTTCTGGTTGTGGCTTCGGGTGATTGTCACTACCAAGCATTCAAAAACTAGTGATAAATCAATTACTACCACCTTTTTCCAAACGACCAAGTATTTTCACAGGAATACAATACATATATATTGTCACGGTTGCAAACCGCCATGGCGCCGCAAGTTCACTGCAGTAGCAACCGAGTAGGTCACTGCATCGCTGGCGGGGAAGGAGGGCAGCTCACCTCGCCTATGATGCATGCCCAGCGGCGCCGCCGCAGTTGGTCCCGCGATTTGGCTTCTCCTACCGCCCATTTGAACAGTTGCACCGGTTGCTCATGCCATTCCGCAGGCATGCGCGTTCTTTCCTCCGCAGTCGACTCCGTGAATATGATCTCTGCCACTAGCCCCAGCTCGAAATCAACGCGATGCTGCCAGATGCTGACATCCCTCAGCATCTCTCCCCTGAGATTGACTTGCGCCCCCGCCTTGTGCTTCGCCAGGCGCAGCTCCTTCGTACATGTCTCCAATCGATGCAACGCTTCCTCGATCCGATTTACCCTTGCTGCCCACCACCTGAAATGCAGCCCTGGCATGTCCTCCGGCGCCACCGATCTGTGATTCCAGAGCAATGGATCCCCTCGGAAACACATGTGGGTTTCACTCAAAGGCGGTAGTGCTACGGGCCGCAGCGAGAGGGCAACCCACGGGATCCTGGGATCTAAGGGATTATCCATGGCGGGATCCGGTGGGCGAGGCGGGGAGGCGAGCGTAGGCGCTGGGAGAGCCCTACGAGGCTAAGATAAAGATAGTACTACTCCACTCTGTCCATATTTAAATACAAAGGCCACCAACAGTAACCCAGGCAAAAATTGATCATCCTGCCTGCGTCCTGGTTTATTGGCCCCCTTTTTATTTTGTGCCAATTTTTGACAAAAAATTTAACTAAGAAAATGTTAATGCATGTCACCAAAAATTATATCATTGGAATCACATTTGAACATAGCTTTCGATGACATTAATTTTTATGACATGCATAAATATTGTGTTACTTAAAATTATGGTCAAAAATTGGCACAAAATACGAAGGAGACCAATGGAAGTAGCAACCCATGATTTAACTACTCGCATGCACACAGTGGAGTAGTAATGTCTTTCTCAACTACTTCCTCCCTCACATCCACTCAATTTGCATGCACTGTATTAATTGACCATCAATGAAGTGAACGACTTTACACGCGTCAAATTATCACATGGGGTGGATCTTCATACAAAAATGCGTCCCACCGTGTACCCGCGTGTGCGTGCGAGGGATTGAGTGCGTGCGTGCACATCTTCGCTTCGTGCATGTACTGCCAGTGTGCGTGAGAGAGGACGAGTACATTCTTCTGGAACCAGCAGCACGTCACTGTGATCAATCCAGACAAGGAGGTCATGACAACGCCTCCACATGTGCCACGTGGCTTCATGGATGCCCCCACATCATTTTAATCATAATATATTAACTGAAAAAGGGAGAGACACTGTGTAGCGTGCCGTTGGAATTCTAATTTACGTGTTTTGCACATACTAGAAGTACTAGTAAGGTATATGTGCATTGCACGCATGAGATTTGGCAACCAAATTATGAATAAATACCACACTATAGCATGTAAGCTTTGAGTCATAAATGCATGATGTAGACATTCGTTTAATTCTTATAGTTCATCTCATTCAAAATCAATTAGTTTTTATAAAAAAGTTAACCTATTTTATGATTCATGGAATTGTGCATTATAAAGCATAAAGTAAAAAACAAATAATGTCAATTCAACTAGAAAATAAGTTTGGGCAATTATGATACGAAAGATTCTAGAACAAAGGAAGTACTTGTGTTTTGAGGTTTGTGCATTATGCTTAAGTTCAACCATGGAGTCGATCTAGATTGTACATGTGGCAGAATCTGGTGGAATGTAGATGATATCCAATGGCCAGTAGTGCTTGAATTTGCCATCTCTGCATCGTCTGATTGGCTTCATCCAACGACCATCTTTCAAATTTATTCGCACTCAATATAGGGGTATAGATATAGATATAGAGGTATAGATATAGACTAGTGGCACATCATCTAAAGCCTTTCTACACGCTCATTTTTTGTACAAGTGTGCTCCACCGTGCACCCGCGCGTTTGTATGTGGGAACGAGTACGTTGTGTGCACCTCTTCTCTTTCGCACACGTAGTCCGTGTGTGTGAGAGATACTAAGATATGGTGATGGAATACGTGTCAATGCAATTTGTGTGAAGGAGAGACCTATATACATACATGTATGTGCATGGGGCCGGGGTGATATACGAGAAGGGAGGGGAGGGGTCGACCGCGCAAGATATCGATAGAGATAGATAGAGGGAAGAGCTCTACGATAGTACAAGCACTGGGATATGGGGGGTGGGGTGCTGGAAGATCGTGCGAGGGGCCAAGTGGAGGGAGACTATGAAGGAGTGCACCAGTGCGAGATCGATATTTAAAGAGAGGGGGCGAGAACGTGCGCGGTTGCGCGCAGTGGCGGAGCCATGAAAAATAAATGAGCTAGGGGGCCAAGCATTGCTAATCCTTTATGGGGAGGGCCAATTCACCAACTTAAACCATTTTACCAGCAATTGATCTACTGATCACATTCATATTAGCCTCAGTATATAGTGATGTTAGGGGGGCCAGGGCCCTTGCTGCCCCCTGTCTTCGCCACTGTGCGCATGTCTGAGAGATGAAGCGGAAGACATGGATGATGAGAGGGGGACGATGGATAGATAATGTGGGTGTATCAGCTATGTAATCCTATATAGATAGGTATATATTGATCAATGTGTACATGAGAAAGAGGGTGAGACTTGACTAATATATAGATTGATCAGTTTGTGTGGTAAACTGGGAAAGACCTAGCTATATATATACACACATAGAGGAACATCGATCGTTGCGCATGCATGTGAGAGATAAAGAATGCCCGAAGTGATGAAGAGGGGGAGGTGTGTGTGTGTGTGCATGCATGGGAGACCGACCTGAAGAAAAAGATTGCATGTGTGCAATGGATAATGCCGAGTGGTAGTGTGTGTGCATGCATGCACGACAGAAAGTTAGTTATACAAATATAAAGAGAAGATGACTGTGTTGGTGTAAAAGACTAGGTGAGGTTATAATCAATGTAAAGTTGAATTCAAATATTTGAATAGGAGATCATGATGTTTGAAACCCATGCATGCATGAATATAACTGAGATATGCGAGGTGTGGTTTGGAAACGAGCATGCTATACTGTATACACATTGAACAAGGTTAGACTGATTTGAATTTGAGATACCGATGGCAGGCATCGTTTGGCCACATTGCATCCGTGCATGGACGCACTATTCAAATTGGAGATGATGGGTGGCTTTCGCATCACATATCTATACCCCTATATAGTGTGCGAATAACTTTGAAAGATGGTCGTTGGATGAAGCCAATCCGACGGTGCAGAGATGGAAAATCCAAGCACTACTGGCCGTTGGATATCATCAACATTCCACCAGGTTTTGCCACATGTACAATCTAGAAGATTCCATGCTTGAACTTAAGCATAATGCACAAACCTCAAAACACAAGCACTTCTCCTTTGTTCTAGAATCTTCCGTATCATAATTGCCCAAATTTTTTTTCTAGGTGAATTGCCATTATTTGTTTTTACTTTATGCCTTACAACGCACAATTCCATGAATCTTAAAATAGATTAGCTTTTTTATAAAAACTAATTGATTTTGAATGAGATGAACTATAGGAATTAAACGAACATCTACATCATGCATATATGACTCAAAGCTTACATGCTATAATGTGATATTTATTCATAATTTGGTTGCCAAATCTCATGCGTGCAATGCACGTGTACCTTACTAGTCTAAATGGTGTGTGTGTGTGTGTATGTGGGTGTTGTGCATGTTAAACACATTGTACGTAGTATCATACATGGTTTAGATTCCGAACATCTAGCTAGAGCATACATGTACTATATATGATTTGAATTCAACATAAAATGGATACATATATTTAAATTCGAGATCGTATGTACATGTAGTTCATATTTATATGGGAATTTACTACTCCTATATTCATGTCATGTGTTGTGAAGATAATATTTAGATGGTTGTATAACTAAACCGAGTACAATCCCATTCAAACAGGGAAAATGTACTCAAATTTAGTCCATATGCTAGACAACAGGAATTGTTTTTTTATTGTTGAGGGAAGTGCAAATTGATTTGGTACTGTACACGTTAAGTTTGTTGTCCTGATTTTTTTATTTTTTGTTGTTGTATTTGAATGCATTTCTAGTAATATAGTAATACGGGACATGGCTCTCTCTATAGTGAGGTGCGAATTGTCTTTTTGTGTATACGTTAAGCTTGTTCTCCCAAAATTTCAAGCCGCGCCTTGTTATGCCGAAATTTCAAGCTAGCATCTCCGTCTATCGTGCTGCAAAACTCCCGCCTCTTCAACCCGTGCCTTGTTACCCTGAAATTTTAAGATATCTCTTTCTCTCGTTGTGCTCCGAAAACTCCCTCCATCTCAACCCGCGCCTTGCTATCCCAAAATTACAACGCGCGCGAAAACTCCCACCTCCTGCGAAATCACGACACGCGAAATGCCTGTGATAGCCCTGAACCGAAAGAACTGCCTAGCTCAAACCGGTGGGGGTACTTTCGTAACTTACCCCACATTTCGGACAAGCGTGTCCCTAAGCCATGGTTCCCTCCTCCCATCCCCTCCACCACCCATTCGTACACCGAGGCCGCGAAAACCCGCGAAGCCCCACACCCTCCTCCGTCCGCCCACCCAGCCGGAGCCTCTTCCCCGACGACGTCATCCACAGCAACACCTCGACGTCCCTCATCCACCGCACCGGATAAGGATCCGTCGTCGACCTCGTCATCCCGCCGGTTCAGCCACCCCGTCCTCCACCTCCAAGGAGCTGCCCTGACGTTCCCCTCGTCTTTTGCGCCACCTCCATTCCCACACCGCCGTCTTCACCTGCACCACCGGAAGAGCAGCATCATCACCGATTCCTCGGATGAAGTTGAGGCCTAATCGGTGCCACCAGAGAGGTTCTACACTAATCGCTGCATTTTCTTCTTGATTTGATCTCACGGTGCTGCCGGCGCTCGGTCCCGAGCCGACATGGCGCGACTCCATCTACGGCGGCGTCGCCGGCCACTTCCTCCATGGCGTCGCTCCCTCGGCGGCCACGTCCACATCAGTAGGAGCTGCTGCTGCATTGGCTCTCGCTCACGCTGCAGCTCTGCTCTTGCTCTCGGTCCCCTGCCTGGTCTGCTCTTGCTCTTGCTCGCGCTGCTGCTCTCGCTCTTGCTCTTGCTTGCGCTGTTGCTCTACTCTTGCTCGCACTGCTGCTACACGAGCAGCAGATCCTGCTCTCGCTCGAGCCCCTGCAGCTGCTACCCGAGATGCTGCTACATGACCAGCTCCCCCGGCTCTCGCAGGCGCTGCTGCTTCCGGCGCTGCTGCTGCTGCTACTGCTTTTCTGCTACTAGTGCGTTCAGTTTCGACAGTAAAATTCAGTTTCGACAGCAAAATTCAGTTTCGACAGTAAAATTCAGTTTCGACAGTTAAATTCAGTTTCGACAGTTAAGTTCAGAGATGAGCGGCTAATGTATTTTACATCTAGCACTTTGTGGTTATGTATTTTACATCAGCTATTGGAGATGCTATTAGAATTCCACTCAGATTAACATTGTCTCTCTTGTCCTGCTTCAGCCTCACTGTCGTACAACTCACCGGAGCTACTCCAACGACGAAACCCTCAATCACAGCGGAGCAGTACCCCCGGCTCCATCTCCAGATGCGTAAGATCTTCTTCCCCTCCTCCGACAGCCAAATCAGTCGGAGCATCCTCACCGACCAACCCAATCATGCTGAGATCGACATGGCTTCGCCAAAGAGGTTGTACACTTGTTGCATCGCTTTTTTACTCTACATGTTACATATATTATCAACTGAGCACATGTAGTAACATGAAATACGATTAGTTTCTCCTACTATATGACAAGCAGTGAGGTACCAGGCAACTTAGCTATCCGTGATGGACTCTCTTGAATGCCATCATTATTTATTTCTGCGCATTTGAGCTGTGCATTTGTAGATGGGCCTGGGTGTTGAGCTAGTAGGGCAGTGGCCTGGTCCAAAGTAGTAGAAGTAGCACAAAAACATTTTTTGAGTGTAGGCTTTTCCCTGTTCAAGCCTGCCTACTAGAATCGCCAGTGCTTGAAAGGAAAAGTGAAGGAAAAACATAGGAATTGGAAAGTTTCCTATGGTACTAATATTCATGCATTTGGTACAAAGGTATGGAGGAAAGGAAAACTGTAGGATTTGTTCCTTTAGTGTTTCCTTGAAAGAAAAACCGTAGGAATTTTAATATCCACTTGTCCTCCTTTTCAAATTCCTATTCATGAAGCACAAGACTAAGAGATAATAGCATAATAGCATTATAACCGTACATTTTCTTGTGGTTTGACTTAATCTCACCATGCTTCTTTGCATCCTGTGATCTTCCAATTCTTGTGAACCAAACACCCAGATTGGCAGAAATCCTGTGTTTTTAAATTCTCTGTTTTGCACATGCATTCCTATCCTATTCCTGTGTATTTTCTATCCCTGCATTGTTAGAATCCTCCAATTCAAACAAGCCCTTACAGAATTACTTCTGTTACAGATATGTGTCAAAGAAAACCTTGTGTGGTTTGTCCCACTCCTGCTGCGCTGTGGTCCACCCCAGCTCAGCTGCTCCAACGACGGACGGGTTCACCACTGCAGGGATCCACCCTCCAGATTGTCTTTCGCCGCCTCAGATCTTCTTCCCCGCCGCCGGCAGCCACGACAACTGCATTACCATCATCAACTGAGCAGATGACCTTGAGGACTGCACGGGTCCGCAAGAGAGGTCGCACTCTTTCGTGTCTTCTTTCGTTATGCATCGCTTAATATGATGACATGCTACTTTATCGTCCTGTTCACCGATTAGACCCCGAGTCAGGTCCAAACTAATGCTCAAACTTGAGTTTTTAAATGGTTGTGGGGTACATATTGGGGCAGCAATCAATACTATCTGTCTACTATCTGGTTAATCTCGGGTGTCTACTATGAGTTTCATGTTGGGTGGAAACAAACATTAAAGGAGCCATTATCTGTATTTTTTAACTGAAGCTATTATCTATGTGGCACCCCGATAGAGGGCCGACGCACGCCAGCCCCAGGATAAGACCTGGCGCACGTCAAAGACATGATACAGCATTTCCAGGCACAAAAGGGCTTTATTAAATTGAATGGAGTATTACAATACTGTTGCTTACAACAATATTACATAGCTCCAAGGCTAACTAAAATGGCAGCGAAGGTCTTGGTTCAGCGGCAACAACGTCTCTGACTGGGCTCCATAACTCACAGGACTGGTTGGGTTACGATCTAGCACGATGGATCTTCTCCTGCAACTGGCCACGTGCAAGGCCAGGTGAGTACTTTGAATGTACTCGCAAGACAACCAAATACATAGCATCCAAACAAGCAGATGACAAAGCCAGCCCTATGCTATGCAAGAATTTATTCTAAACATGGCATGGAATTAACAGGAAAACATGAATCAGGCATGTCATAGCATACCTATCTAGCATTATTAATTATCATGTCGTAGCAAGATTATCTGGCATGTTTAAACATCTAGCAGTATTGATCATCACGACATAACGGAGTTTATCTAGCAGAATAACTACTAAAGTAAAGTTCAGTAAAGTAAAGCATGTATCAAATAAATAATCCATATTCCGAATAATCTCATAATCCAATCTGAACCTGATCCAAATCCAAGTATCTCGGTCATCTAACCATCTCTTCCATAGCCTTCCCATGGCTAACATACCATATTCCTGACAACATCTGAAGTCTATGCAGGACAGGTTCTTTCACCATTATAATCATTATTACGGTTGATCACCTAGTGAGGTCTGGTCAGGCTGTCCAATACCGTGGACGCGGCTATTCGAATAGATTTTACACTCTATAGAGGTTGCGCACTTTACCCACACCATGGAGCACCTGACCTCGTGATCCCATTCGGGTGGACCAGCGTTGGTCCAACGAAACTTGCCTAACCCGTGACTCCTCCATCGTACCACCGACAATCATACCCTCCCAGGGTCATGTCCTGGGTGGCCCCTGTGTCACTCTTGACACCTGCCACCGTCGTGGCCAACACAACTGTCCCAAACGGGGACTCCCGGGCTAAGCATACAACTGGGCTCACAAGGTTATCGCCGCCTACCTGATCAGGGCAGCATGCACGCATAACCTTCCCTAGTTGGTGGTATCGGTGAAAGAGCACTAAGCTAGACCAAGTCAAGGCCGTCCCATACCGGCAAATGTGGCTGTACGAATAAGCCCGGACATGTGACTCTAGATCAACCGACTAAGTTTAGCTTATAAATTCAATTTAACATCTCCATCATCGCATCATTACCTCAACAATTATCAGTGTGAACAGCCACTTAACATCAGTATAGCAGAATCATAACAATGTTGACAAACATGACATAAGATCAAATCATGGTACTATCATGATAATGGCACTTAAAATATTGTTACTAGCATGGCAAGATATGGCATGAAAACAAGTCATGATACTAGATGAAAAGTAATGCTAACATCTCATAACAGGTGTATGCAAGTGCAGATTAACAAGCGATACAGACGTACTACGATAAACACACAGGGTGCAAGCAAAGTCATCACGCAAGTCCGGAGCTCATGATAAGAGGTTGGCTTGCCTGGGGTAGAGGAATACGCCGGGTGGAAGTGCGGTGAAGCCACGGAAGAATCGCCGGGAACCGTTCTCTCTCGGAGGGAGCTGATAGAGGGCAAGGGCAAAATGGTCATTTTCAAAATGTGCCAACATTATGAAAGTGACCTCATCGGAATGGGTTCGTTGAGACGAAGACGTGGGCGTTGGATTTACCTCAATCGGAGTTACGGTTGCAAAGTTGTGGCCGTTCACTTTTTAGGCAGAAAAGGGGCTTAAACAGTGAACGTTCACAAAATAAGCATTTTGGCGGGCAGGGCTGAAAAAGAGAAAGCGCAAACTTCAGAATACGTTTTCGGTAGAGAGGAAGCACATATCAGGCAATACGCCTTTAGAGTACAGAAAACGCAAAGAGGCCGAGGCGCCTCCACTTATCTGACGTGGCGCTCCTCGTCTCGCCGACTGGTGAGGGTCGCGCGGAGTGGGGCCTGCCCGGCCCTGGCTTTCTTCAACCTCGCGCTCGACGCGCGTCTGGCCGAGGGAGCGGGCTCGCCCCGACGACGACCGTCGGCGCATCCGGCCACCATACGGGATGGGCGACCCACCGATCTTCTCAGGGGAACGGGGCGCATCTCGTGGTGGTCTCCGTTGCCGGCGAGGAACTCTGGAGATGGAGCAGCGTTGCCCGCGGTGGAGACGGCTTCGGCCGTCAACGAGCAGGGTGCTACGGTGGTGGAGAAGCAGGGCCGAGTCCATGGGGAGGCTCGCCGGACCCTGGGGAAGGCATAGGTGGTGGAGAACTGGAGGGGGGCGCGGCATCACCGGAATCGAGCAGGACCCAAGGTGGCTGCCATGGCAATGGTGGGGGTTGGGGAGAGCTTCTCTGGCTCGGTTGAGAGGTCGGGGCGCTTCAGGGAGGGAGAGGGAAGTGATGTGAGGGCTCGGAGGCTCGGGGCATGGCTATATATAGCCAGCCGAGGTACTCGGATAAGCTCGGCCGCCCGCCGAGCTGGCCGATGTTCTGGAGGTTGCGGGCGACGTGGCTGGGGCTTTGCGGGTGTCGCAGCGCTATCGACCTGACGAGCAACAGGGGGAGGGGACGGCTCGGGGAGGAAACAACCAGAGAAGGAGATGACATCTCGAGGGTCACTGGCAGGATTGCGGTGGAGGTTGTTGCGGCTCAATGAGGAAGAATCCGGAGGGGGAAACTGCTGGAGAGGGGCTACGTGGGTGCTGCAAGGCCGTAGGACATGCCCGGACGAGCCGACGCTGGCCGGATACGACCGAACGGAGCTGACAGAGTGTAGAGCATGCGCTTCTGCCTGCCATCCGCGTGGTCACCACGCCAAAAAGTGCACTGGTGCCCTACTTGTCCCAACACCTTGTCAACTGGATGCAGCACTGCTCAAATAGATGAGGCAAGTGGCTGGAACCACCTAGATAGCTCTAGGATGAGTGAACCTTGCAGAAACAAAGTTTAGCAGCAACCTTTACTGAACTCTAGAGGAGAAATGGATGAGGGTGGGGAGTTGAAACTTTGTCTAGCTGAAATGGGATTGGAAGGACTATCTTCTTGCAAATTTTGAAGGCATCTGGAAAAGATTTGAATGCACTTCCTTTGAAATGCTAAATCTGGTCCAGAAAATGAATCTTGAAGTAGCACTCATCTGGCTTGATAAAATGAGCTGAGTTTTTGTGGAGGGAGGTTATTTGAACATATGAAGGTACTGGAAAAGTTTCAGCTCATTTGGAGATGCCTATATGGTACTTCCTTCACAGAGCTTTAGTTTGGACAGAAACTTCAGAAAATTGCTGTGGATGAATGAATAGATGGATTGAGCTGGTTTTTGGTTTTCATGAGTGATTTAGCAATGTGAATCACCATGAAAAATTTCAGCTCAATTAGAGCAAGGGTTCAAGCACTTCCTTTGCAAACTGAACATCTGGACAGAATTTGCAAAGTAGTGTTGTGCTCAAAATTTAATTGGTGGAACTTGAGTTATTGATGGAAATGGTGAATATATGGATAGGATAAGCTCCACAAATTATTTGGGATTTTTCCTAACTACCAAAATGGTAGTTCCTTTGGAAAGGCCCCAAATTGATATATTGGCTTTAAATAGGAAAATGCAATTTCCCTTATTTAATTATGGCCAATATTTTTATGAGAGCTCAATATGATCATAAAGAACATATCCACAAGTTTTCATGAACTTTCGAGGTGGATAGATATTTTCCTGGATTTAATTCCTCCAAAAGGGAGAAAAAGGAATTAATTCTAGATGAAAAATATTGCATATAACTTGGCAATATTTTTGCACATCTAGGGTTTATGGGTGAAGGAGAGTCTCCGGAAATTTTGGGAGGATCAACTGAGCAAGAAAAATGATAGTTCCTTTGTAACCACAAAGGCAGGATTTTTAGTTCCGATGTTTTGGAACTAGGGTTTCGGTGAGGTTCGGGGTTTACTAACGGGAACTCGACTGGCACAAGAGCACGTAAATGCACTGAGGGGCTGAGGATTATCTGGATTCACCTGGTCACTCACCAGATTCCAGAGGAAAAAATTCGAGAGAGAAAAGCTAGGAAGGAATAATAGCACAAAAATCGATAACCTGATTTTTGGGGTGTTACAAACCTTCCCCCCTTAAGGGAATCTCGTCCTCGAGATTCCTAGGTTTAGCTTAGAACAAAAACCACGCCTCCTGGAAAAACCTCTGGGCTGAGTTTTAACCCTATGGTTAAAAACAATCGAGTTAAAAGTACCGAAAATTGGTACACCCAGATCGAGATACGGATCTTGCGGGATTTACTCCTCGGTTAGGGGCCGCTGGGTAGCCCTGTCATTTTTAGAAAAAGCAAAATTTCTTCTTCTAAAAATGCTCGGGGCACCTCAATGAACAGTGGCCTCACTCACTGATGGGTGGGCCTAGGGCCCACTGGCATCCTTCTTCCTTCTCCGGCCAATGACTCTCTCTCGCTCCCACGCTGTCCTGAGTGCGGCTAGGCACTGCACATGCCTAGCTCCTAGGGTACTGGGCACCCTACGACAATAGTGCATGGCGTGCACGGGACCAACGCAGAGGGCACTCCCATCGCGGGCCAGCGCCGGTCCGCACTGCTTGCGGATTCGCCTCCTAGACGCCGGTGATCGAGTGACGCACGGTTCTCCTGGACCTTGCTCACCGTACACCGGACTCGGGCTATAAAAACGATCGCAGTTTTCTTCTTCCTCCACCTTGCATCTTACCTCACCTCTTCTTCCTCTTCTCCTTTTCCTTCTGGTTGCAGGAGCGTGAGGCAAGGCGTTAATGGCGGACGTGGGTTCGGAGCTGATCACCATCCTCCCGGTGACTCTGCTGGTGGCATTGGTTGGCTTCTCACTGCTGCTGTGTGCGATGATCCTCGATGATCGTTGGGATGCTGCTAACAGAGCGGTGGCTGGTGATCATCTACGCCATCTTAGGCCGGCGGAATAAGCGCGAGCAGCAGCGGGGCGAGGGGGTGGCTGGTCAGCATCACACAAGACGATGATAGAGGCGCTGCTGGGTCTGTGGTTAGTGCGGTGTGGCCAGCGGAGCTCTACTAGTGTGTAGGCCACACTGCTGGTTGCTCCTTGCTGAACGTCATCTACAACGAGTGGGGTTGAGGTAGAATTGGGGTTTAGATCTTAGTCTGGAAGAGTTGTAATGGTTTGTGTTGCAATAAAATTTCTCAAAATTTCTTCGAGTTTGCAACCGGGTTCTGGAAAAAGATTTTGCGACAGGGAAAAATTACTGGGGAGAACTGGCTCTCCAGAATGCTGAGTTCGGGAAAACTGGCAACAGTGTAAGCATAGATGGGAATGGATGGATGGCTTTACCTTCTACCCGGGTACTGCTGCAAATGTACTCAGGGGAGAGAACTTGGCGTGTAGACATTGCTCACATGATACACATGCAATCCATTCAGACCAATATGCAAGCAAATGCAGAATGCACAGAGTTGCAAAATACAGACAGAGAAAGGGAGCATATCGAGCAGATTATACTAAGGTATTTTAATGCTAGTGGGTGTATGTACTCCTGGTATACATACACCTACATCAGCTCGTATTTTATTAGGGACTCCGGGCGAGTCCAATGTTATTAGGTGTAAGTGATCTACTGACTAAAATCTTGTTAAGAATCCACTGCCAGCTTTGTTAAACATTTCTGCTTAACAGAGAGACAGATGAACAAAACACACAGAGCAAACAAACATACTTAACATTACGACAGCACACAGGTACAAGCAGTACAAGCATACAACAAAGCACAACATTAATAAGCAACTAATGGCAACAACTCACTTCGTATTACAGAGTTCTAACCCTAGACGAGGGCGAAGAAACAATCTTCGCAACACACACTTGCGGCATCTCCTGGCTACACTCACTGCCAGAGCCGCAAATGGGCCTACTTTTGCTGGGGCTCTCATGGGGGACGAAGGCTGAGCCAACTTCCATCTTCATCATCGGACACCACAATGAGTTGGGGTGCAGCTGCTGGAGCTACGACTGGAACTTGACGGAGCACGCCCTGTCGGCGAAGACGACGAATAGCTCTGGCGGCAGTACCTGGGTGGATGATGCCAGGTTGCCATGAGTTCACGGGCTGCGAGGGTAGTATTGATTGAGAGGGTGGCACCAGTTGCGAAGGTGGCACAGGGTTTGGCAGCAGGGGAAGGGTGGTTTGGGATGCAGCTTGACGGGCATCACGGTATGCTTCCGTAACAACCCGGGTCGTATCACGGTCAATGGATTGGAACTCTCGAATAATGCCGGCAATTAGCATTCCCTGGGCATCAATGAACTGAGCCAGGAGAGCTACTGCCGGGTCGGCTTCACCAACTGCGCTGAAGAACTCGCAACCTGTATTGGACGAAGCGGGAACATAGCAAAACTCCCTCATCTCCGCTACTTGCGGAAACTGGAAGCGAAGACGGGTGATGGCTTCCACAGCAACTGTCTGGACGGCCAAAGCAGTGGTGGGCATAGGTTTTCCCTTAAAAACCAAGGGCTTCTTATCCCTTGCTGGACCTGGGCGGAGAAGCACCTTCGCTTCATATCGGCAAAGGTGAGGGACGGGTTCCAATTGGAACACCAAATACACTTGGGTAGTATTACAGCCAAGGGCTTGGATGAGCATATTGGAAAGGATAGGCGGAAATCCGTCATCATCTTTGGCCACGGTTTGGCTATGAAACTTGTGCATTTTGGAAGAACTAGCCATGGCTACTGGGTTGCGGATACTGGCCTGGGTTCTCTTGCGAGGACCTAGCTTGCTGAATGAAGCGAGCTGTGATTCGCAGGGGGTTAAATAGGCAGTCAGCTGGAACACACAAGCATGCCCTGGATCCTTCTCGTGCCGGGTAGAGGATACGCCAGCACGGCCGACAGCTGGGTAGGGTCGTAGTCTAATCCGGGATGGTTGGGTGGACAGCTGGGTAGGGACACGTCCAATCAGACTACGCCGCCTGTTGATCAACAGTGGCCATGTCGGATGCCAGGGATGGGTCAAATCTATTGGGCTCACTACCGATTGAAAATAGGGGTGGTTTGGTGCTAGGGTAACCTATACCCAACCTGGCTCTGATACCAAGTCTTGTGGCACCGCGATAGAGGGCCGACGCACGCCAGCCCCAGGATAAGACCTGGCGCACATCAAAGATATGATACAGCAATTCCAGGCACAAAAGGGCTTTATTAAATTGAATGGAGTATTACAATATTGTTGCTTACAACAATATTACATAGCTCCAAGGCTAACTAAAATGGCAGCAAAGGTCTTGGTTCAGCGACAACAACTTCTCTGACTGGGCTCCATAACTCATAGGACTGGCTGGGTTATGATCTAGCACGACGGATCTTCTCCTGCAACTGGCCACGTGCAAGGCCAGGTGAGTACTTTGAATGTACTCGCAAGACAACCAAATACATAGCATCCAAACAAGCAGATGACAAAGCCAGCCCTATGCTATGCAAGAATTTATTCTAAACATGGCATGGAATTAACAGGAAAACATGAATCAGGCATGGCATAGCATACCTATCTAGCATTATTAATTATCATGTCGTAGCAAGATTATCTGGCATGTTTAAACATCTAGCAGTATTGATCATCACGACATAACGGAGTTTATCTAGCAGAATAACTACTAAAGTAAAGTTCAGTAAAGTAAAGCATGTATCAAATAAATAATCCATATTCCGAATAATCTCATAATCCAATCTGAACCTGATCCAAATTCAAGTATCTCGGTCATCTGACCATCTCTTCCATAGCCTTCCCATGGCTAACATACCATATTCCTGACAACATCTGAAGTCTATGCAGGACAGGTTCTTTCACCATTATAATCATTATTATGGTTGATCACCTAGTGAGGTCTGGTCGGGCTATCCAATACCGTGCACGCGGCTATTCGAATAGATTTTACACTCTGCAGAGGTTGCACACTTTACCCACACCATGGAGCACCTGACCTCGTGATCCCATTCGGGTGGACCAGCATTGCTCCAACGAAACTTGCCTAACCCGTGACTTCTCCATCGTACCACCGATAATCATACCCTCCCAGGGTCATGTCCTGGGTGGCCCCTGTGTCACTCTTGACACCTGCCACCGTCGTGGCCAACACAACTGTCCCAAACGGGGACTCCCGGGCTAAGCATACAACTGGGCTCACAAGGTTATCGCCGCCTACCTGATCCGGGCAGCACGCACGCATAACCTTCCCTAGCTGGTGGTACCGGTGAAAGAGCACCAAGCTAGACCAAGTCAAGGCCGTCCCATACCGGCAAATGTGGCTGCACGAATAAGCCCGGACAGGTGACTCTAGATCAACCGACTAAGTTTAGCTTATAAATTCAATTTAACATCTCCATCATCGCACCATTACCTGAACAATTATCAGTGTGAACAGCCACTTAACATCAGTATAGCAGAATCATAACAACGTTGACAAACATGACATAAGATCAAATCATGGTACTATCATGGTAATGGCACTTAAAATATTGTTACTAGCATGGCAAGATATGGCATGAAAACAAGTCATGATACTAGATGAAAAGTAATGCTAACATCTCATAACAGGTGTATGCAAGTGCAGATTAACAAGCGATACAGACGTACTACTATAAACACACAGGGTGCAAGCAAAGCCATCACGCAAGTCCGGAGCTCATGATAAGAGGTTGGCTTGCGTGAGGTAGAGGAATATGTCGGGTGGATGTGCGGTGAAGCCGCAGAAGAATCGCCGGGAACCGTTCTCTCTCGGAGGGGGCTGATAGAGGGCAAGGGCAAAATGGTCATTTTCATAATGTGCCAACATTATGAAAGTGACCTCATCGGAATGGGCTCGACAAGACGAAGACGTGGGCGTTGGATTTACCTCAATCGGAGTTACGGTTGCAAAGTTGTGGCCGTTCACTTTTTAGGCAGAAAAGGGGCTTAAATAGTGAACGTTCACAAAATAAGCATTTTGGTGGGCGGGGCTGAAAAAGAGAAAGCGCAAACTTCAAAATACGTTTTCGGTAGAGAGGAAGCGCATATCAGGCAATACGCCTTTAGAGTACAGAAAACGCAAAGAGGCCGAGGCGCCTCCACTTATCTGACGTGGCGCTCCTCGTCTCTCCGACAGGTGGGGGTCACGCGGAGTGGGGCCCGCCCGGCCCTGGCTTTCTTCAACCTCGCGCTCGACGCGCGTCTGGCCGAGGGAGCGGGCTCGCCCCGACGGCGACCGTCGGCACATCCGGCCACCATACGGGACGGGCGACCCACTGATCTTCTCAGGGGAACGGGGCACATCTCGTGGTGGTCTCCGTTGTCGGTGAGGAACTCTGGAGATGGAGCAGCATTGCCTGCGGTGGAGAGGGTTCGCCCGTCGACGAGAAGGGTGCTACGGTGGTGGAGAAGCAGGGCCGAGGCCATGGGGAGGCTCGCTGGACCCTGGGGAAGGCATAGGTGGTGGAGAACTGGAGGGGGGGCGCGGCATCACCGGAATCGAGCAGGACCCGAGGCGGCTGCCATGGCAATGGTGGGGGTCAGAGAGAGCTTCTCTGGCTCGGTTGAGAGGTCGGGGCGCTTCAGGGAGGGAGAGGGAAGTGATGTGAGGGCTCGGAGGCTCGGGGCATGGCTATATATAGCCAGCCGAGGTACTCGGATAAGCTCGGCCGCCTGCCGAGCTGGCCGACATTCTGGAGGTTGCGGGCGACGTGGCTGGAGCTTTGTGGGTGTCGCGGCGCTGCCGACCTGACGAGCAACAGGGGGAGGGGACGGCTCGGGGAGGAAATAGCCAGAGAAGGAGATGACATCTCGAGCGTCACGGGCAGGATTGCGGCGGAGCTTGTCGCGGCTCAATGAGGAAGAATCCGGTGGGGGAAACTGCTGGAGAGGGGCTACGTGGGTGCTTCAAGGCCGTAGGACATGCCCGGACGAGCCGAAGCTGGCAGGAGATGACCGGACGGAGCTGACAAAGTGCAGAGCGCGCGCTTCTGCCTGCCGTCCGCGTGGTCACCACGCCAAAACATGCACTGGTGCCCTACTTGACCCAACACCTTGTCAACTGGATGCAGCACTGCTCAAATAGATGAGGCAAGTGGCTGGAACCACCTAGATAGCCCTAGGATGAGTGAACCTTGCAGAAACAGAGTTTAGCAGCAACCTTTACTGAACTCTAGAGGAGAAATGGATGAGGGTGGGGAGTTGAAACTTTGTCAAGGTGAAATGGGATTGGAAGGACTATCTTCTTGCAAATTTTGAAGGCATCTGGACAAGATTTGAATGCACTTCCTTTGAAATGCTAAATCTGGTCCAGAAAATGAATCTTGAAGTAGCACTCATCTGGCTTGATAAAATGAGCTGAGTTTTTGTGGAGGGAGGTTATTTGAACATATGAAGGTACTGGAAAAGTTTCAGCTCATTTGGAGATGCCTATATGGTACTTCCTTCACAGAGCTTTAGTTTGGATAGAAACTTCAGAAAATTGCTGTGGATGAATGAATTGATGGATTGAGCTGGTTTTTGGTTTTCCTGAGTGATTTAGCAATGTGAATCACCATGAAAAATTTCAGCTCAATTAGAGCAAGGGTTCAAGCACTTCCTTTGCAAACTGAACATCTGGACAGAATTTGCAAAGTGGTGTTGTGCTCAAAATTTAATTGGTGGAACTTGAGTTATTGATGGAAATGGTGAATATATGGATAGGACAAGCTCCACAAATTATTTGGGATTTTTCCTAACTACCAAAATGGTAGTTCCTTTGGAAAGGCCCCAAATTGATATATTGGCTTTAAATAAGAAAATGCAATTTCCCTTATTTAATTATGGCCAATATTTTGATGAGAGCTCAATATGATCATAAAGAACATATCCACAAGTTTTCATGAACTTTAGAGTTGGATAGATATTTTCCTGGATTTAATTCCTCCAAAAGGGAGAAAAAGGAATTAATTCTAGATGAAAAATATTGCATATAACTTGGCAATATTTTTGCACATCTAGGGTTTATGGGTGAAGGAGGATCTCCGGAAATTTTGGGAGGATCAAATGAGCAAGAAAAATGATAGTTCCTTTGTAACCACAAAGGCAGGATTTTTAGTTCCGATGTTTTGGAACTAGGGTTTCGGTGAGGTTCGGGGTTTACTAACGGGAACTCGACTGGCACAAGAGCATGGAAATGCACTGAGGGGCTGAGGATTGTCTGGATTCACCTGGTCACTCACCAGATTCCAGAGGAAAAAATTCGGGAGAGAAAAGCTAGGAAGGAATAATAGCACAAAAATCGATAACCCGATTTTTGGGGTGTTACAATCTGCCTGCTATGATTGGTTTTGGGTCTATCCACAGTTTGCTACCATCACTCTGGATTTGTGTATGCACTCCTTACATAATCTCACTATATTTTATTCCTATGCATTTCAGTTATTGTACACAATGGTACTGAACATGTAGAGCAAAAGAGACGAGCCTTGCATGGCAATAAAATTTCATGCAGACGTCGCTCCATGGTGGGCGCAAAAGCAACCCCCCCATTCCAGACTGTAATCAAGAGGAAGATAACTGTTCAGAGGGGGATTCAGAGGTAGCAGACCACTCCTATTTACCCCCTGAGGTCTTTTGCTCTAACTTGGCATGCTGATGTTGGTCATATCATGCATATGATGCCTTGCATTGCTTGCTTTATACATAAAATATGTCATCTGCTTAGTTTAGACATGCATTGTGTGAATGCCATATGTTTAGTTTCTATATCATATATGTGAATCATGCAATGCCATCTTGTTTAGCCAGGCATCATATATGTGAATTTTACAATGCCATCCTGGTTAGCCAGTCATCTTATATGTGAATTATATCATGCCATCCTTTTTTTTATTACGTATTAAATTTATCAACTACTCTTCCTGTGCATCAGCCATTCGACACGGTCATGGAAAAATTTGGAGTGAAAACAAGGTCTTCAGAGCAGACAATGCTTTCTGACGAAGCGCATGTCTTGCTGGTTACGGATAGCTCCTCAGAGGAGGATTGAGAGACAGATGACCAGTCGTATTTCCTCCCTGAGGTGCATGCTCTAACTTGGCAGGGTTATTTTGCTCATATCGTGCATATGGTAGCTTGCATTGGCATGTCATTTGCTTAGTTTAGACATGCTTTGTGTGAATGCCACCTGTTTAGTGTCTAATTACCATATATATGAATTTTGCAATGCCATCTTGTTGCAAGACATTATATATGTGAATTATGCAATGCTATCTTGTTGCAAGGCATTATGTATGTGAATTATGCAATGCCATGCTGTTTAGCCAAGCGTCATATATGTGAATTATATCATGCCATCCTTTTTTTGTATTACTCATTCCATTTGTCGACAATGTTTGTATATTCAACTGCTCTTCCTGTGCATCAGCCATTTGAATTGGTGATGGAGAAATCTGGAGTGAAAACAAAGTCTTCAGAGCAGACAATGCTACATGCTGAAGCAGATATCTTGCTGGTTACAGATAGCTCCTCAGGGGAGGATTCAGAGGCAGATGACCAGTCCTATTTTCCCCCTGAGGTGTATGCTCAAACTTGGCAGGGTTATATTTACTCATATCATGCATATGTTATCTTGCAATGCTTAGTTTTTACATCATATACACAATATTGAATGCCATCTCCTTAGTTGACACATCATATATGCGATTGCCCTCTGCTCACTTGCTTAGTATATAAATCATATATTTGAATTATATCATGCCATGATGTTTACATAGACATCATGTATCTGAATTATGGCATGCCAACCCATTTTCTAAAGACATAATATAGTTATATCATCTCATCCTGTTTACATAGTCATCATATTTTGAATTATGTCATTCTATCCGTGAATTATATCATGCCATCATGTTTCCATCGACGGCATGTTTGTGAATTATGGCATGCCAACAACTTTAATAGACACATCGTATAATTATATCATGTCATCCTGTTTACATAGTCATCATATTTTGAAGTATGTCATTCTATCCTGTTTATTTAGCCATCATATATGTGAAATTGTGTCATGCTATCCTGTTTAATTAGCCATCATATATGTCAAATTATGTCATGCTATCCTGTTTGGTTAGACAACATAAATGTGAATTATTTCATGCCCTGTTTTCTTCCCTACTATCCATTGCACCTGTCTATCTTACAATGTCTGTACATTCAATTACTTTTCTTGTCTATTAGCCATTTGAATTGGAGGGGTGATGGCAGTATCTATGGGAGTAAAAACACGGTCTTCAGAAAAGATCGTGCTACCCGTCGATGCAGATAGAACCACGGTTGTACTTGCCCAAGAACCAGCCCCACCACACATAACCCAGACTCACGCAGATTGTACCCCTACCCAGTTGGATAGAGAACCAGCTACACCCCTTCTAACCCCAACCCCAGCAGATAGTAACCTAGTTCCAGTTGACACAGCACCGTCTCCACCACAGAGCACCCAAACACGAGCAGTTAGTAAGGCAACTGCAGTGCCCAAAGCACGAGGACCACCACTCCGAACCCCAAGTCTACGCTTAAAGCAGAAGAAGAATTGTTCTTAGGTCAGGTTCCGTAGCTATGGTTCATACTCCTTTGCTCTTGCATCACTGTATTTACTCATACCAACTAATTTCAAATTTGAAGGATGCAATTGAAACTCCAATGGCGCAACATGTATGTTTTAAACCTATTTGTTTAACGTGTTTGCTGTTGTAACTTGCTCTATGTTGATTTCAGTTTCAATTGAATAAACAGTTATGTTCTCATGCCATGCACATTACAAGTGTTGTTATTGCTGTGTAGTTTCCCACACTTATATTCTGTCTATGCTGCTTTGTCTTAAACAGATATGATTTTAACTGTCTCTATCTTCATTTGGCAACATAAACTAGAATGATATAGACCATACAGTGACCATACTACATAGATATATGTTTGTTTCATGTTGTTATCCTGTCCACCTTACTACTGAACTGGTTTACCAAAATGAGTTTCATATACAACATGGTAAACCTGTGATCTGTCTGCTTGTTTCTCTTTTAGAATGCGGACAAAATATTGGAGAAGAGTACCCCGTTATGCAATGGTAAAGGAAGTAATGCAGATAAGGTTCAAGATAGTGAGACATCCCTGTTGGTCTCCAAGAAAGCTGATAAAAACTATATTGAAGATAGTGAGACAACCCCAAAGTCCTGTCTTGATGTAGTGTTCGAGTTACTGGCCACTACTGCTGGCACCAGCTCTTCGAACTCGCTGCCTGAATCAGTTCGGCTTCTTGAGTCTCAACTTCAAGTTGAAAGACATTGATCAGATGTGTTGCGACAAGAAGCCGAAGGACTGAGGAAGTCCCTGCAGAATTCAGATGCATACTTTCTGGTGCAACAGCAATCGCAGGAGAATTTAAGCGCCAAACAAGAGAAAGCTAATAAGCTTGCTAAGCGTCTTGCCAGCATGGTGGATACCCAGGATATTATTTCTTAAGCTCTTGTGAAGTGGTTTCAGTGCTAGACTTGTTTTGCGGCGGTGTTTATTTGCACTGGTCGCCAACTTTGACAACCAGTGTATGTAATATGCTGCTTTGTTCCTCATATTTGTACTGGTGGCGAACTTTGATGCCCAGTGTATGTAATATGTGTAATAGCCGTGATAGCCTAGCGTAAGTTGCTTGCTTATTTATTTCCTTGTTGTCTTGTTTATTTGTTTGCTTGTAGTCAGTGCAGTTCTTTTTCCGCGGTTTGCTAGTGGACGCAATAACCTATTTTTTAAAACTAGGCCACAATAACCATGGGCTACATATTTACTGTAGTGACCATGGGCCTCCTACGGGCCAAAGAAACAATGGGCCTTCTACGGGCCGTAGAAACAATGGGCCTTCTACGGGCCGTAGCATCAATGGGCCTTCTACGGGCTGTATGATCGATTGGCCAAACATGGGCCAATAACGGACCGCATTATGGGCCGTAAATGGGCTAGAGTTGGAATCGTCCGTTCATGGGCCAACCATAATGGGCCGTCGTTAATCGGCCGTATTTGATGATGCTATGAAAATGACCCAACGGATTAACGGGCCACAAACGGGCCGACTTTAACAACGGGCTGAATTTGGCCCACTACCGGAACAGGCCAGTAACAGACCGTAAGTAATCGAATGCTGCAAATCAGCCCAAGAATAAATGGGCCCTAAGAAGGCCGAAAGATAACACGGGCTGGAAACGGCCCAATGGAATAATGGGCCGTTAATGGGTATAAAGCGATACACTGTTCATTACGGGCTAGTTTCACCACGGGCCATTAATGGGCCAAGAGTTACAAAGGGCCTCATATGGGCCGAAATACGTCATGGGCCATACATGGGCCGGAAGTTACAACGGGCTGGAATCATATTGGATGGCCCAGATGACGCTACTAGGCCTAATTCGGATAGGCCGTAACGGGTCGTGAGTTAGCGGGCTGTAAATGGGCTATATGCGAACAGGCGGTTAACAGGCTTTCCATGGGCCGGCCCGCTACCTTTTGACCAAGTCAAACGGGCCGGCCTTTTCACCGGAATGGGCCTCTGTTGGGCCGTGCCACGTGTCGACGTATCATAGGCGCCTCCGGTCCAATGAGTGGATGACATCTGTCCCAACGGTGAGCTGACACGTGGTTCCTCTGGCCATTGAGAATTTTACACGTGGAAAATCCCCATTGGTCCGGGCTGTTAACGGGTTATCGGATTCAAACCAGAACCCGATAGCTTAACGGTGACGCATTACGGTGGATGCCACGTGTCGGTTATCCTTGACGAAAGCACTTCCATGACGCGCCATTTATCGTCATGGAAGTGGACACTTCCGTGATGATAATTTTGGTATTGTCATGGAACACTTCTATGACAGCACAGGTATGACTATCTTGATTCTGTCATAAAATCATCATGGATGTACGTGCATGACAAAAAACGTGACCTACTGTGACAAACACGTATCATCACGGAAGTGGTTTTTTTTGTAGTGACTACTCTAGTCAGGAGCTCTCCGGCTCACGACGGCATATTTTCAAAAATAGTTTAGATAGCACATCATTGTTTCATGCATTACAGGGAAGCCCCCCCCCCAAAAATGCTTTCACACCCCGCGGGGCCATATCCGAAATTTTGGCAGGCAAACAAGGAAATGCAAGCCTAGCGAGACGCGCTGCCATCGGCATCGTTGTCATCATCATCACCATCAGCCTCGTCCGCTTCGGCTGCGAGCGCAGCCACGTCGTCAGCAAGGGAAAATTCCACGATCAGGTCGTCAACCCAACTCGCCAGGACGCCCTGAGTTGCTCCGGGCACGGGGGCTATCGCGGCACTGAAGTCGAAGTCGGGGTTGAGGGTAAGAAGGTGGCTGAAGACACGTGAGAACGCGCGCTTGAGAAGGTCACGGCTCTTCTCTTCAACGAGCTGGCGCGCCTTCACGACACCACCTTCGAGGCAGGTCACGACCTGGGTGAAGAAGCAGAGGTAGCCAGCATCATCAGCCTCGTACGGACAGGATATGCTCTTGTCGCAGATAGTGCTTAGGGCCCGGTTGGCCCTGACCTTGAGGTCGTCGAACATCAAGGAACGATCGTGCTGCAGCGTTCGGCGGCGGCCTGCCTCGTCCGAGGCTTTCTCCATGAGGGACGTAATACCATCGACCTGCTAAAGAAGGGAGGACAGCTCGACCTCAGCAGTGACCCGGGCCGCCTCGGCGGCCTTCTCGCGCCGCTCGGCCGCGGCCAGCTTCGCTTTGAGGGCATCGGCCTCACCCTGCAGTTCAACATGCCGTCACTGGAAGCGAGCCTCCTGGAGCCCCAGCTTCTGGCGATATTCCTCAACAAGGGTCGCATGAATCTCCGCCACCTTCTGCTTGACCTCCCGCGGGATGCTCACCTCCCGAGAGTCAAGGGCCTCCTCGGCCATGACCACCTGGCACTCCATCACCTCCAGTAGCTCGCGTTCCAGGCTCAGCTCCACCGCCTGCAGCGTCAGCAAGTCGTCGGGCGTACAGGGCTTCGCCACGCTCACAGACGGCCTGGTTGTCAGGGCAGCAAGCGCCGCCATGCGTGCCTGGACTCGTTGCTCAAGTAGGGCGTTGGAGGCTTGGAGCTCCCTCTCGCGTGCCTCCGCCGCGTCGCGCCGGCGGTCCGCGGCTCAGGCCTCCTCTAGGGCGCGATCATGAGCCCCCTGCGATGCCGCAAGAAACTCCTCTGCCTCTGCGCGGGCGTGCTCGTGCTGCAAGCGACCAAGGTTGATGGCGACTTTCAATTGGTTCCATTCGCGCGCCAGGCAAAGGCCCTCCGCCTCGAGGCGCATGTCGACGTCGGCAAGCTCCGCCCCAAGACGGCCCAGCGCGCTTGTCGTTTCCCGGAGGAGGTCATGACGGACAATGTTGCACCCACGCGTGAACTCCAAGGCTCGGCCGATCCCTTCCCCCGCGCTCCGATCGGCCAGAGGAGCGCGCGATGACTCACCAACCTCCGACGAGGGATTGGGGGCTGGGGCTTCCCCGACTGCCCCCCGGGTGGAGGACAAGGCCATCGCATGGGCCGCCCAGTCACCAGCAAGGACCAACAGAGGAGCCCTCAGCACAACCTCTGTGCCCCAGAAGCTGCTCCAAAAGAAGGACCCCGGGACTGAAGGCCCGCGGTCCCCCAGGAGCGGCCTCGGCTCATGGGCATACGCCACCTCGCGCGCTGCATCCAGTCTTGTGAGGCCCAGGGTCCCAACCGGACCAGAAGCCTCCCGAGGTCGCGCTACAGGCGGGCTCACCCCCGCGACGGAAGGGATCCTAAGGAGCAAAAGTTAGAGGAGGGCGCGATATGCAGAAGTCAAAGGGGGCAAGGTACTTACTCATCCACGGTTATCCACCTCCGCTTCTTCAGGGCCCAGGGAGCGGGGCCGCAGTGGCTCCCAAGTGTCTTCCTCTTGCGGGACACCCCGAGGTCTGGAGAGGGCACGCCGCGGGTCGGCGCGGCCTTTTGCGGCAGCGGCGGCAACTGCCCCCATGGACGGGTCTCCTCCCGTGCCACTTGCGGGGGTGTAAGCCGTTGCCTCGGGTGCGCGCGGTGGCGCTCGCTCTCCAGCGGCCACCTCAGGAGTCCCCGGTGGCACTCGCTCCACCGCTGCCACCTCTGGGGCGCGCAGCGCAGGACCGACGAGCACAGGAGCAACCAAGATGGGGTTCTCACGAGGACCCTCGTGGCCCTCGGGGAGCAACCCCCACTCGTCAAAGCGCGGCATCTTCTCGGCGAAGGCCTTCCCGTTCGAGCTGTTGTACAAGGGGCGCCCCTCAACGGGAAGCGCGTTGGGATCCCCACCAGTCAGGAGTTGCAACACCCTGTGCAGCGTCTTTGGGGAGAGCAAGGGCACCTGGAGCCTTATGTTGTCGTCAGGGCCGGAGAAGGCCCACATTGGGCGAGTATGATGTTGGAGCGGAGCAATGCGCCGTCGGACAAATTCCTTCACCACCATCGCCATCGTCACCCCCTCTTGCCTCAGCTTGGCCAGCCTGGACAAGACGCGTGCAATCCGCAGGTCGGCAAGCTCCGCGTGCCCCCAACCGGAGCTCGGCTCCGCCGGCGCCGATGGAAGAAGGAGCAGGGGGCTGCGCACGGTGGCGTCCACATACACCCACTGCTTTCGGAACCCCCTCGTATCCGGGCAGAGCGTGAAGTCGATGCCGGAGCCAGCAGTCGCTGCCACCGCTTGGAATGACACGCACCCCGAGCGTTGCCTGCCATCGACCAAGTGGACCAAGAAGAAATGGCGGAGCAGGGCCACGGACGGAGCGATGCCCATGAAGGCCTCGCACAGGAAGGCAGAAGCAGAGAGGAGGATGATGGACCTAGGATCCAGATGCAGCGCGTAGATCTGGTAGTGCGAAAGCACTGCATTGAAGAAATCGGAGAACGGAGGCAGCAGGCCGGTGAAGAGAGCGTGGAGATGGAGGGGGATTTCGGTGGCCTCCATGTCAATCAAGGCCCGGGAAGCAAGCCAGACCGTCATCGCCTTCCATTTGTTGGAATCGGTGGCCAGGGCCCGCCGGACTTTGTCCACCCCCTCATGGTTGAGCATCGTGGACCGGTCCATCGCCGGTTCCGGCCCTGGCGAGGGCTCCGCGGCCACTCGGGCCTTCCCCTTCTTCGCCCTGGGAGCCATGGCGGCGGAGTGGAAGGGAGCTGGCGTGGAGCTTGGAGAGGAAGATGCGGGTTCACAGGAAGGAAGGGGAGCAGAAGGCAAGCACAGCGGACAATGATGGCTGGGCCGCATGCGCCAGGTGGTTGTCAAGTCGTGCATTTGCCGAGGCGGCATGGGGAAGTGGAGACGCCCACGTCCCATCAAGCGCCACACGTCAGCCTGGGCCGCAGGCGATTGGGGCCCGCGGCGCTCCGCCCTTGCCCTTTGGCTTCGCCGCGAAGCCAAGTGCGAGTGTGCCTTGGGCCCAGGGGCTACTGTCGGTGTTCTGGGAACCAGGGTACCCAGACTTGCCTGCCTGTGGCCCACGGTGTGGCGCCATCGATGGCCTGGTACGGCCCATCTGCAACACCTTCAAGACAATACCCTCGCGAGGTGGGCGACATCAAGACCTTCGGAGGGAGCGGCCTCCTAGGGTTGGCTCCTGAGGAGCGGAAATTTCTATGCAGGTACCCACCTCATGATGTTGAGGTGACACAAGCCATGACGAGCAAGGCCAGGCGGGCGCCAGCGGGCGCAGAGTAGCAGGTTTCCTTTTTGGTGCTAAGGAGGCAGGCGTAGGCGCGGGGTCCCGAGGAATCACCCAAAGGTTTCCATTCCCGTGCAACAAGACCAAGACCGCCATGACGGCAGGACGGATGTCATCGCCGAGTCCTCCGCGGCATCACGACCAGAGGCTTTGCAGGCGAAGACCACCTTTCATCAGGATAAGATGTACTACTTGTCCCCTTTCAAATTGGTTGTTGTGGAATCCCTTCCCACCTTCGTTTTCAGGGAAGAGGACCGAGGCTGCTATATATAGGTTAGCCACCACCATAGGAAGGGGATCAGACCCAAAACAACTCACTCTCACCAGAGCAAGCCTCACGAGCTTGTTCATCCTCTATACTAGTTCATCCTTAGCCCCTCGTGAGGCTAATTTACCACAAAGCAGGAGTAGGGGATTACACCGCAAGGTGGCCCGAACCTGGGTAAACTGCCGTGTCCATCTTCTTCCCTGTTCTTCGAGCTAGGCTATAGGGCGGCGTGTTTGGTTGGCTGGATAGGTTGAGTTCTTCGCACACGCCCCAGAGTTCGAACCTTCTTTGGGTCTGTGGAGCCCTGAATTCGATAGTTGGCCATCTTATGCTCCCATCTCTTATTAAGTCATTGCATGCCAAGGCAAGAGGACTGAACATGAAATGCATTCGAGCGGCAACACACGAGGCTGAGGTAACATATACTGACAGTAAAAACAGGGAATGGAGATATCCAGTTAACCTAGCAACTAGGGAATGGAGTTGTAGGCAATGGCAGCTCCATGGGAAGCCATGCATACATGCCCTAAATCTGATGACTATTATAGGTGGTGAAGATGGTGAAGTTGATCAATACATCTCTGAATATTTTTCTGTTGCCAAATTCAAGGCTGCTTATGCTTCCAATGTGCCTGCACTCTTGGGAAAAGACCAATGGAACATAGTAGATCCAGGGTTCAAACTACATTCTCCTGTACTGACTAGACCACCAGGAAGACCACCAAGAAGACCAAGGAAGAACAGGATCAGAAGAGGTGAAGAGCGTCGTGTAAAAAGACAGCGTAAGTGCAAAAAATGTGGAACCCTAGGGCACATTGCTAGGAAATGTACCAATCTAGTGGATGCTTCATTTGGAGAAGAGGAACAATGGGCAGCAACAAATGCAGAGGAGAATGCAGCATTAGAGCAGATTGAAGCTAATATAGAGGAGAATGCAGCATTAGAGCAGATTGAAGCTAATACAGAGGAGAATGAAGCAGCAAAGCAGATTGCAGCTAATTCAGAGGAGAATGAAGCAACTGAATTAGCACTGCCGGCAGCTTGGTATGTGTGCAACAACCTTCCCTTTTTTATGCATTTCTTCTCTTTTTATCGATGGCTTATAATCTTTTTTGTGTTTGGCCTATCTCTAGGAAAATTAGAGGAAAAGGAGAGAAAAGGCCAAGAGCGAAAGAATTTGAAGAATATGAAGCCATGGCTTATGAAGGTTTTGAACCCCGTCAACTGGCCAGTGCAACTTCTCCGTCAGCACCTCCACAGCCACCACCCGAAGTGAAGATCAAAAGGAAGAAGAAAAAGGTGGATATCCCACCTAGAGAAACCAGGAGCAAGGCTGTTAAGCCGTCTCGGAACACAAGGAGCAAGGCAAAGATGTGGAATGCAAGTTGAATGCAAGTTGTAAACTTTGAACTTTGAGGATTTGTACTAAGGTTGTGAAAACTTGTAAGGTTTAATAATGCTATTCGTACTTTGATGTGAAATTTGAGGCAAAATTTAAATATTAGGCAAAATTTCAATTTGAACCAACACTTGAACTCCGATCTATGGTGTGATGTTGCAATGTTTGCTGAACTATTATAAACATTAGGTGATCAATCCGATCTCTTTTGCATGGTAAAAGTTATAGTCATGGGAAATGTGCTCCAAATGTGCTCCAAAGCTAGGGTAAACTGCCCCATTTGTAATCAAGTATTTTTTGGACCTACTCTAAATGAGCAAAAAAAAAATTATTAACACCTATTCAATCTATATAGTGTAGATTCGAAGTCTCACTATTTATTGAATTAATCTTCATTTTTTTACATTTTTTTGAAAATAATGTGATTTAATAGAAAACCATTTAAAAACATGTTTTAAATATGAAAAAAGAAAAATAAGCTCAGATCCTTCTTATTCACTTTGAAATGAAGCTTTGGTGATTTTTTTGATTTTTTTAATTTTTCAAAAAACCTACCTCCTTTCCTTGAATCTCTGCAACGTTGTACGTGATAGCTCATATGTGTGAACATTTTTTCATGAAAATGTCCATAGAACAAGTTTATGATTTTTTGTTGGTAACATGTCACATAAGACAACATTGTGCACAGGTTTTATACACTACAAAAAAAGAAACATCCGTGACATTTTGGCCCGAACGAATTTTTTTCCTGTCATGCTTATGACACTTCTATGATGATAATTGTGAGAAAACCTGGTATCATCATAGATGTGGTGGGCTCCTACTTCTATGACAAAAAATCATGATAGAAAATGGGATTTTCGTCCTGGGCGGGCCGGGGACGCACCTGCATGACATTCTTTGGGCCGTCCATGACGGAAAAAATCGTGGTAGAAGCGAGGGCGAGGAAAATTTCAGGGAGTTCCCGGTTACGGTGGGTGGTCGGGGCCGAGCGATGCACGGAGGTTTGCGCGTTTCTCTCGTACACGTACGCGCGTGTGTGCGAGGCTTTGCGCTCTAACTAAACCCGAGTGAGGCGTTGGGCTCTAACTGAACCCGAGCGATTAATTGCACTAGCTACGTTACTGAACCCCGATCGATCCCTTGCTGTTAACTGAACCCGAGTGATTCCTTCGCTACTATTGGTAACTGAAGCCAATCGAAGCTGCCTCTTGATGAACAGTCCCCGGTGGGGGTTGGATGAACAGTTCCCGGTGGGGGTTTGATGAACAGGATCCCATGGTAGTAGAGGCCGTTGCCGCTGGATGGACAGGACCCCGATCGAGGAGGCCCGGTGGAGGGTGGAAGAACAGGACCCCGTGGAGGCTCCATGAACAGTAGCCGGTGGAGGGTTGATGAACAAGACCCCGTGGAGGGCTGGTTGAATAGGAGACGGTGGAGGCTGGATGAACAGGACCCCGTGGAGGGCTGGTTGAATAGGAGATGGTGGAGGCTGGATGAACAGGCCCCCGTGGATGAACAGTAGCTGGTGGAGGCTAGAGGAAGTCGACGGTGGATGAACAGTAGCAGGTGGAGGCTGGAGGAAGTCGACGGTGGATGAACAGTAGCAGGTGGAGGCTGGAGCGAGGCAGTAGACGATGGATGAATAGTAGCCCGTGGAATCCCGTTTTGCGGTACGCCACACCCCTCCCGATGAACATGACCCCATTTCGACCGTAGGCGCTCCAACACAAGTCCATTTCCTCCGTTTTGCGGTACGCCACACCCCTCCCGATCAACAGCACCCCATTTCGACCATAGGCACTGAAACAGAAGGTCGTTTCCTCCGTTCTGGGGTACGCCAGACCCTTCTTGATGAACAGGACCCTGTTTCGACCGTACGCGGTCGAACAGAAGGCCGTTTTCCTCCGTTCTACGTTACGCCAGACCCCGTTCCGGCTGTTCCGTCCAAGCCAGTTGGCTCCCGATGAACAGGACGCGTTCCGACCCAGTGGCTTGGCTCCCGATGAACAGGACGCATTCCGACCCAGTGGCTTCGCTCCTGATGAACAGGACGCTATTTCCTCTGTTCTGACCTAATCGGTTAGATGCCGATGAATAGGACAACGTCTCTGTTCCCTCTCCATGTACACGAGCCCTGGTCGTACAAATGCGCGAGTAGGCGTTCGAGACCCTGCCCGTATGTACGTACGTGGCCGTATTTTTTGGCATCTGGCTGTACGTACGTGTACACGGATTTGACTGGACTGCCTAAACTGCTACGTCAGGGGCTCTACTACTACACGTGCTGCTGCTTGCTCGGCCACGGTTCATCGTTGCAGAGAGACTGATCGACCAGTATGTACGTACACGTTCGCGACCAGAATGATAACGCTACGTATGCTTCGACCAGGTAGGTCCTGACTGTCAGGGAGGATAAGGAGGCACTTCCTTGCGTGCGAAGTTATTGATGGTGGGTCCCAGCGGTCAGGGGGTGAATCATTTTTTTTTGCCTGTAATATGGATGCACTTCCTTGCATGCGAAGATGTAGCTGGTAGGTCCCAGCTGTCAGGGGGGAAATGGTTTTTTCGCAAAATACAAAGTCCCTTTCGGTGGGTCCCCGCTGTCAGGTGGAGGAATAATTATTTTACACGTAATAAGGAGGCACTTCCTTGCTGCGGCCATGGACCCAGCTGTCAGCCTCTCCACGTACAGTCCTCTTTCGATGGAAGTCGTTCCTTGACCATGTTGACCACGCCGCGCTGAGAACACCAAGGTGGTGGACGACAGCGAGGCCTGGAAGGGGACGACACGGAGCCGGGGAAGACGCGGCAGTGGATGCCCATGCGGAGAGGAGTACGAGGGTTGACTGGTTCGGCTGCGATGTGAGGCTGCCGTCGCCGCAGGATAACACGAGTTGTGGGTGAGTAGAGGGATGGCCTGGGCAGCGGTGGGAGTAGGGTGGGGCGGTGAGGCCTGCGCGGTAGCACAGCCGGCCACTGGAGGCAGGAGCAGGCGGTCTCGCCGGCGCTGGTTTGGGCGGCTGGTGCAAGAAGAGCAACGATTGAAGAAGCAGCAGGACCGTTCAATTAAAATCCAACGGTCACTGCTGCTAGAATTGTTTGTTGACTAAGTTGACAAAGCCCTGCGTACACGTCAACTTAGTAGGCCCACAGGTCAGCATCTGAACCGGTGCGCCCCAGATGTCAGTGGGAGGAATCATTTTTTTCGCATAATAAGGAGGCAGTTGCTTGCGTGCGGCCATGGACCATGGGGGTCCCTACTGTCAGCCTCTCCACCTACATCCCTATTCCGATGGCTGTCGTTTGTTGAATGTTGAGCACGCCGCGCCTAGAGCACCAACGTGGTGGACGACGGTGAGGCCTAGGAATGGAACGACCCGGAGCCGGCGAAGACACAAGAGTGGATGCCCACGCTGAGGAGAGTATGACGGTTGACTGGTTCGGTTGCGGCGTGAGGCTGTCATCACTGGAGAATAACAGGAGGTGCGGGTGGGTAGAGGGATGGCCATGCCAGCGGAGGGAGTAGGGTGGGCCAGTGAAGCCTACGCGGCATCACAGCCGGTCACAAGAGGAGGGAGCAGGCAGTCCCGCCGGCGCTGGTTTAGGCGGCTGGAGCAGGAAGATCAGAGATTGAAGAAGCACATCGGCCATTGGATGGACATCCAACAGTCACTTCTGCTAGAATCGTGTGTTGACTGACAAAGCCTTGCGTAAAGAAGTCAGCCTCGAAATCTGTGGCGTGTACAACCCATTTGCTATTATTTTTATAATTTACAGCCCATTTGCTAATTCATATGGAATTTATTGCAGCCCATTTTCCAATTTTAGAATTGCTGCCCATTTTTGGTCAGTGCCAGGGTTAAAAATTTGAACTAAAAAATATGCGAAATTTTAAAAATTCGCATATTTTTGCTGGGGAACAAAATATTCTTAATCCAAAAATTAGTAGGCATACTAAAACAAATTTAAAAATAAAGTAGTACTATGTCATGTTAAAATCCAGTGAAATATAAAATATCAATGAAGAACAAAAAAAAACGAAACTAATTGCCCATTTGCTATATATTTTTTTGGAATTTGCAACCCCTTTCATATTACTTTTAAGATATACTGCCCATACTCTTTGGCCAGGCCGGAATGCATCCCTCCTCGTCTTGAAAGATTTGCAGCCCAGTAAGTCGGAGAAAACAAATAGGCCTAGCTTGGGTATTCTTCAAAAAGAAATAGTGGGCTACCTATTTTCCCAAAGAAAAAACTGCTGGGCTGGTCATGTTGTTAGACGGGCCACAGAGACCGCACAACCCAGTTTATAGCCTGCTCCTCTGAACAAATCCTCAAAAAAAAAGTTGTGCAGTTCTGTCATTAATTGACTATACGTTGACAATGATGTGGGTCCCAGATATCAGCAGGGTGGATTAGAGTAAAAAAATGAGGGGTGCATCTGAGTAGTAAAAGAGGTGCTTGCTTGTGTTTGGGAGTGGACCTGGTGGGTCCGTACTATCATACTCACAACTACAGTCCTCTCCCGATTCACTATGTTGACAGGGCCGGACGGCGGTGCCGCGGCGAGCGCACCAAGGCGGAGGACGACAGTGAGGCCAAGGACGGGGATGAACAGGAGCCAGGGAACATGCGGCAGTATGGCCATAGGCGGAGGGGAGTATGAGGGTTCACTGGTTCTGGTGTGGGGTAGGCTACCATCGCCGGAGAAGAATAGGATGTCGGGGGGAGTAAAGGGATGGCCTGGCCAGCATTTCAGGGTACGACAGGGCGGTGATGCATGCACGGCTGCGCAACCAGGCATAGAAGGCGGGAACAGGTGCTCCCACCGGCGCAGGTTTGGTTTTGGCGGCTGGACCGGTCAGACCCAAAAACTCGTTATGCTGGATTATAAGAATTAATTTTATATGGCTAAAATTTATTGTAAAATGTTGCGAAGCACCTTTTTCTTCTTGAGGTTTTTTTAGACAATTTTCTTCTTGAGGTGTGAAGTCGAGCACATTCAGAAGCCCTGGGATAAAGTGGTGTCGCCAATGTGTTGGGCTGGGTTGGGCATTCTTATCGAAAAATATTAATGGGCCGGAACTATTTACGATGTTGACTATGATTTGCGTGGGTCCGCTGGTTGTAGGAAGAAAATGGTGGCAGAAAAAAGACTGGTCGCTACCTTTGCCTAAGAATAATATCGACTGAATGTAATGACACTCTCATAGGAAATAATATCCTCCTGTTAAAATTTGACTTTTCAAATCGTAAATTTAAAGAACTGGTGCATGAGCATTTAGCTTTATTTATTTATTTACTTATTTATGTTTAGGGGACCATGAGCATGTACGTGGGCCGGATTCATGTGAGAGCCTCCCTTCCAGTTAATTATGGGCTCCTCTATTGGGCCTTCATCAGTGGGTTGCATGTTATCAACAAGTGGAAAATGTGTTCCGTACCGAAAATAGTATGCGCTATGTACGGGGCACTAAAGGATCAGACCGTGCAACGACTTCCAAAACATTGTGTTTGTCATTCTAACAACACATTTATTCAACCAACAGACAAAATATACTACTGATTGTACATTGAAAACAGCAGCAGCAGCAACCAGGGCTGGGGGTGCAGCATAAGCAATAAGCAGGCCAGAAGAGTAAAGACGCAGCTCTCTCTTCCAAACCAAACATCAGCCATCATTACAAAAGGGATACCAAAAACGAACAAGTGTATGCATCAAACTAAATAAAGATCCTACTACACCAAGTGTACGCATCTAACTAACCGGCTCAGTTAGACGTTACTATTTATTAAGCTGTGGAGATTGGCTGACGGCTTGAACCAGATGGGTGCCTGATGGGGGAAACTCTAGCCAACAGGTCGAAGTCTGATACTTGCGACCCTCTCTCCTACTTTGGGCTGCAGAGCGTGGCGGCACATATCAGGGTATGGTGCATGGAGAGACGCATGGTACGTTGTGTACACACAGTTTTGCCTGATGAACGAAACCGCGCTGCCATCATGATCCTTGCCGTCGGTTATCTCCTGGTTAATCGGATAATTCAGTCCGAGAAACAGAGAGCGTGTACCAAGGCTACTTACCAGCCTCCAGTCAAAAATTCCTGAAGTCCCAGAGAAGCTGGGATCCTGCTCAAAGACCTTGCAGTGACTGTGATTGTATTCCACGAAACAACATGTCCGGTACGTGCGAACGATCATCAATCGTTCACCGTCGTCTGATCGAGCCAGGAACCACCTAGAACTACCATGCCGCTTTTCTTTGAAAGGTTCTAGGATTAGTAAGGGTAGGGACACCAGGCGGCCTACAACATCATATCAAGTTGGAGTCAAATAAAATAGGGCTCGTACTGTAGTCAATCTTAAGAACAACATGTTATGAGCATGAATATTTTTCAGTAAATGTTGACAGTAATATAAGCAAGCCATCATGATATTATAGGAAAGTAACATACTACTGTAACAGCCATTTGTAGTGATGACTGGAGTAGGCCAGCAATACGTCCAGCCATAGAAGGAGTCCACAGTGTAAATGAAGCCCTTGTGTTCAATGGCATCAGAGAACCATGGAGGATGTATGATCCTGCGATGGACGTGCAGATTTATCCACTTACTACAGTGACCTGTCAGATAGGCGAGACCGCGGTTCAAGAACGCAATTAGCCTGAAGTCTTTATAATTCGCAGATCTTGTGGGCACTTGGCAGATTACAACCTTGAGCAAATCAAACTTGGTATCATGTTGGCTACTGTAAGATTTCGAGTATTCTGGGCCGCGGTGCCAAAGCAATGCAGTGTTAATTAAAGGAAGGGGGATCAATCACCAGGTGTAGACCTCCACGAGCATCCAACTGCTGCGACCGTCGACGAGCACCATCCAAGACGTGTTCATGCCGACCCAGTACATACCGTTAATGTAGTTGAGGGTGACGAGGATCGGATCGCAGTTGAGGGGGTTGATGCTCACCACCCTATGATCGTTATGCTGCGTGACATGCCGTTTCTGAAGATCAGGCGGCATCAGCAAGCAGGGAGCTGGCTTAAAAAGCTCCGGCTTGAGTGCTTTGAGTAAACGGTACAGCCCCGATGAGCACGCGGTGAGCGGCATGGTACTGAGATTGTCCACACGTGAAACAATGAGATTGATTACCTTTGTGGGGAGCGAATTCCAGCCACTCTTTCGGTGGACGTTGCTCGGTTCTAGCATTGTTAGTGCTTGGGTTCCGAAAGAGGGGGGAGGCGTCTTAGCGGGGATGGAAGATTGGACGATTATGTGCAGACGAGGATGGAGAAGCGAATATGTGCTGCGGGAAGTGGATAGGTGATAATGACAACAACACGCTGCTTGACTTACGAGACACATCCCAGCAGCGTAGGGTCATATCGATGCTAGACAACTTGCTTGAGTGATCATAGTAATAGTACAATAAACTACAGTACCTACTACTATGCCCTAGTTTGCATATAGTGGAGTAGGACTCTGCCCTACTACTAGCACCGGAGGAGTAGTATATTCTAAAATAGTTACAAACTTCAATGCCCGAGCGTGGAACGACTATGAACCGCCATCGGTGCTAACTCCAATCCCCAGCAAACATTCGCTGGGAGACATGGCAGTTGCAAACGCCCGCGACGTAGTTACAGTACGTGTGTAAGGGTGGCGGTTTTGTCAAATACTATGGCTTAAAAACAGGCCACCGTCGGATGGAAATCTGACGGTTATGTGGGATTCGCCAGGATTGGGCTCGTGGTGAACAACCGCCAGATATCATTACTAAAAAAAGGTTAAAATACCCGGGGCTATAACTTGCATCGGCTGACCACTAACAATGATACTAACATAGTTGTAAAATGGTCAAAGAACGTGTCTACGTGGTGTTTGGAATTATACGCAAACTAGCAAGATGCCCGTGCATTGCACGGAACATCAAGATGCATTTTTTTACAAAACACCTGTTGTGATTGACCCATGCAGGAGTAATCCCATGTGTAAAAACTAATGATATCTCAAGAATTTCATCGGAAAAATGCTATCTCGAAAATTTCATCGAAAAAATGATATCTCGAGAAAGATGAGAGATAAGGTGAGGAGGAGTGGGGCGTTGTGGTGACTGGTGGTTGGAATGGGCGGAGGCATGGGGATGGACGGCGCCGGCATCGGCCACCATGCCAGATTGTTCCAGAGACTTCCTTTTTTAATTGCTCAGCAATGAGGTTGTGGGAGATAAGGATGAACGAGGCAAGGCCTTATTTGCAAATGTGGAGTGGGGTGTGGGTATCGTTTTGCAAAATTGCCATAGTTTCCTTCCTATCTGTCAGATATAGATCGGACGGCCTATATTGCAGGATGGTAGGCACACCATCATCACCAACTATGTTTTTTATCTAGGGAGTACTAGTAAGGACACCATCTACTGCTTCGTGTGCTACTCCTGCGCTCCATTCGGCGGGCGCAATGTCCCCTACAGCCACTCCCTGCTGCGCTCCATTCGGCAGGCGCAATGTCCCCTACAGCCACTCCCGTTTCATGGACGGCCTGGTCGATGCCTGCAAGGTGCCCTGCGTCTACAAGAGTTTCAGCTGCGAGAGGTACGTCGACCAGCACTCGCTGGTGGAGCATAGTTCCAGATGCGCGCACGCGCCTTACTACTGCTATGAGTGCACACCGCCGTTTGAGGGCTCGCCGACGAGCCTCGTGCATCACCTCACGACACCGTCCATCAATCACTACTGGCCCGCGGCGGTGAACATCAAGTATGAGACGTGCTACCCGTTCGCCGTGCCGGAGTCGCTGGAGGATCACCGCTGCCTACTAGTCGCGGAGGAGGACGGCAGCGTCTTCCTCTTGGCCGTGGGCACCGGCAAGGCCCGTGCAGGCCGCCGCCCCATCTCTGTAGTGTGCGTCAGGGGCAACGCCTTTGACGCTGACACGAGGACGGTGTACGGGTGCGTGCTCAGTGTTACTACCCCTCCGAAGTATGAGGGCACGCACGCGCCTCCATCACGCTGACTGGGACTGTGCTGAGCTGCTCCGTTCCCGGCAATGTGGACATGGAAGACGCCTGGTATGATTTTCACCCCAAGATGGTGCACGGGGACTCCAAGGAGGTTTACCTGGTCATATGCATTACCAAGTCAACTATTCATCATTAGTCTTCGCTCAATATAATCCGCTGTCTAAGCATGTGGAGACTTATTATTTATATAGTATAGAACCTTCCATGCATGATCTTGCTCTATTAGAGTATCGCGCTTGAATAAAAATGTATCCATTTATGGTTTAGTCTAGAATCTTCCATGTATGCTTTTGCTCCATTAGAGTTCTCACTTGCCATTTATGAGATTAATTGAGAATTTTTACTACAGTAATGGTGAAAGACTTATGATGAACCATTTCTTACATCTCCTCTGCCCCCTTCCAAGTCATCCTGATTTACTCCCTCCTTCTAGGTGTATAAGAGCATGGTTAATAGTATAGCCAACTGTTGACTATAAGAAAGTGTCATGTCATCTATAGCCAACTTATAGCCAACATGTATAACAATTAGCTATAAGTATGTGCTACTTTATTAATACATGGCCACTTTCCACTCTCACATAGTGCCTGGGAGCACATGCTGCAGCTGGCTCTTGCATGAGAGCCCGCTTACATTCTCTCTCCTATCCTCTCTCCTCCAACTAAGCATTAGAAATATTACTTTACTTCTTACAGCCTGCTGACTGTACCTTATTGTACTCACTCTAAGTCACCTTACGAAAACCAAATAATCCCAAAACACTTAGGCGCAGTGCATTAACTCCCACCTTGTTTCTTGTTTCTTGACATATCAACCAATAAGAGATGTGGGGCGTGCATGTTTTCAATGACTCAAGACTACCAAACACGACATGAAGTGGTTAGTTCATTGCATGCAATGCTATTAATTAGCAAATAAACATTAAGTTCTCTCATTTTCCCCTCCTTCTTGGTCACGGTGCACAACCTAAGATGACTTATTCACCTAGACGGAGGGAGTAGTCGGGATTCACCAAGGAGCAAAACCAAGTGGTAGGCTACTCCTGTCGTGTTGGCGTAGCAACTCAGCAGAGTCACGGTGCACAACCTAAGATGACTTATTCACCTAGACGGAGGGAGTACATTCATGGCGTTCTAGAAAAAATAAACAAAATCGATACTCAAAAACTAATTCTTAAAGATCCTTTCTTGCAAAGCACAATAAGTGTTATTTCTTCACAAGTTTTGGATGCAGGTTGAACAGTTGAACGCTTTTGTTTGCAAAAGATACTTTTTTTATCTATTTAGCCTACATTTACTATTCACCCAGATGTTTGTGAGCTCTAGAGAAGAAATAATATCCGAAGAAACCTATCGATACTCGTTACACATGAGATGACCCCCACATACTTTGTCAAAATAAACAACTCCCGATCAATGCATTTCACTGTTTCGTGCAACGCACGGGCACCTTACTATATATAGTACGACCATAAATTTAACTAACATTATATATGGTACGATAAATGCTCATGCATGTCACCAAAAATTATATCATTGAAAACTATGTTCAAATACGAATCCAACGATATGGTTTTTGTTGACATGCACTAACATTTTGTCAGTTAAATCTTCAGTCAAATTACATTGGGGACTAATAAACCACGACGGAGGTAGTAGTACTAGTGTAGAGGGCGGCGCTGCACGGGAGTCTCACGCCGCTCGTGGTGTGGTAGTAAAGCCGTCATATCACAAAACCCCACCACTCCCAGTAATAAGTGGCCTGGTAAAATAAACGGATAAGCAACCATCACATCCCTCTGTCTTTTTTGCATTTCATCTCTCTGCATTTACTTTACTTTGTCCGGTTCATCTCGCACACTCGATCCCTAGCTACTACTCCTATATCCCTAGCTACTATTCCTAGGGCCAGTTCTTTTGGCAGCTTAAAAAATAAGCCGTCTCTTCCCCAGCTTTTCCCATAAGATTATAGTCACAGTGGAGAGTAACATAAGGTGCCTCACTCATTCATTTGGGCTTCTAAACTACTACCTCCGTCCTGGTTTATTAGTCACCATTGTAATTTGTGCTAAATTTTGACCAAAGATTTACAGATAAACGGTTAGTGCATGTCAACAAAAGTTATATAATTTTTTGGTGACATGCATAAACATTTAATTAGTTAAATTTATGGTCAAAATTTGACACAGATTACAATGGGGACCAATAAACCAGGTCGAAGGTAGTAGTTATGGGATTACTAATCTAGAAGCCTAAAAGAACTGGCCCCTGGTACTCCTAGTAGTAGTACTCAAGCTGGAATTCCAATTGCACGGCACAACTTGTTAGGAAAAAAATTTGATACAAGGTGTACGAAGCGGTTTGAGAATTTGCATGCCTTCCCGACCAGTGAGATACTCCGTACAAAGTACGATAGAGAAATAACCACAGAGAAGGAAGCTAAAAGTAAACAATCAAACAAGCATTTTTGCATTTCTTTTGCATTGAATCGTTTCACAAGCTTGACTAGTGTTGTTTTTCTACTTTTACAAAAACTGCATCGTAATGTTAAAATGTGCATTTGCACGTACATAAGTAATAGTAGTAGCACAGTCTGCAAGCATATATAGAGAGAGACGTATAGTGCGATATATAGTTAAGTTTGTGCTATATGCACGTACTTACAAAATGCGTACGGATACACAAGGTTTCCAAACTTTTCCTTTTACATACTTAATTAAGGACGCTAATAATTCCCGAACGTTTGGGATTTATCATTTGCGTCCCAAAACTAATGAGATCGCCTTACGAAACTAAATTATTCCTAATAAAAGCCACGACGCTCGCACAAGCGCTTGCGGCGCGCCACGAGTGCCCTGGTGCGCGTCCGTTTCCCAGCGCACCGACACAATGCCTCTTCCTCAGCCTCGCAACTTGCGAGGTGCTGATTGGCGACTTGCCGGCGGGCGAGCGCGATCTCACCGGTCTGGTGATCCGGCGCCAACAGGTACTCCTCCTCGCTGGAAGCGTGCACCCGGTCCATGTACCGCCAAGCGTAGATGAGGCGCTTGGGCCCGACTACACTAAGGGCTTTGGCATGGGCGTCCTCCGCCACCCTCACGGCCCTCGCACGAGCCTTCTGCTAAAGAGCCAATTGCTTGACTCTCTCAGATGCGATATAGGCCTGCCAGGCAACATGCCTCATGGCGCGCTTCTCTTCCTCGGCCTTCTTCTCCGCCTCTATTTTGGCGCGCTCTGCCGGAGGCAAAGCCTCCCACAAGGCGACCTCCATTTCTTTCCAAAGCTCCTCAAGGCTGGGGGGCTCGGCGGGCAGCGCGACGTTCTCCTCGTAGCGGGGAGCCGATGCGTCCTTCGACGCGCGTGCTAGCGAGACTGGGAACGCCGACGCGTCCACCTCAACGCGTCGCGGCGAGGAGCAGAACGCCGACACGTCCACCTCGACACGTCGAGGCGAGGAGCGGAACCCCGACGCGTCCTCCTCGACTAGTAGCGGTGAGGAACGGAACTGCAACGCATGACCCTCCACGTGGTGCAGCGAGGGGCGCCTAGGGCTTGGAACGGGCGATGCCATGGTGGTCGACGTGAGAGGGAGGGGGAGGAGATAGTGGTGAACATGAGCGTTCTTCTGAATGCCGTGGGAGGCGCAGTATTTATAGCAAGCAATGGCACACCTACGTAAGATATGTTGCGTGATTAACGTAACAGCTACGTGGGCATATTGTTAGAGGTAAAATTACGGGGGGGGGGTGGAAAGATGCTGGTCACCAATGGATTGGATGAGCGCGGGGGGAGGAGAGTCATGCATGCAGATTTTTTCCACACGGGGTGGAGTGGTGGGACTGCCGGAGGGAGAAGGAGAGTCAAGCAGGCAGATTGTTTTCACACATGGAGAGGAAAAGATTTGGAGACGAACGGGCTTCCTGCAGGTATGGGGAACGGTGCATAATAAGTCGTCTTACATGCAATGAACTGACCATTGCATGCCGGGCTAGGTACAGTCTCAAGTCATTAAAAACATACACGCCCCACACATGTTCAGATTTCGAGGTGCACTAAATTATTGCATGTGATGATTAAGGCTGGCCATAGTGGTGGTATCTTAGCTGGTATCATGCACACGGGAATAGCAAACATGCTGATGTGGCAAAGAATTAAAGAAGAGAGGGGGTTAGAGTAACATAGGTAGATACCGTATCATGTTAAATACTATGCTACTTTGTATCATGCATGGCACTATAAAGGTAGTCTCGTATCATACACTAGTATCATGCACATGATACTAGTATATGATACTTTCCACTATGAGTAGCTTAAAGAGAATATTGACTAATGCATGTAAAAATCTTTGTCATTTACTAGTGTTCATGCATGCATGCAATGCGATAATGCATTGGTAAACACATTTTTTTGTGAAGAACGAGAGCATTAATTGAGTACTTTTGCAGACTACAAAAACTATTCACCGCCTCTATCTTGGTAAGAGTAGGTGAAAATTTTGAATCGAGCCCTTTAAACTAGAAGGGAGGTAGTAGTACTCTAATAGCTAACCTTGTTGTGATGACTAGATAGGACATGGCACGCACCTGGACGGAGGAACTAGTCTGCATTGTGCATATAAGTTTTGTCTGAAGTCAATGTACCTCTACTCTGACCAAACTTGTACTCCTAGAAAAATATATCAACATTCACAATGTCAAATCAATATTTTTATACTCATTATGAAATGTAGTTTCATAAAATATATATTTGGTATTGTAGATATTGATATTTTTAGTATAAATTTGGTCAAACTTTGCAAACTTTGACTTGACACAAATCTTACGCGGAGTAAAAAGGACCAGAGGGAGTATCATGCATGCAGAGTAGGCAAAAAAAATCTCATTTATAGCCGTCCGAAGTCTCAAAGGGCGCGACCGCGCAAGGGGAGGCAAAGGTCGTGGGAGGCGCGACGGTTGATGGAATTAAGTGAAGTTACATGCACGCGCCGACATGGCGTGTGAACACGTAGAAGCTATACCATCAGGCCTATGATATGGGTGTAGTAGACATGACATCTAGTGGGTCCCGCATAGTACTCGAGAACTCTTTGGGGGCATGCAGCCATTTATCCACCGGGCAAGCCACCACCCCACGCCGTTCGCACGCCCTACTCTTCCCCGTCTTCTACCTTACAACAGTTCGCTCCCAGTCGTCCCGTCCTTTCACATTACACCAGTTCCACTTCTCCTAACCCGCCTCCAAAATCCATGGCCTCCCAAATCTCCATGATCAGCGGTGAGTACAAGGTTAGAACCATCATCGGCGATGAGTTCATCATCATCTACACCCGTAGATCCGCGACGGTGGAAGCATGCCTTGGTCGCTTCCTACACATGTTCAAAAGTTCAAAGGATGAGTGGGTCGCTGGGCTAGATGTTGAGTACACCACAGTCCTGAAAAGGGAGAAGCTTCTAAAGGAGGCAGATATGAAGAAGCCCGCCATGATCCAGGTTTGCGTACATAACGTGTGCTTGGTCTACCACATATACCATGCCGACGTCAGGTGCCAGGATTTTGAGTTCTTCCTCAAGGACAAAAGAGTGAAATTTGTTACTGTAGACTTTACGAACGACAGGAGAGTCCTGGGTCGGATAGGCCTCGTTGTAGGCTAGCCCTTTGATCTCCAGAAGGAAAGCCTGGTGTCCTCCTCTCAGCCTTCAATGCTGACCCTGGTAGCAACCATGATTGATCCTTCGTACGCTCAATTGAAGAAACCTCACCCGGAGTTTCATCATGCATGGGAGTCGAAGACAATAGATGAGGATCACATTGTGTATGCAGCAACGGATGCCTACCTTTCTTTAAATATCTACAAGGGTTGGATGAAGAAGCAGAGCCCAGTGTCTGGTTCAAGCAAAGAAGTGTCGGCGAAGAGGAAGAGGGACGAGGACGAAGTCGAGGACGTGGACTCGGACTCCGAGTAAGGTGGCAGTGTCGTTGCTCATGCTGGTTCTACTGCGGTGTCAAGTGGACTAATTGCTTAGTTTTATTTCAGGGGTGTGTTGTGCTGAGCCCCCATCAAAACTATGTTTATGTTCTTTCTCGTTATTTGAACTCTTTAGTACATATAGTACTAGTTTGTCTTACTACTGTTCTTCTTGTAGTTGGTACTACTACTCGTATCTTCGCGTTCCTACTGTACTTAATACGTACTAGTAGTATAATTTGGGTCAGTCGATTTGTGAAAGAAGTTCGATGGAGCGAAGGAAGAAGACAGCAGAGAAGCTACCCCAGTATCTATATTAGGGTGGCAGGGTGCCCATGATCTATCTTATGAGTGTTGGGTGTGGAATGCAGTTCACCGGAAAAAATGGATCATGCCCGGGGTTAAACGGATGGCGGGGTGGGGGGGAGCATGGCGGTGGCAGGTGGTTCAGGGGAGGGCGGGGCGGCGGTGGCAGGCAGTTAGGCCTGTGGCGGGCTGGCGGCTCGATGCCTGAGAGAGAAGATGAACAGTGCATCAATTTCGGAGGTTGAAGAAGCCCTTCTGGCCGTCCATGTTGCATCCAACGGCTCACAAGAGTCGACTGACCCAAATTGTTCCTTCAGATTGCAGGATCCACATGGCATTCAAGGTCTCGAAGGTAGATTCCATGTCCGCACCCGGTTTGCGGGCTCGGCGTGGGCGCGACCGGCTTCCACCGCGACAGCCACCATGCGCGCCTCCTCCGCCCGGGCGGAGACGACAATGACACGCTAGCTCCTCCTCGTCGGTGTGCTGGAGCACGCACTCGTCCTCCTCTTCGTATGCTGCGGGCATAGACGCGGCTCCACCTGCTCGCGTGCTTGGCAGCATGGCGGCATCCCGAGGAGGGACTGCAGATGACGTGAGCGGGCGAGCCTTCGGCTTCATGGCACAGGGATGGCAGGGACACGGCGGTGATGGGCGAGAAATGGTCGGCCGGAGCAGGCGGGCGCCGGCATGTGCAACGGCGGCGGCATATTGATGAGTGCGCGTATGGGAGCTTAGTTTAGTTTTATATAGGGTTGGTCAAACTTAAAAGAACACCATACTAGTACACGTAAACATTAGACTGATGCAACGCTTATACTACCACATTAGTTAGCACAGCATCAATACGGAATCCTGTGCAAGCGCATGCACTGCGGCCGCATGGTTGATCGAACGGTGCGTCACCGTGTTGCGCTCGAAGGACATCCACCGAACCTTTTTGTGTGTGTGAAAACAATCCCCGAATATTACTCTACTTTTTTTCCTGGAAAAGTTCTTCACGCTACAATATTTCCATATATTTGAATTTAGCTTCAGTTCGTGCTTATTTGGATTTGGACGTTTTAGGTGTGCCCTAGACATTTTTTAATACTGATTATGTGTGTGTGACTGAGAGAGAACGTGTGTATGTGTCTATATGTGTGTTGTGGCGGAAGGGCAATGTGGAGACAGTGTGCATGTGACAGAGACATAGAGAGGTGTGAATGTGCAAATGATCATGCATGAGTGAGACATAGAGAGATGCCGATATGTTGTGTATACATGAGAGAACGGTCTTCTATTTGTACTTGTGTGTGTGCGAGAGATAGAGAGAGTAGCATCCGTAACACAACAACCATCTCTCTCGATTCGTCCGTCCCTCGCACGATCGCATGTAACACATGCATCAACGCACACATTTTGACACCCTCACCTGGCCCCTGCCCACCTCAACCCACACATCGCTCTCTATCTCGCACACACAATCTTCTCGTGAAAACCCTATTTAGCATGTAGCTTTCCATCACATACACACACATTCTCTCCATAGGTTTGATTTCTCTCAATATCTGACACACACACACACACACACACACAAACACACACACACACACACTCCCCCTCCCCCGAGCACACAATTCATCCCCATCCAAGGTTATATGGCGACCACTCTCGCTTGTGCTTCTCTGCACCCCAGCATGCACACCACCTCAATCTTCAAAGAGGGCATCGAGGAGATCGAAGACGGCGACCACACTGCACTAGAGAATGCGGGGCCATTTGGATGCAGGATGATGTGACGACGGCTGACTAACTCCTCCCCCCTTCCCCGCCCCCCCCCCCCCGCACAAAATTATCAATCCCTCAACCCACGAGATCCTTCCCCTCTCGTCCATGTTTTTCCAGCTCTCTCATCAAACCCATTGTCTCTTCTCCTTCCACATGTACAAAATCCGGATGCACACGGATCTCACGTATATTACATGTCTCCATCTTTCTCACAGACCTAACTTCTTCCTCTCTCTCTCTCTCGTTAGGTTTGTCTCCTACTCTCTCGCCCACATACATACAATCTTTCCCACCCTATTTGCTCCATCTTCGCAAGCTCTCTCTACATGTTTCATTCACACATTGGGATGTGTTCAAAATGTTGCTTTATAATGGATCATGTAGAGTTATTGTTGGTTTTGTTGCATCCTACAAAGTAATAACTATGAAATGCATTTAGATTTTCATTTGACTGAGATTATGTGAGTTTGAGCATATTGTGAAGTGCTATAGACCTCGTATACATCTTGGAATTCAACAATGATTCTAACTATTGAATTGTATAAACCATTACATTCGAAGTCAGTAGCCTAATATATTTATTTCACGATTACAACAAATGATTAATTCCACTACAAACTAAAAAAACAAATGTGTACTCCCTCCGTTTTTATTTAAGTCCGCGTATTAGCATTGGTCAAAGTCAAGTTTTGTAAACTCTCACAAAGTTTATAACAAACAATATTAACATATACAATAACAAATAAATACCATTAGATTCATTATTGAATGTACTTTCACATCATACATATTTGCTATGGTAAATGTTTATATTTTTCTATAAACTTGGTCAAACTTTAGGAAGTTTGACTTTAGTCAAACCTAAAATGCAGAGTTAATAAAAATGGAGGGAGTACTAGTAGTTACTAGTACTACTCGCTAGTTGCTTAGCCCAATCACCCAACACGCCAAGCGGGGAGTTCAGTGTTACAAAATTTTGAGGTCGGCGGGAAAAATCTCCCGCGACCCTGATTCGAGCAGTGCGAAGTTACCATCATACCCTTCGGAACATGCCTACGGATGCTGGTGGGTAGGGGGCTGTTTTGGTAACTTCAGGTTCACCCTACCCAGCCAACCCCACCCCGGCACCCAGAGTAGTACACCTGAAAACTCCCCATTTTCTATCCCCACCGCAAAATAGACTTCTCCACGGCACTGCAGCCTTCGTGCTCCTCCCCTTCTACATCGGTGCACTCGTCCACCCAGCGCATCTGCCTGATCGATGACATCGTATGCCGCACTGGAACCGGTCCACCGTCGTCGTCGTACATGGAGCGTCTTCCCTGGCACCGTCTTCCAAGGTATCGGATCTGCTTCCCGGAAGCCAATGCCAAGCGCAGAAGCACCACCGTCGTGGACAATGAACTGACTCCCGTTGCCGACCATGATGCACAGAGGCCGTCATGACCATCATACTCCTCCTCGATTGGTAATGTGTATATTGAATCTCTTAGCAGTACATGTGCAGTTCCAATTTTGTTCATACCTACCCTTCAAATTTTCTGGTTGCTATTGTTCCCGTAAAAGTAATTGGTTATAGTTTGCATTTTCCAACAGAATATCACCTTGTAATTGTGCGTCGCTCCTGTATTGCGATGTGCTTGGGTAGGTTCTTCATCTGCAACCAGTAGTGTGGCAAATGATGGAAAGTTTTTTAGAACTAGCAAGATGCCCATGAGTTGCACGGAACACCAAGATGCATTTGTATGAGTAGTTTATCTTGTGGGAGAAAAGGATGAATGAGGGAAGGCCTTATCTGCAAACATGGAGAGAGGTGCGGGTATCTTTTTGCAAAATTGCCATAGTTTCCTTCCTATCCGTCAGATATAAATCGGATGGCCTATATTGCAGGATGGCAGGCACACCATCATCACCAACTCTGCTTTTTATAAGAGTAGTGATAAATATAAATATAAAATAAATATATAATATAATACATATATATATATATAAGAGTAGAGAAGAGAGTAGAGATAGCAGGAAAGTCGGGAAAGGATCGCGCGCGCACGGGAAAAAGCGGCCGGGCGCGCGCTAATTTTGGCGCGCGGCGTCCGGCGCGCTTTATAAAATCCAACGCCCTCCCACCACTCTATGCCTCGCCACCGCTCTCTCCCCACTCTTTCTCGCCTCGCCGCCTCCGAGCCACCATGCCGTCGCGCCGCCGGGAAACTTGGGGCTACCGCGGCGTCCGCGCGTGCCCCTCCGGCCGTTTCTCCACCGAGATCCGGTTCCGCGAGATGCGCCTCGGCCTCGGCACTTTTGACACTGCCCACGAGGCCACCCGCGCGTACGACACGATGGCGTGGCGCCTCCGGCGGCCTCGTAGGGACATGAACTTCCCCAACGTGCTGACGCGGGAGCGGGCGCAGGAGCTCGCGCCTCCGCCACGGCTTATCACTGACGAGGATCATCACGACAACCGGAGGTGAGAGCACCATCTCGGCATCACCGAGATGGATGAGGAAGCCATGGCGCTGTGGCACCAACGCTTCCCGCAGGACATCATCAACGAGCGCGAGTTCTACGCGCAAAGGAGGGCTGAGAGGGAGAAGAGGAGGGCAGTGCGAGCCGCCTATTGCGAGGACAGGCGTACGCAGAAGGCAGCCGCTCAATTCAACATCAATCTAGGAGCAGCGTCGCCCTGGGACTCCGACGACGATCGGTATCTTGACGCCTACATTGAGACGTCGGAGGAGGACATCACCGAGGCAGAGTCGGATGACAAGGAGTAGTTGAACTATCTATTTTTTATCTATATCTATGCTATATCATTGCTGAGAACTATCGATGTATCTATCTATGCCAGTATCGACTCAGAGTCGAATGTGTATCGAGTCAGAGTAGAAAGGAGAAAAAAATATAGCGTGTCTGCTGGAGTGGCGCACGCGCGCAATTTTTTGCAGCGGCCGCTGGAGCCAGCACTCCGCGGCTCGCAAAAACTGGCTATTCCGGCGCTGTAAACACTTTTTTAACGCGCCATGCGTTGTGCTTCTATTGGAGATGCTCTAACATGGAAGATGAGTGCTTTAATGTTGCCGACAAGATGCGTGAGTATTACTATATTTTTCTTGCCATGTTGAGATTTTAAAACTACGAGTGCGAACATGCAGAGGAGCAATGAAGACCAAACACGGGATTTTGGGGACATCTTCATGGAACGTGGCAAGTTAAAGAGAAGCTGCACCAAACCTGTAAAACGAGCTTTGGTAAGTAACACCCTTTCAATTACTTTCGTTTAGCCTCGTGTTCTTCGATGTGTATATGTTGTAGTTTCTATTTCTCTTAGCCTCGTGTTCTTCGATGTGTAATAAGAAGAGTCTTAATCATCCTAATGCTTTCGTTTAGCTTGATGTAGGAAGTGGGTGTTCTCACCTTGGAGTCTGTTTTTATATTTCTCCTTTTGAATTCACTTCTCCGAGTCCTGTTTATCTGGCTTCTACTAAATGGATCTGGGTTGCTCTGACTATTGATCTAAAAAAGAAGTAACTTCATGTTAGGATGCAGTTCCTGCGAGGAGGGAAGTATGGTCAACCTCGAGATCATGTTTCCAAAATGATGCTAGATTACACACAAGGTGCCCATTCCCTAATGATGCTGGATTAGACACAATGTGCAAATTACCAGATGATGCTGGATTACACACAAGCCAGGTGGAGTCGTCAACTGTTCGTGTCCTCGTGGCTCTAGTAAAGGCTGAAAGAAAGTGTGCAGCAGCCCTTGAGAATGTAGCTGAGTTCCTGAAGAAGCGAAAAGAGCAATGAGATGGTCTCTTCACCCAAGCCAAAGAAGAGATGGAAGAAGCCAGAAAGAAGCTAGCAGAGACAGAGCAGGCTAGGCATCTCCTGCTATCTAAAACTGTTGTCAATACAAATTTTCCTTCATAATAGCTAGGTTCAAATGTTTATCCACTCAGCATGCCTGTTGTGATGTCCGTGCATCTACTGATGTGGCACAAAATAAAAAAATTCGGGTCATGTAATAACAGCAATTACTTTCCAAACAATAACAGATGAAGCATTGGACATGGTATAGTTCACACGCAAGCCCAACATTCCAAGTTCAACTTCCGCATCAAACTCATGTTCACAGATATCTGCACATTCATAGATAATGTCCACAACCATGATTCACTTCAAAGCCAAAAAAAATGTGAGGAGAGTTATAAATAAAGAAAAATCTCTAGTTCCTACTACCAGTGCGAGCACAACAAGTCAAGACCATACATAATTAATTATATTTTGGACATTTTTTTGACTAAACACGAATAACTTCTGGAAGCAGGTATAATTTCTAATGCCAGGCGTGGCTGGGGTCCGCGATGTTTTGAGCCAAACCGGGCAACACACCGGGTGTCTGCCGGTGACGCGGTGGTCGTAGCATTCGTGGGTTCGGAGCGGCAGCGGCTCCCGTGGTCTACTATTCCTCGGTGTCTGCAGTGGTCGTAGACGTGTTGGCCACCTCCGCCAGCATGCCGCGGTTTCGCCAATGTTTGCGTCAGATGGCGCGGCCAACCATGGTGCACTGGACGCCATGGTCCCCCGTGTACCGGCGTGCAGCAACTGGCCACTCCTCTGCGAGCAGGCTTGGAGTGTCGAGTGGATGCACCAGGGGCCAGCTTGGAGCGGCGGCTTGCTCCTCCGCCTGCCCGTCTGCAACCTCGCCCATGGTACTGACGGCCTGGGGCGGGGAGGGAGGTGGGGCAGCGAGTTGCCTGGCTCGTCGGGGCACCCAGCCGGCTTTTATGCCAGAGAACTCGTCTTCCTGCTCACCGGATGCTATGGAGAGTGTGTGGAGAAAATGGTGCAAGGAGGATATGGGGAGAGGCGGTGTGGTGCGGTTCTTGCCAGGCGTCTGGCCTCGTTTAAATAGCGGGCGGACGAGAGGAGCCAACCGGCGTTGTGTTCTTAAATGCCGGCCGGCTCGCGGAAGGACGTGTTGCCGGCACATGCGCGGATTCAATGGAGGAAGGCGGGGCAGTCTGAAGCCGGTTGCATGCGGCGAGGAGGCGTGTTCAGCCTGGCCTGAAGCGAGTGGGGCCCTCTTGGCCGACGTGCCGGTTCAATGCCTGCACTATGAGAGGTCGCTTCCGTGTCAGAGCAATCACTCCCTCCAGTCCTTTTTTGTTTGGGTATAACAAAATCTCATTTTCCATTCACATTTTACAAGTAAAATTCGTGGACAAACTTTGACCCAAAATACGATGGGGACTAGTAAACTAGGATGGAGGTAGTAGTTATGAATTCCATTTTTGCTCCATACCAATCGTTCTAAAAACTAGTATAACGCGCCATTGAAAATTGAAACTCTTACCCCGCTAAAAAATGATATTTTAAATGTGGCTACTCGATCAGTGGCGACTGGCAAGCACCGCCTCCAGGTCGTTCACCTGTGGTCCTGACCATCAACTCCTACGGATCAAATTATCACGCGAGCTGACTATTCCTACAAAGGTGCGCTCCACCACGTACCCGGTACCCGCGCATGCAGCAATCGTGCACCTAGGGTTTTAGTGTTTATTTGTTTACGGTGCCTTTACGTAACTCTCATGTGTGCGAGACAGCGAGAAACCGACTGCGTGCGTGCGCCTCTTCTCTTCATATATGTACTCCACCATTTGTCTGGTGTCCAAAAAATTATACAGTAGTAATAACTAGCAATGTGCCAATGTGTTGCCACACGTTCAAAGTAGATTAATACATATTCACCGATTTGATAGAAAAGAGTCTAGTTTTGAAATATGTATATCACTAAAAATATGTTATGTTTCACTCAAAATATATTCCTTTGGCGGTTTTGATGAGATAAGGGTGGAATGTGGTTGGTTTCAAGATTCGAGAAGTGGTATATTGTTGTAAAAAGCCCATGTGTGTGTGTGGTGTGTGAGAGAGAGAGAGAGAGGGAGAGAGGAGGAGGACGGAGTGTGTGTGTGACAAAGGCACAAAGATTGTGTGTGCGAGAGGTATCACCATAAAATGAGGCGATAGTGTGTGTGTGCACGATCGAGAGGGCGTGTCTCAAGAAGGGACAAAAAATCTACATAGGTACAAGGAGCGCGAGAGAGACATGTACGAGATAGTGGAAGCAAGAGTGTGCGAATGTATAAACCTACCTAGAGGCTAGTCGGTCAATGTTTGTGAGAGAAATACGAGTCGGGGGTGCGAAAGCGAGAGTTTTGTGAGTGTGTGAGAGAGACGGTAGTCGGGAGGGGGAGTGGAAGGAGGAGTTGTGTGTGTGTGAGAGAGAGAGAGAGAAAGGGGGGGGAGAGTTTGTCTGATCGGTAAACAAATGAATAATGTCAGTTTTATAACTGAGATGAAGACGGAAAGGAGACCGCAACAAATGTTGTGTGTGCGGGAGAGAGTAATTTTAGTGGTAGGACTCATATCTAGAAAGATATAGGGCGCGTGAGAGAACCCTAGAGATAAAGACAAAGTGAAAGACGAGTGAGAGTGTGTGTGGCGCGGTGAAAAAGAAAGCTTAGGTACCTAGTGATACCAGAGAACGATAGAGACGTGAGAGATAATGAAAATCGTGTAATGTATAATGATAGGGAGAGTGTGACACTTCTCAAGGGAGACGTCGAGAGACCATGTTTGCGAAAATAGGAGAAACATGAAGTGAGCGTGCGGGTGAGCTGGAGAAAAGAGAGTGATAACTACATGAAGGAGCACGCGAGAGAGATGGGCGTGAAAGGAGATTCAAATATTTAGTTGCGTGTATAGAAAATGTCAACATAAAAGGGATTCAAATATTTGAATTCGAGATGATGATACATGTAATTCATACTCGAACCAAAATTGATCTATCAAACATGCATACTCATATGAATTCACGCGCATCTATGTTACTTAATATCTAGATATTACTGATCCATACATTTGAGTAGAACATAATTTGGTTTAAATTTTTTGAATTCAATCTTATGATTTTGAGATCATTATATTTGTAAATCGTATTATATATATGAAGGAGCATAATTGTTAGTTGTGCTTTTGAAAGTATATATTAAAAAAATGATGTATATAGAATTTTATTCGAATTGAAAATGGATCCTGCCCGAAAAAAAAGAATACAAAATGGATTGGAATTGAGTTGGTATGGTAAACGTGCAATCTTTTTCTCAAAAATTTGAATGAAGCGGCCAAACTCGCAGTAACCGCCCGAAACCAAAATATGGGAGATGGAAATTACTGCCTGTCCCTGACATGCAACACATGTCAGCTCGATTTCACTAGGTCTTGATAGGGGCAGGTTTTTAATTTCACTCAAATATGACATAACCGCCTCTCACTCGGATTCATACATGGTGGGCGCCAAAACACTGTGTCTCCTCGGCCGAAATCGCCTCTCACCCGGATTCATACACGGTGGGCGCCAAAACAAGCTCTTCTTGGCTGAAATCTCCGTCGGCAAATATTCGGTGTATGCGAGATTACTGTCCTATCCCCAGCAGCCCAATATTCTTGTGATGTCTAAAATTTTAAACGGGGGATAAGTTGGTAACCATCCCCGCATTTGAGACAAGCGCCTCCCAAAGACATGGTTCCCCCTACCTCTCTCCCTCCATTTTCCCATTCGTACTCCGTGGGCGCCCAAACACCCTCTCCACCCCAGCCTCCTCCGTCCGCCACCCCATCCACCGTCGTCCTCCTCCACCATGCCGGAGCTGATACCCCGACGCCGTCGTCCATTACAAGAGATCGACCTCTCTCATCCACGGCTTCGGACCAGGATCCTTGCATCCCGTCCTCTCGCTTCATCCCCGCCGTCGTCCACCTTGCCAACGCCGCTCCTACGACCGTCTCGTCCACCGCGCCGGGATATTTCCCCCGCCGCCACCGTCTACCCTCCTAGATCTGCTTCCACACCACCGACAGCCATCGCTACCGCAGCACCGTCAAATTCTCAGCAGATGCATACACGGTGCCGCACCAGAGGCGGTACTCTTTCGTATCTGCTCAACTTATTTATCGCAGCAAGAAAATAGATCGCCACTGCTTTACTGTGATTTCTTGTCCATCACTTAGGATCTTACTTTTTAGTTGAAAGTAAACATTGGTTGCGAACTTGCCTTTGTCCGGTTTGCACCTTCAGATCCGCCATGGCACACTCAACACTATACTCGCAATGCTTATGGTTTTCCCCTTTTATATTCCACACTAGTTAAATGACAGTAGACTAAATTTCAAAATTGGTTCAGTCAATTTTTGTGAGCTCGCCGGAGTTCGCCGGAGGGAAGGAAGGGGCTCGATTGGGGACGGTGGTTGTGGGGGCGGTGGCCTAGCGGTGGTGGGGCCTCGCCGAACGAAAAAAACTCGACGCGGGTATGGGCGGGGGTGGAGGTGGCGGAGGAACACAGGCGGTGGGGGGCGGTTCAGGGGTGGCCGGGGGGGTCGTGGCTGGTGGTTCGGCCGGCAGCCCGTGCGGTGTTTTGTAGGGGAAGAATCAGAGAGGAGGAAGAAGAAGGGTTAGGAGACGTAGGATCTTCATCCAACCGCCTGAAATGGTCAACTGACCCAAATGACGAAAGTCAAGCGACTTGCATGCAGACATTCCTTTATATACAGTATCATCATCGTAGCTGCTTAGCACTACTCCTCAATCCATCAAGCTAAACAACGTGCCACTCATAATTCCAAACTTGTTGCTCAAATACGAATCTGATATGATGCCGATATTACTAAAATAGATAACGTTTAATTGGTCAGCTAATGTTCCTACTTTACTTTTGAAAAGCACGTGCACCACATATAGAGAGACAGCAGGGAGTTGCATTCTTAATGCGCTCTGGTTCATCATGTGTGGGCACTGCGCAACGAACATTTAATTATCCAAAATCCTCTTGCTCTTCTTTAGCTTGTTCCCCTTCTGTTCTTCTTTAATAAGTACTCTCTCCATTCCTAAATACAAGTCTTTGTAAAGATTCCACCATGGACTACATATGGAGCAAAATGAGTGAATCTACACTCTAAAATGTATCTGTATACATCTGTATGTGATCCATAGTGGAAATCTCTACAAAGAATTATATTTTGGAGCGGAGGGAGTATGATAGTAGTACAATATGTTCCTTGTAGTGAAGAGGAGCAGGGACATTTGCAGTGTAGAGGCCTATTCGGTTGGTTCTGATGGACACTTTCAACTCTTTGGGCCTCTTTGATTCGTAGGATTTTGTAAACATAGGAATAGGAATTCTAGTGGCCTGCCCACTTGAATCCTGTAAGATTAGCAAGGAAATGCGGGGAGCTGTGTCGCCTTTGAGAGTTACACTGATATTAACAGTACCACACCTTCAGTTGAAGAGAGCTGGTATCCGAAGCCTTTCTAGCCGTACCGGCAATAGTAGCCCATATTTTCCAGCAAGTTCCACTTTCCTGATTTTACTTGTGATGCTTACGGTTTTCCCGTTATATCTACACTATGATATATGTAGCTGCTTTGTGTCGCACTAGCAGCAGTCCACTCTTGAAGCTAAACAACACACCAATCATAATTCCAAAGCTTACTTCTTCAAATACGAATTGTGATATGATACTGATATTAGTTAACAGACACACATTTAATTGGTCAGCTAATGCTCCCACTTGATTTTCCAAATGCATGTGGCCACATATAGAGAGACATCATGGAATTGTATTTCCTTGGGCGCTGTGATTCATCATGAGTGGGCAACCAACATTGTATGGAAAGAAGTGGAACCTCAAGAATTTGCTTCCTCTTCTGTTCTTTAACATGTTCCTCTTTTGTTATTCTGTATTTAGTACGTACAGTATGTTCCTTGTCAGGAAGGGGAGCAGGGACATCTGCAGTCAACAACTGATATAGCTGGCCCGTACGTGATCGATAGGCTTTCAATTAGTAGCAGCAATACAACACCGTATTTTCTAGCCAGTTCCACTTTCCCGATTTATATATGCTGGTTATGGTGTACCCCTTTTATGTACACTACGATATGCCTAGTTGCTGTGTGCTCTTGTTATCATGGTTTGGCAATAAACTCTCTATACAGTATATTATGAACCTATCATCTGCCAACTATCCTTACTTCTGGAGCCTTTTTTTGTGTACTTGTGCCAGATTATATTAATGCGCGCACCGTATTACAGCACACATGGGCTCTCTCATCAGAATCCAGTGATAGCACACAAGGGTTTACAGGGAGCCCCTATATTAGAATATCCTCTGCATTACAAAGATAATCTCACTACTATTTATGTTTTCATGCTTCTCAGATATTGTACGTAATCACAATGAATATCAAAATGCATGCATCAGAAGAATATTGTGGAACACTGCAATGACTAACAAAATTGGCACCAAGGCATTGAGTTCCATTCTGGATGCAATGAAACTCATACGCTCCCCACCTGCAGATTCTTGTTCAGAATATGATCGTAATGACTATTCTGACCTGGAGGAGTCAAAGGCAGATGGCCTGTCCTGTTCACCCATCAAGGTGCCTTTTCTAATTTGGCAAGGTTTTATTGATTGCGCGTATCTTGCATAAGGTGTCTTGCATTTCTTCTACTTTGTTACACCGCCATCTTCTTAGTTTACTCATCATATATGTCAAGATGCCATGCCCATCCATTATCAATACATATTCCATCTGTCATCATACCATGTTTTTTCACTCAAATGTTGTTCTTGTGCATCAGACATCAAAAAGGAAGAAGGTGATTGCCGAACCTGAAGGAGCACCAGCAAAGTCCTTGATAAACGTGGTGGTGCCAGACAAATCAGATAGCACCCCACTTATATTGGCTCTACAACCAGTGACACAAAACGTAGGACCGACTCCAGCAGACTGTACCCATACTTCACTGGCCACACCACACAAGACCTGCACTCCAGCAAAAGGTATGCCGATTTCAGTTGCCATAGCACCAGCCGTACCACAGAAAAATCCCACTCCAGCAAAAAGTACAGCAAGTCCACCGGCCGAAGACCTATCCCAACTACAGAGACGGCCAATTCCTGCAGATTGGAAACCCATTCCAGTTATTCCCAGTTTAAAAGACAATGCTTTCAATGTTGTTAGGGACTACGTGCATATATTCCCATCATGGGAAGATTATAGTGAAGACAAACACCATTTTCACATCTTCCTATCCCACTTACGTGTAAGTGCTATTATTCATGGTGATTATTTTCCTGTTTTCTGCTGATTGAACACATCAATGATTTACATTACATTGTTGTAAGTAGGCGAGGGTCAATCTGGATAGTCATGACAAGCAAAGCTTGCTTGGGCTTTTCAAGGAAGCATTGCAGCAGTATCGGTGTTACCTGAGGAAATCACACTTTGATGGCAAGTCTATAAACAAACTTCCGGTGAAGTCTCCTGTGCTAAATTTAGAAGTCATTGTATGGAAAAACCTTGTTATGCACTGGTCTCGTTCCTAGGATGAGGTACTGTCTATGATATCACATGACAATTTGAACTTCTACTTTTTCGCATGTGCCTTACGAATCTCTTTTGCAGGAAATCTGCTCGAGAAGAATTCCGGTTTGAAAAGGATGACATGATATTGCAAATATGCTACCCGCTGCTTTGCTCTTGTTAGCACCCGTTGTCTTGTATCACTGTACTTTTATTCATACCTGGTTCATTATGTGACAGCAGTATGCATGATAGCTTGCTTATCAATTGTTTGCTCCAAATTATCAGATTTGTATTAATGGTTACATTAATGTAGAATATACCAAATGCCAATGAAAAAGTTTAGCTCTGCATTGTTCTTGTAAGTACCTCCTGTCCTTTATGAGTGTACTTATATTGACAGCTAGTTGTTCATGCACCATCACTCCGCAGCTTATTTTCCTTTGCCCTCCATTTTTTACAATTCAGATCTATATTTACTCTTACCATAAGGTTGGATAACACCAATGGTACTGAAGAAGTTTAGCTCTGCATTGCTCTTGGCTGTACCTTTTGCCTGTATCGCTATACTTACATTTATAGCTACTTGGTTATGTAGCATCACTCTTCATCTTATCTTAAATATTCTCCATTTTTTCTTATATTATCACATCTATATTTACTCTTAACAAAATGTAGAATAAAGGCAATGCTTATGAAGAAGATTCTGTGGTAAACTTCTTGAATTGCCCCCCCCCCCATCAGCACGGACAAGGGCTTTATAGAGCCGGTCTTCACCACTAATGTAAGTTTGTCCTTCTCAAGCCTTCAAACTTTGTTGTGTATATTTGGTTAGGCATGACTGCATCAGCTGTTTATTTTTGGTGTTTGCATCAAATTGCATGTTTAAAGTTTATTATGAAGTTCATAAACAAAAGTTTGTCCTTCTCAATTGAAGTTTTCAGTTGTACAACCAAGTTCCTTCTTCATACCATGTAAATTAAACTATACAGAGCAAGTGATCTTCTTTTGGACTGCATGTATGCTTCTGTTCTTGATCCGTAATCCAGTAGTGTGGTGAAACTACCCACTTCAGCACAATGTCATATTCTGCAATGTCTTAACTATGAACAATGTCATATCATTCTACTATTATGTAAACCGTCTCTTTATTTGCCAAATGGGATAAATTGACAGCACACTAACCATTGATACTTATGAGTTCTTGATCTGTAATCCAATGGTGTCGTGAAGCTGCCAACTCCTTCACAATGTCATTTCCTGCCATGTCTTAAACTGAACAATACCATATTGTGTTAATGCTATTTTAAACTGTGTCTCTTTATTCGCCAATAAGAAATGTGATGAATTGTCAGCACTGATACTTATATGTGCAAAACCTGTCATCTATCTACTTGTTTCTATTTTAGAGTGAGGAGGATATAAGCATCAAACAAGCACAGTCTCATCAGCTTGCCCAGCTGCTTGCGCTGCAGCTCCCAAGCAGGGCTAACCTTTCTTGAACTCTATTGAAGTGCTGTCGGTTTTGTATATTATTTTGTCGGCGTGTTTATTTGCACTGGTGGCGATCTTTGATGCCCAGTGTATGTAATCTGCTGTCTGCTTGTGCTTTATTATCTTAGTGGCAAACTTTGATGCCCAGTGGATGTAATATGTCGTAATTTCTTTATTGTATAGTCTAGGTTTTTCCTTATTCATGATGCTGCAGTTATTTTACTGTATATATATCATATCTTTGCTCAATCAAAAGTAAACCGGCCAAACCGTAAAATTACAGTACATAATCGGGCCGTCATGCAAATCACTATATATGGGCCGCATCATGGGCCCAGTTATCTTGGTCCGTTAACAGGCCTAAATGTAAACTGGCCCACTAGTAGTTTCGGGCTTTTAAGTAAACCACCGGCCCTATTTTGGCAAGAAAATTCAATGGGCTTTTAGTAGGCTGAAAAGTAGGTTGGGCCTGAAACATGCCGAACAGCTCACAGGCCGACAGCAGGCCAAAATAGACCCCGGCCCATGATTGTGCCAATCACATCACGGGCCATTAACAGGCCAAAATTGTCTCGGTCCTTGTTTGGCCCAATCAGATTATCGGCTGTGAGCAGGCCATAATTAGCCCAACTATATGACGGGCTTTTAACAGGCCGAAATAAATATAGGGCCGAAATGTTAAACAGGCCTTTAACAGGCCGAAACTAATGTTAGACCGTACTATTAAATGGGCCTTTAGCAAACAGAAATCCTAACCGGTCCTCAAGTGGGCCCAAAAGCACAATGTCTAGTTGACGTGCCAAATCTGATATGGGCCATAATTTAGCCCAAAGAATGAAAGGCTCTTAAAGGGCCGGATCAGATATGGCCCGTAATATGGCCCAGAATTTGGTAGGCTATTAACGGGCCGGATCTCATATGAGCCCTTATTAGGCCCAGAATGTGGCAGGCTGTTAATGGACCGGATCAAATATGGGCCGGCATTTGGCCCAAAACATGGTAGCCTATTAACGGGCCGGCCCACTAGTGTCTTCAAAATCTTGTGGGCCTTTAGCTAGGCCGACACATTATGGTCTGCAAAATCTTGTGGGCCTTTAGCTGGGCCGGCCCATTATGGTCTACAAAATCTTGTGGGCCTTTAGTTGGGCCGGCCCATTTAATCTTTATGGGCCACTTTTAGGCCGGTCTACGTGTCAACATATCATAGACGCATCTTGCCCATTGGATGAGTGACATCTGTGCCAACGCGGAGCTGACACATGGTTCCGTCGGCCAATGAGAATTTTACACGTGGAAAATCGCCAGTGGTCGTGGCTGTTAGCGGGTTATCGGATCCAAAACCGGACCCGATAGCTTAACGGCGACCCGTTACGGTGGATGCCACATGTCGGTTACCCTTGACGAAATCACTTCTATGACGCGCGATTTATCATCATGGAAGTGGACACTTCCGTGATGATAATTTTGGTAATGTCATGGAACACTTCTACGACAGCACAGGTATGACTATATTGATTCCGTAATAAAATCGTCACGGATGTACATGCATGACAGAAAATGTGACCTACTATGACAAACACGTATCATCACGGAAGTGTATTTTTTTTGTAGTGATATTTTTTCGATTTTTTTTTAAATTAGTGGTGCTCATTTAACCACGATCGTGCCAGCTATTTTTTTTTTGAAAATGACTGTAAACCAAGTTTAGTATTTTTCCTCGTTAGTGTGTCTTACAAAACGATGATTCACGAAGGTTTCATATTTTTTGGATTTTTTTAAAATTAGTTATGCTCAGTCAAAACACTAGATAACCCCGTTGACCAACTCAAAACCCCTCTAAACCCCTGGGGTTTCGCCTAACCCTAGCTCCGAACATCAGCCGTCCGATCATACCCTAGCGCCAAGCGACATCCCTCAAATATGGTCTTCTAGAAGGAATTCTGAGGCCAGGGTGCGTGTAGGCTCCGCGCCGTTGGATCACCAGGACGGCTCCGCATCATTGGATCCTTTGGCGATCCGCGAGACGTTGGTTGTGCTCGCCCACCATTGCCTCCCTTGTCTTCTTCTTCTTCTTCTGCGGTGACCAGAGGAGCCACTTGTCCGCTTCTTCTTCTCTGGCGACAAGATATGTCGAGCTCCACTTTAGCCTCCCGCCCCTCGTGGCCCCAGTATGGTCCGGTGCCCATGGAGTGATGCCCTGACTGCACACGCGCCGCGCCACTGAAAAGGTTGACTTCGAGGGAGGAGAAGAATGGCAACTTTGGGCGCGAGTTCATGAAATGCGAGAGCAAGCCAGAGGGGCAGGTTAGATCTCATGATTTTTCTTTGACCCTTTCTTTTTCTCTTTGCTTCTAATTCTTTTTCGTTGGATCTGAGATTTAGGGTTCATGATTTCGTTTTAGATCGTGAAGAAATGCACACATTTTGAATGGATAGATGACTACGTTCGGAGGCTTCAAGGGGAGGGCTTCCTTCAACTCAATGGGGCCACAACCCGGGAGGTCAATCTGCCGTCAGCCACTTGGAATTTGGTCTCTGAAAGTGCTTCTCCGACAGTTGGGGATGAGGATCTGAAGGGGGAATTAAATAAGATGAACAAGAACTTGAGGCAGATGATTCAGTTGAACAAGCAGGCGAATCTGATAGCTTTAGGATTTTATTTTTGTATAGTTGCTCTAGGATTTGCTTACTTGCTGGTCATCACTCGTTAGAGATGTTATTTGTGTCGTGTCATGTACTCTACGATTTGCTTAAGGGTTTGTGGATCATGTGCTCTCTGTGTTGCTTAATTTGTGGATCATGTGCTCTCTGTGTTGCTTAAACTATGTCTCTATCTCCATCTCTGAATCTCTGTAGGTGTTAGTTTTTGACACTTTCAGTTTCGTCAGACAACACCGAGGGCAAGAGAAAAAATGTAGTTATTGGGCACAAAATGAAACCAAGCTCTGGTTGGGCCGTCGCATTGCGTTGACTATCGAAGGCCCAAAAAGATTAAAGAGGCCTAGAAAAATAGTGCATGCGATGGCTCTATTTTTCCTCTGTTTTTTTCTTGATTGTTTTGATTGCACCTACAGAGATTGAGTGCATGTTGGTTACATTACAAGAATAGGTTACATCGTTTGAAATTACACAACAATTGATATTGCCACCAAGAGCAACCAACAAGTAAACAATGGGCCACCCTTCAAAAATTATTTTCATCCTGCCAAATGGCCATAAACTATTCAAAAAATAGCTTCTTTTTGTTCATACAATATAGGTATCCTACAATATATATGGGCACCAACAATTCAAAAAAATTAGCTTCTTTTTCTTCTTTTCAACATCAACATGGCTCATCTTTCTAGCTTTAATTTCCTTTTTGACACCTCAACTAGTCCATTAGCCGCCCGTGCCAAAACTTGGAACCAATAAAACCTATAATATAAGGGCCACCATTAATTTCATCATGCCAAATGGCCACAAACTATTCAAAAATTAGCTTGTTTTTGTTCATACAATATACGGAATAGGGCCACCAACAATTCAAAAAAAATTAGCTTTTCTCCTTCTTCTTTTCAACATCAACATGGCTCATTTTTCTAGCTTTAGTTTCCTTTTTGACACTTCAACTAGTTCATTATCCGTGCGTTCGAAAACTTGACCCTAAAATATAAGGGCCTACTCTAAATGGGCCATTTAAACTTGACCTACACAACATGAATATAACAAGAGGAATGGGCTACCCTCCAACCATTTTTACAAGGCTAACCCCAAAACTTGCTGGTTTTCATTGAGGGATACCCTTTCATTGATTGATTTAGCAGAAGGGCCCGTCTACGGCACCATATCCATCTAGTGATATCTCACGTCAAATAAGATAGAAATAGCAAGCAAAACACAGATAACCAACGACATATCAAATAAGGGTAGCAAGCATAACATAGTTCTTAAGGGATAACACGACAGAGATAAAATGTTCACGGTACAACCAACAACATAATTAAGATAGAAATATATAAAGGATAAAAAGCCCTAACACCCTAGGGAAAGACAAGCTTCACGAGACCGGGCCTTCACCACCATCTCCACTGCGCCTCCTCTTCACTGCTCCTCTTCCATGCCGTCCTCACCGATGTAGTAAGGGAGGCTGTGCATATCGTTGCGGGTGGGGAAGATGTTGTTGAAGTCCGTGAAGATGTTGTAAGTGGTGAATGCGATGAACTCTCACACATACCAAAACACCTTGCCGAGGAGGTAGTACACATTGAATCTGTTGGTGAAGTTGGCGATGAGCCCTATCACCGGAGTGGTGGAGTTTGGACGCACTTCCTCCAGTCAGAACATCACCGGCGAGCCCGCCGGGAGGTGGGCGAAGCCCATACCGAGGAACCACTAGGCAAACTCCTTTCCACCCCTCCAGCGTGAGAATGCCCACACGCGGAGCGTCGTCTCCATGACGACACCAGCGGGATACCACCTCTCCGGTACGGTCGGTGGGAGCTCAAAGGTGGGGCCATTGTACTGCATCCTCGCCTGGCTTTGAGAGTGCTCTGGGTTTGGGTGAAGAAGAGAAGGGGGCGGTACAAATGGAGTTTGGCGAATAGGTGGAGGGGTGGGTAGTTTAAATAGAGAAAGGGGAAGGGAAGGGGAGTGGCACCGGCCGCGCTTTGGATTTGCTATGTTCAAACGAGCGGCGTCGATCGATATGCCACTTTAATTGCCACGTTGAATAGATGCGAGTGGATCGAAAAGTATGAACCAGCGGCAGCGACCGTCCCTGCGTCCGTGGCGGCTCGCGTGCAGAAAGAGGTCGGTTAGCGTCCATGGTGGCTCGCGTGTAGAAAGAGGCCGGTCAGCGCATGCAGGCAGGCTAGCTACGTGCATGCATAGTAGGCTAGCTGGACATGTCGTGCATGCATAGCAGGCTCATGTCGTTGCGGCGCGCGCAGGGCCCGACAATCTAACCACTTCCCAAATTGGACGAACAGCGGCACCGTCCGACATGGCCCCAATTGTCAGGTCCAACGGGCGACACAGTCCAGCGCGGCCCCACTCGTCAGAGTTAATGATCAAAGCACTGACCCGACGGCATCCACCATTTGTGACCATTTCTGAGGGTTTCAGACAGGAGAGTGGGGAAAAGTGAGCAAATGCTAAGAGCGTGGGGATGAATGAGTATGGCTAAGGAACCAGGGGCACAGATGTAAAAAACCCTTAGTTTTATTTCTCTATTGCTAAGTTCAACTTGACCACTAGATTGAGGATGATAGGGTGATGCAATTCTATGGTTAACATCATATTTAGCAAGTATTTTACGGAAAGCACCATGAATAAAGTGTGAACCACCATCAGCCATTAAATATCTGGGGATTCGAAACCTTGGGAAAATGACTTCTTTAAGCATTTTAATGGAAGTGTTATGATCAGCACTACTAGTTGGAATAACTTGTACCCACTTAGTAACATAATCAACATCAACCAAAATATGTGTATACCCATTAGAGGAAGGAAAAGGTCCCATATAATCAAAACCCGAAACATCAAATGGTTCAACAGCAAGTGAATAATACATAGGCATTTCTTGATGCTTACCAATATTACCAATTCTTTGACATTCATCACAAGATAAAACAAACTTACAGGCATCCTTGAAGAGAGTAGGCCAATAAAAACTAGATTGCAATACCTTGTGAGCAGTTCTATCTCCCGCATGATGCCCTCCATAAGCTTCGGAGTGACATTTCCGTAGGATTTGTTCCTGTTCATGCTCAGGTACACAATGTCTAATAATACCATCTACTCCTTTATAAAGAGGTGGGTCATCTCAAAAGTAATGTCTTAAATCATAGAAGAATTTTTTTTCTTTTGTTGTTACGTGAAACTAGGTGGTATGTATTTAGCAACAATATAATTAGCATAGTCAGCATACCAAGGATTATTATGAAAAACATTTATTGCAGCTAGTTGTTCATCAGGAAAGCTATCATCAATAGGTAGTGGGTCATCAAGAACATTCTCTAACCTAGACAAGTTATCAGCTACGGGGTTCTCACTCCTTTTCTATCAGTAATATGTAAATCAAATTCTTGCAGCAAAAGAACCCACCTAATGAGTCTAGGTTTAGCATCTTTCTTTTCCATAAGATATTTAATATCAGCCTGATCAGTGTGAACAATTACTTTGGAATCAACAATATAGGATCTGAATTTGTCACAAGCAAACACGACTGCTAAAGATTCTTTTTCAGTAGTAGCATAATTTCTTTGAGCACTCTCTAGAGTTATGGTAGCATAATGAATAACATTCAATTTCTTATCAACTCTTTGTCCTAGAATAACACCAACAACATAATCACTAGCATCACACATAATTTCAAAAGGCAAGTTCCAATCAGGTGGTTGAACAATAGGTGCAAAAGTTAAGGCTTTTTAAAGTGTTTCAAAGGCTTCCACACAATCATCATCAAAAACAAATGGAACATCCTTTTGTAAAAGATTTGTAAGAGGCCTAGAAATTTTAGAGAAGTCTTTAATAAATCTCCTATAGAAACCAGCATGACCAAGAAACGACGAATACCTTTAATATATTTAGGACATGGAATTTTATCAATTGCATCAACTTTAGCTTTATCCACCTCAATACCTCATTCAAAATTTTATGCCCCAAGACAATACCTTCATTAACCATAAAGTGGAACTTCTCCCAATTCAAGAAGAGATTAGTTTGCTAACATCTCTGCAAAACTCGATCAAGGTTACTCAAGCAATCATCAAAAGAAGTTCCATAAACAGGAAAATCATCCATGAAAACCTCAACAATCTTTTCACAAAAATCAGAGAATATAGTAGTCATACATCTTTGAAAGGTAGCAGGTGCATTGCATAAACCAAAAGGCATACGTCTATAAGCATAAGTTCCAAAAGGTCAAGTAAAGGAGGTTTTGTGGCACCCCGGCTCAGAGGGACCGGAACGCCCCGTATTCCAGCCCAGAGACAAGTCTTCTGGAATACGGCACTGTTGGCATAGAACAAATCAGCTCTTTATTACTATGGATAAGGTTACAAGGGTACAAAGATTACATCAGCACGGCAAGACTACGCCTGCCCAGGGTAGCTCTACGCTAACAGCGGAACAACCCGAGGAAGCGGAGTACCCTTGGCAGCGTAACAACGACAGCGGTGATGGACTCCACTCCGCAGGGACTCTGGCTGGAACGCTAATCCTAGCTCGCAAACTCGGAATCCTCGACAAGCAAGCAATCATGGCATGACCTGCAAACTGGCATGACACGCCAGGTGAGTACTTTGAATGTACTCGCAAGCTCACAGCAACCAAAGCAATCAAGACAAGCAACATCATGGCATTAACAGGTTAAACAGGTGTAATCATGATGATGCTAGAACAATATGGCATATGAGCAGGATGTCACTACATGCATCAGGTTGAAACTATCATGATGCAACTTACTCTGTCCGGGGTTACCTCGTAACCACCACATGTAAGAACTTACCAACGAGTGTGTCACATGATAATCTCGGGACCAACCAAATTTGGTATTACAATACCGTAGTGATAACAAGATCACAAGGAGCTTGATCTTTAACCGAGGTCACCACGTAACACTATCAACCAAATCCGGTATCCATGATACCACGATGATCCTCTCGTGATCCCGATCAACCAACGTCGGTATCCTCGATACCGCGGTGATCCTCTCGCGATCACATAAAGATCAACCAACTTCTTTCTCATCAAACCGGGTTGTTATAAGCAAGATTATTATTCTGTTGACCAATAGTGTGTCCTACTACGAACTGTGTTCGTAACCGAGGACACGGCTATCGATAGATCATACACTCTGCAGAGGTTAGTACACTGTACCCACACCACGGAATGCATGGCCTCGTGCTCCCATTCGGGTGGACCAACGACATTCCGACAAAACCCAGTCTATTGCATGGCACTCTCCCGGCCACTCCGACACACTCCCCTTTGGGCTATGTCATGGGTGACCCCTGTGTCCTTCCGACACCTGCCACCGTCGTGGCCAAACAAAACTGTGCCAAACGGGGACCTGAGCTCAATACCAAAACTGGGTTCACAAGATAATAGCCGCTTACCGGGCCAGGGTGGCACGCGCTCATAACCTTCCCTGGTGAGAGGTACCGGCGAGAGGCATGACAATAGACCGAATTAGGGTTGCCCCATCCCAGCAAGTGTGGTTGCACTGGTGAGCTCGATTCGGTGGCGCACTATGACTCAGCCAACAGGTGTTCAAGTTCGATTAACATCTGGTTAAATTTGAATAATGATGTGTTGAGCCATGATAACAGGATGAACCATAACAATAGATAAAGAAACATGCAGACATGTCACCATCTTAGCATGAACTACTGCAAGTATTAACCATGAGCATAATGCTACCAACGAGTACTTGATAACTAACAAGATGCACATGGACAGAATATAAGGATGAGCATAGAACATGAGCATATATAGTATCCTCAAACATATTAACATGCACACATTAAATACATATACAAGTAGGGAACCATAGCTACTGCAAATCCATCATGCAAGTGGCTGTCGTGGCTTGCCTGGGTATGAATAAACCACCGGGGAGAAGTGCGGAGAGTTCGCGGAATGGATCGCCGGAAATAGTTCTCTCTCTGAGGGGCTGTTTACGGCAAGGGCAAAATGGTCATTTTCATTGTGTCAACACATTATGAAAATGATACCAACAGATAGAGCTCGACGAGACGAAGAAGTGGGCTTTGGAATCACCTCGTTCGGAGTAGGGAGTGAAAAGTTATAATGGTTTTTCTGCCAGGGACCCATCTGTAAATAAAACTCTCACAAACTAGCCCCTGACTGAAAAACAGGTCGCGCCTTCTGAAGAAATACGCCTCTGCTACAGGAAAGACGTATTCGGGCAAACCCGCGTCCACTTATCCACGTCAGCTGACCGGGTCAGCGCTATGTGCGGCTGACGAGCGGGTCCCGCGTGGTGGTTGGGCCGGGTGACTGGCCAACGGCTCAGGGGATGATAGGTGGGGCTGAAGAGAGGCGGGGACCGCCTGGCCGGTCGTCGTCGTCCTCCTTCTGCTCCCTGCGTGCGGCTGAGGCGGAGGAACTCCGGTGACGGCTGCCGGCTGCTCCGGCCATCTCCGAGAGCGCTCCAGCCACCGGCGTGCTCAGGGTGATGCGGCGCATCCATCCCTGCAGGGCACAGCCACCGGAGAGGACTGAGACGACGGGGACTCCGACGCCGGCGGACGGCGGCTCGGCTGGAGATGGGAGCAGTGACACAGTGCACCGGAGAGGGAAGGAAAAGGCGGAGGGAGGTTGCCGGACCCTGGTGGCGCTCCTGGTTGTGAAATGGGGGTGAGGGGAGGCCGGCGTTGCGCCGATTTAGCCGGCGAAGGGCGGCGGCCATGGCGGCGGAATGCAGGGAGGAGGAGCTCTGGGGCTCGGGCAGGTAGCTCGGGAGGGGTAGGGGAGGGTGGTGGAGCTGGTGGTGAGCTCACAGGGTTCCGGGGCGGCCTATTTATAAGCGCCCGACGGCGAGCCGATGAGCTCGGCCGCCGTGGCGACCTTATCGCTGTCATGGCGCTTGGGGATGGCGTGGCTAGATGGTAGCGGTGCCTGGAGGCTTCACGGGAAGGAGAGAGAGCTCGAGGGGGAAGAGGACAGAGAGGAAAACGACGACGGTGTCACAGACAGAATAGAGACGGCGATCGCCGTGGTGCAAGGAGAAAGATTCCGGAGGGGGAGATGGGTCTAGAGCGAGGGCGACGACGAGGCGAAGCCTCTGGACATGAAGAGGTGGCAAGGAAGAGGAGGAAATGGACGGCACAGCACCGCGGAGTGCCAGAGCGTGTGGACGTGCTTGCCAACCACGTAGTCACCGCGTGAACTGGCGCATGCGGTGCACTCCGATCGGCCAAATCATGTCAGCTGGATAGGTCATTCAAAGGATAGAGCCAAGGAGGAAAGAAACATGCATAGTGCCCACTGAGGTGGCCACAACTTGCTGGCAACTATAGGAACAGCAAAGTGTTTGATGGGAGGTGAGAGAGATTGAGCAGGAAATTGACTCTGGTATTTGGCTGGGAGTGAACACATACTAAGATGAGTACTATGGACAAGTTTCAGCCCAAATGGAGGAGTGTAGCTAGCACTTGCTGTTCAAATGACCCTACTGACCAGAAATACAACTCTTGATGTGGTACTCATATACTGGCTTGGATTGAGTTGAAATTTGGAGGATATGAGTTATTTGGGCATACAAAGACACTGTATAAATTTCATACCATTTGTACACACCAAAATGGTACTTCCTTCACACAGCTTCCAAATGGACAGAATCTTGGAAACATTCTAGGGAATTATTGGGAAGTTGAAATGAGCCCAAATTTTGTGGAGATGGGTTATATGGGTATAAGAATACTCTGGTAATTTTTCAGTAATTATGAAGCAATATAAATTATAGTTGCTTCACAACAGAAAAATATGACCAGAAGCCAAGATTGGAAGGTGTGCTCACATAGAAGATGGGATGATGCTCAAATCTTGTGGAGAGTGTTAATTTGAGCATATGAAGATGCTTACAAAATTTCAACTCATTTGGATATGCCTAGCTTACACTTCCTTCACAAGGCCTCTGTTTGAACAGAAACTTTGAAAAATTGCTCAGGAATATTTACTAGGAAAATGAAGTTGAAATTTGGCATGTGGCAATGATATGGATGGGACAGAGTGCACAAAAATTTTGAGAGCAAGCAAGCAAAAATAATGGGTACTTGCTTCACAAACTGCCAGCTAGGGCAGAATCAGAAAAGAAATATTGGTGAAATATTTTTGATCATGGCAAGGAAGGATTTTGACATATCTGAGGAATATATGACCCAAACAATTTATGGGAATTATTTGGGAATCTTTGGAATGATGGAAGTGTGGGTTGCTTCACAACCCAGGGCAGACAGGGTTATTCCTTTAATAAGAAAAAGGAATATTCCCGAGAAAAAGAATATTGGGATTGGTCCAAGATGGAAATGGCAAGGTCTTGGGATGGTTTTGAGATTGACAAGCCACTTGGGAGAGGGATCGAGGGTGATCTCTCCAGGTTTCAAGACCACTAAGCCACCGAAGGGCAAATCCAAACCAAAATCAAAAGAAAAAGAAAATGGGCAAAATCCAGGGTGTTACAAACCTACCCCCCTTAAAGAAATCTCGTCCTCGAGATTTGGTTGCTCAGGGGTCAAACATGGATATTCCCACTTGAGGAAACCGTTTCCAACTCGGGTTCCTTTTTGCCTTTATATCATGTTCCCCACTGGATTTTATCTGACTCACTGCCTGGTTTCGGGGTGGTTTGTTTCACTGGATCCTCATTCTGACAGATCTTACCTCATATATTACTCTAACTTTGATCCCTTTATGTCTGCCGACCTGTCTGGGTGCGATGAATTATACCGTCTGAATTACGTGTCCTTCTCGCAAGTCCGAGAGTAGTTCCTCATGGACGTGTTGTGATGAAGTCCAATACGTACGACCGCCCATTGAGTTGTGAACAGAGTCTCTCGGTGGACACGGAATCTTTTACTCTTTGCATTGGGTGGCTTCAAATGGTTGTGTGTCCTCCAGACTCAAACAGTGCTGTGAATCATACCGTTCTCCTGGTGGGACCTGGCTTCTTGCAATAATTGCTGGAATATCTTGGGTATCTCCACTGTCTTGAGTATCACATTTGTACCAAAGACTCGACTGTCACCCAGGCTTGACTGACGATGGTTCTGGCAGAAGAATTTTGTTCACAGCAGGTTCTCTTTTAACCGATTCCCCTAGGTGAGGACACATGCTTCGAGACAGTTGTCAACCTTCTGATCGTTCCGTCTGTCGGCACCTTTAAGTAAATAGTAGGCCATGTAATGCTTTGCCACGGTTGCTGGAATCCAACTGCCGAATTGATCTTTTGGCTAACCTGACGGACTTGGATGTCTTCTCCTGACAATTCTGAGCATACATAGTTGGCTGAGTGGGGTACCTTGATAGGAGGTTGTTGCAAATGGGATATACCCCGTGGGTGTGCATCCATGGTGGTTGGTACCGATTCAGACTATCCGAGGTATCGGTACCATGCAACCACCATCACCATACCCGTATGGATGATTATGGTTCTCCTTGCGTGGATCCTTAGCTAACAGAGCATGGCCTTATGTGTTCCTTGATTCTTCGGATGACCATGGGTATTGCCAGGTACACTATTCCGGCAGGCATATTACTTTACAAGTTGTAGCTGTAGGGTAACGATCGTCTGAACCCTTGGATGAAACCGGCAAATAAACCAGTAGCCACCAGAACGATCTTTACAACTCAGATCTGGGACATTACTGGAGTAACTCAACCCCGACTCAAGACGGCTGAAAAGCAGCTCAGAGCATGAGACGATGTCGATAAGAAGAAAGTAGCAACTCCCTAAGACGGCCGAAGAACAGCTCAGAGCATAGGGTCATTGCTACGGAAAGAAATTCAACAGCTGCCCCCGACAGCCGAAAAGCAGCTCAGAACACGGGCCAGTTGCTGACAAGAGAAATATAAAGTCGGCATCCACCCCGGACGGCCAAAAACAGCTCAGAACACAGGCGTGGTGCCGTTACCAAAGAAAGGCAGGCAAGGGTTCATCAGCGTCCCATACAGCTCACTACTACGCATACAAGCATAAGCATATTAATTTAAACATGCAAGAATAACACAGAGCAATGCTTTAGGGCATATATCAGATGGCCGGCTTGCTCCATAGGTTATTGGTCATCACACTGAAGTGTATAACTAGCGTCCTTCTTCTTCTTATATAGCTCATGCAATGGTCAAATCCTCACCGAGCTGACATCATTGTATGGGTAACTCGTATGACCTTGGCAGCATGTTCACCACATCTATGGAAACATGTGTGGCTGGCCACTTGATTCCTGAGGCAAGCTTGTGTAGAAAGACTGAGTTGCTTATATCTGAAGTTTCCTTGTTGCCATAAGCAGACTGAGTGCATATATATATATATATATATATATATATATATATATCCCTTAATGTTTCTGCTGTCGGTTACTTGTGTATGCAGAAAGTTGTTTGACTATTCTTCTTGTTGGGCACTGAGTTCCTAGCATATGCTGGCTTGCTTCCGGAATATAGCTGGTTCAAATTGTACTCATAGCAGACTCCAACCTTATATGTGAACCATACCTTTGACCCGAAGTGTACTGCTGATCATGCACACATCTTTGCCTTCTTGCTAATTTGATTATTACTGTTGTGAAGATCGCACATTGATATATACCTTATGCCAATAATCAATCCAGGATATCATTATAATCAGACCAGATATTCCCCATGCCAGGCAGTCGGCGACAAATCCCATATTTTTGAGTTGAGCTTCCAAATGCTTGCCTCTTCACTGATTCTTTGAGTCCAGTGTCGGTGAGCAACTTCCATAAAGGAAAATAAGGTAACACCAAGGGCCCAAAGAAAGAAGCAAAAGAAATGACTAAAATAAAAGCACACAAAGCAACAAGATCACACACAAATAATATCATATACTACAGCTATTCACAGCAATAATATGCATTCCTACTTAAGCACACCAATCTCGCAAGAACGCCGGTGTTACGATCTAACATGCTGTGGCGGTGTGCACGAAAGTGAGTCCACGTGTGGAAGAAAGTTGGTGTAAACAAGACTACACCAAACACGGCTTACACCAGTTGCAGTTGGACTGGTACGGAGGCGGGGACGGACTTGGCGATCGTGGATCGATACACGGAGGTCACGACCACATCATCATCAAGCGTACGGAAGAAACTGTACTCGTCCAGAGAGTGGGTGGCAGGGTGGGATAGCGATGAAAAGAAAGGCTTGCGGCCATTGCCCTTTTCTGATAACAAGGGTCAGTAAGGGTTGCCAAAGCGGCTAGTGGAATGATCCGGGATAGAACTTATCTATCACCGAAATGATAGGGGTGGCTGAAGAGAATATATTGATGTGGCACCGGTGCATCAATCTTGCCAGTGATCGACAACACCAGGCACCTTGGCATCACTCCGCTAAGACGGAGATAACACCACACCAAGGAACGAATATGCAGCTAGAGGGTGCAGGTAGTGGGTCGAAACCGACACCACCTACACTCACCAGATCAACCGTTAGTGACATAATAAATATTCTATACGCATGCTATGCACAAACAAATGCAACAAACAAGTGCAGCAAACCGACTAGACTCTATACTGTCGGTTACTAACGTTTGCGTGGTCTAGGGCGTCCTATAGCCAGACCTGCTCTGATACCAACGCCTGTGGCACCCCGGCTCAGAGGGACCGGAACGCCCCGTATTCTAGCCCAGAGACAAGTCTTCTAGAATATGGCACTGTTGGCATAGAACAAATCAGCTCTTTATTACTATGGATAAGGTTACAAGGGTACAAAGATTACATCGGCACGGCGAGACTACGCCTGCCCAGGGTAGCTCTATGCTAACAGCGGAACAACCCGAGGAAGCGGAGTACCCTTGGCAGCGTAACAATGACGGTGGTGATGGACTCCACTCCGCAGGGACTCTGGCTGGAACGCTAATCCTAGCTCGCAAGCTCGGAATCCTTGACAAGCAAGCAATCATGGCATGACCTGCAAACTGGCATTACACGCCAGGTGAGTACTTTGAATGTACTCGCAAGCTCACAGCAACCAAAGCAATCAAGACAAGCAACAGCATGGCATTAACAGGTTAAACAGGTGTAATCATGATGATGCTAGAACGATATGGCATATGAGCAGGATGTCACTACATGCATCAGGTTGAAACTATCATGATGCAACTTACTATGTCCGGGGTTACCTCGTAACCACCACATGTAAGAACTTACCAACGAGTGTGTCACATGATAATCTCGGGACCAACCAAACTTGGTATTACAATACCGTAGTGATAACAAGATCACAAGGAGCTTGATCTTTACCCGAGGTCACCACGTAACACTATCAACCAAATCCGGTATCCATGATACCACGGTGATCCTCTCGTGATCCCGATCAACCAACGTCGGTATCCTCGATACCATGGTGATCCTCTCGCGATCACATAAAGATCAACCAACTTCTTTCTCATCGAACCGGGTTGTTATAAGCAAGATTATTATTCTGTTGACCCATAGTGTGTCCTACTATGAACTGTGTCCGTAACCGAGGACGCAGCTATCGATAGATCATACACTCTGCAGAGGTTAGTACACTGTACCCACACCACGGAATGCATGGCCTCGTGCTCCCATTCGGGTGGACCAACGACATTCCGACAAAACCCAGTCTATTGCATGGCACTCTCCCGGCCACTCTGACACACTCCCCTTTGGGCTATGTCATGGGTGACCCCTGTGTCCTTCCGACACCTGCCACCGTCGTGGCCAAACAAAACTGTGCCAAACGGGGACCTGAGCTCAATATCAAAACTGGGTTCACAAGATAATAGCCGCCTACCGGGCCAGGGTAGCACGTGCTCATAAACTTCCCTAGTGAGAGGTACCGGCGAGAGGCATGCCAATAGACCGAATTAGGGCTGCCCCATCCCAACAAGTGTGGTTGCACTGGTGAGCTTGATTCGGTGGCGCACTATGACTCAGCCAACAGGTGTTCAAGTTCGATTAACATCCGGTTAAATTTGAATAATGATGTGCTGAGCCATGATAACAGGATGAACCATAACAACAGATAAAGAAACATGCAGACATGTCACCATCTTAGCATGAACTACTACAAGTATTAACCATGAGCATAATGCTACCAACGAGTACTTGATAACTAACAAGATGCACATGGACGGAATATAAGGATGAGCATAGAACATGAGCATATATAGTATCCTCAAACATATTAACATGCACACATTAAATAAATATTCAAGTAGGGAACCATAGCTACTGCAAATCCATCATGCAAGTGGCTGTCGTGGCTTGCCTGGGTATGAATAAACCACCGGGGAGAAGTGCGGAGAGTTCGCGGAATGGATCGCCGGAAACAGTTCTCTCTCTGAGGGGCTGTTTACGGCAAGGGCAAAATGGTCATTTTCATTGTGTCAACACATTATGAAAATGATACCAATAGATAGAGCTCGACGAGACGAAGAAGTGGGCTTTGGAATCACCTCGTTCGGAGTAGGGAGTGAAAAGTTATAATGGTTTTTCTGCCAGGGACCCATCTATAAATAAAACTCTCACAAACTGGCCCCTGACTGAAAAACAGGTCGCGCCTTCTGAAGAAATACACCTCTGCTACAGGGAAGATGTATTCGGGCAAACCCGCATCCACTTATCCACGTCAGCTGACCGGGTCAGCGCTATGTGTGGCTGACGAGCGGGTCCCGTATGGTGGTTGGGCCGGGTGACTGGTCAACGGCTCAGGGGATGACAGGTGGGGCTGAAGAGAGGCGGGGACCGCCTGGCCGGTCGTCGTCATCCTCCTTCTGCTCCCTACGTGCGGCTGAGGCGGAGGAACTCCGGCGACGGCTGCCGGCTGCTCCGGCCATCTCCGGGACCGCTCCGGCCACCGGCGTGCTCAGGGTGATGCGGCGCATCCATCCCTGCAGGGCACAGCCGCCGAAGAGGACTGAGACAACAGGGACTCCGACGCCGGCAGACGGCGGCTCGGTTGGAGATGGGCGCGGTGACACAGTGCATCGGAGAGGGAAGGAAAAGGCGGAGGGAGGTTGCCGGACCCTGGTGACGCTCCTGGTTGTGAAATGGGGGGTGAGGGGAGGCCGGCGTCGCGCCAATTTAGCCGGCGGAGGGCGGCGGCCATGGTGTCGGAATGCGGGGAGGAGGAGCTCTGGGGCTCGGGCAGGTAGCTCGGGAGGGGTAGGGGAGGGTGGTGGAGCTAGTGGTGAGCCCACAGGGTTCCGGGGCGGCCTATTTATAGGCGCCCGACGGCGAGCCGATGAGCTCGGCCGCCGTGGCGACCTTATCGTCATCTTAGCGCTTGGGGATGGCGTGGCTGGACGGTAGCGACGCCTGGAGGCTTCATGGGAAGGAGAGAGAGCTCGAGGGCGCTCCAGAGAGCTCGAGGGGGAAGAGGACAGAGAGGAAAATGACGACGGTGTCACGGGCAGAATAGCGACGATGATCGCTGTGGCGCAAGGAGAAAGATTCCGGAGGGGGAGATGGGTCTAGAGCGAGGGCGACGACGAGGTGAAGCCTCTGGATATGAAGAGGTGGCAAGGGAGAGGAGGAAATGGACGTCACAGCGCCGCGGAGTGCCAGAGCGCGTGGACGTGCTTGCCAACCACGTAGTCACCGCATGAACTGGCGCACGTGGTGCACTCCGATCGGCCAAATCATGTCTGCTGGATAGGTCATTCAAAGGATAGAGCCAAGGAGGAAAGAAACATGCATAGTGCCCACTGAGGTGGCCACAACTTGCTGGCAACTACAGGAACAACAAAGTGTTTGATGGGAGGTGAGAGAGATTGAGCAGGAAATAGACTCTGGTATTTGGCTGGGAGTGAACACATACTAAGATGAGTACTATGGACAAGTTTCAGCCCAATGGAGGAGTGTAGCTAGCACTTGCTGTTCAAATGACCCTACTGACCAAAAATGCAACTCTTGATGTGGTACTCATATACTGGCTTGGATTGAGTTGAAATTTGGAGGATATGAGTTATTTAGGCATACAAAGACACTGTATAAATTTCATACCATTTGTACACACCAAAATGGTACTTCCTTCACACAGCTTCCAAATGGACAGAATCTTGGAAACATTCTAGGTAATTATTGGGAAGTTGAAATGAGCCCAAATTTTGTGGAGATGGGTTATATGGGTATAAGAATACTCGTAATTTTTCAGTAATTATGAAGCAATATAAATTATAGTTGCTTCACAACAGAAAAATATGACCAGAAGCCAAGATTGGAAGGTGTGCTCACATAGAAGATGGGATGATGCTCAAATCTTGTGGAGAGTGTTAATTTGAGCATATGAAGATGCTTACAAAATTTCAACTCATTTGGATATGCCTAGCTTACTCTTCCTTCACAAGGCCTCTGTTTGAGCAGAAACTTTGAAAAATTGCTCAAGAATATTTACTAGGCAAATGAAGTTGAAATTTGGCATGTGGCAATGATATGGATGGGAAAGAGTGCACAAAAAGTTTGAGAGCAAGCAAGCAAAAATAATGGGTACTTGCTTCACAAGCTACCAGCTAGGGCAGAATCAGAAAAAAAATATTGGTGAAATATTTTTGATCATGGCAAGGAAGGATTTTGACATATCTAAGGAATATATGACCCAAACAATTTATGGGAATTATTTGGGAATCTTTGGAATGATGGAAGTGTGGGTTGCTTCACAACCCAGGGCAGACATGGTTATTCCTTTAATAAGAAAAAGGAATATTCCCGAGAAAAAGAATATTGGGATTGGTCCAAGATGGAAATGGCAAGGTCTTGGGATGGTTTTGAGATTGACAAGCCACTTGGGAGAGGAATCGAGGGTGATCTCTCTAGGTTTCAAGACCACTAAGCCACCGAAGGGCAAATCAAACCAAAATCAAAAGAAAAAGAAAATGGGCAAAATCCAGGGTGTTACAAGTTTTCTCTTGATCAGGTTGTGAAACAGGTATTTGAGAAAAACCAGAATATCTATCAAGGAAGCAAAAGTGTGTGTGCTTAGATAATCTTTCCAACATTTGATCAATAAAAGGCAGAGGGTAATGATCTTTTCTAGTTGCTTTATTTAATTTTCTAAAATCAATTACTATTCTATAACCAGTAACAATTCTTTGTGGAATAAGTTCATTTTTATCATTAGGAACAACAGTAATTCCTCCCTTCTTAGGGACACAATGAACGGGACTTACCCATACTATCAACTATAGGATAGATTATACCTGCTTCCAGAAGCTTTAATATTTCAGTTCTAACCACTTCTTTCATCTTAGGATTACGTCATTGATGATCAACAACGGGCTTAGCATCAGGTTCCATATTAATCTTGTGCTGATAGAGAGTGGGACTAATGCCCTTAAGATCATCAAGAGTATATCCAATGGCAGCATGATGCTTCTTCAGAATTTTCAATAATCTTTCTTCTTCATGTTCTGAAAGGTTAGCACTAATAATAACAGGATATATCTTTTTCTCATCGAGATAAGCATATTTCAAAGTGTCAGGCAATTGTTTTAATTCAAAAATAGGATCACCTTCGGGTGGAGGAGGACCTCCTAGAGTTTCAATAGGCAAATTGTGTTTGAGCTGAGGTCGTTGTTCAAAGAAATTTTTATCTATTTCATTTCATTCATGCATATGTATATCATTTTCATGGTCTAGCAAATATTGTTCTAGTGGATCTGTAGGAGGCACGGCAATAGAAGCAAGACCAATTATTTTATCCTTACTAGGTAATTCTTTCTTATGAGGTTGTCTACTAAACTTGGAGAAATTAAACTCATGAGACTCATCACCAAAGCTAACACCGACAGTTTGTTTTTCACAATCTATTTTAGCATTAACGGTGTTCAAGAAAGGTCTACCAAAGATGATGGGACAAAAATCGTCTTGTGGGGAACCAAGAATTAGAAAATCAGTAGGGTATTTTATTTTCCCACACAAGACTTCAACATCTCTAACAATCCCAAGTGGTGTGATGGTGTCTCTATTAGCAAGTTTAATAGTAACATCTATGTCTTCTATTTCAGCGGGTGCTATGTCATTCATAATTTCTTGGTATAACACTACTGCAGGTTGGTCCAAACACGACAGTCCAATCAGAGACCCTTCGACGAAATTATGTGCGATGCATTAATCACAAATGGTGATGTAATAAAACCATCAAAAAAGATACAAAATGTTTGCGATGGTGGTGACATCAAACACGGTTCAGATTAGAGTTGCGTGTGCGATGCATGGCATACGGTTAATCCAGCAGAACTGATTGCGACGAGGCAGAACAACAGAAACAGGTAGCCATATGAGGGTGTGTGCGATATACGGCATACAGTTCACTAGGATGAACTGTGTGTGATTAGGCAACATAATAGAAACGGTCAGCCAGATCAAGGTGTGTGCGATGGAGGGCATACAGTTCACTCGGATGAACTGTTTGCGATGAGCCAAGACAATAGAAACAGTTCGACTGAACAAGATGTGTGTGATACACAGCAAACAGGTCCGTAATCAGAAATGTGTGCGAAGACCAATAATAACACAGACGATTGCTGCTAATGAGCCGTGTGATTTGCTCTGTCAACAGAAGAATAACATATATATATATAACTGAAATAAACATCCAATTACATAAGTGACTATAAAGATCATTCGCACACACCTCAATAAACAATTGCATGCTGTAGGTGCAACAAACCCTGGTGTATGTTGCCCTGACTGTACACAGGCTCAAGGACAAGGTTACAACATCCAAGACAAGGCCAAGCAGGAGAGTTAGCTCTTTGAGAAATCAAAGGGCGGATCAAGAAGACCAACACAAGCCAAAACTGCAAGATATCACCAAGGGAAAAAGCCTCCCTTGCCGGGTAGGCGAGCCTGGTCAGGTCGAAGCCACCCTAAGAGCAAGTCCCAAGACCTCCCCGACAAGGATTGTCGGGGCGCTGGCGGCCTGCTATCCCGCCAGGGCTCCACCACTCCACCTCACAGTGATGCAAGTCGCTTATCGGTGTGGTGTTGAGCTGCCAAGTGAATAAGTGGCAGTCATTTAGCACGTGGCAGCCATTCTTGAGGAAGATCACCCCTAAATGACACCCGTCCATGGCGTGTCACGCAGACAGGCGAGAAGGTGGTTGAATGGCACGACGAGGCTTGCCGGGCTGCATCCACGACGTGACACTAAGCGGTGCATTTAATGCACCTTGTCCTGTCTGCAGAGTTAGGTATGATAGCACTGTGGCTATCTAATCACTGGATAATGACTGTTTTGCCATTGTGGTAACCCCTTGACCTATAAAAGGAGGACTGAGACAACCTTAGAAAGGATCCGGACCCTGGTACATTGATACGGGCGTAGCTGCTCTCCCCGAGGCGACCTCGGCGGGCTTGAGTACTGCACATTCATCACGGTCTTCCACTCAATCCACCAAAGCAGGAGTAGGGTTTTACGCCTTGCGGCGGCCCGAACCTGGGTAAAACCCACCCGCATCACCATTTCCATGCTGTTCTATGACCTCCGCTCTTTGTGCAACGTGCCCTTCCCCCTTGCCGAACCACAAAGGGGCCGATGGCCCCATAGGTGATCGTTGTCGGTGTCAAAACCGGCAGATCTCAGGTAGGGGGGCCCAAGCTGTGCGTCTAAGGATCGATGGTAACAATGGACAATGGGGACACGATGTTTACTCAGGTTCAGGCCCTCTTAATGGAGGTAAAACCCTACGTCCTGCTTGATTGTATTCGATGAGCATAGGGGATACAAGAGTTGATCTACCTCGAGATTGTAATGGCTAAACCCTAGCTGTCTAGCCTATGATTATTCTGATGGCCTCTACGGACTAAACCCTCTGGTTTATATACACATCGGAGGGGCCCAGGGTCATACAAAGTCGGTTTACAGGGGAAGGAAAGAGTACATCCGGACACCAAACTTCCCATCCACGCATACAGGAGTTCCACCCGGACACGGGGGATAGTCTTCTGCTTTATCTTCATGGCCCATCAGTCCGGCCCATATCGAATAGACCGGATACCCAAGGACCCCCTAATCCAGGACTCCCTCAGTAGCCCCCGAACTTGCCTTCAATGATGATATAGTATCTAGCTTATGTCTTCGGCTTTGCAAGGAGGGTTCTTCATCATACTCCGGATTGACGACAGTCCGGTTTTGACCTCCATGTTCTGCCTTTATGATTCCTCCCTGTCGTCGCCTCAATTTCCACGCATCGGGCGAATGTGAACAGTCCATAATTTTTTACAAATAAGCCCCTCATCATGCAAGGGCGGTATCTATATAAGGAGGTTAGATCTCCTAATGCCATCCCATATCACGCAAAGAGCATCAAAGCAAACCACGAAAAATCAAAACATGGCGAGCGCTCCTGGCTCTTCCTTGCGCCCTCATGGCCCTCAAATGGGTGATTGGCAAAGCTGCTCTGTGTCTCACCTCCAGATGAATCGACTTCAGACGCAGGGATATCTCCTTCAGACGTGCGGGCGGGATTGGCCTCGATTGGCAATGATGTGCTAGCAGAGAACTTCCCCAATCCCAACAAGGAGGAGAGGGTGTGCTTCGTCTCGTTTCTTCTGAGGGGCTTAGGATTCCCGATCCACCCCTTCCTCAGAGGTCTATTGGAATTCTATGAGATCCAGCTGCACAACCTCACACCAGGTTCTATTCTGCACATTTCTGGTTTTGTCGCTCTCTGCGAACTATTCTTAGGCTGCAAGGCTCATTTCGAACTATGGAGAAAGTTCTTTTGCCTCGTCCCTCGTCATCAAGGGGGTTCTATATTTAAAGTGGGCGGCGCTGAAGTATGGCGCATAGCCGGATCAGGTTACCTCGTCGGAACTCCCAAGAAGGCATCCGAAGAATGGGCTTCGGAATGGTTTTATATCGAGGATGTTCCCCTTTCCGGACCCAGTTCGACGTGGACTTCCCGAATTCTCCAGTGCTCCTTTAAAGAAACGCCTCAACTGGCACCCCCAGAGCCCCAAAGAAGAAGACAGTGCAGAAGTAAAGAGGTTGGTCAGCAAGGTCAGGTTACTTGCCCCTTCCGGACACTCGATAATCGAAGTCATGGCTATCGCGATAAAGCGATGCATCCAGTCCCTTCAGTCCAGAGTGACCCCTTTATGGTGTTACAACGGAGAGGACGACGCATCTCGCTATAGGCGCGAGGGCCCAGATACCCCCGCCGCTCTGGCCGCCATTCTGGCAGATCTTTATAAGAGGGAGAAAGAAGAATTCCTCTGTTTAAATTGTCGGGAAGGTTTCTCCATGTATAACCCAATTGAATGGGTGAGTTTTTTGATTATCAGCATTGTCCTACCTCATTATCGAGGCATACTAATCAAATTGTTCTGGTCGTCTTTAAAACAGACATGGAGGAAGGTCGTCAAAAATGTGCACTGCCCCTCCCCACAACCAGAGGACTATGCTCGCCACGAAGATCCCGGCCTCTGCGAGGATCCGGATATATTTATAAAGTTTGATGATGGAGTCTTTTATCAAGCAAGCCTTGACGGTTCGGAAGTGGCCATTACGGCCGACTACCCCAGCCTTCTCCCTTTCTATAAGGTAAGTATTCGGAAATCATCCTCAAAAAGAGGAGTCCCCACTTGCACCTCACCCATCACACTGAATCATGCTTTATAGGATCGGCGCTTGGCGAGCCGTACTCCATCGAGGGCGGCCCCTAGGAAGGTAGCATCTATGCAGGGTGAGCCTTTAAAATGAAAGGAATCCGGGAGCATCGTCGAACCCCCTCCTTCATCAAAGAGGTATAACCTTTAATATATGCCTAGGCATAAAACCAGATTGTCATATTTCTCCTCCCATCTTATTCCAGGAGGAGCACACGGCGAACCGTGTCCAAAATCCCTATAAGCCGATCATCAGCTAATCCGGCGCCGGGCTCATCAACCAGGACAAGAGCCAATACGGATGCAGTGCCAACTCATCCGCCTCATGAAGATTCGGATGACGTATCCGTCAAAATTCCGAAATAGAGAGCGTGATGAATCATCGACGACTGAAAGAGACCATGCGCACTCCAGCTTTTACGGAGCAAGAATTTAAAGCCCTCAGCACCGTGGATGCATATATCCGAGCCGCCCGGGACGGACTTGCTGGAGTTGCCCACCTGTTTTCAAAAGATATGCAGGTAATGGTTTGTGTAAATTTAATAGATATATGCTAGTAGCCCCCGAGACTTGAAGCAGTTTAGGCCAACTGATTTAAGGATCGTTATGACCGCATGTCCTCAAAGAGAAGAACAACGCACTGTCCCAGGAGCTTGAAATGAGCCGGACAAAGCTAAACGCCGCCACCACAGAGCTAGAAGAACTGAAGAAGGCCATGATGACCATTGATCAAAAGAGCAAACTGGAGGAGGAAAAGTGTAAGTGCATCTAGTGCCCCTTAGTGATTTTGGTGTATTGAAGACTTATAGGTTAAGGGACTAATGTGTTTGTGAGTGTACACAGGTCTATAAGTCTATGAGGAGTTTGTTATTTATGATGAATGTCGACCCCTAAAAATGAATGTCTTCAACTGAAGACTTTGGTTTTCTTGAAGACTTTGAAAGTAAAGAAATTGGTGTGACCCTGAAGACTTGATATTCATGCGAGGATTATGAAGCGTGAAGACTTTTGTTTTCGTAGTTTCATTTTCTTCTTCTTGAGTCATAGGAAACACCGTACTGTTAAAGGGGGTCGAGGTAAAACTAAGGAAAAGTTTCCAAGTGATGCTCAACTCAAAATCCTACACCTACCCAATCCTTTCGAGTGAAGCCATTGGAAATCTCATACAGTTTAGTCAAGTTCTTCAGTGACAGAGACGAAGTTCTTCTGTTCTCTGAGGAATTTGTTCTGACTGAGGAGTTAGGAATTCGCCAGTGCGGATTGCCTACAAGTGAGGAGCATGATAGCCCTGAGGAATTTGATACTCAAATTTCCGACCGTTGCTGTGCTACGCGCCAGCCGTCCAAATATCCTACCCACCTAACGGTCATATCATTGAAGGGCATTTATGTCTTATCATGTCGGGCTGCTCCCTAGGCTATAAATAGCCGCCCCCTTCAACCACTAGCTGGTTGGCTGCTCCAAGAAATAGATTGACACTTGTCATTTAGAGCATCCCATCCTCCGAGGACTTTGAGCGAAAATCATCAAGTGAGGAAAAACCCAAAAACCCAAACACCTACAAACCCAAAGTGATTGAGCATCACTGAAGAGATTGTTCCTGTGTGGAACCGACGCTTGTTACCTTTGAGGACTGTGCATCCTCCAGACGGTTAGGCGTCATGGTCTAGAGCATCCAAGAGGAAATTGTGGATTGCCGAGTGACCGAGTATGTGAAGGTTTGGAGTCACTGAAGACTTACCACGAGTGATTGGGCGAGGTCTGTGTGACCTTAGCTCAAGGAGAATACGGTGAGGACTGTGTGTCGGGACTGTGTGTCCTCAGGTTTAAATACCTAGCCGCTCTAACCAGACGTACAACTGTCACAGCAGTTGGAACTGGTCTACCAAATCATTGTCTTACCGAGCTACTGGTTCTATTTCCTCAACCCTTTCATTTCCTCGCATACTTGCTATGTATTTGATCATTACTGTTTGAAGACTTTGTCTGAAGACTTTCTCAATTTCCTCAGTTCAATTTCTTCAGTCAGTGTCTTCAGCCTGCTTATCCTGTGTTTACGCTACTCGTACTCTGTGCTTGTTTTCATTTCATCATGATGACTGTGCTACTGCTCTGTTATGCTTGCATCTGAGCACTTATTCCGCTGCTAAGTAGTTCGTCGCTTAGGAATTTCCTCACCTTGAAATTCCTCAGTGACGAATTTGTAAAAATCGCCTATTCACCCCCCCTCTAGTCGATATAACGCACTTTCAATTGGTATCAGAGCGAGGTACTCCCTTGTTCTGTGTGATTTTGGTTTAACCACCTGGAGTTTTAGTTATGTCGACTGCATGCATGATCAAGGTCTCAGCTGGGTGTCCTACCTTCGATGGGACGGACTACCCCTACTGGAAGAACAAGATGCGCATGCATCTTGAGGCAATTGACAATGATCTCTGGTATGTTGTGGAAAAGGGTGTTCCCTCTGTCACTCCTTCCGTAAACACTGCTGATGTGAAGAGATTCAAGCAACTCGACTCTCAAGCGAAGAATATCATATGTGGCCATCTGAGCAAAGGGCAGTATGGCAGAGTGAGTGCTTTGGAGACAACTAAGCTTATCTGGGATAGGCTGTCCAAGGTCAACGAAGGAGTCTCAACTCAACGTGACTCTCGAGTTGACGTTCTTCGCAATCTCTTCAACCGCTTCAAAAGACTCGACAACGAAAATGTTCAGCAAACCTTTGATCGCCTCATTGACATTTCAAATGAGCTTCAAGCACTGGGTGCCACTGACATCACCGACCATGAGGTGGTGAAGAAATTGCTGAGGTCACTCGATTCTTCATTCGATACATTGGCACTGATGATTCAAGAACGTGGTGACTACAAGTCACTTGATCCTGCTGATATCCTCGAGAGGCTAAATACTCATGAATTCCAACTAGCTGAGAAGAGAGATCTCTACGGACCGAGCTATGGTAGATCTCGTGCACTGAAAGCCAAGGCAGTCTCTGAATCTGAAGATGAAGATTCTGGTAGCAGCCTTGGTGATCCTGAAGAACTGAGTCAGGAGCTAGCAATGCTCGTGAGGAAATTCCAGAAGTTCTCTAGACGTGGCCGATTTGGAAAATCCTCAAGAGGTGATGACATGAAATCAGATTCCTCATCCCGTGATTACAAGAAGAGAACTTGCCATAAATGCAAGAAACCTGGTCACTACATTACTGATTGTCCTCAGTGGGAGAAGGAATCAAAGAAGAAGAAATACAAGGATGATAGTTCAGATGACTCTAAGAAGAAGAAGAAATCTTCAAAGTCCTCATCGTCAAGATCTTCAAAGTCTTCATCTCACAAGAAGAGCAGCTCCAAGAAAGCTCGGGCATTCATTGGTAAGGAAATGGACTCTGAAGCTGAATCTGAGGAACATGAGGAAGAGGAGGCATCTGAGGAGTCAGACTCTGGTGTGGCGAGCCTAGCCCTCGCTACTGCTTACGTTAGCAAGTCCATCTTCAACACTGAGGAAAATGGCTTCCCCAACACTGCTGATGACGGCAACGATGACTATGCTCCCACCTATTGCTTCATGGCAAAAGGTGCCAAGGTACTCAAATATCCCTCCTCTGAATCAAGTGAGGATGAATCTGATGATAACCTCAAACCCAGCTATTCCAAACTTGCTAATATTGCTGTTAAACAACAAAAGGCTTTGGAAAAGGTTCAAAATATGCTAGACAAAAGCGATGATCTGTTAGGTGAGGAAATGGATCGAACTCAAACACTGACTGATAATCTTCAGCAACTACAGTCTAAGTTTGACAACCTTCAAGGTCGTCATGAAACTCTCCTAGCCGATCATGAGAAGCTTTCTTATGAATTTCTTCAAAGAAAGCAAGATCTTGAGAAGCTAAGGGTGAGTCATGAAGATCTTCAGAAGGAAAATGATTCTTTGCTTGCTCAACAGATCAGTGCCGCTCAGGAAGAATTTATTCCACCATGCTTGAAATGCATTGAACGTGAAACTGCTAATTCTTCAGCTGAATGTTCAAATGCTTCTATTGCTGCAAATTCTTCAACTATCTCTGTGGTCACAAATTCCTCATCTGAGGATACCACTAGTATCACTGATGAAAATGCAGGGTTGAAGGAATTGTATGTGACAGGCATGTACAAAAGCCTCAAAGGGCATCAGACTCTTTGTGATGTGCTTAAAAAGCAGATCTTGAACAGGAACCCTAGGAAAGAGGGTATTGCCTTTGAGAGGAAACTCAATGCTGATGGAACCTACTGGAAACCGGAGCAGTATCCCAAAACCTCATGGGTTGCTGCGAAGGGACCTCCCGTAGATCCATCCACTTTATCTGGCTTTACTTGTGAATCCTCATATTCATCTGATGAGTCATTTGACTTCAACTATAAACTGTTCAAAAATCAGAATGGTGAGGTATTTGCTAGATATGTTGGATCTAACTGCAGGAATGGTCCCCCTATGAAGAAAATCTGGGTTCCCAAAAAGTGCCTTGAAAGTCTTCAGGTGAATGTCCTCATGACAACACCTGTGAAGAATAAGAACCCCAGATCAAATTCTTCATATGAACCAAAGTCTTCATATGGATCCAAGTCCTCTTATGGATCAAATTCCTCACATGGATCCAAGTCCTCACATGAACATCATCGTGCTAACACTTCTGTTTCGCAGGGAAAGCCTAAGGGCTATGAATATGTGCATTATTCTTCAAATCATTATGTTCATAAGTCCTCGAAGAATTTCTCTGCTTATTCATATGCTTACCCTAACCCCTCTTATGTGAAACGAAGTGGTCTGGTGTCTATGCCACCTTTCTCTTATGGAGCTCGCAGAATGATGAACTCTTTGCCACCCCTCCAGATGTGGGTGGTGAAGAAAAGGAACTAATCTCTTATGCAGGGTCAGGTCTCCAGATGAACTAAATCGTCTGAAGAATTTGTTGGAGACCTGAAATGCTTGAAAGGACGCAAGCTAATCATGAAGAAATGATTTATTCATTTCTCACGTCCTCACATTGCTATATATACATATGTTGCTTTAATTGATGAAATATGTCTGATGAATTTGATGTCATATTCTTCACTCTGAAGTATATGAGTTCGTAAGATGCACTAATTCATCTGCAGGATGATTTACCCAAAGCTACTGAGTGGGTCCTCGATAGTGGATGTACAAATCACATGACCGGTGACAAGAGCTTACTGATGAACACTCCTTTATCTCCATCACACTTGAAGCATATCACCTACGCTGACAAAGGCAAAAGCAAGGTATTGGGTCTAGGTAGGGTTGCAATCTCAAAGGATCGACACATGGATAAAGTCATGCTTGTCGAGTCCCTCGGATTCAACCTCATGTCTGTCTCAATGCTTTGTGATCTTGATATGGTTGTTGTCTTTGGCAAATATCGTTGCTTAGTGCTCATGGAATCTGACAATTCCAAAGTCTTCGAAGGCTTTAGGAGAGGAGACTTGTATATTGTTGATTTCTCTGCAGGACCACAGCCTGCCACTTGTCTACTTGCTAAAGCTTTAGAAGGCTGGCTATGGCATCGACGACTGGGTCATGCTGGCATGAGGAACTTACACACACTCGTGAAGAAAAAGCACGTCATTGGCATCGAGGGTGTCAAATTCCTCAAAGATCATATTTGTGGGGCTTGTGAGGCTGGAAAGATGACCAGAGCCAAGCACCCCTCGAAGACTATCATGACTACTTCTCGTCCTTTTGAATTGCTTCATATGGATCTCTTTGGCCCTACTCATTATGCCACACTAACAAATGCAGCATCTCTATATGGCTTTGTCATTGTTGATGACTATTCTCGGTACACATGGGTGCATGTCATTACTTACAAAACTGAAGTGCAGGAAGTCTTCAGATGATTTTCCTCAAGGGCTTCGACGAATTTCGGCGTGAAGATCAAGCATATACGTAGTGACAATGGGACTGAGTTCAAGAATACTGGTCTTGATGACTATCTCGATGAACTTGGTATTACTCATGAGCTATCTGCCCCATACACTCCTCAGCAGAATGGCGTTGTGGAGCGCAAGAACAGGACTCTTGTTGAGATGGCTCGCACCATGCTTGATGAATACAAGACACCTCGTCACTTCTGGCCTGAGGCAATTGATACTGCATGCCACATCATCAACAGGGCATATCTTCACAAATTCTTCAAGAAGACCTCATATGAACTCCTCACTGACAAGAAACCCAATGTGAGTTATTTCAAAGTCTTCGGTGCTAAATGCTGGATTAGAGATCCACATCACAATTCTAAATTTGCACCGAAAGCACATGAAGGTTTTATGCTTGGTTACGGAAAGGACTCGCACACCTACAGGGTCTTCAATACCTATCACAACAAGGTTGTTGAAACTGTAGATGTGCGGTTCGATGAAACTAACGGCTCGCAAAGAGAGCACCTACCTCCTGTGCTAGATGAAAAGACGCCTGAGGAAACCATCAAGTTCAAAGCTACTGAGGATGTCATTCCTACTGAAGAATCTGCTGAAGAAATCATTCCAGAACATGAAGAACAGCATGCTGGCGCATCTGAAGAAAATGGCTCTGAAGAAAATGCTGAGCCAAATCAAAGTCGTCAACCTGCTCATCCCCGCATTGCAAATGAAGTACAGATTGAGAGAATCATCAACGACATCAACGCACCAGGTCCTCTGACTCGCTCAAAAGCTTCACATTTATCTAACTTTTGTGGGCATTTTGCTTTCGTCTCTATCACATGGCCCACCAAAGTTGATGAGGCATTTCTGGAGCCTGAATGGATTCAAGCAATGCAAGAGGAATTACATCAATTCAAGTTGGACAATGTGTGGGACCTTGTCAAGCGACCGGACCCATGCAAGCACAATATCATCGGTACCAAATGGATCTACCGCAACAAGCAAGATGAAAATGGCCTAGTGGTGAGGAACAAGGCTCGTCTTGTAGCTCAAGGCTACACACAGGTTGAAGGAATTGATTTCGATGAGACTTTTGCACCTGTTGCTAGACTTGAGGCTATTCGCATATTGCTTGCTTATGCTAACCATCATAATATCATCTTATATCAAATGGATGTGAAAAGTGCATTCCTCAATGGTAAGCTTGAGGAAGAAGTATATGTTGCTCAACCCCTAGGTTTTGAAGATCCTAAGCATCCTGACAAAGTCTTCAGACTCAATAAGGCCCTCTATGGCCTCAAGCAGGCCCCTCGGGCGTGGTATGATACTCTGAAGGAATTCCTCATGAAGAAAGGCTTCAAACCCGGTTCACTCGACCCAACTCTTTTCACCAAAACCTATGATGATGAATTATTCGTGTGCCAAATATATGTTGATGATATTATCTTTGGCTGTACTAACCAACATTACAGTGACGAATTTGCTTACATGATGAGTGAGGAATATCAAATGTCCATGATGGGAGAATTGAAATTCTTCTTAGGTCTTCAAATTCGTCAACAACGTAATGGCATCTTCATTTCTCAAGAGAAATACCTCAAGGACGTTCTAAGGAAATTCGGTATGCAAGAATGCAGAGGCATCAAAATCCCTATGCCCACAAATGGCCATCTATGCACTGATGAAAATGGAATAGACTTCGATCAAAAGGTATACCGCTCCATGATTGGCTCTTTATTGTACCTATGTGCATCTAGGCCGGATATTATGCTTAGTGTTTGCATGTGTGCCCGTTTTCAAGCTACACCGAAGGAATCACACCATAAGGCTGTGAAACATATTCTTCGATATCTAGCTCACACTCCAACACTTGGATTATGGTATCCCAAGGGCTCGGTTTTTGATCTCATTGGATATTCTGACTCTGACTATGCCGGTGATCGTGTGGACCGCAAGTCAACTTCAGGCACATGCCATTTCCTCGGACGATCCTTAGTATGTTGGTCCTCGAAGAAGCAGAACTGCATATCACTCTCTACTGCTGAAGCTGAGTATATTGCTGCTGGTTCTTGTTGTGCTCAATTGCTATGGATGAAGCAAACCCTCAAGGACTACGGCATCAATGTGAAGAATGTGCCACTCTACTGCGACAACGAGAGTGCCATCAAAATTGCTCATAACCCAGTTCAACACTCGAGGACAAAGCACATCGAGATTCGTCATCATTTTCTTCGAGATCATGTGTTGAAGGGTGACATCTCTATTGATCCCGTGAAGTCTGAAGAACAGCTAGCGGATATCTTCACAAAGCCCTTGGATGAGAAGAGATTTAGCAAGTTGCGGTGTGAGCTAAATATCTTAGAATCTTCGAATGTCCTTTGAAAAGGACACGCATCCTAACACTTATGCAAATTGATGACTTAGGTGTGCAACACACGAAGAAACATTTTTCTTCAATCAATGAAGACTAACCCTCTAAGTGTGAAGAAATTATTGAAGAATTTGATTCTCAGAACCCTACGATAATTGTACGCGGTGTCTGAAATCATCATTCTTACACGGTGGGTCACGCCACCACAAAAAGTTGAAAATCTTCAAAATCTGAGTCTTTCATCATTGTGCAAATTCTTCAAATTTTCAAATTCTTCAACTTTGCAAAATCTTCACTCTTTCCGACTGTGTTCTTCATTGACTATATATATATATATTTGAGTTTTCTGTCCTCTACAGCATTCACTTATTGCTAATTCTTCAAGTTGTGTTTCTTCTAAGTGAATGTGATCGGACCCGTTCGCCCTCTATGCTAAACTCAATCCAGTCCGTTCACAAATTCTTCATGTGCGTTCTATTTGAAACCCGTTCAAAGTCTTCACTGTGTCCTTGACAGCTGAAGAATTTGCGAACGAAACATTAAAATATTCTTATCTGAATTTTCGGCTTTTGCCGCTCAAACCGTTCCATATCCCTCGATAAGATTTATCTATTCACCCACGATCTAACACGATCTCCACTTCACAGTACGTGGGTGACACATGTCGCTAGGATGAGAAGGGTCAGGGGCAGGTTCGTCCATTTTCCTCGGACGAGCGGTTTTTTTTTCACCTCGGCTATAAATACCCCTCACCCTCCTCAGAGCTCATTTACCCCGCTCGATCTTACTCCCTCGCTCGAGCTCTCAGACCTAGCGCCGCCGCTACACTCCATCGTCACCGGTGAGGAAGAGCTTCACTGCCTCGACCTCGTCGCCGTCGTACTCACGCCAGCCGCGGAAATCTTCACTCCGCCGCCGCCGTAGCTGTTTTCCATCGCCAAGTTAGGGCGTGGAAGGTCTGAACGGACGAACTTCTCCACTGCTACTCTCAGTTCGTCGTGTTCTTCGTCAAGGGTAAATAAAATTTATTTTTACTGCCCTTGTTGATTCTGATGATTTCCACAAAATCTTCAAAAGGTGTTTATTCTTCAACTTTCATGTTCTTAAACACCAACTTGCTTCTGTCCTTGATCAGTTTCTCTAAGCAACGTTTTTCTTCAAGATTCCTCAATTGTGTGGATTTTCAATCTACACAACTCTGGAACCTAAGTCAAAATGCTTAGTGAAATTCCTCAAGACACCCCTGGTCATCTTCCTCAAACTTGATACTTTTGAAAATCTTCTGAGAACGCATATGACCTCTCCAAAACACTTCGCACCTATATTCTGTTCACAGGTACACAAGTCCGCTGCTGAATCTCTAGGTTCTCATCAACTTAACTCATTTGCAGCGTTCCTTGAAGAAAAATTGCATACCTCATCAGAAAATTCGATTGTTCAAAACCCTCAAGTGAAGAAAATGGCTGATGGTAAAAGACCTCAGAAGGGAGGAAAGAGGCCAGAAACAAATACTGCTTTTGAGATCCCTGATGACATCTATGATGAATATTGTACTCCTGATGAAGCAACTCATGGCAAGGAGAACAAAAATCAGCGCAAAGTGCGCATTCAGAAGATTGAGAGGAGATGGGCAAGAGAATGGAGGGAATATCGCTATGTCACTCCCAAGTACATGAAGAAATTTGCTGTTAACCCTCCATGTCCAAGACCTCCATTGGCTCCTGGCCAAGAAGCTGATCCCACTAGCATCAGAAGAGGTGAGGAATTTCCTCAGGAGTGGGCTAAGCGTCAAGCCAAGCTGGCCAAAGTGGCTAAAGAGGCAGTGAAGAAATTCAATGAAGATTCTGTTGCTGCCGCCGCTGAGGCCTCTGCTATCAAGCCTAAGAAGGCTATGCTGAAGAAATCAGCTGTCAAGACAAGTTCCTCAGCTACAATGCCCTCACGGCCAAGCTCTTCAAAGCCCTCAAGGCCTGTTCCTCAAGCAAATTCCTCAAAAGCAGCTCCAACTCCCTCGGTTGCAAAATCCTCAGCTGCTCCTGCAAAGTCCTCAGCACCTGTGCATCTTACCACATGCCAAAGGACTACTGGAATCTCAATTGCTTCAGGAGTCTCTGCAAGTTCTTCAGCTCCACCTCAGTCTTCAACAACTCCGACCTTGTTGAAGAAAAAGGCCACTGCTGGACGAGGCACAAGGCCAAGTCCTCACAAGAAGCAAGTCGCCTTTCAAGTTCCGTCAAGCGAAGACGAAGCTGATGATGAAGAATTAGCTGAGATCATCAGAGATCGACAACAAAGGGCCGCTAGAGCCAAAGGCAGTGCTATGCCCCTCATGCTGGATCCAAGGAAGATCCTTGATTTCATCGATCTACGGCACAAGGATCCAAATACACCTTTGCCTGAATTAAACCTCACTCCTGGTCAAAGTCACATGTTGACGGCCTTCATAAATGAAGAGAAATGGAAATTTGAAAAGGCCAGGCAGGTGAAGAAGGCTCAGTACAAGAAGGAGCATTTTCTGAAGAACAATGTTGTGAAAATGTCTCCTGAAGAACTTGTGTCTATGCAGGCTGAGATCAAAGCACTCAGTGATGAATTTCATGCATTCCATGCAGATTGGCTAGGTGCCAAAGTCAGATTCGTCAGAATGGCAAAAGGATTTACTCCAAGTTTTGCAGCTTCATCGCAACCCAAATTTCCTCAGACTGGAACATCTGTTCAGTCTGCTGAAGAAAATGAAAGCGCCAGAGCTGATGAAGAAATTCCAGTCTCTGAAGAAAATGCCAGGGCAACCTCCAATATTGCGCCTGAAGAGCAATCCAGGCCAGTTGAAGCATCTGCTACTGTGCCTGAGGAATCTGAACAAGCCAGGGCAACTGCATCAGTTGTGCCTGAAGAAATTCAACCAATTTCCTCTGCTCCTCCTGCACCGATGACAAGCATCAACCTTCCTTCTGCATCAGAAGCGAAGAAAACCAAGGCTGCGGAGCGAGCAGCTGTGAAGAAAAGGAAAGCATCTGCATCTTCAGAGTCTTCAGCTCCCAAGAAATTGAAGACTTTGACGAGTTCATCTGAAAACCCAATTGATGCTATTCCAATATCAAGCATGCCATCAAAGGAGATCATTCCCTTTGGTGAGGAATATGAAATTCCAAGTAAATCTGATGAAGAAGATCCTTCTGCTGCTTCGATAGAGCAGATGGATGAAGAAATTAAAGTGGATACTTTCTCTTCAACCCCACTGGTATCATCGCCCATGCCTCAGTTCACAGCTGAAGAGGCAGGCGTCAAAGGAATTGATGAAGATGAGGATGTGGATATTGGGTCTACAACACCTATTCTGAATGATGACTTTTGGGAAAGTCATCACCCCAAGTCACCTCTGACAACCCCTCTACATCATGTTCCTCAGTCCCCTGTGCAAACTGAAGAAATTCATACGGGCTCTGATGAACGTCAAGCTTCACTTCATTCTATTCCTAAAGAAGTTCCAGCCACTAGCGCTGATGTACATATGTCTGAAGAAATGGAGGCCAAGGCTGCTGCTGAAATTCCTCAGCCAGTGGCTCCAGTGGCTATACCTCAAGAGGCTGTAAATTCTTCAATTGTTAGTCTTCAGCCCAAGCCACAGAACCCTCACTCCAAGAAGCAGAAGTTTAATGCTGAGGATTTCTTCAACGAGCACATATTCTTCACTGACTACAATCCCTATGACTCTGCTCGTCTTCGTCGCAAGCGTTTCTGGACTGCAAGCCAGATGAACTTCTACTCCTCATTGTTGGTTGATAAGGATAAGATCTTTGAACATGAGCAAATTCCTCATGTAGATATGGAATCGCTACCCTGCTTCACCCCAGTCCTCAGTGTTCTTCATGACGCTGGGTTACTCAATTTCTGCACCGACATCTGCGATTGGAATGAAGAACTCATTCTTCAATTCTTCGCCACGCTGCACATTACTGGAAATGTTGATGATGTCAATTCATGGGTATTGGACTAGATGACCGATAATACTCATTTCAAAGCACCGGCCTCTGAATTGCTTCATGCCGTCCCAGTCAGTCCTCCCACTGAAGGTGCAAGGCTTCTCTATGTTGAACCTGAACTGTCTGATCATCTGATGCAAGTGCTGATGAAGCCTTTGAAGCCAGGCCAAGCTCCAAGGACCAAATTCCTCGTCAAGGAATTGCTCTATGTGCCAAGGACAGTCTATCGCATATTGACCAAAACCCTCAGTCCAATCAAGGGCCACAACTCTGATGATGAAGAAGTTGTTGGCATTATGAAGAATCTGCTGTTCAATATCATTCACGGTATTCCTATCAACTACCATGGTTTCTTCATGAGGACTTTGGCCAATGCTGCTCTGTCGCCTTTTGAGTTGAAGCCTTATGCTCCCTGGATCATGAGATTCATCAGATCAAGGTCTTCAATTCATTATAAGGCTGACTTTCAAAATCATCTCAGCTATTTGCCCCCTATTGAAGTCCTCAAACGGGCTATTTCCTCAGCTGACGAGAAGGGCAAGGCTGCTGTTATTGATGAAGGTACTCGTCCATTGGATGGACAGTTTTGCAAAGCTACTTCCTATTCCACCAATGATGACTCTGCAACTCAAGATTCTGCCGCCAAAGCTTCAGAACATCATCCTCAAGCCACAGCTCCGCGTGTGATGACTGATCGTGAACTTCTCCTTAGTCTTCATCAGAAAGTTGATCGAAATCACAAGTGGGTCAAGCGTCAGTTTGGTGCAATTCTTCAGAACATGACAGTCACTCAAAATACTGTGAAGAAGAATCACTACTACTTGCATGAAGTCTTTGACCGCACTTGGGCGATTCTGTCTAATCTTCATAGTGCTGAAGAACTCAAGGAGATGGACTTCCAACAGGACTTTGACTGGTCTCAGCCACCTTCGAAGAAATTCAAGAAAGTCAAAGTTCCTCAGCTTGTTGCCAGTTCATATTCTTCATCGCGCGAGACTGATGAAGCTGAAGACTTGAACGACACTGCGGCAGGCCCTACCTCAACAGACGACCCCAACAATGCTGGCGCTCCTCCATCGACATCATGATGATATTCTTCAGGGGCGTTAGTCCTCATTTTTCCTCCCTTTTGGTCATTCGATGACAAAGGGGGAGAAATTTGAGTTAGTCTTCAAGCGGGTCTCTTATATATATGGGCTATATTTCTGTTAAGTTTCAACTCTTGCTTTTCTGAGGTGTTTGCTCTGATGAGTTGTAAACTTAAGTCCTATGGTGGTCTGATACTTTTGCTCTGTTTTTCTGCATGCTATTTCCTCAATACCATAATGCACGCATGCTGAATTTCGTCAGACACCATATTTCATCATGCATTTCAAATTCTTCATATCATATGATAAATGCATGTATGAATTTCAAGATATAGGAGGAGATCTCCATGATATTATTCAACAATGTGCATTTGCTATTTCAAAGCAAATTCTTCAAATATGCACATCTTTAGGGGGAGTTCTTATATATCTTGCAGTCAAATTCCTCAATATTAGTATTTACACTTCATATGTTTATCCCCGTTGAAAACTTAACCTATATTGTCATCAATCACCAAAAAGGGGGAGATTGTAAGTGCATCTAGTGCCCCTTAGTGATTTTGGTGTATTGAAGACTTATAGGTTAAGGGACTAATGTGTTTGTGAGTGTACATAGGTCTATAAGTCTATGAGGAGTTTGTTATTTACGATGAATGTCGACCCCTAAAAATGAATGTCTTCAACTGAAGACTTTGGTTTTCTTGAAGACTTTGAAAGTGAAGAAATTGGTGTGACCCTGAAGACTTGATATTCATGCGAGGATTATGAAGCGTGAAGACTTTTGTTTTCGTAGTTTCATTTTCTTCTTCTTGAGTCATAGGAAACACCGTACTGTTAAAGGGGGTCGAGGTAAAACTACGGAAAAGTTTCCAAGTGATGCTCAACTCAAAATCCTACACCTACCCAATCCTTTCGAGTGAAGCCATTGGAAATCTCATACAGTTTAGTCAAGTTCTTCAGTGACAGAGACGAAGTTCTTCTGTTCTCTGAGGAATTTGTTCTGACTGAGGAGTTAGGAATTCGCCAGTGCGGATTGCCTACAAGTGAGGAGCATGATAGCCCTGAGGAATTTGATACTCAAATTTCCGACCGTTGCTGTGCTACACGCCAGCTGTCCAAATATCCTACCCACCTAACGGTCATATCATTGAAGGGCATTTATGTCTTATCATGTCGGGCTGCTCCCTAGGCTATAAATAGCCGCCCCCTTCAACCACTAGCTGGTTGGCTGGTCCAAGAAATAGATTGACACTTGTCATTTAGAGCATCCCATCCTCCGAGGACTTTGAGCGAAAATCATCAAGTGAGGAAAAACCCAAAAACCCAAACACCTACAAACCCAAAGTGATTGAGCATCACTGAAGAAATTGTTCCTGTGTGGAACCGACGCTTGTTACCTTTGAGGACTGTGCATCCTCCAGACGGTTAGGCGTCATGGTCTAGAGCATCCAAGAGGAAATTGTGGATTGCCGAGTGACCGAGTATGTGAAGGTTTGGAAGTCACCTGAAGACTTACCACGAGTGATTGGGCGAGGTTTGTGTGACCTTAGCTCAAGGAGAATACGGTGAGGACTGTGTGTCCTCAGGTTTAAATACCTAGCCGCTCTAACCAGACGTACAACTGTCACAGCAGTTGGAACTGGTCTACCAAATCATTGTCTTCACCGAGCTACTGGTTCTATTTCCTCAACCCTTTCATTTCCTCGCATACTTGCTATGTATTTGATCATTACTGTTTGAAGACTTTGTCTGAAGACTTTCTCAATTTCCTCAGTTCAATTTCTTCAGTCAGTTTGTCTTCAGCCTGCTTATCCTGTGTTTACGCTACTCGTACTCTGTGCTTGTTTTCATTTCATCATGATGACTGTGCTACTGCTCTGTTATGCTTGCATCTGAGCACTTATTCCGCTGCTAAGTAGTTCGTCGCTTAGGAATTTCCTCACCTTGAAATTCCTCAGTGATGAATTTGTAAAAATCGCCTATTCACCCCCCCTCTAGTCGATATAACGCACTTTCAAAAAGGATAAGCAAGCCAAAGAGATAAAGAGCTTAAAGGCTCAATTATCGGACGCTCAAAAAGATAATAACAAGTTAAAAGGCGGCATATTCAGTATGACCTTTGAACCATCCAAGTTACTCATATTATCCCATAATTCGGAGTGTTATAATGCTACTCGTGCAGGTCTGTTAACCGGGCATCATGAAGAAGAAGTATCTGGATTTTGAGGCGACATTTTAAAATAGCTGTCCGTAGTGCATAAGCGAGCCCGGAAAGCCATGAGAAGTATGGCCAAGGCCTTATGGCCATCCGATGCCCCTCCAGAAAGTATGGAGGGGTTGGCAAACCTGTTCAAAGGTGCCCGGCGCCGTTTTGAGCTATGGAAGACGTCAGCATGCCAGGAAGGTGCACGAGAGGCATGGGCAATGGTGAAGACGCGCTACACCGGGCTTGATCCGAATCGTATGGCCCGAGTTGGACCGCAGGGACCGGACGGAAAAGAGATTCCCGTGAACTTGGTATATGACCAAGTGATGATAGCTGCGAAATATTCCCAAGAAGACTGTAGCTTCAGCAGTCTTATAGATGACATAGATAAAGAGTAGGCGTTCGATTCAATGTATCAATGTACTTTATCATTGAACTTATCTCCAACCGAACTTGTCAAAATTTGTCATCGCAGGCCTTCGGCTTCAACCTCCAAACCAAGAAGTTGGAGTGTTTTCGGATACCATGTGAGAATGTAATAAACATTAATTATGTCCGGAAACTAGGCAATCCGGTCATGTTGCTCGAACAGACAAAATTTGTTCAGGGAGTTATGTTATATTACTTTTTAACGTAAGAAACATCTTCTAGGGAAAATAGTTTCGTTAAGGGTTCCTTTCCTTGGGTCGGTACGCTTAAGTATGCATGCCTAGGCTTTGATCCGAGTTACGGCTAGCCTATCTCGTATTTGTTAGGAGAATTACACAAATGTAAATAATCTGTCGTTGCTTGCCGACCAATTATTCTCTTAAGAACGCTAGCTTTCGGCTTCACCCGTCTGAGGTACAGATCCGGAGTACCCGGTTGTAACAATCGCAGAGGTGCTCCCTTTACACCCTAGCCAAACAATCGGGAATGTAGGGTATAAACACAGGAGCGAGGCAACCTGGCTTGGCAAAAACTTAAGTCATAGTGGTGCATATAATGGCAAAAGATGTATAGAACAAACGACGTAAACAATGTAAGCAACAAGCTTTCAGTAATAAGCTTCGTCAAAGAAGCCCCCAGTTATAGTGGGGTGTATACATTTAAAGATCTGTACCCCTAACAGTTCGGTAGATCCGAACATACCCTGGGATAAAAGAAGGAAAAAATAAAAAAGAAGACGAGAAAAAAGGAACCTAATCAAAAAGGAAAAAAGGATGCGACCGAACTATCCGTAGAATCGTCGGAGCCGAGCAGCGTTCCATGGATTTGGCTCAAGGCGATTATCCGATGCGTTACGAAGGCGATAGGCTCCTCCTGTGAGAACTTCATCTATGATGAAGGGGCCCTCCCATCTCGGTTTGAGCTTATCCTTCTTCTTCTCCGGGAGACGCAAGACGAGTTCGCCCACGTTATAAGTCTTGGCCCGCACTTCTCTGCTTTGGTATCGCCTAGCCTGTTGTTGATAAAGTGCGGAATGGGCTTGTGCAATATCACGCTCCTCTTCAAGACCGTCCAGGTCGTCCTGCCGATCGAGCTCGGCTTCTCGCTCTTCGTACATGCACACTTGAGGTGAGTCATGAATAATGTCGCAGGGCAGGACAGCTTCCAAGCCGTACACCACGAAGAAAGGTGTATATCCGGTTGTCCGGTTAGGTGTAGTCCGCAGCCCCCAGATCACGGAATCGAGTTCCTCAACCCAGTGTTTATCTGACTCCCGTAGGGAGCGCACCAGTCGGGGTTTGATGCTGCTCATTATAGGGCCATTGGCCCGTTCAACCTGACCGTTTGTTTGAGGGTGGTAGACGGATGCATAGTCGAGTTTAATGCCCAATTTAGCACACCAGTTTTGCACCTCCTCAGCTGTGAAATTGGAGCCATTGTCAGTGATGATACTGTGCGGGACACCATAGCGGTGTACCACGCCAGATATAAAGTCAACCACTGGTCCTGCTTCAGCCGTTTTTACTGTATTGGCTTCTATCCACTTAGTGAATTTATCCACCATAACCAGTAAATATTTCTTTTTATGGTTTCCCCCTTTAAGGGGTCCGACCATATCGAGCCCCCAGACCGCGAAGGGCCAAGTAATGAGGATTGTTCTTAAGGCGATGGGAGGCATAATACTTTGATTGGCGAAAAGCTGACATCCCACACAACGCTGGACAAGGGATTGTGCGTCTGCTCGGGCCGTTGGCCAGAAAAAACCTGTTCGGAAAGCTTTGCTTACGAGGGCCCGAGCTGCGGCGTGATGGCCGCCCAGACCAGCATGTATTTCAGCAAAGAGTTGTCGTCCCTCCTCTTCGGAGATACACCTTTGGAGAACTCCGGTAGTGCTTTTCTTGTACAGTTCACCTTCGTGAACTTTGTAGGCCTTAGAACGCCGAACTATGTGACGGGCCTCATTTTGATCATCAGGAAGCTCCTGCCTATTAAGGTAGGCTAGGAAGGGTTCAGTCCATGGAGCAATAACGGCCATGATCTCATGAGCAGAGGGTGTTATTTCGGTATCTGAACCCCCGATGATACCTGTATCATGTTCAGCTGATGGGGGTGTGATCAGGTCCGTACTTGTGTCTCTGCTCTCGTCCTGCCATACCACGAATGGCTTGAAGATCCTTTCCACGAAGGTATTAGGCGGGATGGGGTCGCGCTTGGCGCCCATGCGAGTGAGTATATCCGCTGCCTGGTTACTGTCTCTAGCGACGTGATGAAATTTGAGCCCCTGGAACCGAGCTGATATTTTTAATACGGTGTTTCGATATGCCGCCATTTTTGGCTCTTTTGCATCAAATTCTCCATTGACCTGAGAAATTGCGAGGTTCGAATCACCGCGCACCTCTAGGCGTTGTATGCCCATGGAGATAGCCATGCAGAGACCATGTAGAAGTGCCTCGTATTCGGCTGCGTTATTGGAGTCTGTATACATGATTTGCAACACGTAGCGGACTGTGTCCCCCGTAGGGGATGTCAAGATGACGCCAGCCCCCAGTCCGACTAGCATTTTAGAGCCGTCGAAGTACATGATCCAGTTGGAGTAGGAACTGTACTCTTTGGGGAGCTCGGCTTCCGTCCACTCTGCGATGAAGTCGGCCAGCACCTGAGATTTAATAGCTCGGCATGACTTGTATGTTATTTCAAACGGTAAGTGCTCAATGGCCCATTTAGCTATGCGGCCAGTGGCGTCCCTGTTATTTATAATGTCGTTAAGTGGTACTTCAGATGCCAACGTGATCGAACACTCTTGAACATAGTGTCGGAGTTTTCGGGATGCCATAAAGACCGCGTAAGCTATCTTTTGGTAGTGAGGGTATCGGGATTTGTAGGGTGTAAGGACCTCCGATACGTAATACACTGGCTTTTGGATGGGGAATTTATGTCCCTCTTCCCCTCGCTCGACGACGAGTACAGCACTCACTACCTGGTGAGTTGCGGAGATATAAAGCAGCATAGGCTCGCCAACACTTGGGGCGGCTAGGATTGGATTTCCTGCTAATATGATTTTTATTTCTTCCAATCCGGCTATGGCTACTTCCGTCCATTCAAAGTTGTCGGTGTGTCTGAGCAGTCTATAAAGTGGTAATGCTTTTTCTCCTAATCTGGAGATAAAGTGGCTCAAGGCCGCTATGCACCCTGGTAGCTTTTGGACCTATTTTAGGTTTGTTGGCGTAGCCAATTGCGACAAGGCTCGGATTTTAGCTGGGTTTGCTTCAATTCCTCTATGGGAAACAATGAACCCTAATAGCTTTCCGGCTGGAACGCCGAAGACGCATTTTTCCAGATTGAGCCGTATGCCGTATGTTCGGAGGTTGTCAAATGTGAGGCGGAGATCATCCACCAATGATTTGACGTGCTTGGTCTTAATGACCACGTCCTCCACATATGCTTCTACTGTCTTGCCGATTTGTTTTTCCAAGCATGTTTGAATCATGCATTGGTAAGTGGCACCAGCGTTTTTGAGCGCAAAAGGCATAGTGTTGAAACAGAAAGGCCCATACGGGGTGATGAATGCCGTTGCGGCCTGGTCGGACTCCTTTATTTTAATCTGATGGTATCCGGAGTAAGCGTCGAGGAAACACAATGAGTCGTGTCCCGTGGTCGCATCAATAATCTGGTCAATGCGGGGCAATGGGAAAGGGTCTTTAGGGCAAGCCTTGTTGAGGTCTTTGAAATCGACACAAAGGCGCCAAGATTTGTCCTTCTTCGGCACCATGACCAAGTTGGCTAGCCAATCCGGGTGTTTGATTTCTCTGATGAACCCGGCCTCGAGTAGTTTGGCTAGCTCCTCCCCCATAGCTTGTCGTTTGGGTTTGAAAAATCACCGTAGCGTTTGCTTGACTGGTTTGAACCCCTTAATTATGTTGAGGCTGTGTTCGGCCCATCTACGTGGGATACTGGGCATGTCCGAAGGGTGCCAGGCGAAGATATCCCAATTTTCACGTAGGAACGCGCGTAAGGCGGCATCTACCGTCGAATCCAGCTGTGCTCCGATGGACGCTGTTTTGTTAGGATCCATCGGGTGCACTTGAAATTTAACTATTTCATCTGCTGGCTTGAAAGAGGTGGATTTAGGTCTCTTATCAAGAATCACATCATCCCTGTCCACCATGGATCGTAGGGTGGTTAATTCTTCGGCCACAAGGGCTTTGGAGAGTGCCTCAAGGGCCAAGGATGCGGTTTTGTTTTCGGCGTGGAGTGTTGTATCCGGATCACTTGTAACTATGGTTATTCCATTAGGCCCCGGCATTTTAAGCTTCATGTACCCATAATGGGGTACGGCTTGGAAGCGTAAAAAAGCGCCCCACCCTAGAAGGGCGTGGTAGCCGCTATTGAAGGGAGCGATGTGAAAGAGCAGCTCCTCCGACCTGTAATTTTCAGGCGTGCCGAATACTACGTCGAGTTTAATTCTCCCCGATCATCGTGCTCCTCGACTGGGGATGATACCTCGAAAGGTGGTACTGCTTTGCTTGATGTGTGTTCTATCAATCTGCATTTTGTCGAGCGTGTCCTCGTAGATGAGGTTAAGCCCGCTGCCACCGTCCATGAGCACTTTGGTAAGTCGAAAGCCGTCCACAATTGGGTTTAGGACTAAAGCGGCGGGTGCTCGGACTGATCGAGCCCTTGGTTCGTTGTCAGCGGTGAAGGTTATTGCCGCGTCGTTCCATGGGCTTACTACGGTTACTTGGTGGACTTCGGCGAGGTCGCGGAGTGCCCTCTTACGCTGATTATTTGAGGAGAAAGTCTCGAAGACCGTAAGGACGTTAAAATCGTCATGCTCCGGAGAATGCTTCTCTGGAGTGGTGGTGGTGAGGATGGCCCAGCCACTTTTAGCTACCTGCCCGAGTACCCAACATGCTCGAAGGTTGTGGGTTGAGTCAGTGCTCAGCATTGTATGTACCTGTCAGGGCTTGTCGAGGAGTTCGCCAAGAACGGACCTGTATCCCGTAGAGCATTTTTTCTTGCCGACGGGCTTATGGTCGGATGCCTCGTAAGGGTGTATCCGTTTTGCCCGGGCAGTGCACTGCTTAAAGGCAGCAGGTTCCAATTGGGTTTTCTGTGCTTTCCAAGTGCTTTCCATCGCGCAATACTTCTGTACTACGTGCGACAGCTTCGTGAAACTCTGTATGCGACGGCGGTTGAGGGCATTCCGAATTTCCTCGTCAGTACAATTTCGATGAATGACCGAGACTGCGTCGTCGTCGCAGCAATCTTTAATCTTGTTTTTGACAAGTAGGAATCTAGCCCAGAAGTGATGGACCGTTTCCCGAGGTTGCTGCCATACATACATTAGGTCACATATGTCTGGAGGGCCTGAATTACTTGGAGAGTATTGACTGTGGTGGGTGGGTGGGCAAAAACTCGAATCCCGGCCCAAGATTGCATCCTGAGCCTGTAAAATCTCCGAAGTCACCAGTTCGGGTCCAGGGAGATCCAAGTGCTCCCCGGACCCAATGTCCGACCCTGAGTTCAGGGGATGCGAAGTCTCATCCAAAGGGAGGGTGTCCGACCCAAGAGGTTCGGAGACCCGAACATAGCTGGTCTTTAGTTTAGGGGAAGAAGTGTTTTCGGCTCGTTCCTCGACGACCGTTACCAGGTGGGTGATCGGCGGGGAATTAATTTCCCTCTAGTCAGGTTTGAGCCCGATTCGATCATAATCTGTTGAAAGCCCCAGGGCGGCGATGCGATCTAGCAGCTCATTTAAGGACGAGACGTCCGCCGGATCCATCTTTTGGGAGTATTCAAGACCGATGCAGGGGTGATGTTTGGCGATCACGGGGGGCGCTGTTGGCTTGATGGCCATGCCAGCACCCACAGTGAAACTGCCGAGCTGGAGGACCTGTCCTGAAGTTAGGCTCCTTCCAGAGGTGATATCGTTGTTGATGACAAGGCGAGCCATAGATCGCTTCTCGCGACTACACAGCGAAGCTCTCAATGAAAGCACCAATGTCGGTGTCAAAACCGGCAGATCTCGGGTAGGGGGGCCCAAGCTGTGCGTCTAAGGATCGATGGTAACAATGGACAATGGGGACACGATGTTTACCCAGGTTCGGGCCCTCTTAATGGAGGTAAAACCCTACGTCCTGCTTGATTGTATTCGATGAGCATAGGGGTTACAAGTGTTGATCTACCTCTAGATCGTAATGGCTAAACCCTAGCTGTCTAGCCTATGATTATTCTGATGGACTCTACGGACTAAACCCTCTGGTTTATCTACACACGGGAGGGGCCCAGAGTCGTACAAAGTCGGTTTACAGAGGAAGGAAAGAGTACATCCGGACACCAAACTTGCCATCCACGCATACAGGAGTTCCACCCGGACACGGGGGATAGTCTTCTGCTTTATCTTCACGGCCAATCAGTCCGGCCCTTATCGAATAGACCAGACACCCAAGGACCCCCTAATCCAGGACTCCCTCAATTGTGTCGAACCACGACATCTTTGGCGCACCAGGTAGGGGGGAGCGCTTGTGCGAACCCGAGGACGGAAACAGCGCGTCGGTCTTCATCACCATCTCCTTCGACGACGACGTCATCACCCATGGCGCCCAAGAAAAAGTCCGGTGCAGCAGCCTGTCCTTCCACCTCGAAGGCCCCCTCGCATGCAGCCACCGATCCCATGGGGCTGCGGCGGCGTCGGGGGACGCAAACACCACGGGAGACGCGACCGGCGCAGGCGGCGCCATCGTCGTTCCTCCCGCGACTAAGGTGGGAGCAGGAGGCGCCGGAGGAGGACAGAGTCAACAACATCCTAGCGGCCACGCTCCACAAGATGTGGGAGGGGATAACATCCAATTCCCGCCTCTCCACCTTACTGGAGAACGCAGTCGCTGTGGTGGCGCCCGCTCCGGCGCGAACCGCGACCTCCTAGCTGCCCCTGCTACGGATGCATCTACGAGGCACACGCCTTCCCCAGGACAAGGCAATCAAGACGAAGCGCCGAACGGGGCCGTCAGCCCCCAAGCACATCCTTCTCATCGTCACGCCGCCCTCGCGACTGGTTCGCGGCGACAAGAGCGCGACGCCGCCACTACCGTACCGTCAGGAGTCGGGCGACGTCGTGGTCTGCGTCATCATCCATGCCGAGTACTGCTTCAGAGGCCATGGCTCAAGCCCAGCTCCTGTTGAGATTCCCACCAGCGACCGACCAAATGGATGAATGGAGAGCCACCATTCAAAGTTTGATTGGTTTCGCTGAGGCAGGGGGATCGCAACGAGCGGGCTCACCACAGCATCCGCAGGTAGCGACCATGGCCCGAGCCGCTGGCCGTGCTGAAGGGGCCAACCTCACAGTGCAGTCCCCCCCACGACAGCCAGCACAGGGGCCGCGGCCAGAGCTGCATAACCAAGAACACGACGAGGTGTCGATGGCTTTGTCTGATCCTTGAACCCATCGAGATCAGCGGCAGGTCCTGGAGGACAGGCGGAGGGAAGACGCGCGCGTTACCATAGAACAGCACCGCGAAACCCACCACCAATCTGACAGGTGCAATGGCCCCAACGTCGACGAGCTTGCGCCCGGTGGAGACAGATACCTGCCCTTCGAGGTTGGGTGTCCTGCCTTCACTCGTGAGCTGCGGCAAGTCTGTTGGCCATCTACCCGCACGTTCAAGCCAGAGATACCAGAGAAGTACAATGGAAGACTGAACCCGGCAGAGTTCTTGAGCATCTACACCATTGTTGTTCAAGCCGCCGGGGGAAGAGACGAAAATATATTCGCCAACTACTTCCCTTTGGCGCTCAAGCCAAATGTGAGGTCGTGGCTGAAGCACTTACCGGAGAACTCCATCTCGACTTGGGCTGATCTGTGCCACGAGTTTGTTGGTGCCTTCACCGGCGGCCATCAAGAACCAGGGCGGCCCAGCGATTTGCAGCTCCTTCCACAAAAGGAAGGAGAGAGTTTACGGAAGTACATGTAGATGTTTAGCCGGGTGCACAGGAACATTCCAGATATCCACCCGGCAGCTGTGATTGCTGTGTTCTAGTCCAATGTGCGCAACCGCATGATACGTTCCAAAATGAACGTCCGGTTGCCCAAGACTATGAACGAGCTTTACACCTTGGCGGATAAGTGTGCCCGTACGGAGGAGGGGAGGCATCTCCCCGGAGAAGAGGATGGCGTCGACGTCGACTCAGAAGATGACGACAATGCCGCTGACCAGAAGAAGAAGAACAAGAAACGCAACAAGAAGCGCAAGGAGAAAGCAGTGCTGGCTATCGAGGGGTTGGGTAGTTCGAGTACCGGCAAGAAGGACAAGGTCGAAGCCCCCGGCAAGGAGGTTGCCATGTGCGCCGACTGCCGGGAGGCTGCAGCGGCGGAGAAGGCTGGGAAGGCTTACGGACCGTACTACAAGATCCATCAAACCAAAGGCCATGATCTCCAAGAATGTCACCAAGTTGAGCAACTCGTCAAGAAGCAGAAGGCTGAGTACGAGAAGCATGATAAGGAGAGAGGCCAAGATGGCGTTGGCGGGAAGGGCCGAAGCGACCGAGGAGGCCGCCCCGGCAAGGTCCGCCAACATCAGGGAAAACCTGCTAAAGGCCATGAGAAGAAGGAGTGTGGTGGCAAAAGTGATGAAGGGGATGAAGAGGAAACCAGTGAGCAAGAGTTTCAGAAAGCCACTGACGCCCTATGCATTGATGGATGCGCATCCTTGCACTCCTCTCACCGCCAACTGAGACAATGGGCGCGTGAAGTCAATGCTGTGGATCGAGTGGCAGACTCCCGGAAACCACTCAAATGGTCCCGCACGCCCATCATCTTTGACTAAGAGGATCACCCTGACCGCATCATTGTGGTAGGGTGCTTGCCGTTGTTGGTTTCACCAACAATCCGCAACCTCAACGTCATAAAGATGTTGGTTGACAGCGAGGCCGGGTTGAATCTGATTTCCCCTCAGGTGCTCAGCAAGCTACAGATAACAGATGAAGAGCTCAAGGTTACTGGCACGTTTCAAGGAATCAACCCCGGCAGGAGTCGTCCAAAAAGGAAGATCACGCTGCCGGTGACGTTTGGAGGGGAGTTGAACTACTGGACCGAGAAGATCATGTTTGATGTGGTCAAACTTCCGTTGCCATATAATGGGATACTCGAGCGACCTGCCCTGCACTACTAGGAGAACCTTATAGATAGAAATTTAGTAGTAGCGCTGGTTATGGGTCCAACGCTACTGCCACTTAGTAGTAGCGCTGGTTGGCAACAAGCGCTACAGGTACCAAAGTAGCAGTAGCACTGGGCCCCCTAGCAGTGCTACTGCTAAGTGGTCCCATGGCCACCGGCATGGGCTACATGTAGTAGTAGCGGTTGGCTGGAACCAGCGCTACTATTATAGACATAGTAGTAGCGCTGGGCCACCAGCCAACCGCTACCGCTAAGTCTGCACGGTGGGCCCAACTTAGCAGTAGCACTGGTCCATGAGCCAGCGCTACTGCTAATGCTACCTTATCCTCTCCCCCACCGGCCCGATCACTCTCCCTCCCACACTCTCATCGTCCAACCCCAGCTATCGCCGCCCGCGGTCGTCGCCGCGCCGCCGCCGTCGCCCACTGTCATCGTTGCCCGGTATGTCTCCCTCCCTCCCTTCTCCTTCCATCCCTCCCTTCTCCCTCCCTCCCTCCGACCCTGCCTTTCCCTCCATCCCTCGCCCTTCTCCCTCCCTGCTCCCTCCCTCCATCCTTCGCCCTTCTCCCTCCCAGCCCTCTCCCTATGACCCTCTCCCTCCCTCCGATCCCTCCTGCCTTGCAGAGATAGATGGATAGATAGATGAATGGATAGATAGATAGATGGTTAGAACAATGTTTTTTTTGATATATTGCATAGATAGACAAATGGATGGATAGATGGATATATTGATGGATATATATATAGATGGATGGATATATTGATGGATATATAGATAGATGGATGGATGGATAGATGTTAGGGTTAGAACTAGGGGATTTTTAGTAAACGTATATGTCTTTTCAATTTTTAGGGTTAGAACAAGGTTTTACAAATTTTTAGTAAGATGAGGATAATAATGTTTTTGTTTATATTTTGTTTTTTTTGTAGAAATCAAGGAGCCCCTGCATCATCACTGCCGTCGTCCCCGTCATCGACCCCCTTCGACCTCGAGGTGAGACCAGCCAAATCCCCATGTCGATGATGATGTAGATGTTTTGATAGTTGTAGTAGAGTAGTAGCTACATGAGTAGCTGTGACAATTTTCATGGAATAGAAAATTTTCAATGTAGGTCTTTCAAATATGATGGAGATTTAGACACGCGATATATAGTGTTGTGTAGTACTAGTGCTTGCCCAAGTGGCCTATGTTTGTAGGGAACACCTCACAGTGACCTATGTTTTGCCAGAGTGTTGATTAATTTCCATTTCGGCAAATTTCAGGCGCTCGATATATGTCCTTCTTAGCAAAGGTCATGCCGGATTTTTTTGTGAATTTTAGCATGACTTGTACTAGAATATGTAGAAAATATCGAGTGGCCCGGATTTTGTAGAAAGATAATTAAACGACATTTCGGGTTGAGTTTAAGTTTGTCGGGACTCCACCATATATATGAGAGAAGAAGAATGCTGACTGTTGTCATGGGGGTCATTCTTCCTCTTCTTTCTCATGATAGACCTTTTGGTAATGCACGGGAAGGAAGAGAAGAACGACCATCACCGATGGTCGCAAATGTCAGAGAGGAATCAGTGAGGGAGAGTTTCCACCATATATGAGAGGACGAAGAATCCCGACTGTTGTCGTGTGGGTAGCTTATTCTTCATTCCAAGGTGCTAGACATTTTGGTGTAATGCACTTTGGAATGACAGGAGTAGCTACCATCACCGACGGTCGCAAATGTCAGAGAGGAAGAATGCCGACTGTTGTCGTGGGGGTCGCTTCTCCTTCGTTCCCGTGTGCTAGACATTTTGGTGTAATGCACTCGGGGACGAAGGGAGGAGCGACCATCATCGACGGTCGAATATATACACCACATGAGCTGTGAGTTTTCAAGAAAAGACTCGACAGACCGATAGTCAACCCGTGATGAATAATAATGATCTAATTTAGTATTTGTAGTACATATATTGAATTGTACAAGTTTAATCTTTGAATTATGAACATAGGAAATGTCTGACGACGACGATAGGCTCCCGGAGTGTGAGTGGTGCGGCGAAAGATCATCTTATCAGGAGAAAGATCATCTTATCTCATTTATTAATGATGTTGAGAATTACAATATCAATTATCAAACTCCTTCACATTATGGTCAATACGTGCCACTAGTGCACTTGTTGAACTACGGTAACATCAATGGAGATGGCATGGTAAGATTTTTTACTATTACGACATCCGTGCATCTTTTGCATAAATTCTTCTAAAGCTAAACTACATTGCTAACTATGAAGTTATTACTATGTTTTTCAACAGAAAATCCCGAACGATTGTGTGCCTGATCTGTTGTTTCCGAAAGGTCGCCTTGATGTTATTAGCTTACGGCCAGGTCATCCTAGGCTTCACTGTTGTTCATACCGGATTTCTAAAACTGATGAAGACATGACAATCAAAGATTGGAAAAAATGTATGGACAATCGTAGGGAGCTACTTGGAAGCAACATTGTGCGAAGAGCAAGAATTGGAGACAGGATAATCTCCATTCTCCATAATGGAGCATCAGGGCCTATCTTGTTTTATGCTATTTTACCTTAGAGAGGGTAGTAGGTCCTAGCTAATACTCATGATCATGTGCTAAGAACAATTAAGTAGGGTTGGTTAGATGACTATGATGATGATGAGTATGACTTGTTATTATGATAACGAGTAGAAGTTGTATGATGATGATGAGTAGGACTTGTTATTATGATAACAATGATGAGTTATTTATTATTATGATGATGCATGATGCTAAGTTGTTATATGAGCATGATGAGTTATTATATATATCAGTGGGTGAAATGAACATGGATTAGATTCAAGTGGAGGCAACATGTGGTGCACATCGAAAGTACTACTAATCCAAACTTGATCTAGTTTGGATTAGTAGTACTTTCGATGTGCACCACATGTTGCCTCCACTTGAATCTAATCCACGTTCATTTCATTCACTGATATATAAAATAACTAATCATGGTCATAAAATCATATGATGAAAGTACTGTATATAAAACCTATACAAATACAGCGACAATAAGTTGCATTTTCAAAAATACAGGAAAATTTAGCAGTAGCGCTTTTCATAAGAAACGCTACTGCTACTTACTATTATCAGTAGCGCTGGTTTCAGTAGAGTGCTACTGCTAATTAGGTATATCAGTAGCACTGGAAAACCAGCGCCACTGCTAATAGTTAGCTATAGCGCTTTAGTGGTAGCGCTTGTACAAGCGCTACTGATAGCTATAAATCCAGTGCTACTGCTAGGGTTATCCCTAGTAGTGCTGGCAAAGTTCATGGCGGCATCCCACTATGCCTACAACACCCTGAAGATGCCAGGACTGATCGGCGTCATTTCTATCCCATCAGACAAGAAGGACACGATCATATGCGTACACAAGATGTACCAGGAGGCGGTCGCTGCTGAGGCCGCGGAAGCTGCAATCCCCACCAAGGAAAACAAAAAGGGAGAAAAGCTAGCAAGGATGCCGGTAAGGAATCCGGGAAGCGCACCTCTCCGGAGTACGCTGCACCCGTCAATGATTTGCCAGAGAGTTCTACTAGCAAGAGATCCAAGGTTGCTGCACCCGCTGTGAAGAAGGTCCTGACAGGGCTGGCTAGCGCTGATGGTACATTCACTATCAGCTCCACCCTTGATGACAAATAGGAAAGCGCGCTCATTGCCTTCCTGCGGGCGAATGTCGATGTGTTTGCTTGGCAACCATCTGACATCCCCGGTGTTCCCAGGGAGGTAATCGAGCACTACCTTGCTGTCTGCCCTCATGCCCGGCCCGTCAAGCAGAAGGTCCGGAAGCAAGCCTTGGAGCGACAGCAATTCATTGCCAAGGAGATCAAGAAACTTGAGATAGCTGGTTTGGTCAGAGGAGTATTACACCCAACATGGTTGGCAAATCTAGTGGTGGTGCGCAAGGTGAATGGGAAATGGAGGCTTTGCATAGATTTCACAGATCTGAATAAAGCATGCCCGAAGGACCCGTTCCCCTTGCGGCGCATCGACCAGATCGTGGATTCCACCTCCGGGTGTGATCTGCTTTCCTTCTTGGATGCCTACTCCGGGTACCACCAGATTTTCATGACCAAAGAAGACGAGGAGAAGACAACGTTCATAACCCCCTGTGGCACGTACTACTTCGTACGAATGCCCTTCGGATTAAAGAGCGCTGGATCCACTTTTGCAAGAGCAGTGCAAATAGGGTTTGAGTCTCAGCTACACAGGAATATTGAAGCTTACATGTATGACATAGTGGTCAAAACCAAGGACAAGTCAACTCTCATTCAGGACTTGGAAGAGACCTTTGCAAATCTGCACAAGATCAACTTGAAGCTAAACCCAGAGAAGTATGTGTTTGGCATTCCTTCCGGCAAGCTACTTGGCTTTTTCGTGTCCCACCGGGGGATAGAGGCCAACCTCGACAAGATCAAGGCGATCGAGCAGATTCAAGCACCCAAGATAGTTAAAGATGTGAGGCGTTTGACTGGATGTGTTGCTGCGCTAAGCAGGTTCATTTCCATGTCCGCCGAGCGCGCCTTGCCGTTCTTCAAAATTTTGAAGAAGGCAGGGCCCGTAAAGTGGACCTCGGAGGCAGAAGCAGCGCTGCAGGACTTAAAAACCTACCTTTCCTATGTTCCCACCCTGGTCGCTCCTAAACCACAAGAGCCGTTGCTGCTGTATCTGGCGGCAACCAATCAAGTGGTTAGTGTAGCACTGACGGCACAACGGGAAGTGGAAGAAGGAGCAGTTGCAGTTACTGCCCTCCCGGGAGAAGGGAGTGAACCAGTCACGGTAGGGCTGGGCGCAGAACAAGAGAAAGAAGAGCAGAGAAGCGAAGGCAATCCCAAGACTATGGCAAGGAAGAAGGTGGTGCAGCGGCCAGTCTACTTTGTTAGCTCCCTGTTGTAGGGGGCTAGGTCAAGGTACTCTGGCATGCAAAAGTTTATTTTTGGCCTCATCATGGCCTCAAGGAAACTGCGCCACTACTTCCAAGCCCACGAGATCACAGTCGTCACCCGGTTCCCCTTGCAACGCATACTGAGGAACCCTGAGGCCACTTCAGAATAGTGGAATGGGCTTTGGAATTATCAAGCTTTGGTTTGAAGTTTGAGAGCACGTCAACTATTCGGAGCAGAGCACTGGCAGAGTTTATTGTGGAGTGGACACCTACCCCAGACGAAGAGGCATTAGAAACAGTTATCCCCGGCAAGGAAGCGCCCCAAGGATGGATCATGTACTTTGATGGTGCCTTCTCACTTCAAGGTGCAGGGGCTGGCGTACACCTCGTCGCACCCACTAGGGAGCACCTCAAGTATGTGATCCAGATGCATTTCCCTCAGGAGAAGGCAACTGACAACACTGCAAAGTACGAAGGACTCCTTGCCGGGCTCAGAATCGCGATGGAGTTGGGAATTAAGAAGTTGATCATATGAGGGGACTCACAGCTCGTGGTGAGGCAAGTGAACAAGGATTATCAGAGTCCATTGATGGAGGCATACATGGAGGAAGTGAGAAAGCTAGAGGAGCGCTTTAACGGATTGCAAACAGAGCATGTACCCCGTGCGGAAAACAGCATTGCTGATCATCTGTCAAAATGCGCTGCGCGAAAGCTTCCTGTGGAACCAGGGACTTTTGTTCTCCACCTAACTCAGCCCTCCGTATCCCCAGTAACAATGGCCAGAAAGAGGAGGAAACTGGACTCCGGCAAGCCTCTCCCGGCAGAGCTTCCCAAAGCCCCTGGCAGAGAGGTTGGCGGGAACAACTCCACTTCGCTTGGCGAGCAGCACCCTCCTGCCGAACTACCAATCCTCGCGGTTGAGGCATGCGCTCCTACGAACGAGGAGGTGCCGCTGATCCTTGTTGTCAAGCCTCAGGCTCCAACTTGGGCGCGACACATAGTCCGTTACCTCCAAATAGGAGAACTTCCTGAAGAGCAAGAAGAAGCTGAAAGAGTAGCCCGGAGGGCTAGTATGTATCAGTTTGTCGATGACGCACTATACAAAAGGAGGCCCAACGGTGTGAAATTGAAGTGCATTTGCCGGGAAGAGGGGAAGGAACTATTGGCAAAGATACACGGAGGCATGCGTGACTCTCACATTGGATCAAGGGCCTTGGTTGGAAAAGCTTTCCGGCAAGGTTTCTACTGGCCCACGGCCCTCCAAGATGCAATCGAGCTAGTCACCATATGTGAAGCCTGCCAGTTCCGCTCCAAGAATATCCATCAACCTGCTCAGACTCTCCAGGCGATCCCTTTGTCATGGCCCTTTTCGGTCTGGGGGCTCGACATCTTGGGCCCCTTCCCCCGTGCTACCGGGGCTTTGAGTTCTTGTACGTCGCCATCGACAAGTTCTTGAAGTGGCCGGAGGTGGAGCCCATGAGGAAGGTGACCGCACAGTCAGCTGTCAAGTTCCTGAAAGGACTGGTGTGCCGCTTCGGAGTACCCGCCAGGGTCATCACTGACAACGGCACCCAGTTCATGAGCCGCGCCTTCATGCAATACGTTCAAACCCTCGGAAGCAAGGTTTCATTTGCCCCTGTTGCTCATCCTAGAAGCAATGGACAAGCTGAGAGGGCGAACGCTGAAGTGCTGTGAGGACTCAAGACAAGAACAATTGATAGGTTGTAGAAATGCGGCAGGCGCTGGATTGATGAGCTGCCGGTGGTTCTTTGGTCCCTCCGTACGACACCAAATCGAGCTACCGGCCAGACTCCCTTGTTCCTAGTCTATGGGGCAGAAGTAGTGATCCCCACGGAACTCATATATGGGTCACCTCGAGTAGTTGCCTACGATGAAGTAGAGCAAGAACAGCACCGGCATGATGATGCCGTGCTCCTCGAGGAGAACCATCTCCAGGCTGTTACGCGTGCTGCATGCTATCAGCAGGCCCTACGCAGCTATCATAGCCACAGGGTTCACCCCCGGAGCCTTGAGGAAGGCGACCTTGTCCTTAGGCGCGATCAGTCCGCCAAGGGTGCAAACAAGTTGGCGCCAAAGTGGGAAGGCCCTTACCGGGTGGTACGAGTCACCAGACCTGGCGCAGTCCATCTAGAGACCGGAGATGGCATTCAATTGCAAAACTCATGGAATCTTGAGCATCTCCGTAAGTTCTACCCGTAAGGCGTAGCTGTCGGGCCCTGCCTAGCAGCCACCCATTTGTACAAGCCTTGCCAATGCTACATGTAATCCTTTGTACAAAGCCAGGCGCAGACCCTGAGTAGCAGATAAATAAATGAAGCGCTGGGGGCCCCAAAAACTTGCATGCATGCATAGCATAACATGAGCATGGCATGATCATGTAGATAAGGGCATATGTAGCATTGTTTTCCTCCGCACTTAACTGCAGGGCTCTTGCCGCGGACTCGGTCCTGAAGAGAAGAAACAGAGACAAGCCTACATGTTGGTCCACGACAAGCCAAACAGATAAGTTCCTTCTTGTCCATAAATGTTCTGTAAAGTGAAAACTTGAGCATATGAAAACCTTGTCACCTTCAAAGCATAGGTGCTCCCACCCTTTATCCCAAACGTTGCTTCGGTCAACATGGTTGTAGTGGCCTTTGACAGAGGAGGTTCGACAAGGGGCTGGTCCCTTTCCATAGTTTTGAGCCCGGCAGGCTAAGCCCCGCGGCAACAAACGGAAGGAACCGGCAGCATAGCTTGCCGGAGATAACTTGTTTACTTAAATGTATAGAGGCATCTCACCTCTGCATGGACATAGTACATGCACAAGTACCCGGCAAGGCTTGTCTTTTTTCATTAATATGTGGATAAACAAGTACAGATCTTACAAAACATAAACATGGATAAAGAAGATAACATATTTGAGACTAAAATTTGGCAAATGCCTACATGTCTTAGACTAAAAAAAGATATGTGCCCTGTAATCCCTTTCTTGTCCCTCTCCTCCTAGGAACTACAGCAGGAGGCGAAGAGGGCAAAAGGAGTGCCTGAGCAGGAGCCCAGCCCTACCCCGTCAGGACCTGCCGGGCGCGGCCTGACAAGATCGGGAGTGGCGAGGCTGTGAAGGAGGGGGACGGAGAGAGCAGCTCGGCGGTGCCCTGGTCACCACCCCCAGGGCCAGCAAGACATCCCAGCACATGCGCTGGCAGGGAGAGCCTGCCGGAGCTCACCTGGAAGACTGCTGGAAGAGGGAAAGAAAATATCAAGGGATCAGCTACCACAAACTCTTCGCCTGTGTACTAGATAGGGCCTACCCCAACGACGCTCAGCAGCGCGTTCGGGCTAGGCCCGGGGGCTCCTGTCAGTGCAACAAACCCTGGTGTATGCTGCCCTGACTGTACACAAGCTCAAGGACAAGGTTACAACATCCAAGACAAGGCCAAGCAGGAGAGTTAGCTCTTTGAGAAATCATAGGGCGGATCAAGAAGACCAAGACAAGCCAAAACTGCAAGATATCACCAAGGGAAAAAGCCTCCCTTGCCGGGCAGGCGAGCCTGGTCAGGTCGAGGCCACCCCAAGAGCAAGTCCCAAGACCTCCCTAGCAAGGATTGCCGGGCCGCTGGCGGCCTACTATCCCGCCAGGGCTCCATCGCTCCACCTCACAGTGATGCAACTCGCTTATCGGTGCGATGTCGAGCCCCTAAGTGAATAAGTGGCAGTCATTCAGCACGTGGCAGCCATTCCTGAGGAAGATCACCCCTAAATGACACCCGTCCATGGGCGTGTCATGCAAATAGGCGAGAAGGTGGTTGAATGGCACGGTGAGGCTTGTCGGGCTGCATCCATGACATGACACTAAGCGGTGCATTTAATGCACCTTGTCCTGTCTACAGAGTTAGGTATGATAGCACTGTGGCTATCTAATCATTGGATAATGACTGTTTGGCCATTGTGGTAACCCATTGACCTATAAAAGGAGGACCGAGGCAACCTTAGAAAGGATCCGGACCCTGGTACACTGATACGCGCGTAGCTGCTCTCCCCGAGGCAACCTTCCCGGGATTGAGTATTGCGCATTCGTCATGGTTTTCCACTCAATCCACCAAAGCAGGAGTAGGGTTTTACGCCTCGCGGCGGCCTGAACCTGGGTAAAAACCACCCGCATCACCATTGCCGTGCTGTTCTACAACCTCCGCTCTTTATGCAACGTGCCCTTCCCCCTTGCCGAACCACAAAGGGGCCGATGGCCCCATAGGTGATCGTGTCGAACCATGGCACATGCATTCTAAACTGGGAGAAACGATTGTCTAGTCATCTACTTCTTGTGACACTCCTGCCACTGCTCTGTGGCTCGATCCCTCATCTGGGGCAAGAAGAAGACACTTCCTCATGTCAACGCTCCGCCTGTACATCTCGTAGCTTGTGTATGCATCCTTGGCCATGTACTTGATGTGTTGTTCATCCAGTGTCTGATGCCAGACACTATGCGAAGCGTTCTTGTCCTTCTTGCTCTCATCCTTTATCTTCATGTATTAGGGGTCGATGATGGCCGAGGCGAGGTCAACCAGGGAGTTCTGTTTGTTATTGTCGCTGCCCCAGACCTTGTAGTGGTCCTGGATGTTGACAAGATTCTGGCATTTCAAGACCGAAACCTTGAGCGCTTTTAGATCGTTGGTGGTGTCCACCCTAGCGAAACTATAGTCGGAGCTGTTGATAAACCTGGAGAAACGGTCGCAAGGCCTTGTGGCCAGGTGGTAGTGGCAGAAGAGGACATCATGTCGCACGCACAACTGGGCAACGGAAACCTTCTGATCATGCCCGGCACGACCGATGGTGTACTCGAGGTTGAAGCCGACCACTTGGTACTTGTCCTCAGTAAGCAACTGCTCCATAGTTTGGAAGGAGCTCTCCACCGAGACCGGCTTGTTCGTGTACACCACCGAGAGGGCCTTCCCCCTCACGTGGGTGTCCACTACATGATGCGTGGTGAACTGCCCCCCGTTGTTGTCATCGGCCGCTGGGAGCGCCATTGGAACCGCTGGATGTCCTCTCTATATGTGTCGTCATGGGTGTGCTTATTTTGTCGTGTGGCACGAGAGATGAAGGTAAATGGCTGCAGGAATAAATGGGGGTCGGGCGGCCTGGATTCTCGGTGCGTCCGCATGGCAGTTTTTGCAGCGGGTAACTGCATCGTGGCGCTGCCGCCGACGCAACCGCATGCATAATGGCAGCACAAATGTACATGATCGTGCGCCGGCCCCAAACCCTGGCAGCGCGCATGGAGGGACGAGGGCAGAGCGCCTGGAGGGATGCGAGAGCACAGCGCGCGCGGTGGGACGCAAGCAGAGCGCGCCGCGACCGCCTCAACCGCGAGCAACCACACGCATAGAGCAGTTGAACACGCAGGGAATGGTCGTCTACAAGCCAGCCGGCAGTTGCGACACTGCGTAGAGAGCGGTCGTGTGCTACTACCTCCGTCTTCGTCTATTAGCCCCCTATATATTCTGTGCCATATTTTGACATTAAATTTAACCAACAAAATGTTGATGCATGTTTTAAAAATTATATAATTGGAAACTATGTTCAAATACGAATCCAACGATATAATCTTTGGCGACATGCATTCGTATTTTATTAGTTAAATCTCTAGTCAAAATTTGGCACAAAAATACATAGACGACTGATACGTCCATTTTGCATCATGCTTTTATATTGATATTTATTGCATTATGGGCTGTTATTACACATTCGAGCACAATACTTATGCCTTTTCTCTCCTATTTTACAAGGTTTACATAAAGAGGGAGACTGCCGGCAGCTGGAATTCTGGACTGGAAAAGGAGCAAATCTGAGAGACCTATTCTGCACAACTCCAAAAGTCTTGAAACTTCACGGAGAATTATTTTGGAATATATAAAAAATATTGGGCGAAGAAAGCACCTGAGGGGACCCACCAGGCAGCCACAAGGGTGGGGGGCGCGCCCTACCCCCCCTTGGCGTGCCTCCCTGCCTTGTGGGCCACCTGGCAGGCCCCCGATGCCCATCTTCTGCTATATGATGCGTTTTGACCTGGAAAAAATCATAAGGAAGCTTTCGGGATGAAGTGCTGCCGTCTCGAGGCGGAACCTAGGAAGAACCAATCTAGGGCTCCGGCGGAGCTGTTCTGCCGAAGAAACTTCCCTCCGGGAGGGGGAAATCGAAGCCATCGTCATCACCAACGATCCTCTCATCGAGAGGGGGTCAACCTCCATCAACATATTCACCATCACAATCTCCTCTCAAACCCTAGTTCATCTCTTGTATCTGATCTTTTTCTCAAAACCTCAGATTGGTACCTGTGGGTTGCTAGTAGTGTTGATTACTCCATGTAGTTGATGCTAGTTGGTTTATTCGATGGAAGATCATATGTTCAGATCCTTAATGCTATTCAATACTCCTCTGATTATGAACATGAATATGCTTTGTGAGTAGTTACATTTGTTCCTGAGGACATGGGAGAAGTCTTGTTATAAGTAATCATGTGAATTTGGTATTCGTTCGATATTTTGATGAGATGTATGTTGTCTTTCCTCTAGTGGTGTTATGTGAACGTCGACTACATGACACTTCACCATGATTTTGGCCTAGGGGAAGGCATTGGGAAGTAATAAGTAGATGATGGGTCGCTAGAGTGACAGAAGCTTAAACCCTAGTTTATGCGTTGCTTCGTAAGGGGCTGATTTGGATCCATATGTTTCATGCTATGGTTAGATTTATCTTAATTCTTCTTTCGTAGTTGCGGATGCTTGCGAGAGAGGTTAATCATAAGTGGGAGGCTTGTCCAAGTAAGGGCAGCACCCATGCACCGGTCCACCCACATATCAAATTATCAAAGTAACGAACGTGAATCATATGAGCATGATGAAAACTAGCTTGACAGTAATTCCCATCTGTCCTCGGGAGCGCTTTGCTTTATATAAGAGTTTGTCCAGGCTTGTCCTTTGCTACAAAAAGGATTGGGCCACCTTGCTGCACCTTAGTTAATTTTGTTACTTGTTACCCATTACAAATTGTCTTATCACACAACTATCTGTTACCGGTAATTTCAGTGCTTGCAGAGAATACTTTGCTGAAAACTGCTTGTCATTTCCTTCTGCTCCTCGTTGGGTTCGACACTCTTACTTATCAAAAGGACTATGATAGATCCCCTATACTTGTGGGTCATCAAGACTCTTTTCTGGCGCCATTGCCGGGGAGTGAAGCGCCTTTGGTAAGTGGAATTTGGTTAGGAAACATTTATATTACGTGCTGAAATTTACTGTCACTTGTCACTATGGAAAATAATCCTTTGAGGGGCTTGTTCGGGGTATATTCACCTCGACCGGAAGAGCAAAGAGTTGCTCCTCAACCTACTGCACCTACTGAAAATATTTATTATGAAATTCCTTCGGGTATGATAGAGAAACTGCTAGCTAATCCTTATGCAGGAGATGGAACATTACATCCCGATATGCACCTAATCTATGTGGATGAAGTTTGATTATTTAAGCTTGCAGGTTTGCCCGAGGATGATGTCAAGAAGAAGGTCTTCCCTTTATCTGTGAAGGGAAATGCATTGACATGGTATAGGCTATGTGATGATATTGGATCATGGAACTACAACCGATTGAAATTGGAATTTCATCAGAAGTTTTATCCTATGCATCTGGTTCATTGTGATCGGAATTATATTTATAATTTTTGTCCTCGTGAAGGAGAAAGTATTGCTCAAGCTTGGGGGAGGCTTAAGTAAATGTTATATTCATTCCCCAATCATGAGCTCTCAAGGGAAACTATTATTCAGAATTTTTATGCTCGGCTTTCTCATAATGATCAATCCATGCTCGATACTTCTTGTACTGGTTCTTTTATGAAGAAGACTATTGAATTCAAATGGGATTTATTGGAAAGAATTAAACGCAACTCTGAAGATTTGGAACTCGACGAAGGTAAGGAGTCAGGTATAAACCTCAAGTTTGATTGTGTTAAACCTTTCATGGATACCGATGTTTTTCGTGATTATAGCACTAAATATGGACTTGACTCTGAGATAGTAGCTTCCTTTTGTGAATCATTTGCTACTCATGTTGATCTCCCTAAGGAGAAGTGGTTTAAATATCATCCTCCCAGTAAAAGTAGTAGAACCTATTAAAGTTGAAGAAGAAACTATTACTTATAATTTTGATCCTATTGTTCCTACTGCTTATATTGAGAAACCACCTTTTTCTGTTAGAATAAATGATCATGCTAAAGCTTCAACTGTGGTTCGTAAGAGTAATATTAGAACACCTACACCCCCTGAACAAATTAAAGTTGAGCCTAGTATTGCTATGGTTAAAGATCTCTTGGTTGATAATATTGATGAGCATGTTATTTATTTCTATGGTGAAGCTGCTAGAATTGCTAAACCTGATATTAAAGATAAACATAGACCCGTCGTTGGCATGCCTGTTGTTTTTGTTAAAATAGGAGATCATTGTTATCATGGTTTATGTGATGTGGGTGCTAGTGTGAGTGCAATTCCTTATACCTTATATCGAGAAATTATGAATGATATTGCACCTGCTGAGATAGAAGATATTGATGTTACTATTAAGCTTGCCAATAGAGATACTATATCACCAATTGGGATTGTTAGAGATGTTGAAGTCTTGTGTGGGAAAACAAAATACCCTACTGATTTTCTTGTTCTTAGTTCCCCACAAGATGATTTTTTTCCCATTATATTTGGTAGACCATTCTTGAATACTGTTAATGCTAGGATAGACTGTGAGAAAGAAATTGTTACTGTAAACTTTGGGGATGTGTCTCATGATTTTAATTTCTCTAAATTTCGTAGACAACCCCATGATAAAGAATTACCTAGTAAGGATGAAATCATTGGTCTTGCTTCTATTGCCATGCCTCCTACTGATCCCTTAGAACAATATTTGCTAGATCATGAAAATGATATGTTTATGAATCAAAGAAATGAATTAGATGAAATATTCTTTAACCAAATGCCTGTTTTGAAACACAATTTGCGTGTTGAAATCCTTGGAGATCCTCCTCCACCCAAGGGTGATTCCGTGTTTGAGCTTAAATAATTACCTGATACTTTGAAATATGCTTATCTTGATCTGTTATTATTAGTGCTAACCTTTCAGAGCATGAAGAAAAGAAATTATTGAAAACTCTGAGGAAGCATCGTGCTACTATTGGATATACTCTTGATGATCTTAAGGGCATTAGTCCCACTCTATGCCAGCACAAAATCAATATGGAGCCTGATGCTAAACCAGTTGTTGATCACCAACGACAGTTAAATCCCAAGATGAAGGAAGTGGTAAGAAATGAAATTCTAAAACTTCTAGAGGCAGCTATAATTTATCCTATTGCTGATAGTAGATGGGTAAGTCCTGTTCATTGTGTCCCTAAGAAGGGAGGTATTACTGTTGTTCCTAATGATAAGAATGAATTGATTCCACAAAGAATTGTTACAGGCTATAGAATGGTAATTGATTTTCGCAAATTAAACAAAGCTAATAGAAAAGATCATTACCCTCTACCTTTTATTGATCAAATGCTAGAAAGATTATCCAAACATACACATTTTTGCTTTCTAGATGGTTTTTCTGGTTTTTCTCAAATACCTGTGTCAAAAGAGGACCAAGAAAAGACCACTTTTACTTGCCCTTTCTGTACCTTTGCTTATAGATGTATGCCTTTTGGTTTATGCAATGCACCTGCTACCTTTCAAAGATGTATGACTGCTATATTCTCTGACTTTTGTGAAAAGATTGTTGACGTTTTCATGGATGATTTCTCCGTTTACGGAACTTCTTTTGATGATTGCTTAAGCAACCTTGATCGAGTTTTGCAGAGATGTGAAGAAACTAATCTTGTCTTGAATTGGGAGAAGTGCCACTTTATGGTTAATGAAGGTATTGTCTTGGGGCATAAAATTTCTGAAAGAGGTATTGAAGTTGATAAAGCTAAAGTAGATGCTATTGAAAAGATGTCGTGTCCTAAAGATATCAAAGGTATAAGAAGTTTCCTTGGTCATGCTGGTTTCTATAGGAGGTTTATTAAAGACTTCTCTAAAATTTCTAGGCCTCTCACTAATCTCTTGCAAAAAGATGTTCCTTTTGTTTTTTATGATGATTGTGTAGAAGCATTTGAAATACTTAAGAAAGCCTTGATTTCTGCACCTATTGTTCAACCACCTGATTGGAATCTACCCTTTGAAATTATGTGTGATGCTAGTGATTATGCTGTTGGTGCTGCTCTAGGACAAAGAGTTGATAAAAAATTGAATGTTATTCATTATGCTAGTAAAACTCTAGACAGTGCCCAGAGAAATTATGCTACTACTGAAAAAGAATTTTTAGCAGTTGCTTTTGCTTGTGATAAGTTCAGATCTTATATTGTTGATTCCAAAGTAACTGTTCACACTGATCATGCTGCTATTAAATACCTTATGGAAAAGAAAGATGCTAAACCTAGATTTATTAGATGGGTTCTCTTACTGCAAGAATTTGATTTGCATATTATTGATAGAAAGGGAGCTAAGAACCCCGTTGCAGACAACTTGTCTAGGTTAGAAAATGTTCTTGATGACCCACTACCTATTGATGATAGCTTTCCTGATGAGCAATTAGCTGTCATAAATGCTTCTCGTAATACTCCATGGTATGCTGATTATGCTAATTACATTGTTGCTAAATTTATACCACCTAGTTTCACATACCAGCAAAAGAGAAAGTTTTTCTATGATTTAAGACATTACTTTTGGGATGACTCACACCTTTATAAAGAAGGAGTAGATGGTGTTATTAGACGTTGTGTACCTGAGCATGAACAGTAATAGATCCTATGCAAGTGCCACTCCGAAGCCTACGGAGGACACCATGCTGGAGATAGAACTGCACACAAGGTATTGCAATCTGGTTTTTATTGGCCTACTCTCTTCAAGGATGCCCGTAAGTTTGTCTTGTCTTGTGATGAATGCCAGAGGATTGACAATATTAGTAGACGTCAGGAAATGCCTATGAATTATTCACTTGTTATTGAACCATTTGATGTTTGGGGTTTTGATTATATGGGACCTTTTCCTTCCTCTAATGGGTATACACATATTTTAGTTGCTGTTGATTACGTTACTAAGTGGGTAGAAGCTATTCCAACTAGTAGTGCTGATCATAACACTTCTATTAAGATGCTTAAAGAATTTATTTTTCCGAGGTTTGGAGTCCCTAGATATTTAATGACTGATGGTGGTTCACATTTTATTCATGGTGCTTTCCATAAAATGCTTGCTAAATATGATGTCAACCATAGAATTGCATCTCCATATCACCCTCAGTCTAGTGGTCAAGTAGAATTGAGCAATAGAGAGATTAAATTAATTTTGCAACAGACTGCTAGTAGATCTAGAAAGAATTGGTCTAAGAAACTTGATGATGCATTATTGGCTTATAGAACTGCTTATAAGAACCCTATGGGTATGTCTCTGTATAAAATGGTTTATGGAAAAGCATGTCACTTACCTCTAGAACTAGAACATAAAGCGTATTAGGCTATTAAAGAGCTCAACTATGATTTCAAACTTGCTAGTGAGAAGAGGTTATTTGACATTAGCTCACTTGAAGAATGGAGAACCCAAGCCTATGAGAATGCCAAGTTGTTTAAAGAAAAAGTTAAAAGATGGCATGACAAAAGGATACAAAAGCGTGAGTTTCATGTAGGTGATCATGTTTTGCTATACAACTCTCGTTTAAGATTTTTTGCAGGAAAGCTTCTCTCTAAATGGGAAGGTCCTTACATTATCGAGGAGGTCTATCATTCCGGTGCCATTAAGATCAATGCCGAAGGCGGTAAACGGTCAAAGAATCAAACATTATATTTCAGGTACTCCCATAAATGTCGAGACGAATATTATCAATACCGTAACACCGGAGGAGTACATAAGGGATACTTTCCAAAACGTTTCAGACTCCGAAAAGGAATAGGTATGTGGTCCGGTAAGTAAACTGACTCCAAAACTATTCTAATGGCAATTTTTCTCTGTTTTGGAATATTTAAGAAATTAGGAAAATTAAAAGTAGTCCGAAAAGTGCACGAGGAAGCGACAAGGTAGGGAGGCGCGCCCTACCCCCTGGGCGCGCCCCCCACCCTTGCCGCCACCTCGTGTGCCCTCCGGACTCCGTTTTCTTGCACAATACTTCTTTTAGTCGGTACAAATTCATTATATAATCTCCCAAAGATTTTGACCACCGTACCGCGGCAATATCTCCTGTTCTTGTTTCGAGCTATTTTTCTGACAGATCCAAATTGCCATGACGTCTCCAAGCGCCCCCAAGGACAAGTTTTTCGAGAAGGTCATCAACCCTTATCTCATGGAGGTGCTGCAACACCCTCAAACCATTGAGCTACGTGAGGGGGTGCTGCACATCCGTGATACCGAAGGGCCTAAGAAGACCGGAAGCGTGGAGACAAGGTTCGAAGCAGTGGAGCAGCAAGTCTTCAAGTGCCAAGGGATGGTAGAATGTGGACTCAACGCCAACCACATGATGATCGCTGCATTTACTAGTGGTCACAAGCTGGATGCCGAGAACATTGGGGAGGCCATCTTCCAGCTTCATGAGAAAATCGAGCATCTCCAAGCCCAGATCTATGACCTGCAAAACCAAAACTGTGAGTACGAATATAGATTTAAGAGGATGAGTTTGGCTACAGATTTGAGGATCCCGGAGACTCGTTCATCTTTTTACGATGGTGAACCTATGCCTTGGAAGATGGAGGATAAAATTTCATCATCAACCACTCCATCATCACCACCTCCGAAGAAAGAGATCTAAATACATGGGTATGGGCACTCCCCTTGGCAATTGCCAAGCTTGGGGGAGGTGCCCCGGTATCATATCACCATCACATCTTTACTTTTACCGTTTTTCTTAGTTCGATCCTTTTGGTTATATCTTGATCTAGTAGAATAAAGTTTTAGTATGATTTAGCTTTGAGTTTTGTTTCGAGATCTATCTATGTAATCGAGTCCATGAGTTATATATAATAAAGAGTACTTTTGAGTTGAGGGCTTTGTTTTCTTGCTATGATCTTGAGGGAATAAATAAAAGAAAGAAATAAAAAGATCGTATAATGATCTTATGGAGAGTGATGACTTCACATATAAAGAGTATGATGAATAAAAGTTGTTGAGAGTTGACAAACATAGTTTTGGTCGTTGTTGCAATTAATAGGAAGTAATAAAGAAAGAGAGGTTTCACATATAAATATACTATCTTGGACATCTTTTGTAATTGTGAGCACTCATTAAAATATGACATGCTAAAAAGTTGATGTTGGACAAGGAAGACAACATAATGGGTTATGTTTTCTTATATCCGAATAGAAGTTATAGTGTCTTGGATCCTCCAACATGTTGAGCCTGCTTTTCCATCTTATGCTAGCCAAATTCTTTGCACCAAGTAGAGATACTACTTGTGCATCCAAATATCCCTTAAACCAGTTTTGCCATGAGAGTCCACCATACATACCTAAGGATTGAGTAAGATCCTTCAAGTAAGTTGTCATCGGTGCAAGCAATAAAAATTGCTCTCTAAATATGTATGATCTATTAGTGTGAAGAAAATAAGATTTATATGAACTTGTGACATGGAAGAAATAAAAGCGACGGACTGCATAATAAAGTTCTTTATCACAAGCGGCAATGTAAAGTGACGTTCTTTTGCATTAAGATTTTGTGCATCCAACAATAAAAGCGCATGACAACCTCTGCTTCCCTCTGCGAAGGGCCTATCTTTTACTTTTATCTTCTACCCTTATACAAGAGTCATGGTGATCTTCACCTTTCCTTTTTATACTTTTTCTTTTGGCAAGCACTATGTGTTGGAGAAGGATCCAGATATATATATCCACTCGGATGTAGGTTTTCATAAAGTATTATTGTTGACATGACCCTTGAGGTAAGAGGTTGGGAGGCGAAACTATAAGCCCCTATCTTTCTCTGTGTCCGACTGAGGCTTCAAACCCTTAAGTATCGCGTGAGTGTTAGAAATTGTGAAAGATTAAATGATAGTTGAGTATGTGGACTTCCTGAAAAGCTCTTGAATTAACTCTTTCCGATGTTATGATAAATTGCAATTGCTTCAATGACTCAGATAATAGTTTGTTAGTTTTCAATGAAATTTCCGATTCATACTTTACCTTGTGAACGAATTGTTACTTTAGCATAAGAAATTATATGACAATATTTGTTGTTGTTCTAAAGATGATCATGATGCCCTCATGTCCGGATTTTATTTTATCGACACCTCTATCTCTAAACATGTGGACATATTTTTCGATTTCGGCTTTCGCTTGAGGACAAGCGAGGTCTAAGCTTGGGGGAGTTGATACGTCCATTTTGCATCATTCTTTTATATTGATATTTATTGCATTATGGGTTGTTCTTACACATTCGAGCACAATACTTATGCCTTTTCTCTCCTATTTTACAAGGTTTACATAAAGAGGGAGACTGCCGACAGCTGGAATTCTGGTCTGGAAAAGGAGCAAATCTGAGAGACCTATTCTGCACAACTCCAAAAGTCCTGAAACTTCACGGAGAATTATTTTGGAATATATAAAAAATATTGGGCAAAGAAAGCACCTGAGGGGACCCACCAGGCAACCACAAGGGTGGGGGGTGCGCCCTACACCCCTGGGCGCGCCTCCCTGCCTTGTCGGCCACCTGGCAGGCCCCCAATGCCCATCTTCTGCTATATGATGCATTTTGACCTAAAAAAATCAGAAGGAAGCTTTTGGGACGAAGCGCCGCCATCTCGAGGCAGAACCTGGGCAGAACCAATCTAGGGCTCCGACGGAGCTGTTCTGCCGGAGAAACTTCCCTCTGGGAGGGGGAAATCGAAGCCATCATCATCACCAATGATCCTCTCATCGATAGGGGGTCAACCTCCATCAACATCTTCACCAACACCATCTCCTCCCAAACCCTAGTTCATCTCTTGTATCCGATCTTTTTCTCAAAACCTCAGATTGGTACCTGTGGGTTGCTAGTAGTGTTGATTACTCCTTGTAGTTGATGCGAGTTGGTTTATTTGATGGAAGATCATATGTTCAGATCCTTAATGCTATTCAATACCCCTCTGATTATGAACATGAATATGCTTTGTGAGTAGTTACATTTGTTCCTAAGGACATGGGAGAAGTCTTGTTATAAGTAATCATGTGAATTTGGTATTCATTCGATATTTTGATGAGATGTATGTTGTCTTTCCTCTAGTGGTGTTATGTGAACGTCGACTACATGACACTTTACCATGATTTGGGCCTAGGGGAAGGCATTGGTAAGTAATAAGTAGATGATGGGTTGCTAGAGTGACAGAAGCTTAAACCCTAGTTTATGCGTTGCTTCGTAAGGGGCTGATTTGGATCCATACGTTTCGTGCTATGGTTAGATTTATCTTAATTCTTCTTTCGTAGTTGCGGATGCTTGCGAGAGGGGTTAATCATAAGTGGGAGGCTTGTCCAAGTAAGGGCAGCACCCAAGCATCGGTCCACCCACATATCAAATTATCAAAGTAACGAACGCGAATCATATGAGTATGATGAAAACTAGCTTGACAGTGATTCCCATGTGTCCTCGGGAGCGCTTTGCTTTATATAAGAGTTTGTCCAGGCTTGTCCTTTGCTACAAAAAGGATTGGCCACCTTGCTGCACCTTAGTTACTTTTGTTACTTGTTACCCGTTACGAATTATCTTATCACACAACTATCTGTTACTGATAATTTCAGTGCTTGCGGAGAATACCTTGCTGAAAACCGCTTGTCATTTCCTTCTGCTCCTCGTTGGGTTCGACACACTTACTTATCGAAAGGACTACGATAGATCCCCTATACTTGTGGGTCATCAATGACTTATAAACCAGGACGGGGGTAGTAGGTAATTAAATCGCAAATGTTTTTTTATTAACCGTATGTGTACGTGTCCTTTCGTCCTCCTCTCGCACATCTTGTCACCCCGCTGCCACAGATGGCTTATAGCGCAAGCTTGCAGAGCGCGCGGGGGCGTTCTTTTGGCCAAACGGTGGCTTGAAGTGGCGCTAATGAATCTTCGATGAGCCCGTTCCCGCGCAAGCTTCCCGCCCGACTCGGTGAAATCCCCCAAAATCCCAATGCCTACCGCCCTGCTTATAAACCCTCACGGCCGGCGTGTCCTGCGTCGCATTTTCCCCTCCCTCCCTCTAGCTTATCTCGTCTGCTTCTCCCACAATCGCCAATGGCACCGGTCCGTCATCATCGCTCAGCCACTCTGCCGTCATCAGAGGACAGCTCTAGCTGGGAGGATACATCACGGGGGCGGCGTAGTCCCCAGCGTAGTGTAGTGTGCGTGGCGTCCCTGTTGGGTGTTCGCGGAACACACACCACATGCTCCGTCGCCGCTGCCCGTCGGCAGCTGTTGCCGGCCGCCGTTGCCGCCACACCACCGTCGAAAGCTAGGGCCATCGCCCGCTCCGCCGCCGTGGCCCGAAAGAGGGAGGTGGCCGTCGTGGCCACCACTCCACTGGCGGCCACCATGGCCATCACCCCACTGGCGGCCACCATGGCCTTCACCCGCTCCGCCACCATGGCCCGAAGGCAGGAGGTGGTGGCCGTGGCCGCCACCCCATCATCGGACACCGTGGCCGCCAGCCCACCGTCGACCGCCGGAGTCATCACCCGCTCCGCCACTGCCGCTCGAAGGCGGGAGGTGGAGGTGGAGGTGGAGGCCCGCACGTGCGTCAGCGACCTTGCGCGCTACATCGAGTTCCTGCGGGAGGAGGATGAGCACCTCGTCGATCACGCAAAGAGCCTTACCACCGCCGTGGCCGCAGCACACGCCACCGCAGTGCCGAGGAATCAGGAGATCTACGAGGAGAACCACCGCTTCGAGAGGGGTCATCTGGAGCGGCAGAGGGCGTTCGAGGTGAGCGTCGCTGAAGGTGCTGCAGCGGCAGGCACCGTATTGTAGTTGTCCAGCTCGTCGGTAAGCTCCTCCTCCTCTGCCTCTTACTGAGCGCGCTCGGCAGAGGAGAGGCTGCCGGAAGTAGTACAAAGCCCCTCCGTAGTAGTAGTATTTAGGGGCTATTTTGTTCAGTTCATCTGACTATAGATGTGGTGGAACTGTACAACGTACTAAAAATTAGCTAGTATATATAGTTGAACTAGCTATTTTAGTACGTGGTTGGCAACAATTGGGGAAAAGTTTGGTCGGTTCAGCTGTCGAGTTAAACTGTTTGTATAAAAGAACGACTGCTTAATCTATGAATGAAATCTATGCTTAATTACTGAATTTTAGTTGCAAAAATTAGATAGTGCTAGTGATTTTAAGGTGCATATTTTGACAAATGGCAGTGTTACAAGCTTGACAAATGGCAATGTTACTAGATCAACAAATGTCAATCTTTCCAGTTTGACAAATGGCAATATACCCAATATGACAGATGCAAATCTTACCAAATTGTCTGTATGTGCTTGCACACAGGTCATCCAAAACAACCGTTTGTGTTGAAGGGATGCACCAATCCTGCTCGGCACATTTTCTCTTGGCTTACCGCCGAAGTCTGGCTTTGCATACTGTTTTCAATCTGAACCGTTTGCGTTGAAGAGATGCACAAATCCCGCGCTGCGAATTTTCCCTTGGCTTGTTGGGGAAGACCATAGCTCTCACTTTGCATACGGGTGTTCTATCTAAAACATTTGCGATCAAGAGCTGCACAAATCCTGCTCGGCACATTTTCCCTTGGCTTCCTGGGGAAGCTGTCGGTTTGCATACGGGTGTTCTATCTAAAACGTTTATGATGAGTGTTTTATATTTAAAAACTATTTAGATTGTTTTTAAAGAAAATTGTTTGATAAGTCTGTACATTCAGAGAGAAAAATGCAAGTTCGTTCAAACCATATCTTTCATTCGGTCACACTGCGAATTTATATTCATATGATCGAGATACACTGATACATTATTAAACCCAAAAAAACTAATTCCAGCGGTGGCGGAGGTGGCGTGCCGCGCCGGCGTTGTCATTGTCGTCCTCCAGTACGCCGTTGTTGAAGTCTTCAAGCAACACAGAATGTTCTTCACATGGAAATCAAACATCATGTCGTCGCGCGATCGACGGGCGAGGCGCGGGAGGACGGCAACTCGTGGCGCTGTGAGGTAGCGGTCGACGGCGGCGTCCCATGCCGCTGAGGGGGGAGCGAGCACTGGCACGGGCGCGACGGGTGCAGGCAAACGCAAGGGGACCGGCGCCGCGATGGGTGCATGGGCGCGCATGGGCACAGGCGCTGGCGCTGGCATGTACACGAGCTCACGCGGGTCCGCGGAGACCTCACTGACGCTAGCGGCTTCAAGCTCTGCGATAGTGCTCGGCGACCAGCCCGTCAATGCTACGGGGATGGTCGCTGGCGCGGGCGCGGGGATGGGAGCTGGGACGGGCGCGGGGGCATCAACCGCCACGGCCAGCTCATTCAGGGCCATGTCCATGAGGCCCCATTCCTCCTTAGTTTCTATCTCCTCCGGCTTGGAGTCAACTTCACCAAACTGGAAGACTAGTGGCAGATGATCCTTCTGCGCCATGGCGTTGGTGGAGGCCTGCGGGAGGGAGGGGAATGGGAGGCGAACAGTAAGGCCGCCCGTATTAAACAGCGGCTCGGGCGCCATTAATGGAGAGGATGCGAGCAAGGCAGACGGCCATGGAAGTCAAAGGGCTCGCATCTCAGTGAGCCTGCGCAGCATACAGCTCGCACGCTTCCCGGTGAGCCTGCACAATGGAGGACAGCTTGCACGCCTCTCGGTCAGCCTACTCATCGGACTGCGCTCACATGCCTCCTGTTCAGTCAAGCAGTTGTCCGCACGGCACCCCCTATAGCCATTAAAAGAGAGACACGTGGCGTCACGTGAATGGTTAACAGAACGCACACGATTTAAATTATACAAACATTTGAGATGTTAAAGTGGCAACTATTTGTTTCAAAATGCCTTTGTTGGCTGTTATTCGAGTGTGCCTTCTCTCAAAATGGACACGAAAAATACCACAGCATGTCGGGTGCCATTCCATGATAGCATGCCAAGTTTCATGAATTTCAGACGAGTTTTGGATTTACTAGAATTTAAAAACAAAGTATCTCAATGTTTTGCCGGCAATCAACACTGCCCTGGTGTTTGAAAGTCATTCCCATTTCTTGCATGTGATCTAAGCATGCATCCAACGACACACATTTGATATGTCAACCCATTTTTCTGCACTGGAGCTTGTGCATGTAGTTCAAATTTGAATTATGCACATAAAATGCCTAGAAAACCCAGTTAATGTATAAAAATGTCCAAGCAAACCCTGAAAAATCCCAAAAATTGACACAACACTCCTATTGTTCTATGTTGACACTAGAAAAAATTTGAAAGCAAGAAGAGGCAACGGATATCGTTTCGTCCCCAAAGGTGGCATGTTCCCTACCAAAACCATCAGGCTTGTTGTGAGAAGCTCTGGTTTGCGAGAAGCTTATACCCAAACCTGCCCCAAATGGGACAAAAATTTTACCATAGCATGTTGATGCCACTCCATGATAGCATGTCAAGTTTCATGAACTACAGATGAGTTTTGGATTTACTAGAATTTAAAACCAAGTATCTCAATGTTTGCGGCCGAGCGACAGTGGCAAGGTGTTTGACATTCATTCCCATTTCTTGCATGGGACCTAAGCATGCAACCAAGGACACATATTTGATTTTTCAACCAAATTACATGCACTAGAGCATGTGCCTGTAGTTCAAATTTGAATTATGCACATAAATCCATAGAAAACTCAGTTAATGTATAAAAATGTCCAAACGAACCCCGAAAAATTCCTAAATTTAACACAACACTCCTGTTGTTCTATGTTGACACTAGAAAAATATTGAAATCAAGAAGAGGCAATGGATATCGTTTTGTCCAGAAAGGTGAAACGTTCCCTACCGTAACCATGAGGCTTGTTGTGAGAAGCTCTGGTTTGTGAGAAGCTTATACCCCAACCTGCCCCAAATGGGGCAATATTTTTACCATGACATGTTGATGCCATTCCATGCTAGCATGTCAAGATTCATAAATTTCAAACGCATTTTCGATTTACTAGAATTTAAAACCATTTATCTCAATGTTAGCGGCCGAGCGACGGTGGCAAGGTGTTTGACATTCATTCTCATTTCTTGCATGGGACTTAAGCATGCAAGCAAGGACACACATTTCAATTTTGAACCCATTTATATGCACTGGAGCATGTGCATGTAGTTCAAATTTGAATTATGCACATAAATGCATAGAAAACTCAGTTAATGTATAAAAATTTCCAAGCGAACCCCGAAAAATCCCAAAAATTGACACAACACTCCTGTTGTTCTATGTTGACACGAGAAAATTTTTGAAAGTAAGAAGAGGCAATGGATATTGTTTCGTCCCCCAAGGTGGCATGTTCCCTACTGAAACCATCAAGCTTGTTGTGAGAAGCTCTGGTTTGCGAGAAGCTTAGACCCAAACCTCCCCCAAATGGGACAATATTTTTACCACGGCATGTTGATGCCGTTCCATGATATCATGTCAAGTTTCATGAATTTCAGACGAGTTTTCGATTTACTAGAATTTTAAAACCATGTATCTCAATGTTAGCGGCCGAGCGACAGTGTCAAGGTGTTTGACATTCATTCTCATTTCTTGCATGTGACCTAAGCTTGCAACCAAGGACACACATTTGATTTTTCAACCCGTTTTTATGCACTGGAGCATGTGCATGTAGTTCAATTTTGAATTATGCACATAAATGCCTAGAAAGCTCAGTTAACGTATAAAAATGTCCAAACGATCCCAAAAAAATTCCAAAATTTAACACGACACTCCTGTTGTTCTATGTTGACACTAGAAAAAAAATTGAAAGCAAGAAGAGGCGACGAATATCATTTTGTCCACAAAGGTGACACATTTCCCTAATGGAATCATGATGCTTCTTGTGAGAAGCTCTGGTTTGTGAGAAGCTTATACCATAACCTGCCCCAAATGGGACAATATTTTTTACCCCAGCATGTTGATGCCATTCCATGATAGCATGCCAAGGTTCATGAATTTCAGACGGGTTTTGGATTTACTAGAATTACAAAAGCAAGTACCTCAATGTTTGTTGGAGAGCCACGGTGCCGTGGTGTTCGAAATTCATCCCCATTTCTTGCGTGGGACATAAGCATAAACCCATGGACACATATCTGATTTTACAAACCATTTTGGTGCACCGGAGCATGTGCATGTAGTTTAATTTTGAATTGTGCACCTGAAATGGCTAGAAAACCAAGTTAATGTATAAAAATGTCCAAGCGAACCCTGAATAATTCCAATTTTTTGACGACACACCTATAGTTGCATGTTCACTGCAGATAAAAGTTCTAGCAATTCAAACACCCTCCTTTGCCGCTGTGACCCCATTATGTAATTCAAATCAAGATGAAAAATCAAGTAGACCGCACACAGTTTATTATCACCAACCGTGTGAGATGCAGTACAAAATATCTTGGAGCACCATCGGAGTATAGTATGCCTATGGCTTACGCGAGAAGGTGCATCGGTTATAGTCCATAGCCGACATGTCAAGCACACTAGCTCGCTCCCCAAATATCATTTCACTGTTCAATCGTCATCGGTGAAAGATGGGGACGTGGACCCGCGTCGTGAGGGCAACTTCGGCGGCCCAGTCCGGCGAGAGCGCGGCCGCAACCGCTATGCGCGTGCTAACAAGCTGCATGAGCGCGGCAGCAATCTGCGACCGGGCGGCCAAGGCAGCCCAAACGGCTACTGTTGCTTCTCAGGTGGCGGCAACAACATCTACCTTGGGGATAGCAACTGGCGAGAGCGGCACAGCAGCTGTCCATTCCGCAGCGGCGGCCTTAGCCCTGATGGAGGCTGCCCACGACAATGTCGAGGCTGCCCAAACCCAGCTCGTGGCAGTCACCGCACAAATCGAACGAAGCTTCTCCGACAACGGTCGGCAACCCACGGCCGAAGAGTTGGCAATCGCCGAGAGTGTTCGAGCAGCCGTCTGTTCCTCCGCGGCATACCTTGCCACGACGGAGCCCGTCCAAGCCTAGATCGCAGCCGCCCACGCCCAGCTCGTGGCGGCCTTTTCCAATGATATGGCAGACGCGGATGGCGAGGTGCTTGCCGAGTATGGAGCGATGGATGCCATGGAGCCCCTTCCCCAGGAGATCGTCGGGCGTGAGATGGACATGGAGGAGGTGGCAAAGATCGACGAGCACCAGTCGTAGTAGTACTCTTTGTTTTGTTTAATTAAGAGTGCTGGTCTTTAATTTGTTAGAGTAATGTTTAGGCCAGCTAGCTCTGTTTAATTGCTAAACTTGCTCGATTAAGAAGTGTGGGTGTGCTGTAGTCTCCTTTGTGTACCCAAATTATGCAATGACGTGGATGACCACTGTAACCAGGGAAATTTGAACCAAAATTTTTGACGTTCAAACTCATCAGACACTTGTTAAGCTATATGAATCGTTTGTGATGTTCACATATCATACACAGTGCTGAATAAGGGACCGTGTCTGATGACACTTTGCACGCCAGTTTTTTCGCTGCACCGATTCAAAAAATTTGGCTTCCACGGAAATATCTACCTTCCCGCTCCCTCCCCCTTACCAAAAGCCACATTTCCCCTGTTTCCGCCTTCCTTTCCAAGTTGAAACCTTCACTCCTTGCTTGCAGCGTCGCCTCCTCGCCGATGACCCTCCTTCACGCTGCTCGGCCTCGTCGATCCAGGCAGGTAATCCACACCCGACCCCCATCCTCCTCCTCCTTCCACATCCCACATGCCATGATCGCCGGCGCGACACCTTTCACCCAAATCACCGACCCCCTCCCCCAAATAAGCACCGCCCTAAGCCATGGTGCATGCACGGATGAGGTCGCAATGGCTGCCATTCGTGCCGACCCCCAGATCTTGGAGGAGCACCTCGCCGTCGAGGCCACCGTCGACGCCTCGTGTGCCGACGCCGCGACGCAGTTGGCTACTTTAAATGATAGTTCTGAGCATTTCCTCAAGGCCACCGTTGGTGCCTTCGATGAAGACTACGAGGTGTTTTCTCAGTGTGCCCATGCTTACCTCAACTCGAGAGGCAGTAGGTTGGTGCCTGGAGCGGCTCAGGCAACTCACCACTATGACGAGGGCACCCACGATGTGGAGGCCTCGCCCTCTTCCATGTCCAAGGAGCCAATCATCGTCGATATCTCGGACGATGAGGAGTAGCTTATCTTATTAGCTCACTATAAGGACCTGTGTTCAATTTGCTAGCTACGCCGATTAAGCATGCTCGATTTACCCGTTGCATGTGCTGCTCCTGCCTTTCCTTAACAAATTCTAGTGAATTGTCCTATCTACTTTTACCATGCAATCTGTTGCTCTAGTTTATATGTTCTATATGTCGTGCAATGTGGTGCTCACTTATTAAGTGTTTGGTTAATTAGTTGTCGTCTTCAGTTAACTGTTTGGTTCAATTCTGCAAATGTGATGTTCAATTCTTCAGGGTGCAATTTTGTATTGTCTTCCATGTGAGAAATAAATCAAATTTATCTTTACAAAATACATGAGAAACAAATACAATTGCTATATTTCCAAGTTGTCAAGCATGCTTGGTTTGGTTAACTGTCTGATCTTCTAATATGTTATACATTGTGCAATGTGGTGCTCAGTTAACGTTTGGTTCATTTGTTGTGGTGTTTAGTTAACTGTTTGGTTCAATTCTGCAATGCGATGTTCAATTGTTGTGGGTGCATTCTGTTATTGTATACCATGTGAGAAATAAATTGAATTTGGCTGTACTAAATACATGAGAAACAAATACAATTGCTATATTTCCAAGTTGTTAAGCATGCTTGGTTTGGTTAACTATCTGATCTTCTATTAGGAGTATGTTATATTGTGCAATGTGATGCTCAGTTAATGTTTGGTTCATTTGTTGTGGTGTTTAGTTAACTGCTTGGTTCAATTCTGCAATGCGATGTCCAATTGTCGTGGGTAAAATTTTGTATTATTGTGCATGTGAGGAATAAATCGAATTTGGCTGCACTTAATACATGAGAAACATATAAAATTGCTATATTTCCTAGTTCTTAATCATGCTTGGTTTGGATAAATGGGTTTTCCATGTGGCTTCAATTAATCTGATGAATCTGCAATGTGCTTATTTTTCATCAACATATTTTACTGATAGCATGCGAACCCTCACTTAACCTGATCACTAACTACCTTATATGTGTTGCAGGCAAACAATGGGAAGCACTGAGGTTTACAATCAAGGTTTGCACATGCATGGTCCTTTATCTAATAGCACATTGTTGTGCAATTGCAGGAAGCATTCTAATATTTAGGTTTTTAACAATTTGGTCTTGCACATGTAGGTCTTGCTGTCAGAGGTTTTGACCGACTGTTCGACCCTTTTTGCATATGGGGAAATGAGTTGTCCATGAATATCAGTCAATTCAAGAAACTCAGAAAGATTGTTAGGATAAAGAAATTAGCGACAAAAAACAACAAGATCTTTGTCTGCACAATGAAGAAGACATCGATTCACTACAGGATGGTACTAACTATTATACCTTGCCTTTTTTATTCCTTTGCACCATTTCCAATATAGAGAAGATATTTATGCACATCCTTGTTTTCAGGCCTTTCCAAAGCAGTTCACTGATGATTACCTCTCAAACCACCTGTATGGTCAGGAGGCGAGGAAGGTATTCATACAACACCCACGATTCAATATTGAAGTGTTCCTGAAGAAGACAAAGGATGGATGGTCAATCATCCACAGACACTGGCCTAAAGTTGCAAAGATCTTCAACATCAATGAAGGCTCAATATTCGCCTTCCGATTCAGCAGTTTTCCAAATGAGATTCATCTGTCTATGTACCATCTATGATGCTAATTTCGAAAGGTTATAGATGTTGCATGTGAAACTTGGTGCTGGTGCAGTTGTGTAATGGGGTAGCTGAGTGCTGAAGCTATATGATGTTGTACTCTGATGTATTTCAATTATGAAATCCTGCTTCCTTAATATGAAAATGAAATATATTGCGTGCTTAATATGGAATGCCAATTAGATTAATAAATAGATTATTAATAATAGGACAATTAGCCTGCTAATGGCCAATTAGCCTGCTAATTGGGTTTTTCTATTGCAAACGGTTATTGAGAAAACACCGTGGGCGATGACCTCAGGCAATGCACACAGTTTCTAGGAATAAACCGTGTTGAATCAATGAACAATCACACACGACATCCTCTTGAAAATTGTTTGCGTTAGGCCACCTTGCGCAAATGTTTACCACATAAATAGTGTGTGTGATAGACAGCCTTTGCCACACAGTTTCTTCTATGCACCGTGTGTGATGCATTCAATAACGCAAACAATAAAATTCTTAATATCGTCTGCAATGGCAACGCTATCACAAACGATTTAATGGGGAAAATTGTGTGTGATGTACCTGCGAACGGAAACGTTTTCCTTGGAGTGACTGTGTGGGATGTATATATGAACGGAAACGTACTTCTTGGATTAACTGTGTGGGATGTACATACTAACGGAAATGTATTCCTTGGATTGACTATGTGGAATGTACATACGAATGGAAACGTTTAGCCGGGACTGACTGTGTGGGATGTACTTACGACCGGAAACGATTTGGCCTTTATAATTGTATTTTTTTAGCACAACTGTACGTATAACCGTATTTGATCGCTCGCCCGTCACACACGACCTTATTTTGCTGAGCGTGTGTGCCAAGAGGGCCTATCCCCGACTGTTTCTGGGTCGTGTGGGAAGGACCCCCCTATCGCAGTCACTCACTAGGCGACGGTTCAAAACGCCGTCGCGGAAAGTGGTTAAAAACCATTTGTATAGCACCTCGTTGTACCAGTGTAAGGAAAAAGGAATAGCACTCACACTAGCACCTAAGTCACATAAACCATGATAACAATGATCTCCTATTTTAACTGAGACAACAGGCATGTCAACAACAAGTCTATGTTTATCTTTTTCATCAGGTTTAGCAATTCTAGCAGCTTCATCGCAAAAGTAAATAACATGCCCATCAATATTTTCTGCCAGGAGATCTTTAACCATGGCAACACTAGGTTCTACATTAATTTGTTCAGCAGGTTTAGGTGCTTTAATATTACTTTTACCAATCACAGTTGAAACCTTAGCATGTTCCTTTATCCTAACAGGGAAATGTGGTTTTTCAATATAAGCAGTAGGCACAACTGGATCAACATTGTAAATAATAGTTTCATCTTTAACTATGACCGGTTCTTTAATTTCTTCTTTAATAGGGGATGGTATTTAAACCATTTCTCCTTAGGGAGATCAACATGAGTAGCAAAAGATTCATAAAAGGAGGCTACTATCTCAGAGTCAAGTCCATATTTAGTGCTAAACTTGTGAAAAACGTCGGTGTTCATAAAAGATTTAACACAATCAAATTCAAGATTAATACCTGACTATTTACCTTCGTCGAGTTCCCAATCTTTAGAGTTGTGTTTAATTCTTTCTAAAAGGTCCCACCTGAATTCAATAGTCTTCTTCATAAAAGAACTAGTACAAGAAGTATCGAGCATGGATCGATCATCATGAGAAAGCCGAGCATAAAAATTCTGAATAATAATTTCTCTAGAGAGCTCATGATTGGGGAATGAATATAACATTGACTTAAGCCTCCCCCAAGCTAGAGCGATACTTTCTCCTTCACGAGGCTAAAAATTATATATATAATTCCAATCACGATGAACTAGATGCATAGGATAAAATTTTGGTCAAATTCCAATTTCAACTGATTCTAGTTTCAAGATCCAATATCATCGCATAGCCTATACCATGTCAATGATTTTCCCTTCAAAGATAAATGGAAAACCTTCTTCTTAGGTTCATCTCCAGATAAACCTGCAAGCTTAAATAATCCACAAATTTCATCCACATATATCAAGTGCATATCAGGATGTTCAGTTCCATCTCCTGCATAAGGATTAGCTAGCAGTTGTTCTATCATACCCAAAGGAATTTCATAACCAATATTTTGAGTAGGTGTAGTAGGTTGAGGGGCAACTAATTGTGCTTCCATTCGAGGTGAAGATACCCTGAACAAACCCCTCAAAGGATGGTTCTCCATAGTAACAAGTGACAATAAATTTCAGCGCGTAGTAATAATTATTCCTTACCAATTTCCACTTACCAAGAGCGCTTCACTCCCCGGCAATGGCGCCAAAAAATAGGCTTGATGACCCACAAGTATAGGAGATTAATCGTAGCCCTTTCGATAAGTAAGAGTGTCGAACCCAACGAGGAGCAGAAGGAAATGACAAGTGGTTTTCAGCAAGGTATTTTCTGCAAGCACTAAAATAGTCGTTAACAAGTAGTTTGATAGCAAGATAATTTGTAACGGACAAGTAACGGTAATGGTAAATAAGGTGCAGCAAGGTAGCCCAATCCTTTTGTGGCAAAGGACAGGCCAAAATAGTCTCTTATGATAAGCAAAGCGTTCTTGAGGGCACACAGGAATTTCGCCATGTCACTTTCATCATGTTGGTTTGATTCATGTTCGCTACTTTGATAATTTGATATGTGGGTGGACCGGTGCTTAGGTGCTGTTCTTACTTGAACAAACCTCCTACTTATGATTAACCCCCTCACAAGCATCCGCAACTACGAGAAAAGTATTAAGATAAAATCTAGCCATAGCATTAAACTTTTGGATCCAAATTGGTCCCTTACGAAGTAGCGCATAAACTAGGGTTTAAGCTTCTGTCACTCTAGCAACCCATCATCTAATAACTACTCCACAATGCATTCCCTTAGGCCCAAATATGGTGAAGTGCCATGTAGTCGACGTTCACATGACACCACTAAGGGAATCACAACATACATATCATCAAAATATCGAACACATATCAAGTTCACATGATTACTTGCAACATGACTTCTCCCGTGACCTCAAGAACAAAAGTAACTACTCACAAATGATAATCATGCTCAAGATCAGAGGGGTATTAAACAGCATAATGGATCTGAACATATAATCTTTCACCAAATAAACCATATAGTAATCAACTACAAGATGTAATCAACACTACTAGTCACCCACAGGTACCAATCTGAGGTTCCGGTACAAAGGATTGAACACAAGAGATGAACTAGGGTTTGAGAGGAGATGGTGTTGTTGAAGATGTTGATGGAGATTTCCCTCCCAAAGATGAGAGGGTTTTTGGTGCTGACGATGGCTTCGATTTCCCCCTCCAGGAGGGAAGTTCCCCCGACGGAATCGCTCCGCCGGAGGGCAAAAGTGCTCCTGCCCAAGATCCGCCTCGAGACGGCAGCGCTTTGTCCCAAAAGTCCCCTCCTGATTTTTTCTAGGTCAAAATGACCTATATACCAGAAGATGGGCACCGGAGGTGGGCTGGGCTGAGCACAACCCACCAGGGCGCGCCTGGGGGGCCTGGCGCGCCCTGGTGTCTCATGCTCACCAGGTGGCCCCCCTCCGGTAGTTATTTGCTCCAGTATTTTTTATATATTCCAAAATAATTCTCCGTAAATTTTCAGCTCATTTGGAGATGTCCAGAATAGGTAACTCTGACGTAGCTTTTTCAGGTCCAGAATTCCAGCTGCCGGCATTCTCCCTCTTTGTGTAAACCTTGCATATTATGAGAGAAAAGGCATTAGAATTACTCCATAAAGCATTATTATGCATAAAAACATTATAAATAACAGTAGGAAAACATGATGCAAAATGGACGTATCAGTCCCCAACACACCAAATACAATGGTAAATTGTATAGGTGCACTAGTTCAGCGAAGAGATAGTGATACAAGTGTAGTAATGATAGTAGATATTGATTTTTGTAATAGGAACAATAAAAAACATCAAGGTAGCAATTGATAAAACGGATCACAAACTGTATTGCAATGCTTGAAAATGAGGCCTATGGTCCGTACTTTCGCTATTGCAATCTCTCAACAATGCTAATATAATTGGATCACATAACCATCCCTCAGCGTGCAACAAAGAATCACTCCAAAGTTCTTATCTAGCTGAGAACATAAGAAGAAATTGTTTGTAGGGTACGAAACCACCTTAAAGTTATTCTTTCCGATCGATCTATTCAAGAGTTCATACTAAAATAACCAAGTTATCCTTTCCGATCGATCTATCCAAGAGTTCGTACTAAAATAACACCATATGATACACATTAACCAACTCTAATGTCACCTAGATACTCCAATGTCACCACAACTATCCATGAGTTAATTATACGATACACATCAAACCATTTCAGATTCATAATACCCAATCCAACACAAAGAACCTCAAAGAGTGCTCCAACATTTCTACCGGAGAAACAAAGACGAGAACATGCATCAACCCCTATGCATAGATTACCCCAATGTCACCTCGGGAATCTGCGAGTTGAGTGCCAAGACATAGATCAAGTGATCTCAAATCCAACCAAGTATTCAATCTGATAAAAGTGAAATCTCAAAGGGAAAACTCAATTCATCACAACAAGATAGAGAGGGGAAAACACCATATGATCCAACTATATTAACAAAGCCCATGATACATCAAGATCGTGCCAAATCAAAAACACAAGAGAGAGAGAGAGAGATTAAACACATAGCTACTAGTACAAACCCTCAGCCCCGAGGGTGGACTACTCCCTCCTCATCATGGTGGCCACCGGGATGATGAAGATGGCCACCGGTGATGATTTCCCCCTCTGGCAGGGTGCCGGAACAGGGTCTAGATTGGTTTTTCAAGGCTACGGAGGCTTGCGGCGGCGGAACTTCTGATCTAGGGTTATTTTTGGGGGTTTCTGTATATATAGGATTTTTGGGCGTCGGTTTCATGCGAAGATGGGCCTCGAGGTGACCACAACCCACCTGCACACGGGCAAGGGCCCAGGCACGACCTGGTGGGTTGTGCTCACCTCCTTCACCTTCTGGTCCTCCCACGAAGCTTCTAGTGCCTCTTTTGTTCCAAAAAAATCGTCAAAAAGTTTCGTTGCATTTGGTGAACTTTTATTTCTGCGCAAAAAAAAACACCACGGTAGTTCTGCTGAAAACAGCGTCAGTCCGGGTTAGTTCCATGCAAATCATACCAAAACCATATAAAATTGTTGTAAACATGGCATGAATACTTTATAAAGTATAGATACGTTGGAGATGTATCAGCATCCCAAAGCTTAATTCCTACTCGTCCTCTAGTAGGTAAATGATAACAGAAATAATTTATGAAGTGTGAATGCTAGCATAGTGCATAAGTTTGATCAATGATAATTTCAATCACTTTTCCTAGCATAATAACAACAACTTTTTCTCATAAAACTCATCATGATAAAGTAGCAATTGAAAACGAAATTTTTGTTGTGGAATGCTACCTATCATATTCATCATATACTCTTTCTTTTGTAGCATGGACATTTGGACTTGAATGATTCAAAGCAATAGTCTATAATTTGACATGAAGACATCAATACTCAAGCATATCAACAAGCAACCATGTCTTTCAAAATATCAACACTAAAGTTATCCCTAGCCCATCATGCTCAATCATTGATCCATTCATGAAACACACTCGAATATTAGCTACATCCAATGCACAAGTATGATCATAGTGCTCCCTAGTTGGTGCTTTATAAGAGAAGATGGAGACTCAAATAAAAATTGCATAAAGTAAATAGATAGGCTGTTCGGAGAGGGAAGCAGAGATTTGTAGAGGTGCCAGAGCTCAAAGCTTAAATTGAGAGAAAATATTTTGAGAGGCATACATTTCCCGTCAACGAAAACGACCGAGAATTCCCAACACTTTCCATGCTAGATACATCATAGGCAGTTCCCAAACAGAAAATAAAGTTTATTCCTTTTTCCACCATTCTTTCACAATCCATGGCTAGCCGTATCCACGGGTGCCGTCCATACCAACACTTTCCAAGGAATTTACTATTTGACAACATAAAGTAAATTTCTTTTTCATTTCAGGACTGGGCATCCCTATTACCTTTTGCCACACTCTCGTGTAATGACAAGTGAATAAACACTCATCTTGAGAATAACGCATCTAGCATGGAAAATATTGGCCACCCCCTGCCACTTCATGAGCGGTACAGGCACACAAAAAGGAAATTTAATTTCAAAATTAGAGTTGGCACATACAAATTTACTTGGAACGGCACGGAAATACTGCATATAGGTAGGTATGGTGGACTCATTTGGCACAACTTGGTTTAAAGAGTTTGGATGCACAAGCAGTATTCCCGCTTAGTACAAATGAAGGCTAGCAAATAGAATGAGAAGCGACCAACCAAGAAACAAAAATGATCATAAACGAGCATTAAACATAACTAACACCGAATAATGCACCACAAGTAGGATGTAATTTCATTGCATAACTATTGACTTTCGTTCTTGCATAGGGAATCACAAACCTTATCACCAAAATTCTTACTAAAGCATAATTACTCACCAACATGACTCAGATATTATTATCTCCATATCGCAAAACTATTGCAAGGAATCAAACTTATCATATCCAATGATCTACATGAAAGTTTTTATTATATCCTTCTTGAACATTCATCATATTAGGACCAATTTCATAGCTTGTGCAAATTATCATCACTATTATAAACTCTCAAAATAATATAAGTGAAGCATGAGAGTGTTTGACAAACTACTCCAAAAAGATATAAGTGAAGATCAAATGAGTAGTTAAGTAAATAGGTAGCTATGTGAGGACTCTCTCTCTCATTTAAAAAAATTCAGATCTAAGTATTTTGTTAAAACAGGAAGCAAAACAAAATAAAATTACATTCTAAGAATAGCACACATCATGTGAAGTAGCAAAAACTTAGGCTCAACCGATACTAACCAATAATTGTTGATGAAGAAAGGTGGGATGCATACCGGGGCATCCCCAAGCTTAGATGCTTGAGAATTCTTGAAATATTAACTTGGATGCCTTGGGCATCCCCAAGCTTGAGCTTTTGTGTCTCCTTAATTCCTTTTATATCCCGGTTTTCCTAAATCTTAAAAACTTCATCCACACAAAACACAACAAGAACTCGTGAGAAAAGTTAGTATGAATCAATGCAACACCTTATCATTCTCTACTGAAACAAATCACTAAAATTATTATTTAACATTGCATACTAAATGCCTCTGCATATTTAATACTCCTATCCTCAAATAGAATCATTAAACAAGCAAACATAAGCAAACAATGCAAACATAATAGCAATCTGTCTAAACAGGACAGTCTGTAAAGAGTGCAATTTTACTCACACTCCCATAACTCCAAAAATTCTGAAAATTTACCACACTGTAGAAAATTTACCATATTTTGTTGTGCAGAAAATTTCAACATTTTATAACATTCTTAATTTTTTCAAGAATTCACACAATAGCATGCAACTTTCTATTTTGAAACAGCAACTCAAATACTTGCAAACTAAGCATGGTGAAGGATACTCATGAACTTTTATTGAAATAAAAGATATCAAACATTATTATAAATAACATAAAGCAAGTCCTAAGAAAATAAATGATGCTCCAAGCAAAACTCATATCATGTGACGAATAAAAATATAGCCCCAGGTAAGGTTACCGATAACGTTGGAGACGAAAGAGGGGATGCCTTCCGGGGCATCCCCAAGCTTAGTTGCTTGGATCTTCCATGAATATTAACTTGGGGTGCCTTGGGCATCCCCAAGCTTAGGGTCTTGTCACTCTTTATTCTCCTCATATCGGTATCTCACCTAAAACTTGAAAACTTCAATCACACAAAACTTAACGGAACTTCCTGAGATGGGTTAGTATGATAAAGACAAATCATTCACTTTGGTACTGTAGAGATAAGATTATTAATGTTTCCACATAATGCCTACTGTACTCTACAATTTCCACAATTTATATTAAGCCATAGAAACCATAAAACAAGCAAACTATGCATCGAAAACAGAACCTATCAAAAACAGAATAGTATGTAAAGATCTGAATTATGGTCATACTTATATAACTCCAAAAATTCTAAAAAATTAGCAAAACGTAGAAAATTTGTATACCCAACAACTGTAAAAAATTCAGAATTTTCTATGCTACAGTGATTTTAACAATTCTGTTACTGGGCGCAAAAGTTTCTGTTTTTGCACAGAATCAAGTCAACTATCATCCACACTATCACAAAGGCTTTACTTGGCACTTTATTTAAACAAAAGCTATAAAACATGATTACTACAGTATCCTAATCATGTGAAAACACAAAAAATAGTAGGGGTAAATGATGGGTTGTCTCCCAACAATCGCTTTTCTTTAATGCCTTTTTAGCTAGGCATGATGATTTCAATGATGCTCACATAAAAGATATGAACTGAAACACAAAGAGAGCATCATGAAGCATATGACTAGCACATTTAAGTCTAACCCACTTCCTATGCATAGGGATTTTGTGAGCAAACAACTTATGGGAACAAGAATCAACTAGCATAGGAAGGCAAAATAAGCAAAACTTCAAGATTTTCAACACAAAGAGAGGAAACTTGATATTATTGAGATATGTAAAAGCATATGTTCCCCTCTCATAATATTTTTCAGTAGCACCATGAATTAATTCAATAATATAACTATCACATAAATCATTCTTTTCATGATCCACAAGCATAGAAATTTTCTTACTCTCCACATAAGCAAATTTATTCTCATGAATAGTAGTGGGAGCAAACTCAACAAAATAACTATCATGTGAGGCATAATCCAATTGAAAATCAAAATCATGATGACAAGTTTCATGGTTATCATTATTCTTTATAGAATACATGTCATCACCATAATCATCATAGATAGCAACTTTGCTCTCATAATCAATTGAAAGCTCTTCCGAAATAGTGGATTCATCATTAAATAAAGTTTTGACCTTTCCAAATCCACTTTCATAATTATTACAATAAGATTCAACACCCTCCAAAATAGTGGGATCATTAGTACCTAGAGTTGACACTCTTCCAAACCCACTTTCATCAATATAATCATCATAAATAGGAGGCATGCTATCATCATAATAAATTTTCTCATCAAAACTTGGGGGACTAATAATATAATCTTCATCAAACATAGCATCCCCAAGATTATGGCTTTGCATATCATTAGCATCTTGAATATTCAAAGAATTCATACCAACAACATTGCAATCATGCTCATCATTTATGCCAAACATTTTATTGAATACTTCTTCTATCAATTGAGCACAATTTTCCTTTCCATCATTTTCACGAAAGACATGATAAAGACGAATAATATGAGGCCACCTCAATTCCATTTTTTTGTAGTTCTCTTTTACGAACCAAACTAGTGATAAAACAAGAAACTAAAAGATTCAGTTGCAAGATATAAAGATATACCTTCAAGCACTCAGCTCCCTGACAACGGCGCTAGAAAAGAGCTTGATGTCTACTAAACAACTTGTTCTTGTAGACTCGTGTTGGGCCTCCAAGCGCAGAGTTTTGTAGGACAGTAGCAAATTTCCCTCAAGTGGATGACCTAAGGTTTATCAATCTGTGGGAGGCGTAGGATGAAGATGGTCTCTCTCAAACAACCCTGCAACTAAATAATAAAAAGTCTCTTGTGTCCCCAACACACCAAATACAATGGTAAATTGTATAGGTGCACTTGTTCGGCGAAGAGATGGTGATACAAGTGTAGTAATGATAGTAGATATTGATTTTTGTAATAGGAACAATAAAAAACAGCAAGGTAGCAATTGATAAAATGGAGCACAAACGGTATTGCAATGCTTGAAAATGAGGTCTAGGGTCTGTACTTTCGCTAGTGCAATCTCTCAACAATGCTAATATAATTGGATCACAAAACCATCCCTCAACGTGCAACGAAGAATCACTCCAAAGTTCCTATCTAGTGGAGAACATAAGAAGAAATTGTTTGTAGGGTACGAAACCACCTTAAAGTTATTCTTTCCGATCGATCTATTCAATAGTTCATACTAAAATAACACCAAGTTATCCTTTCGGATTGATCTATCCAAGAGTGCGTACTAAAATAACACCATATGATACGCATCAACCAACTCTAATGTCACCTAGATACTCTAATGTCACCACAAGTATCCATGAGTTAATTATACGATACGGATCAAACAATTTTAGATTCATAATACTCAATCCAACACAAAGAACCTCAAAGAGTGCCCCAAGATTTCTACCAGAGAAACAAAGACGAGAACATGCATCAACCCCTATGCATAGATTACTCCAATGTCACCTCGGGAATCCGTGAGTTGAGTGCCAAGACATAGATCAAGTGCTCTCAAATCCAACAAAGTATTCAATCCGATAAAAGTGAAATCTCAAAGGGAAAACTCAATTCATCACAAGATAGAGAGGGGAAAACACCATATGATCCAACTATATTAACAAAGCCCGCGATACATCAAGATCATGCCAAATCAAGAACATAAGAGAGAGATTAAACACATAGCTACTGATACAAACCCTCAGCCCTGAGGGTGGACTACTCCCTCCTCATCGTGGTGGCCGCCGCGATGATGAAGATGGCCACAGGTGATGATTTCCCCCTTCGGCAGGGTGCCAAAACAGGGTCTAGATTGGTTTTTCGTGGCTACAGAGGCTTGCGGCGGCGGAACTTCTGATCTAGGGTTATTTCTGGGGGTTTCTGTATATATAGGATTTTCGAGCGTCGTTTTCATGTGAAGATGGGCCTCGAGGGGACAACAACCCACCTGCACACGGGTAAGGGCCCAAGCGCGCCCTGGTGGGTTGTGCTCACCTTCTTCACCTTTTGGTCCTCCCACGAAGCTTTTAGTGCCTCTTTTGTTCCAAAAAAAATCATCAAAAAGTTTCGTTGCATTTGGAGAACTTTTATTTCTGCACAAAAAACAACCCAACGATAGTTCTGCTAAAAACAGCGTCAGTCCGGGTTAGTTCCATGCAAATCATACCAAAACCATATAAAATTGTTGTAAACATGGCATGAATACTTCATAAATTATAGATACGTTGGAGACGTATCAAGCAACAACCGCCTTACCAGGTGAGCATAACCCACCACCACGCGCCTGGGCCCTAGGGCATGCCCTGGTGTACTGTGGGGGCCGTGGGCCTCCTTTTGCATTGATTCCAACTCCCAAAAATCACATATATTCCAAAATAATTCTCCGGAAATTTTTATCGCGTTTGGACTTTGTTTGATATGGATATTCCGCGAAACAAAAAACATGCAACAAACAGGAACTAGCACTAAACACAGGATCAATATGTTAGTCCAATAAATCATATAAAATGTTGCCAAATATGTGAAAGTTATATAATATTGGCATGAAACAATCAAAAATTATAGATACGACGGAGACGTATCAGCTACCGGAGTGGAAATTGAAGACGGCGCCGCCTGGTCCTTCTCGGAGATCGTCCTCGCCGCCGAGCCTCGCTTGGAAGCCGTGGAGGGGCACATGAACCAGCTCTTTGCGTCCAGGATGAACATGACGAGTGCTCTCTGGCTGGACGCGGTGGTGCCGGACAGCGTCACCCGGCTGGCGCTGTGGCTGGAGACCGGCGTGGCGTGACTTGGCGCTTGGACGGATTCCGTGGCCCGGGCCGGGGCGGAGATGGCACTCCGGTTCATGATGTCGTGGTACCCCAGTGTGGAGCTGGGCATGCTGGCCGCCCAGCGCGTCGGGGCGGATGAGGAGTTGGCCCCGCGGGCGATGGCGATCGCGACGTGGGCAAGTTATCTTGCGCCCTTCGCTCCGCACGACGAGTTTGTCACGGAATGTATGGAAGACGGCGCAGCGATCCCGTCCGACAACTTCGGTCTGCTTCTCGACGACCCGACGGGCAGCTCGGCCGAGTCGGGGGCCTACGCGGATGACGGAGCCACGGCGCTGGATGGCACCGCCAAGACCGAGGAGCCAGCGCGCGCGGGAGCTGACGCGGCGGCTGCGGCCACCTCGGAGGAGGCAGCGGGTAGCAGTGCCGACCCGGACGCCTTCTAGGGGCCCTTTATTTATCTGTACTCAAACTTTTAGTTAGGTAGCAGGTCCACCCACTGGGGGGTGTAGTTGCATGTAATGAACTCCTGGCCGTGGGCCATTGCTGTATATAAATCTTTTGCTTGCATTATCGCTTTTGCTTTTTGGCCTTGGGCCTTTTCTTGTTCGTCTCCCCTTTGGACCTCCTTCCCGCTAGTCGGACAGCCGGGTGCTGGTCTGTGACTAGGAACTTGGCCTTGGGAGGGGACGTATAGTACTTAGGCTTTTTCGGACGTCGAGCGCGAGAGAAACACCCACTGGGCCGGCTGGCGCGCAGCCGGCCGTGCGGCGATTTTATCGGGAAAGGGCGGGGGGTGCCGGATGGGCCGAGCCGGCCGCTTCTTCCTTAGCGGATCTTTGCATGCCGGTGCTTTTGGCCCTTGGCTCTTGCCAGCCGGACAACCGGGAGCCGATCTGTGGCTCGGGGCGAAGAGAGGGCTTCGGCTGTCGGATTCAGGGCTCCGCAGACCCAGAGGAGGTTCGAACTCTGGGGCGTGTGCGAAGGACTCAACATATCCAATCAACCGAATGCGTTGCCCTACAGCCTAGCTCGAAGAACAGGGAAGAAGAAGGACACGGCAGTTTACCCAGGTTCGGGCCACCTTGCGGTGTAATACCCTACTCCTGCTTTGGGGTGGATTTGCCTCACGGGGGGCTGAGGATGAACTAGTACAGAGGATGAACAAGCTCGCGAGGCTTGCTCCGATGAGGATGTGAACTTTGGGTCCGATTCCCTTTCTATGGTGGTGGCTAACCTATTTATAGTGGCCTTGGTCCTCTTCCCAGAAAACGAAGCCGGGAAGGGATTCCACAACGGCCAAATTTGAAGGGGGACAAGTAGTACATCTTATCCTGAGGAAAGGTGGTCTTCGCCTGCAAAGCTTCTAGTCGTGACGTCGCGGTGGGCTCGGTGATAACATTCGTCAAGCCGCCCTGGCTGTCCTTGTCTCGTTGCACGGGAATGAAAACCTTTGGGTGATTCCTCGAGACCCCGCGCCTGCGCTTGCCTCCTTAGCACCAAAGAGGAAACCTGCTGCTCTGCGCCCGCTGGCGCCCGCCTGGCCTTGGTCATCATTGCTTGCGTCACCCCCACCTCATGAGAAGGGTACCTGCATAGAAATCTTTGCTCCTCGGGAGCTAGCCTAGGGAGGCCGCTCCTTCCGGAGGTCTTGGCGTCGCCCACCTCGCGAGGCTTGGCCCCTCGCGAGGGCCTTGTCTTGAAGGTGTTGCAGATGGGCCGTACCAGGCCGTCAATGGAGCCACGCCGTGGGCCGCAGGCAGGCAAGTCTGGGTACCCTAGTTCCCAGAACGCCGACAGTAGCCCCCGGGCCCAAGGCACGCTCGGACTTGGCTTCGAGGCGAAGCCAAAGGGCAAGGGCGAAGTGCCGCGGGCCCCAATTGCCTGTGGACCGAGCCGACACGTGGCGCTTGATGGGACGTGGGCGTCTCCACTTCCCCACGCCGCCTCGGCAACTGCGCGACTTGACAACTGCCTGAAGCATGCAGAAGAACCATCATTGCTCGGAACATGAGAGGTCGGCGGTTGTCCTCCCTCTGCCTATAAATGGGGCGGGGGGCGGAGCCCCCAGCCCATCTGCATCTCCTCGCCGCCTGCTCCTCCTTCTCCATCTTCTTCAACCTGCCGTCTTGCCAGAGTGTCCATGGCGCCGGTGAGGAGGGTCTCTGCCGTGGAGAAGGGGAAAACCCCCAAGGAGGTACCAGACTCCCCGCCGCCCAAGAGTGGCCCCGGCCGCCCTCGTAAGTATGCCGCGATGCCAGCGGTGGCCTCCCGCAGGCATGGGCGTACGCCCTCGAAGGCCGGCGCTGCCTCCGGCAGTCATGGGGGTGCTCCTACCCGCGGCGGGAGCTGCCGCGGCCGGGGCGGCCACGGCGAAGGGGAAAAGCATGTAGCGGCCATCCGTCCATCGCGAGCGCGACTTCACTCGGCCGACGCATCCTCGTAGTTCTTTGTATGGGCGAAGAGGCCCACCGGCGTATGGCTCCATCTCCCATGCTTCTTTGCGGGCGTGCTGCCAACCGGGGGGCCTGGCGGCCTCTGGCTGCAGGCCGACGGCTGCTGCAACAAGGCCTCCTGGGTGGCAGTCGAGGTCACCCCCGCCGACAACGTGTTCCTGAACCACGGGTGGCAGCCGTTCGCCCGCGCACGCGGCCTCCATGGGAGGTGCGCCCTTCTCTTCAGGTACGACGGCCAGCGGCTGGGGTGCTACCCGGAGGACTACAGCAATGACGATGGCGGCGCTGAGCTTGCCCTCGGCGACGGTCGCGCCGCCTCTAGCAGCGGCGACCCCTCCTCTGGGGAGAGCACCAGCGACGGTGACTACGACGAGCCACCCCGCCGCCGGGCTCAGACCAGGGAGGGTGACGAGCTGCCTCGCCGCCGCGCCCCGGTGAAGCAGGAGGGAGACTCCGACTGAGCGCGGGCATTGCTGGAGCCGAACCTCGGGAGCTGCTGTAGCCGTGCGGCTGCTTCTGTTTCTTTCTTTTTCCTGCACCAGAAAAGTAGAAGGCCCCATCGGGGTGTGTAATGAACCAGGCGTTTGCGCCATTATGCTATTGCTTTTGTCTCATGTCGTAACATCCGTGCTGTTGTTGATTGCGATCGGGATGACTTAGCTTGGCATGTTTGCGGTAGGCTCTCGTGTCGCGTGGACGTGCCTTTTGAGTTTCCTCCTTGAAGATCCGGAAGTCGTCGAGCCTCAGGAGGCACCCTGTGACTGCCGGGTTCAGTGGACCTCCGGAGGTACCACACCTTGCGCGAGCCCCCGAGGGTGAGCTGGTCGCCCACTAGTACATCACGTCGCGATGCCCAGAGGCACGGACTCCAAAAAAAGGGGGGCGTGCATGCCCGTAAGCTTGTTTGAGAGCGTCGCGCGAGGATTAAGATGCTAAGGGCCGAGGCACCGAGGCCCTGGCAAGGTGTGCTTACACACCATGCCCAGCCCCCACGCGCGCGATGCGCGAGGAAGAGCAACGGGCAATTGTCACTCTCCCAAGGGCAAAAGCTGAAAAAGCGGACACTGCGAGAAAAAGAAAAAATTGCCAACCCTTCAAGTAAGACGCGAAAGCTCCAAATTTCATTTCAAGAAATTGCAAGTCGGCTACAGAAAGCAAGCAAAAGAAAAGCCGCGTCCGGCACCTACAATAGTCTTCTGTCTTCCCACCAGCGTAGAGCATGGGGCCTCCACTTGGACGTGGGCGGCAGCCCCCGTGAGGCCCGAGGTCGGCGCTCAGGAGACTCCGGGGCATGTACAGCCCCACTCATTATTACGTGAGAGTGTCACGGGCAGAGATCTTGAGAGGCGCATGGCCTTGTTCATGGGTAAAACCTCCAGAGGTGCTGGATGTTCCAGGCATTCTTGATGGGGACCCCGTCTGGTGTCTCCAGGCGCGTGGCGCCAGGCCTGGAGACACGGGCAATCCTGAATAGGCCCTCCCACATGGGCGAGAGCTTATGAAGCCCTTCCCTGGAGAGCACCCGCCTTAGGACGAGGTCACCCACCTCGAGGGTCCTGGAGCGGACGCTACGGCAATGATACCGCCGCAGCGCCTACTGGTACCTCGCGGCACGAAGCGAGGCTTGGCGGCGGCCCTCCTCCCCCAGCATGAGGTCCATCCCCCGCAAGGCATCCTGGCGTGCCTCGTCAAATGCCAAGACCCACGGGGAGCGATGTTTGACCTCATGAGGTAGAACCGCCTCAGCCCCATAGAGGAGGAAGAATGGGGTCTCGCCCATGGGCTTGGTCGCGGTGGTGCAGATGGACCACAGCACAGACTGGAGCTCATCGAGCCAACCCCTGCCGCAGACCTCAAGTTTCTTCTTGAAGCTACTCGCCTTGAGGCCCCTCAGGACCTCCGCGTTGGCATGCTCGGCTTGGCCGTTGCTCCGTGGGTGTGCCACCGAAGCGTAGCATATCTGCGTTCCAAGGTTAGCACAATAGATTTTGAAAAGATTGCTCGTGAACTGAGAGCCATTGTCAGTGATGATATGGTTGGGGACCCCGAAGCGGCTCACGAGACCCTTGATGAACTTGACGGCCGAACCAGCCGGGATGGTGCGCACGGGCTCCACCTCCGCCCACTTGGTGAACTTGTCGATGGCGACGTGGAGGTAGCGGTAGCCCCCAGCTGCACGAGGGAATGGTCCCAGGATATCCAGCCCCCATACCGCGAATGGCCACGAGAGCGGGTTGGTCAGGAGGCCTTGAGCGGGCTGGTGGATTTGCTTGGCGTGGAATTGGCACGCCTCGCAGGACCTCACCAGCTCGGTGGCGTCACTGAGAGTCATGGGCCAGTAGAACCCGCTGCGGAACGCCTTGCCCACGAGGGTGCGCGACGAAGAGTGATGCCCATAGTCCCCGCTGTGGATGTCAGCCAGCAGCTCGCACCCCTGCTCCTTGGAGATGCACCGCAGAGAGACATCGTTTGGGCGCCTTCGGTAGAGCTTGCCATCCTGCAAGCCGTAGGCGGTGGCCTGGCGGGCCACGCGTTCTGCTTCTTATTGCTTCTCCAGCAAGGTGACTTGGAGTAGGTATGCCTTGAACTCCTCGGTCCAGCACCCCTCCTGAGGTTCGAGGGCCAAAAGCAGGTGGGCTCCGGAGGACGGACCGCAGGCCGGGGCACCCGAGGCGGGGGCCTGGGGTAGTTCCTCCCGGAGAAGCGCCGTGCTCGAGGTGGTGGGGACCACCGACGGCTTGAAGAGCCTCTCCTCGAACACACCAGGCTTTTGGGGGTCGCGCCGTGATGCCCTCTTGGCGATGTCGTCCGCCTCCTTGTTCATGACGCGCGGGACATGCTGCAATTCCAGACCCAAGAACTGTTTTTCAATTCTGCGTACCTCTTCCAAATATGCCTCCATGTGCTCGTCCTTGGGCGTGTATTCCTTGTTGGAGAAGTTGACAAGGAGCTGAGAATCGCCCTTGATGGTGAGGCGATTGATCCCCAGGCCCGCCGCGGCACGGAGGCCTGCGATCAGGCCTTCATACTCCATGATGTTGTTGGAGACCTTCTCACCGTGCTGGAAGCAGAGCTGCACAGCGTAGTAGAGCTTGTCCTGAGTAGGCGAGATGAGCACGGCTCCAGCCCCCGCGCCCTGACGTGCGAATGCGTCGTCGAAGTACATGACCCAGCCATCGGGCGCCTCGTCTCCGAGCACGAGGGAGCGGTTTTCACCAACCCCTCGGTCGGGGGCGTCAATCCACTCCGCCACAAAGTCAGTGAGGGCTGCACCCTTGATGACCTTGGTGGTGCTGAACTCCAGCTGGAACACCTGCAGCTCGATGTTCCATTCAGCAACCCTGCCTGCAGCATTTGGGCTCCGGAGCACCCTCTCCAGGGGGAACACAGACACAACCCTGATGGGGTGGCCTTGGAAGTAGTGGCACAGCTTCCTGGAGGCGACGAGGAGCGCGAGCAGAAGCTTCTGTGGCATGGGGTAGTGCGCGCGCGTCGCGCAACACTGTGCTGATGAAATACGCAGGGTGCTCGACCAAAGAGGGGGCGCCGACGGCGTTCAGCCCCTTGTGAGGCGTGGGGGCCTCAGGAGCCCCGCCCTCTGCCGGGGTGACCATTGCCTCAGGAGCGCTGCCCCTAGCCGGGGCGACCAATGCCTTAGGAGCGCTACCCCTGCCGGGGCGACCAATGCCTCAGGAGTGCCGTCCTGAGGTGGCGATGTCGCAGCCGAACACGGTGTACTGCGCCACGCACCTGCGCCCGCGTGCTCTTCCAGGACTACCACGAGTGCTGCACTCGCCGAGTGGTGTGTGGCGGCCAGGTAAAGCACCAGGGGCTCAAGGGGTCAAGGTGCCACCATCACCGGAGGACTGGTGAGATACCTCTTGAGGTCTTGGAAGGCCTCCTCGGCCTCCGGAGTCCATTCGAACGAGCCCTTCTTCTTCATCAGCTTGAAAACGGGAGAGCGCTCTACGCCTCCGGTCGCGCGGCCACCGCGGCCTTGAAAGTGAGCTTGAGGGCTAGGAGGGCATCCTTGGTGTCTCCCACCACAGTAAGAACGCCGCTGCTCCCCGGCATCTTGATGACGTTGCAGCCGGGGTGCATCGCCGCCATGAACTTGGCAAGGGCCGGGTACCCGAGGATGGCATTGTATGGGAGGCTGATTCGGGCGATGTCGAAGTCGATGAGCTCGGTGCGGTAGTTGCTGCCTGTGCCGAAGGTGATGGGGAGGCGAATCTGCCTCAAGGGGGCGACGGAGCCGCCGAGCACCCCTGAAAAGGGCCTGGTAGGGAGGAGCCAATTGTACGGCACCTGAAGCAGGTCGAAGGCCTCCACGGAGAGGATGTTGAGGCCAGCGCCGCCGTCGATGAGGGTTTGGGTGACTGCGACGCCGCTGATGGTAGGCGTGCACAACAAGGGAAGCGCGCCCGCGCCAACTGTAGTCCTGGGGTGATCCCTGGAGTTGAAGGTGATGTTGGTCTTGGGCGCCGCCCGGCCCAAGGGAGCCCCCGAGCGCGGCTGGGCGGCCCCCATTTGCCGGAGGGGCTGTTCGATGTGGCGACTAGAGGCCGGTGCCTGTGACCCACCGAGGATAGCCGCAACGGCATGGGGCGCTGGCGCCGCAAAGTGCACGATGAACAGGTCGCGCAGCTCCCCCCAGGAGGCCGTCGAAGATTCTGGTAGGCTGAGCAGCCAGGCGCATGGCGCGCCCGTGAGGGCCATGGGGAGCCAATTCGCCATGACCTTGTCGTTGTCGCCTGCCACCCAGATGGCCTCTGCATATACCTGGTCCGCCGTGCTGTCGTACCGCGGCGGCAACTTCGGCCTGAACTTCAACGGCCACCGCACTTGCCTCAAGGCGGGGGAGAAAGCTCGAAGGCCCGCGATGCCCCCGGATGCGCCTGTCGGCCTCGTGGGTGGAGCGGCGCCTGCCATGGAAGACGCGCGGCGTGGGCGGAGCGCGGCCGATGGAGAAGCGGATCTTCGACACACCCCTACCTGGCGCGCCAAATGTTGGATTCAGGGTTCCGCAGACCCAAAGGAGGTTCGAACTCTGGGGCGTGTGCGAAGGACTCAACCTATCCAATCAACCGAACGCGTTGCCCTACAGCCTAGCTCGAAGAACAGGGAAAAAGAAGGACATGGCAGGTTACCCAGGTTCGGGCCACCTTGCGGTGTAATGCCCTACTCCTGCTTTGGGATGGATTTGCCTCACAGGGGGCTGAGGATGAACTAGTACAGAGGATGAACAAGCTCGCGAGGCTTGCTCCGGTGAGGATGTGAACTCTGGGTCCGATTCCCTTTCTATGGTGGTGGCTAACCTATTTATAGTGGCCTTGGTCCTCTTCCCCGAAAATGAAGGTGGGAAGGGATTCCACAACGGCCAAATTTAAAGGGGGACAAGTAGTACATCTTATCCTGACGAAAGGTGGTCTTCGCCTGCAAAGCTTCTAGTCGTGACGTCGCGGTGGGCTCGGTGATGACATCCGTCCTGCCGCCCTAGCGGTCCTGGTCTCGTTGCATGGGAATGGAAGCCTTTGGGTGATTCCTCGGGACCCCGCGCCTGCGCTTGCCTCCTTAGCACCAAAGAGGAAACCTGCTGCTCTGCGCCCGCTGGCGCCCGCCTGGCCTTGGTCGTCATGGCTTGCACCACCCCCACCTCATGAGATGGGTACCTGCATAGAAATCTTCGCTCCTCGAGAGCCAGCCTGGGGAGGCCGCTCCCTCCGGAGGTCTTGGCATTGCCCGCCTCGCGAGGCTTGGCCCCTCGCGAGGGCCTTGTCTTGAAGGTGTTGCAGATGGGCCGTACCAGGCTGTCGATGGAGCCACGCCGTGGGCCGCAGGCAGGCAAGTCTGGGTACCCTGGTTCCTAGAACGCCAACATCGGCGGCTTGGGCGCATCGGAATGGACTAAGGGAGATGGCGGGGTGCAGTCTAGCCGGCAAGCCCCTGAGCCAGACGTGCCGACCCGGGGAAGCGGCTAAGAAGCATAAAGGTGCGTAGAACGCAAAGCTTGATAGAACCGGAAAAGGCAGCCCCCGAGTGTCGTTCAGGGGACTGCTTTCATTAAACCCAAAAGGTAGCAATACATACGTGAATATGGCTAACTGTAAAATGGGCGGAGGAGCTCCGCGTTCCAAGGCCGGCTTGTCTCTTCGCCGACTGTGTGTCTTTTGCGCTTGTTCAGCTTCTGCGCGTCGATGAGGTAACACGCATTTCGGTCGTAGAGAGCCTTGCTGATGATGAAGGGGCCCTCTCAAGGGGAGGCCAGTTTGTGGGCCAGCCATCCGCTGGACAAGCCGGAGCATGAGGTCGCCCTCACGGAACGCGACGGGTCTGATCTTCTTGATGTGGTAGTGGCGCAGGCCTTGGTATATGGCCAACCGGCTGAGGGCCAGTAGGCGTGCCTCCTCGAGCAGGTCAACACCGTCTTTGCGGGCCTCATTGGCCTTGGCTTCCGTGTACATGGTCACCCGGGGCGTGTCGAACTCGATGTCAGTGGGGATAATTGCTTTGGCTCCGTAGACAAGGAAGAACGGGGATAACCCGGTTGACCGGTTGGGCATCGTCCGGAGACTCCAGAGGACGGCCGGAAGCTCATCGAGCCAGCTGCCGGGTGAGTGCACGAGGGGCTCGATGAGCCGCAGCTTGATGCCGGCTATCATCAGGCCATTTGCCCGCTCGACCTGGCCATTCGATTGGGGATGCGTGACGAAGGACAAGTCGAGCCAGATGCCAGATGTGGAGCAGTATTGAGCCAGCGCGCGCTTGGCAAAGTTGGTGCCATTGCCCGTCATGATGCTGTGTGGGACGCTGTAGCGAACCGTGATGTCTTTGATGAACCGGACGGTCGTTGGCCCATCGAGTTTGTTGATCGGCCTTGCCTCGATCCACTTGGTGAACTTGTCGATGGCCACCAGGAAGTGTGTCATGCCGCCTCGGGCGGTTTTGAAGGGCCCCACCATGTCAAGCCCCCAGACGGCAAATGGCCATGTGATTGGGATGGTCTAGATGGCCGTGGCCGGCTGGTGGTTGCGCTTGCTGAAGCGTTGGCAGCCCTCGCATTTGAGGACCAACTGCTCGGCGTCTTTAAGGGTCGTGGGCCAGTAGAAACCATGGCAGAAATCCTTGGCCACCAAGGACCTCGAGGCGGCATGGTGCGCGCACTGGCCCTGGTGGATGTCGAGGAGGATCTCGATCCCTTTGTCCTTCTTGACGCAGCGCTGGAACACACCCGTCGCACTGTGCTTGATGAGCTCGTGGTTGATGATGCTATAGGCGGACGCCCGGCGTTGCACTTGTCGGGCCTCGGTTTCGTCCATGGGGAGCGCTTCGCTCTCTAGGAATTCGAGGATTGGCTCGGCCCAGGACGGGGCCGTCACCATCGTGAAGACGACCACTTGAGCGGGGTCCGGGGCGGCAGCCCCCGGTGCCGGGTCGGGGCCGACAACCGCTGGGATTGGGACGGCAGCCCCCGCACTAGGGTTGGGAACTCCAGTGTTGGGTAGGGGCGTTGCGGGGTCGTCCGGGACGAACATGGATTCCGAGTCGGGAGACGGCTTGACGGACAGCTTCCACAGGTGCTCGAGGGAGACGCCGGGTGGGATTGCTTATCGGGTGGAGCCTACCTTGGCTAGGGTTTGCCACGCGCTAGTGTGTGACACGAGACATCCCAGGTTCGGGGCCCTCCGTGGGAGGTAACACCCCTAGTCCTGCCGAATGGATGATATGCACTAGGTTACAAAGTTGCTCCTGGATATGTTTTGGGTGGAGGAGGAAGAAGGGCTAGGCCTTTGTATTTTGCCTCTCCGGTGAGTGTGTGGGGATGTGTATGGGTGTGTTCTAATGATGTTTGCCTGTTGGCTGCCCGCGTACATGGAGGGCTCCTGGGAGGTCTTATAGGCTGACCCCCCAGGGTCCCTGGTGTCATAGTCTGGGAGCCAACGGTGGGGCCGTCGGGTGCGGGTCTCGCCGGGTCCGCCGTGCCGGCTAGCGGCACGACACTGTGGCACGCCTCGTCCCACATCACGGGGCGGCTGGCGCCGCCCAGCTACAGGGTTGCGCCGCCTGGACACCGCCCGCCATTGGCGGGGGTGCACTATAGCCACGCCCGCCTGGGCCGGCGTAAAGGGAGGATGCTGTAGCCATGCTCGCTTGTCGTTAGGAGTCGTCTTCTTGTGGCCAGCCGGCATGTGCTAGCACTACTAGGGAAAACCTTATACACAGAGGATTAGCAGTAGCACGGGTTAGAATGGGGCGCTACTGCTATTTAAGAGTAGCGCTTTGTTACCTCGTGCGCTACACCATGAAAACGTGCTACTAATATTTTGGCCATCACCGTTGCCGTCAAGCTAGGCATAGTAGTAGTGCTGCCTAGAAAACGCGCTACTGCTATGGGGGTATCAGTAGCGTGTTTTCCTATACCGCACTACTGGTAAGTCTAACTTACCTTCACCGCGCGCGGCCCTCAATCTCCCCTTCACACTCTCCATCTGATCCCGCCCATCGCTGCCGCTGCCAGCCCGTCGCCGCCGCCGCATTGCCGCCCGTTGCTGCCGCCGTCGTCCCCCGGTATGTCTCCCTCCCTCCCTTCGACCGCCCTCCCTCCCTATCTCCCTCCTGCATCCCTCTTTTCCTACCGCCACCGAGATAACTCCTCCTACCTCCCTCCTCCCCCTCCTTCCCGCCTCCTCCCTCCTTCCTCCCCCTCCTCCCTCCCTCCTTCCTACCCCTCCTCCCTCCCTCCCTCCCTTCTCTCTCTGTTCTTGTAGAATGTAGGTAATTTAAATGTAGGTTTTAGAATGTAGACATTGTAGAATGTAGGTTTTTTAATAGAATAATTTTTTAGATCATTTGAGTAAATGTAGGTTTTTTTGGACTATTTTAGGTGTTTTGAACAGAATAGGAAATTTTAGGTCTTTTGGTTAGAAATTTTAGTAATAGAAAATTTTAGTTGGTAGAATTTGAAAAATGTCCTATACTTGTTATATTCTGAACTTAGGGCATATTTTTAGGGTTTAGTAGAAAAATTAGTAATAGAAACTTTTAGGTATAGAACATTTTGAATTATAGAACTGTATTGGAATGCTATATAACAAATTTCTATGGTTCAAGAAGTAGACAGTAGGTAAAAAAATCAAGGAATTTTTCTAGGGTTTAGGAAACTAATTGCAGACAGTAGAGATTTTTATTTGGAATCAAATTGAATATTTAGTTGATAGCTTATAGGGTTTCACTAAGTCCTAAAATGAGAATAATAATGTTTTTTTATATCTTGTTTTTGCATAAATCAAGGAGCCCTACATCATTGTAACACCCGGATAATTAAGCTACAGTAATCCCATGTTAATTGTGCCATGTCATCATTTTCACTATTGCTAAATCCCCCTTTGATTCAATCCGGTTCAAATTGAAATTTAAGTTAAAGTCAAAATTTAGAGTTTTCAAAATGTCAAAACTAAATTGTTATAAATGTGTCAAATAATCTATAGAAAATATTGGTAAATAAACCACATTTTTATAGAGTATTTAAATATCCTAAAATAAATAAAAACAGTAGCTAAAACAATGAATTACATGTTTTTTATAATTTCTAAAATGTTAAACTATTTTATTTGGCAGTTAATTTTTTTGTGGCAGTGGGCTAAGTCATCACACTAATTTAGGAGTTGGCTTTGTATTTTGTTAAACTAAAAACAAATAGGACATAAAATAGAAAACAATAAACAGAAAAATAAGTAAAAGAAAAATTAATAAAACAGAAACAAAACTAAAAAAACAGAGCCCCCCTCCCTAGTGGGCCTTGGCCCAACTGTTCACTGGGCCGGTCTAGGCGCACTACCTTCCCCTCCCTGTTCACAGGGGGGATCGTGGGCAGCGCCGATGCCTGCCACGGCACTGGCCGTTGCCGTGGCAACCATCAGGCGGCCCCCCGGCGAACCCCGGCGCTTATAAAGCCGGCCCGGCGTCCCGAACCCTAGTTCCCCTCCTCTCTTCCCTCCCTCGCGCCCCCGTCCGCTTTTCCCCTCTGGACGCTCATCGACGACGCACCCAAAGATGCCGCTCGCCGCCCCTTCGCCGGCCATCACCGTCTCCTCCTCACCTGACTCCCTCGCGCCTCGCCGTCCATCTCCTCGGCAATGGCCGTAAGCTCCCGTTCCCCCTCCTCCCCCTCGACCCCCCTGTTCTGCTGTCGCCGCCGGCAGTTTGCCTCGACCCCTGCTGCTGCTGCTCCTCGGCGATGCGTACCGCTGCTACTGAAGCTGCTGTCGCTGCATGCTGCTACTGTTAACACTGCTGCCGCTACGTACTGTTACTTGCTCCTGCCGCCCGTGTAGCCCCTCCTGTGCCCCGCGTCCTGGACACGCCTTGCTCGTCGCTCACCCCGCCTCTGCCGCTCTCTGCGCGCCACTCGCCGCTGCGCCCGCCATCGCCTGCAGCCGTCCCGGCGCGCCCGACGCCCGTCGGCCCGCGTACTGACTCCCCAGGCCGCGCCCGGCCATTCCCCGCGTCGCCCGCGGCCGCTGCCCCAGCCAGCCGCGCCACACCCGTGCAACTCGCCTCCGCTGCCCACAGATCCCCGCCGCGACGCCCCCAACGCTGCTGCACCGGCCCCGTCGATCGTCGCCGCCGCCCGGAGGCCTTCCCCCTCGCCGGACCTCGCCTTCCTCCACGTAGCCCCGCCTCGCTGGACGCCCCCGCTTCCTTGACGCGCCGGACCTCCTCATCCTCTCCCTCGCCGGACCACCCCAAGGCTCAACGCCCCCTCCCCGGCAACGTGGGTGAGGACCTCATCCTCCTCCCCTGTCCCCCTCTGCCCCGTCATCGTCTGTGTCCGCCGCTGCAGTCGGCCATGCTCGCCGAGCGCGCGCTCGACCCCCTTTCCGCGCCACTCGCGCTCACCCTGCCCGGACCCGCTAGCGCCCGTGGTACCCTGTCGTGCCGTCGCCGCGCTCCGCCGTGCGCCGCCCCACCCGCATCTGACCGCCTACCTCCGGCTTCCCTCGCTTCGCTCTTCCATCGCCCGGCTCACCTCCACCCTTCGCCCCGCCGCGGCCCCCTGCCCGCCCCGTCGCCGGCCCCTGCCACGGCTGTGGCTCGCATCGCCGCGCCCCGCGCGCCCGATTTCACACAAGCGTCGGCGCCCACGCCTGTTTGCCCGTGCACCCGCAAGGCCTCTATGCCACAGCCATATGGGGCCCACGCCCTGGAAAATATGAAAACAATAGAAATAAATAATAATAATTAAATAAATAAATAAATAATTAACTTAATAACTCTGTTTAAATTACCTAATTAACTTGTTTAGTTAATTAAATTCTGTTTAATTAACTGTGTCTATGACAGAACGACCCCACATGTCAGGGTTGACCCTGGTCAACTATGTTGACTGCTGATGTCATGTTGACATCACGCTGATGTAATAATGCTATTTTTTGAATTAACTTAAATAATAATAATATTAGAAAATTAATTAAAACTTTGAAAATTAATATAAAATAAGCCGTAGTTCGGACGAAAATACTTTGTACATGAAAGTTGTTCAGAAAGACGAGAAGAATCCGATTACGCAGTCCGTTCGTCTGCCATATGTCCCTAGCATAGCGAACATGGAACCATCCCCGTTCGTTTCATCTGTCTGAAAACTACAAACTTCGGGAAAGCTTTCCCGGATGTTTTCCCCCTTCGCCGATATCGTGTAACGCCGCGTTAGAACACCCTAGCTCTGCCTGTAGTCATGTCATGCATCTGGTTGCTTGTATTTACTGTTTCTTCCCCCTCTTCTCTCCGGTAGACCCCGAGACCGCAGTTTATGCCACTGTGATCGACTACTTCACAGCCGACTCTTCCGCCCTTTCAGCAGAGCTTCTAGGCAAGCAAACCCCCTTGATCATTCCGATATCGCCCAGTTCATTCTCTCCCATGCTTGCATTAGATTTTGCTACTGTATTTGATTGCTCCTATTCTGATGCAAAGCCTGCTTTTGTAACCTACTGTTGTACCTTACCTGTTTAACCTAAACTGCTTAGTATAGGTTGGTTAGTGATCCATCAGTAATCCCTCTCCTTGTCCCAGTTGCCCCGGCTTGATGACCGATGACTCGATCAACGTGATCAACGACCAGAGACCGACACATCACACCACCCCCCCCTTAGTTGCTCCGCTTTGCAGAGCTACTATCGAGTGCCGAGGGTGATACCTCGTAACGCACTCCTGATGATAACTCTGTAGTGTAGCTAATCGGTCGTGGTCTGTCGAGGGTGATTCCTCCTTCACCACTCCCGATACGACTCTGTCGTGCAACACCTCAAGTATAAACCTCGAGGGTGATTCCTCCTATGTTCACCTTGATGATTACATCGAGGGGAATCCATCGAGGGTGATTCCTCGGGTTTTCCCCCTTGATGTTTTGGACACACGGTTACCTCGACTTTACTTCAGACCTTCGTTAAAGTCGGGTTGGCCCAGTGAGCACCCGCGAGAGATACCTGTGAAAGTCGGGCGAGCCCGGAGAGCACTCGCGAGATGATACGGTGGCGGCTGGCTGTTTAGCGGTATCACCCAGGAGGGGGTGGTAGCTCCGGACTTGTCCCGACAGCCATCACTTCTTTTAATAATGCACTAACAGGTTTGGGTATTTGTTCTGAGTCGGCCACTAGCCTATACGCACTAACCACCACGCAGGAACAGTTATGGGCACTTGGCGTCGTGGTATCAGCCAAAGCTTTGTCAGACGTCCAGTTCAGCATTGTGGGCCTGTCGGGCTAGTGCCACCCATGATGAGGTGGTGCTCATACCGGCTCGTCGCACAACGACCCAGAGTGCAACGGGCGATGGGCCCAAGACCCCGGAGTGCTTAGGATGTAGACCGGCGGGGACCTCTCTGCTGAGCCTAGGTAGGGCTGCGACGTGTTGATCTTCCGAGGCCGGGCATTGACCCAGTAAAGTGTGTCCGACCAGAGTAATCAAGCGTGTTGGGAAATGTGGTGCACCCCTGCAGGGAAGTTATCTATTCGAAGAGCCGTGTCCTCGGTAACGGACGCTCAGAGTGGTATCCTGATCTATTATAACAAGAAATGGATACTTGAGATATGTGATGGATATGTTGGCTCCGAGATTGCTTTCTCGCAGGGAGTCGAGGAAGGATCTCTGGGTGTTAATACTATGACATGTTTGTTAAGTATAAACTGCTATTTTGTACTCTTCTGAATGCTGCAAGATGCTTGAAGATACTAGTCTTCGATAGGCTAGGCCATCCCTTCTATTCTGGCATTCTGCAGTACAGTCCACAGATACATCCCTTCCTTTGATACCAATGCATACTTAGTATAGATCTGATGCTTGCGAGTACTTTGGATGAGTACTCACGGTTGCTTTGCTACCCCTTTTTCCCCTTCTTTCTTCTTTCCGGTTGTTGCAACCAGTTGGTGGATCCCAGGAGCCAGATGCCACCCCGTCGACTACTACTACTACCCCGAGGGTGCAAACTATTATGTGGAGACCGCCGACGATTAGGAGTAGTTAGGAGTTCCCAGGCAGGAGGCCTTGCCTCTTCGATCGATGCTACCTTTATGCAAGCCTTCTTAAGGCATCCTTGTTTAACTTATGTCTATACTCAGATATTGTTGCTTCCGCTGACTCTCTTGTGCTTTTGAGCTTCTGTATTCGAGCCCTCGAGGCCCCTGGCTTGTAATATGAAGCTTGTTTTATTTTATTTGTGTCTAGAGTTGTGTTGTGATATCTTCCCGTGAGTCCCTGATCTTGATCGTATACATTTGCGTGTATGATTAGTGTATGGTCGAGTCGGGGGCGTCACAAGTTGGTATCAGAGCCGACTGCCTGTAGGAACCCCCCCTTTCCAACTCCTTGGCCGAAGTTGAGTCTAGTCCTTGAAAAACTGATTTACTAACATGGCTGTGTGGATTACGGGCCCATGTCGCCAATTGGGTGGTATTAGGATCTTTTATTCCTCGTCCTTACTCTGGGATTCTGATCTCTCTTCTATTCGGGTTAAATGATTTTGCCAAAACAAACATTAGGATCTCGTGATCACATCCACCTCGAGATTTGTATTACCCCTTTCTCGAATTGAGGGCCGAGATCTGCTTCACAATATTCACTGGCCGCAGGATCCTTTTATCGAGGGCATCCTGCGTCATCACTTGCAGATCCCTCGCTCTAGTGGTTTTCTTTGACGCTGATGTAGCCTTTGCTATGTCCCGTTGCTGTATCCCCCCATCGTGTGCATGCGTGCTGCCTAGTATGTCTAGGATGTTTCTCTTGTCCGAACTCATACGAACAACGTGTAATTGACCCCACATATGTAGTTGTATGTCTTCAATGACTACTGCTTTGTACATACTGCGCCTTTACTCACTGTTCAGGTTACCTCATGAATGACTCCATATACTTGCATCAACCCTTGCTGAACTACCCCTTGTTACATTTAAGCAGGATGGTTAGACCCGTTAGCCGTGGCCGTGGTGGCTACAATCCACCACCGCCTGAATACATGACTGGAATGATACAGCAGTTGAGCTGAATCGTCAGTTTATGGAAAATGTCATGGCTCAGTTTCCACGTCCCAATACGAATCAGCAACCCGCCCCAGTGACTCTGCAAGACTTTGCGCGTCTCAATCCTGTCATCTACCGCAGCTCAACGCAGTCCCTTGATGCTGCTGACTAGCTCCATGACATCACTTTCGAGTCGGAGTCTGCTAATATAGCCACTGCCAACTATGTCACCTTCGCGGCTTACTACCTGAAAGGTCCCGCTGCTCAATGGTGGGACAGCCACAGGCATTCCTTACCTATTGAAACCGCCATCACTTGGCCGGAATTCCAAGCTGCACTCTGTGGGCCAATGTCGAACCACCATGGTTAGTCACAACGCCCCCGTTGAAATTGAAGGGCTGGAATTCCATGTTTCCCCCATTGTTTTGAAGTCTTCCCAATATCGACCTCATTCTGGGAATGGAATGGTTGAAAACACATACCGCCTCTATCATTGCGCCACTAAAACCGTCCATCTACTACATCCTTCAAATGAGATAGTAAGCTACCATGCTCATCTTGTTCGAAATGCCGAAGCACGGATTTATTCCTTGAATGCGTTAAGCGCTTCTCCTTTTGTGAGAATTGAAAACACTCCAGTCATTTGTGAATTCCAGGATGTCTTTCCAAAAGAACTACCCAGTCCATGACCTTGAACTTGCTACAGTTAAATTTGCACTAAAGTTATGGTGACATTTCCTTTTTCGTACTCGTTGCGAGATCTTCACCGATCATCAAAGTCTAAAGTATCTGTTACTCAGCTAGATCTGGATCTCCGTCAGCAGCGATGTATGGAAACAATCATAGACTATGACTACGGTATTTCTTACACCCCTGGCAAGGCTATTGTAATGGCCAATGCCCTGAGTCGCAAGTCTTATTGCAACAACCACAGGGCTTATAAAGCTCAACCGTTGCAAGATGATCTCACTTACAGAGATCATCTGGTCCGCATTCTCGATCAAGCTGAACGTCGCACCCATCAGAGGGCTATCAAATTTCTGAAAGATCAATGGTTAAATCATTCTGAAGATGAAGCCACATGGGAATGCGAGGATCGTCTTCGTGATGAATACCCCGCCTTGTTCCCTTCTACTTCCTAAATCTCGGGACGAGATTTCTTGTAGTGGAGGAGCTTTGTAACACCCGGATAATTAAGCTACAGTAATCCCATGTTAATGGTGCCATGTCATCATTTTCACTATTGCTAAATCCCCATTTGATTCAATCCGGTTCAAATTGAAATTTAGGTAAAAGTCAAAATTTAAAATTTTCAAAATGTCAAAACTAAATTGTTCTAAATGTGTCAAATAATCCATAGAAAATATTGGTAAAGAAACCACATTTTTAAAAAGTATTTAAATATCCTACAAAAAATATAAAAAAATAGCTAAAACAATGAATTACATGCTTTTTTTAATTTCTAAAATGTTAAACTATTTTATTTGGAAGTTAAACTTTTTGTGGCAGTGGGCTAAGTCATCACACTAATTTAGGAGTTGGTTTTGTATTTTGTTAAACTAAAAACAAATAGAACATAAAATAGAAAACAATAAACAGAAAAATAAGTAAAAGAAAAATTAATAAAACAGAAACAAAACTAAAAAAATAGAGCCCCTCCCCCAGTGGGCCTTGGCCCAACTGTTCACTGGGCCGGTCCAGGCGCACTGCCTCTCCCTCCCTGTTCACAAGGGGGATCGTGGGCAGTGCCGATGCCTGCCACGGCACTGGTCGTTGCCGTGGCAGCCATCCGACGGCCCCCCGGCGAACCCCGACGCCTAGTTCCCCTCCTCTCTTCCCTCCCTCCATCGCGCCCCCGTCCCCTTTTCCCCTCTGGACGCTCATCGATGACGCGCCCGAAGACGCCGCTTGCCGCCCCGTTGCCGGCCATCACCGTCTCCTTCTCACCGGACTCCCTCGCGCCTCGCCGCCCATCTCCTCGGCAACGGCCGTGAGCTCCCATTCACCTCCTCCCCCCTCGACCCCCCATGTTCTGCTGTCGCCGCCGGCAGTTTGCCTTGACCCCTGCTGCTGCTCCTCGGCGATGCGTACCGCTGCTGCTGTTAAAACTGCTGCTGCGTACTGTAACTTGCTCCTGCCGCCCGCGTAGCCCCCCTGCGCCCCTTGTCCTGGACTCGCCTTGCTTGTCGCTCGCCACGCCTCTGCCGCTCTCTGCGCTCCACTCACCGCTGCGCCTGCCAACGCCTACAGCCGTCCCGACGAGCCCGACGCCCGCCGGCCCGCGCGCTGACTCCCCAGGCCGTGCCCGGCCATGCCCCGCGTCGCCCACGGCCGCTGCCCCAGCCAGCCGCGCCACACCCGTGCGACTCGCCGCCGCTGCCCACGGACCCCCGCTGCGGCGCCCCCGACGCCGCCGCCGCCCGTAGGCCTCCCCCTCGCCGGACGCCTCGCCTTCCTCCATGGAGCCCCGCCTCGCTGGACACCCTCGCCGCCTCGACGCGCCGGACCCCGTCGCCGGACCTCCTCATCCTCTCCCTCGCCGGACCACCCCAAGCCTCAACGCCCCCCTCCCCGGCAATGTGGGTGAGGACCTCGTCCTCCTCCCCTGTCCCCCTCTGCCCCGTCGTTGTCCGTGTCCGCCGCTGCAGTCGGCCGTGCTCGCCGCGCGCGCTCGACCGCCCTCTCGCGCCGCTCGTGCCCACCCAGCCCGAACCCGCTTGCACCCGCGGTACCCTGTCGCACCGCCGCCGTGCTTCGCCGTGCGCCGCCCCGCCCACATCTGACCGCCTGCCTCCGGCTTCCCTCGCCCCGCTCTCCCACCGCCCGGCTAACCTCCACCCTGCGCCCCACCGCGGCCCCTTGTCACGGCCGCGGCTCGCATCGCCGCGCCCCGCGCGCCCGGTTCCACACGGGCGTCGGCACCCATGCCCGTTTGCCCGTGTACCCGCAAGGCCTCTGTGCCACTGCCATATGGGCCCACGCCCTGGAAAATGTGAACAAAAAAATAGAAATAAATAATAACAACAATAATAATAAATTAGTTAATTAACTTAATTAACTCTGTTTAAATTACCTAATTAACTTGTTTAGTTAATTAAATTATATTTAATTAACTATGTCTATGACAGAACGGCCCCACATGTCAGGGTTGACCCTGGTCAACTATGTTGACTGCTGATGTCATGTTGATGTCACGCTGATGTAATACTGCTATTTTTTGAATTAACTTAAATAATAATAATATTAGAAAATTAATTAAAACTTTGGAAATTAATATAAAATAAACCGTAGCTCGGATGAAAATACTTTGTACACGAAAGTTGTTCAGGTTACCTCATGAATGACTCCATACACTTGCATCAACCCTTGCTGAACTACCCCCTGTTGCATTTAAGCAGGAAGGTTAGACCCGTTGGCCGTGGCCGTGGTGGCGACAATCCACCACCGCCCGAATCCATGACCGGAATGATACATTAGTTGAGCTGAATCGTCAGTTTATGGAAAATGTCATGGCTCAGTTTCCACGTCCCAATATGAATCAGCAACCCGCCCTAGTGACTCTGCAAGACTTTGCGCGTCTCAACCCTGACATCTACCGCAGCTCAACGCAGTCCCTTGATGCTGCTGACTAGCTCCGTGACATCACTTTCGAGTCGGAGAATGCTAATATAGCCACTGCCAACTATGTCACCTTCGCGGCTTAGTACCTGAAAGGTCCTGCTGCTCAATGGTGGGACAGCCACAGGCATTCCTTACCTGTTGGAACTGCCATCACTTGGCCGGAATTCCAAGCTGCACTCTGTGGGCCAATGTCGAACCACCATGGTTAGTCACAATGTCCCCGTTGAAATTGAAGGGCTGAAATTCCATGTTTCCCCCATTGTTTTGAAGTCTTCCCAATATCGACCTCATTCTGGGAATGGAATGGTTGAAAACACATACCGCCTCTATCATTGCGCCACTAAAACCGTCCATCTACTACATCCTTCAAATGAGATAGTAAGCTACCATGCTCATCTTGTTCGAAATGCCGAAGCACGGATTTATTCCTTGAATGCGTTAAGCGCTTCTCCTTTTGTGAGAATTGAAAATGCTCCAGTCATTTGTGAATTCCAGGATGTCTTTCCAAAAGAACAACCCAGTCCATGACCTTGAACTTGTTGCAGTTAAATTTGCATTAAAGTTGTGGCGACATTTCCTTTTTGGTACTCGTTGCGAGATCTTCACCGATCATCAAAGTCTGAAGTATCTATTACTCAGCTAGATTTGGATCTCCGTCAGCAGCGATGTATGGAAACAATCATAGACTATGACTACGATATTTCTTATACCCCTGGCAAGGCTATTGTAATGGCCAATGCCCTGAGTCGCAAGTCTTATTGCAACAACCACAGGGCTTATAAAGCTCAACCCTTGCAAGATGATCTCACTTACAGAGATCATCTGGTCCGCATTCTCGATCAAGCTGAACGTCGCACCCATCAGAGGGCTATCAAATTTCTGAAAGATCAATGGTCAAATCATTCTGAAGATGAAGCCACATGGGAACGCGAGGATTGTCTTCGTGATGAATACCCTGCTTTGTTCCCTTCTACCTCCTAAATCTCGGGACGAGATTTCTTGTAGTGGAGGAGATTTGTAACACCCGGATAATTAAGCTACAGTAATTCCATGTTAATGGTGCCATGTCATCATTTTCACTATTGCTAAATCCCCCTTTGATTCAATCCGGTTCAAATTGAAATTTAAGTAAAAGTCAAAATTTAAAGTTTTCAAAATGTGAAAACTAAATTGTTCTAAATGTGTCAAATAATCCATAGAAAATTTGGTAAAGAAACCACATTTTTATAAATATTTAAATATCCTAAAATAAATAAAAACAATAGCTAAAACAATGAATTACATGCTTTTTATAATTTCTAAAATGTTAAACTATTTTATTTGGAAGTTAAACTTTTTGTGGCAGTAGGCTAAGTCATCACACTAATTTAGGAGTTGGCTTTGTATTTTTTAAAACTAAAAACAAATAGGACATAAAATAGAAAACAATAAACAGAAAAATAAGTAAAAGAAAAATCAATAAAACAGAAACAAAACTAAAAAAACAGAGCCCCTCCCCAGTGGGCCTTGGCCCAACTGTTCACTGGGCCGGTCCAGGCGCACTGCCTCCCCCTCCCTGTTCACAGGGGGGATCGTGGGCAGTGCCGATGCCTGCCACGGCACCGGCCGTTGCCGTGGCAGCCATCCGGCGACCCCCCGGCGAACCCCAGCGCCTATAAAGCCGGCCCCGGCGCCCCGAACCCTAGTTCCCCTCCTCTCTTCCCTCCCTCCCTCGCGCCCCCGTCCCCTTTTCCCCTCTGAACGCTAGTCGACGACGCAGCCGAAGACGCCGCTCGCCGCCCCGTCGCCGGCCATCACCGTCTCCTCCTCACCGGATTCCCTCGCAACTCGCCGCCCATCTCCTCGGCAACGGCCGTGAGCTCCCGTTCCCCCTACTCCTTCCTCGACCCCCCCTGTTCTGCTGTCGCCGCCGACAGTTTGCCTTGACCCCTGCTGCTGCTCCTCGACGATGCGTACCGCTGCTACTGAAGCTGCTGTCGCTACATGTTGCTGCTGTTAAAACTGCTGCTGCGTACTGTTACTTGCTCCTGCCGCCCGCGTAGCCCCCCCTGCGCCCCGCGTCCTGGACTTGCCTTGCTCGTCGCTCGCCATGCCTCTGCCGCTCTCTACGCTCCACTCGCCACTGCACTTGCCAACGCCTACAGCCGTCCCGGCGCGCCTGGTGCCCGCCGGCCCACGCGCTGACTCCCCAGGCCATGCCCGGCCATGCCCCGCGTCGCCCGCGGCCGCTGCCCCAACCAGTCGTGCCACACCCATGCGACTCGCCGCCGCTGCCCACGGACCCCCGCCGCGGCACCCCCGACGCCGCTGCCCTGGCCCCGTCGCCGCCGCCCGCAGGCCTCCCCCTCGCCGGACCTCGCCGGACGCCTCGCCTTCATCCATGGAGCCCCGCCTCGCAGGACGCCCCTACCGCCTCGACGCGCCGGACCCCGTCGCCGGACCACCTCATCCTCTCCCTCGGCGGACCACCCCAAGCCTCAATGCCCCCTCCCCGGCAATGTGGGTGAGGACCTCGTCCTCCTCCCCTGTCCCCCTCTGCCCCGTCGTCGTCCGTGTCCGCCGCTGCAGTCGGCCGTGCTCGCCGCGCGCGCTCGACCCCCCTCCCGTGCCCCTCGCGCCCACCCAGCCCGTACCCACTTGCGCCCGCGGTACCCTGTCGTGCCGCCGCCGTGCTCGGCCATGCGCCGCCCCGACCGCATCTGACCGCCTGCCTCCGGCTTCCCTCGCCCCGCTCTCCCACCGCCCGGCTCACCTCCACCCTGCGCCCCGCCACGGCCCCCTGCCACGGCCGTGGCTCGCATCGTCGTGCCCCGCGCGCCCGGTTGCACACTGGCATCGGCGCCCACGCCCGTTTGCCCATGCACCCGCAAGGCCTCTGTGCCACTGCCATATGGGCCCATACCCTGGAAAATGTGAACAAAAAATAGAAACAAAAAATAATAATAATTAGGATAATAATTAATTAGTTAATTAAATAATTAATTAACTCTATTTAAATTACCTAATTAACTTGTTTAGTTAATTAAATTCTATTTAATTAACTATGTCTATGACAGAACGACCCCACTTGTCAGGGTTGACCCTGGTCAACTATGTTGACTGCTGATGTCATGTTGATGTCACGCTGATGTAATAATGCTATTTTTCGAATTAACTTAAATAATAATAATATTAGAAAATTAATTAAAACTTTGGAAATTAATATAAAATAAACCGTAGCTCGGATGAAAATACTATGTACACGAAAGTTATTCAGAAAGACGAGACAGATCTGATTACGCAGTCTGTTCGTCTGCCACACGTCCCTAGCATAGCGAACGTGGAACCATCCCTGTCCGTTTCATCTGTCCGAAAACTACAAACTTCAGGAAAGCATTCCCGGATGTTTTCCCCCTTCGCCGGTATCGTGTAACGCCATGTTAGAACACCCTAGCTCTGCCTGTAGTCATGTCATGCATCTGGTTGCTTGTATTTACTGTTTCTTCCCCCTCTTCTCTCCAGTAGACCCCGAGACCGCAATTGATGCCACTGTGATCGACTACGTCACAGCCGACTCTTCCTCCCTTTCATCAGAGCTTCCAGGCAAGCAAACCCCCCTTGATCATTCCGATATCGCCCAGTTCATTCTCTCCCATGCTTGCATTAGATTTTGCTACTGTATTTGATTCCTCCTATTCTGATGCATAGCCTGCTTTTGTATCCTGCTGTTGTACCTTACATGTTTAACCTAAACTGCTTAGTATAGGTTGGTTAGTGATCCATCAGTAACCCCTCTCCTTGTCCCAGTTGCCCCGGCTTGATGACCAATGACTCGATCAACGTGATCGACGACCAGAGACCGACACATCACATCACCCCCCTTAGTTACTCGGCTCTGCAGAGCTACTATCGAGTGCCGAGGGTGATACCTCGTAACACACTCCTGATGATAACTCTGTAGTGTAGCTAATCGGTCATGGTCTGTTGAGGGTGATTCCTCCTTCACCACTCTCGATACGACTCTGCCGTGCAACACCTCAAGTGTGAACCTCGAGGGTGATTCCTCCAATGTTCACCTTGATGATTACATCGAGTGGAATCCATCAAGGGTGATTCCTCGGGTTTTCCCCCTTGATGTTTTGGACACATGGTTACCTCGACTTTACTTCAGACCTTTGTTAAAGTCGGGTGGGCCTAGTGAGCACCCGCGAGAGATACCTGTGAAAGTCGGGCGAGCCCGGAGAGCACCCGCGAGATGTTACGGTGGCGGCTGGCTGTTTAGCGGTATCACCCAGGAGGGGGTGGTAGCTCCGGACTTGTCCCGACAGCCGTCACTTCTTTTAATAATGCACTAAGAGGTTTGGGTATTTGTTCTAAGTTGGCCACTGGCCTATACGCACTAACCACCACGCGGGAACAGTTATGGGCACTCGGTGTCGTGGTATCAGCCGAAGCTTTGTCAGACGTCCAATTCAGCATTGTGGGCCTGTCGGGCGAGTGCCACCCATGATGAGGTGGTGCTCGTCCCGGCTTGTCGCATAATGACTCAGAGTGCAATGGGCGATGGGCCCAAGACCCCGGAGTGCTTAGGATGTAGACCGATGGGGACCTCTCTGCTGAGCCTAGGCAGGGCTACGATGTGTTGATCTTCCGAGGCCGGGCATTGACCCAGTAAAGTGTGTCCGGCCAGGGTAATCAAGCATGTTGGGAAATGTGGTGCACCCCTGCAGGGAAGTTATCTATTCGAACAGCCGTGTCCTCGGCAACGGACGCTCAGAGTGGTATCCTGATCTATTATAACTAGAAATGGATACTTGAGATATGTGATGGATATGTTGGCTCCGAGATTGCTTTCTCATAGGGAGTCGAGGAAGGATCTCTGGGCATTAATACTACGACATGTTTGTTAATTATAAACTGTTATTCTGTACTCTTCTGAATGCTGCAGGATGCTTGAAGACGCGTGAAGATGCTAGTCATTGATAGGCTAGGCCATCCCTTCTATTCTGGCATTCTACAGTATAGTCCATAGATACATCCCTTCCTTTGATACCAATGCATACTTAGTATAGATCTGATGCTTGCGAGTACTTTGGATGAGTACTCACGGTTGCTTTGCTACCCCTTTTTCCCCTTCTTTCTTCTTTTCGGTTGTTGCAACCATTTGGTGGATCCCAGGAGCCCGATGCCACCTCGTCGACTACTACTAGTACCCCGAGGGTGCCTACTACTACGTGGAGACCGCCGATGGCCAGGAGTAGTTAGGAGGTCCCAGGCAGGAGGCCTTGCCTCTTCGATCGATGCTACTTTTGTGCTAGCCTTCTTAAGGCATCCTTGTTTAACTTATGTTTGTACTCAGATATTGTTGCTTCCGCTGACTCTCTTGTGCTTTCGAGCTTCTGTATTCGATCCCTCAAGGCCCCTAGCTTGTAATATGAAGCTTGTTTTATTTTATTTGTGTCTAGAGTTGTGTTGTGATATCTTCCCGTCAGTCCCTGATCTTGATCGTACACATTTGCGTGTATGATTAGTGTACGGTCGAGTCGGGGGCGTCACAAGTCCGTCGTCCCCGTCACCAACCCCCTCCGACCTCGAGGTGAGACCAGCCAAATCCCCATGTCGATGATGATGTAGATGTTTTGATAGATGTAGTATAGTAGTAGATGAGTAGCTGTGACAATTTCCATGGAATAGAAAATTTTCAATGTAGGTCTTTCAAATATGATGGAGATTTAGACATGTGATATGTAGTGTTGTGTACTACTAATGCTTGCCCAAGTGGCCTATGTTTGCAGGGAACACCTCCGAGTGGCCTATGTTTTGCCGGAGTGTTGATTAATTTCCATTCCGGCAAATTTCAGTCGCTCGATATGTCCTTTTTAGCAAAGGTCATGCTGGATTTTTCCGTGAATTTTGGCATGGCTTGTGCTACAATATAGGAAATATCGAGTGCGTTGGATTTGCCAAATAGAGCATTAAACGACATTTTGGGTTGACTTTAAGTCTGTTGGGGCTCCATATATGACAGTCAAAAAACAGTGAGGGAGTGTCCAACATATATGAGAGAAGAAGAATGCCAACTGTTGTCGTGGGGGTCGTTGTTCCTCTTCTTTCTTGTAATAGACCTTTTGGTAATGCACAGGAAGGAAGAGAAGAACGACCATCACCGACGGTTGCAAATGTTAGAGAGGAATCAGTGAGGGAGAGTCTCCACCATATATGAAAGGACGAAGAATCCTGACTGTTGTTGTGTGGGTAGCTTCTTCTTCATTCCAAGGTGCTAGTAATTTTGCTGTAATGCACTTTGGAATGACAGGAGTAGCTACCATCACCGATAGTCGCAAATGTCAGAGATGAAGAATCCCGACTGTTGTCGTGGGGGTCGCTTCTCCTTCGTTCTCGTGTGCTAGACAATTTGGTGTAATGCACTCGGGAACAAAGGGAGGAGCTACCATCACCGACGGTCGAATATATCAGAGAGGGAGTGCCCACCATATACACCACGTGAGATGAGAGTTTTCAAGGAAGACTCGACACACCGAAAGTCAACCTGTGATGAATATTAATGATCGAATTTAGTTTTTGTAGTACATATATTGAAATTTAGAAGTTTAATCTTTGAATTATGAACACAGGAGATGTCTGATGACGATAGGATCCCGGAGTGCGAGTACTACTACGATGACCAGGGTTTGTGTGACAGGTTTCCTCACCTACAAAATGATAGGTTTTTCACCGTGAAGCTGGAAGAGACCTTCAATGTTTGTACGGTATGCAACGACAGGCATTTCATCGTAATTAATATCATCACTTGTGCTTCTTTGGTTCAACATGTAATTTCTAGATTTTTTTTCAATTAGATTAGTACATCCCGTGCCATGCATGACCATATGTATTGGAGAAGCTCGGTTTCAAAGACTTCGAGAATATGGAGACGAGGAGGGCTCACTTAAGAACTAAACATGGTTGTGCGTTTCTGGTTAAGCTGTACAATGCGGTCAATCACTCCCATTTCGGTTGCTCTAATTGGGAAGCTCTCTGCAAGGCATATGGGTTTGAGGAGGATATGCAAATAACATTTGATATTCGTCCCGATGATGATGATAATATCGACATCTGGGTGGATGTCGATATGCCTCCAGTTTTGCCTAATTGTGAGTTTGTCAAACTAATTTGTTAAGTTAAGTAATTTATATTGTTAATTTAAAAATATTTGGTGTTCATCGGTACCAAACTTATTTATTTATAATTGTCAGCTTATTTCTTATCTTCAATATATACTCGAAAGGCTGTAGACAGGACATACTACAACTATGACTCCGAGCTTAATTGTGAGGAGAAAAGTTATCTTGTCTCATTCATAGATGATGTTGAGGCCTTTAAAACCAATCACTCTATCAGCCCAAATTTTACTACATACATGCCACTAGTCCATAAATTGCTTGATGGTAACTTCATTGCCAAAAACTTGGTAAGATTTTGTTAATGATGGTAACTTCATTGCATACATTCTTCTGAAGTAAACTACATTGCTAACTATATATGTTACTATTACGTTTTTCCAAAGAGGCTCCCGAAGGAGTTTGTGCCTGACATGATGTTTATCGGAGGTGATATGCATATGGTTAGCTTACGACCAACTCCTTCGAAGGCTTACCACAGTGCATACTCGATTTCTTCAAACGATGGAAGGCTCAAAATCAAAGAATGGAGCAAAGTGATTGAAGGAAATATGCCCTAGAGGCAATAATAAGGTTGTTATTTTATATTTCCTTATTCATGATAAAGGTTTATTATTCATGCTAGAATTGTATTGATCGGAAACTTAAATACATGTGTGAATACATAAACAAATACCGTGTCCCTAGTAAGCCTCTACTAGACTAGCTCGTTGATCAAAGATGGTTAAGGTTTCCTAACCATAGACATGTGTTTTCATTTGATAAAGGGATCACATCATTAGGAGAATGATGTGATGGACAAGACCCATCCGTTAGCTTAGCATAATGATCGTTCAGTTTATTGCTATCGCTCTCTTCATGTCAAATACATATTCCTTCGACTGTGAGATTATGCAACTCCCGGATACCGGAGGAATACCTTGTGTGCTATCAAACATCACAACGTAACTGGGTGATCATAAAGATGCTCTACAGGTATCTCCGAAGGTGTTTATTGAGTTGGCATAGATCGAGACTAGGATTTGTCATTCCGAGTATCGGAGAGGTATCTCTGGGCCCTCTCGGTAATACACATCATAAGCTTGCAAGCAAACGACTAAGGAGTTAGTCATGAGGTGATGTATTACGGAATGAGTAAAGAGACTAGCCGGTAACGAGATTGAACTAGGTATAGAGATACCGACGATCGAATCTCGGGCAAGTAACATACCGATGAACAAAGGGAATTACGTATGTTGTCATAACGGTTCGACTGATAAAGATCTTCGTAGAATATGTAGGAGCCAATATGGGCATCTTGGTTCCGCTATTGGTTATTGACCGGAGATGTGTCTCGGTCATGTCTACATAGTTCTCGAACCCGTAGGGTCCGCACGCTTAACATTCGTTGACGATGTAGTGTTATATGAGTTATATGTTTTGGTGACCGAATGTTGTTCGGAGTCCCGGATGAGATCACGGACATGATGAGGACTCTCGAAATGGTTGAGAGTTAAAGATTGATATATAGGACGATGGTATTTGGACACCAGAAGTGTTTCGGGACGTACCGGGAAGGAATCGGGTCACCGGAAGGGGTTCCGGGCACCCCTCGGCAAGTTATGGGCCTTATGGGCCAAAGGAGGGGATAGACCAGCCCACAAGGGGGCTGGTGCGCCTCCTCCCTTGGTTGGCCAGCCCTAGGGAAGGAAAAGGGGGAGGGCTAGCCCCTCCTGCCTTTCCCTCTCATGGGAGAAAGCAAAGGGGGGGCCACCCTCCCTGCCTTTCCCCGCGCTCCAAATAAGGAAAGGGGGGCACGGCTTGGGAGGGACTCCAAGTAGGATTCCTCCTACTTGGGCACCTCCTTTGGCTGCTCCTCCCTCCCTCCCACCTATATATATGTGGGGAGGGGGCGCCACACAAGAACACAACATTGTCTTAGCCGTGTGTGGCGCCCCCATCCACAGTTTTCTCCCTCGGTCATATTTTCGTAGTGCTTAGGCGAAGCCCTGCGGAGATCACTTCACCATCACCGTTACCACGCCATCGTGCTGATGGAACTCATCTACTACTTCGCCGTCTTGCTGGATCAAGAAGGCGGAGGACGTCACCGAGCTGAACGTGTGCTGAACGCGGAGGTGCCGTACGTTTAGTACTAGATCGGTTGGATCGCGAAGAAAGTTCGACTACATCAACCGCGTTGTGAAACGCTTCCGCTTATGGCCTACGAGGGTACGTAGACACACTCTCCCCTCTCGTTGCTATGCATCTCCTTGATAGATCTTGCATGTGCGTATAAATTTTTTTGTTTTCCATGCAACGTTTCCCAACAGAGGCATCAGAGCCAGGTCTATGCGTAGACGATATGCACGTGTAGAACACAAAGAGTTGTGGGCGGTGATAGTCATACTGCTTACCACCAACGTCTTATTTTGATTCGGCGGTATTGTGGGATGAAGCGGCCCAGACCAACCTTACATGTCCACGCACATGAGACCGGTTCCACCGACAGACATGCAACTAGTTTTGCATAAAGGTGGCTGGCGGGTGTCTGCTTCTCCTACTTTAGTTGAATCGAATTTGACTGCGGCCGGTCCTTGAAGAAGGTTAAAATAGCAAACTTGATGAATCACCATTGTGGTTTTTGCCGTAGGTAAGAACGGTTCTTGCTAGAAGCCTGTAGCAGCCACGTAAAACTTGCAACAACAAAGTAGAGAATGTCTAACTTGTTTTTGCAGGGCATGTTGTGATGTGATATGGTCAAGACATGATGTGATATACGTTATTGTATGAGATGATCATGTTTTGTAAGTTATCGGCAACCGGCAGGAGCCTTATGGTTGTCTCTTTACTGTATGAAATGCAAACACCATGTAATTGCTTTACTTTATCACTATGCGTTAGCGATAGTTGTAGAAGCAATAGTTGGCACACTCTTATGGTTGGATCACAAAGAAAGTTCGATTACATCAACCGCGTTGTGAAACGCTTCCGCTTACGGTCTACGAGGGTATGTAGACACACTCTCCCCTCTCGTTGCTATGCATCTCCTTGATAGATCTTGCGTGTGCGTAGAATTTTTTTGTTTTCCATGCAACGTTTCCCAACAGTGATGAATGCGCACACACAACTAATTGGAGACAACATGAATGTGCGCAAGCCACAAGTTGGAGATAGGTTTATCTCCATTCTTCATTATGGTGATGGACCGGTTTATCTATTTTATGGTATTTTACCTAGGAGAGAGGAGTAGGTTCTAGGTATTAAGTACTATGATGATGATGAGGAGGAGGAGGAGGAGTTGTTATTATGACTAGTGACCAAGTTCTTATGTGATGTCTCATGGATGAAAATGATGATGATGAGGAGTTGTTATATGACAATGATGTATTATGATGATAAGTTGTTAATGATATTATGATGATGATGATGAGTTATTATATCATTGGGTGAAAGAACCGCGGATTAGTTTCAAGTGGATGGATCCAAAGTGACCAAGTTGGATTAGCAAAAGAATCGCGGATTAGTTTCAAGTGGATGGATCCAAAGTGACCAAGTTGGATTAGCGTGCTAATCCAACTTGGTCACTTTGGATCCATCCACTTGAAACTAATCCGCGGTTCTTTCACCCAATGATGTAATAATAATCTCCAAATTGCTACTGTATGAAAACTTGTATAATGGTGTATGAATACGACATAAAATAAAAAAGAAATAGAATACATAATAATAGTAGTAGCGCGGGTAGAGCGGCGCTGCTAGTAACTACCAGTAGCGCGTTCTTCAAACAGCGCTACTGCTAAGTAGGTATAGCAGTAGCACGGGAAAACCAGCGCTACTGCTACAATTTAGCTGTAGCGCCGTAGCAGTAGTGCGGTCTCCCGCGCTACTGCTAGCCCAAAAACCAGCGCTACTGCTAGGCTTTTCCCTAGTAGTGTAGCCGGCTGGGCTGGGTGGCCGTACCTGGCCGGCTCGCGCTGGGGAGCCGGCAGGTGGGCCAGCCGGATTGAGGGGTCTGGCTTGCCCTGATGTTTTAAAAAGGGATCTGGGTTCCGTTGCCTGCTCGGGGGCATCCCTCGGACACTCCTATATAATTATTATCTCCTTAGGAACATTTCCACATTTATGGTTTTGTCCAGTGCTCTCCAAAACACTTCGTTTCTCTCTCGAAACAATTTTTGTTACATCCGAAACTTTTTCGATGATATTATCCTAAACTCCTAACTCTTCTAATACTCAACATATCAAAGGTTCTTTAGCGTGTGATCCTATAGGTTCGGTGCAATATAGACATGATCGAAATACCTTTCGATCAATGATCAATAGCGGAATTGTGGACATCCATATTGACCCTTATACCCACCCTGTGGCTACCATATGCTATTCCTTTTGCTTCATGATACTTTACAAACCCAAGGTGAGATATATAGGCATCCCCATGAGTAAACACATTGGCATTATGCCAGTCTCCTCGTTACCGCTTTTGTTCTCTTTTCTTGTTCTCGTGTTCTGGCATCCCCGTGATCAAGTCACGCTTTGTCTGGCCAGACGATGATGAATGTCGTCGCAATGAGAGGGGCCTAAGAGTATCTCTCCACCGTCGGAGGAGCAAAACCCAGTCTCGAGCTTTCCAGTCTCTCATCATACGTTTTTGATGAACATGTAAGTTACCGTTATGATCACCCTATTAAGCTTGCTATTAGAACAACCCAAAGTGCACCGTCCAGTATGGAGTGACTCGATAATCTCATGGTCTAAGAGATTGTGTATATGTTAACTTTCCCGTGTTATGGACTATAGACTTCTGATGAAATCATCTCTTAGTATAACATACAACTTGGGTCAATACAACACGAGCGTACTTCCAACATAGTGCCCTCAATGTTGTCAGCATCATCGTTACACTTAACTATGCCCATGATCCAGAAAAACAGAACTATCATGCAACACTTGAGCTAGTCTCAAAGGTAAGATTAGGAATCTTATTTTACCATTTATAAGTCTACACGTGCACCTGAGTTTTCCTCCAAACCTCTTGTTTTTTTGCAAGTTTGAGAACCATAACAGTTATGACATACAATATAAATATTAATTATAAACTTGGAAATAAATAATAACACAATTATTCTTACCTCTAAGGCATATTTCTAACAAGAAGAATCCATAATAGCCAACATCAAAAAATAGCCGTCGGGCTCAAACGACACCTTCTTGTACACCCAGTGCCCACGACATCAAACCCTATGTGTACGACTGACCTAGAAACCACCTATAGCAGAAAACCAAAACATGCATACCTTTGTTATACGAACTCCGATTTTCCTGATCATGGAAACGTTTAAAGCTATATATGTACAAGCCCAATGCTCTCACATGGAGAAACAGCTAAGATCAGTAAGAAAGAATGATGCAAAAGATGCAAAGGTCTGAGCACTCTACATACCACGTGATCAATCTACTCGCCCGAAAGTCCCTCTTGATAGTACGACTACCAAACCTATATCCCGGTCTCCCACCAAGTACCACGAGACCAGCAAAACTAGGAAAACCTAGCTAAGTTATACCTTTACCTTGTGCATTCCACTTAAGCTTGATGATGACGTTAATACTTGTCTTAAGTCGGAATCCTTTTCCTGATCACGATCACTTCGGTGAAGATTATAGATTTTCCACCCCATAATGCAACGAGGGAAGCCTTCACTTAAGCACTCGTGAGCACATCTTCACATGTACATTGTCACCATGTGTACCTCAAGCTTCAAAGCATATAATCTCCAAATGCTCATCTTGCACTTGCACTCCTCGAACTCGATGACCATCATCACTTGATGTCATCAACACATAGACTACATGAAACCTTTCTTTTGATGCAAGCCCATGAGAAACACCCAACCTACATAAACATGGCAAACACATAGCAGGGGTTTAGTTCACAGAGTGCAATTCATAGTTACTTACCATATCATAGGTCACTTGATCCCACATGGTACAATGCTTGCGCTTGTGAGTTGACCATCTAGTATACACTCTTCTAGCTTCATCCTGGTCAACCAACATCTCTACTTCATGCTTCATCTTGGTTTCTTAAAAGCCAACCGAGCAATTCGCCCCTGTCGGGAGCACGGCCGGCTTCCTGCATGCAGTGCCGTAGCCAGATTTCACCCATGCCCCAGGTCAACCTTGTATGTACAGTAGCCACTGTAGCTACAATAAGCTATTGTAGCTACAGTCAATGAAGAAAGTCAGCTCCAAGCTTCGTGACATGGCCCTGGCTACGCCCTGCCCACGTGTAGCCGTTGTAGTGCCGCTGGACGATGGCCCTGCCGCCAATAGCCAAGACCAAGGGACGAGCCCCATAACCGATGGGATGATATGGGGCTAGCCCCAATACATGGAAGAAAATATTATACGACCTGATCGTACGCTCCATCTCAGTAGACCCCATCAACCAGATGGCACGTGGTTTTGCAAATCTCAAAGCAACCAAAGAACTCAACTTCATGGTGCAGTGTGAGTTGACCCAAATGTGATGGTTATTTGTAATTACCTCTTGGTTGCTGGTTGCACCTACCAGGATTTTTCAGTGCTATTGATGGATAATGACGATATCAACGTATCTGCTAGTTCTGCAATCGCAAGAGAGGGCAACAGCTTATTATGCATTAAGTAATTACTATTACTGTACATCACTGCAAATAATAGACCCAACATGATGTGCCACACAAACATATCTGATATTTCCATCTTAGCAAGAACAGAGAAGTTGCCGGTGAGAACCGAACCCATCCAAGGAGGTAGTCCAAAAGGACTGACATTTGATTTAAATTCCGCCTCCACATTTCCTGACTCTGGTCAACACCACCTCCCCCAACCTCCCCAGCGGTGTCAGCGCTAGCTGCCCATTTGGTGAGCTTTGGCTGAGCTACACTTAACCACCTGGGCGCCATTTCTTGCGCGCGGGCGCACACAGCGCGAGAGCCCTCCACCCACCGCAACCACCTTATTGACCCCCTCCTAAACCCAAGCTACCGCAGCCGGTTTCCCGCTCAGATTCCTCCGGCCTCGCTTCCGTGGCAACTTAACCGAATCCAACAAACAGCACCCCCCCCACACCAAAACCCCCACCCACCCCCCACCCACCCCCCCCACACCCCCCCCCCCCCCCCCCCCCCCCCCCCTCCCGGTCGCCAACCTCATCTGATGGGATCATGGGATGCTACCCTCGGGTTGACTACTCAAATGGGGGAGCTATAAGAATGGTCACTAGTCCGATGCTTAGAGTCCAACCAGCTCCATCGACCTCTCTCCCTCTCTCTCTCGCCGTGGCAGCCACAGCGAGGTGGCCCGGCTCAGTGTGCGAGCTAGATTTATACACGGGGAGTGCTGAGCCGAGCAAGATGTCGCGGTTCGTCGACAAGCTGCCGTTCTTCGACCGGAGGGCGTCGCCGATGGAGGAAGCCGACGATATCCCGCGCAGCGGCCTCCTCCACCTGCACGGCGGCCACCGCCACTACCAGCACCACCACCAGCCGCAGACCGCCTTGATGGCGCCGGAGCCGTCCCCGCCCACCACGAAGCAGTCCTCCTCCACTCTCGCGCAGCTCCTCAAGCGTGTCAACGAGGCGCGCAGCGACGCGTCGTCGCCCAACTCGTCCCCGTCCCACTACACCATCGAGCTCGGAGGCTCCATGCCGGGCTCCACCGGCAGCGACAGCGAGCACACCAGCCTTACCGGTGTCGGCGACGGCACGCTGCTGCCGTTCGTGCTTAAATTCACCGACCTCACGTACAGCGTCAAGCAGAGGAAGAAGGGCCCCTGCTTGCCCGCGCTGCCGTTCCGCCGCGGGGACGCCGAGCCCGAGGCGCCGCGGATGAAGACGCTGCTGGATAATATCTCCGGGGAGGCCCGGGAGGGCGAGATCATGGCGGTGCTCGGTGCCAGCGGGTCCGGCAAGAGCACGCTCATCGACGCGCTCGCCAACCGCATCAGGAAGGAGAGCCTCCACGGCTCCGTCACGCTCAACGGCGAGTCCATGGATAACAACCTGCTCAAGGTCATCTCGGCGTACGTGATGCAGGATGACCTCCTGTACCCGATGCTCACCGTGGAGGAGACGCTCATGTTCTCCGCCGAGTTCCGCCTGCCGCGCTCCCTCCCCACCAAGGAGAAGAAGAAGCGGGTGCAGGCGCTCATCGATCAGCTCGGCCTGCGCAACGCGGCCAACACCATCATCGGCGACGAGGGACACCGCGGCGTGTCGGGCGGCGAGCGCCGGCGCGTGTCCATCGGAGTGGACATCATCCACGACCCCATCGTGCTGTTCCTCGACGAGCCCACCTCCGGGCTCGACTCCACCAGCGCCTTCATGGTGGTGAAGGTGCTGCAGCGCATCGCCCAGAGCGGCAGCGTCGTGGTCATGTCCATCCACCAGCCGAGCTATCGCATCCTCGGCCTCCTCGACCGCCTCCTCTTCCTGTCCCGCGGCCAGACTGTGTACTACGGACCTCCTGGTTCGCTGTCGTCCTTCTTCTCGGACTTCGGCAAGCCCATCCATGACAACGAGAACCCGACCGAGTTCGCGCTCGACCTCGTCAGGGAGCTCGAGACCATGCCGAACGGGGCCTGCGACCTCGTAGAGCACAACAAGTCATGGCAGAAGCGCATGGGCCCGAAGATGAAACACGCCAACGACGGGAACGGCGGGAAACCATCGCTCTCTCTGCAGGAGGCCATCAGCGCCAGCATCTCTCGCGGGAAGCTCGTGTCCGGCGCGACCGACGGCAATGTCACGGTGCCCTCGCCGTCGTCCGCCCCGGCGTCCGCGGTGGCCAAGTTCGCGAACCCGTTCTGGATTGAGATGGGGGTGCTGACCCGTCGCGCGTTCCTCAACACGAAGCGCACGCCGGAGATCTTCGTCATCCGCCTGGGAGCGGTGCTCATCACGGGGTTCATCCTGGCGACCATCTTCTGGCGCCTAGACGACTCGCCCAAGGGCGTGGAGGAGCGCCTGGGCTTCTTCGCCATCGCCATGTCCACCATGTTCTACACCTGCTCCGACGCGCTGCCCGTGTTCCTCAACGAGCGCTACATCTTCCTCCGCGAGACGGCCTACAACGCGTACCGGCGGTCCTCGTACGTGCTCTCCCACACCATCGTCGGCTTCCCCTCGCTCATCGTCCTCTCCCTGGCCTTCGCGGTCACCACATTCTTCGCCGTGGGGCTGGCCGGCGGCGCCGAGGGGTTCTTCTTCTTCGTGGCCATCGTGCTGGCCTCGTTCTGGGCCGGGAGCGGGTTCGCGACGTTCCTGTCCGGCGTGGTGACCAACGTGCAGCTGGGGTTCCCCGTGGTGGTGTCGACGCTGGCCTACTTCCTGCTCTTCAGCGGCTTCTTCATCAACCGGGACAGGATCCCCAAGTACTGGCTGTGGTTCCACTACGCGTCGCTGGTCAAGTACCCGTACGAGGCGGTGATGATCAACGAGTTCAGCGACCCCGGGCGGTGCTTCGTGCGCGGTGTGCAGATGTTCGACAACACGCCGCTGTCCGTCCTGCCGGCGGCGATCAAGGTGCGGGTGCTGCGGGCCATGAGCTCCTCCCTCGGCATCAACATCGGCACGGCGACGTGCATCACCACGGGGCCGGACTTCCTGAAGCAGCAGGCCGTCACCGACCTCACCAAGTGGGACTGCCTCTGGATCACCGTCGCCTGGGGCTTCCTCTTCCGCATCCTCTTCTACATCTCGCTGCTGCTCGGGAGCAGGAACAAGAGGAGGTAGAGCGCGTGATCGAGCGGCGAGGCGAGCGTGGTTCTTCCATCGGATCATCTTCTTGGATCCCTCAGGAGCAATGTGGGGCTGTCTCAGTCTTCTGTAATTTTTCTTTGTTCATTTTTTTTTCGATTTTTACTTAACTGCAAGATGGGGCAGGAGATGTTTGCTGCGTGTAAATTTGCTTCTAAGTTGTAACGATATCATGGCAAGTTGAAAGTTGAAACTGTAGTCCGACAATATGATTTTCCCGCCATCTTTCCTCTACATTTGAAACTCCAAGTGCAGAGGTGTCGACTATGTGCTCCATGACGAAGAACGAGGGGAAACGTATTGCTGTGACGCATATAAGCACAGATATGTTTGGTGAGCAGAAATTCGGCTTAGCGACCAAGACAACCAAATCCTACCAACATGATGCATGGAAACACGGATCAAACACGCTTGGCAGCCCTTGGTAGTTGTAGCTACTCGGTTGCTCCTGACTCCTGTTGCCATCTCTATGAAATTTTCGGCGGATGAGTTCATGAAGCTGGAACCTGCGATCGCTTTGTTGGGCGATTGGGCCGGTGACTCACACAAAACCCAAGCGCGCAACCAGAACATTGATTGATTCCTGATACGTTTCAAACGTATCTATTTTTTCAAACATTTTTGCTTTTATTTTGATCTCTAATTTGCATAATTTGAATGAATCTAATTTAAATTGAATGAAACTAACCAGGAATTATGTACAGGAAAATTATTTAGAGGGTTTTCACATGCTAGAATCACTAGTCTGCAGTTTTCTTCCGTTCACTACTTTAATTTATTCATTCATAGGATAGGAAGATGTTTGACTGCTAAACATGACAGTAGTGTGATTAGCTCCCCTGATCTCAGTATTTTGTGTAGTGCTCTTTACCGTGATAGGACTTATAATTTGGGAACTATTATTGCACGCTGTTTGAGTAAGAACAGAACCAAGGGCATTATTTTCGATGAAGTTTATGTTACTCGTCTTGCTACACATTTTAATATACCTATTTGACATGGCGAGGACTATAAGCTACCCGCCGGCTTGCTAGATTTTGCTTCTATCAAAAGTCATGCATTCATTGAGAAACATGTTGCACCTAATGATTGTAGGTATAACCTAGTGTTCAACCATGATACTCGTGATATTATTACTCTTTCTGCTCCTGCATTGTTTGATCGACATGGAAGAAAAGGACATTTTATTATGCCTAATGACATCACCACTATCGGAGCAGACTGGAGGTAGCACATCTTTGTTGAGACAAAAGGCAGCTTCATATATTCATTCAGAGATTTGTTCAGTACAAACTGTAAGTGCATCTAGTGCCACCCCTAGTTGGTTTTGGAGTATTGATGACAAACGTGGTTGAGGAACTAATGTGTTTGTGAGATTCACAGGAGACACAGGTAGAAGTCCCTATTGATTCGGTTTACCCATTGAGGATGGCCACTAAAAATGTAATAAGACATTGAAGACAATGGTGGTTCGCGAAGACATTCGCGTCGAAGATAATGACGTATGAAGACATTCGCTTGAAGTCAATGGAGTGCGAAGACATAGTTGTTTCATAGTTTCATTTTTTTCTTTCTTGAGTCATAGGAACCACCGAGCTGTCAAGTGAACAAAGTCAGAAAACTGACGTGATGCTCAACCGAAATCCTATGTCTTCGAGTGAAGACAATGAAAGAAAATCTTATCCAGAGTTGGATGAGTCAGCTTTACTTGTAGCCCAAGTCAAGCTGCCGCGTGTGTTTGAAAGCCGACCGTTGGACACATGTCGGTTACTTAGTGACCCAGGGTCATTTCGGACAAAGCATGTCGGGTTGCCTTCTGGCTATAAATAGCCCACCGCCTTCACCATAAATTGGTGGCTGCTCAGAGTTAGTGCACGGCTTTTGTCGTTTGAGAGCAACCCACCTCCGAAGCCTTTGAGAGAGAATCCTTGCAAGGACAAAGCCCAAAACACCCAGAGCCCAAAGAGTGTTTGGCATCACTGAAGTCTTTCTGTCCGCGTGATCTGAAGACTTATTACACTTGAAGACTGTGATCTTCCAGTCGGTTAGGCGTCGTGTTCTGAGGATCCAAGAGTCATTGTGGATCGCCGCTGAACGAAGTCTGTGAAGGTTTGGAAGTCTACCTTGAAGACTTACCAGAGTGATTGAGCGAGGACTAAGTGACCTTAGCTCAAGGGGAATAAGGTGAAGACGTGGTCTTCTGAGTTCAATCTCAGCCTCCCTAACCAAACATACAGTTGTCACAGCAACTGAAACTGGTCTACCAAATCCTTGTCTTCGCCAAGCTACTGGTTCTATCACTTCACTCCTTTACTTACAGTTTAGCTTCGTGAAGTCATTACTTGCCTGCTCTGATTGACTTATTGTGTGAAGACATTCACACTGATTGCATATTTGGCTTCATATTGTCTTCCATTTTCGATCTGTTCTACCTAGATGCTATTTGTCTTCGAGCTTACTCAGTACTGTTTCTTTGACTATGGCATGGCTAGTGTAGTTTATCTTTCGCTGCATATTGTGTAGGTGTTATTTGGTTGTCTATCTTCGAAGACATTGTCTGTCTTCGAAGACATTGTCTGTCTTGAAGACTTTCATAAAAATCGCCTATTCACCCCCCTCTAGTCGATAACTAGCACTTTCAATTGGTATCATAGCAAGATGCTCCCTTGTTTTGTGTGATTCGGTTTAACTGACTGGAGTTTTAGCTATGTCGACTGCAGGGATAATCAAGGTCTATGCTACGTGCCCTGTCTTTGATGGCACTGATTACCCCTACTAGAAGAATAAGATGCGCAGGCATCTTGAAGCCATTGACAACGACCTCTGGTATGTCGTAAAGACTAGAGTTCCCAAAGTCGGTGAAGGTGTCAGCGCTGCTGACATGAAGAGATTTGCGCAACTGGACTCGACTGCCAAGAACATCATCTGTGGTCATCTGACCAAAGGGAAGTATGGCCGTGTGAGTGCTCTGGAGTCTGTAAAGCTAGTTTGGGACTGGCTATCCAAGGTCAACGAAGGCGTCTCAACTCAGAGAGACTCAAGAATTGGTGTGCTTCACAATCTCTTCAACCGCTTCAAAAGGCTTGACAATGAAAATGTCCAGCACACCTTTGATCGTCTCACTGATATCACAAATGAGCTTCGTGCTCTTGGAGCCACTGAGATCACTAAGCATGAAGTCGTGAAGAAGCTGCTGAGATCGCTTGACAGCTCATTTGACACTCTAGCCTTGATGATTCAAGAACGTCCTGACTTCAAGGATCTCGACCCATCTGGCATACTTGAGAGGCTCAATACACATGAGTTCCAGCTATCTGAGAAGAGAGATATCTATGGTCCAAACTACGGCCGATCTCGTGCCTTGAAGGCAAAGGTTGTTTCCTCTTCTGAAGACTCTGACTGCAGTTCTGATGATCCTGAAGACTTAGGCAAAGAGATAGCAATGCTTGTGAGAAAATTCCAAAAGTTCTCCAAGAAAAATCGCCTCGGAAAGTCTTCAAAATCTAGGTCCAAGAATGCTGAGGCTTCCACTCGTGACTACAAGAACAGAACCTGCCACAAATGCAAGAAGACAGGTCACTACATATCTGAATGTCCTCAATGGGAAAAGGAAGCCAAGAAGAAGAAGAAGAGCAAGGAATATGACTCTAACGATAAGAAGAAGAAGAAATCTTCAAAGTCTTCATCTCACAAGAAGAGCTCATCTGGCAAGGCTCGTGCTTTCATCGGCAAGGAAATGGATTCAGAGGAGGAGTCTACTTCTGAGGAGGCAGAGGTGGAGTCTGATTCAGGCATGGCAAGCCTGGCGCTAGCTTCGTCATTTGTCGCCAAGTCAATCTTCAACACTGAAGACAATGGTCACGTCGCCGATGCTGAAGCCGTTGATGACGATGACTCTGCTCCTACCTACTACTTCATGGCAAGAGGTGCTAAGGTAAACTCACGTGACGCTTACTTTCAGACCTCTAGTGAAGATGACTCTGAATGTGAATCCAAACCTAGCTATAAAACACTTGCTAAAATTGCAACTGAGCAATAAACTGCTATGGAAAATATTCAAAAACTGTTAGACAAAAGCGATGACCTGTTGGACAAGGAAATGAATCGAACTTAGTCCTTAATCAAAGACATAAAAAATCTTTGAATTAAGTACGAGGATCTTGCAAGTCGTCATGAAACTCTCTCAGTTGATCATGAGAAGCTTTCCTGTGATTATCTTCAAAGGAAGCAAGATGTAGAGAAACCGGGAGCATCTCATGAAGATCTTCAAAAGGAAAACGATTCACTACTCGCTCAATAGATCAGTTCCGCTCAGGAAGAGTTTGTGCCACCTTGCTTAAAATGTCTCGAGTGTGATAATGCTATCTCTACTGCTGAATGTTCAAATGCTTCTGAAGTTGCAATATCTTCAACTGCTGATGTGGTAACTAACCCCTCTTCTGAGGATACCACTACTATTGCTGATGAAAATGCCAGGTTGAAGACATTGCTTGAAACAGGCATGTACAAAAGCCTCAAAGGGCATCAGACTCTATGTGATGTCCTCAAGAAGCAGATTCTGAACCGAAACCCTAGAAAAGAGGGTGTTGGTTTCAAGAGGAACATGAATGTTGATGGGTCTTACTGGAAGCCTGAGTAGTATCCCAAAACCACATGGGTTGCTGCAAAGGGCCCTTCAGTGGATCCGTCCACCTTATCTGGTTTCACTTGTGATAATCCTATCATCATTGATGAGTCCTTTGACTCAAACTATAAACTGTTCAAAAACCAGAACGATGAAGTGTTTGCCAGCACTGGTACAGCGAGGTGCTATACAAACGGTTTTTAACCCCTTTCCGCGACGGTGTTTGGAACCGTCGCCAAGTGAGTGACTGCGATAGGGGGGTCCTTCCCACATGACACAGAAACCATCGGGGATAAGCCCTCCGGTCACACACGCTCGGCAAAATGAGGTCGTGTGCGACGGGCGAGCGATCAAATACGGTTATACAGGCCCAATCGGTTCCGGTCGTAAGTACATCCCACACAGTCAGTCCCAAACAAACGTTTCCGTTTGTTATGTACATTCCACACAGTCAATCCAAGGAATACGTTTCCGTTCTTATGTACATCCCACACAGTCAATCCAGGGAAAATGTTTCCGTTCATATGTACATCCCACACAGTTAATCTAGGGAAAACGTTTCCGTTCGTATTTACATCCCACACAGTTTTATGTATAACCTCGTGTGTGATAGGTGTAACTATCACACACGCTCTGCCTCGGTTAACCGTTTGCTTTTATTTAACTACATCACACAAGATTTGATGAAGAAAACTTTATGGCATTGGGCTATCCATCACAAGCGCTTTTACTGCTAGAACCGTTTGCAAAGTTCCATGACCCATTTCATATCGAACAGCTGTTTGCCAATTTCATATCAGGCACATAAATATATTTTAACATCAATACGATAGCTACCAGAAAACAACACAGTACAACATATAGCTAGTTCATCTTCATAAGAACAATATTAGAACAATATATTCATTTCCCTAATCGAGATCATCCAAGCTCGTCTTATCCACCTCTGCTTTCAGTTCAGTAAGAACCTGTTTTGCACTGGCCAACTGGAAAAGTGCCTCCTCTTTCGCCAACACCATTTTAGCAAAGTCTAATTTAAAAAATCTAAGCTCATTCTCCATCTTCCTCTTTTTATCCCGCATCTTCAAATATTTTTCAGCGTTGACAACACTTTCTCTAAGCCTACCTCTGTTCTCTTCCTCATACATGCTCCAGAGCTTTGCTAGGTGTAACGCCCCGATAATTACGCTACAGTAATCCCATGCTAATGCTGCCACATCATCACAATCACTGTTGCTAAATCCCACTTTGATTCAAACCCGAATCAAATTCAAATTTAAATTAAAAGTCAAATAATTATTTCTCTAAACTTGCAAACAAAAATGTTCATAATATAGCAAATAATCCCAAAGCGTTTATAAAAATAAGACCAACATTATTTAAATCTCCAAATTGACCCTAGCATCCAGAAACAGTGACTCTAATCATCACTTTAATTTATTTCCAATTATACAAAATGCAAATGAAATTATTTTGCCCCCAAACTTTTTGTAGCGGTAAGATATGTTGCTTACTAATTATTGGGACCAGCTACACTTTTTACAAAAGCCAAAGGTGTGAATAGCAATACAAAACAGAAAGAATAAAAAGAAGCAGTAAAGAAATAAAGAAAAGGCCACTGTGCATGGGCTCTAAGTCCACAGTGCCCTGGCCAGCCGGCCCAGCCCGCCTCCTCTCGTCTCCATCCTCTCTCTCCTCCCCGTGTCGACATGGCCGTGGCTGTGCGCGCGCTCGCCGGCCGAACGGCGGCACGACGATACTACAGCGACGGGCAGTGGATAAGGCCGACCCTGTCCTCTCCCCCTGGACAAGCTCATCCATTTCCCCCTCGCTCACTCGCTCGCCCTTCACTTCCCGAACCTACCCGACGCAGCAGACACCGTGCGCCGGTCGATCAAGCAGCCACCGGGCCCCTCCGGCCTCGCCGATCTGTCCTGGAGCTCTGGCACCGTCGTCCTCTTTGTCTGGTGCCTCTGGACCGCGCTGGGAGCCACCGGAGCGCCCGCCTCGTCTCCGTCTTCAACCTTCGGATGCGCCGGAGCTCACCATCGATTCGCCGCACCCCTGCGCTCCCTTGCACTCATCGGACCTCCTTGTGCCCCCTAGGTGAGCTGCACATCTCCTCCCCCTCTTCTAGCTAGCTGCTGCGCTCCCTAGCACCGCTCCCCATCACGGCCGTGCTCGTCGCTGTCATTCTTGTCGCAGCCGCAACCATAGCCACCGCAGCCCACGGCTGGGCTCGCATTCGAGCTCAGCGTGCACGCTGGAACCCAGCGCGCGCAAGCCCTCCCCCATGCTCTCTGACGCCGAGACTGACCGCGCCTATGGGCATGCCTGCGCCGCGCGCTAGCTGCTCCCGTCCACCCACAGTCGTGCGTCGCCGCACCTGCTGCCTGTTGCGGTTGTTGTACCAACTGCTGCCCTGCGCCTGCCCGCGCCTTCGCGCGTGCGCCCGCGCACGCTGGCTTCGCCCCCTGGTGCTCGCGCTCGCCGCCTCTGCTGCCTGCTGATGCTCGCCTAGCTGCTGCTGCTCCGCTGCCGTGGCTGCTCCTACTGATGCTCGCCTAGCTGCTGCCGCCGTCGCTTGCTGCTAAGTGCTGCCGCTGCTGTCTTCGGCTGCTACTGCCACTGCCTGCTGCCATTTTGCTAAGTTCACCTTGACCGATACATCGAGTAGTAATCCAACAAGGGTGATACCTCGGATTCCCTGATGTTATGCACACACGGATACTTGGACTTTACAACTATTACTTGGAAAGGCGGGTCGACCCTGAGGGGTACCCGCGAGTGTTGTGGAGACGGGTTGACCTGGAGGGTGCCCGTGAGATAAATTACGAGTCATGGCCGGGCATTCTTAGCCCTTGCCGCAAGTCCTCGAGACGGGGCAACGGGGTCACATCGATCGTGAGTCTCTGCTCGTTACCACACTACCAAAACACTAACAATTTGGATATTTGATCCGAGTGGGCCTCTGGCCCGATAGCACTAACCATCACGCAGGAAAAGTTATGGGCACTCTGCATCGTGGCATCAGCCGAAAGCTCTGTCAGACGTCCAGTTCAGCATTGTGGCACGGTCGGATCGTGTCGGCCATCCGAGGCGACGCTGGTATCCACCTTGCGCACAACGACCCGGAGTGCAACGGGCGATGGGCCCAAGACCCCAGAGTGCTTAGGATGTAGACCGGCCGGGACCTCTCTGCTGAGCTCTAGGTAGGGTTGCGGTGTGTTGTTTGGCCGAGGCCGGGCATGACCCAAAAAAGTGTGTCCGGCCGGAGTTAAGCGAGCGTTGTGGGTAAGTTGGAGCACCCCTACAGGGAAGAACTAATCTATGCATAGCCGGATCCTTGGTAACGGACGCTCGGAGTTGTATCCCGATCGATACAACTAGAACTGGATACTTGTGATGAGAAATGAATAGTATGGCTCTGGGATTGCTTTCTCGCAGGGAGTCGAAAATGAATAGTAGTGTTATCAACCTCACCCAGAAGCAGCCGAAGACAGCAGCGGCATCACTTAGTAGCAAGCGACGGTGGCAGCAGCTAGCAGCAGCAAGCCGCGGTGAGGCCACGCGCGGGTGCGCGCGCACAGCAGGAGCAGCCACGGCAGCGGAGCAGCAGCAGCTAGGCGAGCATCAGCAGGCAGTAGAGGCGGCGAGCGCGAGCACTAGGAGGCGAAGCCAGCGTGCGCGGCCGCACGCGCGAAGGCGCGGGCAGGCGCAGGGCAGCAGCAGGTACATCAGCCGCAGCAGGCAGCAGGTGCGGCGACGCACGGCCGCGGGTGGACGGGAGCAGCTAGCGCGCGGTGCAGGCACGCCCATGTGCGCGGTCAGTCTCGGTGTCAGAGAGCATGGGGGAGGGCTTGCGCGCGTGCTGGGTTCCAGCGTGCACGCTGAGCTCGAATGCGAGCCCAGCCGTGGGCTGCGGTGGCTATCGCTGCGGCTGCGACATGAACGATGGCGATGAGCATGGCCGTGACGGGGAGCGGTGCTAGGGAGCGCAGCAGCTAGCTAGAAGAGGGGGAGAAGATGCGCCGCTCACCTAGGGGGCACAAGGAGGCCCGGTGAGTGCACGGGGGCGCAGGGGTGTGGTGAATCGATGGTGAGCTCCGGCGCGTCCGAAGGTTGAAGACGGAGATGAGGCGGGCGCTTCGGTGGCTCCCAGCGCGGTCCAGAGGCACCGGACGAAGAGGACGACGGCGCCGGAGCTCCAGGACAGATCGGCGAGGCCGGAGGGGCCCGGTGGCTGCTTGATCGACCGGCGCACGGTGTCTGCTGCGTCGGATAGGTTTGGGAAGTGAAGGGCGAGCAAGTGAGCGAGGGGGGAAATGGATGAGCTCGTCCAAGGGGAGAGGACGGGGTCGGCCTTATCCACTGCCCGTCGATGTAGTGTCGCCGTGTCGCCGTTCGGCCGACGAGCGCGCGCACAGCCACGGCCATGTCGACATGGGGAGGAGAGAGAGGATGGAGACAAGGGGAGGCGGGCTGGGCCGGCTGGCCAGGGCACTGTGGACTTAGAGCCCCTGCACAATGGCCTTTTCTTTATTTCTTTACTGCTTCTTTTTATTCTTTCTATTTTGTATTGCTATTCACACCTTTTGGCTTTTGTAAAAAGTGTAGCTGGTCCCAATAATTAGTAAGCAGCATATTTTACCGCTACAAAAAGTTTGGGGGCAAAATAATTTCATTTGCATTTTGTATAATTGGAAATGAATTAAAGTGACGATTAGAGTCACTGTTTCTGGATGCTAGGGTTAATTTGGGGATTTCAATAATGTTGGTCTTATTTTTATAAACGCTTTGGGATTATTTTCTATATTATGAACATTTTTTTTGCAAGTTTGGAGAAATAATTATTTGACTTTTAATTTAAATTTGAATTTGATTCGGGTTTGAATCAAAGTGGGATTTAGCAACAGTGATTGTGATGACGTGGCAGCATTAGCATGGGATTACTGTAGCGTAATTATCGGGGCATTACAAATCTCCTCCACTACAAGAAATCTCGTCCCGAGATTTAAGAGGTGGAGTAAGGGGAATCTTCGGGAGATCGAACCTTTGCAAGGTTGATTATCTGGTAGGTATCTCAGGAAATGTGGCTCGTGATGACATATGAAGCCTTGTGCCAAGGATTCTTCAGAATCAAGGTTGCACAGGAGAGTCAGGTTTCGATCCTGTGGTACTATGGTCAGTATAGATTAAGAGTGGGAAGGCAGTGACATCTTGCAAGGTTACGACAGCAGCACTGTTTCTGGATGCTAGGGTCAATTTGGAGATTTAAATAATGTTGGTCTTATTTTTATAAATGCTTTGGGATTATTTGCTATATTATGAACATTTTTGTTTGCAAGTTTAGAGAAATAATTATTTGACTTTTAATTTAAATTTGAATTTGATTCGGGTTGGAATCAAAGTGGGATTTAGCAACAGTGATTGTGATGACGTGGCAGCATTAGCATGGGATTACTGTAGCATAATTATCGGGGTGTTACACTAGGCACATCTTCAAAGACTGTGGCCACTCTTGATCAACCCACTCCAGGTAAGAACACTTCCGTTCATCCTATAATATTTAAAACTATATCAGTAACAATTGTAGGGGAAATGGGTTTCTAGCAACATAGAAAATCACCAAATACATATTTTGAAAAACTGAAGAAATAGGTTAATTATAACATATCTTCTCAAAAAGATCAATGTGCAAATGAATTAATTGCTACTGAGACAACAACCAAATTCTGAAACATCAGAAGCTATAATTAACTACAACAATGCTACAAGTTCTTAGTCATGTACTATAAATAACAAATTGAACATTTTATGAGGAAGCTAAATATAACTGCAACATCATAGAGACAGTGTTTGGATGACAGCAAATTGATACTAACAGGTGTGTACATGCACAAATTTAGTAACATAGAACTAATAGCACTAAGGACATCCACTATGTATGCCAAAACCGGTGTAAAGACAACTGTTGCTACATTTGGCACCGGTGCCCTGCACTGGCGAGCCGATGCAGAGGGAAAAAATCAGGGACACGGACTCCGGAGCACCTCCGATGCCCAGTTACTTCGTGCCATAAAGATTTAGTATTTTACTGCTTGGCTGCTCGGATGTGTGGACCAAAGTTGGCTGCACAAACTGCTGAAGCGGTGCCAAATAATTTTCTAATGGCACCGCTGATGAGATGGTAACATTTTTAGATACTAGGTACAAACTGTGACACTATCTTAACATCCAGAATAACATAGCACAGTGGTAGTGTCTGAATCACATTCAACAAATGATTTGTAACAACAAAAGTGAGGCTAACCTTCTCTACACATGCCAGAAACTTCCTCCCACTGTCCATAGATTCAAACGCAACTAGCTTCATGCATGGAGATTGATGGCGACAACGAGCAGACAGATCTTCAGCCACCCCGCTCCATTCGTTGCAACTGATGGTCCTAGGGAGCTACAAGAGGAAGAAACAACTCAAATCGACCGACGGGTTAAAATCCTTCATTCCAAGTCATAAGCCGAGAGAGAGAAGAGAGTCATACCCGGGTGCTGAAAAATTCATCGTCGGAGGAGGAACCGTTGGAGAGGTCATTGAAGAAGACCATGGCGACCCCGTCGGTAGGATGCGAGACGGCGAGAGCGAGGAAGCGGCTATAGCTTCGGAAGGAAGGAAGGAGATAACAGGGGAAAGGTGACTTGTTGTCGGGGAGAAAAGGGGGTGGGGAAGGGTGGGGGTAGATATTTCAGCGGTAGGCCAAATATTTCGAAATGTGGAGGGAAACTTTGCGCGCGTTGCCGCCGGACACCATTCACTTTGAACGATTGTGTGCATCACAAACGATTCTTCTACTTTACGTGCATGGGATGAATTTGATAATTCAAATTTTGGTGCAAATTTCCCTGGATACTGTCCTCATCCACGTCATTGCATAATTTAACATCGCTTGCTAATTTGGGCACACAAAAGAGCGTACAACACACAGACCACACTTACTGAATCGAGCAATTTTCGTAATTAAACAGAGCTAGTTGACCTAAACATTGCTCTAACAAAAGACCAACATTAAAAACAAAGCCTAAGTACGCATAATTTGAATAAAGCCGCCGCCGCGTCGGCCTATGCATCGCCGGTGTGAGATGAGACGTTGATGACTTGTCCTGGCGACATGCCGCCGTTGGTGGACTCCGCATCCCCCCTGCTGAAGTCGACCGCATCCTCGTCCTCGGCGCCGCCCTCAAGGTTGTAGTACTCATAGTAGTGGTTGCGCCAGAGCTCGCGTTGGTACTCCACCGCCGATTCCTCGACGGACATACTCTTCTCTACCTCAACCTCGGCCACGCGCAACTCCTCCTCCCGGTGCTCCTTGATCTCCGCCGACTCCTGCATCTCCAGCTCCCGCTCGACGATCTCATGAGGAAGCAGGTGCTCCATGGCCACTGCCGCCTTTTCGGACGTGGGTTGCATGCTGGATTCCGAGGTGGCCTGGAATATCTTGGCGTGTGCATCCTCGATCTTGGCATGGATGGCCTCGACCCGGGCCAGGGCGACATAGGCGGCACGAACGACAGCTCGAGCGCTTTCGGCGTTTCAGCCACCGTTGCAGCAGCAGCTACTGCAGCCGTCTCGGCTGCTGCAGCTGCCCTGTCGGCTGCCGCAGACACCCTCTCGGTGGATGTGACCGCGCTCAATGCGGATGCGGTGGCACTCTCGGCGTAAACGGTCGCGCTCTCGGCGCAGGCGGCGGCGCTCGGGGAGGACGCGGCCACCGTACGGGCCGTCACGAAGCATTTCCACGGCGTCATATTTGCAAGAAGGGGTTGCTGGAATGGGGATCGGGATTCGTGGATTCGGGGGTTGCCGGCACTGGAGCAGAAGAGCCGGCGAAGCTTAAGGAGGAAGACTTAAATAGACCCACGAATTTTCATCGCAAACGGTTCCGACAAAAAAATTGTGTGTGATGTTGTTGATATTTTTTATTAGCTATGAAAGACGAATTTGGAGTAACGTGGCAACGGATGGTGTTTTCAATGTACAAGAAATTTGTAGTACCAATACAACTGTCATGTCAAAATTTGGAAAATTTTAGGGGTCATTTGACCTTTTAAGACATTTAAGTTATTTTCTAGCCATTTAATGACCGTAATTCAAATTTGAACTACATGTACATGCAACAGCTAACCATAACGGTTTGAAAAGTCATATTTGTTTACTTTTTTGCGAGTTAATTCCATCTACAGTAAATTGGAAGGAATTTTCAAACATATTGGTGTCACGGCCTGGACACAAAGCATGGAGTGTCATGTCATTTAAATTCAAAAAAATTAAAAAAAGATCAGAAACACATGAAATCTTGCTTGATGTAATGTCATGCCACCAAGATGATGTGGTAAAAAATTTGGCATGTTTGACAAAATTTTGACACACACCCCTCACAAACTGGAGCAACTCAGTAGAAGGCTCGTGGTTCCGAGAGGGAACAATGCATGTTTGATGACGAACGGGCGATAGCTTCCTCTTACGGCGTTCAAAAATTTTCTACAGTTAACGTGCACTAATAGAACTGTCATTTCAAAATTTGGAAAATTCTAGGGGTCATTTCACCTTTTAAAGACATTTAAGTGATTTTCTAGCCATTTAATGACCGTAATTCAAATTTGAATTACATCTACATGCAACGGCTAACCATAACGGTTTGAAAAATCATATTTGTGTACTTTTGTGTGAGTTAATTCCATGTGTAGTAAATTGGAAGGAATTTTGAAACATATTAGAGTCACGGCCTGGACACATGCATGGAGTGCCATGCCATTTAAATTCCAAAAAATTAAAAAAAGATCAGAAACACATGAAACCTTGCTTGATGTAATGTCATGCCACCAAGATGATGTGGTAAAAAATTTGGCATGTTTGACGAAAGTTTGGACACACACCCCTCACAAATCGGAGCAACTCCCTAGAAGAGGTTCGTGGTTCCGAGAGAGAACAATGCATGTTTGATGACGAACGGGAGATAGATTCCTCTTACGGCCTTCAATTTTTTTTCTACATTTAACGTGCACTAATACAACTGTCATTTGAAAATTTGGAAAATTCTTGGGGTCATTTGACCTTTTAAAGACATTTAAGTGATTTTCTAGCCATTTAATTACCGTAATTCAAATTTGAACTACATCTACATGCAACGGCTAACCATAACGGTTTGAAAAATCATATTTGTGCACTTTTGTGCGAGTTAATTCCATGTGCAGTAAATTGGAAGGAATTTTCAAACATATTGGTGTCACGGCCTGGACACATGCATGGAGGGCCATGGCATTTAAATTCCAAAAAATTAAAAAAAGATCAGAAACACATGAAACCTTGCTTGATGTAATGTCATGCCACCAAGATGATGTGGTAAAAAATTTGGCATGTTTGACGAAAGTTTGGACACACACCCCTCACAAACCGGAGCAACTCACTAGAAGGCTCGTGGTACCGAAAGGAACAATGCATGTTTGATGACAAACGGGAGATAGCTTCCTCTTACGGCCTTCAAATTTTTCTACATTTAACGTGCACTAATACAACTGTCATTTGAAAACTTGGAAAATTCTAGGGGTCATTTGACCTTTTAAAGACATTTAAGTGATTTTCTAGCCATTTAATGACCGTAATTCAAATTTGAACTACATCTACATGCAACGGGTAACCATAACGGTTTAAAAAAATCATATTTGTGTACTTTTGTGCGAGTTAATTCCATGCGCAGTAAATTGGAAGGAATTTTCAAACATATTGGTGTCACGGCCTGGACACATGCATGGAGTGCCTTGTCATTTAAATTCCAAAAAATTATAAAAAGATCATAAACATATGAAACCTTGCTTGATGTAATATCATGCCACCAAGATGGTGTGGTAAAAAAATTTGGCATGTTTGACGAAAGTTTGGACACACACCCCTCACAAACCGGAGCAACTCGCTAGAAGGCTCGTGGTTCCGAGAGGGAACAATGCATGTTTGATGACAAACGGGAGATAGCTTCCTCTTACGGCCTTCAAATTTTTTCTACATTTAACATGCACTAATACAACTGTCATTTGAAAATTTGGAAAATTCTAGCGGTCATTTTACCTTTTAAAGAGATTTAAGTGATTTTCTAGCCATTTAATGACCGTAATTCAAATTTGAACTACATCTACATGCAACGGCTAACCATAATAGTTTGAAAAATCATATTTGTGTACTTGTGTGCGAGTTAATTCCATGTGCAGTAAATTAGAAGGAATTTTCAAAAATATTGGTGTCACGGCCTAGACACATGCATGGAGTGCCATGGCATTTAAATTCCAAAACATTAAAAAATGATTAGACAAACTTGAAACCTCGCTTGATGTAATATCATGCCACCAAGATGATCTGGTAAAAAAATTGGCCTTTTTGACGAAAGTTTGGACACACACCCCTCACAAACCGGAGCAACTTGGTAGAATGCTCGTGGTTCTGAGAGGGAACAATGCATGTTTGATGACGAACGGGAGATAGCTTCCTCTTAAGGCCTTCAAAAATTTTCTACATTGCACATGCACTAATACAACTGTCATTTGAAAATTTGGAAAATTCTAGGGGTCATTTTACCTTTTAAAGACATTTAAGTGATTTTCTAGCCATTTAATGACCGTAATTCAAATTTGAACTACATCTACATGAAACGGTTAACCATAATGGTTTGAAAAATCATATTTGTGTACTTGTGTGCGAGTTAATTCCTTGTGCAGTAAATTAGAAGGAATTTTCATACATATTGGTGTCACGGCCTGGACACATGCATGGAGTGCCATGGCATTTAAATTCCAAAAAATTAAAAAATGATCAGACAAACTTGAAACCTCGCTTGATGTAATGTCATGCCACCAAGATGATGTGGTAAAAAGATTGGCTGTTTGACGAAAGTTTGGACACACACCCCTCACAAACCGGAGCAACTCGGTAGAAGGCTCATGGTTTGGAGAGGGACAATGCATGTTTGATGACGAATCGACGATAGCTTCCTCTTATGAGCTTCAAAAAATTTCTACAGTTAATGTGCACTAATACATCTGTCATGTCAAAATTTGGAAAATTTAAGGGGTCATTTGACCTTTTTAAGACATTTAAGTGATTTTCTAGCCATTAATGACCGTAATCCAAATTTGAACTACATCTACATGCAGCGGCTACCCACAACGGTTTGAAAAAATATTTGTGTACTTGTGTATGAGTTAATTCCATGTGCAGTAAATTGGAACGAATTTTCAAACATATTGGTGTCACGGCTTGGACACATGCATTGAGTGCCATGGCATTTAAATTCCAAAATATTAAAAAATGATCAGACGATGTAAATATCTGGTGTTCAAAAAAGAAAATGTTAAGATCTGGCAAGACAACCGGGCCCCACATGATTGGCACTCTATTTCGTGCCTCGGGGTTTGGAAGGTGAGTGGCGCGGGTTATTAATCAGACACGGTTCTGTATTGGAAACTGTCAGCTATTAAGTTCACACACGGCTTTTGCTGCGGGAATCGTTTGTAATTCAAACTACAGTACTCATAAATTCCGGTGACCGGCGTGTGTACTGTTCCCGTCGATCTAGATTCTGGCCGCCAATAAATACTACCTTCCTCACGTCGTCCCGCCTGCATTCTCATCTACATCCTCCCCTCACTCGCCCTCTCTCTCTCTCTCAAATCTCTGCCATGGCGCCACCAATCTGCCCACACGCCGACAAGGAGGCACCTCTCCCCGAGGACGGTCAGTCGAAGAGCAGCGACGAGGAGGACCCCTACGCGCCACCGGACAAGGTTGCACCGGGCCCCAAACTTTGGAGTGGTTTTGGGGCCAGTTCAATCTTTGTTTGTGGAAGTCGCTGTCGCCGACTGAGAAACCAGGCAAGTGGCATTCAAGAAGGAGATGGCGGAGGAGGAAGCCAGGTACCAGGCAACCTGTGAAGCCCGTGATGCCGCCTGGAAAAAGGAGATGGTGGAGCTTTGGGGGCAGGCTCGTCGTCGTGCGGAGGAGGTGTACGAAGACGGGTACTTCGCGAGGAAGGTCAAAGGCACTAGGCACCTCATCATTGCGTGGAGGTGGGCCGATAAGCTCCAGCGTGCCACCGACAAGGAGCTCCGATGGGCGCCCAACGAAATGGCAAGATCGTTCGTGCTTGTCCGCTAGCAAGAGGCAGATCGGTACGTCAAGCGCTACGAGGCGGAGGAGGCGGAGTACTGCCTCCGCGCTGGGAAGACACCACGCACCAGGGAGCTGCTGGCGAGGGGTTGCCGGAATACTGCCCCTAGGAGGGATTATTAGTTTTTGTATTGTTCGTTTTCAATTTTATGCATTGTACCTAGTAGTTAAGTATCATCACGTATATGTGATGATATTATATATATATTCTGTGATGAACTAATGAACAATTAATATATATTATGAATTCCATTTTCTATCTATTTTCGTATACTAATTTTTATCTAGCTATTATCATCCACATATACAGAATGGAAAGCATATACACACACATTGAAACAGAACATATAAGAACGGAAAACAGAGTACACACATTGAAACAGAGCAATAAACAGAGCAATATTATGATTGCTGTGAATACATAGCGATCCATGTCGAAATGACTCAACAAAATAAAACGCGTCCATGAGACCATGACCAGCAGCCCTTGCCTACGGTAGCTCTTGGCTCTGCCTGAACTCGTGCAGGCGTTCGTCCAAGCGGTCGACACGCTCGCGGTACATCTGGAGCGCGATCTCGAGCTCCAAGTTGGCTATTTCATCGGAGATCACCAGCTCGAGGATGCGACGGCCATGTTCCTCTACTGTGCCCAGGTGGACACTGATACGTCTCCAATGTATCTATAATTTTTGATTGTTCCATGCTATTATATTACTCCCTCCGTTCCTTGATATAGGGTGTATAGTTTTCTTACACGAATATTAACGCATGGGCTAGGAGGGGAAATTTTGTTGGTTTTGGACGTAAAAGCCCCTGGTGCAAACACGTGAGACTAGAGAGAAAATTAGGCAAATCACGATCCTCTCTATCGCTGGCAGTTTTCTTCCTTATTAAGCCCAACACAAATCCCACAATATCCTCTCTGACTTATTCTCCTCTGATCGCTACCTCTCCATCGTCCCCGCGCATTTTCCTGCAAGTGAGCGCGCGCAGCTTCTTTACTCTCTCCCGCGCTGCATAAAGGCAAAAGCCTCGGCCAAATTCAAAATTCCTAAAGATTTTGCTCACGGAAAATTTTCAGCACAGGAGGGAATGACAATGGCGCCACTATGTGAAAATTTTTGTTTTGAAATTGGAGAAGACAGGGCTATAAATCCTCCCCTCCCCACCTCGCCATCTCATCAAAATGGAGAAGACTGTGTGGCAATTGGAGAAGTACCACAGTAAATTTATTTATGCAAAAGATCAACAAAATAGAGGTACCACGATAAATTTATTTATGTTGTCGATCAACTATTACATGTCCGCGGACGTGTACTTCATTTTCACAAACTCCCTAATTTTGAATCCCGCGTCCGAGTCGCTTCCATGCTCTTCATCGTCACTGCATTTATTCTCGGAGTTGCTCGGTGAAGATTCGTTTGACTGCGGCTCAAACAAAACTCGAGTCTTGCCTCAGCCGGAACACACGTACGAACCCATGTTTGTCAGCCAATTAATTACTGGGTCCTTCATTGTTCCAGCCACTTGATGACACTCCAAGCATGGCATGGCCGTCGGCTTCATCTCATCTTTTCCTAATGGAACGGAAGTCAGAGGCTTCACCTTCTCCCCGTTCATGGGAACATAGTCCACCGGCTTGGTATCCTCCTCGTTGAGAAGAGAAGTCCCCGGCTGCATGGGATGCGAGGTGACCGACGGATAGGAGTTCGTGTCGTGTTGATTCTCCATGTGAACGAACAAAGAGAGGCGGACAGATTGGTTCACACAAGCGAATGAATAAAAGGACAGTAGAAGATTTTTCTCTATAAATCTAAAGCCCGGCGGGATATGCACTAGTGCATGCAATCTTCTCTTTCCTAACAAAACTACAGCGCATGTGATTTGCCTTCTCCTTTTTTCTAGGAAGGTCATGCGTGGGTTGCAGCTTCTGTAGGGGTAAAAGAGTCAACTAAAGGAATACACCTTACAATCTGAATTTTTTCACAAAAAAACTATACACCCTATATCAATGAACGGAGGGAGTATCTATTTTGGATGTTTTATATGCATTAATATGCTATTTTATATTATTTTTGGGACTAACCTATTAACCTAGAGCCCAGTGCCAGTTTCTGTTTTTTCCTTGTTTTTTAGCTTTGTGGGAAAGGAATACCAAACAGAGTCCAAATGGAATAAAACCTTCGCGGTGATTTTTCTTGGACCAGAAGACACCCAGGAGACTTGGAGATGAAGTCGGAGGAGACACGAGGCGGCCACAAGGGTGGACGGCACACCCAGGGGGGTAGGGCGCGCCCCTGCCTTGTGGGCCCCCCGTGACTCCCCTGACCTAATTCTTTCTCCTATATATTCACATATGTTCCCAAACCACTAGAGGCATCCACAAAAAGACTTTTCCACCGCCGCAACCTTCTGTACCCGTGAGATCCCATCTAGGGACCTTTTCCGGCACCCTGCCGGAGGGGGATTCGATCACGGAGGGCTTCTACATCAACTCTATTGCCCTTCCGATGAAGAGTGAGTAGTTTACCTCAGACCTACGGGTCCATAGCTAGTAGCTAGATGGCTTATTCTCTCTCTTTGATTCTCAATACCATGTTCTCCTCGTTGTTCTTGGAGATCTATCCGATGTAATATTCTTTTGCGGTGTGTTTGTCGAGATCTGATGAATTGTGGATTTATGATCAGCTTATCTATGAATATTATTTGAATCTTCTCCGAATTCTTATATGCATGATTTGATATCTTTGTAATTCTCTTCGAATTATCAGTTTGGTTTGGCAAACTAGATTGGTTTTTCTTGCAATGGGAGAAGTGCTAAGCTTTGGGTTCAATCTTGCGGTGTCCTTTCCCAGTGACAGTAGGGGTAGCAAGGCACGTATTGTATTGTTGCCATCGAGGATAAAAAGATGGGGTTTACATCATATTGCTTGAGTTTATTGCTCTACATCATGTCATCCTACTTAATGCGTTACTCTATTCTTCATGAACTTAATACTCTAGATGCAGGTAGGAGTCGGTCGATGTGTGGAGTAATAGTAGTAGATGCAGAATCATTTTGGTCTACTTGACACAGACTTGATGCCTATATTTCATAATCATTGCCTTGGATATCGTCATAACTTTGCGCTTTTCTATCAATTGCTCGACAGTAATTTGTTCACCCACCGTATTATTTGCTATCTTGAGAGAAGCCTCTAGTGAAACCTATGGCCCCGGGTCTATTTTCCATCATATTAATTTCCGATCTACTATTTTGCAATCTTGTTTTTTAGATCTATAAACCAAAAATTCCTAAAATATTTACTTTATCTTTTGTTTAGTTTTACCTATCTCTATCAGATCTCACTTTTGCAAGTAACCGTGAAGGGATTGACAACCCCTTTATCGCGTTGGGTGCAAGTTGTTTGATTGTTTGTGCAGGTGCTAGCTGATTTGTGCGTTGTCTGCTACTGGATTGATACCTTGGTTATCTAACTGAGGGAAATACTTATCTCTACTTTGCTGCATCACCCTTTCCTCTTCAAGGGAAAAACCAACGCAAGCTCAAGAAGTAGCAGGAAGAATTTCTGGCGCCGTTGCCGGGGAGATCTACGCCAAGTCAAGACATACCAAGTACTCATCATAAAACTCTCATCTCTTGCATTACATTATTCACCATTTGCCTCTCGTTTTCCTCTCCCCCACTTCTAAAATGATTTTTGAAAAGATTTGCCCTTCGATTTGCCTTTTTATTCGCCCTTCTTCCGTTCGTCTTTTTCGTTTGCTTTTTGTGTGCTCGTGTGTTAGATTGCTTGCTTTGTCACGATGGCTCAAGAGAATATCAAATTGTGTGATTTTTCCAACACTAATAACAATGATTTTATTAGTACTCTGATTGCTCCCGCCACTAGTGCCAAATTTTATGAAATTAATGCCGCTTTGCTGAATCTTTTTATGAAAGATCAATTTTCCGGCCTTCCTAGTGAAGATGCCGCAACCCATTTGAATAATTTCGTTGAGTTGTGCACTATGCAAGAGAAAAAAGATGTGGATAATGATATTGTTAAATTAAAGCTATTTCCGTTCTCACTTCGAGATCGTGCTAAAACTTGGTTTTCATCTTTGCCTAAAAATAGTATTGATTCATGGAATAAGTGTAAAGATGCTTTTATTTCCAAGTATTTTCCTCCCGCTAAGATCATCTCCCTTAGGAACGATATTATGAATTTTAAGCAACTTGATCATGAACATGTTGCACAATCTTGGGAGAGGATGAAATTGATGATACGAAATTGCCCTACTCATGGTTTGAATTTGTGGATGATTATACAAAAATTTATGCCGGACAGAATTTTGATTCTAGAAATCTTTTAGATTCAGCCGCAGGAGGTACTTTTATGGAAATTACTCTAGGAGAAGCTACTAAACTTCTAGATAATATTATGGTTAATTATTCTCAATGGCATACCGAAAGATCTTCCACTAGTAAAAAAGTGCATGCAATTGAAGAGATTAATGTTTTGAGTGGAAAGATGGATGAACTTATGAAATTATTTGCTAGCAAGAGTGCTTCTATTGATCCTAATGATATGCCTTTATCTACTTTGATTCAGAATAATAATGAATCTATGGATGTGAATTTTGTTGTTAGGAACAATTTTGGTAATAACGCGTATAGAGGTAATTTTAATCCTAGGCCGTTTCCTAGTAATTCCTCTAATAATTATGGTAATTCCTACAACAATTCTTATGGAAATTATAATAAGATGTCCTCTGATTTTGAGAATAGTGTTAAAGAATTTATGATTTCGCAAAAGAGTTTCAATGGTTTGATTGAAGAAAAATTGCTTAAGATTGATGATTTGTCTAGGAACGTGGATAGAAATTCTCTTGATGTTGATTCTTTGAAAATTAGATCTATTCCACCCAAGCATGATATTAATGAGTCTCTCAAAGCTATGAGAATTTCCATTGATGAGTGCAAAGAAAGAACTGCTAAGATGCATGCTAAACGAGATTGGTTTGTAAAAACGTGTTCTTCTAGTTTCTATGAAAATAATGATGAAGATCTTGAAGTGATTGATGTGACTCCTATTGAATCTTTGTTTTCCAATATAAATCTTGATAAAGATGGGACTGGAGATGAGTCAACTTTAGTTAAAAGGCGTCCCAATGATTCGGAGTTTTTAGATCTTGATGCAAAAATTGATAAAAGTGGGATTGGAGAGGTCAAAACTTTATGTAGCAACGAACCCACTCTTTTGGATTTCAAGGAATTTAATTATGATAATTGTTCTTTAATAGATTGTATTTCCTTGTTTCAATCCATGTTGAATTCTCCTCATGCTTATAATCAAAACAAAGCTTTTACTAAACATATCGTTGATGCTATGATGCAATCTTTTGAAGAAAAGCTTGAATTGGAAGTTTCTATCCCTAGAAAACTTTATGATGAGTGGGAACCTACTATTAAGATTAAGATTAAAGATTATGAGTGCCATGCTTTGTGTGATTTGGGTGCTAGTGTTTCCACGATTCCAAAAACTTTATGTGATGTGTTAGGTTTCCGTGAATTTGATGGTTGTTCCTTAAATTTGCATCTTGCGGATTCCACTATTAAGAAACCTATGGGAAGGGTTAATGATGTTCTTATTTTTGCAAATAGGAATTATGTGTCCGTAGATTTCATTGTTCTTGATATAGATTGCAATCCTACATGTCCTATTATTCTTGGTAGACCTTTCCTTAGAATGATTGGTGCAATTATTGATATGAAAGAAGGAAACATTATATTTCAATTTCCGTCAAGGAAGGGCATGGAACACTTTCCAAGAAATAAAATTAAATTGCCAGATGAATCTATTATGAGAGCTACTTATGGATTGCATACCAAAGATGACAATACCTAAATCTATTTGTGTTTTTATGCCTAGCTAAGGGCATTAAACAATATCGCTTGTTGGGAGGCAACCCAATTTTATTTTTGCTTTTGCTTTTTGTTCCTGTTTTGATTTGAATAATTCATCTAGCCTCTGGTTGGATGTGGTTTTGTGTTTTAATTAGTGTTTGTGCCAAGTAAAACCTTTGGGATGGCTTACGGTGATAGTTGATTTGATCTTGCTGAAAAACACAAACTTTTGCGTCCAGTCACAGAATTTTAATAATTCACTGGAGCATTCAAAAACCCTGAATATTTTAAAAGAGATTTATACACAAATTTCCTATGTTGTCCTAATTTTTCCAAAAAAAATGGAGTTACATAAGTATTAGAACAATTCGGATCTTCGCAGACTGTTCTGTTTTTGACAGATTCTGTTTTCTTTGTGTTGTTTGCTTATTTTGATGAATCTATGGGTAGTATCGGGGGGTATGAACCATGGAGAAGTTGGAATACAGTACATATTACACCAATATAAATAAAGAATGATTTCACAACAGTACCAAAAGTGGTGATTTATTTTCTTATACTAACGGAGCTTATGAGATTTTCTGTTGTGTTTTGTGTTGTGAAGTTTTCAAGTTTTGGGTAAGGATTTGATGGACTATGGAATAAGGAGTGGCAAGAGCCTAAGATTGGGGATGCCCAAGGCACCCCAAGGTAATATTCAAGGATAACCAAGAGCCTAAGCTTGAGGATGCCCCGGAAGGCATCCCCCATTTCGTCTTCGTCTATCGGTAACTTTACTTGAAGCTATATTTTTATTCACCACATGATATGTGTTTTGCTTGGAGTGTCTTGTATGATTTGAGTCTTTGCTTTTTAGTTTGCCACAATCATCCTTGCTGCACACACCTTTTGAGAGGGACACGCATGAATCGTGATTTATTAGAATACTCTATGTGCTTCACTTATATCTTTTGAGCTAGGCAATTTTGCTCTAGTGCTTCACTTATATCTTTTTAGAGCACGGCGGTGGCTTTATTTTGTAGAAATTATTGAACTCTCATGCTTCACTTATATTATTTTGAGAGTCTCTAAACAGCATGGTAATTTGCTTTGGTTATGAATTTAGTTCTAATATGATAGACATAAAAGAGAGATATAATAAAAACTTTCATATAAAGTGCATTGAATACTATGAGAAGTTTGATCCCTTATGATTGTTTTCAGATATAAAGATGGTGATATTAGAGTCATGCTAGTGAGTAATTGTGAATTGGAAAATACTTGTGTTAAGGTTTGTAAGTCCCGTAGCATGCACGTATGGTGAACCGTTATGTAACAAAGTTGGAGCATGAGATATTTTTTGATTGTCTTCCTTATGAGTGGCGATCGGGGACGAGCGATAGTCTTTTCCTACCAATATATCCCCCTAGGAGCATGCGCGTAGTACTTTGTTTCGATGACTAATAGATTTTTGCAATAAGTATGTGAGTTCTTTATGACTAATGTTGAGTCCATGCATTATACGCACTCTCACCCTTCCACCTTTGCTAGCCTCTCTAGTGCCGCGCAACTTTCGTCGGTACCATACACCCACCATATACCTTCCTCAAAACAGCCACCATACCTACCTATTATGGCATTTCCATAGCCATTCTGAGATATATTGCCATGCAACTTTCCACCGTTCCGTTTTATTGTGACACGCTTCATCATTGTCATATTGCTTTGCATGATCATGTAGTTGACATCGTATTTGTGGCAAAGCCACCTTTCATAATTCTTTCATACATGTCACTCTTGATTCATTGCACATCCCGGTACACCACCAGAGGCATTCATATAGAGTCATATTTTGTTCTAAGTATCGAGTTGTAAGTAAATAAAAGTGTGATGATCTTCATTATTAGAGCATTGTCCCATGTGAGGAAATAAAGAAATAAAAAAAGAGTCCAAAGAAGCCAAACCAAAAGAAAAAAAATAAAAAAATTAGAGAAAAAGAGAGAAGGGGCAATGCTACTATCCTTTTTCCACACTTGTGCTTCAAAGTAGCACCATGATCTTCATGATAGAGAGTCTCCTATTTTGTCACTTTCATATACTAGTGGGAAATTTTCATTATAGAACTTGGCTTGTATATTCCAACGATGGGCTTCCTCAAATTGCTCTAGGTCTTCATGAGCAAGCAAGTTGGATGCACACCCACTTAGTTTTCTTTTGAGCTTTCATACACTTATAACTCTAGTGCATCCGTTGCATGGCAATCCCTACTCACTCACATTGATATCTATTGATGGGCATCTCCATAGACCGTTAATACGCCTAGTTGATGTGAGACTATCTCCTTGTTTTTTGTCTTCTCCACAACCACCATATTCTATTCCACCTATAGTGCTATGTCCATGGCTCACGCTCATGTATTGCGTGAAAGTTGAAAAAGTTTGAGAACACTAAAAGTATGAAACAATTGCTTGGCTTGTCATCGAGGTTATGCATGATTTGAATATTTTGTGTGATGAAGATGGTGCATAGCCAGACTATATGATTTTGTAGGGATAAGCTTTCTTTGGCCATGTTATTTTGAGAAGACATAATTGCCTTGTTAGTATGCTTGAAGTATTATTGTTTTTATGTAAATATTAAACTTTTGTTTTGAATCTTATGGATCTGAACATTCATGCCACAATAAAGAAAATTACATGGATAAATATGTTAGGTAGCATTCCACATCAAAAAATTTGTTTTTATCATTTACCTACTCGAGGACGAGCAGAAATTAAGCTTGGGGATGCTTGATATGTCTCCAACGTATCTATAATTTTTTATTATTCCATGCTATTATATTATCTGTTTTGGATGTTTTATATGCATTAATATGCCATTTTATATTATTTTTGGGACTAACCTATTAACGTAGAGCCTAGTGCCAGTTTCTATTTTTTCCTTGTTTTTTAGCTTCATGGGAAAGGAATACCAAACGGAGTCCAAACGGAATAAAACCTTCGCGATGATTTTTCTCGGACCAGAAGACACCCAGGAGACTTGGAGATGAAGTCGGAGGAGCCACGAGGCGGCCACAAGGGTGGAGGCCGCGCCTAGGGGGGTAGGGCATGCCCCCTGCCTTGTGGGCCCCACGTGACTCCCCAGACCTAATTCTTTCACCTATATATTCACATATGTTCCCAAACCACCAGAGGCATCCACGAAAAGACTTTTCCACCGCCGCAACCTTCTGTACCCGTGAGATCCCATCTAGTGACCTTTTCCGGCACTCTGCCAGAGGGGGATTCGATCATGGAGGGCTTCTTCATCAACTCTATTGCCCTTCCGATGAAGCGTGAGTAGTTTACCTCAGACCTACGGGTCCATAGCTAGTAGCTAGATGGCTTCTTCCCTCTCTTTGATTCTCAATACCATGTTCTCCTCGTTGTTCTCAGAGATCTATCCGATGTAATATTCTTTTGCGGTGTGTTTGTCGAGATCCGATGAATTGTGGATTTATGATCAGCTTATCTATGAATATTATTTGAATCTTCTCTGAATTCTTACATGCATGATTTGATATCTTTGTAATTCTCTTCGAATTATCGGTTTGGTTTGGCCAACTAGATTGGTTTTTCTTGCAATGGGAGAAGTGCTTAGCTTTGGGTTCAATCTTGCGGTGTCCTTTCCCAGTGACAGTAGGGGCAGCAAGGCACGTATTATATTGTTGCCATCGAGGATAAAAAGATGGGGTCTACATCATATTGCTTGAGTTTATTCCTCTACATCATGTCATCTTACTTAATGCGTTACTCTGTTCTTCATGAACTTAATACTCTAGATGCTGGCAGGAGTCGGTCGATGTGTGGAGTAATAGTAGTAGATGCAGAATCATTTCGGTCTATTTGACACGGACGTGATGCCTATATTTCATAATCATTGCCTTGGATATCGTCGTAACTTTGCGCTTTTCTATCAATTGCTCGACAGTAATTTGTTCACCCACCGTATTATTTGCTAGCTTGAGAGAAGCCTCTAGTGAAACCTATGGCCCCGGGTCTATTTTCCATCATATTACTTTCCGATCTACTATTTTGCAATCTTTTATTTTCAGATCTATAAACCAAAAAATCCAAAAATATTTACTTTATCTTTTGTTTAGTTTTACCTATTTCTATCAAATATCACTTTTGCAAGTAACCGTGAAGGGATTCACAACCCCTTTATCGCGTTGGGTGCAAGTTGTTTGATTGTTTGTGCAGGTGCTAGGTGATTTGTGCGTTGTCTCCTACTGGATTGATACCTTGGTTCTCTAACTAAGGGAAATACTTATCTCTACTTTGCTGCATCACCCTTTCCTCTTCAAGGGAAAAACCAACGCAAGCTCAAGAAGTAGCAGACACATGGGCCAAGGAGGCGGTCGAGCCTAGCGACCGGCGCGTTGACATCGAGCGGGCCGCAGACAAGGCGGACGACGCGACCCATGCGAAGGGCGCGGCGGGCGTCCGGTGCAAGTACGACGCGGCCGGCCTCTGGTGCAAGTACGACGCAGACGGCCTCTGCCCACTCCTGGTGAGGAATGGGGGTACTGACGGGATGTGTACCCAGTTGTGACGCCCTGTCGACAGCAGGCAAGCACCGATGGATCCGCTATTGTTGTGCGGCGCACCGCACCTCTAGCTCTGCGGCGCTCAAACGGTCTCGCTGTGCGGCGAGCCATAGCCTATCGGCGTGGACGTGCCTAGCTTGCTCTGCGGCGCGCCATCGATCATGTTGTGCAGCGAGCTGCAACCTCTCGGTGCTGACATGCCTATCTTGATCCGCGGCGCTGAAGTGCCATGTGCCAAGGGTCTGCTCAGCCCTGGCGATGACGCGCATCACGGCGTCGTCGATCGCGTTGTCGGGCAGTGCCTTGTCCTCGACGGGCCGTGGCGCCTTCTCGTTTTCCTCGTCGAGGAGGTTGATAGCAGAGGCGGCGCTTTGGTGGGTTGGCATGCTTGGAAAAGGTGGATGTGCTACAGGCAGCGCTTGTTGCCTCCGTTCGTCGCGCGCCACGCGCAATATCGCTGGGTGGCAGCGAGAAACGGTGAGGAAATGGTGGGAAACGGTGGCGTGTTCATAAAACACCATCAGTTAATGGAAACTTAGCATAGAAGGAACATCGAGCTAGCACGACGTGTGCGGGCACATTGCTTGCCCAAGGCTATGATCCATATACTTGTGTGCCCAACAGAGCACGCTATTCACAGTAAAGAATATTGTTCCGTTTATCCTAGTAGAGCAGTGGCGGCAAGCGTCACAAGAAGTAGATGATGATCAGATGATCGTTTATCCTAGTTAATTATGTATGTAATAGTTTACTTTGGTGTGTGGAAATGTCATGTGTGTACTAGCCACCTATGTAATTGGATGTTTGCCGCGTATCACACACATCTTGTTTATGTGAAACGTTTCTGTTCTCTTGGCTCAACACAAACAGTTTATCGGAATGAAGTGTATGCCCTCCATTGCACACATCTTGATCTGGCTGAACCATTTCTGTTGCGTTGCCTAATCGAAAACAGTTCATCTAAGTCAACTATATGTCGTATATCACACACACCTTGATCTGGCTGACCGTTTCTTTTGTGTTGCCTAATCACAAACAGTTCATCCGAGTGAACTGCATGCCGTATATCGCACACACCTTCATCTGGCTGCCCGTTTATGTTGTGCCGCCTCATCACAAACAGTTTATCCGAGTGAACTGTATGCCATATATCGCACACACCTCCATCTGGCTGCCCGTTTCTTTTGTTCTGCCTCATCACAAACAGTTCATTGAACTGAACCGTATGCCCCGCATCGCACACGCAACTAAAATCAGAACCATGTTTGATGTATCCTTCATCGCAAACGTTTTGCATCTTTTTTGATGGTTTTTTTACATCACCGTTTGCGATTAATGCATCGCACATAGTTTCGTCAAAGGGTCTCTGATCATAGTGTCGCTTTAGCAGCATCCTATAGTAGTGCAGGTTTATTAGAACTAACTGCAGGAATGGATCTCCTATGAAGAAGATCTGGGTTCCTAAAAGTCGTCTTGAGAAGCTTCCCGTGAATGTCATCAGGACACCAGGGAAGAAGACAAATCCCAGACCAAAGGCTTCAATGGCTCAAAATCTTCATACAGACCAAGGACCTCATATGGTCACCGTAACGCCAATGTTTTGTAGGGAAACTATTATCAGGCTCATGAATATGAGCATGTATCCTCAAACCATTATGTTCACAAATCGAAGAACTTTTCTACTTATTCATTTGAGTACTATTCACCTCCTGCAAAACTATTTGCTAGGGCTTCAAAGCCAAAATTCTCGGATGCTGTACTTAGACTCATTGCTTCTAAGCCAACCCTTCAGATGTGGGTGGTTAAGAAGAATTAATTTCTCTTGCAGGGTCGGGTCTCCAGCCGAAAATCATTGACTTCTGAAGACAATGACGGGGACCTCAGAAATCTTGTTGGGCGCAAGATAAAATGCCAAAATGGTCTTACCATTTATTTCATCCATGGATTTCTTGACGAACATCCTATTTTACCCTCAAAGAATCTTACTTTTCATGACAACTTATGTCGTCAAATGTTTGCACTTCACAATACTCTTGGTGAAGCCTATCCTACTAACTGCATTGTAGGGTACCACTCCGAAAGCTACTGAATGGGTCATGGATAGTGGATGCACTAACCACATGACTGGTGGTCGAAGTCTTCTCATGGATTCTACTCTTTGACCGTCTACAAAAAGCCATATCACATTTGCTGACACTAGTAAAAGCAAGGTATTGGGTCTAGGTAGGGTTGCTATCTCAAAGGATCAACACATGGATAAAGTGATGCTTGTTGTATCCCTTGGATACAACCTAATGTCTGTCTCAATGCTTTGTGATCTTGACATGGTTGTGGTATTTGGAAAATATCGATGTCTTGTACAAATGGCTTTTGACAAATCTAAAGTCTTTGAAGGTTATCGAAGAGGTGATCTGTATATGGTAGATTTCTTGGCAGGACCACAGCTTGCCGTATGTCTTCTAGCAAAAGCTTCAGAGTGTTGGCTTTGGCATCGAAGGCTGGGACATGCGGGCATGACGAACTTGCATACTCTTGTGAAGAAGAAGCACATCATTGTCATCGAGGGTGTCAAGTTCAAGAAGGATTATTTGTGTGGCGCTTGCAAAGCCAGGAAGATGACTAGGGCAAAACATCCCTCGAAGACAATCATGACAACCTCACACTGGTACAACGAGGTGCTATACAAACGCTTTTTAACCCCTTTCTGCGACGGTGTTTCGAACCGTCGCCAAGTGAGTGACTGCGATAGGGGGGTCCTTCCCACACAACCCAGAAACCGTCGAGGTTAGGCCCTCCTGGCACACACACTCAGCAAAATGAGGTCGTGTGTGATGGGCGAGCGATCAAATACGGTTATACGTACAGTTGTGCTAAAAAATACAATTATGCAGGCCAAATCATTTCCGGTCGTAAGTACATCCCACACAGTCAGTTCCGGCTAAACATTTCCATTCGTATGTACATTCCACACAGTCAATCCAAGGAATACGTTTCCGTTAGTATGTACATCCCACACAGTTAATCCAAGAAGTATGTTTGCGTTCATATATACATCCCACACAGTCACTCCAAGGAAAACATTTCCGTTCGCAGGTACATCACACACAATTTTCCCCATTAAATCGTTTGTGATAGCATTGCCATTGCACACGATATTAACAATTTTACCGTTTGTGTTATTGAATGCATCACACACGGTGCGTAGAAGAAACTGTGTGGAAAAGGCTGTCCATCACACACACTTTTTATGTGGTAAACGTTTGCGCAAGGTGGCCTAACGCAAACAGTTTTCAAGAGGATGCCGTGTGTGATTGTTCATTGATCCAACACGGTTTATTCCTAGAAACTGTGTGTGTTGCCTAAGGTCATCGCCCATGGTGTTTTCTCAATAACCATTTGCAATAGAAAAAACCACTTAGCAGGCTAATTGCCCTATTATTAATAATCCATTTATTAATCTAATTGACATTTCATATTAAGCACACAATATATTTCATTTTCATATTAAGGAAGCATGATTTCATAATTGAAATACATCAGAGTACAACATCATATAGCTTCAGCACTCAGCTACCCCATTACACAACTGCACCAGCACCAAGTTTCACATGCAACATCTATAACCTTTCGAAATTAGCATCATAGACGGTACATAGACAGATGGATCTCATCTGGAAAACTGCTGAAGCGGAAGGCGAATATTGAGCCTTCATTGATGTTGAAGGTCTTTGCAACTTTAGGCCAGCGCCTGTCCATCCTTCGTCCTCTTCAGGAACACTTCAATATTGAACTGTGGGTGTTGTATGAATACCTTCCTTGCCTCCTGACCATACAGGTGGTTTGGGAGATAATCATCAGTGAACTGCTTTGGAAAGGCCTGAAAACAAGGATATGCATAAATATCTTCTCTAGATTTGAAATGGCGCAAAGGAATTAAAAAGACAAGGTATAACAGTTAGTACCATCCTGTAGTGAACTGATATCTTCTTCATTGTGCAGACAAAGATCTTGTTGTTTTTTGTCGCTAATTTCTTTATCGTAACAATCTTTCTGAACTTCTTGACTTGACTGATATTCATGGACAACTCATTTCCACATATGCAAAAAGGGTCAAACAGTGGGTCAAAACCTGTGACAGCAGGACCTACATGTGCAAGACCAAATTGTTAAAAACCTAATATTTAAAAACAAGAAGTGGAAAGGTGTGTTATTAACTGCAACATGCCTAATATTTAAAAACAAGCAAACATAGTCATTCAAACTTGTATTGTGTAGGTCTAAGTACACTAGTTATTGGCCCTGTTTGGATGCATGGGTTAGAGTTAGTTTGAGCTAGTTTGGGCTCAAATAGCCCTAAAGTATCCAAGCATGAGGCCTAGTTTGCGCTAGTTGCGTCTAACCCACCCAAAACAACTATCCCACCCAAGAGGTGCTGATTGGGGCTAGTTCTCCTAGTGCATTTATTGTCAATCTAACACTGTCATCCAAACACCTCTTTGGCTAGAGTTAGTTTAGGGTTAGTCATTGTTCAGTATCATTGTTATTTAGGAAATGTAGGATAGCGTAGGATTTATTCTACCTTGACTTGTACTCCAAGATGACCATGTACTCCTATATATATGCCCACGAGGCTCAAGCAGTACAATCAACTATTCCACCAATCTCTCTCTCCCTTTTAACTGTCAAGAGCTAGAAACTAACTCTAACCTCTAGCTAAGTTAGAGTATCCAAACAGTGCCATTGTTAAATCAAATGGAAAGGTGTGGTAAATACTCCCTCCAGTCCTTTTTACTCTGCATATAAGAATTGTCTGAAGTCAAACTTCATAAAGTTTGACCTTATTTATATGAAAAAATATCAACATCTACCATGCTAAAGTTATACGATATGAAAATTTAAGTCATGACACATGTACTGATATTGATTTCATATTGTGAATGTTGGTATTTTTTTCTACAAAGTTGGTCAAACTTTACGAGGCTTGACTTTAGACAAATCTTATATGCGAACTAAAAAGATTCGGAGGGAGTTCAACATGCTTAACAGCAACCAAATATAGTCATTCATAGAGCTATTGTTAAAATTGGTATTGATGAAATTGAACTGCACAGTTCATACTAGCACATATAGAACATCACACTGTTAATAGATGAAATAAACAAGGCATACTACAAACAACCAAAGATGGCAATTGAAAATGGACATATGCTAACTACAAAGAACCTAACAACCATAAACCGTAGAAATAAAAAAGGCGTAATGCAAACAACCAAATATAGCAATAAATACTGGACAGGTTCTCACTACAAAAGGGGTTCCAGAAAACAAATCATGGTTTTCCTCACTTGTCACAGATTGGCTCCTCCTCGTGGTCACCGTCGATGAGGTCTGACTTGCCAGCTGAGGATCCCAAGCCAGCGTCGCAGAACATGTCCTTCATAAATGACAAAAGGGGCTCCATGGCGATGAAGGATGGCAAATTGTTCATAACGAGCCGCAGGAGATCAGCGGCAGGGCCATCGATGAGATCGACGGCTGTCGAACCCGAAGGGTTGGGGTGGGCAACTTAACCTGTGACATAGCCCGCGTGAAGCCGTCGGTGTCGACGACCTCGATGTCGTAGCCGGCGTCCGCGACATGCCAGAATACTCTAGCCTGCTGATTGAAAGGCTCAATCCAGGTCCAGTCATCGTCGTCAGCTTCCTCGGCGGCCACCTCGCCGACTTCGGGCGAAGAGGCTGCGTCAAGCTCTTTTGGGCCATTCGCTCCTCGAGCTCCCCGGGAAGCGTAGTCGGGCTTAGGCTGCGATGCTCTGGAGTGGGGGAGGGGGTGGGGATGGGGATCTCTAGGAAAGGGGGCATTTCGCAGGCGTCATCTAAGAAACTCAGGGCGGCGAGGGTATGCATATCGGTGGGTAAACTGCACGGGCAGACCGGCAGAGGTTGACGATGGAGGCAGCGCGGCAGCGGTCTAGCTAGGTTTGGAGCAAGGGAGGGGTGGTGTGTATGTGTGTGAGCGGGGGATTTGGGGTGAGCGAAGGATTTGGGGTGTGTGTGTGGAGGGGGGTCCAAGGTGGTGTTTGAGGAAATGCCACGGGTACTCAAAAATTTACTAGGCGAGAGTAAAATGGCGGGGCTACCGAAAATTTGGATCAAGGGATCGAAGCAGAGTGGGGCGGGAGTAACGAACGTCACACACAATTAAAACATAATAGCCGCGTACTATCAAGCAGAAAACCACTCCAGCCGAGCAGATATTTTTGAGATTGCAACAGATGCAGGCGGGAGTAAAATGCCGGGGCTCCAGTTCAAAAAAAATCCCGGGCTACTGAAAATTTGGATCAACTGATTGAAGAAGAGCGGGAGTAACAGACATCGCACACGGTCCACACATAAGAATCATGTGCTATCAAACAAAAAAACCCTCTACGCGGGTAGATATTTTCGAGAATATGAGGTAGTAGATATTTTTGAGAGCGGGAGACAAGCCTCGTGGAGCCCAATCTACTATGCTAATGTGAGTGACTGCAGGGGCACGGGCGTGGCACACGGGTAGTCTGACCGAACCGTGTCTGTTGCGTACCCAATCGCAGACGGTTTCTGCACCAACTCGTGTGCTGTTTATAAATTTGGCAAAAGGAATAACGCGGGAAAGGGTCAGAACACAAACACACTTGCATGTGGACCAAATATATGTATGAAAAGGGTGGTTTGATGTTCGAATACCCAATGCACAACTTTGATGTGGCACCTGTCGCACAAAGCGCACAGTATTGCTAGTCAGCCACCCCCTACAAACCCCACTTCGTGTCGGCGGTAAGGGAATCCTAGCTACGAATGCATGCCCCCAAATAGTTAGGTTTGAAATCTCACCCTACCGTAACACAAAACCTATAGGAGTCCATCATATATATGGTCAAACTTCCCCTTTCACTTCCGGACAAAGGTGGACCGTGTCCCGACCCACAAATGTGTGCTTGTGGTGGGAGATGGGTGAGACCACATACGAACCACCTATGGGTGGCCCTATACTATATGTATGAAAAGGGTGTGGTGTGATATTTAACTATACCATTCACAACTTTGATGTGGCACGTGTGCCTCGCAAAATAACCAGACTTCCCCGACCCCACAGAGGTTGCGGGTAGTGCGAAGTACCCCCCCCCCCACGCACACACACACATGTCGGGGGGAGGGCATCTCACCAAGACATACTGTAACACGGACCAAACCGAATCCAACTTGATCGTACAACCTCTCTCGCTCGTTGTTGGTTAAAGTGATGGACGTCCACACGGCCCTGCAAAATGGGCTAGCTTGTCGCCAATAAACTCGCGAGGGAGTACTGTCTGAAGACAAAACCCACTCTGTGCTTGTGGCCCAATTATGTATGGAAGTGGTGTGTGTGGTGTTTGAATACGCAATGCGCAAATTTGATGTGGCACCATGCTTTCGAACCTTAAAATCCCCACACTGATCGAGGGTTCACGATGCGTAGCATGCATGCGCTCAAACTTAATTAGGCCTAGAATTATCGACCTACTACTATACGGTAACACAAACCAAAGAAGAAGAATCCACCCATGGTAACCTTTCTCGTCGTCGGTCAAAATGATGGACGTCCACGGGGGCCACAAATATATATAGGCTTGCCGCCCATATATAACCAAGCGAGTGAGAGTGTGCAAAGATAACCATTGCATGCATGTGTCCCAAACATATTTATGGAGGTGCGTGATGCATGCATATGTGTTGAATTAATACCTAATGCACAACATTGATGTGGTGCATGCGTTCAAAATCGCACAGGTCCCCACACAGAGCAAGAGGTTCATGACATGTCGTGTGCTCGCCCCCCCCCCCCCGATCCTGCAGGATGGGTTCATGTGTACACATGCGCTATTATATATGTAATATCACCTATATTGCGAGACAAGCAAAAAAATTAATCCCCTCCTAAGTCAAAATAATTAACCTCTCTCGTTGTCAGTGAAAGTGATGGACCAAGCGGGCCGACAGATGGAAGCATCACCAATAACCACGTGAGTTAGTGCCACAGGACAACCACCATCGCTTGCATGTGTGCCAAAACATATATATGGAGAGGTGTATGCTTGTGATGTTTTGAATAACTAATGCACAACCTTTGATGTGGCATTTGCCTCAAAAACCGCAAAGTCCCCACACAGAGTGAGGTTCATGTGTGACACCTAGTATATGTTGGTCCCATCTCCCCTTTGACACGTACTATATATATATACTTCTACCCTAACACAACCCTAAAAGAATTAATCCTCCGTGTTCGTCAAATGTGCCTCTCTCTCTTGTTGGGTCAAAGTGATGGAGGACGACCTCTCGCAGGCCCACAGATGGAAGCGCCACACGCGAGTGAGTTCCTATAGGGCAACCACCGCCTGCATGGTATTGCGTGGTGTTTGAATATACCAATGCACAACTTTGATGTGGCACCTGCCTCGGGAACCGGAAAGTCCCCACATGGAGCGAGATTACGACACACACACACACACACACACACATCCCACACCACCACCTCCACTCTGAGACATGTCAAACTTTTTCTGCAGTGAACATGTGACCAAAGGAGTGTCGTGTTAAAGTTTAAAAAAAAACAGCGATCATTCGACCCGTTTTATACATTGATTGATTTCCTAGGGATTTAATGTGCAAAAATCAAATTTGAGCTACATGTGCACCAAAATGGTTTGCAAAATCATATGTGTGTCCCTTGGTGCATGTTTCCCCATGAAAGAAATTTCAAAACATTGAGAATATTGATTTTTAAAATTCAGTGAATCCAAAACTTAGTTGAAATTCATGAAACTTATCGTGGTGTCATATATGGACACCAGTAGACTGTGATATTATATTTTTTCGTCAAATTTGAGACAAGTTTTGATATAATCTACTTACAAATGGGAGATTGTTAATAACTGGCAACCAATATCTCATACGGAATATTTATTCGGACCGTGTGTGTTAGACCGTGCCATGCTTCGGTTAAGCAGTAAAGCGGCAGAATGAATCATCAAAAAACAAAAAAATATATACGTGCCATGCACCCCCTGTGGCGTGCGAGCAGGTGTGAGTTGACGAGACGCATGTGAGCAGTCCGCCGCGCAAGCAGACCGGGAGGCGTGTGTGCAGGCGTGTGAATTGACGGGAGGCATTTTCGCTGCGCAGTGTCACCGGGAGGTGTGCGAGTAGCTGTGTTAAATGATGGTATAGGAATGCCAGAAGTCCACCGCGCAGGCTCACCGAGAAGCGAGACAGCCTTTGATCGTCGCCCGCCTCGCTCCCACTGGTCCATATTAATGGCGCGCCCGAGCGGCCGCACCCCCCATCCTCGCCACACACACAATCCTCTCTCTCCGCCCGCATCCTCGACGCCGCTCTCAGTCGTCAAAGCCGTCAGTGTATGAGGATGCCGCCAAAGCTCCCAATCGGAGAGAGTGGAGATGCCGGGGCTGCTGAAGCACCGGAGCACGGCGTGAATATGGAGACAGAGGTTTCTTTCACCGCCGACGAGGTGGAGAATGAGGCTGCCAACAAGCGGAGGCGGGTCAAGAAAGAATCGCAAGTGACTCCAGCAGGCCTAGACTTCATCAGCAGCCTCCCCGATGATATGTTGACAGTCATCATATCCCTCCTCCCAATGAAATATGGGGCGAGGACAACCGCCCTTTCCCGACGGTGGCGCCCCCTATGGCTCTCCACCCCTCTCGACCTCCTCGACGCCCACGAGCTCTGCCATGGCTATTGCAAAAGCTTGGATGCGTTCTCCCAGATCCTCGGCAGTCACCATGGCCCAATCAGAGGCCTTATCACGGGCAAGTTGCGTTCCAACGGCAAGGACCGAGCCAAGCTTGACGAGTGGTTCCGATCCCCTGCCCTAGATCATCTCGAGGAGCTCAACTTTAATGATGGGCATATGCACTCACTGCTAGCGTCCGTGCTCCGCTTCGTGCCCATGCTGCGCCTCGCCAAGTTCATGAACTGCCATCCCCCCCTTAATGACATGCCCTCTCTTTTTCTTCCATGACTGAAGCACCTCGAGCTCGTTGCCGTCTGCATCCCAAAGGATGACATGGAGCACCTGCTCCGCGGCTGTACTGCACTCGAGTTCCTTCGTCTTCAGGCGATGAATTGGTCGAGTAGCTTCCACATCACCTCCATGACTCTCCGGACTATTTATGTGTGTTGCTGGTGCTACAACGAGAGATCACAAAAGGTGGACCACAATATGGTCATTGAGGACACACCTTCACTTGAGAGATTACTTGTAGTTGATCAACAAGGTCCAACAAGAATCAATGTCATTTCTGCGCCGAAATTGACAGTGGCGGGCTACTTGTCTGTCAAATACTCCTACTTTCAGGTACAACAGTCGCCTTCTACCTCTCCTTCTTGATATCAACATTATTTCTAATTTTGAAGATGTATGTTCGTCTGTCATCCAGAAAAGCTTCACCCAGATTCTATGCACAGTGAAGGTCTTGGCACTAGAATCTATCGGCCCCAACCTGGACCAAGCTGTCAGTTTCCTGAGATGCTTTCCGTGCCTGAAGAAGCTGTATATCGAGGTGATGTTCCTTTCCTGTTAAATGTTAACCATAAGGGAGTTCAATTTTTGGCACCTTTTCCCAAGTTTACAATGACAATGTACTACGATTTCTGAAGGAATTTTGGAGGATTTCAGGACATACACCCCCACCCCCCACCCCATATTGGTTGCTTGATTCATATGGTTACAATCCATAAGCATTTCTCCTTTGGATTCATCTGTACTAGTTTTCTTAGGGAATTTTTCATCCACTCCAACCTCTTGTGAAGAAGGCTACATTTTTCTAGATTGTAATCAAATGCCCACGTTAATCATGTCAGATCGAAGATGCATGGCACGTTGGTGCATTTTACAAATCCTGCAAACCAAATAGGCCTTTAGTAGTGTTCAAAACTGCATGTAGGCACTAACACGTTCTCTTCTTTTGCAGATAATAATAGGCCCGATGGTGGATAATGTTTATAACGACAATCACATCGAATGCCTGGATCTGCATCTCCCAAAAATTACTTTGAACTCCTACCGAGGGACCTTACCGGTGATTATATTCGTCAGGTTCTTTGTTGCCAGAGCAAGGGTGCTGAAGGTAATGAGGTTGAACATGCATTTAAATAGGAAATATGAATGGTTTGCTTATCAGAGCCGGCAGCTACTGCAGAATGGAAGAGGCTCCAAAAAAGCTAAACTTCGTATTGGAACTGCATATGACAGAGTAATTGGAAGTCATTGTGTCAACCCCATACATGACTTGTCAGCGGTTGATCCCTTTGCAGAAATGACGAGGTTTTGAAACCGGCCTTACTATTTTTATTTTTAGTTTGAACCTCTCTTATATCCATGTTCAGCTGATCAGCATGGGCGTTTGCAGCTGAATGAGCTGAATTTTATTTCTAATATCAGTTTGAACCTTGTAATCTTCAAATTTGAGCCATGTAACTCTGGAATTTGAACCTTGTAATACTTCAGGCTTTTGTGGTACAATCGTTGAAATGGCATCGTATGAGACTTGTATATTGGTAGTACTATTTTGACCTTAATATGCAATAGACTTAGATTTATTAACCATTCACGACCAGGGATCCAGCCGGAAGCAGAGCAATGGCAAACGTCGTCGCAACAAGATGTAGATATGCTCGTTTCTCCTAGTTTAGTATGCATGTAATTGCTTACTTTGGTGTATGGAAATGTTATGTGTGTAGTCACTTATGTAATTGTATGCTTAATTTGGTAATGCAATGCTATTCTTATAAGTATATACTGTGATGTTCTGTAGACAGAGCATATCATATCGCACACGGACCACACTAGGGAACCCGTCGGTCATGAATTCATCAATCGCAGACGGTTGTATACCAGCAAGCATTTGCCCACAACACACACGGCTTATTCCATCACAACAGCTCGGGTGGATCTACTGTATAACACGTATCGCACAAGCAAATCTAATCTGATTCGTGCTTGATGTCTCCGCCATCGCTTGCACAGTTCGTCTTATTTGCCACGGATCACTGTGCCGGCCTCTGCTCGCGTCCCTCGGCGCGCTCTGCTCGCTGTTAGGCGCCGCAGCGCGCTGTGCTTGCCGTTAGGCACCGCGACGTGCTCTGCTCGCGTACCTCCATGCGCTTAGCTTGTGGACAGCTTTTCCTTGCGTGTTCAACTGCTATATGCATATATATGGTTGCTCGCCATTGAGGCACCACAGAGCGCTCTGCTCGCGTCCCTGCGCGCGTGCTCTACCAGTGGTTGGGGCCTGCGCACGATCACGTTGGGGGTCCATATGCATGCGGTTGCGCCGCGCACATCGCCACGATGCAGTTACGTGCGGCACGATGGAGTTACGCGCTGCAAATTAGAACTGCCATCTGGGCGTGCGGATATTCCAGTCCGTCCGGCTTCCCCATTAATTCCCGCGGCCATTATAACCTTAGTCTCTTCAACCTTTCGATCTCGCCCCACAACACAACAAGCACACCCATGATGACACATACAGAGAGGATATCTAGCGGCGCTCCAATGGAGTTCAGCGAGCATAAAGTCTAGACCCACGCGAGGGAGACGGATCTCTCGGTGGTGTACACCATCGACCCGGTTGTGGTGGAGGACTACATCAGTACCGTGGAGCAGTTGCTTGCTGGAGACAAGTACAAGGTGTTTGGCATCGACCTCCAGTACACCGCCGGTCTTCCCGGCAAAGATCAGAAGGTTGCCGTCGCCCAGTTGTGCGTGCGCCATCATGTCCTCATCTACCACTACTGCATGGCCACAGAGCCTTGCGACCGTTTCGCCAGGTTTGTCAACAGCACCGACTACAAGTTCGCTATGGTGGAAACCACCAACGATGTAAAAGCGCTAAGGGTTACGGGCTTGGCCTACAAGAACCTTGTCAAAATCCGTGAGCACTACAGGGTATGGGGCAGCACGAAGAAGGACTTCCTGGTTGAACTCGCCTCGTCCATCATCGACCCCTACTACGAAAAGATGAAGCAGGATGCCAAGAGAACAAGTCCCGTATCCTGGCACGGGGCCTGGATGCGGCAACTGGATGAACCTCACCTCAGGTTCGCGGCCAAGAGCGTGTACACATGCTACGAGATGCACAGGCAGATCATTGACATGAGGAAGTGCCTTGTTACCGAAATCGACGAGGCCGGATCGAGCCACAAGCAGAGCAATAGCAGCAAGCGTCACAAGAAGTAGATGATGATCAGATGATCGTTTATCCTAGTTAATTATGCATGTATGATACGTCTCCAACGTATCTATAATTTTTTATTGTTCCATGCTATTATATTATCTGTTTTGGATGTTTTATATGCATTAATATGCTATTTTATATTATTTTTGGGACTAACCTATTAACCTAGAGCCAAGTGCCAGTTTCTGTTTTTTTCCTTGTTTTTGAGTTTCGCAGAAAAGGAATACCAAACGGAGTCCAAACAGAATAAAACCTTCGCGATGATTTTTCTTGGACCAAAAGGAAACCAGGAGACTTGGAGATGAAGTCGGAGGAGCCACGAGGCGGCCAAAAGGACGAAGGGCGCGCCCCCCACCCTTGTGGGCCCCTCGTGCACCTCCTGACCTAATTCTTTCGCCTATATATACTCATATATCCCCAAACCAACAGAGGCATCCACGAAAAGGCTTTTCCACCGCCGCAACCTTCTATACCCGTGAGATCCCATCTAGGGACCTTTTCTGGTACCCTGCCGGAGGGGGATTCGATCATGGAGGGCTTCTACATCAACCCTATTGCCCTTCCGATGAAGCATGAGTAGTTTACCATAGACCTATGGGTCCATAGCTAGTAGCTAGATGGCTTCTTCTCTCTCTTTGATTCTCAATACCATGTTCTCCTTGATGTTCTTGGAGATCTATTCGATGTAATACTTTTTTGCGGTGTGTTTGCCGAGATCCAATGAATTGTGGATTTATGATCAGCTTGTCTATGAATATTATTTGAATCTTCTCTGAATTCTTATATGCATGATTTGATATCTTTGTAATTCTCTTCGAACTATCGGTTTGGTTTGGCCAACTAGATTGGTTTTTCTTGCAATGGGAGAAGTACTTAGCTTTGGGTTCAATCTTGCGGTGTCCTTTCCCAGTGACAGTAGGGGCAGCAAGGCACGTATTGTATTGTTGCCATCGAGGATAAAAAGATGGAGTTTTCATCATATTGCTTGAGTTAATTCCTCTACATCATGTCATCTTACTTAATGCATTACGCCGTTCTTTACGAACTTAATACTCTAGATGCATGCTGGATAGCGGTCGATGTGTGGAGTAATAGTAGTAGATGCAGAATCGTTTCAGTCTACTTGACACAGACGTGATGCCTATATTCATGATCATTGCCTTAGATATCGTCATAACTTTGCGCTTTTCTATCAATTGCTCGGCAGTAATTTGTTCACCCACCGTATTATTTTCTATATTGAGAGAAGCCTCTAGTGAAACCTATGGCCCCCGGGTCTATTTTCCATCATATAATCTTCTACTTTTCATCATACAAGTTTCCGATCTACTATTTTGCAATCTTTTACTTTCCGATCTATAAAACAAAAATACCAAAAATATTTACTTTATCGTTTATCTATCTCTATCAGATCTCACTTTTGCAAATAATCGTGAAGGGATTGACAACCCCTTTATCGCGTTTGGTGCAAGTTGTTTGATTATTTGTGCAGGTATTCGGTGATTTGTACATTGTCTCCTACTGGATTGATACCTTGGTTCTCAAACTGAGGAAAATACTTATCTCTACTTTGCTGCATCACCCTTTCCTCTTCAAGGGAAAAACCAATGCAAGCTTAAGAAGTAGCAGGAAGAATTTCTGGCGCTGTTGCCGGGGAGATCTACGCCAAGTCAAGACCTACCAAGTACCCATCATAAATTCTCTTCTCTTGCATTACATTATTCGCCATTTGCCTCTTGTTTTCCTCTCCCCCATTTCTAAAATGATTTTTGAAAAGATTTGCCTTTTTCTTCGCCCCTCTCTTTGCTTTTTCTTCGCCTCCCTTCCGTTCGTCTTCTTCGTTCATTTTTCGGTTTGCTCATTTTCCTTCTGTGTGCTCGCACGTTTGATCGCTTGTTTCGCTCTTATGGCTAGTCCTCCCATTATTGTGAGCACTCCTAATAATGAAGTCCTCAATTTTAAACAAAGGGAAGGAGAAAATTTAAAAGATGCTTGGTATAGATTTTGGAATGCTCAAAATAGATCTACTCGAAAGCAATCTACTGCCGTTCTTCTTCGCAATTTTTACGTGGGTGTTACTCCTTGGAATAGATATGTTTTAGATACCATTGCCGGGAGAAATTTCTTGGGGAGCCATACTTTTGATTCTTACAATGCTATGATAGATTTGTTAGGCCCGCCACCTCTTTTGATCATTGGAACTGTTTTAACCTTGGAACATGTGATGCAAAGGCTTGATATTATTGAGTATAAAATTGCTACCGTTGAGTTGATTGAAAATTTGGATAAAAAGATGCATAATCAGATTACTCAATATGGATCTAAAGTAGGAGCTACTTTAAAGAATCTTAGAGAAAAGGAACCAATAGTTAATGAAAAGATAGATCAAGATTCTACTAGAATTGGCAAACTAGAGGATATTATTACCAACTTGGGTTCCGCTTTTTCCTCCATTAAAACTGCTCAAAATCTTCCTCCTGCTAAGATTGCCAAGTTTACTTACGTTCCTAAGAATAAGGGTGAATCTTCTAGTAAGGAAAATGAAGATCTCAAAACAATAAGTGTTCACCCCAATTTTTTCGATATTATTAAGGAACCAATTGCTACAAGTGAATTTCTTGATTTCTTGCCTAGGAGTTTGATCATTGACAAAACCAAAGAACCTCCTAATGATTATAAGTGTGTGATTGATGGATTGCATACCAAATATGACAATACCTAGATCTATTCGTGTTTTTATGCCTAGCTAAGGGCGTTAAACAATAGCACTTGTTGGGAGGCAACCCAATTTTATTTTTGCTTTTGCTTTTTTGGTTCTGTTTTGCAATAAATAATTCATCTAGCCTCTGGTTAGATGTGGTTTTATGTTTTAATTAGTGTTTGTGCCAAGTAAGACCTTTGGGATGGCTTACGGTGATAGTTGATTTGATCTTGCTGAAAAACTGAAACTTTTGCGTCCAGTCTCAGAATTTTAATAATTCACTGGAGCATTGAAAAACCCTGAATTTTTTATACGAGATTGATATACAAATTTACTATGTTTTGCAAATTTTAAGAATTTTTGGAGTTAAAGACTTATTAGAACAATTCGGATCTTCCAAGACTGTTCTGTTTTTGACAGATTCTGTTTTCTTTGTGTTGTTTGCTAATTTTGATGAATCTATGGGTAGTATCGGGGGATATGAACAATGAAAAAGTTGGAATACAGTAGATATTACACCAATATAAATCAATAATGAGTTCACAACAGTACCAAAGTGATGATTTATTTTCTTATACTAACGGAGCTTATGAGATTTTCTGTTCAGTTTTGTGTTGTGAAGTTTTCAAGTTTTGGGTAAGGATTTGATGGACTATGGAATAAGGAGTGGCAAGAGCCTAAGGTTGGGGATGCCCAAGGCACCTCAAGGTAATATTCAAGGACAACCAAGAGCCTAAGCTTGGGGACGCCCCGGAAGGCATCACCTCTTTCATCTTCGTCTATGGGTAACTTTACTTGAGGCTATATTTTTATTCACCACATGATATGTGTTTTGCTTGGAGCGTCTTGTATAATTTGAGTCTTTGATTTTTAGTTTACCACAATCATCCTTTCTGTACACACCTTTTGATAGGGACACGCATGAATCGTGATTTATTAGAATACTCTTTGTGATTAACTTATATCTTTTGAGCTAGGCAATTTTGCTCTAGTGCTTCACTTCTATCTTTTTAGAGCACGGCGGTGGTTTTATTTTATAGAAATTATTGAACTCTCATGCTTCACTTATATTATTTTGAGAGTCTTTAAACAGCATGGTAATTTGCTTTGCTTATAAATTTAGTCCTAATATGATAGGCATCCAAGAGGGATATAATAAAAACTTTCATATAAAGTGCATTGAATACTATGAGAAGTTTGATTCCTTATGATTGTTTTGAGATATAAAGATGGGGATATTAGAGTCATGCTAGTGAGTAATTGTGGATTCCCGTAGCATGCACGTATGGTGAACCGTTATGTAACAAAGTCAGAGCATGATTTATTTATTGATTGTCTTCCTTATGAGTGGCGGTCGGGGATGAGCGATGGTTTTTTCCTACCAATCTATCCCCCTAGGAGCATGCACGTAGTACTTTGTTTTGATAACTAATAGATTTTTGCAATAAGTATGTGAGTTCTTTATGACTAATGTTGAGTCCATGGATTATACGCACTCTCACCCTTCCACCATTGCTAGCCTCTCTTGTACCGCGCAACTTTCGCCGGTACCATACACCCACCATATACCTTCCTCAAAACAGCCACCATACCTACCTATTATGGCATTTCCATAGCCATTCCGAGATATATTGCCATGCAACTTTCCACCATTCCGTTTTATTATGACATGCTTCATCATTGTCATATTGCTTTGCATGATCATGTAGTTGACATCGTATTTGTGGCAAAGCCATCGTTCATAATTCTTTCATACATGTCACTCTTGATTCAATGCACATCCCGGTACACCGCCGGAGGCATTCATATAGAGTCATATTTTGTTCTAAGAATCGAGTTGTAATTCTTGAGTTGTAAGTAAATAAAAGTGTGATGATCTTCATTATTAGAGCATTGTCCCATGTGAGGAAAGGATGATGGAGACTATGATTCCCCCAAAAGTCGGGATGAGACTCCGGACGAAAAAAAAGGAGGCCAAAAAAATGAGAGAAGGCCCAAATAAAAAAAATGAGAGAAAAAGAGAGAAGGGGCAATGTTACTATCCTTTTACCACACTTGTGCATCGAAGTAGAACCGTGATCTTCATGATAGAGAGTCTCCTATGTTGTCACTTTCATATACTAGTGGGAATTTTTCATTATAGAACTTGGCTTGTATATTCCAATGATGGGCTTCCTCAAATTGCCCTAGGTCTTCGTGAGCAAGCGAGTTGGATGCACACCCACTTAGTTTCTTTTTGAGCTTTCATAAACTTATAGCTCTAATGCATCCGTTGCATGGCAATCCCTACTCACTCACATTGATATCTATTGATGGGCATCTCCATAGCCCGTTGATACGCCTAGTTGATGTGAGACTATCTCCCTCTTTTTGTCTTCTCCACAACCACCTTCTATTCCACCTATAGTACTATGTCCATGGCTCACGCTCATGTATTGCATGAAAGTTGAAAAAGTTTGAGAACATCAAAAGTATGAAAAAATTGCTTGGCTTGTCATCGGGGTTGTGCATGATTTGAATATTTTGTGTGGTGAAGATGGAGCATAGCCAGACTATATGATTTTGTAGGAATAAGCTTTCTTTGGCCATGTTATTTTGAGAAGACATAATTGCCTTGTTAGTATGCTTGAAGTATTATTGTTTTTATGTCAATATTAAACTTTTGTTTTGAATCTTACGGATCTGAACGTTCATGCCACAATAAATAAAATTACATTATAAATATGTTAGGTAGCATTCCACATCAAAAATTCTGTTTTTATCATTTACCTACTCCAGGACGAGCAGGAATTAAGCTTGGGGATGCTTGATACGTCTCCAACGTATCTATAATTTTTGATTGTTCCATGCTATTATATTATCTGTTTTGGATGTTTTATATGCATTAATATGCTATTTTATATGTTTTTTGGGACTAACCTATTAACCTAGAGCCCAGTGCTAGTTTCTATTTTTTCCTTGTTTTTGAGTTTCGCAGAAAAAGAATACCAAACGGAGTCCAAATGGAATAAAACTTTCGCGATGATTTTTCTTGGACCAAAAGGAAACCAGGAGACTTGGACATGAAGTCGGAGGAGCCACGAGGCGGCCACAAGGATGGAGGGCGCGCCCAGGGGGGTAGGGCATGCCCCCCACCCTTGTGGGCCCCTCGTGCACCTCCTGACCTAATTCTTTCGCCTATATATACTCATATATCCCCAAACCAACAGAGGCATCCACGAAAAGACTTTTCCACCACCGCAACCTTCTGTACCCATGAGATCCCATCTAGGGACCTTTTCCGGCACCCTGTCGGAGGGGGATTCGATCACGGAGGGCTTCTACATCAACTCTATTGCCCTTCTGTTGAAGCGTGAGTAGTTTACCTCAGACCTACGGGTCCATAGCTAGTAGCTAGATGGCTTCTTCTCTCTCTTTGATTCTCAATACCATGTTCTCCTCGTTGTTCTTGGAGATCTATCTGATGTAATCTTCTTTTGCGGTGTGTTTGTCGAGATCCGATGAATTGTGGATGTATGATCAGCTTATCTATGAATATTATTTGAATCTTCTCTGAATTCTTATATGCATGATTTGATATCTTTGTAATTCCCTTCGAACTATCGGTTTGGTTTGGCCAACTATATTGGTTTTTCTTGCAATGGGAGAAGTGCTTAGCTTTGGGTTCAATCTTGCGGTGTCCTTTCCCAGTGACAGTAGGGGCAGCAAGGCACGTATTGTATTGTTGCCATCGAGGATAAAAAGATGGGGTTTTCATCATATTGCTTGAGTTAATTCCTCTACATCATGTCATCTTACTTAATGCATTACTACGTTCTTTACGAACTTAATACTCTAGATGCATGCTGGATAGCGGTCGATGTGTGGAGTAATAGTAGTAGATGCAGAATCATTTTGATCTACTTGACACGGACGTGATGCCTATATTCATGATCATTGCCTTAGATATCGTCATAACTTTGCGCTTTTCTATCAATTGCTCTACAGTAATTTGTTCACCCACCGTATTATTTTCTATCTTGAGAGAAGCCTCTAGTGAAACCTATGGCCCCCGGGTCTATTTTCCATCATATAATCTTCTACTTTTCATCATACAAGTTAATGATCTATAAAACAAAAGTACCAAAAATATTTACTTTATCGTTTATCTATCTCTATCAGATCCCACTTTTGCAAATAACCGTGAAGGGATTGACAACCCCTTTATCGCGTTGGGTGCAAGTTGTTTGATTGTTTGTGCAGGTATTCGGTGATTTGTGCGTTGTCTCCTACTGGATTGATACCTTGATTCTCAAACTGAGGGAAATACTTATCTCTACTTTGCTGCATCACCCTTTCCTCTTCAAGGGAAAAACCAATGCAAGCTCAAGAAGTAGCAGTGTAATATATAGTTGACTTTGGTGTGTGGAAATGTCATGTGAGTAGTAGCCACCTATGTAATTGGATGTTTAATTTGGTTATGCAACCAAGTCCTTATGAGTGTGTGTATATATATGTTGTTGTTCTGTATGCAATCCCAACGCACAACACACACGTCTTATTAGCAGCAATCGTCTGTGTTATTATCGGTCTTCGCACACATTTCTGATTACAGACCTGTTTGCCACGTATCACACACATCTTGTTAAATTGAACCGTTTCTGTTATCTTGGCTCAACGCAAACAGTTCATCCGAGTGAACTGTATGCCGTATATCGCACACACCTTCATCTGGCTGCCCGTTTATGTTGTTCCGCCTCATCACAAACAGTTTATCCGAGTGAACTGTATGCCGTATACCGCACACGCCTCCATCTGGCTGCCCGTTTCTTTTGTTCTACCTCATCACAAACAGTTCATTGAACTGAACCGTATGCCCCTCAACGCACACGCAACTAAAATCTGAACCGTGTTTGATGTATCCGCCATCGCAAACGTTTTGCATCTTTTTTGACAGTTTTTTTACATCACCGTTTGTGATTAATGCATCGCACAAAGTTTCGTCGAAGGGTCTCTGATTGTAGTGTCATGTTAGCAGCATCCTGCAGTAGTGTCATGTCCCTTCGAGCTGCTTCACATGGACTTATTTGGCCCTACTCACTACTCTACCCTTACTACCACTGCACATCTTTATGGCTTTGTAATTGTTGATGATTACTCTAGATATACATGGGTGCACATAATTCTCTATAAGACTAAAGTGCAGGATGTCTTCACATGATTTGCCAATCGTGCCACGACCAACTATGGCATCAAAATCAAGCACATCAGGAGTGACAATGGCACTGAATTCAAGAACACAGGCCTCGACACTTACCTTGATACACTGGGCATTACTCATGAGCTATCTGCTCCATACACTCCTCAGTAGAATGGCGTCGTGGAGCACAAGAACAGGACTCTTATTGAGATGGCTCGTACAATGCTTGATGAATACAAGACTCCACGAAAATTCTAGTCGCATGCCATTGATAATGCGTGCCACATCATCAGCAGAGTATATCTTCACAAATTCTTCAAGAAGACATCTTATGAACTACTCACTGGTAAGAAAGCAAGCGTCGGTTATTTCAAAGTCTTCAGTGCTAGGTGCTGGATCAAAGATCCACATCACACTTCTAAATTTGCGCCGAAAGCACATGAAGGTTTTATGCTTGGTTACGGAAAGGATTCGCACACCTACAGAGTCTTCAACCTCTTTCACTATAAAGTGGTTGAAACTGTAGATGTGCGGTTCGATGAGAGTAACGGATCACAAAGAGAGCACCTGCCAGATATGCTAAATGAAGCTTCTCCTAGTGAATCTATCAACCTAATGGGTACTGGAGATATCATACCCACCAAGGAACACATAGAAGAGGAAGTTGTCATTCCTGCTCCTACTCAGCGTGAAGACAATGCTGAAGATGAAGATAATAATCAGCAACAGCAAAGTCTTCACCCTATTCACCCTCGTGTTGCTAATGAAGTTCAGATTGAGAAGATAATTGATAGCATCAATGCACCAAAGGAGTCGCATCACCTCGCTGTGAAGCAAATACTTCGATATTTGGCTCACACCCCAACGCTAGGATTATGGTATCCAAAGGGCTCAGAGTTTGATCTAGTTGGATTCTCAGATGCTGATTATGCTGGTGACAAAGTGGATCGCAAGTCTACATTAGGCACATGCCACTTTCTTGGTCGATCACTTGTCTGTTGGTCTTCAAAGAAGCAGAACTATGTGTCACTATCTACTACTGAAGCTGAATACATTGCTGCTGGATCTTGTTGCGCTCAGCTTCTCTAGATGAAGCAAACTCTCAAGGACTATGGCATCAACAAGAAGATGGTGCCCCTCTATTGCGACAATGAAAGCGCCATCAAGATTGCTCACAATCTAGTTCAGCACTCGAAGAAAAAGCACATTCAGATCCGTCATCATTTTCTCAGAGATCATGTGTTGAAGGAAGACATTGATATCATTCATGTCAACACTGAAGAGCAATTGGCAAATATCTTCACAAAGCCTTTGGATGAGAAGAGATTTTGCAAGCTGCGGTGTGAGCTAAATATCTTAGAATCCTCGAATGTCCTGTGAATGGACACACATCCTGACGCTTATGCATGTTGATGACTTAGGTGCACAACACACGAAGTAACATATGTCTTCAATTCATGAAGATATACACTCTAAGTGTGAAGACATTAATGTGGAAATTGACTTTGGAGCGCCACGATAATTGTGCGTTGTGTCTGGGTCTAATACTTCCTATACGGTGGGTAACACCACCACCAATCTTTCTTGAAGATTTTAGTTTCGCGTCACACTGCATTATCTTCATGACTGATTTATCTTCAACATTGGATTTGTCTTCATGATTTATCTTCACATTTGGTCTTGAATCTCATTGCCTATATATATATATATATATATATGTTCTGTCCTCTACAACATTCACTTATAGCTATGTCTTCAAGTTGCTTTTTCTGCACTAAGTGAATGTGATTGGACCCTTACCCCATCTGTGCTTATCTCTCCTAATCTATCTAAATCTTCATATGCATTCTATTAAAACATGTCGATTATCTTCACTGTGTCCTTGTCAGTCGAAGATTTTGAGACAAACATTCGAAACACATTTATTATTCTTATCCTTTATGCCGGAATTCGAAGAAGCCAGAATGACCGCCCGCCTTACCAGCTATGCGTGGGGTCGTGGCACAGGTGTTTAAACTGTGCATGCATGCCACGCATCACACAGATGTGTAACACCAGGGGTAGCCGAGTAAATTCATAGCGTCGCTACGTTCCTTATAAATACAAAGCCCCCGCGGTCACTAAATCTCCTACTCCTAGCGTTGTCCCGCTCGCAACCCTAGTGCCATCGCTAGCTCTCATCGTTGCTGGAGAAGAAGCGGTTCGCTGCCGTGACCTCTCCGTAGTTGTACTCACGCCGGCCGCGGTTATCTTTACACCGCCGCCGCCGTAGCTGTCTTCTGCCGCCAAGTTAGGGCGCGGGAGATCGAACTGCTCGGCCTCCTCTCCCAACTCATCTAGCGGTTCTTCATCTATTCTTGAGCGGTAAATAAACTCTTACTTTTTACCGTCTATTTGATCTGATGAACTTTCTATATCTTCAGAAAGTTGTTTTGTCACTTCCAAATCTGGATCTTCCTTTGCCTACATCTCATGATTTGCAAATACCTTCACTTATGCTTCACAACTAGTTTGATTCCTCACTTGTACTTATTCATGGATTCGTACAAATCTGGAACCAACTTATCTGAATAAGTGAATGTCTTCGCACTATGAGGTCAATGTCTTCAAACTGATTTATCTTCAAAATCCTCTGAGAATGCATATGACCTCTCCGACTTCCCTCGCATCTCTAATCCTTTCACAGGTACATGTCCATGGGCAAGTCTCTTGGTTCTCATAGTTTGAATTCATTTGCAGACTTCTTACAGCGTCATATTGATTCTCCTGAAGCCAGCTCCTCTCTGACCAGTAAAGCAAAGACAATATCTTCTGTGAAGCCAATCAGTCTTGTGAAGCCAATGGCAGGTGGAAAATCAGCTAAGAAAGGGGGTAGATAGCACCGTGATAACACTGCAAAGGATATGCCTCCAGACCTATATGAGATGTACAAATCAGATCCTGAAGAAACCTATGGGGAGCGCAAATCCTGCATTCAATGGATTCACAGGTACTAGGCAGAGCAATGGTTTCTTTACAATTTTGTGACCCCAGAGTACGCTCCAAAGAATGTTGTGAGGCCTCCTTGGGCTGATATTGTGTACAAGAAGCTTCACCCCAAGACCAAGGTTGAAGCCATTCAACAAGGCTTCTTTCCGTGCATGGTGAGGTGGCTAATGCCTCAAAATGCAGATCCATCCTGTTTGCTGTGGTGTCATGATGATGATCTGTGTCGGCGTGCGACACCTATGGGACCCCAAGGGACCCCTTTACGATTCGGCAGGGAAAGAGGTATGCACAAAGAGCAGAACCAACGATCGACGCGGGGTGATTTTACCCAGGTTCGGGCCGCTGATCAGCGTAAAAACCTACTCCTGCTTTGTTTTATTATGAGTGTTCTTGAGCCCAGGCTCCAGGAGCGCTTGCAATGAACAGTATGTTCAAAGAGCAGCTACGCATGCAGAATGGGCCAGAAGATCCTCCTCCTTTGTAGCAGTTGCCTTGGGCCTCCTTTTATATGCTCAAAGGGGTCACCACAGTCGCAAAATGTACATACATTGAGGTGTAAAGTAGCTACAGGGTTATCATACCTAACCACTGACGGATTAGGACGAACGCATTTAATGCACCGTGAGGTGTCCATTTAGGTGTCCTCACTTTCTTGGGGATGGAAAAAGGGGCCATCCCATCAGCACCGCTTAAGCTCTCCTCCACTGGCACATTGCCACGCATCCAGAGAAGGACCCAGAATGTCAGGCTTGTTGCTGTGCCGAAGCGGTGGCACAGTGGCCGAATCTTGCTGGACGCCGAATCTTGCTGAGCGCCGAATCTTGCCGGGCTTCGCAGGCCACCCCGGCAAGATCTTGCCGGGGAGGATGGCTTTCGGATTCCAGCTCTTCTTATCTACTGATCCTCAGATCTTTGACTTGAGTATTTCTTCGATAGCCTGAATTAACCTCCAACTGCCCCCGACAAGCCTTGCTGCGAGTATGGCTACAACTGCCCGTGCACAAGTACGGGGTACTAATGGCCCAATACTTAGTACACCGACAGGAGCCCCCGGGCCTAGGCCACACACGAGTGCGAGGCGTTGTTGGGCTAGGCCCAAACAGTGCACGGGCACACGTGGTAGGGAATTAACTGCTCGTAAATATCCCGCTTACTGTGCCCCCCACTACGCGCGCCGAATGCACGACGTGGGAAGCGTGCGCTGAAAGGCTGTAACTGCAGCGTGCCTGCAGAGGCGTATTTTCATTGGGGAGTAAAAGAAGCGGCCTCGCCCCTTCCCCATAAAAAGGGAAACTGCAGAGGCGCAGCCTATTTACCCCCTTCTTCTTCTCAATCTGGATTTCGCCATTATCTTCCCCTCCCGAGCTCAGAGCCCGACTTCTCCTCATCCGCTCTTCGCTTCCGCACCCGCTCGATCCTCAGCCTCCGCCCTCGCAATCACCTTGCCGCCCAAGGCTAGCAAGGCCAAAGGCAAGAGCAAGGAGACGAAGGCCGATGTTCCGGAGAGCGAGCTGGTGAAGATGCAAAAGAAGTTCATCGTCTTCGCTCCGACGCTCGATGCGAGGGCTTTGAAGAACCGATACCAGTGCATGTGGGCGAAGGGGACGCAAGCTCATCCCGCAACGCACATGATTCCAGGTTCTTGTTCCAAGAGCGGCCCTGACAGATATCATTTCTTCACCGCTTATTTCTATTGCGGACTCTGTCCTCCATTCTCTGATTTCTTCAACGATATTTTGTACACATACGGCTTCCACCTTCTTGATTTCACGCCGAACGCCGTAATGTGCATGTCCATCTTCGCTCATCTTTGCGAAAACTTCGTCGGAGTAGTTCCCAACACCGCCCTTTTCCGCCATTATTTTATTCCTCGCATCCAAAAGGGGGAGGCCCCTTCCGGTTCTATCGCCTGGATCCCACGAGCTTGGAATAAGGAGATATACCCAGATGGAGTTCAACGCGAGAAGTGGGACGAATGGCGGTCTGAGTGGTGCTGGATCAAGGAAGCAGATCCTCATCCGTTCTGTTCGCCTCGATGGCAGAAGGTGGTCCGCGACAGTGACTGGAGCGATCTCGCCGCGGAGGACGAGAGGCTCACAATCGCCACCACCAGGATCCTTCGCCTGAAAACTGCCGGGCTTACAATGGAGATGAACGGCTTCGATTTCCTCCGCCGCCGCATCGCCCCCCTACAGAGCAGGAGAAGACCAGCTTGGGAGTATCGGAACGCAGCGGACATCATGAGGCTGCGCCCGGGATTGAACAAGAATCTAACGACCATGCAGCTCGGCGCTCTTCGCCACAAGCTATTCCAGCGCGATGACAAACATCGGTTGCCGGCAAGAATTGTTCCTTTGTGCAACAACTCCGCGCTGGGGTCGATCATTGCCTTCATGCCAATGTTCAACACCCATGGCCTTGACGTGACTTGAGCTGAGCCAACCGAGGAGGAAGCACAAAAGTTCTTCGACAACTTGTCGGAGAAAGCCATCCGAGAAGAGACGGGCCTCTTCACGCCACCACTGACGAAGAAGTGGCGTATATTGCCTCTAGGGTGGAGGAAGCGAATCTTGCCGTGGAGGCCGGCAGCGTCGGTTTCACAGAATGGGAAACCAGCGACGCAGAAGTTGTGATGGAAGAAAATCCCGCCGGGGAAGCTGAGGCTGCCGGGGAACAGAGCAGTGCGGCCGCTGAGGGCTCGTCCGACGAGGACGTAGCCGAAGAAGAGCCACAGGAGGAGCCCCCAGCTCCGAAGAAGACCAAGCGCGTCCTTCGAAAGGCCGCTTTTGGCATCCCGGCAAGCCAACCTTCGTCGAGCAGCGAGGCTCCCGGCAAGAAGGCGGCCGGTAAGATTGCGCCGCGGCAAGGAGTCCGTCAGCAACCTGCGCAGCGCGCAAGACCCGCACCTGCGGTGACTGCTGAGGCGGCAGGGGTGTCTCACACAACCACACCGGAGGCTGAGGTGGCGGAATCACGCCAATCATCTGCGCATGCCACAGCCAAGCGACCCAGGACACCTCCTCCGCCTCCTCACACGGACACTGCAACGGAGGTCGATTTCAACATCTTCGGCTTTAGCCCGAAACGAGAAGAGGAAGAGTAAGTACCCTGTCATAGCCTTTATCTTCCAAATTTCAGAGTAATCTCATAGTCTCGCTTTGTCTCGTCTCCGCAGTGATGCAGAAACTTTGGTGGAAAGGGCGGCGAAGAGGTTGAGGACCTCCATGGGCGACGAGCCCCCCGGCTGGCTCTACGAGCGCACCGGAAATTGTCGTCGTCAGCCCGGAGCTCAGCCCTCAACGCAGCCCCCAGCGCAGCCCCCAGCGTGAGTTCTCCACTCATTTTCCGCTGATGGGCGTTGAGGTTTTTACTCTTGCCGCTGACATCTTTGGGCTTGCAGGAGAAGAACAGCAACAGGGGGAGGTGGAAACCGCCCCTGACGTGCCGTCTCCGTCAACCGTGCCGCCCACAAGCGCATCCTCGGCAAGAGTTACCACTAACGAGGCTATCCTGGTTGAGGAAGAGCCGGTATACATGGATACCAGCAACATTTCCCCGGCAACCAACATTGCTGGGAGGGGCGAGGCCACCTCTCAACACCTTGATGCAGGTAACTGCTTGCCTTGGAGCGCTTGTTATCTTTTTCTTTATCTTTCTTTCTTTTTGTCTTCTTGAACTTCAATCTTAATCTCATTTGATTTCCTTCCTTCGTCCTCCAGAATTCCCTGTGATGGAACACATGGATGTCGACATTGTCATCGAAGAGACTGCCAGAGACGCCACTGCCGAAGCTGACAGGGTCGCCACCAGTGAGGCCGCCAAAGATGCCACCACCGAGGTCGGCGGAACTGTTGCCGAGGAAACCGCCAAGGAATCTGCCGAGAGGGCCGGCGAGGAAACTGATGACCGCACTGACGGCATTCCTGCCGCAGGAGCGCCAGGCGCTACATCGGCCATAGAGCCCCCAGCCACCGGCAAGATGAACGTCGAGGACCAACCATCGACATCCGAAGCCTCCTCATCAAGCAAATATCTCAAGGTCGGCGACAACTTATTCATCAACCTGCCGGGCATGGCAAATACTGAAACGTCGACCGAAGGGGAAGCCTTTGATAAAGAAATCATCGCCACCGCCGAGCTCGACATGTTGATGATCCAAGCGCCAGCAGTGGCAAATCTGAAGAGGATCAGCTCCTCCAGGCCATGGGCGAAAATTTCCGCAAGCTCCAAGCACTCCACCGTGCTCGGAAAGAGAAAGCAGATTCCAGAATGGCAGTTGTCGAGGCAGCCGAAGCAGATTTTCAGAAGTGCGTCGAGCAAATGCAAATCTGGTACGCTGAAGCCCTTCAAGAGTTGACCGCCAGCCGGGAACAAGTGAGCCAAAACTGGACGGAGATCCTTTTGAAACAATCTGACCTGGAGAAAGCGCAGGAAGAAGCTGCACAAAGAACTACCACTGAAGATGCTCTCCTGACGGAGCATCGCATTGCGCTTGACGCTCACGAGGAAGACCTTGTCGCGCGTGAGTAGGCACTCGCCGCCAAGCTTCACGACAAAGATGAGGAGATCGATAAGCTTGTCGCGCAGCGGATCCAGGAGCTGGAGCAAAAGCACAAGGAGGCGCTCGAAGCTCTAACTGTAGATCACGCCGGCAAGCTCAAGGAGGCCGTCGATGCTGCCGAGACTGCAGAGGCCGCCAAGAACGAGCTGAGCGACAAAGTGAAGAAGCTGGAGATGGATTTTCAAGAACACGGCAAGGAGCTCTCGACGCTCAAAGGGGACAGGGAGAAAACTCTCCACAGCCTGGCGGAGATGCAAGTTGCCATGTCCGACAAGACCAAACAGCTCACTTCAGCCAACGATGCCATTGCCGATCTGAAGCTAAAGCTGACCACGCTGGAGAAGTCCCTCAAGGACGGCAGGGCCCGTGAGAAGGCCCTAAGTAGAGATCTTCAGGAAGAGAGGAACTTGCTTAAGAGCGCCGCCGCCGCCCAAATTGACTATGAAAAGGGAGTGAAAATCTGGACTGATCGCCTTGTCGACGCCGCGGAGAGGCTCACTGCACAGTTGTCAACCATGGGGCAAGATGGCCTACAAAACTTCTGGTATTCCACCGAAGAAAGGATATCTTCGAGCGCCAGGTTAACCATGTTCTTCGAAAGCACCATTGACGCTTTGAAGCTGCTACAGTCCAACCGAGCGACCCAACTGGCCGATGAATCCCGCAAACTTTGCCGGGCGGTTCTCCGCAAAGTACTCGTCAAGGTGGTATATAATAACCCTGGCATTGATCTCACCAACGTGCTCGACCACTTGCCGAAGGATGCAGATCTCAGGGCACTTGAGGAGCTTGTCGCGCCCATCCTCGAGAAGGTGGATTCAATCAAGAGGATCGAGGGCCGATGCAGGGACTAGCTGCCTCATTTTTCCTTGTCGCCACCATTCCATGCCAAAAGACAATCAAGTCTTGTGTTAGAACAGCGGCAACTTATTGATGTAATATAACTTGTGTATATTTGGGTATATGCATGCTATTTCCCTTGTCTGATTCCTTTATGTACAGAGTACACCCTACGCTTACTGAAAACTTGCCGGCGCGCAACCTGCCACGAGCGCTGGGTGCGGGACTTCAGCAGCTTGCTGGAGGTGCAGCGGCCGGCAAGGCACCTTGGTGTTCTCAGTGCACTTAAATCGTTGAGCGGACTCGAAACAAAATAAGGGCGCAGCCGATTACGACAAGGGTTCCTTCGCGTGCAGGTTTTCCATACAAAAGTCGAAATCGTCTAAGGAAAATAACTTTGTAATAAAAGAAACTTGCTTTAAGTTTTATAACTTAGCTTTCTGTCGCCGTTCTTCCTCTGGTAAGGTGTCAATTCTGAACGTCGCCAACTGGTACTCATATCTTCTTCCCCCTCACCCCCCCCCCGGCAAACGTGCACGCGAGGAATCCTTCTGTCTTTTGAGAAAAAGAAAGAAGAGAAAATAAAGATATGGAACCTTGGCGGTTTGTTAGAACTTACCGGGAACAAGTGTCATACAACATCTTAGATAAGCATGCATATATATATATATATGAACATGGAAATTGATAAGGAAATGCACAACACTTAAACTTATTCATCTGAGCTCAGGGTCTGCGCCTGGCTTTGTACAAAGGATTACATGCCTTGCCGGCAAGACTTGTACAAAAGAGGGTTTGCCAGGGGCCCCCGGCAACCGCGCCTTATGGGTAGAACTTGCAAAGATGCTCGATATTCTAGGAGTTGCTCACTGGAATGCCATCTTCGGTCTCCAGGCGGACAGCGCTGGGCCTAGTGACTCGTACTACCCGATAAGGGCCTTCCCACTTTGGAGTCAACTTGTTTGAATTCTTGGCGGACTGAATCCGTCGAAGAACAAGGTCGCCTTCCTCAAGGCTTCGGGCATGAACTTTGCGGCTATGGTAGCGGCGCAAAGCTTGCTGGTAGCGTGCAGCTCGCACAACAGCCTAAAGACGATTCTCCTCAAGGAGCACAGCGTCATCTTGCCGCAGTTGCTCTTGCTCAAGCTCATCATTAGCGAGCACTCGAGGTGATCCGTATATGAGTTCCGTGGGGAGAACTGCTTCCGCTCCGTAGACCAGAGCGAAGGGTGTCTGGCCAGTGGCTCGATTTGGTGTCGTTCTGATTAACCAAAGAACCGCCGGCAACTGATCAATCCAGCGTCTTCTGCACTTTCTCAGCCTGTCAAAGGTTCTGGTCCTGAGACCGCGCAGCACTTCAGCATTAGCCCTCTCCGCCTGGCCGTTGCTTCTCGGATGAGCAACAGAGGAAAAACAAATTTTGCCGCCAAGGTCTTGGACGTACTGCATGAAGGTGTGACTTGTGAATTGCGTGTTGTTGTCGGTGATGATCCTGTTGGGCACACCAAAGCGGCAAACTATTCCTTTAAAGAACTTGACGGCAGATTGTGCTGTCACCTTCCTCACCGTTTCCACCTCCGGCCACTTCGTGAACTTGTCGATTGAACCGTACAAGTACTCAAAGCCCCCGGTATCACGGGGGAAGGGGCCCAGTATGTCGAGCCCCCAGACCGAAAATGGCCAGGAGAGAGGGATCGTCTGAAGAGCTTGAGCTGGCTGATGTGATTTTTTCGAATGAAACTGGCACGCTTCACACTTGGTTACTAGTGCAGTTGCATCCTGGAGAGCGGTGGGCCAAAAGAAACCTTGCCGGAATGCCTTCCCGACAAGTGCTCTTGATCCTATGTGAGAACCACATATGCCTCCATGTATCTCTGCCAACAGCTCTAGTCCATCCTCCCGAGGAATGCACTTCAATTTCACACCGTTTGGTCTCTTTCTGTACAGGACGTCATCGACGAACTTGTACATAACAGACCGACGGGCTACTCTTTCCGCCTCTTCCTGTTCCTCAGGGAGTTCTCCTGTCTGAAGGAAACAGACTATGTGATGTGCCCATGCTGGAGCCTGGGGCTTGACAGCTAGGACTAAAGGCATCTCTTCCGCCAGGGGAACATTTGTCTCGACAGCAAAAGCGTGAGGTTCCGCCGGAGCCTATCGTTCCCCGGCAGGCTTGTCGCTGATCCCGGCAAGTTCCTTACCGGCGGCTCCAGGGAGCTCTGCCGGAAAGTACTGTCCAGAATTCAACTTTCTTCTCTTTTCTTGTCTCATTGATGGTGCCACAGATGGTTGAGTCAAATGGAGCACAAAAGTTCCTGGTTCCACAGGCAACTTGAGGGCGGCGCGCTTTGACAAGTCGTCAGCAATACTGTTTTCAGCATGAGGAATGTGCTTCATTTGCAGACCGTCAAAGCGCTCTTCCATTTTCCTCACTTCATCCACGTAAGCTTGCATCAATGGACTCTGATAATTCTTGTTAACTTGCCTGACAACAAGCTGCGAATCGCCTCTGATGACGAGCTTCTTGATACCAAGGTCTGCCGCGATCCTGAGACCGGCAAGCAGCCCCTCGTACTCCGCAGTGTTGTTTGTCGAACTCTCCTGGGGGAAAAGCATCTGGATTACATACTTGAGGTGCTCTCGGGTGGGTGCGACAAGCAGCACGCCAGCACCGGCGCCTTGCAGCGAGAAAGCCCCGTCAAAGTACATAACCCATTCTTGATCAATTTCCCTGCCGGGGAGAGTCATTTCTTGAACCTCTTTGTCTGGCGTTGGGGTCCATTCGGCAAGGAACTCTGCCAAGGCTCTGCTCTAAATTGTCGAAGTGCTTTCAAACTTGAGACAAAAGCTCAACAACTCCAACGCCCACTCCACAATCCTGCCGGTTGCTTCTGGATTTCACAAAATCCGTTGCAACGGAAAGCGAGTGACGACGGTGATTTCATGTGCTTGAAAATAATGGCGCAGCTTCCTCGAGGCCATAAGGAGGCCGAAGAGCAACTTCTGCACGCCAGAATATCTTGACCTAGCTCCTTGCAAAAGAGAACTAAAAAAATAAACTAGGCGCTGCACCACCTTTTTCTTTTGCACTGGTTCTTCTGACTGCGCAGATCCTATCTTGCCGGGATCAACTCTTGCCGGGAAAGATCCTGCCGCGTTGCTAGGCGGTCCTGCCACTGGTGTTGCCTCCTCATCAGCTTCTCTCTGCGCCACTAACGCAGCACTAACCACTTGATTTGTCGCAGCCAGATACAGCAGCAACGGCTCTTGTGGTTTAGGCGCGATTAGTGTCGGCGGAGAAGAAAGGTATTTCTTCAAATCTTGCAGCGCAGCCTCCACTTCCGGAGTCCATTTCATTGGACCTGCCTTCTTCAAAATTTTGAAAAAGGGTAGGGCGCGCTCAGCAGACTTGGAAATAAACCTGCTCAGGGCAGCAACACAGCCGGCAAGACGACGCACATCCTTGACGCGTCTTGGCGCTTCAATCTGCTCAATAGCTTTAATCTTGTTGGGGTTCGCTTCGATCCCCCGTTGAGATACAAAGAACCCGAGAAGCTTGCCGGAAGGAACACCAAACACGCACTTCTCAGGATTGAGCTTTAAGTTGATCTTGCGCAGGTTTGCAAATGTTTCTTCTAGATCTGGTATGAGCGTCGCTTTGTCCTTGGTTTTGACCACTATGTCATCCATGTATGCCTCCATATTTCTATGGAGTTGAGGCTCAAAACCAATTTGGACCGCTCTGGCAAATGTAGAACCAGCACTTTTCAACCTGAAAGGCATTCGTATAAAACAATACGTACCACATGGGGTGATAAATGCAGTCTTTTCTTCATCTTCTTTTGCCATGAAGATCTGATGATACCCTGAATAGGCATCAAGGAACGACAGTAGGTCACATCCAGCAGTGGAGTCCACAATCTGGTCGATGCGCGGCAAGGGAAAAGGATCTTTTGGATAGGCTTTATTGATGTCTGTATAATCAATACACAGCCTCCATTTCCCATTCGCCTTGCATACTATGACCGGATTGGCCAACCACGTTGGGTGGAGCACTCCTCTGACCAATCCTGCCGCTTCCAGCTTCCTGATCTCTTCGGCAATGAATTCTTGCCGCTCCAAGGCTTGCTTCCTAACCCTCTGCTTGACGGGCCGCGCGTGAGGACAGACAGCAAGGTGGTGCTCAATTACCTCCCTGGGAACACCGGGGATGTCAGACGGTTGCCATGCAAACACGTCGACATTCGCCCGCAAGAAGGCAATGAGCGTGCTTTCCTATTTGTCATCTAGGGTGGAACTTATGGTGAAAGTTCCTCCCGTTCCGTCCTCCCTGACGGGCACCTTCTTGGTCTCTGGTGGAGCAGCCTTGGATTTCTTGTTCTTGCCGGTGGAACTCTCTAGTGCATCCTCAATGGAAGCGCAGCACTCCGAGGAGGTGCGCTTGCCGGAGTTTGCGCCAAGATTCTTGCCGGTCTTCTTCTTCCCCCCGGGAGTTCCAGCGGCAGGAGCAGATGCCTTGACGGCAGGTGCTACAACTGCTTCCCGGTAGAGTTGGTCGGCACAGATGAGCGCATCCTTTTTGTCAGAGTGGATAGTAATGACACTCAACGGCCCGGGCATCTTCAGCACATTGTAAGCATAGTGTGATGCCGCCATGAACTTAGCCAGCGCTGGGTGGCCAAGGATCCCATTATATGACATGGGGATCTTGGCGACATCAAACACCACCTTCTCTGTTTTGTAGTTGAGCTCGCTACCAAATGTCACCGGTAGCATGATCTTGCCTTTTGGCTGGGTCCTTCTTGGATTGACCCCTTGAAACATGCCCGTTTCCTCGAGATCTTCATCAGGAATTTGGAGCCTCTTGAGCACATCTGGCGAAATTAGGTTCAGACCGGCCCCACCGTCAACTAGCATTTTCGTCACCTTGAGGTTGCGGATTGTCGGTGAGACCAACAATGGCAAGCACCCGACCGCGGTTGTGCGATCAGGGTGATCCTCGGCGTCGAAAATGATAGGCGTGTTGGACCACTTCAGGGGTTTACGTGCATCGAACGACGGCTCCGTTGCATTAACCTCTGGCACCCATTGTTTAAGTTGTCGGTGGGAGGAATGCAATGAGGCGCCTCCGTCGATACACATGGCCTCTGTAGCTTTCTGAAATTCTTGCTCACTGGACTCATCATCTTCTCCATCATCATCATCATCACCCTCTTCTTTCTCACGGCCTCGAGCGGGCCTCTCCCTCTGTTGCTTGGCCTTGCCGCGGCGACCCCCTCGGCCACCGCGCTTCTTGCCGGACCCCTCAGCACAATCATGGGCCTTTTCCTTGTCTCGTCTTTCATACTCAGCTCTCTGCTTCTCGACAAGCTGCTCAACTTGCCGGCAGTTTTGGAGATCGTGGCCCTTGGTGCGATGGATCTTGCAATACTGCTTGCCGGAGCTTTCCGACTTGTCGGCCGCCGCCAAGGCCTGGCAGGAAGAGCACCCGACAACTTTCTTGCCAGGGTCGTCAACCTTGGCCTTCTTGGCGGTGCCGGGGTTGTCGGATTCCTCGACAGCAAGCACGGCCTTGCCTCTGTGCTTCTTGTTCCACCATCGGCCTTTTCTTGACGGGGTTGCAGCGTCTTCACCTTCCGATTCGCCTCCTGCGCCAACAGCCTCGCCAGGGAGTTTCCTCCCTTCTTCAGCCCGAGCGCACTTGTCGGCCAAAGTGTAAAGCTCGGCAATACTCCTGACCTTGTTCATCACCAGCTCTTCATGCATTTTGCGGTTACGCACGTTATGATGAAACGCGCTAACAACAGCGGCAGGGTGAACGTCAGGAATATTGTACTGCACCCGGCTAAATCTCTGGATGAACTTGCGCAGGGGTTCACCCTCCTTCTGAGGGATGATATGAAAATCACTCTCTTGGCCAGGAGCTTGGTGGCCTCCAACAAAGGCGCCAACAAACTGATGGCACAGATCTGACCAAGAAGAAATAGAATTGTCCGGCAGATGCATCAACCACGACCTTACGTTGGGTTTGAGCACCAACAGGAAGTAGTTGGCAAGTATCTTGTCGTCCCGGCCCCCGACAGCCTGCACCGTAATGGTGTAGATGCTCAAGAACTCCGAGGGATGAGTCTTGCCGTCGTATTTCTCCGGGACCTCTAGCTTGAAGGTTCGGGAATTGGGCCACTGGACTTGCTGCAGCTCACGGGTAAACGCTGGAGTACCTACCTCGTAAGGCAAGTCGCCCGCGTCCCCTGGCGCAGGCTCGTCAACAGCGGGCCCTGCGCGCTTATCAGATTGATAGCGCGCTTCCCGTCGCCACTCGATGGTAGTTCGAGCGTCCTCTTTGCTTCGTTCCTGGAGAACTTGACGCTGGTCGCGGCGCATCCACGGATCGGACGACGCCGTGGAACCATCATCACGGCCATCAGTCCGCCGGGTTGTCGACCGCCGCTGGTGTCGTGGAGGGGAGTGCACCGTGGTCGCACCGCCCCCAGTCTTCTCCACATCGGCTCGCGCCGGATCGATGGACCACCGCTGTGGGGGCCCTACCTCCTGCAGCCCATCTTTATTGGTGAAGCCAATGAGGCTCTGGATAGTAGCTCGCCACTCCTCCATCTTCTCCGGAGCAGGAGGAAAATTGAGGAGCAGCTGTGCACGTGCCAAAGCTTCCGCTGGCGTAGGCGGCGGCGACAGGTGCGAGGTACGTGAGGTGCTCTGACTCCTAACAATGTTAGAAGGAGCACCGTCACGATCACGCGACCGCACGCCACTTCAGCCGGTAGTTTGATGTGCATGCTGGGCCTGCGCACCTTGGGATCGATGCACAGAAGTCTTTTCATGGGGACGCCCTGAACCACCAGCACCATGACGCTGCTCATCGCACACGACCTGGGAAGGCCGTGACGCTTGCGCCGGCGCGGGAGCCTTAGAAGGCGTCCTCTGATCTCTGGAGTTCGTTGCACCGCCCGTGGGCAGCACAGCTCCATCTCTGGATCCAGTGGCGTGTGGATTGCCGCTGTCGCTGTGAACGATGCCGCTCGCCTGGCTTGGATCACCGGAACACCGCGGAGGCTCTAGACCTCTTCCCTCCGCATCTACACCGTCGCTCGTACGTGAGGGCACAGGCAAAACGGATGTAGATGGTTGCGCCATTGTGGCACTCTTCTTCTTGGGTGGCATGATGGTGAAGATGATGAAGAAACTAAGGAGCCGATCACTGGATCAGGTTCGCGCAACCTTCAATCCCCATACCTGGCACGCCAAAGATGTCGGCGTGCGACACCTATGGGACCCCAAGGGACCCCTTTACGATTCGGCAGGGAAAGAGGTATGCACAAAGAGCAGAACCAACGATCGATGTGGGGCGATTTTACCCAGGTTCAGGCCGCTGATCAGCGTAAAACCCTACTCCTGCTTTGTTTTATTATGAGTGTTCTTGAGCCCAGGCTCCAGGAGCGCTTGCAATGAACAGTATGTTCAAAGAGCAGCTACGCATGCAGAATGGGCCAGAAGATCCTCCTCCTCTGTAGTAGTTGCCTTGGGCCTCCTTTTATATGCTCAAAGGGGTCACCACAGTGGCAAAATGTACATACATTGAGGTGTAAAGTAGCTACAGGGTTATCACACCTAACCACTGGCGGATTAGGACGAACGCATTTAATGCACCATGAGGTGTCCGTTTAGGTGTCCTCACTTTCTTGGGGATGGAAAAAGGGGCCATCCCATCAGCACCGCTTAAGCTCTCCTCCACTGGCGCGTTGCCACGCATCCAGAGAAGGACCCAGAATGTCAGGCTTGTTGCTGTGCCGAAGCGGTGGCACAGTGGCCGAATCTTGCTGGACGCCAAATCTTGCCGGGTGCCGAATCTTGCCGGGCGTGAAATCTTGCCGGGCTTCGTAGGCCACCCCGGCAAGATCTTGTCGGGGAGACTGGCTTTCGGATTCCAGCTCTTCTTATCTGCTGATCCTCAGATCTTTGACTTGAGTATTTCTTCGATAGCCTGAATTAACCTCCAACTGTCCCCCGACAAGCCTTGCTGCGAGTATGGCTACAACTGCCCGTGCACAAGTACGGGGTACTAATGGCCCAATACTTAGTACACCGACAATCTGTTTCAAGCAAAACTATCAGTTTGCCAGGGCCTCGGCTACTCAAAACAAGAAGGATCTTGGGTTTGACTTCAATCCAGGTCCAACTGAGCCAAGGCCGGACGGCTCCCGTGAGGCTGAAGCCAATCTAATTGGCTCCTATGATGATCGTGCTGCATATTTTGCCCACTTGGCCGAGCAAATAGCACTTGCTGAAGCTGCTCAAGAAGGAGCCCAACCTTCTGCTGCTCCTGAATCCTCTAAGCCGATCAAGAAGGCAAAGGCTTCAAAAGGTGCCTCTGCACCAAAGGCTTCTAGAGTGAAGCCTCTGAAAATTGCACCTCCTGAAGCCAGTGTGCATTCAGAAGATTTGTCACGGACCTCTCCGAAGACAATAGATACTGTTGGGCGTGCTCCTCCTCCTACCAGAATCCTGCGTGATGATGGTGACATTATTGATATTTCCAGTGATGAAGATCTTGATGATGATGCATTAGAGTTGCTAATCAAGAACAAGCAGGAAAAGGCTGATATCTACAAGAACCTGCCTCTGTTCGATGCAGACATCTTAAACAACTTCATTGATGAATGGTTTGACAACCCTGAACTCTCTTTTGATGATCTTCAACTGCCCATTGGTATCAGTGTTACCTTCCGAGGTTTCGTGAATCAAGAACTTGCAATTGCTCAGAAAGTAATTCAACAGAAGAACAAGATCAACCATGAGAAGGCTGTCTTCAAGAAGCATGTGGCCAAGCTCAATGCTTCTTATATTGAAAAATTCAAGCTGATGATGATAGACCTCAAGGCTGAATTTTAGAGGCATCGTGATGAAGCCAAGGGATCACATGAGCGCCTGAAGGGGTATGCTGAAAAAGTGTGTGAACACACACAATGAGGCCTTGAAGAGGAATTCTCTTGGTCGTCTAGGCATCGACCCCAGGCTTGCTGCAAAGAAGAAGAAGAAGTCTGACACTCCTGCTCCTGAGGCTGTTTGGCAAGAAATGCCAAAGATCATCTTCCCTGCTAGCATGACTGGTCCGAAGCCTAATGCTCCATCAGTTGCTTCCGAAAGGAAGAGGACCATGCCAGCAGAAGCTGAAGCCAAGAAGCGCAAGAGCCTTGAAGCTTCTGATGCCGCTCCCTCCTAGAAGAAGCAAAAGACAAAGTCTTCAAAGGCTTCACGAAGAGCACAAGCACCAACGTCTTCATCTGCTCCTAAAGAGACATTGCTTGTGAAGCCTTTGTCCGTTGCTTTGCCTGCCTCCTCCAACCAAGATCGTAGAATAGTTGTGCATGAGCCTGCTCTCATAGAGGCCCATGTCACTGAGGAAATTTCAGCTGTTGACACCACCGCAGCTGAAGACATTAGTCATGAAGACAATGTGGATAGAAATGATGATGAAGTCCTTCCTCAACTGTCTCAGCTAACCTAGAACCCGATATCATCCCCTGTGCCTTCGCAAAGTGAACCTATTAGCATTGGCGGTCCCACGATGCCAATTGCCCAAGATGAGTTCTGGGAAGAGCATCACCCCAACTCCCCGCTACATGAAGTCATTCCACGAACACCACCAGCTCAAGTCACTACTCCAGTGCTTGAGACCCCCCAAGTAACACCAGATGATATGGAGAAGACAACGCCATCACTGCAAGCGTCGCCCTCACTCCAAAGGCTTTGTAGAGGCCCAAGGCCCTCTGTCTCCATGTCAAGTATCCCTGAAGAGGATGTGCACACCACCAGCTCAGTAGCACGTCAAGTGTTCCCTGAAGCCATCCCCTCAGATACTGTACAAGAGTCTGAAGCCAAAGAGGCTGAAGATATTCTGGTTGCATCAGCCGAGGACAATCAAGAAGAAGTACATGTTGAGATACCTGTTGCTGACAACATTGCACCTGAAGTGAACATGCCTGACTCTCCAGTTCTTGAAGCCAATGCTACTACTGCTGCTACCACTCAGAATGAAGCCGATGATATTATCATGGCTGAAGCCAATCCGCACACTGAAGCCACACTCCAGACTAAAGCCAATGCCGCCACTGAAGATGCTCAGCCATCCACCATGGATGTTGCTGCTGCTGCACCTGTTCCGCACACCATGGTGATACGTCTCTGTCGTATCTACTTTTCCTAACTCTTTTACTCTTGTTTTGGACTCTAATTTGCATGATTTGAATGAAACTAACCCGGACTGACGCTATTTTCAGCAGAACTACCATGGTGTTGTTTTTGTGCAGAAATAAAAGTTCTCGGAATGGAACAAAACTTCCTGGAGAATTTTTATACAATAAAAGAAAAATACTGGAGCCAAGAACCACCGGAGGGGGGTCCCTGGGGGAGCACAACCCACCAGGGCGCCCCCCTTCTGGCGCGCCCAGGTGGGTTGTGCCCACCTGGTGGCCCCGCTGACCCTATCTCCGATGCTATAAAATACTATTTTTGGAGAAAAAAATCAGGGAGAAAGAATTATCGCGTTTCACGAGATGGAGTCGCCGCCACCTCCTGTTCTTCATCGGGAGGCCAGATCTGGAGCCCGTTTGGGGCTCCGGAGAGGGGAATCTTCGATCTTCATCATCACCAACCCTTCTCCATCGCCAATTTCATGATGCTCCCCATCGGGAGTGAGTAATTACTTTGTAGGCTCACTGGTCGGTGAGAGAGTTGGATGAGATTCATTATGTAATCGAGTTAGCTTTGTTAGAGCTTGATCCCTAGTATCCATTATGTTCTGAGATTGATTTTGCTATGACTTTGCCATGCTTAATGCTTGTCACTTTGGGCCTGGGTGCCATGATTTCAGATCTGAACCGTTTATGTTATCACCATTATATCTATGTTCTGGATCCGATCTTGCGAGTTATAGTCACCTATTACGTGTTATGATCCGTAAACCCCGGAGTGACAATAGTCGGGATACTTTCCGGTGATGACCGTAGTTTGAGGAGTTCATTTATTCAATATGTGCTAATGCTTTGTTTTGGTTCTCTATTAAAAGGAGGCCTTAATATCCCTTAGTTTCCTTATGGACCCCGCTGCCACGGGAGGGTAGGACAAAAGATGTCAGGCAAGTTCTTTCCATAAGCACGTATGACTATTTACGGAATACATGCCTACATTATATTTATGAACCGGAGCTAGTGCCATATCACCCTAGGTTGTGACTGTTATATGATGAATATCATCCAACGAATTCAACGATCCAATGCCTATGAATTTTCCATATATTGTTCTTGCTAAGTTACAACTACTGCTGCTACTGCTACACTCGCTACAAAATTATTGCTATCACTGTTACCGTTACTGTTACCGTTACTGTTACTACCATTATCAAAACTATCATATTACTTTGCTATTGATCATTTTGCTGCAGATAATTAATCTCTAGGTGTGGTTGAATTGACAACTCGGCTGCTAATACTTGCAAATATTCTTTGGCTCCCCTTGTGTCGAATCTATAAATTTGGGTTGAATACTCTACCCTCGAAAACTGTAGCGATCCCCTATACTTGTGGGTTATCAAGACCTTTTTCTGGCGCCGTTGCCGGCGAGCATAGCTATATTTGTTGAGTCACTTGGGATTATTATCTATTTATCACTATGAAGAATCTGAAGGATACAAAGACCAAGATCGTTCCCTCTAGGACGAGGGGTGGTAAGGAACTACCATCACACTCTTCACTTGATTCGCCTTCTATTTTGAGTAGACTTGCAACACCACCACATGCTATTAATCCTGATATGTTGCAAGTTATTGATGATGCTACTTCTATGAATGTTATTCATGATGATGCTAGTACCTTGCTTGATGATGGTGTGCCACTAGGTGATTTTCTTGATGAACAAATTGCTAGAGCTAAAGATATTGAGAATGCTGAAACTGATGAAATGCCTGAAACTGGAAATTCTGAAACACCTATTAGACCTAGCTTTCATAGATATGAATTGCCTAAGGTACCTGATGGTTATGTTATGGATGAGGAGACAGCTAGAGATTTTCTTGCTTGCAATGATAGAGATGATCTTAAGAAACTATTATGCAAACTGAAAGAGAAATCTTTGAATGCTGGAATGAAATGTGATCCTAAGTTTGCTACTTCACCTATCTTTGTTAATGATAAGGATTATGAATTCTCTGTCGACCCAGAGTTAATTACTTTGGTTGAATCTGATCCTTTCCATGGTTATGAAACTGACACTGTTGTGGCACACCTTACTAAATTGAATGATATAGCCACCCTATTTGCTCATGATGAGAATATTTGCTATTACTATATTCTCAAATTATTTCTATTCTCATTAAAGGGTGATGCTAAGATATGGTACAATACTCTTGCTCCTGGTTGTGTGCATAGTCCCCAGGATATGATTTATTACTTCTCTGAAAAATATTTTCCTGCTCATAAGAAACAAGCTGCCTTACATGAAATATTTAACTTTGTGCAAATTGAAGAAGAGAGTCTCCCACAAGCTTGGGGGAGACTTCTCCAATTGCTTAATTCTTTGCCTGATCATCCTCTTAAGAAAAAGAAAATACTTGATATCTTCTATAATGGACTAACCGATGCTTCTAGGGACTTCCTAGATAGTTGTGTTGGTTGTGTTTTCAGGGAACGAACTATTGACCAAGCTGAGGAATTATTGAATAATATATTGAAAAATTATGATGATTGGACTCTTCCTGAACCACCGCATAAAACCACTCCAAAGAAGAGGGGTATCTTATATCTCAGTCCGGAAGATATGCAAGAGGCAAAGAAATCTATGAAGGAAAAAGGTATTAAGGCAGATGATGTCAAAAATTTACCTCCTATTGAAGAAATACATGGACTTGACACACCACCACCAAAGGTGGTAGAGGTAAATTATTTAATGAAATTTTATGAAAGGGATAATCCTTATAATATGCATCCTAGCCAATGCATTTATGAGTTTGATAATTACATTAGAAAGCAAGATCACTTCAATGAAAATGTTATGAAACAATTGAAGTACAATTCTGATATGATTGCTCGCTTGAGTGACTTGTTATTTAGAACCTCCAATGATGTTAGAGGTGTAGGAAAACATGCCTCTATGGTTCAAACTCAACTAGAACAAGTTGCCAAATCTCAAAGAGAGTTGCTAGATGAAATGAATAATAATATAAATGATTTTGCTGTTAGAGTAGCAACTAGAGGAGGTAAAATGACTCAGGAACCACTTTATCCTGTAGGACATCCTAAAAGAATTGAACAAAAATCTCAAAGAATCAACACTAATGCAACTAGTCCCTCTAAAAAGAACAAGAAAAAGAAAAATGGTAGGACTTTGCATGCCTCTAGTGAACTTGAGATAGAAAAACCTCCTGATAGTAACAATGATGTTTCTATTTCCGATGCTGAAACTCAATCTTGTAATGAACATTCACCTAGTGATAATGAAAAAGATAATGATGATGTTCATGAAGACACTCAACCAGATAATGATAAACAACCAGATAATGATGTTGAAATAGAACCAGCTGTTGATCTTGATAACCCACAACCTAAAAATAAAAGATATGATAAAAGAGACTTTGTTGCTAGAAAACATGGAAAAGAAAGAGAACCATGGGTTCAAAAACCCATGCCCTTTCCACCTAAGTCAACTAAGAAGAAAGATGATGAAGAATTTGAACGCTTTGCTGAAATGCTTAGGCCAGTCTTTTTGTGCACTCGTTTGACTAATATACTAAAGATGGCCCCTTATGCAAAATATATGAAAGACATCATCTCTAATAAAAGAAAAATACCGGAAGCTGAAATATCCACCATGCTTGCTAATTATTCTTTTAAGGATGGAGTACCTCAAAAACTTGGAGATCCAGGAATACCAACTATACCTTGCTCCATCAAAAGAAATTATGTTAAAACTGCTTTGTGTGATTTAGGAGCTAGTGTTAGTGTTATGCCTTTCTCTTTATATAAAAGACTTGATTTGAATAAACTCACACCTACTGAAATATGTTTGCAAATGGCTGATAAATCAACTGCCATACCTATCGGTATTTGTGAGGATGTGCCCGTTGTTGTTGCAAATGTTACTATTTTAACTGACTTTGTTATACTTGAGATGCCCGAGGACGACAACATGTCGATTAACCTTGGTAGACCCTTCTTGAATACTGCAGGGGCCGTTATTGATTGCAATAAAAGCAAGGTCACTTTTCATATCAATGGTAATGAGCATACGGTGCACTTTCTGAAGAAACAATTCCAAGTGAATGGTATTAATGTTATTGAAAAATCTCCGACACTCACTAATGGAAGTTTTCAAGTACCTCTACCTACTGCCAAAAAGAAATATGAAATGCTTATTGTTGGGGACATGCATATCCCCATTGAGGTAACTTAGTGTTTTACGAAAGTTCTTCGGTTTCATGCTAATCGAGAGTGGTTGTTAATAAGACTTGATCAACCTTATTAATGGATCATTTTTGAGAGGTATGAAGTTGATGAACTTAGTAAGCACAACTTTCTGCTCCCAACTTTTACTTTCTGTTTCTCTTAGTTAACTAAAATAAAATGCCATGTTTTGTCTGTTTTTTGAATTTCCCGTGCAATAAAAAATGACCCAAAAAAAGTTCTCTGAATGCCCTAAAAATTTAATATGATTTTTTTAATATTTAAGAATTATTTATGCAAATAACATCAGAGGGGGTGCACCAGGTGGACACAACCCACCTGTGCGCGCCAGCAGCCCCAGGCGCGCCCTGGTGGTTGTGGTCCCCATGTGGGCCCCCTCACTTATCTCTTTAGCCCATGTCATCACCTATCTCCAGAAAAAAATCACCATTGCTCTCTCTCTCGTGTTCTTGCTCTCAAACCTACGGATTTCGATCTCTTTGCTTGAAGCTCCATTTTCGAAACTATTTTGGGGGATTGCTACTTGGTATGTGACTCCTCCATTGGTCCAATTAGTTTTTGCTTTAGTGGTTTATATTTTGAATAATTAGGTACTCTTGGTGCTGCTATAGATGAGCTTGTGTATTGAATTCTTAGAGTTCTAAGTAGTTTGAATGCCCAATATAGCCTCTATGCATCCCTATGAGTAGTTGCTATCAATCTTGTGAAGTTTTGTTGACAAAAATTTTGTGGACTAAAATTTTCAGAATTTTGTTCATAGGAATAAGATGAGTTTCTTTAGGAAGTTTGCTTCCAAGAAAAGCTCCAAGGGAGTCTTTGGGGAGTCATCGGATAATGATCTCCACACTTGGAGAACGGCGGAGGTGCGGCCGTGTGAATGGCCGCATAATCCCTTCATGGATGGAGCCGAAATCTGTCAAGAGTTCGCACAATTTTCTGCTAACGCTGGTCTCACCGACTTCATCACAGCTGAGTGTGAACAATACCATCTCCTTACAAATTCCTTTGTGCAAAGTTTCCATTTTCTGAGTAGGAATAACCGCCCTGAGGTGCAGTTTAATTTATGTGCTAAAACCCATCAAATACCACTTACTGAATTTTGTGATATATGCTTGATCCCTTCTGACGGGGAAATAAGAGAGCCAAGACGTGCAGAGTTTGAGGACTTTTATCGTACTCTGTCAGTGGGAGATGAGAGAGGGGTATATAGTGTCACCATCACTAGCTTGCAATTTCCTTCTGTGCATTATTTTGCTCTATTCATTGCGAAGTGTTTACTTGCTAGAGAGAAGGTTGGTGCACTTAGTGCCCCCGATTTAGCTGTCTTACGCCGTGCACTATACGGCGATAACACTTATAGCCTAGGAGTTATTATTGCGCATCGTCTACACCTTAATAGGACCAAGGGCAAAATTCATGGCGGTATTTATGCGACTTGTTTAGCGAGTCACTTTAACATTCAGATTCGCCATGATGATTATCGTTTAACCAAGGTTTATTTAGATCGCCAGGCTATGGCAGCTCATCAATTTATTGATGGCGAGAACACTACTATTCATATTCCTTACAACCTGGTTTTCAGTGAGAATACCCATGATATTATTCCGTTGCCTGCACCTGCTTTGTTTGATTCTATTGCCAGGGGCGGATACGGGATCATGCCAGATGATATTATTGCCTACCAGAACAACCAGGCGGCGGTTGAGGAGGAGCCTCAGGAGCGGGACGCTCAGGTGCCCGCTCCACAGCACTTCAATGTGGGACCTGAGGGTTACTACAAGTGGTGATTACCAAGCTAGGCCAAAAGCCTAAGCTTGGGGGAGTACGTATTTCCAGCGACATTATATTCATGTTCACACATTGCATTCGAGTTGTCGGTGTTCACACTTTTTCATTGTATTACCCATGCTAGATTTATTTTCTCGCCTTCTTCTTATGTGTTTGAAACACTTTGAGAAAATCACAAAAAAAGTTGCTTGCTTCTTTTCGGGTTTTCTTTCTAGTTTAGTTAGTTGTAGTATTTAAAAGAAAACCCAAAAAGATTTCCTTGTTCTTCTTTTGCTTGTTGGGACCTTTCCCGTGTAAATAGTTTTTCTCGTTTTTATTTTTCTTTCTTTAATTTGCTTTCTTTAAGAAAAACTAAAAACTCCAAAAATATTTCAGTGTGTTTCTCTGAAATTCTTTTCCTTTTATTGAGTCATACCGAGGAGAAGACCACGATGAAATTGTTGAGTGGCTCTCATATGCATTGATATTGATCTAATAAAGAGCCCATATTACCTTGTCTTCTCCTTTTTGAATAAAATGTTTGCAGATTCCAGCTTAGTCCACGGCACTCTTGCACTATTATTATTTTCATATCATTCGATCGTGCAAGTGAAAGGCAATAATGACGATATTTGATGAACTGGCTGTGGCAGAGAGAAACGGGTATGAACTCAACTTGTTATGTTTTTGTAAATATGTTTAACCTAGTATCCATGATTCAGCCTATTATGATCAAACATGTTTGCAATGACAATTAGAGATTATAGTTTCCAATGCCATGCTTAAGTACCTAGGAGTGGATAATGATTTATCTTGGATGTCAACATGCATTAAAATGATTGTGATGTGGTATGATGATATGGTATCCTCCTCCGAATGTTCGAGTGGCTTGACTTGTCACATGTTCATGCATGTAGTTGAATCAAAACCAACATAGCCTCTATGATATTTATGTTCATGGTGTTCATATCCTACTCATGCTAGTATCCAATGTTACTTATGCATAATGCATGTTCATGACCGTTTTCGCTCTCTAGCTAGCCGCTTCTCAACCTATTTGCTAGCCTTCACCTGTACTAAGCGGCAATACTGCTTGTGCATCAAAATCCTAAAACCCAAGTTATTCTAGATGAGTCCACCATATATCTACCTATATGTGGTATTACCCTGCCGTTGTAAGTAAATTTGCATGTGCCACCTCTAAAAACTTCAAATAAACATCCGTTTTTGTGTGCCTGGATTGTTCATGGAGTGACAGGAGGTAGTCAATATCTTCCATGCTAAGCGGGTTATTCTCATGATTAGTGTGTATTCACTCGTCCTTGCATGAGAAGGACATTAATAGGGACTCCATGTCCCGAAATCAAATTGCAAATAATTAAACAAAACTCCCCCAGGACTGATGTTGGTATGGACGGTACCCGTGGATGCGGCTAGCCATGGAGTGTGTTTGTTGGTGGAGGGGGAGTAAACCTTTACTTTTATCGCTTGGGAACCGCCACTAATGTGTTTAGCATGGAAGATATCGATAACTAATGGTCGCGAAGTAAAAAGGAAGGGTTCATTTCTCAAAATTTCATTTATCTCTGTTTTAAAAATCTGAGCTCTAGCACCACTGCAAATCACTGCTTCCCTCTTCGAAGGGACTATCTATTTAATTTTATGTTGTGTCATCACCTTCTCAAATAAGCGCCAGATCTGAGAGCACTATTGTCATCCTCATGCATTGTGTATACCTAATGTTGGATGCATCATGACTAGATCTTTTCTACCATGAATTACAATGTTTAGTTGCTACTTGAACTTTGGAGGTGCTCTGCATTTATGTTTTGCGGTCTCAGAAAGGGCTAGCGAGATACCACTGTAGAGCGTCCTAGTTCGCTGCAACGTTAGAAAACGGTAGTATAGGGTCTGGTTGTTTCTCTGCTTGCTGCATTTGGTTGTTGCATTTGTTTGCTGGATATAGTCTTATTTCGGTTACCCCTAACCCTTTATTCCGTGCGTAGATGGCGGTCAGCTTCCATGAGTTCAATGCCATCCCCAGAGCTCCCGGTGCTGTTCCTATTGCGTTCAGCCCCACTCCTGCACCTCTCAGCTTTGCCACCCTCCTTGGCGATATGAGGCGTAGCATTTATCCCCACGGAGATCCACCTCATTATCAAGTATTCCAGTTTTCTACCGGAGGAGGAATCCTGGAGTATGTTACTCATGTTCATCTGTCAGCTCCGATTCCTGTTGGTAAGCGCACCTACACTTTCCACAGTGGTTATGGAGCTTCTCCCGAGCGTGCCGTTCAGCTTGCCGCAATGGCAGGAATCTCCGGGCTTCGTCATCAAGAGAGCATGGTGCAAGAGAACCATGCTTATCAATACTATCCCACCATCGTCGAGAATCCTAATCGGATCAAGTTCCCTTCTGTCAACCCTCAAGATGACCCGGCTATCCTCGCCATGTCCCGTTACATGACAGCCGAGTGTCTTCTTATTTCCGAGTTAGTCCGAGATGCCATTCGAGCCAGGAGATTGCTTGGTGCCGCCCTACCTCAGTCACCGCCAGCTTCTCCAACCCCTCCGCCTCATCCATCCGGAGTTTCGGAGTCAGCAGTTCCACTCGCTACTCCCTTAGTTTCTTTGTCAGTTCCCAAGCATTTGTTCAAGCGTAGGGTGTAGTCCTGCGTGTAGTGCATGTGCATCTGTTGTAGTACCATGCTTGTGTGTGCCTGTGTGGAGTAGTTATGTAGCTGGTTTGTTGTGTGCTTTATTGCAATAAATCATTTTCTCACGCTTCTTTGTTTTGAATCTTCGGTGTTACCCCCTTATGGAAAGTGCTCATCAATCGACACTGGATCAGAAGAAGCCGTGAGAAGTAAAGATATACACAAAGGAACTCAGTTAAAAGCAATGAGATTTTCAGCTGACAAGCATCGTATTGCAGACATCCGATCAGAATACAAGTTATATTCTGCTCAGACTTTCAGTAACAAGTACCCATCAGAGATCCATCTTTATTGCAGCAATGATTAAACCAGCAAGAGAATAAAATTGGATCCAAGTCCAACATTGCATTTCAAGTCAAAGGTATGGTCCGTACACAATGATTGATTCTGTCATGAGTCAAATTTGAAACATGCGACACCCCGAAGTCAGTCTGGATAGGCAATGAATTCAGCAAGAAGGATGGTCAGACAATCCTTGTCATACAAGTTATCAGTAGCCGGAATAACAAGAATATATATATGTTACCCCGTTCACAAAGAAAATCAGTCCAGTCCTTCTCCACAACTTAACAGCGAAGCGTACAAGACACGATTCCCCAGTCTGCATCAGTAAGGTATGAATGGATTCCCATGCAAGATATTCGGTCTTCTTCAATAAGATACTGCAAAAGCTTCTGGCATAAGGTACCGAGTCTTCCCTAGCAAGTCTTTAAGGGGGGAAGCTTATGAGGTACGCTACCCAGCCTTCCTCAGCAAGCTATCCGTCGGAGCTTCGAGCACAAGCCATCCAGTCTTCCTCAGCAAGATACTCCCGATGGCTTCCAATGCAAGCTGCCCAACCTTCTTTAGTACGCCACTGGTATAAGATATTAAATAATGACTTGGCAAGCATATGTCAGTGCTTCACAAGTCTCAGATCCGCAACGGATTGGTTAGAAAGCAAGAAATCAGACAGAACACAAGTACACCTCAGGAATCAGATATTTCTATATACAGTGAGCATGTTGCCAAGTTCATACGAAACCCTCGTACAAGGAAGAATTCAAGGTAAGAATCCGACAACCTCGCCGGTTATGCAAGAGAAAGAAAGCCGGTGAGTGATGCAAGAATTGACAAGTCTTGAAGCAAGACAACATTGAGACAACTATCTTGACAATGGTTATCAAGATCAGCCTCCTCACACCCGACAAAGTGATATTATTAACCTTTGTCACTGTCTCGTATGATTGATGACAACAATAAGCTTCGTACAAGCACACATGAGCCTGGCAACTATCCTGAGAATCGAGACACGAACGAGGCCAAGGTATGATTCACATCACTGTTTTGAACCAAAGGGCATGCGTATATTCGAAAAACCAAATACCTGGATAGAATAAATTCCGTGTTCCCCGAGGAGATGTACTCTGTGGAATGTTCTCGATACTAAATAAAAGAATAATACCTCCACCGAGAATCACTATTGAGAAGGACACGCCTGTCGGTTATGATAATCTTTCGAACCTCAGCTAAGTGAGCAGATATGAAAAAAAAATTGGAGCCAGTGTGAACAAGAACATATGAGGTAAGTCAGAATGTCCGATGTGGTGAAGCAAACCACCCCAGAGCAAGGCAATGAGTCAGATGAAATCCAGTGGGAACAGAATATAAAGGAAACCTGAGATGGAAACGGTTTCCTTGAGTCAGAATATTTACTTGATCCCAGAGCAACCAAATCTCGAGGACGAGATTTCTTTAAAGGGGGAAGGTTTGTAACACCCTGGATTTTGGCATTTTCTTTTTCTTTTTATTTCCTTTGGATTATTGTTTTGCTTTGCTTTTCCGTGGCTCTGCGATCCTAAAACTTGGGAAGATCATGTCTTCCTAGGTTTCATAGTGGCTTGTCAAAACCATCCCTAGCTCATGTCATTTTCATCCTAGCCCAAATCCCAATATTCTTTTAATTGGGAATATTCCTTTTCTATTTAAGAAATAATTCTTTTTGCCCTAGGTTGTGAAGCAACCTATATTTCTGTCACTCCCAAAATTCCCAAATAATTCTCATAAATTGTTTGGGTCATATCTTCCCCAAATATGCCAAAACCCTTCCTTGGTATCATCAAAGATAATTCACAAATATTCCTTTTCTCATTCTGCCCTAAGTGGCTTTTTGAGAAGGAAGTGTCATTTATCTTTGCTTGATTGACCCCAAACTTTTTGGACACCTTTTCATGTCCATATCATTGCCTCCTATCAAAATTCAACTCAATTTTCCTAGTGAATATTCCTGAGCAATTTTTCAAAGTTCCTGTCTGAAGGAATTCTTTGTGAAGGAAGCACTAGTTAGGTTAATCCAAATGAGTTGAAATTTTGCAAGGTCCTTCATATGATCAAATCATCACTCTCCTCAAGATTTGGGCTCATTTGATCACTCTATGTGAGCTCAGCATCAAATCTTGGTTTCTGGTCAGATTTTCAGGTTGTGAAGCAACTATATTTTATATTGCTTCATTATTGCTAAAAATTTACCAGGACATTCTCATGTTCATATAACCTCTCTCCACAATTTTTTGGCTCATTTTAAATGGCCAATTTTCCTCAGCTATTTTTCTTAAATTGTGTCGAGCTGCATTGTGAAGCAAGTACCATTTTGGTATTTCCAAATGGCATGAAACTTTTACAGCAGTTTCGTATGATCAAATAAGTCATCTTCTCCAATTTTCAGCTCAATCTAATTAGCCATGAGAGTGCCACTTCAAGATTTGCATTTCTGACCAGTGGGGTGCATTGCACAGCAAGTGCACTCTAGAGAGCTCCATTTCATCTGATATTTGGCAACCACAGTTACCTTAGCTTGTGATCAAGCTAGGCCAAAACCCAGAGTCATTGCACTGTTCTAGCTCTCACAATTCGCATCAAACGGGTTGCTGCTGAAATGTTTTGGAGCCTCCTGCCAATCTCTTCTTTTCCCCTGGACCAAATTCTTTCTTTATTTGGTCTAAGGGAAGTAAGGTCCATCCACTGGACATGGTCGGCCGGGCCAGACCGCGCTGCTTGCGCCAGTTCACGCGGTGACTATGCTTGAGGCATGCAAACGGCGTGCTCTGGCACGGTCCAGCCACTGTTCTCGTCCGCTCCCTCTGCGTCTCGACGTTCCCCCATGTCTATTAGCTCCCCCGTGAGCCTCTGCATCATCCCGTGCCTAGGCTCCGCCTTATCTCGTTGCCGTTCGGCCGCAAACGCCATGCCCGTGCCGTGTCCAGCCCCTGTCCTCCATTAGAGCCACGTTGGAGCTCGCCCGTGATGCTCTAGAGCCTTCCCCGCGGCTATATAAGAGTGCCCCGAGCTCTTCCGCACCTCACCACCTCCTCCCTCGCCTATTTTGCTCACCGGAGTCTCCTCATCTCGTTGTTTCCTCCTCGGACCACCATGACCTCGCCGGAGTTCGTCTCGGTTCCGACCACCTCGGGCGTCCTCTCCTCCTCTAGCCACCTCCACCACCTCCCTCTCCTTCCCGCGGTTCGCCCCACCCCCTTGCCCCCTCGCTGGAGCGCCTGCATCACCGGAAACCACCACCACCCGCCTGCCTCTGCCTCCACCTGGCGCCGCCCGTCGCTGCTCCTCCACTCCTCCCCGCGCCTTCCTTCACCTCTGAACGGACACGGCGCGGCCCCGCGCACCCGCCGGTGCCCTCAGCCATGCGGGAGACGGTCGAAGCCGGCCGACCCCCTCGCCGCGCCCCTCCTCTGTTCCCTACTCGGTTTCGCTCGGGGAAGAACAGGAGCGAGGGGAGGAGGAAGACGATGCCCGTGCCTGGCCCCCCTGCCCGTGGGCCCCCGCTGTAAGTGACACATCCCCCGGGCCCAGGTGTTTAAGCGGAGACGTTTTTTTTAGAATACGTTTTCTAAGTCAGAAAGCGTATTCTGTTTCTAATGTGGCCGAAAATGCGTTTTCTCTGTTTCGAAAGCGTATTTCTCAGAAAGTGCGCTTTCTGTTTTCAGCCACCAGGGACCCGTTGGTGATAAAATATTCACAGATTGGTCCCTATACTTCCACACCTCGTATCTTTGCGACCGTAACTCCGATTGAGGTGAATCCAACGCCCACTTCTTCATCTCATCGAGCTCTATCTTTTGGTATCATTTTCACTAGGTGTGCCACTATTAAAATGACCTTTATGCCCTTGCCCTATTCTAGCCCCCTCCAAAAGTGAAGCGTCCGGCGAATTGTCCCGTGACTTCACCGTACCTCTTCCCGGAGTATCCGGCAACCCCAGGCAAGCCACGACAGCCACTTGCATGATGGATTTGTAGTAGCCATGGTTTTCAACTGGAACATTTAAATAAGTTGTGCATGTTAATATTTCCGAGAATGCTTTATATGCTTATGGATCCATGCTCGTTCTTATACCATGATTATTTTCATCCAGTTGGTTACATGCTTACTTGCCAATATTGTTATCATGTTCTACTCTGGTATTTATTTTCCCGATGCTAGTGGTCATACTATGTTCATATTAGTGATATGCTTTACTATGCTTGTGCTATTCAGGATCATCATTATGCCATGTTCATTTGCATATGGTAGAGTAAATGCTTAATTGTTATTGATGTTAAGATGAATGTGCTAAATGGTTGTGTTATCCACCCATGCTCATGTTGATATCATGCTCATATGCACTTTTATTTCATCATGTTATATTGGATGACTCAGCATCATTTGCATCCAAGTTTAACTGGACTTTAATTGAACTTGAACACCTGTTGGCTGAGTCATAGTGCCATCAAAATCGAGCTGACCAGTGCAGCCACACTTGCTTTATGGGGGCTCCTAACTGGGTCTATTGTCATGCCTCTCGCCGGTGCCTCCAACTAGGGAAGGTTGTCAGGGTATTCTCGCGACAGATGCCAGGGGGTGGCTTATCATGGATGGGGACAGGAGGACGTCGTCGGGCCCTGGAAGCGGGAATGGGCGAGAGCTCGAATGCACATGAGTCTTACCCAGGTTCGGGGCTCTCCGAGGAGATAACACCCCTAGTCCTACTCTGCGGGGTCTCCGCACGATGACTATGATTAGATAGTGGCTACAAGTTTGCTCCTTGAGCTGTTGGCTAGAGGAAGAAGAAGGGCAAGGCTAGCTCTCTTGCTTCTCCTAGCTATGTGTGTATGAATGGCGTGGATGTTGAACCCTTTGCATGGGTGAGCCTGGGGGGTTTATATAGGCCTACCCCCCAAGGGTACAATGGTAATAGGGCCGGGTGTAGGACCCGGATGTCAGTGTCTATGGTCGCCGGGTTCTCCGCTGGCTGCTGGGGCCCGCCGCCTGGTGGGCCCCGCTGGCTGCCGAGGATTCGGCCGACAGGTAGGGCCCGCCGCTTGTGGGCCACGCTGATTGCCTTTTGCTGTAGCCTCGCCCTTGATGATGGGGGCCTTGTAGGGGGAGGCATGGCTACAGTCCCGCCGCCTGGCGTGCGCTCACTTTAGCCACGCTCTGTCTCGTCGGAGTAACAGTGCATTGACTCCAAGGGGAGAGAGGGGCCAGCTACTGGGAGCCAGTCCGCCACCGAAGCCGCCTTCTTGGGGAGCGCCGTCTTCTGGTTGCTCACGGACAGGTAGGGCCTGCCGCCTGCGGGCCGTACCAACCGCCCGTCGTGGTAGCATAGCCCCTGCTGACGAGGGCTACGTCATGGGCCGCGTGGATACAGTGAGCGCCTGACAGAGGGGTGTCCGCTTGGTCAACCCGCACTGTAGCCATGCTCCTCCGGGATTTGGGGGAACAGTTGGCCCTGTAGCCACGCCCCATCGTATCGTAATGAATGGGTGCAGACTCTGAGGGGAGGAGGGGCTGTCTGCTAGGATCCAGCCTCCCTCGAAGCCGCCTTCTGAGAGCGCGCCGCCATCTGGGAGCCGGCCTCTTGGGCCAGCCGGCCCAAGGAGCCGGCCACGCGTCCGGAAGGTGCGAGGGGCTTTGCTGGCCCCGATGCCTTGAAATGCTATGGGGTGTTGATGAGGCTACCCATGGTCAATCCCTCCGACAGTAGTCCCCGAAGCTGGTGAGGCGCCGCGGCTCAAGCCAGAGTGCCTCAGTAGTTTCCTACTCCGAGAAGCCGTCTGCCAGGAGCCGACCGAGGTTGGGCCAGCCGCCTGATGAATTCGAATAGTTGTCGCGTGTGCCGGGCAGCGCGCCTGCCGCCCGTTGCTCGCCCGCCATGTGGCGCCAGCAGGCCAGGCCGGCCAGCTAGCCCACGCGCGCGACGGGACGTCGCCGCAAGCCTGGGCCCACCACTATAGGGCCTCGGCACGCACAGATCTGCTGTGGCCGAGGCAGGCGGTTGCCCTTCCGGGGCCAATTGAAGACGCGCCATAATTGGCGCGGGATTTACGGGGACGTGCGGGGCGTGGGCGCAATTAATCCCCACGCCCCCCACGATTTGCCTCTTCGGCTCCGCCGCCGCAGCTGTATAAGTAGGGGAGGGGCGGGGGAGCGGCCAAACGCACGCGCCCCGTCCCTCGCTTTCTTCTTCTTCCTCCTCCTTGCCGCTGCTACTGCACCGCGCCGCCCGCCACCGAAGTGCTGCCGCGGCCTGCCGTCGCTCGACCTCTCCGCGCCACCGTGGCCTCGCCGTGCCGCCACCAAGCAACCACAGAGCATGGCACAAGGTGAGTGGGATGGCTCAAACGTCATCGACGAGCACATCGACTTCCTCCGAATTCATCATCTTTCGCAGCCACTTCCTCCACGGCTTTGGTTTGCCGGCGAGTGGCTTCTTCCGCGCCTTCCTCAACCTCTACCGCCTGCAGCCGCACCACCACACACCCAATACCGTGGTACTCCTCTCCGCCTTCGTCACCTTTTGTGAGGGCTACCTCGGCGTCCTCCCCACGCTCGAGTTGTGGGGGAGGTTTTTCTACCTCAAGCTTGGCACCGCGGCCAAGGGCGAAGTAGCTCAGTGCAGCGCTTGCGTCGCCGTGCGGCGCACCGGCTCCAGAACCCGATTTCCGGCTGTAGCCATGCTGGAGTCGGCCAAGTTGTGGCAGAAGTCTTACTTCTATGTCTGCAACTTGGACCCGACACGCGACTACATCAACCTGCCGGATTACGTAGTCGGCCCGCCTCCTGAGCCGCGGAACAATTGGGGCCAGCAGCCGAGGCCACTGCCGACTGCCATCATCAACGTCCTTGACCACCTGCAGGAGATGATGGACTCGGAGGGCCTCCAACCGGCGGACCTGCTGGCTGCCTTCATCCAGCGCCGGGTGTCGCCGCTTCAATTCCAGCCTCACTTGATCTGCGACATGAGCGGCCGCCGGGACCCTTGCCGGATGTCGACCAAGGAGATGCTGGTGGTGGAGGTCGTCCGCCATGTCAACAACATCTTCGGCAGCCAGCTCAGCGAGGAGGACTGGAGCTTCCGCAAGGAGCCTTACAGCCACGCCAATCCGCCGCCTGCGGTTAGTATTTGGTCTCCCTTTTTTGCCTACACCATGCTCTTTATCCGCCCTGACCACCCGAACGCGGCGCAGCGCTTCACCGGCCAGGGAGCAGGTGGCGCGCCAGATCCCGGCCACCAGTGGATGGCGGACCGGGAGGTGAGTGACGTGGGAAACCCCGAGCTGGGGGCGGCCGCGTTGGAGGAGGACGACCCCGCCGGTGGAGGTGGTGCCGGAGCAAGCGGAGCCGCAGGAGGCGGCATAGGAGGCGACGTCCGGGACTGGCCAAACGATGATGAGGATGGCGACGAGCAGCGCTGCTCGGAAGGCGCCGACAGGACGGGAGCCGGCCCCTCGGCGACGCGGCCAACTGGCGGGGCGCCGACTGGAGCACCCGGCGCGTCTAAGCGCCGCGCTGACGTGGGGATGCTCGGCACCCGGCCAGCCAAGAAGCCCAAGTCGACGGTTGCCGCGACCAAGAGGCAAGAGGCCGTGAAGGCGGCCGCCGTCCGGAGGGCCCTGAAGCCACGCCCGTTGTTGTCTGCATAAGTGGTTTGACTGCTCTTGTTTTGGTTGTCTTGTCTTGGCTTTTTTTTTTCCAAACTTCTTATCTTTGCTTGTCCTGCTGAGCAGGGCTCCCCTCACTGTGTCACGGGCCCCGTCCGCCTCCATGATTGGAGAAGCAGGCGGCTCTGAGGATGCCCGCTGCGTGGACCCGGCCGCTGCCCTTCGAGAGGCGACGGAGAGGAACGTGCGAGAGGCGCGGGAGGAGCGGGAGGCGGCTGCGTGGCTAGAGGCTGAAGCAGCGACCACGGAACAAGCGGAGGCTGATGCCGCCTCCAAGGCGCAGGAGGACATGGCGGCCACGGCCGCGGAGGACCCTGCCCGGAACATGGTTCCCGAAGCCGCCGACCCGCAGCAGCCGGAGCCACCAGTGGTGGAGGACCGGATGCCGACTAGAGGAGGCGGCGTTGGCCAGACGGCACCGGGGGATGGGACGGCCGACCTCATCATCCTGGAGGACGCTCGGCGGGCGCTGGGTGCTGATGTGTGGGGTGGAGGCTGGCCCGAAGGGCCGAAGGTACCGTCGTCCAGCGCCGAGCTGGTGCAGGGCCAGGCCCTGGTGACCCGCGCTTTCGCGCGCATGCGCCCATCACGGGCGACTTCTTTGCCGAGGCCGGCAGGTACCGAGGCCGCGAGCTCGCAGGCGGTCGACATCGAGGCCACGAGCGCCGCTCCGCCTGGTTGGGTGCAAGGAGCCGGCCCAGCCGCCCTGAACATTGCGGTGCAGGACGTCCTCGACATGTTCAAGACCCATGGCGCCACCCTCCTGCAGGCGAGGAGCGAGCTGGTGGCGATGCAGAAAACCGTCCGGGTATGCGCTTGAATTATCCTTTTTGCTTTTGCGGTCTTCAATGGGGGCGCGCGAGCGCACCCACTGGGTGTAGCCCCCAAGTTCCGAGCCGGCTGCTGAGCAGGCGAGTTGGAACTCCAAGGCGTATTTCCGAATGCTGAAGCATTGCTCTTGTTGCAGGACTATCATAATCTGCGTGCGGCCGCCTACAACTTCCAGAACCAGCAGCTCGCCAACCGGACTACTGAGCTGAACAAGAGCCGCGGTACGTAGGCCATCTTCTAGTGGGGGCGCGCAAGCGCACCCACTGGGTGTAGCCCCCGAGATTCGGGCCGACTGCTGAGCAGTCAGGCCAGATCTTCCGGTGACTTCTTGTCTTTGTTGATGTTGACATTTCTCTTGTGTTTTTGCAGAGGCCATCGCCCATCTTCGGACGCGCGTGTTTGAGCTTGAGGGCCAGCTCCGGGATAAGGAGCAAGAGCGCAGCCAGGCGGCCGCAGAGTGCGACCGTCTTGTGAAGGAGCTGGCGGACCAGGCGGCCCGACACAAGGTAGAGATCCAGCAGCTGAAGGATGGGGAGGCGCTCCTCAAGGCCGAGTTCGAGACCGAGCGCTTGGACTGGGTCGAGAGGGAGAAGCTGTTGTCGGACGGCTACGGGGTGATCGAGGACATGGTCGAATGTAGATTATTTCTTCCTTTGTTGCTTGGTCGCCGGTTGCTACAGGCGGCCGACTTTTAAATCTTGGACTTCTTTTGCAGGGTATTTCCCTGGTCGCTCCGTTGCCGTCTGCCAGGCAATCGAAGCGCGGCGCGAACAGCCGAGGAGGACGGGCGCGGACATTCCGCAGGACTCGCCCCAGACTCTAGGCGAGCAGCTCATGTCCTACAAGATGCGCCTTGAGCCAGCGCACCGCCTGCTCCGCCGACTTCAGCGCGCCGGGTCGCAGGTCCTGGCGGGGCTCTGGCCGGGTGAGCGGATTCCTCAGACTCCCAGCTGGACTGCCGACTGGCTGGAAGTGGCGGCCGAGCGGCTTGAGGCCTGGAAGGGTGCTGCAGCTCGGGCGGGTGCCAAGACGGTGCTATAGTTCGTCAAGGCGTGGTATCCGGGCATGAGGTTGGCTCAGCTGGCCACCTTCCGCTAGGAGGCAGGACCAGAGCTGGAGGCGGTGAATGATGAGATCGTCCAGCGTGCGGCAGCTCTCGCCGACTACGCCGACGTTGGTGTCTTCATCCCGGAGCGGGCGGAAGACGGCACTGAGGCGCCGCCATCCTGGTTCGGGCTGGACCCGAACATGGGGGAGGACTCGGCGTAGGAGATCACCTCCAGCGACGAGGGCGAGGACGATGAGGACGAGGAAGGCGAGGACATCGCACCAGATGGTGGAGCAACCAGCCGGACTCAGCCCAATCGGGCCTCGGCCAGCGGGCCGCGGGAGACTACATCAGCCGCCGCCGACGCCGACCAGGCCGAGACCCAACAGCCGGACGCTCCACTAGCCGGCGCTTCAGCCACTGCTGACCTGTCCACGCCGCCCGCAGTGCCCTTGGCCTAGGCAGCCCTTTATCTTTTTAACATTTCTCTGTCTTGTACTTGAGGAAACAAGTTAATCGTGCGCAGTTCCACCCACTAGGGGTGTAAATCAAACTCTTTTGAATGCTGGCCTTGGGCCTTTTGCGATGTAAATAATTTATCTCCCACGTGCTTGTGTCTTTTGCCGGATTCTAGCTTAGCTTTGCTTTTGCTCTATTTTGCTTTTTCTTTTTCCGCCTTCCTTTGGCTGCCGCCCTGCCAGCCGGACAGCCGCGCTGCGGTCTGTGGCTGGGTCAGGGACTTAGCCGTTTTAGGATAGGCAAGTTACTTTGGCCGCCTAGAGCGTAGCTAGTCGAGCGAGAAGCCAGCCGGCCGGCTGCTGAGCAGCCGGACGGGTGAGGCTAGGAGCCGGCCTGGCATGTGTTGGCGTTCTTCTTTGGTCGGTTTTCGTGTGGACAACGATTCTGGCCTTTAGCTCTTGCCCGCCGGACAGTCGCGCTGCGAGCTGTAGCTGCAGCGAAGAGAGGGCTTTGGCGTCGGCACACTACTTGGCTGACTTCGGGTGGTGCCAACTTAGGTCAAGGCGGTGAGCCCCCGGGCCGGCTGACCGGACCCGGACAGGGCGAAAGAATGAAAGAACACATTCATAGGCGAAGCTTATCATATAGATAAAAAGGTAGCCCCCGAGTGCGCCTCGGGGGACCTGTTGTCTTAGCTTAATACAAAAGGTAGCGTGGTACATACACTGCATCAACTGTAAAATGGGCGGAGAAGATTCGCATTCCATGGTCGCTCCGTCTCAAGGCCGGAATTGTCCCTCTTGCGAGCCCTGGGCTTCTGTTCGTCGATGAGGTAGTAGGAGTCGTTGCACAGGGCTTTGCTGATGATGAAAGGCCCCTCCCAAGGAGCCGAGAGCTTGTGCTGGCCGGCTGTTCGCTGGATCAGCCGGAGCACAAGATCGCCCTCGCGGAAAGCACGCGGCTTGACCTTCTTGCTGTGGTAGCGGCGCAGGCTCTGCTGGTAGATGGCGGACCGGCTGAGTGCCAGTAGCCGGGCCTCTTCCAGCAGATCGATGCCGTCTTCTCGCGCCTCCTTGTCTTCCGCCTCTGTGTACATGGTGACGCGAGGCGAGTCGAACTCAATATCTGTTGGGATGACAGCCTCGGCCCCATACACGAGGAAGAAGGGTGTGAAGCCGGTTGCTTTGTTCGGCGTGGTCCGAAGACTCCAAAGGACGGCCGACAGCTCCTTGATCCAGCAGCCGGCCGAGCGCTCTAAGGGCTCGACCAGCCGGCACTTGATGCCGCACAGGATGAGGCCGTTTGTTCGCTCCACCTGGCCGTTTGACTGCAGATGGGCAACGGACGCTAAGTCCAGTCGGATACCCTGCGTCACGCAGAAACGGGCCAAGGCACCTTTAGCGAAGTTTGTGCCATTGTCCGTGATGATGCTGTGCGGGATGCCGTACCGGACGGTGATGTCGGCGATGAATGTGACGGCAGTCGGACCATTTAGCTTCTTGATTGGCTTCGCCTCAATCCACTTTGTGAACTTGTCCATGGCGACCAGCAGATGGGTCAGGCCGCCGCGTGCTATCTTGAATGGGCCCACCATGTCCAATCCCCATACGGCAAACGGCCAGGTGATGGGAATGGTCTTGAGTGCAGAGGCCAGCAGGTGCTGCTTGGAGCTAAAGCGCTGGCACCCCTTACACTTGCGGACCAATTCCTTGGCGTCGTCCGAAGCAGTCGGCCAGAAGAAGCCATGGCGGAAAGCTTTGGCGACGAGGGATCTGGAGGCGGCATGGTGGCCACATTCGCCTTGATGGATATCTCTCAGGATCTTGATGCCCTTCTCTGGCTCAATGCAGCGCTGAAAAACGCCAGTCACGCTGCGCCTGATGAGCTCTCTGTTAACTATCGTGTATGCTGTCGCCCGGCGTTGCACCTGCCGGGCCAAAATCTCGTTGGCTGGTAGTTCTCGGCTCACCAGGAAGTTGAGGATGGGCTGTGCCCAGGATGGAGCTTCTACCACTGTCATGACAGCAACCGGCACCAGGGGGTCGGGTTGGGAGGCGGCGGGTCGGAGCCGGCCGCTACTTGCTGCATCGCTGAAGTCTCTAGGCCGAGTGCTGCAGTCCCAGGGCCGGGTTCTAAAGTCCCCGGGCCGGGTGCGGGTGCTGCAGCCTCCGGGCCGCTTGCTGAAGTCCCCGGGCCGACTGCTGAAGTCCCCGTGCCGGATCCGACTGCTTCGGGGTCAGCCGGCATGAAGATGGACTCTGATTCTGGCGAAGGCTTGATAGATGGCTTGCGCAAGCACTCGAGGGAGACGCCGGTTGGTATTGCTTGCCGGGTGGAGCCGATCCGTGCCAGGGCGTCGGCTTGCTCGTTGTCGGCTCGTGGCACATGAAGGAACTCATACCCGTCGAAGTGGCCGCTGATTTGCTGGACGAGGAAGCGGTAGCTTGCCATGTTGGCGTCCTTGGCATCCCAGTTGCCAAAAGACTATTGGACCACCAAGTCCGAGTCGCCGTAGCACAGAATCCGGCGGATGCCGATCTCCTTGGCTAGCCGGAGCCCGTGGACGAGTGCCTCGTACTCGGCCACGTTGTTGGAGGCGGCGAAGTGGATCTGCAGCGTGTACTTGAGCTTGTCGCCTTTGGGAGAGGTGAGGACGATGCCGGCTCCCAGACCGGTGCGCATCTTCGAGCCATCAAAGTGCATCCGCCAATGAGTAGAATCCGGCGCTGGCGGCAGGTACTAGGTCTCGGCCCAGTCGACGAGGAAGTCGGCCAGCGCTTGGTACTTGATGGCGGTGCGGGGCTGGTAGAGGATGGTGTGGGGGGCCAGCTCAATGGCCCATTTGGCCACCCGGCCTGAGGCATCTCTGTGTCCTATGATCTCGGCAAGGGGGGCGATGCAGACAACCATGATGGTATGCTCCTGGAAATACTGCTTCAGCTTCTTGGCGGCAAAGTACACGCCGTAGCACATCTTCTGGTAGTGGGGGTAGTTCTGCTTGGAGGCGGACAACACCTCGCTCAGGTAATAGACCGGCCTCTAGATCGGCTGGGCCTTGCCGTCTTCTGGGCGCTCGACCACGATCACGGTGCTGACCACCCGGCTGGTGGCGGCGATGTAGAGGAACATGGGCTCTTTAGCAGCCGGAGCGACCAGAACAGGCGGCGTGGACATCACGCGCTTGAGCTGGAGGAATGCCTCGTCCGCCTGGTTGGTCCACTCGAAGCAGGTGGTCTTCTTCATCAGCTGGTACAGTGGGAGGGCCTTCTCGCCCAGCCGACTGATGAACCGGCTAAGTGATGCCAAGCACCCGGTGAACTTCTGGACATCCCGCAGTCGGGTCGGCCTCTGCATCCGCTCGATGGCCTTGATCATCACGGGGTTGCACTCAATCCCGCGTTCAGAGACAAGGAAGCCAAGGAGCTGGCCGGCTGGTACTCTGAAGACGCATTTCTCCGGGTTGAGCTTGATCTGAAAGCAGCGCAAGTTGGCAAAGGTCTCCTTGAGGTCCTCCAAAAGGGTGCCGCGCTTCTCCATCTTCACCACAATGTCGTCCACATAGACGTGGGCATTTCTGCCGAGTTGATTCAGGAGGCACTTCTGCATGCAACACTGAAAGGTGGCACCGGCATTCCTCAAGCTGAACGTCATGGTGATGTAGCAGAAGGCGTCGAATGGTGTGATGAAGGAGGTCTTCAGGCGGTCGGCCGGGTCCAGCTTGATCTGGTGGTAGCCGGAGTAGGCATCCAAAAAAGACAGCAGCTCGCAGCCGGCCGTGGAGTCGATCACTTGATCTATCCGGGGGCAAGGCAAAGGGGTCCTTGGGGCAGACTTTGTTGAGGCTAGTGTAGTCGATACACATGCGCCACTTGTTATTCTTCTTCAAGACGAGGACTAGGTTGGCAAGCCAATCCGGGTAGAACACTTCCATGATGAAGCCGGCTGCCAGAAGCCGGGCGATCTCTTCACCAACAATCCTTCTCTTCTCTTCTGACAGGCGGCGGAGGGGTTGCTTGACCGGTTTTGCATCCGATCTCACATGTAGCTTGTGCTCGGCGAAATCCGTCGGAACACCCGGCATGTCCTTGGGAGACCATGCGAAGATGTCCCGATTCTCACAGAGGAAATCGACGAGCTCACTTTCCTATTTGCTGTCGAGGTGAGACCCCACGACAGCAAATCTCTCCGGGTGCGCCAGATCCAAGGCGATCTTCTTGCTTTCCTTGGCCGGCTGGAAGGAGCCCTGGGTCTCAGCATCCTTGGGGTCGGATGGCATGTCCGGCTGCTTGCTGGCCATGGCCACCACCCGATCAAGGAGGCGCTTTTCTTCAGCGATGACGAGGGACTCGGCCAGCCAGCTGCTAGCGACGGCACACGTGAGCGACTTCTGGTAGTCGTCGGCAATGGTGATGATGCCCTTGGGACCCGGCATCTTTATCTTCAGGTAGGCGTAATGCGGCACCGCCATGAACTTGGCTAGTGCGGGCCGGCCCAAGAGCGCGTGGTAGGGGCTGTCCAAGTCGACCACCTTGAACCAGATTGGCTCACGGCGGAAGTGGGTCTTGTCGCCGAATAGGACATCAATCTTGATCTTGCCGATTGGAGAGCAGGAAAGCCCAGGGGCTATGCAATGGAACATGGTTCGTCTGGGCAGGAGTTGCTTTTCCTTGATGCCCAGCTTCTCCATGGTGTCGCGGTACAGGATGTTGATGCTGCTGCCGCCGTCTATCAAGATCCGAGAGAAGCGGCAAGCCCGTCTCTCTGTTGAGAAGGTGGAGTCCAGCACCATTGCATAAGCACCCGGCGAGGGCATCACGGCTGGGTGGTCCTCACGGCTCCAACTCATGGGCTTCTCAGACCAGTGCATGAATTGGGGGACCTCCGAGGCGACAGCGTTCACCTCGCGGTGCTGCTGCCGCCGACTGTGCTTATCATCGGCTTGGCTGGTGAAGACGATGTAGGTGGCGTTGGCTTCGGGGAACCTGTCTTGGAGCATGCCGACTGGGCGAGCCGCCGGCTGCTGAGGAGACGGAGCCGCCGGGCTGGCTGGCGGAGGCGGCAGGCCCTCGCCCTTGGCAATTCTGGCGAGCCAGTTGCACTTCCGAGTGGTGTGGTTGGACGGCTTCGCGCCGCTATGGAACTTGCATGGGGCATCGAGGGCTTGCTCGAAGGAGAAGGCGGGCAGCCAAGCACCCTTGCCGCCTTTCTAACGCTTGGGGCCAGGTTGTCCTTCCGGCTGCTGGTCTTCGATGGTTGCTACTTGCCGGCTGTTGGAAGCCGGCTGCTGGGCTTTGCGGTTGCTGTCGTTCGGCTGTTGGCGCCGGTTGGTGTCACCAGCCGGAGCTTGAGGGGCCGACTGGATCACCTTCCCGGACGTGTCAACCCGGATCTCCGACTTCATGGAGGAGTCGGCCGTGGCGTACTTGTCCGCCGCGACCAGGAGCTCGTCCAATGTAGCCGGCTCATCGCACAGAAGCTTGTGCTTGAGCAGGGTGCCCTCTCTGCACCCGACGGTGAAGTACTCGATGGCCTGCACCTCGTGCACCCCTTCGCAGGAGTTGCGCAACTCGGCCCAGCGCGTCAGGTAGTCGCGGGTGGACTCGGTCGGGCCCTGAACGCACATGGAGAGCTGGTGTGGCTTGGGGGGCCGCTTGTATGTGCTGGTGAAGTTGCGGATGAAGACATCGGCGAAGTCCAGCCAGCTGTTGACGCTGTAAGGCTTGAGGCTGTTCAGCCATGTCCGGGCCGTGCCTTGGAGCATGACCGGAACGTACTTCACGGTAATGCGCTTGTTGCCGTTTGCTATGCTGACTGTCGTCGAGTAGTCGATCAGCCAGTCCTCCAGCTTCACAGAGCCGGTGTACTTGGGAGTGTCTCGGGGGAGCGAGAACCCTTTGGGGAAGGGCTCGTCACGGATGCGGGGGCTGAAGCAGGCCGGGCCGATCGTGTCTTCCTCTTCTACGGCCAGCGACCGAGCGAGCCGCTCGATCCGGTGGCGCGCATCATTTTCTCCGACTCCTTCACGGGGGCCCAGCCGGCCTCCGAGAGTCGGATGATCCACAGGAGGTGGAGAGGCCAGCCTCTCCCTGCGTGGGGGAGGCGGACGCTCATCCCGCCGGTGCTCCACCCGTGGGCGGTTGTCATGGTTGCGCACAATCGTAAGGTGAGTGCACCGGCTGCGGCTAGCAGCCGGCTCCGGGTCTTGCTGACCGCGGTCTCCGCCTGCTGGGGACCGGGAGGTCGCTCCATGCTCACGGCGGGGGGGATGGTTTTCGGCTTGCTTGCCGGCAGCCATCATGCGGTGGTATGCGTCTTGCTGCGTGGTTGCAGCGTCGAGGAGCTCCTGGAGGCGCGCCATCTGGCTGCGCCGCTCATCGCCCTCCAGGTTATCCAGCTCATCTGCGGCCGCCTGGGCAGCGCATAAGTTCTCCACTGGGGTGGCGTAAACCGGGCGTCCGACTCCCAGCATGCTGGCTATGGCCGCGCCGCGTTGCCGAACGGCGCCGGCTCGGCTGGGCTCGCCAGGAGCCGGCGTGCCGCTTGCGATGTGGTTGATCTCGCGCTGGCAGGCCTCAGCGCGGTGCCTCATGGCCGCCATCTTGTTGGCGCTTTTAAGGAGCATGATGCGGAATGCATCCAGCGTCGCTCCATCGGCGTTAGCAGCAACGGGGGTGGCCAGGCCCTGCATGGCCGCTCGCAGCGGATCCTGGGCAGCCCCGGTGGAATCACCGCCGTGGCCAGTGACCAGCACCTCCGCAATGGTGCCGGCATTGGTGTTGCTGGCGACGGGAGGGAGAGGATCGTCAATGACCACCACGTCGACGGGGAACCCGTTGGTGGAGGCCGCGTCGGAGTCGATGAGCATCTCGGCGGGCTCGATGGAGGGGTTGATGGAGCCGACGGACTCCGCGTCGGAGGCGGACGCGTCGGAGATGCCGAGCTTGCTGACGAGGTCGATGAGGCAGCTCACGGGGCACGCCGCTCCCGCGTCGGCGGCGGGCTCGTCGGAGAGGCTGGCCTTGCCGAAGAGGTCGGCAAGGCAGCCCACGGGGCAGGCTGCTCCCACGTCAAGCGATGCGCTGATGCATGCGCCAACGGGCGCGTCAGGCTGGCTGATCAGGCCAGGCGCGACGTGCTCGTCAGAGAGGAAGAGGGTTCCCATCCAGAACATGTCTCCGGCCAACGCTGCGCTTTGCCCCACGATGGGCGCCAACTGTCGGGGTATTCTCATGACAGATGCTAGGGGGTGGCTTATCATGGATGGGGACAGGAGGACGTCGTCGGGCCATGGAAGCGGGAATGGGCGAGAGCTCGAACGCACACGAGTCTTACCCAGGTTTGGGGCTCTCCGAGGAGATAACACCCCTAGTCCTGCTCTGTGGGGTCTCCGCATGATGACTATGATCAGATAGTGGCTACAAGTTTGCTCCTTGAGCTGTTGGCTAGAGGAAGAAGAAGGGCAAGGCTAGCTCTCTTGCTTCTCCTAGCTATGTGTGTACGAATGGCGTGGTTGCTAAACCCTTTGCATGGGTGAGCCTGGGGGGTTTATATAGGCCTACCCCCCAGGGGTACAATGGTAATAGGGCCGGGTGTAGGACCCGGATGTCAGTGTATATGGTCGCCGGGTTCTCCGCCGGCTGCTGGGGCCCGCCGCCTGAAAGGCCCCGCCGACTGCCGAGGATTCGGCCGACAGGTAGGGCCTGCCGCTTGCGGGCCATGCTGATTGCCTTTTGCTGTAGCCTCGCCCTTGATGATGGGGGCCTTGTCGGGGGAGGCATGGCTACAGTCCCGTCGCCTGGTGTGCGCGCACTGTAGCCATGCTCCGTCTCGTCGGAGTAACGGCGCGTTGACTCCGAGGGGAGAGAGGGGCCGTCTGCTGGGAGCCAGTCCGCCACCGAAGTTGCCTTCTTGGGGAGCGTCGTCTTCTGGTTGCTCACGGACAGGTAGGGCCCGCCGCCTGCGGGCCGTACCGACCGCCCGTCGTGGGAGCATAGCCCCTGCTGACGAGGGCTACGTCATGGGCCGCGTGGCTACAGTGAGCGCCTGGCAGAGGGGTGTCCGCTTGGTCAGCCCGCACTGTAGCCATGCTCCTCTGGGATTTGGGGGAACAGTTGGCCCTATAACCACGCCCCATCTTATCATAATGAATGGGTGCAGACTCCGAGGGGAGGAGGGGCCGTCTGCTAGGATCCGCCCTCCCCCAAAGCCACCTTCTGAGAGCGCGCCGCCATCTGGGAGCCGGCCACTTGGGCCAGCCGGCCCAAGGAGCCGGCCACGCGTCCGGAAGGTGTGAGGGGCTTTGCTGGCCCCGATGCCTTGAAATGCTATGGGGTGTTGATGAGGCTACCCATGGTCAATCCCTCCGACAAAGGTTATGGGCGCGCACTACCTTGGCTAGGTAGGCGGACATAACCCTTGTGTGCCCGAGTTGTATTGATCCATTGTCCCCATTTGGGACCGTTTATGTTTTGTCACGACGGTGGCCGTTGGGTGTCACGAGGTGACACCGGGGCCACCCATGACTTAGCCCAAAGGGGAGTTGGTCGAAGTGGTCGGGAGAGTGTCTTGGCAATAGATCGGTTTTGTCGGAACGCCGTTGGTCCACCCGAATCGGAGCACGAGGCCTTGGGTTCCGTAGTGTGGGTACAGTGTGCTAACCTCTGCAGAGTGTTTAATCTATTGATAGCCATGCCCATGGATAAGGGCCCAGTTCGTAGTAGGTCACACTATGGGTCAACAGTAATAATAACTTGTTTAATAACAACCCCGGTACGATGATGAAAGAAGTGGTTGATACTTATGTGATCGCCAGAGGATCACAGTGGTATCGAGGATACCGAAGGTGTTTGAGATTTATGGTGTTATGCGAGAATCAAGGGGAAAGATCAAGCTCCTTGTGGTCATGTAATGATTACTACGGTATTGTTAATACCAAGCTTGATTTGATCCTGAGATGATTGTGTGATGACCATGGTGGTAAGTGATTCATGTGGTGGTTACGAGGTAACCCCGAACAGAATAAGTTGGTGCATGATATTGTTAATATGTTGCATGCTAGTATCATCATATGCTCATGCCATGCTCATCTGGTATAGTTCTAGTGCTATCTTGTTCACCATGTCCATGCCATGTTGCTCTAGCTGTATCATGTTCATCCTTGCTAAGTAATCTGTAATTGCCATGCTGTTGTCTGTCTTGATTGCTTTGGTTGCTGTGAGCTTGCAAGTACATTCAATGTACTGACCTGGCGTGTCATGCCAGTTTGCAGGTCATGCCTTGTCTTCTTGCTTGTTTGCTGAGGATCTTGAGTTTGCGAGCTAGGATAAACGTTCCAGCCAGCGTCCCTGCGGAGTGGAGTCCATCGTCGTCGCCGTTGTTCCGCTGCCAGTAGATGTTCCGCTGCTTCAAGTTGTTATGCTGCTTGCATAGAGCAACTGTGGTTGGCGTAGCGACGATGTGCCGATGTTATTCATTGTAATATCGGAGACCTTGTATTCTTATTCATGCTGTAATAGAGGGCCGATTTGTTCTATGCCAAGCAGTGCCGTATTCCAGAAGACTTCACCTCGATCTCTGGGCTGGAATACGGGGCGTTCCGGTCTCTCTGAGCCGGGGTGCCACAATGGTTGGTATTAGAGAAGGTCTGGCTATAGAGTGTCCTAGTTCGCTGGAACGTTAGAAAACGGTAGTATAGGGTCTGGTTGTGTCTCTGCTTGCTGCATTTGGTTGTTGCATTTGTTTGCTGCATATAGTCTTATTTCGGTTACCCCTAACCCTTTATTCATTGCGTAGATGGCGGTTAGCTTCCATGAGTTCAATGCCATCCGCAGAGCTCCCGGTGTTGTTCCTATTGCGTTCAGCCCCACTCCTGCACCTCTTAGCTTTGCCACCCTCCTTGGCGATATGTGGCGTAGCATTTATCCCCACGGAGATCCACCTCATTATCAAGTATTCCAGTTTTCTGCCGGAGGAGGAATCCTGGAGTATGTTGCTCATGTTCATCTGTCAGCTCCGATTCCTGTTGGTAAGCGCACCTACAGTTTCCACGGTGGTTATGGCGCTACTCCCAAGCGTGCCGTTCAGTTTGCCGCAATGGCAGGAATCACCGGGCTTCGTCATCAAGAGAGCATGGTGCAAGAGAACCATGCTTATCAATACTATCCAACCATCGTCGAGAATCCTAAGCAGATCAAGTTCTCTTCTGTCAACCCTCAAGATGACCTGGCTATCCTCGCCATGTCCTGTTACATGACAGCCGAGTGTCTTCTTATTTCCGAGTTAGTCCGAGATGCCATTCGAGCCAGGAGATTGCTTGGTGCCGCCCTACCTCAGTCTCCGCCAGCTTCTCCAACCCCTCCGCCTCATCCATCCGGAGTTTCGGAGTCAGCAGTTCCACTCGCTACTCCCTTAGTTTCTTCATCAGTTCCCAAGTGTTTGCTCAAGCATAGGGTGTAGTCCTGTGTGTAGTGCATGTGCATCTATTGTAGTACCATGCTTGTGTGTGCCTGTGTGGAGTAGTTATGTAGCTTGTTTGTTGTGTGCTTTATTGCAATAAATCATTTTCTCGCGCTTCTTTGTTTTGAATCTTCGGTGTTACCCCCTTATGGAAAGTTCTCATCAATTGACACTGGATCAGAAGAAGCCGTGAGAAGTAAAGATATACACCAAGGAACTCAGTTAAAAGCAATGAGAATTTCAGCTGACAAGCATCGTATTGCAGACATCCAATCAGAATACAAGTTATATTTTGCTCAGACTTTCGGTAACAAGTACCCATCAGAGATCCATCTTTATTGCAGCAATGATTAAACCAGCAAGAGAATAAAATTGGATCCAAGTCCAACAATGCATTTCAAGTCAAAGGTATGGTTCGTACACAATGATTGATTCTGTCATGAGTCAAATTTGAAACATGCGACACCCCGAAGTCAGTCTGGATAGGCAATGAATTCAGCAAGAAGGATGGTCAGACAATCCTTGTCATACAAGTTATCAGTAGCCGGAATAACAAGAATATATATATGTTACCCCGTTCACAAAGAAAATCAGTCCAGTCCTTCTCCACAACTTAACAGCGAAGCGTACAAGACACGATTTCCCAGTCTGCATCAGTAAGGTATGAATGGATTCCCATGCAAGATATTCGGTCTTCTTCAATAAGATACTGCAAAAGCTTCTGGCATAAGGTACCGAGTCTTCCCTAGCAAGTCTTTAAGGGGGGAAGCTTATGAGGTACGCTACCCAGCCTTCCTTAGCAAGCTATCCACCGGCAGCTTCGAGCATAAGCCAACCAGTCTTCCTCAGCAAGATACTCCCGATGGCTTCCAACGCAAGCTGCCCAACCTTCTTTAATACAGCACTGGTATAAGATATTAAATAATGAGTTGGCAAGCATATGTCAGTTCTTCACAAGTCTCAGATCCGCAACGGATTGGTTAGAAAGCTAGAAATTAGACAGAACATAAGTACACCTCGGGAATCAGATATTTCTATATACAGTGAGCATGTTTCCAAGTTCATACGAAACCCTCGTACAAGGAAGAATTCAAGGTAAGCATCCGACAACCTGGCTGGTTATGCAAGAGAAAGAAAGCCGGTGAGTGATGCAAGAATTGACAAGTCTTGAAGCAAGACAACATTGAGACAACTATCTTGACAATGGTTATCAAGATCAGCCTCCTCACACCCGACAAAGTGATATTATTAACCTTTGTCACTGTCTCGTATGATTGATGACAACAATAAGCTTCGTACAAGCACACATGAGCCTGGCAACTATCCTGAGAATCGATACACAAACGAGGCCAAGGTATGATTCACATCACTGTTTTGAACCAAAGGGCATGCGTATATTCGAAAAACCAAATACCTGGATAGCAGAAATTCCTTGTTCCCCGAGGAGATGTACTCTGTGGAATGTTCTCGGTACTAAATAAAAGAATAATACCTCCACCGAGAATCACTATTGAGAAGGACACGCCTGTCGGTTATGATAATCTTTCGAACCTCAGCTAAGTGAGTAGATATGAAAAAAAATTGGAGCCAGTGTGAACAAGAACATATGAGGTAAGTCAGAATGTCCGATGTGGTGAAGCAAACCACCCCAGAGCAAGGCAATGAGTCAGATGAAATCCAGTGGGAACAGAATATAAAGGAAACCCGAGTTGGAAACGGTTTCCTTGAGTCAGAATATTTACTTGATCCCAGAGCAACCAAATCTCGAGGACGAGATTTCTTTAAGAGGGGAAGGTTTGTAACACCCTGGATTTTGGCATTTTCTTTTTCTTTTTATTTCCTTTGGATTATTGTTTTGCTTTGCTTTTCCATTGCTCTGCGATCCTAAAACTTGGGAAGATCATGTCTTCCTAGGTTTCATAGTGGCTTGTCAAAACCATCCCTAGCTCATGTCATTTTCATCCTAGCCCAAATCCCAATATTCTTTTAATTGGGAATATTCCTTTTCTATTTAAGAAATAATTCTTTTTTCCCTAGGTTGTGAAGCAACCTATATTTCTGTCACTCCCAAAATTCCCAAATAATTCTCATAAATTGTTTGGGTCATATCTTCCCCAAATATGCCAAAACCCTTCCTTGGTATCATCAAAGATAATTCACAAATATTCCTTTTCTCATTCTGCCCTAAGTGGCTTTTTGAGAAGGAAGTGTCATTTGTCTTTGCTTGATTGACCCCAAACTTTTTGGACACCTTTTCATGTCCATATCATTGCCTCCTATCAAAATTCAACTCAATTTTCCAAGTGAATATTCCTGAGCAATTTTTCAAAGTTCCTATCAGAAGGAATTCTTTGTGAAGGAAGCACTAGCTAGGTTAATCCAAATGAGTTGAAATTTTGCAAGGTCCTTCATATGATCAAATCATCACTCTCCTCAAGATTTGGTCTCATGTCATCACTCTATGTGAGCTCAACATCAAATCTTGGTTTCTGGTCAGATTTTCAGGTTGTGAAGCAACTATATTTTATATTGCTTTATTATTGCTGAAAATTTACGAGGACATTCTCATGTTCATATAACCTCTCTCCACAAATATTTGGCTCATTTTATTTCGAAAATTTTCCTCACCTATTTTTCTTAAATTCTAACCAAAGAGCTGCATTGTGAAGCAAGTACCATTTTGGTATTTCCAAATGGCATGAAACTTTTACAACAGCTTCATATGATCAAATAAGTCATCTGCTCCGATTTTCAGCTCAATATAATTAGCCATGAGAGTGCCACTTCAAGATTTGCATTTCTGACCAGTGGGGTGCATTACACAGCAAGTGCACTCTAGAGAGCTCCATTTCATCTGATATTTGGCCACCACAGTTACCTTAGCTTGTGATCAAGCTAGGCCAAAGCCCAGAGTCATTGCACTGTTCTAGCTCTCACAATTCGCATCAAACAGGTTGCTGCTGAAATGTTTTGGAGCCTCCTGCCAATCTCTTCTTTGCCCCTGGACTGAATTCTTTCTTCATTTGGACTAAGGGCAGTAAGGTCCATCCACTGGACATGGTTGGCCGGGCCAAAACGCGCCGCTTGCGCCAGTTCACGCGGTGAGCATGCTTGCGTCATGCAAACGGTGTGCTGTGGCACGGTCTGGCCGCTGTTCTCGTCCGCTCCCTCCGCGTCTCGACGTTCCCCCATGTCTAGTAGCTCCCCCGTGAGCCTCTGCATCATCCCGTGCCTAGGCCCCACCTTATCTCATCGCCGTTCAGCCACAAACGCCATGCCCGTGCCGCGTCCAGCCCCTGTCCTCCATTAGAGTCACGTTGGAGCTCACCCGTGATGCTCTAGAGGCTTCCCCGCGGCTATATAAGAGTGCCCCGAGCTCTTCCGCACCTCACCACCTCCTCCCTCACCTCTTTTGCTCACCGGAGTCTCATCATCTCGTCGTTTCCTCCTCGGACCATCGTGACCTCGCCGGAGTTTGTTTCGGTTCCGACCACCTCGAGCCTCCTCTCCGTCGTGATGCTCTAGTGGAGGCGTTTTTTTAGAATACGTTTTCTAAGTCAGAAAGCGTATTCTGTTTCTGTTGCGGCCGAAAATGCGTTTTCTCTATTTCGGAAGCGTATTTCTCAGAAAGTGCGCTTTCTGTTTTCAGCCGCCAGGGACCCGTTGGTGATAAAATATTCACAGATTGGTCCCTATACTTCCACACCTCGTATCTTCGCGACCGTAACTCTGATTGAGGTGAATCCAACGCCCACTTCTTCGTCTCGTCGAGCTCTATCTTTTGGTATCATTTTCACTAGGTGTGCCCACTATGAAAATAACCTTTATGCCCTTGCCCTATTCTAGCCCCCTCTGAGAGTGAAGTGTCCGGAGAATCATTCCGTGACTTCATCGTACCTCTTCCCGGAGTATCCGGCAACTCCAGGCAAGCCACGACAGCCACTTGCATGATGGATTTGCAGCATCCATGGTTTTCAACTGGAATATTTAAATAAGTTGTGCATGTTAATATTTTCGAGAATGCTTTATATGCTTATGGATCCATGCTCGTTCTTATACCATGATTATTTTCATCTAGTTGGTTACATGCTTACTTGCTAATATTGTTATCATGTTCTACTCTGGTAGTTATTTTCCCAATGCTAGTGGTCATACTATGTTCATATTAGTGATATGCTTTACTATGCTTGTGCTATTCAGGATCATCGTTATGCCATGTTCATTTGCATCTAGTAGAGCAAATGCTTAATTATTATTGAAGTTAAGATGAACGTGCTAAATGGTTGTGTTATCCACCCATGCTCATGTTGATATCATGCTCATATGCACTTTTATTTCATCATGTTATATTGGATGACTCAGCATCATTTGCATTCAAGTTTAACCGGACTTTAATTGAACTTGAACACCTGTTGGCTGAGTCATAGTGCCATCGAAATCAAGCTGACCAGTGCAGCCACACTTGCTTTATGGGGGCCCCTAACTGGGTCTATTGTCATGCCTCTCGCCGGTGCCTCCAACTAGGGAAGGTTATGGGCATGCGCTACCTTGGCCAGGTAGGCGGACATAAGCCTTGTGTGCCCGAGTTGTATGGATCCATTGTCCCCGTTTGGGACCGTTTATGTTTTGCCACGATGGTGGCCGTTGGGTGTCACAAGGTGACATCGAGGCCACCCATGACTTAGCCCAAAGGGGACTTGGTCGGAGTGGCCGGGAGAGTGTCTTGGCAATAGATCGGTTTTGTCGAAACGCCGTTGGTCCACCCGAATGGGAGCATGAGGCCTTGGTGTGGCGCTCCGCCTGATTACCACTATAGCCAGACGGTCGCCACGCATACCAGCCCAGGAAATTACTCTGGCATGCGTGTTTACAACAAGTATCATGAACACAGGCATTTCTATTAATGGATATATAAGTCTTACATGATAGATTATAGGGGTGATGGCAGCGGGAAAGCTCCATCTAAGGCAGCATGGTCCTGGTGCGGCTCCGATCCACAGGGATCTGACTAGGTTACTCTTCTAGCCCGCGAATGCTCCCGCTCCTCGACGACGGATCCTTATGTGAACCTGGCCACGTTAAAGGCCGCTGAGCACTTTTGAATGTACTCGCAAGCAAACCAACTAACATATACACCAAGCAAAGCAATCCATGGCATTCAAGCATGCATTTGTTATTAGAGCAACATTAATTATCATGGCATACCATCCCTATCTTGCAATATTACTTATCATGTTATAACAGGATTATCCAGTGTGATACTACCAAAGTAAAGTAAAGTATATCAAGTAAATAATCCATATTCCGAACAATATCAGGATCCAATCCAACTCTTATGGTCATCTGACCATCTCTTTCATAGCCATTCCCTGGCTATCATATCATATCCCTGACATCATCCGATATCTATGCATTTCCACTGTAAGTCTGATAAACTTACTCTCTTACGGGTTGTCCCACAATCCTCAGAATACTCACGAGTCACTGAGTACTTCCGATCATAAGACGAGTTCCTCCACCATTATTATCTTTGTTACGGTTGACCATGTAGAGAGGTATGGACGGACTGTCCAATACTGTGGACGCGGCTATTCGAATAGATTCTTACACTCTGCAGAGGTTGCGCACTTTACCCACACCATGGAGCACCTGACCTCGTGATCCCATTCGGGTGGACCAGGGTTGCTCCAACGAAACCTGCCTAACCCGTGACTCCTCTACCGTACCACCGACAATCATACCCTCCCAGGGTCATGTCCTGGGTGGCCCCTGTGTCACCTCGCGACACCTGCCACCGTCGTGGCCAACTAAACTGTCCCAAACGGGGACGCCGGCAAATAACTCAACTGGGCTCACAAGATTATCGCCGCCTATCGGGCCAGGGTAGCATGCGCGCATAACCTTCCCTAGTTGGTGGTACCGATAAAAGAGCACGCGGTCAGGCCAAGTCAAGGCCGTCCCATACCTGCAAATGTGGCTGCACGGATAAGTCCGGACAGGTGACTCTAGATCAACCGACTAGGTTTAGTTTTAGCCATCATTTAGCAAGCATGGTTGTCTATCACCACAGGTTGAGGTGGTAGCAACTATGCATTTAAGTAACTTACATTGAATTATCACATAGCAACCTCATGCAAGTAATGTAAACAGTAAGTGCAGTCTAACAGAGGTGTACTTTTTTCTATCATCGGCATAATCATTAATTAAACACGCAAGAATAACACAGAGCAATGCTTTAGGGCATATATCAGATGGTCGGCTTGCCTGGGGTCGAAGAATACTCTGGGAAGAAGTGCGGTGAAGCCGCGGAAGAATTCGCCGGAAATGTTCTCTCTCGGAGGGGGCTGAATGAAGGGCAAGGGCAAAATGGTCATTTTCAGAATGTGTAAACATTGTGAAAGTGACCTCATCAGAATGGGCTCGACGAACTGAAGAAGTGGGCATTGGATTCACCTGAATCAGAGTTACGGTTGCGAAGTTGTGAGCGTTCATTCGTTAGACGGTAAAATGAATAAAAGCTCTTCATTTTAGCCGCTAACCAGTGAACGTTCACAGTGTAACTGTTTCAGAGGCTGGGTTAAAAGAGAAAGTGCACTTCGGTGGAATACGCTTTCAGAATAGTGGAGGCGTACTTTGAGTTATTGCGTGGACGAATGCGCTTTCACTGATCGAAAACGCATTTCGAGGGAGTGCGCCTCCACTTAAACTGGCGGGCCCATGTGAATGACACACGGGGCCCACAGGTGCCTTCTTTATCTCCTCCCTCTCCATCTCCTTCCTCCTCCTGCCTTCCCCTACAGAGCAACAGGGGGCTCGGCTCTGGCGTGGCCCTCGCGCTGCCGTGGTCTTCTCCGGCCGGCGAGAGGGCAGGCGAGGTCGCCGGCGAGCTGCTCGGCCGCGGATGGGTAGCAGGGCCGTGAGGGTGGCTACAGGTGCGGCTGCGTGCGGCGGCATCCATGGCCGAGGGTGGCTGTTCCGGCGGCGTCCCGACAAACTAGAGGGGCTAGGGACGGGGCGAGGACATGGGCGAGCTCGCCGGTGAGTGGGGCAACTGGGGGTGAGGTCTATGGGCCCTGGGGATGGACGGACGCGGGGTTGGAGGGCGGAGGCACTGGGCGAGCTCCGGTGAAATTGCCGCGCTCTGGCGAAGTAATTGGTCAGGCGCGAGTGCAGAGGTGGTCTGGAGGGAGAGGGGAGGGGGCTGAGGTGGTGATGGTGCTCGGGGAGGGGCTCAGCCATGCCTATTTATAGCCAATCGGGCGAGGCGATAACCACGGCCGCTGTGGCATCCTCATCACCTTACTGGAGCTAGGGGACACGCGGAGGGAGGGGGCGATGTCGGCAGCGTCTCCAGGAGAGGGAAGAAGCCGGTAGTGGGTTCGGGAGAGCTCGAGCTTGTCCTCATACGGCGGCAGCTGCGCCAGTACAGTGGCGGAGTAATGACGACTGTCGTGGCACGGCGAGGAAGAAAACGAAGGTGGAAATGACCAGAGAGGGGTGAGGGGACGACGGGGAGTCAGGTCGGCAAGCTAGGACACGCCATGCCAGCTTGAGCTGGCCTGCCCGACGCGATGGATGCGCAGAGCGCCTATTTGGCATGGCCACCGCATGGTCACCATGGGTGCCGCGTGTCCAGGGCACCAGAAGGTCCTGGAACCTTGTCAATTAGATGTATCAGAGGTCAATGAGCTAACCTATGAGGATTTTGGATGAAGGTGAGGGCAAGAACTGACTGATTGGAGATGACCTAGGTTCTGACCAGCAAGTGATTGTACTGGAGTGGGGAAGCTTGGCTTGGGGTAATGAGCTGGATCTTTGTCATACTGAGATAGGGTAGGAAGGACTATATGCTGGTAGAATTTGAAGGCATTTAGACCTCATTTGCATATACTTCCTTTGCAATGCAATTTTTGGTCCAGAAAAGGGATTTTGAAGCTGGGATAAAATGGCTTGATGAAATGAGCTGAATTTTTGTGGAGGGAGTTTATATGGGAGTATGGAGGTTCGGGTAAAATTTCAGCTCATTTGGATATACCAAATTGGTACTTCCTTCACAAAGCTTTCAAATGGACTGAAAATTAGGAAAATTGCTGGGGAAGAATGGATGGAGGGATTGAGCTGATTTTTGGTATCCATGGGTTATTTGTCAATTTTAATCACCATGAAAAATTTCAGCTCAAATGGATCAAGGGTTCAAGCACTTCCTTTGCAAACTAGAAATCTGGACAGAATTTGCAAATGGATGCTGTGCTCAAACTTTGAACTATGGAACTTGCGTTTTGATGGAAATGGCAAATATATGGATAGGGTAAGCTCCACAATTTATTTGGGATTTTTCCTGGCTACCAAAATGGTAGTTCCTTTAGAAAGGGCCCAAAATGCAATATTGGCATTAAATAGGAAAATGCAATTTCCCCTATTTAATTATGGCCAATATTTTTGTGGGAGCTCAATATGATCATAAAGAATATCTCCACAAGTTTTCATGAACTTTGGAGATGGATAGATATTTTCCCGGATTTAATTCCTTTAACTGGCAGAAAAAGGAATTAATTATAAATAAAAAATATTGCAAATGACTTAGCAATATTTTTGCATATCCAGGGTTTATAGATAAAGGATGATCACTGGGAAAAGTTTGGGAGGCAACAGATCAAAGGAAATTGGGGTTCCTTTGTAACTGAAGGGATTAGGGTTTCCCTTCCGACAACTCGGAAGGTACGGTTTTGGTGGCAAAGCCTGAAAATAGATCTTGGGTGGCAAGGTTGGATAGGGAAGGCAAGGTTGTATGACCATCTTCATATACCCAGGAGCTGGAGAAAATCCGATAACACCGAGAAAAAAGACGGGAGTCAAATCCCGCGAAGGAAAAAATCCAGGAGCGAAAACCAGGGTGTTACAAACCTACCCCCCTAAAGAAAATCTCGTCCTCAAGATTTCCGGGCTTACCTCCTGGTGAAGGGGGACTTACTTGTCTGCGACTTGGATCCATCAGCGGTCTCGTCTTCGTTGGTTCACTAACCTTTTAACTGCCTCTTCTGATGGATCAGGTGTTGTCTCTGCACACAGTTTTCTTGAATCCTTCTCTTTACTGTCAGGTGTACCTTCTGGTAGTGGTGTTGTTGGTGGGGTAGCAGGTAATACCAACGAACAACTCGGTTTCCTTGGCCTGTAAGTGACTGCTTCGGTTTCATTGCGATGCTTCGCACTCTGACATTCATGGGCAAGACATCCTTTCCTAGTACCAGGGCTCACATGCTCGTATGGCCTCGAGTGAGTGGGAGTGGCTTTCTGTTTGCCGTGTCAGAATACTCAGTCTAGCTACGGATTCCATACTAATGTTTCCATCTATCTCAGGCACTCTGACTTTGTCCTTAGGGAATCCACAATTCAAGGAACAACATGACCGAGCTATTGTTGCTATATTCCTAACTGAAATGTCAGGCATGATCACAAAGTAATCATAGACAATAATCTCTTATTCCAATGATGTCATGATGTCTATGAGCTGTTGGTGCTGACATGCTTTGAGCCATTCTATCTGAATGTCTTCTTTCAAACTCCATCACTCATGGAGATGACTCTGTTATATATAGCCTCTGTAGTCCTCGCTATGTCCACTGAGCTGAACATAGTATGGCTATCATCTGGTGTATCCTTCGGAGCATATCCTCTTATCTTGGTTGATGGCCCATATTCATGATGAGTGCGGCAAGCTCGCTTGTAACCGTAGGTAGCGCATTGTTGTGGCCGCATATGCAAGAGTCTGGCAAGGGTCGGTAATACCACTCTGTCCGTGAATCTGTATCATGCTGACCATCACGGAGGTTGTTCGTTCACAACTTCTTTGTTCTTGAGGATTCCTTTGATGGACTTGTCATGACCTGCCAACTGTTTTCTCGACTTGTCGGGGTTGTTCTCACAACTTACTCTTGCATTCCTTGTAGGGGTTGTTGTGCTCATATTCTTCCTTTCAACATGGGGCCAATGCTTCTCTGAACACAGTTATTCCCGTGTATGAGTGACTTGCATGAACTGATCCACTGGACTACATGCTCACAACATATGCAGATGTAGGATAAATCCTTTCATAAGCACTGAGTTCTGAGGCAGATGTGTGTCCAGACTAGTTTGTGCTTCTGACAAGCTTGTTGTGGGCACGATGGTGGGTTGAAGAAGGCTGAATTCCTTATGTTCGAAGCTTCTGCCAAAGTAGTGTGCTGAAGAAGGCTGGGTATCGTGTCTCAAAAGCTTTTCCTTCATGTGTCTTGCTGTGGAAGGTCAGGTGCCTTATGCCGGAGTCTTTCCGCGGTAGCACGCTTTGGAAGATGGGAGTGATGTATCCCAGAAGATTTTCTCACCAAGTGGCATACCGAGGAAGATTGGCAGTCTGGTGTCTTAAGCTCTTCTCGGTAGCTTGCGGAGGAAGGCTGGGTTCCTTATGCCATAACCTTTCGCTGTGTACGCAGTCGGATCTATGGCCGATTCTAGCTTCCTTTCGAAGTATCCGGAATTTTACCCATAGCGGAGCCAAACTCGGTATAGGCCATACCTTGATTGCATATATTCTGTTGTCATGCACACCGCTTGTCCTTCTACTGGTCTGATCATTGCTGCTATAAGGGCTGCACGACTGATGCAGGCTTCATGTTGTTAATTAATTCGGGATACCCTTTGCATTCAAACCAAGTGTTGCCGATATTAAGCAATTGACGGATCATTCCATTTGGTTCAGCTGAGCTTCCCAGCATGTGAAGTTCTCATTGATTATGGGCAACCGTGAACTTATCCATTTTCCTTGCAAACCTTGTTCATAGTGCCCAGAAAATTTTGTATATACCCCGGTGAATTCCAAATTATGCTTTGAAATTTGTACCAACGTACCGGAGTTTTGTTGTTGCTCTTGGCACATCCACATTTTTGAAATATGTCTTTGGTGGATAATAGATGATTCTTGAGTCCATTGAGAAATGACTCAAGGTTCACCTCACTGACTGAAATAATCCTTGTATCGCGGACGGAATAATTTTTCCTTACTGGTGTTCATTCTTGGTAGCTCATCTGACTGCTCCTTAGGCGTGATCTGTTCTGAGGCAAACTCTCTCAGGTAGATTCTGTCCTTGTCTGTTGCACACAGATTCTGCTTCTGACCCATTCTTCATTCCTGACAAATCCAGTGTTGCTGTTCTGAATACTAGGCAGTTGGCTTGGCTTGACTCTTGCTGAATTGGGATTATTGGGTATTATCCCAGTTGTATGCTGGTCTTCTTGACGGCACTTGCGGATGGATCCAGTCGGAGCGAAGAAACGGAACCGACAAAAAAACAAGAATCGCGAAAACCAAAAAAAAAATAAAGCTCAAATATTGTGGACCTTACACACGTGGCCGAAGATTCACTAGTATAACTAGTATGGCGCACTCGATGCACCTCTAAGGATTTGGAAGCGAAACCACACAATGCTCCTGGCAGCACTGGTGTTAAGCTCCTACTACTTCCTTAGGGAACATCAAACTCGACGAAGGACCATAGCCAAAGTGGCTTAGTCAACGATCCTAGGGTTGTCGGGGAGAGATGGAATTTATAAGCGTTTCCCAAAGGAAACTAGAGTTAAGAAGATAAATGCCATGGCTAGCAAGCAGGGTAGGGGTATCTGGTTTACCTAGGGGTTCAGGGCTCACGGGTCGTTGCCTGGTGCGAGCATTTCGTACCGGAGGCAAGGGCCACGAGAGTTGGGGTCTGATGGAGCCAAAACCTAGGGGGTTGCCTTATGATCAATAGTAGCCGTGCCTATTTGGCAAAGATGGTTGATATCCATCTGGGCTTGCTACTGAGCACAAGACAATGCAGTCTGGCTAGGGTAACCTATAGTCAGCCTGGCTGCTCTGATACCATCCGTTGTGGCGCTCCGCCTGATTACCACTGTATCCAGACGGTCGCCACGCATACCAGCCCAGGAAATTACTCTGGCATGCGCGTTTACAACAAGTATCATGAACACATGCATTTCTATTAATGGATATATAAGTCTTACATGATAGATTACAGGGGTGATGGCAGCGGAAAAGCTCTATCTAAGGCAGCATGGTCCTGGTGCGGCTCCAATCCATAGGGATCTGACTAGGTTACTCTTCTAGCCCGGGAACGCTCCGACTCCTCGATGATGGACGACGGACTCTTATGTGAACCTGGCCACGTTAAAGGCCACTGAGTACTTTTGAATGTACTCGCAAGCAAATCAACTAACATATACACCAAGCAAAGCAATCCATGGCATTCAAGCATGCATTTGTTATTAGAGCAACATTAATTATCATGGCATACCATCCCTATCTTGCAATATTACTTATCATGTTATAACAGGATTATCCACTGTGATACTACCAAAGTAAAGTAAAGCATATCAAGTAAATAATCCATATTCCGAACAATATCAGGATCCAATCCAACTCTTATGGTCATCTGACCATCTCTTTCATAGCCATTCCCTGGCTATCATATCATATCCCTGACATCAACTGATGTCTATGCATTTCCACTGTAAGTCTGATAAACTTACTCTCTTACGGGTTGTCCCACAATCCTCAGAATACTCACGAGTCACTGAGTACTTCCGATCATAAGACGAGTTCCTCCATCATTATTATCTTTGTTACGGTTGACCACCTAGTGAGGTCTGGACGGACTGTCCAATACCGTGGACGCGGCTATTCGAATAGATTCTTACACTCTGTAGAGGTTGCGCACTTTACCCACACCATGGAGCACCTGACCTCGTGATCCCATTCGGGTGGACCAGGGTTGCTCCAACGAAACCTGCCTAACCCGTGACTCCTCTACCGTACCACCGACAATCATACCCTCCCAGGGTCATGTCCTGGGTGGCCCCTGTGTCACCTCGTGACACCTGCGACCATCGTGGCCAACTAAACTGTCACAAACGGGGACACCGGCAAATAACTCAACTGGGCTCACAAGATTATCGCCGCCTACTGGGCCAGGGTAGCACGCTCGCATAACCTTCCCTAGTTGGTGGTACCGATAAAAGAGCACGCGGTCAGACCAAGTCAAGGCCGTCCCATACCGGCAAATGTGGCTGCACGGATAAGTCCGGACAGGTGACTCTGGATCAACCGACTAGGTTTAGTTTTAGCCATCATTTAGCAAGCATGGCTGTCTATCACCATAGGTTGAGGTGGCAGCAACTATGCATTTAAGTAACTTAAGTTGAATTATCACATAGCAACCTCATGCAAGTAATGTAAACAGTAAGTGCAGTCTAACAGAGGTGTACTTATTTCTATCATCGGCATAATCATTAATTAAACACGCAAGAATAACACAGAGTAATGCTTTAAGGCATATATCAGATGGTCGGCTTGCCTGGGGTCGAAGAATACTCCAGGAAGAAGTGCGGTGAGGCCGCGGAAGAATTCGCCGGAAATGTTCTCTCTCGGAGGGGGCTGAATGAAGGGCAAGGGCAAAATGGTCATTTTCAGAATGTGTAAACATTGTGAAAGTGACCTCATCGGAACGGGCTCGACGAACTGAGGACGTGGGCATTGGATTCACCTGAATCAGAGTTACGGTTGCGAAGTTGTGAGCGTTCGTTCGTTAGATGGCAAAATGAATAAAAACTCTTCATTTTAGCCGCTAACCAGTGAACGTTCACAGTGTAACTGTTTCGGCGGCTGGGTTAAAAGAGAAAGTGCACTTCGGTGGAATACTCTTTCGGAGTAGTGGAGGCGTACTTTGAGTTATTGCCGTGGACGAATGCGCTTTCACTGATCGAAAACGCATTTCGAGGGAGTGCGCCTCCGCTTAAACTGGCGGGCCCGGGTGCTAGGTCAATGACACACGGGGCCCACCGGTGCCTTCTCTCTCTCCTCCCTCTCCTTCTCCTTCCTCCTCCTGCCTTCCCCGATAGAGCAACAGGGGGCTCGGCTCCGGCATGGCCCTCGCGCTGCCGTGGTCTTCTTCGGCCGGCGAGTGGGCAGGCGAGGTCACCGGCGAGCGGCTCGGCCTTGGATGGGTAGCAGGGCCGCGGGGGTGGCTACAGGTGCGGCTGCGTGCGGCGGCATCCATGGCCGAGGGTGGCGGTTCTGGCGGCGTCCCGGCGAACTGGAGGGGCTAGGGACGGGGCGAGGACATGGGCGAGCTTGCCGGCGAGTGGGGCAACTGGGGGTGAGGTCTATGGGCCATGGGGATGGACGGACGCGGGGTTGGAGGGCGGAGGCAGTGGGCGAGCTCCGGTGAAATTGCCGTGCTCTGGCGAAGTAATTGGTCGGTCGCGAGTGCAGAGGTGGTCTGGAGGGAGAGGGGAGGGGGCTGAGGTGGTGATGGTGCTCGGGGAGGGGCTCGGCCATGGCTATTTATAGCCGGCCGGGCGAGGCGATAACCACGGCCGCCGTGGCGTCCTCATCACCTTACTGGAGCTAGGGGACATGCGGAGGGAGGGGGCGATGTCGGCAACGTCTCCAGGAGAGGGAAGAAGCCGGTAGTGGGTTCGGGAGAGCTCGAGCTTGTCCTCATACGGCGGCAGCTGGACGAGTATAGTGGCGGAGTAATGATGACTGTCGTGGCACGGTGAGGAAGAAAACGAAGGGGGAAATGACCAGAAAGGGGTGAGGGGATGACGGGGAATCAGGTCGGCAAGCTTGGACACGCCATGGCAGCTTGAGCTGGCCTGCCCGACGCGATGGATGCGCAGAGCGCCTATTTGGCATGGCCACCGCATGGTCACCACGGGTGCCGCATGTCCAGGGCACCAGATGGTCCTGGAACCTTGTCAATTAGATGTATCAGAGGTCAATGAGCTGACCTGTGAGGGTTTTGGATGAAGGTGAGGGCAAGAACTGACTGATTGGAGATGACCTAGGTTTTGACCAGCAAGTGTTTGTACTGGAGTGGGGAAGCATGGCTTGGGGTAATGAGCTGGATCTTTGTCAAACTGAGATAGGGTAGGAAGGACTATATGCTGGTAGAATTTGAAGGCATTTAGACCTCATTTGCATATACTTCCTTTGCAATGCATTTTTTGGTCCAGAAAAGGGATTTTGAAGCTGGGATCAAATGGCTTGATGAAATGAGCTGAATTTTTGTGGAGGGAGTTTATATGGGAGTATGGAGGTTCGGGTAAAATTTCAGCTCATTTGGATATACCAAATTGGTACTTCCTTCACAGAGCTTTCAAATGGACTAAAAATTAGGAAAATTGCTGGGGAAGAATGGATGGAGCGCTTGAGCTGATTTTCGGTATCCATGTGTTATTTGTCAATGTTAATCACCATGAAAAATTTCAGCTCAAATGGATCAAGGGTTCAAGCACTTCCTTTGCAAATTGGAAATCTAGATAGAACTTGCAAATGGATGCTGTGCTCAAACTCTGAACTATGGAACTTGGGTTTTGATGGAAATGGTAAATATATGGATAGGGTAAGCTCCACAATTTATTTGGGATTTTTCCTGGCTACCAAAATGGTAGTTCCTTTAGAAAGGGCCCAAAATGCAATATTGGCATTAAATAGGAAAATGCAATTTCCCCTATTTAATTATGGCCAATATTTTTGTGGGAGCTCAATATGATCACAAAGAATATCTCCACAAGTTTTCATGAACATTGGAGATGGATAGATATTTTCCCGGATTTAATTCCATTAACTGGCAGAAAAAGGAATTAATTATAAATAAAAAATATTGCAAATGACTTAGCAATATTTTTGCATATCCAGGGTTTATAGATAAAGGATGATCACTGGGAAAAGTTTGGGAGGCAACAGATCAAAGGAAATTGGGGTTCCTTTGTAACTGAAGGGATTAGGGTTTCCCTTCCGACAACTCGAAAGGTAGGGTTTCGATGGCAAAGCCTGAAAATAGATCTTGGGTGGCATGGTTGGATAGGGAAGGCAAGGTTGTATGACCATCTTCATATACCCAGGAGCTGGAGAAAATCCGATAACACCGAGAAAAAAGACGGAAGTCAAATCCCGCGAAGGAAAAATCCAGTAGCGAAAACCAGGGTGTTACACTTGGGTTCCGTAGTGTCTGTATTATGTGCTAACCTCTGCAGAGTGTTTAATCTATCGTTAGCCGTGCCCGCGGATAAGGGCCCAGTTCGTAGTATGTCACACTATGGGTCAACAGTAATAATAACATATTTAATAACAACCCCGGTACGATGATGAAAGAAGTGGTTGATACTTATGTGATCGCCAGAGGATCACAGTGGTATCGAGGATACCGTAGTTGTTTGAGATTTATGGTGTTATGCGAGAATCAAGGGGAAAGATCAAGCTCCTTGTGGTCATGTAATGATTACTACGGTATTGTTATTACCAAGCTTGATTTGATCCTGAGATGATCGTGTGATGACCATGGTGGTAAGTGATTCATGTGGTGGTTACGAGGTAACCCCGAACAGAGTAAGTTGGTGCATGATATTGTTAATATGTTGCATGCTAGTATCATCATATGCTCATGCCATGCTCATCTCGTATAGTTCTAGTGCTATCTTGTTCACCATGTCCATGCCATGTTGCTCTAGCTGTATCATGTTCATCCTTGCTAAGTAATCTGTAATTGCCATGCTGTTGTCTGTCTTGATTGCTTTGGTTGTTGTGAGCTTGCAAGTACATTCAATGTACTGACCTGGCGTGTCATGCCAGTTTGCAGGTCATGTCTTGTCTTCTTGCTTGTTTGCCGAGGATCTTGAGTTTGCGAGCTAGGATAAACGTTCCAGCCAGCATCCCTGCGGAGTGGAGTCCATCGTCGTCGAGTTGTTCTGCTGCCAGTAGATGTTCCGCTGCTTCGAGTTGTTATGCTGCTTGCATAGAGCAACTGTGGTTGGTGTAGCGACGCTGTGTCGATGTTATTCATTGTAATATCGGAGACCTTGTATTCATATTTTTGCTGTAATAGAGGGCCGATTTGTTCTATGCCAAGCAGTGCCGTATTCCAGAAAACTTCACCTCGATCTCTGGGCTGGAATACGAGGCATTCCGGTCTGTCTGAGCCAGGGTGCCACATCGGGATACTTTCCGGTGATGACTGTAGTTTGAGGAGTTCATGTATTCACTATGTGCTAAAGCTTTGTTTCGGTTCTCTATTAAAAGGAGGCCTTAATATCCCTTAGTTTCCTTATGGACCCCGCTGCCACGGGAGGGCAGGACAAAAGATGTCATGCAAGTTCTTTCCATAAGCACGTATGACTATTTATGGAATACATGCCCACATTATATTTATGAACTGGAGCTAGTGCTGTATCGACCTAGGTTATGACTGTTATATGATGAATATCATCCAACGAATTCACCGATCCAATGCCTATGAAATTTTCCATATATTGTTCTTGCTAAGTTACTACTACTGTTGTTACTGTTACACTCGCTACAAAATTATTGCTATCACTGTTACTGTTACTGTTACTCTTACTACCATTATCAAAACTATCATATTACTTTGCTACTGATCATATTGCTGCAGATAATTAATCTCCAGGTGTGGTTGAATTGACAACTCAGCTGCTAATACTTGCAAATATTCTTTGTCTCCCCTTGTGTCGAATCTATAAATTTGGGTTGAATACTGTACCCTCGAGAACTGTTGCGATCCCTCTACTTGTGGGTTATCACATGGCAAGGGCTTTCAATCGTGAAGGAGACCTGATCAGTGTCAGGTGGCCTATCCTTACACCTCCTGAAGCTCACGGGCCATTATATGACTATCATATTGAGCAAAAGCCTCAGACGCAGAAGCCCATGCCAAGAATGCCAAGGCTTCCCAGCGCCGTCACCACTAAGAGCTCCTTCATTGTGTTAAGCTTCAGAGAGCACAACACCTTCTTTGACAAAGCCAAGAACCCCTACAAGAAGCCAAAGATGTCTTCAGACAGATTCTGGAGGCACTTGCAACGCATCTACTACTCATGCATCCTGTACAACCAGGACAGAATCTTTCCCCACAAGCGCCTCTGTTGTGATGCCATGGCTGGACTGCCATGTTTAGAAGAAGCCCTCGATTGCTTCCGTAATGTTGGCCTGCTCCCTTTTGTCGTTGACAAGGAGCACTAGAATGAAGAAATTCTGCTCCAATTCTATGCCACATTGCACATATCAGGCTACAACACAGATCCGAAGACATGGGTTCTTGAGTGGATGACATGTGACGTGCATCATGAAGCCAACGCTCAGGATATCATCGAGCTCACTTCCCTGCCCACTCCTAGTGATCTTTATGAGCCAGGTTGTCAGCTTTATGAAAAGGAACCTGAGAGCATATTCCAGAAGCCAGAGCCCAATATGAGCCAAATGCTGAGTATGATGAAGCCATTACCTGCAGATGCTGAGTACCCCGCACACTTCTTCATCAATGACCTCGAGTACCTGCCCCGTGATTCGTCTCCAATGTATCAATAATTTTTTATTGTTCCATGCTATTATATTATCATTCTTGGATGTTTTACAATCATTTTATAGCAACTTTATATCATTTTTTGGGACTAACCTATTGACATAGTGCCCAGTGCCAGTTGCTGTTTTTTGCTTGTTTTTTACTTCGTAGAAAATCAATACCAAACTGAGTCCAAACGCAGCGAAACTTTTTGGTGATTTTTTCTGGACCAGAAGACACATGATGGGCCAAGAAAGTACCTGAGGGGGGCTCCGAGGGGAGCACAACCCACCAGGGCGCGCCTGGGGGCCCAGGCACGCCCAGGTGGGTTGTGCCCACCTCGGTGGCCTCCCGCACCGCCTCTTCATCCTATAAATTCCCAAATATTCCAAAAACCCTGGGGGTAACCCTAGATTAGAAGTTTCGCCGCCGCAAGCCTCTGTAGCCATGAAAAATCAATCTAGATCCCGTTCCCGCACCCTGCCGGTGGGGGAAATCTTCACCGGTGGCCATCTTCATCATCCCGGCGGCCACCATGATGAGGAGGGAGTAGTCCACCCTCGGGGCTGAGGGTTTGTACCAGTAGCTATGTGTTTAATCTCTCTCTCTCGTGTTCTTGAGATGTCATGATCTTGATGTATCGCGGGCTTTGTTAATATAGTTGGATCATATGGTGTTTTCCCCTCTCTATCTTGTTGTGATGAATTGAGTTTTCCCTTTGAGATTTCATTTTTTTATCGGATTGAATACTTTTATGGATTTGAGAGCACCTGATCTATGTCTTGGCACTCAACTCACGGATTCCTGAGGTGACATTGGGGTAATCTATGCATAGGGGTTGGTGCACGTTTTCATCCTTGTTTCTCCGGTAGAAATCTTGGGGCACTCTTTGTGGTTCTTTGTATTGGATTGAGTATTATGAATCTGAAATTGTTTGATGCATATCGTATAATCAACTCACGGATACTCATGGTGACATTGGAGTATCTAGGTGACATTAGAGTTAGTTGATGTGTATCATATGGTGTTATTTTAGTATGAACTCTTGGTTAGATCGATCGGAAAGAATAGCTTGGTGTTATTTTAGTACGAACTCTAGGATAGATTGATCGGAAAGAATAGCTTTGAGGTGGTTTCGACCCTACAAACAATTTCTTCTTATGTTCTCCGCTAGATAAGAACTTTGGAGTGATTCTTCATCACACGTTGAGGGATGGTTATATGATCCAATTATATTAGCATTGTTGAGAGATTGCACTAGCGAAAGTACGGACCCTAGGCCTTGTTTTCAAGCATTGCAATACTGTTTGTGCTCCATTTTATCAATTGCTACCTTGCTGTTTTTTATTGTACCTATTACAAAAATCAATATCTACTATCATTACTACACTTTTATTACCATCTCTTCGCCGAACTAGTGCACCTATACAAATTACCATTGTATTTGGTGTGTTGGGGACACAAGAGACTCTTTGTTATTTGGTTGCAGGGTTGTTTGAGAGAGACCATCTTCATCCTACACCTCCCATGGATTGATAAACCTTAGGTCATCCACTTGAGGGAAAATTGCTACTGTCCGACAAAACTCTGCGCTTGGACGCCCAACACGTGTCTACAAGAATAAAGTTGCATAGTAGACATCAAGCTCTTTTCTGGCGCCGTTGCCGGGGAGGTGAGTGCTTGAAGGTATATCTTTAGATCTTGCAATTGAATCTTTTAGTTTCTTGTTTTATCACTAGTTTGGTTTATAAAAGAAAACTACAAAAAATGGAATTGAGGTTTTCTCATATTATTCATCTTTATAATGTCTTTCTTGAAAATGATGGCAAGGAAAATTGTGCTCAATTAATAGAAGAAGAATTCAATAAAATGTTTGGCATGAATGATGAGCATGATTGCAATGTTGTTAGTATGAATTCTATAAATATCCAAAATGCTAATGATGATTGCACTAGACATGAAAAAAATGTTTCTTATAAGCATGTCAATTTTTGTGGAGTGGAAAGACTTTGTGAAGACATGACTTATAGGGATGATAGATTTTGCAAGAAGCATAAACATGATAGAACCAATTTTTTGCTCAAGGTGATAGATAAATTTGCTACAAAATTATGCTCTCTTTATCCTATTACTTGTGAACTTTGCAATAAAGTTGGTCACCTTAATTTCCAATACATGCTTTTTCATGATCGAATCGTGTCCAAATATTGCAATAACTTGATCACCCTTGAACTTTATAAAGAACTTTGTTTATTTTTGGGTTGTGAAGAATTGTCACATAAAAATGGTTGGTTTGAAGCATTCATATTCACAAACCACGCTGAAACTAATTTGAAAGAAATCCATATGTTTTGCATGGTAAATTGCAATAAAAATGCTTATATTGCCAACTATAGAAAGACGGGAAAACCAATAGAATATAAAAGGAGTACTAATGAAAGGGTAAAGATCTCTACTTTCCCTCCTATTGTCTCTCATGATGAAATAGGTGACGAGAAGGAGCTCCCTATTCAACCAATCTCATCAATAAGAAGCTCAGAAAAATTAATTAAACCCACACATGATGTGGTGAAGAAGAAGAAAAGAAGAAAGAGTAGAGGTAAAAAGGTATCTCTCCCAAATAATGTTGCTCCTATTATAGTTGTGCCTCATGAAAATGAATCAAAAATAATTATGGAAGATGATGCACTTGCTGATGATATTGCTTCTTTGTCTTATGGCACAATGTCCGAAACAACTATTGATGATGATTTTGTTATGCATATTTCTTGTTGTGATGATTATGATTGGGAAGATAATGATACTTCTTATAATCTTGAAGTTCTTTTTGGCACCAACTTCGGAAATTATGATGATAATAATTGTTATTCTATTGGTGCTATTCATACTATTAATGATGAGAGTGATTATGCTTATGATATGCCAAGCCACAAGCTTGGGGATGATATGCTCAATGAAGATCTTTTTAGTCCCCCTACTTTGATTGATCAAATTTGCTATGATGATTGCATGCCTCCTATCTATGATGAGAACAAAGTTGCTACTTATGATGATTATTCTGATGATACTTATGTTATAAAAAGTAGTGATAATTATTGTCATAATTTTGAATATCCTTTTACTGAACATTACTCTTTTAATGTGGAAGCAATTTTTAGTATTCGAGTTTCATATGATACTCCCACTATTGTGAATGAGAATAAAATTGCTTATATGGAGAGTAATAAATTTTCTATGCTTTTGGATCATGAAAAGAATGCCTTATGTGATGGTTATATTGATGAATCTATTCATGATGCTACTGAAAATTATTGTGAGAGAGGAACTTATGATTCATGATGCTCTTGTTATGTTTCAATTCTCATCTTTTATGCGAGCATCATTGAAATCATCATGCCTAGCTAAAAGGCATTAAAGAAAAGCGCTTGTTGGGAGACAACCCAACACTTTTACCTACTGTTTTTGTGTGTTCACATGATTAGGCTACTGTAGTAACCATGTTTTATAGCTTTTGTTTCAATAAAGTACCAAGTAAAGCCTTTGGGATAGTGTGGATGATAGTTGACTTGATTCTGTGCAAAAACAGAAACTTTTGGGTCCAGTACAGAAATTACTATCTTTTAATGGAACGAGGAAAAATTCTGATTTTTTATAGTTGATGGGTATATAAATATTATACGTTGCCCTAAATTTTCAGAATTTTTGGTTTTACAGAAGTATGAACTTATTTCAGATCTTTACGTACTATTCTGTTTTTGACATATTCTGTTTTCAATGCATAGTTTGCTTGTTACCTTTACGTACTGTTCAGTTTTTGACAGATTCTGTTTTCAATGCATAGTTTGCTTGTTATCTAGTTTACCTACACAAATTACCATTGTATTTGGTGTGTTGGGGACACAAGAGACTCTTTGTTATTTGGTTGCAGAGTTGTTTGAGAGAGACCATCTTCATCCTACACCTCCCATGGATTGATAAACCTTAGGTCATCCACTTGAGGGAAAAGTGCTACTGTCCTACAAAACTCTGTGCTTGGAGGCCCAACACGTGTCTACAAGAATAAAGTTGCATAGTAGACATCACCCTGCACTATTTACCATATTGTGAGGCATACTCTGTGGCCAATCAAAGGGCACTCCTCCTCTGCGAAGCTTGAAGGCACCATGAAGACTTTGGTCTTCTACATTCTCAATGGCATTCGCTTCAATACTCATGATTTCTTCATCAGGCAGTTGGCAGCTTCAGGCATTGATTTGTTTGGCCTAAAATTCTATGCTCCATGGATTATGCGGCTGATTAAGCTTCGCTCAACTATCAACTATCAAGCTTCAGCGCGCAATCATGTTGTCTTCCTGCCTAAAGTGGATATGTCTCATGAAGCCATCGACCCCGAGCCTGCTAAAGAACCAGTTCATGAAGACTATGCTGCTTTTCAGAGCTTCTCGGCACCTCTTGAAGCCACTCATGCGCCTAATCCTGTTGCTGTTGGTCCACTTGTCGGTTAGCTTCGCCTACCGCATCGTGCTAACACTGATGCGACCGCCAGCACAATTCCTCAAAGGCCTTAGAAGCATGCTCGTGTACTCAACGACAGAGAACTTCTAGTTTCTCTTCATCAGAAGCATGATAGGCATCATGATTGGATGAAGCGTCAAATGCAAAGTCTTCTTGTGGATGTAAATCGTATTCACAACCTCTCCACCAAGAACTCTTTTGTTGCTCATGAAGCCTGCCGGCGTGCTTTGAAGAGCCTCACAATGCTCTGTTCTGAAGATGATCTCATTGCAGATAGCTTCACAGAGAGATTCAAATTTGACTCCAAGCCCCCAGAATGAGCTAAGTGGCTTGCTGGACCTTCTATTGAAGATTCCAATTACTCATCATCCGCTCTAACTGTCATTGCACGCGTCATTGATGAGGAGGACGACGCCACCTCACCAGCTATGGCTTCACTGCACCAAGACGCTGCATCAGGCCCTTCTGCACCGCCCAACTCCAATGTCGACCCAGCTACCCCAACATCTTCACCAACACCTCCGGGGAATGCTTAGACACCCTGTGTCTTCATTCCTTTTTGGTCATTCGATGACAAAAGGGGGAGAAGCATATGGGTTGATAGTCTTCAACCGGGTCCATATGGGTCGGGTGCCTTATTTTTGTTAAGTCTTGCAACTCTCGTTCGTGAACTGTTGGTTTTTGAGTTGTAACACTTAAGTCCAGATGGGACGTCTGCAACATTTTCTGCTACTTTGCTATACGTGGTTGAATTCCTATCTTATGTGCATGAAATCATTCTGCAGACACCCATTTATCATTATGCATATCATTATCTTTAACACAATCTTGTATGAACTATGATTTTACTTCATGAATAGAGGGAGATCTCCACAAAGAAAAACCAGCAATGTGCATTTGCATTCAAAAGCAAATTACTTATATGCACATCTTCAGGGGGAGCCCTTTCAATTTCATGAAGCCAATGACCACGTACTTTAACTTTCACATATTTTTATCCCCGTTGAAAACTTCAACCAGTTTGCCATCAATCACCAAAAAGGGGGAGATTGTAAGTGCATAGTGCCAACCCTCGTTGGTTTTGGGGCATTGATGACAAACGTGGTTCAGGGACTAATGTGTTTGTGAGATTCACAGGAGAACACAGGTAGAAGCCCCTATTGATTCGGTTTACCCATCAAGGATGACCGCTAAAAATGTATGAAGACATTGAAGACAATGGTGGTTCGCGAAGACATTCGCGTCAAAGATAATGATGTGTGAAGACATTCGCTTGAAGTCAATGGAGTGCAAAGACATATCTATTTTGTAGTTTAATTTTCTTCTTTCTTGAGTCATAGGAACCACCGAACTGTCAAGTGGGGTCCAAGTGAACAAAGTCGGAAAACTGACATGATGCTCAACCAAAATCATATGTCTTCGAGTGAAGACAATGAGGGAAAATCTTATCCAGAGTTGGATGAGTCAGCTTTACTTGTAGCTTAGGTCAAGCTGCCACATGTGTTTGAAATCTGACCGTTGGACACGTGTCAGTTCCATAGTGACCCAGGGTCATTTCGAACAAAGCATGTCGGGTTGCCTCGTGGATATAAATAGCCCACCCCTACACCATAAATTGGTGGCTGCTCAGAGCTAGTGCATGGCTTTTGTCATTTGAGAGCAACCCACCTCCGAAGCCTTTGAGAGAGAATACTTGCGAGGACAAAGCCCAAAACACCCAGAGCCCAAAGAGTGTTTGGCATCACTGAAGTCTTTTTGTTCGCGTGATCTGAAGACTTATTACACTTGAAGACTGTGATCTTCCAGTCGGTTAGGCGTTGCGTTATGAGGATCCAAGAGTCATTGTGGATTGCCGGTGAACGAAGTCTATGAAGGTTTGGAAGTCTACCTTGAAGACTTACCAGAGTGATTGAGCGAGGACTAAGTGACCTTTTCTCAAGGGGAATAAGGTGAAGATGTGGTCTTCTGAGTTCAATCTCAGCCTCCCTAACCAGACATACAGTTGTCACAGCAACTAGAACTGGTCTACCAAATACTTGTATTCACCAAGCTACTGGTTCTATCACTTCACTCCTTTACTTACAATTTAGCTTCGTGAAGTCATTACTTGCCTGGTCTGATTGACTTCATTGTGTGAAGACATTCACACTGATTGCATATTTGGCTTCATATTGTCTTCCATTTCCGATCTGTTCTACCTAGCTACTATTTGTCTTGGAGCTTACTTAGTATTGTTTCTTTGACTATGGCATGGCTAGTGTAGTTTATCTTCCGCTGCATACTATGTAGGTGTTATTTGGTTGTCTGTCTTCGAAGACATTGTCTGTCTTATAGACTTTGATAAAAATCGCCTATTCACCCCCCCTCTAGTCGATAACTAGCACTTTCACAAACAATGTCCTTGATAATATTGATACGTCCATTTTGCATCATGATTTCCTAATGTTATTTATGCATAATAATGCTTTTTGGAGTAATTCTAATGCCTTTTCTCTCATAAAATGCAAGGTTTACACAAAGAGGGAGAATACCAGCAGCTGGAATTCTAGACCTGAAAAAGCTACGTCAGAGATACCTATTCTGCACAACTCCAAATAAGTTTAAACTTCACGGAGAATTATTTTGGAATATATGAAAAATACTGGAGCAAATAACTACCGGAGGGGGGCCACCTGGTGATCACAAGACACCAGGGCGCGCCAGCCCCCCCAAGCGCGCCCTGGTGGGTTGTGGTCAGCCCAACCCACCTCTGTTGCCCATCTTCTGGTATATCAGTCATTTTTAAGTTAAAAAATAAGGAGAGGACTTTTGGGACGGAGCGCCGCCGTCTCGAGGTGGAACTTGGGCAGGAGCACTTTTGCCCTCCGGCGGAGCGATTCCGCCGGGGGAACTTCCCTCCTGGAGGGGGAAATCATCGCCATCGTCATCACCAACAACTCTCCCATCTTTGGGAGGGCCATCTCCATCAACATCTTCAACAGCACCATCTCCTCTCAAACCCTAGTAAATCTCTTGTGTTCAATCTTTGTACCGGAACCTTAGATTGGTACTTGTGGGTGACTACTGGTGTTGATTACATCTTGTAGTTGATTACTATATGGTTTATTTGGTGGAAGATTATATGTTCAAGATCCATTATGCTATTTAATACCCCTCTGATCTTGATCATGATTATCATTTGTGAGTAGTTACTTTAGTTCTTGAGGCCACGGGAGAAGTCATGTTGCAAGTAATCATGTGAACTTGATATGTGTTCGATATTTTGATGAAATGTATGTTGTGATTCCCTTAGTGGTGTCATGTGCATGTACACTACATGGCACTTCACCATATTTGGGCCTAAGGGAATGCATTGTGGAGTAGTTATTAGATGATGGGTTGCTAGAGTGACAGAAGCTTAAACCCTAGTTTATATGCTATTTCGTAAGGGACCGATTTGGATCCAAATGTTTAATGCTATGGTTAGATTTTATCTTAATACTTTTGTCATAGTTGCGGATGCTTGCGAGGGGGTTAATCATAAGTGGGAGGTTTGTTCAAGTAAGAATAGCACCCAAGCACCGGTCCACCCACATATCAAATTATCAAAGTACCGAACGCAAATCAAACCAACATGATGAAAGTGGCTAGATGAAATTCCCGTGTGCCCTCAAGAACGCTTTGCTTATCATAAGAGACCGTTTTGCCATGTCATTTGCCACAAAAGGATTGGGCTACCTTGCTGCACTTTATTTACCATTACCGTTACTTGCTTGTTACAAATTATCTTGCCATCAAACTACCTGTTACCGACAATTTCAGTGCTTGCAGAAATTACCTTGCTGAAAACCACTTGTCATTTCCTTCTGCTCCTCGTTGGGTTCGACACTCTTACTTATCGAAAGGACTACAATTGATCCCCTATAATTTTGGGTCATCAAGGCTCTTTTCTGGCGCCGTTGCCGGGGAGTGAAGCGCTCTTGGTAAGGAAAAATTATTACTACGTGCTGAAATTTATTGTCACTTGTCACAATGGAAAACCATCCTTTGAGGGGTTTGTTCGGGGTATCTTCACCTCGACCAGAAGCACAATTAGTTGCCCCTAACCCTACTGCACCTACTGAAAATATTGGTTATGAAATTCCTTCGGTTATGATTGAACAACTGCTAGCTAATCCTTATGGAGGAGACGGAACCGATCATCCTGATATGCATTTGATATATGTGGATGAAATTTGTGGATTATTTAAGCTTGCAGGTTTATCCGGAGATGAAGCTAAGAAGAAGGTTTTCCCTTTATCTTTGAAGGTAAAAGCATTGAGATGGTATAGGCTATGCGATGATATTGGATCTTGGAACTGGAATCGATTGAAATTAGAATTTCACCAAAAAAAATTATCCTATGCATCTAGTTCATCGTGATCGGAATTATATATATAATTTTAAGCCTCGTGAAGGAGAAAGTATCGCTCTAGTTTGGGGGAGGCTGATACGTGTCCGTCGTATCTACTTTTCCTAATGCTTTTACTCTTGTTTTGGACTCTAATTTGCATGATTTGAATGAAACTAACCCGGACTGACGATGTTTTCAGTAGAACTACCATGGTGTTGTTTTTGTGCAGAAATAATAGTTCTTCGAATGGAACAAAACTGTTTGGAGAATTTTTATACAATAAAAGAAAAATACTGGAGCCAAGAACCATCGGAGGGGGGGTCCCTGGGGGAGCACAACCCACTAGGGCGCCCCCCTCGTGGCGCGCCCAGGTGGGTTGTGCCCACTTGGTGGCCGCGTTGACCCTATCTCCGATGCTATAAAATCCTATTTTTGGAGAAAAAATCAGGGAGAAAGAATTATCATGTTTAACGAGACGGAGCCGCCGCCACCTCCTGTTCTTCATCGGGAGGCCAGATCTGGAGCCCGTTTGGGGCTCCGGGGAGGGGAATATTCGATCTTCGCATCACCAACCCTTCTCCATCACCAATTTCATGATGATCCCCACCGGGAGTGAGTAATTCCTTCGTAGGCTCGCTGGTCGGTGAGAGAGTTGGATGAGTTTCGTCATGTAATCGAGTTAGTTTTGTTAGGGCTTGATCCCTAGTATCCATTATGTTTTGAGATTGATGTTGCTATGACTTTGCCATGCTAAATGCTTGTCACTTTGGGCCAGGTTGCCATGATTTTAGATCTAAACCATTTATGTTATCACCATTATATCTATGTTCTAGATCCGATCTTGCAAGTTATAGTCACCATTACGTGTTATGATCCGTAAACCCTGGAGTGACAATAGTCGGGATACTTTCCGGTGATGACCGTAGTTTGAGGAGTTCATGTATTCACTATGTGCTAATGCTTTGTTCCGGTTCTCTATTAAAAGGAGGCCTTAATATCCCTTAGTTTCCTTATGGACCCCGCTGCCACGGGAGGGTAGGACAAAAGATGTCATGCAAGTTCTTTCCATAATCACGTATGACTATTTACGGAATACATGCCTACATTATATTTATGAACTGGAGCTAGTGCCGTATCGCCCTAGGTTATGACTGTTATATGATGAATATCATCCAACGAATTCACCGATCCAATGCCTACAAATTTTCCATATATTGTTCTTGCTAAGTTACTACTACTGCTGTTACTGTTACACTCGCTAAAAAATTATTGCTATCACTGTTACCGTTACCGTTACTGTTACTACCATTATCAAAACTATCATATTACTTTGCTACTGATCATATTGCTGCAGATAATTAATCTCCAGTTGTGGTTGAATTGACAACTCAGCTGCTAATACTTCCAAATATTCTTTGGCTCCCCTTGTGTCGAATCTATAAATTTGGGTTGAATATTCTACCCTCGAAAACTGTTGCGATCCCCTATAATTGTGGGTTATCAAGACCTTTTTCTAGCGCCGTTGACGGGGAGCATAACTATATTTGTTGAGTCACTTGGGATTATTATCAATTTATCACTATGAAGAATCTGAAGGATACCAAGACTAAGATTTTTCCCTCTAAGATGAGGGGAGGTAAGGAACTGCCATCACACTCGGCACTTGATTCGCCTTCTATTTTGAGTAGACTTGCAACACCGCCACATGATATTAATCCTGATATGTCGCAAGTTATTGATGATGCTACTTCTGTGAATGTTACTCATGATGATGCTAGTACCTTGCTTGATGATGGTGTGCCACTAGGTGATTTTCTTGATGAACAAATTGCTAGAGCTAAAGATATTGAGAATGCTGAAATTGATGAAATTGTTGAAACTAAAAATCTTGAAACACCTATTAGACCTAGCTCTCCTAGATATGAATTGCCTATGATATCTGAAGGTTATGTTATGGATGAGGAGATAGCTAGAGATTTTCTTGCTTGCAATGATAGAGATGATCTTAAGAAGTTATTATCCAAACTGAAAGAGAAATCTTTGAATGCTAGATTGAAATGCGGTCCTAAGTTTGCTACTTCACCTATCTTTGTTGATGATAAGGATTTGGAATTCTCTGTCGACCCAGAGTTAATTACTTTAGTTGAATCTGATCCTTTCCATGGTTATGAAACTGAAACTGTTGTGGCACACCTTCCTAAATTGAATGATATAGCCACCCTATTTGCTCATGATGAGAAGATTCGCTATTACTATATTCTCAAATTATTTCCGTTCTCATTAAAGGGTGATGCTAAGATATGGTACAATATTCCTGCTCCTGGTTGAGTGCGTAGTCCCCTGGATATGATTTATTACTTCTCTGAAAAATATTTTCCTGCTCATAAGAAACAAGCTGCCTTACAGGAAATATTTAACTTTGTGCAAATTGAAGAAGAGAGTCTCCCACAAGCTTGGGGGAGGCTTCTCCAACTGCTTAATGATTTGCCTGATCATCAACTTAAGAAAAATGAAATACTTGATATCTTCTATAATGGACTAACCGATGCTTCTAGGGAGTTTCTAGATAGTTGTGCTGGTTGTGTTTTCAGGGAATGAACTGTTGACCAAGCTGTGAAATTATTGAATAATATATTGAAAAATTATGATGATTGGACTCTTCCTCAACCACCGCATAAACCCACTCCAAAGAAGAGGGGTATCTTATATCTCAGTCCGAAAGATATGCAAGAGGCAAAGAAATCTATGAAGGAAAAAGGTATTAAGGTAGAGGATGTTAAAAATTTACCTCCTATTGAAGAAATACATGGACTTGACACACCACCACCAAAGGTGGTAGAGGTAAAATCTTTATTGAAATTTGATGAAAGGGACAATCCTTATAATATGCATCATAGCCAATGCCTTTATGAGTTTGATAATTACATTAGAAAGCAATATCACTTCAATGAAAATGTTACGAAACAATTGAAATACAATTCTGATATGATTGCTCACTTGAGTGACTTGTTATTTAGAATCTCCAATGATGTTAGAGGTGTAGGAAAACATGCCTCTATGGTTCAAACTCAACTAGAACAAGTTGCCTAATCTCAAAGAGAGTTGCTAGATGAAATGAGTAATAATATAAATGACTTTGCTGTTAGAGTAGCAACTAGAGGAGGTAAAATGACTCAGGAACCACTTTATCCTAAGGGACATCCTAAAAGAATTGAACAAGACCCTCAATGAATCAACACTGATGCAACTAGTCCTTCTAAAAAGAAGAAGAAAAAGAAAAATTATAGGACTTTGCATGCCTCTAGTGAACCTGAGATAGAAAAACCACCTAATAGTAACAATGATGTTTCTACATCCGATGCTGAAACTCAATCTGGTAATGAACATTCACCTAGTGATAATGAAAAAGATAATGATGATGTTCATGAAGACACTCAACCAGATAATGATAAACAACCAGATAATGATGTTGAAATAGAACCAGCTGTAGATCTTGATAACCCACAACCTAAAAATAAATGATATGATAAAAGAGACTTTGTTGCTAGAAAACATGGAAAAGAAAGAGAACCATGGGTTCAAAAACCAATGCCCTTTCCACCTAAATCAACTAAGAAAAAAGATGATGAAGAATTTGAACACTTCGCCGAAAAGCTTAGGCCAGTCTTTTTGCGCACTCATTTGACTGATATATTAAAGATGGCCCCTCATGCAAAATATATGAAAGACATCATCTCTAATAAAAGAAAAATACCGGAAGCTGAAATCTCCACCATGCTTGCTAATTATTCTTTTAAGGATGGAGTACCTAAAAAACTTGGAGATCCGGGAATACCAACTATACCTTGCTCCATCAAAAGAAATTATGTTAAAACTGCTTTGTGTGATTTAGGAGCTGGTGTTAGTGTTATGCCTTTCTCTTTATATAAAAGACTTGATTTGAATAAACTCACACCTACTGAAATATCTTTACAAATGGCTGATAAATCAACTGCCATACCTATCGGTATTTGTGAGGATGTGCCGTTGTTGTTGCAAATGTTACTATCTTAACTGACTTTGTTATACTTGAGATGCCCGAGGACGACAACATGTCGATTATCCTTGGTAGACCGTTCTTGAATACTGCAGGGGCTGTTATTGATTGCAATAAAAGCAAGGTCACTTTTCATATCAATGGTAATGAGCATACGGTGCACTTTCTGAAGAAACAATTCCAAGTGAATGGTATTAATGTTATTGAAAAATCTCCGACACTCACTATTGGAAGTTTTCAATTACCTCTACCTACTGCCAAAAAGAAATATGAAATGCTTATTGTTGGGGACATGCATATCCCCGTTGAGGTAACTTAGTGTTTTATGAAAGTTCTTCGGTTTCATGCTAATCGAAAGTGGTTGTTAATAAGAATTGATCAACCTTATTAATGGATCATTTTTGAGAGGTATGAAGTTGATGAATTTAGTAAGCACAACTTTCCGTTTCCAATGTTTATTTTCTGTTTTTCTTAGTTAATAAAATAAAATGCCATGTTTTGTCTGTTTTCTGAATTTCCCTTGCAACAAAAAAATGACCCAAAAATAAAAGTTCTCAGAATGCCCTAAAAATTTAATATGATTTTTTCGAATATTTACGGATTTTTTATGCAAATAACATCAGAGGGGGTGCACCAGGTGGGCACAACCCACCTGGGCGCACCAGCAGCCCCAGGCGCGCCCTGGTGGGTTGTGGTCCCCATGTGGGCCCCCTCACTTATCTCTTTAGCCCATGTCATCACCTACCTCGAGAAAAAAATCACCATTGCTCTCTCTCTCTCTCTCTCTCGTGTTCTTGCTCTCAAACCTGCGGATTTCGATCTCTTTGCTCGAAGCTCCGTTTCTGAAACAATTTTGGGGGATTGCTACTTGGTATGTGACTCCTCCATTGGTCCAATTAGTTTTTGCTTTAGTGGTTTATATTTTGAGTAATTAGCTACTCTTGGTGCTGCTGTAGATGAGCTTGCATGTTGAATTCTTAGAGTTCTAAGTAGTTTGAATGCTCAATATAGCCTCTATGCACCCCTATGAGTAGTTGCAATCAATCCTGTGACGTTTTGTTGACAAAACTTTTGTGGACTAAAATTTTCAGAATTTTGTTCATAGGAATAAGATGAGTTTCTTTAGGAAGTTTGCTTCCAAGAAGAGGTCCAAGGGAGTCATCGGATAATGATCTCCACACTCGAAGAAGGGCGGAGGTGCGGCCGTGTGAATGGCCGCATAATCCCTTCATGGATGGAGCCGGAATCCGTCAAGAGTTCGCACAATTTGCTACTAACGCTGGTCTCACCGACTTCATCGCAGCTGAGTGTGAACAATACCATCTCCTTACAAATTCCTTTGTGCAAAGTTTCCATTTTCTGGGTAGGAATAACCCCCCTGAGGTGCATTTTAATTTATATGCTGAAACCCATTAGATACCACTTACTGAATTTTTTGATATATGCTTGATCCCTTCTAATGGGGAAATAAGAGAGCCTAGACATGCAGAGTTTGAGGACTTTTATCGTACTCTGTCCGTGGGAGATGAGAGAGGGGTATCGAGTGTCACTGCCACTAGCCTGCAATTTCCTTCTGTGCATTATTTTGTTCTATTCATTGCGAAGTGTTTACTTGCGAGAGAGAAGGTTGGTGCACTTAGTGCCCCTAATTTCGCTGTCTTACACCGTGCACTATACAGCGATAACACTTATAGCCTAGTAGCTATTATTGCGCATCGTCTACACCTTAACAGGACCAAGGGCAAAATTCATGGTGGTATTGATGCGACTCATTTAGCGAGTCACTTTAACATTCAGATTCGCCAGCATGATTATCGTTTAACCAAGGTTTATTTAGATCGCCAGGCTATGGAAGCTCATCAATTTATTGATGGCGAGAACACTACTATTCATATTCCTTACAACCTGGTTTCAGTGAGAATACCCGTGATATTATTCCGTTGTCTGCACCTCCTTTGTTTAATTCTATTGCCAGGGGCGGATATAGGATCATGCCAGATGACATTATTGCCTACCGGAACAACCAGGCGGCTTATACATCTCCAACGTATCTATAATTTTTGATTGTTCCATGCTATTATATTATCTGTTTTGGATGTTTTATATGCATTAATATGCTATTTTATATTATTTTTGGGACTACCTTATTAACCTAGAGCCTAGTGCCAGTTTCTGTTTTTTTCCTTGTTTTTGAGTTTTACAGAAAAGGAATATCAAACGGAGTCCAAACGGAATAAAACTTTACGATGATTTTTCTTGGACCAGAAGACACACGTAGGACTTGGAGAGGAAGTCGGAAGAGTTTCGAGGGCTCCACAAGCCCTAAGGGCGCGCTAGGGGGCGCCCCCTGGCTTGTGGGCCCCACGGGAGTCCTCCAACCCTTATCTTTGGCCTATAAATTCAGAAATATTCCCAAACGACCAGTAGCATCCACCAAAATACTTTTCCGCCGCTGTAACCTTCTGTACCTGTGAGATCCCATCTTGGGGTCTTTTCCGGCATCCTGCCGGAGGGGGATTCGATCACGGAGGGCTTCTACATCAACTCTATTGCCCTTCCGATGAAGCGTGAGTAGTTTACCTCAGACCTACGGGTCCATAGCTAGTAGCTAGATGGCTTCTTCTCTCTCTTTGATTCTCAATACCATGTTCTCCTCGATGTTCTTGGAGATCTATTCAATGTAATATTCTTTTGCGGTGTGTTTGTCGAGATCCGATGAATTGTGGATTAATGATCAGATTACCTATGAATATTATTTGAATCTTCTCTGAATTCTTATATGCATGATTTGATATCTTTGTATTTCTCTTCGAATTATCGGTTTGGTTTCGCCAACTAGATTGGTTCTTCTTGCAATGGGAGAGGTGCTTAGTTTTGTGTTCAATCTTGCGGTGTCCTCACCCAGTGACAAAGTAGAGGTAGCGAGGCACTTATTTGTATTGTTGCCATCAAGGGTAAAAAGATGGGGTTTTCATCATATTGCTTGAGTTTATCCCTCTACATCATGTCATCTTACTTAAGGCGCTACTCCGTTCTTTATGAACTTAATACTCTAGATGCATGCTGGATAGCGGTCGATGTGTGGAGTAATAGTAGTAGATGCAGAATCGTTTCGGTCTACTTGACACGGACGTTATGCCTATATGCATAATCATTGCCTTGGATATTGTCATAACTTTGCGCTTTTCTATCAATTGCTCGACAATAATTTGTTCACCCACCGTATTATTTGCCTTCAAGAGAGAAGCCTCTAGTGAAACCTACGGCCCCCGGATCTATTTTCCATCATATATTTTCAGATCTATAAACCAAAAAACCCAAAAATACCTTGCTGCAATTTATTTACTTTTATTTTGTTTTACATTTTAGTAATCTTTTATATCTATCTCTATCAGATCTCATCCTTGCAAGTGACCGTGAAGGGATTGACAACCCCTTTATCGCGTTGGGTGCAAGTGTTTGATTGTTTGTGCAGGTGCATAGATTGGGGACTTGCTTGTATCTCCTACTGGATTTGATACCTTGGTTCTTAACTGAGGGAAATACTTATCTCTACTTTGCTGCATCACCCTTTCCTCTTCAAGGGAAAAACCAACGCAAGCTCAAGAAGTAGCAGCGGCGGCTGAGGAGGAGCCTCAGGAGTGGGACGCTCAGGTGCCCGCTCCACAACACTTCAACGTGGGACCTAAGGGTTACTACGAGTGGTGATTACCAAGCTAGGCCAAAAGCCTAAGCTTGGGGGAGTATGTATTTCCGCCGACATTATATTCATGTTCACACATTTCATTCCAGTTGTCGGTGTTCACACTTTTTCATTGTATTATCCATGCTAGATTTATTTTCTCGCCTTCTTCTTGTGTGTTTGAAACACTTTGAGAAAATCACAAAAAAATGTTGCTTGCTTCTTTTCGGTTTTTCTTTCTAGTTTAGTTAGTTGTAGTATTTAAAAGAAAACCCAAAAAGATTTCCTTGTTCTTCTTTTGCTTGTTGGGAGCTTTCCCGTGTAAATAGTTTTTCTTGTTTTTATTTTTCTTTCTTTAATTTGCTTTCTTCAAGAAAAACTAAAAACTCCAAAAATATTTCAGTGTGTTTCTCTGAAATTCTTTTCCTTTTATTAAGTCATACCGAGGAGAAGACCACGATGAAACTGTTGAGTGGCTCTCATATGCATTGATATTGATCTAATAAAGAGCGCATATTACCTTGTCTTCTCCTTTTTGAATAAAATGTTTGCAGATTCCAGCTTAGTCCACGGCACTATTGCACTATTAGTATTTTCATATCATTCGGTCATGCAAGTGAAAGGCAATAATGACGATATTTGATGAACTAGCTGTGGCAGAGAGAAATGGGTCTGAACTCAACTTGTTCTGTTTTTGTAAATATGTTTAACCTAGTATCCATGATTCAGCCTATTATGATCAAACATGTTTGCAATGACAATTAGAGATTATAATTTCTCATGCCATGCTTAAGTAGCTAGGAGTGGATAATGGTTTATCTTGGATGTCATCATGCATTAAAATGATTGTGATGTGGTATGATGATATGGTATCCTCCTCCGAATGTTCGAGTGGCTTGACTTGGCACATGTTCATGCATGTAGTTGAATCAAAACCAACATAGCCTTTATGATATTTATGTTATGGTGTTCATATCCTACACATGCTAGTATCCAATATTACTTATGCATAATGCATATTCATGATCGTTTTTGTTCTCTAGCTGGCCGCTTCTCAACCTATTTGCTAGCCTTCGCCTGTACTAAGCGGGAATACTGCTTGTGCATCAAAATCCTAAAACCCAAGTTATTCCAGATGAGTCCACCATATATCTACCTATATGCAGTATTACCCGGCCGTTCTAAGTAAATTTGCATGTGCCACCTCTAAAAACTTCAAATAAACATCCGTTTTTGTGCGCCTGGATTGTTCATGGAGTGACATGAGGTAGTCAATATCTTCCATGCCAAGCGGGTCATTCTCATGATGAGTGTTTATTCGCTCGTCCTTGCACGAGAGGGGCGGTAATAGGGATTCCCAGTCCCAAAATCAAATTGCAAATAATTAAACAAAACTCCCCCAGGACTGATGTTGGTATGGACGGTACCCGTGGATGCGGCTAGCCATGGAGTGTGTTTGTTGGTGGAGGTGGAGTAAACTTTACTTTTATCGCTTGGGAACCACCACTAATGTGTTTAGCATGGAAGATATCGATAACTAATGGTCGCGAAGTAAATAGGAAGGGTGCATTTATCAAAGTTTCATTTATCTTTGTTTTAAAAATCTGAGCTCTGGCACCGCAGCAAATCACTGCTTCCCTCTGTGAAGGGACTATTTATTTAATTTTATGTTGTGTCATCACCTTCTCAAATAAGCGCCAGATCTGAGAGCGCTATTGTCATCCTCATGCATTGTGTATAGCTAATGTTGGATGCATCATGACTGGATCTTTTCTACCATGAATTACAATGTTTAGTCACTGCTTGAACTTTGGAGGTGCTCTGCATGTATGTTTTGCGGTCTCAGAAAGGGCTAGTGAGATACCACTGTTGTCATATTATATCATGATTGTTTGTTAACAAAGTGTTGTCATTTGAGATATCTTATTATTGCTCGCTAGTTGCTTATGCCATTGATATAAGTTAATATAATTTTTAAGAGTAATTGTTGACATGGTTAGTCATAATCTTTGCTGAAACCTGGGTGCTACTTAAGCTTATTTATGTAAACAAGAGCAAAAGAGTTCGTAAAAGTTTTTCTTTTTCACTTTCAGTTTGTCAACTGAATTGCTTGAGGACAAGCAAAGGTTTAAGCTTGGGGGAGTTGATACGTCTCCATCGTATCTACTTTTCCTAACGCTTTTACTCTTGTTTTGGACTCTAATTTGCATGATTTGAATGAAACGAACCCGGACTGATGTTGTTTTCACCAGAACTACCATGGTGTTGTTTTTGTGTGGAAATAAAAATTCTCAGAATGGAACGAAACTTTTTGGAGAATTTTAATACAATAAAATAAAAATACTGGAGCCAAGAAAAACCGGAGGGGGGTCCTTGGGGGAGCACAACCCACCAGGGTGCGCCCCCCTCCTGGCACGCCCAGGTGGCTTGAGCCCACCTAGTGGCCCCGCTGACCCTACCTCCGATGCTATAGAATCCTATTTTCGGAGAAAAAATCAGAAAGAAAGAATTATCGCGTTTCACGAGACGGAGCCATCGCCACCTCCTGTTCTTCATCTGTTGGCCAGATCTGGAGCCCGTTTGGGGCTCCGGAGAGGGGAATCTTTGATCTTCATCATCACCAACCCTTCTCCATCGCCAATTTCATGATGCTCCCCACCGGGAGTGAGTAATTGCTTTGTAGGCTCGCTGGTTGGTGAGGGAGTTGGATGAGATTCATCATGTAATCGAGTTAGTTTTGTTAGGGCTTGATCCCTAGTATCCATTATGTTCTGAGATTGATGTTGCTATGACTTTTCCATGCTTAATGCTTGTCACTTTGGGCCCGGGTGCCATGATTTCAGATCTGAACCATTTATGTTATCACCATTATATCTATGTTCTAGATCCGATCTTGCAAGTTATAGTCACCTATTACGTGTTATGATCCGTAAACCCCGGAGTGACAATAGTCGGGATACTTTCCGGTGATGACCGTAGTTTGAGGAGTTCATGTATTCGCTATGTGCTAATGCTTTGTTCCGGTTCTCTATTAAAAGGAGGCCTTAATATCCCTTAGTTTCCTTATGGACCCCGCTGCCACGGGAGGGTAGGACAAAAGATGTCATGCAAGTTCTTTCCATAAGCATGTATGACTATTTACGGAATACTTGCCTACATTATATTTATGAACTGGAGCTAGTGCCGTATCGCCCTAGGTTATGACTGTTATATGATGAATATCATCCAACGAATTCACCGATCCAATGCCTACGACTTTTCCTTATATTGTTCTTGCTAAGTTACTACTGCTGCTGTTACTATTACACTCGCTACAAAATTATTGATATCACTGTTACCGTTACTGTTACTACCATTATCAAAACTATCATATTACTTTGCTACTGATCATATTGCTGCAGATAATTAATCTCCAGGTGCGGTTGAATTGACAACTCAGCTGCTAATACTTGCAAATATTCTTTGGCTCCCCTTGTGTCGAATCTATAAATTTGGGTTGAATACTCTACCCTTGAAAACTGTTGCGATCCCCAATACTTGTGGGTTATCACATGGCAAGGGCTTTCAATCGTGAATGAGAGTTGATCAGTGTCAGGTGGCCTATCCTTACACCTCCTGAAGCTCATGGGCCATTTTATGACTATCATATTGAGGAAAATCCTCAGACATAGAAGCCCATGCCAAGAATGCCAAGGCTTCCCAGCGCCGTCACCACTAAGAGCTCCTTCAATGTGTTAAGCTTCAGAGAGCACAACACCTTCTTTGACAAAGCCAAGAACCCCTACAAGAAGCCAAAGATGTCTTCAGACAGATTCTGGAGGCACTTGCAACGCAGCTACTACTCATGCATCCTGTACAACCAGGACATAATCTTTCCCCACAAGCGCCTCTGTTGTGATGCCATGGCTGGACTGCCATGTTTAGAAGAAGTCCTTGATTGCTTCTGTGATGTTGGCCTGCTCCCTTTTGTCATTGACAAGGAGCACTAGAATGAAGAAATTTTGCTCCAATTCTAGGCCACATTGCACATATTAGGCTACAACAGGGATCCGAAGACATGGGTTCTTGAGTGGATGACATGTGACATGCATCATGATGCCAAAGCTCAAGATATCATCGAGCTCACTTCCCTACCCACTCTTGGTGATCTTTATGAGTCAGGTTGTCAGCTTTATGAAAAGGAACCTGAGAGCATATTCCAGAAGCCAGAGCCCAGTATGAGCCAAATGTTGAGTATGATGAAGCCATTACCTGCAGATGCTGAGTACCCTACACACTTCTTCGTCAATGACCTCGAGTACCTGCCCTGCACCATTTACCATATTGTGAGGCATACTCTGTGGCCAATCAAAGGGCACTCCTCCACTGTGAAGCTTGAAGGCACCATGAAGACTTTGGTCTTCTACATTCTCAATGGCATTCGCTTCAATACTCATGATTTCTTCATTAGGCAGTTGGCAGTTTCAGGCATTGATTTGTTTGGCCTAAAATTCTATGCTCCATGGATTATGCGGCTGATTAAGGTTCGCTCAACTATCAACTATCAAGCTTCAGCGTGCAATCATGTTGTCTTCCTGCCTAAAGTGGATATGTCTCATGAAGCCATCGACCCCGAGCCTGCTAAAGAACCAGTTCATGCAGACTATGTTTCTTTTCAGAGATTCTCGACACCTCTTGAAGCCACTCATGTGCCTAATCCTGTTGCTGCTAGTCCACTTGTTGGTCAGCTTCACCTACCACATCGTGCTAACACTGATGCTACCGCCTGCACAGTTCCTCAAAGGCCTCAGAAGCGTGCTCGTGTACTCAACGACAGAGAACTTCTAGTTTCTCTTCATCAGAAGCATGATAGGCATCATGATTGGATGAAGCATCAAATGCAAAGTTTTCTTGTGGATGTAAATCATATTCACAACCTTTCCACCAAGAACTCTTTTGTTGCTCATGAAGCCTGCCGGCGTGCTTGGAAGAGCCTCACAATGCTCTGTTCTGAAGATGATCTCATTGCAGATGGCTTCACAAAGAGATTCAAATTCAACTCCAAGCCCCCAGAATGAGCTAAGTGGCGTCTTGGACCTTCTATTGAAGATTTCGGTTACTCATCATCCGCTCCAACTATCATTGCATGCGTCATTGATGAGGAGGACGATGCCACCTCACCAGCTATGGCTTCACTGCATCAAGACGCTGCATCAGGCCCTTCTGCACCACCCAACTCCAACATCGACCCAGCTGCCCCAACATCTTCACCAACACCTCCGAGGAATGCTTAGACACCCTATGTCTTCATTCCTTTTTGGTCATTCGATGACAAAAGGGGGAGAAGCATATGGGTTGATAGTCTTCAACCGGGTCCATATGGGTCGGGTGCCTTATTTTTGTTAAGTCTTTGCAACTCTCGTTCGTGAATTGTTGGTTTTTGAGTTGTAACACTTAAGTCTAGATGGGACGTCTGCTACATTTTCTGCTACTTTGCTATACGTGGTTGAATTCCTATCTTATGTGCATGAAATCATTCTGCAGACGCCCATTTATCATTGTGAATGTCATTATCTTCAACAGATTCTTGTATGCACTATGATTTTACTTCATGAATAGAGGGAGATCTCCACAAAGAAAAACCTGCAATGTGCATTTGCATTCAAAAGCAAATTACTTATATGCACATATTCAGGGGGGGCTTTCAATTTCATGAATCCAATGACCACGTACTTTAACTTTCACATATTTTTATCCCCGTTGAAACCTTCAACCAGTTTGCCATCAATCACCAAAAAGGGGGAGATTGTAATTGCATAGTGCCACCCCTCATTGGTTTTGGAGCATTGATGACAAACATGGTTGAGGGACTAATGCGTTTGTGAGATTCACAGGAGAACACAGGTAGAAGTCCCTATTGATTCAGTTTACCCATCGAGGATGACTGTTAAAAATGTATGAAGATATTGAAGACAATGGTGGTTCGCGAAGACATTCGCGTTGAAGATAATGATGTGTGAAGACATTCGCTTGAAGTCAATGGAGTGCGAAGACATATCCGTTTTGTAGTTTCATTTTCTTCTTTCTTGAGTCATAGGAACCACCGAACTGTCAAGTGGGGTCCAAGTGAACAAAGTCGGAAAACTGACATGATGCTCAACCAAAATCATATGTCTTCGAGTGAAGACAATGAGAGAAAATCTTATCCAGAGTTGGATGAGTCAGCTTTACTTGTAGCCCAAGTCAAGCTGCCGCATGTGTTTGAAATCCGACCGTTGGACACGTGTCGGTTCCTTAGTGACCCAGGGTCATTTCGGACAAAGCATGTCGGGTTGCCTCGTGGCTATAAATAGCCCACCCCTACACCATAAATTGGTGGCTTCTCAGAGCTAGTGCACGGCTTCTGTCGTTTGAGAGCAACCCACCTCCGAAGCCTTTGAGAGAGAATCCTTGCGAGGACAAAGCCCAAAACACCCAGAGCCCAAAGAGTGTTTGGCATCACTGAAGTCTTTCTGTCCGCGTGATCTGAAGACTTATTACACTTGAAGACTGTGATCTTCCAGTCGGTTAGACGTCGCGTTATGAGGATCCAAGAGTCATTGTAGATCGTCGATGAACGAAGTCTGTGAAGGTTTGGAAGTCTACCTTGAAGACTTACAAGAGTGATTGAGCGAGGACTAAGTGACCTTATCTCAAGGGGAATAAGGTGAAGACATGGTCTTCTGAGTTCAATCTCAGCCTCCCTAACCAGATGTACAGTTGTCACAGCAACTAGAACTGGTCTACCAAATACTTGTATTCGCCAAGCTACTGGTTCTATCACTTCACTCCTTTACTTACAATTTAGCTTCGTGAAGTCATTACTTGCCTAGTCTGATTGACTTCATTGTGTGAAGACATTCACACTGATTGCATATTTAGCTTCATATTGTCTTCCATTTCCGTTCTGTTCTTCCTACCTACTATTTGTCTTCGAACTTACTCAGTACTGTTTCTTTGACTATGGCATGGCTAGTGTAGTTTATCTTCCAATGCATACTGTGTAGGTGTTATTTGGTTGTCTGTCTTCCAAGACATTGTCTGTCTTGAAGACTTTCATAAAAATCGCCTATTCACCCCCCCCCCCTCTAGTCGATAACTAGCACTTCCACAAACAATGTCCCTGATAATATTGATACGTCCATTTTCCATCATGATTTCCTACTGCTATTTATAATGTTTTTATGGATAATAATGCTTTATGGAGTAATTCTAATGCCTTTTGTCTCATAAAATGCAAGGTTTACACAAAGAGGGAGAATACCGGCAGTTGGAATTCTGGACTTGAAAAAGCTACGTCGGAGATAACTATTCTGCACAACTCCAAATAAGCTGAAACTTCACGGAGAATTATTTTGGAATATATGAAAAATACTGGAGCAAATAACTACCGGAGGGGGGACACCTGTTGACCACAAGACACCAGGGCGCGCCAGCCCCCCCCCCCCCCCTAGAGCGCGCCCTGGTGGGTTGTGCTTAGTCCAACCCACCTCTAGTGCCCATCTTCTGGTATATAATTCATTTTGACCTAGAAAAAATAAGGAGAGGACTTTCGGGACGGAGCGCCGCCGTCTCGAGGTGGAACTTGGGCAGGAGCACTTTTGCCCTCTGGCAGAGTGATTCCGCCGGGGGAACTTCCCTCCTGGAGGGGGAAATCATCGCCATCGTCATCACCAACAACTCTCCCATCTTTGGGAGGGCCATCTCCATCAACATCTTCAACAACACCATCTCCTCTCAAACCCTAGTTCATCTCTTGTGTTCAATCTTTGTACCGGAACCTTAGATTGGTACTTGTGGGTGACTAGTAGTGTTGATTACATCTTGTAGTTGATTACTATATGGTTTAATTGGTGGAAGATTATATGTTCAGATCCATTATGCTATTTAATACCCCTCTGATCTTGAGCATGATTATCATTTGTGAGTAGTTACCTTAGTTCTTGAGGTCACGGGAGAAGTCATGTTGCAAGTAATCATGTGAACTTGATATGTGTTCGATATTTTGATGATATGTATGTTGTGATTCCCTTAGTGGTGTCATGTGAACGTCGACTATATGGCACTTCACCATATTTGGGCCTAAGGGAATGCATTGTGGAGTAGTTATTAGATGATGGGTTGCTAGAGTGACAGAAGCTTAAACCCTAGTTTAAATGCTAATTCGTAAGGGACCGATTTGGATCCAAATGTTTAATGCTATGGTTAGATTTTATCTTAATACTTTTGTCGTAGTTGCGGATACTTGCGAGGGGGTTAATCATAAGTGGGAGGTTTGTTCAAGTAAGAACAACACCCAAGCACCGGTCCACCCACATATCAAATTATCAAAGTAGTGAACACAAATCAAACCAACATGATGAAAGTGGCTAGATGAAATTCCCGTGTGCCCTCAAGAACGCTTTGCTTATCATAAGAAACCATTTTGGCATGTCCTTTGCCACAAAAGTTTTGGGCTACCTTGCTGCACTTTATTTACCATTACCGTTACTTGCTTGTTACAAATTATCTTGCTATCAAACTGGCTGTTACCGACAATTTCAGTGCTTGCAGAAATTACCTTGCTGAAAACCACTTGTCATTTCCTATTGCTCCTCATTGGGTTCGACACTCTTACTTATCGAAAGAACTTCGATTGATCCCCTATACTTTTGGGTCATCAAGGCTCTTTTCTGGCGCCGTTGCCGGGGAGTGAAGCGCTCTTGGTAAGTGGAAATTGGTAAGGAAAAATTATTACTATGTGTTGAAATTTATTGTCACTTGTCACTATGGAAAACCATCCTTTGACGGGTTTGTTCGAGGTATCTTCACCTCGACCGAAAGAACAATTAGTTTCCCCTAACCCTACTGCACCTACTGAAAATATTGGTTATGAAAATCCTTCGGGTATGATCGAACAACTGCTAGCTAATCCTTATGCAGGAGACAGAACCGAACATCCTGATATGCATTTGATATATGTGGATGAAATTTAAGGATTATTTAAGCTTGCAGGTTTATCCGGAGATGAAGCTAAGAAGAAGGTTTTCCCTTTATCTTTGAAGGGAAAAGCATTGACATGGTATAGGCTATGCGATGATATTGGATCTTGGAACTGGAATCGATTGAAATTGGAATTTCACCAAAAATTTCATCCTATGCATCTAGTTCATCGTGATCAGAATTATATATATAATTTTTAGCCTCGTGAAGGAGAAAGTATCGCTCTAGCTTGGGAGAGGCTGATACGTCTCCGTCGTATCTACTTTTCCTAACGCTTTTAATCTTGTTTTGGACTCTAATTTGCATGATTTGAATGAAACTAACCCAGACTGACGTTGTTTTCAGCCGAACTACCATGGTGTTGTTTTTGTGCAGAAATAAAAGTTCTCAGAATGGAACAAAACTTTTTAGAGAATTTTTATACAATAAAAGAAAAATACTGGGTCCCTGGGGGAGCACAACCCACCAGGGCGCCCCCCCTCCTGGCGCGCCCAGGTGGGTTGTGCCCACCTGGTGGCCCCGCTGACCCTCTCTCCGATGCTATAAAATCCTGTTTTCCGAGGAAAAAAATCACGGAGAAAGAATTGTCATGTTACACGAGACAGAGCCGTCGCCACCTCCTGTTCTTCATCGGGAAGCCAGATCTGGAGCCCGTTTGGGGCTCCGGAGAGGGGAATCTTCGATCTTCGTCATCACCAACCCTTCGCCATCACCAATTTCATGATGCTCCCCACCGGGAGTGAGTAATTCCTTCGTAGGCTCGCTGGTCAGTGAGGGAGTTGGATGAGATTCATCATGTAATCGAGTTAGTTTTGCTAGGGCTTGATCCCTAGTATCCATTAAGTTCTGAGATTGATGTTGCTATGACTTTGCCATGCTTAATGCTTGTAACTTTGGGCCTGGGAACCATGATTTCAGATCTGAACCGTTTATGTTATCACCATTATATCTATGTTCTAGATCCGATCTTGCAAGTTATAGTCACCTATTACGTGTTATGATCCGTAAACCCCGGAGTGACAATAGTCGGGATACTTTCCGGTGATGACCGTAGTTTGAGGAGTTCATGTATTGGCTATGTGCTAATGCTTTGTTCCGGTTCTCTATTAAAAGGAGGCCTTAATATCCCTTAGTTTCCTTATGGACCCCGCTGCCATGGGAGGGTAGGACAAAAGATGCCATGCAAGTTCTTTCCATAAGCACGTATGACTATTTACGGAATACATGCCTACATTATATTTATGAACTGGAGCTAGTGCCGTATCGCCCTAGGTTATGACTGTTATATGATGAATATCATCCAACGAATTCACCGATCCAATGCCTACGAATTTTCCATATATTGTTCTTGCTAAGTAACTACTGCTGTTATTAGTGTTACACTCGCTACAAAATTATTGCTATCACTGTTATCGTTACCGTTACTACCATTATCAAAACTATCATATTACTTTGCTACTGATCATATTGCTGCAGATAATTGATGTCGCTTGAACTATGTCGGCATTTCCCCAAAGAGGAAGGGATGATTCAGCACAGCTACGGTAGGTATTTCCCTCAGTTATGAAACCAAGGTATCAATCCAGTAGGAGAACCAAGCAACACTGTGTAAACGGTACCTGCACACAAAGAACAAATACTTGCAACCCAACGTGTTAAAGGGGTTGTCAATCCCTTTCGGGTAACGGTGCCAGAAATTGTCACATGGACGGGAGAAAAGTTATGATAGATTGGATAAATAGATCTTGAATAAACGCGAAATAAAAGATGTAAATAAAAAGTGCATCAAGGTATTTTTGGGGTTTTTTGATATAATAGATCTGAAAATAAAAGCGGCAAATAATAGATCGGAAAGCAAATATGAAGAAGAATAGACCCGAGGGCCGTAGATTTCACTAGTGGCTTCTCTCGAGAAAAATAGCATACGGTGGGTAAACAAATTACTGTTGGGCAATTGATAGAACTTCAAATAATTATGACGATATCTAGGCAATGATCATTATATAGGCATCACGTCCAAGATTAGTAGACCCACTCCTGCCTGCATCTACTACTATTACTCCACACATCGACCACTATCCAGCATGCATCTAGTGTATTAAGTTCATGGAGAAACGGAGTAATGCAATAAGAACGATGACATGATGTAGACAAGATCTATTCATGTAGGAATAGACCCCATCTTGTTATCCTTAATAGCAACGATACATACGTGTCATGTCCCCTTCTGTCACTGGGATTGAGCACCGTAAGATCGAACCCATCACAAAGCACCTCTTCCCATGGCAAGAAAAATCGATCTAGTCGGCCTAACTAAACCAAAGATTCGAAGAAGAAATACGAGGCTATAAGTAATCATGCATATAAGAGATCAAAGAAACTCAAATAACTTTCATGGATAAAAAATAGATCTGATCATAAACTCAAAGTTCATCAGATCCCAACAAACACACCGCAAAAAGAGTTACATCAAATAGATCTCCAAGAGACCATTGTATTGAGAATCAAAAGAGAGAGAGGAAGCCATCTAGCTACTAACTACGGACCTGAAGGTCTACAATGAACTACTCACGCATCATTGGAGAGGCACCAATGAGGATGATGAACCCCTCCGTGATGGTTTCTAGATTGGATCTGGTGTTTCTGGAACTTGCGGCGGTTGGAATTGTGTTTCGTCGACTCCCCTAGGGTTTTTGGAATATTGGGGTATTTATAGAGCAAAGAGGTGGTGCGGGAGGCCACCGAGGTGGGCACAACCCACCAGGGCGCACCTGCGCCCCCAGGCATGCCCAGGTGGGTTGTGCCCCCCTCGGGGCACCCCTCTGGTACTTCTTTGGCCCAAGTTGTTCCTTCCGGTCCAGAAAAAATCTCCAAAAAGTTTCGCTGCGTTTGGACTGCATTTGGTATTGATTTTCTGTGAAGTAAAAAACAAGCAAAAAATAGCAACTGGCACTGGGCACTATGTCAAAAGGTTAGTCCCAAAAAATGATATAAAGTTGCTATAAAATCTTTCCCTAATAATAAAGCACGGATTGACTCTGTCGGGTTCACCGTCGCGGTGTTTTTACAGGAAACCCCTGCTATTTTGGATATACAACCCGCAGTACTATTATAAGTCAACCAGAACAGGTACTGACGAGAGAAAAAAACAAATAACCCATCCACCCGCACGACCCTGCCTCCCAATCCCCTCCAAACAAATCCCTATCCCATCTCCACCTCCTATCATGCCACACCACGCCCCGCCTCACCAAGCGCCACCGTGTGCCACTGACCAACCCCCATGCCGCTGTGCGCCCACCACCACGTCGACGTGTGCCGCCCACGGGGATGAGGGGAAGCAGAGCAGAGCCGTGGGTCACTAGAACACGGGCGGCCGTTGTGGCCTGCAGTGTACCACGACCAGGCTTTAGTAGGTAGGAAGGAGCTCGGGCAAGGCAGCTCGTGGGCGCTTTATGGAGGAGTGGTGTTGGGTGGTGGGGAGGCCCTCTCTCTCCGGTAGGTCGCTAGGGTGACAGGGGCAGCGGGACCGATGCGTAGTGGCGCAGAGGGTCTCGATCCAGTGGGACTTGGCGCTGGATATCGTGGGTGCTCCTAGCATTCGTCGTCTCCATGCCCAGATGAAGCAGGAAGCGACGGCGGCTCCCGACACGGTCGGAGAAGGTGGGACAGCATGGATCTGGCGCTGAATAGTGGCGGGAGCTTGGGCATCGGGGTCGGAGATTCATGGAGCGAGTGTGATGCTCTCTGTACAGAAAAGATACGGGGAGGAGAGAGGTGAGGGAGAGATCCAGAGGGAGTTAGGGAAGGGAATGGAAAGCGAGAAGGTCAACGGAGCAACGGCTCAAGTTATAGGGGCTAGCTGGTGACGGCGCCGATTGCCGGACGGGGAGCCAAGGAGGAGCTGTAGGGGCCGGGATCGAGGGGAGCTCCTTGCTCGGGCGTGGTTGGTGCGGGAGGCGGCGTACGGGCGGCGGCGTTGTTGCAGCACGGCTGGCTGTGTATGGGCTCCTGGCTGGCGGCCGGCCTACGCGCGAGGCCTAGCTGGCACTGTGGAGGAAGCGCAGGAGGAATTCTAGTGGTGCGGGTCGACTGCCAGTGGAGAAGTGGCGCTGGGTGGTGGGCAAATACTGGTACAGCGAGGTGCTATACAAACGGTTTTTAACCCCTTTCTGCGACGGTGTTCTGAACTGTCACCTAGTGAGTGACTACGATAGGGGGGTCCTTCCCACACGACCCAGAATCCATCGGGGATATGCCCTCCTAGCACACACGCTCGGCAAAATGAGGTCGTGTGTGACCGACGAGCGATCAAATATGGTTATACGTACAGTAGTGCTAAAAAAATACAATTATACAGGCGAAATCGTTTCCGGTCGTAAGTACATCCCACACAGTCAGTCCCCGCTAAACGTTTCCGTTCATATATACATCCCACACAGTCGCTCCAAGGAAAACGTTTCCGTTCGCAGGTACATCACACACAATTTTCCCCGTTAAATCGTTTGTGATAGCGTTGCCATTGCACACGATATTAACAATTTTATCGTTTGCGTTATTGAATGCATCACACACGGTGCGTAGAAGAAACTGTGTGGCAAAGTCTATCTATCACACACAGTTTTTATGTGGTAAACGTTTGCGCAAGGTGGCCTAATGCAAACAGTTTTCAAGAGGATGTCGTGTGTGATTGTTCATTGATCTAACACGGTTTATTCCTAGAAACTGTGTGCGTTGCCTGAGGTCATCACACATGGTGTTTTCTCAATAACCGTTTGTAATAGAAAAACCCAATTAGCAGGCTAATTGGCCATTAGCATGCTAATTGCCCTATTATTAATAATCCATTTATTAATCTAATTGACATTCATATTAAGCACATAATATATTTCATTTCCATATTAAGGAAGCAGGATTTCATAATTGAAATACATCAGAGTACAACATCATATAGCTTCAGCACTCAGCTACCCCATTACACAACTGCACCAGCACCAAGTTTCACATGCAACATCTATAACCTTTCGAAATTAGCATCATAGACGGTACATAGACTGATGCATCTCATCTGGAAAACTACTGAAGCCGAAGGCGAATATTGAGCCTTCATTGATGTTGAGGGTCTTTGCAGCTTTAGGCCAGTGCCTGTGGATGATTGACCGTCCATCCTTCGTCCTCTTCAGGAACACTTCAATATTGAACCATGGGTGTTGTATGAAAACCTCCTCGCCTCCTGACTATAGAGGTGGTTTGAGAGGTAATCATCAGTGAACTGCTTTGGAAAGGCCTGAAAACAAGGATGTGCATAAATATCTTCTCTATATTGGAAATGGAGCAAAGGAATAAAAAAGGCAAGGTATAATAGTTAGTACCATCTTGTAGTGAACTGATGTCTTCTTCATTGTGCAGACCAAGATCTTGTTGTTTTTTGTCGCTAATTTCTTTATCCTAACAATCTTTCCGAGTTTCTTGACTTGATTGATATTCATGGACAACTCATTTCCCCATATGCAAAAAGGGTCGAATAGTGGGTCAAAACCTCTGACAGCAGGACCTACATGTGCAAGACCAAATTGTTAAAAAGCTAAATATTAGAATGGTTCCTGCAATTGCACAATAATGTGCTATTAGACAATGGACCATGCACGTGCTAACCTCGATTGTAAACCTCAGTGCTTCCCATTGTTTCCCTGCAACACATATAAGGTAGTTAGTCATCAGGTTAAGTGAGGGTTCGCATGCTATCAGTAAAATATGTTGATGAAAAATAAGCACATTGCAGATTCATCAGATTAATTCAAGCCACATGGAAAACCCATTTATCCAAACCAAGCATGATTAAGAACTAGGAAATATAGCACTTGTATATGTTTCTCATTTATTAAGTGCAGCCAAATTCGATTTATTCCTCTCATGCACAACAATACAAAATTCTACCCACAACAATTGGACATCGCATTGCAGAAAGCAGTTAACTAAACACCACAACAAATGAACCAAACATTAACTGAGCACCATATTGCATAATATAACATACTCCTAATAGAAGATCAGACAGTTAACCAAACCAAGCATGCTTAACAACTTGGAAATATAATGATTGTATTTGTTTCTCATGTATTTAGTACAGCCAAATTCAATGTATTCCTCACATGGTATACAATAACAAAATGCACCCACAACAATTGAACATCGCATTGCAGAATTGAACCAAATAGTTAACTAAACAACACAACAAATGAACCAAATGTTAACTGAGCACCACATTGCACAATATAACATACTCCTGATAGAAGATTAGATAGTTAACCAAACCAAGCATGCTTAATAACTTGGAAATATAACAATTGTATTTGTTTCTCATGTATTTAGTACAACCAAATTCGATTTACTTCTCACATGGTATACAATAACAGAATGCACCCACAACTATTGAACATCGCATTGCAGAATTGAACCAAACAGTTAACTAAACACCACAACAAATGAACCAAATGTTAACTGAGAACCACATTGCACAATGTATAACATACTAGAAGATCAGACAGTTAACCAAACCAAGCATGCTTGACAACTTGGAAATATAGCAATTGTATTCGTTTCTCATGTATTTTGTAAAGATAAATTCGATTTATTTCTCACATGGAAGACAATACAAAATTGCAGCCTGAAGAATTGAACATCACATTTGCAGAATTGAACCAAACAGTTAACTGAAGACGACAACTAATTAACCAAACAGTTAATAAGTGAGCACCACACTGCATGACATATAGAACATATACACTAGAGCAACAGATTGCATGGTAAAATTAGATAGCACAATTCACTAGAATTTGTTAAGGAAAGGCAGGAGCAGCACACGCAACGGGTAAACCGAGCATGCTTAACCGGCGTAGCTAGCAAATGGCAAGGTGCTCCTCCGAGATCTAGGGGTCAGCACAAATGGCAGCCATCGCGACCTCATCCGCGCGTGCGGCCGCGATTTGCTTCTCCGCTGCCAAATGCTCCTTGAGCTCCTGGCTATACTGCGTGCACCATGGCTTAGGGCGGCGCTTATTTGGTGGAAGGGTCTGTGATTTGGGTGGAAGGTGTCGCGCCGGCGGTCGGGGCATGTGGGATGTGGAAGGAGGAGCAGGATGGGGGTCGGGTGTGGATTACCTGCCTGCATAGACGAGGCCGAGCAGCATGAAGGAGGGTCGCCGGCGAGGAGGCGGCGCTGCAAGCAAGTAGTGAAGGTTTCAACTTGGAAAGGAAGGCGGAAACAGGGGAAATGTGGCTTTTGGTAAGGGGAGAGGCGGGGAGGTAGATATTTTCACGGAAACCGAAAAATTTGAATCGGTTCAGCGAAAAAACTAGCATGCAAAGTGTCATCAGACATGGTCCCTTATTTAGAACTGTGTACGATATGTGAACATCACAAACGATTCAGATAGCTTAACCCGTGTGTGATGAGTTTGAACATCAAAAATTTTGGTTTGAATTTCCCTGGTTACAGTGGTCATAGGCGTACTGTAGCCGACGCACCTTCTCGCGTAAGCCATAGACGTACTATACACCAACGGTGCTCCAAGATATTTTGTACTACATCTCACACGGTTGGTGATAATAAACTGTGTGGGATATACTTGATTTTTCATCTTGATTTGAATTACATAATGGGGTCACAGCGGCAATGGAGGGTGTTTGAATTGCTAGAACTTTTATCTGCAGTGAACATGCAACTATATGTGTGTCGTCAAAAAATTGGAATTATTCAGGGTTCGTTTGGACATTTTATACATTAAATTGGGTTTCTCGCCATTTCAGGTGCACAATTCAAAATTAAAATACATGCACATGCTCCGGTGCACCAACATGGGTTGTAAAATCATATATGTGTCCATGGGTTTATGCTTATGTCCCATGCAAGAAATGGGGATGAATTTCGAACACCACGATGCCGTGGCTCTCCAGCAAATGTTGAGGTACTTGCTTTTGTAATTCTAGTAAATCCAAAACCCGTCTGAAATTCATGAACCTTGGCATGCTATCATGGAATGGCATCAACATGCTGGGGTAAAAAATATTGTCCCATTTGGGGCAGGTTATGGTATAAGCTTCTCACAAACCAGAGCTTCTCACAAGAAGCCTCATGGTTCCGTTAGGGAAATGTGTCACCTTTGTGAACAAAACGATATTCGTCGCCTCTTCTTCCTTTAAATTTTTTTCCTGGTGTCAACATAGAACAACAGGAGTGTCGTGTTAAATTTTGGATTTTTTCGGGGATCGTTTGGACATTTTTATATGTTAACTGAGTTTTCTAGGCATTTATGTGCATAATTAAAAATTGAACTACATGCACATGCTCCAGTCCATAAAAACGGGTTGCAAAATCAAATGTTTGTCCTTGGTTGCAAGCTTAGGTCACATGCAAGAAATGAGAATGAATGTCAAACACCTTGACACTGTCGCTCGGCCGCTAACATTGAGATACATGGTTTTAAAATTCTAGTAAATCAAAAACTCGTCTGAAATTCATGAAACTTGACATGATATCATGGAACGGCATTGACATGCCGTGGTAAAAACATTGTCCCATTTGGGGCAGGTTTGGGTATAAGCTTCTCGCAAATCAGAGCTTCTCTCACAACAAGCCTGATGGTTTCGGTAGGGAACGTGCCACCTTGGGGGACAAAACGATATCTGTTGCCTCTTCTTACTTTCAAAAATTTTCTCGTGTCAACATAGAACAACAGGAGTGTTGTGTCAATTTTTGGGATTTTTCGGGGTTCGCTCAGACATTTTTATACATTAACTGAGTTTCCTATGCATTCATGTGCATAATTCAAATTTGAACTACATGCACATGCTCCAGTGCATATAAATGGGTTCAAAATTGGAATGTGTGTCCTTGGTTACATGCTTAAGTCCCATGCAAGAAATGAGAATGAATGTCAAACACCTTGCCACCGTCGCTCGGCCGCTAACATTGAGATACATGGTTTTTAAATTCTAGTAAATCGAAAACGCGTCTGAAATTTATGAAACTTGACATGCTAGCATGGAACTGCATCAACATGCAGTGGTAAAAATATTGTCCCATTTGGGGCAGGTTGGGGTTTATAAGCTTCTCACAAACCAGAGCTTCTCACAACAAGCCTCATGGTTGCGGTAGGGAACTTTTCACCTTTCTGGACGAAACGATATCCGTTGCCTCTTCTTGATTTCAATTTTTTTTCTAGTGTCAACATAGAACAACATGAGTGTTGTGTTAATTTTAGGAATTTTTCGGGCTTTGTTTGGACATTTTTATACATTAACTGAGTTTTCTATGCATTTATGTGCATAATTCAAATTTGAACTACAGGCACATGCTCCAGTGCATGTAAATTGTTTGAAAAATCAAATCTGTGTCCTTGGCTGCATGCTTAGGTCCCATGCAAGAAATGGGAATGAATGTCAAACACCTTGCCACCGTCGCTCGGCCGCAAACATTGAGATACATGGTTTTTAAATTCTAGTAAATCCAAAACTCGTCTGAAGTTCATGAAACTTGACATGCTATCATGGAGCGGCATCAACATGCTGTGGTAAGAAAATTGTCCCATTTGGGGTAGGTTTGGGTATAAGGTTCTCGCAAACCAGAGCTTCTCACAACAAGCCTGATGGTTTCGGGAGGGAACGTGCCACCCTTTGGGACGAAACGATATCCGTTGCCTCTTCTTGCTTTCAAATTTTTTCTAGTGTCAACATAGAACGACAGGAGTGTTGTGTCAATTTTTGGGATTTTTCGGGGTTCGCTTGGACATTTTTATACATTAACTGGGTTTTCTAGGCATTTTATGTGCATAATTCAAATTTGAACTACAAGCACATGCTCCAGTGCAAAAAAATGGGTTGACATATGAAATGTGTGTCCTTGGGTGCATGCTTAGGTCCCATGCAAGAAATGGGAATGAATTTCAAACACCCGGGCACTGTTGATTGCCAGCAAAACGTTGAGATACTTTTTTTTAAATTCTAGTAAATCCAAAACTCGTCTGAAATTCATGAAACTTGGCATGCTATCATGGAATGGCACCCGACATGCTGTGGTATTTTTTGTGTCCATTTTGAGAGAAGGCTCACTCGAATAACAGCCAACAAAGACATTTTGAAAAAATAGCTGCCACTTTAATATCTCAAACGTTTGTATAATTCAAATCGTGTGCGTTCTGTTGACCATTCACGTGACGCCACATGTCTTGGTTTTAATGGCTATAGGAGGTGCCGTGCGGACAGCTGCTTGACTGAACGGGAGGCGTGCGAGCGCAGTCCGGTGCGTAGGCTGACCGAGAGGCGTGCAAGCTGTCCTCCAATGCGCAGGCTCACCGGGAAGCGTGTGAGCTGTACGCTGCGCAGGCTCACTGGAAAGCGAGCCCTTTGACTTCCATGGCCACCCACCTTGCTCGCATCCTCTCCATTAATGGCGCCCGAGCCGCTGTTTAATACGGGCGCCATTACTATTCGCCTCCCATTCCCCTCCCTCCCGCAGACCTCCACCAACGCTATGGCGCAGAAGGATCATCTGCCACTAGTCTTCAAGTTTGGTGAAGTCGACTCAGAGCCGGAGGAGATAGAAAATAAGGAGGAATGGGCCCTCATGGACATGGCCCTGAACGAGCTGGCCGCGGCGGTTGCTGCCCCCGCTCCCATCCCAGCTCCCATCCCCGCGCCCGCGCCAGCGACCATCCCCGTAGCATTGACGGGCTGGTCACCGAGCACTATCATAGAGCTGGAAGCCGCGGGCGTCGGCGAGGTATCCGCGGACCCGCGCGAGCTCGTGTACATGCCAGCGCTAGCGCCCGTGCCCGTGCACGCCCCTCCACCCACCACAGCGCCGGTCCCTGTGCGTTTGGCTGCACCCGCCGTGCCCGTGCCCGTTCGTGCGCCCCCCTCAGCGGCATGGGACGCCGCAGTCGACCGCTACCTCTCAGCACCACTAGTTGCCGTCCTCCCGCGCCCCGCCCGTCGATCGCGCGATGACATGACGTTTGATTTCCAAGTGAAGAATATTCTGTGCTGCCTTGAAGACTTCAACAACGGCGTCTCGGAGGATGACAACGACTATGACGGCGCGGCACACCGCCTCCACCGTCATCGGAAATAGTTTTTTTTTGGGGTTTAATACTGTATCTCGATCATATGAATATAAATTCGCAGTGTGACTGAATGAAAGATATGGTTTGAACAAACTTGCGTTTTTCTCTCTTAATGTACAGACTTATCAAATGATTTTCTTTTGAAAAAAATGTCAACGGTTTTTAAATATAAAACACTCATTGCAAACGTTTTAGTTAGAACACCCGTATGCAAACCGACAACTTCCCCACGAAGCCAAGGGAAAATGTGCCGAGCAGGATTTGTGCAGCTCTTGATCGCAAACGTTTTAGATAGAACACCCGTATGCAAAGTGAGAGCTATGGTCTTCCCCCTTAAGTCAAGGGAAAATTCGCAGCGCAGGATTTGTCCATCTCTTCAACGCAAACGGTTCAGATTGAATACGCTATGCAAAGCCAGACTTCGGCGCTAAGCCAAGAGAAAATGTGCCGAGCAGGATTTGTACATCCCTTCAATGCAAACAGTTGTTTTGGATGACCCGTGTGCAACCACGTACAGACAGTTTGGTAAGATTTGCATCTGTCATATTGGGTATATTGCCATTTGTCAAACTGGACAGCTTGACATTTGTTGATCTAGTAACATTACCATTTGTCAACCTTGTAACACTGTGATTTGTCAAAATATGCAGCTAAAAATCACTAGCACTATCTAATTTTTGCAAATAAAATTTAGTAATTAAGCATAGATTTCATTCATAGATTAAGCAGTCGTTCTTTATACAAACAGTTCAACTCGACAGCCGAACCGACCAAACTTTTCCCCAATTGTTGCCAACCACGTACTGAAATAGCTAGTTCAACTATATACACTAGCTAATTTTAAGTACGTTGTACAGTTCCACCACATCTATAGTCAGATGAACTGAACAAAATAGCCCCTAAATACTACTACTACGGAGGGGCTTTGTACTACTTCCAGCAGCCTCTCCTCTGCCGAGCGCGCTCAGTAAGAGGCAGAGGAGGAGGAGCCTACCGACGAGCTGGACAACTGCAATACGGTGCCTGCCGCTGCTGCACCTTCAGCGACGCTCACCTCAAACACCCTCTGCCGCTCCAGACGACCCCTCTCGAAGCGGTGGTTCTCCTCGTAGATCTCCTGATTCCTCGCCTCTGAGGCGGCATGTGCCGCGGCCACGGCGGCGGTAAGGCCCTTTGCGTGCTCGACAAGGCGCTCCTCCTCCTCCCGCAGGAACTCGGTGTAGCGCGCAAGGTCGCTGACACACGTGCGGGCCTCCACCTCCGCCTCCCGCCTTCGGGCGGTGGTGGCGGAGCGGGTGATGACCCCGGCGGTCGACGGTGGGCTGGCGGCCACGGCGGCCGACGATGGGGTGGCGTCCACGACCACCACCTCCCGCCTTCGGGCCGCGGTGGCGGAGCGGGTGATGGCCACGGTGGCCGGCAGTGGGGTGGCGGCCACGACGGCCACCTCCCGCCTTCAGGCCGCGGCGGAGCGGGCGATGGCCCTGGCTTTCGACGGTGGTGTGACGGCACCGGCGGCCGGTAACAGCTGCCGACGGGCAGCGGCGGCGGAGCGTGTGGTGGGTGTTCCGCGCACACCCAACAGGGATGCCACGCGCACTACACTACGCCGGGGACTGCGCCGCCACCGCGGTGTAGCCTCCCAACTGGAGCTGTCCTCTGATGACGGCGGAGTGGCTGAGCGACGACGACGGACCGGTGGCATTGGCGATTGTGGGAGAAGCAGACAAGATAAGCTACAGGGAGGGAGGGGAAAATGCAACGCAGGACTCGCCAGCCGTGAGGGTTTATATATCAGGCCGGTAAGCATTGGGATTTTGGGGGATTTCACCGAATCAGGCGGGAAGCTTGCGCGGGAACCTGCGACGTTGCGCGGGAACCTGCGAGGTTGTGTGGGAACGGGCTCACTGATGATTCATTGGCGCCACTTCAAGCCATCGTTTGGCCAAAAGAACGCCCCCACGCGCTGCGCAAGCTTGCGCTGTAAGCCGTCTGCGGCAGCGGGGTGACAAGACGTGCGAGAGGAGAACGAAAGGCCACGTACACATACGGTTAATAAAAAAATGTTTGCGATTTAATTACCTACTATACCCCCGTCCTGGTTTATAAGTAGGATTTAACTAATAAAATATGAATGCATGTCGCCAAAGATTATATAGTTGGATTCGTATTTGAACATAGTTTCCAATTATATAATTTTTATAACATGCATTAACATTTTGTTGGTTAAATTTAAGGGCAAACTATGGCACAGAATATAAAGGGTACTAGTAGAACAAGACAGGAGGTAGTAGCACATGGCCGCTCTCTACGCAGCGACGCAACTGTCGGTCGGCTTGTAGGCGCCCATTTCCTATGTGTTCAACTGCTCTATGCGTGTGGTTGCTTACGGTTGAGGCGGCCGCGGCGCGTGCTCTGCTCTTGCGTCCCTACGGGCACTCTCCCCTCGTCCCTCCATGTGTGCTGCCAGTGTTTGGGGCTGGCGCACGATCACGCACGTTCGTGTGCATGCGGTTGCGCCGGGCACGGCGCGATGATGCAGTTTCCCGCTGCAAAAACTGCCATGCGGACGCGCTGAGAAACCAGGCCTCCCGGCCCCCATTTATTCCTGCGGCCATTTACCTTCATCTCTCACGCCACACAACACAATAAGCACATCCACGACGACACATACAGAGAGGACATCCAGCGGTTCCAATGGCACTCCCCGTGGCTCCAATGGCGCTCCCAGCGGCCGACGACGACAACGGCGGGTAGTTCACCACGCATCACATAGTGGACACCCACGTGAGGGGGAAGGCCCTCTCGGTGGTGTACAAGAATGATCCGGTCTCGGTGGAGAGCTCCATCCAAACTATGGAGCAGTTGCTTGCCGAGGACAAGTACCAAGTGGTCGGCTTCGACCTCGAGTACACCATCGGTCGTGCCGGGCACGATCAGAAGGTTGCCGTCGCCCAATTGTGCGTGCAACATGACATCCTTGTCTACCACTACCACCTGGCCACAAGGCCTTGCGAGCATTTCTCCAGGTTTATCAACAGCTCCGACTACAGTTTCGCTATGGTGGACACCACCAACGATCTAAAAGCGCTCAAGGTTTCGGGCTTGAAATGCCAGAATCTTGTCAACATCCAGGACCACTACAAGGTCTGGGGCAGCGACAACAATGAACAAAACTCCCTGGTTGACCTCGCCTCGGCCATCATCGACCCCTACTACATGAAGATGAAGGATGAGAGCAAGAAGGACAAGAACTCCTGGCACAGTGTCTGGCATGAGAGACCGGATGAACAACATGTCAAGTACACGGCCAAGGACGCGTACACAAGCTACGAGATGTACATGCGGATCGTTGACATGAGGGAGTGTCTTCTTCCTGCCCCAGACGAGGGATTGAGCCACAGAGCAGTGGCGGGAGCATCACAAGAAGTAGATGACTAGATGATCGTTTCTCCTAGTTTAGAATGCATGCAATTGTTTATTGAGGTTTGTGCAAATGATCTGTATAGTCACTTATGTAATTGGATGTTTATTTCAGTTATATATATACATGTTATTCTTCTATAGATAGAGCAAATCACACGGCTTATTAGCAGCAATCGTCTGTGTTATTATTGGTCTTCGCACACATTTCTGATTACGGACCTGTTTGCCACGTATCACACACATCTTGGTCAGTTGAACCATTTCCATTGTGTTGCCTAATCACACACAGTTCATCCTTATCTTTGAAGTGATCAAGTATAAAATATGAATTCATAATAAGATGAGGAAGAATTTAACATATTGAGAGATAGAGCTCAGTATTTCACCATGATAGATAAACTCTCAAATATCACGCAAACCCTGGAATTTATTTCATACCCGTTGCAACACACGGGCTCTTTTGCTAAAACGTTAAATTTTACTAAAAATAAGGAAATTCCCACGTTTAACCATATTATCAATGTTTATTAAAAATAGATATAAAAATGATGCACAATGGCACATGAAGCAGGTTATGCCCATTTTTCCGCCCGGTGCAACACACGGGCATTTGTACTAGTGATTGTAAAACATCCAAGAATGATAATATAACAGCATGGAACAAGCAAAAATTATAGATACATTGGAGACATATCAGCATCCCCAAGCTAAATTCCTACTCGTCCTCGAGTAGATAAATGATAAAAATAGAATTTTTGATGTGGAATGCTGCCTAACATGTTCATCACATTTTCTTTTCTTTGTAGCATGGACATTTGGACTTTTGTATGATTCAAAGAAATAGTGTAGTTTTGACATGAAGATTCCAATACTCAAGCATATCAACAAGCAACCATGTCATTCAAAATATCAACACTAAAGAGAGTTTTCCCTAGCCCATTATGCTCAATCATTGATCCATTCATGAAACACACTCGCATATTAGCTATACCCAATGCTCAAGTACGATCATAGTGCCCCTTAGTTGTTGCTTTATAAGAGAAGACGAAGACTCAAATAAAATAAAAATTGCATAAAGTAAATAGAAAGGCCCATCGCAGAGGGAAGTAGGGATTTGTAGAGGTGCCAGAGCTCAAAGCGAAAAAGATAGAGATAAAACATTTTGGGTGGCATGCTTTTCCTATCAACGAAAACGATCAAGTAGTTCCCAATACTTTCTATGCTAGATATATCATAGGCGGTTCCCAAACAGAAAATAAAGTTTATTCTTGTTTCCACCATACTTTCACATTCCATGGCTAGTCGTATCCACGAGTACCGTCCATACCAACACTTTCCAAGGAATTTATTATTTGACAACATAAAGTAAATTCATTTTTCATTTCGGGACTGGACATCTCTAATACCTTTGTCATACTCTCGTGCAATGACAAGTGAATAAACACTCATCTTGAGAATAACACATCTAGAATGGAAAAATATCAGCCACCCCCTACCGTTTCATGAGCGGTACGAGCACACAAAAAGGAAATTTATTTTGAAAAATTAGTGATGGCACATACAAATTTGCTTAGAATGGCATGGAAATACCGCATATAGGTAGGTATAGTGGACTCATATGGCAAAACTGGGTTTAAGGATTTTGGATGCACAAGTAGCATTCCTACTTAGTACAAGTGAAGGCTAGCAAAAAGATTGAGAAGCATCCAACCAAGAAACGAAAAATCTCATAAGCGAGCATTAAGCATAACTAACACCGAATAATGCACCACAAGTAGGATGTAATTTCATTGCATAACTGTTGACTTTCGTGCTTGCATAGGGAATCACAAACCTTAACACCAATATTCTTACTAAAGCACAATTACTCATCAACATGACTCACATATTATATCATCATACCGCAAAACTATTACAAAGAATCAAGTTTATTTTGTCCAATACTCTTCATGAAAGTTTTTATTATATCCCTCTTGAATATCTATCACTTTGGGACTAATTTCATATGTTGCTTTTGATAGCTCAAACAAATCTAAGTGAAGAACATGAGCATAAAATTTTCTCTTCTCAAAATAATATAAGTGAAGCATGAGAGAATTTCTTCAAAAATCTACTAACTCTCAAATAAATCTAAGTGAAGCATGAGAGCATTTCTTCAAAAATATTAAAGCACACTGTGCTCAAAAAGATATAAGTGAAGCACTAGAGCAATTCCATAGCTCAAAAAATTTAAGTGAAGCATATATAGGAATTCTAACAAATCAAAGCATAATTTTGGCTCTCTCAAATAGGTGTGTTCAGCAAGGATAGAAGACACAAACTAAAAAGCAAAACAAGCAAAGACTCATATAACACAAGACGCTCCAAGCAAAAATCATGATATGTGACGAATAAAAATATAGCTCCAAGTAAAATACTGATGATCGTTAGAGGAAAGAGGGGATGCCACTCGGGGGCATCCCCAAGCTTAGTTGCTTGTTTATCTTTGGATAATGGCTTGGGGTGCCATGGGGCATACCCAAGCTTAGGCTCTTCTTACTCCTTATTCCTTCATACATCGTGATCTTACCCAAAACTTGAAAACTTCAATCACACAAAACTCAACAAAACCTTCGTGAGATCCGTTAGTATAAGAAAACCAATCTTTACTTTAAGTACTGTAGAAAACCCATTCAAATTTTGTTATTGCATTATATCTACTGTATTCTAACTTTACCATGGCTTATACCTCCCCCCCCAATACAAACCATAGATTCATCAAAATAAGCACACAATGCAAAGAAAATAGAATCTGTCAAAAATAGAATAGTCTATAAAGATGCGAATTGTTCTCATACTTCTGTAACTCCAAAAATTCTGAAAAAATAGGACAACAGAGGAAATTTGTATATCAATCTTGTGTAACCAATTCAGAATTTCTCATCGCTTCTGTGATTTTAGACAATTATTTTACTGGACGCAAAAGTTTTTGTTTTCCAACAAGATCAAATCAACTATCACCAAAGCTATCCCAAAGGCTTTACTTGGCACAAACACTAATTAAAACATAAAAAAACACAATCATAATGGAGGCATAATTGTGCAAACACTCAAGAACAGAAAGAAAAAGTCAAAAATAAATTGTATTCATTGGGTTGCCTCCCAACAAGCGCTATCATTTTACGCCCCTAGCTAGGCATAATGCATAGATTCAAGTTTTGTCATCTTTATTTATAGATCCATAGGATGCCCTCATGATTGATTCATACGGTGGTTGGATTCTTGTTCTAGGGAAGTGTTCCATACCCTTACTTAGTGGAAATTGAAATTTAATATTGCCTTCTTTCATATCAATCACGGCACCAATAGTACGTAAAAACGGTCTACCAAGTATAATTGGGCAAGACGGATTACAATCAATATCAAGAACAATAAAATCTATGGGCACATAATTCCTATTTGCAGGAATAAGAACATCATTAATTCTTCCCAAAGGCTTTTTAATAGTATAATCCGCCAAGTGCAAGTTCAAAGAACACTCTTCAATATTGGTAAGACCAAGAACATCACATAAAGATTTCGGAATTGTGGAAACGCTAGCACCCAAATCACATAAAGCAAAACACTCATAATTTGTTATCTTGACTTTGATGGTGGGTTCCCATTCATCATGTAATTTTTTAGGGATTGAGATCTCTAATTCCAATTTTTCTTCAAAAGCTTTCATCATCGCATCAACAATATGTTTAGTAAAAGCTTTATTTTGTTCATAGGCGTGGGGTGAATTTATCATGGACTGCAACAAAGAAATACAATCAATCAAAGAGCAACTATCATAATTAAAGTCTTTGTAATCCAAAAGAGTGGGCATATCACTAGTTAAAGTTTTGACCTCTCCAAACCCACTTTTAGCAATTTTTTCAACAAGATTTTCACCCTCCAAATTATCGGGACACCTTCTAGCTAAAGTTGACTCTTCTTCAGTCCCTTTATCATCAATTTTAATTTTACTAAACAAGGAATCAATAGAAGAAACACCAATCACTTTAAGATCTTCATCATTTTTATGAAAGCAATCACTAGAAAACACTCTTTCTAAAAATTCTCTTTTAGCTCTAAGCATAGTGGTTCTTTTCTTGCTTTCATCCATAGAAACATATAAAGCTTTAATTGATTCTGCAACCTTAGGCACAAAAGCTTTCAACTTGAGATTTTCTACATCATGAAAAATTCTATCAATGCTTCTAGACATATCATCAATCTTATTCAACTTTTCTTCTATCGTATGATTGAAAACTTTTTGAGCATTGATAAATTATTTAATATTATTCTCAAGATCAGAGGTGTTCCTATTATTATTATAAGAAGGATTATCATAGGAATTACCATAATTATTAGAGGAATTTCCCGGAAAAGGCCTAGGATTAAAATTACCTCTACAAGCATTGTTATTGAAATTGTTTCGCGAGATAAAATTCACATCTACGGCATCACTATTTTTTTCAATCAAAGTAGACAAAGGCACATCATTAAGATCAATAGGAGCACTTTTATTAGCAACCAATTTCATAAGAGCGTCAACTTTTTCACTCAAAGAATTTATTTCTTCAACCGAATTAACTTTTTACTAGTAGGAGCTCTTTCGGTATGCCATTGTGAATAATTTGCCATAATATTATCAAGTAATTTAGTAGCTTCACCCAAAGTAATTTCCATAAAAGTACCACCCGCGGCGGAATCTAAAAGATTTCTAGAAACAAAATTCAAACCCGCATAAAAAATGTGTATGATCATCCAAAGATTTAAACCATGAGTGGGACAATTTCTTAGCATCAATTTCATTCTTTACCAAGATTGTGCAACATGTTCATGCTCAAGTTGCTTAAAATTCATGATTTGAGTTCCAAGGGAAATAATTTTCGCGGGCGGAAGATACTTAGTAATGAAAGCATCTTTGCATTTATCCCAAGAATCGATACTATTGCGAGGCAAAGAAGAAAACCAATTTTTGCATGATCTCGCAAAGAAAATGGACATAATTTCAACTTCACAATATCATTGTCCACATCTTTTTTCTTTTGCATATCACATAATTCTACGAATGTGTTAAGATGGGACCGCGGCATCCTCATTAGGAGTACCAAAAAACTGATCTTTCATAACAAGATTCAACAAAGCGGCATTGATATCACAAGATTCCACACTAGTGGCGGGAGGAGCAATCGGAGTGCTAATAAAATCATTATTATTGGTATTGGAAAAATCACACAACTTGGTGTTCACTTGAGTCATCGTGACAATGCAAACAAGATTGCACACAAAAACAGATCTGACGAGAAAACGGCGAATAAAATGGCAATTTTTTGTGAAGTGGGGGAGATGAAAATGAGAGGCAAATGGCAAATAATGTAAATTGCAAGGAGATGATATTTGTGATTAGGAACCTGATAGATGTTGATGATGTCTCCCCAGCAACGGCGCCAGAAATTCCTTTTGATGTCACTTGAACTACGTCGGTATTTCCCCAAAGAGGAAGGGATGATGCAGCACAGCTACGGTTGGTATTTCCCTCAGTTATGAAACCAAGGTATCAATCCAGTAGGAGAACCAAGCAACACTATGTAAATGGTACCTACACACAAAGAACAAATACTTGCAACCCAACGTGTTAAAGGGATTGTCAATCCCTTTCGGGTAACGGTGCCAGAAATTGTCACGTGGACGGGAGAAAAATTATGATAGATTGGATAAATAGATCTTGAATAAACGCGAAATAAAAGATGTAAATAAAAAGTGCATCAAGGTATTTTTGGTTTTTTTTTATATAATAGATCTGAAAATAAAAGCGGCAAATAATAGATCGGAAAGCAAATACGAAGAAGAATAGACCCGGGGGCCGTAGATTTCACTAGTGGCTTCTCTCGAGAAAAATAGCATACGGTGGGTAAACAAATTACTGTTGGGCAATTGATAGAACTTCAAATAATGATGACGATATCCAGGCAATGATCATTATATAAGCATCACGTCCAAGATTAGTAGACCGACTCCTGCCTGCATCTACTACTATTACTCCACACATCGACCGCTATCCAACATGCATCTAGTGTATTAAGTTCATGGAGAAACGGAGTAATGCAATAAGAACGATGACATGATGTAGACAAGATCTATTCATGTAGGAGTAGACCCCATCTTGTTATCCTTAATAGCAACGATACATACGTGTCATGTCCCCTTCTGTCACTGGGATTGAGCACCGTAAGATCGAACCCATCACAAAGCACCTCTTCCCATGGCAAGAAAAATTGATCTAGTCGGCCTAACTAAACCAAAGATTCAAAGAAGAAATACAAGGCTATTAGTAATCATGCATATAAGAGATCAAAGAAACTCAAATAACTTTCATGGATAAAAAATAGATCTGATCATAAACTCAAAGTTCATCGGATCCCAACAAACACACCGCAAAAAGAGTTACATCAAATAGATGTCCAAGAGACCATTGTATTGAGAATCAAAAGAGAGACAGGAAGCCATCTAGCTACTAACTACGGACCCGAAGGTCTACAATGAACTACTCACGCATCATTGGAGAGGCACCAATGAGGATGATGAACCCCTCCGTGATGGTGTCTAGATTGGATCTGGTGTTTCTGGAACTTGCGGCGGCTGGAATTGTGTTTCATCGACTCCCCTAGGGTTTTTGGAATATTGGGGTATTTATAGAGCAAAGAGGCGGTGCAGGAGGCCACTGAGGTGGGCACAACCCACCAGGGCACGCTTGGGCCCCCAGGTGCGCCCAGGTGGGTTGTGCCCCCTCGGGGCAGCCCTCTGGTACTTCTTTGGCCCAAGTTGTTCCTTCTGGTCTAGAAAAAATCTCCAAAAAGTTTCGTTGCGTTTGGACTCCGTTTGGTATTGATTTTCTACGAAGTAAAAAACAAGCAAAAAGCAGCAACTAGCACTGGGCACTATGTCAATAGGTTAGTCCCAAAAATGATATAAAGTTGCTATGGAATGATTGTAAAACATCCAAGAATGATAATATAACAGCATGGAACAAGCAAAAATGATAGATACGTTGGAGACGTATCAATAATTAATCTCCAGGTGTGGTTGAATTGACAACTCAGCTGCTAATACTTGCAAATATTCTTTGGCTCCCCTTGTGTCGAATCTATAAATTTGGGTTGAATACTCTACCCTCGAAACCTGTTGCGATCCCCTATACTTGTGGGTTATCAAGACCTTTTTCTGGCGCCGTTGCCGAGGAGCATAGCTATATTTGTTGAGTCACTTGGGATTATTATCAATTTATCACTATGAAGAATCTGAAGGATACCAAGACTAAGATTTTTCCCTCTAAGACGAGGGGAGGTAAGGAACTGCCATCACACTCTGCACTTGATGTGCCTGCTATTTTGAGTAGACTTGCAACACCACCACATGCTATTAATCTTTATATGTCGCAAGTTATTGACGATGCTACTTCTATGAATGTTACTCATGATGATGCTAGTACCTTGCTTGATGATGGTGTGCCACTAGGTGATTTTCTTGATGAACAAATTGCTAGAGTTAAATATATTGAGAATGCTGAAATTGATGAAATTGTTGAAACTGATGAAATGCCTGAAACTGAAAATCTTGAAACACCTATTAGACCTAGCTCTCCTAGATATGAATTACCTAAGATACCTAAAGGTTATGTTATGGATGAGGAGATAGCTAGAGATTTTCTTGCTTGTAATGATAGAGATGATCTTAAGATGCTATTATGCAAACTGAAAGAGAAATCTTTGAATGCTAGAATGAAATGCGATCCTAAGTTTTCTACTTCACCTATCTTTGTTGATGATAAGGATTATGAATTATCTGTTGACACAGAGTTAATTACTTTGGTTGAATCTGATCCTTTCCGTGGTTATGAAACTGAAACTGTTGTGGCACACCTTACTAAATTGAACGATATAGCCACCCTATTTGCTCATGATAAGAAGATTCGCTACTATATTCTCAAATTATTTCCATTCACATTAAAGGGTGATGCTAAGATATGGTACAATACTCTTGCTCCTGGTTGTGTGCATAGTCCCCAGGATATGATTTATTACTTCTCTGAAAAATATTTTCCTGCTCATAAGAAACAAGCTGCCTTACAGGAAATATTTAACTTTGTGCAAATTGAAGAAGAGAGTCTCTGATACGTCTCCAACGTATCTATAATTTATGAAGTATTCATGCTGTTATATTATCATTCTTGGATGTTTTACAATCATTTTATAGCAACTTTATATCATTTTTTGGGACTAACTTATTGACCCAGTGCCAGTTGTTGTTTTTTGCTTGTTTTTTACATCGTAGGAAATCAATATCAAACGGAGTCCAAACACCGCGAAACTTTTTGTGGATTTTTTATGGACCAGAAGACATCCAGTGGGCCAGAGAAGCACCTGGGGGGTGCCCCAAGGGGGGCACAACCCACCAGGGCGCGCCTGGGGGCCCAGGCGCGCCTGGGGGCCCAGGCGCGCCCAGGTGGGTTGTGCCCACCTCGGTGGCCTCCCGCACCCCCTCTTTGCCGTATAAATCACCAAATATTCCAGAAACCCTCGGGGTAACCCTAGATCAGAAGTTCCGCCGCCGCAAGGCCTCTGTATCCACGAGATTCAATCTAGACCCCGTTCCGGCACCCTACGGAGGGGGAGATCATCATCGGTGGCCATCTTCATCATCCCTATGGCCACCACAATGAGGAGGGAGTAGTCCACCCTCGGGGCTGAGGGTTTGTACCAGTAGCTATGTGTTTAATCTCTCTCTCTCGTGTCCTTGAGATGTCACGATCTTGATGTATCGCGGGCTTTGTTAATATAGTCGGATCATATGGTGTTTTCCCCTCTCTATCTTGTTGTGAATTGAGTTTTCCCTTTGAGATTTCGTTTTATTAGATTGAATACTTTTATGGATTTGAGAGCACTTGATATATGTCTTGCATACGAATACCCGTGGTGACAATGGGGTATTATATTGATTCACTTGATATATGTTTTGGCACTCAACTCGCAGATTCCCAAGGTGACATTGGGGTAATCTATGCACAGGGGTTGATGCACATTCTTGTCTTTGTTTCTCTGGTAGAAATCTTGGGGCACTCTTTGAGGTTCTTTGTGTTGGATTGAGCATTACGAATCTGAATTTGCTTTGGTGTTATTTTAGTACGAACTCTTGGATAGATCGATCGGAAAGAATAGCTTTTAGGTGGTTTCGTACCCTACAAATAATATATTCTTATGTTCTCCGCTGGATAGGAACTTTGGAGTGATTCTTCATCGCACGTTGAGGGATGGTTATATGATCCAATTATATTAGCATTGTTGAGAGATTGCACTAGCGAAAGTACGGACCCTAGGCCTTGCTTTCAAGCATTGCAATACCGTTTGTGCTTACTTTTGTCACTTGCTACCTTGCTGTTTTTATTTATTCAGATTATAAAAATAAATTTCTACCATCCATATTACACTTTTATCACCATCTCTTCGCCGAACTAGTGCACCTATACAATTTGCCATTGTATTGGGTGTGTTGGGGACACAAGAGATTTTTTGTATTTGGTTGCAGGGTTGTTTGAGAGAGACCATCTTCATCCTACGCCTCCCACGGATTGATAAACCTTAGGTCATCCACTTGAGGGAAAATTGCTACTGTCCTACAAAACTCTGCGCTTGGAGGCCCAACACAAGTCTACTAGAATAAAGTTGCGTAGTAGACATCAAGCTCTTTTCTGGCACCGTTGCCGGGGAGGTAAGTGCTTGAAGGTATATCTTTAGATCTTGCAATTGAATCTTTTAGTTTCTTGTTTTATCACTAGTTTGGTTTATAAAAAGAAAACTACAAAAAAATGGAATTGAGGTTGCATCATATTATTCATCTTTATAATGTCTTTCGTGAAAATGATGGAAACGAAAACTGTGCTCAATTGATAGAGGAAGAATTCTATAAAATGTTTGACAAAAAATCTTTGAATGATGAGCATGATTGCAATGTTGTCGGTATGAACTCTTTGAATATCCATGATGCTAACGATATGCAAAGCCATAAGCTTGGGGATGCTATGTTTGATGAAGATGATATTTTTAGTCCCCCAAGATTTGATGTGCAAATTTGTTATAATGATTGCATGCCTCCTAGTTATGATGATTATATTGATGAAAGTGGGTTTGGAAGAGTGTCAACTTTATGTAATGATGATCCCACTATTTTGGAGGGTGTTGAATCTTATTGTGATGAATCCACTATTTTGGAAGAGGTTTCAATTGACTATGATAACAAAGTTGCTATCTATGATGATTATGATGATGACATAGAGAATAATTATAACCATGCAACTTTTCATCATGATTTTAATGCTCAAATTGATCATGCCAATCAAGTGTCTTATGATAGTTATTTTGTTGAGTTTGCTCCCACTACTATTCATGAGAATAAATTTGCTTATGTGGAGAGTAGCAAAATTTCTATGCTTATGCATCATGAAAAGATTGCTTTATGTGATAGCTATATTGTTGAATTCATTCAAGATGCTACTGAAAATTATTATGAGAGAGGAGCATATGCTTGTAGGTATCTCAATAATATCAAGTTTCCTCTTTATGCGTTGAAAGTTTTGAAGTTTTGCATGTTTTGCCTTCCTATTTTATTTGATTCTTGCTCCCATAAATTATTTGCTCACAAAATCCCTATGCATAGGAAGTGGGTTAGACTTAAATGTGCTAGTCATATGCTTCATGATGCTCTCTTTGTGTTTTAATTCTTATCTTTTATGCGAGCATCATTGAAATCATCATGCCTAGCTAAAAGGCATTAAAGAAAAGCGCTTGTTGGGAGACAACCCAACACTTTTACCTACTGTTTTTGTGTTTTAACATGATTATGCTACTGTAGTAATCATGTTTTATAGCTTTTATTTCAATAAAGTGCCAAGTAAAGCCTTTGGGATAGTATGGATGATAGTTGACTTGATTCTGTGCAAAAACAGAAACTTTTGCGCTCAGTCCAGGAATTTTGAAAATCCACTAGAACGTTCTTTTGATCTGAAATTTTTACAGGTGATATATATACAAATTTTTTACGTTGTCCTAATTTTTCAGAATTTTTGGAATAGCATAAGTATGGTTGGAGTACAGATTACTACAGACTGTTCTGTTTTTGACAGATTCTGTTTTCAATGCATAGTTTGCTTGTTTTCTAGTTTCTATGGCTTATATTTCTCAATATAAATTGTGGAAATGATATGCTACAGTAGGCATTGTGTGGAAACAATTATGAATCTTGTCTTCGACAGTACCAAAGTGAAATGGTTTGCTCTTTCTCATACTAACCTATCTCACGAAGTTCCGTTAAGTTTTGTGTGATTGAAGTTTTCAAGTTTTGGGCAAGATGTCGATATGAGGAGAATAAGGAGTGACAAGACCCTAAGCTTGGGGATGCCCAAGGCACCCCCAAGGTAATATTCAAGGAATATCCAAGCAACTAAGCTTGGGGATGCCCCGGAAGGCATCCCCACTTTCGTCTTCAACATTATCGGTAACCTCACTTGGAGCTATATTTTCATTCGTCACATGATATGAGTTTTGCTTGGAGAGTCATTTTATTTTATTAGGATTTGCTTTATGTTAGTTATAATAATGTTTTGCATCTTTTATTTCAATAAAAGTGGCAAGGATAGCCATCACCATGCTTATTTTGCAAGTCTATATGTTGCTGTTTGAAAACAGAACGTTTGTCGCTGTTGCAAAAATTCCCGAGAAAATTCAGAATGTGATAAAATGTTGAAACGTTTTTCACAATAAGATATGATAAATTTTCTACAGTGTGGTAATTTTTCAGAATTTTTGGAGTTAGTGAAGTATGAGTACAATTGCACTCTTTACAGACTGTCCTGTTTTGGCAGATTGCTGTTATGTTTGCATATGTTTGCTTGTTTAATGATTCTATTTGAGGATAGGAGTATTAAATATGCAGAGGCATTTAGTATGCAATGTTGAATAATAGTTTTTGTGATTTGCTACATTAGAGAATGATAAGGTTTTTGCATTGGTTTATACTAACTTATCTCATGAGTTCTTCTTGAGTTTTGTGTGGATGAAGTTTTTAAGATTTAGGGAAACCATGATATAAAAGGAATTAAGGAGACACAAAAGCTCAAGCTTGGGGATGCCGAAGGCGCCCCAAGATAATATTTCAAGAAGTCTCAAGCATCTAAGCTTGGGGATGCCCCGGTAGGCATCCCACCTTTCTTCATCAACAATTATCGGTTAGTATCGGTTGAGCCTAAGTTTTTGCTTCTTCACATGAGTTGTGCTATTCTTGGAATGTCATTTTGTTTTGTTTTGCCTGCTGATTTAATAAAATACTTAGATCTGAAAGTTTTTAAATAAAAGAGAGTCCACAATTAGCTACCTATTTACTTAACTACTCGCTTGATTTTCACTTTTATCTTTTTGGAGTAGCTTGTCATTTACTCTCGTGCTTCACTTATATCCTATGAGTAAATTGTTGAATGAATTGAATATTGTCGGCGTGCGACACCTATGGGATCCCAAGGGACCCCTTTACGATTCGGCAGGGAGAGAGGTATGCACAAAGAGCAGAACCAACGATCGACGCGGGGCGATTTTACCCAGGTTCGGGCCGCTGATCAGCGTAAAACCCTACTCCTGCCTTGTTTTAATATGAGTGTTCTTGAGCCCAGGCTCCAGGAGCGCTTGCAATGAACAGTACGTTTAAAGAGCAGCTACGCATGTAGAATGGGCCAAAAGATCCTCCTCCCCTGTAGCAGTTACCTTGGGCCTCCTTTTATATTCTCAAAGGGGTCTCCACAATGGCAAAATGTACATACATTGAGGTGTAAAGTAGCTACAGGGTTATCATACCTAACCACTGACGGATTCGGACGAATGCATTTAATGCACTGTGAGGTGTCCATTTAGGTGTCCTTACTTTCTTGGGGATGGAAAAAGGGGCCATCCCATCAGCACCGCTTAAGCGCTCCTCCACTGGCGTGTTACCACGCATCCAGAGAAGGACCCAGAATGTCGGGCTTGTTGCTGTGTCGAAGCAGTGGCACAGTAGCAGAATCTTGTCGGGCGCCGAACCTTGCCGGGCGCCGAATCTTGCCGGGCATGAAATCTTGCCGGGCTTCGCAGGCCACCCCGGTAAGATCTTGCCGGGGAGGCTGGCTTTCGGTCTTCATCTTTTCTTATCTGCTGATCCTCAAATCCTTGTCTTGAGTGTTTCTTCGATAACTTGAATCATCCTCGAACCGTTCCCTAACAAGCCTTACCACGAGTTTGGCTACAACTGTCCGTGCACAAGTACGGGGTACTAATGGCCCAATACTTAGTACACCGACAGGAGCCCCTGGGCCTAGGCCACACACGAGTGCGAGGTGTTGTTGGGCTAGGCCCAAACAGTGCACGAGCACACATGGCAGGGGATTAACTGCTCGTAAATATCCCGCTTACTGTGCCCCCCACTACGCGTGCTGAATGCGCGACATGGGAAGTGTGCGCTGAAAGGCTGCAACTACAACATGCCTGCAAAGGCGTATTTTCATTGAGGAGTAAAAGAAGCGGCCTCGCCCCTTCCCCATAAAAAGGGAAACTGCAGAGGCGCAGCCTATTTACCCCCCTCTTCTTCTCAATCTGGACTCCACCATTATCCTCCCCTCACGAGCTCAAAGCCAGACTTCTTCTCTTCCGCTCTTCGCTTCCGCACCCGCTCGATCCTCAGCCTCCGCCCTCGCAATCGCCATGCCGCCCAAGGCTAGCAAGGGCAAAGGCAAGAGCAAGGAGACAAAGGCCGATGTCCCGGAGAGCGACCTGGTGAAGATGCGAAAGAAGTTCGTCATCTTCGCTTCGACACTCGATGCGAGGCCTTTGAAGAACCGATACCAATGCATGTGGGCGAAGGGGACACAAGCTCATCCCGCAATGCGCGTGATTCCAGGTTCTTGTTCCAAGAGCGGCCCTGACAGACATCATTTCTTCACCGCTTATTTCTATTGCGGACTCTGTCCTCCATTCTCTGATTTCTTCAACGATATCATGTACACATACGGCTTCCACCTTCTTGATTTCACGCCGAACGCCGTAATGTGCATGTCCATCTTCGCTCATCTTTGCGAAAACTTTGCCGGACTAGTTCCCAACACCGCCCTTTTCCGCCATTACTTTATTCCTCGCATCCAAAAGGGGGAGGCCCTTTCCGGTTCTATCGCCTGGATCCCACGGGCTTGGAATAAGGAGATATACCCAGATGGAGTTCAACGTGAGAAGTGGGAAGAATGGCGGTCTGAATGGTGCTGGATCAAGGAAGCAGATCCCCATCTGTTCTGTTCGCCTCGATGGTAGAAGGTGGTCCGCGACAGTGACTGGAGCGATCTCGCTGCGGAGGACGAGAGGCTCACAATCGCTACCACCAGGATCCTCCGCCTGAAAGCTGCCGGGCTTACAATGGAGATGATCGGCTTCAATTTCCTCCGTCGTCGCATCGCCCCCCTACAGAGCAGGGGAAGACCAGCCTGGGAGTACCGAAACGCAGCGGACATCATGAGGCTGCGCCCGGGATTGAACAACAATCTGACAACCATGCAGCTCGGCGCTCTCCGCCACAAGCTATTCCAGCGCGATGACAAACATCGGTTGCCGGCAAGAATTGTTCCTTTGTGCAACAACTCTGCGCTGGGGTCGATCATTGCCTTCATGCCAATGTTCATCGCCCACGGTCTTGACACGACTTGGGCCGAGCCAACCGAGGAGGAAGCACAAAAGTTCTTCGACAACTTGTCGAAGAGGGCTGTCCGGGAAGAGACGGGCCTCGTTCGCGCCACCACTGACGAAGAAGTGGTGTATATTGCCTCTAGGGTGGAGGAAGCGAATCTTGCCGCGGAGGCCGGCAGCGTCGGTTTCATAGAATGGGAAACCAGCGACGCAGAAGTTGTGATGGAAGAAAATCCTGCCGGGGAAGCTGAGGCTGCCGGGGAACAGAGCAGCGCGGCCACTGAGGGCTCGTCCGACGAGGACGCAGCCGAAGAAGAGCCACAGGAGGAGCCCCCAGCTCCGAAGAAGACCAAGAGCGTCCTTCGAAAAGCTGCTTCCGGCATCCCGACAAGCCAACCCTCCTCGAGTAGTGAGGCTCCCGGCAAGAAGGCGGCCGGCAAGACTGCACCGCGGCAAGGAGTTCGACAGCAACCTGCGCGGCGCGCGAGACCCGCACCTGCGGCAACTGCTGAGGCGGCAGGGGGGTCCCACACAACCGCACCGGAGGCTGAGGTGGCGGAATCACGCCAACCCCCTGCGCCTGCTATAGCCAAGCGATCCAGGACCCCTCCTCCGCCCCCTCACACGGACAATGCAACGGAGGTCGATTTCGACATCTCCGGCTTTAGCCCGGAATGAGAAGAGGAAGAGTAAGTTTCCTGTCATAGTCTTTATCTCCCAAATTTTGGAATAATCTCATAGCCTTGCTTTGTCTCGTCTCTGCAGTGATGCAGAAACCTTGGCGGAAAGGGCGGCGAAGAGGTTGAGAACTTCCACGGGCGAAGAGCCCCCGGCTGGCTCTACGAGCGCGCCGGAAATTGTCGTCGTCAGCCCGGAGCTCAGCCCTCAACGCAGCCCCCAGCGCAACCCCCAGCGTGATTTCCCCACTTGTTTTCCGCTGACGGGCGCTGAGGTTTTTACCCTTGCCGCTGATATCTTCGGGCTTGAAGGAGAAGAATAGCAACTGGGAGAAGTGGAAACCGCCCCTGTCGTGCCGCCTCCGTCAACCACGCCGCCCACAAGCGCATCCCCGGCAAGAGTTACCACTGACGAGGCTATCCTGGTTGAGGAAGAGCCGGTATACATGGATACCAGCAACATTTCCCCGGCAACCAACATTGCCGGGAGGGGCGAGACCACCTCTCAACACCTCGATGCAGGTAACTATTTGCCTTGGAGCGCTTTTTATCCTTTTCTTTATCTTTCTTTCTTTTTGTCTTCTTGGACTTCAATCTTAATCTTATTTGGTTTCCTTCCTTCGTCCTCCAGAATTCCCTGTGATGGAACACATGGATGTCGACGTTGTCATCGAGGAGACCGCCAGGGATGCCGCCGCCGAAGCTGACAGGATTGCCGCTAGCGAAGCCGCCAAAGATGCCACTGTCGAGGTCGGCAAAAATGTTGTCGAGGAAACCACCAAGGAATCTGCCGAGAGGGCCGGCGAGGAAACTGATGACCACACTGACGGCATTCCTGCCGCAGGAGCGCCAGGCGCTACATCGGCCACAGAGCCCCCAGCCACCGGCGAGACGAACGTCGAGGACCAACCACCGACGTCCGAAGCCCCCTCATCAAGCAAATATCTCAAGGTTGGGGACAACTTATTCATCAACTTGCCGGGCACGACAAATATTGAAACGTCGACTGAAGGGGAAATCTTCAATGAAGAAGTCATCGCCTCTACCGAGCTCAAAATTGTTGATGATCCAAGCACCAACAGTGGCAGATCTGAAGAGGACCAGCTCCTCCAGGCCATGGGCGAAAATTTCTGCAAGCTCCAAGCACTCCACCGTGCTCAGAAAGAGAAAGCAGATTCCAGAATGGCAGTTGTCGAGGCAGCCGAAGCAGATTTTCAGACGCGCGTCGAGCAAATGCAAGTCTGGTATGCCGAGGCCCTTCAAGAGTTGGCTGCCAGTCAGGAACAAGTGAGCCAAAACTGGACAGAGATCCTCTTGAAACAATCTGACCTGGAGAAAGCGCAGGAAGAAGCTGCACAAAGAACTGCCGCTGAAGATGCTCTCCTGACGGAGCGTCGCATTGTGCTTAACGCCCACGAGGAAGATCTTGTCGCGCGTGAGTAGGCACTCGCCGCCAAACTTCACGGCAAAGATGAGGAAATCGATAAGCTTGTCGCGCAGCGGATCCAGGAGCTGGAGCAAAAGCACAGGGAGGCGCTCGAAGCTCTAACTGTAGATCACGCCGGCAAGCTCAAGGAGGCCGTCGATGCTGCCGAGGCTGTAGAGGCGACAAAGTGAAGAAGCTGGAGGTGGATCTTGAAGAACACGGCAAGGAGCTCTCGACGCTCAAAGGGGACAGGGAGAAAACTCTCCACAGCCTGGCGGAGATGCAAGTTGCCATGTCCGACAAGACCAAGCAGCTCACTTCAGCCAATGACGCCATTGCTGATCTCAAGCTAAAGCTGACCACACTGGAGAAATCCCTCAAGGACGGCAGGGCCCGCGAGAAGGCCGTAAGCAGAGATCTTCAGGAAGAAAGGAACTTGCTTAAGAGCACTGCCGCCGCCCAAATTGACTATGAAAAGTGTTGGGGATATTATTACTGGGTGTAAACCGGCCAGGAGAGGCCGGGTTATCCCCATAATGAGTTATTATACTTGAAGCCCACTTGGACAAAGATGGAGGCGCTTTATGAAGGCCCGGGGCCCAACGGCGGATTAAGGCCTGTAGACATAAACCGACATTGATATGTAAACTTGTGTTATAAGATAGAAAGAGTAGAGACCGAGCCGGACATGTTCATGAGCCGGCCTCGGGATCCTGTAAACCGACGGGCGTCAACCCATGCATATAAGGGGACGACCCGGCGGCGGTTTGAGGGGAGACAGACAACAACTCGAGAGACAGGCATAGCGGATTCGCTCCCTGGTCATCGAAACCCTAGCAATTCCACAACAACTGGATTAGGCCTTTACCTTCACCGTAAGGGGCCGAACCAGTATAAACTCTCTGCGTCCCTTGTCCGCTTTAACCCTTTAAGCTAACCCGTTGCGATGGCTCCACGACTAAGTCCTTTCTCTAGGACATCTGCCGTGACAAAACCACGACAGTTGGCGCCCACCGTGGGGCTATCGCACGATGGTTTCGAGTTCTTAGAGGGTAGCTTCGAAGGACTCAAGGGATACGCTATGGGCCGGATGACCAAAAGTCATCGCGGCAAGCTCTACATCGACGACGCAGGCTGGGGCCCCGAGGCCGGCTCGATTGAGTACGGGTACCGGGTCCCCTTCGGCGGCATTCACGTGTTCATTGGCAAGATTGGTGAACCGGGCCCTGAGCCGGACATCTGCACCGACATCGTCGAAATGGCTCAGCGTGCGAGGTCTGCCCGGGTTAAGCCTGTCATGAAGCATGCCTTCGTGGGAGTCATCCATGGAGTGGAATCTGAAGATGGATCGGAGTATGATGGCAAAACCATTGTTTATTTCGGTGACGAGTCATCTACTGGAGAGACCGAGTCATTGTACCAGCTGCAAGATGGCCGGTTTGGTGGTTGTTCCGATGGCGACAGTATTCCGGACTCTCTCGACCCGCCAAGCCGGGTTGTGATCTTCATGGCCGGTACGCAGTCAGCGCCACAATCTTCGACCGCTGCGGCAATGTTCTCCGGTTCAGCAGCGGCGACGGCCGCTCGGGCAGGAGGCCCTGCGCTATCACCGGCTCAGGCTCTGTCCGATTTATTCAACACCTTGGCAGCACTGTTAGCGGCCGAAGTCCGCCCGGTGGATCAGGAGCGGCACAACACAGAAGTGGCGAAGGTGAAGGATCAGATAGCCCAAGCCAAGGTGGATCTGGTAGCTGAAAACACCAGGATGGCTGCAGAGCGGGCCAAGTTAGATGCACAGGCCTATCGGCTTACGTTGGATTAGAACGCGTCCAATGATATAATGAGGAGAAGGCACCGGTCTCACCTGCCTCCGGTTTACGAAGCCAGGAATCTCTTCAATACGCCAGGAGCCGGAACCAGCAACCAGCCAGTGGTAAACCGGGTAGAAGCGCCTGGAACGGGGACGCCGTTTCAGCAGCGCGCAATGGATCCACCTCTTCAGAATAACCCATCCCAGCATGTGCCCACGCCTCAGGGTCATTATTCCAACCCCTTGGATAACATAGTCGCGGCCGCTTCACGATTGGCAGCCCTTCCGGTCGATGGTGAGTCCCTTGTAGCGGTGGAGACGCGATGGGCTAGGGAGCTCCTTCAGACAGCTTTGACTCAGCAACAGGCTTATTCATACAGTCGCGAGAGGATTCATTCCACCCCCCGCCCAAGCCGGAGTTACAGCAGGCATGTTGATGAACCGGCTGTGTCTAGCAGTGCCCGCAATTGTAATCCGCTACGAGGCCATAACCCGGCGGGTGGCGGTGTTGATGCTCAGGATGTGGTGGACCGTGCTAGGACACGTCGAGAGGCTGAGTTAGCAGCACAGAACGCGGCCCGTCAGCTTACTCCGGTTCGTCCAACAACTCCGGTGGAACCAGGGGTTACCTCCAGCTCTTTGGTGGTACCGTGTCTCGTCCCAGCATTACGCAATGTACGGCTGCCCAAGGACTTCAAGGGCCCACGTAAAGTGCCAAATTACACTATTGATTTATCCCCCGAGTCGTGGGTGGAGAGTTATGAAATGGCGATGGAGATGCTGGACGTAGATGATGCGGCATGTGCTAAGTACTTCACCATGATGTTGGAAGGGACAGCTCGCACTTGGTTGAAAAACCTACCAGCTAACTCCATTGGGTCATGGGCCGAGCTAAGAGCCCGGTTTATTCAGAATTTCAAAGACACGTGCAAGCAGCCCATGTCAATTGTGGATTTAGCTGCCTGTGTCCAGGAGGAAGGAGAATCAACAACCCATTGGGTGCGCCGGGTTTCAGAGATTTTGCATTCATCGGACCGCATAAACGCTGATACGACCGTTTTGACGTTGCAAGGCAATTGCCGGTTTACGCCTCTTAAGTTGAAGCTGGGACGGCTCAAACGCCATTGCAATGACATGGGGACGCTTATGGAAGCTCTAGTGAAATACGCCGACTCTGATAGTACCAAGGACCCTGAATCTGATGATGACAAGACAGGAAAGGGAAAGAAGGGTGGCAGCACCAAAGGGCAGCAGCATAACTCGGCGGGGCATGGAAACAGCGGTAAACGTAAAGCGGATAACAGTTCAGATTTTGTAGCTAATACCAACGCGCAGGGTAATGGTCAGCGTCGGAAGGGTAAACCGCCCTCGCGTGGAAGAGAACCAAGTCCCAATCCGGAGCGCCTGAATTACCTATAGAACCAGCCCTACCCAATGCACGGATCGCGGGACAAGCCGGCCACGCACCTCTGGAAGGATTGTTATATTATGTGAGAATTCAAAGATTCAGATTTTTTCCGGAATGATAATGGACCGGCTGGCGGTTCAGGCCCCGGGTCTCATGGGCCGGGTTATGGAAGAGGCAGTTCCGGTTCAGGGTTCCATGGTAATCAAAGCGGACATGGCAATCAAGGCAATCAAGGCAACCAAGGTGGTTATAATCATCAGGGGAACCAACAGCAGCAGCAGCAGTCGGGTTACCAGAGCAACCCGAAGCAGTTAAACAGTGGACAGTACCATGTCTTCACCACCAGCCTGTGCAAGCGCGATCAGAAGCTTCATAAAAGGGCAGTGAACTCCGTTGAACCGGCGGTGCCCCGTTACTTACGCTGGTCTGAACAACCCATTGTATGGAGCCGAGAGGATCATCCACCTCGGGTTGATAATCCGGGTCATCTGGCGTTGGTGGTGGCACCTCAGGTGGGAGGTTACAAGTTCACTAAAGTACTCATGGATGGGGGAGTAGTATCAATATCCTTTATTATGAAACCTTCCGTCGCATGGGGTTAACAGATAAAAATCTTAAACCGTCCAGCACGGTCTTCCATGGTGTGGTACCTGGTAAATCGGCGTATCCGGTCGGTAAGATAGCTCTGGAGGTTGCTTTTGGTGATGAGCATGATTCAAGATCAGAAACATTGACCTTTGAAGTGGTGAAAATCAAGAGCCCGTATCATGCCCTGTTTAGGCGGCCGGCTTATGCTAAATTCATGGCGAGGCCCTGTTATGTTTATCTGCAGCTCAAGATGCCGGGTCATAAGGGGACCATCACGGTACATGGGAGTCGTAAGATTGCTTTGGAATATGAAGAAGGTGATGCGGCTTATGCGGAGTTGGTTTGTGCAACAGAGGAGTTGAAGTTTTACAAAGACAATGTTGATCCGGCAGATATGACTTCCTTGAAGAAGCCAACTATAGAGCATGATCCGGCCTTGAAGTTTAAGTCGGCTGATGAGACTAAGCTGGTTGATTTCGTTCCTGGCGATTCATCCCAGCAGTTCAGCATCAGCGCTACCTTGGATCCGAAATAGGAAAGCGCGCTCATCGAGTTCATCCGTGAGAACCGGGACATCTTTGCGTGGAAGCCTTCTGACATGCCAGGTGTACCGAGGGAACTCGCTGAGCACACTCTTAATGTTGATCCCAAGTTTAAACCAGTCAAGCAGTTTCTCCACCAGTTCAATGAAGAAAGACGCAAGGCTATTGGTGAGGAAGTGGCCAGGCTCTTGGCAGCTGGCTTTATTGTGGAGGTATTTCATCCTGAGTGGTTGGCTAATCCGGTGCTAGTACTTAAGAAAAACGGCACTTGGCGTATGTGTGTGGACTACACAGATTTGAACAAGGCTTGTCCAGCGGATCCTTTTGCCCTCCCTCGTATTGATCAAATCATTGATGCTACGGCGGGTTGCAAGCGTTTGAGTTTTCTGGATGCGTATTCTGGCTACCATCAGATCAAAATGGCAGTTAAGGACCAGGAGAAGACAACTTTCATAACTCCCTTTGGAGCCTTCTGCTATGTGTCTATGCCCTTTGGGCTAAAGAGTGCCCAGGCGACTTATCAGCGCTGTGTGTAGAACTGTCTTCATGATCAGATCGGCCGCAATGTTCATGCTTATGTGGATGATATTGTGGTGAAATCCAGAGAGAAGAAGACATTGATAGATGACTTGAAGGAGACCTTTGATAACCTCCGGGTTTATAAGATGATGCTTAATCCGGCCAAATGTGTCTTTGGTGTACCGGCAGGCAAGCTTTTGGGCTTTCTGGTGTCTAACAGGGGCATTGAAGCTAATCCGGAGAAAATCAAGGCCATAACTTCTTTGGCTAAACCAAAGTGCATCAATGATGTGCAACACTTGGCAGGCCGGATTGCAGCCTTGAGCCGGTTTATTAGTCGCCTCGGGGAGAAGGCTATCCCTTTATATCAGATGCTGAAGAAGACGGACAATTTTGTCTGGAGCGATGCCGCCAATGAAGCGTTGGAGGATTTAAAGCGGCAGCTAGCCGAGCCGCCTGTCCTTGCTGCTCCTATTGATAAAGAGCCTTTGCTGTTATATGTGGCTGCCAATGCCCGGGCAGTTAGCGTGGCTATTGTGGTGGAGCGCAAGGAGACCGGAAAGGAGTACCCGGTTCAACGGCCGGTTTATTACATCAGTGAGGTACTCATTGAGTCTAAGCAAAGGTACCCACATTGGCAGAAGCTGGTGTATGGAGTTTTTATGGCAAGCCGGAAGCTTAAGCAATATTTCCAGGGTCATCCCATCACTGTGGTCAGCTCTGCTCCTTTGGGGGAAATAATCCGGAACAGGGAAGCGACTGGCCGGATTGCCAAGTGGGCCATTGAGCTTGGACCTCACGGGTTAAATTATGTGCCTCGGACGGCAATCAAATCACAAGCATTGGTGGATTTCATCAATGATTGGACAGAGTTACAGGCGTCAGAAGAGAAGCCGGATCATACTTATTGGACTATTCATTTTGATGGGTCCAGGCAATTGGAGGGCTCGGGGGCTGGAGTCGTATTAACCTCCCCACGAGGTGATAAGTTTTGTTATGTTCTCCGTTTAATGTTCCCTTGCACTAACAATGCAGCTGAATATGAGGCCTTACTCCACGGTCTTCGGATGGCTAAGGAGATGAATTTGAGCCGGGTTAAGTGCTTCGGTGACTCGGACCTGGTGGCTCAACAAGTGTCTGGTACTTGGGATTCTAGGGATCCGCTCATGGCTGCATATCGTCGAGAGGTGGATATTGTTGCAGGTCACTTCAAAGGCTATCAGGTTGATCATGTGGACCGGCGGAAGAATGAAGCGGCGGACGCTTTAAGCCGTTTGGGTTCCCAGTGTAAGCCGGTTCCACCCAACGTGTTTTTGGATGTGCTGCATAATCCGTCGGTTAAACTTCTCACAGAGGAGGATCTGGCTGTTCCTGATCCGGAGGCTCAATTGGTGGCAGCACTTCATGTTATTCCAGATTGGACCGTCCCGTATCTGGCGTACATGAACCGGGGCGAGTTACCAGAGGATGAGACTTTGGCCAGACAGATAATCCGGCGATCCAAGTCAATGACTATTGTCAATGGCGAATTACATCACTGCAGTGTAACAGGGGCGTTTCAACGTTGTGTATCTCCGGAAGAGGGCCGTGAGATCCTGCATGAGATCCACGAAGGGGATTGTGGTCACCATGCCGGTTCAAAGTCCCTAGTAGCTAAAGCTTTTCGTCACGGTTTTTATTGGCTGACGGCTCATGCTGATGCGGAAGACTTGGTGAAAAAGTGCGATGGTTGTCAGAAGTTTTCACGCCGAGCTCATGTCCCGGCCCAGGAATTGAGGATGATTCCAATTACTTGGCCGTTTGCAACTTGGGGGCTGGATATGGTTGGGCCCTTTAAGAGATCCAAGGACAAGAAGACCCACCTTTTGGTGGTGGTTGATAAGTTCACTAAGTGGGTGGAGGTAGAGCCAGTCAGTAAGTGTGATGCAGCTACGGCGGTTCAATTCATCAAGAAGGTGATTTTCCGATTTGGCTTTCCACACAGCATTATAACTGATAATCGTACTAATCTTTCCAAAGGGGCTATGAAAGAGTTCTATCAGCGTGAGCACATCCGGCTTGACGTATCTTCAGTGGCTCACCCCCAATCTAATGGTCAAGCGGAGAGAGCCAATCAGGAGATCTTGAGAGGCATCAAGCCCCGGCTTATGGTTCCTTTGCAACGGACGCCGGGTTGTTGGGTGGAGGAGTTACCTTCTGTGTTATGGAGCATCAATACCACGCCCAACAGGTCTACGGGTTACACACCTTTCTTCATGGTCTACGGAGCAGAGGCGGTTCTCCCGAGTGACATCCGTCATGACTCGCCTCGTGTGGCGGCTTATGTTGAAGCTGATAATGAGAAGGCACGGCAGGAAGCACTTGACCTGTTAGATGAGGAGCGTGACATTGCAGCAGCCCGTTCGGCGATTTATCAGCAAGATCTGCGTTATTATCACAGCCACCGGGTCAGAACCAAAACTTTTCAAGAAGGTGATCTGGTGCTCCGACTCATCCAGGATCAGTCGGATATGCATAAGTTATCTCCGCCTTGGGAAGGACCCTTTGTGGTCAGCAAGAACCTGCACAACAGGTCATACTATCTAATCAATGTTCGAGAGCACAAAGACTCACGTAAATCGGAGGAGGAGACCCACCGGCCGTGGAATATCGCTCATCTACGGCCTTACTATACCTGAGCCCTAGGCTCTGCCATGTACATAGTTATGACAATGTATATATTATGATCAATATAGTAAACCGGAGCCTCAGCTAAAGCGGGGTATCTATTGTTTTTTACATCAGATGTGGTTACATGGAGATTTCTGCTTATAAAGCGGCGTCCGGTTTATCCCTTGATTCGGCTTATCAAGCCATATATATAAATCACTTGGGGGCTTGGTCGTATTCGAACCTTAGCTACACCTCTTGATAGGCGCAAGGCCACCAGAAAAATCACTTGGGGGCTTGGTCATACTCAAACCATAGCTGCACCTCTTGATTGGCTCAGAGCCAAAAATAAAAATTACTTAGGGGCCAAAGAGAGTGTTCCAGAAGAACAACTCAAACATAGGCACCCACTGAGCACAGCTCAAAATATTGCTTGGGGATTCTTTGCTATCGCAATGAACATAGAATCTACACTTGTAATAGGCTATCAAGCCACGGCTTGGAAGCCTGGTGTATACACCTAAAACCCCGGGTTAACCTGCCTTTTTTAAGTAAGTCACTTCGTCCAGGTAAACCTGGTATGACCCGTCGAACTTCGACAAGTCAATCTCATAAGACCCTGAACTTGTCAAAGTTAAAATGACGATTGGTTAAAGATTGAGGTCCATCTTAAAAGGCTTTGTAAAATGGTTTCACTCAGCGGCCTGGCAGCCCATGAAAAGCCTCGGATTTGGGGCCTGGCAGCCCGTGAAAAGCCTCGACAACAAGTTTTCATATGCTTTTATTTGCCAAGTTTTTTCGCCTTTGATGAGATTTATGATGATTTTGGTAAACCGGCGTTAATCAACCCGGCTCGGCTTTCAACTACAAGTTGTCAGTACATGATTAGTCGTATTCCGGTGCTTATTAACACGGTCTGGTTTTGACTATAAGTCGCCAGTATTATATATGAGTAATCCGGTGTTTTTCACAACCCGGTATGGGTTTGTCATAAACCGGCACAATATGGAAGGAGTTATCAATACTCATGTTTGGGGTATCGCCCTTACTACAAAAGTTGGTCAACCTACGATGTGATTCAATGTCACAGGTATCATTTATTTTCATATTTGATTATTTTTAACAGCCTTGTTTATAAACCCAGGCTATATGCTTGGGCATCATGACCCGTCCGGTGGTAAACCGCCAGGACAAGTTCAACTTTTTGTATGCAGGAACTGCCTGAATAAATCACTTTGGATTATGAACATCATATATCTTAAGCATGGTGAATTAACAGTATCAAGCAAAGAAAATATGCACGATGGCATAGCAGACCAAGTGTTTAAACTAGCCTATTACAAGGCGTTTCAGTGCCCAAAAGAATAATTGTTTTTTGGCAAGTATTGCAGCACGCGGAAGGTTAAATCGGCCTCCGGATCATGACTCGTCACCGGGGTGCCCTGACGGTTGTGGATCGCCTTGCGCCGGTTCATCCTCTTCCTCTCTACCCAGCGGCTGGAAGTCAATGGTGGCCCAATCGATCCCAGTTAAGGCTCGGAACACAGCTTCATCGCTTATAAGTGTGGACGGTTCAACGTCAGGGGCATAGGTGTGCTTACGGATTGGCGGGATAAGATTTTGAGCCTCAGGGGCTGGTGCAGCAACCTGTTTGTTGTTGACATCATAACTCGCCTGGTAATATGAAAGATCAGTTTCTTCAGCCAGTTGGCAAGCCAGTGGACGTACTTCCCGGTTTATTGCTCGGAGGTCCTCATGGCCAAATTCTGATCCGTCTTCTTTTAAGCTTGGATAGCCTTTAGCCACATCCACCGGATCAAGATCAGGCACCCATGCCTTTGCCCGGGTTAGTGCGGTCAGAGCACCAGCCCTGGCAGCAGATCTCTTTAGCTCTTCTACCTGGACAGGCAGCATTGACAACCTTTCTAAGGTCTCCTTGATTAAAGTTGGGGGCGGCTTGTTGTGAGAAGCAGTGCAGATGATCCGTTGCGCGCCGGTATATAACTGCTCTATAAGAGTATAGGCAGCCTTCAGCTTCTTCTGTACGTCAGAGCCCAGATGACTAATGCGAGTTCCTGCGCCATTATAAACATCAGTAAACCGGCAATGTATGGGATGATATGTTGAAAATTTAAAGTCAAGATATTTACCAAACACAGCAGCAGTCATGGCATGTATTTGCCGCTTTACACCAGTTAGCTCATCCACCACCGGTTTGAGAGCTGCTTCTGCGTCCTCGGCTCTTTTTTGCAATGCGGATTTTTCTTTGTCCCAATCCGCCCGCTCCTTGTTGAAACTCTCCTTCAGCTTTTCCATAGCGGCTAAGGCACTGGTAAGCTCATCTTTGGTTTTGGAGGTTTCTGCCTGCTGGGACTTGATGTTTTCTTGCAGATCAGCGGTTTGAGTTTCCTTTTTACTCAGCTCAGCCTATAAGAGATAAACATATCATGAATTGGCAGTGCATATTTGAAGTACCAAGCACATAACAAGTCATGCACCTGATACTTGGAGGCTAATGCATATTTGCTCGTAATCAGAAATTTCTACAAGTCTCAAGTGCAATACAAGTATTACTCTTGGTACTTGGGGGCTAATGTATGCCAGTTCAAAGTGACATTATGAGTATTCTTCTAAAAGTCCCGGTTCATCTTCATCAGTTAAACCGGCCCTTGGGGACTATACCGGTGAAAGTTGTAATATTGCAATTCTAAGGTACCGTTTCATCTTAGAAAGATAACCCGGCACTTGGGGGCTACTGGAGTTAATATTTGGATTGAACACAAGAGAGAAGCAGTTATGCAGTTACCTCATATCGCTCCTTCATTAGATTCACTAAACCGGCTTCAAAGTCGCGGCTTGTGTACAGGCGGTTTAAAAAACCAGAATGGATGTCTTGGGCATTGAGGTGAGCATAGGTTGACAAATCTGTGTTCCATTTGCCTTTGTCCATAGCAGAAATCTCGTCCTTGGCACCATGCTTCGATAAAGCAACAGGATTGCCAGGAGCGGTGTGGCCGACGCCGGTAATCATAATATCATTTTCTTTATCATCAGCAGCCTTCACGGGAGTTGACGGTTTATCAGCAGCCTTAGCTGGGCTGGCCGACTTATCATCTGCGCGAGCCGGGCTAGTCGGTTTATCAGTGTGGCCTGTGGTGCCAACTTCTGTTTGTTCAACTATGAAGTTATAATCTTGAGGCGATGGATCATCATGTGTAACATCAGTATTTGTTCTTTCCAGATCTGGAGTCTTCTCCGGTTCAATATCCACATTGTCATCAGACGGTCTATTTAACCGGGCCTTCTTACTAGGTCTAGGCTTGGCACTGAGAAGAACAAGCATAAAGATCAATACAGTATGCAAACATAACACATTAAGGATAAGATTAAAGCATAACCTACCCAGGGACCGTCTTGAGGGTTGGAAGTTGTGTGGCCGTTGATTCGCCAGAGGACGAATTAGGTGTTCCCTGATAATTTGAATCAGACGGATTAAGGGGCTGTCGAAAACAACCCGCCTTGGGGCAAGAAATATCAGGAGTATAAGAGACCTCTGTTTGACGTTTCCGGACTGGAGTGTTCGGTAAACCGGCAGAGGTAACTACTTGGCCACTGTGCTGGGTTGTGCGGCGGGCTTCGTGTTGCTGTTTCTTCAAAAGAAAGTTTGGGTCCAAGTGAGCTAAGGGGTGAGAAAATTTTATTTTCCGGTTTGCTTGACGGAGTTTCTGTGTTGGTAGAGGGTCTGAACCGGAAGAAAGGATAGTTACCTCTGCATCGTCAGCCTGGCTGCCTTCGGCGTCGTCCTGATAACAGTCGTTGTCAATAAGGTGTATGAAGAAAGAACCGAGAGAGTCAAGTTCTACCTCTGAGTCCGGATTAGCCAGATCCGCGTCAGCATTTGGTTCAGAAGATTCAGTGATCCTCTTCTTGGCAGGTTTCTTGGTGACCTTGTTCTTCGGGCGAAGTGGTTTGGCCGGTTTATCCTGTGGTTTTTTCTTCCAGAATGGGTCATCGCCCTGTGAAAGATGAACAAAATTTTGAGACTATTTGAAAAGGGGTAAGCTAAAACAAGAAAGTTGTGATTCTTACAGTGGGCGGCCTGTTGGAGACGCAGAAAGGGCTTAACCCGGTCTGGCTACAGACAGCTTCCGGTTCATTCAATATTTTCTTGACAGCCTCAGTAATTTCGGCTTCTGTTAGCTGAATGTCGATGTGTCGTTGAGGGTCTTTCAAATCCCCTGTGTACTCACACATTAAACCGGGGCACCAGCTTAAGGGCAGAATGCTCCAAGTTATCCAACAGCGAACAAAGTCGACACCTGTCAAACCATTTGCCATAAAGGCTCTGAGCTTTGACAGTTGTGGTGCATAGTTGGACCGTTCCTTGGCAGTCAGCCTTTGAGGGAAGGGATGAGTGTTGCTAAGCCGGTGGGGACGGTAACCCGGCAGAGGATTTTCATCAGTTGGAGATGTGTCTTTGTAGTAAAACCAAGTCTGATTCCAGTCCTTGGGGTGACTATGAAGCTTGGCATGAGGGAAGCTGACATCCTTCCTCTTTTGAATTGCCATTCCACCAAGCTCGGTGTTGGGTCCGTCTGTGAACTCTGTGTGACGGTTTAAGTAAAAGAAATCCCTGAACAGTTCAACTGTGGGTTCCTCTTGAAGATAGGCCTCACAAAATACTTGGAAATTGCAAATATTGGACACAGAGTTTGGTCCAATATCTTGAGGGTGGAGTTGGAAGCTGGCCAGCACATCCCGGAAAATTTTTGAGCCGGGAGGGCTAAAGCCTCGACCCAGATGGTCAGTGAATACAACTACTTCTCCGTCCTTGGGTTCAGGAGGATTTTCTGGACCAGGGACCCTCCAGTGGATGACTTCTTTCTTGGCTAAAGCTCCAGTTGTGACACATATGTTTAATTGCTCTTCAGTAACCCGGGAAGGAACCCAGTTGCACTCGTAAACTTGTTTGGCCATTTCAATGGGAAGCTGAAACACATTTATTGCCGGTTTAAGATTTATGGCGGACGAGCATAAAGCAATGCAAGATAAGCAGAAGCAGAGGTATATACATATTGTAAAACCGGAGTTTGGTATTACTAAACCTGAGTCTGACAGTGGAGAAGGTGCAAAGATCAATGAATCGGCGGTTTAAGAGGGGACTAATGATGTCTACCGGATTATTGTTCTTTGACAAAGCTAAACCGCCTATATTGGTATGAAAGATACAGATCTAAAATACCTAAGTGAGGGAAAAACAAGTTTCACAAAGTGATATGATAATTTCAGATCTGCAGCACGACAGAAAACTAGAATATACTCAGACCTAAACTTCAGGTACTTAAACAGTTCATCAGGTTCAGATGAGTTTTTCTGTATGAAAGGGATGCTCTAATGGGGAAAAAGGGAGCTTTAACTACAAAGGCACCGGAAAATATCAGATCTAACTTGCCATTTGTGCTACTGAGAAGAACAGGGAAGAATAGCTCTAGAACTTCGAAGAACTCCGATGAGTACAAACCCTAATGATAAGATCTAGGGTGGAAGGAGAGAAGGCTTACCAGTATAAAAGGAACAGCGGAGAGGCGTCGCGGTTTTCTGGTCCGATCAGGTCGATGCAGCGGCCTGCGTTGATGCAGTGGTCGGAGGTCGCGGCGGCGGAGCTCGAGCGCTGGTGCGGCTGTGCGAAGGAGGAAATGAGGGGGGAAATGATAAGGACCCCTGTCCCTATTTATAAGGGGCTGGATACAAGGCATGCGCGGGAATCGAGGAGGCCAAAATCATCATATGGCTATATGGACGCCTCGATTCTCGAGACGGTTATTAAGATAAAGATCAGTTAAGATGTTCTGGGCCACGTGCAAGGTTAATGTGAAGCGACGTCATGGCGGTTTAAGAAAATTCTGTGAGCTGACGTCATGGCGGGTTACAGCAAGGTTTATCAGACAAGTGATGCAAGATCGTGACAAGTCAAGTATTGAAGATTGATGTGAACAAGTTCAAATCAATCTGGGGCCTAATGTTGGGGATATTATTACTGGGCGTAAACCGGCCAGGAGAGGCCGGGTTATCCCCATAATGAGTTATTATACTTGAAGCCCACTTGGACAAAGATGGAGGCGCTTTATGAAGGCCCGGGGCCCAACGGCGGATTAAGGCCTGTAGACATAAACCGACATTGATATGTAAACTTGCGTTATAAGATAGAAAGAGTAGAGACCGAGCCGGACATGTTCATGAGCCGGCCTCGGGATCCTGTAAACCGACGGGCGTCAACCTATGCATATAAGGGGACGACCCGGCGGCGGTTTGAGGGGAGACAGACAACAACTCGAGAGCCAGGCATAGCGGATTCGCTCCCTGGTCATCGAAACCCTAGCAATTCCACAACAACTGGATTAGGCCTTTACCTTCACCGCAAGGGGCCGAACCAGTATAAACTCTCTGTGTCCCTTGTCCGCTTTAACCCCTTTAAGCTAACCCGTCGCGATGGCTCCATGACTAAGTCCTTTCTCTAGGACATCTGCCGAGACAAAAGCACGACAAAAAGGGAGTGAAAATCTGGACTGATCGCCTTGTCGACGCCGCGGAGAGGCTCACTACACAGTTGTCAACCATGAGCCAGGATGGCCTGCAAAACTTCAGGTATTCCTCTGAAGAAAGGATATCTTCGAGCGCCAGGTTGACCATGTTCTTCGAAAGCATTGTTGATGCTTTGAAGCTGCTACAGTCCAACCGAGCGACCCAACTGGCCAATGAATCCCGCAAACTTTGCCGGGCCGTCCTCCGCAAGGTACTCGTCAAGGTGGTATATAATAACCCTGGTGTTGATCTCAGCAACGTGCTCGACCACTTGCTGAAGGATGCAGATCTCAAGGCACTTGAGGAGCTTGTCGCGCCCATCCTCGAGAAGGTAGATTCAATCAAGAGGATCGAGGGCCGACGCAGAGACTAGCTGCCTCATTTTCCCTTGTCGCCGCCATTCCATGCCAAAAGACAATCAAGTCTTGTGTTAGAACCACGGCAACTTATTGACGTAATATAACTTGTGTATATTTGGGTATATGCGTGCTATTTCCCTTGTCTGATTCCTTTATGTATGGAGTATACCCTACGCTTATTGAAAACTTGCCGGCGCGCAACCTGCCGCGAGCGCTGGGTGCGGGACTTCAGCAGCCTGCTGGAGGTGCAGCGGCCGGCAAGGCACCTTGGCGTTCTCAGTGCAGCCACTTAAATCGTTGAGCAGACTCGAAACAAAATAAGGGCGCAACCGATTACGACAAGGGTTCCTTCGCGTGCAGGTTTTCCATACAAAAGTCAAAATCGTCTAAGGAAAATAACTTTGTAATAAAAGAAACTTGCTTTAAGTTTTAGAACTTAGCTTTCTGTCGCTGTTCTTCCTCCGGTAAGGTGTCAATTCTGAACATCGCCAACTGGTACTCATATCTTCCTTCCCCCCCCCCCGGCAAACATGCACGCGAGGAATCCTTTTGTCTTTTGAGAAAAAGAAAGAAGAGAAAATAAAGATATGGAACCTTGGCGGTTCGTTAGAACTTACTGGGAACAAGTGTCATACAACATCTTAGACAAGCATGCATATATATATATATATGAACATGGAAATCGATAAGGAAATGCACAACACTTAAGCTTATTCATCTGAGCTCAGGGTCTGCGCCTGGCTTTGTACAAAGGATTACATGCCTCGCCGGCAAGACTTGTACAAAAAGGTGGTTGCCGGGAGCCCTCGGCAACCGCGCCTTCTGGGTAGAACTTGCGAAGATGTTCGATATTCCAGGAGTTGCTCACTGGAACACCATCTTTGGTCTCCAGGTGGACAGCGCCGGGCCTGGTGACTCGTACTACCCGATAAGGGCCTTCCCACTTCGGCGTCAACTTGTTTGAATTCTTGGCGGACTAAATCCATCGAAGAACAAGATCGCCTTCCTCAAGGCTTCGGGCATGAACTTTGCAGCTATGGTAGCGGCGCAAAGCTTGCTGGTAGCGTGCAGCTCGCACAGCAGCCTGAAGACGAATCTCCTCAAGGAGCACAGTGTCATCTTGCCGCAGTTGCTCTTGCTCAAGCTCATCATAAGCGAGCACTCGAGGTGATCCTTATATGAGTTCCGTGGGGAGAACTGCTTCCGCTCCGTAGATCAGAGCGAAGGGTGTCTGGCCGGTGGCTTGATTTGGTGTCGTTCTGATTAAGCAAAGAACCGCTGGCAACTCATCAATCCAGCGTCTTCCGCACTTTCTCAGCCTGTCAAAGGTTCTGGTCCTGAGACCGCACAGCACTTCAGCATTAGCTCTCTCCACTTGGCCGTTGCTTCTCGGGTGAGCAACAGAGGCAAAACAAATTTTGCCGCCAAGGTCCTGGACGTACTGCATGAAGGTGCGACTTGTGAATTGTGTGCCGTTATCGGTGATGATCTTGTTGGGCACACCAAAACGGCAAACTATTCCTTTAAAGAACTTGACGGCTGATTGTGCTGTCACCTTCCTCACTGCTTCCACCTCCGGCCACTTTGTGAACTTGTCGACCGCAACGTACAAGTACTCAAAGCCCCCGGTAGCACAGGGGAAGGGGCCCAGTATGTCGAGCCCCCAGACTGAAAATGGCCAAGAGAGAGGGATCATCTGAAGAGCTTAAGCTGGTTGATGTAATTTCTTCGAATGAAACTGGCACGCTTCACACTTGGTTACTAGTGCAGTTGCATCCTGGAGAGCGGTGGTCCAAAAGAAACCTTGCCGGAATGCCTTCCCGACAAGTGCTCTTGATCCTATGTGAGTGCCACATATGCCTCCATGTATCTCTGCCAACAGCTCTAGTCCATCCTCCTGAGGAATACACTTCAATTTCACACCGTTTGGTCTCTTTCTGTACAGGACGTCATCGACGAACTTGTACATAACAGACCGACGGGCTACTTTTTCCGCCTCTTCCTGTTCCTCAGGGAGTTCTCCTGTCTGAAGGAAATGGACAATGTGCTGTGCCCATGCTGGAGCCTGGGGCTCGACAGCTAGGACTAAAGGCATCTCTTCTGCCAGCGGAACATTTGTCTCGACAGCGAAAGCGTGAGGTTCCGCCGGAGCCTGTCGTTCCCCGGCAGGCTTGTTGCTGATCCCGGCAAGTTCCTTGCCGGCGGCTCCAGGGAGCTCTGCCGGAAAGTACTGTCCAGAATTCAACTTTCTTCTTTTTTCTTGTCGCATTGATGACGCCACAGATGGTTGAGTCAAATGGAGCACAAAAGTTCCTGGTTCCAAAGGCAACTTGAGGGCAGCGCGCTTTGACAAGTCGTCAGCAATACTGTTTTTAGCACGAGGAATGTGCTTCATTTGCAGACCGTCAAAGCGCTCTTCCATTTTCCTTACTTCATCCACGTAAGCTTGCATCAATGGACTCAGATAATTCTTGTTAACTTGCCTGACAACAAGCTGCAAATCGCCTCTGATGACGAGCTTCTAGATACCAAGGTCTGCCACGATCCTGAGACCGGCAAACAGCCCCTCGTACTCCGTAGTGTTGTTTGTCGAACTCTCCCGGGGAAAATGCATCTGGATTACATACTTGAGGTGCTCTCCGGTGGGTGCGACAAGCAGCATGCCAGCACTGGCGCCTTGCAGCGAAAAAGCCCCGTCGAAGTACATAACCCATTCTTGATCAATTTCCTTGCCGGGGAGAGTCGTTTCTTGAACCTCTTCGTCTGGCGTTGGGGTCCATTCCGCAATGAACTCTGCCAAAGCCCTGCTCTGAATTGTCGAAGTTCTTTCAAACTTGAGACCAAAGCTCGACAACTCCAACGCCCACTCCACAATCCTGCCGGTTGCTTCTGGATTTCACAAAATCCGTTGCAACGGAAAGCGAGTGACGACGGTGATTTCATGTGCTTGAAAATAATGGTGCAGCTTCCTCGAGGCCATAAGGAGGCCGAAGAGCAACTTCTCCATGCCAGAATATCTTGACCTAGCTCCTTGCAAAAGAGAGCTAACAAAATAAACTGGGCGCTGCACCACCTTTTTCTTTTGCACTGGTCCTTCTGACTGCGCAGATCCTGTCTTGCCGGGATCAACCCTTGCCGGGGAAGATCCTGCCGCGTCGCTTGGCGGTCTTGCCGCTGGTGTTGCCTCCTCATCAGCTTCTCTCTAAGCCACTAACGCAGCACTAACCACTTGATTTGTCGCTGCCAGATACAGCAGCAACGGTTCTTGTGGTTTAGGCGCGACTAGTGTCGGCGGAGAAGAAAGGTATTTCTTCAAATCTTGCAGCGCAGCCTCCGCTTCCGGAGTCCATTTCATTGGACCTGCCTTCTTCAAAATTTTGAAAAAGGGCAGGGCGCGCTCAGCAGATTTGGAAATAAACCTGCTTAGGGAAGCAACACAGCCGGCAAGACGACGCACATCCTTGACGCGTCTTGGCGCTTCAATCTGCTCAATAGCTTTGATCTTGTCGGGGTTCGCTTCGATCCCCCGTTGAGATACAAAGAATCCGAGAAGCTTGCCGGAAGGAACACCAAACACGCACTTCTCAGGATTGAGCTTTAAGTTGATCTTGCACAGATTTGCGAATGTTTCTTCTAGATCTTGTATGAGCGTTGCTTTGTCCTTGGTTTTGACTACTATGTCATCCATGTATGCCTCCATATTTCTATGGAGTTGAGGCTCAAAACCAATTTGGACCGCTCTGGCAAGTGTAGAACCAGCACTTTTCAACCCGAAAGGCATTCGTATAAAACAATACATACCACATGGGGTGATAAATGCGGTCTTTTCTTCATCTTCTTTTGCCATGAAGATCTGATGATACCCTGACTAGGCATCAAGGAACGACAGTAGGTCACATCCAGCAGTGGAGTCCACAATCTGGTCGATGAGCGGCAAGGGAAAGGGATCTTTTGGACAGGCTTTATTGATGTCTGTATAATCAATACACAACCTCCATTTCCCTTTCGCCTTGCGCACTACAACCGGATTAGCCAACACGTTGGGTGAAGCACTCCTCTAACCAATCCTGCCGCTTCAAGCTTCCTGATTTCTTCGGCAATAAATTCTTGCCGCTCCAAGGCTTGCTTCCTGACCCTCTGCTTGACGGGCCGCGCGTGAGGACAGACAGCAAGGTGGTGCTCAATTACCTCCCTGGGAACACCGGGGATGTCAGACGGTTGCCATGCAAACACGTCGACATTCGCCCGCAGGAAGGCAATGAGCGCGCTTTCCTATTTGTCATCTAGGGTGGAACTTATGGTGAAAGTTCCACCTGTTCCGTCATCCCTGACGGCACCTTCTTGGTCTCTGGTGGAGTAGCCTTGGATTTCTTGTTCTTGCTGGTGGAACTCTCTGGTGCATCCTCAACGGAAGCGCAACACTGCGAGGAGGTGCGCTTGCCGAAGTTCACGCCAAGATTCTTGCCGGTCTTCTTCTTCCCCCCGGGAGTTCCAGCGGCAGGAGCAGATGCCTTGACGGCAGGTGCTGCAACTGCTTCCTGGTAGAGTTGGTCGGCACAGATGAGCGCATCCTTTTTGTCGGAGTGGACAGTGATGACACCCAACGGCCCAGGCATCTTCAGCACATTATACGCGTAGTGTGATGCCACCATAAACTTAGCCAGCGCTGGGCGGCCAAGGATCCCATTGTATGACATAGGGATCTTAGCGACATCAAACACCACCTTCTCTGTCCTGTAGTTGAGCTCGCTACCAAATGTCACCGGTAGCATAATCTTGCCTTTTGGCTGGGTCCTTCCTGGATTGACCCCTTGAAACGTGCCCGTTTCCTCGAGATCTTCATCAGGAATTTGGAGCCTCTTGAGCACGTCCGGTGAGATTAGGTTCAGCCGGCCCCACCGTCAACTAGCATTTTCGTCACCTTGAGGTTGCGGATTGTCGATGAAACCAACAATGGCAAGCACCCGACCGCGGTTGTGCGATCAGGGTGATCCTCGGCGTCGAAAATGATAGGCGTGTTGGACCACTTCAGGGGCTTACATGCATCTAGTGATGGCTCCGTTGCATTAACCTCTCGCACCCACTGCTTAAGTCGACGGTGGGAAGAATGCAACGAGGTGCCCCCGTCGATACACATGGCCTCTGTAGCTTTCTGAAATTCTTGCTCACTGGACTCATCATCTTCTCCATCATCATCATCACCCTCTTCTTTGTCACGGCCTCGAGCGGGCCTCTCCCTCTTTTGCTTGGCCTTGCCGCGACGACCCCCTCGGCCACCGTGCTTCTTGCCGGACCCCTCAGCACCGTCATGGGCCTTCTCCTTATCTCGCCTTTCATACTCAGCTCTCTGCTTCTCGACAAGCTGCTCAACTTGCCGGCAGTTTTGGAGATCGTGGCCCTTGGTGCGATGGATCTTGCAATACTGCTTGCCGGAGCTTTCCGACTTGTCGGCCACCGCCAAGGCCTGGCAGGAAGAGCACCTGGCAACTTCCTTGCTGGGGTTGTCAACCTTGGCCTTCTTAGCGGTGCCGGGGTTGCCGGATTCCTCGACAGCAAGCACGGCCTTGCCTCTGCGCTTCTTGTTCCGCCGCCGGCCTTTCCTTGACGGGGTTGCAGCGTCTTCATCTTCCGATTCGCCTCCTGCACCAACAGCCTCGCCAGGGAGTTTCCTCCCTTCTTCAGCCCGAGCGCATTTGTCGGCCAAAGCGTAAAGCTCGGCAATACTCCTGACCTTGTTCATCGCCAACTCTTCACGCATTTTGCGGTTACGCACGTTCTGATGAAACGCACTAACAACAGCAGGGTGAACGTCAGGAATATTGTACTGCACCCGGCTAAATCTCTGGATAAACTTGCGCACGGGTTCGACCTCCTTCTAAGGGATGATATGCAAATCACTCTCTTGGCCAGGAGCTTGGTGGCCTCCAACAAAGGCGCCAACAAACTGATGGCACAGATCTGACCAAGAAGAAATAGAATTCTCCGGCAGATGCATCAACCAAGACCTAACGTTGGGTTTGAGCACCAACGGGAAGTAGTTGGCAAGTATCTTGTTGTCTCGGCCCCCGGCAGCCTACACCGCAATGGTGTAGATGCTCAAGAACTCCGAGGGGTGAGTCTTGCCGTCATATTTCTCTGGCACCTCTGGCTTAAAGGTTCGGGAATTGGGCCACTGGACTTGCCGCAGCTCACGAGTAAACGCTGGAGTACCTACCTCGTAATGCAAGTCGCCTGCGTCCCCTGGCGCAGGTTCGTCAACAGCGGGCCCTGCGCGCTTATCAGATTGATAGCGCGCTTCCCGTCGCCGCTCGATGGTAGTTCGAGCGTCTTCTTTGCTCCATTCCTGGAGAACTTGACGCTGATCGCGGCGCATCCGTGGATCGGACGACGCCGTGGAATCATCATCACGGCCGTCAGTCTACCGGGTTGTCGACCGCCGCTGGTGTCGTGGAGGGGAGTGCACCATGGTCGCACCACCTCCGGTTTTCTCCACATCGGCTCGCGCCGGATCGATGGACCGCAATTGTGAGGGCCCTGCCTCCTGCGGCCCATCTTTGTTGGCGAAGCCAATGAGGCTCTGGATAGTAGCTCGCCACTCCTCCATCTTCTCCTAAGCAGGAGGGAAATTGAGGAGCAGCTGCGCACGTGCCAAGGCTTCCGCTGGCGTAGGCGGCGGCGACAGGTGCGAGGTACGTGAGGTGCTCTGACTCCTAACAATGTTAGAGGGAGCACCGTCACGATCACGCGATCGCGCGCCACTTCCGCCGGCAATTTGACGTGCATGCTGGGCCTGCGCACCTTGGGATTGATGCGCAGAAGTATTTCCACGGGGACGCCCTGAACCGCCAGCACCATGACGCTGCTCATCGTACACGACCTGGGAAGGCCGTGACACTTGCGCCGGCGCGGGAACCCTAGAAGGCGTCCTCCGATCTCTGGAGTTCATTGCGCCGCCCGTAGGCAACACAGCTCCATCTCTAGATCCAGCAGCGTGTGGATTGCCGCTGCCGCTGCGAACAACGCCGCTCGCCTGGCTCGGATCACCGGAACGCCGTGGAGGCTCTAATCCTCTTCCTTTTGCATCCGCACCATCACCCGTACGCGAGGGCACAGGCAAAATAGACGTGGATGGTTGCGCCGTCGCGGCACTCTACTTCTTAGGTGGCATGATGATGAAGATGATGAAGAAACTAAGGCGCCAATCACTGGATCAGATTCACACAACCTTCGATCCCCCTACCTGGCGCGCCAAAGATGTCGGCGTGCGACACCTATGGGATCCCAAGGGACCCCTTTACGATTCGGCAGGGAGAGAGGTATGCACAAAGAGCAGAACCAACGATCGACGCAGGGCAATTTTACCCAGGTTCGGGCCGCTGATCAGCGTAAAACCCTACTCCTGCCTTGTTTTATTATGAGTGTTCTTGAGCCCAGGCTCCAGGAGCACTTGCAATGAACAGTACGTTCAAAGAGCAGCTACGCATGCAGAATGGGCCAGAAGATCCTCCTCCCCTATAGCAGTTGCCTTGGGCCTCCTTTTATATGCTCAAAGGGGTCTCCACAGTGGCAAAATGTACATACATTGAGGTGTAAAGTAGCTACAGGGTTATCATACCTAACCACTGACGAATTAGGACGAATGCATTTAATGCACCGTGAGGTGTCCGTTTAGGTGTCCTTACTTTCTTGGGGATGGAAAAAGGGGCCATCCCATCAGCACCGCTTAAGCTCTCCTCCACTGGCGTGTTGCCACGCATCCAGAGAAGGACCCAGAATGCCGGGCTTGTTGCTGTGTCGAAGCGGTGGCACAGTAGCAGAATCTTGCCGGGAGCCGAACCTTGCCGGGCGCCGAATCTTGCCGGGCATGAAATCTTGCCGGGCTTCGCAGGCCACCCCGGCAAGATCTTGCCGGGGAGGCTGGCTTTCGGTCTTCAGCTTTTCTTATCTGCTGATCCTTAGATCCTTGTCTTGAGTGTTTCTTCGATAACTTGAATCAACCTCGAACTGTTCCCCGACAAGCCTTACCACGAGTATGGCTACAACTGTCCGTGCACAAGTACGGGGTACTAATGGCCCAATACTTAGTACACCGACAATATCATGAAGTTGAAATTATATGTTCATATCATGCCTAGTGGTAGCTTCACATTGGGTTTAGAAAGTGAAATCTTTTGAGGCTTGACAATCACAATATTGGTCATACAAGCAATTCATGAATGATTAGTAGAAGGAAGAGAACTTTCACATGCAAATACACTATCTTGGAAATCTTTGTGATTGTGAGCCCCCATCAAAATATTATATGCCAAAATTGTTGACGTTGGACAAGGAAGACAACATAATGATTTATGTTTGTTCATATTCACATAGAAGTTATATTGTCATAGATCCTTCAACATGTGGTTCTTGCCCCCCCCCCCCATCTTTGCTAGCCAAAAATTCTGCACTAAGTAGAGATACTATTTGTGCATCCAAAAACCCTTAAACCCAAATCTTATTTTCAAGAGTTCACCATACCTACCTAAGGATTGAGCAAGATCCTTCAAGTAAGTTGTCATCGGTGCAATAAGGCAATAAAAATTGCTTCTAAAAATGTAAGATCATTTAGTGTAAGAGAAAATTGAGCGTTGTACGAACTTGTGATGGAAAAGAAATAAAAGCGACAGACTGCATAATAAAGGTTGCCATCACAAGGGGCAATATAACGTGACGTTCTTTTGCACTAAGGGGTTGAGCATACAAACAAATAAGCGCATGGCAACCTCTGCTTCCCTCTGCGAAGGGCCTATCTTTTACTTTTATGTATTTACTTTTATGCAAGAGTCAAAGTTTTTCTCACTATTCCTTTTTATTTTTCTCTTTTGGCAAGCATCATGTGGTGAGCAAAGATCTAGGCACATATGTCCAGTTGGATATGGGTGGCGTGAGTTATTATTGTTGACATCACCCTTGAGGTGAATACGTTGGGAGGCGAAATCATAAGCCCCTATCTTTCTATGTGTCTGGTTGAAACGTTTTGCTCATGTGTATGCGGTGAGTGTTAGCGATCATAGAAGACTATATGATGGTTGAGTATGTGGAGCTCTTACTTAGACTCTATTGAATAAGTTGAATTGCAATTGTTTGGTGATTGAGAACATAGGTTGTTGAGTTTCAAGAGAATTCATTGTTTGAACCTTAACATGTGAATTGGTTGCTACTTTACCATGATGGGTTTTATGAGAAAGAATTGCTATTATGATGCTAGGAAAAGTGATTGAAATTATCATTGATCAAACTTATGCACTTTGCTAGCATTCACACTTCATAAATTATTTCTTTTATCATTTACCTACTCAAGGACGAGTAGGAATTAAGCTTGGGGATGCTGATACGTCTCCAACATATCTATAATTTATGAAGTATTCATGTTGTTATATTATCATTCTTGGATGTTTTACAATCATTTTATAGCAACTTTATATCATTTTTTGGGACTAACTTATTGACCCAGTGCCCAGTGCCAGTTGCTGTTTTTGCTTGTTTTTTACATCGCAGGAAATCAATATCAAACGGAGTCCAAACACCGTGAAACTTTTTGTGGATTTTTTATGGACCAAAAGACATCCGGTGGGCCAGAGAAGCACCTGGGGGGTGCCCCGAGGGGGGCACAACCCACCAGGGCGCGCCTGGATTTGGTGATTTATAGGGCAAAGAGGGGGTGCGGGAGGCCACCGATGTGGGCACAACCCACCTGGGCGTGCCTGGGCCCAGGCGCGCCCAGGTGGGTTATGCCCACATCAGTGGCCTCCCGCACCCCCTCTTTGCCCTATAAATCACCAAATATTCCAAAAACCCTCGGGGTAACCCTAGATCAGAAGTTCTGCCACCAGAAGGCCTCTGTATCCACGAGATCCAATCTAGACCCCGTTTCGGCACCCTGCCGGAGGGGGAGATCATCACCGGTGGCCATCTTCATCATCCCTATGGCCACCACGATGAGGAGGGAGTAGTCCACCCTCGGGGCTGAGGGTTTGTACCAGTAGCTATGTGTTTAATCTCTCTCTCTCTCGTGTTCTTGAGATGTCACGATCTTGATGTATCGCGGGCTTTTTTAATATAGTCGGATCATATGGTGTTTTCCCCTCTCTATCTTGTTGTGAATTGAGTTTTCCCTTTGAGATTTTGTTTTATCGGATTGAATACTTTTATGGATTTGAGAGCACTTGATATATGTCTTGCATACGAATACCCGTGGTGACAATGGGGTATTATATTGATTCACTTGATATATGTTTTGGCACTCAACTCATGGATTCCCGAGGTGACATTGGGGTAATCTATGCATAGGGGTTGATGCACGTTCTTGTCTTTGTTTCTCCGGTAGAAATCTTGGGGCACTCTTTGAGGTTCTTTGTGTTGGATTGAGCATTATGAATCTGAATTTGCTTTGGTGTTATTTTAGTACGAACTCTTGGATAGATCGATCGAAAAGAATAGCTTTGAGGTGGTTTCGTACCCTACAAACAATTTATTCTTATGTTCTCCGCTAGATAGGAACTTTGGAGTGATTCTTCATCGCACGTTGAGGGATGGTTATATGATCCAATTATATTAGCATTGTTGAGAGATTGCACTAGCGAAAGTACGGACCCTAGGCCTTGTTTTCAAGCATTGCAATACCGTTTGTGCTCACTTTTGTCACTTGCTACCTTGCTGTTTTTATTTATTCAGATTATAAAAATAAATTTCTACCATCCATATTACACTTTTATCACCATATCTTCGCCGAGCTAGTGCACCTATACAATTTGCCATTGTATTGGGTGTGTTGGGGACACAAGAGATTTCTTGTATTTGGTTGCAGGGTTGTTTGAGAGAGACCATCTTCATCCTACGCCTCCCACGGATTGATAAACCTTAGGTCATCCACTTGAGGGAAAATTGCTACTGTCCTACAAAACTCTGCACTTGGAGGCCCAACACGAGTCTACAAGAATAAAGTTGCGTAGTAGACATCAGTCTCCCACAAGCTTGGGGGAGGCTTCTCCAATTGCTTAATGCTTTGCCTGATCATCCACTTAAGAAAAATGAAATACTTGATATCTTCTATAATGGACTAAACAATGCTTCTAGGGACTATCTAGATAGTTGTGTTGGTTGTGTTTTCAGGGAATGACTGTTGACCAAGCTGAGGAATTATTGAGTAATATATTGAAAATTTATGATGATTGGACTCTTCCTGAACCACCGCATAAACCCACTCCAAAGAAGAGGGGTATCTTATATCTCAGTCCGGAAGATATGCAAGAGGCAAAGAAATCACATGGACTTGACACACCACCACCAAAGGTGGTAGAGGTAAACTCTTTAATGTAATTTTATGAAAGGGACAATCCTTATAATATGCATCCTAGCCAATGCCTTTATGAGTTTGATAATTACATTAGAAAGCAAGATCACTTCAATGAATGTTATGAAACAATTGAAATACAATTCTGATATGATTGCTCGCTTGAGTGACTTGTTATTTAGAATCTCCAATGATGTTAGAGGTGTAGAAAAACATGCCTCTATGGTTCAAACTCAACTAGAACAAGTTGCCAAATCTCAAAGAGAGTTGCTAGATGAAATGAATAATAATATAAATGACTTTGCTGTTAGAGTAGCAACTAGAGGAGGTAAAATGACTCTGGAACCACTTTATCCTGAGGGACATCCTAAAAGAATTGAACAAGACTCTCAAAGAATCAACACTGATGCAACTAGTCCTTCTAAAAAGAAGAAGAAAAAGAAAAATGATAGGACTTTGCATGCCTCTAGTGAACCTGAGATAGAAAAACCTCCTGATAGTAACAATGATGTTTCTATTTCCGATGCTGAAACTCAATCTGGTAATGAACATTCACCTATTGATAATGAAAAAGATAATGATGATGTTCATGAAGACACTCAACCAGATAATGATGTTGAAATAGAACCAGCAGTTGATCTTGATAACCCACAACCTAAAAATAAAAGATATGATAAAAGAGACTTTATTGCTAGAAAACATGGAAAAGAAAGAGAACCATGGGTTCAAAAACCCATGCCCTTTCCACCTAAATCAACTAAGAAAAAAGATGATGAAGAATTTGAATGCTTCGCTAAAATGTTTAGGCCAGTCTTTTTGCGCACTCGTTTGACTGATATATTAAAGATGGCCCCTTATGCAAAATATATGACAGACATCATCTCTAATAAAAGAAAAATACTGAAAGCTGAAATATCCACCATGCTTGCTAATTATTCTTTTAAGGATGGAGTACATAAAAAACTTGGAGATCCGGGAATACCAACTATGCCTTGCTCCATCAAAAGAAATTATGTTAAAACTGATTTGTGTGATTTAGGAGCCGGTGTTAGTGTTATGCCTTTCTCTTTATATAAAAGACTTGATTTGAATAAACTCACACCTACTGAAATATCTTTGCAAATGGCTGATAAATCAATTGCCATACCTATCGGTATTTGTGAGGATGTGCCCGTTGTTGTTGCAAATGTTACTATTTTAACTGACTTTGTTATACTTGAGATGCCCAAGGATGACAACATGTCGATTATCCTTGGTAGACCCTTCTTGAATACTGCAGGGGCTGTTATTGATTGCAATAAAAGCAAGGTCACTTTTCATATCAATGGTAATGAGCATACGGTGCACTTTCCGAAGAAACAATTCCAAGTGAATGGTATTAATGTTATTGAAAATCTCCGACACTCACTATTGGAAGTTTTCAATTACCTCTACCTACTGCCAAAAAGAAATATGAAATGCTTATTGTTGGGGACATGCATATCCCCGTTGAGGTAACTTAGTGATTTACGAAAGTTCTTCGGTTTCATGCTAATCGAAAGTGGTTGTTAATAAGACTTGATCAACCTTATTAATGCATCATTTTTTAGAGGTATGAAGTTGATGAATTTAGTAAGCACAACTTTCTGTTTCCAATGTTTATTTTCTATTTTTCTTAGTTAAATAAAATAAAATTCCATGTTTTGTCTGTTTTCTGAATTCCCCGTGCAATAAAAAAATGACCCAAAAATAAAAGTTCTCAGAATGCCCTGAAAATTTAATATGATTTTTTCTGAATATTTAAGAATTTTTTATGCAAATAACATCAGAGGGGGGTGCACCAGGTGGGCACAACCCTCTTGGGCGCGCCAGCAGCCCCAGGCGCGCCCTGGTGGATTGTGGTCCCCACATGGGCCCCCTCACTTATCTCTTTAGCCTATGTGATCACCTACCTCTAGAAAAAATCACTGTTGCTCTCTCTCTCTCTTGTGTTCTTGCTCTCAAACCCGCGGATTTTGATCTCTTTGCTCGAAGCTCCGTTTCCGAAACTGTTTTGGGGGATTGCTACTTGGTATGTGACTCCTCCAATGGTCCAATTAGTTTTTGCTTTAGTGGTTTATATTTTGAGTAATTAGCTACTCTTGGTGCTGCTGTAGATGAGCTTGCATGTTAAATTCTTAGAGTTCTAAGTAGTTTGAATGCTCAATATAGCCTCTATGCATCCCTATGAGTAGTTTCTATCAATCTTGTGAAGTTTTGTTGACAAAACTTTTGTGGACTAAAATTTTCAGAATTTTGTTCATAGGAATAAGATGAGTTTCTTTAGGAAGTTTGCTTCCAAGAAGAGCTCCAAGGGAGTCATTGGGGAGTCATCGGATAATGATCTCCACACTCGGAGAAGGGCGGAGGTGCGACCATGTGAATGGCCGCATAATCCCTTCATGGATGGAGCCGGAATCGGTCAAGAGTTCGCACAATTTGCTGCTAACGCTGGTCTCATCGACTTCATCGCAGCTGAGTGTGAACAATACCATCTCCTTACAAATTCCTTTGTGCAAAGTTTTCATTTTCTGAGTAGGAATAACCCCCGTGAGGTGCTGATTAATTTATATGCTGAAACCCATCAGATACCACTTACTGAATTTTGTGATATATGCTTGATCCCTTCTGACGAGGAAATAAGAGAGCCTAGGCATGCAGAGTTTGAGGACTTTTATCATACTCTGTCAGTGGGAGATGAGAGAGGGGTATCTAGTATCACCGCCACTAGCTTGCAATTTCCTTCTGTGCATTATTTTGCTCTATTCATTGTGAAGTTTTTACTTGCTATAGAGAAGGTTGGCGCACTTAGTGCCCCCGATTTCGCCGTCTTACACCGTGCACTATACGGCGGTAACACTTATAGCCTAGGAGCTATTATTGCATGTCGTCTACACCTTAATAGGACCAAGGACAAAATTCATGGCGGTATTTATGCGACTCGTTTAGCAAGTCACTTTAACATTCAGATTCGCCAGCATGGCAGCTCATCAATTTATTGATGGCGAGAACACTACTATTCTTATTCCTTACAACCTGGTTTTCAGTAAGAATACCCGTGATATTATTCCGTTGCTGCACCTGCTTTGTTTGATTATATTGCCAGGGGCGGGTACAGGATCATGCCAGATGACATTATTGCCTACCGGAACAACCAGGCGGCGGCTGAGGAGGAGCCTCGGGAGTGGGACGCTCAGGTGCCCGCTCCACAACACTTCAACATGGGACCTGAGGGTTACTACGAGTGGTGATTACCAAGCTAGGCCAAAAGCCTAAGCTTGGGGGAGTACGTATTTCCACCGACATTATATTCATGTTCACACATTTCATTCCAGTTGTCGGTGTTCACACTTTTTCATTATATTATCCATGCTAGATTTATCTTCTCACCTTCTTCTTGTGTGCTTGAAACACTTTGAGAAAATTACAAAAAAAATGTTGCTTGCTTCTTTTCGGTTTTTCTTTCTAGTTTAGTTAGTTGTAGTATTTAAAAGAAAACCCGAAAAGATTTCCTTGTTCTTCTTTTGCTTGTTGGGAGCTTTCCCGTGTAAATATTTTTTCTCGTTTTTACTTTTCTTTCTTTAATTTGCTTTCTTCAAGAAAAACTAAAAACTCCAAAAATATTTCAGTGTGTTTCTCTGAAATTCTTTTCCTTTTATTGAGTCATACCGAGGAGAAGACCACGATGAAATTGTTGAGTGGCTCTCATATGCACTGATATTGATCTAATAAAGAGCCCATATTACCTTGTCTTCTCCTTTTTGAATAAAATGTTTGCAGATTCCAGCTTAGTCCACATCACTCTTGCACTATTATTATTTTCATATCATTCGGTCGTGCAAGTGAAAGGCAATAATGACGATATTTGATGAACTGGTTGTGGCAGAGAGAAACGGGTATGAACTCACACTACAAAAAAATCACTTCCGTGATGAGACGTGTTTGTCACAGTAGGTCGTGTTTTTTGTCATGCATGTACATCCATGACGATTTTATGAAAGAATCAAGATAGTTATACCTGTGCTGTCATAGAAGTGTTCCATGACATTACCAAAATTATCATCACGGAAGTGTCCACTTCCATGACGATAAATCACACGTCATAGAAGTGCTTTCGTGAAGGGTAACCGACACATGGCATCCACCGTAACGGGTCGCCGTTAAGCTATCGGTTTTCGGCTTGGATCCGATAACCCGTTAACAGCTGGGACCAATGAGGATTTTCCACGTGTAAAATTCTCATTGGCTATAACAACCACGTGTCAACACCCGAAAAGGACAGATGTCAACCGCCCAATGGACAGGAGGCGCCTATGATACGTCGACACGTGGCAAGGCCCAACAGCGGCCCATTTAGATTAAAAAGGCTGGCCCAGTCAAAATTAGCGGGCTGGCCCATTAATGGCCTGCTTGCAGACGGCCCATTCGCAGTTAAGGCCCGTACGGCTAGTGTCAAATCGGCCCGTCAACGGCCCGTTATAAACTTGTCATCATCGTGGCCCATGGTCACTTCTGGCCCGTTAACGGTCCGCTAAGTATTTGGGCCGAATTATGGCCCGGTGTGTTTCCGGCCTGTTAAAGGTCCTACTTCATTTGGGCCCATTTATTGGCCATTGAAACTTTCGGCCCATAAATGACCGTGAAGGATTTGGGTCATATTCGGCCATGTCTGACATTCGGCCTGTTAAAGGCCCACTGTAGATTTGGGCCACTTCCAGCCTGTTGTGATTTTCGGCCTGTTAACGTCGAACGAAATCCATGGGCCATATGTGGCCCAACGTCACATCGGGCCTATTAACGGCCCATATAAAACTGATACTAATCAAGCCCGACCGAACTTCCGGCCTATTAAAAGCCCGTGTAGTAGGTCGGCACATTTACGGCCTGTCTGAATTTCGGCCTGTCAACGATCCGCATTGTAAATGGGCCACCATGAGCTGAGATACATTTCGGCCTGCTAATGACCAGTGGGTTATTTGGCACAATCACGGCCCAATCTCACTTTCGGCCTATTAAAGGCCCATGTTTTTTATCGGCTCAAGATATTTACAAATGTTAAGGGCCTATTGTTACCGAGGGCCCAAATTATGTTTAGGCCTATGAAAGGCCCACTAGGGGCACAGGCCTACCAAAAATATGAAAGCTTATGCTGATTTAGGACCAGATATTTTTAGTGGGCTACATGCAAATTACGGCCCATAATCGTTTTTAGCCCAATTGGAATGGGCCTGACGAATGTTGGCACGTTGGGCTCCTACGAAGCTTTCGGCCGAATACATTACTAAGATAAACCTACACTATACAAAAATAGTGTCATAATTTCTACAGCCTTTGGCAGCACGATAAATGATGTATCACAACAAAATAAATTCCAGCCATACAACAAAAGTCCTGTTGGCATAAAGTTTGCAGTCCTTGCAGATAAAAGCACCATCAGATGTATAGAAGCATAGATCATTTGACTTGAGTGCTAATGTTTCAGGCTGTAGAATCTGATGGAGTAGCATGATCTTCCCCTTTTTTTCGCCATTGCTCTTGAACAACGAAGCAAATGTCTGATAGTCTGGTTTCAAAACCATTCATATCTTGATGACATTTGTCAACCACTATTCTTGTTTCCGAAATGACATCCATTAGGGATTGGACTTGTGTCTGGAGCACAGATATATCACTCTGTCTAGCCGGAAGATTTTGTTCAGTAGGCGATTTGGACGAGGTTACCTAGACAACCAACCCAGAATTACGCAGGAAGGTGCTTTTTGCACTGTTAGTGGAGAGATACGGATGCACTGCAGCAAGAGGTGACATTGTGCCTATTGTAGCCTCGTCACCTTCAGGTGGTTGTGGCTGTTCAATCATTTGTTCCATAGCTTGCTGAAAGTTTGAACTTGTAGATTAGTGTACCATATAAGTTACTAATGAGACAAAAACAAACAAAGTAGGTTTCACGTTTATACATAACTTATTTTGGTGAACTACTATAGTACATTAGCACGTATTGTAGTGCCAACTACATAATAAAATCACTTTCGGAACATATGTCCATGTAGCATGCCTACTGTATTGTCTATTTCCTCACATTCGTTGACATGTAAGGATAAAGAGACATGGTTTAAAGTAGGATGAACATAGTATGACATCATTCATATCATGGGCAAATAGATATAAAACAAACAGGCTATTGTATGATTGTGTGGGCACGTGAACATCACAACTAGATTACAGATCAAGACCAAAAGAATATCCTTCATCTCTTTTAAACCGTGTAAGGTAAAATGATACGTTAAGACAACTGTGTATAAAAGTGAACAGAGTAACTGACATTGGCTCCAAACCAAGCAGTTAAATGAACACGTCATAGTAACAAGCAGTTCAAAGGCAGGAGGAGTAAGGACTTACAACAATGGCTTGAACTGGTGTGCTCATGCCCTTCATCTTGCTGGTGTGGCAATCCTTGAAGATTTGCACTGCATTCGGTTTAGGTTCTTTTTGGTCCGCTTATACGTCTCCAACGTATCTATAATTTTTGCTTGTTTCATGCTGTTATATTATTATTCTTGGATGTTTTACAATCATTTTATAGCAACTTTATATCATTTTTTGGGACTAACCTATTGACATAGTGCCCAGTGCCAATTGCTATTTTTTGCTAGTTTTTTACATCACCGAAAATCAATACCAAACGGAGTCAACGCAGCGAAAAATTTTGGAGATTTTTTCTGGACCAAAAGACACCCGGTGGGCCAAAGAAGTACCAGAGGGGAGCTCCGAGGAGAGCACAACCCACCAGGGCGCACCTGGGGGCCCAGGCACGCCCAGGTGGGTTGTGCCCACCTCGGTGGCCCCCCGCACCGCCTCTTCGCCCTATAAATTCCCAAATAGCCCCCAGGCGCGCCCAGGTGGGTTGTGCCCACCTCGGTGCCCCCCCCCCCGCACCGCCTCTTCGCCCTATAAATTCCCAAATATTCCAAAACCCTGGGGGTAACCCTAGATCAGAAGTTCCGCCGCCGCAAGCCCCTGTAGCCATGAAAAACCAATCTAGACTCCGTTCCGGCACTCCGCCAGAGGGGGAAATCATCACTGATGGCCATCTTCATCATCCCGGCGGCCACCATGATGAGGAGGGAGTAGTCCACCCTCAGGGCTGAGGGTTTGTACCAGTAGCTATGTGTTCAATCTCTCTCTCTCTCTCGTGTTCTTGAGATGTCACGATCTTGATGTATCGCGGGCTTTGTTAATATAGTTGGATCATATGGTGTTTTCCCCTCTCTATCTTGTTGTGAATTGAGTTTTCCCTTTGAGATTTCATTTTATCGGATTGAATACTTTTATGGATTTGAGAACACTTGATGTATGTCTTGCTATGAATACCCGTGGTGACAATGGGGTATCATATTGATTCACTTGATATGTGTTTTGGCACTCAACTCGCGGATTCCCGAGGTGACATTGGGGTAAGCTTTGCATAGGGTTTGATGCACATTCTCATCTTTGTTTCTCCGGTAGAAATCTTGGGGCACTCTTTGAGGTTCTTTGTGTTGGATTGGGTATTATGAATCTGAAATTGTTTGATGCATATCGTATAATCAACTCACGGATACTCGCGGTGACATTGGAGTATCTAGGTGACATTAGAGTTGGTTGATGTGTATCATATGGTGTTATTTTAGTACGAACTCTTGGTTAGATCTATCAGAAAGAATAGCTTGGTGTTATTTTAGTACGAACTCTAGGATAGATTGATTGGAAAGAATAGCTTTGAGGTGGTTTCGTACCCTACAAACAATTTCTTCTTATGTTCTCCGCTAGATAGGAACTTTGGAGTGATTCTTCATCACACGTTGAGGGATGGTTATATGATCCAATTATGTTAGTATTGTTGAGAGATTGCACTAGCGAAAGTACGGACCCTAGGCCTCATTTTCAAGCATTGCAATACCGTTTGTGCTCACTTTTGTTACTTGATACCTTGCTGTTTTTTATTGTTCCTATTACAAAAATCAATATCTACTATCCATATTACACTTGTATCACCATCTCTTCGCCGAACTAGTGCACCTATACAATTTACCATTGTATTTGGTGTGTTGGGGACACAAGAGACTTTTTGTTATTTGGTTGCAGGGTTGTCTGAGAGAGACCATCTTCATCCTACGCCTCGCACGGATTGATAAACCTTAGGTCATCCACTTGAGGGAAAATTGCTATTGTCCTACAAAACTCTGCGCTTGGAGGCCCAACACGAGTCTACAAGAACAAGTTGTGTAGTAGACATCATCCGCACGGGCTTTCCTCTGTATTTGGAACAAGTCAATATAGATACGATAATATGGCACAGAAAAAAGAAGGAACTAGCAGGTATTTACAAGAGCCTCGCAGTGTGCAATATAGCTACGAGATCCTGTTGTCTGTTGGAATTTCACTTTAGAACGGTTGGTCTTGTTCTTCAAACAGTTAGGCTAGAAGAAGATACACTTGTAAGGCACATACGTAAATACAAGTTCAATATGTGATCTTATCAAATACATATACCCTACCTGATACTTTGGATCAGACCAGTGTTTAACAAGGGATGTCCAGTCTTCATCTGTAATATATTCCACTAGAGATGTTTGGGCGATTTCATTGTTAGCCTTGCCTTCAAAATGAGTTTTTCTAAGGTGATACCGATACTGTCGCAGAGCAGACTGAAAAACATGAGTGCATGCTTGTTTAGTTGCATCATCTTTCAGATCCAACTTGAACCTCATCTATTGAAAAAAGAATGCGAGTCTTATTAGGAGGAAGCTAGAAAGTATGGGACAAAGCAAGACAATATTACAAATTGTGATGAATAACATTACTTACGGATAAATGGTCAAGGAAGGTGTTAAACTGGGTATCGTCTTTCTCATTCTTGTACTGGATCCACGTTGGGAGGATACATGCATGACACCTAACAGCAACGACTGCCTCTGATACTAACTTGGCTGACTCTGTAGCATCACGTGGCCTTTTTAAACCTGCCTCAAAATGGATCTCCATTCTTCCTCCTTTAGATTTTGTTAATCTGTCAAGCATTATCCCTGATGTCTGTTTCCGCTTGCGCTGTGGTGCTAGTTCAACAATGAATATGGAAAGTGTTAGTGCACATCAAACTGTGAGAGTACATATAAAGGAGCATGCAACTGCAACTTGACTCGGTCAGGTACCGTCTTGGTGTTGATGATCATGAGGTTCATCTGATCTTGCCAAGTCCTGTTGTGTCAGCAATGCTTCGGAAGTAGTGTTAGGTGTGAAGGCAGCTTGGGAACTGGCCAGTTGCGGAGCAAATGAACGAGTAACTCGTTGAGATGCCGGTACAGTTGAAGCGGATGTTGCAGCTGGTGGAGCAGGTGATATTGTGTTTGTAGATTTAGCCGGTGGACTTGGACCTTCTACTGCACTATAAGTACCAGCAGAATCTCGAGGGTAGATCCTTTTCCGTTGCACCCGACGAGTAACACCATTCCCTACTATATTATTTTCCTTGCTCTTTTTTGACTTTGCCATGTCAAGCTGTACCCACAACAGAAAAGAATAAAATCGCTCTTCAGAACTCATTGATGCATGATACAGACAAGCAATACTTTGATGTAAGACAATCGTATGAGGATGGAATATGTAAGAAAAACAGGACGGCGTGACATACTCACAGCTACGATGTGTAAACTAAGCAGAAGGATTTTCAAGAAAATAGAAGTAATGCAAGCTAGACACCGTATGAAAGATGCAACCAATATCACTCTGCCAAGTTAAAAGTGTCTTGTCATAAGTGGCATTTCGAAAAATTAGAAGCAGTACAACCTAGAAATAAATGCAAGATGCAACCACTATCAAACTGCCATGTTAAAAGTGTCCAATCATGAGTGACTAATGTGGGATACACAACAGCAGTACTTTGATGTAAGAACATGGTATGATAGATAGATGCAGTGTATTCTAGACATAGAAAGGCATGTCATATGCACATGTATAACGTATAAACTCAGCAGGTGCAATTTAATCAGAATAGAATAAATACAAGCTAGACAACATATGCAACATGAAACCAATTATCACACTGTCAACTTAGAGCAAGCACCTGCGATGGTGGAGTATGGGAGATGAACTCATCATGTAGACTTGGGACTTCAACTGCATTAGCAGTAGCAGTGGCAAATCTAGAGAGTCTCTGTTTGCGTCGGTCCGGAGGACCACCAACATCCCCTAACTTACTCCTTTCCTTCCTCTTTTTTGATATTGCCTTCTGAAGTTAAAACCACAAGAAGATGAATAAAATTAGCTCTGCATAACTGGTTGATGCATGATACAGACGAACACTACTTTGATGTAAGGCAAGCGCATGATAGGAGGATGGAATATATACAAAAAAAGACAGCATTGCATATTCACACGTACGATAGGAGGATGGAATATGTATGAAAAATAGTAAGCAGAAGGCATTTCAACAAAATTAGAAAAAATGAAAGCTAGGCACCATATGAACATGCAACCAATATCACTCTATCAGGTAAAAAGTGTCTCATCGTAAGTGGCATTTCAAGAAATTAGAAGCAGTACAAGCTAGAAGACAATGCAAGATGCAACCTACATCACACTCCCAAGTTAAATGTGTCTTATGGGTAAGTGATTGTTGCAAGTATAAGTTGTAAGCTACGCAGATGCAATTCAACAAAATTAGAAGCAATAAAAACTAGACATCATACGGAACACGCAACCACATATAATAGTTCCAAGTTGGAGCAAGCACTTGTGATGGTGGAGTAGGGGAGATGTGCTCATCATCTACACAGCTACGTTGACTGTCCAGCCTTGTGTTGTCTTGCGAATCTTATTGGGAGGATGTCGGAGTAGAATCTGTAGAGACCCTCTGTTTGAGTTGCTCCGAAGGACCACCATCATCCACTGCCTTACTAATTTCCTTCAGATGTATTGATTTTGCATTGTGAAGTCAAACCGATAAGAAAAAGGAATAAAATTCGCTCTTCAGAACTTATTCATGCATGATACTAACGAACACAACTCGGATGAAAGGCAAACACATGATACGAGGATGGAATATGTACGAAAAACAGGACGGCATGACATATTCACACCTATGATGTGGTAACTAAGAAGAAGGCATTTCAACAAATTAGAAACACTGCAAGCTAGACACCATATGAAAGATGCAACCAATATCACTCTGCCAAGTTCAAACTGTCTGGCGTTTCAACAAATTAGAAGCAGTACATGCTAGAAATCATGTGCAAGACACAACCAATATCACAGTGGCGACTTAAAGGTGCCTCATCATAAGTGACTGATGCGGGATATGCAAGAACAGTAGTCTGATGTAAGAACATGGTGTGATCAGATATAGTATGTTCTAGAAACAGGAACACGTGTCATATTCACAGGCATGATGTGTAAAGTAAGCATATGCAATTCAACAAAGTTAGAAGCAATACAAGCTAGACATCATACGCAACATGCAACCACATATAATAGTGCCAAGTAAGAGCAAACACCTGTGATGGTGGAGTAGGGGAGATGTGCTCATCATCTACACAGCTACATTGACTGTCTAGCCTTGCGTTGTCTTGCGAATCTTGTTGGGAGGATGGCGGAGTAGAATCTGTAGAGACCCTCCATTTCAGTTTCTTGGAAGGACCACCATCATCCAATGCCTTACCAATTTCCTTCCGCTTTATTGATTTTGCATTGTGAGGTCAAACCAAGAAAAAGGAATAAAATTCGCTCTTCAGAACTCATTCATGCATGATACTGACGAATACTACTCTGATGAAAGGCAAAGTCATGATACGAGGATGGACTATGTACGAAAAACTGGACGGCTTGACATATTCACACCTATGATGTGGTAACTAAGCAGAAGGCACTTCAACAAATTAGAAGCACTATAAGGTAGACACCATATGGAAGGTGCAATCAATATCACTCTGCCAAGTTAAAACTATCTTGTCATAGGTGGCGTTCATCAAATTAGAAGCACTACATGCTAGAAATCATATTCAAGACGCAAACCAATATCACACTGCCAACTTAAAGGTGTCCCATCATAAGTGACTGATGCAGGATACACAAGAAGAGTAGTTTCATGTAAGAACATGGTGTGATAGACAGATATAGTATGTACCAAAGACAGGAAGGCGTGGCATATTCACACGTATCATGTGTAAGCTAAGCAGATGCAGTTTACACTAATTAGAAGCAATACAAGCTAGACACCATATGCAACATGCAACCAGATATCACACTGCCAAGTTAGAGCAAGCACCTGGGATGGTGAAGTAGGGGAGCGGAGACTTGGAACTTGTAATGCACTAGTAGTACAAGGAGAATCCGTAGAGATGCTCCGTTTACGTTGCCACAGAGGACCACCATCATCGCCTTCCTTACTCTTTTCCTTCCTAATTTTTGATTTTGCCTTGTCAAGTCAAACCCACAAGAAAAAGGAATAAAATTTGCTCTTCAGAACTCATTGATGCATGATACTGATGAATACTACTTTCATGTAAGGCAGCCGCATGATAGGAGGATGGAATATGTATGAAAAACAGGACGGCATGACATATTGACATGTATGATGTGTAAAGTGTAAACTAAGCCCAAGGTGTTTGAACTAGTTAGAAGCAATGCAAGCTAGAAACCATATGAAAGATGAAACCAATATCACTCTGCCAAATTAAAAGGGTGGCCTCATAAATGTATTTGACCAAATTAGAAGCAATACATGGCAAAAGGCTAGAAATAATATGCAATATGCAACGAATAAAGGTGTCTCATAGTAAGTGATTGATGTAGGATACAAAAGAGAGGTAGTTTCATGTAAGAACATGGTTAACAGATAGATGTAGTATGTACCAAAAATAGGAAGGCATGTCATATTCACAGGTATAATGCATAAACTAAGCAGATGCAATTTACCCTAATTAGAAGCATTACAAGCTAGACATCGTATGCAATATGCAACCACATATCACACTGCGAAGTTAGAGCAAGCACCTGCGATGGTGGTGTAGGGGAAATGCGGTCTTCAAGTACAGAGCTACGTTCAATATCTTCATTTAGACTTGCTGTTTCTTGAGAATCATGTGGGGAGGATGAAACTGCACTCTTTATAAGAGTAGTGCGTCTCATACTAACCCACGGGCGTGACTGTCTCATCATAAGTGATAGATGCAGGATACACAAGAACAGTAGTTTGATGTAAGAACATGGTGTGATAGGCAGATGTAGTATGTACCAAAAACAGGAAGGCGTGTCATAATCACATGTATAATGTGTAAGCTAAGGAGATGCAATTTAACAAATTAGGAGCAATACAAGTTAGGCACCATATGCAACATGCAACCAGATATCACACTGCCATATTAGAGCAAGCACCTGGGGTTGTGGAGTAGGGGAGATGAGATTTGGAACTTGCACTGCAGTAGGAGTAGCAGGAGAATCTGCAGAGATCATCTGTTTCGGTTGCTCCAGAGGACCACCATCATTCCGTGCGTTCGTCCTTTTAGATTTTGCCTTGTCAAGTAAACACACCAGAAAAAGGAATGAAATTTGCTCTTCCAAATTCGTTGATGCATGATACTGATGAACACAACTCTTATGTAAGGCAACCACATTGTAGGAGGATTGAATATGTACGAAAAACGCTAAGCAGAAGGCATTTCAACCAATTAGAAGCAATGCAAGCTAGACATCATATGAAAGATCGAACCAAAATCACTCTACCAAGTTAGAAGTGTCTCATTATAAGTTGCATTTCAACAAATTAGAGCCAATACATGTTTGAAATGATATGCAAGATGCAACCAATATTACACTGTCAATTTGAAGGTGTCTCGTAAGAAGTGATTGATGAGGGATACACAAGAAAAGTAGTTTGATGTAAGAACATTGTTAATAGAAAGACGTAGTATGTACCAAAAACAGGAAGGCAAGTCATATTCACAGGTATAATGTGTTAACTAAGCAGATGCAATTTACCCTAATTAGAAGCATTACAAGGTAGACACCATATGCAACATGCAACCACATATCACATTGCCAAGTAAGAGCAAGCACCTGCGATGGTGGTGTAGGGGAATTGCGGTCATCAACTAGAGAGCTACATTGACTATCTTCATTTAGCCTTGCTGTTTCTTGAGAATCATGTGGGGAGGATGACACTGCACTCTTTAAACGAGTAGCGCGTCTCACAGTAACCCACTGGGGTGACTGTCTCATCATAAGTGATTGATGAGGGATACAAAAGAGCATTAGTTTGATGTAAGAACATGGTTAATAGACATATGTAGTATGTATCAAAAACAGGAAGGCATGTCATTATCAAAGGTATAATGTGTAAAGTAAGCAGATGCAATTTAACCAAATTGGAAGCAATACAAGCTAGACACCATATGCAACATGCAACCACATTTGACAGCGCGAAGTTAAAGCAAGCACCTGGGATGGTCGTGTGTGGCAATTGAGATCATCAACTGTAGAGCTACGTTTATTGTCTCCATCTGCTGACACTACACCCTTTAGAGCGCTGAAACGCTTAGTGCTTATCTTCGAATTACACTGGAGCGACTTCTGTCTTTTCTTTTGTGTATTCATCAACACTGCGTCAGAGTCTGAAATACCCATGCATAAAAAAACAATAGTGTGTGTATGGGTGAAGTGTGTGCACAAGTAGTACAGTGTAAAAGTAGCAGATAGCATGTGGGTGAGAAATAAATGGCGGGAGACATATGATAGCTCTACAACATGCATGGCACACGAAATTACTAGATTCTAGGATTTCAAAATATGAGCACAGGGATGGCTGGGAAATGCAGATGCTCCTCAAGCACACCACAAGGTGTGGTCCTATGAAAATAACAGTCGATTGAAAACAAATAGGTCAGTCCATTTTTTTGCATCGTCCGATGTACAAAGAACGGGCAGATCGCCTTCATCTACCTCCAGCCAGTCAGTGTTGACGATCTTCCTCGAAACGCCAGCGACCACCGGCCCAGTCCCCTGCCTCCGCCCTCCCCTCGACCTCACCGCACCGCCGTGCTTGGCACCACCCCCGGCCATCCCTTCAAGCTCCGCCTACCTCCAGATCGGGCGCAAGCAGCTCCTGCGCCCCACACCGCTATGATAGACACCGATGCGCCGCTTCCCTGGCGAACAGGCGGACTAGGTTCTCCACACGCCTAAGCGGGTGCTGCTTCTTTTAATTGCGAATCAACTGACCCTGAATTGAAATCCAGGCGGGCGACTGACCTCTAGCTAAGAAGAAATAGTAAATGGGAGGAAACCTTGTGCATTTAGTATCACGAAGAAGGTGCAGTAAGAAGCGCTCAACTAGTTTCTTTCGTGGGATGAATACGGTGTGAGAAGAGATGTAAGATTTGCACGAATAAGGGAAGAGGAGTACCTCTTTCTGCTGGCAGTGCTATGTCCTCCTTCTGTTTTTCCAATGATCTTCTTGTGGTTCACTGGAAACGAGAAGTTGTGGAGGATGGTGGAGCCTTGGACGAACCCATGGCCAAGTTGTTGAGTGTGGTGCGGTGGCCATCTATCGGCGGCGGGGAACCAGATCCGAGGCTGCGAACGACGGCGTAGTGGGAACAGCTCCGGTGCGGTGGACGGTTGCGACAGTGGAGTGGCAGCGGTGAGGCGCAGGACGGCGTGGTCGAAGTGGTTCTGGTACGGCACACGTCGGCGTCGGCGTCGTGGAGGCAGCTCTGCCTCGGCTTCAGCTGCTAAGTCCTTGAGGGCATTGCGGTTGCGGTTGCGGTGGACGACGACGTCGGGGTACCGGCTCAGGCGTGATGGAGGAGGGCAGCGGTGGATTGGGCGCAATGGGGTGGAGGGCGGAGGAGGCTAGGGTTTCACAGCTGGTGGAGAGGGCGTTTTGGCGCCCACGGAGTATGAATGGGGAAACAGAGGGAGAGGGAACTAAGGGGGAATAATGTTTTGGTTTGGGACGCGCTTGTTTGAAATTTGGGGAAAGTTACAAACTTTGCCCCCATCTAAAATTTTGGACATATTGCGGGTCGGGGGTAGGACAGTAATCTCAGGTGTCCCAGATGGTGGGCGGGATAGATTTCAGCCGAGCGCATGGGCGTTTAGGTGCCCACGGCGTATGAATGCTTCTTGGAGGCGGTTGAGACTGGCGTCTTGGTGAAGTTACAAACCTACCCCGGTTTAGACCTTTGGACATCTGGCCGATAGGCTACACGGGTCAGAGTTAGGACAGTAATTTCCTACCACCAAACATTAGTCTCACGCGGTTTCGGGTGACCAGAGGCTTATTTGGCGCTTCGTTCAATATTTGGGAGTAGAAGCATTAACGTTTTCAGTTCTCTTGAATTGAACTTTCAGGATTTGTCAAACTTCACAAATCTTGACTCTTGAAAATCCTAAAACTACGATTATTTTGGAATGGAGGGGGTACATTTGAATATACATTGTACATGAGTATATATTAAAAAATATGCAACTTACCTCAATTCATGCATGGTTCTAGATATAATCTCCTTGGTTGCAAAAAAATAGCTAGACATGCGTATGAATATATAGCATGTTCAAACGCACAACAAAGATTGATGTCCCCTTTTAGCTCTGATTTACAAAATGCCATTATCTCGGATTCAAATAGATGAATGCACTTCCTATGAATTCGAATCTTCGAAACCCCCTTTATGTTGAATTCAACATTTATTCTATTTCGTAGCTAGCAATTTGGAATGTATCCATGTAAGTGACAAATGTATAAAGTGCTTGACACTAACAACATGGAGTGCACTACTTAATGTTTATATATGAATGGCAAAAGCAATGCATTGTCTGGATTTCAAACCACTCTCACTCTATGGATCGATAGTATCAAATAAACCCATGCACATGCTAGAATTCAATAGAGTATGGGTGTCTGATAGACCGATGTTCGTTCATACGCAAATTGCAAAATTCATGATCTCATCCAAAAATAATAATGCCATTTATATTTTAATTTAATGCGTAGAACCGCCTTTTACACGTAGATGCACTATGCCTCGGCCCATTCTCACACACGCGCTATATATCTCTCTATCTGACGCATAAGTGCACACACGTTATATACATCGGCATTTCTCTCTCACACATGCTCACAATCTCTCCCGGGGTGTCTCACGCACACACTCTCTATATATCTCCCTCTCTCTTTCTTACTACTATGTACCACTCTTTTCACTAATCTCAGTTGGAAAACACTATTTCTCTTGCATGCATATACACACACGCACGGTCTCTACTAGCCCTCTATAGGCACATGTATGTGCCTACGCGTCTCCCGCACGCACATTATCTTTAGGCCTCTCTCGCACACATTGCCCACCCCCCCCCCCCACACCTCTCTCTTAGTACTTGGCAGATATGATTCCATCAGATCATTCAGTAGGATATCCCTGACTATTAGGCTGGATGGTAATACGAGGCAAAGTTTTACCCAAGTCCGGGCCCTCGCAGTCGAGGAAAAAGCCTACTCTTGGTACTATATATTTGTGATAGGGGTGTGTACAAAGTACACGTGAATACCAGGCATTGTGCGTGTGTGTATACTATCGACGAACTAGCCCCCGGGCTTATATAACATACTTAGGGCCTAGGGTTACAAATCATATATAGTCGGCTTATCATCAGTGGGGATAGAGTCCTCCATGACTCTGGTAGCTTCGTCTTGTACGCCGAGTCCTCCACATGGGTCTTCGTATAACGTGTCTCGGTCCAACCTATGTGGCGCAGGATGGAACTGACCCATAAGTCCTCACATTGACCCACCACAACTAGAAATGATGTGCCCACCACACCCCAAACACAATCGGCCACTAAGAAAATAAGCATATACAATAGTACAAAGTTATACATGAAAGTTAATTGCATGGTGCATCCAATAATATTTGTTCTGCATTGTGAATGTTTATATTTTCTCCTAAAATATTAGTCACGAGAAAGAGAAACGAAGGGCATATCTCTCCATGTTTTGATGCGTGCTCCGTATTTTGTTGACGACACTTACGGTCATTGTATTTGAAGCGAAAGCATGATATGGTCACTGGACTTCAGAATAACTCATCACGGTCACCATATACATTTTGTGGTGCTAACCAACCTGTGGTTGGATGGTTAGGAGGACAGTGGTTTCCCCAGCCCACCAAGGGTTAAAGTCCTGGTGCTCGCATTTATCCTGGATTAATCTCAGTATTTTTCGGCGATGTGCGTTCAGTGGGAGGAGACGTTCCCCTTGACTAGGAGGCAACTATGGTGACTTCATAAAATCTCAATATCATATGCTGGCTCACTCTCTCGAAGGTGCTCATAGGGGTAGGGTGTGCGTGTGTGCGCTTATTGCGGTGAGTGTTTGTGTGTATATATGAGCGCTTGCGTCTGTACTGTGTTAAGAAAATACATGTCGTGATTATACGGTCACTGGCTCACCCGTACAACTCCGTAATTTGTTGATGACACGATCAATTGACCAGTCAAATGTTCCATGTGGCGCAACTAGTGTTGCACCATCAGCACGCGTAACCGTGGGGCCCACCTGTCAGCGCGTATAAGAAAGAAAGAAATGGTAGCTTGAGTCTGTACTATGTTAATAAAATATACTTTATGGTGATCATACGGTCACTGGCTCACCATACAGCTTCGTAATTTGTTGATGACACGATCAATTGACCAGTCAAATGGTCCACATTCACTAGCGCACATTACCGTAGGGCCCACCCGTCAGCGCGTATATGAAAGACAGAAATGGTAATAAATTATTGGTCGGTGGGGATTCGAAGTCGTGAGACCTCGGGTTGGCAGCCCACGCGCCCTAACCACAGCGGACAAGGATCGCCTTGTGATGATATGCTGAGCAGGCCGTTTTAATTACACGCACGCACAAGCCACTGTGGTGAATACAAACACATCACACATGCGCACAAACACGCCCGCATGCATGCATGCAATACTCACACGTACACATGCACGCACGCAACGCTCGCACGAACACACGCACGCATGCAGGCGTGCAACACTGACACGTACACATGCACTCACGAACACACGCACGCACACACACATGCATGCAACACTGAAACGTACACATGCACGCACAAAACACTCGCACGCCTACATGCACACAGCACACGACGCAAGACACACACTCAACCTATACTTGCATGCACCCTTTGTTAAGGACATGGATTCTTACGGGTATTAATCAATCTTATCTGTGATAAGCAGAACATTGATGTTTGCAGCGGTCATTATGAATCACAACGTATCGAACGGGCTATCAATGTATATATGAAAAATTTAAAATTCTCTTACATTATATAGTAGGCTTATCAACCTACATGAATTAGATGACGTCACACTCAATGAACAATCATCGGTTTATGAAATGCCCGCTTCTCACTGCCCTGGCCCACCAAAAGCTCCTCTGCCATGCGCTGCCTGCGTTGGGTCACTAACATGCAGGCCAGGTACCCAATGAGCCCACACGTCAGTGGAAGAATGGCGCGGTGTCGTACGTCAGAGTCGAGGGCGCCGCTCGCTGCACGCCCGGCTGAACACACCTCCTTGCCGCATTCAAACGCCTCCATGAAACCCGTGTGGAAGCCAAGAAACCCACTCCGGACACACGTCCGTTCATGACCGGGCCGGCATTAAACGCAACACCGGCCGAGCTCCTCCCGTCCGCCGTCTATTTAATCTCCTATTTAAACAAGGCTAGACGCCGGCCAAGAATCGCACACCTCCGCCGCTCCCCTATCTCCTTCTTCACCATTTTCTCCACTCTTACAATGGCTTATGAAGAGTAGTTATCCGGCATCCAAGCTGGCTGGTTGGCCCGCCGAGCCCGTCGGATATGAGCTATGCAGCTCGCTGATCCACCTCCCTCCCCTCGCCCAACGGAGCCAGTTGCCACCCCAAGCTGGCGCGTGGTTCAGCAACTCGCCTCTCCAGGCCAGCTCGACGAGGAGAGGCGAGCTGCTCCACGCCGGCACGGTGCGGAGCACGAGCATCGTCGCTGCCGTCCACGCCGCCGCCCCGTACAGCGGCTCCCATGTCTGCGACCGCGTCTCCCGTTTCTGTGGCCGAGACTCCCATGCCTGCGGCCGCGCCATGCAAGCAGAGACAGAAGCTGGGTGCGTGAAGAGCGACGAGTCGGTGGTCAGCGCCTCCACGTCCGCCGCCATCATCGAGGAGAAGTAGAACACGGGAGGCCGCCGCCACTTGGGTCCCATGAAGGCCACCGCCGAGGTGACACCGGCGTACACAGCAGGTGTCTTGCCGGATCCTTCTGTTGCGAGGACCTTCGTCGACCCCGCATGGGCTCCACGGAAGCGGAGAAGCCCCCTTCAGACTCCATCTTGGGCATCAGCCAACGATGCCAGTTGAGCGGCGGGGAAGCGAGCCATCCTTTGCGCTGAAGCATATACATTCGGGGCTCCCGGCAGTCCGGTGATCGTGCTGCCGGACATGAGGAAGACAAATGGATCCGCGGGCGACCATTTAGGCTAGGTATTATTATACCTGTGATGTTCAGGAGTAGCACCGCTTAGTTGATTTGAATGTAATGAAATCCATCATGTTTATATGAAAATCCGGTATTTTATATGAATTCCGTCATTGTTTATATGAAATATCACCGTGTTTGCATGAATTTCGTCCGGTTGGTTGAGTTGCTGTCAGAATGTGTGCGGCTACGGTTGGATGGCATAATTTGCGGGTCGCCGGTCGGTCTGCGTCCGGCTCGGGCGGTGTGGTGGGACAAAAAAAGCACAGCTCATGCGAGCTCGTCTCCAACGCGCGCAGTGGAAAATGCATTAGCACCCGAGCTCTTCCTCGTTCATCGGTGGCAAAGGCACGGGTGGACAAAAGGGTCGCCAATATTTTGGCTACCCCGGGCAAGATCCAAACAGCCCCTTCCAGCTCCACCCCTCCCAGCACATTCAAATCCCTCATTCACCGTGAAATTTCGCCATGTGTTGTTTTCATGGATATTTTGCTGTGTGAAAACAAATTTAAATATGAACAAATAAACGATGTCCGCGGTCTTCTGCCGGGACACAGTTGGATGGCCTCATAGTAGTAGTAGTGCACTAGAGTGCTAGTACTACTAGATAGTGAGTGTTTACTACTATATGATGTAAGTACATACTAATTGCAACGCATGCATGTGTTAGCAGTATAATGACCACGTACGAATTTGATGGTAAGATTTGTGTAAGTTGGATGTCATATTATTGCTCTAACATGTGGTCAAAGTTAGCCTCCAAAACACATTTTAGACCCTATGGATTGAGGGAGTACATGCATTGCTGAGGTTTCTCTTAATCCTTGCATGCAACGTTTTTATTGAAGCTTGAAATGTGAACATGTGAATGGGAGGGACTACTACAACCCTTCCAAAAGAACTGTACATAGTACTAATGGTATCGTACTCCCTCCGTTCACCATCTCACATGCTCAGTACTTTTGCGAACTATGGAAGTAATAGATTTATTCCACCACTCAGCATCTATTATGGATACATTGTGGATTTCAAATTGAGTCATATAGACCGGAAAGTAGGCACTTAGGGCATCCACAATGTATGCTTTTTGTTTCCTCTAAGCCCTCTCTCTCCTCTTAGAGGCAGGCTTCTATACATTGCATGAACTGCCTCTAACAAAAAATTGGCTAGCATCGCGTCTAACCTTAGAGGCTGCCTCTAACAATGTAACAATCCATCTGGTCCCACTTGTCAGCCTTAGGAAGCATAAAAAAGTAGGAGTACAAGAGAAATAGTACTGATTGGACAAATGTGGTGCTAATCAATACTTTTTAAATTTCTGCTAGGGCCCACCTTAGAGGCTGGTTAGAGTCTCTATACATTGTGGTTTTTTCATTTGATAAGAGGCAAACCATGTGGGGCCTACCTTAGAGGCACGGCTCTATACACTGGAGATGCTCTGTAGTACTACTTTTGATGTGTCCCATCAACTCGTAGAACGAGGAGAAGCTTGCTACGCCCTCTCCCCCGCCCACGGGTGCGGTGGCTCGCAGAGTCGCAGGATGAGGAGAAGCTTGCTTACTATGCCTACGCCCGCTCCCTCGCCCACACGCGCGGTGGCTCGTAGGACGAGGAGAAAATTTTACTACTCCCTCCGTTAGACATATAATCCCCTACCTTGGTTAGAGAGATTATCATATTGTTTGAAATATATGTCTTTTAGTACTAGTAGGAGTAGTACAGTGGTAGTACATAGGAGTAGTACTACAGCAATTTCCTTGGAGTCTGTGGTGCAGCGAGCTACCCTAGGCTATGTTACTACTCCCTCCTTTCCGGTTTATGGCTCAATTTCAAAATCTCTCCAACCAAGGTAGACGGTGAGTGGTGGAATTAATTTCGTAGTTTGCACAAGTACTTATTTAGTACGCTCATTTTTCTGAAAAAGTTATGTTTACCGATGCATTAATTACAACGAATGCATGCATGGCCACTAAATTTCCATGAACTTCTACATGCATTGGTGAGTTTTCTCTTGATACTACTGCTTACATCGGGTGATTTAATGCACCTCGAAATCCAAACATGTGATGGTAAGTACTAGTAGAATTGAGACTTATAAAACGGAAAAACGAATTTTTTTAGATGAGCCCTATAAACCAGAAAGGAGGGAGTAGTAAGTAGTACTACCTCCATAGTGGGTACGTACTCCGTAAAATCAGATTTTCCCAAAACTAAGTCACTCAACCTTTATTTGCTTGTTTCCCTTCCTGCCTCGTTGCCTCGAACAGACTATGCCAAACTCCCCTGCCTGCCGCGTGGGAAAAGACCCGCCCTCGCCTTTTTTAATCCAGGTTTGTATCGATGGATCGCGCGAAGCAGCAAAAACCAAGCCGTGTCTTGTACTCCCCCGTCGTACTAAAAGAGTGGAGACGCTCGCTTTCATGAATTATGTACTTCCTCTCGCCGACATGTGGGACATATAGCAACTGGGTCGACGTGTCATGCACCAAATAACAGTGCAGAACAGCAGGGGGACGCACCCCAGTCGTAGCGCCCCAGTAGTAGTAATGAGCAATGAGACTTCAAATCACAATGCCGCACCTTTCCCCCAGACGGACGAAGCAACCATTATTTCACACTTCGCCATCATCTCCTTCAAGAAAACCATGTATTGCTTCTGCCATTGTTCTGCCTCAAGAGGGACGCGCATCGCCTTGGTACATCATGACACGTGGGACCGCATGACAGGCCATGCTCCCCCGCCCACCGCTCGGTAAAATCACCTCATTTTTACTACTTCCTCCGCCTCCGTTTACAGGGCATGCACGTCGTTCTAGGTTGACAATTTAACTAGATATATATTATATGTGATGACAAATATATGTTTAGAAACTACATCCGCTTAAGAATCCAATGATATACTTTTTGTGACATATAACTCATATTTAGTTAGTCAAATGGATGACCTAGAACTACGTGCATGCCCTATAAACCGAGACGGAGGGAGTAGTATCTTTTTAGATCAATATAGTCGGGATTCACCACGGAGCAAAACCAAGTGCTAGGCTGCTCCTGTCGTGTTGGCGTAGCGACTCAGCAGGGTCAGTCCGCACACGAAATGGCGACACACTTAACATGACCCCTTTGGCCGACATGTGGCTCATCCACCATCTTGTTCCACGTGCGATGCACCAAATTACAGTTCGGAGCAGCGGTTGGACTTGGAGGCACCCCAGTCATAGCGTCGTAGTAGTAGTAAATGAGCAATGAGGGGTCAAATCACAAAGCCCCACCTTTCCCGCATTAAGCTGGACGGACAAAGCAACCATCATTTCACTCTAGGGCGCAAGAGCATAAAGAAAAAAAGAAAACCAATGATGCGTGCGGCAGCTACCTAGGGCACCCTAGGGTAGGAGCCTCCACGACAAATCCGCTTCTCCCTCGTCCTCTTGAAGAAAACCGATGATGCGTGCGGCGGGTAGGGTTTGTAGGAGTACTACGGCATGCGGGGCCACACCGTAGTAAACGGGAGAGGGATTGAGTTCGAGTCGACGCCTTAATACGGGTGGGCCGCTTGGTTTTACGGGAACGAGGCAGCATTTTGGGTTCGGGGACCAGTGGAGATATACGTACAAAAAATTGTGGACGTAGGTTCGACCGAAAGGCAATGATGCATGGGCCCCGTATTTTGATATACCCGCGGCCACGTGAAATTTGCTACTCAAAATAACGCATAAAAGTTCCTCCAAAAACATCTATAACTAATGGGAAGTGAATGTATGCTTAAAATGAAAATGTAATACAAAGAGAAAAAATGAATTGCAGATAAAAGAATGACATTTCTAACAAAAATGTGAATGTGAACTACATATGTGTGCATGTGACCAACACATACATTGTCAATACAAAATCTAATGCAAGAAATAACTTATGAGTAACATGCACCAATTGATGATGTGGTGCTTGCATGCATAGAGTACAAAAACAATGTGATTTATGACTTGCATGCATGACGTGTTCATGTGCCATAGTTGCATGTCCAGGAAAAAAGCTACTAGTCGGTTGTACGAGCTATTTAGGAATAGAAGATGTATATATGGAAGTTGTAGGGAAAGAGATGACATGTATCTCAATTCCTGTGAGTAGGGATTGAAAAAGAGATGTCATTTGGTTCACATCATAGGAACTTTTCTATTGAATCTAGAGATGACATGTATCTCAGTCCCTATGAGGAGGGATTAGAAAAGAGATGTCATTTGGTTCACATCATCGGAACTTTTCTATTGAATCTAGAGATGACATGTATCTCAATTCCTATGAGGAGGGATTAGAAAAGAGATGTCATTTGGTTCACATCATAGGAACTTTTCTATTGAATATACACTAATGTTTATTTTCCTTTGAAATTGTGGGAGTATAGGAATCCATTCATATGAACCAAGTATAGGAATCCATTCATATGAACCAAGTGGCTCTAAAGCTATAAAAATGATATCATGTTTATTTTCCTTTGAAATGTGGAGTATATGAATCTATTCCTATGAACCAATTAGCTCTAAAGGAAAAAATCCTATAAAAATCATATCGTATAGAGTTCTTATGATATTCCTCCACACCAAAGGATGGTTGAAATTGCTGCAGGTGATACGATGGTCTTTCTTTGTACACTCCTCCCCCATCTTTATAGTTACCTCTCAAAGATAAATGAAATGATATATACCGGGTATTCTATATGTGCATTTTGGTATACGAAAACTCGGTAAAAGTTTCCGAGGTTCGAATTTTCAATAAAGCTATATGCACTACATTTTGGAACGGAGGGAGGATTATACGGCAGTTGCTAACACTCACGTGGAAGATTTGTGTGTCGAAGGAGTGGCTGTTCTGTTAAATGCCATGGCAAAACTGACACTGTCAGATGCCGATCTAACGGTTCTTATGGCGTTCGTCAGGAAATGGCTTGTGGCAAACATTTGTCAGATATGATTTACGGACACATGCATTGCATTGATACGTGCCCGGTGCCCCCTCTCTCTCACGCACACACGCACCCTCACGAGTCACGACTCTCCCGAGTCCTCTCGCACCCACCGTCTATCTGTAGGTAGACGTCACACACATATGTGCTCTTCACACCCTACCCTCAGAACTTCTAAAAAATAAAAGACGTCACGCACCTTTTATTTTAACTCACACGTCACACTTATACTATTACTCTTGTGGCGAATGTTCTTTGGGCGTAGTATATTGTACTCTCACGAAGAGAAGCGGTGCACGCACGCACTAGTTCTCTCACACTCACTCGCGGGTACACATAGGAGCGCTTTTTTTAAGCTAGGAGCGCATTTGTTTACAAAGAGGCATCCCAATTGACATTTTGACTAGTCTAGTTTTCAACTTGATGGAGGGTCGGGGACCGCACGTGAATGATACAGTACATAGTGCGTCCTGGACGTGGTGATTTGATAGTGTGACCTGGAAGCGGTGGCACGTTATTGATCGAGTTTTATTTTTACTTGAACTTTAAATGAAAATAGTGGTTCGCGCGTATTCAATTTAATAACGGCTGCTACAAAAAAATCACTCCACTATATATATGTAAGCAGGAGCATCGGCGCTTGCTTTACTAGGGTTCCTGTCTTTCACTCTCTCATGCTCTCCAGATCTAAGCAAGACATAGGTGGCCACACTCTCTCTCTGCTCACGGCTGGTCACAAATCCGGCCGGACCACCTCGGCTGGGGCAAGGGTGTAGGTGCAGCATTCACGCGGTCGTCGGCGGCGAGCGAGGAGACCAACAGCTGCCCGCGCGTCCCGGTCGGTGGCCGTGTCATTCTCTCCGAGACAGGGTCGGCTCGGGAGGGCCTCCGACCCCTTCTTCGTCCCTGCGGTATTGTGACCAAGATGCGGCCTCCCGACGCCGTCTTTGCCACATCCCGACGACCCTCAGGTATATATTCCTTCGAAACCTGCCTTGCTCTACTGCCCCAGCTCCCCACGTGGCTACGTGTGGATCTTTTTCTACTTCCGTTGGCTGTTCCAAAGCCACCTAGACTTTTACTATTATTAGAGGTAAAGCTAGTTCATACAGTTGAATCTAAGAGTTGGTTCAAACAGGGAAGAAAGTGGGAAAGCTGTAGCATGAATCTAGGACTTGGTTCTAAGAGGAAACGGGGGAAAGTAGTAGATACTGGCTACCCAACCGGTCTCTTGGTTGAAAAGGCGAAGAAAGCATGGTGGATGGCGAAGGGTGGGGGGAGGTGGACCTGTCTCTTGGTCGAAAAAGGGAAGAAAGTGAGGGGTGTTGGGGGACAACGCAAATGAGAACGAGCAGGTCTAGATTTCCTGTGCTCACATAGGAAAATGTCGCCAACGAGATAAAAAATGGGACAAATGCAGACATGTTGCCTGAGTGTTTGCCGCTCTCGGCAACCACATCTTCCTCACCACTTTATGCTCCTGCTGTCCCTATGCCCATATTGCTACCGTTAATGTAAAATCACATGAAGCATTAAGCAATGCCACCTAATGTCACAATTAAGTAATGGTCTAGTGTCGTCGATAAATTGAAGCAATGCCACCTAATGTCACTATTAAGTAATGGTCTAGTGCCATCGATAAATTGAAGCTATGCCACCACCATTTTATGAAGTGCTTCCGTCTTGCTTTATTTCCCATGAATTGTGTTTTTGCAGTTACACTTAAATCTCACACCGCTAACATTGCTTCATCCCAGTGGAACTGCACAAATTTGATTGCACATTTACTAACCATGTGCTACTCTCATGACAGTAATACTAATGCTATTGTTCTGCATGTTAATCTAGTGGCAGTGTTGATGTGATGTGATGCTACTTCTTACTTAAGGGCACTTTCATACTGTCAATGTAGTGCCAATTATAACACAATAGATGCTGTTGTTAATCATATGCCACTGCAAATAACTGTCACTGTTTAAATAACCTTATTTCATATTTGCGCAAACAGGGATGTCTGTCTCCATATCGTTTCTATCTGCGCAATCAAAAGTACACACCTCAGTTTTAGTAGAATTGCACAAAATGAGATGGCTATTCCTAGCTGCCGTCGTCTAACCACCCATATTCCAGGTATTCCTACATTGGTAGTAACTAGGTAGAATGACCAACGCAATCTAAAAGAAGCTGATTCGTACGTTTTACTTCCTGATTGCAGTGCAGGAACATGCAAAAATACCTGCATTCTAGTCGGGAATGCACTTTCTCCTAGTTCATCCATGGACAGAGGACTAGCTGGCACAGCTGCACGGAGGGTTTTGGGACAGGTGCATGGACAAGAGGCATTCTGGTCTGCTTATTTCTGCAAATAGCGGTGCTTAAATTTAGTGGAACTACACAAGAAGTTCAGATGGCCAGTACACTCCATGGTTGAACTCAGCATTCCAACAGAGAACACAATTATAATTGGTTATTCTGGAATGAGAGAACCTAACCCTAGATGGTGGCAACAAGAAAAACCAGAGTGAACTCCAGGAAATTAAAGCCTGCCTAGGGAGGCCCTTTGCTCAGAGAAGCCTTGCTTGATTTTTCCTGATTTTTAAACCTTCTCACAACTTTGTCTTTTGCTGTGAACTAGCAAGATGCCTGTGCATTGCACGGAACATCAAGATGCATTTGTATGAGTAGTTTATCTTGTGAGAGAAAAGGATGAACGAGGGAAGGCCTTATTTGCAAATGTGGAGAGGGGTGTGGGTATCTTTTTGCAAAATTGCCATAGTTTCCTTCCTATTCGTCAGATATAAATCGGACGGCCTATATTGCAGGATGGCAGGCACACCATCATCACCAACTCTGTCTTTTAGAAGGGTAGAGACTAGTAAATGTTTGTTATGTTCTATGAATCATTGAGATGTATAAAATTGCTAACTTATGCTTTTCAAGTATTGAATGAAGCCGACTTTAATGTGGTTGTTCCACATGAACGCTGGACTAGCTATGAACGTTTGGAATTTACATTGTGGCCTCAGTTAACTGCATGAACCACTGTAACAAGATACGTAGTTGCTTATATGTTAGATAGCAGATTATTGATTGTTAACTGGTCGATAGCCAACTTTTCTAGTGTTGAAGCGAGCTGAGCCAATGTGCCGTGTTTTGCACAACTGCTTATAAGTGGGGTAGCATCAACAGTGTTTACAAGTACTTAACCAGCCTTACGTACCCTAGGTATATGTCGGCGCACAGTTGTCGAACAAGTACTCTATTTCATCAAACACACACTGCTCATATGATAAACCGTGACAACTTATGTCTTGCCATGCCATATTACATGAAAAAATGAGTGAGGACACATCTGTTTCGGCAACAATTAGGATGGTTCTCACATGATTCATGGGCACACAAAAGTAGCAGTAGTTCCCATAGGTGGATTCAAATAGAGTACTATCCCCAGAGGGCTCGATAATAGGCAAGGTTCGGATAATTAGACACAATCCAAACTACTTTTAAACACTAGCTGGGGCAACTATTTCATGCCTCGATCTAATTTGGGATGGACACAAGACGGACCTTGCCATGAACATCATCGAGGATGTCCGGCAGCAGCTCAATACTGTGAACCTTCCTGAAGATAACCTTGTGGCCTTGCCACTCATAAACTTGTTTGTGGAGGCATGCCACGTCATCTTCCTGCGTAAGCTTCACAAGGACAGTATGCCTCACAAACGAAGGAGTAGCTTTGAACTTCTTGTGCTTCAATACACCCTGGACAACATGCCTGACAACAGTGAGGCTGGAATACATCTCGACATTGGTATAAGTGCAAATGGCTTCCAGGATCCAACAGCCTAAGAACTTTGTTTTCCCAGTGCGTATATTCAGGTCATCCGCCTCATAGCGAGTGACATGTACAACCACACAATCCTTGTCTGCATCAGGGCTCTAATTGAAACAGAAACAAATTCTGAATTACTTTCCAATATAAGAAACACAAGTTATATAAACCACCATGTAGAGTCAAAAGTATGCATGACAGGGAAGGTAGCATGGCATCGAAGCTAATAAAATTTTGCATTATTTATCACCACATACTTAGATGAAAAACCACAATCGAGGTCGGCAAAGAAGAAAATCACCTTGGGCAGCTCAGCGGGGGGGGGGGGACACATCCTCGAAGGGGGAAAACTACTCCTGCAGGGCCACGGGAGCTGTAACCTCAAACGAGGCGTTGACCATCTCAGTAGTGGCCATGAGCGTATCTGGGGTCGGCTCGGTGGCTGCCTCCATCTTCTTGGAGCTCTCTGTCTCGTGGGGATCAGCCTCCCGCGTCTGCTCCAACATCGGCAGATCTTTGCCTGGTTCTCCTTGGTCCATCATGAAACTGACGAATACTAGGAGACAACTGAAAGGAAAACACAATCGCAATGACAATGAAACAAAAAAGAGAGTGAGGATCGGTTACTGCTTTGCAAAAGTTCTTTTTTCTGAAAGAAAATATACCAACATCACGGATCCGCTTACCTTCCCTTCGTTGGGAGAGAAGAACAATGGAAGATGCGAGTGTTGGATTTCTTGAAGACGGTGAGGGAGAAGGGGATTCAGCGAAGAGTGAAATGATGGTTGCTTCGTCCGTCAAACTTAGATTGCGGGGAGGTGGGGTTTTGTGATATGACGGCTCGTTACTGCCGCGCTACAACTGGGGTGACTCTTTGCCTACATACCGCATTCTAATTTGGTGGATGGCATTTGGGCCCGTGCGCTGCATGGCCCGCATGTCGGTGAACCAAAGTAAAATGACATTCAGTAGAGGGAGACATTTCGATGACCTCGGAGGAGCCAGAAGCGGTAGTGTATCCACTGTACTAGTAGTAATTGTTTTTCTGGGTAGCTGTAGAGTGTCTCCACTGTACTAGTAGTAATTGTTTCTCTGGGCCCAAGACAAAATAGCCCATCCACCCTAGTAAATAATAAAATCAATTCAAAAGCCCATATATTTACTTAATGAGAGGCGCTACCCAGCACACCGCCCCCCAAAAAAACCTGGGTGCTCTTCTTCCACCTCACTCCCACCCACCTCACGTCAGGTCGCTCCACTTGTACCCCCAAATTCCTCACCTCACTCCTACAGAAAACCCCAGCTCCTCTTCTTCCTCACTACTACAAAAAACCCCAGCTCCCCTTCTTCTTCACTCGCACTACAACTAGGCTCGTCATTCGTTACTCTGCTCAAATCCGTGAGCTCGACGCGACGCCCTCGAGGAAAATGGAGTCGGCCGACCCCAGCGCCAAGAAGATGAGGCTCCCACCAGCGGCGACAGTGCGGGGAGAAGCGGCGAGCCCGCCCCCATCGGATCCCAGGAACCCATAGAATCTCGGGTGGACCGCATTAGTGATCTCCCGAACGCCATCCTTGGGGAGATCATCTCGCTTCTCCCCACTAAGGATTGCTACCGCACCCAAGTCCTCTCAACTCGGTGGCGCCCTCTATGGCGCGCCGCGCCCCTTAATTTCGACTGTCGTCAGCTATCTCTCTTTAATGATTTTGAACTCCCCAGAGCCACCATCTCCTCCCACCAGGGCTCTGTTCAAAGCCTTCGCATCCCGTCATGCTACCTGAGCAAGAATAGCATGCCCTGCATGGTGGACGCCTGGCTGAAATCCCCTGAATTCACAGAACTACAGCTGCTTGGGTTCTACTATTCCCCAGGAAATCACCTTCCAGATACCGAACGCCATGTACTTGTGCCCTCAGCACCGATGTCCATCTCGCGGTTTTCCTCCTCTCTCCACACCACCACCTTTGCGCTATGCTACCTACCAGACAATCTGGTACTAAACCTTCGACTCCCATTTCTCAAAAAACTTTCACTTGTGTGGGTTCATATATCAGAGGCCTCATTGCACAGCATCATCCACTCTAGTTGCCCTGCCCTGGAGTGCTTGGTGCTTGTTTTCACAATTAGAATCGGTTGTCTCCAAATAAAGTCGCCTAACCTTGTAAGAATTGGAATTTCTTTTGGCGGAAGGCAGCTCATCATCGAAGATGCCCCTTCACTTCAAAGGTTGATCCTTGATTCTAGTTATTCACCATCGCAAATAATTGTCGTCTCTGCGCCTAAACTGGAGACCTTGGGTGTAATACATGATCTCTGTGCTCATTTCAAGATGGTGTTTGGCTCCATAGTTCTTCAGGTACTGTATATTATCATCTACACTTGTAATCATAAGCTGCATTTTAAATTTCTGCGCATAAGTTCTATATCATCTTGGAGTACACATTTTGTACTAATATTATGTTATATGCTCAATGAAGAGTTTCTCCATGGATAGCCTATCAATGGTGCTGGATTCTGTCAAGATCTTATATATCCAAATGAATAGTTTTGATCTGAACAAGATTATTGGCTTGCTGCAATGCTTTCCATGTCTGAAGAAGTTGTATATAAAGGTGATAATTTCATGCACAGCCCGCATATAGTGTACTAGAATTAACCGTTCAGTTGTTGCTCTTTCGACACTCCTTTTTTTAGACCTTAACTATTTTCAATCTTCATGTCTATTTAGGCAACAGGACGGGGTAAGAAAGTTATAACCAATCGGTGGATTCGTAAGCACCGGGATTTTCTCACTTCTCATGACATTCGATTGAAGACAATAACGTTGGAACGATATGTAGCCAACCATGCAAACACTAGATTTGTCACATTCTTCCTGCTGAATGCGAGGTTACTATTGTCCATCAGGCTTAAGTTTATTAGCAGCATGGTTTTGATAGATGGGTATGTCGAAGAGCAAAAAAAGGAGTTTCAGGTGGACAAAAGGGCTTCTGAACGTGTCGGGCTTCTATTTACAACATCTTGTGGTCATAATCCAGTAAATTTTATGACCCAAGATGTTCATTCTATGGACCTGACCGGTCCATTTGACTGTGACTGCCGAAAACAGTGCCAGAGTTAGATGTTCACTGGTACAACAAGGTGCTATACAAACAGTTTTTAACCCCTTTCCGTGACGGCGTGCGGAACCGTCGCCAAGTGAGTGACTGCGATAGGGAGCTCCTTCCCACACGACCCAGAAACCGTCGGGGATAGGGAGCCTCGATGCATATACAGTACTCCCTACTTGTTTGTGCTTGCATTGCCATCTCAGTCGGTATTCTATGGTGCTACGTTTATGATGCGCGACCCATCACAAATAGTTCACGATTGTAGAAGTAGACAATCACACACATTTACTTTTCCTCGACTGTGTGCGATTCGATGTAAGAGCGCACACAGTTGTCGCTATAAAACTGTATGCGAAGCTTGAATACATCCCACACGATTCATCCGTCGTACCCGCGTCGGATGATCAACCTATCGCACGCGTTCTTCTATGACCAAACGTTTGCGATGTGCACAACATCACAAACAGTCCATAATTTCGAAGCGTGTGTGATAAGGTGACTATCGCAAACATTTAATAAGAAAGAACTGTGTGCGATGCTGTTGTTAATCGCACACGTTTTTTCTTGGCTTATCGTGTGTGCAGTGGAGATTGATCGCACACATAGTGGATCCTAGAAACGTGTCTGATCTCCATGTCTATCGCAGACATTTCGCTTTCGCAAACCGTGTGCAGTGTAATCCCTAATTAATCCCTATTTTAAAAATCACATGTTTTGAATTTGAAAGTAGGCAATCACTTATTTCATATCCAACCATGTTTATTACAAATATAGGTTCAACCACGAATGCATAATTCGATGCACAGGTACATATACTGAAGAACTACAGAAGCACCAAGTAAAGAATGATGAACCACAGTTGTACTAAAGACTGTAAAGAGAGAGGCGAAAGACATTCTGGTTGCTGGAGAAGGTGAAGCTGAATGCCCATATTGTGCCCTCCTCCATGCGTAATGCGCGCACGACTCTAGGCTAACCCCTTGTGATGGCTGCCCGTCCATCCTTCACTGTCTTCATTACGACTTCTCGATGCTCATTGTAGTCTGGATGAAATACTTTAACCTTCATTGCGTGTCCACCAATTATGTACTTTGCGAGGTAATCTTGAGTGAACTGCTTCGAGAACCACTGCGAACGAAAAAGATTCAGACATTGTTGTCTAACAACTCATTATGGGCAGTAAAAAGAGAAGGCTGCAGAGTTTGTAGTTACCATCCTACAGCTCACTGTTGTGTTGGATAGAGCATAAACAAATAATTTGCTTGCCACCATTCGTATCTTTTTGCTAATAATCCTTATCAGTTTCCTCACTTGATGCTTGTTCATGAATATCTCATTGCCCCATACGCAAAAAGGGTCGATGCATGGATCCTTGCCAAGGGCATATGTACCTACAAGCAACAAATCAATATTAGAAGCTAACAAGTGTCCAGGCCTGGATCTATATGCACTACATTATGGAACGACGGGGGGAGTACAAGCTGAGGGATGAAACTAACCTCGGCGGAAAATGGTGGCCACTCCCGTTGTTGTCCTGCATAAGTAGTCGAAAGGCATGATAAGTACAGCAACCTTAACATCAAACAAATATAGCAAAGGTAAACAACATCATCTCCAAATGATAGCTTCAATGTGTTGGTTTCAGCATGCTGTTAAAGCAGATATAAAATGGAAGGTAATGTTACCGACAACAGGCTTAGCAGCCATCAAATATTGCAATTCAAACTGGTATTGTTGAAAATGAATAGAACGTAGGTAATGCTTAAACATCACACTGGATAAATGTGTAAAACTGAAATAAAGGGCATGTGTTAACTACACCAGGCATAACTTGAACCAAATATAGCCGTTCAAACTGGTATTGATGCAGTTGAGCAGCACAGTTCCGACTTGCACATAATGAACATCACATTGTGAATGACTGAAATAAACAAGGCATAAATGATCAGTATAACAACCAAATATAGCCATTGAAAACTGGACAGAGTCTCACTGCAACCAACCTAACAAGCAAATACAGATAAATAGGGCATATGCTTGAAAACTAGATAAATGCTCACTTCAACCAACCTAACAAGCAAATACAGATAAACAAGGCATCTGCTTGAAAACTGGACAAATGCTCACTGCAACCAACCTAACAACGAAATACAGATAAACAAGGCATCTGCTTGATAACTGGACAAATGCTCACTGCAACCAACCTAAGAACCAAATACATATAAACAAGGCATCTGCTCGATAACTGGAAAAATGCTCACTGCAACCAACCTAACAACCAAATACAGATAAACAAGGCATCTACTCACTATAAACAACCAAATATAGCCATTCATGAAACTGAAGTGGACAATTCATACTTAAACATCACATAGCCCTATTGAACAATACATTTTTGCATAACTGAAATAATTAAACACGGCACAGTTAAAGCACCGCACGGCAAATGCTACTACAACAAAGGGTACGGGTTGGCAAGCTAGAAAAGGTAAGATTTGCTGATAGGATGTTGCCTCACATGTCATGGACGGGATCCTTCCAGTTGGAAGAGCACAGACCCATGGTGCGCTCTCTGATGTCACAGATGGGTTGTTTCACCTTGGACGAACCTTTGTGGGTGCCCTCCTCATGGTCGTGGTTGATGAGATCTGACTTGGCAATTGAGGATCCCAAGCCGCCGTCGTAGAACGTGTCCTTCAGAAATGACAAAATGGGCTCGATGGCGTACAAGGATCGCAAATCCTTGACCGCTTGGCGGAGGAGATCAGCGGCAGGGCCGTCAAAGAGATCGATGGCGGTTGAACCAGAGGGGTTGGGGATGGACCACTTAACCTGTGACATGGCCCGCGTGAAGCCGTCGCTGCCGATGAGCTTGATGTTGTAGCCAGCTTTCCCGAGATACAGTAATACACTAGCCCGCTGACATGAAGCCTTCGGCATGGCAACGTAGTCAACGTCTTCGCCGGCTTCCGCGGTGATGTGTTGCTCCGAGAACGACAGGTCGGGGCGAATGGCGGCCAACTCGCCAACGTCCGCCGGAGAGGCCATGATAAACCTCTTCTTGGCCGAACGCTCGTCGGGCTCCCCGGGATACGTGGTCGAGCTTAGGCTGCGACATTCTGGAGCAGGGGATGTGGATCTGGCGGGGAGGGACACCGCAGGCCTCATCTAAAAACTCAGGGGAGTGGGGCGACGGTATGGGAATCGCTGGGTAACCTGAACTTTATTATCTAAGCTAGGAGGAACGGGCAGACCGGCAGGGGTTGGCGGCGACGCCGACGGCGGCCGTGAGCTAGGGTTCGAGGGGGGAGGGGGCCGGGTGGGGGACTGTGGAGGGGGGGTGGTGTTTGAGGATACGCCGCGGCTACTAAAATTTTTAGTAATGGTGGGTGGAGATGGTGGTGGACGAGGGAGGGCGACGGTTCAAATGCCTCGGCTACTGCAGTTTTACTATAAGGTCGGTGCTGGAGGAGTGTGGGCGACGGTTGAAGTACGGCGGCTACTAAAATTTGGGTGAAGGAATTGATGCGGGGCGGGAGTGCCCAAGATCGCGCACGGTCCAATAAGAATATGCGATTATGATAATAAGGAAAAGTGGCGGAACCGCCGATTTTTGCAACGCTCAAGGCGGGTAGTTTGTTTTTATATTTCTAGCTAGATGGTCTATCGCACACGGTTAGTCCTAATTTCCAAATAAACTACCCGCCTTTAGCTTGCGCGGGTGGTGATTTTACAGCACACTTGCATCGCACACAGTTAAGCCAGTACCTCCACCCTTTGCTCGCGCTTGCGCAGTCATGGTGATTTTACAGCGCACTTGAATCGCACACGGTTGAGCCAGTACCTCCACCTTTGCTCGCGCTTGTGCAGTTGTGGTGATTCACAACGCACTTGCATCGCACATGGTTAAGACATTATACCCGTGTCTGTTGAGCGTCATCACAGTCTTTGCAGCAAAAAAAATGTTAGAGAGGGTTAGTAGACAGCCACACCAGCATGTGGCCCAAATATATATGAGTGAAAAGGGTGGTCTGTGATGTTCAAAATTCCAATGCACAACTTTGACCGCGCGGGCCCACGGTTGGGCGCGTCGTCGAAGATCGATGAGAGGGGCCAGAAGTCAAGAACCACCTGGAAGTGGCCAAATATATGTAGGAATATTGGGTGTGATGTTTAATACTTTAAATACACAATGCATAACTTTGGTGGCACCTGCCTCGCAAACCCAAAAGCACCCTTGGATATATCTATAATGACATAATGTCGTAGCTAGCTAGGGTGCTTGACCCACCACCTCCCACTTCGTGTCAGCGGGGCGGATGCACGTAATGATACTTTGGTCATACATGCATGTCGCCATGACCTACCATAAGACGGACCAGTGAATCTATCGTTTGGTCAAACGACAACTGTTGTTGTCGATAAACCGCTTGGGCCAATAGATTGAACCATCATAAAAATCGCACAAGAGGGACCACAAAACCAGCACCTCTTGCATGCGGCCCAAAATGATGTACGCTGGAAGGGGTGATGTGTGTTTTCAATATAGAATAATGTACAATTTAGATGTGGTGCCTACCTCTTGATACAGACAACAACCATGAAGGCCAGGTAGTTAAGGACGAGATACGCAGGGTACGATGTAGGTCGAACCCAGCAATCCGAGCATGTGGGAGGGAATCCTGACAACGCATGAGCTCGAGCTTTGGTTGAACGACATGTGACGGTGACCGTCCCTAACACGAACTAGGAGGAATCCATTCATGGCCAACACACTCGTTATCGGTCAAAAGGATGATATATATACACTCGGGGAGCCCATAGATATGTGTGTCGTCACAAAAAACCGCACAAGGGAGACGTGGTCGATCAGAAGACCCCGTATACACTACATGCGGCCCGAAAATATGTATGGGTACGGTGGTGTGTGATGTGTTTAAATCCCAAATGCACAACTTCGATGGGCCACCAACTACATTACAAACCGAACACCGTACCCGACCCCAAGCATGGTTCAATATGTATGATGTTGGTTTCCCAACTTCGAGGCGGCGGGGGGGGTCGTCCAACGCATGCGCTCAAACTTTATTTGGTCTAACATGGCACGCATAGCAATAGGAAACCATCATGGTCAAACCCTTCTCATTGTTGGGTCAAAGGGATAGATTGTGTGGGGCCCCCTCATTGTTGGTAAAGGATAATATATATACCTCGGGGAGCCCACAGATATGTGTAGCGTCTATAAACCGCACAAGGGAGACATGCTCGATCAGAACACCCTGCCCCCTATACCCTGCATGCGACCTGAAAAAGGTTTATATAATCGCCATGACAGGTCACTATAGAGTCAATCATTCTTTAATTTTTAGAGCAAAAAATAATCAATAAAAACATAGTCTACAAATTAGCAAAACAAAGATCCTTTATCTCTATAATGACCGTGTCATAGCATTTAAATGAAGCTTGAGGTTACCCATCCTTGGGCTACTCCAGCCCGAGCATGCTTAACTTTTGCTTTCTATTCAACTAGACTAGCGGATGGGAAGCCGCACCTTGCTGATAGGAATTGCTTCCTTGCCTTTAAGGTGTTTCATGATGGTCACCCTATGGGACCTACTCCCTCTTATCACACACATTTGTGCTTTTAGAAACTGTGTGCAATATTTACATGGCCGGTGTGTCGCCGCCTAGCCTTCAATGAGCACTGACACTGGTAGCGGGAAAACGATGGGAGAAGAGGTGGGAAACCGATGAGAGGAGTGGCGGGAAACGGTGGCCTGTTTGGATATATAATGACATTAATATAGAAAACTTAGTAGAGAAGGAAGCGTGAGATAGCATGACGCATGCGCACAGTGCTTACCCATGTACTGCATGTGCTGTCGAAAGGGCTGAGGATTGCTATTCGATCTGGGAGCATCCAATGGTGCAGACGTACGATCCGTGGGGTTTGGGTTCTGGCCAATTAGAACGCACGACTCAGATCACGCACACAGCAGGTGGGAGGGGGGCATCGACCATGGTTTGGTAGGCACACGGCTTTCGTGAGTGAACCGTGTGCTATTTGAAAACATTTCATGAGAAGAATCTCAGTTTTTAAATCCCCATAAATCCAAAACTCACCCGAAAATCGTGAAACTTGGCATGGTGTCACGACATGGCACATATATGTCGAGGAATTTTTTTCGTCCATTTTGGCGCAAGTTTTATTACAAGCCTCTTACAAACCGGAGCTTCTCCCAAAGAAGCCTCGTGGTTCCGATAGGGAAACGTGTCCCCCTTGTGGGCAAAACGATAATCACTGCCTCTTTTCGCCTTGTATTTTCTTCTACGGGCAACATGGAACGACAGGATATCCGTGCTGAAATTTAAACTTATTCAAGGTTCGTTTGGCCTTTTTATACAGTAATTGAGTTTCCTAGGCATTTAATGTCCATAATTCAAATATGAACTTCAAATACATGCTCCAGTTCACCAAAATGGCTAGAAAAATTATACATGGGTCCTTGGGTGCATGTTTAGGTCCCATGCCAGGAATGGGAACGAATTACAACCGTACCGGCGTCCTGGCTCGTCCTCAAACATTTGGAATCTCGGTTTTTAAATCCCCGTAAATCCTAACCTCACCAGAAAGTCATGAAAGTTGGCATGGTGTCACGTCATGGCACATATATCTCGTGGTAAAAACATTGTCCAATTTGGGCCAAGCTTTATTACAAACCTCTTACAAACCGAAGCTTCTCTCAAAGAAGCCTCGTGGTTCTGATAGGGAAACGTGTTCCCCTTGTGGGCGAAACATAATCACTGCCTCTTTTCGCCTTGTATTTTCTTCTACGGGCAACATGGAATGACAGGATATCCGTGCTGAAATTTAAACTTATTTAGGGTTCATTTGGCCTTTTTATACACTAATTGAGCTTCCTAGGCATTTAATGTCCTTAATTCAAATCGGAACTTCAAATACATGCTCCAGTTCACCAAAATGGCTAGAAAAATTATACACGTGTCCTTGGGTGCATGTTTAGGTCCCATGCCAGGAATGGGAACGAATTACAACCGTACCGGCGTCCTGGCTCGTCCTCAAACATTTGGAATCTCGGTTTTTAAATCCCCGTCAATCCTAAACTCACCAGAAAGTCATGAAAGTTGGCATGGTGTCACGTCATGGCACATATATGTCATGGTAAAAACATTGTCCAATTTGGGCCAAGCTTTATTACAAACCTCTTACAAACCGGAGCTTCTCTCAAAGAAGCCTCATGGTTCCGATAGGGAAACGTGTTCCCCTTGTGGGCGAAACGTAATCACTGCCTCTTTTCGCCTTGTATTTTCTTCTACGGGCAACATGGAACGACAGGATATCCGTGCTGAAATTTAAACTTATTCAGGGTTCGTTTGGCCTTTTTATACACTAATTGAGTTTCCTAGGTATTTAATGTCCATAATTCAAATCTGGACTACAAATACATGCTCCAGTTCACCAAAATGGCTAGAAAAATTATACATGTGTCCTTTGGTGCATGTTTAGGTCCCATGCAAGGAATGGGAATGAATTACAACCGTATCGGCGTCCTGGCTCATCCTCAAACATTTGGAATCTCGGTTTTTAAATCCCCATAAATCTAAAACTCACCAGAAAGTCATCAAAGGTGGCATGGTGTCACGTCATGACACACATATGTCGTGGTAAAAATATTGCCAATTTGGGCCAAGCTTTATTACAAACCTCTTACAAACCGGAGCCTGTCGCAAGAACCCTCGTGGTTTCGATAGGGAAATGTGTCCCCTTGTGGGCGAAACGATAATCGCTCCCTCTTCTAGCCTTGTATTTTCTTCTACACGCAACACGGAACAACGGGAGATTCACGCTGAACTTTGAAATTATTCAGGGTTCGTTTAACCTTTTTTACTCATTAATTGAGTTTTCTAGGCATTTAATGTCCATAATTCAAATCTGAACTACAAATACATGCTCTAGTGCACCAAAATGGCTAGAAAAAATGTACATGTGTCCTTGGGGTGCATGTTTAGGTCCCATGGAATGAATGGGAATGAATTCAACCGTCTCGCCATCCTGGCTTGGCCACAAACATTGTGAATCTCGGTTTTTAAATCTCTGTAAATCCAAAACTCACCAGGAAATCATGAAACTTGGCATGGTGTCACTACATGGCACATATAATTGTCCAATTTGGGCGAAGCTATATTACAAGCCTCTTACAAACCGAAGCTTCTCGCAACCCTCGTGGTTCCGGTAGGGAAACATGCCCCTCTTGTGGGTGAAACGATAATCACTGCCTCTTCTCGCCTTGAACTTTGTTTTCTACAGGCAACATAGAATAACAGGAGTGTCGTGCTGAAATTTGAAACTGTTCAGGGTTCGTTTGGCCATTGTATATATTAATTAAGTTTTCTAGGCATTTAATGTAGTCCATAATTCAAATTTGAACTACAAGCACATGCTCCAGTGAAGCAAAATGGGTGGGAAATCGTACATGTGTCATTGGGTGCATGTTTAGGTCTCATTTAAGGAATGGGAATGAATTACAAACTTCTCGTCGTCCTAAAACATTGAGAATCTCGGTTTTTAAATCCCAGTAAATCGAAAACTCACCCAAAAAACATGAAACTTGGCATGGTTTCATGACATGGCACATATATGCCGTGGTAAAAAAATCATCCAGTTTGAGACAAGGCGCACACATTAATAGCCAACGAAGTCCTTTTGAAACAAATAGCTGACACGTTAATATCGCAAATGGTTGTATTATATGAACCATGTCAAAATTTAACCATACTCGGTGGCATGCGTGCAGCTGTTTGATTAGACAGGACGAGCGCGAGAAGTCCGCCGTGCAGGCTCGACGGGACGCGTGCGAGCAGTCCGCCGCGCAGGCTCGACGGGATGCGTGCATCCTGTCCACCTCGCAGGCTCGACGGGACATGTGCGAGCAGCAAGGCCGCCCATGCTCACTGGGAAGCGAGCTCTTTGACCTCCATCCACCAGCCGTCGCCTTCCTCGCTCACAACTTCTCCATTAATGGGTTAATTAAAGCACCTGGATGGAGGGTGTTTGCTTGTGATCCCATTGCAGCATTTGCTTTGTTCGTGTTTTCAACTCGTATTCCGGCCTAATTTAAATTGCCACATAGGCAACGGATAATACGACGACAAATAAAATGGCAACGGATAATACGACGACAAATTTACAATGGCGCAGATAATAAGTATCTTACATATTCCGAATAATTTAAAATGCCACATGCGGCAAAGCCCGGAAGACACGGGGGCAAGAGAAGAAGGAAATCGTAGACAACGATCTGGGTTGCTACTGTCTCTACTCATCGATGGATCGTCGGGCGACGACATCCTCCAGCTCCTTCTTCAATTCCTCACGACTTTGCTTGAAAGCAGCCACGGGTTCCTCCACCTCCTGCTCGCGCTCGATCCGGAGCTTCCTCAAGTCACCCATCAGTTCCTCGACGACCGCTGTCAGCGTCATTCCCGAGGCACTGCTCTGCTCATGTAGCATCTTCCAGCCGGCGGCCTCTTCCTCCTTCTCGGCGAGTGCCTTGAGGAGCTTCGCATTGTCACCCATGAGTTGCTCGACGAGGCTGGTCGCCTTGTCAACCGAGGCATCGCTGATCTCTAGCAGCTTCATCAAGCCGTTGACCAGCTCCTGCTGCTTAATGAGGCCAGCGAGAATGTCGTCGTCGCCGGCCAAGGACTTCAGCAACGCCAGCTCGTCACGATCGCTGACGCGGCGAGTGCGCAAGTGAGAGCCCTCGCTTGCCCGTGAGAGCTCATTCGAGGGCTCCGCGGCACGCCGGGACATCTCTGCTGCGGCTGCCGCTTCGCGGCGGGACCTCTCTAGTGCTTCTGTGGCCTTGGTCTTTGCTGCCTAGTTATATGTCCACCCAAAACTCCTCCTACCATTCATGGCGGAACGACTTGACAGGAAAGACCAGTTTTGTGGGTGATGAGGAGAGGAACAATGAAGTAATTTTCGAGTGGGTAGTTTTTATAGCCCAGTGCTAAGTGTGAACACATATTAGTTTGATAGGGTGTGAAGAGATTTGCAATTACTTATTGTGTTGTAATCTGCAATGTGATGAGAAACAAAGTCAAAATTTATTGATGGTTCTAGGCCTACAAAGCCCGTTTCTGTTGTTCTGGCTCATCGCAAACAGTTCTTTTGGATCAACCGTATGCCACGCATCGAAAGCCCGAAACATGGGCCCGCGTTCTCGGATGTACGTGTACGTGTCTGCCCACTATCACACACGGTCAAGATATCACCATCGTGTCCTATGGATGCGCCCTCACGTCTCCCACGGGGTGCCAGAAGGTTGACCACGTGGTTGCTCACCGTTGAGGCGGCCGTGGCGCGCTCTGCTCGCGTCCGTCCGCGCGTTTTGCTCGCCATTGAGGCAGCCGCGGCGCGCTCCGCTCTGGCATCCCTGCGCGCGCTCTGCTCGCCGTTGAGGCAAATTTACAACTAGTTTGCATTTTTTAAAGTTTTTTGTATGAATGTGCAACTTACTAATCATCGCACACGAGTAATCGTAGACGCATTGTGTGCGATACTCCTAGCCACCGCAAGCAACTAGTTTGCATTTTTCAAAGTTTTTTGTACGAACAGAATTGCACACGAACTAACTATAGTAACCGTCTGTGTTATAATTTCTCATCGCAAACAGTTCATCCAAGTGGGCTGTTTGCTGCGTATCACACACATCTTGTTTACACGAATCATTTGTGTTCTTTTGGCTCATCGCAAATGCCGCATATCACACACATCTTGTTAAGTTGAACCGTTTCTGTTCTCTTCCCTAATAAAAAATAGTTCGTCCGAGTGAACCGTATGCCGTATATCACACACACCTTGATCTGGCTGACCGTTTCTGTTGCATTCCCTAATAGCACACAGTTCATCGAAGCGAACTGTATGCCGTATATCGCACACACATTGATATGGCTGCCCGTTTCTGTTGTTCTGCCTCATCGCAGACAGTTCTTCTGGATCAACCGTATGCCCCACATCGCACACGTAACTAAAATCTGAACCGTGTTTGATGTCTCCGCCATCGCAAATGTTTTGCATCTTTTTTGATGGGTTTTTTACATCCCCGTTTGTGATTAATGCATCGCACATAGTTTCGTCAAAGGGTCTCTGATCGTAGTGTCGCGTTAGCAGCATCCTGCAGTAGTGGTTGTTGCCCTTTTCAATCTAGGTTTTGTCTAAACCTGATGAACAATTAACCCTCGTGCCTTTGTACAGTTTGTAAGCTGGAGTTAGATGTTGTTGCCCTTTTCAACTCGGCTGTGACTATCATATTTTCTTTGAAACAAGGCAAATGGCTTGCCATTTGTTTAATTAAGAGAGAAATATTGTAACAAATCCCAACCAAGGGAAATAACATCACTCTCGCCGGCTGCTTGAGCTCACCGTGCATTACAGAACCCAAGTGATTAGCCCCCACCAGCACCCACAAACTTATTTTGAACTAGCATACCAAATGGGCTGTAAATTTTCATAAGAAAGGCTGCATGACCGTGACAGATTTGGATTCTGACATTTGGGACCCACGAGGAAAAAGCCTATCCCAGGTGGTGTCGACTTAATTACTACTCAACAAACGATTCTGCCTACCAGCCATTGGATTGACATCCAACATTTGTCGTGTATCTTCTATCTCTTGTCTTCTTCCTCTAGCCGCCCAAACCAAACCACCCCGTCGGTTCCGCCTGCTACCGCCTCCCATGGCTGGCTGCGCCTCCGCCGCCCTACCGTACCCTCAAACGTTGGCCAGTCCCTCCCTCTATTCCCCCACATGTCCTGTTATTCTCCGGTGATGTCAGCCCCAACACGCACCCGCACCCGAACCAGTCAACCCTCGTACTCCCCTCCGCCTGTGAATAGACTATCGCATCTTCCACAGCTCCTGTTCGTTCCGTCCGAGGCCTCACCGCCGTCCTCCACCTTGGTTTGCTCGCCATGCGTGGTGCGCCGCTGTCTGGCATTGTCAACATCGTGAACAACCGAGAGGAACAAGCAGATGACTATACGTGGAGAGGATGACAGTAGGGACCCACCAGGGTTCATGGCAGTACGCAAGCAAGTGCCTCGTTATTACAAGCCCAAAAAAATGGTTCCTCCTAATGGTTGGACATCTGGGTCCCACGCCATTGTCAATGTAGTCAATAAATGAGAGAATTACACAACGAGCGTCCGACACCAGGGACCCAGCAGGTCGCGTAGTTGTTATTTACTTTTTTTTAGGAACAAGCAGTTGTCATTTATACCAGTTTTAGAGACGGATCAGGGTAACAACGGGGCTGTGCGGGGGCTGTGGCCCGTCTAGCCAGGGTTTTATTTTATGTTTACCACATGATGAGCCCAATTGTGTTTTTTTCTTACTGAAAATGGCTTGCCCAGTTCTACCTTTTTTAAAGAAATACCCAACGGAGGCATACTTGCTTTCTCAGCCCTGCTGGGCTGCAAATCTTTCAAGACGAGAGCGATGTATTTGCCTGCCCAGAAAATGAAGTAGTAAGAAATGGGATGTAAATTTATAAACACAGCAAACCGGCAATTAGTTTCAAATATCGTTTTTTAAAGATTTTGACATTTCAATTTTTTTTTGCGGGGAAAATTATGTTGGATTTTAAATTGATATAAATTTATTATTTTTAAATTAGTATGAACATGACTCAAAATTTCGGGATTAAAAACAGTTCGGACCGCACCGAAATATGCAAAATTTCGTAGAAATTTTTAACCGTGGCCACAATATGAGCTGTAATGCTAACAAAAAGAATATGGGCTCCAAAAAAATCCTTAAGAATTAGCAAATGGGCTGTAAATTATTAGAAATAATGGCAGATGGGTTGTATGCTGTTTTCCACAGATTTGAGGCTGACTTGTGCGCCTACTATAGGTTGACGCGTATGCTTTCCTAAAAAAAAGGTTGACGCGCACGCAAGGCCGTGTCAACTTAGTCAACACACGAGAGCAGTGACTGTTGGATGTCCATCCAACGGCCGCCGTGCTTCTTCAATCTCTGCTCTTCCTGCTCCAGCCGCTCAAACCAGCGCCGACGGGACTGTCTGCTCCCTCCTCCCGTGGCCGGATGTGCTGCCGCGCAGGCCGCACCGCCCCACCCTACTCCATCGCTAGCCAGGCCATTCCTCTACTCACCCACACCTCCTATTATTTTCCGGCGACGGCACCCGAACCAGTAAACCCTCGTACTCCCCACCGCATGGGCAAGCACTGCTGAGTCTTCCCCGGCTCCAGGTCGTTCCCTTCCTAGGCCTCGTCGTCGTCCACTGCCCTGGTGCTCTCGGCGCGGCGTGGTCAACGTGGTCAACGAACGACATTCACCGGAAGAGGATTGTACGTGGAGAGGCTGACAGCTGGGTCCACGGCCGCATGCAAGGAAGTGCCTCCTTATTACGCGCAAAATAATGATTCCTCCACCTGACAACAGGGACGCACCAGAAGGGCCTCTGTATTTCATGAAAAAAATGTTCCTCCCGCTGACAGCTTGGACCCACCAGCTATATCTTCGCACGCAAGGAAGTGCCTCCTTATTACGCACAAAAAAATGAATACCCCCCTGCTATCTGGGAACCACCATAGTTGGAGGCTGACTTGTGGGCCTACTAAGTTGACGCGGACGGAGGGCTTTGTCAACTTAGTCAATATGAACGATTCTAGCTCCAGTGACCATACGATGTCCATCCAATGGCCGTAGTGCTTCTTCAACCTCTGGTCTTCTTGCTCCAGCCGTCCAAACCAGCGCCGGTCGTGCCGCCTGCTCCTGCCTCCCGTGGTCGGCTCTGCTGCCGCGCAGGCCTCATCGCCCCACCCTACTCCCATTGCTGTCCTGGCCATCCATGTACTCACCCAGACCTGCTGTTATTCTCCGGCGATGGCAGCCTCACACTGCAGCCCAACCAGTAAACCCTCGTACGCCCCTCCGCATGGGAAACAACTGTCGAGTCTTCCCCGGCTCCGGGTCATTCCCTTCCTAGGCCTCGCCGTCGTCCATCGCCTTGGTGCTCTCGGCGCGGCGTGGTCAACGTGGTCAAGGAACGACTTACATCAGAAGAGGACTGTACATGGAGAGGCTGACAGCTGGGTCCATGGCCGCAGCAAGGAAGTGCCTCCTTATTACGCGCAAAATAATGATTCCTCCACCTGACAGCAGGGACCTACCGGAAGGACCTCTGTATTTTGGCTTAGCTGTATTTTGCGAAAAAAATGTTTTCCCCCTGATAGCTGGGATCCACCAGCTATATCTTCGGACGCAAGGAAAGTGCCTCCACATTAGGCGCGAAAAAAAATGAATCCTCCCCCTGACAGCTCGGACCCACCATCAATAACTTCGCACGCAAGGAAGTGCATCCTTATCCTCCCTGACAGCCGGGACCCACCTGGTCGAAGCGTACATAGCGTTGTCGTGAATGTGTACGTACATACTAGTCGATCGGTCTCTCTGCAACGATGAACCGTGGCCGAGCAAGCAGCCGCACGTGTAGTAGTAGAGCCCCTGACGTAGCAGTTCAGGCAGTCCCTTCTAAACCGTGTACATGTACGTACAACCACATGCCAAAAAATACGGCCACATACGTACATACGGGCGGGGTCTCGAACGCTTACTCGCGCATACGTATGGCCAGGGCTCGAGTACATGGAGAGGCAACGGACGGCAGCAATGGCGTCCTGTTCATCGGGCAGCCAACCGGCTAGGTCGGAATGGAGAAACAGCGTCCTGTTCATCGGGAGGCAACAGACTGAGTCGAAATGCATCCTGTTCAACGGGAGCCAACCAGCTTGGACGGAACAGCCGAAACGGGGTGTGGCGTACTGCAGTACGGAGGAAACGGCCTTCTGTTCGACCAGCTACGGTCGAAACGGGGTCCTGTTCATTGGGAGGGGTGTGGCGTACCGCAAAACAGAGGAAACGGACTTGTGTTGGAGCACTACGGTCGAAACGGGGGTCCTGTTCATCGGGAGGGGTGTGGCGTACAGCAAAACAGAGGAAACGGACTTGTGTTGGAGCGCTACGGTCGAAACGGGGGTCCTGTTCATCGAAGGTGTGTGGAGTATCGCAAAACGGGACTCCACGGGCTACTGTTCACCCACCGTCGACTTCCTTCAGCCTCCACCTGCACTGTTCATCCACCGTGTCTTCCTCCTGCCTCCACCGGCTACTGTTCATCCAGACCTCCACCGGCTATTGTTCAACTCAGCCCGGGCGTTCGGTCCTTTTGGTTTGTTCGGTCCAGTCTTTTTGGTCTTCCAAGAATTCGGTCTTCCATAATTGAAGACCATAATAATTTCGGTCTTTTCGGTTCTTCACTATTCGGTCTTCGATCTTTATTATTCGGTCTTCGGTCCCAACCAAACAGACCAAATTAATTGCTATAACTCATATTCATATTATTTCCAGTAACAAACTGCATGTGTGTACAAAGGTGCATATGTACTTAGACAACAAATGTGTGTATAGATGTGCATCTGTACATAAGAAAATTCAGACAAATAGCAGTTGTATTGTATGCTTTCTTACCTTCAGATGCAAGATGGAGCACGGGAAGAAGACAGTAGACAGCGAGCCAGTGACCAACGTGTAAGAGGACGAGGTTGTGATGAACTGCAGCTCGGATGGTTGTGAAGAAAAGGAGGAATGAGAGTGCAGCAGCTTTTTTTTTTTTGAGAATTACGAGAGTGCAGCAGCTGGTTGCCTGTGAATCATGAGATGTGTGTATCTCGCTCATGACCTTGGGCTGGCCGCCTGGCCGGATGGGCCTTTGGTAAATATGGTCTTGCAGTCTTGTGTATGGGCTATTTTAGTTTGGTCTATATGGTCTATTCAGTCTTTAAGACAGGAGGACCAAACAGACCGTAATTAGTTCGGTCTTCTGTTTGCGCAGACCGTATTTTATTCGGTCTTTTCTAGTTCGGTCTTTTCGGGTTCGGTCTCGGTCTTTTCGGGTTCGGTCTCGGTCTTTTCGGGTTCGGTCTTTTCGGGTTCGGTCTCGGTCCTCTCGAGGTCCTGTTCATCCAGCGGCAATGGCCTACTACTACTACCACGGGGTCCTATTCATCCAACCCCCACCGGGAACTGTTCATCCAACCCCAACCATGTACGTCTCGACTCGTTCAACCAACCCCACATTCACTGTTCATCAAGAGGCAGCAGGTTCGATCGGCTTCAGTTAGCAGCAGTAGCGAAGGAATCCCTCGATCGAGTTCAGTTAACATCCAGGGATCGATCGATCGCTCGGGTTCAGTAACGTAGCTAGTGCAATCGCTCGGGTTCAGTAAGCGAACACCTCGCTCGGGTTCAATTAGAGCCCAACGCCTCGCACACACGCGCGTACGTATACGAGAGAAAACGCGCAAACCTCGCGTGCATCGCTCGGCCCCGACCACCCACCGTAACTGGGAACTCCCTGAAATTTTCCTCGCCCTCGCTTCTACCATGATTTTTTCCGTCATGGATGGCCCAAAGAATGTCATGCAGGTGCGTCTCCGGCCCGCCCAGGATGAAAAGCCCATTTTTTTGTCATGATTTTTTTGTCATAGAAGTAGGAGCCCACCACATCTATGACGATACCGGGTTTTGTCACAATTATCGTCATAGAAGTGTCATAAGCATGACAGAAAAAAATTTCGTTCGGCCCAAAATGTCACGGATGTGTCTTTTTTTTGTAGTGTCAACTTGTTCTATTTTTGTAAATATGTTTAACCTAGTATCCATGATTCAGCCTATTATGATCAAACATGTTTGCAATGACAATTAGATATTATAGTTTCTCATGCCATGCTTAAGTAGCTAGGAGTGGATAATGATTTATCTTGGATGTCAACATGCATTAAAATGATTGTGATGTGGTATGATGATATGGTATCCTCCTCCGAATGTTCGAGTGGCTTGACTTGGCACATGTTCATGCATGTAGTTGAATCAAAACCAACATAGCCTCTATGATATTTATGTTCATGGTGTTCATATATGATGTCTACTACACAACCTTCTTCTTGTAGACTCGTGTTGGGCCTCCAAGCGCAGAGTTTTGTAGGACAGTAGAAAATTTCCCTCAAGTGGATGACCTAAGGTTTATCGATCCGTGGGAGGAGTAGGATGAAGATGGTCTCTCTCAAACAACCCTGCAACCAAATAACAAAGAGTCCCTTGTGTCCCCAACACACCCAGTACAATGGTAAATTGTATAGGTGCACTAGTTCGGCGAAGAGATGGTGATACAAGTGTAATATGGATAGTAGATATAGATTTTTGTCATCTGAAAATATAAAAACAGCAAGGTAACTAGTGACAAAAGTGAGCAAAAACGGTATTGCAATGCTTGGAAACAAGGCCTAGGGTTCATACTTTCACTAGTGCAAGTTCTCTCAACAATGATAACATAATCGGATCATATAACAATCCCTCAACATGCAACAAAGAATCACTCCAAAGTTCCTATCGAAGAACGTAGGACGAAAACATGCATCAACCCCTATGCATAGATTACCCCAATGTCACCTCGGGAATCCACGAGTTGAGTGCCAAAACATGCATCAAGTGAATCAATAGAACATCCCATTGTCACCACAGATATCCCATCGCAAGACATACATCAAGTGTTCTCAAATCCAATACTCAATCCAACATAACGAAACCTCAAAGAGCAAGACTCAATTCATCACAACAAGAGATAGAGAGGGAAGAAACACCATATGATCCAACTATAATAACAAAGCTCGCGGTACATCAAGATCGTGCCAAATCAAGAACACGAGAGAGAGAGAGAGAGAGATCAAACACATAGCTACTGGTACATACCCTCAGCCCCGAGGGTGAACTACTCCCTCCTCATCATGGAGACTGTCGGGATGATGAAGATGGCCACCGGTGATGGTTTCCCCCTCCGGCAGGGTGCCGGAACAGGCTCCCGATTGGTTTTTCATGGCCATAGAGGCTTGCGGCTGCGGAACTCCCGATCTAGGTTTATTTCTGGAGGTTTTGTTATTTATAGGACGTGTTGGCGTCGGGGACAAGTCAAGGGGGCCCACGAGGCGACGACAAGGAAGGGGGGCACGCCCTAGTGGGGGCGCCCTCCACCCTTGTGGTTGCCTCGGGACTCCTCTCCGATATCTTTTCGTTCCAGTATTTTTTATATTTTCGAAAAATATTCTCCGTAAATTTTCAGCCCATTCCGAGAACTTTTATTTCTGCACAAAAAATGACACCACGGTAGTTCTGCTGAAAACAGCGTCAGTCCGGGTTAGTTCTAATCAAATCATACCAAAATCATATAGAATTGTTGTAAACATGGCATGAATACTTCATAAATTATAGATACGTTGGTGACGTATCAACATCCCCAAGCTTAATTCCTGCTCGTCCTTAAGTAGGTAAATGATAAAAGAAATAATTTATGAAGTGTGAATGCTAGCAAGTGCACAAGTTTGATCAATGATAATTTCAATCACTTTTTCTAGCATCATTATATATCATAAACAGTAGCTCATCTCATAAAACTTCTCATGATCAAGTAGCAAGCTATTCACATGTTAAAGCATAGATCATAAACTTTCTTGAAAACTAACAAACTAGGTTCTCAGTCATCAAACAATTGCAATTCACCTTATTTTCAGGAAGGGTCTATGTAAGAGCTTTGATTTAGCAAATCCCACATACTCAACTATCATATAGTCTTCCATGATTGCTACCACTCAAAGCATATTTTCAGGACAAATAGCATCCATCGAACACAGAGAAAGATAGGGGCTTAGTGTTTCGCCTCCCAACTTATTTATCATATAGATAATTGTCAACAATAATAATTCATGATCAAATATATTTGTATGGCCATATATGCTTAGATCTTTCCCCACCACATGATGCTTGCCAACTAAAGAATAGGTTGGAATAAGAAATTGACTCAACAAAAATAAAAGTAAAAGATAGGCCCTTCGCAGAGGGAAGCAGGGATTTGCAGAGGTGCCAGAGCTCGAAGCTTTTAAAACAGAGATGAACATAATTGTGAGAGGTATGCTTTCATTGTCAACATAACAACCAAGAGTTCTCACTATCTTCCATGCTAGACACATTATAGGCGGTTCCCAAACAGAATGGTAAAGTTTTTACTCCCCCTCTACCAACAATCACACTCCACGGCTGGTCCGAAACAATGGGTACCGTCCATACCAACAATAGTCCTGGGGGAGTTTTGTTTAATTATTTGAAATTTTGTTTTTGATCTTTTGATCATAGGACTGGGCATCCCAATTACCAGCCACTCTCTCGTGAATGACAAGTGAATCAACACTCATCATGAGAATAACCCACCTAGCATGGAAGATACTGACAGCCCCTAGTCGCTACATGAGCGATTTGTTCATACAAAACAGATTATTATTTGAAGGTTTAGAGTTTGGCACATGCAAATTTACTTGGAACGGCAGGTAAATACCGCATATATGTAGATATGGTGGACACTCATGGAAGAAACTTGGTTCAAGGATTTTGGATGCACAAGCAGTATTCCCGCTTAGTACAGAAATTTTGGCTAGCAAAAGATTCTAAATAGCAAGCACCACATGTTGGAGGATCCATAACAATATAACTTCTATACAAATATACCCAAGCATAACTCATTATGTTGTCTTCCTTGTCCAACTTCAACTAATTTGATCAAGTTTGAAAATAATTAATGGGGCTCACAATCATAGAAGATGTCCATTCTAGTATATTTATATGTGAAATCTCTCTTCCTTCAATATTCTTTCATGAATTGTTCAAGTGACCAATACTATGTTTGCTAACTTTCAATAAATTTACCACCTCTACTTCTTATATGTGAAGTCATTACACCCCATGGTATAAGCATATGAAGCATATATAATTTCAGATTTATGATATTCAATTCATTCAACCATTTACTCATAAGATATAAGTGAAGCACACGAGTAAATGACAAACAACTCCAAAAAGGATATAAGTGAACATCAATGAGTAGTCGAATAATTAAGTAGCTATGTGAAGACTCTCTCTCATAAAGAAAATTTGGATCTTAAGTATTTTATTCAAACAGCAAGCAAAACAAAATAAAATGATATTCTAAAAATAACACACATCATGTGAAGAAGCAAAAACTTAGGCTCAACCGATATTAATTGATAATTCTTGATGAAGAAAGGTGGGATGCCAACCGGGGCATCCCCAAGCTTAGATGCTTGAGAATTCTTGAAATATTAACTAGGGATGCCTTGGGCATCCCCAAGCTTGAGCTTTTGTGTCTCCTTAATTCCTTTTATATCACGGTTTCCCTAAATCTTAAAAACTTCATCCATACAAAACTCAACAAGAACTCGTGAGAAAAGTTAGTATAAATCAAATGAAAAACCTTATCATTCTCTACTGTAGCAAATCACTAAAATTATTATTTAGCATTGGATACTAAATTCCTCTGCATATTTAATACTCCTATCCTCAAATAGGATCATTAAACAAGTAAACATATGCAAACAATGCAAACATAACAGCAATCTGTCTAAACAGGATAGTCTGTAAAGAGTGCAATTGTACTCATACTTCCCTAAATCCAAAAATTCTGAAACATGACCACACTGTAGAAAATTTGTTGTAGATTATTGTGAAAAACTTTTAAGATTTTACCACGTTCTGACTTTCCATAAGAATTCAGACAACGGTAGAAAACTTTCTGTTTTTAAAACAGCAACATATAGACTTCTAAAATAAGCATGGTAATGGCTAAACTTGACACTTTTATTGAAATAAAAGATGCAAACATTATTCTAAATAACAGCAAGCAAATACTACTAAAATAAAATGATGCTCCAAGCAAAACTCATATCATGTGACGAATGAAGTTATAGCTCCAAGTAAGGTTACCGATAATGTTGGAGACGAAAGAGGGGATGCCTTCCGGGGCGTCCCCAAGCTTAGTTGTCGGGGCACGACACCTATGGGATCCCGAGAGACCCCTTTATGATTCGGCGGGGGGAGAGGTACACGCAAAGAGCAGAACCGGTGATCGACGCGTGAGGTTTTTACCCAGGTTCGGGCCGCTGATCGGCGTAAAAGCCTACTCCTGCTTTGTGTTCTTATTGATGTTCTTGAGCCCAGCCTTCAGGAGCGCTCGCAATGAACAGTACGTTCAAAGAGCAGCTACGCATGCAGAATGGGCCAGAAGTTCTCCTCCTCTGTAGCAGTTGCCTTGGGCCTCCTTTTATATGCTCAAAGGGGTCTCCACAGTGGCAAAATGTACATACATTGAGGTGTAAAGTAGCTACAGGGTATCATACCTAACCCCTGACGGATTAGGACAGGCGCATTTAATGCACCGTGAGGTGTCCGTTTAGGTGTCCTCACTTTCTTGGGGATGGAAAAAGGGGCCATCCCATCAGCACCGCTTAAGCTCTCCTCCACTGGCGCGCCGCCACGCATCCATGGAAGGAGCCAGAATGTCAGACTCGTCACTGTGCCGAAGCGGTGGCACAGTGGCAGAATCTCGCCAGGCGCCGAAATTTGCTGGGCGCCAAGCCTTGCCGGGCGCCAAGCCTTGCCGGACGCCGAGCCTTGCCGGGCGGCGATCCTTGCCGGGCTCCTCAGGCCACCCCGGCAAGGATCTTGCCGGGGAGGCTGGCCTTCGATTTCCAGCTTTGCTTATTTGCTGATTCTCAGATCTCTGACTTGATGATTTCCTTGATGACTTAAATCGACCTCGAGCTGATCCCGGCAAGCCTTGCCGCGAGGACGGCTACAACTGCCCGTGCACAAGTAAGGGGTACTAGTGGCCCAATACTTAGTACACCGACAGGAGCCCCTGGGCCTGGGCCATACACGAGTGCGAGGCGTTGTTGGGCTAGGCCCAAACAGTGCACGGGCACGCGTGGCAGGGAATTAACTGCTCGTAAAGATCTTGTTTTACTGTGCCCCCACTATGCGCACGGAACGCGCGATGTGAGAAGTGTGCCAAAAAGGCTGCAAACTATTTCGGGCCCACAGAGGCGCATTCATATTGGGGGATAAACAAGGTGGCCCCGCTCCTTCCACATAAAAAGGAGAAGTCGTGGAGGCGCAAACCCATTCACCCCCTCTTCTTCCCAATCTGGCTATCGTCATCGCCTTCCTCTGCTCGAGCTCAGAGCGAAACCTTCCTTCTCTTCTGCTCGCCGCTCCCGCGCTCGTTCCGTCCTCCGGCTTCCATCTCCACAGCCGCCATGCCGCCCAAGACCAGCAAAGGCAAGGGCACGGACAAGGAGGCGAAAGCCGAAGTTCCGGAAAGCGAGCTGGTGAAGATGCGGAAGAGGCTCGTCGTCTTCCCTCCGATGCTTGATGCCGAAACCTTGAAGGGACGATACCAATGCATGTGGGCGAAGGGAACACAAGCCCACCCCGCCACACGCGTCATCCCAGGTGCTAGTTCCAAAGGCGGATCGGACAGATACCCCTTCTTCACTGCGTACTTTTTCCGATTTCTTCAACGACATCATGTATACATACGGCTTCCGCCTTCTTGACTTCACGCCGAATGCCGTATTTTGCATGTCGATCTTTGCCCATCTTTGTGAAAATTTTGCAGGCGTGATCCCCAATTCTGCTCTTTTCCGCCACTATTTCTATCCTCGAATCCAAAAAGGAGAGGCTCTCTCTGGATCTATTGCTTGGATTCCAAGGGCCTGGAACAAAGAGATATATCCAGATGGAGTTTACCGCGAAAAGTGGGACGAGTGGCGGGCCAAATGGTGCTGGATCCAGGAAGCAGATCCTCATCCTTTTTGCCATCCCCGGCGACAGAAGGTGGTCCACGACAAGGATTGGGGCGATCTCGCCGCAGAAGACGAGAAGCTCACAATCGCCACTACCAGAATCCTCCGCTTGAAGACTGCCGGGCTGACAATGGAGATGATCGGCTTCGACTTCCTCCGCCGCCGCATCGCCCCTCTGCAGAATATGGGAAGGCCAGCCTGGGAGTATAAGAACGCAGCGGATGTCATGAGCCTGCGCCCCGGGCTGAACAACAACTTGACTGTTATGCAGCTTGGCGCTCTCCGCCAGAAGTTATTCCAGCGCGAAGACAAGCACCGGCTGCCGGCAAGGATCGTCCCCTTGTGCAACAACTCTGCGCTGGGGTCGATCATTGCTTTCTTGCCGATGTTCAACGCCCACGGCCTTGACCCGACCTGGGTCGAGCCAAGTGAGGAAGAAGCACAAAAATTCTTCGACAATCTGACGGAAAAGCCTGTCCGGCAAGAGCCAGATCTTATTCGCGCCACCACGGATCAGGAGGTAGCATACATCGCTACCAGAGTGGAGGAAGCGAATCTTGCCGCGGAGGCCGGCAGCGTTGGCTTCACAGAGTGGGAAGCCAGCGAGGCAGAGGTGGTAGTGGAGGCGAAGCCTGCCAGGGAGGACGAGGTTGCCGGGGAGGAGAGCGGCGCAGCCGCTGAAATCTCGTCCGGCGAGGACTCAGTCGAAGAAGAAGAGACGCGAGAAGAGCCCCCTCCCCCGAAGAAGAAGGCGAAGCGTGTTCTTCGGAAGGCTGCGTCTGACATCCCGGCAAGCCAGCCCTCTTCGAGCGGCGAAGCCCCCGGCAAGAAAGTGGCCGGCAAGACCGGACCGCGGCAGGGGGCCCGTCAACAGCTTGCACGGCGTGCGAGGCCCGCACCAGCGGCCACTGCTGGGGCGGCAGGAGGGTCTCGCACCACCGCACCGGAAGCTGCCCCAGTGCCTGCCACAGCCAAGCGGCCTAGGACTCCTCCTCCGCCTCCCCACTCAGACACCGCAACGGAGCTCGACTTCGACATCTCCGGCTTTAGTCCGGAGCGAGAGGAAGAAGAGTAAGTACTTTGCCACAGCTTTTACCTTCCAATCTTGCATCAATCTTTACTGACTTGCTTGTATTGCTTCTGCAGTGACACAAAAACCTTGCTGGAGAGGATGGCGAAGAGGTCAAGGACTTCTACGGGCGACGAGCCCCCGGCAGGCTCCACTAGCATGCCAGAGACCGTCATCGTGAGCCCGGAGCCTAGTCCTCAATGCAGCCCCCAGCGTAAGTTCATTGTCCATTTTTCTGTTGGCTGGTGCCGAGGCTTCCATTCTTGTCGCTGATATCTTCGGGTTCGCAGGAGAAGAACAGCAACAAGGAGAAGATTGCCCCATTGTGCCTCCTTCATCGACCGCTCCGCCCACAAGCACATCTCCGGCAAGAGATCCTGCCGACGAGCCCGTCCAGATTGAGAAGGAGCCGACAAGTACGGACTCCGGCAACCCACCCCCGGCAACAGGAGTTGCCGGGAGAGGCGAAGCTACCTCTCGACAGCCCGACGCAGGTACTCGATCGCCTCAAAGTGCTAGTTATTCTTTTCCCCTTACTTCTTTATCTTTGATCACTTCAAAATTTAAAAACTCGATCTTATTCTGACCTTCTCCTTCTCCCTTCAGAGTTCTCTGAGATGGAACATATGGACGTCGACGCCGTCATCGGGGAGACCGCCAGGGATGCTGCTGCCGAAGCGGACAGGATCACTGCCAGCGAGGCCACCAAGGATGATGTTGCCGGGGCCGGTGATGCTCTTGACGGGGAGGCCGCCAAGACAGCACGAAAGGAAATCGCGGAAGAACCTGCTGAAGAGGGCGACAGGGAGGCTGGGGACCATACTGACGGCATTCCTGCCGCAGGAGCGCCAGGCGCTGCATCGGCCGCGGAGCCCCCTGTCACTGGTGAGGCGGCCACTGAAGACTAGCCATCAACATCTGACGAGCCCTCATCCAGCAAGTATCTCAAAGTTGGCGAAAACCTATTCATCAACTTGCCAGGGACGGCAAGCACCGAGGCACCAGCCGAAGGAGAAATTTTTGAGGAAATTATTGCCGCTGTCGGCTCGAAGTTGTTGACGATCCCAGTGCTAGCAGTGGCAAGTCTGAAGAGGATCGGCTCCTTCAGGCCATTGGCGAAAACTTCCGCAAACTCCAGGCTCTCCATCGTGCCCGAAAAGAGAAGGCGGACTCCAGAATGGCAGTTGTCGAGGCAGCCGAAGCGGATTTTCAAAGGCGCGTCGCACAAATGCAAATCTGGCATGCCGAGGCCCTTCAAGAGCTGGTTGCCGGTCGAGAACAAGTGAGCCAGCAATGGAATGAGGTCCTCCTGAAGCAATCAGACATGGAGAAGGCCCATGATGAAGTTGTTCAAAGGATCGCTGCCGAAGATGCTCTCCTGACGGGGCGCCGCGTTGCTCTTGACGCTTTCGAAGAAGATCTCACCGCACGTGAGCAGGCGCTCGCCGCCAAGCTTCGTAGCAAGGATGAAGACATTGAAAATCTTGTCGCGCGGCGGACCCAGGAGCTGGAGCAGAAGCACAAGGAGGCGCTCGAAGCTCTAACTGCAAGTCACGCCGGCAAGCTCAAGGAGGCCATCGATGCTGCCGAATTTGCAGAGGCCGCCAAGAACGAGCTGAGCGACAAAGTGAAGAGGCTGGAGACGGATCTCGACGAGCATGGCAAGGAGCTCTCGATGCTCAAGGGGGACAGGGAAAAAACCCTCCACTCCTTGGCGGAGATGCAAGTTGCCCTGTCCGGCAAGACCAAGCAGCTCTCCTCTGCGGCTGATGATATTGCGGTTCTGGAGCTGAAGCTGACCACGCTGCAGAAATCCCTCGAGGCCAGCAGGGCCCGTGAGAAGGCTCTACTCAAGGATCTCCAAGGAGAGAGGAACCTGCTCAAGAGCGCTGCCGCTGCCCAGGCTGATTATGAAAAGGGAGTGGAAATCTGGACTGGCCGTCTCATCGCCACCGCGGAGAAGCTTACCGCAGAACTGTCAACCATGGGCTTGTCGAACTTCAGATATTCTTCCGAGGAAAGAATATCTCCAAGCGCCAGGTTGACGATGTTCTTTGAAAGCATCATCAATGCGTTGAGGGCGCTCCAGTCCAGCCGGGCGACCCAACTGGCGAACGAGACTCGCCGGCTTTGCCGGGCCGTCCTTCGCAAGGTGCTCCTCAAGGTGGTGCACAGCAATCACGGCATCGATCTCTCCAGCGCACTCGGCCACCTGCCAAAGGATGCAAATGTTGAGGCACTTGAGAAGTGCATCGCGCCGATCCTTGAGAAGGTGGACTCCATCAAAAGGATCGAAGGCCAGCGCAGGGATTGAGTGCTTCCCTTTTATTCTTGCCGCCACCATCTCATGTAAAAGACAGTTAAGTCTCGAGTTAGGACCGCGGCAACTCATGGATGTAATATAATTTAACTATGTTTAGGCTCATGCTAGCTACTTTCCTTGTCTGATTCCTTTATGTATGGAGTTCATCCTACGCTTACTGAAAAACTTGCTGGCGCGCAACCTGCCGCGAGCGCTGGGTGCGGGACTTCAGCAGCCTGCTGGAGGCGCAGCGGCCGGCAAGACTCCTTGGCGCTCTCAGTGCAGCCACTTAAATCGTTGAGCGGACTCGAAACAAAATAAGGGCGCAACTGATTACAACAAGGGTTCCTTCGCGTGCAGATTTTCCATACAAGGGTCGGAATCGTCCAAGGAACTAACTTGGTAATAAAAAGAAAAACTTGCTCTGAGTTTTTAGGACTTAGCTTTCTGTCTTCGTCCTTCCTCCGGCAAGCATACGATTCCGAACGTCACCAACTGGTATTCATGTCTCCCTTCCTCCCCCGGCAAATGTGCGCGCGAGGAATCCTTCTGTCTTTAAGAAAAAGAAAGAAGAGAAAATAAAGAGATGAAACCTTGGCAGTTCGTTAGAACTTACCGGGATCAGGTGTTATACAACATCTTAGACAAACATGCATATATGAATGTGAACATGAGAATCAATAAGGAAATGTACAACACTTAAATTTATCCATCTGTGCTCAGGGTCTGCGCCTGGCTTTGTACAAAGGATCACATGCCTTGCCGGCAAGACTTGTACAAAAAGGTGGTTGCCGGGAGCCCCCGGCAACCGCGCCTTATGGATAGAACTTGCGAAGATGTTCGATATTCCAGGAATTACTCACTGGAACGCCATCCTCGGTCTCCAGGTAGACAGCGCCAGGCCTGGTGACTCGTACTACCCGATAAGGGCCTTCCCACTTTGGCGTCAACTTGTTTGAATTCTTGGCGGACTGAATCCGTCGAAGAACAAGGTCGCCTTCCTCAAGACTTCGGGCATGAACTTTGCGGCTATGATAGCGGCGCAAAGCTTGCTGGTAGCGTGCAGCTCGCACAGCAGCCTGAAGACGATTCTCCTCAAGGAGCACAGCGTTATCTTGCCGCAGTTGCTCTTGCTCGAGCTCATCATAAGCGAGCACTCGAGGAGATCCGTATATGAGTTCCGTGGGGAGAACTGCTTCCGCTCCATACACTAGAGCGAAGGGCGTCTGGCCGGTGGCTCGATTTGGTGTCGTTCTGATTGACCAAAGAACCGCCAGCAACTCATCAATCCAGCGTCTTCCGCACTTTTTCAGCCTGTCAAAAGTTTTGGTCCTGAGACCGCGCAGCACTTCAGCATTGGCCCTCTCCGCTTGGTCGTTGCTTCTCGGGTGAGCAACAGAGGCAAAACAAATCTTGCCGCCAAGGTCTTGGACGTACTGCATGAAGGTACGACTTGTGAACTGCATGCCGTTGTCGGTGATGATCCTGTTAGGCACACCGAAACGGCAAACAATTCCTTTAAAGAACTTGACAGCCGACTGCGCTGCCACCTTCCTCACTGCTTCCACCTCCGGCCACTTTGTGAACTTGTCGATAGCAACGTACAAGTACTCAAAGCCCCCGGCAGCACGGGGGAAGGGGCCCAGTATGTCGAGCCCCCAGACCGAAAATGGCCAGGAGAGAGGGATTGTTTGAAGAGCTTGAGCTGGCTGATGTAATTTCTTCGAATGAAACTGGCACGCTTCGCACCTGGTTACTAGTGCAGTCGCATCCTGGAGGGCGGTGGGCCAAAAGAAACCTTGCCGGAATGCTTTCCCGGCAAGCGCTCTTGACCCTATGTGAGAGCCACACATGCCCCCATGTATCTCTGCCAACAGCTCTAGTCCATCCTCCCGAGGAATGCACTTCAATTTCACACCGTTTGGTCTCTTTCTGTACAGGACGTCATCGACGAACTTGTACATAACAGACCGACGGGCTACTCTCTCCGCTTCTTCTTGTTCCTCAGGGAGTTCACCTGTCTGAAGGAAATGAACAATGTGCTGCGCCCATGCTGGAGCCTGAGGCTCGACGGCTAGGACTAAAGGCATCTCCTCCGCCGGGGGGACGTTTGTCTCGACAGCAAAGGCCTGAGGCTCTGCCGGAGCCTGTTGTTCCCCAGCAGGCGTGTCGATCCCGGCAACTTCCTTGCCGGCGGCTCCGGGGAGCTCTACCGGGAAGTACTGGCCAGAGTTCAACTTTCTTCTCTTTTCTTGCCGCATCGATGGCGCCACGGATGGTTGAGTCAATTGGAGCACAAAAGTTCCTGGTTCCACAGGCAACTTGAGGGCAGCACGCTTTGACAGGTCGTCAGAAACGCTGTTCTCGGCACGAGGAACATGCTCCATCTGCAGACCGTCAAAGCGCTCTTCCAATTTCCTCACTTCATCTACGTAGGCTTGCATCAACGGACTTTGATAGTTCTTGTTGACCTGCCTGACGACAAGCTGTGAATCACCTTTGATAATGAGCTTTTTGATACCAAGGTCTGCCGCGATCCTAAGACTGGCAAGCAAACCTTCGTACTCTGCAGTGTTGTTGGTTGAACTCTCCCGGGGAAAATGCATTTGGACTACGTACTTGAGGTGCTCTCCGGTGGGTGCGACAAGCAGCACACCAGCACCAGCGCCTTGCAGCGAAAAAGCCCCGTCAAAGTACATAACCCATTGCTGATCGATTTCTTTTCCGGGGAGACTTGTTTCTTGAACTTCTTCGTCCGGCGTCGGGGTCCATTCTGCAATGAACTCCGCCAAGGCCCTGCTCTGAATTGTGGAAGTACTTTCAAACTTAAGACCAAAGCTGGACAGCTCCAACGCCCACTCCACGATCCTGCTGGTTGCCTCCGGATTTTGCAAAATCCGTTGCAACGGAAAGCGAGTGACGACGGTGATCTCATGTGCTTGAAAATAATGGCGCAGCTTTCTTGAGGCCATAAGGAGGCCGAAAAGCAACTTCTGCACACCAGAATATCTTGATCTAGCCCCTTGTAAGAGGGAGCTAACAAAATAAACTGGGCGCTGCACCACCTTTTTCTTCTGCACGGGCTCTTCTGTTTGCGCAGATCCTGTCTTGCCGGGATCATCCCTCGCCGGGGAAGATCTTGCCGCGTCACTTGGCGGTCCTGCCGCTGATGTTGCCTCCTCATCAGCTTCCCTCTGCGCCACCAGTGCAGCACTAACCACTTGATTTGTTGCCGCCAGATACAGCAGCAACGGCTCTTGTGGTTTAGGTGCGACTAGCGTCGGCGGAGAAGAAAGGTATTTCTTCAAACCTTGCAGCGCCGCCTCCGCTTCCGGAGTCCATTTCATTGGACCTGCCTTCTTCAAAATTTTGAAGAAGGGCAGGGCGCGCTCAGCAGATTTGGAAATAAACCTGCTTAGAGCAGCAACACAGCCGGCAAGACGACGCACATCCTTGACGCGTCTCGGCGCTTCAATTTGCTCAATGGCTTTGATCTTGTCGGGGTTCGCTTCGATTCCCCAGCAAGATACAAAGAATCCGAGGAGCTTGCCGGAAGGAACACCGAACACGCACTTCTCAGGGTTGAGCTTCAAGTTGATCTTGCGCAAGTTCGCAAATGTTTCTTCTAAGTCTTGAATGAGCGTTGCTTTATCCTTAGTTTTGACCACTATATCATCCATATACGCCTCCATATTTCTATGGAGTTGTGGCTCAAAACCAATCTGGATTGCTCTGGCAAATGTTGAACCAGCACTTTTCAACCCAAAAGGCATTCGTATAAAACAATACGTACCACATGGGGTGATAAAGGCGGTCTTCTCTTCATCTTCCTTTGCCATAAAAATCTGATGATACCCTGAATAGGCATCAAGGAAGGACAGGAGATCACAACCAGCGGTGGCATCCACAATCTGGTCGATGCGCGGCAAGGGAAAAGGATCTTTTGGACAAGCTTTATTGATATCTGTGTAATCGATACAAAGCCTCCATTTCCCGTTCGCTTTCCGCACTACAACCGGATTGGCCAGCCAGGTTGGATGAAGCACTCCTTTGACCAGTCCTGCCGCCTCCAGCTTCTTAATTTCTTCGGCAATGAATTCTTGCCGCTCCAAGGCCTGTTTCCTCACCCTTTGCTTGACGGGCCGCGCATGAGGACAGACAGCAAGGTGGTGCTCAATTACTTTCCTGGGAACGCCGGGGATGTCAGACGGTTGCCATGCAAACACGTTGACATTCGCCCGCAGGAAAGCAACGAGTGCGCTTTCCTATTTGTCATCTAGGGTGGAACTTATGGTGAAAGTTCCCCCCGTTCCGTCCTCCCTGGCAGGCACCTTCTTAGTTTCCGGCGGGGCAGCCTTGGACTTCTTGTTCTTGCCGGTGGAACTCTCTGGTGCGTCCTCGACGGAAGCGCAGCACTCCGAGGGGGTGCGCTTGCCGGAGTTGGCGCCAAGGTTCCTGCCGGTCTTCTTCTTCCCCCCGGGAGTCCCAGCGGCAGGAGCAGATGCCTTGATGGCAGGTGCTGCAACTGCTTCCCGGTAAAGTTGGTCGGCACAGATGAGCGCATCCTTCTTGTCGGAATGGATAGCGATGACGCTCAACGGCCCAGGCATCTTCAAGACGTTGTATGCGTAGTGTGATGCCGCCATGAACTTAGCCAGCGCTGGCCGACCAAGGATCCCATTGTATGACATGGGGATCTTGGCGACATCAAACACCACCTTTTCGGTCCTGAAGTTAAGCTCGCTGCCAAATGTTACCGGCAGCGTGATCTTGCCCTTAGGCTGGGTTCTTCCCGGGTTGACCCCTTGAAACGTACCCGTTTCCTCGAGGTCTTCGTCGGGAATCTGAAGCTTTGTGAGCACGTCTGGTGATATTAAGTTTAGGCCGGCCCCGCCGTCAACTAACATCTTCGTCACCTTGAGGTTGCGAATTGTCGGGGAAACCAACAATGGCAAACACCCGACCGCAGTTGTGCGATCAGGGTGATCCTCGGCGTCAAAGATGATAGGCGTGCTGGACCACTTCAGAGGCCTACAAGCATCGGGGGATGGCTCTGCCGCATTAACCTCCCGCACCCACTGTTTAAGTTGGCGGTGCGAAGAATGCAGCGAGGCACCCCCATCAATGCACATAGCCTCCGTAGCCTTCTAGAATTCCTGCTCACTCGATTCGTCATCTTCTTCATCATCATCTCTTTCTTTATCTCGGCCCCGAGTGGGCCGATCCTTCTGCTGTTTGGCCTTGCCGCGGCGACCCCCTCGGCCACCGCGTTTCTTGCCGGACCCCTCAGCACCATCTTGGGCCTTCTCCTTGTCTCGCCTCTCATATTCGGCCTTCTGCTTCTCGGCAAGCTGCTCAACTTGCCGGCAGTCCTGGAGATCGTGGCCCTTAGTGCGATGGATCTTGCAGTATTGCTTGCCGGAGTTCTCCGACTTGTCGGCAGCCGCCAAGGCCTGACAGGAAGGGCACCCGGCAAGATCCTTGCTGGGGGCGCTAACCTTGGCCTTCTTGGCGGCGCCGGGGTTGCCGGATTCCTTGACGGCAAGCACGGCCTTGCCTCCGCGCTTCCTATTCCGCCGCCGGCCTTTCCTTGACGGAGCCGCAGCATCTTCTTCTTCTGAGTCGCCTGTCGCACCAACAGCTTCACCGGGGAGTTTTCTCCCCTCTTCAGCTCGAGCACACTTGTCGGCCAAAGTGTAAAGCTCGGCAATACTCCTGACTTTGTTCATTGCCAGCTCTTCCCGCATCCTGCGGTTACGCACGTTCTGATGGAACGCGCTAATGACAGCGGCAGGATGAACATCAGGAATATTGTATTGCACCCGGCTGAATCTATGCATAAACTTGCGCAGGGACTCGCCCTCCCTCTGAGGGATGATGTGCAAATCACTTTCTTGGCCAGGAGCTTGGTGGCCTCCAACAAAGGCGCCAACAAACTGATGGCACAGATCTGACCAGCAAGAAATAGAATCCTCCGGCAGATGCATCAACCACGACCTGACGTTGGGTTTGAGCACCAACGGGAAGTAGTTGGCGAGTATCTTGTCATCTCGGCCCCCGGCAGCTTGCACCGCAATGGTGTAGATGCTCAGGAACTCCGAGGGATGGGTCTTGCCGTCATATTTCTCCGGGACCTCTGGCTTGAAGGTTCAGAGATTGGGCCACTGGACTTGCCGCAGCTCACGGGTAAACGCTGGAGGTCCCACCTCGTAAGGCAAGTCTCCTACGTTCCCTGGCGCGGGCTCGTCGACAACTGGCCCCGCGCGCTTATCAGACTGATAGCGCGCTTCCCGTCGCCGCTCGATGGTTGTTCGAGCGTCCACCTTGCCTCGTTCCTGGAGAACCAGACGCTGATCACGGCGCATCCGCGGATCGGACGACGCCGTGGAAACTTCTTCATGGCGGTCGACTTGCTGAGTCGTCGGTCGCCGCTGATGTCGCGGAGGAGAGTGCACTGTAGTTGCACCACCTCCGGTTTTCTCTCCACCGGCTCGCATCGGATCGATGGGCTTCCGCTGAGAGGGCCCTGCCTCTTGTGGTCCATCCTTATTAGCGAAGCCGATAAGGCTCTGGATAGTTGCTCGCCACTCCTCCATCTTCTCCGGGGCGGGAGGAAAATCGAGGAGCAGCTGCGCACATGCCAAGGCTTCCGCTGGCGTAGGTGGCGGCGACAGGTGCGAAGTACGTGAGGTGCTCTGACTTCTAACCAAGTTAGAAGGAGCACCGCCACGGTCACGCGACCGCGCGCCACCTTCGCCGGCAGCTCGGTGTGCATGCTGGTCCCGCGCATCTTGGGATCTATGCGCAGAAACCTTTTCGTAGGGACACCCCGAACCACCAGCGCCATGATGTCGCTTGTCTCGCACAACCTGGGCAGGTTGCGAGGCTCGCGGCGGCGCGGGAGCTCCAGCAGGCGCTCTTTGATCCCTAGAGTTTGTTGTGCCACCCGTAGGCAACACAACGCCATCTCTAGATCCAGCGGCGCGCAAGTTACCACTGCCACTGCGAACGATACCGCTCGCCTAGCTTGGATCACCAGAACGCCGCGAGGGTTCCAGTCCTCTTCCTTCTGCACCCACACCATCGCCTGTCTGCGAAGGCGCGGGCAAAACGGACCCGGACGGTTGTGCTGTCGCGATGTTCTTCTTCTTGGGCGGCATGATGAAGGAACTAGGGCGTCGACCACCAAATCAGGTTCACGCAACCTTCAATCCCCCTACCTGGCGCGCCAAAGATGTCGGGGCACGACACCTATGGGATCCCGAGAGACCCCTTTATGATTCGGCGGGGGGAGAGGTACACGCAAAGAGCAGAACCGGTGATCGACGCGTGAGGTTTTTACCCAGGTTCGGGCCGCTGATCGGCGTAAAACCCTACTCCTGCTTTGTGTTCTTATTGATGTTCTTGAGCCCAGCCTTCAGGAGCGCTCGCAATGAACAGTACGTTCAAAGAGCAGCTACGCATGCAGAATGGGCCAGAAGTTCTCCTCCTCTGTAGCAGTTGCCTTGGGCCTCCTTTTATATGCTCAAAGGGGTCTCCAAAGTGGCAAAATGTACATACATTGAGGTGTAAAGTAGCTACAGGGTATCATACCTAACCCCTGACGGATTAGGACAGGCGCATTTAATGCACCGTGAGGTGTCCGTTTAGGTGCCTCACTTTCTTGGGGATGGAAAAAGGGGCCATCCCATCAGCACCGCTTAAGCTCTCCTCCACTAGCGCGCCGCCACGCATCCATGGAAGGAGCCAGAATGTCAGACTCGTCACTGTGCCGAAGCGGTGGCACAGTGGCAGAATCTCGCCAGGCGCCGAAATTTTCTGGGCGCCAAGCCTTGCCGGGCGCCAAGCCTTGCCGGACGCCGAGCCTTGCCGGGCGCCAAGCCTTGCCGGGCGCCGATCCTTGCCGGGCTCCTCAGGCCACCCCGGCAAGGATCTTGCCGGGGAGGCTGGCCTTCGATTTCTAGCTTTGCTTATTTGCTGATTCTCAGATCTATGACTTGATGATTTCCTTGATGACTTAAATCGACCTCGAGCTGATCCTGGCAAGCCTTGCCGCGAGGACGGCTACAACTGCCCGTGCACAAGTAAGGGGTACTAGTGGCCCAATACTTAGTACACCGACATTAGTTGCTTGGATCTTCCTTGAATATTACCTTGGGGTGCCTTGGGAATCCCCAATATTAGGGTCTTGTCACTCCTTATTCTCCTCATCTCGATATCTCACCCAAAACTTGAAAACTTCAATCACACAAAACTTAACAAAACCTTCGTGAGATCCGTTAGTATAATAAAACAAATCATTCACTTGGGTACTGTCAAAGACAAGATTCAAAAAAATTATCACATGATACCTACTGTACCCTACCATTTCTACAATTTATATTGAGCAATATAAGCCACAGAAACTAGGAAACAAGCAAACTATGCATCAAAAACAGAATCTGTCAAAAACAGATCAGTCTGTAAAGATCTGAATTAAGGTCATACTTATGTAACTCCAAATATTCTGAAAAAATAGAAAAACGTAGAAAATTTGTATATCAATCCTCTGTAAAAATTTCAGAGTTTTTAAACGTTCCAGTAAAATAAAGGAATTTATGTACTGGACGCAAAATTTTCTGTTTTTGCACAGAATCAAGTCAACTATCAACCACACTATCCCAAAGGCTTTACTTGGCACCTTATTCAAACAAAAGCTATAAAACATGATTAATACAGTTGCTTAATCATGTGAAATCACAAAAACAGTAGGGTTAAATATTGGGTTATCTCCCAACAAGCGCTTTTCTTTAATGCCTTTTTAGCTAGGCATGATGATTTCCATGATGCTCACATAAAGGATAAGAATTGAAACATAACGGGAGCATCATGAAGCATATAACTAGCACAGTTAAGTCTAACTCACTTCCTATGCATAGGGATTTTGTGAGCAAACAATTTATGGGAACAAGAATCAACGAGCATAGGAAAGCAAAACAAGCATAACTTCAAGATTTTCAACACATAGAGAGGAAACTTGATATTATTGCAATATGTAGAAGCACATGTTCCTCTCTCATAATAATTTTCAGTAGCATCATGAATGAATTAAACAATATAGCCATCACATAAAGCATTCTTTTCATGATTCACAAGGATAGAAATTTTATTACTCTCCACATAAGCAAATTTATTCTCATGAATAGTAGTGGAATCAAACTCAACAAAATAGCTATCATGTGAGGCATAATCCAATTGAAAATTAAAATCATGATGACAAGTTTCATGGTTATCATTATTCTTTATAGCATACATGTCATCACAATAATCATCATAGATAGCAACTTTGTTCTCATAATCAATTGGAACCTCTTCCGAAATAGTGGATTCATCTCTAAATAAAGTCATGACCTCTCCAAATCCACTTTTATCAATATTGTGAAAAGATTCAACACCCTCCAAAATAGTGGGATCAATACTACCTAGAGTTGACACTCTTCCAAACCCACTTTCATCAATATAATCATCATAAATAGTAGGCATGCTATCATCATAATAAGTATTCTCATCAAAACTTGGGGGATTAAAAATATCATCTTCATCAAACATAGCATCCCCAAGCTTATGGCTTTGCATATCATTAGCATCATGGATATTCAATGAATTCACACTAACAACATTGCAATCATGCTCATCATTCAAAGATTTTATGCCAAACATTTTATTGCATTCTTCTTCTATCAATTGAGCACAATTTTCCTTTCCATCATTTTCAAGAAAGACATTATAAAGATGAATAATATGAGGCAACCTCAATTCCATTTTTTTTGTAGTTTTCTTTTATAGACTAAACTAGTGATAAAACAAGAAACTAAAAGATTCAATTGCAAGATCTAAAGATATACCTTCAAGCACTCACCTCCCCGGCAACGGCGCCAGAAAAGAGCTTGACGTCTACTACGCAACCTTCTTCTTGTAGACTCGTGTTGGGCCTCCAAGCGCAGAGTTTTGTAGGACAGTAGCAAATTTCCCTCAAGTGGATGACCTAAGGTTTATCAATCCATGGGAGGCATAGGATAAAGATGGTCTCTCTCAAACAACCCTGCAACCAAATAACAAAGAGTCCCTTGTGTCCCCAACACACCCAATACAATGGTAAATTGTATAGATGCACTAGTTCGGTGAAGAGATGGTGATACAAGTGTAATATGGATAGTAGATATAGATTTTTGTAATCTGAAAATATAAAAACAGCAAGGTAACTAGTTACAAAAGTGAGCAAAAACGGTATTGCAATGCTTGGAAACAAGGCCTAGGGCTCATACTTTCACTAGTGCAAGTTCTCTTAACAATGATAACATAATCAGATCATATAACAATCCCTCAACGTGCAACAAAGAATCACTCCAAAGTTCCTATCGGAGAACGTAGGATGAAAACGTGCATCAACCCCTATGCATAGATTACCCCAATGTCACCTCGGGAATCCGCGAGTTGAGTGCCAAAACATACATCAAGTGAATCAATAGAACATCCCATTGTCACCACAAATATCCCATCGCAAGACATACATCAAGTGTTCTCAAATCCAATACTCAATCCAACATAACAAAACCTCAAAGAGCAGGACTCAATTCATCACAACAAGAGATAAAGAGGGAAGAAACACCATATGATCCAACTATAATAACAAAGCTCGCGGTACATCAAGATCGTGCCAAATCAAGAACACGAGAGAGAGAGAGAGAGAGATCAAACACATAGCTATTGGTACATACCCTCAGCCCCTAGGGTGAACTACTCCATCCTCGTCATGGAGACCGCCGGGATGATGAAGATGGCCACTGGTGATGGTTTCGCCCTCCGGCAGGGTGCCGGAACGGGCTCCCGATTGGTTTTTCGTGGCCACAGAGGCTTGCAGCAGTGGAACTCCCGGTCTAGGTTTATTTCTGGAGGTTTTGGTATTTATAGGAGGTGTTGGCGTCGGGGACAAGTCAAGGGGGCCCACGAGGCGACGACAAGGCAGGGGGCGCGCCCTAGGGGGGGCACCCTCCACCCTTGTGGTTGCCTCGGGACTCCTCTCCGATATCTTTTCATTCCAGTATTTTTTTATATTTTCCAAAAATATTCTCCGTAAATTTTCAGCCCATTCCGAGAACTTTTATTTTTGCACAAAAAATGACACCACGGTAGTTCTGCTGAAAACAGCGTCAGTCCGTGTTAGTTCTAATCAAATCATACCAAAATCATATAGAATTGTTGTAAACATGGCATGAATACTTCATAAGTTATAGATACGTTGGAGACGTATCAATATCCTACTCATGCTAGTATCCAATGTTACTTATGCATAATGCATGTTCATGACCGTTTTCGCTCTCTAGCTGGCCGCTTCTCAACCTATTTGCTAGCCTTCGCCTGTACTAAACGGGAATACTGCTTGTGCATCAAAATCCTAAAACCCAAGTTATTCCAGATGAGTCCACCATATATCTACCTATATGCAGTATTACCCTGCCGTTCTAAGTAAATTTGCATGTGCCACCTCTAAAAACTTCAAATAAACATCTGTTTTTGTGTGCCTGGATTGTTCATGGAGTGACTGTTGGTAGTCAATATCTTCCATGCTAAGCGGGTTATTCTAATGATGGGTGTTTATTCACTCGTCCTCGCACGAGAGGGGCGGTAATAGGGATTCCCGATCCTGAAATCAAATTGCAAATAATTAAACAAAACTCCCCCAGGACTGATGTTGGTATGGACGGTACCCATGGATGCGACTAGCCGTGGAGTGTGTTTGTTGGTGGAGGGGGAGTAAACCTTTACTTTTATCGCTTGGGAACCGCCACTAATGTGTTTAGCATGGAAGATATCGATAACTAATGGTCGTGAAGTAAACAGGAAGGGTGCATTTCACAAAATTTCATTTATCTCTATTTTAAAAATCTGAGCTATGGCACCGCTGCAAATCACTGCTTCCCTCTACGAAGGGACTATCTATTTAATTTTATGTTGTGTCATCACCTTCTCAAATAAGCGCCAGATCTGAGAGCACTATTGTTATCCTCATGCATTGTGTATAACTAATGTTGGATGCGTCATGACTGGATCTTTTCTACCATGAATTATAATGTTTAGTCACTGCTTGAACTTTGGAGGTGCTCTGCATTTATGTTTTGCGGTCTTAGAAAGGGCTAGCGAGATACCACTGTTGTCATATTATATCATGATTGTTTTCATAAAGTGTTGTCATTTGAGATATCTTATTATTGCTCGCTAGTTGCTTATGCCAACGATATGAGTTAATATAATTTTTAAGAGTTATTGTCGATATGGTTAGTCATAATCTTTGCTGAAAACATGGGTGCTACTTAAGCTTATTTATGTAAACAAGAGCAAAAGAGTTTGTAGAAGTTTTGCTTTTTCACTTTCAGTTTGTCAACTGAATTGCTTGAGGATAAGCAAAGGTTTAAGCTTGGGGGAGTTGATACGTCTCCGTCGTATCTACTTTTCCTAATGCTTTTACTCCTGTTTTGGACTCTAATTTGCATGATTTGAATGAAACTAACCCGGACTGACGCTGTTTTCAACAGAACTACCATGGTGTTGTTTTTGTGCAGAAATAAAAGTTCTTGAAATGGAACGAAACTTTTTAGAGAATTTTTATACAATAAAAGAAAAATACTGGAGCCAAGAACCACCGGAGGGGGGGTCCCTGGGGGAGCACAACCCACCAGGTCGCCCCCCCCCCCTCCTAGCGCACCCAGGTGGGTTGTGCCCACTTGGTGGCCCCGCTAACCCTATCTCCGACGCTATAAAATCCTATTTTCAGAGAAAAAAATCAGGGAGAAAGAATTATCGTGTTTCACGAGACGGAGCCGCCGCCACCTCCTGTTCTTCATCAGGAGGCCAGATCTGGAGCCCGTTTGGGGCTCCGGAGAGGGGAATCTTCGATCTTCGTCATCACCAACCCTTCTCCATCACCAATTTCATGATGCTCCCCACCGGGAGTGAGTAATTCCTTTGTAGGCTCGCTGGTCGGTGAGGGAGTTGGATGAGATTCATCATGTAATCGAGTTAGTTTTGTTAGGGCTTGATCCCTAGTATCCATTATGTTCTGAGATTGATGTTGCTATGACTTTGTCATGCTTAATGCTTGTCACTTTGGGCCCGGGTGCCATGATTTCAGATCTGAACCGTTTATGTTATCACCATTATATCTATGTTCTAGATACGATCTTGCAAGTTATAGTCACCTATTACGTGTTATGATCCGTAAACCCCGGAGTGACAATAGTCGGGATACTTTCCGGTGATGACCGTAGTTTGAGGAGTTCATGTATTCACTATGTGCTAATGCTTTGTTCCGGTTATCTATTAAAAGGAGGCCTTAATATCCCTTAGTTTCCTTATGGACCCCCTGCCACGAGAGGGTAGGACAAAAGATGTCATGCAAGTTCTTTCCATAAGCACGTATGACTATTTACGGAATACATGCCTACATTATATTTATGAACTGAAGCTACTGCCGTATCGCCCTAGGTTATGACTGTTATATGATGAATATCATCCAACGAATTCACCGATCCAATGCCTACGAATTTTCCATATATTGTTCTTGCTAAGTTACTACTGCTGCTATTACTGTTACACTCGCTACAAAATTATTGCTATCACTGTTACCGTTACCATTACCGTTACTATTACTACCATTATCAAAACTATCATATTACTTTGCTACTGATCATATTGCTGCAGATAATTAATCTCCAGGTGTGATTGAATTGACAACTCAGCTGCTAATACTTGCAAATATTCTTTGGCTCCCCTTGTGTCGAATCTATAAATTTGGGTTGAATACTCTACCCTCAAAAACTGTTGCGATCCCCTATACTTGTGGGTTATCAGAGGCTTAAGTCAATGTTATATTCATGCCCCAATCATGAGCTCTCTAGATAAATTATCATTCAAAAAATTTATGCTCGGCTTTCTTGTGATGATCAATCCATGCTCGATACTTCTTGTACTGGTTCTTTTATGAAGAAGACTATTGAATTCACGTGGGATCTTTTAGAAAGAATTGAAGGTAACTTTGAAGATTGGGAACTCGATGAAGGTAAAGAGTCAGGTATTAAACTTGAGTTTGATTGTGTTAAATCTTTTATGAATACCGATGCTTTTCACAAGTTCAGCACTAAATATGGACTTGACTCTGAGATAGTAGCCTCTTTCTATGAATCATTTGCTACTCATGTTGATATCCCTAAGAAGAAGTGTTTTAAATGTCATCCCCCTATTAAAGAAGAAGTTAAAGAACCGGTTAAAGCTAAGGATGAAACTATTATTTACAGTGTTGATCTAGTTGTGCCCACTGCTTATATTGAAAAACCACCTTTCCCTGTTAGGATAAAGGAACATGCTAAGGTATCAACTGTGGTTCGCAAAAGTAATATTAAAGCACCTACACCCTCTGAGGAAATCAAAGTAGAACCTAGTGTTTCTATGGTTAAAGATCTTCTGGTAGAAAATATTGATGGGCATGTTATTTATTTTTGTGATGAAGCTGCTAGAATTGCCAAACCCGATGAAAAAGATAAACATAGACCTGTTGTTGGCATGCCTATTGTCTCAGTTAAAATAGGAGATCACTATTATCATGGTTTATGTGACTTAGGTGCTAGCGTGAGTGCTATCCCTTTTACCTTATACCAAGAAATCATGAATGATCAGTTCAAAAAAAAGAAATCATGAATGATATAGCACCCGCTGAAATGTAAGACATAGATGTTACTATTAAACTTGCTAATAGAGACACCATCACACCACTTGGGATTTTTAGAGACGTTGAAGTCTTGTGCGGGAAAATAAAATACCCTACTGATTTTCTAGTTCTTGGTTCCCCGCAAGATGACTTTTGTCCCATTATCTTTGGTAGACCTTTCTTGAATACTGTCAATTCTACTATAGATTGCCATAAACAAACTGTCAGTGTTAGCTTTGGTGATGAGTCTCATGAATTTAATTTCTCCAAGTTTAGTAGACAACCCCGTAATAAAGAACTACCTAGTAAGGATGAAATAATTGGCCTTGCTTCTATTGTTATGCCTCCTACTGATCCACTAGAACGATATTTGCTAGACCATGAAAATGATATGCACTTGCGTGAAAGAAATGAAATAGATAAAATATTCTTTGAACAACAACCTCTGCTTAAACACAATTTGCCTATTGAAACTCTAGGAGGTCATCCTCCACCTAAAGGTGATCCTGTGTTTGAATTAAAGCAATTGCCAGACACTCTGAAATATGCTTATCTTGATGAGAAGAAGATATATCATGTTATTATTATTGCTAACCTTTCAGAACATGAAGAAGAAAGATTATTGAAAATTTTGAAGAAGCACCATGCTGCTATTGGATATACTCTTGATGATCTTAAGGGCATTAGTCCCACTCTTTGTCAGCACAAAATTAATATGGAACCTGATGCTAAACTCGTTGTTGATCACCAACGATGATTAAATCCTCAGATGAAAGAAGTGGTAAGAACTGAAATACTAAAACTTCTGGAAGCAGGTATAATCTATCCCATAGCTGATAGTAGATGGGTAAGTCCTGTTCATTGTGTCCCTAAGAAGGGAGGTATTAATGTTGTTCCTAATGATAAAAATGAACTTATTCCACAAAGAATTGTTACTGGTTATAGAATGGTAATTGATTTTAGAAAATTAAATAAAGCAACTAGAAAAGATCATTACCCTCTGCCTTTTATTGATCAAATGTTGGAAAGATTATCTAAGCACACACACTTTTGCTTTCTTGATGGATATTCTGGTTTCTCTCAAATACCTGTTTCACATCCTGATCAAGAGAAAACCACTTTTACTTGCCTTTTTCGAACTTATGCTTATAGACGTATGCCCATTGGTTTATGCAATGCACCTGCTACCTTTCAAAGATGTATGACTGCTATATTCTCTGATTTTTGTGACAAGATTGTTGAGGTTTTCATGGATGATTTTTCCATTTACGGACTTCTTTTGATGATTGCTTAAGCAACCTTGATCGAGTTTTGCAGAGATGTGAGCAAACTAATCTTGTTTTGAATTGGGAGAAGTGCCACTTTATGGTTAATGAAGGTATTGTCTTGGGGCATAAAATTTCTGAACGAGGTATGGAGGTGGATAAAGCTAAAGTTGATGCAATTGAGAAAATGGCATGTCCTAAAGATATTAAAGGTATTCGTAGTTTCCTTGGTCATGCTGGTTTCTATAGGAAGTTTATTAAAAACTTCTCTAAAATTTCGAGGCCTCTTACTAATCTTTTACAAAAGGATGTTCCATTTGTTTTTTATGATGATTACGTAGAAGCCTTTGAAACACTTAAGAAAGCCTTAACTTCTGCACCTATTGTTCAACCACCAGATTGGAACTTGCCTTTTGAAACTATGTGTGATGCTAGTGATTATGCTATTGGTGCTATTCTAAATGTTATCCATTATGCTAGCAAAACTCTAGACAGTGCCCAAAGAAATTATGCTACTACTGAAAAAGAATTTTTAGCAGTTGTGTTTGCTTGTGATAAATTCAGATCTTACATTGTTGACTCCAAAGTAATTGTTCACACTGATCATGCTGCTATAAAATATCTTATGGAAAAGAAAGATGCTAAACCTAGACTCATTAGGTGGGTCCTCTTGCTACAAGAATTTGATTTACATATCACTGATAGGAAAGGAGCTGAGAACCACGTAGCAGATAACTTGTCTAGGTTAGAAAATATTCTTGATGACCCACTACCTATTGATGATAGTTTTCCCGATGAACAACTAGCTGCAATAAATGTTTCTCATAATACTCCTTGGTATGCTGACTATGCTAATTATATTGTTGCTAAATATATACCACCTAGTTTCACATACCAACAAAAGAAAAAATTCTTCTATGATTTAAGACATTACTTTTGGGATGACCCACATCTTTATAAAGAAGGAGTAGATGGTATTATTAAACGTTGTGTACCTAAGCATGAACAGGAACAAATCCTACGGAAATGTCACTCCGAAGCCTATGGAGGACATCATGCGGGAGATAGAACTGCTCACAAGGTATTGCAGTCTGGTTTTTATTGGCCTACCCTCTTCAAGGATGCCTGCCTGTAAGTTTGTTTTATCTTGTGATGAATGTCAAAGAATTGGTAATATCGGTAAGCGTCAGGAAATGCCTATGAATTATTCACTTGCTGTTGAACCATTTGATGCTTCGGGTTTTGATTATATAGGACCTTTTCCTTCCTCTAATGGGTATACACATATTTTGGTTGTTGTTGATTATGTTACTAAGTGGGTAGAAGCTACTCCAACTAGTAGTGCTGATCATAACACTTCCATTATAAAATGCTTAAAGAAGTAATTTCCCAAGGTTTGGAGTCCCTAGATATTTAATGACTGATGGTGGTTCACACTTTATTCATGGTGCTTTCCGTAAAATGCTTGCTAAATATGATGTTAACCATAGGATTGCTTCACCCTATCACCCTCAATCTAGTGGTCAAGTTGAACTTAGCAATAGAGAAATAAAATTAATATTACAAAAACTGCCAATAGGTCCCGAAAGAATTGGTCTAAGAAATTAGATGATGAATTTTGGGCTTACATAACAGCATATAAAAATCCTATGGGTGTGTCTCCATATAAAATGGTTTCTGGAAAAGCTTTTCATTTGCCTCTTGAGTTAGAACATAAAGCATATTGGGCAATTAAAGAACTCAACTATGATTTCAAACTTGCCGGTGAAAAGAGGTTATTTGATATTAGCTCACTAGAAGAATGGAGAACCCAAGCTTATGAAAGTGCCAAATTATTCAAAGAAAAAGTTAACAGATGGCATGACAAAAGAATCCAAAAGTAGTAATTCAAAGTTGGAGAATATCTTCTTTTGTACAACTCTCGTTTTAGATTCTTTGCATGAAAACTTCTCTCCAAATGGGAAGGACCATATATTATCGAGGAGGTTTATCGTTCTGGAGCTATCAAGATTAATAATGCCGAAGGTACTAACCCGAAGGTGGTCAATGGACAAAGAATTAAACACTATATCTCAGGTACGCCTATTAATGTTGAAAGTAATATTATCCAAACCATGACACCGGAGGAACATATAGAAGAAACCTTCCGGAACACTCCAGAATCATGAAAAAGAAGAGGTACATGATACGGTATGTAAACGGACTCCAAAAATCCGCAAAAATATTTTCTGTCAGTTTTGGAATATTATAAAAAATTAGGAAAATAAGAAATAACCAGGAAGGCAACCGAGGAGGGCATGATACACCAGGGCGCACCTGCCCTCCATGGCGCGCCCAGGTGGGTTGTGCCCACCTCGGGAACCTTCCCGACTCCGTTTTCCTCCTGTTTGCTTGTTTCCCAAGATAAAAAATCTTTATATACCCCACAAACGTATTGACCACCGTATCACGGAGAAACCTTATATTCTTGTTTCTTGTCATTTTTCTGACAGATCTGAAAATATGTTGTCTCAAGATTCGGAGGGAGAGAGCCCTGTTTCCTACCAACCTCTAGATCCAAATGTCTTTAAGAAGACCTTCACATATTTTTGGTTCTCGGATGAGGAGGAGGACACCGATTCGGGGGAGGAGGTAGCATCCTCAGATGAAGATGAAGTTCCACTACCTCAACCTGGAGATACGCGCGTGGAGCTCAAGAAGTCAAGCCTCCCCAACAAAACTAAGACCCAATCTATCCCTTCTCATTTTCTACAGGGTGGCAAGGCAGCATTATGCAAAAAGATATTAAATCTTGAGCTAGAGAATGAGGATCTTAGGGAGGATAATTTCAGCCTCTGACGCAAGCCAGAGAAGAAGAACATGACTACCTCATCACCACCACCATCATCATCTTCCCCACCAAAGGATACTTGAGTACATGGTATGGGCACTCCCCTTGGCTTGTGCCAAGCTTGCGGGAGGTGCCCCGGTATCGTATCACCATCACTTTTATTGCCTTTACCTATTTTAGTTCGATCTTTAGTTTTATCATGAATTAGTTGAAATAAAGTTTAGCATGATCTCATTTTGAGTGTTAGTTTCGTGATATATCTATTCATGTAATCGAGCGAGAGTTATATAATAAAGTTAGTTTGAGTCTTTGCTTCTTTACTTTTATGTTGCAATCAAATAAAAGGAAATGAATGAAAAAAGAGCATATGATAATCTTATGGTAAGTAATGACATCACATAAGGAAAAGTATAAGTGGTAAAATTTATTGGAGATTGACAAACATAGCATTGGTCAATGATGCAACTCATGAAAGAATTAATAAGGGAAGAGAAGATTCACATGCAAATACACTATCTTGGACATCTTTTATGATTGTGAGCCCCCATTAAATATTATATGTCAAAATTGTTGACGTTGGACAAGGAAGACAATGTAATGATTTATGTTTGTTCTTATTCACATAGAAGTTATATTGTCATAGATCCTTCAACATGTGGTGCTTGCTCAATATCTTTGCTAGCCAAAATTCCGCACTAAGTAGAGATACTACTTGTGCATCCAAAAACCCTAAACCCAAACTGATGTTTTGAGAGTCCACCATACCTACCTATGGATTAAGTAAGATCCTTCAAGTAAGTTGTCGTCGGTGCAATAAGGCAATAAAAATTGCTTCTAAATGTGTTGGATCATTTAGTGTAAGGGAAAATTGAGCGTTGTGCGAACTTGTGATGGCAAAGTAATAAAAGCGACGGACTGCATAATAAAGGTTGCTATCATAAGGGGCAATATAACATGATGTTCTTTTGTATTAAAGGATTTGGCATACAAACCAAAAAGCGCATGACAACCTTTGCTTCCCTCTACGAAGGGCCTATCTTTTACTTTTATGTATTTACTTTTATGCAAGAGTCAAAGTATTCTCCCTTATTCCTTTTTATTTTTCTCTTTTTGCAAGCAGCATATGGTGAGGAAAGATCTAGGCACATATATCCAGTTGGATATGAGTGATCATGAGTTATTATTGTTGACATCACCCTTGAGGTGAATACGTTGGGAGGTGAAACTATAAGCCCCTATCTTTCTATGTGTCCGGTTGAAACTTTTTGCTCATGGGTATGCTTTGAGTGTCAACAATCATAGAAGATTAAATGATGGTTGAGTATGTGGACTTGCCAAAAGGCTCCGATACGAGACCCTTCCTGAAAATATGATGAATTGTAGTTGCAAAGTTGACTGAGAACATAGTTTGTTGGTTTTCAATAGAGTTTATGCTTTTTACTTCGATGTTGTGATGAATTGTTACTTGTTCATGAGAAGTTATATGATAAAAGCTTTATGATCAAGTTTGTTGTTGTTATGATAATAAGCATGATGCTACTATGTCCGTATTTTATTTTTTATCGACACCTCTCTCTCTAAGCATGTGGGCATGTTTTTCGATATCGGTTTTCGCTTGAGGACAAGCGAGGTCTAAGCTTGGGGGAGTTGATACGTCCATTTTTCATCATGATTTCCTACTGTTATTTATAATGTTTTTATGCATAATAATGCTTTATGGAGTAATTTTAATGCCTTTTCTCTCATAAAATGCAAGGTTTACACAAAGAGGGAGAATACCAGCAGCTGGAATTCTGGACCTGAAAAAGCTACGTCAGAGATACCTATTCTGCACAACTCCAAATAAGCTGAAACTTCACGGAGAATTATTTTGGAATATATGAAAAATACTGGAGCAAATAACTACCGGAGGGGGGCCGCCTAGTGACCACAAGACACCCAGGCGCGCCCTGGTGGGTTGTGGTCAGCCCAGCCCACCTCTGATGCCCATCTTCTGCTATATAAGTCATTTTGACCTAGAAACAATAAGGAAAGGACTTTCGAGACGGAGTGCCGCCGTCTTGAGGCGAAACTTGGGCAGGAGCACTTTTGCCCTCCGGCGGAGCGATTCCGCCGGGGGAACTTCCCTCACGGAGGGGGAAATCGAAACCATCATCATCACCAACAACCCTCTCATATTTGGGAGGGCAATCTCCATCAACATCTTCAACAGCACCATCTCCTCTCAAACCCTAGTTCATCTCTTGTGTTCAATCTTTGTACCGGAACCTTAGATTGGTACTTGTGGGTGACTAGTAGTGTTGATTACATCTTGTAGTTGATTACTACATGGTTTATTTGGTGAAAGATTATATGTTCAGATCCATTATGCTATTTAATAGCCCTCTGATCTTGAGCATGATTATCATTTGTGAGTAGTTACTTTAGTTCTTGAGGTCAAGGGAGAAGTCATGTTGCAAGTAATCATGTGAACTTGATATGTGTTCGATATTTTGATGATATGCATGTTGTGATTCCCTTAGTGGTGTCATGTGAACGTCGACTACATGGCACTTCACCATATTTGGGCCTAAGGGAATGCATTGTGGAGTAGTTATTAGATGGTGGGTTGCTAGAGTGACAGAAGCTTAAACCCTAGTTTATGCGCTACTTCGTAAGGGACAGATTTGGATCCAAATGTTTAATGCTATGGATAGATTTTATCTTAATACTTTTCTCGTAGTTGCAGATGCTTGTGAGGGGGTTAATCATAAGTGGGAGGTTTGTTCAAGTAAGAATAGCACCCAAGCACCGGTCCACCCACATATCAAATTATCAAAGTAGCGAACGCAAATCAAACCAACATGATGAAAGTGGCTAGATGAAATTCCCGTGTGCCTCAAGAACGCTTTGCTTATCATAAGAGACCGTTTTGGCCTGTCCTTTGCCACAAAAGGATTGCGCTACCTTGCTGCACTTTATTTACTGTTACCGTTACTTGCTTGTTACAAATTATCTTGCTATCAAACTACCTGTTACTGACAATTTCAGTGCTTGCAGAAATTACCTTGCTGAAAACCACTTGTCATTTCCTTCTGCTCCTCGTTGGGTTCGACACTCTTACTTATTGAAAGGAATACGATTGATCCCCTATACTTGTGGGTCATCAAATATCAGGAGACACATTAAACCAGCAAGACCCTACATCATGTTCAGCTGACTTTGCTAGAACATGAGCTGCCTCATTACAAGAATGACTAACATGAGTAAACTTACATGACATGAACTTTGGAGCCCTTCTCTTAATATCAAAGACTATGGCGCCTATGTGAGATCTATCATTCTCCCCACTTTTCACCTTTCTTACCAAACTAGCACAATCAGAAGCTACAATAATCTGCTGGAAGCCAATTTCTTCAGCGAAGGTTAAAGCATGGCGCATAGAAATAGCTTCACCCAACTCTGGGTTATCCACATGTTCAACAAATCTTCTGCTTGCAGCTAACACCAGACCTAGATGGTTGCGAATGACAACACCAATGCCCATACGTTTGGTCTGGGAAAAAATAGCAGCATCAACATTGACGAGGACCGACCCAGCCGACGGCGATGACCACTTTGGGATTGGCGTCTGGTGCTCACGCCTATTGGAGATAGTCGACCTGAAGTTTTACAATAAGATGAAATCAACATAAGCTTTGATCTTGCCAACCACACATGAAGGATGAGGCATTTTTTCACCATTTCTTATGTTGTTCCAATTCTCCCAAATGTGCCAAATTGCAACAGCAAGGATCATTGAATGGAGATGTGGAGCATTAGAAATCCATTTTAATAACCAGTGTTGCATATGGACAAAGCTATTCAGATTTAGTGATATATTGAATGATTTCTTTCACTCCGCCCAGATTTCTTTCACATGGTGGCAAAGAAAAAAAACAATGTTCCATTGTTTCAAATTTGTTACAGTATGTGCAGTCATACCTTGTTGGGATTGATCGCTTGAGGAGCTGGTCACCGGTAGGAAGGCAATTCTATGCAATTCTCCACAACACAATCTTCATTCTTTCTGGGCATTGAATTCTCCATAGGTTTTTCCACAATTTCTCCATAACACCCTGGTCCGAGGATGACCCTCTGCTAGGAGAGCTTTGACTAATCCAGAATAGATGTGTTCTTGCAAGATTATAGCCTGATCTCACCGTGTAAAATCCATTATTGCTGTATGGCTAGGAGGCGAAGTCGTTGCACCCTTCAGAGCTTAGGGGGATTTTAAGAATTCTATCTGTAATGTCCTCAGGAAAAAGTTCTCTAACTATTTCTTCTTTCCATGAAGAACCTTCACTAGAAATTAGAGAGCTCACCGTTTGGTTGTCTTGCACAGGGACTAAGGTGTGTATTGTACCTGGTATGGTATCTGGCACCCAATTATCCCTAGTAATGGAAATCTGCTTGCCATCTCATACTCTCCATAGTAATCCTTTTTGCAAAAGTTCCCTCCCATGCAAGATGCTTCGCCAAGTGTAGGTAGCACATCTTGAGGAGATTAACCCCTAGGAGGAGCAGGTGCCGCAGCCAGGACCATATGATTATCAATATCCTTCTGGACCTTCGGGCTTCCAACCATGGATTTGAGCCAAGCTAGACCAAATGTCTAAACTTGGGAAGTATGTATTCTCAACGACATTTCATTCACGTTATCATATACATTCAACACACTTGTTAGTGCACTTCATTATCTTTGTATATTCATGTTTCGTTATTGTGCGTTTCTTTTGTGTGTTTGTTTATATATATATATATATATAATATATATATATATATATATATTTCTCGCTTCTGTTGTTGTTGTTTTTAATTTTTGTTTCTTCTTACGCTTCTTTTTGGTTTTCTCTCTTTTGTTACTGGTTTGTTTTCATAAAAAGAAAATCCAAAAGTTTTCTCTTTTCTTATTTTGTCGTTTGTTTGAAGTTCTTCGGTGTAAATATTTTCTCACTTTTGCTTTTTGCTTTTCGCTTTTTCTTTTAACTTTTGTTTATTTCCTTTCATGAGAAAAAAACAAAAAATTCAAAAATATTTATGCACGTTTCTCTGAACTTCTCTTCGTTGTCAAAAACTATTCCGAAAAGACAAAAAACATTTCTCTAGTTTCTCTCTCGTTTCTTTTTGCTTACTTCTTTTGCTCATTCTTTTTGTTGTTTCTTTTAATTTTTCTTTGTGTCTTATTGAGTCTTGTTTCAAAAGGGGGGACGGAAAAAAGAATTTCCAAATTGGCTCTTATGTGCTCTATCTTCGAACTAATGAAAGACCCAAAATTTCCTTGTCTGCTCCTTGTGTATAGTTATTTGCAGAATTGAGCTTAGTCCACGGCGACACTTGCACTATGTTATTTACTAGTAAGCATGCACGTGCAACACACGTCTTGACTAATATTATAATCATATGTGAAAATTCACATGTATGTAACAGGATAATCTGATAGTAGTGAAACATATTTAAAATGAATTGTTGTATAGAAAAATTTCATTTTTCATCCAAAAAGCTATTGCATTCATATTTAAAACTATTACCACCCTTCTTATTCTATGAATCTTGAACAACATGCCCAAGTACTCAGTTACAATCACTATTTAATCTTTCTGTCTACTCAAGATCTACATCTATTGTTATTAATATGATTATTCACTTACAAGTCCAACTTCTCTAATCATCTTTCTATTTTGATGTCATCATCTCAATCAACGCTACTACATGCCACATCTCTATGAAGTATGGGAACAACTGCACTGACTTGTGGTGTAGATGGCAAGCTTCTTGAGGTGGAAGCCCAACCAAAATGACACTCTCAACACAAGTTTGGTTGCTTGGCAGACATCCCAAAACTTAGAAGCGGGTTTCTATGATTCTATCTCACCAACAAGTCAGGCTAGCCTTCCAAGGAATACTACAATGCACCCATTAAATCTTCTATATCTAAATAGGGGCACCCCACTAGGTGATTTTCCCGCCTTCTCATGAAGCCACGTCATCCAAATTGTTTTAGCCGTTCATGCAGTATAGCTCAGGACTCTGCAGCCGTCTGATAGGAAGTTGACGATATTACTCGGAGTTGCCACCGCTAAGCGATAGATACCGCTTCGTTTATTTCCATCCATCTCGCTCACTCCCTCAATTACCACCATCGCACAAATTCCTGCCCCTTCCTCTTATATTTCTTTGTCCGACTGTTCCTTTCATCTCCCTTCCACCAGTATTTATTTTCCCAATTCCTCTCCCCCATCTGTATTTGTGACACACTCGTCCCTGCCGGCCAAGCCTCTCTGGCCATCGACACTAGAGACCTGCCGCCTTCTGGGAGCCCCATGATCGCCAACCTGACCTCCCGGTGAACCATGCGTGCCACCATCAGCGACCTCCTTCAACACCACATGTGTTACAGGTGGGGGCTCTCCTTCCTATCTATCTCCACAGATCTGAACGGTGTTTTTTAGTTAGATTGGGTGGAAGGCCTGATTTCCAATCGGAGTAACTGGCGCTGGGAAGGGTGAGCGCGCTGACGCCTAATCGCAGATCGGCGGCGACCCCCAACCATGTATATATCATAAGAAGATGTTGCGGTCCACTTGTCAGTGTTTCTCGATGGCGAAGTCATCTCAGAGGGGTTGTTGACATCTTCGTCCATGTCTGTGGCCTCGTCGTAGTCTAGCATATCGGTTAAATCATCGATAGTGGCGACTAGGTGGGTGGTGGGTGGGATGTAAATTTCCCGATCATCGGCTTTAAGTCCGATCTTGTCATAAATCGAGGTATTGCCGCCCGAGATTGACAAGCTCTGGATTCGGTCAAGCATCTCATTAGGTGAGATAACTCCTCGGGGTTCATGGCCTGGCCATAGGTCGGGTTGATTCATAGTGGCACGCTTGATGCGTTTTCGGCCACACAAGGAGGCCAGGTGGATTCTAGATCCACCGCCCGGATCGGTTCTAAACCCAATGTCGTGTCCGAAGCCGAGCTCTGATCTATGTCGGAGCTGGGCGTTGTGACGGGGCTGTCCAAGGCGGGGGAGGGGAGTTCCTCCGTAGTCCCCAGCGGTGTCGGGGGTCATTCATCCGTTGCCTTCAAAGGGGATTAATTCTGAGGTCAAGCCTCCGATGTTCGCCAGGCCCCGAATCCGGCCAGGCGTCCAGCCTGAAAGGGCAAGCTCACCACGGGAGTCTCCGGTGTACTCCAACCCTCCGAAGGTTACGATCTGGTCAGGAGCATAGTTCTCGACGGTGGCCAAATGGCCTGCCGAGTCGGCCCAGAAGATCATGATGCCGAACACAAAAAGCTAGCCGGGGACGTACATGTCCCCATAGCCACTGCCACAGTTGATCTGCAGACGAGCCATCGGTCCTTCTGTTGATCTCAAAGCGGAACTCTTAATGAAAGCACCATTGTTGGTGTGAAAACCGGCAGACCTCGGTGTAGAGGGTCCTGAGCTGTGGATCTTAGACAGATGGTAATAGGAACAAGGGATACTATGTTTACCCAGGTTCGGGCCCTCTTGATGGAGGTAAAACCCTACATCCTGCACTTGTTTATATTGATGGAGATGTATCGAGTATAGGGTTGATCTACCTCGAGATCGTAAGACGTGTCTAACTCTAGGGCTAGGTGAATGAGATTGTGTTGAAGTCCCCTCTACGGGCTAAACCCTTCAGCTTATATACACGCTAGGTAGGGTATCTAGGGTTACAAGGTCGGTATCTAGGCTTGGAGGCAGTAGGAGAAGTCTTGGAGTACACATCAAGTCTTCGGCATATGTAGTCCCGATGTTGCCTCCAGTGTGCGTCTTTTGGAGTTCACCTCGAGGAGAATGAGGGCCCACCAGCCTGGCCCGAGGACCATGGGCCGACTAGGCCGATACCCCCTAGTCCGGGACACCGTCAAGTTGGTTTTCAACAACAATAATCTCTTCCCACACAACCTCCATTCTTTTAGCCCGCCAAAAAGAAATTGTTAACTTACAAATATCTATTTTGACTAATATTTCAGTAGATGACTACAAAGGTAAGTGGATGTAGTTGAAGAGCCATGGTGGTTAAGCATGCCATGCGGTGAGATAGATGGTGCAAAGATTATTTTAATTTTATAAAGTTCAAGAAAATTCTCCAGTTATCCATTAAAAGAACTATTGATAAGGAAAATAAGTTATTTTGCGCTCTTTATCAAAATGTGTTACCCTCCCTAAAGCAATCTGAGTATATAGTCTTCGACGTCGATATAGTTTCAGCAACAACATGGCAAGAACTTGCATCACAACCCAGCACAGAAACAAGTCGATATACATCTATGAAAAGAGTTGTAACATCCCAAATTTTTAATTTGGAATGTTATACATAGATCATTCACTGCATATCATATTTTATTGCATTTCGTTTTGCGATCCTCGAAAATTCTAAGCAACTCAAGGACCCACGGAGAGAGTTGGGGATTTCACCGTTTTCATATTTGAATTTTCTCAAATATTGAAACAGGGATCAATTTGGTTTAATTGTTTTTCTCTCCGAAAATATTTCATATTAAAAATATATGAGAGGAGATAATATGACTTCTCCAAAATAAATGGAATATTGGAGGAAAAATATTAAAATCAAATAAATATTTTATTTGGATTTTTATTGCAATTTTATTTGAATTTAGAAAAATATGCATTTTTCAAAATTGCATTAGAGTCCCAAATAAATGTTTACCTTGTCCGGGAGATTTTTAGAGGACGGGGAAAATTTATTTCGGGAATTTTGGAGTCCGTTTAGTATTTCTTTTATTTGTTTTTCTGCGCGGAATTATTTAAAAAAAAAAAACTCCGCCGGACCGAACTGGGCCGAAGCCCAGCCGGCCCGGCAACGCCGCCGCCTCCGCTCGCGCGCGCCCCGTGCCCGAGCCGGACTCCGCCGGAGTCCGGGACGCCGCCGCCTCGTCGCCCCATGCCCCAAGCCACCCTGCCCCAGCCCCCCCCCCTTAAATACCGCCGCCCCCCCCTCTCTCTCGGCCAGCCCCGCCGCCGCCGCGCCGCTGCACGCTGCCGCTGCCGCTGCCGCTGCCGCCGCTCGCCGCCGCCGGACGCCGCCGCCGCCCGACCCCGCCGCCGGAGCCGCCGCCGCCGCCGCACGCTGCTGCTGCCGCTGCCGCCGCTCGCCGCCGCCGCCGTCCCGCCGACCGTCGGAGGTAGCCGCCGCCGCCGTCGGTTTCGTGAGAAAAACCGATAGGTTTTTGTTTAAACCCTAGATCTAGATTCGGTTTTTTTTTAAATTCCGGTTTATTCTTTTTAGATCGGTTTTCCGTCGGTTTAGTTATTTAGCGGACGTTCGTCCGTACGTTCGTTTTAACGAACGGTTTTCACCGTTTAACCGCAGACAGCGAACGTTCGTTCGTTAGCCTGTTCGTTAGTTTTTCCTTTTCTCGGGTTTTTCGCGATTATTTTCGATCGCGATTTCTGATCCGATTTTCGTTTTAGTATAACTTTTCGCTCGTTTGTCGGAATCAGGCGATTCAAGCGCCTAGATCTTCGTCTCGAAGCCCTCTTTCTGTTTAACCAACTTAAACAAGTTTTTGCTACTGTAAAATTTGACTTTAGTCCAGATTAGCAATCAAAGCTTGTTTCTTTCGCAGTTTGAGTTTCGTTGCTCCGTTTGATTTGATTCTTTTTGCAAACCGGAGTTCTTCAGTTGAACTTTCTGGTTAGGTCTTCTCATTTGGGTTTTACCCGTGCATCTTCGCTTGATTGCTTATGTATGCTATTGGTTGTTTGCGATAGAATTCCCGGAGTGCGAAGCGTGCTACTACGAGTCTCTAGGATTTGCAGATCGTCAGCAAGGCAAGTAACACATTGATCATACTTCTTCGTTACCCAGTTTTTATGCATTAGTTTCGACCCTCAAACATTGCATGACTAGGATGTGATTAACTTGTGGGTACTGGGAAGTAGATGATGAGGTAGAACCTATTGCCCTTTTAATAACAAACCCTTGGGAGTTACTTCTACGCTATGCTTATGTTGCCATGCTATGCTCGTAGACGTGGATTGGGTTTGAGTGTATCCATGACAGATGTGAGATTTTTAATTAATGGTCAACTTAAGGTGGCAACTTTAATACACATCTGGGTGGATTGCTTGTTTGGGCACCTGGGGATATACCAGTGTTGTCCTAGGAGATCCCGGGGATATACCGTGTGATCCTCCTACGGTCCGCCACCCAGGCTCAAAGGGATCATAAGATTATTCATGCTAGAAACTTCCGTGTGCAGCCACAAGCTATTATGGGCTCTAGCATAGTTGAGTATGTTACATGACCTCTTTCAGTGGTAGGCTAGCAGATGTAGGGGAAAGTAGGTGTAACTGTCTACCCAGAGTAAAGAGTAAATGTTTCTGAAAGACTGTGTCTCGGTCATCCGTTTCTCAAACACCATGTAGTGCGAGAAATCCAACGGAGGAGATCGAGTCTTGTGGGGAAAAGTGCACAAACCTCTACAGAGTGTACAAACTAATCATGATTAGCCGTGTCCCCGGTTATGGACATCTTGAGTATCTGGTTCTTGGATCATCATATTGAATCCCATCACTCTAAATTAATTTGTTGGGATTAATGATTACTTTTAATTGGGATTGAGAGGGGGATTTACCTTCTCAATGTTCAACAACCACCATGATAGTTAAATAAAATATATTCCTTTGTTGTAGGGAAAAATTAGCTTTTCGCAAAACAGTATAACCCTAGAGCTTTTCCACCAGCCAAATATGCATGTAGTATTAGCAATTATTCTGTTCATTGCTCTACTGTGTTATATTGCCAGCATATTCCATGTGCTGACCCGTTTCGGGCTGCAACGTATCATGTTGCAGACTTTTCAGACGAAGAGTAAGGTGTGCTAGGTCGTTGTCGTGCACTCAGCTATGCCGTTGGAGTTGATGGACTCACTTTATCTTCCAAGCCTTCCGCTGTTATCTTATTTAGATGGCCTTAAGCCATATTTATTGTAATCAGTTCTCTTTTGAGACATTCGATGTAATAAGTGTGTGATTGCACTCTGTTATAAATCCTTCGAGTACTGTGTGTGTCAGCATTACCGATCCAGGGATGACACTTGAACACAGAGATTCGATCCATTCGGGTCGGGTCGCTACAAGAGTATAGGCTAAGCCCACACTTTCATGTTTAGAACAGAACTAAAAGTATCATTCACCTTTGAAACTTCTCCACATGCCTGCAACGAGTTAGTGATAACATAATACAAATATAGAATAACAAGACTTTCAATGCAACTGGCCCATTCTTTGTGGCCATGGTAACTCATCTACTAAAAGGATTGCCTCGGATGCAGTGCAAAAAATCATAGACATGTCGTCATTGTTGTTCGTCAAGCCAAAGTGATTATGCCACTCATCTAGAGTGATGTTGAAGTCTTAGTCCATTAGACGGAAACTGATTTGTTCTTCCTCATCCACTACTGGAAGTAAACCAACATTATGCAAGAGTACTAAGAAACTCAAGCGCCAATCGTTCATACGCCGCACATCCCTAGTAAACAAAATGATGCAACCTGGCATTATCACATAATAAATTATAATCGGTACTAATGCCCAACTTGGCTTCTTGTATCTGTTCCTTGCCTCACAGGTGGTGAAGATGATCTCCTGCGAGAAAATTTGTTGCCTTTGTGTGGCACCTGCATATGAACTTGGTGCTTCTCCATGAGCGACACGTGTGGACCTCCTCGTAAACATCTCTACAAAACAACTTTTCAGTCCAATAGAATGATACAATAGTGATCCTACGACAACTACAACATCAAACTCATATAGAAACATCAACAAATCCAAGCCAAAAACAAAATTCAGATCAAAAGTACACATACCCTAGACATGGCAATGCTAGGAACATAGAACATGGATTCACGAAAAATAAGTTGGGGATCAGAGGAGAAACATACCATAGATCGATCACGCAGAAGGGTTTGAAATCGAACGAGTAGAGAGATTTGGCAAAGTTGTGGTAGGGTTTGGAGAGGATTGGAGGAAGAAGAAGAAAATAGATGAGATGGGAATGATTTACCTCCTGCCTAGGGCTCCTTATGGCTGCCATCGCGTCATACGAGCACGCTAAACATCGCCGTACGCTTTGTAGCCAATTATGCGGTTGTGCTTACCTCATGCGACCATGTATACGAGCGGCCACGCTTGGGCGGTGCTACTTATGATGGAGTTGTTGGATTTCCTCGAAGAGGAAGGGTGAAGCAGTATAGTAGCAAATATTATTTCCCTCAGTTAAGAACCAAGATTTATCGAACCAGTAGAAGGCACCACACGAACAACTTTAACAACACCTACACACAAACAAAACAATTGCTTGCACCCAACAAAGGCAAGGGGGTTGTTATTCCCCTTGTTCTTACCAGACACAAGATTAAAATCAGATAGTAATAGGAAAAGTAACAAAAAGTAAAAGAAAACAAATAGAGAAATTTTGGAGACTTTTCGATTGATGGAAAATAGACCCCGGGGGCCATAGGTTCACTAGTGGCATCTCTCTTGGAAGCATAGCAATGATAGGTAAACAAATTACCGTTGGGTAATTGACAGAATTGAGCATATTTATGATTGTGATCATTCATGGCAATATCGAACATAGGCATTACGTTTGTGACAAGTAGACCATTAATCCAACTGCATCTACTACTATTACTCCACCCCAAGACTGCTATCCAGCATGCATCTCAAAGTATTAAGTTCATGACAAACAGAGTAACGCCTTAAGCACGATAACATTATATAGACAAAATAAGATCAATCAATATGAACAAACCCCATCGTTTTATCCTTAGTAGCAATAATACAATAGGTGCCTTTGTCCTTATTGTCACTTGACAAGAGCACCGAAGATTGAACCTACTACAAAGCACCTTCCCGCTGAAGATAAATCAATCAAACTGTTGGGTTCTACGGTAGGGTGCGTCGACTACAAATTAAAAATTCCTACCCGCAGAACAACCAGGAACATGCTACGAGAATGGATCACAGATCGTTACCACTAGGCGCGTAGTGCCGTGCAGCGGAAGTAGAGTTGGGGCAGTGCGTCCAGAGTCGTCTCCTCCTTGTCCGATCTCCCTCAAACAGCCGGTTGTTATATCCCACGTACAAGTTCGCCAGAGCGGCGTAGGTGCACCGCCTCTGACAGTATCCACGCGTTCAGGAGGAACGTCATGCGGTGGACTGGTAGGTCCGATCACACAACCAGAGGCGAGTGGAGGTAGCTAGTTGCAACACATGCAAAGACCTAATGACGGCGCCAAGGCTATTAACCCTAATCAAGTGTTGCACCTTCACTTTATATAGGCATCCACCTCGGGCTCAACACTTGGGCCCAGGATGGACCCTAAAGCCCAAAGTCTACCCGGTCATGATCCAAGTCCAGCTCGGATCACATCCGACCAGTGTCCTCGGATCCGACCTCGTAGGTTCCTTCCCTTAAGCGCGCGACCCCTTAGGTTCAAGTCAGCTTGGTCACAGTTCGGATCACCTCCGACCTGCTCGACTGGTAGCGGCCTCTAGCAAGGTGTGCCAACCACCAAGTAGACAATGAAGCTGGTTAGGCGAACCTGTACATCACACTTCTGTTCCTTTTGCCACACTATATATGTTGTCGGGCTCAAGGCGATACTGTCATCCTTGTGCTAGCCCGACCTCTTTCTCATTCCAGTGATACCGACCACAAACCAGATTATCTCATAATCCTTGTCACATGGCCATATTTATCTTGGTCGGATCACACGAGGTGCCCAGAGTATATCTCTCCTGATCAGAGGGGCAAATCCCATCTTGCTCGACCATGTCTCACAGCATGGGTCTGGACAAGTCCGAAACCTACCTTTATAACTACCCAGTTACGGAGTAGTGTTTGGTCGATACAAAGCAGGTATGTCACCATATTGAGTACATGCAACAGCTCAGGTCATAGGACATAGAACGTATGTTGTACTAGAGACTCACAGATGACATATCGCTGCGTCTCGAACCTTATCTCGACTCGAACCTTATCTCGACTCGGATCCGACCATGTCGAATCCGACCAGAACATTCCAAGTCCATATTATCTGGTTAGCATTCAATGCTTCATGGCTAGTAAGACCGAGTCATCGATCGTGTCATATGCTAGTCTAGTCGGTTGCGTGTCCACACAGCCCTTTCGACCAGAGACCTTTTAGGACAGTCATCATACAATGTATAGTCCCACAAACAAGTCACGTACTTGCTGATACACATCATTGATAATGTCCAAGAACTATCTTTATTCATAAACACGTAGAAAATATCATCATACATGATTGCCTCTAGGGCATATCTCCAACACAAACTTGACCAAAGTAGACGGATAGATTGTACAGAAATACAGAGCTATAAAATTATGCAGCAAAGAAACTTCAAAAGATTCATAATAATTCAATGAATAATCTGGTCATAAACCCACAATTCACCAGATCCCAACAAACACCACAAAAGATTACATCAGATTAATCTTAGAGGAGATCAACACACACACACACACACACACACACACACACACACACACACACACACACACACACACACAGACATCTAGCTACTACTATGGACACGTAGGTCCAGAAGGAACTACTCACACATCATCATGGAGGCAGCAAGGATGATGAAGATGGCCTCCCCGATGATGCTCACCTCCGGCAGAGTACCTAAACAGGGCTTCAGATGAGATCACTTCGGAACAGAGGATTGCGGCGGTGATAAAGTTCTTTCAGGTCTCGCTATGAGGGTGTCAGGAAATCACGAAATTTATAGGCTTAGAATTAGGTCAAACGGAGTTGGGGGGCTCCCACAAGCCTGGCCAGTGTGGCCCAGTAGGGCCGCGCCGCCTGGGCTTGTGGGGCCCACAGCCCACTTCTGGCTCCCCCCCCCCCAAAGCTTCTAGTGTTGCATATATTCCTCGTAAATTTTCATCGTGTTTTGACTTCTGTAGAATTTGGATTTTCTGCGAAACCAAAAACATGCAAAAACAGAAATTGACACTGGGCACTAAATTAATACGTTAGCCCAGAAAAATAAATATAAAATGATATATAAAGCATATAAAAGTGGTAAGATAATAGCATGAAACAAATAAAAATTACAGATACGTTGGAGACGTATCAGGCCGTCGTTCGTTCTGATAATCTCTTCGTCTGGCCATGGATGTTATACGAGCGTGGATGCTCGTTCGAAACGTCGTCTTCGGTTCTGGACTTGTTCATTGTTTCGGTCAAAAAGCCATACAACCGCACATACAAGCGGTCACGCTCGTATGATACGTCGTTGGTTCCGTTGCCTCTGCCTTCTTTTCGTTGGCTCTGCCCATGCTCCATACAACCGGCCATACGACCACGACGAAATTTTGTTTCTCCGGTGATTCCAGTGGGGTTAGTTCCAACACAATATATATACATATATCCAGGCTCTTAGACGTTAGTACCACACATAGCAATTTTGCACATGACAAAAGTCTCATTAGTACAACTTCTTATAACATCCTTTTATTGCATCCAGTGTGAATGTCTTTATAACCTATTCTTACACTAAGTTTTATCCAGTTTCAAAGGAACTCTTCAACTGACGTCAATGCAAATTTTACATATCCACAAAATATTTGGACAATACACAATTGTTAATATATCAGTACCTTTTTGTACAAACTTCACAATCCAAACGTACCAATCCACAACCATTGTCATCGACCCTTAGTAACTATGCGCAATGTTTTGGAAGTTTAGACTACTCAATGATTTGACGAGCATTCCGAGCGTGCCGAGACGACCTACCGATATGTTTTAACTTGTAAATGTACCTACCAGTGCACAGAACGAGCAGAACTCGATTTGATTCTCTACATATCTTTTTCGGCAATTTTGATTAATTTTCCCTAATAGAACCTAAACCCTTTATAAAGTGCCAATCATTATTTGCTAATAAAATTCTAGCTAAATGCAAAAAAAATCCATCCATTTTGTTATATAATGGTTGTTCCTATTCATATATCTTAAACATACAAATGATAATGTTTTGAAGGAAACATTTTTTTCATACTCCCCCGTTTCTAAATATAAGTCTTTTTAGAGATTTCACTATGGACTACATACAGATTTATATATACATATTTTAGAGTGTAGATTCACTCGTTTTGCTTCGTACCTAGTTCATATTGAAATCTGTAAAAAGACCTATATACCTTATATTATCGATCGTCCGTCTGCCGTCTTGACCAGCGCTGGACCAAAAGCTGATCCCCCGCAAAAAAGAAGCCACACCTGTAGAAAGTCCCAATACAATACGTTGTCATGACTTGCCGTGAAGGACACAAACACACCCAGCCACGCCCAACCCTCCTCGAATAAATACAATCGAAACCAAGCCTCCTCTTCTACTTCGTCCAAGTGCGTAGGCCTATGTTCTCAATCTGGGTGGGATTGACCTCCATCGACCCGTGACACATCGTGTCATGCTGCCAGACGGCGAGCACTAGGCACACCAGGCCGCTCACTCCAGCGTACCGTCTCGGCGACCTAACATGGATAGGCACCAAGCCGCTCACTCCAGCGTACCAACTGGACAGGAACAATGTGCAGTAGCAAGATGGACTCGTCGCCCCAGCCAAAATTGGCACCTGGTTCTCCAACGACAAGCTTCGGGGTGTACACCCTCATATCGTTGTCCTGCCCTTGACCGGAGTGCTAGAGGAGAACATGCCTAACCTTGCCGGCCAAGAAGGCGTATGTGGATGTGCCATCGGGAGGCAGGAAGCTAGGGCTGTATAAGGTCCCTGCAAGGAAAATCAGAATTACATCGTACTACTTGCGTCCATATGAAAATCTGAGACATATAAATTGGATCATCCAATCATTGTAGGCGCACGTGTGGTTCCAGGAGGGCACTTGGTAGCAAGGCCCTTTCAGGTAGACAGCTAGGACGCCGACGGCGTCGCCATGCCCGACAGCGACCTTGGAAACCTCCATGGCATAGAGGAAGGCATCCTTCCTGTACATCACCAAATAGCCGATGAAGACGATGATGCTGAACCCCATCAATGCCATCGTCCCATCCCTGTGCGGCAGTTGGCCACCTCGCGACCTCCACTGGGTCGCTATCGTGTCTGATGTCCACGTCGGCGACCTCTGTGGCCGTAGTGCTGGACCTTGCCTTCTGGATTCTGATAGAGCACTGGATAGACGATGACATCGATAATGCATGCGGAACCCCATCAGCGTCATCATCCCAAGCCTGTACATCAGGCGGCCACCTCGCTGGTGCAGGACCTTCCGTGGGACGCCATCGCGGCTGGCTGGCGCATGGACTCCTACACCCCCGCCTCCTGTAGCTCCTCCTGGCTAATCCTTTGCGTGTCAGTGTTGTGACGTCACTCCTCCGTGTCGGCCACTCTTCGCCATGTGCATGCATGTGCCCTCCTTTCGCTTGTCACTGGCATGTCTGTGCGGTCATGCTATGTTGTGCTGTGGAGATATGGAGTTTTTGTGAATCCGTCGTGATGAGATGGTGTACTATGCAACACGTAGTAGGGAGTAGGGATAGGTGTTGAAAGCTTGCAGGCGAGGCAATCGAGGCGGCGCCAAGTTCTGCCACGTGCTTTGTGAGAGATAAACATGCATGTGACTTCTTCATTTTGTGGTGAGTTATCGAAACAAGCACCCGTCCATTTCTTTTCGACAGAGTTTGCCTTTCAGTTTCTATTTTCTATCATGATCGACGTATCGTACAACTCTACATTATAGGAATCAAAAACATCTCCAAGCAAAAGAGAGACGAATTGTTAATTCATTTTGTATTTAAAATATAACTAACTTGTCAAAGGTCAATAAATACTTCAAATTGCCTTAATCTTTTTATCTCCAAACTGCATGCTTGCGTGCCATTGTCGACGACTCGAAAAGCATATTGCCATGGGAGCTCCTGCGAAAGCAAGATCTTGACAACAATGACCAAGCATTCTTCCTTGGGACACCATAAAAATTGCATAGTCGAAGGTGGCGACTGGCACAGGCAGAAGGCCTACTTTGTGACCATCGCCCTGGTGTGACACCCTGACAGTGACGGTGAGGTGGACATCAAGTATAAATGGTATAACCTCACCTTCTACCTCGATAAGGACAAGCTTAGCAACAACTTTATCGTGCACGATATAAGATTATCTCTACTGCCCCAGCTACCATACTCACCCGCCTCAAGGTCGCAAAAGATCCAAAAAACGGATGGTGAAGGCGATGGTCGTGACCTGAACCGACACCAGTTTGTTCGCCCAGTCCAAAAGCAGTCAGGCCCCGAGCTATGACGCGTGTCTCCATGATCTGGCCAAGCCTGCTTCATGAAAATTGACATTCGTTCTTCAGTGAAGCGCATGTGTCTCGATTCATGTTTGATGCAGCCATCAGAATGTCGTTCTGATATGAACTTTCCATGTCATTTTGTTAGGCTCATCCTTATGGGTTCACATCAATGAGCTTCAATATGATAATAGTATGTGTTTCAGCGTAGATCCATTCGAAAATATTTTTTTCATCTTCCGTTGCAACGCACGGGCATATGTGCTAGTAATAGGGCCTGTTCTGATCTCCTCCAGCTTCTAACTCCTCGAATTTCTGGACAGAAGTTGTGCCGAACGTTTGAGCTCCTAGAAGCTGTATTCGAGAAGCTGAACCCTTCTCCCGTGTAAAAAATCGAAGCCCATAAAGCCCAGCTCCAGGAAAACGAGAAGGAGAAGTTTCCTATATTTACAACGAAAATGCCCCCGCTTAAGAAAACGGTTCAAGGAACAGGCCGACTCGATACGGTCACAGGCAGGGCGCTCGAGCAGTTCCCCTCTCCCTCGAATCGTTGCTGCCAAGCAGTTCCCCTCTCCCTCACGACCTACCTTCCAGCCACCGCCGGCCCCGCCGCCACCGCCGGATCCACCCCTCCGCCGGCCGGAGCTCCCTTCCACCGGCAGATCCGGCGTATACAGGGCCATCCCCGCCGGTTCCCTTCTAGAAGACCACCCAGAAGGTGCATTCCCGCCGCTACCCGTCGCAACACCCCCACCGGCTGCATACACCGCCCGACGTCGGTGCTGATCTCCACGGACCCCGCCTCAACTTCTGAGCCCCCATCCCGGACGGCATCAACCCTAGGTGAGCTTCCTTTTCCTTCTTCCCCAAGGTCCTCCCATGGCAGCCATGGTGAAGCTGCTGTAGATGCAAATGAGTTTATTTTTTCATAAGAGTGCAAATGTGTGAAGTGGTATGTGTACTGCTGTGTACATGTGATTTGTGCATACATTTGTTAGTTTAATATCTGATTGTGGCTAGGAATGAAATTGTCAATTAGTACTATTTTTTCATAAGTGTGCACTGGCTTGAAGTGTGGTATGTGTACTGCTCTGTGAATGTGGTATGTGCATACATTATTCATTTTATATGATTGTGGCTAGACAAGGAATTTTTTGTTTCCACTCCATGTATTGCTGTCCATGTGTTGCATACATTTGAGGACCAAAGTGACATGCATTTTTCTTAGAGAAGTGTCGAGCATGACTGCTGAATGGAGCGTTGAGAACACTCGGATTGTCTGCGAGTTGTTTGCCGTGCAAGTGAATGCTGGAAATAGGCCAGGAAATTATTTGACACCAAGTGCATTCGATGAGGTGACAAGGCAATTCAAAATGAGAACTGGGCTTGACTACACACAGACGCAATTGAAAAACAAATGGGACAAGCTTAAAGGTGATTTTAGCGTATTCAAGAAACTCAAGTTGCGGGAGACTGGAGCCGGATGGGACTATGTGAACAATACTGTGTCACAAGATGATGAATGGTGGAAAAAGGCTAAAATTGTAAGTTCTTTGGCTGATGTATCACATATCATAATTCATCCATATCATTTTATTTACTAACAAATTGTTTCCCTTGTTGTATTACAGGATATTAAAGGTTGTGGCAAGTTCAAGAAGAAAGGACTTGCTAATGAAGAAAACTTGCGGACTATTTTTGGAGATATCACAAGTGATGGTACTGACCATTGGAATCCTTCTTCGGGCACACCTCCTCCCTCTAGTGCGGCCGTGAAAGCCAGCCTCAATGTTGATGAGATTGAAGATCTTGATTTGGATGATACCGAAGAACAAGCATCTCAGGCAACACCTAGTTCATCTAAAGTGAGGCTTGGAATTATCATTCCGGAGAAGAACAAGAAACCCAAGACCGCACAAGTGATGTGTGAGCAAGTTACAAGGATTGGTGATATTGCCGAGGCTTCTCACTCATCGTTTCAGTCTTTCCTAAAGCAAGATGAGGCGAATTGTGTCACCTCGGTTATGGATGAAGTCATTGCTTGTGGTGCAGCAGCTGATACCGATGAGTTCTTCATGGCTTCCGAGTTGTTTGTGAAGAGGGCGCAAAGGGAGATGTTTCTTTACATGCCTCTTGAGTCCCGAAAGGGTTGGTTGCGCAGGAAGTATGACTTGAAGTATGGGAATTAGTTAATTTACATGCACACCATTCCATCTATGTGTGATGGTCGATTATCCTTTGCTATCTAAACTATTTGTGTCTTTTATGTTAAACCTAGTGCTTGAACCATCTTTATGTTTATGTTGTTGAACTACTTGATACTATTTCATCTCTTTATGTACGCACTGTGGAACCATCTTTATGTCTATGTTGTTGAACCAAGTGTTCGCTATTTATGTATGCATTATGTCTATGTTGATTCAATTGATGCTAACTTGTGTTTCATATATTGGTGGTTGTTTATATGCAGATGTCATCGGATAGTGAAAGCGATGATGACACAAATTATGAAAGAAAGAAAATTATGGTTTTCCAATATCAACATGATATGGTCATGCGTTGCTCGGGTGTGTCATCCATAGTTGGGAAGTATTGTAAAAGTTGGGTCATGAAGGCCGACCCTAGGACATCTAGGTTGAGTGGTTTTGAATGGTTGCAAGAGACTATTGGCACACCCGGAGAGACGTACACAATGTTGAGAATGAATGCAAATGTGTTTTTTGATCTTCATGACAAATTGGTGGGGGAGTATGGCCTCAAAGAAACATGCTTCGTTGCCACTTATGAGTCTCTGGCTATGTTCTTGTGGACCTTGGGGGGGGGGTGTGTGAATCAAATAGGAGAACCCAAAACCGCTTCAAACATGGAGCGGATACAGTCCACCGTAAGTTTCATGAGGTTCTACAATGTGTGGTCAAGATGTCATCTCACTACATTAGGCCTCAAGACCCTAATTTTCGCATCGTGCATGATAGGATTAAGCGTGACAAAAGGGCTTATCCTCATCTCAAAGATTGCATTGGTGCAATAGATGGGACACATGTTAGGGCTTCTATTCCGGAAGGACCTTCAAAAGTAAGGTATATTGGAAGAACAGGTGCAACAACTCAGAATGTGATGGCAGTATGCGACTTTGATATGCATTTCACCTATGCTTCAATTGGACAACCGGGTTCTATGCATGATACAAGTGTGTTATTCCATGCCATCGAAAATGACAAGGCCACATTCCCACATCCTCCAAAGGGTTAGCATTTCTTGATATTGCAACTTATGTAATATATCCTCCAATTCACATGCATGTTTATTGTTGTTGCAACTTATGTATCATAACCTTGAACTCACAATCATGTTTGTTTATTTTTTTTGTATAGGCAAGTATTACCTAGTAGACGCCGGCTATCCTAACAGGGATGGCTATCTAGCACCGTACAAAGGAGAGCGATATCACGTCCCCGACTTCCAGAGAGGTGCACCCCCAACTACTCCTGTAGAAAAGTTCAACCGGATCCACTCCTCCAAGCGCAATACCATAGAGAGAACTTTTGGTGTTTGGAAGATGAAATGGCAAATCTTGCTTAAAATGCCAAACTACTCGATCAATACACAAAAGATGATTGTTGCGGCTACTATGACACTACACAACTACGTTCGCCTCCATGACAAAGAGGATCTCCACTTTCTTCGGTGTGAGAGGGATCCGGATTATGTTCCAACTATTCCAGATAGATACAAGAAATATGTTATTCCTCCAAATGCATCGGATGCTTCAACATCGGCGGAAAGTACTCCTAATATGGATTTGTTTAGGCATGAACTAGCTACCGCCATTGCTCTTAGTTGGTGAAGTAATCATGCTCATGTCTTTAGATGGGTGGCCATTTTGATTTGCAAACTTATATGCAAATGAAGCTTTTGTTCTATGGCAGAGGACAAAACTTGCTGTTATTCTATATTATATAACTTGTCTTAACTAGGATAACATGTACTAGTAACTTGTCCTGACTACTTTGTACTCTACCTACTGCTATAACACAGTACGTGATTGTAGGATAATGGATAGACTCCACTTGTTTTGGACTCACTCAGAATCAGGCTATAACAGAGTACATGATTGTAGGATAATTGATAAACTCGACATGTTTTTTACTCATCCAGAATCGGACTGCATGCCTCTCTGTACATCTCTCTGTACACTAAAAATTCGCAGAAGCTAGTGCCTGTGAAAAAAATCGAAGTAATTTTCAGCCCACATGTTCTCTGCCTACTGCAGCCCAACCCCTTCTATCTGTAAAAACCAAGCCAGGCCCCAGCTGGGCTGATTCCAGCCAGCCTGAGCCTAGGAATGGGGCGAGGCGTCGCGGCTCGCGTTCGCGCCGCCCGAGCCCTGGAATGAGGAATGGACCGAGGCGTCGCGACGGAGGACGATAAGGCGGACGGCGTGCTCGCTTGGGAGGATGGAGGCCGCCTCGCCGGGGCTCGGGTGCGGCAGCACGGCGTCGGGCCGTTGCAGATGACGCCGGGGCCGGGACGTTGGTTTGACGGGCGACGCCGAGAAGGTGCGTCCTGGAGCCAGCGACAGCGGCTGCAGCGGGATGATGCAGGCGTCAACATCTTGCTTCAGGAGCTGCGGGCCGTGGGCGGCGCCGTGCTCGCGTGCGAGACCCGTGTCTGATTTGGATCGAATTGCAGTGCAAGATTCGATCGATTTCTCTTCTCCTATTCGTCCTCTCCCGCGTCGAGTCTGGAGCATGAGTCACCGCCGAGCGCAGTGCACCACGCTCCGCGCTGCTGCCTCCGATGCCGCGTGAAGGAGCGCGCACCGCCGCGTGTCCTGCAGGCTGTCGACCACGGCCGCCTGCCGCCCGCGCCGTCCCGCATGCTTTGCCACGCCTCGCCGGGCGCTCCCGCGACCGCGCTCGCTGCACAACGCGCGCCCCGCCGCCTGCCTGCCTTTGCTGCGACGTTTTTGGCCTTCGGCATCGAGTATTGGCCTGACCTGCAGCGAGGAATCAAGGAAGCCTACAGGGTCTTGAGCCTCGGCGGAAAACATCAGATGAATCTCTCTGTCCATTGACGAGGGAAGATTTCTGCTTGTGTTAGATACTGTACTAGACATTGCTGATAATAATCTCTCTATCCCTGATCTGCTTCGGTACTTCAGGCTATGGATTGCGATTAACGGGATTCAGATTCAGGGGAATACTGAAGACACATTTGCCTGGCGCTTGTCACCGTCAGGCTACTATTCTGAAGAATCCAGCTACAAGATCCTATGTCAGAGCAAGGAGAGTTTTTCGTCTAGCTAATGCTATCTGGAAGAGCTATACATCAATGAATTGTAAAGTTTTCATCTGGTTTTCTCTCAAGTACAGGATATGAAAGTCTGACCGCAGGGTTTCCAGGGGCCTACAGGCGACCATCTTGCCGTGTTCTCTTTGTCTTCAGGAGGATGAAACAACGGACCACCTGCTTGTTCAATGCGTGCTCCCAATCCCTCAAATACAATGCTTGAATGGTGGCACACTTCTAGACTGCAACTCCGTGAGATCAGAAGGAAGGGGTTTGATTCTTTTGTCATGCAAACTTTCTGGACGTGATGTCGTGTCTTTGGTAGTAACAATCATGAAGTATTTCCTGAAGCTAGGCTAGGAGATATCATTTACCAAGAGCTTCAGCAATGGTTTACTTGCAGGAGCCAGAAGTTTAGTGCTAATTGAGTAGGAGTAGCTCCCTGTAATTTATGTTTTTTTTCTTTACCTGCCCTGGATGATGTTTCGGGGTGTTGCCTTTGTTAGATCCTCTGGATCGGAGTAGGCTAGAGATTCCGGTAGTCCTACCTTCGCCTTGGCCTGAGGAGCTCCCGCCGTTGGCCATGGTGGGATGGTGACGGCGGCGATGACAGAGAGATGGCGAGGTGGTGGAGGCTTCCCGTGAGCACCGCACTAACCCTAGATCGGTAGGGAATATCGGTGAGGTTTGTGGCGGCGGTGAACTTCGTGTCTCGTGCCCCGGCCCCCCACCTCTGTTAATATAGCGCGGGTCACAGGGGCCCACCAACCATATGAGGGTTGGGCGCCCCCGATCAGGGCACGAGTCAGGGGCCCGTTCGACCCGTTGGGTTCGAACGGGAGGAGATCAACCTAACATTCTCCCACTTGATCTCAACTTTACTTTTAACCTTATACTTTCTAGTTTATTTGTTTCATCACATATTGGTACATAGAGCATGTTTCATCGTCACAGCTTAATTTTCGATAGAATCATACAGCTACAACATACGTTTTGTTTAGAAACAAATTTTGTTCCTTTTGGGCCTCTCATGATTCAGGAATCATAGGCTTTCCCTTAAACCCATGCCGGCTAAGTGTTCCTTGAACACATTGGGTGGTAAGCCTTTCGTAGGCGGATCCGCAAGCATATCCTTTATCCTTATATGCTCGAGACTTATAGTGAGATCCTGGATTTTATCTTTCACAACATAATACTTTATCTCTATTGTTTTGGCAGCATTACTCGACTTGTTGTTGTGAGCATAGAATACTGCGGGCTGGTTGTCACAGTACATCTTTAGTGGTTTGTGAATACAATCTACCACTTTCAAGTCGGGTATAAATTTCTTTAGCCATATCGCCTGCCCCGTGGCCTCGAAGCATGCTATGAATTCTGCATACATCGTGGATGATGCAACTATCGACTGTTTGGAGCTTTTCCATGAAATAGCTCCCCCAGCGAGAGTGAATACGTATCCTGACGTGGATTTTCTATCATCTTTGTCCCCCGCAAAATCTGCGTCTGAATACCCTTTTATCTCTAGGGAATCACATCTCCTGTATGTTAGCATGTAGTCCTTCGTGCCTTGCGCATAACGCAATGCTTTCTTTACCATCTTCCAGTGCTCTATGCCTGGATTCTCTTGATATCTACCGAGTACCCCGGTGATAAAAGCTAAGTCAGGGCGAGTGCACATTTGTGCATACTGTAAGCTTCCAACAGCCGAAGCATATGGTACTGCTTTCATTTTATCGATCCCGTACTGGTTCTTGGGACATTGGAATTTCCCAAAACTATCGCCCTTGACTATAGGAGCAGGTGTGGCTTTACTCGCATGCATATTATACTTTTGAAGAACCTTTTCTAAATATGCTTTCTGCGATAGTCCTAAGACTCCATAGTTCCTATCTCGGTGAATTTCTATGCCCAAAACATAGGATGCTTCACCAAGATCTGTTATATCAAAATTTGAGGACAAGAACTTCTTTGTTTCTTGTAGCAGACTGACATCATTGCTAGCAAGCAAGATATCATCCACATTAAAGATTAGGAAAATATATTTCCCATTTTTAAACTTTGCATAAATGCAGTTGTCCTCAATATTCTCTTTAAATCCAAAACTTTTAATCGTTTGATTAAATTTTAGATACCACTGTCTAGAGGCTTGGCTTAATCCATAAATAGATTTCTTCAGGCGGCATCCCATATTTTCCTTGCCTTTCATGATAAAACCCTTGGGTTGTTTCATGTAGACCTTTTCTTTTAAATTACCATTCAGAAATGCCGTTTTAACATCCATTTGATGTAACTCTAAATCAAAATGTGCAACTAATGCCATTATGATTCTGAAGGAGTCCTTACATGAGACTGGGGAAAAAGTCTCATTGTAGTCTATCCATTCTCTTTGTGTAAATTCTTTTACCACAAGTCGGGCTTTATACTTTTCTACGTTCCCATTAGGGTCATACTTAGTTTTGTAGACCCATTTGCAGCCCACTATTTTGGCTCCTTTAGGGATTTCCTCTAAGTCCCAAACATCTTTGGAACTCATCGATTTCATTTCATCTTCCATTGCCTCTAGCCATTTTGATGAGTTAGGGCTTCTAATGGCTTCTTCATATGTGGTGGGATCACCTTCCATATGAACCATCTCTGTATTATAAACTTTATAATCAGTAGAAATAGCTGATCTTCTTGTTCTATTAGATCTTCTAAGGGCCTCAGTTTCTGGCACATTCTGTGCCTCAACTTCTGGCACTTCTTCTAAAATTTGCTGCTGCACCTCCCTTTCATGCTCAACAATGGGTTCAGTCGGCTCCTGACGGACAGGTTCCGGGTCTACCCCCATAGCTGTCATGGGTGGAGTTGCAACTGGTAGTGAGAAAAATGGCTCCTGAATCATCGGATTAGGTGCATGCACCCTCTTCTCCTCAAGATCAATTTTCCGAGCTACCATGCTTCCCCTCATCATTTCGTCCTCTAAGAAGACTGCATGTCTTGTTTCTACAAACTTTGTATATTTGTCTGGACAGTAGAAACAAAAACCCTTTGATCTGTCTGGATAGCCAATGAAGTGGCAACTCACTGTTTTGGGATCTAACTTTGCAATATTTGGATTAAACATTTTGGCCTCAGCAGGGCACCCCCACACCCTGAAGTGTTGTAGGGAGGGCACTCTTCCTGTCCATAGCTCGTACGGTGTTTTGGGCACCAACTTGCTTGGTACTCTATTGAGAATGTGAATGGCGGTTTTAAGCGCCTCCATCCATAATCCCAATGTCAAGGTGGAGTAACTTATCATGCTGCGCACCATATCCATAAGTGTACGGTTGCGCCTTTCAACTACTCCATTTTGCTGAGGCTCGCCCGGCATTGAATACTAGGCCATATGGAGTGTGCCGACCGTAGTACTCTCCCCCATGGTCGGATCTTACTATCTTTATTCTTTTATCATGCTAATTTTCAACTTCAGCTTTGAATATCTTAAATTTATCCAACGCTTCAGATCTTTCTTTGATTGGATAAATACAACCATAGCGAGAGTAATTATCTGTGAATGTTATGAACGAGTCATATCCATCCACACTTTTCACCGGAAATGGTCCACAAATGTCAGTGTGAATGATTTCTAGTGTTGCTGTGCTGCGGTTTGCATCCTTTTTTATTTGTTTTACATACTTTCCTTTAATGCAATCTATGCATTGTTCTAAGTCTGAGAACTCTAACGGAGGAAGAATTTCACTTTTGACTAATCTTTCTATTCCCCCCTTGGAAATATGGCCCAAGCGACAGTGCCATAATTTCGATGAGTCATGAGTTCTCTTTCTTTTCTTTTGTTCTTTATTCGACGCGACATGCTCATTCACATTACACACAGAATGCATTTTTTCATGTAGTGATAATAAATAAAGCTCATCGTGTAGTAAAGCATCACTCGCATAAGCATTATTAAACCATATGGCACACTTGCCATGTCCAAAATAACATTCATAATTATCTTTGTCCAAACATGAAACACTAATCAAGTTTCTATGACATGATGGAACATATAAAACATCTCTAAGCAGAAGCTTGAATCCATCAGCTAACTCCAGGGAGATGTCGCCGACATCTGCAACTTCTGCTTCAACTCCGTTTGCCACTTCAATGCATCTTTCGCTTCTTTGCGTAGTCCGCGTCGAATGGAATCCCTGTAACGAATTTGCAACATGAACAGTTGCCCCTGAGTCAATCCACCAAGTAGATTTCGAAAATTGTGTATACAAGGATTCATTTACAAAGGAAACAATGTTGTTACCTCTCTTTGCCATTATGCACTTTAGCCAATCAGGGCAATCTTTCTTATAGTGCCTAGTCTTCTTACAATGGAGACATGTGTCTTTGTCCACTGGGAAAGACTTTTGTTGATGCTGATGTTGAGCTTTTCCATGTGGCTTAGAAGGAGAACCTTTGCTATTTTGATTGTAATTCTTTTTCTTGTTATCCTTCACATAGTTGAGTGAACCACCATGTGAGGCTTTGAGTCTGTCCTCTTCTTGGACACACATTGCTATTGTCTTTTCAATGTCCCATGTTCCAGGCGACATATTGTAATGCTGCCATGTTGCTCATCCTGAGGATGTGCTCTCTTATTCCATGACCACCGCCAGTGTAGTTCTCTGTCAGCAGTTGCTTTATTAACTGGGTGGCATATGTCTTTGAAGAACCAGTGAACTGGCTCTTTATCTTTGTAAGCAACTCCCCTATGGAAGTGCACTCTGCAATTGAGCCCACGATGGCGTTCTCAATTGTATTCTTTATAAATGACATGCATTTTTTGTTTGCATTGACTCACTTTTGGTTTTCGATGGAATATAACATCTCCACTGGAGCATGATCCCCCCTCTTTTTATCCCACGCAGCATCATCATCAGTGGCCTCTCTGACTGGCTCTGTAGGTCTGACCGGCTATGGTTCATCCACAACCCAGTCCACCTCAGCACAGACAAATGTCAGGTCTACTTTCTTCCTCCACTCAGTGTAGTTGTTACCTCTGAGTGTCGGAACATCTTTTATGCAACTCATCAAGTGGTAGCCTTCTGAAATCACAATTTAAGTGAGATCATTATAACAATCATATGCATTAATCTAACGTTGGTCAAATTAAACATACAATTGTCTATGCAATTAAATCTATATTACCGTTGGGCCAAAAAATAGAAATAAATGCACCTTTTATAGCAACAATAAAACATGATCATGTTATTAACAACGTTGGTCATAAAAATAACAGAATCATATTTATTTTAATAATCACTTTAATGTGCTCTTTAAATTTAATTCTATCTAAACTTTTATTTTCTTTGTAAAAGAGCACTATTAATTATTTACGCAGCGGAAAAACATGAATATAAAATTCATGAACCTTTTATTATTTACAGAAACTTTTCTTTTACCAAAATAAAAATTCATGAACTTTATTATTTTCTTTATAAAATTCATGAACTTTTCTTTTTCTGGTTACTTTTATATTTTCTAAAACAAAATTTTCGTTGGAAAAAATTGGCATAGAAAAACTATTTGAAATCTGCCCAAAATCAGGACAAAAACTATTAAAACGAAAAATAGGTCGCGTAGCCAGCGTCGGTCCAGCGTGTGACGGCCGCAGCGGTAGAAAACCGGCCCAGCCGCCCGAGCGACGCGGCCCACACGCCTGCACTACGCGCCGCGCGAGCCGGCCTGGTTTCGGCCTAGCGCGCGCCTCCCTTTCAGCCCAGCGGCCCACTGTTCCGGTTAGGGTTTTCATCTCCGCCGTCCATCACGATCCGACGGTCACCCGCGGCTTTCGCTGGGTCAAAAACGCCCGCCCGGTTGATCCTGCCGACCGAAACCCTAGCCACCCTCTATTCTCGCCGCCCGCTCCTTTCGTCTCTCCCTCATCAAGGGTTTCGGGCCTCGTCGGTCGCCGGCGACGACGGCGCACCACCGCGGCGCGCGAGCCCCTCCCGTTTTCCCTTTCCCCTTCCCTTTCTTCATCCGTTTCTCCCATCCACTTCCTGTGACAGAGAGAGAGAGGCGGGGGCAGAGCCCTCCTCTGCTCCCTTGCGAGGCCGAAGCGTGGAGAACGGAGAGGAGCGGCGCCCCTCTGACCCCTTTGCCGGCGTGTGCGTGCAGCCGTAGGTGGGCGCACCGTCGTCAAACGGTTCAGCGGCGGCGCTATGCGCCGGCGACCGCGTGCCCTTTTGGGGATCCATCCTTTTCGGCGGTGGCGAAGGCGTAGTGCCCCCACTGCCCTGTTCTTCTTCCGAACGGCTCGGCTTGCCGATGCCCGTCCAGATCGAGAGGAACTGGCGCGGCCTTGCGGCGGCGCTCTTTGCCGGCGAGGCCCGAGGCCCTGCTCCGGTGATTCACTTTGCCATGTCTAGGGTTCTTGGGGGGAGGGAGGGATCTTTCTTTCTTTGTATATTCTTTGTACGAAAAAATCTTAGCCTAGCATGGTCTGATACCATTGTTAGATCCTCTGGATCGGAGTAGGCTAGAGATTCCGGTAGTCCTACCTTCGCCTTGGCCTGAGGAGCTCCCGCCGTTGGCCATGGTGGGATGGTGACGGCGGCGATGATAGAGAGATGGCGAGGTGGTGGAGGTTTCCCGTGAGCACCGCACTAACCCTAGATTGGTAGGGAATATCGGTGGGGTTTGTGGCGGCGGTGAACTTCGTGTCTCGTGCCCCGGCCCCCACCTCTGTTAATATAGCGCGGGTCACAGGGGCCCACCAACCATATGAGGGTTAGGCGCCCCCGATCAGGGCGCGAGTCAGGGGCCCGTTCGACTCGTTGGGTTCGAACGGGAGGAGATCAACCTAACAGCCTTGAGTAACACTGGGAGTTCATGTACATTTGTTCTATTCTATACAAAATAGTGCGCATTTTGTGTACTCTAAAAAAGTGTGTAAGATTTCAACACTCGCATTGCTCAAAAGTTTGAAATTTGAATTTTTTTAGTTTTTATATCTACTTTTGAATTCATACTGTTATTCATAAACTGTGGCATACGACGGTGAAAATAATTTCTAACCACTTAAAATCAAATCAATCGAGATAAAAAAGCGTCCAACTCCAAATCACTGTCACCAGGCGAGATAAAAAGACAAATGTTTCGGATCGTCCATCGAGGAACGGATCGGTCCGGGCGAGATAAGAATTATGCCCCCATGCGAGGCTGCAACATGTCATCGATTTATAGGAAAACTCAAGATTGACGCGGCAACGTCTCCAGATAAAAAAAATCTGATTCCAAAGAAAACTAAAGACCGAATCTTTTATTTATTTTCATTTTTACGAGATTATACTCATTTGGTTAACCCGTTGCAACACACGGGTATTGTGCTAGTAGTACCTAATGTAGACATGCTCTCGTTACAAAAGGAACTGTGTTTTTGGGGAAAGTGAAATGCGAATGATACTTGCTTACTCTGGGGTAGGTTTTCAGACAGAAAAAAAAAATTGATTTTGCTTGATCATCGTGTTGCCCGACCTGTGCCTAAATATTGTCTCCTCCATGTCATCACACTAAGGGCATGTACAATGGTTGATAAGATAGTCTTATCTCAAGTCTTGCATGTAATTTACAGACGGCAAAAAAATGTCTACAATGGGTCATCTCTTAATCTTATCTTCAATAACTAGTTATTTCTAAAAACATGATGAGACATGCTGTGCTAAGACATCATCTCTTTTCTTCTCTTAAATAAGAGAAGACAAGACTTTTTTATGAGTTCTCTTTTCTCCACTTCAGCATTTATCTTACGTGCACTCCTAAGATAACACCATTGTACATGCCCTAATGAACGCGTTACCGCTCAACTAAGTTTCGTCGTACAAAACTTGCGCGTTAATTTCTTATAAATAACTCCTTACGTGCGCACTGCACCACAACTGACGGAGTACTAAGTTTTAGAACTCCTATGCCGGTCTAAGGGGTATTTATCAAGTATCGGTGTAAATAACTTAATATTCTATGCGTAGACATAGATATATAGCCGAAAATGGGCGGTTGGGCTCATGAGTAATTGTTTCTCAAGTGTCACCTTTGCTTTTAAGTAACCACTATGCACAAATTCCAACTGACATCATTTCTTCAATACCACGTTCGCTTCTGTTCTTGCCTTCTATGCAACTATGGTCTTTTTATCTTCCCCTTCTCTCTAACCAGAATTTACACATCATTTCTTCAATACCACATCCATTCTTCCATCACCCATGTCTGACGTATTCTAATGCAGGAAATGATTTGATTTAATTTGATTGAATTAATACAAAAGATTTGATTTGATTGCACATGTCTCACATATAGCTAGAATGATTTTATGCTATTTGATTGAGTTAATGCAATCACCTTACACCCACCAACGAGACGCTGCAGAAGATTAAATTTGATTTGATTGGGTTAATGTGGGACGTGGGAAAGGTTTCACACCAACGAATGTACGACCACCAACTCTCCTTTAGAGATATCTAAGGCGCTAGAATTATCCTGTGATACATCGGATAACATGGTCAACACACAGTGATACTAGAGCAGATCAATGCTAATGGAAATGACATAATTGATGCCACGAAGACGACGGGTAGCTTCACCCCCAAGAAAATCTGACCAAGACCGAGGTATACAATTCCATGTGCAGCGTGTAACGATATGTAAGGCAATGTGTATATTATACTAACTAGCTAATTGCCCGTACTTACATCCATCAAAATATAATGCAGAAAATCATTCGATTTGATTTGATTGAGTTAATGCAAAAGATGTTAGTTGATTGCCCGTCTCTGACATATAGTTAGAATGATTTGATGTGAGAATATTGAGTTAATGCAATCACCTTATACCCACCAACGAAGAGGTTGCAATTTTTTCGATTTGATTTAATTGAGTTAATGTAGGATGTGGGGAAGGCTTCACTAACGGATGTATGACCGCCAACTCGCCTTTAATATTAGAGATTAAGTGGATGGTTACATATTCTCTTGAGAAGAAAAAAAAGGTGGATGGTTACATCCCTTGGTGAACCAAAATGTCAATGATTCGCAATGAAAAAAACCAAAATGTCAATGCTGAATTTTCCATGCTAATTCATCTATGACAAAGCTTAACTGTAAGTACACCGTCCAAGAGAAAAAATCGTCAAGACACCGACTGCTTATTACATGATGCTCATAGAAAACGATTGGGTGGCTATCACTTCTCGCGGTAAAATGTCTCAGCAGTGGCCACGGATGCATGCTTGTTCAAAGCGTCATTGCTTCTCCAATTTTTATGTGTCCCGATAAGCTACTATACATTAAGGTCGTTAGCAGGACTATTCACTGCATATTTTTTTAGGTAGTTGCATTGCATTACATTGCAGACTTGAAATAGCGTATCACGCTACCTGACGGCGTCCATTTTTTTTTTTTTTAAAGGAGGAATACCTCCGGCCTCTGCATCAGTCATATTATTAGAAGGACGATGTCCATACAGTCAGACACGATCGAAGCTCTTTGCATGGTGCACTTGAGAGTATCATGAGTCGTGACAGTATTCAGCGAACGGTGGAGGTAGGCGCCAGGGCCGCGCCGCACCCCGATATCCTGCGTCCCTCCGGTGACAACTCCGGCGTGACCACCCTCGACCAGCTTCTCTCGCACCGTTCAGGTGGATCGGTGTCTACGGCCACCAGCGAAGTCGGCCAGTTCGGGCACGTCGTCGTGGATGTGCAGCGAACGGCCAACGACAACGATGGTGGCAGTGCCACGGTTGATAACTTGATCTGCCGCCCGGCCGTCCACTTCGTACTGGCCTTCGAGGACCTGACGTACAGCGTCAAGCGACCGACGAGATCATTCAACCGGAGCCGTGACGTCCAGGCGACCGACGCGACGAGGAGAAACACGCTGCTCGACGGCATCTCCGGGGAGGCGCCGGAGGGGGAGATCATGGCGGTGCTGGGCGCGAGCGGCGCCGGCAAGAGCACGCTCATCGACGCGCTGGCCGACCGGATCCAGCGCGAGAGCCTCCGTGGCGCCGTCACGCTCAACGGGGACGCTCTCGACAGCCGCCTGCTCAGGGTCATCTCGGCGTACGTCATGCAGGACGACCTGCTGTACCCGATGCTCACTGTCGCGGAGACCCTCATGTACTCGGCCGAGTTTCGGCTCCCGCGCTCGCTCTCCACGTCCAAGAAGAGGAGCCGCGTCCAGGCGCTCATCGACCAGCTCGGCCTGCGCGCCGCGGCCAACACCATCATCGGCGACGAGGGCCGGCGCGGCGTGTCTGGCGGGGAGCGCCGGCGCGTGTCCATCGGCATCGACATCATCCACGATCCCATCATCCTGTTCCTCGACGAGCCCACGTCCGGGCTCGACTCCACCAGTGCCTTCATGGTGGTGAAGGTGCTGCAGGGCATCGCGCAGAGCGGCAGCGTCGTGATCATGTCCATCCACCAGCCGAGCTACCGCATCCTCGGCCTCCTCGACCGTCTCCTGTTCCTCTCCCGCGGCAAGACGGTGTACTACGGCCCACCGGCTGCCCTACCTCCCTTCTTCTCGGAGTTCGGCCACCCGATTCCCGATGGCGAGAACCCGGCCGAGTTCGCGCTGGATCACATACGCGAGCTCGAGGGCACCCAGGCCGGGACCGACGACCTCGTGCAGTTCAACAAGTCATGGCAAGAGAAGCCGCTGTCCCGTGCCGTCTCGGCGGCAAGCACGAGCCCGCTCGGCAAGCCCTCGCTGTCGCTTAAGGAGGCCATCAGCCTGAGCATCGCGCGCGGCAAGCTGGTGTCCGGTGCCAGCGCCAGCAGCCCGGAGACGGCGGCGACAGCCGAGGTGGCGACGTACGCGAACCCGTGGTGGGTGGAAGTGTGGGTGCTGACGCGGCGGGCGTTCACCAACACATGGCGTACGCCAGAGCTGTTCGTGATCCGGTTCGGCGCGGTGGTGGTGACGGGCTTCATCCTGGCCACCATCTTCTGGCGGCTGGACAACACGCCCAAGGGCGTGAACGAGCGGTTCGGCTTCTTCGCCATCGCCATGTCCACCATGTTCTACACCAGCGCGGACGCGCTCCCGGTGTTCCTCATCGAGCGGTACATCTTCCTCCGGGAGACGGCGCACAACGCGTACCGGCGGTCCTCCTACACGCTTTCCAACGCCATCGTGGCCTTCCCGCCGCTGGTGGTGCTCTCGCTTGCCTTCACGGCCATCACCTTCTTCGCCGTGGGGCTGGCGGGGGGCGCCGAGGGGTTCGTCTTCTTCGCGCTCATCGTGCTGGCCTCCTTCTGGGCGGGGAGCGGCTTCGTGACGTTCCTCTCCGGGGTGGTGCCGCACGTGATCATCGGGTACACGGTGGTGGTGGCGGTGCTGGCCTACTTCCTGCTCTTCAGCGGCTTCTTCGTGACGCGCGACCGCATCCCGGGCTACTGGATATGGTTCCACTACCTGTCGCTCATCAAGTACCCGTACGAGGCGGTGATGCAGAACGAGTTCGGCGCCGACCCCGGCAAGTGCTTCATGCGAGGGGTGCAGATGTTCGACGGGACGCCCATGGGGAAGCTGCCGGTGGCGACCCAGGTGACGGTGCTCAACGCGATGAGCAAGTCCATGCGGATCGACTTCAACAGCAGCTCCTGCATCACCACGGGGACGGACATACTGGCGAAGCAGGCCGTGGACCAGCTGGGCAAGTGGGGCTGCCTCTGGGCCACCCTCGCCTGGGGGTTCCTCTTCCGCATCCTCTTCTACTTCACGCTCCTGCTGGGGAGCAGGAACAAGCGGAGGTGACCCGATCGATGATCAGCGTGGAAACTTATTTTTCGTGCAAGAAGGCCTGAAGGGGTTGAACTGAGCGACTTGGTATCGGTGCTTGCATTTTAGACTTTCCGACGAGCAGCAGACGTTCCTAAACAAAACAAATTTTTTTCGAAACAAAGACAAAAGCTTTGCCTTTTTCATTAATAAAGAAGAAGATAGTTGTCCAGTTAATTATAAAAAATCGGGCGAAAACCGATACAAACAGGGCCAAGCTCCCTGAAAGCACGACGCACCCAGAGCCACGTCCACTCGCGCCAACATGGCATGCCCAACAGAAGATCCCCAACATCACGCACCACAACAGTCATCCCACAACATCAAGTGGACTACTCACAAAATAAGAAACACCGGAGCGAGAAACGCATCTTTGAAACTAACATCTTGATACCTTCCTCTCATTGACCAGACGAATCAAACCTTGGGTGATATAAGGCACGGCAAGGAGACCTTTGATCAGCTTGGTGAAGTCATGAAAATCGTCATCGCATCCAGTTACCAAAGTGCAACCCTTACCAACAGCCCAAGCATCATCAGAGCCAGTAGTAGCAAGGTTGATCTTATCGACCACCTTGCCAATGGAGACCATCTTTTGGAGACTTGCAAGCGCCAAAGCACAAGGCTCCACGGGATCAACTAACTCCGATGGCCTCAACACAACATAGCCGATGTTGTACACAACATCATGGTATCCATCGTGTGCCACCAGTGGCGCTTGCACTGTTGGTAGCGGGCCATCGACGACGGTGTCCGAGGAGCAAGGCCCCGGAGAGGCTGGGCTCAACCCCTGCGTGCCATCGGACACCTTTGCCCTCTCCAACATTCCTTTTTTATATCAACCTTCCTTTTTTATATCAACATTCCTTTTTCCTTTTTGAGGGTTTATATCAACATTCCTTCTTCTTTTTTGAGGTGTTATATCAACATTCCTAGACACCTTGCCTCATACAAGGTCTTATGGCCAAGAACAGAAGGCCCGGCAAAGTTTCGGCCGGCCCCAAATTCTGTGCTAGATGTGGCCATCGAGGATTGTAATTTGTCTAAAAAAATCCAGGATTGTAATGACACCCCGATTTTCTCGTTATTATCTTTTTGCTCCCAATTTTCCCCTCGAACAAACATTTGACGCGCCTACAATTTTCCATGGAAGGGGTATATTTTATGTTAGGACGACCTACAGAGTTCAATGGTTACATAGGTTTGGGGCACATGCAAACACCACCGCGGGTCTAGGAGGATCTACTACTCAACAGTATGGAATACTCTATGAAAATTATCAATCCCACGTAAAGTTTCTATATATTGTTGGCGCTTATTACATTGAATTCTGCCTCTAAAATCCCCTCAAAAAAAAAGAAGAATTCTGCCTCTAAAAGGTATACTTGCGATTAGGCATATTGGATCAATTGGAGCATGCCCAATCTGCCATCAGATTTCTGAAGATACTCGACAACTCTTTTTTAAATGCTTCCACTCATGGGAGTTTTGAAACAGGCTAGGATTGACTGACTTCATTCATAGTGCAGCCAATGTCGATCCCTCTGGTTCAGTCATCATGGAATACATTCTTTCTATTGAGAATACCCCTTTACCAATGCCTTCACTTGAAGTGAAACAAGTGATAGTGGTGGGCTGCTGGTATCTATGGTGGGCCTGCCACCGTATAACTCATAATGAGATTTGCCCCCCTTGGTAAGATGGCCTATGTACGTTCTAGCTATCACGAGCAATTACCAGAAAGCTTCAATGGAATTTTTTGAAAGAAATGAGCCAAAGTGGTTGAAGCCAGATCCAAAATTCATTAAGCTCAATGTTGATGCGGCTTTCTTTGTTGAGGAAGGAGTGGGAGCTATGGCAGCGATCATTAGAGATGATAAAGGTACCTTCCTTGCATCTCAATGTAAATTTATTCACTATGCAGCGGATGTGATGACTACTGAGGCAATGGTGGTTAGAGATGGACTTAGTTTGGGAAACAATCTAGGTTTTTTCTGCTGGTGGAAGTGGAAAACAATCTGGACTCCCTAAGTGTGATCAACTTTTGCTCTGGAAAAAATACTTGTGGGATGTTGCGGCAACATTTTCTGCGGAATGTGTGGACATTAGTACTACCTATCAAGAAGGTCAAATTTAAGCATTGTTTTCGTTCAGCCAATCAAGCGGAGCATGTGCTAGCTATTTTAGTTGGGACAATTTCATTTCTCCCCCTAACTTGGACCCACACCTGGCATTTACCCCTAAATTTTGAGTATGCTCAAATATGCCCCTCTGCCGTCAGAGCTACTTATAGAAATACCCTTCCGTACCATTTCCGTCCGGTCAAAGGCGTTTGACCATCTACGGGATATTTTTTGGACAATTGTGCCCCTCCTTACAGCTAGGCCCTCTCGGCCTAAAATAGAAAAGGGAAAAAAGGAAAGGAAAAAACTCTCTCCCCTCCCTCACTAACTTACATGTGGGGCCAAAGAAAAAAGATAAAAGGAAAGGAAAAAACACTCTCGGTCTCTCTCTCACCTCCGACGAACCCCCTTGCTCGGGGACAATCCCCGCGCCGCCACCCCCGTCACTGCGCTAGCTCGCCACGCACCACCGACCTCCCTTCCTCCCTTCCTCTTCTTCTTCCTCCTCCTCCTATCTCTCTGTTGGGGAACGTTGCATGGAAAACAAAAAAAATTCTACGCACACGCAAGATCTATCCATGGAGATGCATAGCTACGAGAGGGGAGAGCATCTACATACCCTTGTAGATCGCTAAGCGGAAGCGTTTATCAACGCGGTTGATGTAGTCATACAACTTCACGATCCGTTCCGATCAAGCACCGAACGCACGGCACCTCTGCGTTCAGCTCGATGACGTCCTCACCTTCTTGATCCAGCAAGAGGGGCGAAGTAGTAGATGAGTTCCGACAGCACGACGGCGTGGTGACGGTGATGGTGAAACTATTTCCGCAGGGCTTTGCCAAGCACAACGGATTTAGAGCAGATGATGAACTAGAGGGAGAGGGGGCACCAGCACACGGCTTGGTGAATCGTGGTGTGTTCTAGGGGCTAGCCCTGCCCCTCTATTTATATGTTGAGCCCTGGGGTCGTTACTTGGAGAGAGGGTGTAACACCCCCTGTATTAAGCTACAGTGATCACCCTTTTGATGAGGCCATGTCATCATGATTAATAGTGCATAATCATCATTAGCATCATATTGCATTTCAACTCCTAAGTCAAATTCAAATTTAAATGAAAGTGGAATATAAAAGTTGTCCAACATAGAAACTAAAATGTCAGATAAATAACAAATATTCCAGAGGCTATTTTAAAATTGAAACCAACATCATTGGAATTGGATAAGTGACTCGAACAACCTCAAACAGGGGATAAAGATAATGTTTAGTAACCATTTATTAAACCTGAAATAAATATGGAATTATGTTTTGTCCAAACTAATTTTAGGTGTTAGGGAATAATGCACTGGTATTTATGAAATAGGTCACACTTTTTACAAAGACCATTTGGGACTAGACATTTAACAGTAGAGAAAAGAGAATAAAGAAAAGGAAAATGAAACAGAAAAGGATAAAGGAACCCCCCCCCCCCCCCCCCCCCGACTGGGCCTCGGCCCACAAGCCACGGGCCGCCAGGCCGCCCAGCCGCGCCTACATAGCCGGCCACCCCCACCCGAAACCTAGCCCAACCCCCGACCCCCCCTCCCTTCTCCTCCCCCCCCCCCCATCTGGATCGGATCCCCCCCCCCCCGCCGTCGCCCCGCCTCCCCCCTCCGCCGCCCCGCCCCCCCGCCTCCCCCTCTCCCACGCCCACACCGCCGCCTCCCCGTCTTCCTCCCGAGCCCCGCGCCTCCCCGCCGGCCGCACCTCGTCTCCGTCGCCGTCGTCGCCGACGACCTCGTCCCCGACGTGCCTCGCTCGGGCCCGAGCCCCGCGCTCTCGTCCCGACCGCCGACCGCCGCCCCGTCTCCCCTCTTCTCCGCGCCGTCGCGAACCCCTCGCCCTTGGACCTCGCCGCCTCGCCGGACTCCACCGATGCCGGCCTCCCCGTCGACCCGTCGTCTCCGGCCTCCACCCCGGCCCCTCCTCGCGCTCGACGCCGACGCCCCGCCTCGACCCCCGTCGCCGACCCCCCCTCCACGAGCTCGGCCCGCTGCCCTGACCCTGCACCCGCGGTGAGGGCCACGCCCTCCCTCTCTCTCTGTCGCCGTCGTCGCCCCGCACTTGGCCCGCTCCAGCCGCCGCGAACGCGCTCCCCCCTGCCTCCCTCCGCCGCCCCACCCGCTCGCCCCCCCTTGCCGCTCCGTCCCCACACTCCCCCCTCTCCCTCCTTCTCCCCTCCCGCCGCCGCGATAACACCCGCGCCACGCCCGGCTCGCTCGCCGGCCGGCGGTTCGCTTGCGCCGCCGCCCCGCTCGCCCGTGCGCGCGCCGCGCGTTGACCCCCCCCCCCCCCCACCGCGCACCGTCCGCTCTGGACGCACAGCGCGGACGAGTCCGCTGGCCACTGTCCAGTGGGCCCCCCCAGAACGTTTTATAAAAAAAAAAGAAGAAATAAAATAAATATTAAAATAATTAAAATAATTAATTAATTAATTAGTTAATTAATTAGTTAATTAATCCTGATTAGGTTAATCTAATTAACTAATTAGTGTTAGTTAAACAGTAATTAGTAATTAACTTAATTAACTGCTGACGTCAGCATGATGTCATGCTGACATCATCAATCACTGTTTCGGATAATGTTGAATTAAATAATTAATTAAAATTTCAGAAATTAATAAAAACTTTAGAAAATCATATCTTTAATAAACTACTCCGATGAAAATATTTTATACATGAAACTTGCTCAGAACGACGATACGGACCCAATACATCCTCCGTATTCCCGTCAGATGCCCGCAGCTATGAGAACGTTGAACAATTAGACCGATTTCGATAAATGAATAGTGTCCACCCTAATTAAATAAATCCGAATAAATTCCTAAATTAACTAAATCGCTTAGTTAGGCTGTTATACACCCTGGCCCTGCGTTTAGACATGTCATGCATCCCTGTTGCATCATTGCCGTGGTTTTTACTGTTTCTTCCCCCTCTTCTTCGGTAGACTACGAGACCGACGCAGCTGCTGGTGCCCCGACCGACTACGTTGTTGACGACCCCTACTTGCCAGAGCAACCAGGCAAGCCCCCCCCCCCTTGATCACCAGATATCGCCTATTCTTCTCTATACTACTGCTTGCATTAGAGTAGTGTAGCCTGTTACTGCTTTCGGTTAATCCTATTCTGCTGCATAGCCTGTCATTGTTGCTACTGTTGTTGATACCTTACCTGCAATCCTAAATGCCTAGTGTAGGATGCTAGTTTGTCATCAGTGGCCCTACATTCTCGTCTGTCTGCTATGCTACATTATTGGGCCGTGCTCGCCTCGGGTGGCGATTGCGGATATGTATACTACTTATCACATGTGACATCAGATGGATACTAAAGTCGGGTCGGCTCGAGGAGCACCCGCAGGTGATTCACGAATGGGGGCTGAAAGGATTGGCCTCCTCGACGGCCCTCTAAGTGACTCTTTGTTGTGGAGCGGCAGGGCAGGTTGTGACCACCTAGGGGAGAGGTGGGCCTGGCCCTGGTCGTCGTCCGCGGTGATCTCATAATAACACGTTTAACGAGATTGGATATTTGATCTGAGTCTGGCCACTGGCCTATACGCACTAACCAACTACGCGGGAGTAGTTATGGGTATCCCGGCGTCGTGGTATCAGCTGAAGCCTTTTTGACGTCAGTGACTGAGCGGCGCGCGCCGTGTTGGACCGCGATAACGTAACCGCCGTGATCGTGTGGGTTGCTAGGTCTGCTCGCGGCCGCGTACGCAACGTGCAGGAGCGCACTGGGCGATGGGCCCAGACCCCAGAGTGCCTAGGATTAGTCCGGCGTGCTGACCTCTCTGTTGAGCCTAGGTGGGGCTGCGACGTGTGGATCTTCCGAGGCCGGGCATGACCCAGGAAAGTGTGTCCGGCCAAAGAGGATCGAGCGTGTTGGGGAATATGTGGTGCACCCCTGCAGGGAAGTTTATCTATTCGAATAGCCGTGTCCCTCGGTAAAAGGACGACCCGGAGTTGTATTCCGACCTCATGACAACTAGAAATGGATACTTAATAAAACACACCCTTACAAGTGACAGATATAACCCGGTGGTCGCTCTCTCGCATGGTGGCGACGAGAGGATCGACGGGTAGGATTATGCTATACGTTGTTGCTTGGTTAACTTCCAACTACTCTCTTCTATTGCTTCAAGATGGAGGCTGCCAGAAGCGTAGTCTTCGACAGGACTAGCTATCCCCCTCTTATTCTGGCATTCTGCAGTTCAGTCCACCGATATTGCCTCTTTACACATATACCATGCATATGTAGTATAGATCCTTGCTTGCGAGTACTTTGGATGAGTACTCACGGTTGCTTTCCCCCTCCTTTTCCCCCTTTCCCTTCTTGCTGATTGTCGCAACCAGATGTTGGAGCCCAGGAGCCAGACGCCACCTTCGACGACTACTACCACCAGGGCGGAGCCTACTACTACGTCCAGGACGCCGACGACCAGGAGTAGTTAGGAGGATCCCAGGCAGGAGGCCCTGCGCTTGTTCGATCTGTTGTATCCCTGTTTGTGCTAGCCATCTTATGGCACCTTGTTTAACTTATGTCTGTACTCAGATATTGTTGCTTCCGCTGACTCGTCTATGATCGAGCATTTGTATTCGAGCCCTCGTGGCCCCTGGCTTGTATTATGATGCTTGTATGACTTATTTATGTTTTAGAGTTGTGTTGTGATATCTTCCCGTGAGTCCCTGATCTTGATCGTACACGTTTGCGTGCATGATTAGTGTACGATCGAGCCGGGGGCGCCACAATTTGGTATCAGAGCCGACTGCCTGTAGGAATCCCCCTTTCCAATTCCTTGGCCGAAGTTGAGTCTAGACAAAGAAAACCGTTTTACTAACTTGGCTGTGTGGCTTACGGGCCCACATTGCCAACTGGGTGGTATTAGGATCTTTTATTCCTCGTCTATACTCTGGGACTCTGATCTCTCTTCTACTCGGGTTAAATGAATTTTACTAACGCCGACACTTAGGGTCTCGTGATCACATCCACCGGAGTTCTGAAAATTTCCCCCCTTGCTTCGAGATTGTGGGCCAGGTTCTGCTTACAGGATCCTTTTATCGAGGGCACCCTGTGTTGTCACTTGCAGATTCCTCGCCCCACCAGTTTTTCCCGACGTTGATGTAGCCTTTGCTATGTCTCGTTGTGTACTTCCTTACCGCGTGCCTGCGCGCCGCCTAGTATGTCTAGCTTCCGCCTAGTATGTCTAGCTTTTGATTTGCGCCGTTATGCTGTCCGCTTGTACCCGACGTTGTGTATGGATCTGTATGTCTTAATCGACTACTGTTATGTATCTATAACACTGCTTGGAGTATTGTCGTGTTACATCATGCTTGTCACTAAGCACTCGCGCTTGCTTTTACTAAACTACCCCCTGTTGTAAATTAGCAGGATGGTTAGACCCGTTGGTCGTGGTCGTGGCCGTGGTGCCAACGATCCACCACCGCCGAACTATATGGCTGGAATGATGCAGCAATTTGAACTGCAACGTCAGTTCATGCAAGGGATCATGGATCAGTTTCCTCGTCCCAATATGAACCAGTATCCAGGCCCAGGGACCCTGCAGGACTTTATGCGCCTCAACCCAACCGTCTACCGCGGCTCAACTCAGCCCCTGGATGCGGATGACTGGCTTCGCGACATCACCTATGAGTTGGAATCTGGTGGCGTTGCCCCTGCAAACTATGTCACCTTCGCCTCCTTCTTTCTCAACGGCCCCGCTGCTCAATGGTGGGACAGCCACAGGCGCACTCAACCAGCTGGCACAGTCATCACTTGGCCGGATTTCCAAGCTGCCTTCCGTGCCCGTTTCATTCCTCAGGGAATCATGGACCGGAAGAAGCAGGAGTTCCGCAACCTCACCCAGGGCAACAAGACAGTGGAAGCTTATCAACGGGAGTTTCTGGAATTATCCCGCTATGCTGAAGAAGACATTCCCACTGATGCTCGCCGCCAGGAAAGGTTTCGCGAAGGACTTCAAGCTGACATCAAGCTAGCGCTCCTTGTGCATGAATTTGATAATTTCTCCATCTTGGTGAACAAGGCTATCCAGGTCGAGACTGGTCTGCAGGCACACCAGGGATCTCTTAGGCGCAACCGTGACACTGGTTCATCTTCGAGCCAGCCTGCACAGAAGCGTCGGATCTGGATTCCAAACAGCGTGTACCGTCCAGCTGCACCTGCTCCAAGACGGTCCTATACTGCACCGCGTCTGCCTCCACCACCTAGGCAGCCAGGACTTCCAGCTCCACCACCCCGAGCTCCTGCTCCCAATCCCAATGATAGTCTGTGCTACAAGTGTGGGCAGCCAGGTCATTTTTCCAGGAACTGCATTCAGAACCAGAACCAACTGGCACTTCCAGCAACTGACCGTAGGAACAATCAGCCTCGCAACAACAATGCCAAGACTTATGGGCGTATTCAGGCCAACCACACCGATTTCAATGAAGCTCAGGACCAGCCTGCCACCGTGATGGGTACTCTCCTTGTTAATTCAGTACCAGCTTCTGTTTTATTTGATTCGGGAGCATCGCATTCATTCATGTCCGAAGAATTTGCATACAAACACGACATTAATTGTGAGGTCATGAACACTGCAATAGTAATACACACCCCCGCGGGTCAATGTCAAACCTCCATGGGTAGCAACGACGTCACCGTTGATATTGAAGGGCTGGAGTTTCACGCCTCCCCTTTCATACTAAAGTCTTGTAGTATCGACCTCATTCTCGGAATGGATTGGTTGAAAGCGCATACTGCTTCTATAGTTTGCGCCACGAAGATCGTCCATCTTCTACACCCTTCTGATGAAATAATAAGCTACCAGGCTCAAATCATCCAAAATGCCGAGGCGAGGCTTTATGCCTTGAATGCGTTAAACGCATCACCACTTGAAGGCATCGAGAACATTCCAGTTGTTCGCCAATTCCAAGGTGTTTTCCCAGAAGAACTCCCAGGGATACCCCCTGCTCGAGCTGTCGAATTTGTCATCGACTTGAAACCAGGCACCACTCCTATCGCCAAGCGACCCTACAAGATGCCGCCGCATGAACTCCTTGAACTTAAGGAGGAAATCGACGCTTCACTTCGTAAGGGTTTCATTCGCCCAAGTTCCTCTGCTTGGGGAGCACCTTCTCTCTTTGTCAGGAAGAAGGATGGATCAAACCGATTGGTCCAAGATTACCGTCCCATTAACCAAGCAACTATCCAGAACAAATATCCCCTTCCTCGGATAAACGATTTGTATGATCAACTGGCGGGTTCATCAGTGTTCTCTAAACTCGACTTAAGATTGGGTTACCACCAGATCCGAGTTCGTGAAGAGGATATCCCAAAGACCGCCTTCGTTACTCGATATGGCTCATACGAGTACACTGTCATGTCGTTCGGCTTAACCAATGCTCCCGCCACATTCTCCCGCCTGATGAATTATATATTCATGGAATACCTTGACAAGTTCGTCGTGGTTTACCTGGATGATATCCTAGTATACTCCAAGAACAAAGAGGAACATGCTGAACATCTTCGACTTGTTCTGGAAAAACTTCGAGAGCATCAACTATATGCTAAGTTTTCCAAGTGTGAATTCTGGCTTCCCGAAGTAACATACCTTGGGCATGTCGTCTCCAAGGATGGTATTGCCATCAACCCCGAGCGAGTTCAGGCTATTCTTGATTGGGCTCCTCCAAAGAACGTCAAGCAAGTTCGAAGTTTTCTCGGACTCGCCAGCTATTGCCGTCGATTTGTCGAGAACTTCTCCAAGATCGCCAAGCCCCTGACTAACCTGCTTCATAAAGGCGTCAAGTTCGATTGGACGGAAAAGTGTCAGGAAAGTTTCCAGACGCTCAAAGACAAGCTGACTTCTGCCCCAGTGCTTGCCCCTCCTGATTCCCAGAGGGATTTTGTCATCTATTGTGATGCATCCCGTCAAGGATTAGGCGGTGTCCTAATGCAAGACCGCAGAGTAATTGCTTATGCTTCGCGTCAATTGCGTCCGCACGAAGAGAATTACCCAGTACATGACCTCGAGCTTGCTGCCGTCATCCATGCACTAAAACAGTGGCGACATTACCTTCTCGGTAATCGTTGCGAGATCTACACTGATCATCAAAGTCTGAAGTATCTGTTCACTCAGCCAGACCTGAACCTCCGTCAACAGAGATGGATGGAGACCGTAGCGGATTTTAACTTGGGTATTTCTTATACCCCTGGCAAGGCTAATGTAATGGCCGATGCCTTGAGCCGTAAGTCTTATTGCAGTCACCTCCAGTTTCACGAAGTTCAACCTTCGCTTATTGAAGAATTCAGAAAGCTGAATCTCCACATTGTTCCTCCTGGAGCACTCGCTCCCCCTCCTGAAGGTTCCTACAAAATGAACCTCCACGTTGTTTCCCAGGGTTCTCTTAATACCCTGGTTGCTAAACCAGATCTCGTGGACAGCATCAAGACGCTGCAGGGTTATGACTCTCAAGCCCACAAGATTAAGCGCTATCTCGCTGAAGGAAGGCCTTCGTTCTTCACTATTGATGATACTGGCACATTGTTCTTTAAAAGTCGTCTAGTGGTCCCCTCTAAAGGTAACCTGGGTATGACTCAGGAGGTCATGCAAGAAGCTCACGACCCTCCGTTGTCTATTCATCCCGGCAGTACCAAGATGTACCAAGACATCCGTCAAAGATTCTGGTGGTCAAACATGAAGCAAGACATTGCTCGCTATGTTGCTGAATGTGATGTTTGCCGTCGCGTCAAAGCAGAACATCAAAGGCCCGCCGGAACTCTGCAACCAATTGCTGTTCCTGAATGGAAATGGGACCATGTTGAAATGGACTTTATCACTGGATTTCCCAAATCACAGAAAGGTAATGATGCTATTCTTGTCGTCATTGACCGACTTTCCAAAGTTGCACATTTTCTAGCCGTCAAAGAGACGATCACTGCTAGTCAGCTCGCAACTCTCTACATGTCCAGAATTGTTTCACTTCACGGTATTCCACTGGTTATCAGTTCAGACCGTGGCAGCTTATTCACTTCAAGATTCTGGGCAAGTTTCCAAGAAGCTATGGGAACTCATCTGTCCTTCAGCACCGCTTTTCACCCTCAGTCTCAAGGACAAGTTGAACGAGTGAACCAAGTTCTCGAAGATATGCTTCGAGCTTGTGTCATATCCTTCGGAAGGAAATGGGAAGAATCTCTCCCATATGCCGAATTCTCTTACAATAACAGCTATCAAGCCAGTCTGAAGATGGCCCCCTTCGAAGTATTGTACGGACGAAAGTGCCGAACCCCTCTAAATTGGTCAGAAACTGGAGAACGTCCACTCTTCGGTCCGGATATTATCCAACTTGCCGAAGATCAAGTTCGCGTTGTCCGCGAGCATTTGAAGACTGCTCAGTCACGTCAAAAGAGTCAGTATGACCGCAAACACAAAGATATGGTCTATCAACCTGGCGAAAAGGCTTATCTTCGAGTCACACCGATGAAAGGTACACACCGATTCGGGATCAAGGGCAAGCTAGCTCCTCGCTATATTGGTCCTTTCACTGTTCTTGAAAGGCGTGGTAGAGTGGCATATCAGTTGGAACTTCCACCGAACCTTTCTCAGGTTCACGATGTGTTCCACGTATCACAACTCCGCCACTGCTTCAAAGCCCCTATCCGCGGAGTAGATCACGAATTGCTTGAACTGCAACAAGACCTCTCTTATAAAGAGCATCCGGTCCGCGTTCTCGATCAAGCCGAGCGTCGCACACGCCAGAAGGTTATCAAGTTCCTCAAGGTTCAGTGGTCAAACCATTCTGAAGATGAAGCCACTTGGGAACGCGAGGATCGTCTTCGCGATGAATACCCCGCTTTGTTTCTTTCTACCTCCTAAATCTCGGGACGAGATTTCTTGTAGTGGAGGAGATTTGTAACACCCCCTGTATTAAGCTACAGTGATCACCCTTTTGATGAGGCCATGTCATCATGATTAATAGTGCATAATCATCATTAGCATCATATTGCATTTCAACTCCTAAGTCAAATTCAAATTTAAATGAAAGTGGAATATAAAAGTTGTCCAACATAGAAACTAAAATGTCAGGTCTCGGTCATGTCTACATCATTCTCGAAGCCGTTAGGGTCGGCACGCTTAACGTTCGTTGACCGAGATATAGTATAATATGGTCATGTATGATGGTGACCCGAATGTTGTGTCGGAGTCCAGGATGAGATCACGGACATGACAAGGAGCTCGAAATGCGTCGGAGGTAAAGATAATATATATAGGATGATATCCGGAGGCGTTCCGGAATTCACCGAAGGGTTTGGGATTTCCGAGAAATGTTTTGATGCGAGGACCACTTGTTTGGGGCCACGGTGGTAAGGCCCACGGGGCTTTAGGTCGGTGGCAAAAGGAATTTGCAAGAGGTCAGGGACCAGTGCCAGGGTCACCCTGGCGTCTGGGCCAGACGCGAGGGACACGTGGGTTGGGTGGACATCGAGGAGGAAGGACCTTCCTGTGTCCAAACCGATTCGGGAGGCCCTCTGTGGCGCCCCCGGCTCGATCGTACACTAATCATGCACGCAAACGTGTACGATCAAGATCAGGGACTCACGGGAAGATATCACAACACACTCTAAAACATAAATAAGTCATACAAGCACATAATACAAGCCAGGGGCCACGAGGGCTCGAATACAAATGCTCGAACATGACGAGTCAGCGGAGGAAGCAACAATATCTGAGTACAGACATAAGTTAACAAGGTGCCATAAGATGGCTAGCACAAACGGGATACAACAGATCGAACAGGCGCAGGGCCTCTGCCTGGGATCCTCCTAACTACTCTGGTCGTCGGCGTCCTGGACGTAGTAGTAGGCTCCGCCCTGGTGGTAGTAGTCGTCGAAGGTGGCGTCTGGCTCCTGGGCTCCACATCTGGTTGCGACAACCAGCAAGAAGGGAAAGGGGAAAAGGAGGGGGAAGACAACCGTGAGTACTCATCCCAAAGTACTCGCAAGCAAGGATCTATACTACATATGCATGGTATATGTGTAAAGAGGCAATATCGGTGGATGAACTGCAGAATGCCGAATAAGAGGGGGATAGCTAGTCCTGTCGAAGACTACGCTTCTGGCAGCCTCCATCTTGAAGCAATAGAAGAGAGTAGTTGGAAGTTAAACCAAGCAAAACGTTAGCATAATCCTACCCGTCGATCTCTCGTCGCCACCATGCGAGCGAGAGAGCCACCGGGTTATACTGTCACTGTAAGGGGTGTGTTTATTAGTATCCATTTCTAGTTGTCATGAGGTCGGAATACAACTCCGGGTCGTCCTTTTACCGAGGGACACGGCTATTCGAATAGATAAACTTCCCTGCAGGGGTGCACCACATATTCCCCAACACGCTCGATCCTTTGGCCGGACACACTTTCCTGGGTCATGCCCGGCCTCGGAAGATCACACGTCGCAGCCCCACCTAGGCTCAACAGAGAGGTCAGCACGCCGGACTAATCCTAGGCACTCTGGGGTCTGGGCCCATCGCCAGTGCGCTCCTGCACGTGCGTAGCGGGCGCGAGCAGACCTAGCAACCCACCGATCAGGCGGTTACGTTATCGCGGGTCCAACACGGCGCGCGCCGCTCGTCACTGACGTCAAAAAGGCTTCAGCTGATACCACGACGCGGGATACCCATAACTACTCCCGCGTGAGTTGGTTAGTGCGTATAGGCCAGTGGCCAGACTCAGATCAAAATATCCAATCTCGTTTAAACGTGTTATTATGAGATCAACGCGGACGACGACCAGGGCCAGGCCCACCTTCCCCTAGGTGGTCACAACCTGCCCTGCCGCTCCACAACAAAGAGTCACTTAGAGGGCCGTGAGGAGGCCAATCCTTTCAGCCCCCATTCGTGAATCACCTGCGGGTGCTCCTCGAGCCGACCCGACTTTAGTATCCATCTGATGTCACATGTGATAAGTAGTATACATATCCGCAATCGCCACCCGAGGCGAGCACGGCCCAATAAAGTAGCATAGCAGACAGACGAGAATTAGGGCCACTGATGACAAACTAGCATCCTACACTAGGCATTTAGGATTGCAGGTAAGGTATCAACAACAAGTAGCAACAATGACAGGCTATGCAGCAGAATAGGATTAACCGAAAGCAGTAACAGGCTACACTACTCTAATGCAAGCAGTATAGAGAAGAATAGGCGATATCTGGTGATCAAGGGGGGGGGGGGCTTGCCGGTTGCTCTGGCAAGTAGGGGTCGTCAACACGTAGTCGGTCGGGGGCCGGCACCAGCAGCTGCGTCGGTCTCGTAGTCTACCGAAGAGAAGAGGGGGAGAAACAGTAAACACACGGCAATGATGCAACAGGGATGCATGACATGTCTAAACGCAGGGCCAGGGTGATATACAGCCTAACTAAGCGATTTAGTTAATTTAGGAATTTATTCGGATTTATTAATTAGGGTTGGACACTATTCATTTATCGAAATCGGTCTAATTGTTCAACGTTCTCATAGCTGCGGGCATCTGACGGGAATACGGAGGATGTATCGGGTCCGTATCGTCGTTCTGAGCAAGTTTCATGTATAAAATATTTTCATCGGAGTTACGGTTTAAAAGATATGATTTCTAAAGTTTTTATTAATTTCTGAAATTTTAATTAATTATTTAATTCAACATTATCCGAAACAGTGATTGATGAGTCAGCATGACATCATGCTGACGTCAGCAGTTAATTAAGTTAATTACTAATTACTGTTTACACTAACACTAATTAGTTAATTAGATTAACCTAATCAGGATTAATTAACTAATTAATTAACTATAATAATTAATTATTTTAATTATTTTAATTATTTATTTTATTTCTTTCTTTTTCTTTATTAAAACGTTCTGGGGGGGCCCACTGGACAGTGGCACAGCCGGACTCGTCCGGCGGTGCCCTCCAGAAGCCGGACGCGTCGCGGCGGTGGGGGGGGGGGGAGGGGGTGGGGGGGGGGTAGGGGGGGGGGGTCACGCGCGCGAGAGAAAGGCGAGAAGCGGCGGCCGGCGCAGAGAAACGCGCGGTCGGCGAGCGGAGCCGGGGTGGCGCGGGCGAGGTTATCGGCGGACCGGGGGAGCAGGAGGCGAAGAGGAGGACGGATGGGGGGGAGGGAGAGGAAAAAGGCGGAGGCGAGCGGAGGGTGCGGGCGCGCGGGGAGGAGAGGCAGGGGAAGGAGCGCGTGCGCGCGGCTGGAGCGGGCCCAAGTGCGGGGCGACGACGGCGACAGAGAGAGAGGGAGGGCTGGCCCTCACCGCGGGTGCAGGGTCAGGGCAGCGGGCTCGAGCTCGTGGAGGGGGGGGTCGGCGAGGGGGTCGAGCGGGGCGTGGCGTCGGGTGCGCGAGGAGGGGCTCGGGGTGAGGCCGGAGACGACGGGTCGACGGGAGGGCCGGCTCGGTGGAGTCCGGCGAGGCGGCGAGGTCCAAGGGCGACGGCGGTTCGCGACGGCGTCGGAGCGAGGCGGAGACGGGGCGCGGTCGGGCGCGTCGGGACGAGCGCGCGGGGCTCGGGCCCGAGCGAGGGCACGTCGGGACGAGGTCGGCGGCGACGACGGCGACGGAGACGAGGTGCAGGCCGGCGGGGAGGCGCGGGCTCCGGGAGAGACGGGGAGGCGGCGGTGCTGCGGCGTGGTCTGACGAGGGGGAGGCGGCGAAGGGGGCGGCGTCGGCGAGCGGGTCGGCGAGGGGCGGACGGGATCGGGGGATCCCGATCCAGATGGGGGGGGGGGGGGGAGAAAGCGAGGGGGGGTCGGGGGTTGGGCTAGGGTTCGGGTGGGGGTGGGCGGTATGTAGGCGCGGCTGGGCCGGCCTGGCGGCCCGGTGGCTTGCTGGGCGAGGCCCAGGGGGGGGGGGGGGTCCTTTATCCTTTTTGTTTCATTTTCCTTTTCTTTATTCTCTTTCTCTACTGTTAATGTCTAGTCCCAAATGGTCTTTGTAAAAAGTGTGACCTATTTCATAATACAGTGCATTATTCCTAAACACATAAATTAGTTTGGACAAACATAATTCCATATTTATTTCAGGTTTAATAATGGTTACTAAACATTATCTTTATCCCCTGTTGAGGTTGTTCGAGTCACTTATCCAATTCCAATGATGTGTGTTTCAATTTTAAAATAGCCTCTGGAATATTTGTTATTTATCTG